>CM041292.1:28593453-31216285 GCA_023052935.1 Piezodorus guildinii | reverse complement strand
AAGTCTTTAGATTGGCAAGAAGCTTCAAATGTCCTTTGAACTGTTTGATAACTAACAAACAAGTAATTTGCAAAGTTCGAAAGATTTTAACTCCTAAAAGTAGCGTATCTTGGGACTATAACAAGTAAAGGTGGTAAAATAGACTAGTAGTTTCTAAATTCAGTGACGAAGGCCATTCGAGCGTACCATTGGATTTCCAAAAGTGTTATAGGAAAGCAAGAAGTAAGCAGAGAGGTCAAAATAAGGATAATCTGTGTTCCTCCCACTTCGCTTGTGAGGATCTGAAAGCTGGAAAGCCATCAATTTTGATAGAAATGAGATTCCTCGAAGAATAGTAAGATAGTAAGACAAGGAGGTACTGTGTCAGAAATGAAAGAATCAGGGAGGAAATAGGTGTTAATCTGTGCGCGACACCATGAAAGAGCGACAACTAAAATTATATGTATGGTATGGTAAAAATGGCCATGTCTGTAGAATGAACGATACCAGAAAAACCAAGTAATATCTAGAATCTAGACCAGAAGAAGGAAGGCCTCGTTGCAAACTCAGACGCATGTACTCTGATTACATTGCATAAACTGATAGCACGAAAAAGGATGCACCATCCCAGAGATGAGAAGACTTGCCAGTGATAGGGACCATTCGGCAAGATAGTCTGAGACTGCTCTTCAACGACTGATGGCACAGAGGAGGAAGAAGAAGAGGAAGTAATATGAGAAAAAAAAATCTTGTTTGTATTGACAAATTATAAACTCAGAATTTGTTTTCAATTGCCAAGTTTTTAATGGATCTATACCACCCGCTTTCTTTCTACTCCCACTCTACGCCCGTTTGCTAATAAGGTTATTAAGGGCTAAAACTGTTTTAATGATTTTCTAACTAACTACTCAAGAAAACGTTACGACAAAAGTGTACATTTGTTGTCTTGGATTGGTAAGAATATTCCTTTTCTTTTAATGTAAAAGGAATTTCAGAGTCACATTGTTAGAATACTTTCTTGCGTTTCATCTAGTACTGAGATCTCGAGGAACTTTCCTTACACGATTTGTTATCTACTAGTTGCAATCTCGGCGAAGAACCAACCTACTTCAGATCTTGGGAGGATTGGAAATCGAACCTCGATAAACAATCTAAGAAACAAAATGAACGAGGACGCCCATTTGAGTCCAAACAATTGCATTATTTTTCATCCGGTCCTGAATGTTATCATGCCATCTGAGATATTCAATTGTAGCTGTGTCCCTTATCATCCCATCTCCCAGACACCTGCAGGTAACATCTGCATAAGATGCATCAGGATGTAAGTATTTTCACATATTTAATAAAGATTATCGCTTCTTTATTTCATTATAATAATAAAATACAAATATATAAATGATTTTACTCGATATAATCAATTCAGATTTCTAACTAAAAGGGCAGGAAGATAGCAAAGTGGTTAATTAACGGTGCTTCTTATATTCTAGTTCCGGGATCAAGTTCGGCTATGGTAGATTAATTATTATTTTTATGTATAGTCGATTCTGGGGCAAGGAAACTCTCGTAGGGCTAACCAGGCATCTTATAAGTAGGTACACATACTTGAGGGAAATCCTAGAAAGCAACTGTTATTCAAGAATTGTTTATCTTGTAATCAACTCCTTCTAATATTAGCCTAGAATCATCTACTCTTCAATAATAACAAATCTTAAGATCATTTATAGATTGTAGTGTATTGTTTTCTCGTTTATATATTTCCTAAAGGTGCTTAAGAACTATTATTGAGAAGTTAAAATTTTGCTGTGTTGGAATCTAATCTATATTTTATTTAATCTAATTTTATCTTAACGTAAAATAAAAAATAAAAAAATCATTCAAGAAATGAAGTACAACGCAAATATTCAATTTCATTCCAAATCATACTTAAGCGTTACTATTCAAATTTATAAGTAATTTTTATTTTCTACGGAAAAATACATATCCAGCGATGAAATTTAACAATGCAGTACCTTCACTGACCTACTTAAGACTCTCGGACTATATTTATAAAATTAGTAAATATGACAGAAACATGGGTCATAAATACGAATGTAAAATGACAAGAACTAACAAGACGATGCAATCAACTTTCACATTATTGGATCACATATAATCTCTAAATTTATATCTTATATATACATCACTCAGACCTATCTGGACAAACAGAGTTAGTCACAAATGACATAAATACTAGTACTTCATTTAATATTTGAATATAAATGATGGTTAAACTGTTTTTGTTTTTTTTATAGTTACATTTTATTTCAGTTCTGGTTTCATCTATAAAAAATAAATAAGAGACATCGTTAAGTTTAAATTACTACGTTTTAAGATAATCTTAGAACAACTAAACTTAAGAAGTATATATATTGGGTTGTGTCACATGAAATGTCCGTTTTCAAGGTAAAGAATTTTTATTAAAAATACGATAGAAAAACAAAATAATTTTATATAAATATATTTACAATCTTTTTCTACATATTTTTCCCAACGTGACACCAACATTTTTATCCTCGAACTGAAAAACTCTGAGCAACAAAACAAAATCCGAAAACGCACTTTTCACTTGATCATCATTTTCAAAAAGTATTCCTTTTACGAAATTGTCTGAATTCCTGAACATGTGGTAATCTGTTGGAGACAAGTCGGGAGAATATGGTGGGTGCGGAAGAACTTCGTAGCCCAGTTCTGTAAATTTTGAATGGTATGTTTTGAAACATGGGGTCTTGCTGCCGCTCAGTGAGATCATGAGGTACCCATTTGAGTATGAGCTCTTTTACTTTTCCAATACACTTTAAATGTCTGGAAACGGTAGATGCACTTGCATTTAGTTGTGCTGAGAGTCTTTTAACTGTTTGGTAGGGGTTTCCTTCAACTGTATGTTTGAGGACATCGTTGTCTATTACGGACGGAGGACTTCCTCGGGGCGAGTTTTCCAAGTCGGTATCCCCAGCTATAAACTTAGCAAACCAACGGCGAATGGTCCGTTCATTAACTCTCCCCTCCCCAAACGCCTTGCAAATATTTCTAGCGGCCTCAGCTGCTGAATGGCCGAGTCCAAAGTCGTACAAAAATATTACTCGAAAATCGCGAGTTTCCATGTTCATATATGGAGGTACGCTAAAAAGTGGGTAATTGATTGGGAAGCTAATGTTTATAATACAAAGGTAGAGGATTAGCAACTGTTTACTTTAAATATGTAAACATTCGAACGAAAACAACAGAGACCTGCAAAATCCATTATGTATTATAGAAACTATAAAAACGGACATTTCATGTGAAACAACCCAATACTAATTTATTTTTTTTAGCATTCATGAATTTTACTGTCAACTTAATTTGGGGTGCTTTCATCAAAACAATTCTTTAATTAACTTTTATTAGGAACCATAGTAAGTTTTTATTTTCCTGATTTACGGTCGTGATCATAGAAATTGCATCACATATGGTATATTTTTTTATGGTTACGCTTAATAAAATAAAGAAAAAAAAAAGTTTCTTATTTATTGGTTAATATTTCTAACTACTACCAGAATAAAAATTTTAATTATGTCGAATTATAAGAATTTTGCGATCAGAACTTTTGGTATGGACTTTGGGTATTAAAACTGCGGAATAGGAATACTCCCAGGAAATACTGTCGGCGAGAAACTGGATTCAGCAGCTTCAACTCGGCATACCTGTCGTATGTAACCACAATCATTTCTCTGATGCTGTATTCTGTACAGATTTATTTTCATTAAAATTGGAATGATTCAATTTATTTTATTTTATTTTTTTTACCATCTTTTACAAAGTAAGACCATCAGAATACTAAAATACTAAAAAAAAAAAAAAAAAAAAAAAAAAAAAAAAACCTTCCTCAACAAAGGACATATTTTAATGAACACATATTTTTAAAGGGTAGGTTTTAATAACTTAGGTTTCCCACCTCGTTCATTACATTAAGCACAAGAGTCTCGCTTTGCTCTGTCTTCAATAAACAAAACAATTTATACGGAAACGAATATAAAAGGAAAGGCTGTTTTTAAATTCTGCACAAAGCATTGTGTTGAGAATAATTTAAGGGAAAGAAATATTTTTGTTTTGTTTTTCTGTGTGTGAAATACAACTCTATAAATACACTGGTGATCATAAATTAATTTAAATAAAAAAGTCATATCAGACATATATATATATATATATTCAAGATTAAATTAATTTTTAAAACACATCCTTTTAAACATAGTGGATATTAAAAAAATAAATCAGTGAAATTTCTAATGTTAAAAATTTTAATTTCCTTTTTATACTTAATTTATTGTTATCTTGAACATCAATTAAACCACCAAAATGAAGTTAACATGTTTTTTCAAACATTTAAAACGTCCCTCGAATTCAGGAAACGAATTTATAATTGATAACTTAGAATTCTCTAACTATTTATATCTAATTAGTAGATTCAGTCACAGTCTCTCCCCAGGGCATGCTATGTCCGACAGTCAACTTGTGGCTATTCACAAAAATAGGCCTTGGGAGTTATGACCCTACTATATTACGTATCATTCAGAATCACAGTGTGAAATCGTAGGTGACTATACCGTGCTGCGAAAGACCACCACGGCCTATAGATCCACCCACAAAAAACTAAAGTCTATAAATGATGATAAATAAAACCAATATTAAGAAATGGATTTTTATTTATGATCGATTTAACTTGAAGGATAGTTATCTATTTAGGATTTTTTTTTTTTCAAATTTCCATTTATTTATATTTTTGCATTACTTTTTTTTCAGTATTTATCAGAACAAGGAATGAACATTTTATCATATTTTAAAATAATTATTTAACGTTTGGCTCTGATTCTGTCATGAATTTATGAGAATGTAATGCTACATGAGTACATAACTTACAGAGTAGAATGTTTATAACAAGTAAAATATGTTTCTTTAATAAATTTCTTTATAAATCAGTAATTATATTTATTCATATTAATCTATATTAATTTATTTCTATTACTTCTTAATTTCAATTGATATTTATGTCATTTTTTTGGATTAAGGCTTCAAAAAAGAGGTCAATGTGTAGAAATAAGTAATGTTACTTACATAAAAAGAAAGAATTTACTTCTAGTATAAATAATACATGACTTAATCTATCTTTTTAATGTTAATAACTTTGGATTTAACTTTCACTAGTTTTCTAGAATCAACAGAAAGCAGGTTTTTTGTTTCAGCGACAATATTTAATACAACATTCCATAATTAGTTCTTTTTTTATTTTATTTTTTTATCAACCAGAACTTTGTTGTGGGACGAAGAACGTAGAACAAAGTACTGTTATAGAAAGGGACAGCAATACATCATAACAGTCATCACTTACAGTACATCAATCATCCACTTTGTCTTTGCGTTACTAATGGACCTATCAGGAACATTTGGAAAACTTATCGTTGTACAAAGTAGTTATAAATGCACTAATATACATATTTTTGGCTGCTTTTGAGTTTCATGTATTTTGGGCAGATTTGGAACTTCTTCTATAATACTTTTTTTCCGGATGGGACTGTCTAGTCATCCTTCCTGGCTTATGGCTTATCCACTTTTCGTTCTCACAGTTCTCCCATTTCCTATTTTTAAAAGCCTTGCTCTTAGGCGTTTTCCTCCTTCATAAAATATTTCCGATGGCAAGGTCTCCAATTTTTTGGGCATGTAGACAGTACTTTTCACATCCAGGACATCGCTTGTTTTTTTTTTTTCTTTTGGTTCTTATAGTTCGTGTGGTTCAAAGAACATCTCTTACTTTAACCTTTTCCTTGATTGATAAATTAATGAAACCTATTATTTGATCCATAATACTTTTTTTTTTATAATATCCTTAGTTTTTATGTTTAGCAGTTATTCCCTCTGAGGTCAGATATCTTCTTAAAAAGCTTCCTCTCCGTAAATCCCCTGGATACGATCTCCTTACTCCTCAAATCTTAAGACAACTTCCACCTAAAGCCATTACATTCCTTACATATCTCTATAACTGTATCCTAGGCACTACCTATTTTACAGTTGACAACAAATTACTAATATATAAGACAGTACTGAAACCAATATGGACCTACGGACTTGAACTGTGGGGGACAGCTAAACATTCTAACATCAAACGCATCCAATCCTTCCTATCTAAAGTCCTCATAACAACAATAGTTAATGCTCCTTATTACGTTACCAACTGTACCCTACGCCACGACCTTAAAATTCCGTTAATTTTCGACCTGGTACCATCCAAATTTTCCATATTTCATCAGAACCTTAGTCATCATCCTAACCCTCTAGCACAATCCCTATCCAGTACCACCCATCCGTACAATCCTCCTCGAAGATTGAAACGGCAGTAGCCGCGAGACGTATTGTAAACGTTTAAATTGAAGTTCTGACCCTGGTCAGATTCTCCACTCATGTAATGTATGTTTGTGGCTATTGCGCCCTAGTTATTCCTCCACTGAGTCACACCAGTGACGCGGCTGAGAGCGAGGGTCTAGGATCTCTTGGATTCCGCTTTTTCCTCCACAAGTAGAGGAAAAAGCCCAGTCTGGGATCTCTATAGCACTGGTATATTTTGTATATAGTTATGTTTGTTTATTTGCAAACTTTTATTTATCTCAATTATAGTTTAATGCTTTGATTTATTTTGTTTTTATATTTATTATTATAATCTATATATATATCATTTATTTGCAATTATCTCAATTGTAGTTGTTGTTTGTTTTGTTATTTTGTATATATATATATTTTATTTAATTTGACTTTATCATTGTATACTGTATATATTGTGTGAATGGATCTTATATCACTATTATTAATGTTCATATAGAAACAAATTGTAATATATCTCAATAAAAAATAAAAAAAGTTTTTATATTTACTCTAAACATTTATTTTTTTTCCACCCCTTATATCTTATAATTTATTTCCTTGCGTCAACTTGAAATTCGTCAATTGTTCAGTGGTTTGCAAAGTTTCTTTGGAGAATTCTATTTTTACTGTTCTACAGTTTTTTTTTTTGTTTTTTTCTGGCGTAACAATGATTTTTGTTTTCGTAAAAGATGCTAGTAGTTATGTTAGTTGAGTAGTCTAGTAGTTATGTATGTTGAGGTGCGATCGGGTTTGAAACAGGGTGACTCCCTTTCACCTGTTTTGTTTAATATAGCCTTAGAATATGTTATAGAAAAGGTGATGTGTACCGAGAAAGGCTTAAATATGGGTGACAAGATTCCGGTTTTGGGGTATGCCGATGATTTGGTACTACTAGGTGAAGACACGGAAACCATACAACTAAATACAAGTGTGTTAATAAAAACCGGTAAACAAATAGGACTCGAATTAAATACCGATAAGACGAAATATATGATTAGTTGCAGAAATGGTGGCGATCTTGATGATATTAATATTTCAGGTCATACTTTTGAACACGTAGAGAAATTCAAGTATTTAGGTTCAATAATAACAAGAAAAAATGAAATCCAGGAAGAAATAAAGTCCCGGTTAAAGGTGGGAAATGCGTGTTATTATTCAGTTGCTAAATTACTTAGCTCGCGACTTCTGTCTAAAAACTTAAAGGTTAGAATTTATAAAACTATTATTCTTCCAACGGTTCTTTACGGATGCGAAACGTGGCCGCTTACTTTGAAGGATGAACAACGGCTTAAGGTTTTCGAGAATAAGGTACTGCGTAAAATATTTGGTCCGAAGAGAGATGAGGCCACTGAGGAGTTTAGAAGGCTGCACAACGCGGAATTGCGGAGTTTGTACCCTGTGAATATAATTGAGTTGATAACATCGCGGAGACTCAAATGGGCGCGTAAAGTTGTTGGGCTTAGTGAGGAACGGATTCAGAGGAAGTTGGTATTCGCTGAACCGACTGGTAGGCGTCCGAAGGGTAGGCCGAAGCGTCGATGGGAGGATTGCATTAAGGCTGATCTCGGGGGCTTGGGCTTGACCGGTGAACATTGGACGAGTCTATGCAGGCGAAGTTTGGTGGTATCGGCATCGAACCTTCGGGTTCGGTAAGCCTATTATTATTTATTATTTATAAGATGCTAGGCGGAGGACAAGGAAACATGTTTTCTATACATGACCAACTTTACGCCTATACAGAACATATAGCCATTGTGGGACACTATCTACAGGCTGTGGCTGATGCTTTTCTGGCGCTAGCGGGTTCTGCCAGTAGATTTGGGGGAACAGTTAGAGAGTCTAAAGCAAAATAAATGGTAACAGATAAAATTCCCAATGCTAGGCGAGACATTCACTATTAGGCGCCATAAATTTGAGAAGGTCTCAGAGATAATAGCTTCGATATTGAGATAAGAAGACAGATAATGGAAGCTCACAAATGCTATTTAAGGTGAAGCAAGCAGCTAAGCAGGTGGATACTTTCCAGACCATCCCATCTCTATAAGACATTAGTGCGTCTTGTACTTCTTTATGGACAACCACAAAGGTCACTGAAAATGAACTCTTCATTTGCGAAAGTAATGTTTTCTGCCGTGTTTTGGGAGGAGTGAAAGTTGGAAAGTATTGGAAGCTGTGCACGAACCAGGACTTTAACTATACTTTTGAGGAAGATGATCTGTCAGAGCAATGAATTTAAGGTGATAATGAGGAGAAATGCCTAAAATATTTCTTACACAGCCAATCCATGAAGCATGAAGAAGAGGAAGACCAAACCTGAGATTGTCACATGGTGTAACAGGAAAGGTTCGCACCTTCTTGTGTAGTTCGCTGTAATAATATATAGCTGAATTTCGCTAAAACCGTGCTACAAAAAAATAATCAAAAAATGAAACGTAATACTACACAAGCGCCGACTTCCAAGAACCTATAAGGTAGCGGGCATAGTTAGCAAACCGGCGAACAGTATAATATATCTTGGCATCACCCTCGAAAGGCACTTGACACTAAATTGTCACTGAAATAAAAAAATAAAGATGGTGGGGGCCAAGACACACCGTCTGAACCATCTTCTGACGTCTCCAAACCTATCACTCCGCATCAAATTGATGATTTATAAAAGCGTGATCAAGCCATCACTGCTGCATGGTGCATCCATGTTAGCTAATATTAAATCTGCCACGGCAATGAAGCTCCAACATTTTCAGAACGGTGTGCAGTGACGTATAGTAAGACATACGACGCTACAAAAAAAGAAAACAGACATACTGCACTCAACCTTCGAACTCCCGACAGTGACTGACTACATCACTAGGAGACAGATTAAATTCTTTGACAGCTTAAAATTTGGTACGAACCCTTTATTTCAGACTCTTTCCCCAACAGGTAGGCCACAAAGCTGGCAACAATATGTAGGGAGCCTCAGCCTTCACTGAGGATCAATCAATGAATCGAAAATCCGGTGAGCCCCGTCACAGCAAGAAGATTAAAGACATACATACGAAGAAGACATCTTTTTCCGCCTCCTCACCCCTCTCTTATAATGTACCATGTACAGTAGAAGAGATAGCCAACAAACCAAGAAATTTGATACTTTTAAGCCAAACTACAAGGGGCTTGAAATTAAAAAAAATATATATATACAAATAGAACCCGGCAATAAATTATTGTTTTGTCTATATATTTCAAATTATTACTTTCATTTTATATAACAATACCATACGTCAACATTTCAACGAAGAATCCGAACAGTCTAGAACATAAATCCCGCTTCCATTATAACAACCCTTCTATGACGCAGATCAAAGATTTATCCATCAGGGTTTCCCAACACAGGCTATCTACGACAAGGGGTGAATATTAATCTCAGACACCTAAATCCATTTATAAAGTCGTTCCGTGGAATATTAGATGGATTTATTAGATAGGACAGTTAATTTAGTATTCAGAATAGAAGTCCTAATGGACAACGGCATTACCGACGTACGGGATGTCAGTTGCGGGCTGGTCCAGGGCGGTGATTCATGATCCTACTGGTATCAGTCATCATAATGTCATCTACAAGTCCTAGGGCGGTCCTGAAGGCCTTCCATCAGTCTAGCGAGCAAGTATGGGATGTTTGAATCTATATTTTGCCATGAGTAATCATATGTAAAAAAATAATTATATACTGATTAGCTGTTTCCCGCGACTTCGATTGCGTTTCTGTTATTATGGTCGTTTTGAAAAGAATGATTTGGGTAGTCCAGAAAGTTCGTACAGGAATTCGGACAAAATTAAAATTGATGAAAAGCTTAAAATGTATTTATTTAATCTACAAAATAGTTCACACCGGTTAAGAAGGTCCTTTACCCCCTTTATCCAAAAATCTCTGTCCTTCCTCCTGAAGAACAATAAAAGGTCTGTTTTGACGTAATCTTCTGAAGAGTAGAATTTCCTTTGTAGAAAAATTTCGAGGAAAAGATGGAAAGGAACAATGTTAGGAGAATACGGCAGGTGAGGTAAAACCTCCCATTTGAAGCTTAATAACTTTTGCTGAGTCCTTAAAAACACGTAGGGCCTAGCGTTGTATTGGTGAAATAGCACTCTTTCCCGATTTACCAACTCTGGCCGTTTCTCTTTAATTGCTGCCTTCAATCGATCTAACATGGCGCAGTAAAAGTCCGTATTTATAATTTGGTTTTATGGTAGGAGCTCAAAATGTATGGGTCCTTTCCAATGCCACCAAATACTGAGCCTCACCTTTCTTAGATGCAAGCCGGTCTTTGGTGTTGCGAGTGGCGTCGTTCCAGGCCACACCCAAGATTTTTTCCGGCTGGTGTTGACGTAGAGAATCCATTTTTTGTAATTCATGGGGAACCCAAACGCCGTAACGACAGAAGTACCCGGCCTTCTTTAGACAATAAAAACGGTCAATTTGCGGGGTGTTAACTCCGCAGCTATCTCAAGGACAGTAATTCGTAGATTGTATGCGGAGACCGTCATAAGATCCTTCAAGAGTTGAACTCCGGAAAGCATAGGCTTGGTCATCCAAATTGAAATCTCCTGATCTAAATCAATCAATCAATGAATTGAATCGCTGCCATACACGGCACGAATCTTTCTTACAGTTGTGGTTGAGTTTTTTTTTTTTTAAATAGCATAATATGCCGAAAATGACTGAATCGTCAATCATTTTGGTTTGCAATAAACTACACTACTGAGCTTTAATAATAACGAATTTAGTGTGTAAGCATAGCTACTTCCATGAGGGCTAAAGGCATATAAATAAACATTAGCTTTATAATTCATTTTTAGTAGAAACGTAAATTTTATTTTTCAAATCTCTACGAGCTTTTCGGACTAACAAAATTTAACAAAAAACTGATTTTCTAAGCAACCCGATCTTGACAATGCGACCCATATGAGTATCTAGTAAGCCATATGAAGAGCAGTCTTGACGTAAATCGATTTCTACATGTTTAAATGTTTGCCCTTGTAATTTATTAATTGTTACAACGGGAAATTAAATTATTTTAAAATTAAAAGATAAATCATTTGGAATCATTGGGATGCGAGGTTAATTTTCCCTGTTTTTTTTTTCACATTTTCCGCTGATTTTTGCTCCTATTAGTCACAGGGTTATGTTTTATAGCCTATAGCCTACCACGATAAATGAACTATCCAACACAAAAATATTTTTTTAATTCGAACCAATAGTTTCTGAAATTAGCGTGTTCAAACTAACAAACTCTTCAGCTTTATAATATTAGTATAGATATACAATGTAAGAACACTCGTCTAGGCTACCATGCACACCAAGGAGTTAGAAAATACGCTGAACAGGTAGTGTTCAGGTAGTATAGTATAGGTGACTATGGTACATGAATCGAAATACACCATACTTCATGATTACATTTTTCAATCTAATGATGTTATGATTATTTTTTTCTAGTTATAAAACCGAGGATTATTGAGAAATAATATTTTGATTTTTAATATTATTTTCTAAAACCGGCAGAATATTTATTATTCTACATATAAAATATCTTACTATTTCTTTGCGGAAAATGTTATTTAATTATACAATATTGTACACCTCCTTTATTTTTTGATTTTGTATTTTAATCTATATAAAAATAGAAATACTAGTTCTGAATGTATGTCCTAGTAATATATGAATTCCAATTAACAAGATTTGCCAGCAAAATATATATATATATATATATATATATATATATATATATATATATATATATATATATATATATATATATATATATAACGTCACTTTATGCTACTATGGCTAATCGGACGATGCTACAGTGGGATTCCTAAATTTTGCCTATCCAGGTTTTATTAAGATTAAGAAGGGATCTTTAACGAGTACCTGACATCGTACGGGCTCGGGACCACCTTTTAACGTCCCTCCGAAGGACGGCTTAACTAAGGATTTTTTACCCCCATTAAAAAATCCTAGGACCACCTGCGAGTTTGAACTTGTGACCTTTGGCATGGGAGGCTGTTACGCTAGCCACCCAGCTACAAGTGATCCATATATATATATATATATATATATATATTTTTTTTTTTTTTTAATTTAATAATAATAATAATAATAATATAATAATAATAATAGGCTTAGCGAACCCGAAGGTTCGATGCCGATACCACCAAATTCCGCCTACACAGACTCGTCCAATGTTCACCATTCAAGCCCAAGCTCCCGAGATCAGCCTTAACGCAATCCTCCCATCTCCGCTTCGGCCTACCTTTCGGACGCCTACCAGTCGGATCAGCAAATACCAACTTTCTCGGAATCCGCTCGTCATCGAGCCCAACAACTTTACTCGCCCATTTGAGTCTCCGCGATGCAATCAGCTCAATTATATTCACAGGATGCAAGTTCCGCAGTTCCGCGTTGTGCAACCTTCTAAACACTACAGTGGCCTTATCTCTCCTTGGACCAAATATTTTACGCAATACCTTATTTTTATATTAAACCTTAAGCCGTTGTTCATCCTTCAAAGTAAGCGGCCACGTTTCACATCCGTAAAGAACCGTTGGAAGAATAATAGTTTTATAAATTCTAAATTCTAAATAGTTTTATAAATTCTAAATTTTTTAAATTTAAAAACAAAATTATTTCATCTATAGTCGTTTACCCTTTTTCGTTGTCTCGTTTTAAATTCTAAAATATTGGAATCTCTAAGACTTCTAAGGTGATCTGAAGCACTGCCCAGAGCGGTTGCCCTCTTCACAAAAAAATATATGATCCTTTGCACTGATAGCATTAGTAGGCTATAAGTAGGCTTGTATATGTAGTGGTGTCCAAAATGATTTAGAGAAGGATTGTAGACTAGGAAGTCGTTATCGTTGATGCAACTTCTCGTTCATGTTCCGTAAAATTTGCCAAAACTATTTTAAATATATATATATAAATATAGATATATGCCTATGTAGCTATTATTAATTGTTTATTTTAAAAATAAAAATATATAAACTCTAAACGATTTCAATATTTTCTATGTTTAATTTTTTTAAACACACACACGTATAAATACTACCTTTGTTGATTCGTTAATCTTCGGTCATGTTTATCTAAAGACAAACCAAACATGGACAGTGGTACTAGCCGCGTAAGTACATATTATCATTACATTAATAATACACATGAGCTGATGTTAATTCAGTGGGTTATAATATCTAATACAGGTCTGATTTTATTAACTCAGTCTCTTTGATTTTATTAACAGTCAAATATTACTAATTTAATATTTTAGTAATATATATTTTATATATGGTGATTCTGGCATTGTTTGTCGATAGGAGAGTTCCGGGTGTTTGGTGTTTTTAATTTTACCTATTTATGAAACATATATTAAGAGAAAGTATTGTGATCTTTAGGATTTTTGAATTACCAAAATAGTCTGGACAAAATTACAACTTTAAACGTGAATTTTGTATCTTTTCACCTCATTCTTAAAAAAGGCTCAAACGATTTTATATCGATGTAAAACCATACGGGCTTATATAATGACATCACCGTCATTTAAATATTGGGTTGTGTCACATGAAATGTCCGTTTTCAAACTAAAGGATTTTTATTAAAAATACTATATGAAAATAAGATAATTTTATTTGAAGTATTTCCCTTCTTTTTCTACACGTTTTTCCCAACGTGACATCAACTTTTTTATCCCCGAACTGAAAAACTCTGAGCTTTGAAGTGAAACAAAATCTGAATACGCACTTTTTACTTGATCATAATTTTCAAAAAGTTTTCCATTGACGAAGTTGTCTGAATTAATGAACAGGTGGTAATCTGCTGGAGACTAATCGGGAGAATATGGTGGGTGCGGAAGAACTTCGTAGCCCAGTTCTTTCAATTATTGCACGGTATGTTTTGAAACATGGGGTATTGCTGCCGCTCAGTGAGATCATAAGGTACCCATGTATCGAGCCTTTTTTACCCAATACACTTTAAATGTCTGGAAACGGTAGATGCACTTGTATTTAGTTGTGCTGAGAGTCCTTTAACTGTTTGGTAGGGGTTTCCTTCTACTGTATGTTTGAGGACATCGCTGTCTATTACGGACGGAGGTCTTCCTCGGGACAAGTTTTCCAAGTCGGTATCCCCAGCTGAAAACTTAGCAAATCAACGGTGAATGGTCCGTTCATTAACACTCCCTCCCACAAACGCTTTGCAAATATTTCTAGCGGCCTGCTGAATGGCCGAGTTTAAACTCGTACAAAAATGTTACTCGAAAATCGCGTGTTTCTATATTCATATTTGGAGGTATACTAAAAAGTAGGTAATTGATTGGGAAACTAAAGTTTATAATACAAAGGTAGAGAATTAGACTTTAAATATGTAAACATTCGGAAGAAAACGTCAGAGACCTGCCAAATCCTTTATGTATTTTAGAACCTATAAAAACGGACATTTCATGTGAAACAACCCAATAGTATGATAGGACTAAAATTTAAATTTTTAAAATTCAAACTTTTAGGTTAGAAAAACAAAGAGTATCATATCACTGCTTGCTTCCGTATTTTATAACTGTTATCTTATTATTTCACTGTTAAATATTTTTTTCTTTGCATTGTATTTTTATTTTTTTTTCCATTGTCCTGATGGCCCGAAACGTACGGCGGAACGTTGACACAAAATAAATTAAGTGAGCGAACGTTGACACAAAATAAATTAAGTGAGCCTCATTTCTGAACTGCTAGAGGCTTCTGGTTGTAAGCATCCACTCACGCTAGATAAATTCCTTTGCACTTGAAGATCGCATTTTAGCCGAAACGGCGTTCATTAATTTTTAATAAAAGAGTGGTGAAGTTATAAAGCAGCATCCAATTTTTTTCACAGAATTTGACCTTTACTATAAAGAATTTACACCTTATTAAATTGTTTCTTTTACTGCAATCCCGTCCAAGTTCTTATAATTCTTATATATAATATAAAATTACGCTTGTTTTATTATAAACGTTTGATTTCAGTTTCGGGTTCATTATTGCAATCTGATTTATCTCAACTTTGAACCTTTCATTTCTACTCAATTAGTTTAATGTTTATTTTTTTAATTTAAGCTTTTTCTCCATCTTTTGCAAATCGCTTACCCATAACAAGTTGATTAATGGAACACTGAGCTCCATGAATTCTTTATTGTATCTTTTTTTTTTACTACTTTTTTTATCTAAGTGCACTATTATCCAGAAGGATTCCAGAGAAGAGTTTGCTGGAGAGTGAGAATGGACAGCTGGAGCTGGAGAGAGATAATTGAAGAGAGCAGACAATGACGGAGCATCTTCCCCGGCCGCATCCATTACACTCCAGAGCCTCGGTTCCAGATTTAGGTCCCTCCGGTGTTAGGGCCATTATACCAAGTGCTCTCTTATGGTAATCGTTTCGCTTGCCGTTTTTCATGCCGTCTGTGTTTTCAGATAAATATTGTGGTATTTTATAAGAACAGAATGAGAAAACCGACTTACCACGCGGATATGAAAGTAAAAATACCATATCCACACGAATAATTCATTCTGATGCTCTATCTGCTAACCACTCCTAGAAGATAAAGAATAGGGCAAACACATTCATGTCAAGTTCGTATACACATAACATATTGCGCGACTTAAATCAGGTATTATTTAATCCTAACAATCCAAAATCCCCAATGCTTCTAACTTTGTTACTAATAAATTCATTTGTAGAAACCTCAATGTCCTACATTTTTTTTTTCTCACGAATACCTCTTACCTACGAATAATAAAAGTTTTTTTTCCGTCAAGGTTAGGTCCAAGGATTTTGCCAGAGTTAGAAGTCCTCCCCCAGGGATTGAGACGCACACTCGTAATTATATTATCATAAGTTTTTATTCATCTACCCAACTCGTGTTCACAGCAACGCGTTAACCCTCTCTGATATTCTGCCCCTCTCGTGGGGGCTAATATAAAGTTGTATTCTTTCTATTATCATTTTTTTTTTATTCACGACCTATTTAAACAAAAGTTGAATATCCGAAATTCATTTATTAACTAGTCTGACAATTATTCAAATTACTTTAGGTACCAGGACTACAAACGATCAAAATTGTCCTTGAATACCAAAATTACTATCTTCATAGTGCTTATCAAATACTGTGGTATGGTAATATGACTCGCCCAAAAACTTCATCATCCAAAAATCCGGCCATTCCAGTCCAAAGATCTCAACAATGACTTGTATTTGCTCAAAGTTATAGATTTCATTTCATAGATACTGCAGTAAAATTTGTAAGATAAATTGACTTTAAATATTAACCAATAAATAAGTGATACAGTTCATTTTTGGTTAAGTGGCATAACAAATTGGTTTACATGTTTCTTTATTATTTATAATATTTCACTTCTGATTGGACTAAGGACTGTCGGTGGATGGTGCTGTAAAATAAAAATAAAATGAAATTACTCGAAACACTAAAATTCAATTAAAGCCACTGAGACGGCTTTTGTGGGGGTCACTTAGTTTTTCTGATCTAACCGATCAGAACAGAGCATGTACTATGAAATAGTTGTCAGAACATTTGAATGTTTATAAAAAAAATGAAAATAATTATGTTATTAAATAATTATTACATGGATGTTTAGAAATCTCGAAACAAGTAAAACAAATATTTAAATTAAATACTCTCTAATAACTTACATGAATCGAATATAATTTGAATATAAATCTAAATAAATCTCTTAGTTAATATTCGAGACCAGGAGTAATCTAAACACATACGTGTTTAACTAACCTGAAAATAGGCCAAACAAATTCAATCGGAGGAATCAACTTTATGTTTTCGGAAATAAATTTCGAATTTAAATAGTAATAGGCCTGTTTGGAAGCGGCTGTTCCCTTAAAGATGCGAACATAAGTGTTGGCAGTACTCGAACCTCCACACTCTCGTATTCAAAAGAGGGCCTTAAATGGAAATTATCCGAAAGAAGTAGATTTGGACACGTTTCCTGTCGTAAAATGGAAACGCGATCTCGGTGGAACCGCGGCTCATCTGAATGTAAGATGGAACTGACGAAATAATTTATTAGAAGGTACTAAACAGGCAGGGACAATGGGATTGCTTGAAGGAATGCGGATCGTCTGGCAAGGAATTTCGATATGCCGGAGAAAGAGTGTATTGCGTTTTGGCGACAACGTTTGCATCAACCGTTCAGATCGCATAAGAGCATTTCAAAGGGTGCTTAAACTAAATTATTCTGATTAGCTCCTTTGTGTGGTATACCAGGCAATTAGAAGGCAAGCTTGTACAGAAAAGTCTCTCAACATGTTACAAGCAAAGATGACGTAATTTTTTGCCTAGAGGATATACGTGAAGAAAGGACAAGGATTGAGAAAATCCGGATTTAAATTGCGGTAAATGGCCTGGAGACCTGCAAAATAGTTTATGTTTTTCTTAGCGAGTTAATCATTTAAGTTGAACACAAAACGAAAATTTGTACAAAATGGATATTTCAAATTTAAGATCTATAAGTCTAGCATATACAGTACATTAACTTTTCTCCTAAAAAGATAATACTACCACATACAATAGAACTTTGAAGTCTTTTTAATTGCTAAACAATATTTACATTTTTTAAGAACATTTTATTGCTATTTACAACTGTATTAACATGAATCAAGTAAATGTGATAAATATATAATACAATGATATGATATACATGATGAGAAGCTTCCCATTGGATGCACTCTAAAAATATTCTAAACTAGAAGGTCCCGGGCCATTTCCTTTTCAGGCACTTTGGAGGATTATCAGGAATTGAACAGGAAAAAAGGATTGAAACTAGTGGGTTTGAGTGAGAATGGAGTTTGTAATAAAAGGATTGATACGTGGTCCGGGCCAAATCAGTAAACATAGCGAATGTTAAGGTCTTTATGGATAATTAATTCGTGACGAAATAAGGGGCGTTGAGATTTTACGAAGGATTTTGGATTGTAAGAATTGGATGCGGGAAGAATTTGATGGTTTAGTAGAGCCCATCCATAGCTCTACTCCGTAAGTCAGATTGGTCTTAGTCAATATAGTCAGTAGAGGAGCCTTTTGTAGTTCAGAGGATGGTTTGACCGTTTGTCTGGGTGTGTTTAAGTAGCTTAAAACGGTGAGCATTTTTGTAATTTATGTACAAATGTTACAACACAACTTTATCATTCATCAGTCACATTTTATTTTTATTTTTTTAATAAGTTCCAGGAGCTCTTGGTGCTTAGAAATGTAACGCATAATTAATTCTATTGTTTGTATCAAGTAGAAGGTCTTAAATATTCTTAATTGTGTAATTAACAGTGTTTTAAAATAGGAATTCGGCAATGACAATCTAACTAATACTGTCTAAAATTGAAAAATCCAGTAGCATCGGTTTATTAATGTCCTTAGTTCCAAATTATTTTTACTATTATAACTAATATTTGACTTGATGAAAAGAAGATGAAGAATTTTTTAGATGAATACGATATATGTACAAAGGATTTAAAAATAAATGTTACCAAAGAGATATTAGTGGTATAAACTTCTATTTTTGATTTATTAATGTTATTTTATTTTAATTAAATGATGATATAAATTTAAACTATGAACGAAGTGAATAATTTAAAACAAAACAAGAACAAGATAAATAGTTGTTCACGTTAATAGGGTTAGGGTTAGGGTATTGGAATAGGTGTTCAACCTCTTGGTTATTAGACCTAATAAATTTATAGTAACAGATTTGTTTTACTCTTTTTTCTTCTTTTTATTTTTCCTTCTATTTTTTTATTTATTTATTTTTTTATTGTTTATTTTTTTTATTATTCTTTTTTGACATATTCTGACTTAGTGAATTTATTCCAAATTTTTATTTTATTTTTTATTTATTTAATTTTTTTTTCTTATAGTTCCGGGAGCAGAGAACATTCTTTGACGAACCTAATCAGTGAAACTGTTTCATTAGAGTCCTTCAAGCTCCCATTTAACGATCTAGCTTGGTTAAGTTTATCCATTTGTACATGGAATTTGGGGCAGTTCTCAATTATATGTTTTATTGAGAGAGGCAATCCCTTGGTACCGGCTGCCTGAGGATGAGATGGAGATGTGTGAGTCTGCTATGTCCGATGCGAAGTCTCGCCAAAGCAGTTTCCTCGCGGCGATTACTTCGCAATGATGTATTCCATGGATCAGGCGATTGCTTGATATTTCTTAATTTATTGGTGTTGTCAAGTTCTGACCACATCTGTTCCCAAGCCTGATATATTTTTACCTTAAGGTAATTTTTTACGTCTTCCTTGATGTAAGTTGGGTGGATTAGGACGTTTGATAATGCAGCTTCTTTCGCAGCCCGATCCGCTTCTTTATTACCATCAATGCCTACGTGGGATGGAGTCCAAGTTCTTTTTTCAGTATTTTTAATATATCAGTTCACGTTAATATAGATGTAATAAACATAAAGTTAAAAAAAAAAATATAACTGGAAAGTGACAAAAACCCATTGATCTAGGATAGAGTTGTTAATATTTTCTTGAAAACAGATGTTTCTACCGTGAATAACTCTAAACTAATACTTTTAAGATTATGTTTAAGTGGGAATAGAGTGCTTGGGTGCTTGCTTGCTCTACATGTACATGTTTTTTGTTGTCCATCGCATTTACCCGTTATATTTTAATACAGTTTTAAATATAAAAAAAAAATATGTTTAAAAAAAATGTGAAAAATCTTGTGTGTTATTAGTTTATTTTCGTTATATAGTTACTTGATTTTAATGAGCTAAAATGCGCAGACAATTTTAACTGGAATATAGAACCTCCTCCATTATATAGACCTTATACCTTGGCAAGTACGCCTCTCCGTTCAAGGAGTTTTAATAGAGTAGCAAGGACTATAATCAAGATAATTTGAAATTCTATTATAAACCTATTGGCTAAAGCCTATCAGCTAAATTAGATTTTTTTTTTCAAGTATTCTTAAGTTCAAAAACCCCATTAACACAAGTAATAATCCTTATTAATCATTACATCAAATTATCAGCCATAATATAATGATGTAAGGTCTTGCAGTCCTGATCAGGTTAAAATTGGAATCGACTTCATATTTTCTATGTAAGAAAGATACAAAAAACAAAAAAAGGCTTATTTTCATGTTGCCTGAAAAGATATTGACAGCCAACATTACATTTTCAACTAAATAGAGACATGTCATATAATGATTAGGTGTAAAAAAAAACAAACAAAAAAATGCTTCATACATTATAAAATTCTTCTCCGAATAGCCAGCCAGGTCTGAAAGCGCTTATTATAAATTCCCAACCGTCTCATCTTTCAGTCCTTCGTTTTCTAATATAATCTATTTTCTGTTGTTACAACAAACCCTACTCTTATATCCTAGATTTTCAGATACCACGTTTTCTTAATTTTTAAAGAAAATCCTAAAAAAGTTAACATCATCAAAGTTCCTATTGCAATACTTTCGAATGTTACAGGATTAATAAAAATAAACAATAAAAATAAAGTATGCCTCATATAGTTTAATAAATAAAAAATCTGAATTTTGGTTATAAAATGCTAAACAGACTCAAATAAAAATATAAAAAACGTTGAAAATTATTACACAATGGTTTATTTCTTCTAAATAAAAATATTAGGGTATAACTTTTTATATGGCTGTTGATATGCAATTAAGTAATATAAAAGAAAAAAAAATTATTTATCGAGCTTTACTGATTCTAAACTCTATACATACTTTTCTCTATCGTAAAAAATAATTGAGTTATGAGCGTATTTATGTGTAAAATTTCATTTTTTTTTCTTTCCTTTTTTCTCTTTTATATATTTGGTTAAAAAACAATAATGCTTTTTTTTTTCTTCCTTCGAAAATAACGTAGTCACAGGCGTATATATATGCTAGATATCATTTTTTTTCATTTTTCGTTTGTTTGTTTTTTCTTTTGTTTATCGAGCTTCACTGATTCTAAAACTCTATACATAGTTTTCTCTATCTTAAAAAATAACTGAGTTATGAGCGTATTTATATGTAAAATTTAAATTTTTTCTCTTTTATATATTTATTCCCAGTTTTTTGGTTAAAAAACAATAATGATTTTTTTTTTATCTTAAAAAAAACTGAGTATTGAATAAAACCCTTTTAATCGGCCGCCATTTTAAAACTAACCAGCTTATTTTAACGTCTAGGTGTTAGGATCATCGTAGAATGGACTAGTATTTTTGTGGCGAATTTAAAAAAAAAAAAATCGGTGCAGTAGTTTCAGAGAAATACCGCGGACGGTCCGATTTTTTTTATTCGTTATTCGGATTCCACGTATCTTGAAACGTAAGCTCTCAAATTTTGGAAAGGGTATTTTTTTTTTTTTTTTTTTGGTAGATAACAAAGGTTGATTATTGAAAATAATAAACCAAAAACTATTTGTTTATGAATGAATGAATATACATGTAATGTAATACAAATTTGTAAAATAAGTTCTTAGCGTTTTTAATTGGTGAATTCAAAAACTTCAGAGTCTTGTATATATGTATATGAACCATTTTGATCTATGTTGCTATGTTTCATCATTTTGGTTGAATATTACCATCATCAACTATTAAAGGACCAACCCAAGCACTTAGCATCTTCCAAGCCGAAATTTCCGGTTCTGAACCGAATAAACCACTTACGGACTATGCTTTTTCCCAAGCCATCATCGCCATACACACTCAAAATTAAATGACAGAAATGAATTACTTTCACTTTCACTTACCTATATATGAAACATATAGTAAGGGAATGTATTGCGATCGTGAAAATTTTCGAATTCCATTTTTCAACGAAAATACACTTTTTAGGAGTCCAAATGACCAATTCCCGCAAAAAGGTGGGTGTGTGCCTGTGTGTCCGTGTGTCTGTTTATTTGCGGTAGGCCCAAAATGAAAACGGTAAGTTGTATGAAACTGAAATTTCATTTTTAACTAGACCGCCGAGACGTTACAGCACTTTTTTCAATAAAATCGACTGACTGATTTTGTGGATTTCGAAACATCGATTTTCCTGATTAACATTGCTAAAAACAGCTAAATATACATTTTTAACGAATTTGGCAACTAACTAAAGGAGATATAAGCAAACATATTTATTTTTGCGATTTTTTTTTTTTTTTATCATAAAAGCAGTACTATGAATGTATAATATACCGTTGGAAAGCTAAAGAAAATAAAAGTTAACGGAGAGGGATCAAAAGTCGATAGAACAATCTTATTTTCGTATATTATAATATAATTGATTATTTAATAAAACACATGTTTTTTATTGAAACTTAATTTAATTATTTCCTTAATAACTTATTTTCATCTGTAAATGTTTTTAAAATGGTTTTTAATTACAGAGGTAAATGAAAGTTGTGTATTGCGCGCACCAGAGTTTTCCACTTCCATTTTAAGTAAGCAAAATACCACTTAAATTTAAGTAATCGCGGTTGAAACTAATGCATAAAAGTACCTTAAGTAATATAAATATTATTTACCAAGTAAACATGATTTTATAAACATAGAGATAATAAAATTAAAATATTTAAAAACGCTACTTACAGTACATGATATTATCCATAGTTATTGTTGGGAAGAGGGGTAGAAGCGCATTTCCTCGTCACTGAATATTCTGTCGTTTGTTTAATGTCAATGAGGGAAAATGAAATAAATAATAATGGAAAAAAACATAAATACAATTTAAATTAATTAAAATACAATAAAATATGTTCTGTTTAATTA
Source organism: Piezodorus guildinii (assembly GCA_023052935.1). NCBI lineage: Eukaryota > Metazoa > Arthropoda > Insecta > Hemiptera > Pentatomidae > Piezodorus > Piezodorus guildinii. Next base: position 31,193,097 of record CM041292.1, on the reverse strand, counting down.
TGTACAAACAACTATTTCTTCTCCGTGTTACGACTTACTTTCCTCTTCATCTGCTATAAGATTTCTTACCTTCCTCACGATTGCTATATCAATGTCTACGACCATTCATTATAACTTCCAACAATGGCGACTACCTTGAATATGCGAATAATTTCAAAAGTTTGCTACAACTCAAACAGTCCACCCCTGCGAGCGACATTATTACATATACTCAGCCTGATCAGTGGTCAGTCACTGAACAGTAGATGGACACTAAATTAAACAAAAACCTGTCACGCGTGCACATGCTAAATCCAAATATAAACAAACATTGTAAAATATAGAAATATTTCAATTCTTAACAGTAATGTTTTATCTTAAGTAGAAGTATTATTCTTTATTTCAAATGACCACGGTCTACAAATAACGCATTTTTTAAAATCATTTATATAACAACAAAACAAAAGCAAGCCTAAAATCTTAATATTATACAAATGAGAAATTAATATAAAATATTTTTAGAAATAAGTTATTATAAATTGATCCCGGAAGAGAAGAAAATACATTACCCTAGATTACTAAATACGGAATAAAATTTGCATAAAAAAATTTAGCTAAAGCCATCGAGGGTAGAACCAGTTTTCAAAGCCCCCGGCTTAGGAAGGCAACAAATTATTCAAAGGTAATTTATCCCGACATGGCTGCTTCTATTTTTAAATATAGTGAGGCTCATGTCAATTCTAATTAATCTCCCTACAAGGTAAGTATTAATTACAAAGTCAGGCCATTGTTCGACTCAGGGATGGAAGGAAAGCAGGAAAAAAAAAATGAATAAAAGGAAAACGCTGAGGGTTACGCCTGCTAGAGGTAAGAAGAGATTACCTGGTGTGATCCCACGTAGGGGGTATTAAGCGAGCGTTGCCTGGCGTGGAATAGATATTGTGGGGCTCTTGATACCGCATGGTGTCCAGATCTCTTTATGGGCGCCGTAAACTGACCGGATGCCGCTTTGCATATCGGATGGCCAATATACCGGCAAATATTCAATTTTGTCCTCCTCTATCAGCCAGTATCAAAGCTTTTCTCACGGCAAGAAAAAAGGTTCTTTATTATCCATTTTCATAAATTATTTTTCTATCTTAGGAAAATAAATAAATAAATAATAATGCTATTCATTTGTTGGTGTTAACTTAAACGCTGGAAAAAAAAATCTAATTTCTTCAATAGATTAATGAAAATGCTGAATGTTTTCATTGTAAATAATATATATATATATATATATTATATATATATATATATATATATATATTATATATATATATATATATATACACACAACCCTGGAGAGTAAGGTAAACACTTTTGATAAATGGGTGTGGCTTTAACGGTGCTGAACGAATATTTTTGGTTTTAAATACAATTTCCTCGATCAAAGAGAGGTTGAAGTATACAAATACATCTTACATTCAATTATAACATATATCTATATGTCTTGGACTATAGCTACAAAGCATAAATTCAAGAGAAAATCTTTTTGAGCCAAATATGAAAGACAGGGCTAGTATCCTTTCATGACAAAATCAGATAGGAAATAGGTTTTGTTTTTTATTATTTCTTTTTAATTTATTTATTGTTAGCTGTAAAACGAAATACGAATAGTAAATTTTAAAATGTAATTATTAGCTTGATAAATTCTTGGAAAGATGTGTATTTCATTAGCAGGTCTCGAGGCCACCGTCCTTTCCCGTCCCCTCAGAGGGTTATCGGGAATAGATGGAGATGAGAGGATGAAGTGGTTGAGTTGTCAGGTAGTTTGGAATTAAAGGAGCTATATCTAGTTCTGGCAAGTCTGCAACTAATATCATTAGGAGGATTTTGGATTGCAAGGATTAGAAACAGGAGGAATTCGTTCGTTTGTTGGATCCTCATAGCTCAATATCATATGTCCAAATAGGTCTAATAACTGCTATATACGTTATTTGTTTGCAGTAGATGGAAGGTTTTGAGCGTTATTCAAGTAAATGTAAGAATCGATATCTGCGAGAATATTCAGTCTAGTGTGAGGATTCCTAGTAAGACGTGTGTCAAGATAAAGTTCTAGATAACAGATCTGTTCAACAGGGATTAGTGGATTGTTGATATAGTAGAGAAGGAGATTATAGTAAAAAAAACCCTAGTTATGTCGTCCTTCGGAGAGGACGTTAAAAAGTGGTCCCGAGCCAGTGGGATGTCATGTACTCGTTAAAGATCCCTCTCCTCATTAAACTTGGATAGGCAACATTTAGGACTCCCACTGTAGCATACAGTTTAAAGAACATAATAATATAATAAATTTAAAAAACCCGCAGGTAGCCCTAGAATTTGTTAATGGGAGTAAAAAATTCTTAGCTATGCCGTCCTTCGGGGGGAGAGGAGGGGGGAGGGGGGAAGAAGGGGGCGTCAAAAGGTAGCCTGTGCGATGTCATGTACTCGTTAAAGATCCCTATCCTAATTAAACATGGGTAAGAGAAATTTATGACTCCCACTGTAGCATCGTCCGATTAGCCGCTGCAGCATAAAAGGACGTTAAATAAAAAAACAAGTTCACAAGCAATGTATTTTTCCAATTTCCAATTAGTGGAAGGCAGGGACGCATGGAGGAAACTGTACGAGGAAAGAATCTAGCACTGTCATTAAATAAATATGAAGTATTATGTTGACTAGTAAATATCCTTTTGTAAATATTTAGTAAAGCAAATTTACATGCAAGTGACCTGGAAAACTAGGTTAGCTACTCCAGCGTTAGGGACTGGTGAGCAAATTGTGAGAGAGGGTAATAGCGAGTTAGGGAGAGAGAGAGATGGCAGGCGGTACTCGAGCAGACCACTAGCGTTATGGGAGTAATTAGTTCCCCTTCCAGCGTTATAAATTTGTATTATCTCAAGTTGTAACTATGCCTAACGTTAAATTGTGTGTAGTTATAAATCATTTAATACATTTTTAAATATTTACTAGAAAAAAAAATACCACTAAAGAATAGGTTTTACAAAATAAAATCAATTAAAAAGAAAAGGAATTTCAAAATACATACACAATCAAGGATTCATATTCATGGGTTTTAAAAGTTTCTGAACCTAATGGTGGATTTTTCCAAATTGAGTGCCGAGATATTTTACAAGCTGAGATCTCCTAATTACAAACGGCCCTGGGTAACTAATAACGTAATCTGGGTAAAAAAAAAAAAAAAAATCTTGCTGCATGATAACTAATTTAAAAAAAAAAATACATAATTATAATAATAGTCTTACCGATACCATCAAATTCCGCCTACACAGACTCGTCTAATGTTCACCATTCAAGCCCAAGTCCCCCCCAGATCAGCTTTAACACAATCCTCCTATCGACGCTTCGGCGTACCTTTTGGGCGCCTACATTCGCATCAGCGAATACCAACTTTCTCGGAATCCGTTCCTCACAGTGCCCAACATTACTCTCCCATTTGAGTCTTCGCGATGCTATCAAATAAATTACATCCACAGAGTATAAGCTCCGCAATTCCACGTTGTGCAACCTTCTAAACTCCCCGGTGACCTCATCTCTCTTTGGACCAAATATTTTACTCAGTAGCTTATTTTCGAGAACCTTAAGTCGTTGTTCATCCTTCAAAGTAAGCTGCCACGTTTCAAACGCGTAAAGAACCGTCGGAAGAATAATAGTTTTATAAATTTTAATCTTATCTAATCTATGTTTTCACACAGAAGCCGCGAGCAAATTAATTTAGCAACTCAATAATAACACTCACTTCCCACCTTTAACCGGGACATTATTTCTTTCTGGAAAAAAAATCCAAAATGAACCCATTTTTCTGTTAAATGGTGATTATATTTTTAACATGACTTTAACCATTTTCATATGTCTCCATATTATTCAACCCATGTCTTCCTCCTTTCAGAAATAGGGATTCTATTCGACCTCTGTGAAACCAAGAATGGGACGCCCAACAATTTTGGCGAACCTTACTCAATTCGGACCATTTCCTCATGAAGTGTAAAGAAGCAATAAGACTGAGATAACGCTCAACCACGAAGTTTTCCCCGAATTTTTTGGTAACCTCTTTAAGACGCTGGATTTCCCCTCGTTGAGTTCCAGAAGGACTTCCCTATACCATGGTCTCTTAATAAACAAAATAAATAATTATCTTCATGAATAGGCTCGAGCTCGAGAAACAGAGTGCATCAGCCTAATGCTATATAAAAAGAAGTCATAAAAGAAAAAAAAATGGAATACATCAAAACAGAACAAATAATTATAGAAGATTGTACATCAGCCGTTTCGCTCAATATTTTGAATTCCGATTATCATAATCATTCAGCATATTAATTAAGGGTATGTTTTTTTTTTATTTATTTTTTTTTGTAATGGTAGAACAGGTCATATAAAAAAAATAAAATAAATAAAAACCAGTACAAAAACAACCCATAAGAGTCTTGGGCTCAGTACATATAGAGGATTCGTACTGTTTCTAAGCCAACGGCAGTGCAACGAGGTTATTAGGCCTTAATCGTGCTCAGCCGCCAGGCTTTTTCCCAATTATTTTGGGTACCCACTTTATAGAGGCTGGGTCTACCCCAGGGGGGTCTCCATACCCTAGGGTTGCCCTCCTTCCCCCTCCCGACTGAATTAACAGAATAAATAATATTCTGCCACAGCCGGGATCCAAACCCAGGACAGTACACAGTGCTCTGTCCACTAGACCAGGCCGCTCCCTCAGAGCATATGAAGAGATTTCTTTCTTTTTTTGAAAAAATTATTTTATTTGTATTCATTTTGCTTGAGGAAGCTCCGTGAAACTTTTTTATATTTAAAAAAGCATTGTCTGCTTTCATAATATTTTTTATTAATTTAAAAATTTATTTACATCTCTTTTTATTTCACATCGACGTTTCGGGTCTTGTCCCCATTATCAAGACTGTCATGTCTTTTCTCTCCATTCATAAATAAATTTTAATAGGTTACATCTACAAGTTAACTTGTCTAACCAATAGACATCAACAAGTTGACATGTCGTAGTAAGTAGTAGTCTATTAACATTTAATCATGAACGGAGAGAAAAAAAATAGCAGTCTTGAAAATGGATACAAGATCCCAAAACGTCGATTTCAAATAAAAAAAAGATGTAAGTACATATTTAAATAAATAAATAATGTCATAGTAGTAGAGAATGCTTTTTTAAAGAATAGTTTAAAATATATGAATAGAATTTAATCAATGGTATGTTTATAAAATATCAAGTTTTTATTGCAACAAATATCTTTAATATCTTGCACCTGGTTAATTAAAAAACTCATAACTATATGAACCTTCGAATTCTCAGATTTCATGATCTTGCGATCAATAAAATAAAAAACAATGATTTTAAAATATTAAGATACAGTCAGAAGAGGAAAATATTCAATCCTTAGTTGAAAAAAAAAAAGTTATTTCATTTCGCTAATTATTCTCTGTCCAGATTCTGAAAAAAAAAAATGGTTTTTTAAAATGATCAGGCTTGAGATGAAATATTAATCTTATTAAAAGGGCATTCAGTCCCCGAAAGAAATGAACTATTTTCATTCCTAATATTTTTTTTTTCTTTTAAATGCAAATACAAGCGCAACGAAGTACTTAACTCATTATATTAAAAGATTATAGCTACTAATTGGAATGTTTAGTTTGCAGTTCGGTCTTGTTTTACTCTTCCAAACAAATTATAAACCATTTTATAAGAGATTAGCTGAAATATCTCTTATTTAGATATGCAAATCGGAGATTTAAATATTAATCAGCTATTATATATAATTCTTTTGAATATTTTATGAGCGTTTAAGAGTGAAGCGATTTATTTAACTGGCAAGAGAATAAATAATAATAAAGAAAAAAAATCTGGTGCGCGAACACACGACTTTCACTTACCTCCGTTAGTTATATCAATTTAACAATTTTCAAACAAATTTAGAAACGAAATAAATTGTTAAAGGACGATTTACATTGAATTTTAATAGAAACGTGTGTTTTATTAAATAATATAATATATTATTATCAACGACGATCAGTTGTTTATTTATTTAACGTCACTTTATGCTACTATGGCTAATTGGACGATGCTACAGTGGGAGTCCTAAATTTTGCCTATCCAGGTTTTATTAGGATAGGGATCTTTAACGAGTACCTGACATTGCACAGGCTCGGGACCACCTTTTAACGTCCCCTCCGAAGGACGGCGTAACTAAGGATTTTTTACTCCCATTAAAAAATCCTAGGACCACCTGCGGGTTTGAACCCGTGACCTTTAGCATGGAAGGCTGTTACGCTAGCCACCCAGCTACAAGTGATCCCAACGACAATCAGTTTGTTTTATCGTATTTTCATCACTCACTGTTCACTTTTACACACACATAGTATGTATAAGATAATATTTCTTCTGAAATCATTAGCATTCCAACTGTATATTATATATGTATATTACTGTTCTTAAGTTAAAAAAATAAAAATTTCAAAGAAAAATATTTTTTTGCAGCTTTATCCTTTAGTTGGATATCGAATTCATTCTACATTTATTTATTAAGTATTTACCTGTTTTTTTAAAGGATCTACCAAATATAAGGTACTTTAGAGGAAGAAAATTTTAAATAATGCCATTTAAGCCCTGTCAGACTATTTCAATCATAATGAAACCTACATTATATCATATCCCGTCCAATTTTACAAGGTTATATCGAGTTTAATCAAAATCGTTAGAGCCGTTTTTGAGGAATTCGTAAATAGGTGCAAAATGCATGGTATAAAGTGGCTCTTCTATTGTAGTTGGCTGATTTCGATGAAATGTTTCGGTAACATCTCGGGTGTATAGTTGTCTTAAATATGAAATTTCAGTTTCATGTGACTTCACATGACGATCTCAAAACTTTCTCTTACTGTATATTTCATACATAGGTAAGTGAAAGTAAAAATAGGATGCTTGCACTGGTTGAAATAAACGCTATTCAGCACATAAAATATTTGCAATATTTTTATTAACAACATATGATTAAAAATAAAATTTCTGGATGAGGTATTTGGAATGATTACTTTAATTTAATTTAAAACCCTTACCTTCTCCATAGCGCGTGAACAACTTATGTTAAAGTAGTTACAAATACTTCGCTTAAAATTCCCTGAAAATCACGCAGTCGTTCGTATACCAGGGATAAAAGTTAATTTTGTTTAATTTTAAATAGTATGTGAACCTAGAACCCACCATTTATGTTTTTATGACTATCTAAACATTTCTGAAGAATAGGGTAGCTTCGTTAGAGATTAGACTACAGTGATAATAATATTCCTATCCCGATTCTGTATATAATATTGGCTCTGATAAATGATTAATTATCCTGATGATCAATGTAGGGTGATGATCAAACCTGGGATCGAGAAACCTTAGTGGGGCTTACCCAACGTTTACAAAGGAACCTGAACTATTCGTGTAATAAGAGACTTTTCAGACTAGAAGCAGTCAGTGCCTTCTTCTCTAAGTAATGGTCGTGACCAAACAAAACCCTTTTCGAGCCATAGTGTTTAGATAGTTAAATATTGATGATAATGATCCAAGCATAAAAAGTTTGCTATATATTGTATAATAATAATAAATAATAATAGGCTTAGTAAACCCGAAAATTCAATTCAATAACCTCCAAGCCCAAATCTCCGAGATAAGACTAACATAACCCTCCAGCCTACGATTCGCCCTACTTCTTGGACACCTACGGATCAGTTTAGCGCATATCCACTTTTTAGGAATTCCGCCGTGATAAAGCGTCTCCTATACAGGAGGAGTACAAGTTCTGAATATTCCAGTGACCTCAACCCTCTTTGTTCCAAACATTTTATGATTCTACGATACTTTACGGCTCGGAAGTAATCCTCCTCGTTTTCACTAGTAAGGATTATTAAAAGATTTTTGTTTAGATTTTTTTTACTGATAGAAACAAAATCTCCGTTTTGTTTACTTTGGATTTTCCCTATATAAAAATTACTAACTCCTTTAATATTATATTTGATCACTTCTTATAACTAGTTTGCATCTTCGAGTTCCTCATCTAAATATTACAAGACTTATAATCTATATATAAATAAACTAAATAAATACATTTAGAACCAATACTTTTATTTCCGTTCTACGTTATAAGATTTTCCTATTGTATAGCATTTTTATTATAGTGTAGAAATTTCTTTATTTAATGCATTTAAATATTTGAAAATAGGTTATTTCATATATCTTTCTGCAAGTTACCGGTATTCTTATTTTCATCTTAGTTGCTGCTTTCTGATTTGTTGATACATTTATTTTAGTTAGGTAAGAACCCTTTACAAATAGAGTCTATCACTAATTGATCCATGCATAGTTCTTTTTAATAACCTCTAAAATATTTTACGATAAAAACCTCTTATTAACCTTATTAAAAACATTATATCAATATATTCTAAAACACCGGAAGATCTCGCATAATATTAAGGTAGATATTCGGGCTGAATAATTTCTTCGATAAATACTGAATTTTTTTATTTAATCAACATTTGACGTTTCGGGATCTTCTCCCATCTTCAGAACTCTGGTTTATACCATTTTGAACTTCAGTCGTTCCTTCCAGCATTTTCACTGATAAACATATTAAAAAGGAAAATCAGTTAAAGGTACCTAATGACTACATTACGTAAAAACATCAGATCTGAGCAGGGTGCTGCTCAGATCTTTGTCCTCAACTGTAGATCGGGTAAAAAATCCTTCGTTACGCCGTCCTTCGGCGGAATCGAAAAAAGGTGGTTCCGAGCCTGTTCGATATCAGGTTAATGATCTCTATTCTAATTAAACCTATTTAGGTAAAACTTAGGACTTCCACAGAAGCATCATCCGATTATCCACAGTAGCATAAAGTGGCGTTTAACAAATAAACAAACAAATGTAAAATATTAAAATGTATAATAATTAAAATAACGACAACAAAGCACACTATCATCACAAGCACAATAGCCAAAGTCGGATCCTAACCTACCAACTTTCTTTAATTTGCCACCCCAGCAAACTTAATCCACGGTCTACGGATCTAATATTTTATTCTTATTTATATTTTTGATGGATTCTTCAATATTTAGACGGGTATTGGAGTAAGTTGGACATTTAAACATAATATATCCTTCAGAAATATCCAATATCATTCATAGATTACCTGCTCGAAAAGCTCCTGGCCATGACCAAATCACTTCCCATATCTTAAAACATCTCCCTCAAAAAGCCATCCTATTCCTCACCTACATCTACAATGCCGTTCTCCGTACTACTTATTTTCCTGCCTCCTGGAAATTATCCATAGTAAAAATGATTCCTAAACCCAAAAGCCACCTGAAAATCCATCTTCCTACCGTCCCATATCTCTTTTATGTATTATGGGTAAAATTATGGAAAAACTCCTTCTGAAACGTATATACCCAATCCTTGATTCCCATCATATTATTCCAGATCACCAATTCGGATTCCGTATATCTAACTCCACTATCGAGCAATGCCATAGTGTGGTGGACGTTGTCTCCTCTGCGTTGGAGCGTGGATTGTACTGCACGGGAGCCTTTCTCGACGTAGAACAGGCCTTTGACCGAGTCTGGCACCCGGGCGGGATTGCTTTACAAGCTCCGTCTATTCCTCCCTCCTACCTATTTTTTAATTATCCAATCCTACCTCGCTGATAGATCTTTTAAAATAAATCACAATAGTTCCTATTCCTCCCTGTTTTCTCAATCTGCTGGTGTTCCTCAAGGCAGCATCCTAGGGCCCGTTCTTTATACAGTCTATACAGCTGATATCCCAACCCATCCAAACACTTTCCTTTCTACCTATGCTGATGACACATGTATGCTATCAGTAGGTAATGATCCTGTTACAGCCTCCCACACTCTTCCATCCCACATCCGAGACCTTGAAGTATGATGCCAGAATTGGAGGATTAAAATTAATTCTAACAAATCCCACCAGATAGCATTTACCCTTCGTCGTAAACCCATGACTTCCTGCCCTACAGTATCCTTTAATGACACCCCACTAGTCCTGTTGAACAGATTCGATATCTAGGACTCCACATTGACAAACGTCTAACTTGGAATCCCCATACAGGACTAAAACGACAAGAAACTTCCCGACGTTTTCGACTACTTCAACACTTACTGGACAAACGTTCCAACCTACCACTTAATTACAAAAGACTTATTTATATGACCATCATAAGACCGATATGGACTTACGGAATAGAGCTATAGGGCTCTACTAAACCATCGAATTCTTCTCGTATCCAATCCTTACTTTGTCACGAATAAGCTCAGCCATAAAGACCTTAATGTCTCATATGTTTCTGAATTAGCACGAACCAGGTATCAATCATTCCATGAAAAACTCCATTTCCACTCTAATCCACTAGTTTCTATTCTGTCATCCTCTTCCATTCCTGACAATCCCCCATGCGTCTGAAAAGAAGATGGCCTCGAGACCTTCTAGTTTAAAATACTTTTAGAGTGCTGCCAATGGGTAGCGTCTCTACATGTATTTCATGTCAGTTTACTATGTCCATCACATTTACTTGTTGTATATAATAATACAGTTGTAAATATCAATAAATATGTTTAAAAAAAACAACATAATATGATAGATTGTTTATTTCTTTCTCGTATTCCCCATTTTACACTCATTTTGAGGATGAATTATTAGTTTTATCTTGTTTACTGACATCTTTTTCACATATTTTCCAGATAATCTAATTTCGATCTCCAGTCTAGTGGATTTAAAATTTGTGTAAAACAATAAGTAATTAGATATTTGGTAGCTATTTTAAAGGTTAACTCTCATTTAGTTACTTATTCTTATAATAAGTTTCCACCTACACTTGTATAAATAAAAGCATTCTATTTATTGGACTCTGAACGCGACCCAGTTACTCGCCATTAAGTACTTTACAGACCTAGCCTTTACAACCTGAACTAATGAGTAGGACATGAATACATTTGAGCGCCATTGAACAAAGCTAACTACTGCGAGACTGCTATAAAGTAGAACTTCTTCTTCGGCATTTGGTGAGATGCCATCGACCTCTTCACCGTAGGCGGAGGGTTGTGCTTGAACCGACGATTAAGAAGACACGTGGGCAGGACTGCGAAGTTACAGCGGTTCCTGCTAATAGCTATTTAAATCGCCCTCAATATATGCATCTACGGACACCTTCTGCTGTATAATTTTCCGTGCCCGGATTTTATGTTATTATATAAGTTTGCATAAATGCAATTTTTTCGAATAAATTTAACACATCTAAAATTGATTTTCACGTAGAAGTGAAAGCTGAAGTCCTTTAGGTATTTTAAAGCTCTGAAATACTATATTAACTTTCTTATTGTAGGTTATATTACCAAAATTACTAACACTGAATATATATTTATACATATATTTTTATTTTTTACCTTACATTCAAAACAATGCTCTGAGGCAGTGCTACACGAGAGAAAATCAAGTAATGTATGTGAAAGTGAGTGAGCGTTCACGAAAGTATCGTGAGAAAGAGAGGACATGATTATTTTGAATACAATTTAAAAGTAACATTAAAATAATTTTACATCATAAAATATTGTTGTTATTAAAATCAATTTAAAGACTTTAAGAAAAAGTAGATTATTAAAGGCAGCGGTGGTAAAAGTAAATTTAAAGGTACTTTAGAATAAAGAATAAATTTTATGGGCATCTAAAACCTGCCAGACTATATAAAATGATATGAAAATTATATTTAATCTGGGAGATTTTTTCCCCAAAGAATAAAAATCAAAAGAACTTAACAGGGTCTACATTGATAGTGACATAGCCAGCTAATAAGTATGAGATATGTATGTATGCATGTATCTGTAAATAAAACATATGACAACTTTATGGATTTAATAGTGTATGAAAAAGCTCATTTATATTACTGTCATCTGACCCATCTGGACATATGGAATAGAGCTTTGAGGCTCTACTAAGCCATCTAATTTCTCCCGCATCTAATCCTTACAATCCAAAATCCTTCGCAAAATCCTAAATGCTCCTTATTTCGTCACAAATAAAATCATCCATAACGACCTTAATATCCCATTTGTGGCAGAACGTTCTCGTGCCAGATATGCCACTTTTAATTTCAAACTTCCAACCCAAATAAACCCTCTTGTCCGCAACCTATCAACCTCACATATTCCTGACAACCCTCCGAGGTGGTCGAAAAGAAGATGGCCTTGGGATCTACTTTCTTAAATAAACATCGAAGTATTACCGCTGGGTGGTTTCTTCACAAGCCATTTACAACTTTTATTATAATTCATCACTTTTACTTATTGTATTTCTGTAATATATAGTTGTAAAATTCAATAAAATGAGATGAGACAATTTATATGTTTGCCAAAGGTTGATTTTTTAAGAGGTACAGAAATAACTGGTGCTTGTATGTGGTCAAGGATGACACTTTACGAAGGAAGAAGTGTAGTGAGTTCCATAAAGTATGGTAGCACGGATGATGAAGGATTTTTCAAAGGATGCAGTTCCTTGAGTGGGTATATATAAATCGGTACCCAGAGATCTTGTATTTAGGGTATGTACGAAAGAACGAAGGTTGAGGAAGTCAAAAATAAGTTAATGTTTTCTGGCTCACAAGGGTTGGAATAAGAAGATTACTAGTTCGTATTTTCTCCGGGAATCAGGAAAAAGCTACCCGTGGCCAGATTACTAGTAAGAAATATGTAATCGTCTGAAGAGTCAGTAAATAAATATTACTAACCTATTCATTTATCTCTTTAGCCCCATCTCATTTTCCCCAGATAGCTCTTCATATACTTTGCATAGTCAAAGTGGAGGAGTACGAGAGAGAGCACTAAGAGATCATGGGTATTTCAAGGAAAAGTCGAGGAAATGTAGAATCTGTTTAAAGATGGACTTACCAGTTATTTGGGGAACATGGATGCTCCAAGTTAAATTTTTCGAGGAATAGAGATAGATACACTTTAGTCATAAATAAAAAACAAAAGATGCTGCCCAACTTAATTGGGTTGCTATAACACAGCATACCGATTTTTTTCCTACAGGAATATTCTTAACATTTTATTTAAATATAAATACAATATTTTTTTCCTTTTTATTTTTAATTTTTTTTCCTACTTATTTTTCCTTTTTTTTTTTTTTTCTCTTTTCCTTCTCTACCGTTTCATATTTTCTTTCAAATACTTAAATATATCTATACATATACATTGAAGATTAAATTAAAAAAAAAAAAATTATATATACATTAAACAACTACATACTAAAAAATCACACTATCATAAATTAAAACAATACCACAACACTCAGCACCTAAAATCAATATCTGTATATATAAAAAAAATTGTTAAAATTAAATTAAAATATAAGTAAACACAGATGCACATGCACGCCCCTCCAATTATACCGTTACGAGTAGATGTGATAGAGTGTAATTCCCAGACAGTCGAGAACCACACTTTCTGCTATCCTTGCTACGTCTTTAATATCGACACCTATGTCCTCCATGAAGCTCCTTGTTGAACCTGGAACAGCTCCGCGGGCTCCGAACCAAAGGCCTTTTACGTAGAAGTCTCTCTCGCCATAGATCTCGCGGAACTTTTCCTTGAGGAAAGGGATACATTTTTCGTAGATTCCTCTCTTTTCCCTTTTCACTTTACTTGCCTGTTCAAGGTCGTTAGATTCAAATCTCACGGTGGGATCCAGAATGACAGTCTTAGGAAATGCCACGATATCAGCAAATCGCATGGATCCATCCGTATCCACACAGTAAACTTCCTCGAAGCAGGCAAAATCTCGGCAAAAACAATTAAATGTTATACCGACATAGTGAGTTGAATCCAAATCGTCACAGGAGTTTTTGTGAAAATCGTAAAAAAAGTGCAAAATTTTTAGTATAAAAAAGTAAAGCATGAAGTGGCTCATCGCACTTCTAATCGCTATGTCCCAGGTTCTAACCCCTTATTTATTGGTTGGATAATTTTTTTTTTTTTTATCGCAATTGTGGGTAGGGGGAGGATCCATGAGGTATTGATAACCTCCTAGAACATACCTATACTACAAAAAAAAAAAACGATAGTAACTTTACACTCAAAGATTCTCTAGGAATTGAAATCTTTCATTTTTTTTTTCAATCAATTAACACTGTGGTACTATTCTACTAATACTGATATATGAGTTACTCACCTTCTGTATAGGATAATTTTTTTTTTTCAAGTATTATCTTTATACAACTTAAAACTTTAACTGTCTTTGATACATTTTTAAAAAAAAAAAGAAAAATAAGTTTCTAAAAGCAATTTGAAACCACAATCAAAGGGAAATATTTTTCATGCTGGCTGGATACGCTGGTATCTTCTAGAAGGCCCTAACATTTCAAGGTCTCCTAAGTGCAAAGATTTTTTTCGCTCTGTTTTTTCTCTATTTTTAAAGACTTTTCCAGCTTCGGACTGTGAGTGCTTTTATGTTTATAACCAGCAGGCGATCGCATTTAATGCTGTTCGATTACTCACCCGCAATAAAATTTCACATTGTCCACAGCACAAAAGTGTATTGAATTCTATAGGAAAAAGTAACACATTTGCTTATTTGAAAAAAAAAAATCTTCTAATTTCCATTATATAATTTATTCTTTTATAGTTTAACTACTGACTTACATAACAAAATCTATTCTGTTCTAGTTTAATTACATTTTTTCAACGTTTTCAGTCAAAGTTGAAAAATTACAAACAAAAGAAGCAGTGAGCCAATAGACATCCACTGTATAGCAGTAAGCTATATAATGAAAACAAGATTAATATAAGGGTGTATAAAATGAATATAACAGTCTTGAAAATGGGGACAATGCCCTGAAACGTTGAAAAAATGTATTTAAACTTGAAAAGAATAAATTATTTTATAGAAATTAGTGAATGCATACGTGAATATAAAAGAATGAAATTTAGCTTTAAGAAATGGTATAAACGCAAAGAAAAAAAATCTGGTGCGGGCAACACACGACTTTCACTTACATCCATTTTTAAAATCAATAAAAAAATTTTCAAATACAGTTAAAGATAAAAATACGTGAAACTATTAAAGAATTAATTAATTTGAATTTAAATAGAAACATGTTTTTTATTACAAAAATTATTGTATTATTATGTAAAATAATTAGCTCTATATGCTTTTCATCACTCTTTATGAGCTTTTACAAGTTTGTACATTAGATAATATTTATTCTAAGATCTTTAGCTTTCCAACGGTATATTATAAGTGTATATTACTGTTGCTATGTTCAAAATCAAAAAATTGCATGAAAAAAATATTTTTTCCAGTTTTCTCCTTTAGTTGTTTTTTAAATTCTCACAACTTACATATTTAGATGTTATTTATCAATGCTAATAAGATAATTAGTTATTTTCATATAATTTACAAAATTAAAGGTACTTTAGTGCAAGGAAATTTAAAATATCGGCATTTAAGCCCTGTCAAACCATTTTAATCAGAATAAAACCTACATGACAATTAATTTTCTTAAATTTTACATTGGCATAGCGAGTTTAATTAAAATCGTCTGAACCGTTTTTGAGAAAATCGAAAAAAGGTGAAAAATGCATGGTATAAAGTGGCACTTCTGGTGAGCTCATTTTGATGAAAAAGGTTTTGTAACGTCTCGGCATATATTTGTCTAAAATATGAAATTTAAGTTTCATATGACTTACCGTTTCCGCCCGGGAGTTACCACACACACACACACACACACACACACACACAGACCGTTTAGCGGAACTTGGTTATTTGGACTCAGGGAACCCTAAAACGTGTATTTAAGATTAAAACAGTGAAAGTATAAAATACTAATCGAACGAATTTAATAGCCAAATAAACAATAAAATGGTCAACATATTTTTTATGATCATTTTTCTTTTTTTTTTGGAACATAAGAATAGTTGTAATGAATGATATAACATTGAAAAAAAAAATAAACATCCGTACATGTTAATAGAAATGTGTTATAAATGATAAAGCGATTTTCGATTTCCACTTTTGCGCTAAATCTTTTAAGCCAATCGATGGATTTTGAGATGGTTTTCTCTATCATCTGGAGTGTTCTTTCCTAGAAGGTTCTGGGTACAATATATTTTATTAAGATTTTCTTTAAAGGCAATTTTTTTTTAATAATGTCTTTTAAAAAATTCTAGTATAGGAGTGTTACATTCATAACTTTGAAAAGAGCAAGTTTGTAGAAACGTTAATATGCAACAACCAAGTTGACCACTCTACGAATAATTAATTATTAGCCCATAAGGCCGGTCACTAGTATGTAAACAAGCATACATACAAACTACATATATATATAATATGACACATGGAATATAATTTAATAAAGATTACACTAAAAAAAACAACGAATTATACCCTCATAATTAGAGTAGGTTATGTTGCTTATAAATATGTAACTATTTAGGTCTTAGGTGTTCTTCAACTATCTTATAACTAATTTTAACGCTAAATAATCGATATACAGGATTTTTCCAAGAATCCAGAACAATGAAAACATTGTTCACATCTTCATAATGTTCCCTGCAGATTGATTTATATATTTCAATCTTACATCAATGGAAGCTTTGCTCCGAGATCTCCGAACTAGAGAGCGGTACCGTCGTATATATTTGCAAATTCTTAACATATTTTATAATTTCTCCTTTGACACCAATGGCTTGAGCAATTGTAAAATATTATGAATGGGATAGGGGCTCAGATTATTTATTCAAAGCACTTTGAATTTTTCTTTTAAATTTTAAAGTAATTTGATTCCTGGAATTAATTTTTAGATAATTTTTTTCCGGGATTCATCGACTGTGTAGTTATTAATCAGCAGTTTATAACTCACGTAATAATAATAAATTCTTATAAATAGGAGAAGAAGTGACAATTTAATGATTCTAAATTAATACCTTTAAATATCCTTGAGAATAAAATCAATTCATATGACGCTAGATGATAAATCTTTATTTAACATGGCCCAACCCAAATTAATTCGTTCTAAATCGTTGATTCAGCCCGCGATGATAATTTTACAACAAAAAGAGGAATCACATCCTGTAATTATATTGTTCGTCACTTTGTTCATATTTAAAGGTTGTATCATAACAGCTGATCAGAAACGGTAATTATACAAATAACATTTTTTTCGTACTTTAATATTTTATTTAGCCGCATTTTTTTTTTCTTTTTAGACATTGGAATAAAGCCCATTACAAGCTTATTAGCGATTTTACTCTAAAATACTAAAATTACGAAAACATTTAAAAAAAAAAAATTAATTTAGGGGTATTAAAGTTTAGGTTGTTCCTTTAGTCGCTCGTGAGTGAGAATTATGTTAAGCTCCTAATTATCTTGATCTCCTGTTCATTGACTGTATAATTTACCAGAACGTATTGATATTCACATGTACTGGGGTATGTTAAGAGTGTAATGTAAATTGATGATTAAACTTTTCATTACTTAAGAATGAAATATTTATTTAACGACCATGCAATGACCCCTAAAACAAAAATAAAATATGTGTATATATATATATATATATTTAATTTTGCTTAAAGAACGTAAATAAAATTGGAGGCTGGTATTTAATTTTACCACTATTTTATTCAGTTTGTGCATCATAACTAAATACAATAGAGGTGAAGTTAAATAGCTGACTTCAAATTTATTTTTAGATTTTGACCTTCACCTTAAATAATCTACACCTAACATAAATAAAGTCCCTGAATAGCGAGTTTGGAAATTTCAATTCTTTCCAAAAGATACTAAATTCATATTTAATTTCGTTCCAAATCAAACAATAACATATTCTATAAGATACAAAAAAAAAAAAATCAAGATTTCAATGCAGAAATAATCAAATCAATCAGTAAAAAAAAAAAAAAAAAAAAAAAAAAAAAAAAAAAAAAAAAAAAAAAAAAAACTGATTACTTCCTAAAACATCAGACTAACAGTAACCTTCTGTTATTAAAATAATGGACTAACAATTTGGTAACTGCGATTAAAATAAATTTTTAAAGACGTCCCAAGATTTTATATGCTAAAGCCGTGCTCGAAAAATGGACCAGAATTCACGAAACACTGTTATCAGTGAATTACTAAAATTTGAAAATACAATATAGGCACCTATTTACTATCAGCTACCTCGCGTCGAGTCTGTACAATTCCGGAGTGATTTTTGTTACAAACCAAGGCTTTTAAAATTTGTTTTATTAAACTAATTTAGTAGAATTTTCTAATGACATCTTGCAGATCTCCTGGACCTCGTCTACGGACCCTAGGGGTGTGGGGACCACCAGTTAAGAACCACTGGGCTTAGCTACTGAGGGAGTAATATAAGAACCGAAAAAACTAGGTCTATAGTTATCTCTAACCTATGTCAAGAAGTAAGAAGTAAATATATAATTTTTTTTTTTAATTTAATTAGTATTTGGCAAATTTGTGGTATTACCTTTGTTTTTTTTCTAGTTTAGAACATATTCCTGAACAGTTTTAATATTACTGAGGATAAAACCATTCCGTGTTATAAAATGTCATGGATTGAGGATTACAACCCTTTCCTTCTTTCTGCTTTCTGCAAAAATGTAGCGTTAAATAGTTCGGTTGTGATAATTTTAACTTTCCACGATAGTGCTTTTAAAACTGTCCCATGATATACAGTCGCTTTATTTGCATTAATATCATGTGTGATAGTACTTTGAGCCTTAGTTATTATAATTGACGGTATTTCAATAATAATTTACTCTAAACACGGTTCCACGAGACATCGTAGGATTTCTATCACAGATATTAATAAACTAAGAATTGGGATTTTTTTTTTTAATTAAATCTTTCCTACTTGGTTTTCAAAAAAAGCAGGGTTGAATCGGACAGTTTTAAATAATGCTTTCACTGAGTTTTTGAATAATTGGTACATGATCAGAGCTCGCTTCTATATTTTATTCAATTACAATTTTAAGGATGTATGATTCTTAATTTCTAGATTGATATTATGATATCTAAAAAAAAACATAAACAAAAACCTAATAACCGGTGTGAAATATCATTTAATTTTACCAATTGTAAACCATTTTTTATAATGTCTACAAATAGGTATTTATAATCTGTTTTATTCCAGTTGAAACATGGCATTGTGACGGGCCTGTGTGTGTGATGCAGAGAGGTTACAAACAAGCAGCTGGCAGGAGCAAAGAGTTTTTTTGAAATGGATTTGTCACTGCTTCAAACATGTTTATATTTAATTGAAGCTGATTTTTATTTCTTATTTCATTTTCTGTAGTTTATCATCGAAGAAAGATTATTTTATTTTACAGTGGCAAATCCATTTTAAACTCTCGCCAGCTGTTGTTCTTTCGTTATTTATACGCGTTCCTCATTTTGTCTGTTTCTCCTCTATTAATTAAATTAAATTATCATTTTATTGAAATATCATTGTACTAGCTGCCTGTATATTTATTTCTCCTTCACCTACTGCAGAGTATTAAATTCTTAAGGTTTAGAGGCTCTGAAACGTGAAATTTAAAGTTTTAATAGCTTACGAGATATTGAAGAGCATTAGAATAAAGATAAATAGTTCATTTTTGATATGAATACATCATACTTCATCATGTTTCTGTAACATTAATAAACTAAATTTGCTGAGGGACTACACACAACTTTCAATTATCTCGGATTTTTTAAATTTATTTAAGAATTAATAAATAGAGTTCGAAACGGTTTAATCAATTATATTTAGTTTTGTTGGAAACATATGTTTTAGATTAAATATTACAACAATATTAAATCAGTTATAGATTTAAGCCCTTTTGTAACTCATTATTAGCTTTCCAGCGGTATATTATACATTTATATTACTGTTATTATATTAAAAACAAATTGTTATTTTCTAGTATATTTTTTTTTTCTAACATATTTATTGATATTTACAACTGTATTATTATATACAACAAGTAAATGTGATGGACATAGTAAACTGACATGAGTTACATGTAGAGACGCTACCCATTGGCAGCACTCTAAAAGTATTTTAAACTAGAAGGTCTCGAGGCCATCTTCTTTTCAGACGCCTTGGGGGATTGTCAGGAATGGAAGAGGATGACAGAATAGAAACTGGTGGATTAGAGTGGAAATGGAGTTTTTCATGGAATGATTGATACCTGGTTCGTGCTAATTCAGAAACATATGGGACATTAAGGTCTTTATGGATGAGCTTATTCGTGACAAAGTAAGGAGCGTTAAGGATTTTACGAAGGATTTTGGATTGTAAGGATTGGATACGAGAAGAATTCGATGGTTTAGTAGAGCCCCATAGCTCTATTCCATAAGTCCATATCGGTCTTATGATGGTCATATAAATAAGTCTTTTGTAATTAAGTGGTAGGTTGGAACGTTTGTCCAGTAGTGTTGAAGTAGTCGAAAACGTCGGGCAGTTTCTTGTCGTTTCAGTCTTGTATGGGGATTCCAAGTTAGACGTTTGTCAAGGTGGAGTCCTAGATATCGAATCTGTTCAACAGGGGCTAGTGGAGTGTCATTAAAGGATACTGTAGGGCAGGAAGTCATGGGTTTACGACGAAGGGTAAATGTTATCTGGTGGGATTTGTTAGAATTAATTTTAATCCTCCAATTCTGGCACCATACTTCAAGGTCTCGGATGTGGGATTGAAGAGTGTGGAAGGCTGTAACAGGATCATTATCTACTGATAGCACACACGTGTCATCAGCATAGGTCGAAAGGAAAGTGTTTGGATGGGTTGGGATATCAGCTGTATAGACTGTATAAAGAACGGGTCCTAGGATGCTGCCTTGAGGAACACCAGCAGATTGAGAAAACAGGGAGGAATAGGAACTATTGTGATTTATTTATTATTGCGAGGTAGGATTGGATAATTAGAAAATAGGTAGGAGGGAGGAATAGACGGAGCTTGTAAAGCAATCCCGGGTGCCAGACTCGGTCAAAGGCCTGTTCTACGTCGAGAAAGGCTCCCGTGCAGTACAATCCGCGCTCCAACGCAGAGGAGACAACGTCCACCACACGATGGCATTGCTGGATAGTGGAGTGAGATGTACGGAATCCGAATTGGTGATCTGGAATAATATGATGGGAATCAAGGATTGGGTATATACGTTTCAGAAGGAGTTTTTCCATAATTTTATCCATAATACATAAAAGAGATATGGGACGGTAGGAAGATGGATTTTCAGGTGCCTTTTTGGGTTTAGGAATCATTTTTACTATGGATAATTTCCAGGAGGCAGGAAAATAAGTAGTACGGAGAACGGCATTGTAGATGTAGGTGAGGAATAGGATGGCTTTTTGAGGGAGATGTTTTAAGATATGGGAAGTGATTTGGTCATGGCCATGAGCTTTTCGAGAAGGTAATCTATGAATGATATTGGATATTTCTGAAGGATGGAAAGCTTTAGGTGGAAGGGTCATTTGGAGGGGAATAAATAGGTCTTCTTCTATCCTTTCGAGGTGATTGAGATTAAGGATATCTGGATGTGGAGTATAAGTATTGTAAAGATGTTGTCCAAATAACTGCGCTTTCTCTTTGTCAGTTCTTGTCCAGGTTTGGTTTTCAGTCAGGAGTGGGTGGTTACAGTCTTTGAACTTAAGAATTTTTTTTGTGGTTGTCCATAATGATTTGTCTGTTGTAGTAAGATTTTCAGTAAAGCTCAGTAAATGTTGAATTTTGTATGTTTTTATTTCTGACTTGAGTTTGTTAGTTAGTTTGGTATAGTAAGTTTTGTCAGCTGGGTATCGAATCTTATGCCACTTCGATCTCGCTCTGCGTTTTTCCTTTATTAAGAATCGAATGTGCTGTGGCAAGTCAGTATGTTGAGTGTCATTAATGTTGGTGGTCCTTGTGTTGTCAATTATACTGCAAGTTATAGAGACAGTCAGTTTTTTAACAGCTGTATCAATATCATCGTTTGTCTTGAGTGGAGTGTTCAAGTCTATTTTGCTTTCCAAGTCCTGTCGAAATACGTCCCAGTTTACTCGTCCTTTGATCAATGTAGAAGGAAGGGGTTTAGGAACAAAACTGGAATGCAAGGAAAGTAAAACCGGGCTATGGTCTGAGGAAAGGTCATTCAGAGATCTGATTATGGTTTGGGAGAAAGAAATTTGAGAGGTGATAAATATATCCAGGATATCAGGTTTCTTTTTTAAGGATGTAGGCCAATACGTGGGATTCAGGGGTGAGAGGACAGTATAGCTATGGGAAGTCGAGACACTGGAAAGGAGATTACCTCGGGAGTTGGATGTTCGGTAACCCCACCGTTGGTGCTTAGCATTATAGTCTCCTCCAGCGATAAAGCGCGGTCCAAGGGATCGAAAAAGGGTTTCAAGTTGGTTATAGAGAAGGGAAACACCAGGAGGACAGTATACAGCTGAGAGGGTGAGATGGAAAGGACGAGTTGAAATGGTCACTGAGGTTGATTGTATGGCGTCAGTTGGAGTAGAAGGAATAAGGAATGGGGTAAGGATTTATGGATAAGGATGCATGACCCGGCATGGGAAGTGTTGTCTGGGCGGTCCGATCTGTATGTGATGTTGTCACGTATGTGAAATCGTGTTCGTTGTGTAAAGTGAGTTTCAGTCAAGAGTGCTATGTCAATATGGTTGTCATGGAGAAATATGTCCAGTTCGTCCCGGTGGTTGAGTAGGCCGTTAGCGTTCCACAAAAGGATTGCTAGGGGCTTAACACTCATCGTGGAAGATTGAATGGGACTTGGGTAAGGATTCTTGTGAGAAGGGTGATTAGTGGTAGGATAGTTTCTTTAAGATCTGAAAGAAAGGATTGGAGTATGGAGCTTATGTTGAAAGGGTCTTGGTTGGGAAACTGACGTGGATAAGAGAGTTGTAAAGGATAATTTGTTTGGTCGGGATTGTTGACTGGGGGCTGAACACGCCGTGGGGTACGATGATGTTCAGTCCGCTGAGGTACTTGAGGTGAGGGATTCGGTTGATTTAGCTGAACAGAAGGAGATGATATTTGGGGAGGATGTTCAGGAGGCAATTTTACTCGTAAGGGTAGAGGATGAGGAGGAAGGGATCGATTTGCAGGTTGTGGGTTAGGATGGAAGGCAGGAGGCTTGGTTTGGGATTTAGGAGGCGCCTGACGTCGTGGTTGTTGATGCTTATTGGCGATGATCTCAGAGGAAGGTGTTTTGGTGTGTTCTGTCGGTTCCCTGGCGGCAGTTGTAGTAGGTGGCTGTTGAACGATGACACCTGTATGTTTCTGAATTTCCGGAAAGTTAGTAAAATCCAAAACAGGTGCCTGCGGGCGAATCTGCTGTTCCACTCATGGTTCCGCTAGGTACTGCGTCCTCTGCCGAAGAAGGGTTTTATATACGACACAGCCCCTATAGCTAGCCGGATGGCCTTCACCACAAAGTGCACACTTTGCAGGCTCATTAGGGGGTTTGAGGCATGTATCAGAGGTGTGTGGCCCGGCACACTTGACACACCTAGCAGGGTGATGGCAGTAGGACTTTGTGTGCCCTTAAGTTTGACATCTGGTGCACTGGACGATTATTGTTCTCTGTCTTGGCTCTTCAAACCTTACTGTCGAATATAACAGTCGTCTTACCTGAAATATCTCCGTGTTATTCCTGGCTGGCTCCAAATCCACCAAAAACAGGGGCAGCGCATATTTTTCTTTAGGGTGTGTTACAGAGGATATGTTCCTAACGTTATGGCCAATTTCTTCAAGGCCGCTTTTGATGGCTTCAGTAGGGGTGGATGAGTGGAGTCCTCTCAAAACTACCCTGTATGATTTATCTTCTTTTAGTTGATAGCAGTGAAAATTATAATTTTTCGTACTCAAATAGCTGATTAGTTTCTTATAGCTCTCCTTATTGGTGGTATTAATTTTTATGTCGTTTATTCGTGCGAAACATTGGAAGTTTGGCTGGCCTATTAGATCAGCGATTTCTTTACCAAATGACAGGAAATTATTAATATTTGATACATATATTGGAGGTGGTTCGGGGTCAGAAAATCCTTGTGGTTCTGGGAGCTGGTTTTTAGTGTTGGCGTTAGCTGAAGTGCTAAAGGTAGAAGAAGAAGCGGTAGATTTTGATGTAGATGGCGCCGTTAACTCATTTATGTTGGCTGCAGTGGTACTGCGAGTTTTAGGTGGTGATGGCATTGCTTTTGGTTGCTGTTTGGCCTTAACCGATTTATTTTTTTTTTTTATTTGGCGAGTTACCAGCGGAACCAGTGTTCTTTCTCTGGCGTTTCTGTCGTGATCGTGGCTTCAAATACTGTGAGTCTGACTCGCTTATTTCAGAAAAGGGAGTCTCCTCTTCCGAGTCGTCACAAGATTGGGTCTTATCTAGATCCATGACTTAATTTAATAAGAAAGAAAAAATAACATATATATGAACCTAAATAAATTAAAGAGACCTATAAAAAATTAAAGAGAGAATAGATATTTATATAATTATTAGAAAAGAAAAATATACTTAAAGAAATTACCAATTAAAAGAAAATTAACCTTAAAAATCTTAAAACTAAACTATTTACAATTATATACATATACAATAAAAAACAAAGCAAACATTTCTAAGTTAATGAAAAAAATAAAATAAATAAATAAATGTCTTAGAGAAAAAAATTAAAAAACTCATGGACGTAGAAAACTAATGTTTATAAATATTGTTTGGTTACGTCTTAGAACAACAGACCCGGCCGAGACCTTGTCAACACTAGGGAAGGATTAGCGGGCACAGCTGACCCTTATCTCCAGCCCATGCGGTCACTAGTCTGTAATTGTCTTTAGAACAAAACACCACTCACCTCTCTTTTGTGTTCGGTAAAATATTCAACAGTGCAATATCTCACGATTCACAAAGTTTAAAGGATATTCATGCGATAACACAGTGATGAGAAGGTAAGAAACATAGAGCTATACGTATAGTGAACTGTACTCGCAGCCATGACACTTGAAACTTTGTATATATTTGAATTTATTTATTTCCGATTATGTAATTTGACTTTATCATTATTTTATGTACATATTGTATGAATGTTTACTACATCACTATTACTACTGTTCATTATGTAACAATTTTAATATTTCTCATAAATAAAAAAAATATAAAATATATATATATATATATATATATTAAAAAAAAAAAAAAATTACACAAAAATATAATTTTTCAATTTTCTCCTATTTGTTGATTATTAAATTCGATCAACTTATATATTAACCGGCTGTTCATCAATGCTAACAGAATGATATGGTCAATTTATTCAATTCTACAAACTTAAAGGTACTTTAGTGGAAGAAAGTTTAAACTATCGGCATTTAAGCCCTGCCAGACTATTTCAATCAGAATGAAACCTTCATGATATTAAAGTCTATTAAATTTTACATTGATGCAGTGAGTTTAATCAAAATCATTAGAGCCGTTTTTGAGAAAATCGTAAAAAGGTGCAAAATGCATAGTACAAAGTAGATCTCCAGGTCAGCCGATTTTGATGAAAAAGTTGCTGTAACAATTTGGGCGTATAGTTGTCCTTAATATGATATTTCAGTTTCGTACGACTTTTCGTTTTTGCGCTAGGCTTACCACACATACAAACCTTTTTGTGGGACTTGGATATTTGGACTCAGAGGATCATAAAACGAGTATTTCAGTAGAAACTGAACTTCGACATTTTTATCCCAACACTTCCCCTTACTATATATTTCATATACAGGTAACTGAAAGTAAAAGTAAATACAATAACCTTAAGATAAAAATATACGATTAAATGTACGATATTTACATATATTCTAAATAGCGCTCTAAGCTTGCATGTTTAGCAGGAGGCCAAATAGGTGTGGAATCGATTTTCACTTAGGTAAATAATCATTTATTCGGAAAGTGTCCGTTATGTGTGAAAACTCCAACCTGATTCAATAACGAAGCTAACTGAAGGCAGCCGTTGTCAACAATATTAAAAATCCATTGAAGATGTAATGCCATTTCACAAATATTATTACCATCGCCTGTACCTGTTAATGCTGAGTTTGATTCCGACAGCGGAAGGTGATTGGCGGATCGCGCTAGGCTGTTTGGATTTAATCAGGGATCTTATCAGTTTGCTTTCAATTATAGTTCACAAATTATGTTAGAATCAATTAACGGTCGTAATTTAAGTTTACAGCCGAATCGGAGGGTGCTCCTCAGCAAATCAAGGATTAATCTTGTAAGCCTAGTTGAGAGAATAACAAAGTTACTTCGATAATTCGCTTTCGCAATTTATATTACCTTATTAAGTACATAAATAAATGATTTAATGGTGAGCAAACGTTTATGTGTGACTTTATTATTTTATTGGGGATTAATTAACATACAATCAGAAAATTTTTTGATATAAAATAATTCAAAAACCAATACATCAGAAAGTCGACAGGCAGTGGTACAATAGAGAGGCTTGCAAAACTAGTAAGTTATATGTAACCCAAAAAATCTATTCATCGCCGAGTCATTTCTTGAAAGTCAATTTGAATCATGTGGTGTACAAATTACACATGAAGAATTATGAATTTATATTTCTATTAATGTAAGTTTCTATGAATTCTCAAAATCAGTCGTTCTAAAGGGTTTCATTTGACACGTAAGGTTTATTTGTTATGTAGAGATCCTTTGATTAAAATTTCGGGATTTTTAAAATTTTATTTATTTATTTTATTTTATTATTACTAATTTTCGCATTCCCTTAGGTTTTTGATGACTATGTCTAAATGGGTTTTAGCGAACAGTTTATTTTATTAATTTTATGAATTAGTGATCATTTTGAGAGGGCTTATTCGTAGGTGGTAAGTTGCTTTTGTTTTTTTAATGAAAACGTTTTATTCTTCCCTTAATTAAAAAAATCAAGTCTACTAAAAACTTGGATGGCATGTAAAAGAAAATTTTATCAAAAACGTACCTAACTATTTTAATGAAACTAAATAAATCGATTGAGTTGATTTTATCGTCTTTGAAATAGTCTAAGAAAGCGTGAATGTTGCATATCAAAAATTTCTTCTTCAATATTCTATGTTTTAAGTATTAATTAATTTCGACCGATAAAAGAGAAAAGATCAAATATTATTCTGTTCGATTTCATTTTTTTCTTGTAATGTTTATTATGTATAATATATGATTGGAAGCTAAAGATATAAGAAAACTTACTATCTTAAGCTATAAAAGCTACTTACTGAAGGATAAATAAAACCCGATAACTTGTTGAAAACAATATTTTGGAGGCAGTATGATTGAGAGGGTTAGTTCGTGTTACCCAGCAACTAGATGGCCAGGGCCAGCTTTAAACTCGTCAATAATCCCTCACTCTCTCCTTCTGGCGCAAAAAAAAACAAAAAAAAACCCGTAAAACCTTTAAGGGTGAAGTGGGATTGGAAAAAAAAAAAAAAAATTTACAATAACTTATAATGTTCTGTTAAATTATTACTTTTTATCAAAACTGGAGTATTTTTGGGGTTATCCTCGAAATAGACTGCTGGACAATCCCCATGATTGAACGTGAAAACGATAAATGAACTCTGGGATTGATTCATTTTCACTTTCCATCTATTAGCCCAACTGGATAAGTCATCAATGTGGTTTTGCAACATTAAGGATGTAAGAATTGGGTTTTGATGGGATGTCAAAAGAGCTGTATCGTCTGCAAAAGTGGCTAGTAAGGTGTGGTCATTTTCTGGTAAGTCTGCCGTGTAGATATTAAATAGTAACGGCCCCAGTACACTACCTTATGGGACCCCTGCTTGAACACGTTTTATTCCAGAAAATGCGTCTCCTACTTTTACAGTAAAGTGTCGGTCTGTCAAGTAAGAGAGTAATATTAAATAATAAGTCGTAGGAAGCAAATTTTTGAGCTTGGAAAGCAATCCTTCATGTCACACCTTATCTAATACTTGACTAATATCGAGAAAAACACCTGGGCAATATTTTTTAGGCTCTAAAGCATTCGAAATGTAGTCTTCTAATCGACGGCATTGTTGAATGGTCGAATGATGTTTTCTGAAACCGAATTGATGATTTGGAATAGCTCTAAATATTTCGAGCGAATTTAGACGATGAAGAATAATTTTGAAAATGAAGGGAGAAGGCTTATAGGACAATATGAAGTCAGATAGTCTTAAATCCTACACAAACCCGTACAACCCACCACGACAACTTTTGAGGCGGTGGCCTAGAGATGCCTTGCTTTAAGCGACTATCAGTAGTCATCATATTTGCTAATTGCAATTTTTCTTTTTTTTTTTTTTTTTTCAGATAGCAAATAACATTAAAGCTCAAACAAAAACAATTGTAAATAAATAAATAATTATTTTAAACTTGTTACAATAAAATCTGTCAATATAAATATATTCGGTGCTAATAACCAAGAGGTTGAGCACCTATTTCAATTCCCTAACCCCGTATGTTTTATGTTATTCAAATGTGATAATCTAAGGTGAAATATTAGAAGAAATAATATGTTTTTTTTTAACATTTCTTACCATTATCGGATTCGTTAAGCAAGTGTTCCCTCCTTAAATTCCAGCGAGGAATTGAGGAATGTGGCTAGCAGATAAGGCTTAAGTAGGAGTAGACATTTTCTTCATGTTATCACTCTCAGTAATGGCGGTATGTCCCGCCTCATTAGATATCTACAGTGTTTTTATATCTTTTTTCTTCAAACTCCGTTCTGTAATTGCCGTTCAGTTATCGTTACAATTTATATCCATGTGTATGACGATCCTTATACTACAGATAGGGAAAACTTTATTACTCCATTCTAGTCTGCCTGGAGATTATCCACCCTTACCTAGGTAAGAATAAAGGAAGGCAGCAAATGTATTTCAAGTGACAAGCTTTGATACTTAAATGAGAGCATCAAAAGTGTTTCAAGCTTTTTGGTTATATGAAGAAAAAAATAAGATAATGAAAAGCTATAATAAATATAATGCATTCTAAAATTATTTAGATAAAAAATGAATATTTTAGGTACAATATTTCCAATAGATGGATGAGTTTACATTGAGCGACCTAAAAAAATTAAGTATTTCTCTCTCTAATGCTACAACCTTTATGGGTTTTATTTTATTTTTTTATTTCAACACACCAATGAATATTGCGAATTCATTATTTATTTTAAAGATATAATATTTTCTTGCTATCCTTTTATAATAAGAAGAGCTCCGGTTGATATTTGACGTGAGCTTACTAAGTACATCTTCCATCCGTGACCTGAAAAAATAAATAATAAAAATCAGAACATAAATTCCTTCAAAACATACGAAATATATATATATATATATATATATATATATATATATATATATATATATATATATATATATATAGAGAGAGAGAGAGAGAGAGAGAGAGAGAGAGAGAGAAAAGATAAAACAAATTTTTCTAATTTAATTTTCAGCAACTTTAAATGTTATTAAACAAACGTTGGAACATTCGACATAACAATAATAAGATCATTTACATGACTATCATAAGGCCAATCTAAATTGATATGAGAAGAGCTAATAGGCTCTATTAAACTAGTCTTCTCATATTCAATCCAAAATTCTATAAATTTATAATGTCGCTCTTTTAATTAATCATGAGAGTTTCTATGAATTGTCGAAATCAGTCTGTATATAGACTTCATATTTAATTCGAACAATCCAAAATGCTACGTATAATCCTCAATGCTCCTTATGGTCAAGAATAAACTCATCCATAAAGGCCTTAAGGTTCCGCATATTGTTTATTTTGCCTGAAGCATGTACCATTACTTTAATGGAAATGTTTATTTTCACTCTAATTTACTAATTTCTATACTTGTTTTCTTTTCGATTCCTGGGAATCCTTCAAAGCGCCTGAAGATGGCCTAAACCTTCTCATTTAGAATAGAACTTGATGTATTATTAATAGAATTTTAAATCTGGGGAAGCTAAACCAAATCAATGATTTGAAATCAACAGGTTAGGAGTTAGTACATAGGTAACACCACATTTCCTTTAAAAATCAAAATCGCTTACAAACTTAGAGACAAAAAACAAGCCGGACGGATTGAATAGGAAAGGAAACACTGCAGAGATAGGAAGCACTAGCGTGTGTAGGTTCTTAGTTTTGGCATGTGACGAAAGTTGGAGAACCCGAAATAAAATTTAAAAATGTTTTGATTTTAAATAAATATGTGCGAATCAATCCATTCTAAATCGTCTAGACCTTGCCAATCAACAATTTTGATTTTCATTATTGTTTTACCAGTTATTCTCAATCTTTTTCTGAATAAAAAACGGCTGTTAAAAGACTTTTAGCGGGTTAAAAAAGTCTATGAAGGAAAAGAGACTCAGCTTTGATTATTAGTAAAAAAAAAAAAAAATAGTTTATAGTTAAAGTAACTGTGTGAAAATTATGAAATGAATACAAATTACACATAGTCTTCGCTGTTAAAATAGGTTTTTTTTTTTTTATAAAAATTGTTACCTCCGGTAATTTTGCATATTTCAGAAAGACAGAATAACTAAAATGATAATGAGAGTAACACCTACGTTCTTTATTCTTACAAAACTTTACCTAAGTAGCCGAGAAAAATGTTAACAAAATTCATGAAAATATACATAAGCACTATAAGAAGGAAGGTAAGAAATGATTTTCAGCTTAATTTTTTTTCGTTGAATAGCCTTATCATAGTACTACTTGTAAATATTTAGACCGTCTTAGCCCAGATTACTAGAATTAGAAAGGCTATTATGTTTTCA
Organism: Piezodorus guildinii; assembly: GCA_023052935.1. Taxonomy (NCBI): domain Eukaryota; kingdom Metazoa; phylum Arthropoda; class Insecta; order Hemiptera; family Pentatomidae; genus Piezodorus; species Piezodorus guildinii. The sequence goes on along the minus strand of CM041292.1, from coordinate 31,162,254 downwards.
GCCGAGAGACTGACATAAAAAATGTCTGCAAAACTAAAAATATCGGTCAGAAAATATTGCATTTCTGATTTTGCACTTAGAAAAGGATGTCAAGTGACCAATGTCCTAAAAGATAAAATTCCACTGCCTCTATTCTTCGTGGACTTGGAACCATCAGCAGGAGTTGAAAAAATTTACGACCTCAATAGGTTGTACTATACTAGTGTAAGAGTTGAGAAACCTTACACTAAGAAAGAAATAGTTCAGTGCCATAATTGTCAGGCATATGGTCATACGAGAACTTACTGTCACCACACACCACGCTGTGTGAAATGCGGTGAGCAACATAAATCAGAAGAATGTACACGATTAAGATCAACACCCGCTGTATGTGCTCTGTGCCTAGAGGACCACCCGGCTAACTACAAGGGATGTCAAATCTACAAGAACCTCAAAAGCAGATACCAAAAACCTCAGAATCTGGATGAAACAGCTGAACCGATAAGAAGCAGAAGACAACCTTCAAAAACAATTGATTCCAATGTTACATTTGCCCATCTACTTGGAGGTGGGAACCAGAACAAAGAGGCCCTGCCGGAACAACGCATACTTCAAAATCCTGAACCCCTTCCACAACCACCTATTCCTCAAAATTTACCCAACCCTCAAAAACCTCATCCGCATCAAATTTCTCATATTCCTCCTCCATCAAATGTCACAGACCTTACAAGTTTGATGACATCCTTCATCACTGAAATCAAATCTCTTGTTATGCCGCTAATATCACTACTTACTAATCTCGTATCAAATTTAATCCCTTCCTTAAAAAATCCTTAAATGACTACACCTAACTCCTTGTCCATTCTCCTTTGGAATGCGAATGGTGTTAGAAATCACACTGACGAACTTACAGCTTTATTGCAAGACAAAAACGTTGATGTAGCACTTATAACTGAAACTAGACTAACCACTAAACAGTACTTTAAAATACCTCAATACGTAACATACCGTACAGACCACCCAGACGGAAAAGCCCATGCCGGTACTGCTGTCATTGTGCACCAGTCCCTCTCCCACCATATACTCCCAGTTCCCTCCTATGATTTCCTACAATGCACCGCCATAGTAATCAAGACTTTTTCTTTTCCGATCACCCTCGCATCAGCGTACTGCCCTCCTAAACATTCCATCTCCAACATTCTATTCGAATCCTTCCTCAATGCCTTAGGAAACCACTTCATTCTGGGTGCAGACATGAATGCTAAGAGCCAACAATGGGGTTGCAGATCCACGAATTGTCGTGGGCGGAATTTACAGTCTGCACTCAGCTCTAGACGTTTCAACCTCCTGCCTCCTGACTCCCCTACCTACTGGCCAACTGATCCTAACCGTAATCCTGACATCCTTGACTTCTTCATTCACAGCGGATTAGGCTCCCTAAACATGTCGGTGACTCGCCTTGATGAACTGTCCTCTGACCATAGTCCATTGCTCCTTAAAGTATCCCTAATTCCTATTCCTAAACCCACCCCACCGTCATTTATCAGAGGACCAGTAAACTGGGACCTTTTTCGCCAAATCCTGACCAGTGATATTGACCTCAGAGTGAAACTCAAAACTCCAGATGACCTTGACGATGCCGTAAACTCCTTCACCATCGCTATTCAACAAGCTGTTTGGACTGCCTCCTCTCCCAAGCACTCCCAGATAAGTCATAACCAAAATCATTTACCACAACACCTTATAGACCTCATCCGCACCAAACGCCGATCTAGATCCTTATGGCAACGCACCCGTCACCCCACAGATCGCCGCTCCTATAACTTTTATTGTAGACAATTAAAGAGGGAGTTGGCGACCTTCCGTTCCCAATCCTTTAGTTCCTTCCTTTCTTCTCTTTCGGCTTGTGACAATTCCCTGTGGAATGTCACCAAGAAAATTCTAAAATCCCACCATATTTCCCATCCCCTCCGTCGTAGTAATGGTTCCTGGGCTGCGTCTGATGAAGACAAAGCCGAGGAACTTGCCAAATACGTTTCCCAAGTCTTCTCACCTCATCCAGAATCCAATCCAAACCACACTTCAGCAGTGGAACAGTTCCTTCAGTCTCCAATCCCGCTTTCATTACCTCCTAAAGCAGTTAATCCCTCTGAGGTCAAATATCTTCTCCGAAAACTTGCACTCCGTAAATCTCCTGGATACGATCTCCTCACTCCTCAGATTCTCAGACAGCTTCCATCTAAAGCCGTTATATTTCTTACATATATTTACAACTCCATTCTACGCACTACTCATTTTCCTCTCTTATGGAAACATTCCACAATAATTCTCTTCCTAAAACCAGGTAAACCTCCTAACACTACTACATCATATAGACCTATCAGCCTACTCCCAATCCTTTCAAAAATCTTTGAAAAAATCCTCCTCAAACGAATATTACCGTTATTAGAATCCCACACCATTCCTTCCCATCAGTTTGGATTCCGTTCCCAACATTCAACCGTTCAGCAAGGGCTCCGAGTCGTTGACCATATTTCCTCTGCCCTTGAGAACAAGGAGTACTGCTCGGGTGCATTTCTGGACATAACGCAAGCATTTGACCGGGTGTGGCACCCGGGATTGCTCTTTAAGCTCAAAAACCATTTACCCCTATCCTTATACCTAGTCCTCCGATCCTATCTATCAAACCGCTCCTTCCGAGTTCGTTGTGGTGCAGAATATTCCAATTATTATCCAGTCGAATCCGGTGTTCCTCAGGGTAGTGTCCTTGGTCCTATCCTCTACAATATATACACGGCTGATATTCCTCTTTGCCCTAATACCTTCCTAGCAACGTACGCTGATGACACAGCTATCCTATCCTCTCACTTAGATCCCGATATTGCATCTACAGGCCTCCAAACACACCTTTCTCAAATTGAAGACTGGTGTAACAACTGGAGAATCAAAGTAAATCAGTCCAAATGCAGACATGTCACCTTTACCCTTCGAAGACAATCCTGCCCTCCAGTTCTCTTTAACTCCGTTCCGCTTCCTTTCTCCGACACAGTCCGGTATCTTGGCTTCCTTCTGGACAAAAGACTAACATGGAACCCGCATACTAGACTTAAACGACAAGAACTTAATCGACGATTTGGACAATTATACAGACTACTGAACAGAAATTCTAAATTATCTATCGAGAACAAACTGCTAATATACAAGACAGTACTGAAACCTATCTGGACCTACGGACTTGAACTGTGGGGGACAGCTAAATTTTCTAACATCAAACGCATTCAATCCTTCCAATCAAAAGTCCTCCGAACAATAGTTAATGCTCCTTATTATGTATCCAACCATACCTTACACCGCGACCTAAATATTCCATTTATTTTAGACTTTATACCATTAAAATTCTCTAAATTCCATCAGAACCTTATCCATCACCCTAATCCCCTAGCTCAATCCTTATCCAGCTCCACACATCCTTACAATCCTCCTAGAAGGTTGAAACGGCAGTGGCCTCGAGACCTCTTGTAAAATTTATATTGGAGTTGTAGCATTGGCTAGATTCTCCACTCACGTGCTGTATGCTTGTGAATTGTATATAGGTATGAGTGACTTTTGTATATATTTTTATTGATTTTGTTTTGTATTCATTTATATTGTATTATTATTATATAAATTTATTGTTTTGTATATATCGTGTGAATGCAGTATGAATGTTGTACTTTATCCCTATTAAAAATGTCCTAAATTGGACAGATTGTAATATTGTTCAATAAAGAATTGTTTCTAAATAAAAAAAAAAAAAAAGAAAAGGATGTAGAATAACTGGTACAAGGAATTGTAAAAATCAAAATAATAGAGCGACAAAATTAATCAGAATTGGACGATTTCAAATGGATTGACCCATAATTGTTTAAATTAGACCACGATATCTTCTGATTTTGTGTATTACTTTCACTTACTATATATAGTAAGGGAAAGTATTGCGATCGTGAAAATTTTCGAATTCCAGTTTTCAATCTAAATACACGTTTTAGGGTTCCCTGAGTCCAAATAACCAAGTCCCGCAAAAAGGTAACTCCCGGGCGGAAACGGTAAGTCCTATGAAACTGAAATTTCATATTTAAGACAAATACGTCCGAGACGTTACAAAACATTTTCTTATCAAAAAGAGCCACTTTATACCACGCATTTTGACTTTTTTTCGATTATCTAAAAAACGGTTCCGACGATTTTTATTAAACTCGCTATAGCGATGTTAAATTTAATGGGCTTTAATATCATTTAGGTTTATTCGGATTAAAATGGTCTGACTTAAATGCCGATATTTTAAATTTTTTTTCTCTAAAGTACCTTTAATTTTGTTGATTCTATGAAAATAACTAAATTATCTTGTTACCACTAATAAAAAACAGCTAAATATATAAATAAAAGGAATTCGTTACCCAACTAAAGGAGAAAACAAATAAAATATTTTTTTTATGCATTTTTTTTGTTTTTGAACATAAGAGCAGTAATATACATGTATGATATACCGTTGGAAAGCTAAAGATTTTAGAAAAAATATTATCTTATACTCTAGCTTTTAAAAGTTAATAGAGAGTGGTGAAAAACAGATAAAACGAACTGATTATTTTAGACAATAATATAATAGATTTTTTAATAAAACACATGTTTCTATATAAATTCAATATAATTAATTCTTTAATAGTTCTACGTATTTTTATCTCTAGCTGTATTTAAATATTCTTTTATTGATTTTAAAAATGGAGGTAAGTGAAAGTTGTGTGTTGCCCGCACCAGATTTTTTTTATCTCTAACTGTATTTGAAAATTCTTTTATTGATTTTACAAAAGGAAGGTAAGTGAAAGTCGTGTGTTGCCCGCACCAGATTTTTTTTTTTTTGTTTTTCTGCATACGTATGCCATTCATTAATTGATATTTTTCTTTAATGCACTCGCTCCAATTCAGTTTTTATGATAGAAACCATGTTATTATTATCATTTTCTGCGAGTTCTTTAGTAAAATTCAAAATCCAACTTGGTTGATGATCATAAATAAAAATTGTGGATATAATTAGTTAACCGTTGAGAATTACTGAAGGAATTAGCCCGGGTGGCGGTCATTAAATGAAACAACTGAATAGTTTCAAGAAAATAGTTGAAACTATTCAGTTGTTTCATTTAATGACCGCCACCCGGACTAATTCCTTCAATAAATAAAAATTGTATGAACCTAATTTGGAAGGCCTTGCACTTAGATTCCTCGTTTTCATTTTTTAAGAAGCGCTGTATATGCTGCTGCACTGATATCCCTAATTTGGGCTGTAGATAAGCACTAATAAATAAAAAACTATGATTATACATAAAACAGAATACCGCCAAAAGCCTAACTCTAGCCGAAATTATAAATAAGTTTTAATATGTACTGAATGAAACAAAATTATTATAAAAAGAGACTTAAACGTATCATAGATTGAAGTCGCAATACCATCCTTTACTCTTTCTAGTCTTCCTCAACTCGCAGACATCATTAGACACCTGATCCTATCCCTAATCACCAGCTGGATCACGGATCGACAAAAGGGAAGACCCGATAAGGACGATTGAAAGCTAACTCTGGCGGAAGATTGGCGCTGTTTGGCCGAGGAGCGCTCATTACGCTGTGTCCCCTCATTTCGGTTCGCCCTTTTGCTACTGTTTTCCTTGTAATTAAACTGTTACAAAGAAACAACAAGCCTCTCTTCGATGTTTGTAGTCCCTTTGACAAAATGATCCATCGGCGTCTAATATAATTAATGTTTTCACTCCCTGTTTTCTATCAAATCAACTGATAATTACGCATCAATAAGTCCACAACAATATTTATGACATTAATTAATTCTGTAGCAGTATAAAATATAATTTTATTTTATATATTGGTTTAAAATATTCTGAGTTATGTTAAATTATGAACCCATAATTACTGGAACATTCAGAACTTCAAACGCTTACTGTTCATGTCACCCATTGAATCAGAACGCAATTAGAATATGTGGACTTTTTGGCTCATTCAAATGACAACTATCGACAATTCTGAGGACAAACCTAGAAGGTTAAAAAGTAACTGAATAAGGTATACCTTAGAATAATACTCTAAACCAAACCAGGACTAAGTGTCGATGAGTATCATTCTCCAACATCCTGTGAGTGAAAGATCTTTAAAAATCTACTTGCTATACCCTGAAGGACAGGGGAGTTATCCCTGGCCAAAAGTTGAGGAACACATAAGGGCCTCTTATCCGTAGATATTATTATAATTCCACAATAACATACGGAGACATAAAAACACACTATCAGAGATATCGCTACAAGCAAGATGCCTATGAATCCATGAAAGAGATTAAAACGGTGCTGGATGCGAGTTCTCTTAAGTTAGTTAATAGTCGATTAGGTCAAGAAAGGTGTGCAGTTGCTACTGATCTTTTCTCATGGCTCACATGTCAGCATTTCTTACTGCTTCCTCACATTTGCTAAACATGTTATGGACATGTGCAATTCAATATTTTAAGTTAAAAAATACACTTATACTTTGTCTAATAAGTAATAAATATTATAAGCTAGTTTAATCTATGCCGCCCTTATATGATGAAATAAACTTGATAACTTAGTGGATAGGGCGCAGAGCTACTAAGATCTCGGTCTCAGATTCTGATTATGTTATAATTATTTATGGTCTTATATTAGCTGTGAATCGATTTGGCCTGAGTTTGATCCTGGCCAAATCGCTCACTTGCAAATCGTTCACTTGCAAACCGTTGTTCTAAAAACTGCAAATTTCTTATAGATCTGATCTCAAGATCCTGCATTCTTCGTTTACTGAACCAATGACCTCATAGCCAAATAATTAGTTGTATTATAGGTTATTTTTTTATTTTATATCTATGTTAATATTTTTTTCATTAAAAAATATATGGTACGCACTTTCACTTACCTCCGTTGTTAAAATAAACTTATGAATTTTCAAATACAGTTAGAGATAAAATATATAGGTTAGCGAAAGTAAAAAAGTTAAAGAATTAATTAAACTTTTTTTAAATGAAAACCACTTTTATTAAATAATGGATTAAATTATGAATTTTTAAATACATTTAGAGATGAAAATAAATAGTCAAAGAATTAATTATATTGAGTTTCAATAGAAACATGTGTTTTAGTTATGATCTATTAAATTAATATCTACAAAAATCAGTTAGTTTTATCGGTTATTTTAATTATTCCTTGTTTGTTTTGTTTTTGTTAACGTTTACAATATTTTGTATAAAATGACATTTTTTCTAAAATCTTTAGCTTTCCAACGGTATATCATACATCTATATTACTGTTTTTTATGTTCTAATACAAAACCATTGCATAAAAAAATATTTTGCTCTTTTCTTCTTTAGTTAAATGTTGAATTCGTTCAAGTTATATATTTAATGGTTTTCCATAAATGCTAAAAATTTATACAATCTGTAAAGTTAAAGGTATTTTAAAGGAAGAGAATTTAGAATATTGGCCTTTAATCCCTGTCAAACTATTTTAATCAGAACGAAACATACATGATATTTTCACAATCGCAATACTTTTCCATTCTATATATATTTCATAATAGTTAGGTAAAAAAAAAAAAATAAAATAAAAAATATCCGCTTTTCTTCTCATTCCATTGAATTTGACAATTTTGTGTATAAGATAATACTTTTTTCTGAAATGTTCAGCTTTCCAACGATATCTTATACGTCTTTATTAATGTTTTATGTTCAAAAACACAATAACTGCATATAAAATATTGGTTTGCTATTTTCTCCTTTAGTTGGAAACTGAATTCGTTTAACTTATTATCGTTTAACATGCTAACTTTTAAATCGTTAGTGTTGTTTTTGAGAAAATCAAAAAAATGTGCAAAATGCATAGTATAAAGTGGCTTTACTGGTTCGCCGTTCTTAATGAAAAAGTTGCTGTAACATCTCAGGCTTATAGTTGTGTTAAATATGGAATTTCAGTTTCGTACGACATTTAGTTTTTGTGTTAGACTTAGTGACATGTAGGGACACTCACACTCACATCTTATTGCTGTAATTCATCATATGGAGTCAGGGTACCCTAAAACGTATATTTTCGTTGAAAGCTGACATTCGCAAATCTTCACGATCTCAATACATACATTACAATACATTTTATATATAAATAGGAGAAATAAAGTAAAAAGAAACGATGTTTTACTTCATGTCATATTTACTAAAAACTAAATATTTATATTTTATGTTACGTCTATCAACCTGTAAATGGGTATTATATTATCCTTTGATCAAAGAAGGGTTCACTGTCAGACACAACCAAATCTGCCTTAATGGTGTTTTTCAAAATCTAAGAGAAGACATTTTTTTTTTCGCGAATCGAATTGCCTTAAATTTGCGGAACACCTCTTACAGCTCCGGAGCTATCTGAGGTGTAACCTAAATTCCAGATACTCCGATGTTCCATTAGCATCTGGATTCCTCCAAGGCTGTACCCTTCTCCCGATCAACGCATCCTCTGTACAGCTTATTTCAAAAACTCATTAACATAACCCAGAATCACCTTTCGAGTGGATCTCCTGATCTCTACACGGATAAGGTTCAAGGAATTTCTTATATAGCTGCTGAACGATATTAATCCTTGTCGAGTATTAAAAATTGTTTTTCATTATATATTTTAAGTGGAAAATTAATAATTTTATACAATGAAGGATGTGGTTGGAACTTATGTCTACCTTTTAATACTATACTTAAAGGTTTCATAATTTTATCTCATCTTCAGTAAATAACTGAAATATGTTTTAATTGAACTATAAACAGCATGAATAGATTTTCCTAATGTTTCATCTAATATGTTTGTGCGATCGGACAGTCAAGTTAGTATTTTCCGCTTACTTACATTCTTAAGTATATCTTATGTATAAATTAGAAATAGTTTAATTAATTAATACATTTTATTTGTATATAATATTTTTTTTTTTTGGCCATCCCTACTAAGTTAAGTCAGATAGGCGTCTGAAAAGTCGGCCGAATCTTCGAAGGGAGGGTTATGTTGTCAATATAATTAATACATTAGATATTAAGACAATGCATAACATTGTATCTTAAACTATGACCAACTGTCAATATATAGAGGATTTTCCTAAGACAAATAAATAAATACTCTTATTTATTTACAAAGAAAAATATTCGTAATTCACGGAATTACTAAGTATATACCCTGTCAGTTTGAAGGCTCAGTGCGGATCTAAAAAAAATATATGTACTGAACTGAGAGATAGGAGTCGTACAGATAGGCCGAAGCGTCGGTGAGAGGATTGCGTTAAGTCTGATCTCGGGTGCTTGGGCTTGAGTGGTGATCATACATCGAACCTTCGGGTTAGCTATGCCTATTATTATTATAATCTTATTATTGTACTGTTAATTCATTATTATTTATTTAATTAGTTGTTTTATTTGATTTTACTTGATCTGATGAAAGCTCACAACCTAGGCTGCAATGTCGGGGCAAAAAGAAAATTATGTCGTCTTATTAATGGGATTTCTTGATGACCTCACCACCAGCTACCTTAGCCATTGTATATTCTCAACGGTCAACAATTACTTAATCATTAATTGACAAATGCTTAAATCGTCTTTACCTATCAGTCTATTAGTAGTAAAATTATTGTGCTAGTAGGAAGATATAATTAAAATAAATATATACATTATTCCAGGGTTTCGTAGGCGCAGCTAAATCAACAAAGGCGGCAAATCCATGGCTACCTCAAACGCCTCGAATGTTTGACAAGCGTTAACTAATTGACAGTGTCAACGGTGTTTCTGATTCCGGGAGCTTAATGAAAGTGCAAGCCAAATCAGTCTATAATTAGCTCCTAGCCGCTTGAGCCAACAATTTTCAAAATTGATCAGAACATTAATTGCTAAAGCTATCCCCACATAGGTTCGATACACAGGAGTGAAGCTTCACCTAAGCTACAGTAATGAGCTATCTATCACAAGGAATTACTGATGAATTGAAAATGTGAGAAACATAAGGTTTGTACAGCTTTATTTATTTGATTGTAGATATATACATATAAATAATTAAAGAACATTTAGAAATTGACATCATTTTTTTTTTTAAGAACATTCTCATTATTAAAATAATTTTTAATGAATGAAGTAGCCTTAAATATATTCTCGATTCTTCTACAAACATAGCTTGAAAGAGAAGCACAAGTAATGAAATTATAAAGATAATTATAATCATACTAGCTATAACCCTCGGATTCGCTCACAAATATTTCATTATTTGTTAATTTATACATAATTATGCGCTACATACTTCATAATAATCCGTTTCCGCCTCACTCTTAGAACCTGCAAAGTTAACCATAACATTTTCTACGCTTACTTATTTTCTCAATCCGTTGGTGTACCACAAGATAGTATCTTAGGTCCCATCCTTTACGGTTTGTACAGCTAATATTCCACTCCATCCTAGTATTGTCCTCAGTACTTACGCGGATGGTACAAGACCCTTCATTCCCACATCATTGCTATTAAGGAATAGTGTCAGAACTGGATTATTAAAATAAACCTAACAAACCCTCTCCTCACAAACACACATACACACACACACCTATTTGTGGTACTTTATATCATTATTTATAATCAAAATTTATACCATTTAGACTAAGAGGAACCTAAAACATGTATTTCTGGTGAAAACTCGAATTCAAATGTTTTCACGATTGCGTGAATTCTCTTAATTTATATATATAGGTAAGTGAAACAAAAGAGATGCAATAACTATTGAGCATGTTTCCATACTACCCAGCACGCAGAATTTGAATGCAAAGCCCAATGCGTATTTATAATGTATATGTTATAATAAATTTAGTTCTTTGCTAATATTGGTCAGATTAAGACGATTTTCCATTCATATTTTAATATGCAGTTTCATATTCCATATAAGTTTAAAGTTTGATTTTCCTTTGAATGAGTAATAATAATTTTTCAAAATATACATCGTTTTTATAAGCGCTGTTATTATTTATTTACTTCGAAAAACACATCAGTTAGTAAATAGTAATTTGCTTTTATAAATAAAAACGCTGCAAATTATTAAACAGTGGTTTATTATTTTCAAATAAATACATCAGGGTATAACTGTTTATATGGCTGTTAATAGGCAATAAATAATTTAAAGGAAAATGGTATATCAACACTCCTAATTTCAATATGCTATATTTCTATGATTTTCTTTTTTTGTAAAAAAAATAATTCGGGTTCTGCGAATCCTGAAACATAAGCCATCAAATTTAGTTGGGGAGAGGGATATATATTTTTTTTTTTTTCGGTCGATTAGAAAGATTTATTATTTAAAATTATAAACTAATATAATATATATATATATAATGTCCTCCAATGAGATATCTATCTAATATGGTGAATAATTAAAAAAAAAAAACAACTAAACTACTATGACCTTCAAATATTCCTGCATTTTATAGAAAATTGCCTTTAAGAAAATGTTAAAAAATCAAGATCGGTAAAAAAAAAAAGATCAGGAATAATATAGTTTTTGCATTAAAAAAATAAATAAAAAAAATGCCTGCTTTCCTTTCGACATTGTTGCATTTAATTATAAGCCGGCTACTTGAGGGCTTTGCTGCATTGCTCTAGACAATGGGGACTATTTCCATATGAGTGATGTGCCTCGCCTGCCAACCCCGCTTCACCACACTCCAGTCATGAATAGTCCGGCATCGTCCTCCTGTCATTTACATCCTAAGTGTGGGTGGGGTATAAGTTCAGTAAAAAATAACAACCTAAATACGAAACTGTGTACTCATCCTAAACTGAACGTATTATTGAGAATGAATGACTTAATACAGTATCATCTATTTGCTTATTCACCTAATAAATGGATTGAAATATCATCTTCCTTTTGCTAGTTGACAACAATGCTTGTTATTAATATCAAACCCTTGCTCGCAGTTTTCAGCTAATCTAAAACTAACAAGAGAAACATTAAAATCATTTGCTCAATTGAAATCAGCACATTGACCTGTCTGAAGTTGAGCTTTTGGGCTCTGCTAAGCCATCGAATTATTCCAACCTTTAAGGTCTAAAGTCGTTCTTAAAATTCATTTATAAAGGCCTTAAAGTCACCTTTGTTGTTGATTTGGCAAAACAGAAATTCATTTTAAGACAAGCTTTATTCCTATTTTAAACATAGCTCACTAGATTTAATCCATTTCTCCTCTGCTGTTCCATATAATCCTCCGTCTGAGTCTGAAAAAAAAAAAAAAAACTGTGACGCCCACACCACCCAATTTATTATATATTTGGAGTGCCAAAACTTGTTTCATACCATTATATAAAATTACCCTCAAATTTACTTATCCATCAAATTATATATTAATTATTTTTATACAGTCGTAAATTTCAATCGATATATTTTATTTGTTTTTTAACCACAAACTTCCCTAGAAGTTTCAGCATGGTCATCCACTGAACATTTTCCCTTATTTTTTCGTGTCAAATCTGGAATCGAACCTGGACCATAAGATAAGGATCAGAGATGAGAGTTACCCTCTCCCTCGTATTATTTTAAAGAATTTTTAATGAAACTAATTACTCAGCACTACAGGTGAACGTAACCCTTTGTAATCCTTTTTATTTTTCCTTGTGCTAAGCTTCTCACTTCTGATGATCTTGAGTTTTCTCGCATCTCTATCCGCTTCATGCTTCTACATACTTCTCTTCTAACTGAGGTGCTCTTTCAGCATTTTTCTCTGTAATATGTCATTCTCTATTCAGATGTCCCAACATGTCCTGCACATCTTGGAATACTTCTTTTTACTATAATTATTGATGTTTTTACTATATAATAAGGACTCAATGTTTTTTTGTTTTTTTACAATCTTTATTCAATTAATCAGCGTTTCTTCTAATTTAAATTATCACTCAGTAAAGTTTATATTTTTATGTATTGAGGATGTTGAGGATGCTAAATTCATTATTGAATAATTAATGTAGTAATCAAATAATTATTAATAAGCCTTTTTCGGCAAAATATCAAAGGCGTTTACTTAAATCCATTGGGCCCCCAGCGATACCTTAAGAAACTTCCTAGACCCCAGGGCACTTCCCATATCAGCCTGTTTCTTGTCTGATAGCTGATCGGCAATTTCCAAAAAAAGAGTATTTTTGAAAAGAAGAGGGGGTGAGGTAATAAGGGTGCGATTTTAGAAGCAGACAGGGACAGTCTTATTCCAGCCACGAGAGCTGAAGTCTAGCAAGAGGAGAGTCGGGTTCCATCTACAAGAAGAGACAAGTTCCGTCGGGGACAGCTGGAGAATAAAGCCTAGAAGGGGCAATTAGACTAATTTCACCTTCGCCAGCCAGCTAAGTTTTTGTAAGGTATTTCTTTAGAGTAATATTGTATGGAAAGGTTAACGGTAATGTCCCTCAGTATTCTCAGGCATTGTGTAAATAAATTGTATATGTTTAAGTTAATTTAAATAATAATGTCATTTATTGAAACTTGTCTAATTAAGTCATACCCTGCATGCCACCTACTTGGATCGGTAAACACGATACCTTTGGAAATGAAATCCAATGGTGTCATTAGAGAGAGAAATGCTTTATTTTATCAAAATTACAATAAAACAAAACAGTGCTGCCCAACTGTATTGGGTTGCTATCACACACAGCGTACTTATCAATCTTGATGACATGTGATATTGACCTAAAAATTATAAATTTACAATACAATTACTTTCATTATCAACAGATTTCTATGTTATATCTTATAGTACGTAATATAGTCTATAATCCAAAGCAAAATCCAAACATAAAAAAAGAGAAAAAAAAAGAAACAGATTTGAAAATGCACACATGAAGGACCAACAGTATCAAAGAATCAATGACAAAATTTAAGCAAAAAGATAAGACGAATAAAGAAATACATAAATATAAGTCTTATAAGGAAAAATCTTCACCCAACTAATATGCATGGAGGTGATGATGAATAATCCCCAGGGAGTCCAATACTATATTCTCGGCCATCATGGACAATTCACTATTACAACACCGAGTTCTTATAGTTTATATATTGATTAAAGATATCAATTAATCTAGTTTTCGAAGTTACCGCTGCTTTAGAAAAGCAGCTGGTCAAAAACATAGCAATATATAAGTCTACAAAAATGAAGATAAGACACTACAAGTCAGTGATACTTTACGGAATGGAAACCGCGTCTCTTTCCAATTGAAAGAAAACGTTAGGAAGAATACTAATAAAGAATGATAAAATATTATAAAGAACTTACGGCACGAAAGAGTACACAGGAAAGCTATAGGGTGAAACATATTAGACAAATATAAAAAGAAATAAATAATTTGGAAATGGACATAAAAAAGAGATTAGGACATAAGGCTAGGATGTTCCCAACGAGATTAAATAAAGAAATTTTCTATAAAATAATAAGATACAAGAGGTACATAAAAAAAATTGACTAGGTATCCGAGAGAATGACAGTATCAGTCCAAGACTGTTTAGACAAAGATGATTATAGGAATAGGCTAAAAGAAATTGGGGTCCTTGTGGGAAAGAGAGAAGCGAGAAAAGGAGCAGCTTGGACTAAAGAAGGAAGAAGGGAGCGAACAAAGATAATGAGGAAAATATAGAAAAAAGATAGGAAGAGGTGGGGTGTGCAGAAGACAAGTAACCCATAGTGATATTCGTGTCCCCAAAGCTGTTCCTTGAAAATAAAAGTTTAATCGTATCATGTATTAAAACATTAAGTAGATGAAACATTTAAACTATATTCATGATAATAGCCATATAGCACAAACAGTGTCCAATTCATCTCAAAATGTAACTGTACAAGAGATGAGATTATGCTCATCACAATCTGTCGAACCGTTACCATAAGCGAGCTGGACCATGGAGCAATCGACTATAGCTCGCCGAACAAAGAACTACTAAAGATATTGGCCACGGTAGATAATAGTCTTTTGGGGTTTTCTAAAGGAGACTTTTGACGTCTGCATTACATTCTCCATAGTTAGTACGTACGTTTTAATTTTTTTTTATTTTTTTTTGGGCTATGGAGATGAACAACCTTATTGTAGTGATTGTATAATATTTTGAGTTGTCCGAAAAGTTTGTAGAATTGTTTTTTTTTTTTTTATAATATATTTTATTGTTTCTTTACAACTGTACATACAAATACAATAAGTAAAATGGCTGAATTACAATAACAGGCATGAATAACGTGTAAAGAATATACCCAGTGGTAGTATTCAAAGTTTATTTCATGAGCAGGTCTCGAGGCCACCGTCTTTTCAGGCGCCTCGGAGGATTACCGATAATTGATGTAGATGAGAGGTTACGGACAAGCGGGTTATTTAGGTATCTATGGATGAGTTTATTAGTTACAAAGTAAGGAGCATTGAGGACTTTTCGTAGGATTTTGGATTGCAAGGATTGGATGCGGGAGGAGTTTGATAGTTTAGTACACCCCATAGCTCAATGCCATAGGTCCAAATAGGTCGGATAATCGTGATGGAAATGAGTTTTTTGCAGTAGAGAGTTTTGATCGTTTGTCTAGTAAGTGTTGTAGTAAGCGGTATCAGCAGGCAGTTTCTTGTCGTTTCAGTCTAGTGTGGGGATCCGAAGTAAGGAGCTTGTCTAGATGGAGTCCAAGGTAGCGGAACTGTTCAACGGGGAGTAGAAATTTTAAAAATCAAATTTACCTTTTATTTTTTTCTACTAAAAATGAATCACAAAGCTAATGTTTATTTATATGCCTTTAATACTCATGGAGTTAACTATGTTTACACACTGAATTCGTCTTTATTAAGGTTCAGTAGTGTAGTTTATTGCAAACTAACATGAGTGATGATTCAGCTTATTTTCAGCATATTATGCTGTTCTTTTAAAAATAATAAACCAAAAGGAAAAAACGCAGCCCAAACTGCAAGAAAGATTCGTGCCGTGTATGGCAGCGATTCAATTGGTGGGATTGGAAGGGACCCATACATTTTGAGCTTCCACAATACTTAACTATAGATACGGACTTTTTTAGATCGATTGAAGGCAGCTATTGAATAGAAACGGCCAGAGTTGGCAAATCGGAAAGGAGTGCTATTCCACTAAAGACAACGCCAGGCCCCGTGTGTCTTTAAGGACTAGGCAAAAGTTATTAATCTTAAGATGGGAGGTTTTACCTCTCCCGCCGTACTCTCCTGACATTGCTCCTTTGGATTTCCATCTTTTCCTTCGAAGTTTTTCCTGAGAAATCCTGCTTTATAGAAAATTACTTCAAAACGAACCTGTTATTGTTCTTTAGGAGTAAGGACAGTGTTTTTTTGGAAAAAAAGGATAATGGACCTTCCAAGCCGTCGGAAAAAATTTCTAAAAGTGGTAACTATTTTATAGATCGAATAAATAAATTTTAAGCTGTCAATCAATTTTTCTTTTTTCCAAATTTCTCTACGAACTTTCCGGACAAGCCAATTTATAAGTAAATAAGAGTTATACTTAATAAGAGTAAATACACTTATACTTTCTTTTTAAATTAATTATAAATTAATTTAGTCTACATTTGATTTCCAGAAAAGGCATGAGGATCTGTAATCATTTAAATTTTAGCAATACTTTATAAAAATCAAGATGTAGACTTCCAAAGTACTGAAGGATATTTTTTTCGATATTGATGTTGAGGCATTGTTCTATTCTTATCGTTTAGTTTCGTCGAAATCAGTCTTTCCGGAACATAATTTAGAAAAGCAATAATTTCAAAAATTACTAATTAAACATTTGAAATTGATGCAAAGCATAATTAATATTTTCTTTTAATTACGTAAAAAATTGAAATAACATGAAAAATGAATAAAATGAAATAGCAAATATAGATTTTAGTGTGTCTTAATAGATAAACATCACAGGTAAATCTCAACTTGTTTAATAAAAGTGCTTCTCACTCACATTAGTAGTAGATATTAGTTAAGTTATTGTTAAACATACTCTCATTCGAGATCAATTGTTTATAAACTTTTTTACTCCTCTTCTATATTGTTTGTATAACATACATCTAATTATAAAATGGTCCAATATTTATTTTGAATAAGCAACGTTCAGAGGGGAACAGTTTTTACTATTAAAAAGAAAGTGCATTTTAGGATTCTTAAGCCTTCCTTATCCTCTAATTTATAAAAGTAATATTAGAGTTTCCCCTCTGAATTTTTTTCTCTGTTTCAAATTAATATCTCTTAGGAAACAATTTTGATGTTTAAAAAAAAAAAAAAAAAAAATCTTAACTTAGAATACCTTCGGGTAAAGAAGTTTCCTTGTTGCCTATGTGTTTGTATATATATATATATATATATATATATATATATATATATATATATATATATATATATAATAAAGGTAGGTAGTATTTTATTTAAATATGTTTTAGAAATAAAAATTGAGGGAGAAAAAAAAATTGAAACCCTTTTTACTATAATTCAAGAGATCTTTAATTATATTTTTTTATTATTAATTATTTTAGAACATTAATTAACTGATATGTCTATATTTATGTATATCATATGAACAATGCAGGCGAAAACAAAAGAGGATAGCGCACATTCATCAAAGCTTGAAGATGTTAAACACGACATAGGACAATGCTACCTAAAATTCCTGGGCCACGGCCAAAGCTCTTGTTCGACGTTTAAGAAGGGCTAAGGATGTTTGCTGGAAGCTATCCAAAATATTTTGGAGCTTATTGGGAAACCATCATGTATTAAGTGTATTAGAAAAAATTACGTACAACTGAGGCATTTTTCAAAGTATTTATTTTCGGATAAAAAGGTCAACTAAAAAATATCATGAATAACGTATTTATTTACACATTAAAAAGTGATGAATCGCATAAATTTTAATATTACATTCTTACAGTGCTAACGATTTCAGGTAGGTTAATAAATTGAACTTAATATATAAATGTAACATTTTTCAATTGATGCTTCGGATATATCTACTATAAAAATGATTTGGCTATGAAAATATAAAAAAGAAAGCCTGGAAGGAATTAATCAGTACGGTCAGTAAATGAAACCACTTGTCAAGGTATGGTCATTATAGTGGACAAGAAAGGGTAACAGTAGGCCTCGACGATTGCTTGTTCATTCATGTAAGGAAGGGAGTAAAATGGGAGGTAGTGTTCGCCGTGGCAGAAGCACTTTCCGCGACACCAGGTATGAGGTTACTCTGGCAAGTAGGGGGCGAACCCGCTCCTACCAATAAGCAGGGGGGACTGGGTAGGAAGGCCCGTGTGGTAGAAGCACAACAACAGCGGAAAGGAGACTTCATAGATGTTCATGGGTAGTGTTCATGTACCCCACCCTATAAGGGAGGTAGGAAGGATGAAGGTTGGTGATTGGTAAGAAATAAAGATAGACCACATTATGATACTAAGGCTGAGATACTCTGACCAAGGGAGATACTACCTGATAGAAGCAGGTTGGTGATCTGAAGAGCTGAGCTGACTCTTGGTGATATTAGTCCACCATGTCAATAATTGATGGTGATAGCATTTCTACCAGAATAGTGTCTAGGCCCTAGGTCAAATTACCTCGAAAGGTTTATTTATTCTCATAAATCAGTAACATGGATAAAAATATTTAAAATGACATTAAGTAGCTACTATCTACAATATTATTGGATATAGCGTCTTCTTATATTCCGTCGGTGACACAAGTATCCGCCGCTAGCGCTATCTGTGAGCGAGTGCGTGAAGCATCCGCTACAGACTAAATAGTTTCATTTATTAGACCGCCACCCGATCTAATTCCTTTCAGAATATCAACTATGATAAAAAAGATCCGCTATCCAAAATCCACTATGCCATATGATAAAATAGAAAGAGATATAAAAAAGAAAGATATAAAATGGCTGAAATAAAGATTCAGCCACTTCATATCTTCGCTGGAAACAGATACTATTTTCCAGAGCAAAATTTTGAACAACGGTTTTAATAGTATTTTTTTTTTTTTTTTTCAGTGGCGCGACAGGCCGTGCAGGCCTTGGGCCTCGTGGTGTAATCTCCTGGGAGTTTACACTCGCGTTTCACGATACAATTTATAGTGTAGGGTCATCACTCCCTACGCCTAATTTTGTGAGTGGCCACCATTTGGCTGACGGGTCTCACATACCCGGGGGAGAGGCTGCGAGTGAATCCCCATTACATTACATCCTTATAAAAGCCCCGCCGGGACTGGGATTCGAACTCGCAACCTGTAGCATGAGAAACTAGCGCGCTGGCCACTCAGCCACGGGCTCCCCTATTTATAGTATATACTCCCCGTTTTAATAGTATATACTTGTAATATCGATAAACGTTTTAGAGGCAATATGGATACAATATCTACAATGCCAAATCGATCCAAAACTAAGTTGTTGTGAAGGCAGGTCAGAATTGTTTAGAAATTCGAAGGTATTTTTTATTGTTTTATAAAAAGCTATTTGCTTCGCACTAGTGCAATTTGAATGATGGGTCATTTATGTTTAAAAAATCGGTTTATTACTATTTTATGTTTTAAATGAACAATTTAAATTAAATTTTAAAAATTAACTTAAGTTCCATAGGAATTCTATTTAGTCTACAGTTAAACGTCTGTTTTCATGACATAGTATTATATTTAAAATAATTAATAACAATGTTAGTTTATATATTTATAAAAAATTACGATTTATGTTAAAAATTTAGTAATATTGTTTCTAAAATATTGCGTACTAAATGGTAGAATATAACTTGCACAATCCTGTACGACTTCGGCAACATATTAACTGTTATAACCTACCTCTTTCCCAATAACATGTTCATAAGTTTATGGGCTTATAACAACTTTATATTAATTTTGCCCATTTCTTTTATTTTGACTTTTCTAAAGTCCTGCACTTTCCACCGTATATTATATTATACGTCAATGTTACTACTTGTATTTTAGGAATAATTTTTTGATGACTTGGTTGCAGGAATATTATTTTTCCTGTTTAAAGAAGAGCTAAATTGAAATGAATATATATATATATATATATATATATATTTGATTTGTGTAACTGTCTAAAATAAATATATTAGATTGACCTAAAACTCATGTTCAGGAAGTTGTGAGACAATGAAAGAAAACAAGGATTTTATACTTTGTGAAATGATTTATTAAATATAAAGAGAGAGAATATCCAGGAAAAAGAAAAAAACCGAGCTCGCAGACAGAGGTCACGGAACTTAATATCTGAAGCCCATCTGGGACCAGCCCTGGACAGACTAACATTCCTTGGAGAAAACATGTCCTCCGTTGCTATGTAAATTTCATCGCTATACCATCTTCTTTTTGGCTGGCCTTATGGAAGGTCTCTCCTAATAGATTCACATCATGCAGCATTACCTCCACTGCGATGAGTTCTGCAATTTAACTGCATCTCCCCGGTCTCCGTGATGATAACATACTGCGTTATGCCTTGAATTAAGAGACTTATTTGATATTCACTTTAAAGTCAGTTCAGGGAATAACTATTTTTAATCCAGAAATGTGAGAGATCTGCATGACTTACACGAAATTCCAATAAAAACTTATTTATGACTTAAAACATGAAAAACGTGATTTATTTTTATATTTCTATTCTCAACTTGAGTCTAAAAGACTTAAAGTTATCATTTAAAATACTTACACCAATAATCATTTATGAAATACTTACTGCTGCTTATTTGGTCAAAAATAAGATCATTTATTGAGAACTTAATTTCTCGTTTAAATTAGATAATGATAGGTATGATTACATTAACTCTCACAAACGAGTTGGACTTACCGACTTGAACTGAGAGGGACAGATAAATTTTCCAACATCAAACGCATTCAATCCTTTCAATCCAAAGTCCTTCGTACAATACTTAGTGCTACTCATCATGCCACCAACTATACCTTACAATATTACTTCATACCATCCGAAAGCTCTGAATCCGATCAGAACTAATTTATCATCCTTACTCTCCAACTCTTCCAACCCAAACTATCCTCCAAGAACATTAAAACTCCAGTGGCCCCGAGACGTTTTGTAAATTATACTGAAGTTTTGACAATGGTCCCAATTCGTTTCGGAAGTGCTGCATGTTTATGCCTTTGGGGCCCTCACTAAGCTTCCCCTGGCTTATACCCGTACTGCTGAGAGAGAGGACCTGGGATCTCTTGGATCCTGCTTTTCCCTCAACAAGCTAGAGTAACCTTGTTAGGTTAGTCCGGGGTTCTTCTAGCAGAATGTAAATATTGTACTAGGTATGAGGGTTTTTTATATTTATTTCTTAACTTTGTATTTATTTTATTTTTATTGTTGCGCGATATCGCTTTATTTATGTTTTTCTATAAATATAATATGAATGTGGTCTCATAGCATTGTTAATACATATTTGAACAAATTGTAATATTATTCTATAAATAAAATAATACCACCTGCACCATGCTTAACCATAATTTATTCTATTTATTTACAATTTATACCTATGACAACCTGCCCAACAGTATCCTTCAATAACACTCCTCTTGTCCCGGTTGAACAGATCCGATACCTAGGACTGCACCTGGACAAACGTCTTACATAGAA
Organism: Piezodorus guildinii; assembly: GCA_023052935.1. NCBI lineage: Eukaryota > Metazoa > Arthropoda > Insecta > Hemiptera > Pentatomidae > Piezodorus > Piezodorus guildinii. Next base: position 31,140,598 of record CM041292.1, on the reverse strand, counting down.
TCCGCATACAAGACTGAAAAGACAAGAAACTGCTCGACGTTTACGACTACTTCAACACTTACTGGACAAACGCTCAAACTTTCCACTTAAGTACAAAAGACTCATCTACATGACTATCATAAGACCAATATGGACTTACGGAGTAGAGATTTGGGGCTCTACTAAACCATCAAATTCATCTCGTCTCCAATCCTTACAATCCAAAATCCTTCGATTTTGTAATTTTGTCACAAATAAACTCATCCATAAAGATCTTAATATTCCCTTTGTTGCTGCATTGGTCCGAACCAGGTACCACTTCTTTCATGACAAACTCCATTACCACTCTAATCCACTAGTTTCAATCCTTGCTTCCTCTACAATCCCTGATAATCCTCCGAGGCGTCTGAAAAAAAGATGGCCCCGAGACCTTCTAGTTTAACATGGTCTTTGGGGAGCTGCCAATGGGTAGTATCCCTACATATTAATCATGTCAACATATCTTGTATCACATTTACTATATGTATTCTACTATACAGTTGTAAATACCAATAAATATATATTTATTACAATTTATACGATGCCATCCTATTTGAATTCTAAAGTCTCAATAAATTCTTCAGTTCTGTGTATTAAATACTTCAAAGGTTAGTTACTTCAAAGGGCCTAGCGGATAGATAAGTGTGTAAAATCTGACCTACGTGTATCAGAACCAAATTCATAACATTGATTCACACCTGTGGGAAACCACCATTTGCAAAATTTTTGCCCCTTACTCGTTATTGTAGGAAAGTTACAGAGGTAAAAAGAAAGAACAAAAACGAAAAATCTTTTTCTCCTAAACAACCTAACCAATTCCCCTCCCCCCCCCCCAAAAAAAAGAATGTTATGTTGGATTTTTTCGAAAGTCATTCGGAAAATTTCCGGCATCATTTATTTCCTGAAAATCGATTGAACCGTTCATGAGAAAAACAATTTTCTTTTTTCTCATATTGTAATAAGACAATATTCTAAATGAAGTTTTTTTTATAGAAAGTCTCGTTTTGGAGTACACTAGGTGAAAATGAAAAGATCCCTCTTATAAATTCTGCGCGCGCGTGTGTGTGTGTGTGTGTGTGTGTGTGTGTGTGTGTGTGGTATAACTTGTACGAAAACGAAAAATCGTACGGAACTAAAATTTCATATAAACAACTATAAGCCTAAAGTATTTAAACAAATTTTATACAAAAATCGGACAACCAGAAGTGCCACTTTAAATAATGCATTTTGCACCATTATTCAATTTTTCCAAAAGCGGCTCCAACGATTTTAATTAAAATCACTATATTGTTACAAAATTAAATGGGTCTTAAAAAATTAACAATAAAAATGTAGGTTTTTTCAGAGTTATGGGCTTATGGGGAGTATGGGCTTAAATGCCCAATATTCAAAATTCCTTTCTCTAAAAGACACTTCATTATCTTATTTAGAAATAATTAGGTGTAACTATTTCAACGTTTTAGTTTTGAGACAAACTGGGTCAATATAAAATAAATTTTATTGATTCATTATTGTACATATATTTGAATGTAATTTTATTGCTGTGTAAATATTGTATGAATATAGTCTGAATGTTATCTTTCACCACTATTATTAAAGTCCAAATTGGGACAGATTGTAATACTACACAATAAAAAAAATTTTTACTGTTGAAAAAATAAAAAAAACAAACAATAAAAGAATTCGGTAACCAACTGAAGTAGAAAACAGCAGAAATATTTATCCACGTTAATTTTTCCCCCAAAGAATGTTATTAAGGATGTATAATATATCCTTGGGAAGCTAATTACAAAAATAAAAAATAACTTAGCTAACATACTAAATCGTATAAAGTAATAGAGATTGACTAAAATAAATTATAATTAAGTAATTTTTGTAGACTGAAATTTCAAATGTTAGAATATTTAGTCTAAAATTAATGTTTATAATATACCAATACTGATAAAAATATGCTTCTTTAATCAAATTTTTGTTTTTCAAACCTTCTGCATCTAATCCTAGCGACTCAATATCCTTTGGAAAATGTCCATTACGATATCACCAATAAAATCATTCATCAAGACCTTGACATCCCATTAGTTGCAGATTTAGCCCGAAATAGATTTACTTTCTTCATCTTAAAACTATCAGTCCACTTGAACCCACTTGATCGATAAAATGCATCTATTCATTCAGATGAGAAGATTCCTGATAATCTTCCTAGGTGGCTGAATAGACGATGGCCTCGAGACCTGCTAAAATAAATAAATATTGAAGTGCTACCAGTGGGTAGTTTTGTAACATAATTATTTCTTTACATTATGTATTTTTTACTTTCACTCACCATTATATGAAATGTATAGTGAGGAAAAAAATTGAAATCGTAAAATTTCAGAATTCCAGTTTCCCGAAAATATCAGGGCCCCCTGTGTTCAAATGAACAAGTCCACAAATAGGTTTGTCTGTGCGAGGAAAGGGGATTTGTTAGACATTTTTTTTTTTATTCTCTAGTTCTGACATAATTCCTCAATAGCTGTGGTGTAGGACTGAAGGGTCATATGCTGTCCGTGTAAGTAGCGAGGACAATGCTAGGATGGAGTGGAATATCAGCTGTACAGACCGTAAAGGATGGAACCTACCTTGCGGTACACCGGTGAACTGAGAATTTTCATTATTTACATATTTATGTAAGCCTAGGAAGGGTTATGTTCGAATACGTATGTATGTTCTGAATAATTATGTATGTTCGAATAATTATGTTTGTTCGAATATATTGACATGTTATTGACATTGATAAAAACGGGTAATTAATTGGTTTATTGTTTAATTATTTAGCGTCCCTTAATTCTACTATGGATAATCGGACGATGCTACAGTGGGAGTCCTAAATTTTGTCTACCCAGGTTTAATGGGGGTAGGGATCTTTAACGAGTACCTGACATCGCACAGGCACGGGACCACCTTTTAACGTCCCCTCCGAAGGACGGCATAACTAAGGATTTTTTACTCCCATTAAAAAATCCTAGAGCCACCTACGGGTTTGAACCAGGGACCTTGGGCATAGCAGGCTGGTATGCTAACCACCATGCTACAGGTAACCCCTATAATGAATTAAAAGTAATGAATTGGTTAATCATCTTAAAGAAAAAAAAAACATTTTTTTTCTAGATTATTATTCTTTTCCCTTTTCACTGTCTCTCACAAACATTATAAGTAATATAGACGTTTTTTAAACCGTTGAATAGCTAAAAATATTATCTTATACACCAATTTGTTATCAATCAAGAGTGATGAAAAGTTGGTATGACAAAAACAAGGAATTGTTGTGGATAATAATATAATATATAATAAAATGAAATACATATTAAAAACAAAATATATAGTTAAGGGGAAATGCAGTTTCTCTCGACTCATAGAAATGACTACAGACCGAATCAGTTGGGCGGGACTGCCTACATCCATTTGTCTTTTCTTATCTTAAACACCAGGAAATAAGCTTGTAATTAATTAAATAATCTTTTACTACACCCATATGAGTGTTGCTTAGCCTGAATATTCGTAAATAAATAAAATTACGTCATAAATACTGTGAGAAAAAAATATAAAGCATTTATCATAGTTTCAGCATTCATCTACCTCCCGCAAACTTTTGCAAATTACATATTCTTGAAGGGCGCTTTATCGGAGCAGAGTGGCGCAGTGGAAGCGTGCTGGGCCCATAACCCAGAGGTCCGTGGATCGAAACCACGCTCTGCTAAACATTTTATTTTTTTTAACAATTTTCTTTTTAAAATAATTGAAATATTTTAAAATGTCATAAAAGGAGAAGGGATGCTGATTCGGGGTAGATAAAAGGGGAGGACTGGAAAAGGGCTAAAGAGAAGAGACTCCCCTAGTCTATTTACCTCTAAGATAGATCTTATGATTGCAGAGCACTACAAACCTGATTGGATAATCTTTCTTTCTCCTTTTGCCTCTTTCTCTCTCCTTTCAGTTTATTAGTTTTTTACTTTATATTTTCTGGTTTGTTTATCTTCATTTTACTTTATTAATTATTTTCTAAGTTAGAGTAAAGGCAATGCTTTACAGGAGATGAGTCAGACAATAATTCACATCAGATCGTTATGTTATTTTTTTTTTTTAAATAATCCCATATGTTAATAGTTTTGAACAATTTTTTTTTTCGCTGACTCCTACATCCATTCAGTAAAATAAGAAAGAGCCTCTAAGTAAATAAAATAAAAATCGTGCATAAATATAATGGTGGTGCATAAATATAATCCCGTCACCTTAGCTCATCTACAGAACATAAAAGTTGAAAGCGCGTCTGTAAATTGCTGTTCTTTAAAAAGTCTACTAAAGTTTATTTAATTTTTTTCTAAAGAACGCTATAACATTTCCTTCCATGACGTAAAAAAAAAAATTCCCGGGCGGAAACGGTAAATCCTATGAAACTGAAACTTCATATTTAAGACAAATAGACTCCCGAGACTTTACAAAACGTTTTTTATCAACATAAGCTTACCAGAAGAGCCACTTTATACCATGCATTTTGAACCTTTTTTCGATTTTCTCGAAAACGGTTAAGACGATTTTAATGTAACTCGCTTAATCAATGTAGAATTAAATAGGCATTAATATCATGTAGTTTCCATCCTGATTAAAATGGTCTGACCTGGCTTAAATGCCGATATTTTAATAATGCTTAAATGCCGATATTTCTACCTAAAGTACCTTTCATTTAGTTGATTTTATAAAAATAACAATATTATCTTGTTACCACTGATGAAAAACGGGTAAATATTTAAGTTGAGCGAATTTAAAAAACAACTAAAGGAGACAACTGAAAAAATATTGTTTTAATGCATTTTTTTATTTTAAACATAGCAACAGTAATATACATGTATGGATATACCGTTAAAAAGCTAAAGATTTTAGAAAAAAATATTATCTAACACACAAGCGCTTGTGAAAGTTAATAGAGAGTGATGAAAAGCCGATAAAACTAAGTGATTATTTTAAATAATAATATAATTGATTTTTTAATAAAACACATGTTTCTATATAAATTCAATTTAATTGGTTATTTAATAGTTTCACGGATTTTTATCTCTAACTGTATTTGAAAATACTTTCATTGATTTTAAAAATGGAGGTAAGTGAAAGCCCTGTGTTTCCCGCACCAGATTTTTTCCACTGGATATAGCACTAGTGTATTGATTTTCGGTTCGCGGCTTCGAACCCTGAATGTGGAAAAATAAATACACTCTCTCAAAAAAGTTTCCATACACCCAAATATAATTGGATAAATGTAAATAAAGGATTTGGAGAAATTTTCAACTTTTGACCTTCGATATAGCCCAAAAATATTCGATTTGTATACGCCAGAGAATATAAACCTTTACGGATATTGTTGGGTTTATTTACAAACTCCCTGGTAAATTGCAGCCGCTTCTTTACCGATTATCTTACTGATAAAGGGCTTTCTTATTGAGACTCAACCACTTTATCCTTAAGTTACTAGAATATTTCTGACTGTTTCTGGATGGACTTGAATCCCATAGTCTATATTTATTCCGACGGCCATTGAGGTTGCGGTGGTGTGAGGATTTCCATGGACCATAGCACGGATCACTCGCCTTTGATGATTCTTTAGTTTCCTAGCACAAGGTCTGTCCTTTAGAGGTTTTAATATTCTATGTCTTTTTAGCACATACTGTAAAGTACTGTAGATGCGAATTTTTTCTTTAAGATAAGCCATACATTTGGTAACGAACCATCATCTCTCTCAAATCAAGAGAAACACGCATTTTGAAAATAAATAAGTTTTCCAGGCACAAGTAAATACTGAGCTAAGAGTTGAGTATAGATATATGATTTATATAGATAAAACAGGAAAGACGGTCATAGTACAAGAAAAAGGATTAATATTGAAAGTTTATGAAAATTTTTCTAACCTGTTATTAACAAATGACATTTGTTTGATATTAATGTTGGAATGCTGGCTTACTACTAGACAAAAGATTGACGTGGAACCCACATACAAGACTTAAACGAAAAGAACTCAACAGACGATTCGGACAGTTATACCGACTACTAAACAGAAAATCTAAGGTTACAGTGGACAACAAATTATTGCTTTATAAGACAATACTGAAGCCAATCTGGACCTACGGACTTGAACTGTGGGGGACAGCTAAAGGTTCTAACATCAAACGCATTCACTCCTTTTAATCCAAAGTCCTCCGAACAATAGTAATTGCTCCTTAATATGTATCCAATTATACCTTAAACCACAACCTTAATGTTCCATTTATTTCAGAACTGATTCCACCCAAAATTTCCAAATTCTACCAGAACCTCCTTCACCATCCTTATACTCTAGCACAATCCCTATCCAGCTCCACTCATCCATACAACTAACCCAGAAGGTTGAAACGGCAGTGGCCCCGAGATGTTTTGTCAATACATTCGCTGCAGTTCTGACACTGGTCAGATTCTTCTCTCATGTGCTGTGTGATTGTGGCTGTGGAACCCTCACTTAACATCCGCTGGCTCTCCCCAGTGATGCGGCTGAGAGGGAGGCGCTGGGATCCTTTGGACTCAGCTTGTCCTTCCACAAGTGAGCTCCGAGCTGATTGTATATATTGTAGATAGGTATAAATGAGACAAGTTTTGTTTATTTATTTGGTAACTTCATTTATTTGTATTTATTTTGTCTACAACTTTTGTTATTGTATAGGTTCATTTATTTTGATTTTATTTTATGTAATTTGACTATCCTTTTGTTTATATTGTAAATATGAATGAGATCCTGTAGCACTATTACTATTGTCTATTATGACAAATTGTCATATGTACGAATAAAAAAAAAAAAAAAAAAAAATTGGATGCAAAAAATATAGATATTTTTGTATCTAACATTAGTATTAATAATTTTTTTCATTAGGAAATTGTTAAGTTGAAAATAAATATCTCTGATTTTAATAGCATGTATGGAAACTTTTTTTAGTGTGTGTATGTATTCTGTAATTTCATCCTCGAGGCGATCCGATTCCTGTGTCACAAGCAATCATTCTAAATTGTGTACTAATAATACGTAGCGTTAAATATGATTTAGACCTAATAATTTGGACCAGAAATAGTACGATTTAGGATACATATTCTGAACCAAAGACCCTTCGTGGGTTGCGTAAATTGTAATTTTTGTTTTGCATTACTGTATGTTAAAATGGAACAACTAAGTCTCCATTTTATATTATAAAGAGTATAATTATATTATTTTATTAATTAGAACCATCTCTTCTTTTAACTATATTTATCAAAACATTAATAAATCATTTCATTTATAGTATAACGTTTCGAAGGCCTATACTGACTTATCTTCCGAACCACTCATTAAAATTGCTTCCTTATGTTTATTTAAAATTCTTTCTAGTCAAAATTAATGTCCTTCCTCCATTTTTTAGTTATGTGCTATTAATGAAAGGATTTATTAACGTTTTAATAAATATATTGAAAAGAAGAGATGGAACTACTGAAGTACACAAGTAGCTATTGTCCTCATCATTCAGGATTACCATAAACTTATTTTGGATAAATTGTCTTATAATTATAATCACAAACGCCATAACCTTCATTCTTAGATGAAACCGGTACGAAGAACAAGTTTCACATCACTTAGTTATTAGACAATATCCAAAACTATAATTTATAAAGCTCTATGCGTGCTGTCCGTGATCAGTAGAACGTGACAGTTGATATTTTGTGACGCTCCAGGCTTGCAATGTGTCCTCAATATCTGTGTCAAACACCCAATAGAGAAATTCTTTCCTTAAAAAAATAAAAATTTAATCTAAGTTTTACATATAACACAGCGTAATTCATTTTTATCAAGTAGCATATAGAGATATATTAATAATAATATATTGAGATCTATTATACAGCTTTTGATTAGTGACATGAGAAGACCATACTTTTAGTATTTCTCACGTCTGGTATACAGACCAGCGTAAACTCCTATAGATCTTGTTGGAAAAAAAAATTACGAGTTCTCAGTCAAGTTTATTCGTGTTCATTCAATACTTCATTTTATCTAAATCGTTTTTATCGCAATGATTTTCCATCGGCATAAACAATAATATAGGCTAAGAGAAAACTCTTGACTATAAGTTTTTCAAGCCCACTCGTTTCATTTCATTTAATCCATTAATTATAAAGAAAATTAACGATCACAAACTAATTTATAATTCAATACTAATATTTTTACTTAGTTGATACTTATAAAACTTTTTTTTTTACTAATTCATTAATTCATATTAATTTCTACTCTGGGTATTCTTTCATTTCGTTACTCCTTAAACACCATTTTTAACTTAAAAGGGTGATGATGTAACTTATATTCATCACGGTTCATCATTTTACGTACCTAACCTTGAAATAATTATATAAAAGAAAGTGAATCTGTGGAGATGTGTAATAACATGGACGAAATGTGTTAACTTCTTCAACTTTTTTTTAATGAAATATAATGCTTCCAAATCGATGGCTAAATTTAGAAAAAAGATGGAAGACAACAATGATAAAAAAATCGTTCAATATATATAATTCAGAAATAAAAAAAATATTACATACATAATTGGAAAATAAAATTTAATTGTTAATTACAACCACAATAATTACAATGGAGTCACCACTATAGCAATATTATGACAAAAACTTTAATTTGTTTATTATAAAATTATTCAATATTATGCTAAAAAAGATAAATGTCAAGAAATTTGATTGAATCATTGATATATTTTTTGGCCTAACTATGATCATGTATTTTTAATAATATCATAAGTATGTTGTTATTTTAATTTTTTTAAAGGTTTCTCTAGTAAATCTGTTCCATTTGTTTTTTTGTTTTGTTTTTTAATGATCATTACAATTCTTATCATTTTTTGTTTACTTCATTGAATATTAGAGTCAATTTGTAATTTTCCCTTTGATAAGCAAACAATTATTTTATTTTTTCCATAAACTCGAAAAAAAAATTGGGCATGGCTCAGTAATGCCCTGATGATGGCTCACAAGCTTGTGGGGCCGAAACGTCGGCAAAATGAAAATATTTAAAGAATAGACTAACTCCTGATTATTTCTACCTATAATTTTTTTTTTCAAAAATAAAAAGAAATTGTAATTTCTTTGTATAGTATCAGGTGGTAATTTCACAATGTTACAATTGCTTTCCATTTTTCATCACGTAATGAGAATTTCTTTAAAAAGCAGCAAATGAAATTATTAAGTTTCTAATGCATCTGTTATGCCTTAAGGTGTTGATAATAATTTGAAATATTCACAGCAGACGGTCATTTGGCCATGCTTAGATGCCTTGTAATAATTTGAATCATGGAATTTGGAAAATAAAATTCACGATTATTTTTATATTATCATTTAAAATAATGTACCCAGAAAAAAAAAATTGCTTTAAACAATTTAAATGATAAACTAGCATTTCAGATTTGATAGAATCTATATAAATAATAATTTATAATGGTTATGCTCCGCAACGCAAAACAATGATGCATGGTGAAACTGGCATGAAACACCAGGGATGCAGTGGTGTCTACCGGACACTTCTGTCTCCATGGATTTACTAAAAGTCATCTAATAATAATTCTAAACAATGCTAAATTCAGGACTTGGAGATATATAAAGATGTATACAAGAATAATTAGATAAAGGGACATTTTTCTGAAATTATCGACAAAACCTATATATTTTCATAATATAAAAATGAGCTAAAAATCTTCCAATCATAACATTTAAAGTAAATTAAATGAGGAACAAAATGATGTTAAAATGGCGGATTTATCTCAAATAGAACGAACAGTGCAGACTTTTGTCCCGAAAAAGTGCGTTTGGAACCACTGTGCAACGTTTCGACTACATTTTGGATCATCATCAGAGCGAATTGTAGGCAAGATCTGACAAAAATTATATTCATTATCATTAAATTGTATTATATTTATATCACATTATATATTATAAAGTTTTTCTTTTAATACAGATGTAAATATAAAAAAAAAAAATCAAAATAACTTTTTTTTTCTATATATTTATTTAAAGATAGGGCCAAGGAATTTGCACTACACCTTTCCAAGGTATTAACTTCTCATTCTGATCTCAATCCAACCCATACCGCAATAGTTGAAGAGTTCCTTACGTCACCGATACCAATTTCCTTACCACCTAAATCAATCAATCCCTCTGAGGTCAAATATCTTCTTCAAAAGCTTCCTCTCCGTAAATCCCCTGGACACGATCTCCTTACTCCTCAAATCCTAAGACAACTTCCACCTAAAGCCATTACATTCCTTACATATATCTATAACTGTATCCTACGCACTACCTATTTCCCTCTGTTGTGGAAACACTCGACTATCATCCTTTTCCTAAAACCAGGCAAACCATCCAACTGTACGTCATCCTACAGACCTATTAGCCTTCTTCCGATCCTCTCCAAAATCTTCGAAAAACTCCTATTAAAACGAATCCTAGCCAAATTTCACAATTTTCCTTCACACCAGTTTGGATTCCGTCCTCAACATTCCACGGCTCAGCAAGGACTCCGAGTTGTAGACCACATTTCCTCCGCCCTTGAGTGCACGGAGTATTGTTCGGGTGCCTTTCTGGACATAGCTCAAGCTTTTGACCGGGTGTGGCACCCGGGACTGCTCTTTAAGCTCAAAACCCATTCACCTCAATCCTTATACCTAATCCTCCGATCCTATTTATCCAACCGCTCCTTCCGAGTTCGCCGTGGTTTCGAATTTTCCAAACATTATACTGTTGAGGCCGGTGTTCCTCAAGGCAGCCTCTTAGGACCCGTCCTCTACATCCTCTTCACCGCCGATATCCCTATCGATCCCAATACCTTTCTGGCAGCATTTGCTGATGAAACAGCCATTTTATCATCCGATTCCGATCCTAAAGACTAATTTGACTATTTCAAAGGATATGCCAGATTTTCATATTTTAAGGACTGTTTTAATTTTTGATCTTTTCATTCTAAGTTAAAGTCGCTATTATCGTTGAAATGATTCTTAACAGTTGACATTATAATAATAATTGTAACCGGGATACGATCTATTGCTTCGCATGTAGTGTCCTTTATATTCAAATAGTTCAGTTTGACCAATTTATGAACCAGAGTTTATCACCTTAACGATAATGAGTTCATCGTAACGAAACAATTTACCTATCACATAAATATTATGTTTATTATATATTTATATTATTATAATGTCTATTCATTATTATATTTAATCCTCGGCAGTAATTCGAAACACAAAATAGGTTAAAAAAAATTGTTCAGTTTTTATAAGTAAATTTTAAAAGTTTAATTTACTTTCCATATGGGTACCATTTATTTTACAATGGAACAAATTTTTTTCAAGAAATGATCTAAAAAATAGAACTAATTATTAATAATATTAGTTTATGGATTTATAACATTTTTCCACTTATTTTAACTATTTAGTAACGGTTTGGTACGTAATGTTGCTTCTGAAATTATGCATACTCAATAGAAGAATATAACGTCTACGATATTTTACTCCCTCATTACAACAAATATCATTAATCTTATAGGCCCATAAAAAACTTCCTATTTACATTTACTACTTATTTTATGGCAAATTAACTTTTCTGAAATCATAAATAATAAGTCAGTTTCTTAGTACTCCAAAAATAGTTTATTACACATAAACATAAAACGAGTCAACGTTTCGGGGGCCTTCCCATCATCAGGACACACTTTACTCTCTATCACATTATATTTTAATATTCCTGATAATTTGCCAATAAAATTTCTTCTAATCTTCTTTATTTGGTTGAAACCATCCTCCATATACGTCCATATTTATTATCATATTGCATTCTTACTAATAAACAATTTTTATTATTTTTCTAATATCTTTTTAACGGTTTATTACTACTCACTATTCAATGAAAAGAATTTTATGTCTTGATTACAGAAAACTGAATTTTCCGATCTAAAGGAAAACTCGATTGCAATGTATTTTACCTAAAGATATTCAGGAAAAAAAGCGCTAAATCATAGTGAAAACCGTATCTAAATTCGTTGCGTAGTTTAGAAGTTCGCAGAAACCAAAAAATCTGGATATAATTTTCTTTATATAGAGATATTACAGATAAAATGCAATTGAATTTTTTTCTCAAACATCTTCAACATATATTTATATAAACAAACTTTAGACATCCTTAGAAAAAAATAATTAAATTTTTAAGGTATTTAAATTGTTTTTTGTTTTTTTTATGAATAAATATTTCAGTTAATATTTTCCGTTATTTATAATTGTGTTTCCACTCTACAAGATTTATTGATATCTTAAAATCATTTTATAATAATATGAAAACACATATTTTCTTTGACGCTTAAAAGTGAAACCTTTAAGAATAATAGATTGCCATATCGTACTATTCATGTTAAATTAATGCATATTTGCTAAATGATAACGAATATGAGTACAATCAGGCGAAATGAATTTGTTAAAAGAAAAATGTAAAGTTCTTTTTTTTGTTTCAAAAAATTAGATTATACATGAGGCATCTACAATTTACCTTCGGATACTTATTTAGTTAATGAACCCAAAGTAATTATTTCAATGTTCCGTATTGAAAAAGTTATAATATAAACACAAAAAAATGAGTTTGAACTATCATATTGTGAATTATTTCTTAATACATCTGACAAGTTGTAAATACAATTGACGACTGATTTATGATATAAAAAATATATAACTAAAGTCAGACATACATGCATAATCATGTATTTTACGAAACAAAAAAAAATAAAATAAATAAAAGTCATTAAAAAAAAATCAACAAAAGTCATTCAAAATAAAATAGAATGAACAAGAGGATATTTGACCGAATCTGGGAATACAAGAGCGTAGGAGGATACATAAGGCAAATGAGAGAGGAGAAGGAAAAATTAAAAATAACGGACAAGCACTGCCTGGACAGAGAGCAATATGCAAAGAAATTGAAAGAGATCAGGGTTCTTACGGGAAATCAAGAAAAACGGAAAGGTGCTGCTTGATCGGAGGAAAGGAAGCAAAAACACGCAGAAATTATGAGAAAGTACTGGAAGAAGAGAAAGGCGAAAATGAAGAAGCAAAAAAACAAAAAAACAATGATATTCACGTGGTCTTAAAGGCCGTTTAGTGAAAAAAAAAAATAGATGATTGATTTGGATTTTTAACTCTATTGAGAGTAAAAATAATAGAATGTGGAAATCGGTATTCACAGTCTCGGAACATCGGTTGGTTTTCGTTCAGATTCGGTTGTACATCAGTCAATCTTTCAAAATCCATATTGTTTCAGAAGCGTCTATAAAAGAGAGTTCTCTGCTTGTTTTGACAATAATAGGTCCTATAATGAGCCCTTTGTTGTGGTTCTTTGGAGAGGAAGAAAACGATACCTTGGTGAGATCATCGAGTTACCACAGTCTTCGGGGTCAATCACCTCGTCACAACATCTTTTGTCCTCTTCATGAGATTGGACTTAACCTTAGTAGATAAGAAGCCGCAAGATGTCGGATGGTAATGGGTTCCGTAATTGGAAACTGATGCATTATCCCCATTATGCGTTACATGTCTATTGAGCAGCTTGTCCAGAACGTTAATAACAAAAGATATCTCAAGAGGTGTATTTGTTGTACTTTTTAATACGTGCTAAACTAATCTAATTTAGAGGTTTGTAATTTATTTATATTTAATAACATTTACAACTGTATTAATGAATACAGTTAATTAATAGTGTAGATTTAAGGAAAACATTACATAATGCCATGATGCACTTATAAAGAAACTACCCACTGGCAACACTCGAAAAATATACTAAACGAGAAGATCTCGAAACCATCTTAATTGCACACGTCTTGCACGGTTATCAAAAAATGATAAGGAAAGAAACTAGTGGGTTCGAGTAGGAATGAAGTTGTTTATGAAAGGAATAGTACCTAGTTCAGAACAAATAAGCAACATATTAGAAATTTAGGTCATTATGGATTAGTTTATTCGTGATAAAGTAGAGAGAATCAAGATTTTACGAAGGATTTTAGATTGTAAGGATTGTATGCGAGAGGAATTCGATGGTTCAATAGAGCCGCAAAAGTCATTTTCATAATTCGGGATTGGTCTTAATGTAGTCATATAAATGAGTCTTTTATATTTAAGATTCAAGAGGAAGGTTTGGCTATTTGTCTAAAAGGGTTGAAATTGCCGAAAACGGGGAACAATTTCTTGTCGTTTTAGTATTCTCAAAGGATTTCGAGTGGGTTTGTCAATATGAAGTCCTATATATCCGATCTGTTTGAAATGGATTAGTTAAGAGTTATTAGTAATAAAGGGCAGGAAGTCATAGTGTTACGACGAAGGGTAAAGGTTATTTGGTGGAATGTTGGAATTTATTTATATTATAGTTCAATGTCTATGACGTGAGCTTAGAAAGTTAACTGACGAGGTGCAGATGTCATGAGCGTTATTAATATAATTCAAATTTAACAATGAACAATTCACTGAAACGGGATCTAAAAATAAACATATGTAGTTATAAGCATGTGCTCTCATTGTGTCTAGTGGAAATGTGATTTATTTATTTTTATAAACTGTTTTGAAGAGTGATTATTAGCTCAAAAGGACAAGATATTAGTCTAGTTTAGAAGGTATAGTAACTTAAAGGATTTATATTTAAGTAACAACTAACAAAGTGAAAAAACATGTGAAGTGTGTAAGGTTAGTTTTTTTTTTAACCATTAGTTTATTTAATTTAATAAGTTTAAAACTATTAAAAGCATTGTGTGTCTCTGTAAATATTGCTCAAAACATTGTGTTTCGTGCGATCCGGTAACTAAATAGACGCAAAGGGAGCAATGGCGTCTGAAAATATAACAAATATGGACCTACAAGAGGCAGGCTCTTCAACTATGTCAGAAGAAAATAACGAGTGGGAGGTGATTACAGGACGAAAAAGACCATCATCGTCAGCGGATCCCAGGCTATACATAAAAAAATCAAATAACATAGAAACCAGGAATAGATTTGACCCTCTTTTAAATATGACTGCAGGAGAATCCGAGAAACAATCAAACCCAATAGAAAATAACAAAGTTAAGCCACCACCCATATTCCTAAAAGGAATACAGAATATCGAGGCATTGATTGCGTTTTTGAAAAAAGAAATAGGTTCTAGTTACTTTAGTATCAAATCAACAGCCAGAAATTTAATAGTATACCCAGCCACCCCAGACTCCTACAGAACAGCTGTTCGCTGCTTAAAAAAGTAAACGCCGACTATCACACGTATCAACTGTCGGAAGATAAAAACCCAAGAGTAGTTATTAAAGGACTTCACCCATCCACACCAACATCAATAATAAGTGAAGAACTGAAAGCCAAGGGCTATGGAGCTGTGAACGTTACGAATGCTATCTCATCCAGAACCAAACAACCACTCCAAATGTTCTTTGTCGACATTTCCAAAAATACATTCAATGAGAAAATATTTGAATTGAACTACGTTTATTATACGAGGATAAAAGTAGAAGAAATTCGAAAAAAGAGAGAAATACCTCAGTGCTTCAGATGCCAGGGATTTGCCCACACAAAATCGTACTGTAATCACCAACCACGCTGCGTACGATGCGGAGAGGCCCATGAAAGCGCTGCATGCGTCAAAACTAGGGAAACGCCGGCCAAATGCGCTAACTGCGGAGGGGCACACCCCACCAATTACAGAGGATGCCAGGCCCTCAAGAACCTGCGAACTCAGAGGACCCAGAGTTACCGCCCTACACCGGTGGCTGTCCAACCTCCTCCGGATCTAGAACATTTTCCAGCCCTGCCGAACGGCCTTCAACAACATCAGCCCCTGGAACCTGTCGGTGTTAATCCCAGAATGGAGCGCCCAAACTGCCCTCGGCCCAACGTGGAAGCTCAGCCTCAGCCGCATCTAAGACCAGGTATGAGGGAAGACAGTAGTCAGTTGGTACCACCAGCTGGACCTGAACCTTATTTACAATCCAACATACTAAATAATTTAAATGCCCTCATTCAGCCCTTTACAGCCTAATTAGCCAATTATCGCACTTAACACAAGCATTAGCAGCGAATTATGGACATTAGTACCCTAACTGTTGGCTCCCTGTCAATCCTCCTTTGGAATACTAACGGACTACTTCGACATAAGACTGAATTGGAAATTTATCTTCATAAAAAACGTATCGACATTGTACTTTTGACAGAAACTCATCTCACATCACGCAACAAACTTCTATACCTAACTATAATTTATACAGAACAGACCACCCCGACAATACTGCTCACGGAGGGACAGCTATATTAATAAAATCGACACTAAAACATTACCCTATACACGTAGACTCAACGGCTCAGATACAAATAACAGGAATACAGTTACAGACTAAATACAAAAACATAACACTAGCTTCTATTTACTGTCCCCCCAAATATATCATTACCGATCAAATGTTTATTGATTTATTTAACTCGTTTGGTAGAACATTCCTGGCAGGGGGGGACTTTAATGCAAAACACAAAACTTGGGGTTCTCGTTTGTGCACACCAAGGGGCAGAAAACTCAAATCTGCTATTGACCACTTATCATTGAACGTATTTTCTCCTGACAAACCGACTTACTTACCAAATTCTTGTCACAAAAAACCTGACGTACTTGACATATTTGTAGCCAAAGATTTAACGACTCTACCGATTACAGTTACAACTGAAACAGACCTTGGCTCAGATCATTTACCGGTGAACCTGATGTTGGGGGTGGAGAAATTCTTTGCGGAAAGAAGACCGTCGCTTACCTACGGAATCGTAGATTGGGATCTATTCAATAAGCATATTAATGCCCAGCTCACTGTCCCTAAAGAACTAAAAACTGAAAAAGACCTAGAAGATGCAGTTGAACTCTTCACTTCGACCGTTCAAGAAGCTGCATGGTCCTCACAACAAATAAGGAGAAGACCACGAATAACTTCGCCATCCTACCCTCAATATATCAGGGACCTAATCCGAGCCAAGAGACGATCACGCAAACAATGGCAAACTAACAGACTTCCTTCAGACAGACGAATCTTCAACAAACTTAACAATGAACTTAAAACTGAAATACGAAAATTTAAACAAACTAACTTTGACAAATATCTGGAAAACCTGACAACCGACGACAACAGCCTTTGGCGACATACCAAACGAATTCTGAAACAACGTGAAGTTTCTGCCCCATTGAGAAACGATGATGGTTCTTGGGCCGTGTCGGATAAAGACAAATCTGAAATCTTCGTTGACTATCTTTCAAGTGTTTTTCAACCTCACACAGACTTAACAGACATACAACACGAAAATTATGTACAGAAATTCTTGGACTCTCCTCTTCCCATGTCTCTTCCACCGAAATCCTTTACTCCTTCCGAGGTATCTAGACAGATTATGAAAATGCCGAAAAGAAAGACTCCTGGTTACGACCTTATCACTGCTGAGGTGCTTCAAAAAATCCCCAGAAAAGCTTTAGTATTTCTCACTACATTATACAATGCTATACTCAGGACGACCAAATTCCCCATTCAATGGAAATATTCTACGATTTCAATGATACATAAACCTAACAAAGACAAACACAGACCTGATTCCTACAGACCAATTAGCCTTCTTCCAGTATGCTCAAAAATATTTGAAAAATTATTGTACGGACGCATTATTAACATACTGACTGACCACAACATATTACCAGACCATCAATTCGGATTTCGCTCTTTTCACTCCACAACACAACAGCTACACAGAGTAACGGACTTTATTTCCACTGCACTTGAACTAAAACAATACGCTTCTGGGGCATTTTTAGATGTTACTCAAGCTTTTGATAGGGTGTGGCACCAGGGTCTTCTTTTTAAACTAAAACCCATACTTCCAAGCACTTACTATCTAGTTTTACAATCATTTCTCTATGACCGCTTCTTTTCTGTCCGACAGGGTTCTGAGACCTCATCAGTCAAGCCAGTCTCTGCAGGAGTTCCCCAAGGTTCTATCCTGGCCCCTCTTCTGTACTTAATATACACATATGACTTACCGACAAACGAAAACATCCTAACTGCGACATATGCCGACGACACTGCAATTATTACTAAAAACACAGACCCTACACAGGCCAGTATGACTTTACAACATCACTTAGACAATGTACAAAACTGGTGTAGAAAATGGAAATTAAAGATTAACCACGACAAATCACTACATGTTACATTTACACTTAGACATGGAACCTGCCCTCCAGTTTACGTAGACAATCACCAGATACCACAATCAAACACAGTAACGTACTTAGGACTTATTTTTGACAAAAGGTTGACATGGGGCCCACACGTTAAAACTAAACGTAAAACTCTAAATTTTCGACTGAGACTATTGTATTCGATACTTCATAGACATTCTAAATTACCCATCAGACAGAAACTTAACGTATACACTTATTTATTAAAACCAATATGGACTTACGCTTGCCAAATATACGGACCTGCTAAAAAGACACACATACGAAAAATACAAACATTTCAATCGCAATTTTTAAGACTGGCAACGAACTCACCACCATATGTTTCAAACGACACCCTTCATACTGACTTACGTATTCCTACTATAACAAACCACATTCGATCGACTTAGAAAGATTTCATGACAAACTAAATGGACACATAAACAAACTTGTACAAAACATGGCTACAACTGACTTACCATCCATAACTCGGCGTAGGCTGAAAAGGAGTTGGATGAGGGACCTCCTGACCTGAAAATATAGTTGTGCTTAATGTCAGGAGGATGCACCACTGGGTGCTGTCTCCCTCATGCCTGCCCACGCCATGTTTCCCTAGATTTTAGCACATTTGCTTATTGTAATATTTTTTACAGGTGTAAATAAAATGATAAGTGAAAAAAAAAAATAAAAAAAAAAATAAACATACATTACTCATGTTAACCACAAATAAGTTCTTTGATTGTTTATTCAATTTAAGCCACTTTAAGCTGCTGTGGCTAATCGGACATTGACTAATCGGAGTCCTAAATTCAAATGAGTGAGTATTAAAATAATTTTGTATGTTTTGCTGTATTTTTTTTTTATCTAATTTTTTTGTAGAGTACCGATTTCGAACTATCTGACATCATCTATTTCTCTTCTATCTGTTCTTGAAAAATAGAAGCTGTCAAGGAATATAGAACACCTGTGAAGATACAAGCCGTAGAATGTTGTAACTTTACCCAAACCTGTTCTAATCCTCCATCACCTAAACAGCAAGAAGGCCAGGATGGGGCCGATCAGACGTATTATACAACGAGCCGAAGAAGAAGAAGATGGGGTTAGGTAAGAGGGAGTAATATACCCTTGACTACGGGCTGCTTTCTCCCGACCAAGGTTATCGGGTCAGGAGCCTCTTGGCTTAATGTAGTCCCTGCCGTCTTTATCAGCTCTCTTAATTAATTATAATGGCAGTGTAATTACTTACTTCTGAAGCACGGTTTCCTCTCGGCGGATGGTATTTAGGAATAGCCGCCTCGCGTGTTGTCGTCATTAATAAGCTCTGAATAAGTCTACCGTATTGTATTTGTTTATTTTTGCAAATTAAACATAACAAAAATGACTAGTATTACAACTTATATTAAGTAAATATTTTTAATAATTTAATAAACAGATGTTCGTGCTTTTTTCGGCATTTTCACAGCTTAATTTTACTTTCACTTACTATATATAGTATGGGAAATTATTGCGATCGTGATCATTTTCGAATTCCAGTTTTTAATGGAAATACACATTTTAGGTCCTCTGAGTGCAAATAACCAAGTCCCGCAAAAAAGTCTGTGTGTGTGCGGAAACGGTATGTCCTATGAAACCGAAATTTCATATTTAAGACAAATATACGCCCGAGACGTTACAAAACCTTTTTCACCAAAATCGGCTTACCACTAGATCCACTTTATACAATGCATTTTGCAAATTTTTTCGATTTTCTCAAAAACAGTTCCGACGGTTTTGATTAAATTCGCTATATCGATGTAGAATTTAATGGGCTTTAATATCATGTAGGTTTTATTATGATTAAAATGGTATAACGGGCTTAAATGCCGATATTTTAAATTTTCTTTCTCTAAAGTACCTTTATTTTTGTTGATTATATAAAAAAAACTATATTACCTTGTTACCACTGATGAAAAACAGGGGTATACATAAATTGAATGAATTGGATACCCCATTGAAGGAGAAAACAGAAAAAATATTTTTTTAATGCAATTTTTCGTTTTTGAACATAAGAACAGTTCTATACATGTATGATATACCGTTGGAAAGCTAAAGATTTTAGAAAAAATATTATCTCATACACCAGCTTCTTAAAGTTAATAGAAAGTGTTAAAAATCCAATAAAATTAACTGATTATTTTAGATAATAATACAATAGATTTTCTTAATAAAACACACGTTTCTATAGAAATTAAATTGAATTAATTCTTTAATAGTTTCTCGTATTTTTATCTCTAACTGTATTTGAAAATTCTTTCATTGATTTGAAAAATGGAGGCAAGTGAAAGTAGTGTGTTGCCCGCACCAGATTTTTTATTTATTTAACGTCCCTTTATGTCCTAAATTTTCCCTATGCAGGTTAAATTAGGATAGGGATCTTTATCGAGTACCTAACATCGTACAGGCTCGAGTCCACCTTTTAATGCCCTCTCCTAAGAACGGTATAACTAAGGATTTTTTACTCCTAAAAAATCATAGTACCACCTACGGGGTTTAAACAGCTACCTTAGGCATAGAAGGTTGTTAAGGTAACCACCGTGCTAAATCTCATTTAATTGAAAGAAAAGGTATCTTTGACCTTCAAATCAATCTATTCACTTTATGTTTTACTTTCACTTACCTATATATGGAATATATAACATGGGGAATTTTCTATTTCGTGTATTCACCGGAAATTCATGTTATCGGGTCTCCTGAGTCCAAATGACTAATTCCCTCCGAAAAATCTGTGTATGAATAAAATAAAATGAAAAATGCCTATATTATCCTGCGACTAAAGTACCTTAATAATAAAAACAAAATACATGTCTGAAGACCCGAACAGTGTTTTTATAAATTTGAACATCAAAAGCTAAACTAAAGAAATCTGGTGTGCATAACACACGAATTTCTCTTATCTCCGTTGTTAAAATCAATTTAAGAATTTTTAAATTAATTTATAGATGTAAATTCATTGTTAAAGAATTAATTACAATGATTTTAAATAGAAACATGTGATTTACTAAATAATTTATGATATTATTACCTACAACAATCAGTTAATTTTATCGGATTTACATTACTCTCCGTTCACTTGAAGAATTTTGTGTATAAGATTTTATCTTTTCTATAATCTTTTGCTTTCAAACGGTATATTATATGTCTATATTACTGTTTTATTTACAAAAACATTAATTGCAACAAAAAAAATGCTTTTACTCTTTTCTCTTATAGATGTATATCGAATTAGTTCAACTTGTATATTTAGCCGTTTTTGATAAATGCTGAAAATATGATATAGTTATTTTTAGAATCTATAATTATAAGGTACTTTAATAGAAGAAAATTCAAATTATCGATGTTTGAACCCTGTCAGACTATTACAATGAGAATGAAACCTATAGTATATTAAAGTTTAATCAAAATTGTAAGAGTCGGTTTAGATAAAGTCGTAAAAAGTTGAAAAATTCGTAGTATAAAGTAGCAATTTATATTATAAGGTCAGCCGATTTAAAAGAAAAAGTCGTTGTATTATCTGGGATTTTTTGATATCTTAAATATGAAATTTCAGTTTAGCACGACTTTTCTTTTTTTGCCAGACTTACCACACAAACAGGCTTTTTTGCCGGTCTTTTGAATTTAGGGGAACCAACCTAAAACGTGTATATCCATCAGTTAACGAATAACACATTAGTATAAACTTTTGTATATTTATTCACATTAATAACATCATGACCGGAGTGCTCTGGGCTTGGATTTGGGGGGTACATATATAGGAAGGAATTGTAGAGGGGATGGAGGAAAGGCGGCAGAGATCAAATGAAGGGACATATGGATCACTTAGTACCCATATTGTCCAAGTACTTCCTGTAGGTAAGCTGTTTGACAGGTGTCTTGGGCAAAAGTCCCTTCGGAGGTAGAGGACGGCATCCTTTTTAATAGGAGACAATATAAATATTAATCCTAACAATTATTAATATATTGAGGAGTAAATCTCGTTCCATAACTCATCGATAACTGGAATTCGAAAACTTTCACCATCGCAATACCTCCCTTTACTATATATTTCATATAGATAAGTGAAAATAATAATAAATTGAGGTTATAAAATATTTACAATACAATATACTATAAATTTGAAGATAAAATAAATAAACAGAAATATATAATTCATTAGAGATAACATAAATAACACAGCAAAATTGGTATTTCTAGCATCTATACTTTGAGGTTATGGTTTGTTTGATAGGGAATATAAAAGGTGTCTGAAAAGAAACTATAAAAAGTTGGTAGCAGTTCGTGCATGACGGATCTCAGGAGAGATAGAATACCAAAAGAGACGACACTTCGGCCACATAGGACTTGTCAAAAGTAGTAGTACGGTGAAGAGGAAGGTAGAGGTCGGAAAGATGGGATCTGGAAAAACGGGACTGAATTGAGATTTAAATTGAAGGGTTTGGAAGATATAGTTTTGCTCTGAGTTCTTACAAAATAATAGAGGAACGAAGCTAGGAAATATTGGCATCTGTAACGAGTACGAAGCCATCTTAACTCGAGTAATACTTGGTTATATGCGTGTCTCTAGCGATCCCTAATACATTATTGCACAGTTCATTATACGTTTGAGTTTTTCTTTGAGTTAACCTGAAAGTCCTAGTACACCACACAACCGTTGTCAAAGTGTTAAAAGAAGAGGGAGAAACAAGGAGTTACGAGTATTGAACCGTAAGAAAGGATGAAGGCGACGGAATTGCTTTAGGGTTACTATGGGTCGAACGGAAATTCGGGAGATGTGTGGTTTCCAGGAGAGAGTTTGATCAAGTGAACGTGTACGTGGTCAGTCTAGCGTCTTAAACAATAAAAAGTGTTAAACTAAAACTTGAAATTTTAGGAGCGTATGTGCCTAAAATGTTCAAGCAACTATTTCAAGAAATCGGTAAACCGTGGTCAACCTTATATTGCATATGCATTACGGGCATTTTCTCTAAGAACGATTTTTACTAAACTCGCTTTATCGATTTTAACATTGTCTTGGCTGTAGTATGATGTGGTTTTCATTCTGATTTTAAATTACCGACAGGGCGTAAATGCCTAATAAGTACCTTTAATTTGTAGATTTGAAAAAAAAAAATTACCATGTTATCTTATTAGAATTTGTAAAAAAAAAAAAAAGGAAAAAAAAAAAGTAATTTTTCGTTTTTTGATCATAAGAAGAGTAATTCAGATGTGTACTATAACGTCAGAAGACTAAAGATTTGAGATAAAATGTTATTTTATAAACGAACTTGGAAAAGGTATAGGAGAATGATCAAAAACGGATAAGATAACTGATTGTTGTATATAATAAAATAATAGATCATTTAATGAATCGCGTGTTTCTAATTCTTTAACATTTTTTCATCTATAACTTTATTTATAAGTTATTTAATTAATTTTAACAATGGAGGTAAGAGAAACTCGTGTGTTGCGCGCGCCAATTTTTGTTTTATACAAAATTCATTTTCAGCTTATCAGAGATATTTCATGACCTCCTTCCATATATTTGTATCCATGCTTCATTTCTCTTGTAGCCCTCATCACATCAAGAAGCCCTTTACTTCATATTTTCAGGTTTTTCTTGGTAATCTCCACATTCTCGTTCCATATACTCTCTATGAGTGTAAGTTTTTTTTTAATTCTGTCTTCTGACATTCTTTTGAAATATCCATAACCTCTTTTTTTTTTTTTTTTTTTTTCTTCAGAATATGTTTTCCTGCTTCTATATTTGCTCTTATTGTTGCATTATTGACTTTTTCCATCTTGGAATCTTTTTGATCCCTATTTTGGTCCTGGTAGTCCATATCCGTGGCTAGAAGTTTCTTCTGAAGATTTCCTTTTATGTTCCAAGTTTCTGATCCATATTTCTTAATAGCCAATGATATTCTTTTGTTATTAAGGATAATACTTTCGGTCTAATCAATAATATTGAATAATTGAATAAATATTATTTATCTGAAATACTTATTTTCATTGAAGTACCATACGTACTATAAAATTCTATAATGAAACTAAGGTATTTTATAACTATTATAAAATATATTATAATAAATTACATTAATTCCTTAACAAATTTATGATACTTCTGATATATATTTTCCTTTGTATTTTAAATATAAATATGACAATATCCTGAACTCAAACTAGTGTCTTTAATGATTCCTGATCCTTAATGCCCAGTTCCAAAGCTCATTCAGCAATATTCCTTTAATTTAGTGATGCGTAAAACTACGGCTTACATTAATCTATATAATGCTATATAATATAATGCATATGATACTTTGACTTGCCGTTAATTTTAAACAATCTACCAGATACCACGTGGTAGAAGCATGCAAGTAATCTGAAGGGCTGAGCTACTTCTTGCCTTACTACTATAACAAAACATATTATTGTTAGTGAGAATATCGCTACTAGACAAGTGTCTTGGCTCAAGGTCAAATTACCTTTAATGGTTTATTTATTTTCATAAATCAGTAACAATAACAATGATATTTTAAACTACAATGGAAAAGTCATCTTTTTGTATTCGGCTGTGATTGCTGCTAATGTCTAATATAGCTTATAGATAGGTACCAGGTGCGAATGGAAAATATGAAAAGGAAAAAAAAAAATGCTCTTTTACCTCCTTAATATTTTATATTAATTAATCATTTTTAATAATAAACCTTTAAAATCACCTAAAAAAAAAAAAAAAAAAAAAAAAAAATTACGTCCCCTAAAATTTGATGCCTAAAATTTTGTACAATATTATTAATGCAGCTAGCTGTACTCTTATAGGGATTGATAGGGGTGTGCATAATCGAATGACGATTATCGGATCATTCGATTATTACAATCATTCGAATTAATCGATTATCGGATTAATCGGTTTGGATGAGCGAATGATCATTCGAACTGAACTGTTTAACGATAATCGAGGGATTATAAGCAGCTTGGATATAATCGAATATTTTTTTTTTTTTTTGCCCATCACATAAAATTATATGCATATTTCCACCTAGGCACAGCGCCAGCTGAGCCATCATAGAGACGAGAATTGTGCATATGAATGCATATTAATCATTCAATCATTCGATTATGAAATCATTCGATTATTTAAATCAACGAATTCCGATCATCCCATTGTGACGATCATTCGATTATGCCCACCTCTAGGGGTTGACCTGGAAGCAATGAAACTTATACTATTTGCTATTTCGTTTTTATGTATTACATACGCTATGATAGAACCAGTATTAGATTTTTTAAAGTTTTTGAATTGGTGGTTTCTAATTAGTATATTATCTATTTTCAGAAAAATATGATTAAGATAAAAAAAAAAAAAAAAATTAATAAATTTTTCTTATACATGCTGAAATTTAAAAAAAGATAAGGATAAGTAAGTTTGATCAAGAGAAAGTTAATTATAGTAAGTTTTTCGACGCGTAGATTTTTTATTTGACCCCTATGGAATCCCCCGGGATGCCTGGGCCCCAAGCAATTTGGCCACTTCTCCTCTGGAAGCGGTCTTCACTCTAAATCAAGCTCGGACCAATCTTTTAGGACGAACAGGAGTCCGGAATACCAATTCATCTTACCTAACAGCATGCCGGCTAGTGTTGAAATACACTAACATATAAAAAATGATTGTTTGTATATCATAAATACATAAAACATCAGTATAATGTATATAATAAATCTTTTCAATTTTAGTAAAAGATTTTTTTTTTAAACACAACTGAAAAAAAAACAAAAACGCTACAAATTATAACACAATGGTTTATTATTTCATAATAACAATATTAGGGTATAACTGTTCATATAGCTTTTGTTAGGCAATTAAGTAATATGAATTCAAAAAATTCAAAGGATCATATATCACTACCGCTGATTTCAAAACGCAATATCTAAGCTAGTTTTTAACTTAAAAAATTTTGGTATTTGTTTATTTATTAATTAGTAGAAACGGATTTGTTATTTGGATTCTATGCATAAGCTCTCAAATTTTGAGGGAGGGGGGAGGTTATATTTTCTTTATTTGTTGGTCGATTACAAAGGTTCATTATTGAAAATAATAAACCAAAATTTGATCATTATATACAAAGTTCAATGGCGCTTATAATTATTGATGGACAACATATTTAAATTGTTTGAGAATTACTAATTACTAAATTATTGCTGTAATTTGAAAAACGTTTTTATTATTATCTTAAATCACGAAAGAATCAGTTCTCAAACGCTATTAGGTCCAGCTTTTTTGCATAATGAGCTGAAAGTATTTGCATTTTTAAACTGAGTTTTAGGCTCATAATATGTTAATAACCAAGTATTAAATCATTACTAAAATAAAAGCTTAATATTTGGCGAATCACGCTTAAGCATGGAAGGTTGATGATCGACACTTAAACGTTTTAGAGAAATAAAACGTATTTAAATGTTTTGAATTTCTTTATACATTCTCAATTGATACAATAGACGAAATAGTTTTAATGCGTCATCGATCTCATTTTTTTTCAGAAACAATTGTTTATTGAGTAATATTACAATCAGTCCAGTTTAGGACATTTTTAATATTGATTAAGTACAAAATTCACACAATATATACAAACAATCAATTTTATCAATCTCTAATAATATATGTAAATCACGTGAATTACTAAAAAATATAAACGTAAATTTAAGATTTTTTTCTATCACCTTAAAAGCTACTTTCTTTATATTGATATGAATATAGTTTTTATAATTTTGTTTTTTAATATATTGCAAATAGAATAGATAATTTAAGTTAAAAATATTAATTTTTAATGAAAATACCTTATAATTTTGTAGGAAATTCGATTCTCTATGACATAACACTAAAGACATAGAAATAATAAAGAAAATTAAATTTTTGTCATTTATTTATTAATTTGAAAAACTAAACTGACATTTTTTTTTCATTTTTTATTCGGTTTCAGAGTATCTTGAAACGCAAGCTCTAAAAATTGATTAATTTTATAATTTGTTCGGTCGATTACAAAGATTTATTATTGGAAATAATAAACCAAAAGCTTTTATACTAGACTTCGTTACTATTTCCTTTTTTTTTTTTCTTTCGATTCTCGTTCAAATAATTTAATTACAATTTCCTAATCCAAATTTTTTCTCATTTCTCAATAACAACCGAGTTGTCAGGAAATCACATCTCTTATAAATTGTTGCTTGACTATATAAGACTTTTTTTACTTTCTTTGTTCTTCACGGTGTCTTGATCTCGAAATTTTGTTTTACCTTTCTCTATTTTTAATAATAACCGAGTTTCGGTGGAATTTCATGAATTATAATTATTATAATATAATAATTTGTTACTTTTTTTTTTCTTTTCTGTTTATCGCGCTTTACTGATTCTAAAACTCTATACATATTTTTATGTATCTTCAAAAATAACTGATTTATAGGCGTATTTATGGGTAAAAGTACAATTTTTTTAGTTTTTCTCTTTTTATTATTATTCGTGTTTTTTTTTTGTCAAAAAACAATAGTATGCATGTATGCATGTATGCAAAGAGGCAAGATTTGATTGTTTTCCCTTTTTTTATTTTAATAATACGTAAGTAAAATTAATATTGTATAACTTGGTAAACTATATGTACAAATAAGTAGTTCGCATGTATTTATGTGTACCGAAGAAAAAACGATGGTCTATGAAGGTGAATTTCAAAGTCTGTTTAGATGAACTGGAAGGAACTAGTGACCTTATGCAAACAATCCTAGGTCGTTCCTATTAACCACCAATCGATACAAGGGTAATGACCTAAAGAAATAGTTCAATGGAACCATTCTCCTTTGGTGGTTTAGTGGGACCCATTCATTAAAGCATACCATCAGCTCAGACAATATGGTATAACTACACTTGTGACACACTTATAAATCTAGCGTGTTAGAAATTCACAAGATAATATTAAAGTAGCTACATTCGGGGAATCCTTTCATAGTTGTTCTATTTTAAGCAATGAATGATGAACTATTGACAATCCCGAATTATCAGAATACATTTTTTTTTTAATATACAGGCCAATTTTTGACTTAAAGTCGCGGTCATATAAATTGGATCACCAATTCCATCCAATTGAATATTTTTTAACTTATTTATATAATAAAAATATTTGTAGATCTTGGTTAGTTGTTTTAACCAGTCGAGGTTTAAGCGTTGTGCTTTCAGAAAAAAGTAACATTATTCCTTTTTATAATTTTTTTTTTTACAGTAGTAAGGATGAACTATTGGAGAAGCTAAGATTAAAAAATGTAAATAATATTTAAAAAAATAGGAGCAAACGTTAAAAGAAAGTTGATATAAACCATAAGCTTATGAATATCACTCACTACTTCACTAGTGAAATAATGATCCCAAAGCGTTAAACTCAAAACAGGTTTAACAGTGCTTCTTAAACCATATATATATTTATATATATTATTTACTGTTCTTAGTTTTCAATCAATAAATAAACAATTTTATTCATGCAACGTTTCGAGAATTTATTGGTCTCATATTCATGCAATTTTAAATAAAATAGTATCTTACATAGAGATATGTGTATACTATTGTATAAACTTATAGTCTCTCACAATATATATATATATATATTTATCAATAGAAGTAAGGGGCAGAAATACAAAAAGATACGAGATGATACATCGTTTCCCAAACAGTATACATCAACAGTGTAACGTAAAAAAAAAATCTACATAACAGAAGCAATATAAACTGATTTATCTTCGTTAGCCTGATAATGACAGCATAAATGTAGCTTTGAATGAGTTTATGACATTGGGATTACATCGACAGCTCAATATTCAGAGAACCACAAATAAAAAAAAATGTGAATGATACTGGGATAATATATATTCCACGAGTTATAATCGTTAAATGAATTCATGTCCTGGAGAGGATTTAATTCAGATAGAACTAATAGACAACCTTTACTAAAAGCCTGGATGATAAGTCACATCGCTCCTCCGGCAGTTGTGAAATCAGCTGGAATCCTCTCCAGTGTAGATACCACGATCTGGAAGCCGGCCCTGGAGCTGGAAACCGGTTGCTATAACAAACTTCCAGGGCTCTGCACTCTTATCTTCTTGTCACTTCGCATCCCTAATGCAGCACCACTTAGCGACCAATCATTCCTGGTGTGTTTTTTTTTTGTTTAATTTATTTTTAGAAGAATTATTTATCTGAAGACAGATCTCAGCTACTGCCTGTTCTCGGGTAATATTATTCGGCGTTGTTTCTGCTATGCAGATGACAGAAAAGGATCCATCAGGATATCACCTGTGAATTCTGCAAGGCGTGGGCTGTTTAACATATTCATGACGCAGATCTTGGGTGGAAAGGTGATTTAAGGCTGACTAGAAATGATATGTTTCTGATGCCAGTTTCAATGTTTGTTTTGTTTTTTTCAAGAAATGAAGTAAAAGAGATGTACAGTTTCAGACAGTCACTTTTACTGGTTTAAAATAAGATTTAATATTTACATTACTGAAGCCATATTTTTTTTATTATAACTATAATAAATAAACTACGAATATTTTCTGTTTTGATTAAGTTCAGGAAAAAATATCTGAGGAAAAGTAAAATAACTCAGGATGAAGTAATAAATAAATTAAACGGGTCGGATTGGGCAAATATGGCTCTACACCTCAGTAAATCAATAAAATACAGACATTTTCCCATCCAGCATTTTAATTATAAAACCTATAATAATATTAATTACAATAGATTATGAAGTTGGAAAAAATGTTCGTTTAGGTAATTATTTATTGATTTTATTATATTAAGATAGTGATCCTTAACGGATACGGGATATCGCATGAGCTCCCGACCACCGGTTATTACCCATCTGAAGGTTTTTTTTATAGTTATATGTACAAAATGTTGTTTAACATAAGAAACCTGTAAAAGTTAATAAAGGGTGAAGAAAAAAGTAAAACAAACTGATTGTTGTAAAATATACAATGATTTATATGGTTATGTTACATTATTTAAGATAATTGTTTTTATCAAGATTCATATGATTATTTTTTTAATACAAACTTTAAGAAATCCCAGATGCATGGTTGAACTGTTCGGATTATAGAACGTTGAATAATTTATTTGCGAGTAGCTTACTATGTATTTCAATTATTTTTATTGTTAAATCCTTTCAATTTCGGTTTTTGTATGTATTGTTTAAGTATTTACAACACGATTGTGCGACAGCATCCGCTCTTTTTTCCAGTTATTAATTCTCAGCCGACAAAATATGAATTAAGAATATACAAAGGAATAAAAAAAATAATTAAAAAAAAGAGTAAAAATAAATAAAATGACATAGTTTTCATTTGTTAAATATATATTTATGAAAGTATGAAGCAACTACTATTTGTGTCGGCTTTTCGAGAGTTTCCTTTGAAGAGCAGAGTGGCGCAGTGGAAGCGTGCTGGGCCCATAACCCAGAGGTCCGTGGATCGAAACCACGCTCTGCTAGAACTTTTTATTTTATGTTTCTCTCATGTATATTTATATAGTGAAACAGTTGAACAAAAAAATACAATTTTATTTATTTTTCGCATCTTTATTGCAATATTATCTCCTTTAATATATAAAAGGTCAAGGGAGAAAATGTCCAAAGTCAATAAGAATTTTACATATTTGTATTTTCTGCAAGCTCATTTGAAGATTTTCAGAGGATAAATATCATAGTCAATAATATTAAATCAATAAAAAAATACTTAAGAGGAGATAGTTTAATAATAAAATATATTTTTAGTATTTTATGAATTTTCTCTGGACCCTTCAAATATTAGCTTAAACATAAGTTAGTCTATATTAAACAAAACTATTTATTTTCCTTTAAATTGCAATGTGTACATGTGATACAATAAATTTAAGAAAATAAATAACAAAAATACTCTACACAAACATATTTATAATTATATCTCGCTTCGGGGTGGTACTTTACTATGGTTTATCATTTAGAAAAACTAAGATAGGCATCAAAATAATTTTTTATGTCAATTTTTTTCTGGTCTTTCCATTGAAAACATGTCTATAGTCAGCAACGCGTTCTTCTTTACTAAAAGCGTAGAGATCAATTTACAGTTTTGCAATTTTGTCCGTAAACATAATAAACAAAACTATATTTTTTAAAACAATTTGCACTTCATTATGTTTTGTATGTATTAATATATTTAAAATAATTTTAATTTTTTTGACATCTGAAAATTCCTAAAAAATCACCATGTCATTATATGAAACCCAAAGTTTACTTAAAGTTATCTAATAACGATTATAAACAAAGTTAAATGCAGGAAATATAGATATATAAAGATGTATTTAAGAATAATTAGTTACAGAGACATTTCTCTGAAATTATTGACAAAATCTATATTTTCACTTAAATGAGCCCACCTTAACTTCCTTTTGTTAATTATTTATTTTGTTTCATAACAATTCACATTATCTATCAACGTTTCGGGGTTGTTTCCTCATTCTCAAGACTTATTTTTTAAAAAACACTTTCTCATATACAATTTATTACTTTACTCCATAGCTTACTGCTATTCGTCTAAAAATAAAAAAAATATTTTAAAAAAATTAATACAAAAAAATAAATAAAAAGAAAATAAACTATATATTTTCATGACATGAGAATGAGCTTAAAATATGCCAATCGAACCATTTAAAGTGAATTTAATAAGGAACAAAGTTACATTAAAATAGCTGATATAGAACAATCAATGCAGACTTTTCCTCCGAAAAAAGTGCTTTAGGAACCACTGTGTGTTGGCAGACAATGAATAGTTAAAACTGTTGTTTCTTTTACTGACTGCTATCCGGAATAATTCCTTCCAGCCATTTATTGATACACTTGTTAAGGGACTACCCATTGGCAGCACTTCAATAATTATATATAAGTGAAGAGTCCCCAGAAGTATATCAGAAATCGAAGAGGAAGCAAGGATTGAAACTAGTGAGTTAGACTAGGCATGGATTTTTTCATAGAAGGAATGGTACCAGATTTGGGGCAAATCTGCTACATTCGGGATGAGTAAGATCATGACGGATGGGTTTAGTCGTGGCATTGCCGGGAGGGATGAGGATTTGTCTTTTGGTTTGTAAGATTTCTTTTCAAGAAGAAATCGATAGTAAATCTGTAAGTTTTTGTGGTTTAGTGGATTGGTTAAACTCTTGTATAGTAGCTATTAAAGCACGGCGAGCCTATTGTAATTTATAATAATAGTGTATAAACTATATGATTATGTAGCTGTTACATGGCACCCTGATCTTTTACCCTTGTCACGTAGAAGGATGTCTTCGACGATTCCTGATAACTATCATTGAAGATTTTCCCATGTTTGTACTCACACCTGATGTGGATGGAGACGATTTACCTTGGAAAATATTTATTATCACAATAAACATATAATACTGTAACTCTCAATTGAATGACATTAAATCAGAGATACTTACGACATCCCTCTTAGAGGGGATTCCTTTTTTTTCTTTTATATTCGACCTACATTTGTCCGCGGCCTTGCTTCAGCATTCCACCGATGGGAATCGAAGCGCTCGGAGAATTTTTACCGAGATAAACTCATTCATGAATTGAGGATCCTGTAATTTTGTTTCGTTTTTTGTCTACTTGGCAACCTTTGCGGAGGATGCATTATTCATGGGACGAGAGTGATCGTGTAGGACGGTGGAGGCTGAGACCGGAAGGTTCGGTTCTGGACGATCGGTTGCACAAGAGTTCTTTATCGGCTCAGGGTGTCACGAGTCTAGGTCCGAGGGTCTTCTGGGAACTGCGATGGTCATCGAAGAGTCCTCCGCAACCTTTCTAATGTAACGGAGTCTTAGACTCTTTCTGATTTGCTTTCACTTGCAGAATTTGTCAATTAAATAAGTTATAAGCGATATAATTCGGATTCTGATTAATCAAAAATGTGAGAGCCGTTTACGATAAAATGGTAAAAATATCATAGTGTATAGTGTTACTTTCGGATTGTTTATTTTAAAGAAAAGTTGCTGTGACATCTGTGACAAGATGAAAATTGAGTTTTATACCATTTAGAATAGAATAGAATAGAAAAATAATTTTTATTCTGGGACTAGGTACCTTAAGAACAATATGATATGTACAATTGTTATATACAATGTGTCTGGCCACAAGACCAAAGGATTATAATTAATTCTTATTTACAAAGCTTTGAGGAGAAAAGTAGGATACAATAAAACAAAAGAGTAAAATAACTAAAAGAGTAAAATAAATGAATAACTTCTCATATGTTGAACAAAAAAACTTAACATTGAAACTGATTCATAATAATTGATCGATATAGAAACATGAACAATAAGTAATAAATTTTCTTTTTGAATAGATATTTGATTTGAAATATCATGCTTGTGGAGCGTCTGTTTGAGATAACAATAGGTACTCGAACAGCTGGGACTTGAATGATGGTAGGGAAGAAGCATGGCGGATATGAGTAGGTAGGGAATTCCAGAGAGTAGTACAGGGGACGAGAAAGGAATTTTTAAAACTAGTTGTTCTGTGGGCTAGAATATAAAGGTCAGAATGGCGCGATCTTGTTTGGAGGGAGCGGACTGTCGATTTAAATTGCAGAAGTTTGTGGATATAGGAGAGGTAGCTGGGAGTTGATGGTTTGGTAAAGGAATGGCCCAAGGAAATATTGTCTGCGGTTTGAGGGAAGGAGCCACTTTAACTAACTGTATAAATGGGTCACATGAGACCTCTTCGCTTGGCACAGCAAATCTTAAAAATGTATTCATAATTCGCTTTAACCTGTCCTCGAGCACAGTCGAGAGGCCACCAGTGAGGATACAAGGAGCTTACAGGTGGATAGTGGAAGAAAATGGCGGGAGCGATGGAAAGATTTGAGGGTACTTATTGTTCTACGGGAGATTTGGGCAATATGGGGTTTCCAGGAAAGGGTTTGGTTAATGGTAATACCTAGGTTTTTGACAGAGGAAGTGAAGGTGATTGGCTGATCGTTTAGGGTTAGACTCGAAAATGTAGTACGGGATCTGAGGAGGGAATTGGAACCTACAGCAATCGGCTGAGTTTTCATAGCATTTAGCCTTAGTTTATTCAGGATTGCCCAGGCACAGATTCTATCCAGGTCTGTCTGAATATTGGCAAATGCTACAAGAGACTCGGAGATTTATTGTAATGAAACACACTTACATCTTTTTAATTTTTTTTTTTAAGAAGCCATTCAGTTCAGAAATTATTCAGGATTTGATTATAGGAAATGATTATGTATATGCAATATTCTATATGAATGCAATTAAAATTTAAAAATCTGGTGCGGACAACATACGACTTTCACATACATCCGTTTTCAAAATCGATTAAAGAATGAGTGAAACCATTAAAGAATTTATTAAATGGAATTTCTATAGAAACATGTGTTTTATTAAAAAATCTATTACATTATTATCTAAAATAATCAGTTAGTTGTACTGGTTTTTCATTACTCGTTATTAGCTTTTAAATGCTTGTATATGAGATTATATTTTTTCTAAAATCTTTAGCTTTCCAACGGTATATCATACATGTATATTACTGTTCTTGAGTTAAAAACAAAAAATTGCATCAAAAAATATTTTTTTTAGTTTTCTCCTTTAGTTGTTTTTCAAATTCGCTCAACTTATAAATTTGCTTGTTTTTAATCAGTGGTAATAGGATAATATAGTTATTTTTATAGAATCAACATAATTAAAGGTACTTTAGACAAAGAAACTTTAAAATATCGGATTTTAAGCCCTGCCAGACCATTTTAATCAGAATGAAAACTGCATGATATTAAAGCCCATTTGATTTTACATCGATGTAGCGAGTTTAATCAAAATCGTCGGAACTGTTTCCGAGAAAATTGAAAAAAGGTGCAAAATGCATTGTATAAAGTGGCTCTTCTGGTAAGCTCATGTTGATGAAAAACGTTTTGTAACGTCTCGGACGTAGTTTTCTCCTTTAGTTGTTTTTCAAATTTGCACAACATGCTGGAGCTGTTATTAATCAATGCTAATAAGATAATATGGTTATTTTTATGGAATCTACAAAAGTAAAGGTACTTCAGATGAAGATAATTTAAAATATCGGCATTTAAGCCCTGTCAGACTATTTTAATCAGAATGGAACCTACATTACCTAAATGGAACCTACATTACCTAAATTTTACATCGATATACCGAGTACAATTAAAATCTTTGGGGCCATTTTTGAGAAAATCATAAAAAGGTGCCATATGACCTTAAAAGATGTATTTCCATTGAAAACTGGAATTCAAAAATGTTCACGTTCGCAATACTTTTCTGTACTATATATTTCATATATAGGTAAGTGAAAGTAAAAAAAAAAAATATCTGGTGAGAACAATACACAACTTTTGCTTACCTCACCTCTTGCTTGTATCCTAGTTTTGAATATACATTAAGAATAATAAATAATTTTATATAATAGTTTCGAAGGAAACATGTATTTTAGATTGAATAATAAAACAATGGAAATTATTAAATTCAGTAATAACTTAAGGTTATTTATGTTTTGTCACTCTTCATTAATATCAATATTTTTCTATCTTCAAAATTTCTTTCTTTCCAACCGTCATACTTCTGTAATATTATTCTACCCACTTATTCGTGACCTATAGAATTCTTAAAAGATGACCCTGAGACCTTCTACCATAATTAGACAGTGAAATGCTACCAATTGGTAGTTTATTCACAGGACTACCAAGTGTTTTAATCATGTATTCATCTTATTTCCTTGTCGTATTGAGTGCATAAAGTTAAATATTTCTTTAAATAAAAAAAAATATTTCATCTTATGATTAAGAAAATAAATACCGCCGAAATATTTTAACTGTCTCCGCCTTCAATATTTGTAATCATTATCTCTTTCCTAATCATATTTAATATTTGTTTATCAATAGTAACAACAAGAAATGGTGAATAAGAAAAATCTTAGTGGCAGAAATTTAAAAAGTCCGCAAGCTGTGATGCGCTACTGAGATCTAATTTTCTGTTCTATGACATCCTTGAAAAATAAAAAAAATAATAAATAAAAATAGATATTAAATTGAATTTTCTATGGTTCATACTTTTATATGACTTAAATCCAAAGAACATAATCCATATTTAGTATATTTGGTCCGAACTAGATAATATTTCGTTAATTACTAATTTTCGTTCTATATTAATAAACTTTTTCAATCTATGCTTCCTTTTTGATTTCTTATAACTCTTTGAGGCCTTTGAAAAAAATATAGCCCCGAGACATTTTTATTCAGAATTTTTTTTTTTTCTAGTCACACATATGTTTTTCTACATGGGATATTTACCTTAAATTTACTTGATGTATTTATCAGCACATTTGTGGATTTCAATATTTTTTTTTATTTCAAAATTAAGCTTTTAGGCCTTTTAGGATTAATCCTATATATTATTTAATCTTATTTAATTGATCAGAATTTGCCGTAATAGTTGGTCATTTTAGAAAAAAACAAAGAGGTAAAAGGGTGTGAAACGAAATTTTCGGTTTTTTGTAGTAGTTGTTGTAACATCCAAGAGTTACAATTGTCTTAAATATGATATATCATTAAGGAACGATTTCTTGTTTTTGAGTTAGTCTTATCAAACGCAAATTTGCTTAACAAGAATTGGTGCTAGTTTCTTCATTACTATTTTAGTTTTTTTTTTATTTGGGATCATTAAAATAGATAGGCGCTCAATTCGATTCTAATATTTAAGTAGAAACAGAAAAAAATTCCTTTTATATTATTTTAGGGATTTAAGCATTCGATTTGTGGACCTATCTGACTTCTCACTTAACGTATGGAGAACTATAGGAGACCCTATGAGTTCATTATAAGATTAATTTTAGGAATATGTTATCTTCCACAAGCTGAGCGCAGGTTGTTTACGTTTAACAGGCTCTGTGTTTAAGCTTTAACAAGCGTTGTTTTCGAATGATAAGGTAAGTTTCTCATCCTAACTATGAAACAAGCTTTAAGAACTCCCTTAAGTTGGTATATTTAAACTTAATGAGTAGTGTTGTATTTTATTGGTGAATTATACAAAATAAAGTTGTAAATGTGATTTTCAATTGTTATGTTATTTGTATGAATAAGATATGAATTTAAAACAAAATCATTATCCATATATATATAGTAAAAATGTAATGAAACCAGCAACGGAGTATATTTCTACTCGCGCAACACAAGAAGTGATTTTTATCATTCTTCCTTAATTATTATCTGATAATTCTTGAAATTTTGATAAATATGTATCCACGCATGATATATATGTTTAGGAATATTTACATAATAAAATTTAAACTAGTTCAAATACGATCTATTTGTATGAGACATATTTATAT
The DNA here is from genome assembly GCA_023052935.1 of Piezodorus guildinii. Lineage (NCBI taxonomy): Eukaryota > Metazoa > Arthropoda > Insecta > Hemiptera > Pentatomidae > Piezodorus > Piezodorus guildinii. The sequence continues at coordinate 31,102,799 of CM041292.1, read as the reverse complement.
TTTAATGGTTTAGGTTTATCAAAAAAAAAAAAAAAAAAAAAAAAAAAAACTTTTAAAAACGTATTTGAAAATTGCAGTTCATTCCAAAAGATAATTAACTCACATTTAATTACCATTGATTTATTCTATTACTTTAAGTTACTATATACAGTAAGGGAAAATATTGCGATCGTGAAAATTTTCGAATTCCAGTTTTCAACGGAAATTCACATTTCAGGGTCCCCTGAGTCCAAATAACCAAGTCCTGCAAAAAGGTCTGTGTGTGTGTGGTAACTCCCGAGCGGAATTGGTAAGTTCTATGAAATTAAAATTTCATATTTAAGACAAATACACGCCTGAGACTTTACAAAACGTTTTTCATCAACATGAGCTTACCAGAAGAGCCACTTTATGCCATGCATGTTGCACCTTTTTTCGATTTTCTCGGAAACAGTTCCGAAGATTTTGATTAAACTCGCTACACCGATGTAAAATCAAATGGGCTTTAATATCATGTAGTTTTCATTCTGATTAAAATGGTCTGGCAGGGCTTAAAATCCGATATTTTAAATTTTCTTTCTCTAAAGTACCTTTAATTATGTTGATTCTATAAAAATAACTATATTATCCTATTACCACTGATTAAAAACAAGCAAATTTATAAATTGAGTGAATTTAAAAAAAACTAAAGGAGAAAACTGAAAACATATTTTTTTGATGCAATTTTTTTATTTTGAACATAGCAACAGTAATATACAGGTATGATATACCTCTGGGAAGCTAATGATTTTAGAAAAAAAATATTATTTAATACACAAGAGCTTGTAAAAGTAAATTTTTCTAAAGAAATTCCATTTTACTAATTCTTTAATGGTTTCACTCATTTTTATCTCTAACTGTATTTTGAAAATTCTTTAATTGATTCTAAAAACTGAGGCAAGTGAAAGTCGTGTGTTGCCCGCACCAGATTTTTAAGTTTGTGTTGGTTCCTTTATCACGTCTTTAATTGCCGTTATTATTTATTCATATATCCGGTTTACTTACATTTAATAATAACATTTTAGGACATTAAACAACTAAAATAATAATAATTTAGATAGAAAAAATTTAAATATTTTTGTTACATTAGGAAATGGAGATCAAAAAATGTTAGTGATTGCTGTACTATCCTTAAAAACGACAAACAATTATTAGCATATAAACTAAGAATCACTAAGTTTCTTCTTTCTATCCCGATTTTTTTTTTTTAATTTTTATTATCCCTTTTGTTTCTTTTGTTGACTGTTTTAAAGCAAGAAGTAAACCCGAAGAAGAAACAAACTAAGCAGGAACCAGATATTTTGTTATCTTCCGACCAGCTTTTACACAATTCGAATTCCTTAAGTCCTCCCGAAGCTTTTTATGAAGAATGCGGCCCATTTTACGGATATTAATTGATATACAGATGTTCGTCCTAATATATATACCTAAAACATTAAATACATTTAATAAAATAGCATTTGGTATACATTTATGAAGTAACCTATGTTTGAGTAGATGTTTAGGACTGATTCTCGACCAAGGTTTATATAAACTGGTGATAAATCATATTATTTCATAACGTAATAGGAAGATCGGGTATTTGTATTAAATTGTACAATTGTCAATAAAACTAAATATAGAATAACTCAAATAATACAATAAGTTGGAAAGACCTTATTGTTTATTTAATACAGCGATTTTATTTAAGGAAAATGGTAAATAAAAGTTGTCTTTTAAGCTTTTATATTATAATTAGCAAGCTTTTATGTTTCCTTTTTTCCTCATTTTGAAGTCTTTTAGTGTAAAATATAAACGAAAAGTTCCATATGAAATATTTTTTAATTAGACAAAATACATTATAGCATACTTTTTACTTTCACTCACTATATATAGTAAGGGGATGTATTGCGATCGTGAAAATTTTCTAATTCCAGTTTTTAACGGAAATACACGTTTTAGGGTCCCCTGAGTGTTAATAACCAAGTCCTGCAAAAAGGTCTGTGTGTGTGGTAACTCCCGGGCGGAAACAGACTTTACAAAACGTTTTTCATCAACATGAACTTACCCGAAGTGCTACTTTATACCATGCATTTTTTACGATTTTCTCAAAAACGGTTTTGACGATTTTGATTAAACTCACAATATCGATGTAAAATTTAATGTGCTTTAATATCATTTAGGTTTCATTCGGATTAAAATGGACTGACAGGGCTTAGGGACTTTCTTTTATATCTAACTGCATTTGAAAATTCTTTCATTGATTTTAAAAATGGAGGTAAGTGAAAGTCGTTTGTTGCCCGCACCAGATTTTTTTAAACTAAATATTTTTTTATTTAATAATTAGTGAATGTACTGACTTTTCAGACGCCTCGGAGAATTGCCGGGAATCGATAAGGAAGAAAGAATTGAAACTAGAGGAGTAGGGTGGGAATGGAGTTAGTCATGAAAGGAATCGTATCTAGATCGGGCCAAATCAGCAACATACGGAATATTAAGATCTTAGTGGATCAGTTTATTAGTTAAAAATTAAGGAGCATTGAAGGTGTTACGAAGGATTTCGGATTGTAGGGATTAAAATTCATTAAATCACGAAAAATAATTTTTTTTCTCTTCCATTTTGAGGAAGAAAATGCTTAAGTGATATTATAATAAGGAATCTTGGTTGAAACTGATGCATAAAAGCAGTAAACTAATCATTTTTTAGAATATGTGAACATTACTGACAAAGTAAACATGATTTTATAAGCACAGAGAGGATTAAATTTAAATATTTAAAAACGCTGAATGAACTTATTTTTCAACCTAATAATCGGATATTAAAAATTTAGTTTTCTTCGATTATAACATGGTTCGAAAAAGAAATAAAATAGTATGGGTCATCTGTTGTATAGTGGCTTCTATGACCATGGTCTCGAGTTCAAACCTGTTAGATGGCTCTAGGATTTTTCAATAGTGGTTCCACTATTGAACCAGTGGTCCCACTGCGATGTCTGGTACTCGCTAAAATTATTTTCCTAACTAAACCTGGATAGACAAAATCCAGAACTTCCACAGTAGCTTCGTCCGATAAGCCACAGCGCCATTTGTTGACATTAAATAAATAAATAAACAAAAAAGTAAAACTTTTTTTTTTTTAATATTTTTACTTAGATCAGCTGATGCGCTCGATGATAACAGTCATACGTTACATCGTCTCTCAGATTTTTTTCAGTAGGAATTCGCTAGAATTCAGTCTGGAGAACATCACTAGACCTCAGGAATATTACGGCAGTGAATATTGGAGAAGTTTCGGTAAGCAAAGTTATAATTTACTTTGTACAATCACGAAAAAGTGAAAGAAGGGTCACTGATCAGCTGATTGCCGCTAGCTCGGCAAGCTCGGGCTTGCTTTTCTTTTAATTATCTTTCTTTTATCTTTAATTATTATCTCATTATTTATTTATTATTATTATTTTCTTAATCAATGAGATATTTTCATCAAGTCATGTCCTCAAAATCTGCAAGTAAAAGATCTAGATCTGCAGGTTCGAACTCGTCTCCCACAAAACAGAGACCCCGCCGTGAACAAAATAAAAAAATGATTCCACCAGCGACCGCGTCAGCTACCTCATTAGGATCTGAACCACAGCCCAGCACATCATCACAAGGAATAACTGATGAATCTCCGTTTTTTACACCGAATCCATTTCAGATCCTCCAAAATGAAAAAGAAACCATGGAATCTTCTCCTATACCCAGAGAACCACTACCTCCACCAATATTTGTTAAAAATATTAAAAATTTTAAACTGATGTGTGCGCATTTAAACAAAGTAACAGATCCTAATAGTTATTATTGTATAAGTAGAACCAATGATACTAAAATATCTCCGACTACTGCTGAAACCTACAGAAAGATTGTAAAATATCTGACTGAGACCAAAGCTGACTTTCATACTTATCAGCTGCGCCAAGAGAGAGCATTAAGGGTCGTAATCAGAAACCTACATTCCTCAACACCCGTTGAAGCAATCAAAGAAGAACTGACAGAATTAGGATTCCAAGTGAGGCAAGTCACCAACGTTCTAAAAGATAAAAGTCCACTGCCTCTATTCTTCGTGGACTTAGAACCATCAGCAGGAGTCGAAAAAATCTATGACCTCAGCAGACTGTACTATACCCGTGTAAAAGTTGAAAAACCTTACACAAAGAAAGAAATAGTCCAGTGCCATAACTGTCAGGCATATGGTCATACCAAAAGTTATTGCCATCACATACCACGCTGTGTGAAATGCGGTGAACAGCATAAAACAGAAGAATGTACAAGATCAAGATCAGCACCCGCTGTATGTGCTCTGTGCCTCAAGGACCACCCGGCTAACTACAAGGGATGTGAAATCTACAAGAAACTCAGAACCAGATACCAAAAACCTCAGGATCCGAATGAAACAGCTGTACCAACCAGAAGCAGAAGAGAACCATCTAAACTTGTAAATTCTAACGTGTCATTTGCCCACTTGCTTGGAGGTGGTAACCAGAATCATGAAGTCGAGGCACTGCCGGAACAACATTTTCCTCAACATTCTCAATCTATTGTACAAGAATCTATCCCTCAAAGTTTACCTAATCTTCAAAAAACTCGTCAACATCAAATTTCTCATATCCCTCCACCATCAAACGTCACAGATCTTACCAGTCTAATGACATCGTTCATCTCCGAAATCAAATCTCTTGTTATGCCGCTTATATCACTCCTTACAAATCTAGTATCGAATCTAATCCCTGCCTTGAAAAATCCTTAAATGACTTCACCTAACTCCTTATCCATTCTCCTTTGGAATGCGAATGGTGTTAGAAATCATACTGACGAACTGACAGCGTTGTTGCAAGACAAAACAATCGATGTTGCACTTATAACTGAAACAAGACTAACGACTAAACAGTACTTCAAAATACCGCAATACATGACATACCGTACTGACCACCCAGACAGTAAAGCCCATGCCGGTTCTGCTATCATTGTCCACCAATCCCTCTCTCATCATTTACTCCCACTTCCCACCTATGATTTCCTACAAGCCACATCCATAGTAATCAAGACTTTTTCCTTTCCGGTAACCCTCACATCTGCATATTGCCCTCCTAAATATTCCATTTCCAATTCTGAATTTGTATCCTTCCTGGATTCCTTAGGAAATCGTTTCATTCTGGGTGCAGACTTAAACGCCAAGCATCAGCAGTGGGGTTCCAGAACCACGAATTCTCGGGGACGAAATTTGCAGTCTGCACTCAACTCCCGAAATTTTAATATCCTGCCTCCTGACTCCCCTACCTACTGGCCAACCGATCCTAACCGCAATCCTGACATCCTCGACTTCTTTATCCACAGCGGATTAGGCTCTCTCAACTTGTCTTTAACTCGCCTTGATGAACTATCCTCAGACCATAGTCCACTGATCCTAAAAGTATCTCTCACTCCAATTCCAAAACCCATTCCACCATCATTCATCCGAGGCCCTGTCAACTGGAACCTTTTCCGCCAAATCCTGGCCGATAATATTGACCTCAGAGTAACCCTCAAAACCCAAGATGACCTAGATAATTCCGTCTATTCCTTTACCACCGCCATCCAACAAGCTGTCTGGACTGCTTCCTCTCCTAAACACTCCAATATAAATCCAGACCAAAATCATTTTCCACAACCTATTATAGACCTTATCCACACCAAACGCCGAGCAAGATCATTATGGCAGCGCACCCGACACCCAACAGATCGCCGCTCCTATAACTTCTATTGTAGACAATTGAAGAGGGAGTTGGCGAACTTCCGTTCCCAGTCCTTTAATTCCTACCTCTCCTCTCTATCAGCTCGTGATAATTCCCTGTGGAATGTCACGAAAAAGATCCTAAAATACCATCATGTTTCCCATCCTCTCCGACGTGGTGATGACTCCTGGGCTGCGTCTGATGAAGATAAAGCCGAGGAATTCGCCACACACCTCTCCAAAGTATTCACTCCTCACCCGGAATCCCACATCAATCACACCGCAAAAGTGCAAGACTTTCTTATGTCACCGATTCCACTTTCCCTACCTCCTAAAGCTATTAATCCCTCTGAGGTCAAATATCTTCTCCAAAAACTGACTCTCCGTAAATCTCCTGGACACGATCTCCTTACTCCCCAGATCCTCCGACAACTTCCGCAGAAAGCTATTATATTCCTTACTTATATTTACAACTGCATCCTCCGCACCACCTATTTTCCACTGTTATGGAAACATTCCACCATCATCCTTTTTTTAAAACCAGGTAAACCTTCCAACAACACTTCATCCTACAGGCCTATTAGTCTACTCCCCATCCTCTCAAAAATCTTCGAAAGGCTTCTTCTAAAACGTATCCTACCCATATTAGAATCTCAAAATCTTCCTTCCCATCAGTTTGGATTCCGTCCTCAGCATTCCACAGTTCAACAGGGGCTCCGAGTTGTAGACCATATTTCCTCAGCTCTTGAATGCAAAGAGTATTGTTCTGGTGCGTTTCTGGACATTGCGCAAGCTTTTGACCGGGTATGGCACACTGGATTACTCTTCAAACTGAAAACCCATTTACCCCAGTCCCTATACCTCATTCTCCGATCCTATCTCTCGAACCGTTCCTTCCGAGTTCGCTGTGGTGAAGAATTTTCTAACCTTTATCCCGTTGAGGCCGGTGTTCCTCAAGGCAGCGTCTTGGGACCTATCCTCTACATCCTTTACACTGCTGATATTCCTACACATCCTGATACCTTTCTGGCAACCTTTGCAGACGACACCGCCATCCTATCATCTAGTTCCAATCCTGAAACAGCATCCTTAAACCTTCAGAGACACCTTTTCCTTATCGAACACTGGTGTAATAACTGGCGTGTAAAGGTGAACGAAGCCAAATGTAAACACATAACCTTTACTCTTAGACGAAAATCCTGTCCGCCAGTTTATTTCAACTCATTACCGATTCCTCTCTCAGATACAGTCCGGTATCTTGGCTTGCTGTTAGACAAAAGATTGACTTGGAACCCACATACAAGACTTAAAAGACAAGAACTCAACCGACGATTCGGACAGTTATACCGACTACTCAACAGAAAATCTGAACTTACAGTTGAAAACAAATTATTAATCTACAAGACAATACTGAAGCCCATTTGGACCTACGGACTTGAACTGTGGGGGACAGCTAAACGTTCTAACATCAAACGCATTCAATCCTTTCAATCCAAAGTCCTCCGTACAATAGTAAATGCTCCTTATTATGTCTCCAATTATACCTTGCACCACGACCTTAATGTTCCATTTATTTCAGACCTAATTCCATCCAAATTTTCCAAATTCCACCAGAACCTCATTTATCATCCTAATCCTTTAGCTCAATCCCTATCCAGCTCCACTCATCCATACAACCCACCTAGAAGGTTGAAACGGCAGTGGCCCCGCGACCTTTTGTAAATATATTGGAGTTCTAGCACTGGCTAGATTCTCCACTCAATGTGATGTATGTATGAGCGTGTGTATGTGTATATAGGTATAAGTGAATTATTGACTTTTGTATTGATTCATTATTGTGTATATATTTTATTGTAATTTTATGTTGTGTAAATATTGTATGAATGTAGTATGTTTGATATCATTCAGCAATACTATTAATGTCCAAATTGGGACAGATTGTAAAATTTTCTCAATAAAAATTGTTATTACTAAAAAAAAAATATTTTTACTCAGTATTTTTCAAGTAACAGGTTAAATATATAATTTAGAAAAATAAATTAGAGATAATAATCTATGATAGAGCTTAACATATTAGATTGCATTAGGGAGAAACAGGTGTAAGATCGTGTTAGGTCAACGCACTTAAGATAATTGCGAGTTAAAAAGATGCAATTAGCGAGGCTCTGTAATTATAGTGTTTTCGAGTTGGCAAGGAAAAACATAGGCTCATGGAAATTTTTGATTAGCTCCTGTTTACTAACAGTTCCTCTTTAAATCAATCAAAGAAATTATCAGATTGCTAGCTCGGGTGATTTTAAAATGTTCCTCAAAAGTACAAGGCATATATTATTTTTTAAGACTATATTAATTTCATGGTTTGTGTAAAACATGTAGCTTTAGATGTTATGTTGTAGTTTTTATGAGAATCTTTTTTCTATTAGTAAATAATTATTTATTTACATCAGTCCATGAAATTTTTTTTAGATGTACTTTAATTTACTAATAATCGAGGCAGGTAATTAAGTTATATATATATATATATATAATACTATATAAGTATATATAAGTAACTTTTATGAGTAATAAAAGCACAATGTTTATGATTTAAAAGCTACTTTAAATGCTTGAGCATTTTTTCTTTCTTACGTTTACAACAATGTTAGAGTATTAAACTATTAAAAATGTTAGTATTTTTTAGCAAATTAAACTTTCTTTCGAATTCGAAACAATTTTTTTTAATGTTTATTTTAAATTTTATCATGTTAAAAGATGTATACAAATTGTAATTTACAATGGTCAATTACTTTTATCCGCTTTTCATCACCCTCCATTTCCTTTAACAACTTTCTGTATAAGATAATTTTTTTTCTCAGCTTTCCAACGGTAGATCATACATCTCAATTACGATTCTTGTGTCCTGGAAAAATGAAAAACATAAAACCTAAAAAAAAAAATTGTTCTTTTCTCCCTTAGTTGGTAGTCAAATTTATTTACTTGTATATTTTGCTATTTTTTAACAATGCTAATAAGATGACATGTTTAATTTCTTCAAATCTACCAAATTAAAGTTAGTTTAGAGGGAGAAAATTTAAAATATTGGCATTAAAACTCTGTCATATAATTTCAATTAGAATAACACCTACATCATATTATATTTCGTCACATTTTACACTGAAATAGCGAGCTTAATCAAAATCGTTTGAGCCGTTTTTAGAAAATCGTAAAAAGGTAAAAATGCATATTTTTACCATAAATTGGCTCTTCTACTTCTATAATTTTGATGAAAAGTTGCTGTAACATTTCGGGTATCATAAATATAAGGTTTCTTTTCTTTTCTTTTTTAATTTTTTGGAAGTTTTTCTTAATATAAACACTTAAAAGAGCACACATTAACTTCCATTTGTCACTTAATCACTTCATTTCATAAGCTTTTCATATCTGTCGACGTTTCGGGGCTGTTTCCACATTTTCAAGACTTATTTTTTTCATATATCATCCATCATTTTATTTCATAGCACACTGCTATTTGTCCTTATGGGTGTTCAGGCCAATGAAAAACAGATATGATTCATATCATAAGATATGAAAAGCTTATGAAAGAGAGTGATTAAGTGACAAATGGAAGTCAATGTGTGCTCTTTTAAGTGTTTATAAAATTTCTGTTTCGTACGACTTTCCGTTTTTGTAATATGCGCACAAACTTACACAGATACAAACATTTCCACGGTACTTGATTATTTGAACAAAGGGTACCCTGAAAAGCGTATTTTGGTTGAAATCTAGGATTCTAAAATGTTCACGATCGCAATACATCTCCTTACTATGTTATGCACTTTATATAGAGGTCGTTAAAAAAAAGGAAAAATTATCATAATAGAAACATCGGCTTATATTTTATACTGTTTAAAAATAACTTTGTGATGTTTTTAAACGTACTCTTACATATGTATTATTAAATATCATATACATTTGTTTGATATTGACTTCATTACTGTATCAGTAAGTGAATACACCGTATGAATATAAAACATGATAATGTCGTGTTAATAAACTAACCATAGTTAGCACTTCAATGTCTAATTTAAGGGTCCCTTGGATTTGTAAATATTCATTGAGATAAATATCAGGCAAGCAGTTAACTTAATAAATACTCATCTAATGTTCACCAGTATTATGGTATAACATACTTCCAGGCCCTTGTTCACGAGTTCAAACCCTACATATGTCTCTAAGATGTTTCAAAGATTTAAATCTGAAAGGAGAAAAAATGCTTAGTTGTGCTGTCCTTTGGAAGAGATGTACAATCTGAAATGAAGTGATTAAGTGACAAATGGAAGTTAATGTGTGCTCTTTTAAGTGTTTATATTAAGAAAAACTTCCAAAAAATTAAAAAAGAAAAGAAAAGAAACCTTATATTTATGATACCCGAAATGTTACAGCAACTTTTCATCAAAATTATAGAAGTAGAAGAGCCAATTTATGGTAAAAATATGCATTTTTTACCTTTTTACGATTTTCTAAAAACGGCTCAAACGATTTTGATTAAGCTCGCTATTTCAGTGTAAAATGTGACGAAACATAATATGATGTAGGTGTTATTCTAATTGAAATTATATGACAGAGTTTTAATGCCAATATTTTAAATTTTCTCCCTCTAAACTAACTTTAATTTGGTAGATTTGAAGAAATTAAACATGTCATCTTATTAGCATTGTTAAAAAATAGCAAAATATACAAGTAAATAAATTTGACTACCAACTAAGGGAGAAAAGAACAATTTTTTTTTTTAGGTTTTATGTTTTTCATTTTTCCAGGACACAAGAATCTAAAAAAAAATAACATTAACTATGTAATTACAATAAATTAAATACAATAAATAGATTGAAATTTTAATTTAATTGAATACAAATAAGTTATAACTATATATATGTTTTCCTTTCACTTACCTATATATGAAATATACAGTAGGATAAAGTATTGCGATCGTGAAAATTTTTTAATTCTAGTTTTCAACGGAAATACACTTTTAAGTTCCGCAAAAAGGTCTATGTGTGTGTGTGGTAAGTCCAGCGCGACAACAAAAGTCAAATAAATCTGAAGTTTTATATTTAAGACAACTATATGCCCGAGATATTTATATATATACCATACATTTAGCATATTATGTATACCACTTTATATCATGCATTTTGCATATTTACGATTTTCTCAAAAACGGCTGTAACGATTTTTATTAAACTCGCTATATCGATGTAAAATTTAATGGGCTTTAATATCATGTTTTATTTTGATTGAAATATTTTTACGGGCTTAAATGCCGATATTTCAATGCAGGTATTATTTATAATCATAATCTAATATCTAATAGGTATTAGATAATTTTGTAGGTATTACAAAAATAACCATATCATCCATTCACTTTTGATAAAAAAACAGGTAAATTCGATATCCAAATAAAGGGGAAATCTGAAAAAAATATTTTTGTAATGCAATTTTTATTTTTTGAACTAAAGAACTGTATAATATCACAAGTCTTATGAAACTGAAATTTCATATTTAAGACAAATATACGCTTATTACAAATATGAGTTTACCAGAAGAGCCACTTTATACCATGTATTTTGCACCTTTTTTCGATTTTCTCGAAAACGGTTCCGACGATTTTGATTAAATTCGCTATATCGATGTAAAATTTAATGGACTTTAATATCATGTAGGTTTCATTCAGATTAAAATGGTCTGACAGGGCTTAAATGCCGATATTTTTATATTCTATTTATCTAAAGTACCTTCCATTCAGTAGATTATATAAAAATAACTATATAATCTTGTTACCACTGATAAAAAACATGTAAATATATAAATTTATTGAATTCGATACGCAACTAAAGGAGGAAACAGTAAAAATATTTTTGTAATGTAATTTTTCGTTTTTGAACATAAGAACAGTAATATACATATATGACATACCGTTGGAAAGCTAATGATTTTAGAAAAAATATTATCTCATACACAAGCTTTTAAAATTTAATAGAGAGTGATAAAAAACCGATAAAACTAAGTGATTGTTTTAGATAATAATATAATAGATTTTTTAATAAAACACATGTTTATATAGAAATTCAATTAAGTTAATTCTTTAATAGTTTCACGTATTTTTATCTCTAACTGTCTAACTAAAACTCTTACATTGATTTTAAAAATAGAGGTAAGTGAAAGTCGTGGGTTGCCTGCACCAGATTTTTTAAATATATATTTTAACCAGAATATTTAATATGTGTTGCTAAAGAAAAATATGTACTCATACTTACAACAAATAATGCGAAGACGCAATGTTCTGTTGCGGTTTTATAATTGTTTTTAGTTTTCCCTTTAAAGGTGGACTTTTGTCCGATTACCATAGAAGGTCCTCCTACTTTGCAGTCAACATGGCTTCACCATTAACACCAATGCTTCGGAAGTTTTCTAAAAAATTAAACAAAAAAATAGAAACTGCTATAAACAGTGGTAATCGCTTAGTGATGTGTGTACGCCCTTGGAGCTAACCAGCAGTACGTCCTCTATTAAGTCCGCGATTCCTGTAAACTATACAATTGGGTATTCGAAAGGAAATAATTGTTCAATTACCATCTTTGTATGTCCCATATTCCTTTCATTGAAAATCAATAAATATATTGAATAGTTTCAGCTCTAGGTTTTTTTTTCAGTATCATTAACAATAACCTTGTGGTAATGGTCTTTATTATAACTATAAAAATAGTCAACTTATTGTTACTTATAGTATGATAAGTCCTAGTACTCATTTCACTTTAACAAGAGCTTTTTTAAGATTTTTCAAATAATTGTTTTATTTTTTTCTAGTTCCTTCTTCAAGGAGAAGTAGGTTTTGACTATTGTCAGTTGTTAAAATCTATTAACATTAAAATAAGTATTATGAAGAGTATAATATCTGATACATAAAAATCTCGTGTAACGGTGTTTGTGGCCATACTGCTCCGAAACGGCTGGGCTGATTAACTATTTTTTTTTTTTTTTTTGTATATTTGTTAAGTATGAGAATAGGTCCTAAACCATGTTTCATACTATTAGGTTCAGATGTCCCTATCCAGATTTTTTTTTTTTTTTTACGAAATGTTTTTGTACTTTTATTTTTATCAGGCATAAAAAAATACCTATTATCCCGAATTTTCACCCTTCTTTTTTTAATATCGATTTTAGTACTTTTGTATGAAGAATATCTAAATAATTTAAGTATCTTTCGTATAACGAAAGACACTTGCGGGCATAACACGGCATTCTCTTACATCTGCTGCTCAAATCAATTTGAGAACTATTAAGAAGTTTAAAACTAATTTAACTAAAAAGTTTATTCAGTTTAGTTAGAAACATATGATTTGGATTATAAAATATAATATTATAAATTTATCATGTATAATAATTAGAAATAAGTTTAAACCCTTTTCCTCATTTTATATTACCATTTACAAATGTGTACGTAAAGATAATATTTTTTCTAAAATATTTAGCTTTCTAAAGTTATATTATACATCTTTATTAGTCTCTTTATATTCAAAACTCCAAAAATAATAATTTTTGCTATTTCCTTTTTTACTGGGCTATCTCATTCTTTCAATTTTTATTTTTAGCCATTTTTTATCAATCCTAATATGATGCTCTGGTTAGTTTTTTGAATCAACAAAATTAATGGTACTTTAGATGAAACAATTTTTTAATATCGGCATTTAAGCCTAGTAAGACTATTTACTAGAATTCCAATGTTTTCCAATGGTTTTTGACGTTTCGAAGAACGTTAATTCAAAATTTTTCATAAACATTTATAAAACATTGTCTTCTTTTTTTTGTAAGAACTTAATTAATTAAGATAGGCACTGCATTATTTTAACATTTTTTTTCATTTTCACAGTCTGAATTATTATTGCTTAGCTACTATACTTATGAAATATAAAAAAAGAAGAATAAAATTATTTATAAATGACTTGTATTAATATAAGTATATAACTTGTTAACAAATTTATGAAAATGAAGTAATGATTTTTTGAAGTTCAAAAACAATTGGAAAATGTTATAATTTAAAAAATAAATGTTATATTTAAGAAGAGAATAGTTCTAAAATAATTTATTTAAAATATATCGTGGAATTAGCTTGATTCAATAAACGATAATTTTTCATATCACTTCAGGAAGGAAAATTATGAGGCGCTAAGCAAATATTAAGCATATGTGGAAAACATCGTGGTCTAGTGGGTAGAGCACTAGTGTACTGTTTTCCGGGTCCCGTTTTCGAACTCCGACTAAAGAAGAATTGTTTATTTTGTCATATCAGCCTTTGAGATACCCTAGAGTAAGGAGACTTTCAGACCCTCATGGGGCACACCTAGTCTCTTTAAAGTAGGTACCTAAAAATCTGGCAGCTGAGAACGATGAACGTCTAATCACCCCTTGACACTTCCGTTGGCCTTAAAATATTACTCAGATCTGTATGTGCTGATCCCAAGACCCAAATTGGGTTCTAGAGGTACACATTATTTAAACAATTATATCAAAGAAATGATTAGTATTTTTACAAAATAGTATATTACTGTTTTATTTCACACATTTGTATTCATAAATGTTTGAGACTTAAGAATGTGAAGACGTGAATTGGCCATCGTTGTTAAATACGTAGAAAAAAAAAAAAACATTTCAGAAATGATATGTTGGTAAATATCTCTAGATATCTTAAGACAAAATGAAAAAAATAAAAATAATAAGAAAGCTGTATAAGCTGGTAGCTTCAAACTTCTTCACATTTTAGATTACTTATCATTTGTATTTTCTGTGAAAATAGAAATATTAGAGTACAACGTCAAATACTGATATCCCAACCCATCCCAACACTTTCCTTTCTACCTATGCTGATGACACCTGCGTGTTATCAGTTCATAATGATCCATTTATCGCCTCTCAAACTCTTCAAGCGCACATCAAAGACCTAGAAGTATGGTGTCAGAACTGGAGAATAAAAATAAATTCCAACAAATCCCATCAAATAACCTTTACCCTTCGTCGTAAGCCTATGACATCCTGTCCTACTGTCTCCTTCAACAATGCTCCTCTTGTCCCGGTTGAACAGATCCGATATCTAGGACTGCACCTTGACAAACGCCTTACTTGGAACCCTCATACAAGACTAAAACGACAAGAAACTGCACGACGTTTTAGACTACTTCAACACTTACTAGACAAACTGGAAGGAATTAGTCCGGGTGGCGGACTAATTCCTTCCAGTAATTCTCAACGGTCAACTAATTACATCCACAATTACTAGACAAACATCATATTTACTAGTTGTATTACAAAATACAGTTGTAAATTTCGATAAAAATATTTAAAATAAAAAAAAATATATTAAAAGATTCTTTGTTGTTTCATGTAATTAAACGTAAAAAAATATAAACTTTGACATGATTTTTTATTTGCAGTATTACATTTTTATGCTAATAAAATATTTTAAAATCTGAAATAAATTATTTGAGTAAATAAACGAATTTATAAGTGCTTACACTGTCAAGCATACTACGAAAATAAAAAGAACTCAGTTATTTATTTTTTTTTTTTTTTACATGTTGATGTTTTTATTAGTAGTTAGCGAAAATTGATGCTTGCAGATCCGATGAAAATACTAGCCGCTAAACAGCGTTAATTGTACGGAATTCAAAAACATCTCTTGGAACAAATAGCTGTGATTGGTAAGATAGCAAATTTAAGATAGGTTTAATAAGTAGTTACATTAAGACAACGTAAACAGCAATCTAAATAAGATAATATCAGGCTTGGTCTGGTCATCTGAGCTGAAAAGCCGTTCTCAAGCACAAAAAAAAAGCTAACTAGTGTAAATACACCATTCAACAAAATCTCTTAATTAATTTTAGTATTGCAACGAACAAGTCTTTGTCTTCTATAAACTCGACACTAATGACACTTACATTAATATATAAAATTTAGAAAATTAAAAAAAAAAACTTAATATGAAATCGGAATTTTTTTTAATGATTTCACATAAAAATATAACAATTAGCCTAGTATTCGCTTTCGTTCGTCTGAGAAACTGGGTAAATAGATGAAACTGCATTGTTTTATATTTTTAAATATAATCTAGGTTAGATTTTTTCACCGAAACATTAGCTTTTACAATGTAAAAAACTACAATAATAATGAGTATCAGGCTATTGCAGGATATGACAATCGGCCTAACAATAACTTTATCCAGCTGTGTAAAGTTCTATTAACTCAGGTGCAAGAGCTTAGTACTTACGGATTTTTTCGGCAGAGACTGATAAAAAGATAATAATAAAACCTTATGCTAGAACTATGTTCTTAAGAATAACATTATTGTACAGTACATATTGATATTTATGTATAGCCAAGATATCAATAAAATTAATTTTTATTTACAAATGTGCAAAAAATAAAATTAATTAAATAAAAATAAGACCAATATACATTTATGCACATAAAATATGGATAATAAAAAAAAAAAAAAACGAAAAGAAATCGTCTAAAACTACTAGGGTTGATGAAAGCTTAAAATAAACTAATTATTCCACAGCGACAGGGTTTGGGCAAAATAGATAATTATAGCTTGCATAAAAATTAGGATTATTGAGTTGAAATTCAAATTTGTTGAGCCACTATTTGGGATGCCAAAAGGTGTTGAAAAGCGATTTGAATGAAAAAAAGGGAAGAAGCATGGGGAATATGAGTAGGTTGGGAATTCCAGAGGGCTGCAAAGAGGATATAAAAGGAATGATCAAATGTTAGTTCTATGTGTGGGAATGTAAAAGTCGGAATGGCGGGATCTTGTTACAAGATTATTTAAAGTGGACTGAGTATTTAAATTGAAGAATGCTGTGAATTTATGGAGGGTGTTGGGAGTTGACGATGTAGTAAATGTATGATCCGAGAAAATATTCCCTCCGTACAGATGGTAGGAGCCACTTCAACTCGCTGTATAAGTGAATCACTGCAGATCTCTTCGAGGTACCGAAGATGAATCTTATGAACATGTTCATGAAACGCTTAAGTGTGTCCTCGAGTACATTCGAGAGGCCACTATATACCAAAAAGCAATAATCGAAGTGGGGAAATATCAATGAGGATACGAGAAGCTTACGGGTGGGAAGAGAATGAAGATGCCGGGAACTGTGAAAAACTTTACAGTGCTTATCGTTAGTCTTAAAATATTGGCATTATGAGATTTCCAAGAAAAGGTTGTATCAATGGTAATATCATTGTTTTTGACAGAGGGGCTAAAGGTGATTGGGTGATCATTTTGGATTATACTCAGAAAGAAATAATTAGATCTGAGGAGGGAATTGGAACCTATAGCAATGACCTGTGTTTACTTAGCATTACAACCTTAGTTTATTCAGGGTTGCCCAGGCACAGATTCTATCCACGTCTACATTGGCAAATCCTACGAACAACTCAGGAGGAGAGGTAGATCTAAAAGTCGTCGGCATATAAATGATGGGAGCACTAATGGATTGGATTGGGAAGATCATTGATATAGGTGTTGAAAAGGAAAGGGGACATACTTGTACACTGGGCCACCCCTGCCGAGAGGGCAAGGAAAGAAGAGAGAGGATGATTAGAAATGGTAACAGCTTGAGTCCTATCCGAAAGGGAAAATTGAAACCAACGAATAAATGAAAAAGATCATAGTTTGGAAAAAATAATAGATTGGTCAAGAGAATTAAAAGGTTTCAAAAAGTCTAGAAGTATTAGGTACTGTCAACTTTTTTTGGTCCATAGCAGTATGTATGTCGTGATTTTTAAAAGGGCTAATTTTGGATAAAAGTGGGGTTGGAAACCAGATTGGAGAGGATCGATCAGTTTGGATTTTCGTGGAAATAGGACTGTTGGGATTATACTTTGAAGCGGTTTAGAGAACAGATATGAGTTTATAGTCTTTAGGGATTTGGGATTAAAAGTTTTATTAATAGGATGTACGATAGCTTTTTCCAGGAGCTAAAGAATACAGAATTAGGAAGTATGAAGAGTAGAACAAATGGTAAGATTTCGAAATGGCATAATTTTATCAATTTGACGTGTATACAGTCAAATCTTACGGTGTTTATGTGGGATTTCGTGACAGAGGAAATTAGGTCAAATGGAGAAACATCAGATAATTAAAAGTTGCAGGAGTTAAATAAAGGGACTAATGAAAATTCGGAGGGTGTTTGTGGAACATCGTTAGAGGAAGTCGATGAGAAATATGTATTTAATTCGTCAGGTGAGGCCTGAAATACCTGAGAGGAAGAAGGCTCACAAAGCGAGAGTTTACGGAGGATTTTCCATTTTAATTTGGAGACAGGTGCTGGAGAAAGGGCTTTAGGGATGTAGTTTGATTTCGCTTGTCTAATTGCTGTCTGTGTCAGGTTGCGGAGTGATCTGAATTCTTGATAGTCGTCTGTTAAGGCGCGTTTATACTGCACTTGTTGAGGACTGGAGCGGGAGCAGGTTCTATGTAATTCTAGCAACAGACTGACTTGGTACGTCACAAAACTTTTATGTTAAAAAAAAAAAATTATTGCAAACAATTTTTACTTTCAATTACCAAAATAAAAAATATATACCAGAGAAAAAATATAAAGATCGTGAAAATTGTAGAATAAGTGTTTTAAAGCTAAGACACATTTCATAGTCCTCTCAGAAAAAAAAGAAGAATCTTGATAGTTGTGTGAGGTAATTCTTGATTTAAATCGAAGAGCCGGAAATAATTTCATATTTTAAATTTTTAGGATATTAAAAATATTTAAATAAACCTATTAGAATTTAGAGTGGAATGAAGATTCTATTGAGTTCTTTTTTTTTTTTTCTTTTTTTTTATAGTACTTTCCTAGATAGCATATATATAAATTTTATTTAAAGATAATTCCAGATTTTTGCTTTTGTTTTAGCGATTTAACAGAATTTTAATTTTCAGAGATTTAGGTCGAAACATGTACAACTCCTTTTGTGATATGCTCCATTCCCACTCTAAATCATTAGCTTCAATACTTGCTTCCTCATCTGAAAAGAATATGTCCTCGAGATCTATTTTTGGAGTGCTACCGATTTCATACTTTTCTTCTTTAGATGGTTGCCGATTTCGTTCGTCTTATATGCTAACAAGATAATATGGTAAAAAATAAAAGGAATTTTTCAATGAATAAAATATTAATATATTCGATAATTATCAGGCCGTTTTACAAAAGAAATTCTTGGATATTTTTTTAAAACAATTTATTTAATCTAGTCATCGCGACGTTTCAGCCTCTAGGGCCATTATCAAGCTTCTGTAATCAAATAAAGTCTCATTGCATTTATACATTTTCAACAATTCAATTACAAAAACATATAATAAATTATTTTTAATAATTATGTCAACTACCATGCATATCCATCTTAATTATCTTTTCATTTCACCGCTTTTCAGCAGCGTCGTCATAATTTTTTTAAAATGTCATTTTTCAAAAAAACCTGTATTCAAAAATATCATATTATTTTTCATCATCAATTGATAAAGGGGATCTATTTATTCAAAAAAGAAAAGAAACATTTTTTTCCAATAAACATAAACATATTTTTGATTTTGATAATATCTCGGTCCTACATAAGGAAGAAAACATAAATAAACGGAGAATCATAGAATCAATTTATGTAACAAAAAAATTAGAAAAATCAGTTAACCACCAAACAGACGTAGACAACCTAAACACCTTTTATGCAAGTACTATCAACAGAGTAAATATATAAATCCTTTGGCATCCCCACCCCAAGTTCAGTCGCGCACGAGAACACCTAAAAGGCGGCCGAAAACTCTTAAGTAAGTTGGAAAAAATGTTTCTTTTCTTTTTTGAATAAATAGATCCCCTTTTTCAATTGATGATGAAAAATAATATGATATTTTTGAATACAGGTTTTTTTGAAAAATGACATTTTAAAAAAATTATGACGACGCTGTTGAAAAGCGGTGAAATGATAGATAATTAAGATGGATATGCATGGTAGGTGACATAATTATTAAAAATAATTTATTATATGTTTTTTTAATTGAATTGTTGAAAATGTATAAATGCAATGAGACTTTAATTGATTACAGAAGCTTGATAATGGCCCTAGAAGCTAAAACGTTGCGATGACTGGATTAAATAAATTGTTTTAAAAAAATATCTAAGAATTTCTTTTGTAAAACGGCCTGATAATTATCGAACAAATATTCAAACAAAAGAACAATTACGACAATGATGAGAATAAAATATTAAATGTCGCCATTCAGGCTCTATCAGACGGTTTTAATCAGAATGAAACCTATATCATCTTATGGAATATTAAATCTTACAAAGGTGTTGCAACTCTACTCGAAATCGTTAAAGTTGTTTCGGAAGGAAACATCATAAAGAACAAAATGCTGTTTTGTACAAGAGCACCAAGTGGCTATACTGGTTTGCCGATTTCGTTGAAAAAGTCAGACTGTATGCTCCAAAAATATGAAATTTCATTTCTATACAACTTATCGTTATGAAGCTAGACCGACCACACATCTATATCCAGGACTTCTAAATTTAGATTCATAATCTCAGGGGACCATAAAATTTGTATTTTCTGTGAGAACTAAAATTCAAAACATGTCATGGTTTGGGAGTCCATGGCTGCCTCTGGTGTAGAGAATTCAATTTCATTGTAAGTAGAATGGACAACTTTGTGTACTCTGTCATCCTAAAAATGATTTGAAAGGAAGAGCTATCAAACAGGGGCTTAACAACACTTTTTTTTTTAATAGACAACTACTCAAAGCATTCTTCATATTTAGCAAAAGAATGGTGCTTGTATAATTGTCCTTAAACAATAAAAACAACTCCTCAGCCTTGTGATTTAAATTTTATAGAAAATCTGTGCAGTATATTGGAAAATGAAGTTCCAAAAAAAATGTGATAATAAACAAGGGAAGATTGAAAAAAGCTCTTAGGAATTAATGGAGGAAGATCCAACTTGGATACGTTGAAAAGCTAATTGCCTCTATGCCTATTCGTTTGACGTAGGTATTAATTGATAAAATACTTCCTTCTGAATGTTTAATATTTCTAAATTTATTTCTGATGCATACATGTACATTACAGACTTTGTATTTTTCATTTGCGACATTTTATTGTATGACTTTTCATTTATTATGTTTTTAATTATTAAGTTAAAATTTAAATATGGGTGTCTTCGTTTACTGTAAATGGTGCTTAAATATTTTTATTCTTTAATTTAAGTTTTGGTAGTAGTGGATAAAATTTTAGTTTTGACACCTCACAACTCACACCTTACATGTCACATTAATATGTTTTGAAAGAAGAAACAAAAAAAAAATCATAGAAATCGGTAGAAGTTATACGATCAAAAAAAAAAAAAAAAAAAAAAAATCAAAGCACGTTCTGCAAAAAAAAAAGATAATTAAAAACGATCTTTCTTCTCTAGTTCTTGCAACATCTGCAGAAACAGATGATCCTAAAGGAAAATAAATAGCGGTAATTGTTGACATTTCGACCCGATAATAATTTAGCAATATTGGAGTTAATTTGCGCCACCATTCTCAAGAACTAAAAGAACTAACTCCAGACCTTTCACCATCTTTCCCAACGGAACAGCTTCAGCCCCGGTATCGGTTTCCTGAATGAATCAGTTGTTTCACCACCTCTGCGATCTTCTACAAGGGCTAGCTGCTGAATCATCCTTGGTATTTCTGAAGCACTTTTCCTTTCGTTCTTTGCTGAGTCTTTGTCCGGGTCAGAGGCGAAGAGATGATTAGGTAACGATAGGAGGTGCTTCTGGCTGTAGAGCAATCATCTTAGCACGCTGTACCGCTATGTAGATGTTAATATAGATAAGCAAGCTACGCGATATTTATAGATAAACGGTATTTTCTCTGGTTAAACTAACTAAAGAAAAAAAAATCTAGTGCAAAGCATTTTTTTTACATTTTTACTCCCGTTTTTAAAATCAATTTAACTACGTTTGAATGAATTAAATGATAAGAAAATCTTACAAAATTACATTGAATTTAGATAGTAACACGTGTTTTTCTAAATAATCCATTCTATTGTTATCTACAATAACCAAGTTTTATCCGCTTTTTATCACTCTTTACTACCCTACTTTTTACATCTTTTCAAATAAAATATATTTTTTTTCAAAACGTTATATATATATATAGAGAGAGAGAGAGAGAGAGGAACAAAATAGAAAAATAGAAATGTTATCTCTAGAAAATAATACTCTGAAAGCGAGAGTTTCTGAGTTAGAGGGACGTTTAAATCATTCTGAGCAGAGTCATTTAAGAAACTCAGTCGAAATAAGAGGTATTCCAGAAAAACAGGGTGAGACTGTGGTGGCCACAATATTAAACGTCGGAGCGGGACTCGGAGTCAAGCTGTGCCCGGAAGATCTTGATCACGCGGTGCGGCTTAGATCTAGACAGGAAGGTGTACCTGGTCCTATTATTGCACGATTTGTGCGGCAAAATTTAAAAGAGGAAATTGTAAAACAAAGAAAAATTAAAAGAGATTTTTCGACACGTCACCTTGGCTGGAAGGATAATGATTCGCATCGAGTCTATGTCAGCGACGCCATGACACCCGCAAACAAACACTTGTATTGGCTAGCCAGACAGAAAAAATTATCAGGAAAAATTAAATATGTTTGGTTCGGTGGTGGTAGAGTGAGGTGTCGCCAGGCTGATGGCTACCCAGCTGTTATTATTTCGAAACCCACAGATCTCGACGTTTACTCCTGAAGTAAGAATTTTCGTCGCATCAAACTTATTTTTAGTAATTATTTTATCATTGTTGACATCTTACTTTTATTCTTTGAATCTATTTTATTTTTTCATAACCATTATATCATACTCTCTTGTCGTAGTGACATCTTATTTTTTCAAACAGAGAAAAATTTATTTATTTATACAGTAGAGAATTTATTTATTTTTGTATTTCATTTTGCATATGATGGATATAATTTTTTTATATATAATAGACTTATTACTTTTTCTATAATGGTGATTTTTTTATATTGTAAATATTTTACTTTTTTGTTTTATAGTTTTAACATATTTTTATTTTCTAATTATGTTAGTTAATTCTAATAGGTATTATATTTTTCTTTTCTTTTTTTTTTATATAGAAGAATGTCTTTTTTTTTTTCTTTCACTTATATTTTATTTTTTGAGAAACCTCATATTTGTTTATATTTTTAAAATGGAAAAAATATTATTTTCATATATCGAAGATATTTTATTTACTCACTATTTATTAATGATGTATATTTTTTTTATTTTGACCAAATCTCATTGTACCTATTATTAGATTTTATCAGTTGCCATTATCATGAAAGTAAAACTAAGATATCTTCTCTGTACCACATTCAGTCTTGTTTTTTTCATTTACTAGTTCTTTAAATTGTTTTTTAATTGATTTATTCTTCTATCTACTAACATTGATTTTTTTCTTCTTATTTTGATATTTAGTTAAACATGTTTATGTTATTTTCATATGTATTTTGTTTCGATCAATGATGAAGTTTTTTTTTTTTTTTTTGTATTTTTTATTTATATTGTATATATTTTACTTTTTTGTTTTATAGTTTCCAATATTTTTATTTTCTAATTATGCTAGTGAATTCTAATTTGGTATCATATTTTTCTTTTTTTTTTATATAGAAGAATGACTTTTTATTTATATTTTTTCACTTATATATTTTATTTTTTGAGAAACCTCATTTTTATTTACATTTTTAAAATAGAAAAAATATTATTTTCATATATGGAAGATATTTTATTTACTCAATTTTTATTAAAGATATATATTTTTATTGTTTTATCGAATCTCATTGTACCTATTATTATATTTTATCAGTTGCCATTATCATAAAAGTAAAACTAAGACATCTTCTCTGTACCACATTCAGTCTTGTTTTGTTTTTTGTTTTTCATTCACTAGTTCTTTAAATTGTTTTTATTTAATTTATTTTTTCTTTCTACTATCATTAAATTTTTTTTTTGTTATCTATTTAAACATATTTATGTTGATTTTTTTTTCAAATGTATTTTGTTTCAATCTAAAATAGAGTGCTGGACGAAAAATAGTTACATCCTATCCCTCAGTCCTAATCCTTTTTTAAGTTTACCCACGTCTCTATCCCCCCACTATGACTAATATCCTAACTTCCTGTCACATCAACGCACAATCCCTCCTAGCCCACTATGAAGAATTCCAAAAATATTTCCTCGACAATTTTTATCATATAGTAGCCGTTTCCGAAACATGGTTAAAACCATTTATCCCTTCCTCTCAGGTTTCCCTTCTAAATTACTCTTTCCTACGACATGACAGACTTGATCGCACGGGAGGTGGAGTCGGGCTGTATATTCATGATAGCCTGAAAGCAAAAATCCTATTGCAGTCTCCTCCTAATCCCTTTCCTCACATAGAATATATGTTTGTTGAAATTTCAACCATCTCTCACCCTTGTTATACGCCGTCGTCTACCGACCTCCTCGTGTTCCATTTGATGACATCTTCCAATCCTCCCTTGTCCAACTGGTCTCAGCATATAATAATATAATTATTTCTGGTGATTTTAGTACAAATATGTTATCTGAGTCCAGCGACAAATCCTTCCTTACCGATTTAATATACTCCCTCAATCTATACCTCGTTCCTTATCACCCTACTCATCACTCTCAGCATACTGATACCTGGTTGGACCTTCATATTTCTGACTCTCCTATAAAAATTATTTCCTCATCGCAACATCCCGTTCCTTTCTTATCATCACACGACCTTATCCATATTACTTATGATCTGCCTGTCAAATCCTTCAATCCAAGAGTCATATCATATCGTAATTTGGACCTTCTTTCCTATGAATCTCTTCAACCTGATCTGGACTCTATCCACTGGGACACGATATACTCCGACAACTCCATTGATCCTATGGTCTCCACTCTTACCTCAAACCTACGATCCATACTAGACATCCACGCTCCCCTGAAAACCAGAATCTTACGCCGTCCTACTGCGCCTTGGCTTACCCCCGAGATAAAGGATATGATGAAGAGAAGGGAAGCGGCAAGACGCAAATTTCGACGCACCCGTTTGCAAGAAGACTATGTGTCTTTCAAGAAGCTCCGCAATGAAACCCAATGCGCAGTGCGACGTGCTAAATCCCTCCATATCCATTCTGTCCTTTCCGATGCTCCTGATACTAAGTCTAAATGGAAAATCCTTCGAAAATTGTCCTTTCCTGAACCCAATAACCTTAGTTCCTTCCAAGTCACGCCTGACGAACTCAATAACCATTTTATATCCTTAGCTCCTAATTCTTCGACAACTCCTGCTATTAATTACCAAAACTTCAATCCAGACAGTTTCTTCTTTTCTCACGTGTCCTACGATGAACTACTTACTGCAATTCTGAAATCACGTACTAACGATTATGGACCAGACAAAATTCCTGTGAAACTAATAAAATCCAGCCTCCCATCCCTCATACCGGTACTATATCATATATATAATTTCTATTTGCAAAATTCCACTTTTCCTTCTTCCTGGAAAACCGCCCTCGTCCGACCACTAAATAAAGTTCCCAATCCTACATCACCGCAAGATTTCCGTCCTATTTCTATTCTCTCCAATCTATCAAAGCCGCTCGAACGCCTTGCTCAAACCCAGCTATCAAATTTCCTTGAAAAAAACTCTCTCCTTAGTCCTCTCCAATCCGGTTTTCGACCCGGTTATTCTACCCAAACCGCACTCCTTAAAATAACACAAGACCTCCAAAATGCCATTGATAACCAAAAATTAACTATACTTATCCTCCTAGATTTCTCAAAGATTGACACGGTTGACCATAGTATCCTTCTAACCAAACTCCAAAATCTTCCAGTATCCAACAGTGCTTTGCGCTGGTTTCAATCCTTCCTCTCCGATCGTTCTCAGTATGTAGTAGTGCCAGATCAACCTCCTTCCATTACCCTGCCACTATCCTGTGGTGTCCCTCAGGGATCGTCTCTATCCCCCACTCTATTCGCTATCTATATTAATGACCTCCCTCACCTTATCCATCACTCTAAATATCACCTCTATGCTGACGATTTCCAAATATACCTTTCCTTCCCACCCTACGACCTATTACCAGCTACAAAAAGACTACAAGAGGACCTAAATCGAATAAGTCACTGGGCTGTAGTCAATAAGTTAAAACTTAATGCTGAAAAAACAAAAGCAATTGTAATAGGATCCCATCACCTCCTGAAAACAGTTCCACATATCCCAACCCTATTCCTAAATAGTAATCCTATAAAGTTCCACCCGACTGTTAGAAACCTGGGAGTAACCTTCAACCAAACTCTGTCCTTCAAAAATCATATTTCCGAAATCTCCCGTCGAACCTTTTCAACCATAAAGCGACTATATTCCCTCCGTCACCTATTTCCGTATGAAACCCGAAAGCTCCTCGTTACCTCTCTAATATTTCCCCACTTCGACTATTGCTGTACGGTATACGATGGTGTTTCTGGGGATCTCGTAGTAAAAATAAAACGCTTACTTAATTGCTTTGTCCGATTCATCTTCGGGGTCTCCAGGTACGCCTCCGTGTCTCAATTTTATGGCGAGTTAAAGTGGCTTTACCCTTCCAATCGTCGCAAGTATTTCCTTGCGTCATTCCTTTACCAAGTTATCCAATCCCGCCGTCCATCATACATTTTTGACCTCCTTCAATTCAAATCCTCTGTCCATCCTCGTTGTACACGCTCCAGGCCTTCGGATTTATACAGTACGGCCCACCGAACTGCACATTTCGACAGATCCTTTCTCATTCGATCCTCAATCCTATGGAATTCTATCCCTCCTTTCATCCGTCACTCCAGCTCTCTTTCAACCTTTAAATCCCGCATATTTAATCATTTAATGAATACCCAGGCTCAATAAAATTGTAAATAATTTATTATTATTATTATTTATTTTTTGTCACTGTTTTTGTTTTCTTCTTATTTGAATATGTCTAATTTTATATCAGTAATTATTAACTTGTAAATATGTATTTAACTTACTCTAAGACTGCAAAGCACATTTTGTAAATTCTGTATTTTTTTATTCTAAAGGGACTTGTCCCAGGATAATAAAAAAAAAATTATTTATTTATTTATATATATATATATATATATATATATATATATATTTAATAACTTCCTTATTGAAACCGAAATACAGACATTTAACAGTGCAAGTAGAAGTCACTATCCCACTAAGGCGAGCCCGCGTGTGGGAAAGGAGTTCACCGGCGGCAATTCAATAAAAGTAGAATAACAAATAGAAAACAGTACCACAGTAAGATACAATACAATACTTAAATAATATAGCACAATTTTTTATAAAGAAACAGTAACTCAGTGCACAGTATGAAGCAGTAATTGACTAAGCTATAAAGCTAGAAGGAATACATATAAATATATACAAGATATAAAATTAAGGCATGTAAATACAAAATTGAATTATATAATACCTGATTAATACAACAAAAAAAAACAATTATAAGAAACAGCATAACATTACACGGTAATTGACTAAACCAAAAAAATAAAGAATACAAATTCATATATACAAGATATAAAATTAAGGCAAGTAATACAAGATTGAATTACATAATAAGCAATTATAAATAAACATAACAATAGTACACAATAAGAAACAGTAAAGGACAAAATAAAAAACAATAAAGAATTATATACTTGTTTTCAGAATAAATATCAGAATGAGTGAAGCAGGCTGGCATTGGGGACATGTCTATAGCTATAAGTAATTTGAATTCAATAATTCAGCAATTTTTTTCTTAGCTGAGAGATTTCGTCCAAATTTTAACATTGTATTGGGTTGTTTTACATGAAATGTCCGTTTTTATAGTTTCTGAAATAAATAAAGGATTTTGCAGGTCTCTGTTGTTTTCTTCCGAATGTTTACATATTTAAAGTAAACAGTTACTAATCCTCTACCTTTGTATTATAAACATTAGCTTCCCAATCAATTACCCACTTTTTAGTATACCTCCAAATATGAACATGGAAACACGCGATTTTCGTGTAATATTTTTGTACGAGTTTAAACTCGGCCATTCAGCAGCTGAGGCCGCTAGAAATATTTGCAAGGCGTATGGGGAAGGAGGTGTTAATGAACGGACCATTCGCCGTTGGTTTGCTAAGTTATCAGCTGGAGATAACGACTTTGAAAACTTGCCCCGAGGAAGACCTCCGTCCGTAATAGACCACGATGTCCTCAAACTTACAGTAAAGGAAACCCCTACCGAACAGTTGAAGGACTCTCAGCACAACTTAATACAAGTGATTCTACCGTTTGCAGGCATTTAAAGTGTATTGGGAAAGTAAAAAAGCTCGATACATGGGTACCTCATGATCTCACTGAGCGGCAGCAAGACCCCATGTTTCAAAACATACCGTGCAAAAATTGAAAAAACTGGGCTACAAAGTTCTTCCGAGCCAACCATATTCTCCCGACTTGTCTCCAACAGATTACCACCTGTTCAGGAATTTAGACAACTTCCTCAAAGGAAAACCTTTCGAAAATGATGATCAAGTGAAAAATGCGTTTTCAGATTTTGTTTCACTTTAAAGCTCAGAGTTTTTCAGTTCAGGGATAAAAAAGTTGGTGTCAAGTTGGAAAAAATGTTTAGAAAAAGAAATTAAATACTTGGAATAAAATTATCTTGATTTCATATAGTATTTTAAATAAGAATCCTTTACCTTGAAAACGGACATTTCATGTGACACAACCCAAGTAATAATTTGAACACTTTAGAGGATTGAAGTGAGAAAATTGAAAATTTGAAGGAATATTATTGTAAACAGTAACAACAGAATAATTAGTCTGGTGGGTCGTCCAGGTATGTACGATATTATAAATCTATATTACGGTTTTCAAGTTTGGGGCCTACTACCAAAGCCATATTCTTTCAAATCGCTTCGGAGGGTTATCCGGAATATATGAGGTTGATAGGTTAAAGTCGAGGGGGGAAAATGATAAAAACTTGAATACCTGAACTGGAATTTTATCACACTCTTTTGTACGAAGTTCATTTAAAATCGATCCTGAAATGAGTGTAAAAGTTTCGAACTTATAAAGTGAATTATTAGCACCTATTAACACAGGATCGGTCTCACATAATCTAAAAACTTCTGAAATTGGGCAGAGGGTAAGGACGTTTTGCACCGCTTCTAGATATACGATCTAAACTTTTACTAATGACGAAACTACTACTTTACAAATAGCGTTTGCTACCAATTTGTTTCAAAACATACATCACACGGGAGCCTGTTTATTGGCCACGGTTCAGGATATCGACTGTTTTTAATCAAAACTTTAAGCCATAACACGAGGAAAAACTATTTGGACGGATGAAAAAGTATTCTAGTAATTAAATTAATTTTATTTCGACACGGCCAATGTACAGTTTGTATATTGATTAACTAAACGAAATTTTATTTTGTGTTCGTAGCTGTTATTAACAATTAATTAATAAACAACAAATTAATTAATAAACTAACAAATTAATTAATTAACAAATTATTTTCAAGCAGGAGTCGAAAATACCTAGCTGTATTATAAAGATAAATAAATATTGAAAGATGAATTAGTATTAATTTGTCTTTAAACAGTTTTTATGTTGATGTATTAGTATTTTACAACGTTAAAAAAAAAACTGTGCGTACAATGAGGTGATAAAGCCTTGATCACGCTCAGCTGGCAGGTTTTTCCCCAATTTTTTTCGGTACCCAATTTTTAGGGTCTGGGTCTGCCCCAGGAGTGTCTCCATACCCTAGGGTCGCCCCCGACTGAGTTAACAGAATAAATAATATTCTGCTACAGCCGGGAATCGAACCCAGGACCCGGAGCACATTAGACTAGTGCTATATCTATAGGCCACGCCGCTCCCTAAAATAAGGTTTGAAAAATACGAATGAATTATAAATTAAAGCGAACCTGTATGTATTTTGAGTAGAGTTCAGAAATATAAAATTAAAAATACAGAACCCATAAAACCTTAATTTTTTGAGAAAAATGCTCCCTACGACTAAAAAGCCTCTTGACAACCCATCTTCCTACTATCCTATCTCCCTTTTGCCCATTATGGGGAAAATCCTAGAAAAACTGCTCCTTAAACGTCTAAACTCAATCCGGGATATTAACCATGTGATTCCTGACCACCAGTTAGGATTTCGCTCATCCCATTCCACTACACAACAGTGTCACCGTGTGGTGGATGTGATATCTTCTACATTGGAGCGCGGGATGTATTGCACTGGAGCCTTTCTTGACGTACAACAGGCCTTTGACCGAGTTTGGCACCAGGGCTGCTCTACAAACTTCGCCAATTCCTCCCTCCTACGTACTTCTTATTAATCCGATCCTACCTCACTGATAGAACCTTTAAAGTATGTCATAACCTTTCCTACTCATCCATGTTTCCTCAGTCCGCCGGTGTACCTCAGGGTAGTACTCTGGGCCCAATCCTTTATACCATGTATACAGCTGATATTCTAATCCATCCTAGTACTGTCCTCACAACCTACGTAGATGACACTTGTGTGTTATCCGTTAATAATGACCCATCTGTTGCTTCCAAAACCCTTCAGGCTCACATTTCTTCCATTGAAGAATGGTGTCAAAAGTGGAGAATTAAAATCAACCCTACTAAATCCATCAAATTACCTTCACCCTTCGTCGAAAACTATGTCCGTCTGTCTCACTATTCCTTTAACAATTTTCCACTCACCTCAGTTGAACAGATCCGGTATCTAGGACTCCATCTAGACAAACGTCTTACTTGGAATCCTCACACGAGACTGAAACAACAAGAAACAGCTCGTAGATACCGCTTACTAAAAACACTTACTGGACAAACTTTCCACATACTACAAAAAATTAATTTATATTACCATCATTAGGTCTACTGGGACATATGAGATTGAGTTATGGTGATCCACCAAACCATCCAATTCTTCCCGCATTCAATCCTTACAATCCGAAATCCTCCGAAAGATCCTAAACGCCCCTTACTTTGTCACCAATAAAATAATTCATAAAGACCTATATATCCCATTAGTCTCAGATCTAGCCCGAACTAGATATTCCTCCTTTTATTCCAATTTACCCTCCACTCCAACCCACTCGTCCGCTAACTCTCATCTCTTATTCCTGATCATCTTCCTAGGTGGCTGAAAAGACGATGGCCTCGAGACCAACTTAGCTGAATAAACTTTGAAGTGCTACCACTGGGTAGTTTCTTCACATGCCTGTATCACGCCCACTTGATCTATTAGCACATTAACTTAATGTATTTTATTGTATAATACAGTTGTAAATTTCTTTTAAATGAAAAAAAAAGTTTTGAGAAAAGTTAATTTACGATTAATCCAATATATTTTTACGTAAAGTATGGTAGTTCTTGTCTTAAGGTATCCGTTTAAGGGCTATATGGTTCGAATAAAAAAATGGGCTTTATTGTCAATAAAGCTGTGTTGGTGTAGCTGGTATTGAACTTTTAAAAAGGTATTTTATAATATAGCATTTGCCGCCAGGACCTACAATTTAAGAGAAATGTTGTTTAAATAAAAAACTAAACTTTTTTTTTTAATCTCTGTTGATCAAAATATCGATGTTAGTTCCGGTCAGAAATGCAGGGAGAATATTTTTAATTATACAACATTTGTCTCTAAGGATTGTAGTTTAGGAGCTATATAGGTTTCAATGAAAAAAATCACGTTTTATTATTTTTTTGTTTCATAATTTTTTTCATCCTCAAAAATACAACACACAGTATGTTGGTGTTGCTTGGAATGGTAATTTCTATATGAGAAATTCAATTGACAATGTTATTTGTTATATGAGATTAGTCGTTAGAAACTAAACTTTTGCAGCTATATAGGTTTCCATGAAAACTTTATTTTTTTTGCAAAATTTGTTTGTGTTTTTTTTAAGTTAGTCATCAATCTATGCAAATCAGGAGATTATACATATCTACGATCTATTGTTTTCTCCAGCCAGAAAGACATTTATTATATGAATTTTGGATCACCTATTATATTTTATAATTTTCTTTAAAACATTATTAAATAATTATTTGTACCTTACTTATTAAAAGGGGAAATTTAGAATTATAGGAATTCAACATATAAATCACAAAAAAAAAAAAAAAAAAAGTGGTATTACTAGGCAATGACTTTCTGGGTTTATGATTGTTACATATATCCCATAAAATGTTTTTATATAGTTAATTTAAATATTATATCTCTTTAACCATAAAACTGTATTGACAAACTGCTTTTAGAGCTGTTACTAGACCGTATAATAAAATGCACTAACCATAGTAAGCACCCTCTTATAATTACAACACTCCGATTCCAGTCATATAAAACCCAGCAGGATGTCGTATATTAAGATCAAAGATAAATGAAAAAAAATCGATGAACAGACATAAAAAAGTAAAAGGAAAGTTGAAGGTCAGAGGTTGAAGAGGCTTAGGACTGAGGGTGGACTGTGGTTCCAGGAGCATCGCCATGGCGCAATGAAGGAAGGACTGGGGAAAAAATTCCAGTTTAAATAATGAGGCGGGATTCTATCCTTGCTCTGGGCATAGCTCTGGGGGTTTTGGCTTCATTAAAATGTTTATAGGTAAACGAAAATATTTCATCTCCTTCCAAGGCATGCTTTTATTTATTTTTCTCTTCGAATGGATTTTCTCTAATTAATTATCCCAACATTTAATGTTGTTTTTTTACTATTTTTTTTATTTTTTATCGAGATGTTACCAACTTGTTAGACAATGTATTTCAGTATACTCTGCTATAAACGCTCTTTACTTAATACGGAACATAGAGAATTACAAATTATAAAAAAAAAAAAAAAAAAAAAAAAAAAATGTTAGAGATGTAAACTGGAGAATTATAGAAATTTATATTTATTTACTGCGAAGACTTTTTTATTTGAAAAAAAAGCGCTGAATACACAATAGTTTATTGTTTTAAAATAACTATGTTAGTGTATAACTTATGATTGAAAATGATATTTTTGGAGAAACGATTACTAAATGTTTTTAAAATCGATCAGCATAAAATATTTAATTACGTTTCGAGAAATAGTGATTTATTTTAAATATGTTATTAATAATCTCTTTAAAGTAGAAATATAGTATGTTTGCAAATACCACCTTTGAATAGGCCTGTATCAATAGAATAAAATAAAATTATTAATAATTATATTAAAAAAAAAATAAAAAATTAGAATACTCCAAATTATTACAGAATGATTTATTAATTCCACCAACTAAATATATGAGGGTCTTACTGTTTATATAGCAGTTTATAGCCAATTAACTAATATGAAAAGAAATTAATAATTTAAAGGAATGTAGTCTATCACCATTCTGACCTAAATCTCTGCTGTTTCTTATCCAATTTACATGATTCTTTTTTGGAAAATTTGTAGTATTTGTAGTATTTATTTACTGATTAATTTTTATAGCAAACAGATTTTTTTTTTTATTCGTTATTCGGATTATAGGTACCTTGAAACGTAAGCTCTCGAATTTCGAGGGAGAAAGGGTTTATTTTTTTTCGATTGCAAATGTTAATTATTGAAAATAATAAACCAAAAGCATATATATATATATAACTTCTTTAATATTTGTTTATTTATATAATGTCACTTTATGCTACTATCTAATTGGACGATGCTACAATGGGAGTCCTAAATTTTGCCTATCTAGGTTTTATTAGGATAGGAATCTTTAACGAGTACCTGACATCGCACAGGCTCTGGACCACCTTTTAACATCCCCTCCGAAGGACGGCATAACTAAGTACTTTTTACTCCCATTAAAAAATCCTAGGAACACCAGCGGGTTTGAACCCGTCATGTTTGGCATAGGAGGCTGTTATGCTAGCCACCCAGCTACAAGTGATCCCTCTTCTTTATTTATTTTCCTTCGATTTTTATTGAAATAAATTTTACTTATTCTAGAGCACGTTACTTTTTTTTTCTTTATCACGCTTTACTGATTCTAAAACTCAATAAATTAATTAATAGCGATGTACTAATTGTAAAACACTATAGAATTTTTACTCCATCTTCGAAAATAATTGAATTTATATTTCTTATTCGTCGCGGTGTCTTAATCCTAAAACTCAATAAAGTTTTTTCTCGTTCTTAAAAAAAAGTACTGTTATGGGTGTATTATGTCTGAAATTTCCATATTTTATAATTATTCGCGGTTTTTTAGTTAAAAAACTTTGATAACATTTTTTTTCTATCTTCAAAAATAACTGAGTTATTGAATTAGTTTTTAATCGGCCATCATTATAAAACTAATTGGCTAGTATAAACGTCGAGGTTTAAGAATCATTAATAAATGCCCTAATATTTTTGTGAAAAGTTTAAAAAAACTTGGACTTGTAGTTGATTTATTTTTGTATACCTTATTCGCATTATACATATCTTGAAATTCAAGCCCTCAAATTTTGGAGGTTTTTTTTTTTCAATTTTATGTTATTTTTTTCGGTCGATTAAATAGGTTCCATATTAAAAATAATAAACAAAAAGTATTGGTTTATGTTAAATCTTTCTAAAGCTGCCGACTTGGATCAAATCTTTCAATCATGCCACATATTGCAATACTTAATAGTGGCAAGAATAGTAGTTTTATCGAATGTAAATGAATATTTGTAAAAAGTAGGGGTGGGCATAATCGAATGATCGTCATAATCGGATGCTCGGACTTCGATGATTTAAATAATCGAATGATTTCATAATCGAATGATTAATATGCATTTTAAGAGACGATATGCCACAATTTCTGACTCTGCGATAGCTGAGCCTAGGTGCAAATATGCATATAATTTATGTGATGAGCAAACAAAAAAAAAAAAAGTCGTTCGATTATCCGAGCTCCTTATAATCCCTCGATTATCGTTAAACAATTCATTTCGAATGATCATTCGTTTCTAATCCGATGATCGATTAATTCGAATGATTGAAATAATCGAATGGTCCGATAATCGTCATTCCATTATGCCCATCCCTAGTAGAAAATAGGATTTTTTTTTCACTCCTACCTCGCCTTTGAAGGCTATACGGGGTTCCTCGGACCAGGGAGTGAGGTCGGAGGGATTAATGCCGAGATAAAAGTCCCCTCCGGTTCCGAGAGTTAAACTCGTAATTTTTGATTTTCAAGGTATTGGTCATCTGGTATTGATATGGTATTGGTCAATAGCTAGCCAACGTGTTTGAAGCAACGCGCTTACCATCTCGGGCCCACCCGCGCCCCCAGAAAGTAAGAATATATTTGTTTGCGGTAAACATAATAATTGTTAAGAGATATTTACGAAACTCAGTTTTCTCTAATACTCCCTCTCTTTTTTACACAACCCTATTAGGTACATATTGTAGCAGTTATGATGGGAAGTATAAGAAACAAGTATTACAATTTTAGCACTATTTTTTTATTTTTTTTTTTTACATATTCTTTCGGTAATATAATAATGCAAAAATGTAACATTATTGGGTTTCTAAAGGCAGTTGCTGCCGGACGTGACTAATTCTTCTCAACGTTCAATAATTTTGAAGAAATATTAAAAAGCCAGGCATAATGTAATGAATTTATTCTTTAATTAGCTTTATTTCGTTCTTTGGTAAAGAAAGATTTAAACTTGATGGCTTTAAGTCTTCCTTACAACTAATAATTTTAGTTTCTCATTTGGGATTGTGATATTAGACGAACTGTTGGCAAACGGGGGATTGTGTTGCCATGCCTTCAGTCAAAGGTTATTAGACTTGGAAATCCTAGGGTAGCTAACTTATATTCGAGGTTCAACTGTTCCCAACTAACTTGAACCCAGCTAGAGGAACGATTCGCCTCGATAGCTGAGTAGATAAGGACCAACAGACTAAATGTTACTTTGGAATTTGCTATTAAGTTCATATGTGTATGATGGCATTTCCCTTACTCGTGGTGGGTTATTACTTATTTTTACTTTGAACTTGTTCAGGTCTGAAAGTAGCAGGGAAATAGATTAGATAGGACACTATTCTGCTAATCTCTGTATATTGGGATCGAAACCGGAAAGCTATTGAGTGTATCATTTTAATGATGACTTTCCTAGAGCTTCTTTTTTCATTTAATGTCACTGCATGCTGATCAGACAATGCTACAGTAGAAGTCCTAAATTTTGCTTATTCAGATTTAATTAGAACAGATCCCTATCTTTAACGAGAACCTGATATCCCACAGTCTCGGGACCACCTTTTAACGTCCCCTCGGACGGACAGAATAACTAAGTATTTTTTAGATGAGGAAGATGGTTGGGGGTGCGGTCATAAAATATAAAAACACATTTAAAACAAATGCTATTTTAATTATATGCCGAAGTTTCGGCCTACATTGTGGGCTGTCATCAGTGCTAAAAGAAACAACCAAGATAAGATAATAACCAATGTAATTATAGACTTAATAATGCGTTAGGTATAGAATAATAATATGGTGAAAGTTATATAATATGGGAACATAAATAAAATTTAATGTAAAATGATAATAAGATGACAGTTATAAAGTATGGAAATAAACAAAATTAAGATGATAGTTATAAAACTCCATCATTAAGTATTTTTTACTCCCATTAAACATTCTAGGGCCACCTGTAGGTTTGAATCCGGAAAAGTGGGCGTGGAATGCTGTTATGTTAGCAACTATGCTACAGGTGACCTAACTTTCCTAGAGCTTAACAGCCCTTTAAAGTGGGTATGCAAAATATTAGGAAAAATCTTGGCAGCTTAGAGTGATATTATCGGCCTAATCACCTCCTTGCACGTCTGTTCGGCGAAGAACAATAATAATCTCTATATGTGGGCTGAAACTAAGGTTCCTCACAGATTATAAATTTTATGCAATAATCTTAACGAAAAATCAAAAAAAATAAAGGTGGGACATTATTTTTGTTGTTCTCTTGTTACGAATTTAAAAAACTATTGTATTGGGGTTTTAAATAACTATTTAATTTAAATAAAAACTTTTGATTCTTATGAGTATTTTTAATCAATTATATATGAAACATTTTAATCTATTACCATCATACCGTTCTAAATACTTCCTGGCATCCTTTCTCTTCCAAGTTCTCCGATCTCAACGTCCATCGTACATCTCTGATATACTTTCATTTAAATCCTCCATCCACTCCCGCAACACTCGTTCACGGTCTTCAGACCTGTATATAACGCCTCATCGAACCGCAGCTTTCGACAGATCTTTCCTTATCCGATCCTCGTCCATATGGAATTCTATTCCTTCTTATATCCGTCATTCCAATACTCTCCCTACCTTCAAATCCCGTTTATTCAAACACTTCCTGTCTATCCAATTTTCAAATGACCTCAAGTGATTTGCAAATTTCAATAAAAATCGGCAGAGAGAAACGATTTATTATACAATTTTATTTTATGCATATTTTATTTTGCAATGTGTATATGAACATATTTTTATTTTTTTATTCTAGTCTAATTTGTTTTATTTGTTTTTCTAAATTATTATAAGAAGCTACCTATGAATTTATAACTATTATTCATTTTCTTTGTCATTTCTGTTGCTTTTTATTTATTTTTTTATTATATATATATATATATATATATATATATATATATATTTTTTTTTTTTTTTTTTTTTTTACTCTAAGACTTTGAAGCTCTAATTTAATTTGTCTGTAACATTATTCCGAAGGGACTTGTCCCAGAATAAATAAAGAATTTATTATTATTATTATTATTACATGTGTCCATATTTCAGGTAATGTTTGGAAATTAGGTCACCATCAACAAACAGTTGATGGACGACCTGAGCGTTTCGCGCCTTCCAAGCCAAAATTTCTACTAACACATCATCGCCATACACACTGCAAATTTTGTTTACCATCTAAGAAGCGGAGTTTCCTTTTCGGAAATAAAAATCATTTAATAACTAAAATAAATTTTATCTTCCATTTTGAGCAAGCAAAATTATACTTAAAGATAATGATTCTCGATTAAAACTGATTCATAAAAGCACCTCAATTAATATTTTTTTTTAGAATATGTAAACATAATTGACCAAGCAAACATGATTTTATAAACTTAAAGAGCATTAAATTGAAATATTAAACAACGTTACAAACTTCTTTTACAACCCAATAATTTTTATTATTCACTAATGGTACATACAAGATGTTGTCACTTACATTGAAGGAAGAAAAACAATGATTATGTTTAACTTTAAGAACAATTTATTTACTGGTATAAGAATTAAGTAGATTACACAACTTAGAATTGTGGGGCTTGTACCCCGTCAGTACAATTAATGTGCGTATAAATTTGATAGACTGAACAGCGATTGAATCACAGAAGTTAATAAGCGCAGACTGGCAGGCCTCTGAGGGATACAACGAGGCGTAGGTAGGAGGATTGCGTCAAGCTGATAGGCATTTAGGTGGGAACAGTCATCAGTATGTAGAAGCATGGAAACAGCGAATATCGATTTATTCATTAAAAAAAATATATTCTAGGACCAAGCCCCTTAATATTAACAGCATATTTCAACATAATATGAAAGCTATATTTAGTCAATAAAAGATTTGATCAATAATACATAAAATAAGTTAACTTAAGATATACGAAACATTAATAAGAAATAAAATAACCGAAAAATTAATCAAAATTCAATACTAATATTAGGGGTACTCACTACGTTTGCTATATCATGCTATTTGTGCTATTGTGCTAAATCCATCAATTTTATACAGGAAATAACTGTAGAAACTCGACGGGTTTAGCAAAATAACACAAATAGCATGCTGTAGCAAACGTAGTGAGTACCCCTATTAGTACTAAAATTATTGCTAAATAATAATTTTCACTAATAGTCAATAGTTATGATTGTGTGTAAGATGTTTATTTATTTGCCAACTTTTTATTTATCTCAATAATAGGTTTTTGTTTCAATTTGTTTTGTTTTTAATTTATTATTATTATTTTATTGTATATATATGAATTTATTTATGTTCTATTTTATGTAATTTGACCATTATTATTATTTTCTGTATATATAGTATGAATGTGGTCTCTTATCAATATTATTATTGTTCATTTTGTAACAAATTGTAATATATCTCAATAAAAATAATAAAAAAAAAAAAAACTAATAGTCAACAAACTGCAGGACAGGTGTGAATATAATTATATCAAGATAAAAACAAAATTAAGTGAAAAAAACAACAGAAAGCGAAAGCAGTATCTATAAATAAAAGTGAAAACCTAAATATTAGCAAAAGACTAATTATAATTTGTCTTTACTTTCTCCTTTATTGTTCAACCATCAAGTAACAAGTACTAGAAAAACAAATAATGCAACCCTACAGGCCTGATAATTGTAATTTTTTTTTCTTAACCTCTGGTTTTATTATTTTACACAAAATACAATATATATCACAGGATATTTGAAATTTCTATTACCTGATTTATCATATGGAATATTACTTGGTGCGATGCAAGCACGCTTAACATTTCAAGGGCTTTTAAGGCAAAATTGAATTTAATATGTAAAATTTTGTTATTATTTTTTTTTTTATTTAAAAGAAATTTACAACTGTATTATACAATAAAATACATTAAGTAAATGTGCTAATATATCAAGTGGGCGTGATACAGGCATGTGAAGAAACTACCTAGTGGTAGCACTTCAAAGTTTATTCAGCTAAGTAGGTCTCGAGGCCATCGTCTTTTCAGCCGTCTTGGAAGATGATCAGGAATAGGAGATGAGAGTTTGCGGACGAGTGGGTTGGAGTGGACGGGTAATTTGGAATAAAAGGAGGAATATCTAGTTCGGGCTAGATCTGAGACTAATGGGATATTTAGGTCTTTATGAATTATTTTATTGGTGACAAAGTAAGGGGCGTTTAGGATCTTTCGGAGGATTTTGGATTGCAAGGATTGAATGAGGGAAGAATTGGATGGTTTGGTGGATCCCCATAACTCAATCCTATATGTCCCAATAGTTTCTTGTCGTTTCAGTCTAGTGTGAGGATTCCAAGTAAGACGTTTGTCTAGATGGAGTCCTAGGTACCGGATCTGTTCAACTGAGGTGAGTGGAATATTGTTAAAGGAAATAGTGGGACAGGCGGACAAAGGTTTTCGACGAAGGGTGAAGGTAATTTGATGGGATTTAGTAGGGTTGATTTTAATTCTCCACTTTTGACACCATTATTCAATGTAAGAAATGTGAGACTGAAGGGTTTTGGAAGCAACAGATGGGTCATTATTTACGGATAACACACAAGTGTCATCTGCGTAGGTTTTGTGAGGACAGTTCTAGGATGGATTGGAATAACAGCTGTATATATGGTATAAAGGATTGGGCCCAGAATACTACCCTGAGGTACACCAGCGGACTGAGGAAATATGGATGAGTAGGAAAAGTTATGACTTACTTTAAAGGTTCTATCAGTGAGGTAGGATCGGATTAATAAGAAGTACGTAGGAGAGAGGAATTGGCGAAGTTTGTAGAGCAGCCCTTGGTGCCAAACTCGGTCAAAGGCCTGTTGCACGTCAAGAAAGGTTCCAGTGCAATACATCCCGCGCTCCAATGTTGAAGATATCACATCCATCACACGGTGACACTGTTGTATAGTGGAATGGGATGAGCGAAATCCAAACTGGTGGTCAGGAACCACATGGTTAATATCCAGGATTGGGTATAGACGTTTAAGGAGCAGTTTTTTTAGGATTTTCCCCATAATGGGCAAAAGAGAGATAGGACGGTAGGAAGATGGGTTTTCAAGAGGCTTTTTAGGCTTAGGGAGCATTTTGATGATTGAAAATTTCCAAGGATCAGGAAAATAAGTGGAACGCAGCGTGGCATTATATGTAAAAATTTAAATCTAACATTATGAATATTTACTCTCGAGTCAAACTTATAATTACCAGAAATATGGTAATTGTAACTTTGACTACAGAGTAAATATTTAAATTGTTATATACCTTTATCATGGGAAGATAGGATGTATTAAAAAATATATAAAATAAATGAATAAAAAGAGGCAGCATGACGAATGTTATCCGGAAGAGAATTCCAAAAGTTGGAACATGCAAGAACGCTGTTGGTAGCCGAATCCGTCATAGTTTAGTAAATTGAACATAAGAATACTGTTTACATTTTACTGTTTTAATACGTATACATTTTACGGAGGCTGCATAATCAAGGATCTCTTTCTGCCGGGTTTGAATCTACAGCCTTAAGCAAAGATGGATGATATTCTAGCAAATACCCCACAGCTGACGCCTTTAATTTTATTATGATTATTTTGTGAATATATTAATACAACTAAAATGATGAAAAAATGATACTTAAAAAAAACAAAAAACGACACCTATAAAAAATTTGAAATATAGAAAAGGTTTGAATAAATTCGTAACATAGCATTATAAGAAAGTTCAGGAGGCTGCGTTTCTACAGGCATATGGTGAGGATGAGCCCGAACAGAATAAATAAAGTAACCTTGAAAAAATGTGGGGATATAAAGAGGCCGGAGGATACATTCAGCAGATGAGGAAAGAGACAGTGAGGTTGGAAACCTCAACACAGGATTGTGTCAATAGAGATGAATATAGAGAAAAATTAAGGAAGATAAAGGTCCTTGTGGGTGCCAAAGAGGTGAGAAAGGGGAGAGTATGGAGCGAGGAACAGAGAAGAGTCTAGTCTGGGAGAATGAAGAAAAGGTGGGAAGAGAGAAAAAGAGTGGAACGTGTGGGCAAAGTTAGGGGAAATGATATTTTCGTGATCTTTAAGGCCGTTTCGCTTCAAAAAAAAAAAAAAAAAAAAAAAAAAAGTTCAGAGTAATAAATAATTAGTTGGTTCTTTAATCTTCCTAAAATGTTTAATTAATATAAATTTAATTAGTATATAAAAAGTTATTTTGTAATGTTAAATGATAATTTGTTAATGTATTTTAGTGAGGTGATGGGGAAGTCTCGCGAAATGTATATTCGTTTTGATGTCTATGTTTAATAAACGTTTTTTGGAAGATTAAGGAACGAACCAATTATTTATTATCTAATTGCATTCTCCCGATTAACCTATTTTTATTATGAAAGGGAAGATAAATATGATCTATATGCAGGATACTGCATACCTGATCATATGCAGGTAAGAAATTACAAATTTGCTTAGTTTGTATAACTTATGCTCGAAAATACAAAACAAAAAATTAAAAATGGCCTACAAAACTTCCTTATTACTTTTTTTTTTTAAGTAAACAAACATATTTTTTTCTCTATTATTTGTTTAAATAAACGGATTTGCATGCTGCATATCTCTCAGTACATGTTTGCATATATTTGCTGATATTTACAAGCCTAGCAGACTGACAGGTGAGCTTGCCGGTTGCCTTACATGCCTAGAACAGGATTTATGCCAGCGCGAACATGACTACCAGCTGGTACCGTGTACAACAAGCTTTGCAATCTGTTTACCCAACTAGTTAACATAGTTCATTTAAAAATGTTTCCCGTAACATCATTATCATCTATGATGCTTAATTATAAAATTAATACATTAATAACAATTAATAACATTTTCCCTTTAACAGATAATATTTTTTAATATAAAATGAATATTTATCTTGGTATATATATATTTTTTTTTACTAAATAAAGAAGCTCATCAAATTAAATAGCAAAACAAATTCTCGTTATGCAATTATAAATTATCTGAAGACCAAGACCATGTATCGTGATTAGAGACAATAATACCTACCTGACATCAAAAGCTTCAACAATTTGAAACTCACCCAGTTATTGTCAACATAAAATACTGAATCTATAAGAAATATCCATTTATATTTAACTAATATTCTAAGAACAAAACCCTTTACAATCGAAAGTTAATCTTGACGGTACAATTCGTACATACTTTAAATACACAATTTTCCCTCTCTATTTATTACTCCTATATTTATTTTTATTATTGTACATATATATTATATTATTTATTTATTTTTTATTTGGGGCAGAATATATCACTTTTATGTGTGTGTGTAATATATAACTTTTTATATATTATATAACTTATAATATTAATAATATATCACTTTTGTCTGTATAATATGCACTATTATTGTTAGAAAATACTTTTTTGTGTTTCTTTTCATTTTAAAATCAAATGAACAGATCCGATATCTAGGACTGAATCTTGACAAATGTCTCACTTGGAACCCTCATACAAGACTGAAACGACAAGAAACTGCTCAACGTTTTCGACTACTTCAACACTTACTAGACAAACGTTCTAATCTTCCACTTAACCACAAAAGACTCATCTACATGACTATCATAAGGCCGATATGGACTTACGGAGTAGAGCTTTGGGGCTCTACTAAACCATCGAATTCTTCCAATATCCAATCCCTACAATCCAAAATCCTTCGTAAAATCCTCAATGCTCATTACTTTGTCATGAATACACTAATCCATAAAGACCTTAATGTTCCGTATGTTGCTGATTTGGCCCGATCTAGATATCATTCCTTTCATGGCAAACTCCATTCCCACCCTAATCCTCTACAGACCTTTCTTCCTCTTCAATTCCTGACAATCCTCCGAAGCGCCTGAAAAGGAGATGGCCCCGAGACCTTCTAGTTTAGAACATTTTTAGAGTGCTTTCATTGGGAAGCTTCTCTACATGTGTTTCATGCCTTTTTACATTTCATTCCAATTTAATTCATGTATTACATTATATAGTTGTAAATTTAAATAAATAAATTTAAAAAAAAAATCGAAGGCAGAAGCACATGTATTTTGAAAAAAAAAATTTCTCTCTTAATCAAACTTTATTCTTTTTTTTTTTTTTTTTTTGTTGCTGTTTATACATTTCGAAAAAATCTTAAATTATAATCGTGACAATAATTTTCTTATTATTATTTCTTAGATAATTTATAACTTTGTATTATAAAAAATGAGGAACTGTAGAGAGGATTACTCCAAAGACTAATAAATAAATAAATAAAACAATAAATTATGTTTATATACACAAAGATAAATATTTGTAATACATGCAATTACAAAG
Source organism: Piezodorus guildinii (assembly GCA_023052935.1). Classification (NCBI taxonomy): domain Eukaryota; kingdom Metazoa; phylum Arthropoda; class Insecta; order Hemiptera; family Pentatomidae; genus Piezodorus; species Piezodorus guildinii. Next base: position 31,058,842 of record CM041292.1, on the reverse strand, counting down.
CTTATACCCTGTCAGTATGAAGGCTAAGAGAAGAACGAGCGCTGAAAAAAAAAAAGGCTGAACTGACTGATAGGTGTCGGAAAGGTAGGTCGAGGGGTCTGTGGTAGAATTGTGGTAATTCTGACCTAAGGTATTCTAGAATGAACGGTCATCATTGGACGAATCTTTGTCGTTGAACCTTTGGGTTCGCAAAGCCTATTATTATTAATGTTTGTTTGTAATAAATAAACAATTATATCAAAATAAATCATTTGGAATCATTATTGGTATCAAGTCAATCAAGATAAAATACTTAAATCAATAAAAACAAACCTATGTCCTGGATCTTTTCTCAGGTCAAAGAATAGAAACAATTAATATTTACGAGACTGGGGATCAGACACAAAGAAGACGCACACATAGTTATTCAATGGAAGGCGCATCTCCGCCCAAATATGAACACTGTGAGGAACGAGTCGCCACAAAGCAAATATTAGTGGATTGCATCCAATACGAAAGATTAAGAAGTAAGAATGCGACCGATGAGATTAAATTGCCTTAGGTCATAGGAAATTATACCAAATCCCTCAAAAACGTAACAGTTAATGAAATACATAAAATCATTTAAATTTTTATAATTTAGAACAATAACCGGTGCCTCTGACCTAACGCTGCCGTAATCAGCACGTATAGTTCGTTTAAAATAAATAGACCTAGAATCACCAACTTCAGAAAAAAAACAATCTAGTATTTTTTGCACACAACTATCATTGTTAACTTATGTAAAAGCTTTTTTTTTTTATTTATTGAGATATATTACAATTTGTATATAAATGAACATTAGTAATAGTGATATGAGATCATATTCATACAATATACAGAAAACAATGATATAGTCAAATTACATAAAATATAATATATATATAGTTTGATCAGTTCTCGACTGTTGATAATTTAAGTTTGTGTTGTTCTTAGGTTGCAGTCAATGAATAAACAATTTTATCTATGCGACGTTTCGAGAATTTATTGTTCTCATAATCATGCCTTAACAGTGGAAAAAAACTGAGCATTAATATTATTGTACAATAATTAATATATGTTGTTATTGTTAGAGATATAAAAAAGAGTACATTGAACAATGAATATTAATATGAAAATATCTATGTACCTACTGTATTAATATTCATTGTTCAATGTACTCTTTTTTATATCTCTAACAATAACAACATATATTAATTATTGTACAATAATATTAATGTTCTGTTTTTTTCCACTGTTAAGGCATGATTATGAGAACAATAAATTCTGGAAACGTCGCATAGATAAAATTGTTTATTCATTGACTGCAACCTAAGAACAACACAAACTTATATATATTTTATATATATATATATATATATATATATATATATATATATATATATATATATATATATATATTTATGTATATACGAAAAACCAAAAACCTATAATTGAGATAAATGTAATAAACAAGTGAGAAATACATTAACATCATACACAAAATCATAACTATATACAATATTTACAATTTACTAAAGGAACCCCAGACTTGGCCTTTCCCTGCGCTTGTAGAGGGAAAAGCGCAGTCCAAGATTTCCCAGTGCCTCGCTCTCAGTCGCGTCACTGGTGTGAGCCAGTGGAGGCCGAGCTAGGGCGCAATATCCACAAACATATAGGAGGATCTAACCAGTGTGAGAACTCCAATTTAAATGTTAACAAAACGTCTCGCGGCCACTGAAATAATTATTACTCTCATATGGTACATTTAAACAATAATTTGAAAGCCATAAAGCGATTATTCATATTCCTATCTGAAAACGTATAATTTTTCCCCATATGTTTTCGACTCAGCTATTACCTCAGGTAAAATATTTAGCAATAACAAAAAGAACAGATATCGCCTTTAATTCAAGTTCATACAAGGCCTCTGAGCTTAACTGCTTAGAAGTTCAGAAACCGTATGATTATGCAAAGCGATTTGTAGCAAGGTCCAGTAATACATTTATAATGCAACTCAAATCATATCCCACAATATGCCAAGGGGGTTATTAATTCAAAGTAAAAAGTAAAAAAAAAATGCTGTGTTGGTTATACTATTTGTTAGGCCATACGTATTATTAAACGAGTTTAATTCATATATTATGGTTATGGTCATCTCAAATACTGATAATATTTAAATTATTGGAAAAATTAAATGCCGTTTATATTATTATCTAGATGTATAATAATAAATTGCAGTACATTTTGATGAGAACGCAACCCCAGTTAACTAAAAAGCTATAAACAAAACCTTTTTCAATAGTAAGTAACTCTGGTGAAAGACTATGGGGGGAGTTTGGTGGTTGCTTTGTGAAGTAATACAACGGTGAAGTTGGACGGATACAAAGTTTTCTGGAACCAGCTTTGAAGAAAATCCTGAGAAAACGTACAGCCTTTGTTATTACCTAAGTTGTATAGTACATTGCCTTGTATTTCCTCGAAGGTTAAACAGAACTTATTTCCGATTTATTAATTTGGAATATGTTTAAATAATTTGATAAATTAAGAATAAAATACCATGTCAGTGTCTACTTTATCCCCTTGAAATGGATGTGTTGTGATTATGTTTACAAATATTTGGTAATATAACTACTGTAAATTTATATTAATACTAAGAAGCACCGTATATTTAGTTAATACTACAAACTATAAACTCCCAGCATCCTTCCTACATCCACAGTCTTCTTAAATTTAAATCCTCAGTCCACTCACTTGAAACCAGATCGCGAGATTCTGACCTTTACCTTCCTACACACAGAACCAAAACTTTTGATCGTTCCTTTATTCTTCGCTCTAACACACTCTCCAATTCCTTGCTAACCCATATCCGCTATGCTGCCTCTTTATTTTAATTCAAATCCCAACTTTTCCATATCTTCTGTCGTACCAAATAGACAAACAGCAAACGTGATATGTCAATTTTATCTATTAATCTACATTGAATGAATAAAGATTGCTGTTTACCGCCAAAACTTTAATTTGCTTTTAATTTAATTTTTTTTAAAAATAAGATTTTATTTTCTTAGAATACAAAATTTAGAAACTATATATATTTTTTTTTTTATGTATAGTAGTTCTTCTTATAGTAAATAATTGTAATTGTAAATAATCATTATAAATAATAATTAATCCTGTTTATTTGGTCTATTGGCCAGACCTATTATATATTTCAATTGTACATTACTGTTATCCTTAGGTGACCTAGTCCCAGAATATTTTTTTTTTCTATTCTATTCTATGACAAATACAATATAACAATAAAGCTATAATTAATTTTAAAAATGGGCTTTGTAAAAAAAAACATGAATGCACAGCAAATATTTTGATTTTATTTTATTTTTATAGCTAAGTTTTCTATGTTTCATTTAAAATATATTTTTTTAATTTATTTGACCTTGATTAACCTCGCTACATCCATGTAAAATCAATTGCCTTTATTATCATATAGGCTTTATACTAATTGAAATAGTCCTGACTGAATAATATTAAATTTCTCTTTCTCTAAATTTCTTAGATTCGAAGAAATTAAACATATCATGATAGCATTGATAAAAAACATAATATAAGATGAAAGAATTTGATTACTGAATTATGTAAAAAAGAGCAAACGTATCTATGTAGGTATTATTTTTCTCTGCTGACGGGTTTTACATACGTGGGGGAGAGGCTGTGAATGAATCCCCTTTTAATAGCATCCTTATAAAAGTCCCGCCGGGACTGGTATTCGAACTCACAACCTTTAGCGTGAAACTAGCGCGCTAGCCACTCAGCCACGGGTCCTCCTTCCCCCTCCTCCCATAAGTTAATATAGAGTGACGAAAAGGGGATAAACTCAAGTGATTATTGTACGTAACAATTTTATATTGTTATATTATTTAATCTTATTCATATTTTTCCAGCGAAACTTAAATCAATTAAACTTTTTTTAACTCCAATTTTTAAACCCGAGGTAAGTCAAAGTCGTGTGATATTCACAGTAGTTTGTTTTTTTATTATTTCATTTAGATATTGTTGATTCGCGATACCTCAATTTGTTTTCATATAGTAAAACCGTCGTCATTTGAGGCTTAGTAACAACTTTTTTTGTTTTATTTAGTAAGAAAATATACTTTTGTCTCTGATTAATCAAACATTTGTATAGTGCATTATAACCAGGTGCTAAGGTACTGCAACTGCTGCACTATCATTAGTAGGCGTCCTTGAGCTCTTCGGGGTCGACGACCCTTGAAGGTCAGGGAAGGACCAGAAGCGACCGGCGCTGGAGCCTCATCCATCAGCGGTGCCAATATAATTGTTCCTGAGGTCCGTGTTCCCACAGGTCAAGGTCCTGCGGTGGCAGGCTTGCCAGAAACCCAGGTGTTGGTCCGCAACACATTTCCAGAGCTGAGGTTTCTCCAGGTCCAATTTGACGAAAACCTAATCCAACTCCACTCCCAGGAAATGCGGCTTTGTTAACACGTTCTCACATTTGCTGGATTTGCTTATGTGAACTACTGACCTTTATGCACTCCTATATGAATTCGTTACTTATTACAGTTTAACTAAAAACATACGAAGCTGACATAGTTATTACTTTCACTTAGCTATATGAAATATATAGTAAGGAAAAGTATTGGGATCGTGAACATTTTCTAATTCGAGTTTTCTCCAGCAAAATCCGTTTTGGGTTCCCCTGAGACCAAATGAACAAGTACCGCAAAAAGGTATGTGTGTATCATTGAGGATGTTTAGCGTGAAAACGAAAATTCGTATGAAAATGAAATTTCGTATTTATGACAACTATACGCCCGATGTTACAGAAATTTTTTTATCTAACCTGAGTTAGGTGACTAACTATAAGATCCACTTTATGCTATACATTTTGCACCCTTTTTAATTTCATCGAACGTCTCTAACGATTTTGATTAACCTTTCCTTATAGATGCAAAATTTAATAAGCTTTAAATCATATTGATTTCTTTCATTTTATAGATTCCAAAAAAATGACCATATCGTTTTACTAGCTTTGATAAAAACTAATAAATATACAAGTTGAACGAATTTCATCACTAACTAAATGGGAAAAAAAACAAAATTTTTACTTAGATTTTTTTTTTCCCAGAACGTAAGAATAGTAATATATCGTTTGATATCTAATGATTTTGGAAAACAAAATTTTTTCTTATCCACCAAGTTAGTTACAAAAATAAATACATTAACATTCTATGTATATGTATTAATAATGGTATATACAGTCCACGGCTCAGGCCGCGTATTGCCCGTGGGCAATGATTTTGGAAAAAAAAAGTTTTCTTATTTATAAAGTTGATATAGTAATCGAAAACGAATAAATTTGAGTGATTTTCATAAATAATAATATAATTGATTACTTATTTGATTTATTTCTTAGTCCATGATGAGTTAAAGTCAAATATAGCTATACGAAATCGTAAATAAACAATGTTTTTTTGTATTTTTTAAAACAAATTATGCCTTCCTAGAAATCAAATAAAAACCATTAAAATATACTGGAATTTTTTTTAAACATATTTATTGATATTTACAACTTTATTATTATATACAACATGTAAATGTGATGGGCATAGTAAACTGACATGAAATACACGTAGAGACGCTATTGGGACCACTCTAAAGTATTTTAAACTAGAAGGTCTCGAGGCCATCTTCTTTTCAGACGCCGCAGGGGATTGTCAGGAATGGAAGAGGGTGACAGAATAGAAAATATTAGATTAGAGTGGAAATGGAGTTTTTCATAGAACGATTGATACCTGGCTAATTCAGAAACATATGGGACATTAAGGTCTTTATGGATGAGCTTATTCGTGACAAAGTAAGGAGCGTTAAGGATTTTACGAAGGATTTTGGATTGTAAGGATTGGATACGAGAAGAATTCGATGGTTTAGTAGAGCCTCATAGCTCTATTCCGTAAGTAAATATCGGTCTTATGATGGTCATATAAATAAGTCTTTTGTAATTAAGTGGTAGGTTGGAACGTTTGTCCAGTAAGTGTTGAAGTAGTCGTCGGGCAGTTTCTTGTCGTTTCAGTCTTGTATGGGGATCCCAAGTTAGACGTATGTCAAGGTGGAGTCCTAGGTATCGAATCTGTTCAACAGGGGCTAGTGGAGTGTCATGAAAGGATACTGTAGGGCAGGAAGTCATTGCTTTACGACGAAGGGTAAATGTTATCTGGTGGGATGGGTTAGAATTAATTTTAATCCTCCAATTCTGTCACCATACTTCAAGGTCTCGGATATGGGATTGAAGAGTGTGGGAGGCGTATTGGAATTAAATAATATAGTATAAAAGTAGACATTACAAATATTTTCGGAAAAGACTAATTAAAGAAAATCCTACGCTACTAAAAAAAAAAAGTTAATTGTTTGTCACTAAGCAACAAGACAATGTCGCCACAATGCCAAGGTACTAAGTGCGTAGTTTTTTTTTTTTTCTCTTGGGACTTGATCTACTCGTATGACCGGTTTTACTAATATGGATGATGAGGGTTGGTAGTTAAGCCAAGACAATAGTAGCGCGTAACGATTCTTGTCTTACTGCTGTATAAATTTAATTTTTCGGGGCATTATAAATTGATTTAAATTAATTATTATTATTTAAAATCTAAACAAAACCAAGATAATGCTTTTAGTTATTGTTATTTATCTCTTGCCCAATATCATATGATAATTCCCTACCTTGACTGTTCTGTTACATCAATTACCAGGTTAACCTCCTCAAAGGTGTTTTTTTTTTTCGTACCCAATAATCCAGGTAAGGCAAGTGTATTAGGTTTATTTGTATATTATCATTAATAAGCATATTCTCTTGTTGTATAATAAAATACCGTTGTAAATTTTAATAAAAATATATTTTAAAAAAAAGTTTATTTTATTTGTTATTGATTTGTTTGTATTTATAAAAAACGCTGCACATGATTACACAATGGTCTATTACTTCCAAAAAACAATATTATGATATAACTGTTTTTATAGCTGTTGTTAGGCAATTAACTAATATAAAAAACAATAAATAATTCAAAGGATATTGGCATATCAGTAATGCTTATTTTAAAACGCTATATTTCTGCTTGTTCTAACCCAATAAAAAAAAAATTGTTATTTATTTTTTTGGTCGATTATAAAATAAGATAAGTCGATACTTTTCTCTATTGTAAAAAATAACTGAGTTGTAGTAGTAATGTATCTTGATCTGTCTTTAAACGATTAAATGACGTCACGTGCATCTAGTTACTTTCTTTTTACTTTCACTTACTATATATAGTAAGAGAAAGTATTGCGATCGCGAAAATTTTCGAATTCCAGTTTTCAAAGGAAATACACATTTTAGGGTCCCCTGAGTCTAAATAACCAAGTCCCGCAAAAAGGTCTGTTTGTGTGTGTGTGTGTATGTGTGCTAACTCCCGGGCGGAAACTGTAAATCCTATGAAACTAAAATTTCACAATTAAGACAACTATATGCCCGAGACGTTACAAAATCTTTTTCATCAAAATCGGCTTACCAGAAGAGCTACTTTATACTATGCATTTTGCACATTTTTTCGATTTTCTCGCAAACAGTTCCGACGATTTTGTTTAAACTCCCTATATCGATGTAAAATTTAATTGGCTTTAATATCAGTTAGGTTTTATTTGAATTAAAATGGTTTGACAGGGCTTAAGTGCCGATATTTTAAATTTTCTTTCTCTTAAGTACCTTTAATAAGTATATTATCTTGTTCCCGCTAATGAAAAACAGGCAAATATATAAATTGAAGGAATTAAATACCCAACTAAAGGAGAAAACTAGAAAAATATATTTTTTATGCAATTTTTTGTTTTTGAATATAAGAACAGTAATATATATACAGGTATGATATACCGTTGGAAAGTTTGAGATTTTAGAAAAAAATATTATCTATTTTAAGTAGATAATATTTAAGTATTATAAAATATTCACAGGCTTTTAAAAGTTATTAGAGAGTGATGAAAAGCTGATAAAACTAAGTGATTATTTTAGATAATAATATGATAGATTTTTTAATAGAAAACATGTTTCTATAGAAATCCATTAAATTAATTCTTTAATGGTTTCACTCATTTTTACCTCTAACTGTATTTGAAAATTCTTTAATTGATTCTAAAAACGGATGTAAGTGAAAGTCGTGTGTTAGCCGCACCAGATTTTTTTTTGACATAAATCTTACATTTATAATTAATTTGGTTGTATTTTGTTAAAATAACGGAATAAAGTAATAGGGATAAAAGGATTCATGAACACTATATTTAAATAACACAAAATTTATGATAACATATAAAAAACGAATTTAAGAGAGTAGAGAAAAATAACTAGTTCTAATTAAAAGTAAATAAACAACACACATGCTTTACGAAATATTTGCACTTAGTAGAGGAACTTCCACCCAGGCTTAAATCAAATTTTGAAGGGAACAACAGAGACCACCTCATAGTAATAAAGAGGTTGCTATAAAAATTAATATAGACAAGCTCCTCCATCAAAATAGCTAAACGTGTGCAATCATGAACTGACTTATATGGACCGAAACGATTTTATGGAAATCCATGAGGTCGCAAAGACAAATCTACACATGGCCTAGAAAGTCACGACCCACTTACTAAACAATATCCGCTACAGGGTTGAAGCCATGTTGAGATTTACAACACTCTGTCACCACTTGCTTTCAATATCAGAAGTGCCGCTGGAAGAAAAGCGTTAGGATCTCCAGTAATCCTGCTTTTTCCTCCATAAGTAGTGTCCAACAGTCTGCTGAGCATAGTTTGCTAACTTGCACCTTTTTTAAAGCTGAACGGACCAAGCTGCTGAAGAAAACCTGTGTATATTTTTTATTAGATAGCGATTTTCCTCATCTAACATTTTTTTTTTTTTTAATGTATAGTTTGAAAACGGCTGTGCGTCCAACTCATTTGAACATTAGGAGAAGACATACTAGAAGGACCCCAATCATAGGAGGTGTTACATTAATGGAAAACGATTTACTTAAAAGAATGTAATTTGCAACATTAACTTCCTGGTATAATCCGCACGTTGGTGTTGACATTGCCTTGTATATTGTGCACCGGAAGAAGAAATAAATAAAATAAGTTTAATTATTTTAGGTAAACAGGGATGAATGTGCCCGGAATATTTTTTTTTTTTACTCAATTTAATTGTTATTGCTCTTTATTTTCAACATTATTAAACATATGTCTTTTCATCACTCGTATATGCAGTATACGAGCATCCTATACAGTGGATAGATGGATTTATACAGCTTTAATATAAATTAACATTAATTAGTGGCAGTTTAAACTTACAATTAAAACTTTCATCTAGAGAAAATATATATTCATAAAACAATGAGAGGTTTCATTTGTTCTATCTTAAAATTATAAACAATTAATTTCTATTCCCTCGCACTGCCCAGTTAATATATATAAAATGAAATTTACAAAAGACAATTAAAATCCCTGAATTGAACGACTTATAAAGTATAAAGCACTGGTTAAAAAATATCGCATTTTATTTATTACGACATAATTACTTTGCGAATATCAATTATTTCTCATATTTTTTTCTGTTTAGATTAAAAAAACAAAACAAAGGTTATTGAAATTTGTATAATTAGTTCACTATCATAAGATATAATACAGAGTTAACATTATTTCATAGAATTAGACTAATATATAAATCGTTTAATGACAAACGAGATATGAATCATAAAAAACTGTTAATTAAAATAAATCATAAATTTTATTAATAAGATCGGTGAAGTACGGGCATTCAAGTTTTGTTCTACTCGAATTGATTTATTGTAATTGCATTCAATTAAATATGGAAATGTCGGAGCTGCTACGAAAAAATTAATTAACTAAATGAAAAAAATTATTACATAATTATTAAAAATGTGTTAAGTTAGGGGTTAGGAAAGGAAAGATGTTAAATATTTTGCAACAAACTGTTTACTCCATTCCGTTAGTGGCCAAACTAAGTTTTTTTGCTATTTTGGTTTCCTTTGAGTATAAAAAATATCGATTTCAAAAAAAAAAAAAAAAAAGGATCACTAATAGAACTTTATGAAAACCTAGGAATCGATTTTCAAAATACGAATTTTAATATTAAAAGAAATAAAGGAAGAATTGTCCAACCTACGCAAAGTAGCATTATTTAATTTAATTAAAACGTTTCTGCTAAGATTAAACACATTTTTAAAACTTTTTATATTCAAATTCTTGATTTGCCGAAGTGTTCTGATAATAAACAAATGTGCTGTAGATACTTCAGCAGCAGATATGATAGGAAATGGAAGTGACCAGCAGCACCCATCGTAGGCTTTCCTTTCTCTTAAGCGGTATTTTAGCGATTGGCGTATTGTTTACAATTCTATTGTTGTGTTCGTGCAAATGGCTATGAAAACGCGTATAGATTTTGTATGTTGTGGTCAACGATTGGTTGTTGTAATTTCATACGAATGGATTTGTTATTTTCGTAACAGAGAGCTGCCGTTATAAGTTCAACATTATGATTAAATCGATTGCAATTTTTTTTTTTTTTGCTGAACCATAAATCTGTAAGGTGTAAGTACATATTGGCTTAAGTAGGTATGTGTATGTGTTCAGCTTCTGTCTAAGTGGGCCCCTTGTCCTCCTACAGTCAAGTGTTAGTCCTAGGTAATGTACAGAGTTGGTCAGAGGAATTTGGTTGTCACCGAAAAAAATGGTTGCCAAGGGTTTTTTTCGTAGTACCAACGGTACATGTTTTGACTTGTCATGTTTTAATCGAATTTTGCAAAAAGAGTATCAATTTTGTGGATGCATCAAGTGGTTTTGTACAGTCAGGGAGGCTATTATGGGAACATCCTGAGATGTGAAAATTGCAGAATTGTCCGTTTAAGTAGCAGGCGATGTGTATGTCATATGATAAAACTATAATTAATAGCTAAAAAACTCTGAAAATAGATTAATATAATCGTGATTTTTGCACCAGATTCTTCATATTATATGTTAAGAATTACTGTTTTGGGTTACCTATTCAAGAATGCCTATATATTTGCAAAAAAAGAATGAAAGGATAAGAAGTTGTGGATGAGGATGACTACTATAGATAGGCATTGAAGACCAGATCCTACACCATCACATCCCGGAACGGGTCAAGGGCGACAGGCCAAGGCAAATGGAAACCTATGATAACTTGGGGATAGCTCAAATTTAGGAAAAGAACGTCTTTAGAATTAATTAACCTCCGATTCCTACATCTTCAAGGTGGAATATTTGACTGATATTTATGAATACCATAGGTATATATATATATATATATATATATATATATATATATATATATATATATATATATATATATATATATATGGTTAAATACATATTTAACTTGTGCTTTTGGCGCAGATAATATTTAAAAACCAAGGAGAATACATTAATTGTTCATTTCAGTTTTTGTTTTTTCTTAGATCAAGAATAAATCAAATACAACCTTTAACTTATTAATTTGACTACTAGCTTCTTATTATGTCACCAACCATAGCTTAAATATTCCATTTATTTTAGACCTTATTCCATCACAACTTTATTGATCACTCCAATCCTCTAGCTTAACCCTTATCCATCTTCACACTTCCTTACAATCTTCCCAGAAGGTTGAAACGGCAGTTGCCCCGAGAAATGTAAATATATATATATGGAGTACTAGCACTGGCTAGATTTTCACTCAAGTGCTGTGAGAATCATATTGATTCTTATCAAATATATATTGTATTATTATTTCATATTTTTATTGTTTGTAAATATTATATGAAAGTCGTATTTGCCCACTATTATTAATGCCCTAATCAGGACACATTTTACTCATTTAATAAAAAAAAAAAAAAAAACTACAATATTTTTTTTTTCGGGCTGGACTATGATTTAGTTTACCTGAAAAAGCAAAATTCTGGAAAAAATAAGTTAGCAGTTAAATACCATAAACCATTTAGTTACGCATTTACGGGGTAGTTGCATAACATTCCAAAAAAAATAAAAATATGTTTGGAATTTAAAAAAGAATAATTGCCATTATCCAGTAACAAAACTACTTAGTTTGCCACTTCTGTCAATAACCATAAAGGTTAGAATACACAAAACTTTTATTTATTTGACGATTCTATAAAGGTGTGAAACATATTCCTTAAAAAAATGACGGATGAACAACTTAATGTTTTCGGAAGCAGAGTTCTATGTATTATATTTGGTATATTGGCTTAGAAAAAAAAAAAAAAAAAAAAAAAAAAAAAAAACTTATTTAGATTAATTTACCATTTCTCTTGATGGTAAAACATCATAATGAATAAACCTCATAAAAGAAATATTTTTTTTTTTTTTTGCTTATTGCTTTTTTTGTTAGAAAGATATAAAAATCCCAAAATTATAAACTTTATTTAACTTATGTAAAAATAAATGATATCGTTTTCAAATTGAATCCCTGCGATGCAGGGGCGAGTCTACTAGTGTACACATACAACCCATAATGAAAAGATTCTTGAAGTAAAATTAGCTTCCTCAAGCTATAATATACAAAAAGATTTAAACATAAATTACAAATATACAATTTATTTATTTATTGTAATAATAATATTCGAGAACATATCTTGAAGTGAATATTAATTATATGTAAGATATGGCAGAGAACATTCGGAGCTCGTGGGATTGAGGATTCGAAACCGCAACTTAATTAAGGACCAGAATCAGATTTCGAAGATGACTTAGAACTGATGGTGAATCGAGACAACTTGGTCCTAAGCCCCTCTAAGCCGCTCATGTCTTAATATAACTCACCTCTAGATATAAATTAATCTACTTTGCAAATAAACTTTTATTGGATTATTATAATTCCACCCAATCTTAGGTATTCCTAAACCAGAGTTAATCGATTGCCAAGTCCTTAATTCTTCATTATCTATGACTATGCATATTAAGGATGAATGAAATATGTAGAATCAGGATTAAGATCTATTTATAATCAGGAACTGACTAAAAGTTTAAAAAAGGACTTTTAATAATAAAAGACTTATTGAACATGGAGGTACTGTCCGATATCGCCGATTTTCTGTTTTTATATTTTTTGTTTATTTCTTATATTTTTTTTACCGAATAGTTCTTCCTTGTAAATGTGAAATTTACCCATATTAAAAGAAGCACAATTTACTTCCATCATCTTTATTATTATAATTACAATATAATTCATCAATATTAGTCGAAGTTTCGAGGCTTTGTCCCCATTATCAAGACTAAATTGGCTTAAAACATTTTGATTTTAGTTACATTTAATTGTTTTTTTCTACATACATATATATATATATATTCAATTTTCATAAATTCACCAATAAAATAATGCCATATAAATTAAATGATTGCCTAAAGTTTAGGCCATTTCAAAACGTTCCACAACATCACACAATAGTTTAAAATTATTTAATTAAGTAGAAGTTTATTCGCGGTGCAGTAATCATAACACTAAATTAAGTAGAAACTTTATTTATTGTGCCAACGTTTCGGCATACATTTAGGTCATCATCGATGAGATTGAAGGAAGGAGAGGTTGTTGTGATATCTCTTCTTTAATCACCCTCATTTCAGCCTAAACTTTAAGCCGAATTAATTCTCCTCAATATCTATATGCAGTCAACTGTTCTTACATCATGAAACTTTTTTAAATATCATGCATTAATGAAATTATGATAATGATTTAAAGAGATATATATTTAATGACAATTTTTTCACGGTAATGTAATTAATTATTATATAGTGTTAGATTTACTGGAATCAAATATGTCCATCAATGGCTGTTGTATTTTCCTTTAATTACTTTTCTCAAACATCAGAAAAAAGAAAACTCCAATTATTATTTCTATAACGGAAAGAGTGAAAATAATAACTCCTGATTATTTTTTTTTTTTTTTTACAGAGGTATAAAACTTTTAAAAGTGTACTTCATAAACAAAACCTACCAATATCTATTTATTTTTATATTGAAAGATAAAACATTATTTATAAAAAAAAGTTCTTATTCATACTTAAAACGCAAAACTAGTACACAAATTTAAAATAATATGCCTGAAAATTTATAAAAACTTTTAAAAAAAATAAATGAATATAATAAAAAAGTTAAAGGTTAAATTAATATCTGGTTTTCCTCATTGAGATGTTTGAAACGGAATATAATTTTTCACTTATTAATGGCTATATTATTATATTATTCTCTAGAATCATGATGGTATACATTGCAGTATATAGGTAAATAAACAATACGTATATGCAAGACAGAATACATGTAAATACGATTTGTACTAAAATTAATATTGATTTGGTCCGCCTTGGAACTGGTCATGAACATTATCATAATAAGACCATCACTTATAAATAACTGAGAAAATGGGGTTTGCAAAAATTGTTTACTAATTTTAGTTGTATTTATTTTATATGTTATTTATATGTATATATATATATATATATATATATTATATATATATATATATTATATATATATATATATATATATATAACACCCCTGATGTAAGAATTTGCAAGAACGGTTATAGTGAGTCATTCCCAAAGCAGGAATGTCTTGGCACCAGTCCAAAGCAAGTTGATGCGTCTGTTTACTACAAATCTCTGTCAGGGTCAAGAATGAAGAGTTGAATGTCTGAAAGAACGAATTGCTGTTTTGCTAAAAGTTCTATTTTGTCAACTATTTGATTATTGCTGAAGAGCATCATAATAGAAACAAACAGACAGAATTGTTGAATCGCTATATATTAACTATCATTGAATATATGGTAATTATTTTATTACTAGTTTTTATATTTTTATTTATTTATTTTTTAAATTTCTAATTGTAACGTATTGATAAATAAATTATACACATTACTGCTACATCAATTAGAAAATGAATCAGTACAATGATATGTCGAGGTTGGTTATTATAATATAGTGACGGGTGTGGGCAATGCCGGTTTAGTAAAGGAGTGATAATCATAGAGGTTGGTGCCCACCGTGTTAGAAGCACGTACCGCAACAACAGGTATAAGGTAACACGCAAGGTAAGGATGAACCCGCACCTACAAATTAGCCGAGGGGACTGGAAAGGATGGAATGCCCTGTGAGGTAGAAGCTAGAACAGCAGTTAGGACTCCTCGTAGATGGACATGGCTAGAATACATTTATTTCTATCCTATCAGGGGAGGTGATAAGATAAGTAGGGTAAACCAAAAAATACAACGATAATAATGCATAACAAAGGAATGTACATGTAATTCGTGTAACAGGTAATATGAGATGTTAAGGTCAAGTGAGGAGGATGCCATGTCGTGGACCCGCTGGGTGTAAATAGAGTTATGGCCAATCCCAACACCAAGCGTTAACCACTTATTAACTAATTAGTCTCAGATATATATATATATATATAATATATATATATATATATATATATATATATATATATATATATTTATTATATTTTTTATAGCCTTTCTTTTATTTTATTAATAAAAATATATTACAATGAGCATGGTCATATAAATATAAAAAATATATTACAATTCACACCTCAAATTAACAAATAAAAAATTATATATCTTCAGTGTGGAGAGGGTAGCTAGTGAGTATCCTCTTACTTACTCCGGTTGTCTGCGATTCGTTACAAACGGGACAGATATGATGGAATGACAGTAATAATTATAGTCTTACCAATACTGATCATTGCCTACGTGATTTATTACATTGACCACCGACGAATCCCAAACCCCTGAAATCTGCCTTAACACAATCCTCCCACCAACGCCTCGGCGTACCTCTTAGACGCATACTATTTAGATAAAAAAGATTAACTTTTAAACCATGTAACTATATCTATAAAAGATGTAACTATATCTAAGATCAACTTGTATATTTAGCCGTTTTTTATTAATAAGATGATAAGGATCTTTTTTTAGAATCTATAAATTTAAAGGTACTTTAGAGAAATATATTAAAAATAATTTAGCATTTAAGTCCTGTAAAACAACATTAATCAGAATTAAACAACATGATATCAAAAGAGACTGTTTAATCCTAATCTTTATTGGTTTTTTTTTGTTTACTATTTTAATAATAACCTCTGAAATCGACTAAACCAAAAAAAAAAATACTCCCCTTTCCTCTCAAAATTTACGTTTCAAGATACGTGAAATTCGAATAAAGAAAAAAAAAAGTTTTTCCTAATTAATAATTAAATGATAAAAATGTATGTCATAGAAGTTTTCACAAAAGGTACTAAGTCATAGAAAATTAAATTTCCTACAAAATAAAAAAAAATAATTGAAATCGGTTCAGAACTAGTAGATGTAATACGTTTTTGAAATTGATAGTGGTGATATACCCGTTCGCATTGGATCATTTATTGATTTCCATTTTAGCTAATTGCCTATTAACAGCTCTACCTTAATATATTTATTTAGAAATAATAAACCATTTTGTAAAAATTTTCAGCGTTTTATTTTATTTTTTTTAATTGAAAGGTTCATAATGCGAGGTATAAACTAGCACTTTTGGTCAATTTCGGTGATAAAATTTTCGTAACATCTCACGTGTGTAATTGTCTTAAATATTTTTATTTTTTTTTTTATTGAGAAAATATTACAATCTGTCCCAATTTGGACATTAATAGTAGTGCTAAAAGATATCATACATACTACGTTCATACAATATTTACACAACATAAAATTACAATAAAATATATACACAATAATGAATCAAAACAAAAGTCAATAATTCACTTATACCTATATACACATACACACACTCATACATACATCACATTGAGTGGAGAATCTAGCCAGTGCTAGAACTCCAATATATTTACAAAAGGTCGCGGGGCCACTGCCGTTTCAACCTTCTAGGTGGGTTGTATGGATGAGTGGAGCTGGATAGGGATTGAGCTAAAGGATTAGGATGATGACTGAGGTTCTGGTGGAATTTGGAAAATTTGGATGGAATTAGGTCTGAAATAAATGGAACATTAAGGTCGTGGTGCAAGGTATAATTGGAGACATAATAAGGAGCATTTACTATTGTACGGAGGACTTTGGATTGAAAGGATTGAATGCGTTTGATGTTAGAACGTTTAGCTGTCCCCCACAGTTCAAGTCCGTAGGTCCAGATGGGCTTTAGTATTGTCTTGTAGATTAATAATTTGTTGTCAACTGTAAGTTCAGATTTTCTGTTGAGTAGTCGGTATAACTGTCCGAATCGTCGGTTGAGTTCTTGTCTTTTAAGTCTTGTGTGTGGGTTCCAAGTCAATCTTTTGTCTAACAGTAAGCCAAGATACCGGACTGTATCTGAGAGAGGAATCGGTAATGAGTTGAAATAAACTGGCGGACAGGATTTTCGTCTAAGAGTAAAGGTTATATGTTTACATTTGGCTTCGTTCACCTTTACACGCCAGTTATTACACCAGTGTTCGATAAAGAAAAGGTGTCTCTGAAGGTTTAAGGATGCTGTTTCAGGATTGGAACTGGATGATAGGATGACGGTGTCGTCTGCAAAAGTTGCCAGAAAGGTATCAGGATGTGTAGGAATATCAGCAGTGTAAAGGATGTAGAGGATGGGTCCCAAGACGCTGCCTTGAGGAACACCGGCCTCAACGGGATAAAGGTTAGAAAATTCTTCACCACAGCGAACTCGGAATCAACGGTTCGAGAGATAGGATCGGAGAATGAGGTATAGGGACTGGGGTAAATGGGTTTTCAGCTTGAAGAGTAATCCAGTGTGCCATACCCGGTCAAAAGCTTGCGCAATGTCCAGAAACGCACCAGAACAATACTCTTTGCATTCATGAGCTGAGGAAATATGGTCTACAACTCGGAGCCCCTGTTGAACAATGGAATGCTGAGGACGGAATCCAAACTGATGGGAAGGAAGATTTTGAGATTCTAATATGGGTAGGATACGTTTAAGAAGAAGCCTTTCGAAGATTTTTGAGAGGATGGGGAGTAGACTAATAGGCCTGTAGGATGAAGTGTTGTTGGAAGGTTTACCTGGTTTTAAAAAAAGGATGATAGCGGAATGTTTCCATAACAGAGGAAAATAGTTGGTGCGGAAGGATGCAGTTGTAAATATAAGTTAGGAATATAATAGCTTTCTGCGGAAGTTGTCGGAGGATCTGGGGAGTAAGGAGATCGTGTCCAGGAGATTTACGGAGAGTCAGTTTTTGGAGTAGATATTTGACCTCAGAGGGATTAATAGCTTTAGGAGGTAGGGAAAGTGGAATCGGTGACATAAGAAAGTCTTGCACTTTTGCGGTGTGATTGATGTGGGATTCCGGGTGAGGAGTGAATACTTTGGAGAGGTGTGTGGCGAATTCCTCGGCTTTATCTTCATCAGACGCAGCCCAGGAGTCATCACCACGTCCGAGAGGATGGGAAACATGATGGTATTTTAGGATCTTTCTCGTGACATTCCACAGGGAATTATCACGAGCTGATAGAGAGGAGAGGTAGGAATTAAAGGACTGGGAACGGAAGGTCGCCAACTCCCTCTTCAATTGTCTACAATAGAAGTTATAGGAGCGGCGATCTGTTAGGTGTCGGGTGCGCTGCCATAATGATCTTGCTCGGCGTTTGGTGTGGATAAGGTCTATAATAGGTTGTGGAAAATGATTTTGGTCTGGATTTATATTGGAGTGTTTAGGAGAGGAAGCAGTCCAGACAGCTTGTTGGATGGCGGTGGTAAAGGAATACACGGAATTATCTAGGTCATCTTGGGTTTTGAGGGTTACTCTGAGGTCAATATTATCGGTCAGGATTTGGCGGAAAAGGTTCCAGTTGACAGGGCCTCGGATGAATGATGGTGGAATGGGTTTTGGAATTGGAGTGAGAGATACTTTTAGGATCAGTGGACTATGGTCTGAGGATAGTTCATCAAGGCGAGTTAAAGACAAGTTGAGAGAGCCTAATCCGCTGTGGATAAAGAAGTCGAGGATGTCAGGATTGCGGTTAGGATCGGTTGGCCAGTAGGTAGGGGAGTCAGGAGGCAGGATATTAAAATTTCGGGAGTTGAGTGCAGACAGCAAATTTCGTCCCCGAGAATTCGTGGTTCTGGAACCCCACTGCTGATGATTGGCGTTTAAGTCTGCACCCAGAATGAAACGATTTCCTAAGGAATCCAGGAAGGATACAAATTCAGAATTGGAAATGGAATGTTTAGGAGGGCAATATGCAGATGTGAGGGTTACCGGAAAGGAAAAAGTCTTGATTACTATGGCTGTGGCTTGTAGGAAATCATAGGTGACGTTTGATGGTGAAGGGATATGAGAAATTTGATGTTGAGGAGTTTTTTGAAGATTAGGTAAACTTTGAGGGATAGATTCTTGTACAATAGATTGAGAATGTTGAGGAAAATGTTGTTCCGGCAGTGCCTCGACTTCATGATTCTGGTTATCACCTTCAAGCAAGTGGGCAAATGACACGTTAGAATTTACAAGTTTAGATGGTTCTCTTCTGCTTCTGGTTGGTACAGCTGTTTCATTCGGATCCTGAGGTTTTTGGTATCTGGTTCTGAGTTTCTTGTAGATTTCACATCCCTTGTAGTTAGCCGGGTGGTCCTTGAGGCACAGAGCACATACAGCGGGTGTTGATCTTGATCTTGTACATTCTTCTGTTTTATGCTGTTCACCGCATTTCACACAGCGTGGTATGTGATGGCAATAACTTTTGGTATGACCATATGCCTGACAGTTATGGCATTAGACTATTTCTTTCTTTGTGTAAGGTTTTTCAACTTTTACACGGGTATAGTACAGTCTACTGAGGTCA
Organism: Piezodorus guildinii; assembly: GCA_023052935.1. Taxonomy (NCBI): domain Eukaryota; kingdom Metazoa; phylum Arthropoda; class Insecta; order Hemiptera; family Pentatomidae; genus Piezodorus; species Piezodorus guildinii. Next base: position 31,038,953 of record CM041292.1, on the reverse strand, counting down.
TAGATTTTTTCGACTCCTGCTGATGGTTCCAAGTCCACGAAGAATAGAGGCAGTGGACTTTAATCTTTTAGAACGTTGGTGACTTGCCTCACTTGGAATCCTAATTCTGTCAGTTCTTCTTTGATAGCTTCAACGGGTGTTGAGGAATGTAGGTTTCTGATTACGACCCTTAATGCTCTCTCTTGGCGCAGCTGATAAGTATGAAAGTCAGCTTTGGTCTCAGTCAGATATTTTACAATCTTTCTGTAGGCTTCAGCAGTAGTCGAAGATATTTTAGTATCATTGGTTCTACTTATACAATAATAACTATTAGGATCAGTTACTTTGTTTAAATGCGCACACATCAGTTTAAAATTTTTAATATTTTTATCAAATATTGGTGGAGGTAGTGGTTCTCTGGGTATAGGAGAAGATTCCATGATTTCTTTTTCATTTTGGAGGATCTGAAATGGATTCGGTGTAAAAAACGGAGATTCATCAGTTATTCCTTGTGATGATGTACTGGGCTGTGGTTCAGATCCTAATGAGGTAGCTGACGCGGTCGCTGGTGGAATCATTTTTTTATTTTGTTCACGGCGGGGTCTCTGTTTTGTGGGAGACGAGTTCGAACCTGCAGATCTAGATCTTTTACTTCCGGACTTTGAGGACATGACTTGATGAAAATATCTCATTGATTAAGAAAATAATAATAATAATAAATAAATAATGAGATAATAATTAAAGATAAAAGAAAGATAATTAAAAGAAAAGCAAGCCCGAGCTTGCCGAGCTAGCGGCAATCAGCTGATCAGTGACCCTTCTTTCACTTTTTCGTGATTGTACAAAGTAAATTATAACTTTGCTTACCGAAAATTCTCCAATATTCACTGCCGTAATATTCCTGAAGTCTAGTGATGTTCTCCAGACTGAATTCTAGCGAATTCCTACTGAAAAAAGCAAAAATCTGAGATACGATGTAACGTATGACTGTTATCATCGAGCACATCAGCTGATATGTCTTAAATATTAAATTTGATTGTAGTATGGCCTTTTCACACACACAAACACATACATAATGGCAATACTTTCTCTTACAATATACTTCAAATCTAGGTAAGTAGAAGTAAAACAATACTTTTTCTTACACTTAAGTGCTTTGGAGCGGCTTGGTCTAGTGAGTAGAACGCTAGTCTACTGTGCTCCGGGTCCTGGGTTCGAATCCCGGCTGTGGCGGAATATTATTTATTCTGTTATTTCGCCCGGGGGCGATCCTGGGGCATGGAGACCCTCGTGGGGCACACCCAGCCTCTATAAAGTGGGTACCCATAAAAGGGGGACAAACCAGGCGGCTGAGCGTGATCTTGATCGAATCACATCATTGCACGGCCGTTGGCCTAGAAACAGTACGAATCTCTACATGTACTGAGCCCAAAACTCTTTTTTTTTTACACTTAAGTAAAAATTAAAAACCTTCGATTTTGAAGTACAATATTAAACCCTCAAACAAATATTTAAATTATGCATATTGACAATAGTATAAATACATATGTAAATAGGCCTATATTATTGTTGAATATATCTTGAAGTCCTTCCAATCTCCCCAGTCCTAAGGTTTCCAATATAGAAGGGATCTGACCCTCTTTTCTCTTGACTAACTTCTTATATTGAAAGCTCTTTACTGTACCAACTCAAGGTTATGATAAAGTTCTACAAAGTTGTAATAATCATACAAATGTAATAAGAATCCATACTATTTCACAATAATAAATGCGGTAGAATTGAATAATAAAGTTAAACTACTATATATTAATACATATTGTATAAATGGCTTTTATGATTATGACAATATGTGATAATTTTTGTGCTTAATTATATTGATATTTTCTTAATTGGGTAATTCCTGTTGAAATTCTTGATAAATACGTCCGATCGTCATTTATTAATTTACTCATGATCCATTTATCAGATACATAAATACATTCCCACAATACCTTGATACGAGAATATATTTTAATTAAGAGAGAAAAAAGATTTTGGTATAGGCTTAGAATGAATAGAGAAAATATAATCCATAATTTAGGTGTAAAGAAAAAATGTTTTTACTATTAATGTGAGAAATGTAAATATGGATATGAAATAGTAATAACTTAATCTGGAGAAGAAATTAGCAAGAAAGCACTATATTATTATATAATATACTTTGTTAATATAATGCATAGGAAGAAAAACCTGAAGGATTGATAGGATGTAGGAAAAACAATGTTCTTGTACTAAGTTTCTTCTACAATTGGTACTTTTTAAGAACAAAATTTTAAACCATATCTACTTCAATGACTTAAAGAGCTATTGGTACAATATGAAAAACACGGCATTCAACATGAAAACAATTTATACACACCCTTGAGAGTAATAAAAAGTTTTTATTTTTAGAATATAATAAAACTAATTTCTGAAACCTCGTGAATGCGGAAAAAGCTGATATACTATATAAGCAAGTTTTCATGAAAGAAGGTAAGTCGAAGAACTATTCTCACAAATGGGATAAATGTTTAGAAGCTTAAATGTATTAAGAAATTGTTGATATGCCTGTATCTGCTGGTTTGCTATTGTAAATTTAGCAGAAAATAATAAGATTTGCCACAAAATAAGAACTCATTCGTTGTGTTGGGTTGTCCGAAAAGTTCGTAGAGATTTTTAAAATAAAATTTATTTTTTATTTTTTCTACCAAAAATGAATCACAAAGCTAATGTTTATTTATATTCCTTTAATCCTCAAGGAATTAACTATGTTTACGCACTGAATTCGTCGTCTTTATTAAGGTGCTGAATTGTGGTTTATTGAAAACCAACATGAGTGACGATTAAGTTCATTTTTGGCATATTATGCTGTTCTTTTTAAAAAAAATGGGAAAATGCAACGGCACGGTTCAGAAGTGGATGCTTGCCGAAGTTCAATTTTTGACATCGAGGATATTAGGACGGTCATCGCAAAAAAATCCACGAATTACTGTTGAGATAGCTGTGGAGTTAAGTGCATGCAAATCGACCGTTATTAATCATCTCAAGAAGGCCAGTAACAAAACCATACTATAAATTGGGACTTTTACTGGTCCAGTTAGATCGATTAAAGGCAATTAAAGAGAAACGGCCAGAGTTGGCATATCGAAAAGGATTGCTATTCCATCAAGACAACGCTAGGTCCTATGTTTTTTTTTAATGACTCGGCAAAAGTTATTAAGATTCAGATGGGAGGTTTTACCTCACCCGCCGTACTCTCCTGACATTGTTCCTTCGAAATACCATCTTTTCCGATCCCTCGAAAATATTCTACAAGGGAAATCCTACTCTTCATAAGATGACGTCAAAACGGACCTTCTATTGCTCTTCATGGTTAAGGACAGTTATTTGTAGAAAAAAAGGATAATCGCAAGCCGTTGGGAAAGGGTAATCGCTAACGGTGGTAACCATTGTGCAAATTAAATAAATACATTTTAATGTTTGTCCAAATTCCTTTCCGAATAACCCAATACATTAAATAGTTGAGAGACCCACAGATTGTTCGATAGTAAAGTTATATTAATTGCTGTTACTGTTACCAAAAAGGTATGCATGTGTAAATGCATAGAATATGGAATATTTTGAGAGTAAAGCCGTGGTTTACAGCTACTGTATTATAAATATTTATTTTCTTTGTAAAAAAAAAACAACAAAAGATCTTAAAAATATACTTATTTTCTCTTTGCCCTTCGAAATAACTCAAATATTATGATTATACCTGCCCAGCTATTTCCAATTATTTATTATATAAGGCGATGTAATTATCCTGCAGAAGGTCCATTTATAGCAACCTCGGTCGTTGACTTAATCATGGATGATAGAGACTTACTATTCCTTTCTAAGCACGTCCTGACAGGGCTAAGTATTGGTCCTTGTACAATGCCGTGTATTTACACGCTATGTCTTCTGTAACATGTTTCGCAATAGTGGATCTCACCGATGCACCAGTCACGAACAGGAATCTGTCAGTAACAGCAAAATCACAAGAAGATGCACAATACCAAATCGAGATACTAATGAAAATTCGATTCACATCTTTTTTTTCTAAAGAGGAATCGAGTCAATTCTTCAAATTGTTTTTTTTTTCGAAGATAGTGGCGTCTTGAAATTACATTTATTTTTAAATAAATACAACAGTACTTAATGCATATCCTTCAAAATAGTAAAAAATCGTTCTTCTGATGCGCAAACTACGATCCCAAGCTAATATAAACTGCTTTGTACCAATTTTTGCATCTAGAAGAGGTTAGTAACAGAAATTGTTCTTTTTGTTTAGTAATTGTTTTAATTCCAACAACGATTTTTATTGAGTAAAATTACAATCTGTCCCAATTCGGACATCGATAGTAGTGGTGAAAGATATCATGCATACTACATTCGTACACTATTTACACGACAATCGTTTTAAATGAATCAAGTCAACAATGGTGGTTCTCTTTCTTTTTTTTTTGTTTGTCGTGATTTTTTTTTGTTTCAAACTTCTATTATTATCCAATGTAATAGATTCGAAATAAAACAAATATGTACCTGCATGGACCTTACACTGCACATTTAATCATATCCTCTTCATCAGATATGTTTATTGTTTAGAATTCTTCCGACGAGAATGGTGTCTTGAACTAAAAAAAGTATATATATATTTCATCCAAAAAGCATACGTGATGTTTGAAAATTGTAGTTCTTTCCGGAAGTTACTAATTGTAAGTTCATATTTAACTTAATTTCCAAGCATTCTAAAAAATATTCTTTTATCAAAAACTCAAAGCTATATTTCAATGCAAATATAATCAATTAAATTGAAAAAAAAAATCCCTGAATATTACCTAACATTAGATAGCACCAATTCCAAATCATCGTGTTGATTTTATGGCGCATCCCAATAAAGAAACATTTTGTTTTTGTAATAATGCATCTACTATTTAATGACTACGATTGAAATATATTGTTAAAGATAATACCCAGGCTCTAAGAACTGATGATTAAACCGAAAAAAATTGTTCTCAATGAATTACTAATATTTAGAACTACAATATATTAGAAGAGGAAAGAGTGACTCTTGGGAAACAAAGATGGCGTTGTACGATTCAATGATCTCTTCAGTTCTCCTGTACGGATCAGAAGTTTGGAGCCTGAGATATTTAGATGCTTTAGAAATTTCTCAAATGAACTTTATTAAATACCTATATGGATGGCCCCAAAACACCCCAAACTATGTAGTGAGGCTAGAGACAGGTAGAAGTCCTCTAATCTCAAAAGTTATGAAAAAAGTAATCAACCATTGGTCTAAACTGTCATCGATGCCTGAAGAGAGACTCCCGAAACAGTGTTTTAACAGACTAAGAATGCTAGATGCAGAAAAGCCTGATATAGATTACAACTGGGTTTCACAGGTCAATATGATAGCCCACAACTATGGATGTAGAGAAAAAATCAATGCGCCTCTGGAAAACGATATTTTGAATCACAAAGCCGATATTATCGAAACAATCATAAGCAATAACTATTCAACTGACATTAATAGAGCAATGAACTCAAATAGTAACCCGATATACCGATTACTCAGCAGTTACAACCTACATAAACCAGAAGAGTACTTAACATATAGGCTAAATTTTAAGAAAATAAGATGTATCAGCCGACTAAGGGTAGAAAACCCAGAGATCATCAAACTCCACCATGGAAACAAAACAATTATTATTAAGGCAAATGAACTTTGTGTATTTTGCAATGATTATTTCAACAATAGTTTGTACCATATCCACCTACATTGCCCAACCTTTAAAGACAATAGACAATATATCATAAAACCATCTGAATCCATATCCTGTGACCTACAAAAAATTGAAAATATCTTGAACATTAATAGTGAAGCCAGACTGAACAGTCTTTATATTTACATCTTAAACATATGTAATAAATATGATTCTATTAGTTCTACTTAAACAATATTACGTAAATAGTTTTCGAAACCATTTAATCACTGTACTTTTACCACGCTTCCGTTTATTTTAGATGTCTCACTATTTTAAGTTTAATATTGTGTAGTAATCAATATTATGTTAAAAAAAAAAATGTATTATCCAGTTCGTTTTATTTTTGTTTACTATTTTGTCAAGGAGTACATGTTTTATCTTTCGTTTAATGTTTTGGGTAAAGAGCACTAGACTCAGGTTATATTTCTTTTGCAATTGTATTTTATGTTGTAAATTTGTACAAGACTTTGTCTTTCACAAATAAAATATATTCTATTCTAAAAAAAAAAAAAAAAATACAATATACTATCTTCTAGGAAACCTTTTACTTTCAGTTACCATGCGCAATACAATGAGTCTGTTTAATACCTCAATGATTCATTTTACAACCTAAGGCTTTACAAATATTTTTTATATAGGCAATTTTATTAATTTCCCAATGACAACCGGCCGACCTCCTGGACATTATCTGCGGACCAGCTACTCTTGACAGTTCGGAAAGGTAAATAGAAGCAGGAATTATAAGATCCTATAGGTAAGCATTCCAACTAATAGCCCTGAAAAGAAAGATATATTATAAATAAATACATTTTTTTGTATCGAAAAAAGTATTTATTTTTTATCCATTTAACGTCACTTTGTGCTACTGTGGCTAATCGGCCAATGTCACAGTAGGAATGCTACTTTTTGCCTATTCAGGTTTGATTAGGACAGGGATCTTTAACGAGTACCTGACATCGCACAGGCTTGGGACCACCATTTCACGCTCCTATCCTTCCCACCCTTAATATGATATTAGCATGTAATTTCTGCTTCCTTTATAGAACTCCTAGGGCCATCTATATCCAGGTTTTTAACCTACGACCTTGCGCATAGAAGGCTGTTATGACAGCCCCTAAAGAACAGATGACCCCGAAACAGTAAATAAGAAGGTTATTTTTCTATATTTACCTTCTTTTTTTTCCAGTCACTGCAGCAGACATGGTTCATGTAATGAATCTCTAATGTAATCAAAGGAACAAAGAAAATGAATAATTTTAGAAGGTGTTTTTGAGTCACATAATGGAATAATTTTCTTGGAAAGGAGAAATAATAATTATCGCGGGGATTTAGCCCTTGGCCCAGATGATGGTGAGGTGATGAGGCCAGAAAGTGAGGATTATTATTCCGGCATTCCAAAACGTGCCAACACATCATCTTGGAAATTAGATGGCGCCACGGGTGGTGTCTAGAGGGTTCCTCCTTGGATTTGCCTCTGTTATGATAATCTGAATAATTTATCTTTAGGCTGCACCTTTATTAAGTAATTGTCTACGGCTGAGAGATATTCCTACATAGGATGCTAATTACTCTAAGATTTGATTTCTCTGTTTTCAGGTTTTAATTTTACTTTTACTTACCTATATATGAGATATATAGTAAGGGAAAGTATTGTGATCGTGAACATTTTTAAATTCCAGTTTTCATCGGAAATACAATTTTTATGGTCTCCTGTGTTTAAATGACAAAGTCTCGCAAAGGTCTTTGTGTGTGTGGTGAGCCTAGCACGAAAACAAAATGTACGAAAGTAAAATTTCATATTTAAGAAATCCATACGCCCGAAAAGCTACAGCTCATTCTTCATCAAAATCTGCCAACCAGAAAAACACCTTTTTCCACGCATTTTACACCTTTTTACGATTTTCTCAAAAAAGGCCCTAACGATTTTGATTAAACTTAATTAATATATGTAAAATATAAGGGGTTTAAATTCTGATTGAAATAGTCTGAATTGGCTTAAATGATATTTTAAATTTTCTTTCTCTTAAATACTTTTAAGATTGCGTATTCGAAAAAATAAATCATATTACCTTATGAGAATGGGTAAAAAACGGCTAAATATGGAAGTTGAACAGATTCGATGTCAAACTAAGGAGAAAAAAGAAAACAAATATTTTTTTAATGATTTATTTTTAACATTAATATAGATGTATAATAGTATATCGTTAAAAAGCTAAAGCTTTTAGAAAAAAAAATATTAACTTATACAGAAAGTTATTATCTTAAAAGTTAAAGGAGAGTGCTGAAAAACCGATGAAACTGATTGTTGTAGATAATAATAGAATAGACTATTTAATAATACACATGTTTCTATCGAAATTAAATTGAATTAATTCCTAAACCTTATTGCTTTACTTACTTTTATACTTCATTTCTAAATGTATTTAAAAAAAATTAAACTGATTTTAGCAACTTAGGTGCGTGAAAGCCGTGTGTTGAGCTTTTTGGTTACATTTACTTTGCATACTGTGTGACCTTCAACTTGACTACAAAAGGCTGATTTACATGACCATCATAGTTGATGGTCAATCTGGACTTACAAAGTAGAGTTTTAGGTTTGTACCAAACCATGGAATTATTCTCGCATATAATCCATACAATCCAAAATAATTTGTAAAATCTTATTTTGTCACTAATAAAATCATTCTTAAGGGATCACTTGTAGCTGGGTGGTTAGCATAACAGCCTCCTATGCCAAAGATTACGGGTTCAAACCCACAGGTGGTCCTAGGAGTATAAAATCCTTAGTTATGCCGTCCTTCGGAGGGGACGTTAAAAGTTGGTCCCGAGCCTGTGCGATGTCAGGTACTCGTTAAAGATCCCTATCCTAATAAAACCTGGATAGGCAAAATTTAGGACTCCCACTGTAGCATCGTCCGATTAGCCATAGTAGCATAAAGGAACGTTAAATAATTAAATAAACAAAATCATTCATTATGACCTTAATGGTACATATCTTGCTGATTTGGCCACAACCAAGAACCGATCTTTCCATGGCAGTCTCTATTCTTACTCTACCACGTTAGTTTGAATCCTTGCTTCTTTTTCGATTCCCGATGATCCATTAAGGTGTATGAAAAAAATTATGGACGCGTGACCATCTGAATTTGAATTCTGATCGGAGTACAGCAATTGGTTAGTTTTCCTTTATGAATTTAATGTCATTGTATTATATTTCCATCACATTTACTTGATGTATTTCTTAATACAGTTTTGTGTGCAGATAATGTCTTATTATTATATCCCGCCTGTGGCACTATGTTATTTATTCTTTTATATCAGTCGAGGGAAGACCCTGGGGTATGGAGACCCTTCAAGGGTTGACCCAGCTTCTATAATGTGAGTACCCTAAAATGGGGGGAAACCTGGGGGCTGAGTAATCCAAGGTCTAACTATCGCATTGTACGGCCGTCGCAAATAACGACGAATTTCTATTTGCGCAGAGCCCAGGACACTGTGTAATTTGGGGGCGGGGTAGCTGAGTGGGTTAGCGCGCGTTGCTTTGACGCGCGTTGCCTAGCAACCACAGAGAACCATAAATTGGAAACCAAAAACATTACGAGTTCGAGCCTTGGTACCGGGGGGACTTTTATTTCGGTACCTCACTCCCTGGTCCGAGAAACCCAGGTATAGCCTTCAAAGGCGAGGTAGGGGTGAAAAAAAATGGACACTTCATGGGCTATAGAGATACAGTTTTTTTTTTGTTGTTGTTTTCTTTTGTACAAATACCTATATTAAAAAATATTTCTATTACTTTTATAGTAAATAATTTTACTAGTTTTTCTATCTTTCTTCTCAGGTCATTTGTCGTTAAGCAAATTTACTTGATGTATTATTACATACCGTTTTTAATTTTAATAAGTATTCTTTTTAATATATATATTTGTTATACCAACCACTTCACTACACAGTGGCATTTACATAAGCATTGTATATACATGGCAAATACACATCGTGTCATTTCAAAGATTGAATCGATAAAACGTCGAGTCATTAAAAAGATTCCTTCTAATGGTAAATTAAAGTGGTGATGTTTACGCCATTCGGAAAGTAAATGCTAAAGTTGAAGATAGCACTTACTAGGATTCTGTGGCATTTCTCAACCGAGGTGAAAGAAGAAGCGGTCACATCTTGCCAAACATCTGATGTTAACTTGATAAGACGTTTGCAACGAATCTGCAATTTTGAGGGAGATACCCACGACTTTAGAGAACCGAATCTTAAAAAGGGGTTTTCAGAGTGACCTGGCTTTGACCTCGGTAATTTCCGAAAAGAAATACAGAAAACCTTGAATATCTTTTAAAAGTTTTGTTGGTGCTGTAAATTGTAAATACCGGACTGGTGGCAAGAGTGATGAAACATTCATTTGACTCCCCAGACCGGAATTAATTTGATGACCTATTACCAACGGGTCGGATAGAAGTAATACAAGCTGAAAACGAATGTTACTAAAAATAAGATTAACCGAAAATGATTGATTACTCGTTTGTAAAATACTCATAATCGTATGAAAATAACTATCAGTTACTTCAAAACATAGAAAAGAAATTGTGAGCGGAACACACGACTGTCACTTACTCAAATCAATTAAAGATCTTTTGAATGAAGGTAGAGTTGAAAAAGGTTACAACCAGGTAAGAGTTACGATCAGTTTCTTAGGAAACCAATGTTTTAGATTAAATAATATAACAGTTGAATTTTTTATGTCCTTCGTCAATTTTCATTATCTTCCACAAATAGGTAAACATGATAAAAAAAAAATTATAAAATTTATACCTTTCCGACAGTATATTATACATCTATTTTACCATTCTTGTGTACGGAAAAGAAAATTAACTCAAATGAAATATATTTGCTCTTTTTTTGTTTAATTAGTTATCAAGTTCATTCAACTTGTATATTTAGTTTCATATCAATGCTAATAAAATGATATGTTCAAATTTTTTTAATCGAGAAAATTCAAGGTACATAAGAGGACTTTAAGCCCTCTCAAAATATTTTAATCAGAATGAAACCTACGTGGCAATAAAGCAAATTAAACTTTATATTTGCGAGTTTTATCAAAATCGTTAAACCATTTTTCAATAAATTCTTTAAGCCTTTTAAATTATATATATATATATATATATATATATTTTTTTTTTTTTTTTTTTTTTTGTTTGTTTGTTTTTTTTATGTTGGTCCTGCTAAAACTCAATACATTTTTTTTCTAACTCAAAAAATAACCAAGTTATGGGGGTAGATATTTTTTTTTTCTAGATATTTTTTTTCTTTTTATAATCATTCGCGGTTTTTTTGTTTAAAAAATCCTCTATATAGGCATCTGAGTTCTTGAATTAAATCATTTTTCATCGGATGCCATTTTAAAACTAGTGGGATATCAACTTCTAGGCGTTAGGGTCATCACTGGATGCCAAGGTATTTTATAACAAATTAAAAAAAAAATTGCTTTAGAAGTTTCAAATATAAGCGGACATCAGATAAAAGGATTTTTTTTTAAAATTATTCTACGTTCCTTTAAACGTAAGCCCTCAAATTTTAAGGGGGGTATCTTTATTTATTTATTTTTTTGTCTATTACAAATGTTTATAGTTGAAAACTATAAAGCAAAATTATATGATTATAACAATAGCGTAAAATGGAAGTATCATCACAGCGGTAGCCTAAAATGATGAAAGATTCTGTTAGCTATGACTGCAGGGCCGAAACAAGATGGGGAATGTACGTGAGGAAATAATACTCGGTAGTTTCCGTATTGAACATTTAGTTAGACCAAATCTTATTTTGTTTTCTAATATTGTCTTTATTTATTTGTATAAACTTTACAACAGTATATTTCTTTTAAATGCCTTGAATTGTTGTCAATTTGTGACCGTTGATGCCAATGGTTTCACTGCCAATAATTTTTGGTTACATATGAATATAAGGATATCAATATACCACTCACCAAAGAGATGCTAATTGTTGCAAAATAGACTTGAATTTGGGTTAGACCTTGCCCTTGACCAAATATTTAGCCAGAACTACATAAAGCCGTGTTGTTGGAGTTTAATGGTCCCTTTATTGCTGGGATATAATTCAGTTTATTGCCTTCTTAAGGTGAATCCTCGCTGTGCATTGCTAATTTCACGATAAGGAGTTTATGCTCGCGTTAACTGGTGCTGATTTCGCAGTACCATTTCGCGCGCAGTTCGTCTGGCCATTCACAAACTTTCGAGTTATGCCTCTGCCTTAATGACCATTATGTACTTCATATGAGCTTTTTGTAGTACAATAAAAAATAATAATGAATACAATATAGTACAATAAGTGTATACAATACGTATATATAATGCTTTTACTAATTTAAACCAGATTCTGTGTATCTGATGATGAGTTGAGGACAGAATACGTTAGAGGGTCGATACGCAACTAATAAAGATGTGAAGGAACTATCAACCCATTTATTTTAACATAATAATTCAACCTTCACCAGAAACTGCAAAATAATATAAATATCTTTTCTAATCCTATACTTTTTTAATGGTTTATATAAGGCTCCAAATACATACGAATTTAAAATTAGGGTAAAAAAAAATCAAAATATTATATTTATTTTATATCCTCAACAAAGGTAATGTTTGCACACATACAATTCTACCATTTTACAATTCCATTTTAAAGGTATAACTAATAATATTTTGAAAATAAAAAGCTATTCCTCGAAATTTAATTGAATATTTTAAGCTTATAAAGTTTGAAACATTCAGTAACTATTCTTCCGTAAATACCAGTTTCAACGTCTATAAGGCTTCTAAATGTCATTTCATTCACTAAATTTGAAAATATTGGTCATTAGTACGAATTTCTTTTTAAAATATGATAAGATACTCCCGAATTTTCCTTGGCTTCAGCGGTCAAATTATTCTCTTTGGACTATAGAAATATTTAAAAATTGCTTCATAATTTATTTTCTTCTTACTAAATTAGCTTTCGATGTTTAAAGAAAGCGAATATTTTGGAAAAAAAAGTTAGTGATTATTAATAGTTCTAATTATCTAAACTTAACGTTGATCGTTAAATTATATTAAAATGTGTTTTAGCTCTTCTAATGAAAGCGTTTTTTAGACAGTATTCTTCCAACAAAATCATTTTAAAAAAGGATATAAAAACATATATTTCAGTTTAATATAGAGAAATTTTATGAGGCTCAACCATAAATATGTTAAAGGATAATAGTTTTTTTTTTTTTTTTTTGTTTAGTTATTTTTATTTAATATTACAATCTGTCCTTATTTGGTCATTTTCAATATTTATCAAGTATAACATTCATACCATATTTAAAAAATTATAAAGTATGGATAATAGGAAAAAATAAATTATATTTTCTAGTTTTTATAGAAAATGTGGACATCTCTTGGTTAAACGAATAAACCTCTGATCACATTCTAGATGTCCTTGTCAAAGATAACGTATAATATTTACCATCCAAGAGAAAGGAACTTAGTGCCTAAAATGATAATGACCTAGACCGATGATTTAGCATTTCTATTTTTAGAATGACTGGCGGATTAAATAAGCTAGAAAAAAGAAGATGAACGAATTTAAAGAATGATAATTGTGGTGTTTCGGTTATCAGAACGAACAAAAACTTTTGCTATTTACTTAATTGAAGGTAAACTTCTAAACAAATAAGGCGTGCATGATTCGTTTCAAGACAATTTGATTCTGTATTTGGTCTTTGGACTTTTAATTGATAATAATTTTAACCTATTCAAGTAATTATTTGCGTAATTACGAGTACAAACTTAGATTTTCATAGTAATTTAAATGTCAATTCTAATGCAGTTGATGTAAACTATTTATTAGTTTTATAGACGGAATCATGTGAGCAATAATAATTTTCATAATTAAGAATATCATTTAATCTTTTTCGAAACGTTTAAATAACTATAAAAATCACAAAATTTAAACATCCTTTTAAAAATAGGGAGAAGATAATGTTTATTTATTGCCCCTAATTATTATTATTTTTTTTTTATTAAGAGCTCCGAAATATATCTTTTTAATTTGTTTGGATGGTAAGGGCATAAAAAAAAAAAAAAAAAACATTCTTTACAATAAAATAAATATATAATTCTTACTTTTATTATTATATTTTTTGAGTATTGTAGCAATTTTTAATTGACTTGGACTTCTAATCGATTCCTCTTTGTCCATAAACGATTGTTTAACCTCAGTACGACTGCTACTCCATTTCTGTCCTGGTGTAAGAATCATATTGTGTTCGTTTTTTCGTTTCTTGCACTTTCCTATTGATACCTTATCATTAACAAGAAAATAATGAGAGACTAGAGACTACCAATGTGCGTAAAATTGTTTTAAAACAAGAATTATATAGAATAGAGGAGGAGAGATTTGTTTTTTTCTCTGCCTTCGATAGCATGTGGTGGCCATTCAAGAACTTCTCTTTCCTCAGTACCAAAGAAGCAAGAAGTAGTTAATTACAATGGACAAAAGCTCTACAGAAAGATGTTTTTGATGAATTTCAGGAAATAATCAAACTATTAAGTCGGTATAATAGAATAAACAAAGTATGAACTTTGTCAAAATTAAAATTGATGGTAAATTTCGTATTAATTTAAACCTAAACGTGGATGTTCCTTTGTGTTCGTCGATAGGATTAGGTAAGATGGTCACCTACATTGGCATACTGTTCGATAAAGACTTTGATATTGATTTAACTTTTAATAAATGATAAATGTATAATATGACAACTAATTCATAAAAAAATATATTGTTATACCATTGAATGGACATTTCCCTTTCTTATGGAACAATGTAAACCGCATCGTCATAAGACCCATAGCGTTTCAACACAGAACTTCTCAGGACATCAAAGAGTACAGCACACACATCAAGACTTGTGTACACTTCGATCTGATCAGGCTAAACACTTCTTTTTATTGCATTGACTTCGTGAACGCCTTATCTGATTCAGCAATAGTTTTTCATCCTTTCTCGTTTGTAGAAAGTTTCGTTCAGCCAAGCACCGACTCACAAACCAAAGAAAACCTATGAGCATATTGCAGGCATATAAGTAATACTATTTTATGGGATTTTCTAAATCACAGAAGCTAAAAGGAATCTAATTTTTAAAAAATACAAGGTTAAAATTATACAAAAATATCGGTTTATCCGATATTAATATTGATAGCTGAAATATCTGTGAGAAATAAAATTAATAAATGACAACGAAAATAAATTTAAAAAAACATTGATACAGATTAAATCATAAGAATTTAAGATTTTCGAAATGCCAGCGTACACACCCATTAGAACTGCCATGAAGATTCCAGGCACACAAAATTTACAGTTTGAAAAAATATGTGTCGGGTTGAGGACTCTGCAAAATGCGGAACTGAAATTTGCTAAATTAATTTTATTACACCACTTCTTTCAGCTTGCACATTTCTTTTCGCCTTGCAGATAATTTGAGCAGCATCGAGAGCAAACCACTGACTAAAAAGGAAATGAATGCTGCTAAGATGGACAGGAACGTGCTTGGGAGAATTGCATTCCGGTGAGGGTGAGTGCATTTTATTTTGAAGATTTATTATTCATATCAAAAGACAAATAGACGAGTGGTGTTGATTGATAAGGTTAACCGATTTTTCATTATTGTTTGATAAATAAAGTTTATGCGATTCAATTTTTTTTTTTTTCCATTTCAATTTTAGGACATCTTTTTCCATTCTAATCTGCCAATTTGAATCCTCGCTTCATCATAAGATGAATAGAATATATGATGGGATGAATATAAATTCCTTATTATCCATCGAGGTGTCTGACAAAAAGATGACTCCGAGACCTCCTGGTTTAGATTACCTACTGGAGTGCTGTGGGCAGTTTGTCTACTTTTCCCCCCTGAATTTTACCCATCAGTATATTTACTTATCGTATTTTCAAATAAACACTAAATATAAAAGAAGGTTTTTTGCATGATATTGTTCCTTCAGAATTTTATTATACATGTAAAATTTTACAAAACATTTCCATGATAAGGAAAAACATTCTTATAAAAATATATTAAATATAAATCATAATAAATTATAAAACTTTCATTAAATAAAAATATTTTAAATGTAGTTACAATATATACATAATTAGTTATTTTATTTAAATTTGCCTTTTCTCTTATTTGAAAATATAAATATACATAAATTTATTTCGTATAAAATTAAACTAGGTAGTGATATGATTATGCTATTGATCAGCTACACTAATCTGCTTTTAGGTATCTTTTATGTATTTTCTATTAATTCAAGCTTGAAAAGGTAGGCTTTAACAACCTTATTCTACGACTAAAAAGAGAAGAAAAAAAATACTTTTCTAAACGATTAATATTATTTTAATTTTGTTTCGATCGAAACATAGTTTGATAAATCAGAGATGCACATCACTCTTTTGAATAGCATCTTTGCTCGAAATTTATTGCGTGCGTTTAAATTTTGCAACAAATGTTGCCAGTAAACTTCTGTTTATTTCCCACGGAAATCAACAACCGTTGATTGAACAAAAATCGAAAACCGTTAAATATGAAAATAGAATTTTTTCTCACTCTTTATAACTTCTAATTTATTTTTTTACTTTCACTTACTATATATAGTAAGGGGAAGTATTGCGATCGTGAAAATTTTCGAATTCCAGTTTTCAACGGAAATACACTTTTTAGGGTTCCCTGAGTCCAAATAACCAAAAAACAAGCAAACCAAAAGGTCTGTGTGTGTGGTAACTTCCGGGCGGAAACGGTAAGTCCTATGAAACTGAAATTTCATATTTAAGACAACTATACTCCCGAGACGAGACAAAACTTTTTTCATCAAAACGAGCCTACCAGAAGAGGCACTTTATACCATGCATTTTGCACCTTTTTTCAATTTTCTCGAAAACGGTTGCGACGATTTTGATTAAACTCGCTATATCGATGTAAAAATTAATGGGCTTTAATATCATGTAGGTTTTATTTGCATAAAAATGGTCTGACAGGGCTTAAATGCCGATATTTTAAATTGTCTTCCCCTAAAGTACCTTTAATTTTGTAGATTCAATAATAATAACTAGATTATCTTGTTAACGCTGATGAAAAACCGGTAAATATATAAATTGAATAAATTCGATACCCAACTAAAGGAGAAAACAGAAAAAATATTTGTTTAATGCAATTTTTCGTTTTTGAACATAAGAGCAGTAATATACATGTATGACATACCGTTGGAAAGCTAAAGATTTTAGAAAAAATATCATCTCATTCACAAGATTTTAAAAGTTAATAGAGAGTGATGAAATGAACATAAAACTAACTGATTATTTTAGATAATAATATAATAGATTTTTTAATGAAACACATGTTTTTATAGAAATTTAATTTAATTAATTCCTTAATAGTTTCACGTATTTTTATCTTTAACTGTATTTGAAAATTCTTTCATTGATTTTAAAAATGGAGGTAAGTGAAAGTCGTGTGTTGCCCGCACAAGATTTTTTGATTTTACGCTTACCAACTGCATATTATACGCATGTATTTTAATTATAAAAAAAGTATAAATCCTATTTTCTTCTTTACCTGATTTTCAAATTTCACTTTTAGTGGTTCTTGTTAATGCTTGGATATTTCGATTCAGTAAAATTAAAGGCACTTTAGATGAAAAAAAATTTAAATATTTTATTTGAAATATATTATTTAAATGAAGATGAAACATAGATACAAAATAGAAGCAGCTATTTAATTTTAAATCGACTTTGGGAAGGTAATCAAAGTTAAAAAGGCGTTTTAAAAAAAATTATAATAATGAATAGTATAAGGGCCATTCTCAACAAAACGTACAAATGATTTCCTCCGTACTAAAACTGGTTATTTTACAACATACACTCTATAGTTTCAGAATACAAAATTGCAGGTTGTGAAAACGGTTATATCCGTTTCAAATAAATAAAACAAAAATGTCCAAGGGATTTTCGTCATTGACGCACCCCAAACGGTTTTTTCGCGCCGTGATCTCCGTTCTCGTCATAAAAGAGCGGGAAAAGGTTCGCAGAAACCGTTACACCTTCTGCAAGCCGACCCAGAGGTTTGTAACCACCTTCAGTTTTTTCCACAGTGGCAGGGAGTAAAAACGTACGCTAGTGAGTGAGAGTATTTTTATTGGCCGTCATTTGACGCACCCACTCTACCTCTGATAGTTATTTTTAATTGATTAATTTTATATTTTTCCGTGATAGGGTTCAGCTTACTAAGTAGATTGATGTACTTATTTATTTTGATACTTTTTTCTGGAGAGCAAACTTTTTGAAAAACCTTCGATTCGTCATTGAAGCACCCGTCATTAGCGCACCCCATAGAAGGTTTTTATTTCCCTTTAAACCTACTACTCTGGTATGAAGAAATATACTGGTCCACACTTCATCGTACTCAATCGGGTGCTGATCCTATATAGTAGCGATTTTTTAAAAATATTTAACAGATGAAAAAGGCGAGGACTATCTTAATCATAGGATCACCACTAGATTGTCATTAGCTCACTTTCGGATTTCTGGAATACTTTAAAAAAATATATAATTAATTAATTATTTTGGTAATTACACCGAATCAAGCTCTGCTGAGTAATACATTGGATCAGATTTTATATATAGGGACACAAAAAAAAGGATGGACCGAAAATTCAACTTTTGAAATTTTCAAGAAAGACGCACCCGATTGTACGTTTTGCTGAGAATGGCGCATAAAGTGGAAGTTCTACTTAGCCGATTTTTGTTTAAAAAAGTATCCGTGATATCCCAGCATTATACTAATTATTAGTAAATATGTAATTTTATTTTCATAGTACTTTTAATTTCAGAACTAGACTTAACAACACATACACAAAGAAATTTTGTGAGACTTGGTCATTTGAATTCAGAGGACCCTGAAAAGTATATTCTGTTAAAAACTCGAATTAAAATATTTTAACGACCAGAATACTCCTCCATTCCATTCAGTTGAGGTACTTACGGTATAAGTGTTGCTGAAGTTTAGTAATCTTACAGAAATAAGTTATCGTAAAACGTTTATTAAATTTATTTGAATTGAGACTGAAATGGGGCTGAGCACAGGGATGGCAGACAGCGTAACTTTAATCAGGGGTTGTCCAAATCTAAATGACTTCCATTCCAAAATCCATTAGCCCCCACGCTACCTGTTAATCAGATCGCTACTCATTTATTTTGGTAGTGAGGAAAATTAATCATCCAATTTTCTCTACTATGTAATCATTATAAAATATATTGTTATTATAAGTATTCCACAATAATATTGTATGGTGATAATCGTTTACGAAAAATTTACTGCTCGCCATTCGATCATGATTTGTGGATGAGGAACATGACCTTTTTACAGTAAAAATTAATTAAATTAAAAAAAGTTTACTCCAAGAAGACCAGTTCCATGCAACCTGTAATTATCTCTCGAACTTAGTATTATTTTGTCGTTTATTAAATTAAGCGTAGCGCCTTATCGCTTCTAAAATTATGATGTTTTTAAAACATCAATTCTAAAATAAAAGACACGAAAATATGTTTGAAAAAAAACACTATAATTTAAATGAATCCATCTATAAATCAACAAAACCATATTAATTTTAAAATATTTATATTGGGCAGATTAACAACCTATAAGTCGGTATTATAAATTATTAGTAACCTTCTTCAAAGAATCCATAAAAAAATATTTATTTACTCACCAAAATTTGTACTCTTTTATAATTATAGACTGAGATGTTACAAATTTCTGTATTAATTATTAATTTAATATAACAGGAGTCCATATTTTTTTGGTAGTGTTATTTTACTATTTAGGTGTATTTATTATTAGGAATTTTTCTACAAGTAAATGGTCTTTCCCTAAATAACAATTAACATAAACAGCACCATTAAAAACATTATAATCAAATTCAGCTTACAAGCATGTAATATTAAAAAACGTCTTAGTTGAAAAGTTAAAATATTAAGGTATAACTGTTTATATAGATGTTTAAAGGCAATTAACTAATAAAAAAAGCAATAAAAACATTTAAAGGAAAGTCACCACTGCTAATTTCAAAACGATATATCAATGCCAATTTCAATTATTCTTTATTTGTTATGCGGAAACTTTAATTCACTATCTAATAGATAAAATGTTTGGTATTTATTTACTAGAACAATAGACAAACGGATTTTTTATTCGTTATTTGGATTCCATTTATCTAAAAAAGTCAACTGAGTTATTAGATTAAATCCTCATTAATAGTCCAACATTTTAAAACCAATCTGCTGGTATTAACGTCTCGGTGTAATGATGTAAATGCAATTGTATTTTGTGCTAAATAAAAAAAAAAAAAAAGTTGGTTCGTTTTGGAGAAATCCCACTGGCAGCAAGAAAATATTATTTTTTTTTTAATTCGTTGTTCAGATTCTACTTAACTTGAAACGTAATTATTGATTATATCGCTAGAAAACTGAATATTTTAATTTATTTTATATACAATTTTGCAAAATGGATTAAAAATTGATGGAAAGCGAATAAAAGCAGTGATGGTTGAAGAAAAAAACTTAATTATTTAATCTGAAATACATGTTTCTATCAAAACTAACGAACTATGTAGTTCTTTAAACTTTGTACTTTTACTTACATATGTATATGTAATATATAGATTTTAACTACTGAGGTAAATCAAAGTCGTGTGTTAAGAGCACCATATATATATATATATATATATATATATATATATATATATATATATATATATATATATATATATATAACACACGAGTATATACAGCAGTGATTATGTGCAGCTCATTCAACCCAAAAAGGACATTTTAGAAGAATATTTGTTCTTCATTATAGAAGAAATTCATAGCAATTTATTTAAAGTAAAAGTTGGTCCTTGAATATTCCACCCGACGACTTTTGACAGTTTGGATCGGGAGAATGCGAAAAGAGCTTTTAGCGATCTTCAAACTCCTAAAACAATAATTCCTTCAAAGTGCTCGTTAATTCCAATAGTCGGATTGATCAATTTAGGGAGAGTTTTAAAAGTTTCTCCAAGTTTTGAGACTAACTAAATTCTTAATCAGGCTTATTCTTTTTATATAAAATATTTCCTGCTGCAAAAGTATCCGGTTGCAAGTCCTATAAAAACTAAAACACTTCAAGGTACTGTGATAATGAATTTTCTTTATCTTGTGAATGGAAAGAACATTTAACGATAATCATTTAAACTTTGAATTGTACAAAAAGCTCACGATCAAGTGTTACTTTTTTTTTACATAATAATATTGTTTTATTGAGAAATAATACAATCTGCCACTATCTTGGGCAATAAGTATTAGGGCTAAAATAAGTCATTCATGCCATAAAACAAAACAAGACATAACAATAATAATAATAATAAAATAAAATAATAGTAATAATGAATAAATAAATAATATATATATATATATATATATATATATATATATATATATATATATATATATATATATATATTCCATAAATATTATGCCGTTCTACAAAAGAAGTCTTGGATATATATATTTTTTAAATTTTCCAGACACTGCAACGTTTCAGCCTCTAGGGCCATTTTCAAGCTATCTGCATATCCATGTTACATATCAATTCATTTCACCCCTTATCAGCAGCGTCGTCATAATTCTTTTCATAAGTATCATTTTTCAAAAATACTCAACAGTTTTCATATAGGTGTTCTAAAGCGCTCATCTTTATAAAATAACTTAAGATGTAATAAAATAAGTAAACATAACTAACAAATGAAAATCAAAATAAAGTAAATAAAATCATGGCCACATTCATATTTATATACATTATTTACATACTTCCTCTGGGAACTCCGAATCGAACCCCTACACCGGGAAGTGGATGGAGTGGCACAACACCAGGAGTTCCCAGCGCCTCTCAGTCAGCCGCGTCACCAGTCTAGCCAGTGGAGACTGAGTGAGGGCGCTAGTGCCACACACCAAGTGGTACTGGACTGATGTTATACACGGGGTTCACCGCCTTTTCCAGAGAACAATTTTTTATTTTGTTATTTTAGTCGTGGTACGAATTTGACATAGAAAGACTTTCTTGGGCACATCTAATCCCCACACTATAAGTATCCGAAATTATGGGGAAAACCTAGTGGCTAGGCCAAACCATTTCGTTGGTTTGAATAAAGTACAAATATGTTCATATATTAAACTCAAGACGCTTCGTCGGTTTTCGGGCTGTACAGGTTTAGATTAGTGGCGTGGTCTAGTGGATAGAGCGCTAGTCTACTGTGCTCCGCGTCCTGGGTTCGAATCCCGGTTGTGACAGAATATTATTTATTCTGTTATTTTAGCCGGGGGGCGACCCTAGGGTATGGAGTCCCTCCTGGGACAGACCCAGCCTCTAAAGTGGGTACCCGAAAATGGGGGAAAACCGGGCGGCTGAGGGTGATCTCGGCCAAATCACCTCTTTGCACGGCCGTTGGCCTAGAAACAGTACGAATCTCTATATGTACTGAGCCCAAGACCCTTCATGCGTTGTAGTGGCACAGGATTTTTTTTTTTCCAGGTTTAGATTTTCAAAAATTGCTCGTTTATAAGAGTCACTAACAAATTGAAATAATTTTCACTTGTTGACTAATATATGTTTCTAATTACTACAGATGAATATATATATATATATATATTGTTATGTATTAAGAATACTGAGGGGTAGAAATTTATTATTGAATAACTATTATATTAATTAAATAAATATTGCTAAGCTTATGTCGGCAAAAGTACAAAAGGTGTACCCGCCCCCCTGGGATTTTCCAATAGGCCCCCTGCCGTACCCCGAGAAACTTCCTTGACCCCCAGTGGTAGCCGGCAAGAGGATTAGACTGTGCCTAGATTAAGGCACACTTGTGATAAAGGTCTACAAAGCCTGGACCGCCAACCGGGGCACTTTCCATACCAGTCCCTCTGAGTTGATGAGGGTGAGAATGAAGATTCGAAGAGAGTGGAAGTCCAGCAAGAGGAGAGACGGGTTCTATCTACAAGAAGAGAAGAGATCTGTCGGAGAGCTGGTGGATGAAGCCTAGAAGGTGCGCCTAAGAAAAATTTCACCTTTGCCAGCTAAGTTTTTGTAAGGTATTTCTTTAGAGTAATATTGAGCAAGGTTAACGGTAATGTCCCTCAGTATTCTCAGGCATTGTGTAAATAAATTGTATATGTTTAAGTTAATTTAAATAATAATGTAATTTATTGAAACTTGTCTAATTTAATCTTACCCTGCATGACACCTATTGGGATTGATAAACACGATACCTTTAGAAAATAATCCAATGGTTTTAGTAATATTAGTCTATACATACATTACATGTATCAAGTAGGTTAGTTATTGAAGCTACCGTTGCCTTAGAAAAGCTGCCGGTCCAAAACATAGCAATACATATATATAGTTATGGATTAAATATAGTAATGAATAGACGTTATATGATAAACATAATATTTTCTTGTTAATATTCTTTTCGTTCCAATAAACTCATATTCCAAATGTGGTTAACACTAAATTGGTCAAACTGAACTTATTTTTTTTACATAAATAGAACCACATTTAAATTGAGCCCGTGCGAAGCAAGGACGGGTCGCTAGTATATACTAAAATAAATTTAATTATTTCGCCCCTTTAGCCACAATTTAGCCGGTATACCATGCCTCCCTTAGATAGAGGACATTAACCGACTCCCATGACTAAATCAATAGACTCAAGGAGAGCGGTATAGACGTCTCTATGACGCAAATGGAACAGAGACGAAGTTAGCCGAGTGGAAACTATAGAGGAGACGCTCTAGCTGACAGGCCTATCATTGTCCTCCTCTAGCGAGAGTTAGGGAGGACCAATTTGAGAGGAAGCCCTATCAATGATAACTTTCACGCTCCGTGACCTCCTCGCACAAAGCCACTTCCGAGTCCATCTGCCGCGTCATTCCTGACAGGGCTAGTGACACGGCTTCTTTGTGTCAGCTTGCACAGTGACCTAATCCCAGGCTCTGTTTCCTTCTGTGGTATAGGGTCTTGTATAGTTGTTTCATAAGAGTCTGAGCGATTCATAATGATGTACAACGGTACCATACAGAAGTTATGTGAAGAATTTTTCTCTTCTTTATACCGGATGATTTATTAAAAAGAAAGCTGAAGTCCAGAATCCTATTATTATAGACATTTCCAAACTATGAACCGTCCGTCTCATTAATCAAACCCGATTTAGTTGAAGGAGGGGAGAGGATGGGGTGGCGCGAATACTCAAATTAAAAGTACGGAATATTTTACTTAATTTATCAAACCTCTGTAGTACCGAAGGGGTACTAGGAAGTACAAATGGTTCTAAGATTTTCTTCCTAGTACTTTCTACTATTACCATGTACTCGTTGTGCAGTTAGTGTTTGAGTAGTTTATTTTAAAAGACACTAGTGTACACTGTGGTTACACTTGGCACTTACTAGGCTGTGGTCTGATTTTCAATGACTCTGTGGCTTTCGCAGTCTTCATTAATTAATTTAAGCATCTTTACTAAGCTACTTTTATTAGTACATTATCTAATAATATGTTGTAGACTCATACTCATCATAGTAAATACTTTAATGCTATAAATGAAAATAATACTTTCAACAAAATAATTAGTTGTAATATTTTATGCAACGACCAATGATTGCTACAATAAATCAGAAAATTTTCACAGTTCAATTTACAATATGAATATGTTATTTATAATTCAGACAGGGTTTTGGCCTGTGTTTCAAACAAGGGAAGTCAATGTGGCTGTTATGCTAAAAAGTTTGGAGATCCCTCATCTAGGGTATGATTGTGAGGGATAGCGTTAGATGAATAAAACACGAACCCTTCTTGCCAGAAATAACCAAGTAGCGGAAAGAAGAAAATGAATAAAAAAACACTTTAAGTTGTATAAATATACCATCTCTGTAAATATGGCTTATTTTTTCCATAATACTTTTAGCCTATACGGGAACTTGTCCGATTGGCCTATCCTTCACTTCTAAGCTTCCAATTTTCCAAGTGAAAACATAATTTTAAACCTAAAAAACAAAACAAAAAGTCATAGGCCGATAGAAGTGAAAACTTTTTTTTAATTTGCTATTTGCACTGGAATTTCGTTGAAAAGAAGAATACGTTTGTAAAAGTAGTTTAGGTTGAGAATGAATGTTTTGTTATTATTGTTTCATATAATCACCTTGAATTATGCCATCGTAATCTGAATATGACTGTAGACTGTATGAGTTGGCGGTATACATAGCACAGTATTTTTTGATGGACCTGCCATTTGTATCACGGAAATTCGGACATTCAGGGATATGCTTTATAACTGATTCAGATTAATCCATCTGGGAAATAATTAAATTAATCGTTCTTTTTCTTGTCTTTGTCGTTGACTTTTTAGCCTGTGTTATTTTGACGACCCTAAATTTTCCCTTCATCTTAAATTTCGGTATTATAATTCGAATTATTCTATATTAGAAGATTGATGCATCTTTATCAAATTAAAATGGATGACTTTTTTTCTAATATCTATAACAACTTTTTTTGTTTCTATAGGACGCTTAATCTTCTCTTCTCTTCAACCTTTATTGTTAATTTATTTTTTGGTGAGGAAATTTGTTGATTAGGCTATTGCATAATTTTTCTTCTTATCCCTATATCGCATAAACATAATTTTTTTTTCTTTTTTTCTCCTTTGAAATGCAATTACAACAGGGTTTTTGACTCAAAGGAGGAGATCATAACCCTTTATTTCTTATATATAATTTAATGTAAAATGAAGATAATTAAAAATACGGTTTTAAATACGGCCAATCTAGAGAAGGTTGATAACGTCACCATGGTTACGAAATCGCATAACGCGATTAAGGATGTTTGAACTTTAACAAAAAATGTACTTCTAAAACCCATTAAGGGTATAAGCTCAGTACGCATAGAGATTCTTACTGTCTCTAGACCAACGGGCAGAGATGGGCAAACACTCACATAAAAAGTACGACTACTATATTCTATATTTTAAAATAATAAAACATGGTTTAAATAAATTATTAAACATCACAACTTAAAAAAGACAAACAATTATACTCTGTACTTCAACTGATTAATTATTTGAGTCCTTTTTTTTTGTAAGTATTTGCCCATCTTTATGAATGGCCGTGCGATGTGATGATCCGGCCGGGATATCACGCTCAGCCGCCAGGTATTCATAAATTAAAATTAAAAAAAAAAAAAAAAAAAAAAAAAAAAAAAATATTATATATATATATATATATATATATATATATATATATATTATATAATGAATATTGTTAAAATAATGCATTGCTGAGGAAGGAAAACAAAATTAGGTTTGATAAAAAAAAAAAAAAAATAAGTGGCATTGCAGATTAAAAGTTATTTAGAATGCTAAAAATCTTTAAATGGCGGTTTGATCTTTAGAGATATTTGGAACCAAAGAAACATCTGAAGCTTTGGGATGAGTAAGAAGCTACTCGAAGAACGCGGTTAAAAACCTCCCGGCTCTGGAGAGCAGATATCCTAAGCCGCGAGAATAAATGAGCATCCGGAGGGTGAGGCCGAAAGGAAGAATGTGCGTGCTCCACGACCCCTGGGGAGCCGACGGAAGGCCTAAAAAGAAGGGAACATCTGAGCAAAGAGGATTAGTCTCTCGATAAATAAAGTTCAAATCCGGGAAACCCGCAACCGCTGTCATCATAACTACAACAAATTGTAGCCGTTCCCGTTGAGGTTGCTGAACTCCTGGAATCTTCTGAGGCAGAGGTCTCTGGAATGTGCTCCGTGAGCTTTTAGTATTCGGCCTCCTTGTTCTATTATTTTTTTATTGATATTTTTATTTATTCGGACATATTACAGTTTGTCGCAATGGACAATAATAATATTGCTACATGATAACATTCATACAATATTTACAATATAACCAAAAGAAAAGTCAAATTACATAAAATGAAACTAAAATTAATAAAGGTATATAATAGCAAAATTTATAAATAAAATAAATACTAGGTTAAGAAATAAGTAAACAAAAACATGAACACACTCATACTTATATACAATATTTACAATTTGTTGGGGAACCACCGTCGGAGTCCGCCTCCTCTCCCCACTTGTAAAGGACAAGCAGAATCCGGGGGATCCCAGCGCCTCCCTCTCAGCCGCATCACTGGTCAGAGCCAGCGGAAGCTGAGTGAGGGCGCCATAGCCACAAACACACCGCACATGAGAGGAGAATCTGACCAGAGTCAGAACTCCAGAAAAGATATTTAAAATATGTCTCGGGGTCACTGCCGTTTCAACCTTCTAGGAGGGTTGTATGGATGAGTGGAGCTGGATAGGGATTGTGCTAGAGGATTAGGATGAATGAGGTTCTGATGGAATTTTGATGGAATTACGTCTGAAATGGAACATGAAAGTCGTGGTGTAAGGTATAGTTGGTGACATAATAAGGAGCAGATACTATTATTCGGAGGACTTTGGATTAAAGGGTTGATGTTAGAACGTTTAGCTGTCCCCCACAATTCAAGTCCGTAAGTCCAGATAGGCTTCAGTATCGTCTTGTAGATTTATAATTCGTTTTCAACTTTAAGTTAAGATTTTTGGTTAAGTAATCGGTATAACTGTCCGAGTCGTCGGTTGAGTTCTTGTCTTTTAAGTCTTGTTTGTGCGTTCCATGTCAATCTTTTGTCAAGTAAAAAGCCAAGATTCCGGACTGTACCTGAGGAACCATTGGATAGGGTTTGCGTCGAAGGGTGAAGGTGACGTGTATGCATTTGCTTTCGTTCACCTTAATACGCCAAGCATTACACCAGTCTTCGATAAGAGAAAGGTGCCTTTGGAGATTCAGTGACACTGCTTCAGGATCGGAATTTGATGATAATATGGAGGTGTCATCAGCAAATGTTGCCAGAAAGGTATCAGGATCAGTAGGGATATCGGCGGTGTAAAGGGTGTAGAGGATGGGTCCCAAAAACGCTGCCCTGAGGAACACCCTTGTTCTATTAAGATAATATTTTAAAATATAGAATGTAGTTGCCGAGTGAAGATGGGCCGGAAAATGATAGATGTTTGCGTATTGATCACAGCATAATTTATTTTAAGTTAGAGAAAGTGTATATTCCCCATTTGGCATTTTTGAAAAGTCGTATAAAAGTCCTATTATACATATACATATATTCTATAAGTGGAATTATTTAGTCAATCAAGGATGCGAGTAGACAATATAAAAAAAAATATAATATATATATATATATATATATATATATATATATAATATAAAAAAAATATATATATATATAAAAAAATATATATATATATATATATAAAATATATATATATATATATATATATATATATATATATATATATATATATATATATATATATAGAGCACTAAAAAGAAAATTTGGGATCTGATACAAGACCTCAAGAAAAACAAAAGAAGGTTTTATGTTCTCTTGTCCGGTTGTCGGTTAGGGGGCAAAATTAAATTTTGAGATTTTTGCTGTTCAATGAAGACCATGGAATAACAGCGAGATTCCCAAAATGTTTTTATCTCAAAAGAATGTATAATTCGTTCAAATACCTTTCCTCAGTTGGATGTGGTTCATTTTTTAAAAATATATCATAGACAATTACAAATCCATGTAAAAAAATAAATAACGTAAACATACAAATATTGACCTGATAATTGATAATTGTAAATAAACTAAGCTTAATTGTTTATTTATAAAACAGGTCTGAGGGTGATTATCTTATCAGGTGCCTTAAAATATGTTTAGAATAATGATATACAGGTTGCCAAAAAGTTTTTGATATTACAGGAGACATTGGGGATAAGTCGGAAACTAATGGAATATTCAGGTCTTTATGGCATATTGATGAGAAAGTAAGGGACTTTTATTGTGATTTTGAATTCCATGGATTTGCAGGAGTGTATATAGTGAATATATGAACTTAAACTGAGATTTACCAATCCTGTAAACTTTTTTTTTTTTTTTTTTCATCCCTGCCACACCTCGGCTATACTGGATATTTCTCGGGCCATGAGGTGAGTGTGGTGGATTTATGCTATAGTCAAGAGCCTCCTTGGTCCCGACTATTCGTAAACCAACGGCATGAAGCTGCTATCCTTTATTTACTTAGACATGTGAAGAAATACATCTAGCTGAAGAAGAGTATCTTAAATATGATTCGGTTATGAAGAAAAAAAATGAGTATAAGAAATTCATTGTAAGCTAAAATTTTTTTTTCCAATAATTTAAAGTTAATAAAAAAAATGGTTATTATTGAATATGAGACTATGTTGAATAAAACAAATAAATAAAAAAATATTTTTTAATACGTGACAGGTTTTAAACATTAATAACCTATTGTGAAATATTCTTTAACGAAAATAAAACAACAACAAAAACAATCTATCAAGACTATTCGTTTTAGAGATTAGAGTCTGATTTATACAAAAACATTGTTGCATAAAAATTCAGCTTATGCGAACATTGTGCTAATCGTCATCAACTATTCACTTGTATATTTAACAATAAAAAAAAAAATACATTTCTTACACCATTTAAAAATAAAAATCTCTTGAATTTTCCATATCAGTTAAATGTTAATTTAAGATTTAATTTCTAATATTCTTTTATTTCTGATAATTATGAATACATAATAATTTTGTATAAATAATAATTACATGAATATAGGTATTTAATATATTATAACTCCCTGGTTAATAAGATTAGGAATGATGCTGTGTTATTAAGTTGAGCAGGCGGTAGCTCTGACTTACTCGAATAGAAAATCCTCCTTACTAAACTTTTTAGATGTGAAATAAATCTTCTAAATTAAATTAGCGGAGTTGAGTATAGTTTCATTGAAGGCATGTTAGAAAGTTGTACATTGGGCTGTACAAACTTAGAGTAATACCAAGAAAGCTTCAAGAAGTTACTTAATCGTACAAGAAACAAGATGTAACGTCTATTATTCAAGCTAAGTTTTGAAAGTAATTATGTTAAGTTTTTAATATAAAGGATGGGTGAGTCGATCTGTTTTTGTGCAAACTAAAGAATCAAAACAAAAAAAAAAAAGTCGGAGTTAAGGGGAGATTTTAAAGATAATTTATCGAACTGGAAATAGTTTCAAAGAAGGCATTCAATGTTCATTTAACGTCACCTTATGTTACTGTGACTAATCGTGAGATGCTATAGTGATTGTCTACCATAATTTAATTATAATAAAGATCATTAGGAAGTACATGACATCGCACAGGCATGGCACCACCATGATATGTTGCTTCCAAAGGACGGCACAACCAAGGATTTTAAATTTCTTTAAAATTTCCTAGGACAATCAGCCCGGTTTGAAACCGCAACTTTAGCTGTAGTGGAGTATATTAAAAACTACCGTTTTTTATTAGATATCAAATACAATTAATCCTCTACGTATATTCTATCTTTATCAACCTTTATTAGCCATCAGATAAACTTCTGAGCCATCCTTCTTCTTTTCCAACGTCTTTTCTCCACTCCTAATTTTTTTAAAACAACGCCCGCAGAGTGCTGGTCAATTACGCCTTCATCTTAATATTAACTAATTTCAATAGTTGCTTTAGGGACATTAACATTTTTCTAGCAATTTTTCTAAAGTTAAGGGATTTTTTTTAAGGACACTGTCATGTATCTTCTTTAAACCAATGACTAAACCGAAGTTTTTTTTTTTTTTTTTTTTTTTATGAAGTCTTATGAAATTAAACAAGCTAAGAAAATGCTCTATAGGAATTATTAAGTATTGGTAAGTATTAAATGAGATTTAAATGTTTACAGTTCTTGAACTCTTAAATTACATAAAGCGTTCATTTTTTTTTTTGATAAATGTTATTTAGATTTAAAACTAAAGAATCTATACAACTACCACTCATGAATATATATAGGTACACGTTCTGTTCCTATTTCCAACGGTTAAAGTAGGAGTTATTATCACGCAAGGCTGTCATATTATGTACTATATTTTTGGATATCCACTTTAAGAAGCTGGGTGAACCCCAGGAGGGTCTCAGCATCCCTAGAGTTGCACCAACGATGAAAACAAAAATAAAAACAAAACTAATTTACTCCCCTGCCAGGGTTTATGTGAGAACAAATATCATAAAAACTCATACCAGTCAAAATTATGTTTTAAAAAATTAATTTTTATACAGATCTAGAACTAAGTTGCCCGATAAATTAACATAGAAAATGATAAAACAAGTAGAAAAAATCAACTAAATATGCAAATCCAACAACCAGTAAAAATGCTTCCAACTAAAAGGAAAACTGATCTAAGTTCGTTCTTCTTTTAATTCCTTACTTATCTTATTAAAGCTGACTTTATAATTTCCCATTTAACTTAGGCTGATAAATGTAATCTTATCTTAATAATGAGATCATAATTGCATGACTTCCAACTATTTAATTAACGATGAACTTTAATTGATCTACAAGTGGAATAATTGATAGTCATTCACCACTAATTGAATTGAAGATTCTAATTGAATATTTTATGTATGTTTATTTAATTGAAATACAAATTATATTCTTGCGTTTATCTTCATCTATATATGTATATATTAGTTTCTGAATATATGAGTTTGTTTTATTACAACCTAGTTCAATACATGCACATTATCTTGTACTCAGAATGCCAGGTTTCAATTAATGTCACAACTAATTCAGGATAAATTCAGAAAGAATTAAACAATGCATATAATATGAAATCTCTTTACGCATAATTCTACAGGAAATTGATAAGAAATATTTTTTGCAAAAAAGTCATTATCCATGTAAAAGAAAATATAAAACTTTGGCATTTTTATCCGCCCACTATCAAATTCCTTGTTGAGTTGTTCAAGTTCCGGCAAAACAGCGTTCTTATATATTATAGTATAAGTAAGTATGGAGAGCCCTTGGCTGAGTGGCTAGCGCGCTAGTCTCTCATGATACAGTTGGTGAGCTCGAATCCCTGTCCCGACGGGGCTTTTATAAGGATGTAATTAAATGGGGATTCACTCACAGACTCTACCCCGGGCATGTGGGACCCGTCAGCCAAATGGTGGCCACTCACAAAATTAGGCACAGGGAGTAATGATTAAACTGCGAGGCCCAGGGCCTGCACGGCATGTAGCGCCACAGAAAAAAAAATATAAGTACATCCTCGATATCTGGCTTTTTTATCATATTCTAATTAATATCTGAATCAAATGGTATCTGTGTATTCCATGACTAAAAATGTTTTAAGTATATAATTACTTAAAACAATTATAGAAGTAAAAACTAAATGGAATGGTCACAATGATAGTTTCTGTAATATTAAAAAAAGGACATTGAATAAATAAATAAGCTTATTTGTCTGATTTATTTGTTGGTTTTCCCTAAAATAAGCATCTAATTAGGATTATTTGGGAATAGAATTGACAGGAAATTGTTGAATAGACGGGATTTAAATGTTAAAAGAGTT
Organism: Piezodorus guildinii; assembly: GCA_023052935.1. Taxonomy (NCBI): domain Eukaryota; kingdom Metazoa; phylum Arthropoda; class Insecta; order Hemiptera; family Pentatomidae; genus Piezodorus; species Piezodorus guildinii. The sequence continues at coordinate 31,006,536 of CM041292.1, read as the reverse complement.
TGGGAGTCCTGGATATTGGAAGGAATGGAATAACATACTCTTCTCACCCAATATGACGGGTAGTGAAATCCCTTTTGACCCTTCGCTGCCGCACCAGGTCTTATACAGTCCACCTAACAAACTAAGCAGTGATAGTCTCCGGAGTCCCCGCTTCTTTGGGCCTGAGACCAACCGCGCGGTCCATATCTCCCGGGAACGCCCAGGCCCGCGCCAACGCTGAGTATAGTGCCCATAACAGCATGGCCTCTCCGGGATACCTATTTCCAGGGTACAATTAAGATTATGTTGTTGGGCGATATTTAGGCAGCCTTATTCTTAACAAATTTTAACTTTTAAAGAATTATTTTCCAGCGTCAGTTTTTCGATTTCATTTCTTTGTTGCTTAAGTAGCTTTTAATTTTTTTTTTAGCCTCTTCATATTTCGAAAGGAAAGTCCGGATTGTTCATTGAATACATCCTTATTGTCTTTAATTTCTTCAGTACCCTGAAGCTAATTAAGGATTCCATGTTCATGTTTAATTTAAAACAGTCAACGTAGATGTTTAAAGATGATATTTCGAAATATGTCTAACTCCAATACAGTATTATAACTGTCGAATATTTTAGATAATAAAAGGAAAGACGACAAAACTAAGTATTTTCCCAACAAAATCTCTATTTTTGCGCTGTTAGTCTCTTTACTCTCAAAAAATGCCTCTGGATTAGTCTGAGTTCAATGACCTCTTTAATGCATGTTAATTTACTAAAAGGCATAAACATATTATAAATTTGCTCTTATATGTATATTGATATCGGCAATCTACTTGGGCCTGAATCATATACTATCGCCCAGCGTGGGAAGTTATTTACGACCTACGAGTATCCTCCTACGAACCCCAATCAGCCTCCTCCTAACGGTTCACAACTTCCAGAACCTTACTCGGCCATCGAGGCTGGAGGCTCTTCCAAACGAGATTTGCCAAACCTCCCACTGTGCGGCTGAACCTGGCGCCAGCACTACCTGGAGGAGCATCTTAAAGGGAAAATGATAAGGAACTTCTTCCCTATTCACTAGGTATTCCAAGTTTGTAACTAGATTGCGTTATATTCTAAGGGACACAGCTAGCAATATCGTTTCATTGTGTCTCTATTCACCTATTGGGACCAAAACCCATATATTGTCAGATGAAAGTACCATTAATATGTACTTATCTCCCTCTTATGCAATATTATTCGTAATGTCCTCAGGTTTGTGATTATGGAAAGAGAAATACAGAATTCTAGTGACTGCTAAATTTCAATCAGCTGTCACCTGTACACGACATTTTAGATCAACAAAAGACATGAAGCAGACTTGTAAAGAAGCTACTAATTGCCAGTATTCTAGTAGTTATTCTGAGCCAGAAGGTCTCACGGCCATATGAGTTTATTCCTTTAAATGTACAGAACGTTTGGGGTTTTATTAAGAATTTTGATTTGTAAGGATTGGATTCGAGAAGAAAAGATGGTTTAGTAGAACTTCAAAGTTTAACTCATTAAGCCCAGATTGGTCTTAAGACAGTCGTGTAAATGAGCCGTTTGCAATTAAATATGAATATAAAATTAGACCACTAACTGTTGAAGTAGCCGAAAAAAATGAACAGTTTCTTCTCGTTTTAGTTTTAATCGATCAAACTAAAACATAGCCTTACCTATAAATCAACAATAAAATTGGTCCTGATTAAAATTGATAGCTTAAGCATAAACTCATGATGTATAAAAAATACATGCGATTACAAAAGAAAGTTTTTCATAAACAGTACAAGGATATTTTAATCTCAAAAAACATTTCCCTATTTCTCCACCTTCATGTTTTCAATGGATCTCCTAGTGACTGGTCCTATTGGGTTGTGTCACATGAAATGTCCGTTTTCAAGGTAAAGGATTTTTATTAAAAATACGATATGAAACAAGATAATTTTATTCGAAGTGTTTACCTTCTTTTTCGACACATTTTTCCCAACGTGACACCAACTTTTTTATCCCCGAACTTAAAATCTCTGAGCTTTGAAGTAAAACAAAATCTGAAAACGCACTTTTCCCTTGATCATCATTTTCAAAAAGTTTTCCTTTGACGAAGTTGTCTATATTCCTGAACAGGTGGTAAATCTGTTTGGGACAAGTCGGGAGAATATGGTGGGTGCGGAAGAACTTTGTAGTTCTTTCATTTTTTTCACGGTATGTTTTGAAACATGGTTTCTTGCTGCCGCTCAGTGAGATCATGAGGTACCCATGTATCGAGCTTTTATACTTTCCAAATACACATTATATGTCTGGAAACGGTAGATGCACTTGAATTTAGTTGTGCTGAGAGTTCTTTAACTGTTTGGTAGGGGTTTCCTTCTACTGTTTGTTTGAGGACGTCGTTGCCTATTACGGACGGAGATTTTCCTCGGGGCAAGTTTTCAAAGTCGGTATTCCCAGCTGAAAACTTAGCAAACCAACGGCGAATGGTCTTTGTTATAATACAAAGGTAGAAGATTAGTAACTGTTTACTTTAAATATGTTAACATTCGGAAGAAAATAACAGAGACCTGCAAAATCCTTTATGTATTTCAGAAACTATAAAAACAGACATTTCATGTGAAACAACCCAATATAAAGAATTACAAAAAATAAAAATATCTCGGATTATAAGACATAAGAAAAGCCAGATGTAATTAAATAATATAAGAGGACTGCAATTAATACATCTATTATTTTCATTTTATTCCAACACTCAGTTAATTAGCTTGCTATAGCGTAAAAAATGCAAATATAGACTGATGAAAATTGGACGATTGATATTCATGGAATACACCTGCTTTGATAATTAACGCCTCGGGATCTTGTAAACATCGCCGGGGTTGCCAATTAGATTGGAAATTAAATACGTGTCATGCCGTGCGAAAAAGAGCCGCGAAAAAATCCAAAAAGGAATAACAAGAATGATGTGTAATAAATATTAATAAAATGTGACTGCTGAATCCGAATGAACTGGACAAGAAGGCTGCTCCTTGAATATAGAACAGTTTAGATTTAGAATCTGAGATGACTTGTACCGTTCCAACATCCGTTAGTAGGCAGTATCTAACTCGACAATTGCACAAGCATTTACAATCCTAGATCCTAGTTCCGGGAGCTTTGCATTCTAGAAGCGTGCGTGTCTAATTGTACCAGCCCAAAGTAAACATAATGTAAATGATAAACATTATAATACTCTGCTGCAGGGGCGGGTATACTACTAGTTCAGGATAGAATCACGAGGATACAGCCAACTAGGAAAGAGAGGGAGAAGAAGGTGTAGTAGGCTAATTTATTTTACTTTCACTTACTATATGTAGTAAGGGGAAGTATTGCGATCGTGAAAAATTTCGAATTCCAGTTTTCAACGAAAATACACGTTTTAGGGTCCTCTGAGTCCAAATAACCAAGTCCCGCAAAAAGGTCTGTGTGTGTGGTAACTCCCGGGCGGAAACGGTAAGTCCTATGAAACTGAAATTTCATATTTAAGACAACTATACGCCCGAGACGCGACAAAACTTTTTTCATCAAATTGAGCTCACCAGGAGAGGCATTTTACACTATGCATTTTGCACCTTTTTTCGATTTTCTCGAAAACGGTTCCGGCGATTTTGATTAAACTCGCTATATCGATGTAAAATGTAATGAGCTTTAATATCATATAGGTTTCATACCCAAGCTTTTAAAAGTTAATAGAGAGTGATGAAATGAACATAAAACTAAATGATTATTTTAGATAGTAATATAATAGATTTTTTAATAAAACACGTGTTTCTATATAAATTAAATTTAATTAATTCCTTAATAGTTTCACGTATTTTTATCTCTTTCATTCATTTCATTCATAAAATTCTTTCATTGATTTTAAAAATGGAGGTAAGTGTAAGTCCTGTGTTGCCCGTACCAGATTTTTTATTCATTTGCTTGTTATTTTTCTAGTAAATGTCAACAGCTTTATAAAAGTATCGTAGATAGAATGTATATTTTAAAAGATAATATTATCTTCTGATATTAACACTGTAGCTGTGCTTCTCAGACACCGGACTGCTGTGGCAATGATAGCGATAATTGTGTTTACTTAGATTTATCCTAACGAAAATCGATTAACGAGTCTGCCTTGTTATTTTTTGTTTTAAATCATATTAGACAAGGGCTACAAAGTTGTCTTTTTTATGAAATCTCAAAAACATTCGTGACTAAATATACTTTTACTTATCCTCCGAAATATTTAAATATCGTAAGGTCCTAAATAACTGACAATTTTTTTAATTTTATTATTTATTTTTTTACCCCTTCCTCGTCTTTGTAGGCTATACGGGATTTCTCGGACCAAGGGGTGAGGGCTGGGGATAAATGCTGAGATAAAAGCCCCCAGCACCGAGACTTGAACTCTTATTATTTTGTAATTAGTATTTAATTAATTATTAATTATTTTGGTTTCAAATTCTTGTTTCCTGCAGTTGCTAGGAAATGCGCACTAACCCTCTCAGCCACCCCGCCCCTAAAAAATTAACTGTGCCTTGGTCCCTTTTTATCCATGCTGGTGTTTTACAAGGCATCATCCTCGAATCAATCATTTTTCTAATTTTTACAGCTGATATTCCAATCCATCCTAACAATATCCCTTATTGCGTGTTATATATATTTTTTTTTAAATATGCACAATTAGTCAATAATGGTTAAATAATTACTTCCAAAATGTTTTCATCCATTGAGACCATGAATGTTGGTGTCTGGATTTAAATAAAATCCAACAAAGTCTACCAAACCACCTTTAGCCCTCTTCATAAACTTGTGACTTTCTGTCATACAGCTTCATTTGACAAAACTCTGCCTTTCACAGTTAAGCAGATCTTTGATCTATGTTTAAATTTTGGCAAAAAACTAAATTTTGAATTCTCATACAGGACTGCTCATCTTCGTTTAATAAAATAACGCTCTAATCTTTAGACCAACTACCAAACACTCGTTCATTCAGCTTAATAACTCTATTGGGTTGAGTTGTAGTATCCTACAGAACCATCAAAGTCTTTTCGTTTCCTATCTTTGGAAGACCCTCTTGAGCCTAACCAGCTGTAAAAGCGGGTACCAGAAATTGAGGAACAACCTGTTGGTTGAGCATGATCTCGGCCAAACCACCTTAACATACCAAACATCTGTCAGCTTCTGGTTTCCTCTGTTATCTTCCACAATTTGACTCCGGTTGCCTGGGGTAGGACCTACTGATGAATTGGAAACAAAATTGAAACGTCTTATGAATTGTTTTATAATGTATATTTTTGAAGCCCGTAGAAGTGACCATATCTCTAGGTATTATACTGAGTTAAAGTGGCTTTATCCTTCTGTTCGACGGCTATATTTCCATGGTTTCTACCTATTCCGAACCTAAAAAAAAAAAAAAAAAAAAAAAAAATCCTTCCTACATAGCTGAACTCCTCACCTTCCGCTCTAACATCCATTCGTTAAACACTAGAAACCAATCATTCAATATTTATACCCCATCACATAGAACTGCATCCTTTCATAAATCCTTTCACGTTTACTCCTCATTATTTTGGAACCCCTAGCCTATCTATATCCGTAAAACAACCTCTCCCTCTCTTATTTCAAACATCAACTCTTTCACTACCTATTTGACTCGAAATCTTCCGTTCCATTGTAAATAAAGGTATCTGTAGTATATACAAGTGCGTGCTCATAGTGTATATAAGTATGCAAATATATGTAGATGTATATATATATATATATATATATATATATATATATATATATATATATATATATATATATATATATATATAAATTTATCGTTGTTTATTTTAAAGTAACTGGACCTGAGGCAATTGTTTATTTTCATTGTTATTGTTCTAAGGGTACTTGGTCCTATAATAAAGATTTTTCATTAAAAAAAAAAAAACTAGCCTAGAATCTGCATCAATTTCTAAATCAAGTGAACCCTAACACTTTTATTTGCTGCAGAGCTATGGTAGTTTTTTAAATCCCCAGCTCACGGTTCATTTAAGACTCATTTATCAATAATAAGTTAATACGAATTAATTTGTAACAGCACAGCCATAGTAGAGGAACCTGACACCCTTGGCACTAAATTCGCTAATGATTGTGATTATACCAGGATGATTATAACAAGCTGGGTGTGATGTATAATTGCAATGGACTTGGATGAAAATAACAGGTTTGGTAAGGGGAACCTTTGCGTGATGCGCATCTAACATATGCAATTCTTTGCGTAATTATACTTAAATCTTCTCTCAATACTGAAAGGAAAATGTTCATCTCTTCATTTTTGACTCCCTAGTATTTCCTTATTTAATGTATGTTTTATAAAAATTAAATAAATTACTCACAATATTTATAAATCGGGTATAAATTATAAATTTTTCTTTTTTTATTGGTGATTTCAATAAAAACATCAGATTCTTATAAATAATTTTAATCAGTTACACTCTAGCTAATCCAGGGACTCCGATTTAGTGCACAATGCCATCTTCTAGGCATTTTATTAAGTTCGTCCTTCCAGAAGAGTTGAAGGACGATTTTCAAGTAAAAATTTCTGGTTCTGAACCAAGCAAACCACTTACAGGCGGTGATTTCTCATAAGGCATCATTACCAAACACAATGCAAATTTTTTTACCAGTGTGGATAGCGAATTTTGCTTTTCAGAAATAAAAAATCATAAAATTAGGGAAATAAATTTTTCCTTTTTCCATTTTGAGCAAGCAAAATACCACTTAAAGATAACTAATATCTGTTAAAACTGATGCCTAAAAACACCTCAAAAATTTCTTTTTATTGATTAAGCTAATATGATTTTATGAAAACAAGAGAGAATTACTTTAAAATAGTGAAAAACATTGTAGCTTATTTTAAAACCCTGCAAAATTTATAATGCATAAATTATTAACTTATATCTTGTGTGAATTTATTCTTTCCAAGTAACTATATTAAGTTATAACTATTTATCTAGCTGTTTATATGCAATTAACTAATTCGTTTTAAGATTTTTTCAAAAACAATTGAGTTCTGGGCGTATTTATGAGTAAAATTTCAATGTTTTTTATTAATCTTTTCTATAACAATTCGCGGTTTTTGGTTAAAAAACTACAATATTTTTTTCCTTTCTTTAAGAATAACTGAGTCACTGAATTTAACTACTTTTGATCGGCCGCCGCTTTGAATGTGTAATCTACTGATATCAACGTCTTGGTGTTAGAACCATCGCTGGATACCCTAGTATTTTTGTGCTTAGTTATTGGTCTATCAGTTTTGGTGAAATGCGGTGTACTGTGTACGTTGTACGGCAGACAACATTTTTTTCTTTTTTTTATTCTTTGTTCTTGATTTCTACATATCTTGAATCTAAAGCTCTTAAATTTCAATAAGCGGGAAGGGTAATTTTTTTTGTTTTGGTCGATTATAAATGTTCATTGAAATGCCCTGATGATACCCCACAAGTATGAGCCAAATCCTGGGCAAAATTAAAATATTTCCAGAATGACTCCCGATTATTTCTACATCCTCAATATTGGCCAGGGCACTGATGACCTTAGGGTTTTGTGCCTTTAAGCCCTAATCAACATTCTTAATTTAACCTTATTATGTTATAAACAGTATTTTAATTAATTGTACAATGAACACTATTAATATTGCTGTAGGATCACATTCATACAATATTTACAACATAAACAAATGGAAAGCCATATTACATAAAATTAAGTTAAAATATATAAGCGTATATAATAATAAAATTAAAAAAAAAAATACAAATAAATAAACAAAACATGCCACATTCATTTCTATGTACAATAAATTTTATAAGTGAGGCGGACAAACGCGCTATCAACGCCTCGCGAAACGATTTAGTAATTTATCATTTATTATTGACAAGAAGCTCCCAGCCACGCATCTTTCAATCCCAGACCTCGCCGTGTATGATACACCAAACTCTGGGCCTTAAAAAATCATTATTTATTAATTTAAATTTACTTAAGTTGAAAAGAGTATTTTAACAAATCTAGAATTGTATCTTGACCCCGGGAATCAATCAACATCCTCAATATAATAAACTAAAATAGTGTTGTAAATGAAACACTGATAACATTAATATGATTCAATATAAAGGCAAATATTTAAAGTTATTATATCCACTTTATTGCTCTACTTATAGCGATTATTTGGCCAGTCATCCATTATCTAGTTTAATTATTAATGTAGTTATATTCTTTCTAACCTTCAAGTACGTTCCTAAAACTTTTATATGTATTATGCATGAACGAACCATAGTTTATTTCAAACGGATTAATTATATATAATATTGTTAGCATAATCGTATCCTAGAATTTCTTAAGATTTTTTATAATTTATTTAAAAATTAGTATATTCTAAGATAGATAAAATGTCCCATAGCCATAATCTTTTATAAGCTTTTAGAATATTATAAAGAATTTGATATGAAGCAACAAGTGAAATGGAGTTATTATGGAGTTTGTCATGGAATGATTAGGACCTGGTTAAGGCCAAATTAGCAACATATCGGGGAGTATTAAGGTCATTTCGATTGTAAGGATTGGATAGGGAAGAATTTGATAATTAAGTAGAGCAGTACAACATAACTTCGTGTCTAGATTGGCCTGGCGGTAATGCAAATCTGCCTTTTGTAGTAAAGTGGTTAGAAGGTTAAAACTCTATCTATTAAGTGTTTAAGTAGCTGTAAATAGCAAAGTATAATTATTAAGTTAATTTATAAATCATCTAAACTTTTTTTTCATTAAGATAAAATATGTTAAGAACGTAATAATCATCAATCATTCTATAAATAAAATAAGATGATGTTCCTAGTAAAGAGTAAAAAATAAATCAATCAAACAGATTTATTTTCTTATATATTACATATTAAATAGTAAAAAATAATCGAAGTCATGGTATATTTTGTATTGTTATTCATAAAGTTAGAAAAAAAAAGAAGATATATTCCTATGGAAATATATTTCTATAATTGTAAGTATTTAAATTACTTTATAATTGCAATAATATGTTTAAGAATTATAATAATTGGCACACACTGTGTATACCCCTAAAATTCCTAACAACTAGTTCTGTTTTGTTTGATTTGTGTTTCAAACATCTTTCAGAAGCGTGTTATACTGTGTGTCAGGGGGTACACATCATTAGATGACTACGATGGAAAGAAAACAAGATAAGAAAATTGTTTTTTTCTTATTTTATATCAATCTACATATTAATAAAGATGAATGTAATATGGACTCTACCTTTGACAGAATCTCTTCAAAGGAGCTTACAGAGTAAATGTTTGCCACAATCCAATACTGCTGTTTACACTCACGTCGCGAATATAAAATACCTCCATCTTAGCACCGTATTCAGGAACTTCAGTCAGAAAAGCGGGTGAGAAGTATATCACTTGCAAAATGCAAGTATATAAATATATTTTTAGGAACCCTAAACACGTATTTCCGTGAAATACTTTTTTATTATTTTTTTTTTTTATGATATGAATTAACAATTTGTTTCGATATGAACAATAGTAATAATGATATGAGATCGCATTCATGCCATATTTAGAAATTCAACAAAGGTAAAGTAAAATTACATATGAATAGAAAATAAATAAATATATAAAATAATAAAATAAAAAAAATGTAAATGAAATGAATAAAAATTTAACAAATTAATAAGCATCTTACACACAATCATACCTTTTGTAATACATTTTAAACAGTGCAAATTTATTATTCTCAAGGGACACTGTCCCAGAATAAAATTTATTTATTTATTTTCTATTCTATTCTACATTTTACTCACACACACACACACACACACACACACACACAATATATATATATATATATATATAATATATATATAAATGAAGGGAGCAGCGTGGTCTAGTGGATAGAGCACTAGTCTGCTGTGCTACGAGTCCTGGGTTTGAATCCCGGCTGTGGCAGAATATTATTTATTCTGTTAATTTAGTCGGGGAGCGACCCTAGGGTATGGAGACCCTCCTGGGGCAGACCCAGCCTCTATAAAGTGGATAGAGCACTAGTCTGCTGTGCTACGAGTCCTGGGTTTGAATCCCGGCTGTGGCAGAATATTATTTATTCTGTTAATTTAGTCGGGGAGCGACCCTAGGGTATGGAGACCCTCCTGGGGCAGACCCAGCCTCTATAAAGTGGGTACCCAAATTAATTGGGGAAATACCTGGCGGCTGAGCGCGATTAAGGCCTAATCACCTCATTGCACTGCCGTTGGCCTAGAAACAGTACGAATCTCTATATGTACTGAGCCCTATACCGTTCATGGGCTGTAGTGGTACAGGTGTTTTATATGTATATATATATATATATATATATATATATATATATATATATATATATATATATATATATATATATATATATATATATATATATATATATATATATATGCGTGTGTGTGTGTGTGTAAGTTTATTTTGCAAACGATAAATTTTAATTAGATTGGACTACAGCTGGAAAGAAAATTTTTTTATTTTTTTTATTTTATTGAGATATATTACAATTTGTTACAAAATGAACAATAATAATATTGATAAGAGACCACATTCATACTATATATACAGAAAATAATAATAATGGTCGAATTTCATAAAATATAACATAAATTCAAATATATACAATAAAATAATAATAATAAATAAAAACAAAACAAATCGAAACATAAACCTATTATTGAGATAAATAAAAAGTTGGCAAATAAATAAACATCTTACACACAATCATAACTATATACAATATATACAATTGCTAAAGGGATCCCAGCAAGCGCTTTTTCCTCCACTTGTGAAGGAAAAAGCGGAATCCAAGAGATCCCAGCACCTCTATCTCAGCCGCATCACTGGTCTGAGCCAGTGGAGGCTGAGTTAGGGCGCTGTAGCCACAAACATACCGTACATGAGTGGAGGATCTGACCATTGTCAGAACTCCAGTTTAAATGTTTACAATAGGTCTCGTGGCCACTGCCGTTTCAATCTTCGAGGAGGATTGTAGGGATGGGTGGTGCTGGATAGGGATTGTGCTAGAGGGTTAGGATGATGACTAAGGTTCTGATGAAATTTGGAAAATTTGGATGGTACCAGGTCTAAAACAAACGGAATATTAAGGTCATGGTGTAGGGTACAGTTGGTAACGTAATAAGGAGCATTAACTATTGTTCGGAGGACTTTGGATTGGAAGGATTGGATGTGTTTAATGTTAGAATGTTTAGCTGTCCCCCACAGTTCAAGTCCGTAGGTCCATATAGGTTTCAGTACTGTCTTGTATATTAGTAATTTGTTGTCAACTGTAAGATGAGATTTTCTGTTTAGTAGTCTGTATAACTGGCCGAATCTGCGGTTGAGTTCTTTTCTTTTTAGTCTTGTATGTGGGTTCCACGTCAGTCTTTTGTCTAGTAAAAAGCCGAGATACCGGACTGTGTCTGAGGAAGGAAGCGGTATGGAATTGAAATTAACCGTTGGACAGGATTTGCGTCGAAGGGTGAATGTGACGTGAGTGCATTTGCTTTCGTTCACCTTAATGCGCCAAGCATTGCACCAGTCTTCGACAAGGGAAAGGTGCTTTTGGAGATTTAGCGATGCTGCTTCAGGATCGGAATTGGATGATAAAATGGCTGTGTCATCAGCAAATGTTGCCAGAAAGGTATTGGGGTCGGTAGGGATATCGGCGGTGAAGAGGATGTAGAGGACGGGTCCTAAGACGCTGCCTTGAGTAACACCGGCCTCAACAGTATATTGTTCGGAAAATTCGGAACCACAGCGAACTCGGAAGGAGCGGTTGGATAAATAGGATCGGAGGATTAGGTATAAGGATTCAGGTAAATGGGTTTTGAGCTTAAAGAGCAGTCCCGGGTGCCACACTCGGTCAAAAGCTTGAGCTATGTCCAGAAAGGCACCCGAACAATACTCCTTGCACTCAAGGGCGGAGGAAATGTGGTCTACAACTCGGAGTCCTTGCTGAACCGTGGAATGTTGAGGACGAAATCCGAACTGATGTGAAGGAAAATTTTGAAATTTGGCTAGGATTCGTTTTAGTAGGAGCTTTTCGAAAATTTTTGAGAGGATCGGAAGTAGGCTGATAGGTCTGTAAGATGACGTGTTGTTAGAAGGTTTGCCTGGTTTTAGGAAAAGGATCATAGTTGAATGTTTCCATAAGAGAGGAAAATAGGTAGTGCGTAGGATACAGTTATAGAGATATGTAAGGAATGTAATGGCTTTAGGTGGAAGTTGTCTTAAGATTTGGGGAGTAAGGAGATCGTATCCAGGAGATTTGCGGAGAGGAAGCTTTTTAAGAAGATATCTGACCTCAGAGGGATTAACTGCTTTAGGTGGTAAGGATAGTGGTATTGGTGACGTGAGGAACTCTTCAACTGCTGCAGTATGGGTTGGATTAAGCTCTGGATGAGGAGTAAAAACTTTGGAAAGGTGCTGTGCGAATTCCTCGGCCTTATGCTTGTCAGAAGCAGCCCAGGAACCATCACAGCGCCGGAGAGGATGGGAAATGGTGTGGGACTTTAGGATTCTCTTTGTGACATTCCACAGGGAATTGTCACGAGTCGAGAGAGAGGAGAGGTAGGTATTGTAGGATTGGGAACGGAAGATCGCCAACTCCCGCTTTAATTTTCTTCAAAAAAAATTATAGGAGCGGCGATCTTCTGGGTGGCGGGTGCGTTGCCATAATGTTCTAGCTCGACGTTTGCTGTTGATGAGGTCTGTCAAGTGTTGTGGTAAATGGCTTTTGTAAGGAATTATTTGGGATTGTTTGGGAGAGGAGGCAGTCCAGGCGGCTTGTTGAATAGCGGTTGTAAAGGAATATACGGCGTCGTCAAGGTCATTTGGGGTTTTGAGAATCACTCTGAGGTCAATATCATTAGTGAGAATTTCGCGGAAGAGGTTCCAGTTGACAGGGCCCCTAATGAATGACGGTGGGATAGGTTTAGAAATAGGTGTTATGGATACATTTAGAATCAATGGACTATGATCAGAGGATAGTTCATCAAGGCGAGCTATGGAAAAATTCAGAGAGCCTAATCCGCTGTGGATGAAGAAGTCGAGGATGTCAGGATTACGGTTAGGATCTGTTGGCCAGTAGGTAGGAGAATCGGGAGGTAGGAGATGAAAGCGTCGGGAGTTGAGTGCAGACTGCAATGTCCGTCCACGAGAATTGGTGGTTCTAGAACCCCACTGTTGGTTCTTAGCGTTTAAGTCTGCACCCAAAATGAAGTGATTACCCAAGGAGTTGAGGAAGGATCCAAATTGGGCAGAGGAAATGGGATGTTTAGGAGGGCAGTATGCTGATGCGATGATAAGCGGAAAGGAAAAGGTTTTGATAACGATGGAAGTTGCTTGTAGGTAATCGTGGGCGGAAATCGGGTGTAAGTGATGGGTGAGGGATCGGCGGACTATGACAGCAGTACCGGCATGGGCTTTGCCGTCTGGATGGTCTGTCCGGTATGTCGTGTATCCTGGTATTTTAAAGTACTGTTTAGTGGTTAGTCTAGTTTCAGTAATGAGTGCAACATCAATGTTTTTGTCCTGCAGTACGGCTGTAAGTTCGTCAGTGTGAGTTCTAACACCATTCGCATTCCAAAGGAGAATGGATAAGGAATTAGGTGAGGTCATTTATGGTTTTTTTAAGGCAGGAATGAGATTTGTTACGAGATTGTAAGGAGTGATATTAGGGGCATAACAAGGGATTTAATTTCGGAAATAAAGGATGTCATCAAACTGGTAAGGTCTGTGGCGTTTGAAGGAGGAGGAATATGAGAGATTTGTGGTGGATTAGGATTCTTAGGATTGGTTACATTTTGAGAAAGAGGTATATGTGGAATGGATTGAGGTACATTTTGTAGTTCCGGCAGGGCCACGGCTTCAGTACTTTGATTCCCACCTCCAAGTAAGTGGGCAAATGATAAATTGGCATCAATAAGTTTTGAGGGTTCTCTTCTGTTTCTTACTTGTCTTGCTGTTTCATCCAGTACTTGAGGTTTTTGAAACCTGGCCCTCAGCTCCTTATAGATTTGGCATCCTTTATAGTTGGCCGGGTGGTCCTTCAGGCAATGAGCACATACAGGTGGTGTTGATTTTGGTTTTGTACACTCCACAGACTTGTGCTGTTCACCGCATTTCACGCATCGAGGTATGTGATGACAATAACTTTTAGTATGACCATATGCTTGACAATTATGGCACTGAATTATCTCTCTCTTTGTGTAAGGTTTTTCAACTCTTACACTGGAATAGTACAATCTATTGAGGTCATAGATTTTTTCAACTCCTTCAGCTGGTTCCAAATTCACAAAAAAGAGAGGTAGAGGAATTTTATCCTTTAGGACGTTAGTGACTTGCCGCACTTTATAGCCCATCTCCGTTAGTTCTTCTTTAATAGCTTCAACTGGTGTCGAGGGGTGTAAGTTTCTGATTACAACCCTTAAAGCTCTCTCTTGGCGTAGCTGATAGGTATGGAAATCTGCTTTGGTTTCAGTTAGGTATTTCACTATTTTTCTATATGTCTCGGCAGTAGTAGGAGATATTTCGGTATCATTGATTCTACTCATACAGTAGTAGCTGGTAGATTCGGTAATTTTGTTCAATTGCGCACACAACAACTGGAAATTTCTAATATTTTTGACAAATATTGGAGGAGGCCGTGGTTCACTAGGTATAGGAGTAGATTCCATGTTTTCTTTTTCATTATGTAAAATCTGAAAAGGATTTGGGGTGAAAAACGGCGATTCGTCAGTCATCCCTTGTGACGATGTGCCAGGTTGTGGTTCAGATTCTGAATTAGTACCGGAAGGGGTTGCTTGTAGATTTAATCTTTTATTAGTATCACGGCGGGGTCTTTGTTTTGTAGGTGACGTGATTGAACCACTAGATCTAGATCTTTTAGTTGAAGCTTTGGAGGACATTACTTGATGATAATATCGCATTTCATGTATAGAAAGTAATTAAATAATAACCAGATGTGGGAAAAAAACAATAACTTAAAAAAAGTTAAGCAAGACCAGCCTTGCCGGGCTATTGGCAATCAGCTGATATGAAGAGGTGACTCAGCATTCACTTTACACTGTAAATTATATCACAACTTACCGCTGTTTGCTCCAATAATAACTGTTGTTGTTATCCTGAAGTCTGATGATGTTTTCAAGACTGTGCTGAAGTGAAATCCAACTGTAAAAGCAAGAAATCCGAGAGCCGACTTGAAATATGACTGCTATACTCACGCGCATGCGCAGAACTCTGGAAAGAAAAAAAAGTCACCGAACTTACCCAAATAACTGGACCTCCCAATATTTTATTCAAAGAAGACGTAGAATTTTTAACCTCGCTAAAATGCCCTACTAACCCCCCTCTTCCTGACCCTGATGCCAGTGCCACCACCACGTAGATGGCAGGAATTAATACAACCAACAACTAATTGCTCACAACTCATATGGATACAAATTTTTAGAGTTATAGTATTTAGTTTAATTTTTTTCCCGATTGTAGCCAAAAAGTGTACCAGAACTCTTCAACTACATTACAAATAAAAAGTACCACAAAACATTGTAAATGACCAATTATCATTTAAATAAAGCAGCGCATCAGCAGAAGGAAGGATACCCAAGAAAAGAGTATGTTTTATCTTAGATCTTTTATCCTATATTGTTTTCAGGAGCTTTGAAAAATAAAAAAATATATACATTTAATATATTTTTGTGTAGCGTTTATTTCAGAGACGTAACAATGACCTTTAAAAAACAAATCATTGAACCAGAAGGGGAACTTTTTACCGTGCGATTTTTTCAAAAACGGTTCAAACGATTTTCATCAAACACAAGTTAAAAGAAATAGCTTAAAATAGGGTGATATTATGATCAAAGAAGTTATTTTGAAAGTAATGCATGTGAAAATATCGAACATTCATCACACTAAAAAATAAAATAAATCAAGATGCAGCTAAGTGAGTTCTGCAAGGAATGCAGTATAATGGATGTTGTTGGCAGGGCAGCACTGGGATGGGACAAATCACTGACACTCTAAATTACTAGAATTATTTTTTAGTGACCCTAATGGAAGTATAATTTATCGGAGTCTTTTGTTAAAACGTCAGATGCTTCCAGTCACCTAATGCGGCTATTTCCATTTTTTTTATTTTAAGTGGTAACCTTATCTAGAAGCCAGCGAGCGTGAAGGATTTGCTTTTCAAACGATTTGGAATATAAGGCTAGGATGGATATTAAGTTTGAAATGAAAAACAAAAAAATTAACGTGAGCTTAAATAAACTATGAGTGTCTAGCGATGCTCTTCCACATACTTATTACAGCAACTATGATAGTTGCATTAGCTTAACTTTTAACTATATTTTTAGGATATTAATCTATACAATTACATACATAGCAAAAACTTAGAACCAACAATTTACGTCCCCTCCATAGGACTTTTTATTGGAATTTTTAATCTTTTAAAAAACCTAAGACCATCTGTCGGGTTCGGAACATTGACCTTAGTAGTAGGTGGTTGTTTTGCTAACCAATACACCATAGATGACCCCAAGGTTGATTATTATGGTGCATGCAAATGTTTTTTGTTCTTTTATAATAGCATTATAGGTCATTTAAAGAAAAAATAATAATATTTTATCAATTATGATGATAAGAACCAAAAATCTCCGCTCTATCATATGAAATATCCAAAATTATAAGTATATCATACTGAAATATTTTAATAATTATATTTGAATATCATAATAAGGATTATTTCATAGTTTATATTTTCTGCGGCAGGAGTACCTTCACGGGTAGGTTTAATGTCTTCCTTTATTTTTCTCTATTGGGTTGTCCGAAAAGTTCGTAGAGATTTAAAAAAAAAAAAAAAAAAAAAATTATCCTATTTTTTCAACTAAAAATGAATCACAAAGCTAATGTTTATTTATATACCTTTAATCCTCATATAATCAACTATGCTTACACACTGAATTCGTCATTATCAAGGCTGAGTGGTGTAGTTTATTGTAAACCAATATGACTGACGATCCAGTTCATTTTCGGCCTATGCTGTACTTTTTTAAAAAGGGGAAAAACGCAGCCTAAACTGCAAGAAAGATTTGTGCAGTGTATAGCAGCGGTTCCATTGCTGATAGCACTGTTCAGAAGTGGTTTTCGCGGTTTAGATCAAGAGATTTCAATTTTGAAGACCAGCCCCGGGAGTATAACTTTTGACAGAGAATATTATGACGGTCATCGCAAACAATCCACGAATTACTATCCGTGAGATAGCTGCGGAGTCAAGAGCCTGCAAATTGACCTTTTTTGGTCATATAAAGAAGGCCGGGTATGTCTGTCGTTACGAAGTTTGGGTTCCCTATGAGCCCAGTGAAAGGAACCTCATTGAAAGGATTTTATGTTGTGGTTTGCTGCTGAAGAAAATAATGTGGATTATCCATTTTTGAAACGTGTTACTACTGGTGACGAAAAATGGATTCTCGACATCAACACCAGCCGAAAAAAATCTTGGGGAGTGCCTGGAACAACGCCATTCGCAACACCAAAGGCCGGCTCGCATCCAAGAAAGTTGAGGCTCAGTATTTGGTGGCATTGGAAGAGACCCATACATTTCGAGCTCCTACCATAAAACCAAACTATAAATAAATACGGACTTTTACTGCGCCCAATTAGATCGATTGAAGGCAGCAAATGAAGAGAAACGGCCAGAATTGGCAAATCGGAAAGGAGTACTATTTCACCAAGACAACGCTAGGCCCCATGTGACTTCAAGGACTTAGCAAAAGTTAAATTAAGCTTCAGATGGGAGAATTTACCTCACCCGCCGTACTCTCCTGCTCATTTCCGTTCCCTCTAAACTTTTCTACAAGGGAAATCATACTCTTCAGAAGATGACTTCAAAACGGACCTTTTATTTGTTCTTCAGGAGTAAGGAGAGTAGTTTTTAGAAAAAACTGAATAATGGACCTTCCAAGACGTTGGGAAAGGGTAATTTCTAACGGTGGTAACTTTTTGTAGATTAAATAAATAAATTTTCAGCTGCTCATCAATCCTAATTTTTGTCCAAATTTCTCTACGAACTTGCCGGACGACCCAATGTTTTGCACTCATCTTGAGGATTTTAATGAGTAAGAGTTTTAGATTCCAATAGTAAGTGAGTTTATAAATTTCAAATTTAATTAAAATTGTATTTAATGACTTCATTTCCCATTTACTTCCAGAAAAACGTTTAATGTAAAATTAAAAGGAATACCTGACGAAATAAAACCGTATTTTATTTAATAAAAAAAAAAAAATCTCAGCATTACTCCATGCATGCATCACACCTCAAGATCAAAACCTACCCCTATCGCATTCACTGGTTGTCCATGAAGTTTACAGGTGTTAAGATAAAAAAATATATTAAAAAAAAATCGAGTGAAACAATGTTGTGATTGAAAACATTATGAACCGTGTCACAGCTGTTACTTAAGTACGAACAATATAAAGCAGCTAGTTATTCATACAATTAATATGTTTTGACAGTCAGGCCATTTAATTTTGGATTTTCACTGGAAGGTAATATCCAATAAAAAGAAGTAAAAGAAGGCATGTTAATGTATAGAGCGTGAAAATCAGGATAGGAATGCAATTTTGCACTGTTAAGCAGTTCATTAAAAATAGAGTAAACAAATGAATAACTTTATGCAGGCGAATCTATCAATGTGGTAACAAATCAGGCAACTGCATTCTAGCAACCCTGAAAAAACCGCCCAGCAATAAATCTCTATTCGGAAAATTGAGAGGTCCAGGTCGTAAGAATCTTTAATAAATTAATGGATACGTGTTCCGTGGGAGTCATTATAGGCTGTAATTACTAACTCTGAAATTAATATGCATTGTATAGTCCTAACGTTGCACGATGATTTGATACGGCCCGAAGAGAATATTTATTGCCACCTTGTTGTTATATATTTCATAAGGCGCGTCTTGTACATTTTATTTTACTTTTTTTGAACGATTTGAACTCCTGACAAGGTCGGTGATGTTTTATAATTCTGCAGCTAGGCCGATTGAGTTATTCCTGATATAATTATGGTTATGGAATATTTTATTTTCCTCTTGTTGGAACTGATCGAACGTGGGAAGTTCCTTAAGACAGCCAACCTATGATCAGCATATGTGCCATACATGTATGTTTGTATATACATCATTTACTATAAGCCAAGAAGAGTCTAAATGTCCCAGAGTTACCCTTCGGGTAAAATAATAGAATAATTAATTATTCTACCACAGCTGGGCTGGGAAGTCAGGAGCTGAAGAACAGAGAAATAGTGCTCTGTCTACTAGACCACACCATTCCTAAAACTTTTTAAATGTGTTTTCGCTCTTTTCGGTTACTTCAACATTTACTAGCATTCTTTATTAATTTATTAATAAAACGTTACCTTTTGCTACTGTGGCTGAAATGATAATTCTACAGTGAGAGTCCTAAATTTTGTCTATCCAGTTTTTATTATGATAGCTATCTTTAACGAGTACCTGATATCGTACTGGCTCAAGACCTCCTTTTTACGTCCCCTCCGAAGGACGGCATGCCAATGGATTTTTTTCTGCCATTAATAAATCCTAAGACCACCGGCGGGTTTGAACCGTGACCTTTAGCATAGAAGGCTGCTATTCTAGCCACCCTGCTACAGGTGATCTCCGGCAGACGCTCTAATCTTCTTCTCAACTACAAAAAAAGCTTATCTATTTGACCGTCATAAGGCCAATCTGCACCTACAGAGTTGAGCTTTGGGGCTCTACTAAACCATTAAATTCATGTCGTATTCAGTCCTCACAATCGAAAATCTTTCGAAAAACCCTTTCGTTGTCACGAATAAACCCATGTATAAAGACATTTATGTTATAGATTTTATGGAATACCATCCCATCACACATCCGTCATGCTCCTTCCCAATCTTCTTTCAAATCTCTCCTTTTTAAACACCTTCTTGCCTCCCAATCAGACGCCAACTAATTTCAGTACAGCGATTAATGTGATGTGAGAAATGTCTACACTTCATACCATAAATGATAGTAAAGTTTATTTTCATTTCTATTTTCAATTATTCTGATGTTTTTTTTTTTGTTTTTTTTTTTTTTTTTGGTTTGTTAGTTCTATATTACATTTAGATATTACTATATTTTTTTTTAAATTTATACTTTTTAATTTCACTCTCTTTTCATCAATTAAAATAATTGTAAATAATTTTTGTAATCATTAATATTTTTAGTTTTTTATGTGGTTTTTGGCCAGTTGTAATCATTATTTTTTTTGTACATGTGTATTATTCTCAAGGGACTTAGTCCCAGAATAAAGTTCTTTTTTCATTCATTCATTCATTTCATTCATTCATTCATTTTATCTAAGCCAGATTGCAATCCTTCGATAACAGACTCCAACTCGAACCCACCAGTTACAATTCTTGCTTCCTCTTTCATCCCTGACAATCCTCCGAGGTGTCTGAAAAGAAGATGGCCTCAAGACTTTCACTTATCACTTAAACACATCTTATAGATGAGTAATCTGTATGAGTTTCATAATTTTTCACTCAGTCCCTTTTAAGATATTTCCGTGTAAACATGAATTTTTGCCAATTTTGTAAATTCATATATAAAAAAGGACTATGTTCTCAAAATCGAAATTTTTTCAGGAAGTAGGACCATGACTATGCTATAAAAGAAAAAATAAATCAAAGCTGAGTCTCTTTTCCATTATCTTGTTAAAAGTCTCGTTTTTGGTCATTTTCGAAAAACATTTTAAAAACTTACTTCACTATTTAGTAAATGAGTCATAAAGACAAAAAATTCAAATCATGTCCTTATCTTATTGTTAATTTTAGTTTTGATTTGATATCTAAAAAAATACAGGAATTAGAAAGATTTTTCCATCACATATTTTTGCCCGTGAATATAACTTAAAAGGGCTGCAACACTAAAAGTATTGACTAGATTTTTTTTGTAATGTAAAAGAATAAAGAATAATCGGTCAATAATCACGAAAATCAAAAATGTCGAGCGGAATGATTAATGAAAAGTGGTCGATTGACCCATACATGAGTGAGTGGTAACTTGTTTTTATGGATAAAGGTCTATCATAACATCAATATAAATATTGATGGATGGCTTTTGATCACATAAACCAGCAAGTGCCATAACAAATTTTATTTTCATAGTTGACCATCACCCACATTAACGAGGCAATCTTTGAATACGTGCCTTGTGTGCGTAATTGCATTAATTAATGCAAATCTGCTGGTAATTATATTTTTAAATGAAAACTTAGGATCACTTAGGATGTAAACATAGCTTCTCAATGATTGCAAATTTAGTACAAAAAACTGTAAAACGAAAATCTATGCAGTTTTTCACGCAATTTACATAAATTTTAACCAAAAACATTCATTTCCTTTACAGACCCATTGTTTTTTTCTAGAATATAATGAAACCGTTAAGTAAAAATATAAATACAATATTTAAATATTGTGGAAATTGAAATTTATGGGAATAATAACAGTATATACAAATAATATATGAACATTTTATCATAGGTATTAATAACCGGGATTCAGTCTTGTGACAAATATTTGAATTTTAGCAACGTTTTGGTTTACATGATATGGCCGAAAAGCCGGCAAATTAAAATATTTTTCACACGACTGATTCTCGATTATTTCTACCTATGAGAATTTCAACAGTGGACCGTACATCCTCAATAAGGGTATTGTAACTATTATTTATTCAATTACTTTGTACATACTGTCTATTTTCATTAATAAAAACCTATATAAAAAGGGAGATTATTATTACATAGAGTATCTATAGATGTAGAAATGAGGCGAATATATTTTTTTATTTTATAAAAAATAAAAATAGAAGAGACTGTTCCGAATAATATATTTATAACTTAAATTACTCGTCTAAAATAGTAATTGATATAAAATTTTATTTTACATTTTTAGTAAATCAAAAAAATTAACTATGTGTAATTAAAATTGGCAACCAAAAATATTTAGTTGATCCCTAAAGATGAGGTTTATGAAACATTGGGATACCGAAAAATTATTAGTAATTAATAACATAATAAATGTTAGAAGAACCGGTGGCTGAGTGGCTCGCATGCTAAAGATTGTGAGTTCGAATACTAGTCCCGCCGGGACTTTTATAAAGATATAATTAAATGGGGATTCACTCACAGCCTCCCCTCGGGTATGGGAAACCCGTCAGTCTACTGATAGACACTCACAAAAATAGGCGTAGAGAGTAATGACCCTACGTTATAAAATTTCATCATGAAACGTGGTTAGAATATTCTCCCAGGAGATTGCACCACTTGGGCAAGGGCCTACACGGTTTGTTTTGCCAGAGAAGAAACCAAACAAAAACATCAATAAAATTGGTGGGAAGTGGTTGTTTGTGAATAACTTGAGTAATAATTATCATATTAATTTAATCTTAAGAATAAAATAAATTAATCGTATTAAACCAAATTCCAACAATTTATGTTCCCCTCCCCGTTTCATTTGTTCATTGATTTTACAATCTGGATGGTAAATAAAAAAAGCCTAGCAAAAACCTTGTTTTTATTTTTATTGATTTCTAGATCTTATTTTATTTTAGACGAAAAATAGATAATCAATAATTGATTTTGGTACTTTACACAGAAGCACCGCCCATAACCATAAAGAAAACAAACTTATCAGTGGGCATGGACTTGTTCAGTCGATAACTGAGGGAGCATTAAGGGTTAGTCAACTGTCTCCTTTAGATACTGTAAGATACCATTTTTATTATACTGTAATATTATATTTTCTGCAAGTCAGAGAGGTATTTATTGGCATTATCAAATTTAACATGCTGAATTTTGATTGTATTTCCAGGTTATCGAAGAACCGTTTAGCATTTACATAGGCTGCCGTGTTTTTCTGGAGATAAACAGATGATCCTTAAACATATTATTTTTTATTTTACTATCATGTCACTCTGATAAAAACCGTTTTCAGCTAAAATCAGTAATATAACAAATGTTTAGGTGAGTATATGTAAATTTTAAAAATCAAAAAAATAAAGGAAGCAATGTTTTTGTTTATCATACAGGCAATCAATACTAATATCCACAAGATATAAAGATTGATAAAGATTTTTATATTTCCATGTAAATATCATATTGTAAAATAGGTTCCTAGTATTTTCTAATATTTCATTTTAATCATCACTGTGTTTAAAAAATCACATTTACTTGCTTAATAATGTTTACGTATTCTAAAAAAGAAGTAATTAAAGTGCTTTTCTTCAGTTTCAACCGAAATTATTTATCTTTAAGTGGTATTTTGTTATCTCAAAATGAAGAAGAAAAAATTTATTTTCGGTAACCCGAATTTGCAGTGGGTATGGTGATGATGAAGCGGTTTGCTCGGTTAAAAACCTAAAATTTTTGTTGTTAAGACACAAAGTGATCGAGTCGTCATTCAACACTTTATGATGTCCAACTAACAAAATAAAATAAATATAAACTGAAAATTAAAATTAAAGTATAATATTTATTTTATCTGCCATCCTTCTATGTATATAAAATGATATATCTATCTCGTAGTTTCCACAAATTCCTACTAAATGACACTACGGATTTTCATGTTTTCACCATTATTCAGAGAATTATTTATTATTATTATATGGAATTTTTATTTGAAGGTTTATAAATAATATATTAATAATAGTTTATAAATAAAGTCCAATTAAGATTTAGAAATAAAAATAAAATTTTCTATAATTATATCATTAAAAAATTATTTGTGAAATATGAGTAGATGTAAAACATACTGTTAGATAGGGCAAGATCGTAATTAATTTAATATGTAATGAAAGAAGTCGTACATGTTAATAGTATATTGTTAAAAACGTATAAGCTGTTGGAGATACGTTTTTTGTAATATTGTGATGAGGGAAATTATATGATTATCCAGTGCTGAGGTACGGGTTATATTATCTTACAGTTTATATTCATCCATTCAGTACTAAAGATTAGAGAAGAAGTAGTAAAACCAAATCGTTCATAAGTTGGTCAGTAAACCGATTAACTAACATTGTTATTAATTATTTTTTATTTTATATGATTTCATGAAAACCTATGTTCCACTGTAAACTAAATGGAGCCCCATGTAAACTAAATTAATCATTTAAAATTTATCAAGAAAAAGTTCTATTGAAATATAAAATAGAAATAAATCTAATAAAAGAGGAACCGTTTAACATTAGAAACGAACTTAACTTATTTTTATTATTTTGGTCAATTAATGTTACTCATTTCTGATACGATGATTAAATATAATAATGAATAGTCGTTATAAAATAAAAATAATATTTTCATATATTTAAATCAGCATTATCTACTTAATGTGTTCTATTAATATTGTACATAGGTATGAATGTGACATGTTTTGTTTAATTATATGTTAACTCCATTTATTTGTATTTATTTTGTCTACGAATTTTGTTATTGTATAAGTTTATTTATTTTGATTTTATTTTATGTAATTTGACTTTCCTTTTGTTTATATTGTAAATATTGTATGAATGAGATCCTGTAGCACTATTATTATTGTCTATTATGACAAATTGTAATATATACGCATAAAAAAAAAAAAAAAAAAATGTGTTCTATTATTATTATTATAATCTAATTCCTATGACTCATATTAATTTTTATTGTGATTTTATTGGTATTTTTTTCTGGATTTATCATTCTTATACTGCTATTGTATATATATAAAGGCTTTTTAGATAGGTGTCAGTCACCGAATTTGGCCAGAAAATGTCCTTTATGCTGTACTCAAGAATGTTTTAGATTTTTTCGAAGTTGTGAAACAATATGAAAAAACTTACCTCCTTTATTCCTGAAACTTATTGTTTTTAGATTTTCGAAAAATGTGTAAAAAATTTATTTTTAAATGAAAATACATTTTGACTAGCTTTATAAAGAGCTAAATAAGCGCGCGTTTTGAAAAACATAGTTTTTATCCAATTATTTTGAAGTAATCATAGAGAATGTTTTATCAGTATTGTAATTCTAAATTTTTAGTGAGATTTTTTTTTTTTTTACACATATTTCAATAATAATAAGAAATATAAGTTAAATGAAAGATTTCAGAAAAAAATGAGTTTTTAATTGTTTTCATATTGTTCCACTACTTCAAAAAATTCTGTGTATAGAGGAGTATAAAAGACATTTTCTGAAAAAAATCTACGTAAAAAAAAACCTTTCGAAAATGTAAGAAAAAAAGATATATTTTGATTAAAATTGGTTTTTTATATAATTTTTTCATGTATTTGAATCATAGGAATCAAAATAAAGAAAAAATATCAATGATTCATTTTAAATTTCACTATTAAAAAAATAATAAAATTGAAAAATTAGGTTTTTTTTTTTAAATCTCGAAAAACGTTTGAATTAAAATGATAAAAATTAAGGTAAATTATTTTTATTTGACTCCAAATTGATCCTCCAAGTTTGAGCCAAAAAAGCTACCCTGTGCAGAGTTACCCTACTTACCCGGTTATACCGTTTAAATTATTTATGATATCGGTATAGTGATAGTAGTGAAATGATAGTAGTAAAGCAAGGGATGGTCGCTAGTTAAGTTATATTCCTTTTGAAGAAAATCCAAGAATTATATCCGAATTAGCCGACAAATTGAGAGAAAGCTCAGGGACTCAAAGGCGCGGGCCACACCGGGAGAAGAAAGGTTTTAATGAACGAGCACAATTTGTCGTGGTCCTGGAAGAAGACGTTGTTTCAAGATAGGAAGCGATCTGAATATGAATACGACAGCTGCAGGTGAAACCGCCTCCATTTCCGTCACTTCCTCTTCGTTTGGAGTATTGTCTCTCCTTCTCGGGTTACGTCATGACCTCTCGGTTTGGAGTGCCCATTGTGAGGGGTTAGGCTTCCCAGATCGGAAGCTAAGGGGATTTTAACAAGCCGGGTCTGCTCTTACCGACTTTCTAGGCTTAGGTCATATCATGAGTGGTTGAGGTGAAGTATCTTAAATAAACTGAATCCAATACTTCCTCTGACGTGGCCGTAATTAATGTAATTTTTTTTTTTTTTTTTTTTTTTTTTTATTTATCGAGCAATATTACAATCTGTCCAATTCAGGACATTTTTAATAGTGATAACGTACAACATTCATACTACATTCACACGATATATACAAAACAATAAATTTATATAATAATAAAATATACATATATACAAAATAAAATCAATAAAAATATATACAATAGCCACTTATACCTATATACAATTCACAAGCATACAGCACGTGAGTGGAGGATCTAGCCAATGCTAGAACTCCAATATACATATTACAAGAGGTCACGAGGCCACTGCCGTTTCAACCTTCTAGGTGGGTTGTATGGATGAGTGGAGCTGGATAGGGATTGAGCTAGAGGATTAGGATGATGAATGAGATTCTGGTGGAATTTGGAAAATTTGGATGGAATCAGGTCTGAAATAAAAGGAACATTAAGGTCGTG
Source organism: Piezodorus guildinii (assembly GCA_023052935.1). NCBI lineage: Eukaryota > Metazoa > Arthropoda > Insecta > Hemiptera > Pentatomidae > Piezodorus > Piezodorus guildinii. Next base: position 30,979,897 of record CM041292.1, on the reverse strand, counting down.
GTGCAAGGTATAGTTGGAAACATAATAAGGAGCATTTACTATTGTACGGAGGACTTTGGATTGAAAGGATTGAATGCGTTTGATGTTAGTACGTTTAGCTGTCCCCCACAGTTCAAGTCCGTAGGTCCAGATGGGCTTCAGTATTGTCCTGTAGATTAATAATTTGTTGTCAACTGTAAGTTCAGATTTTCTGTTGAGTAGTCGGTATAACTGTCCGAATCGTCGGTTGAGTTCTTGTCTTTTAAGTCTTGTATGTGGGTTCCAAGTCAATCTTTTGTCTAACAGTAAGCCAAGATACCGGACTCTATCTGAAGGAGGAATTGGAATGGAATTGAAGTAAACTGGCGGACAGGAGTTTCGTCGAAGAGTAAAGGTTACGTGTTTGCACTTCACCAGTCTTCGATAAGAGAAAGGTGTCTTTGCAGGTTTAAGGATGCTGTTTCAGGATTGGAACTGGATGATAGGATGGCGGTGTCGTCTGCAAAAGTTGCCAGAAAGGTATCAGGATGTGTAGGAATATCAGCAGTGTAAAGGATGTAGAGGACGGGTCCCAAGACGCTGCCTTGAGGAACACCGGCCTCAACGGGATAAAGGTTAGAAAATTCTACACCACAGCGAACGCGGAAGGAACGGTTTGAGAGATAGGATCGGAGAATGAGGTATAGAGACTGGGGTAAATGGGTTTTCAGCTTGAAGAGTAATCCAGTGTGCCATACCCGGTCAAAAGCTTGCGCAATGTCCAGAAACGCACCAGAACAATACTCTTTGCATTCAAGAGCTGAGGAAATATGGTCTACAACTCGGAGCCCTGTTGAACTGTGGAATGCTGAGGACGGAATCCAAACTGATGGGAAGGAAGATTTTGAGATTCTAATATGGGTAGGATACGTTTAAGAAGAAGCCTTTCGAAGATTTTTGAGAGGATGGGGAGTAGACTAATAGGCCTGTAGGATGAAGTGTTGTTGGAAGGTTTGCCTGGTTTTAGAAAAAGAATGATAGTGGAATGTTTCCATAACAGAGGAAAATAGGTGGTGCGTAGGATGCAGTTGTAAATATAAGTAAGGAATATAATAGCATTCTGCGGAAGTTGTCGGAGGATCTGGGGAGTAAGGAGATCGTGTCCAGGAGATTTACGGAGGGTAAGTTTTTGGAGAAGATATTTGACCTCAGAGGGATTAATAGCTTTAGGAGGTAGGGAAAGTGGAATTGGTGACATAAGAAAGTCTTGCACTGTTGCGGTGTGATTGGCGTGGGATTCCGGGTGAGGAGTGAAAACTTTGGAGAGGTGTGTGGCGAATTCCTCGGCTTTATCTTCATCAGACGCAGCCCAGGAGTCATCACTACGTCGGAGAGGATGGGAAACTTGATGGTATTTTAGGATCTTTTTCGTGACATTCCACAGGGAATTATCACGAGCTGATAGAGAGGAGAGGTAGGAATTAAAGGACTGGGAACGGAAGGTCGCCAACTCCCTCTTCAATTGTCTACAATAGAAGTTATAGGAGCGGCGATCTGTTGGGTGTCGGGTGCGCTGCCATAATGATCTTGCTCGGCGTTTGGTATGGATGAGGTCTATAATATGTTGTGGAAAATGATTTTGGTGAGGATTTATATTGGGGTGTTTAGGAGAGGAGGCAGTCCAGACAGCTTGTTGGATGGCGGTGGTAAAGGAATAGACGGAATTATCTAGGTCATCTGGGGTTTTGAGGGTTACTCTGAGGTCAATATTATCGGTCAGGATTTGGCGGAAAAGGTTCCAGTTGACAGGGCCTCGGATGAATGATGGTGGAATGGGTTTTGGAATTGGAGTGAGAGATACTTTTAGGATCAGTGGACTATGGTCTGAGGATAGTTCATCAAGGCGAGTAACAGAAAAGTTGAGGGAGCCTAATCCGCTGTGGATAAAGAAGTCGAGGATGTCAGGATTGCGGTTAGGATCGGTTGCCCAGTAGGTAGGGGAGTCAGGAGGCAGGATATTAAAATTTCGGGAGTTGAGTGCAGACAGCAAATTTCGTCCCCGAGAATTCGTGGTTCTGGAACCCCACTGCTGATGCTTGGCGTTTAAGTCTGCACCCAGAATGAAACGGTTTCCTAAGGAATCCAGGAAGGATACAAATTCGGAATTGGAAATGGAATGTTTAGGAGGGCAGTATGCAGATGTGAGGGTTACCGGAAAGGAAAAAGTCTTGATTACTATGGCTGTGGCTTGTAGGAAATCATAGGTGGGAAGTGGGAGTAAATGATGAGAGAGGGATTGGTGGACAATGATAGCAGAACCGGCATGGGCTTTGCCGTCTGGGTGGTCAGTACGGTATGTCATGTATTGCGGTATTTTGAAGTACTGTTTAGTCGTTAGTCTTGTTTCAGTTATAAGTGCAACATCGATTGTTTTGTCTTGCAACAACGCTGTCAGTTCGTCAGTATGATTTCTAACACCATTCGCATTCCAAAGGAGAATGGATAAGGAGTTAGGTGAATTCATTTAAGGATTTTTCAAGGCAGGGATTAGATTTGATACTAGATTTGTAAGGAGTGATATAAGCGGCATAACAAGAGATTTGATTTCGGAGATGAACGATGTCATTAGACTGGTAAGATCTGTGACGTTTGATGGTGGAGGGATATGAGAAATTTGATGTTGAGGAGTTTTTTGAAGATTAGGTAAACTTTGAGGGATAGATTGTTGTACAATAGATTGAGAATGTTGAGGAAAATGTTGTTCCGGCAGTGCCTCGACTTCATGACTCTGGCTTCCACCTCCAAGCAAGTGGGCAAATGACACATTAGAATTTACAAGTTTAGATGGTTCTCTTCTGCTTCTGATTGGTATTGCTGTTTCATTCGGATCCTGAGGTTTTTGGTATCTGGTTCTGAGTTTCTTGTAGATTTCGCATCCCTTGTAGTTAGCCGGGTGGTCCTTGAGGCACAGAGCACATACAGCGGGTGTTGATCTTGATCTTGTACATTCTTCTGATTTATGCTGTTCACCGCATTTCACACAGCGCGGTACGTGATGGCAATAACTTTTGGTATGACCATATGCCTGACAGTTATGACACTGAACTATTTCCCTCTTTGTGTACGGTTTTTCAACTTTTACACGGGTATAGTACAGTCTACTGAGGTCATAGATTTTTTCGACTCCTGCTGACGGTTCCAAGTCCACGAAGAATAGAGGCAGTGGACTTTTATCTTTTAGAACGTTGGTGACTTGCCTCACTTGGAATCCTAATTCTGTTAGTTCTTCTTTGATAGCTTCAACAGGTGTTGAGGAATGTAGGTTTCTGATTACGACCCTTAATGCTCTCTCCTGGCGCAGCTGATAAGTATGAAAGTCAGCTTTGGTCTCAGTCAGATATTTTACAATCTTTCTGTAGGTTTCAGCAGTAGTCGGAGATATTTTAGTGTCATTGGTTCTACTTATACAATAATAACTATTAGGATCAGTTACTTTGTTTAAATGCGCAACACATCAGTTTAAAATTTTTAATATTTTTAACAAATATTGGTGGAGGTAGTGGTTCCCTGGGTATAGGAGAAGATTCCATGGTTTCTTTTTCATTTTGGAGGATCTCAAATGGATTCGGTGTAAAAAACGGGGATTCATCAGTTATTCCTTGTGATGATGTGCTGGGCTGTGGTTCAGATCCTAATGAGGTAGCTGGCGCGGTCGCTGGTGGAATTATTTTTTTATTTTGTTCACGGCGGGGTCTCTGTTTTGTAGGAGACGAGTTAGAACCTGCAGATCTAGATCTTTTACTTGCAGACTTTGAGGACATGACTTGATGGAAATATCTCATTGATTAAGAAAATAATAATAATAAATAAATAATGAGATAAGAATTAAAGATAAAAGAAAGATAAGTTAACGAAAAGCAAGCCCGAGCTTGCCGAGCTAGCGGCAATCAGCTGATCAGTGACCCTCCTTTCACTTTTTCGTGATTGTACAAAGTAAATTATAACTTTGCTTACCGAAATTTCTCCAATATTCACTGCCGTAGTATTCCTGAGGTCTAGTGATGTTCTCCAGACTGAATTCAAGCGAATTTCTACTGAAAAAAGTAAAAATCTGAGAGACGATGTATGACTGTTATCATCGAGCGCATCAGCTGATATCAATTAATGTAATAGTGATGATAAAAGAACTAGAGAACCCGTATGCTAGAAGTAACGAACGACCTTACTTGATTATCAAAATGAAATGTCATTTATGGAACGATTTCTATTCACTACGTTTCAGGCATCCCCCAAGAAGCTCACTCATGTATTAGCGCTCGTATTTCGTAATTTATTTCATCCCAATAATAATTAGAATAATAATGTTTTTATTTATTAGAGGGCGATTCTCTTTAGAATAATACAGATAAACATATATGTGGGATATACTGCCTTCAAGTAAGGATAACAAAATAAATAAAAGATAAGAAAAAAGAAAAAGAAAAGAAAAATCTAATACTAATGAAAAACAAAATGTATGACAGTAAAAATTATTTTGCTCATATACACAGCGGAGACAAAAAAAAAAAAGTTCTATTATGTAATTAAAATTAAGCGGTGTAGTCAAGTATATATAGGGTTGTGTCACATGAAATGTCCGTTTTCAAGGTAAAGGATATTTATTAAAAATACGATATGAAAACAAGATAATTTTATTTGAAGTATTTACCTTCTTTTTCTACACATTTTTCCCAACGTGACACCAACTTTTTTATCCCCGAATTGAAAAAATCTGAGCTTTGAAGTGAAACAAAATCTGAAAACGCACTTTTCACTTGATCATCATTTTCAAAATGTTTTCCTTTGACGAAGTTGTCTAAATTCCTGAACAGGTGGTAATCTGTTGGAGACAATTCGGGAGAATATGGTGGATGCGGAAGAACTTTGTAGCCCAGTTCTTTCAATTTTAGCACGGTATGTTTTGAAACATGGGGTCTTGCTGCCGCTCAGTGAGATCATGAGGTACCCGTGTATCGAGCTTTTTTACTTTCCCAATACACTTTAAATGTGTGGAAACGGTAGATGTACTTGCATTTAGTTGTGCTGAGAGTCCTTTGACTGTTTGGTAGGGGTTTCCTTATACTGTATGTATGGTTGTCTATTACGGACGGAGGTCTTCCTCGGGGCAAGTTTTACAAGCCGGTATCCCCTGCTGAAAACTTAGCAAACCAACGGCGAATGGTCCGTTCATTAACACTCCCTTCACCAAACGCATTGCAAATATTTCTAGCGGCTTCAGCTGCTAAGTGGCCGAGTTTAAACTCTAAAAAAAATATTATTTGTAAATCGCGTGTTTCCATGTTCATATTTGGAGGTATACTTAAAAGTGGGTAATGATTGGGAAGCTAATGTTTATAATACAAAGGTAGATGATTAGTAACTGTTTACTTTAAATATGTAAACAGTCGGAAGAAAACAACAGAGAACTGCAAAATCCTTTATGTATTTCAGAAACTATTAAAACGGACATTTCATGTGAAACAACCCAATAGAACACTTGTCTACCTACTATCCAGGTCCTGGGTTCGAATCCTGGCTGTCTCAGAATTTTCTTGATTATGTTATTTTAGCTATGAGGAAAAACCTGGAGGCTGAGTGTGAATTCAGCCTAATCACCTCATTGCACGTCCGTTGGTATAGAAACGGTACAAAGCTCTATATTTACTGAGCCTAAGGCCCTTCATGGGTTATAGACTTACAGCTTTTTTTTTTTTTTTTGTTTTAATTAAATCAAAAGAAGAAAAAAAATGACTAAACACTACTAAGATTTTTATATTTTATTAATTTTTACACATTTTATATTTAATACTGGATCTAGTCAGGACTTACAGAAAATTGGGGGACAGAAGGTAATTGAATAGATGGAATTCAAAGTTCGGAAGAGTATTAGAATTAAAGATATGAGTAGAAATGAAATTATATTTTATTTGTTTATCTGTCAATCAACATAAAACAACATCATGACTTTCACTTAACTTACTAGTTAAAAGATATATGTAAAATTTTAAAGAAAATATAAGTTGAAAAAATAATTATGCAGTTTCGATGGAAACATTTATTTAAGATTAAAAATTATAACAATATATATTTATATCTTCAATAATTTCTTACAGGATCTGTTTCACTATCTACTATCTTCTACAAGTTGTTTACTCATCTATTGTGTGAAAAAAAATAATCAATAACCTAAAAAATGTTTGCTGTATTCTTCTACAGTTATGTAGTTATTCTTACAGTTCAAATTATTTCATACTCTATAGTTACTCGTTTTGTTTCGGTGTTAACAACATAAAATATTTTTTTTTTTTTTTTACGAAGTCAGAATGGTTGGCTATGGGATATGGGATTCATATATATGGATGGTATATATGGGAGAAGTTGGTTCAGGGTGCAGTCAATAGAACACACAATTAAGCATAAACTTAATCTCCTCATCGGCAAAACGTCGAAACGTCGGCACCATTAAATTAAGTTTATGCTTACTTGTGTGTTCTATTGACTGCACCCTGAACCAACGTCTCTCATTCAATTTTTTTTATTTAAAAAAAAATTAGATATTTAAGAGGGAGAAATTTTCAAGAGAGAGAAAAACTTTACTAAAACGCAAATGCTACTACTTTGCTCTTAAGCAATATACTACCTTTCGAAAATTTACCATTTGTGTTATAATTTTCAAATGAAATAGAAAATACAAGAAAAAAGAGGTTTGTCAATTTAGAACTTTTTTATTTTACAACTGGTATTCGGATTCAACACAGAAACAATAATCGTAGCATTTGACATTTTGAACTTTCTGTTTGCAGCCTATAAAAATCATATATATACACGGAATTATTTCCTTAAATCCACATCCGTTTTCACTAATATTTTATTTGAGTTCTTTTAGCAAAAACAACACAAAACACGGCAAATTAATTAGCATTTGAAAAAGGTTATTTTAGTTACATAATGTGTGGGAAGTTATCTTTTATTAAGCTTGTAACGTGAGTTAATAGAAATGAAGTAATAAAATAGGAAATATATTTCTATAGGGTTATTCACTTGTTTTCGTTCGATTTGATTCCATTATAAACAAAAAAAAAGAAATTTTGAGATTAGTGCCCTTTATTAAATTGTATTCCAGGGCAATATCGTAGATAAATAAGAGAAGCAGGTTCGCAGGACAGATACATAACCTTTAGTGTAGGCCATTAATTTGGCAAATCGGCACTGATAGACTTCGCTATGTTTATGATAATGGTTGGTATCTCCACACTGACATAACTGAACGAGCTTGAATCCTTAATATTTGTTTTAGACCAATTAAGATATGAAATTCGGGAATTTTCGTCTTTCTCAAATAATGCGAAATAAGGAAACTTCTTTCAGAAAACAATTCCTGTCATATTTTATTTAAATTCGATCTTTAATGCTGAAATATAAAAAAAAAATAAGATTAACTAACTATTTGATGTGATAAATTGAAGTTCCTCTGGGAACTAATTTTTACTTTCAATTTTGTATTTATTAACTTAGTATTCCTTTTATTTATATTTATTTTATTTTATATATTATGCATTTGGCTTTTTTTTTGTATTTATGAAGTCTAAAATCATTATGAATATTGTTTATTCTTTTACAAAAAGAAAAATAACTATATGTGAAATAAAAGTAAGGAGGAAGACCATGAACATTTCCTAAATCCGTGACATGAATAAGACACCCTGTAAACGTAATTTTTTTATATATTCATATAAATTCGATAACCTTTTTATTTTAATCTGAAAAAGGGGTACCAAAACAATAATAAAAAAACTCTGGAAGGAATTAGTCCGGGTGGCGGTCATGAAATGAAACAACTAAATATTTTCAACTATTTATTGTTTGCCAACGTTTCGACCCCCTTTGTGGGTCATCATTAGGGCGCATGGTGGTAGAACGGAAACTGATTTTCCATGGAAACTGGTTTCCATTCTCCCACCATGCGCCCTGATGATGACCCACAAAGGGGGTCGAAACGTTGGCAAACAATAAATAGTTGAAACTATTTAGTTGTTTCATTTAATGACCGCCACCCGGACTAATTCCTTCCAGTAATTCTCAACGGTCAACTATTTACATCCACAATAATAATAAAAATCCTTCTTTCCTATCCACTTAAAGACATTTGTCTTTACTTTACATTTCACTATGCTTTAATATTCGATGTTTTAAATAGTGTTGTATGCTATTTCATAATAGTTTTTTATTTTTTTTAATATACTATAATGAGTCCTGAAGATGAGAAAATCCCACGAAAGGTATAACAAAAATGAAATCCGGGAGTCCGTGGCTAAGTGGCTACCACGCTAGTCTCTCATGCTACAGGTTGTGAGTTCGGATCCAAGTCCCGACGGGGCTTTTATAAGGATGTAATTAAAATAGGGATTACTCACAGAATCTCCCTGGGTATGTGAGATCCGTCAGCCAAGTGGTGGGCGTGGGGAGTGATGACCCTACACTACGAAATGCATCGAAAAACTAGTGTAATCTCCCAGGAAATTACACCGCGAGGCCGAGGACCTACACGGCCTGTCGCGGCACTGAAAGAAGAAGTAACATATAATATACAGTGAGTCCTGAAGATGGGGAAATCCCACTAAACGTAGAACAAAAATAAAAATTTATAAAACAAAGCTGTAAAAGAATTGAGAATCATTTTATTATTCATTTGATATAGCATTTCTAGTAGCACAGCAAAACAATATTAGTGTTTAAAAATATAGCTTTGCAGGATAAATAAATAACGAGGAAAATCTTTAGAATAATAATGAGTCCGGTTAGATTCCGCCCTTGAGTATGTTTATGTATTAAAATAGCCTCAAAATATGACAGAGAAAACATATTCAAATATTATCTCAATATTTCATGTTTACTTTCGAGTGGTGGAACTTTATGTCCATACTTTAAGCAAACAAGACACTTCTGTTGGGTAATGTTAACAATATATCCGGTTATGAATAAGAGAGTTGGTATATGCTAATTCCTTCGCATTATCGGAAGGGGCTAATATTATTCTCAATTATTGGTGTAGTCATCAACTTTATTCACGGAGCGGTCCATTATAGGCTAAATAATGTCGGAACGGCCGCTTATCCATGACGTGTACTTACAGCCTTTAAAATTATACTTATCAATCATCTTGGAGAATTTCCTTTAACATTAGTTATTTTCAGTACAACTTTTAATTATTGAGTATTAACCAAGGTTATTTTAAGCATATTATTTATATTTTTCCCCATTTTATACTTTGAAAACTGTTGGTTAATGTTTATTCAATTAACGCCAATTGGCTAATTAGGTAATTAGGGCAGACATCTTTAACAAGTACCGGACATCGCACAGGCTTGGGACCACCGATTTACGCTTCCTCTAAAGGATGGCGTATCCAAGGTTTTTTTACTTCCTTTAAAAAATCCTAAAGCCATAAGCCTGGTTCAACCCCGCCAACTTAAACATAGAAAGATTTTATGCTTGCCACTTAAACAAAGGTGGCACCAAACATTGAATACTTTTAAAATCGGATGACCGGAAATGCTTGTTTATACAAAGAGGTTTGCAAGGCAAGAAAAAAGCACCTAAGAGTTTTGAAAAAAAACAAAAAAAAAACTCAATAAAATAAAAATTTAATATGCCTAAATATGATTTAGGTTTCATTCTGATTGAAATAGTCTGAAAAGGATTAGATACCGATATTTTAATTTTCTTTCTCTAAAGTACCTATTTTGTAGCTTTGAAAAAATAAAGGTCTTATTAGCACTTGGAAAGCTAAAGATTATAGAAAAAATTGTTATATTTTTTTCAAATTAGTGGAAAGTAATGTAAGTGACGTGAATAAGGCTTGAACGTAAATGAACTTTCCAGTGCTAAAAATTATTTACTAATTTTATATTAAATTCTGTAGCTACAATTAAAATTGTATATATACTTTTTTTTTTCAATACGCCATTTATAAAATTAAAAGCTCTTCTTCATTTATTTCGAATATGGATACTTAATAAAATTATTAATTTTAATTTGATTTATTTTGTATTGAGTAGTCAGTTTATCTTTTTTTGCTGTGTCATAATCAAATAATTTCGTCATAAGCAAGGTTATTTTCCAGGGACTAAAGTCTTAGCTCAGTTAAGTATTGAAAGACATTATCTAGGTGGTCCATAAACAAAGTTAACACAGCCAGGCGATGGTCTCTCAAACGGAATTTTTAGTTCTGGTCCTAGAAATCTTCTTATAATTAGTTCCCTTTACCCAACGCCTTTAACCTAGGAAGTTTTCATTAAACTGTCAAGATAGCGACTTCGTTGAAACTTTAACTTCATCTTTCTGATTAATAATTTTGACTATGGGTCAGTTATAAGAGTTGTTTCATCTACATCGGCCTTGATGCTAAATACTTGATTACCCTATCTAAAACTCTATCAAACTAGACTAAATTAAAAAAAAAAAACCCATAAAAAATGATGCATATATTCAAATAATAAATATTAACTCCTAAAAATAACAGTTTATCAACAGAATATAACGTGATGTAATCAAGAAATGTTGGTAGAACACAATATTCGAATTTTTATCATGGTTATTCTCTATCAGAATTTATTCAATGAATGAATGAATGAATGAATGAATAATTTTATTTGCTTTCGGGGTAACCCCCATACAAATAGAATTTATTCAATGAAGTTTTCTTTATAATTTATTTTTATTGAATTATTTTTAGATGTTTAACTACAACTTTAGGTATACTCACTCTAATTGAAAAAATAAATCTAGTGGGCGCAACACACGACTTTCACCTACCTCCGTTATTTATTTCAATTTAAGAATTTTTGAACATATTTAGAAACGAAAGTAAATTATCAAAGAATTATTTCTTTAAATTTAGAAACATGTATTTTATTGTATAATCTAATATATTATTATCAACGATAATCAGCGTGTTTCATCTGTTTTTTATCACTCTCTGTTAACTTTCACTTTGTATGAGATAACATATTTTTTTTTTCTAAAATCTTTAACTTTTCAAAGGTATATTATGCAGAGAGATAAACTTTATTGAACAAGTGGTGCTGCCCAACTTAATTGGGTTGCTAATTACACAGCTTAATTTGTTTTTTCCTTAATAGACAGTTTTTGAAATTAACATATTAACATCTTAAAAATCTTAAAATGGAATAAAAATAAACAAATAGATTAATATATTTTTTTTCTTTTAACATTTTTTTCCTTTTAATAAGTTTTTCTTTTAACACTTTTTTTTCTTTTAATTTTTTTTTTTTAGATTATTTTTCTCATATTGAACTAGCACATTTTTTCTTCCAAATCTTTTTTATTTTCATTGACACACAAATTGTCATAAGTGGTAGTCAACGTGTCGGGGCCTTTTCCCCATCTTTAAGACTAAATATTTTTAAAAAACATTTAGCTTTTAGTTACATTTTATTAAATAATTTTTTCATAATATATATTTAAATTCAAATTACCTTTTTTCTTCTGTACATTCTATTATTATATGGCACACAGCTGCGTCAGCATGTAAGGTTGACCATTGCCTCACTGTTTTTCCTTTATAAGCTTTGTACTTTAATATTGTTACATTGATCTAATTCCTGATTTTTATTTCTATTTCGATGTTATTACTTATTTTGTTATTCACTATTTTATTGTTCTATTTTTCTTAAATTTTCATATTATTTATTATGTCCGCGTAATGATTTTTGTGGCTTATTTAAAATTAACTGTTTCATTGTTATTTTTGGTTATGTGTATCGCTTCTAGTATTTTTCTATTTCTATTTTTTTTATGTATCTAGTATTTTTATATTTTCAAAATTAAATTTCTGTTGATATTTTGCGTTATTTGTTGATACCGCTGTAGCATTTGAATTTTTTATACTTTTACAATTGGAAATGTGTTGAGATAATCTTGTTTTTAGTTTTTTTGATGTTTCACCAATGTAAACTCCCTCACGATTCTCACAATTTTTGTATCAATGAAAATAAAAAAGAATTGGAAGAAAAATTGTGCTATTTTAATATGAATAAACAAGGAAATCTTCCTCAAGTAATACGGATCTAAAAAAAAAAAAAATGTTTTTCATTTTATTGTTTGTTTTTTTCTTCTCTTGTTAATCTCTTTTTTCTCCATTAGTTGATTATCAATTTCGTTCAACTTAGATATTTTGCCAAGCTAATCAGATGATATGGTGATTTCTATAGAACCTACAAAATTAAAAGTATTTTGGAGGATGCAAATTTAAAATATAGACTTATATTGAGGGTGTATAGTCGACTGTAGAAACTATTATAGGTGGAATAGTCAGGAATCAGTCATTTTTGAAAAGTTTTTAATTTTGCCAACGTTTCGGCTCAAGCTTGTGAGCCATCATCAGGGCTACAAACATCAGAACAAAAGAGATACATATTAATATGATAATGAAAATTTTCTTCTGAATGTAGTGACAATGATAACATTTGAAATAAAACAGAAAATATACCAACATACTTAAATATTATAGATACAAATAATGATAATATGATACATAATCTGATGATGATAAGCATAACAAATTTTACAGAACTTTAGACTTTAATATAAAAGTAAAAAAAACATATATATATATAAAACGTACCATTACTGAGCCATGTCCAAGCATAAACTGAGGAAACCCATAAACATAGGTAGTATGGGGAGGGGTTCGTGTAAAAACCCTGAAGGTTTTCCCCTCTAAGTGTAAATACTACAGCTTATCTTTGTTTTTAAAAAGTTTTACAAAATTATATAATGGAAAAAACAAAATAATATATCCGTATGTACAATAAGGTTGAACATTTTTAACAGAAAATTATAAACACTAGAATCTGAGGTATTTAAAAGATCATGAGGTATATAATAAAAAACAAAATAAAATAAATAAATAACAAAAACAAGAACCAGAGGTGTTGTAAACAAAAAGATAAATATACAGTAAATAAATAAAATATACATTACACAAGCAATTTGTACAATAAAGTGATAGAGTTATAATTTAAGGAGACGGAAGATGTTAGCATACGAGGGAGAAATTATCTCTTTGTCAGTTTTATGATTTACGGGAACTCGATCTTTTTCCATATGGATATATATAGCTTCGGAGAGGAGTCGCTTTTTGTAGTTAGGTACGGTGGCTAGGATTTCAGGATTATCAAAATCAAAATGATGGTCAAGGGATATAGCGTGTTCGGATAATTTTGAGGAAAATGGGTTACGGGTAGATATTGTGTATTTGTGCTGATAAATTCTTTTTTTGAGATAGTTTTTGGTCTCGCCTATGTAACATGAATTACAATTTGGGGAAGAGCAGGGAATACGATAAACTAAATTTGATTTTTGTAGGAAAGGGATGGGATCTTTTAGTTTTGAATATAGATTCTTTAATTTGTTACTATGTTTTAAAACTAAGCGGAGATGGGGAAAGCTTGAGGATAAGACTTTTTTAATTTTTTGAGATAGAGATGGGATGTATGGAATGGATCTGTACTGGGGAACTATGGCGGTTTGTGGAGAGTGTGCGGGGATGGTGTGAGGGTTTGAAGAAGTTTTAATGAGGTTCTTGATTAATTGGTCAGGAAAATTGTTAGATTTTAGGATTTTTGTTAGTCGGGTTAAATTATCTTGGTGAAATTTTGTATCGGAAAGTGTTAAGGAACGGTGTATGAGGTTTTTGGCTACACTGATTTTCTGGTGATGTGGGTGTAAGGAAAAATAATTAAGGAGACGGCCAGAATAAGTAGGTTTGGTGTACCAGTTAGTGGATAGTGAATTATCGGAATTTCTTATGATAAGGAGGTCGAGGAACGGAAGTGAGTTATTGTTTTCTATTTCAATGGTAAATTGGAGTCGAGGATGGTATGAGTTGAAAGAAGTCAAGATATTAGGGATGGCTTTGGGGTTGAGGATCAGGAAAAGGTCATCAACATATTTTTTAATGAAAAAAATATCTGCGGAAAAGTTAGGTATAACGGTGTCAAGAAGGTGATTGAGGACCATGTTGGAGAGATCAGGAGCAAGACAGTTTCCCATGGCTAAACCCGAAATTTGTTTATAAAATTTCTCTTGGAAACATAGGTAGCCAGAGTTACAGCACAGAGAGAGGGATTCAAGGTATGAGGATTGGTTGAGGGAGGTATGTGGTTCTAAGGTCAGCCAATTTTCATCGATTATTTTAAGAGCACGGTCAGTAGGGATGTTGGTAAAAAGGTTTACAGCATCTAGGGAGGCTAAAATAAAATTTTGAGGAATAGTTAGGAATTTCAGTTCTTCAAGGAGTTGCTGTGAATTTTGGATGTCATATGGGTTATTTTGGCTGAGTTTTTGTAAGGGAGAAAGAACTACAACTTTTCAAAAATGACTGATTCCTGACTATTCCACCTATAATTAAAATATAGACATTTAAGCGCTGTCAACTATTTTAATCAGGATGAAACCTACATGATATAAAAGTCCTTTCAATTTTCCAACGATCTAGAGAGTTTAATCAAAATCGGTAGGGCTGGTTTTGAGAAAATCACAAAAAAGTGCAAAATGCATGGTATAATGTAGCTCTTCTGGTTTACAGATTTTGTTCAAAAAGTTACAGTAGCATCTCGGGTTTTCTTACCACACACACACATAAACGCCCACGGACACACAGACCTTCTTACGGGACTTGGTATTTTGGACTCCAAAAAGAGTGTTTCCGTTAAAAAGTGAAAATCGAAGATTTTCACAATAATAATAATTTCTCCATACAGATAACCTCATATATAGGTAAAAATAAAGTTTTGACAAGTACATGGAGTAAAAAAAGGTTTGTTTTGATTTTAAGTTTATTAAAGCTTGGTTACAATATGCATGCATGTTTAACCATTACCAGAAAGAACTATTAGGTAAAAAAAAAATAATAATAGAAAAATAAAAAATTTATATGATTACAAAATAACAACACTATCTTAAACGGTATGATATTAAAAAAATAAATACAACAAAGAATTACCTGGAATTTATAAATGTATATTTTAATTAAGATTAAAGTAATTTATTTTCCGTTTTACCCGCATTGGGGGACCGGTAGTGTTTGATGTTACCTGATTTTCTGTCTACCGAGTATTTATTCTTCCTTTCCGATCTTTATAATTATAGTCTTTATAATTTAGATGACAATAATTATTTTTTGAGAAAATCTAAAACTAATTTAATCGATTCCTCTCTATTGCCAGTACTGTTTATTGTGATGTATTGAGGATACTGAGGGGAGTTCATAATTAAATAATTTTAATATTAAACAATTAATGATAACGAACCTTTGTCGGCAAAACATCAAAAGGTGTTTACCTAGCCCCCTAGATTTCCCATCGGTATGGGCCCCCCAGCGGTACCAGAAACCTCTGGTAGTTTCCCCCCAGCGGCGGCCAAGAAGAATATTAAGATGGGTGTAAAGATAAGAATAATAGCACAAAGGCTATACCGCCAACCGGGGCATTTCCCATCTCGGCCCACCCGAGGTGACGAGAATGAGAGAGAAGAACCGAAGAGGCAGTCAAGTTCTATCCTCAAGAAGAGTGAGTCGAGTTCCATCTACAAGAAGAGGAGGTGGCCGTCGGGGTTCTGAGAGCAGCTGGAGGATGATGCCAAGAAAGGGGACCTAAGACTGATTTCACATTCGCCAGCCGGTTAAGTGTTTCAAAGGTATATTGTTATTTGTAATATTGTATGGCAAAGGTAGTAAAATGTCCCTCAGTATTCTCAATCAGAGTTTTAGGCAATGTGTTAATATAATGCCTATATTAATATAAGAACGCTGGTGCCTTCGATAACGCTTGGTGGCCTGCAATCCTTAATAATCTTAAAGCATATGACTGCCCGAGAAACTTGTACCAAATTATTCAAAATTACTTTTCTGACAGAAAACTTGCCATTCAGACAAATTTTTATTATGTTGAAAAGAAACTAACTTAAGGAACTCCTCAAGGTTCAGCACTATCACCAATACTCTGGAACGTTTTACTTAATACAGTATTTGATATAGACTTACAGAAAAACACTAAATTAATAGCATATGCTGACGATTTGTTATTACTTATTAAACGACGAGATTTTGACGAATTACAGACTGTAGCGAACCTAACACTGTCAAAGCTTACACATTGGACTAGACGCAACAAACTAAATTTTAATACAGAAAAAACCAAATACATAATTTTTTCCAAAAAAAGAACAGTCCCAGATTTAGATATTCGACTCAATTCAGTAAGAATAACCCAATGCGACAATTTACAATACTTAGGCCTACTTTTTGACAGAAAACTGAATTGGAACAGACATATGGACAAACTTTATGAGGACACTCTACGTATTATAAATGGACTGTCAATAGCCGCTAGAGCTACATGGGGCCTTAGATCGGAAATATTAAAAGTCATTTATGAAGGCGCTGTACTTCCTAAGATGCTCTACGCGGTACACGTCTGGCACCCAGCTGTACTTCGTAAGAAAAATCTGATGAAGTTACAGAGGCTTCAAAGGTTGATTTCGATCAAAATATGCAAGGGCTACCGTACGCTATCATATGAGGCCGCGATACTATTAGCAGGACTGTTACCTATCCAACTGAAAGTTGAAGAACGAACAATTTTATTTAATATTATTAAACATAAGACAGGCTACAAAGACATACCGCTGGATAAAATTGAAAGATTAACAGACTGCAAGTTCTGGCTGAACCCAGCAACTACTTTATGGACAACGCGACAATGTACTACTTTTATTACCGAGAACACTGACGTTTACACTGACGGAAGTAAGTACAGCGATAATGTTGGTTGTGCGTGGTGGTTCCGAACTACAGCTGGTATAAATGTCCAACATCAATACAAGTTAGAATCGTACTGTTCTAACAACCAAGCTGAAAAATTCGCTGTACTGAAAGTGACAGAGTACATGACAAATGAACCTAGGCAAACCAACGAACGTATCACTATACGTTGTCCATAAAGTAGTTGCTGGGTTCAGCCAGAACTTGCAGTCTGTAACTCTTGAAGCCTCTGTAACTTCATCAGATTTTTCTTACGAAGTACAGCTGGGTGCCAGACGTGTACCGCGTAGAGCATCTTAGGAAGTACAGCGCCTTCATAAATGACTTTTAATATTTCCGATCTAAGGCCCCATGTAGCTCTAGCGGCTATTGACAGTCCATTTATAATACGTAGAGTGTCCTCATAAAGTTTGTCCATATGTCTGTTCCAATTCAGTTTTCTGTCAAAAAGTAGGCCTAAGTATTGTAAATTGTCGCATTGGGTTATTCTTACTGAATTGAGTCGAATATCTAAATCTGGGACTGTTCTTTTTTTGGAAAAAATTATGTATTTGGTTTTTTCTGTATTAAAATTTAGTTTGTTGCGTCTAGTCCAATGTGTAAGCTTTGACAGTGTTAGGTTCGCTACAGTCTGTAATTCGTCAAAATCTCGTCGTTTAATAAGTAATAACAAATCGTCAGCATATGCTATTAATTTAGTGTTTTTCTGTAAGTCTATATCAAATACTGTATTAAGTAAAACGTTCCAGAGTATTGGTGATAGTGCTGAACCTTGAGGAGTTCCTTAAGTTAGTTTCTTTTCAACATAATAAAAATTTGTCTGAATGGCAAGTTTTCTGTCAGAAAAGTAATTTTGAATAATTTGGTACAAATTTTTCGGGCAGTCATATGCTTTAAGATTATTAAGGATTGCAGGCCACCAAGCGTTATCGAAGGCACCAGCGTTCTTATATTAATATAGGCATTATATTAACACATTGCCTAAAACTCTGATTGAGAATACTGAGGGACATTTTACTACCTTTGCCATACAAATTACAAATAACAATATACCTTTGAAACACTTAACCGGCTGGCGAATGTGAAATCAGTCTTAGGTCCCCTTTCTTGGCATCATCCTCCAGCTGCTCTCAGAACCCCGACGGCCACCTCCTCTTCTTGTAGATGGAACTCGACTCACTCTTCTTGAGGATAGAACTTGACTGCCTCTTCGGTTCTTCTCTCTCATTCTCGTCACCTCGGGTGGGGCCGAATGCCAATGGGAGATGTCCCTTCTTATTTCCCTTAACGTGTTTTCTGTTGTGTCGTGCCGACTTTGTCTCAACTTCGACCGAATCCGATGCATGATTACAGAAACATAGTCGCCAACAGACACCCCAATAAACGGAAAGCCAAGGTTTAAAAGTTTTAAAAGGTTTGTTGTGTTAAATTGAGATTACGTTATTGAGTTAAAGAAATAGTTTTTTTCGTCTTTTTTTATAAAGAATTTAATGCTTCGTCATGCACATGAAGACAATTGTCTTAATTAAAAATAAAGGCATTGTTACTTATTAGTTTATTGCTAAGTTGAGTGTTCTGTGAAGCTGGATAACTCTGTTTACAAATATACGTTAGGTTAGGTAGAGTTCTTATGGACACTCCACTGCTGAGGCATTCAGCGTCCATCAATATATTTTCTTTTCATGCTATAGTTTCCTAAAAATATCGATCATTTTGAGAATATCGATTGTTTTCCCTATTTTACTTCTGTCATCTCGTAGTAATTCTTGAAATATTCTTTGTACTCTTGCTTCATGGAAGTGTTTTCAATGTAATAGACATTCTTCTAGAATGTATTGGGGTAGCATCTGAGTTATGAAGCTGTACTGTTTATATTCTGAAATCATACCTCATCGTAGAATTATCATATATATATATATATATATGTATATACGTTTGCAAATGATAATTCTACGATGAGGTATGATTTCAGAATATAAACAGTACAGCTTCATAACTCAGATGCTACCCCAATACATTCTAGAAGAATGTCTATTACATTGAAAACACTTCCATGAAGCAAGAGTACAAAGAATATTTCAAGAATTACTACGAGATGACAGAAGTAAAATAGGGAAAACAATCGATATTCTCAAAATGATCGATATTTTTAGGAAACTATAGCATGAAAAGAAAATATATTGATGGACACTGAATGCCTCAGCAGTGGAGTGTCCATAAGAACTCTACCTAACCTAACGTATATTTGTAAACAGAGTTATCCAGCTTCACAGAACACTCAACTTAGCAATAAACTAATAAGTAACAATGCCTTTATTTTTAATTAAGACAATTGTCTTCATGTGCATGACGAAGCATTAAATTCTTTATAAAAAAAGACGAAAAAAACTATTTCTTTAACTCAATAACGTAATCTCAATTTAACACAACAAACCTTTTAAAACTTATAAACCTTGGCTTTCCGTTTATTGGGGTGTCTGTTGGCGACTATGTTTCTGTAATCATGCATCGGATTCGGTCGAAGTTGAGACAAAGTCGGCACGACACAACAGAAAACACGTTAAGGGAAATAAGAAGGGACATCTCCCATTGGCATTCGGCCCTACGACAAAAGCGAAGGGAAGAGGTTATTTTGGCGCGCTTGCGCATTGGACACACCCGACTAACTCACGGACATCTCATGGCACGGGAACCTCCTACTGACTGCCCAACATGCTGTTGCCCGGTTACTGTTTAACACGTTTTGACAGAGTGTAGGGCTTATGATACTCAAAGAGCTCATATTGCAATTGACACTGACTTACCAACCGTTTTACAAGACAACATACAGACAATTACAAAACTTTTTGACTTCCTACGACAGACAGACTTGTACAATAAATTATAATATTTAATCCTTGATTCAAGGCGAAAATGACCCAAGTGGTTTAAGCCTACGGAAAAAAAAAAAAAAAAAAAAAAAAAAAAAACCTTGCCACAGAGTCAAGATCCCTAGAAAAATCATTTTCTACGAATATATGTTTGTCGTACATATTTATATTTGTTGTACATTATTTTATTTATTTAGATAAAAACAATTTTAAATGCCTGCTTGCACTATTGAAGTCCAAGTTTTACTTTATTATTGCTTTTCAAACTTAAAACTTTAAAAAATCTTTCCTTTTTTTTGTTATTAAGACACCTACATAACGAAACGTTTAAATTAATTCGGTATAAAAAAAAAAAAACTATTTCTTAAAATAGAAATAAAGATAAAGATTTAAATAATATATCGAATTTAATATTTTCAATATAGCAATAAACTTAATCTGGCCTTAACATCGACTTTTAATCGTTCTCCTATTCAGATAAATGAAAATTATTTTACGACTCGTACATCTCCAGACATGCCCAATGCACAGAACACCCAATGAAATTTGTTCAAGTACATTGATGATACATAAGTATTCATCGTTTATTTCTGCGTCGGTGTACCGCCATGACAACATACTGTAGCATGTAGGTGTAACCGTAGCGTGGGCGGAAGCCTTCTCCCCTAAGCCATTTGAAGACAAGATATCATCCCTGCCTTTATCCACTAGAAGGCGGAACGACCATAATAAGCGAGGGAGTAAGATTTTCTTTCTTTTCTCCTTTTTAAGAAAAAAAGAAAAAGAAAGGAAAGAAAATTGTGCCCGAGAGAGCACTACAACCTTTTTTTGCAAAGCGGTAATGGACGTAAAATTCATATGCGAGGACGGTCCCTGCTACATTTCACGATTTTTTGTCAGCAAAGATGGCCTAAGAGCAGAATATTACTTAGAATTTCAACGTTATTATCTTTATTACCTTCACTATGAATATAAAACAAGAACGCTTTAAATTATTAAACAATGATAAATTATTTCGGTATAATTATATTATAGAAATCTTATTATAAATCTTTAAGTATAGGAATAAATAAATCAAACAGTTTAAGAAAGACGAATCAGCAACACAGCCCATTCATATTCAATTGTTAAGTTCAGAACACTGCATAGTTGTTCCCAACGCACTTTGTCGGGGCAATAGTCTGCACTGGTCGTCCTAATGAAGATAAATCCGCCATTTAAACATCATTTAGTTCCTCGATAAATTCACTTTCAATGGTATTATTAGGAGAATGTTTAGCTCATTTTTATGTCATTTTTGGCTACAGAGATTTTTCTAGAGGTCTTCAATGGCAAAATGTTGACGTCTTACTTAATTTTTTCCAAATGATAAACCGAAATAAAGAACTAAAAATAAGAAAGCAATATTATTTTCATTATGTTGTTTATATACTCATATATTTAAAATAATTATAATTTTTATGAAAATTAAAAAAAAAAATCACCTAGTCGTTGAACCGGTAGTTTTCTTAAACTTATCTACTAACGATTGTAAGAAATGCTAAATGCAGGATATATAGATATATAAAGATTTATGTAAGAATAATTAGTTACAGAGACATTTTCTGAAATAACTAAAAATTCAAATATTTCTTTATTGAGAAGTAATACAATCTGCCACTATCTTGGGCAATAAGTATTAGAGCTAAAAGAAGTCATTCATTCCATATGTACAAAGTAAAACAAACAAAAAAATAAAATACCTCAATAACAAATGAAAAAAAAAAAAAATAAAATAAAATAAAATAAATGAAATAAAAGAAAATAATTATATTCTTGGATAAAAGAAAATAATTATAATCTTGGATAAAAGAAAATAATTATAATCTTGGGTTCTGAAATAACTAAAAAAATCTATATATTTTAATACATAAAAATGAGCTAAAAATATGCCAATCATACCTTTGAAAGTGAATTTACTAATAAACAATATAACGTTTAAATTACAGATATATCTTAAATAGAACGACCAGTGTGGACTTTTGTCCCGAAAAAGTGCGTTTGGAACCAATATGCGCTGTAATATCAATTAAGCAATATCGCCATTATTATTCGATATTTTTCAAACTTCCATTATTTTTTTCGTTGTATAGGGATTTCGTTTGTTTATTTAACGTTACTCTACGCTGCTGTGGCTAGTCTGACGATGATACAGTGGGAGTCCTAAATTTTGCCAAACCCTGTTTAATTGGGATCGGGATCTTTAACGAGTACCTGACACCACACAGGCCCCTCCGAAGGACGGAAACTAAGGATTTTTTACTCCCATGAAGTGACACGACCACCTACATAAGGCCACCTTTTTATAGAGATTTTAATTGTTTAGTAATGAACTATAATTTTTTTAATTGTTAATTGCGTTGCCTTGATCACGAAGAACTTTTTATTTATCTTCCATTCTCAAATAAGTAACTTAGAGCCGTATATTTTCTGCTATATCTACCATGTAAATATTATGAATATACGGTTTTCCTCATTACAGTAATCCTGCATTGAGTGCATTCATTTCTACGCGTACCATCTTGCGATACAACGATATTATTATATAATTCATTTGCAAATAATAATTATTAAAATATAATTCTCAAAGGTAATATTTTAGTTTTTTGTTTTTTTTGTTACTTGTGTCCTGATTCTAATATTTTAATTACTTTGGCGAAGGTTTTTCATTCATATGCATAGTTGCAAAGGTTCATAATTGGTAATATCATACAAAAAAAAAACTTAGTTTACCAATTCTAATCTCTATATAATTGGTTTAATTTATGAACGATTTTTATTAAATCTAATCATTTTAACAGATTTTCGATTCAATAGGTTATTCATTATCAACACATTTTCTAAATACCATAAGGTTATTATACTGGCTACAAAGTTGATCTCTATATATTTAAGTCACAAATTACAATAGATGTAATTAGACCAAAAATCGGTTATTATCGAAGATGGAGAAAAATTGAAAAGATTTTTGAGATCAAGTCGACTCGATAAATATAGAGAAGAAAAAAAAATCTTTTATGGTCAAGCTACAACTTATAAGAGATGTGACTTGAGATTTAAAGACTTTACGTTTCATGATGCGTATACTCTCTGATAACTCGGTTATTATTGATGATAGAGAAAAGAAAAAAATGTAAGGTGTTTTTGAATAAGGATATTATATTTTAATGTAAATCGAAGGAAAAAAATAATAAAAGATACTAACGTATTGTAGTATAGTATAAATGCTTTTGGTTTATTATTTTCAATAATGAATCTTTTTTATTGAAAAAAATAAAATAAATAATACTCCCCTTTAAATTTTGAGGGCTTACTTTTCAACATAAATAACGAATAACAAATAAAATAAAATAAAATGTGTTATTTCATGGAGAATTAAATTTTATACAAAATGAAAAAAAAAATCATCGAATTTTTTTAAAAACTGATGTCTTAGAGATATAGCGTTTTGAAATTAGAAGTGGTGATATGCCATTTCCCTTTGAATTATTTATTGTTTTTTTAAATTAAATAATTGCCTATCTACAACTTTATAAACAGTTATACCCTAATATTGGTTTTTGGAAATACGTGTAGTATATCATTGTGTAATAATTTGCAGAGTTTTATTTTAATTTTTATTCTAATATGCTGTTTGTTTAAGTTTCCGAAATTTTATCCTTTTAAGTTATAGAAACAGAAAGAAATACAAATAATAAAATGGGGGGTGAGAAAAGAAAAGAAAGTAAAACTAAACGCTAAATAAAACATTGGTAAAATGAATGAAAATTAAAAAGAAACCTGTAATTATGTCATAGCAATACTAAATGTCTTGAAATATTATGTTATTAATAATTGTTTGTTCCAACCATCATTATGAAGAATGATTAGGGCTAGATGAAGTGGCAGCCAGAACTATTGGACTGTATAGAATGGGTAAAAGAAAAACTGAAAATTTACATGGGCTACATAATTACTTCTTGGTGGCATAGTGTTCCTCTCAGTTGATCTCTTTATTCTCCCCGCCTTTTCGTCCAGCCTAGGGCAACCTTTTCTTCCTCTACTCCATTCTTAGAGCAGCGTACTGTCACAGCTGACAAAAATTAGGGTTGGAACGAACCCTCGCTCTGATGAAATCATCTGATCTTTTAATTAAAATGTATTTAAATTAAGGGAGGTTGCAAAACATTGATGGTGTTATTGGTTATGTATCTTAGTCAGTTTATGAGACATGTTTATTATGTTAGTTTTGTTTTGATTTATTAATGAATATTGAACTGTAGGGGTAAGTTTATCTTTGATGTTTAGTAATTTTTTTTTTTTTTTTTTTTTTTTTTTTTTTTTTTTTTTTTTTTTTTTTTTTTTTTTCTGTCGGTGTGCACGATTTTACACTTCATATTTTTTTTTCTAATGCTGTCCAGCTTGGTTATTGTTTGAAATTAAAAATGTTAGTTTAAATTATTTAATAATTATCTCGTAGACTTTTTTTTTTTTTTTTGTCCACCCCTACCTTGCCTTTGAAGGCAATACGGGGGTTTCTCGGACCAGGGGGTGAGGGCGGGGGGATGAATGCCGAGATAGAAGTCCCCCCCGGTTCCGAGAGTTGAACTCGTAATTTTTGGTTTCAAGTAATTTTTTGATCATCTGGTAGCTAGGCAACGCTTGTTTAAAGCAACACGCGCTAACCATCTCGGCCACCCCGCCCCCTGTTTTATTTCATATTATCTCTTAGACTGTAGGAAGGAGTACTTCTGGATCTGTAATCACCTTATAAATACATGAACTTCTTCTTCAAAGCATTTGATATATTTTCCACCTCCCATATTTTCTGCATTACCTCCTACAGCTCGGCACTTAGGTGCACTCTCTCATCTTTAAACAGCTCTGATGGTATGCTTTTAAACATCTCTGGGGCTTTTCTTCTTTTTAGCCAGTCAAAAGCTATTTCCACTTCCAGGATTGCTCGTGTCTTCTTCGTTCGTGGATTTTCTGTGATTGAGACTCTTATAAATGTTCTTTTCGGGTTCGTTTTAGCTTTTATTTTACCCTATTACCATACTTATTAGTTTATTCATTAAACATCACTTTATAATTCTATAGCTAATTGGACAATGATACGCGCTGTGAGTCTTAAATAGGATAAGGATCTTTAACGAAAACCTGATATAGAGTGTTATGAACCACTATATTACGTTCTCTCAAAGGACAGGATAACCAAAACATTTTCAATCCTAATTCAAATGCTAAAGCCATCTGCCTGGTTTCTACTAGTAATCAAGAGCTTATTTAAGGCTGTTATACTAGCCACTTCACCACAGGTCTCTAAAGACTCAATATTATTAGCATGGTTATTAATTCATATCAGTCGCTTTCATTTCGAACACCTGCGTAGAAATTCATATATATATTTCTGTTCCGTTCGATCAGACCAACTCCAATAAAGCAAGAGCTCATTAAAGCCCTATTACATAAAATAAATTTAGATTAAATGCTTTTATTATTTTTTTTTTTTTTATTCGAAGTAATATATACGTTGCTCCTCTACGGTAGGTTCTAGCGACAAATTTTATATTAGTAAAAATATTTTCTATTAAATTCATAATTAAAGAACTGTTTCGAAATTTCGATCTGAGTATCTCCAAAAGAACTATAGTGTGTCAAAAATGTTAAATTGTCGAGGTTTAAAAATCCTTGCAATTCCAATCCTTTACAAAATCCAAAAGAAGAACACTAAAAACCTATATACTAAACAGATATATCTGTCAACAAACACAAAAAATATGTACACAACAGAAAATTGTGTATAAATTAGTGGTTCTAAACTGTATTGGTTCACTAAATACCCAGCATACTACAGTTTATTTAGGAATATATGTTTAAAATAATCATTATAATATGTACAATACAGATATAATATAATAATATAATTACATTGTTTTTTATGATAATTTATTTCATTTTTACTTTTACTTACATATATAAGAAATATATAGTAAGGAAAAGTATCCCGATCGTGACAATTTTCCAGTTTTCAACGGAAATACACGTTTTAGGAATTCCTGAGTCCTATCAATCAAGCCACGCAAAAAGGTCTGTGAGTCCGTGTGTTTTTTTTTTTTTTTTTTTTTTTTTTTATTGTAGGGGAAAATCTTTCATAAGACGAAGTGGGCTCTTGAATCCACAACAGTGTGAGATTCTTACTCACTAAAAACCACCTACATTCGCTGCGATGTCACACCGCGGGACTGCTTGCAGGCATTACTTCGCGGTGGACAGGATGGCTAAGCGCCTACTTCTCTACTGCATACTTCTTGGTACTTGACCTCTTCTCGCTCGCTCCTGGGTTCTCAGTCTACTTCCGACTCTCGCAGCATAATCTGAAACAGTATTCCAGTTTTCTTGACTCGTCAACATGAGCTCTACCAGATTTTCCGGTGTGGATCTTTTTCCCAGCATCATATCTAGTTGGACCATTTCCTCGGTAAAGTTTTTACATGCAAAGAAAGCATGTTCCACTGTTTCATCCAAAGGAAGACGGGTGGTACATGATGATTCTTCTTCCAGCTTGAACCTGTGAAGATATGACCTGAAACAGCCATGTCCAGAGAGTAGTTGGGTAAGGTAATAATCAACCTCTCCGTGTGTGCGGGTCACCCAGGATGCAATATCTGCTATCAGGCGGTTCGTCCACCTTCCAGATGATGATGAGTCCCAGCGTCTCTGCCATCTGCGAAGAGTCTCCAGTCTTTCGTCTTTCGCCAACGTTAGCCAATGCGCCTCTGGCTCTTCACATTTTCTACGGTAGATTCTGTCACGCTCTACTGCCAGTAGATCTATCGGAATCATGTCGGCGATGATGCACACGGCATCATACGATACAGTGCGAAATGCTCTTGCGACGCGAATGGCATTTCTACGATGGACGCTAATCGCCTTACGAGAATATGATCTCACCTGGAAGGTATGCGACCAGATTGGTGCGGCGTACAAAAGTACTGAATTGGTTACGTTAGCAAGAAGCCTCCTCCGGCTTTGCGCAGGTCCACCGATATTTGGCATGATTCTAGCCAGTGCGTTAGTTACCTTCGCTGCTTTCATGCTGACTACATGCAAGTGCTCATCAAACCGCAGCCTAGCATCCATCTGAACACCTAGGTATTTTATGGAGGGCTTTGAGAGGATGTTGATCTCTCCAACGGTCAAATTGATTTTTTCCCTCACTTTCCTGCTGGTAATAAGTACAGCCTCAGTCTTGTGGTCAGCCAGTTGTAGGCCTACGGACGAAAGCCACTGGCGAATATTAAATATTGCGTTGTTGGCCTTGTACGTAATCTCTTCCAATAACTTTCCTCGAGCAATGATAGCAAGATCGTCTGCGAATCCTACCGTGGTAGTTCCTTCCGGCATAGGAAGTCTGAGAACGGCATCGTACATGACATTCCATAACAACGGTCCTAATACTGAACCCTGAGGAACGCCACCTGTTATTTTGTACGTTTTTAGTCCTGCATCTGTTTTATACCTTAGGATTCTATCAGAAAAATAACTTCTGATGATCTTAAGGAGGTACTGTGGAAGTTTTTTCTTACTTAACTCTTCCATGATGCACTCCCATCTCGCTGAGTTAAAAGCATTCTTGACATCTAACGTTATCACGGCGCAATACTTTTTTCTACCCCTTCTCCATCTTTTTCCTGCAGTGGCTTCTCTGGCTGACTTTATCACAAAGTCTATTGCATCAACTGTTGACCTACCTTTTCGAAAACCATATTGATTTTCAGACAATCCTCGACTTTCCTCAATATGCATTGTAATCCTATTGCACACAATCCTCTCCAGAATTTTACCCGCAGTGTTTAAAAGACAGATTGGACGGTAGGACGCAGGGTCATCAGGAGACCCTTTACCCTTTGGCAGGAGTACCAGTTGCTGTTTTTTCCACTCAACAGGAAATATCCCTTCACGGAGACAGGAATTGTACACGTCCAGGAAGAGTTCTGGTCTGATTCTGACTGCTGCTTTTAGGGCAACGTTTGGAACATTGTCCGGTCCTGAGGCTTTGTTATCCCCTACTTTGCGATAGGCTGTCTCAAGTTCTTCTAGTGCGATTTCCGGTACCTGGTCCTGTTCTAGGTGCGGTATTAAATCGAAGACTACTTCTGGTCTTGTTGGGAACAGCGCTAAAACAATTTTCCCTAATAGATCAGGAGAGCTTGGTGGCGATAAGCTTGAGCTTTTTAACCTTGCCATAACTATTTTGTATGGCCTTCCCCACGTGTCCTCATCTACTTCTTCGCAGAGTTTCCTCCAGCAGTTGTGCTTTGCGTCTTTGATCGCTTTGACCAGGTGCTTTTTAGCATCCCGATATTCCTGTTTCCGAGCTTCATATGTCGGGCGACCTCTCGCTCTTTGGGTTAGCCTCCTTGTACGGAGACAAGTTTTTCGGAGACCGGCGATTTCTTCATTCCACCAATACACCGGTAAGTTACGGGTTGTTTTCCGTGTTTTGGTCATTGAAGCATCACAGGCGTCAGTGATAAGCTTCATAAGCTTTTTGACTCTTTCCTCTGCCGGTCCGAGTAATTTGACTTCTTCCTCCATCATTGTGACAAAGGAATCTCGGTCAAATGATCGATGGTTCCACACTGATCGTCTCGTTTGGAATGTTTTCCTTACTGTACCCGGGACTTGGACTTCGAAGCAAATTGCTCGGTGATCACTGTGGGTATAGAGTTGACTTACGTGCCATTTGTTGTCAGAAACAAGGCATGGACTAACACAAGTCAGATCAATAACTGATGCGCGATCATTTCTGGTGAAAGTAGGGGTGGACCCTGTGTTTAAAAGCATAATGTCGAGCGCAGCGAATACGTCCAGAACACACTCACCTCTCTTATTAGTCTCTTTGCTTCTCCATGCCGTCGCCCAAGCGTTAAAGTCCCCTGCTATGACAAGAGGGTGACAGCCTCGCAGTTCCTGTACAATTTCATCAAGCATTTTTTCGAATTCAGCTTGAGAAGCGCTTGGAGGTGCGTAGACACTACAAATGTAGATACCACCCACCTTGACCCAAACAAAGTCCCTTGTTAAATTTTTCTGAGATTGCTGAATAAAATGACTCTTCCTTACCCAGAGAGCTGCTTTTCCGGTTTTGTCCGTCTTCCAGCGACAGGAATTTTCCATGTTCTTGTACTGTTCACACAGTACAGCAACGTCAATACCCTTCTCACTTATTGTTTGGCAGCAAAGATCCTGGGCCACTTCACAGTGGTTTAGATTTAGTTGTAACAATCTCATCTTCCGTGAATACCTGCCTCTTTCATTGCCTGTTGATAAACGGGACAGCCAAAGCCACCTGTCGCGTGTCTACGGTTTTTATCCTCAGGGCATAGAAGACAGCGCCGTTCTGCAGTACATTCCTTGGCTGGATGTCCTTCTTCGCCGCATCGCAAACAAAGTCCCGTGCGGTCAGGACCGTTACACTTTCTAGCAAGGTGACCATATGCAAGACATCGGAAACATCTCTGAAGCGAAATCTTTTCCCTCACTCGGCTATTAATCCATCCAACACGAATGGTGCGCTTTTCAAGTACTTTTCTGGCCAATTCCACGGGTAGTACTACTACAGCTGTCTGTGTGCCCCCGTAAGCCTTCCTCAGAGATTTCACAACAGAGATTTCAATATTTTCTGCCCCGTTTATTTGATTTTGAAGTGCTTTGTGCACTTCTTCAGCTACCGTTAATTCATCGAGATCCTTCAATTCAATAGCGACAGAGTCAATCTTGCTAGTGACCTCTGCTTTGTCAGCCATTTTTTCTGCTATGGCAGAACGGAGTTCATCTGTCCTATGTTGCACCTTTTTGTCTAAAACCAAAACGAGACTCCCTTTTTGACTTTTTCGTATTTTTTGGACGTTTTCCCCTATCGCTTGAAGCTCCGGGTCGGTTCTCAACGTTCGCAAGACTTCTGCATATGACGATCCCTCCTTTGCGGTAACCATTAAGGCATCAGGACGAGCAGGTCTCGTGTTTTGTTTCGCCAATATGATTACTTTATTTTTCCTTTTAGCTTTCACCGTCTGCCATTGATTAGCCGGTCGATCGCTGGAAGAATTGTTTTCCGCTAGAAGAGGAACATGTTCTTCCTGTCCTTTCCGAACCTTTGTCTTTTTTTTCCTCTTTTTCTTCTTTTTGTTCATTGGTTGAGGAGGTGGTGTCCTTCGTTCAGAACCTTCATGGAAAACATGTAAGCTAGGCGATGTCTGCGTTCCACGACTGTTTTCGGTTACCGTCTCAACAGATGATTCTCCCTCCATTCTAGACATTTTTTCATAAAACATCCGGATCGTACACACGTGAGCTTTAATTATATTGTGGACATTGCGCTGTTTCATGACGAAATCGTGTAGTTTACTAACTTCTTCTCCAAGCAGTAGCCACACTTCTCTTCTTTTTTCTTCACTTGAGGCATTAGATGCTACAGCAGCCAAGTGATCCACTGCTGCAACATTGCGGTCGCTTGATGACGACGTCCCGGAACCCGCCTCCCTAGACGCCGGTACTGGGGATCCGACCCCCTGCACCGTAGGATTAACAATTTTCTTTAGACTCTCCATGATTTATATAAAATATATATATATATATATATATATATATATATATATATATATATTAAAGTGTGAGTGTGTGCATGTGTGTGTGCAGTGTACTGAACTCAGGAAACCGGAGGAGCGTTAATCCCCACAAGCTGTGCACATCAGCTAGCCCTTGCGGGTTGTGAGTCCGTGTGTGTGTGTGTGTGTGTGTGTGTGTGTGTATGTGTGTGTGTATTGTAAGTTTAACGCAAAAACAAAAAGTGGTAAGAAACTGGAATTTCATATTTAAGACAACTGATAAAACGACCGAGGCGTTACAAAATCTTTTTCATCTAAATCGGCTAACCAGAAGAGCCACTTTATACCATGCATTTTGCACCTTTTTACGATTATATCGAAACCGGCTCTAACGATTTTGATTATACCCATATACTGCTTATCGTTATCTTTACGTATGGTAAACAGTTGATCTATGCGATTGTTATTTAGAGGTTAATCAAAACAAGGCGGTTATAGCATAATGGCGACTGCGAGAAGCAGAAGCCACGGCTACATATTCCCGGCATTTGCCTAACTAATGTGGTTAGGCGTCACCACCCAGTTCATTTGCGGCCTTTGTCGTGCCCAGAATATTCTGGCCCTTGTTTGACCTAGTAATAGCAGGTGCATGTATATATTTACATATAAAGTAGATATCAAGGGATTTATAAAGATATTAATTAGTATAATAAACATTAGTTATTAGCCGTAACACTAAAAGAGACAAAAGCTACTATTAACATTCTGGTGCGGGGAACACACGACTTTTACATATCTCGTTTGTTAAAATAAATTTATGAACTATTATATAAAGTTAGAGTAACAATTTTAAGGAATTATATTTATTTATGATGTCTCTACCCTAGTGGGTCATTGGCGTTTACACTTACATTTTATACTCTATTATAATATAAATTAATATAAAGTATTTTTTAAATACTTCAAGAGGATATTGGCTTTGTTTTCATCATCTTGTAATAATTATTTTAGAGTTTTTTCCATTTTTAGTTCAATTCTTAATTTATTAAAGATTGGACAATCTAACAATATATGTTTTACTGTTCTCACTGTGTCACATTGCGTACAAGTTGGGGCTTCTAAATCTCGCAGAAGGTAGCCGTGGGAGAACTCACTATGTCCTATCCGGAGCCTGCAGAGGATCACTTCTTCTCTCCTTGACTTTCTGTTGGAGGTCTTCCAACGGGCACAATCTTTTTTTATTTTACTTAATTTAGATGGATTTGCATTCCATTTGACCTGCTACTTTTCCTTCTGTAAAGAGCTGAACTGCTTTGTTCAGTCTTGCAAAGGAACTTTGTTGACTATCGTAGCTTGAGGTGTTGTTAAACGACGAGCACAGTTTGTCGTGGCATCGACTTTTTCATTGCCATATATGCCATTGTGTGCGGGAACCCAAATTAACACCACTTCTTTATTCTTCATCAGGATTTCACGGTATATATTATGGATTTCTGCCACTACCGGATGCCTAATCTTTGAGCTATGAATAGCTTTCAAAACGCTCTTTGAGTCGGACACAATGGCAAATTTTTGATAATGCTCTGAACCTCTTATATACAACAGAGCTTCTCTGATGGCATTGGCCTCTCCTGTGAAGACTGAGCAAGCTTCTGGAAGGTTGTATAAAAGTCCTTAAAGACTTTTGGTTTACAGATTTCCGTGAAAAGTGTAATTCGAATTTCTTACTTCGCAATCCTTTCTCTTGCTACAATAATCTAATTATGGGTAAGTTAAATGAAAAATAATGTCAGTTTTTAATGAGAAATGATTTAAATAAATCGATTTATAATAAACTATTGAGACATTTTTTTGCTTAGTAGATTGTTTTTATTATGTATATAGTAAGTTTTAGAAAGCATAGTCTCAATTCCAGAATGTTTTACATTCCTAAAAAAAAAAATAGAAAAAGTGATTTCCATATAATTTTTAATAGTTTCACATATTAATTAATAATTAAAATACATTAAAAATGTACTAGCAGTCACATCAGCTAATTATTATTACTTTTTTTAATTTATTTTAAAATTTACGGGAGTGCCTTGGTCTTGTGGATAGAGCACTTTCCTACTGTTCTCCGGATGCTGGGTTCGAATCCCGGGTGTGGCACAATATACAGACTCAACCCCAAACGGTAATATAAATGAAATAACATATATTAGGAATTAGAATTTAATATAATTGGAATTTGGAATAAAAAACAACTTTAAATACTATTAATTTATATTGAACAAATCCAATCAGTAAGTTCCTACCTTGCTGAGGACTAATCCCAGATCAATTGTACAAGCTTGGAAATCTAATAGGTTTCCTAATCATCTCAGCTAAGCTACTACAATAATCGTGTATTATACCGAGACCAATCTAGGCCACGGTTAAGCATCAATTATAGCTAACATGTCAAGGGACAATCTAAGCTTCATTTAAGTGTATTAGGAGAAAAAAATATCTTACTTCTAAAATGATATAACTATATCACTTTTACTTTCACTTAATTATATGAAATGATGGTATGGGAAAGTATTGCAATTGAGAACATTATCGCATTCTACTTTTCAACCGGAATATACTTTTTAGGGTCTCCTTAGTCCAAATAACTAAGTGGCACAAGAAAGTCTATGTTTTTCCGTGTGTGTTAAGCCTAAGACGAAAACGAAAAGTAATACAAAACTGAAATTTTATATATTATAGGGCAACTATACACTCGATATGTTACAGCAACTTTTTCATAAAAACCAGTCGTACAGAAAAGCCACTTGATACCATTTTGCACTTTTTTATGATTTTCTCAAAAAGGAATTCGACTGACGACAACAACGAATTCATTTAAAATGGCTATGCCGATGTAAAATTAAATGGGCTTTAATATCATTCCAGAGATCAGCTGATGCGCTCGATGGTAGCAGTCATCGTCTCTCAGATATTTTGCTTTTACTTTCACTTACTGTATATATTAAGGGAAAGTTTTGCGATCGTGAACATTTTCGAATTCCAGTTTTCAACGGAAATACACGTTTTAGGGTCCCCTGAGTCCAAATAACCAAGTCTCGAAAAAAGGTCTGGATGTGTGTGTGTGTGTGCGTGTGGTAAGTCTAGCGCAAAAACGATGCGTATGAAACTGAATTTGACAACTACACGCAAATCTTTTATTAAAATCAGGTAACCTGAAGAGCCACTTTATTCTATCAACGGAAATACACGAGTCCAAATAACCAAGTCCCGCAAAAAAGGTCTGTGTGTGTGTGTGGTAACTCATGGGCGGAAACGGTAAGTCTTATGAAACTGAAATTTTATATTTAAGACAACTATACGCCTGAGACGTGACAAAACTTTTTTCATCAAAATGAGCTTACCAGAAGAGGCACTTTATACCGTGCATTTTGCACCTTTTTTCGATTTTCTCGAAAACGGTTCCGACGATTTTGAGTTTTGAGTCCCCATATCGAGGTAAAATTAAATGGGCTTTAATATCATGTAGGTTTCATTCTGATAAAAATGGTATGACAAGGCTTAAATGCCGATATTTTAAATTTAATATTTTATAGAAATATTAATCTATATAAAAATCTATGTTATTTCTTCAATGGGATTACCAATGTTTAATTATTAAATATTTAAAACAAAAGGAGATATATAATAAAAAATAGGTTAATTGGAAGAATTAACCAATTAAATTACCTTTAATTTTGTAGATTCTATAAAACGAACTATATTATCTTGTTAACACTGATAAAAAACAGGTAAATATATAAATTGAATAAATTCGATACCCAAATAAAAGAGAAAACAGAAACAATATTTTTTTAATGCAATTTTTCGTTTTTGACCATAAGAGCAGTAATATACATGTATGCTATACCGTTGGAAAGCCAAAGATTTTAGAAAAAATATCATCTCATACACAAGCTTTTAAAAGTTAATAGAGAGTGATAAAATGAGCATAAAACTAACTGATAATTTTAGATAATAATATAATAAATAGATTTATTAATAAAACACACGTTTCTATATCAATTCAATTAAATTAATTCTTTAATAGTTTCACTAATTTTTATCTCTTATTGTATTTGAATTTTTTTAATTAATTTTAACAACGGAGGTAAGTGAAAGTCGTGTGTTGCCAGCACCAGATTTTTTTTCAGTAGGAATTCACTTGATTTCAGTCTTAAAAACACCACTACATTTCAGAAAGACAGTAAAATATCTGACCGAGACCAAATCTGATTTTGATACCTACCAGCTGCTCTAGGGGAGAGAGCTTTAAGGGTTGTACTCAGAAACTTACATTCCTCGACACCCGTTGAAACCATCAAAGAAGAACTGAAGGATATAGGCTATGAAGTGCGGCAAGTCACCTATGTCCTAAAGATAAATTCCGCTGCCTCTATTCTTTGTGGACTTAAAACCATCAGCAGGAGTTGAAAATATATATGACCTTAGTAGTCTGTGCTATACCAGAGGAATGTACAAAATCAAGATTAATACCCGCTGCATGTGCTCTGTGCCTTAAAGACCAACCAGCTAACTACGAGGGATGTACCGAATGAAACAGGGCAAGAAGAGAACTTTCCAAAAACATATATTCAAATGTAACATTTGCCAATTTACTTGTAGGAGGGAACAAAAATAATGAAGCCGAGGCCCTGCTGGAACAACGTATACCTCAAAATCATCAATAAATTTTACAACCAACTATTCCTCAAAATTTATCCAACCCTTAAAAACCACACATATATATATATATATATATATATATATATATATATATATATCAAATTTCTGATATTCCTCCTCCATCAAATATCACAGATCACAGTCCAATGACATCCTTCATCTTCGAAAGAAAATCTCTTGTTCTGCCGCTAATATCACTTCTTACAGATCTAGTATCAAATCTAATCCTACCTTAAAAAATCCTAAAATAACTTCAGCTAACTCCATATCCATTCTTTATCTATTTGGAATGCGAATGGTGTAAGAAATCGTACGGAAGAACAGAAAGCTTTGTTGCAAGGCAAAAAAGTTGATGAAACTGGACTAGCGACTAAGCAGTTTTTAAAAATACCGCAATACATGACACCGTACTGACCACCGAGAGGGCAAAGCTCATGCCGGTTCTGCCATCATTGTCCACCAATCCTTCTCTCATCATTTACTTACTAACTTACTTCCCACCTATGATTTCCTACAAGCCACTGCCATGGTAATCAAGACTATTTTCTTTCCGGTAACCCCGGTATCTGCATATTGCCCTTCCAAAAATTCCATTGCCAACCCCGATTTTGTATCTTTCCTAAATTTCTTAGAAAACCATTTCATACTTGTTGCAGACTTAAACGCTATGCACCAACTGTGGGGTTCCAGAACCACGAATTCTTGGGGACGAAATTAGCTATCTGCACTCAACTCCCGACATTTTGACCTCTTATCTGCTGACTCTCCTAACTACTCTTACCAACAGATCCTAACCGCAATACTGACATCCTTGACTTCTTCATCCACAGAGTAACTTGATATTTAAAGAGATAGGTGATACAGAAAGGATAAAAGTGATTGTTAGTAATTTAGGACAAGTTTGTGATATTATGAAATCAATTATATTTATTTATTTTTTATTTTATGTCTGTATATGAATAGTAGAGAAAATACTTTCAAACGAAGGTCGCCACTATATTATCGTCCAAAAACATAAAGAAGATTGTAAACCGGCTTAATGTGGACAGCTACCTAAGCTTTGATGTTAACTTCTGATTTTCAAATCATTGAGTCCATATCCCCTCTTCGGATCCGCCGAGTTTATGATAATCGTCGTCCCATGTGATAACGCTGAGTGAATTCCCGTTTCT
This sequence comes from Piezodorus guildinii, assembly GCA_023052935.1. Lineage (NCBI taxonomy): Eukaryota > Metazoa > Arthropoda > Insecta > Hemiptera > Pentatomidae > Piezodorus > Piezodorus guildinii. The sequence continues at coordinate 30,943,668 of CM041292.1, read as the reverse complement.
AATATTTATTTTTGAGCAATTAAGATATGATATTAGTGAGCATCGAAATATATCTTCCTTTTCCTTCTATTTTTGAGACAAAAGTAGCTTTCAAATTTATATTTATTAATTAAAATAAAGTGCTTAGAATGATAAAAATTATAATTCTTAGTGCACTAAAATTTTCAATAATGAAAATGAATAAATTTTCAAGATTTTACTCAATGCGTAAATGAATATGCTAACTTCTATATCACATTGATTTGGACAAGCGACCCGTATCAGCGTGCCTGGTTAAATAATGAATACATGCATGAACCATCTGAAATTTATTTATTTTAAAATTAGTCTGCCAGTTAGCCTCGTTGTGAAAATTATTTAAAAACTTTTTAAACGAGTTAGAGTAGAAAAAAAAAGTTAAAGAATTGCAAAGTTTTCTGAGTTTCTATATAAACATGGTATTAGATTAAATAATCTAACAACATAAATTATTGTGTACCATAATCGCTAAAGTTTATACCTTCATCGTATTTCTGCTTTATCTTATACAGCTTTGTGTGTACTATAACATTTTTTTCTAAAATCTTTATTTATGTTATATATTACTTGTTAATTGTTTTGTCAAAAAAAAGTTTTTTTATCCTGTCGTTGGTTTTGAAAATCGTTTTTTCTTTGTTTTCTTCTATATATTTATTCGTTTTTACACTGATAATAATTTTTTTTTTTTTTTTTAGCATGTAAAAAATTAAAGATACTTTGAAAGAATACATTTAGGCCCTTTCAGAGTATTTCAATAAGAATAAAACTTGTTCAACATTATGATATAATTAATTGTTTTTGAGCTAGGCCACATACACTGGGTTCATATTGCTGGACTTAGTTATTTCCACTTGGAGGACCAAAAAAACAGATATTTCCGGTGGAAATTCGAAAATTTTGGCAATCGGAATAATTCCCCTTACTATGTATTGCATAAATATAAAAGATTGAGTAAAAATTTACCCATCTGATTTATCTTCCATATATTTTGAGGAATCCAAAGAAGATATTTTCATTTATAATTAATAACAATGATTTTTAATATGAATTAAGTGTGTGTAAAAACAATAAAAATCAAGATGATTTATTTATTGCGGTAGCGGATTCATTATCAGTTCATTACTTGCTTTCGTGTGTATTATAACAGCGCATTTTGTTAATGATGACTCCTAAATCAATCTACAAACTAATCGTTAAACGTTAAACGGAATTTTTTTAAACCATCCTATTCCTCCTCATATAGATGCTCGCAAAATTTGTCATTCAGATTTCGCGTAGCTTTTTCGTTTGAAGCGTAATCAGTTCCTCAATTAAATCACAACTATTTTTTACTTTAGCCTGGTTATATATGAAATATAGAATAAGAGAAAGTATTCATAAGTATATAATAAGTTAGTGAACATTTTTATTAATATACACGTTCTAGGTTTTCCTCACCACTGAAGTTTCATATTCTGGAATCTTACAAGTCTGTGATGGTACAGCAACATGTCATGTTTTTCGCACATTTTTATACGATTGCCTTAAAAACGGTTCTAACGATTTCTATTAAACTCATCACACATATGTAAAATTTAATGAGCTTAATTGTCAATTTTTTTTTTTTTTTTTTTTGAGAAACAATTATTTATTGAGCAATATTACAATCTGTCCAATTCAGGACATGTAATTGTCAAATAACATTCATTTTGATTTAAATAGTCTGACATAGCTTAATTATCGACAATTTAAATTTTCTTTCTCTAAAGCATCCATAATTTCGTGGATTCGACAAAATTAACCATTTCATGTTCTTAGCATTGAGAAAAACGGCTACATATACAAGTTAAACGAATTTGATAACCACATGAAAGAGAAAAGAGCAAACATATTTTGTTATGAAATTTAAAATATATCTTTCAAAATTATACTGTTACATACATTTTTACTTTCACTTACTATATATAGTAAGGGGAAGTATTGCGATCGTGAACATTTTCGAATTCCAGTTTTCAACGAAAATACACGTTTTAGGGTCCCCTGAGTCCAAATAACCAAGTCCCGAAAAAAGGTCTGTGTGTGTGTGTGTGTGTGGTAACTCCCGGGCGGAAACGGTAAGTCCTATGAAACTGAAATTTCATATTTAAGTCATCTATACGCCCGAGACGTGACAAAACTTTTTTCATCAAAATGAGCCTACCAGAAGAGGCACTTTATACTATGCATTTTGCACCTTTTTTCGATTTTCTCAAAAACGGTTCCGACGATTTTGATTAAACTCGCTATATCGATGTAAAATTTAATGGGCTTTAATATCATATAGGTTTTATTTAGATAAAAATGGTCTGACAGGGCTTAAATGCCGATATTTTAAATTTTCTTCCCCTAAAGTACCTTTAATTTTGTAGATTCAATTATAATAACTAGATTATCTTGTTAACGCTGGTAAAAAACTGGTAAATATATAAATTGAATAAATTCGATACCAAACTAAAGGAGAAAACAGAAAACATATTTTTTTAATGCAATTTTTCGTTTTTGAACATACGAGCAGTAATATACATGTAGGATATACCGTTGGATAGCTAAAGATTTTAGAAAAATTATCATCTCATACACAAGCTTTTAAAAGTTAATAGAGAGTGATAAAATGAACATAAAATTAACTGATTATTTTAGATAATAATATAATAGATTTTTGAATCAAACACAGAATTTTTATAGAAATTTAATTTGATTAATTCCTTAATAATTTCACGTATTTTTATCTCTAACTGTATTTGAAAATTCTTTCATTGATTTTAAAAATGGAGGTAAGTGAAAGTCGTGTGTTGCCCGCATCAGATTTTTTCAATGGCGTCGAGTATTTCCCAAACCTACGATGTGAAGCTTAATAATTTAGTGTTTAGACTTATAACTTCTTGGACCATGTATTAAACACGATATTTTTCTCCTGGAGGTCTTCATGTGGCACCTTCCTTAATAATAAGTAATAGTTCTTAAAGTTCCAAATTAGTGTTTCTACGGAGGAACTTTGTAACTATCTAAGCTAACTGCAAATTGACAACAAAACTTAAGAATGACTTAACATCACATGCATTTCCATAAATTTAATTCTACCTAGTTTTTCTCAACCTTAAATAATCTTCCCTGCGACAAATCTTTTTCTATTTATCTTATATTAGATTTAATTCGAGACCTAGTTATTGTCGGCGTGGTATAGTAAGTAGAGTACTGATTAACTGTTCTAAGGGTTCTGGGTTCGAATCCCGGCTGTGGCCGAATATTGTTTTCTTCTGATTTTTTCAGCTGGGGGTGACCCTAGGGTATGGAGACCCAATGAAGCATACTCAGCTTCTTTAAATTTGGTACCCAATAAGGGAAGCGACTAGGTGTGATCTCGGACTAATCACCTAATGGTACTACTGTCGGCCTAGAAACAGTAGGAATGTCTATATGTACTTAGCATAATCCCGTTATGACTAGTAGTGACATTTCAATATGACTGAAATACTACATTAGACGCAGTTGAAATACTGAAAATTATTTAATAAAAATAAATTATAAATAAAAGCGCCTTGAATAAATTCTGAAAGTTACAGAAATAAAAACATACGAATATTATGTTCTGCTTACAATTTTTTATTCTAACACGATTAGATATATTTATATCCTGCTGATAAATTGATATGTTTGGTGGTTAGTATTTATTATTTAAATATAAGTTATTTTTATTTTTCATATTTTATGATTATTTCATTATTTTTCTATTTGACGATAGAGTATTAGATAGTAGAATAAAGTATTTAGTATCAAGGACGGTACAACTCTAATAACATAAATTTTGTATGTTTTTTTTTTTTTAAGTTTATCATGGCCTAGCAACAACACGAGAATTTAGTAACAAAGAAAATCATAATCTAAACAGCTCAAAAATGCAAAACTAACCACCTAGATCAAGCACAGCCATAAACAACAACAAAGGACCAAAGGGCCAGGCGCGTCACGAGGTTTGTCCGCCATATTGCTCCTTCTGAAGTGAGCTCATCTCTATATTTTAACACCTTGAGGCTTACCTATCTCTTCTAGAATAATAATTTATAATTTCCTTTAGAATTATAATTTCATTGATATTTCCATCTCATTCATGTTTTTATATAGGTTCTGGCGGTCACTATTGATTTAAAGGAAAAATGTGGTATTCTTCATAAAAAATCAACGGACATAAAACTTAGGACTGTAAATGTAAACTAACGTTCTCTGACTACTCCCATGGTTGATGTTCAAAACCAAAAATTTAAGCTACTTAAAAATAACTCTTCGGCTTCGTTTTTTTTCCCGAATTCCTGATACCTTTTAAAGCAGACGAATTGATAAGAGTGAACACTTTTTAGCGTAATAGAAGAGACAGCAAGCGCTAACGAGGCAACAGAAAGTTCAGTGCCCGTGAATAATTAGGATTATCAAGATAGCCGATTCGAGAGGTAGCAGTCTTTCAGGGCACTCCGCATGTATCATAATTTATCAAATAATCTGAGCATCCATCTATATATTTTTTTTTTATTGTTTTGTAATACAATCTATCTTGCCGATAAAGGCTGCCGAAAATAGAGGTTTTTTTTATTTTTTTAGAAGGTGTCAAATAACTCTCTGGTAAAATATCATTCCGTTCGATTGGTTCGTAATTTTTGTATTAATTTTATTTCACATCAGTTCGTGGCGTTTATCTCTGGTAATTTAAAAAAAAAAAAAAAATCCAGCTTCTCGTGAGTATTTATAATTTTGACATCTTTCAGGATTTTTTTTTAATGCCGCTCTCCCAGATCAGGTAAATGACGACTCGAACGCTTTGCAGCTTAAAATTCAAAGTTTCCGGTTCTGAACCAAACAAACCACTTACAGAAAGTCCTTACTCTACATACATTCCAGACACATTGATAATTTAGTTAACCGTTTGCGCAGCGAATTTTCCTTTCCGAAAATAAAACCTCATTAAATGTCGAAAATGAATTTTTTTTCTTCCATCTTAAATCTCAAGGAATCTCAGTTGACACTAATGCATAAACGCGCTATAACTAATCCCTTTTAAGAATGTTTAGAAATTATTGACTAATTAAAAATGATTATATAAACACAGAGAAGGTTTAGTTGAACTATTGAAAAATGTCACGAAATTATTTTCAACCCAATAAAATTTAGAAATACAAAATTTTAAAAGTAAATTTATTACGTAAAAAACAGCATTGTCATAATTTAAAGTTTATAAGAAACTGACTATTGAAAGAAGAGAAGTTCAATTTGTTGAAATTAAGTTAAATTAGCTTTTCTAATCGGATAAAACAATTTCATGTACTTAAAAATACAAAAATTGAAATAATATAAATTTTTATTGCGAATCGCACTAATGGAGATGCAATTTATAGGGTTTCTGTAAGTGCATTTCTATTAAAAGAGGGGTATAGATAGAAAGATTTAATATCCAATAACCTTTGAGTATCTATTAAAATGTAAAATATGATGTTATTTATACATCATAAATTTAATTTTAATACTTTGTACTTCTCATTTGTATTTTTAATAGAGATATTAAACAAAAAGTACGAACGAATCGAACCGAATGATATTTTTACGACAGAGTTATTTGAACACATTCTAAAACCTATCAAGAATTGCTTTGTATTACAAAACAATAAAGTAATTTAAAACTTTAAACATTGAATTAATCGTAATAAGCGATAACACCGATTTTGATGAATTTTTTTAGACAAAACTAGACACTAAACGATTAACATCAGCAAAATATTAGGTGTCAACGCTACCCAGGAGTAGCGTATAAAATATCAGTGTTTGTGAGCGGAAAACACATTTTATTTAATATTTCTGGTTATAGTGAAGGTCAAATAATAATTTTGGTGCCAAACTTGCCATATTTAAAAGCGGAATAATTAAAACAATAAGCCAATAAAATATTTAAATTTTATTTATTTATTTAACGTCACTTTATGCTACTGTGGCTAATATGACGATGCTAAGTTAAATTTAAGTTTTATGATCATTTGCTGATTGTCAGACATCTTCTGACAAGTGTAAATAAAGATATAAAGAGAAAAAAAAAAGAAAGAAAAGTTTTATGATCGATTATAAAATTATACAATTTATAAAATAAATAAAAATTATAATAAACTTTTTTTATGAGGGAGGAATTTTAATATTTTTTTTTATGTAAGTTTTCATGAAACATTATTAATATTAATGTTTTCACGTAATTATTTATGTTTTTAGCGTTATAACCAAGCTTAAAAATCAAATATTTTAACGGTTTTTTTTTTTTTTCAATATTCGCTTTGAAATAGTGTAATTTTAACACCAAAATTATTTTTCTACCTTCACTAGAACTAGATATATTAATTAAAATGTGCTTTTTGTGCACATAATTTCCGATTTTTTTACGCGATCTGTGGAGAACTTTGGCCCCTAATATTTTGCAAATTCTAATTGCCTTATGTCTAATTTAACCGAAAGAAAACATTTAAATCGGTGAGACACTTTTGGGATCTACTCTCTGTTAGTTATACAATATTAGAAATTCATCAATTAAATAGTTATGAAGTGTATATTGTAAAGAAAATATTTCGTACATTAAATTTATAATATTTTAGATTTTAATAGAAAAAAAAAAAAAATTTTTTAGATATTTATTGATATTTATCAATAATAAAAATAAATATCTAGTAAATGTGATGGTAATATATAAAAATGTCATGAAATACATGTAGAGACACTACCCAGTCTCAGCACTCTAAATAATAAAAATATTCTTAACTAAAAGATCCCGTGGCCATCTTCTCTTCAGACGCCTCGGAGGATTATCAGGGATTGAAGAGGAAGCAAGGATTGAAACTGATGGGTTGTATTGGGAATGGGGTTTTTCATGGAAGGAATGGTCCCTGCTTCAGGCTAAGTCAGCAACATATAGAATATTAAGGTTTTAGGGAAAAAAAAAAAGATGAAACCAACAGGACTACAATTAATTTTACAATGTTGATAAGGAAATATAAAGATACAAGGACGAGATACATTTTTAAAATGTTGCTAAAACTTTAAAAAGAATGAAGAGAGAATTAAGTTCGAAACCAGTTCATATCGCTTAAAATAACGGTTACCGCTGGAAAAACCATTAGGTTCCGCGGCTGGAAGATACAAAAACTTGTTCTTCTTTAGTGCTAATATATTCCTTGGTATCAGTCTGCAAAATAATTGCTATCAATTTAGAATTTAGAGGCATTATCTAATGGATTCGGTTAGTATATAAACCCTTTTACAAGAACGGACTGAAAAACCTCAGAAAGATATAAATTTTATTAATTTTTATAACCTAATAAATACACGCATATTACAAAGGAACGGGATCGTCATTTGAACTATTATGAGATGATGCAAACTTTAAATCCCAGACATAACTTATGTATAAATTTTAAGATTTTATTTTATGAAATACATTTTTAGTATCCAAAATTAAATTACAAAAAAATTTATATATTTTTTGTACCCTTGTCTTGAGAGATTATAGTAAATATGTAATAAGTCCTGGCTTATTGTATGTTTATTTTTTTTATCATCACTTACGTACAGGAATGTATTGATCGGATTTCTTTTTTTTTTACGGAGATTCAAGTTTTACAGTCCTCGGAACCTAATTAACTAAATCTCACCAAATATTCGATGTGTGTATGTAGTAAGTCTATGATAATAACGAAAAGTAAGTATCCAAAACATTAAATTCAAAGCAAGTATTATAACACGAATGTTTCATAAAAAATTTTCTTCACAAATTACAAACAAGAAGTAACATATTATATAATGAAATTCAGGATAAACTCGCTCTAGTAATAATATATATATATTTCTAATTATTTATTGATATTTACAACTTTATTGTAAAACATATCTAGTAAATAGGCTAAAAGTAAATAGACATGAATATGTAGAGAAATATGTGCTACGCAGCGGCAGCACTAAAATATAAAATTAAATGGGCTGTAGTATTTTGTAGGTTTCATCCCCATAAAAATAGTCTGTCATTGGTTAAATGCAGAATTCCCAAAAAATCTTGCACTTCAATATATTTAAATTTGTTTATTGGAAATAAATAGCAATTGTTGCTTGTTATTATGGATAAAAAGAGGCAAAAATGAAATTGGAAAAAAATTGATTACCAAGTGAATGGTTATTGAATTCCATGGGGTCAATTGTGGTTTAGTGGCCAGCATAAGAACGTTCTATGTCCAGGTGATCCAGAGGATCCTAGGATATTTCAATAAAAGGTAAAAATCCTCCGTTATGCCGTCCTTTGGAGGAGACGTAAAATGGTGATTCCGGGCCTGTGCGATCTACGATACTCGTTAAAGATCTCTATCCAAATAAAACCTGAATAGGCGAAATTCAGGACTCCCACTCTAGCATCATTCTATTATCCACAGTAGCATGAATGTGACGATAAATGGATAAGCATAAAAAGAACCAAGTTAATAAAAAAAATATAGAAGACATATTTTTTCGAGTTAGTTTCTGTATAAAAAACGTAGTGATATAAGATAGATATGGAATTAAAAAAGAATGTTGTATTATATACGAAGTTTTATACTGTAAAGATGAGTAATTAAAACCTTATAAACTCGAATGATTGTTATGTATAATAATTTTTATGGCTAAATTATTTTATCCAAAATAAGGGTTTACTTGGAGAAAAAAAAGTGTACATTCAATTTATTTGGAAACCGATTTCAAAGAAGATAATTAATTAAGAGTTTAATGTTCACATGTTTGTCTTAAATATGAGTATATTAAACATATAATATTAAAAAATTAAAATTTTGAAAACCTCTAACCGATCCAAAGTCTAGGTTCCAGATAAATAAGCAGCAACGGTGATATTAGAAGATGATGTGGTCAGATTGAAGAGATCGGCGTATCCTCAATTTCAGAGTCGATCCACGCTTAATAGAGCAGAAAATAAGTTGTCACTTAGATAGCTACGACTCCTACCTCGGCCAGGAAGCCTTAGCCTCCATCCAAAAAGTTAAACCACTTCTTCTCAAATTATTCGGAGTTGTAGAGTCCAAAAGAGAACAATGATAATATATCGTCGTCTTCGGTTATCGGCTATATCGTAGCTACGATCCAAAACGAAGTATTAAAAGTTTACAATGCTATGATAGATAATTGTAAATATTACACTTTTCTATATTTATCTTTCTGATATAATTTTTCTAAAATCTACTATTGACAGAACGTTATCCAGCATGGTGTAGTGATAGTCATTATTCCCGTGATCCCAGGAAAGGTAAAAAGCAATCTACTAGATCCTTTCAAACCGATAATCATAATGGAGCAATTAAGTTTATAGAATTAGTACCATGGTAAGTCGCACATGTGCCTTTGCACGTTAACAATAAGCATGGTCGATTTTAATTTTTTCCTTTGATTAAATTCAATAGAATCCAAAAACACTGCAAATTGTGAATTATTTCCGAATAGTTATATTATGACATTATAAGTTTCAAAGCTGTGCAAGTTATACGTACAAATTTATTAAAAAGCTTTTGAAAGAGGAACCAACAAAACTGTCAATTTTTACTTCTTCTTTTTTAACAATTTGTGCTGAGGAAAATGACTAGTCGCGAATGCTGATTTCGTTATATCTCTACTATTTCTCAACTGATTTTAATGTTTACTATCACTTACCTATATTCAGAATATCTAGTAACGAACGGAAAGTATTGAGATTTTCAACAGTTTTTTCAATTCCAGTTTCTGTCGGAAATACACGTGTTAAGATCCCCTGAGTCCAAAAACCGAACAGAAGGTTTGTATTTGACAATTCGAAACTGAAATTTTATAGTTAAGACAACTATATGCCCAAGATGTACCTTTGTTTCAACCAAAATCGGCTGACCGGAAGTACTGCTTTGTGCCATGCCTTAAGTGTGCCTAAATTAATTAGCCTTTAAATATCAGTTGGCTTTAATCTGATTGAAATAGTCTGAAAGAGCTTAAATGCCGACATTATAAACGTTCTTCTTCTAAGGTACCCTTAATCTGGTAGATTCGAAACAAATAAACATATTATCTTATTAGCATTGATTAAAAAAAAAAAAAATTCAACGAATTTGATAACCAAATAAAGAAGAAAAGAGAAAAAATATATTTTTTTTGTTTGGTAAATATTTTTTCTTAAGCATCAGAATAGTCATATTGATATATATGGTATATTATATATACAGAGGGGATAATAATTTTAGAATGTTATCTCATTTGCAAAATCGCAAAAGGTAATGTAAAGTGACGAATACGGCTTGAACTTAAGTGAGTATTAGACATAATAATTTTATATACTACTGAATATTATTCGTAAAACTCTTTTGAGCTTTTACATTATTTAATAGTTCCTAAATTATTTTAAGAATTGGGTTAAGTGAAAGTCGTGTGCTGCCCGCAACAATTGTTTTAATTTACTTATCAAATTTTATTTTTCCATAACCTAGTATTAGCTAGCTTAGTGTAGTACTAGTCTATGTTTATATATTATTGTTCTCGTGATCTGGAAAATAAAAACCAAATTCCATTAATAAGAGAACAAGATAAACAATAAAGATAATGAGCAATGAATCTCCAGCCTTTAAACCAAGTGTACTTTTTAGACACATATGGAGACAGACTGACATGCTAGAGAGTTGTTAGGCAAGGAGTAGCTGGCGTCTCTTGCATATCAAATACAGACAAATTTATTTGAATGGAGGATCGTTTTCTAAGAACTTGATGAGTACTTCTCCACTTTTCCCATGGAGAGTCACACACTATGCCATTGCACGATTCCGGTGAACCTCCTCATTCTTAGTTTCTTCGATTAAATTCAATTTAGTCTAAAAACGTTGTGAATTATTACACAATTGTTTATTATTTCCGAATTGTAATATCATTGCATTAAAATTTATATAGCCGAGTAGACAATCAATTAGCAATAAATTAATCAATGATCTGTAAGAGGATGATTCAATAAGACTGTCAATTTTTACTGAAGGGTATGTTCAAAACGCTTCATCTCAGTTAATTTTTAAACGATTTCAAGTATTCTTTTCTATTTTTGTAGTGAATTTAATGATTTATTGAAAACTATAAAATAAAAGTCTATCCATTAATTTTCTTTCTTAAAAAATTACCAAGTTATTGTCGTTTATTTGGCAAAATTTTTTTTCGTTTTATTTATATATTTTATGGTAACCTATAACCTTGATTTGAAAACTTTTGCCTTATATTTTTCTCTATGTTCAAAAATAATTTATTTTCTTTATTTTAAACATTTTTAATCGCCCGTCATTTTAACTTTGAGGTGTTGAGATATGCGACTGATGCCCTGCTAAATATGTTTCAAATTTCTTTTTTATTCGTTATTCGTGCTCCACGTATTTTGAAATGTAAGGCGACAAACTTTGAGGGTGATAATTTTGTTTTCTTTGTATATTATAAAAGTTTAATATTGAAAACAATAAATCAAAATAATGAAGAACTATACTTTTTACAAATTTTATTTTTTATAAGCAAAACTGCGTTGCTACGCATCAAGTGAATGTGATTGTTTAATTTTATCGTCATTTTCTGTATAAGGACAGTGAAAATAAATTTTATAGATCTCTTGGCTATTTGATTTATTGTCTCCTTAAGAAATTAATGAAACGAGTTGATTTGGGATGTTAGAATGTTAGAATGCTCTGATTTTTTGAGTACTGTGTACCGTGCCACATTGTGTGCTTGAAGCCGTATTTTGCAGATTCCCGAACTTCTAATCCGTATTTCCAGACAGATCTGAGTAGAATAGTACGGCCTTATTTACCTGTTATTGTATATTTTGTGATGAACGGAAATATAATAGGTGTAAAGGTTGTTGGTACTTCTTGTCATTTTAATTGTATGTTCACAAATCTTAAAAAAAAAAAAATATCTGTCAAAAATCGAGCGTATAATATGTTCCTTGGTAGCGTATTATCGTTTAAACTTTTGGCTGGCCGTTATAATACCACGTTCCATTATTCTAAACTGAATGATGAGAAATAAACGAAGTGAAAACTTGTACCAATAAAAATAAATGATTTTACAAATCAAACTCAGACATTGCGAAAACCGGTATCATCTTAAAATTGCTGAGAAAAACGAAACATTTCGACTCCACAACCGCGCCATTATGTGTTACTGAAGGCGCAAGATAGAAGAGCACATATGCCAACGTGCGGTGAGTACGCATTTCCCACGTTAACCATAAGGCGACGTAAGCCTGGTTCATTTACAGGCGTCGGATTTAGCGTTTCGGCCTGACCTTATATCGGACCTTCTTTATTGCCGTTTGCGCAAGGAGCATCTTCGTGCGCGCGCCCACGTATGCCGAATCTTGCTTGCTAACATGTTCTCTTTATGAATGTCAAGAGTTCCGTTAATGTCTCAACGACACACTATTCCAATGAGTTAGGTTTCAATAAAATTAAATGAGAGGATGCAACTAAACGAATATACAATACATTCCATAGTAAATACAAGATAAGTACCTATATACGAGTATAAATATCAACTGAATGGTTTCTGAAATGCTTAAGTAACTAATCTATAGTAAAGTAAAAAGCTGTCACAACTTTATTAGAAAATTGTACTACGTGTTAGTAATAATTTCCATTATCCTTCGTCTTATTTTTTGAATTAACCGTATTTTATACTAAGATATTTTTTTTGTACCAAAACGGCATATTACTGAAGTTATTGATTTGGAAGTCCAGGTGATGGCCAGACTTTTCCCTCAAATTCGGTATGATTGTGGCTATAGCACCCTCAGTCGGCTTCCACTGGTTCTCAACCTGTGACACGGCTGAGAGTGAGGCGATGGGATCTCTCGGGCTCTGCTTTTCTCTCCATACGTGGAGAGACAATCCTGGATATAGGTTTCCCCAGAAAATTGTAAATATTGCACAGAAATAGAGTGTGTTCGAGATTTATTTTCAACTTTTATTTTTTATTTTTTTTTCAATTTCTGTTTTATGTTTTTTTTAATTTCATTGAATTTGCTTTTTTAATTTTGTGTAAATGAAATCTTAAATAACTATAACCATCGCTCCTACGAGACAGAATGTAATATACCTAAATAAAAAATACTTGTGTTAACAATACTGAACATGGTTCTTGACTTGATTTATTGACTGTTCATATGTTTTACTATTTTTTACATTCACACACTATATATATATATATATATATATATATATATAGCATTTCCAAGTCAATTGTAACCTTTTCCAACTCAAATGTAACTTTTTCCAAGTCAAATGTAACCTTTTCCAAGTCAAATGTAACCCTTTCCATTTCAAATGTCACCTTTTCCAAGTCAAATGTCACCTTTTCCAAGTCAAATGTCACCTTTTTCTTCACTTCTAGCCTTAAATATTCCGTTTTATTTATTGAAAAATAATTAGTTTAATTAACATTATGACTTTATTAATAATTTTGGCATATAATAATTGATAATTTTTTTGGGTCTCTTAGATATTTGATATCAAGTTCTGTTTTTTACTAGCTATTATTTAAAAAAATTAATTATCGTCTATTTAGTTTTAAGATAGTTGTTGATTTTGATTTTTTAGAGAGGAGGGGTAGTTTTTTGGAATAATTAATGTGTTTTCGGGTATTATAATTAAATTTTTCGAGCTGTATTTTTTATCGCTCGCGTGCATTTTAACTCACATTAAATTTTAATATTTTTTATTGATATAGGGATTAATGAATGTGCTTTCGGGTGGTTATGATTACGTTTTTTGAGCTGTATCTTTTATCGGTCATGCGTATTTCAACTCGCATTTACTTTTAATGTTTTTTATTGATATAGGGATTAATTATTTTGCTTTCGGGTGGTTATGATTACGTTTTTCGAGCTGTATTTTTTTCGCTCGCGCTTATTTTAACTAAAATTTACTTTTTATGTGTTTTATTGATATAGGGATTAATTAATGTGTTTTTGGGTTGTTATGATTACGTTTTTCGAGCAGTATTTTTTATCGCTCATGCGTATTTCAACTCGCATTTACTTTTAATGTTTTTTATTGGTATAGGGATTACTTAATGTTCTTTCGGGTGGTTATGATTACGTTTTTCGAGCTGTATGTTTTATCGCTCATGCGTATTTCAACTTCTATTTACTTTTAATCTTTTTATTTTTATAGAGATCTATCCTTGTGTTTTCGCGGGGTTATGAAAATGTTTAAAAGCTTTTTTATTATCACTCGTGCGGATTTCAGCTTGCCTTTATTTTTGATATTTTTTTTATTGATATTGGGATTGATTGTTTTGTTTTTGGTTCTCATTATAACGTTGCTGGAATATACATCGTTTAGGTTTTTTTTTTTTTTTTTTTTTAATTATTATTATGTTATAAAAGGATTAGTTATAGTTCCTTTCCTAGCGTCCTGAGTAATTTTTTTCAACTAAATCTTTTGTAAAGGATCCGCTTCCTAACTTGGTCTTACAATTATTTGATAATTTTATTGACGAATCGTTTATTCTATTTTCGGGTGTTCTGATAACATTATTTGAACCAAATTTGTTATTGCTTTTACTCATTTTAAGTTACTGTTTCTATTTCATAAATATTCGATAGAGGGATCGTTTGTAGTGTTTTCGGGAATACTAATAGAGTTTATGACATTTATTTATAGCTAGTGCACATTTTAACTTAAATGAAAAGTGATCTAGAAGAATGCGCAATCGCGATGTAATGTCCAAATCAAAAATGTAATCAGATCCTGCAAAAAAACAATAAATAATTTTTACATCATATTATAACATAATACCTACGGTTTGTAGAAATTCCCAAGCGCATAAAAGAATAAAGTTCAAAACACGTTATGAGAATCCCCTAAAACAAAAACAAAGAAAGACCTCTCCAAATGCAAGTTGAAATGAGAGCAAGCGATAATAAAAACAGCTTAAACAACGTAATCACAAGACCCGAAAAGATGATTACAAACGTCTATAACAATAAAAAATATCAAAAGTAAATCCGAATTGAAATACGCATAAGCGATAAAAGATACAGCTCAAAAACGTAATCATAACCACCCAAAAGCACATTAATTATCTCTATATAAATTAAAAACATTAAAAGTAAATTCGAGTTAAAATGCGCGGGAGCGATAAATAAATAAAACTAAAAAAACATAATTATACGACTCGAAAACACAATTTTCAACACCTATATCAATATGAAACATAAAAAGTAAATTTTAGTTAAAATAAGCGAGAGCGATAAAAAATACAGCTCGAAAAACGCAATTATAGCCCTCCGAAAGCAAAATAATTAGTTCCTATATCAATAAAAAATATTAAAAGTAAATGCGAGTTGAAATACGTATAAGCGATAAAAGATACAGCTCAAAAAACGTTATCATAACCACCCGAAAGCACATTAATTAATCCCTATATCAATGAAACACATAAAAAGTAAATTTTAGTTAAAATAAGCGCGAGCGAAAAAAATACAGCACGAAAAACGTAATCATAACTACCCGAAAGCAAAATAATTAATCCCTATATCAATAAAAAAACATTAAAAGTAAATGCGAGTTGAAATACGCATGAGCGATAAAAAATACAGCTCAAAAAACGTAATCATAACCACCCGAAAGCACATTAATTAATCCCTATATCAATAAAACACATAAAAAGTACATTTTAGTTAAAATAAGCGCGAGCGAAAAAAAATACAGCTTAAAAAACCTTATCATAACCACCCGAAAGCAAAATAATTAATCCCTATATCAATAAAAAAACATTAAAAGTAAATATGAGTTGAAATACGCATGACCGATAAAAGATACAGCTCAAAAAACGTAATCATAACCACCCGAAAGCACATTAATTAATCCCTATATCAATAAAAAAACATTAAAAGTAAATATGAGTTGAAATACGCATGACCGATAAAAGATACAGCTCAAAAAACGTAATCATAACCACCCGAAAGCACATTAATTAATCCCTATATCAATAAAACACATAAAAAGTACATTTTAGTTAAAATAAGCGCGAGCGAAAAAAAATACAGCTCAAAAAACGTAATCATAACCACCCGAAAGCACATTAATTAATCCCTATATCAATAAAAAAACATTAAAAGTAAATATGAGTTGAAATACGCATGACCGATAAAAGATACAGCTCAAAAAACGTAATCATAACCACCCGAAAGCACATTAATTAATCCCTATATCAATAAAACACATAAAAAGTACATTTTAGTTAAAATAAGCGCGAGCGAAAAAAAATACAGCTTAAAAAACCTTATCATAACCACCCGAAAGCAAAATAATTAATCCCTATATCAATAAAAAAACATTAAAAGTAAATATGAGTTGAAATACGCATGACCGATAAAAGATACAGCTCAAAAAACGTAATCATAACCACCCGAAAGCACATTAATTAATCCCTATATCAATAAAACACATAAAAAGTACATTTTAGTTAAAATAAGCGCGAGCGAAAAAAAATACAGCTCAAAAAACGTAATCATAACCATCCGAAAGCACATTAATTAATCCCTATATCAATAAAAAACATTAAAATTTAATGTGAGTTAAAATGCACGCGAGCGATAAAAAATACAGCTCGAAAAATTTAATTATAATACCCGAAAACACATTAATTATTCCAAAAAACTACCCCTCCTCTCTAAAAAATCAAAATCAACAACTATCTTAAAACTAAATAGACGATAATTAATTTTTTTAAATAATAGCTAGTAAAAAACAGAACTTGATATCAAATATCTAAGAGACCCAAAAAAAATATCAATTATTATATGCCAAAATTATTAAAAAAGTCATAATGTTAATTAAACTAATTATTTTTCAATAAATAAATAAATAAAACGGAATATTTAAGGCTAGAAGTGAAGAAAAAGGTGACATTTGACTTGGAAAAGGTAACATTTGAAATGGAAAAGGTGACATTTGACTTGGAAAAGGTGACATTTGAAATGGAAAGGGTTACATTTGACTTGGAAAAGGTTACATTTGAAATGGAAAAAGTTACATTTGACTTGGAAAAGGTTACAATTGACTTGGAAATGCTATATATGTATATAGTGAAGTGTATGTAAATGTAACTTTTTTTACAACATAGACATTAAAAAACATAGTTTAGTAATTGATTATTAATAAACTTAGATGAAGGTCAGAATTCAATGGTAATATAAAAGGCTATCATATTACTCTCCCGTTTTATTCGACATCTTCATTTACCAACATTAATCTCTGTTATACATTAATGGACACAATTATAATTATTTATTCGAACCCTTCTTATATATATATATATATATATAAAATGTGCAAGAAGGGAAAATATCGTCAAAATTTTAGTGTTCCAGTTTTCACAGGAACTACACGTTTTAGACTCCTTTAAGTCGAAATGACGAAGTCCCCAAAAGAGGTATGTGGGCGTATGTTTTCTGTCTAGCTCACAAATAATAATTTGTATAAAATTGAAATTTCATTTTTTACAAGCGCATACGTCTGAGATGATGGGGCAACTTTTTCAACGAAATCGGTAATGCGGAAGAGCCACTTTATAGTTTAGCATATTTTTACGATTTTTTAGCTCTAGTGATTTTGATTAAACTTCCTGTATCGATTTAAAATTTGATGGGCTTTAATGTGTTATAGGTTTGATTCTGATTAAAAAAGTCTGACAAAGCATAAATATTAATATTTGTTAATAATAAACTTGTCTTCTTCTAAAGTAATTTAAGTTAGTAGGTTTTAATTCAAACATAAAAAAAAAGTATCATCTTAATAGAATTGATAAAAAACGGCTAAGTACAGATATTTTTCCTTTTTAATTTATTGATTGAGATATATTTCAATTTGTTGCAAAATGAACAATAGTAATAGTGATATGAGACCACATTCATACAATATATACAGAAAATAATAATAATAGTCAAATTACATTTTTTTTTTAGTTTTTACTATAACTTTTGTCATTTGGAACATAAGAGCAGTAATACACCGTTGGCACTTTTGAAATAAATATATACATATTAATCCCTTTACATTAATGATTTTAATGATGAAAACCAATAGTATTTCTGAAGCTTTAATTTAATTTAGTGTTTCTCTTTCAGTTTATGAGTAAACAACTCGAAATTGTACAAATAAACAACTTATCTTCTTAACAAAAACGACTCTAATTTCTAGAAAAAGTTATTTATACCATTTTGTCATCAAAGCACAGAAATATATTTGTTCCTTTTTTAGTTTTTACATTAAATTTCCAAATTCATACATTTTTGCTTGAAAATTATTTTGAAAAGTGGGAGAATCGACTTTCTAGATGCTGCAAACTAGATCTAGTTTAGCTCTATTGTGATAGTCGGCCAAAGTTTCACTGTCTAAAACAATGATCGTTACATTCGGGAAGTGGCAAATGCTCCTATATTTTTTTCATGACGGTATACTCCATCAAAACCTCATTTCGCTAAAAACATCATATATCTGAAATCGCCAAGTCTCTCTTCCGTATAAATACAATATTAAGGATTTCTCCATAACCCGATTTAGTAATCCCTCTATTGAAAATGTCAAGAATGTTATAAAAACTGTTACCATCCAAAGGGTCTATAAGTATTATAATTATTTTATTTTTTTATCTCTTGCCCTCCTTACCTCATTTTGAAAGTACTAAGCAATAATTTAAAAATAATGACAATACGAAGTAATTTATTATCATTAAATGTACAAAAATGTCCTGTTCTGAGATCATAATAGTTATTACTGAAACTGAAGGTGCTTAACTCGGCTTATTTTATTGTTTAAAGATGATAAATTTATAAACAAAATTGGAACATAAGCGAAAAAAAAAAAACTGCGAACAATGTTTACTGACAAACAAAAAGATGTTTTAAATGCATATATTTTATTGATATGACACTAAAAAAAAAAAAAAATTCTTTATAGCAGCATTTTCAACGCGGCATAGGCATTTGATAAGCTGTAGCACGATGGCCTGAAAGTATGATCAAATCAATTTCACCGCTTACTTATTATTTAATTATTAGGTCGTATCTTAAGGGGAGGTCTTTCGCGGTCAACCAAGATGTCAAACATTCCGACAAGTGTCGATTTGGCGCGGGAGTTGGCAATGTAGCTTTTTTTTTTGTCAGATTCTGTATATTATATACATTTTCGACATTCCACACCCAACAGAAATACTACTTGCAACGTACGCAGGTGACAGCGTACTACTTTTCAACGATTAAAAGGTTGGTTCCAAATTCATGCAAAATCACATATTCGGTGAAGACCCCTATCCTAATTAAAGCTAAATAGGCAAAATTTTAGGACTCCCCCTATAGCATCGTCCGATTAACCACATTAGCATCATGTGAGTTTAAATAAATAAACAAACAAACAAAATCACTAACAAGTTTCAAAAAAGTCGAGAAATAGTGGTGATATAGTGTTTTGAAGTTGGCGATTGAGACATTGATTTCTAAAAGGTACTATATCCATTCTGGGGAATTTTACAGGAAGCGCGAAAATCTCTCATTACTATATTATTAAACTAGCTAATATCATTCTTTTTGCATTAAAATCTAGAATTATTTGTTTACTATATTAATGAAATCATATTAAAGTTATGAAATGAAATGTTCTGTTATGATTTGGAATGAAACTAAATGTGTAATAAGTATCTTAAGAAATTAATAGCATTTCTAAATCACGTTATTAAAGGACATGAGTGTTCATTAAATACAATCGAATTTAAGATTTAGATAAAACACAATGAGGAAAATATAAATATGTCAAAAAATCAATTTCGTAAAAAATGTCCTTTAGTACCTTTTGGAAATCAACGTCTCAATTGTGAATGGCCGTTTTTCTTGACATGGACACTGTTACTGGCTCTTCTTCCAGAGAATTAATTTATAAGTATAGTAATAAATAAATCAAAGAGCTTAATTATTTATTACTATACTTATAAATTAATTCTCTGCACTGCCATATAAATTATAATAACATAATATAATTATTCGGAAATAATTAACCATTGTGCATTGATTTGTAGATTTTTTTTTTAATATATTCATGGAAAAGGTACTAAAGATAATAACGTTGATATTTCAAGTAATATTCTGCTCTTGGGCCATCTTCGCTGACGAAATATCGCGAAATAATGTGAAGTTAAATGAACAATACTGTAAAGAAGTAACCATTAAAATTTTATATTGAAGTTGAACCAAACCATATAAAATTCATATATAACTAATTCAAAACGCTGTACATAACCAATGATAGGTAGCATACTATTGATAGGTACCGAACTGATAAGTTACGTCAGCCTGGTATCTCCTCGCATCTCTTTTGACCTTTCCCAGGCAGCTTCAACCACAAATAAGCTGATTGTCATTTTCAGACTTCTTCGCGATTGACAAAGACGTTGGGCCCATGGAAACATCTAATTATTCAACATGAAAGGTTCGCGATAAACGTTGGGTTCGTGTGGATGTAAATTGCAGTCTGGAAAGTGAAGATTTAGACATTTATGGCGGATTTAACTGCATATTAACTATTTCGGAGTTAAATATTACAAGCCATCATTGTCAAAGGCAGATTGAGTTCTTGAACCTAGCAACATAAATGAGATTATCATATAAAAGCTAATGTATGGAACTAGCTTGCCCTTTATAGGTCACTGGTGCATATGTACTAGAGACAACCATGTCAGTAAGAGTTAATTCAAATAGTTTCAATGGTACATAATAGATGACAGCAATGATAGAATTTTATTATACATGGACTTTCCCTCCACAAAAAGAAAGAGAGAAGTTTTGATTCTTTTAAAATAAAATGCCTAATCATCAGTGCTAAATATATAAGATTTTCAGTAAAAAAAAAAAAAAAAAAAATATATATATATATATATATATATATATATATATATATATATATATATATATATATATATATATATATATGAAACAAATATAGTTCAAACATTTTTTTTATTATAATGAAAACGTGTTTTTAACTTGTATTTATTTACAATTATTTGGATTGTAAAACTGCTATTCGCTATACACAAAAAAAAAAAAATTGCAATAATCAATTATTTTAACTTCTGAATAATAGTTTAATTCAAAGCATATCTGGGCCACCACCTTAAATTCATCAAGGTGCGTGCGTTGTACGGATCGGTGTTGGATTTAAGTATTTGGGCCGATGGGTTAATGTTGTAAGTCAGTCTGTCGTGAACATTTTTTTAATATTCTGTGACACTGTGAGAAATTTCAATTCCTTGTAAAGTAATGCCTCCACGAATTTTCGTATTATTTTAAGTTGGAAATACTGTTTTTTATAGAGTGTAAGAGGTTTGGGCAAAGTCCCATAGCTCTATCCTGTATGTCTATGAGTGTTTGTAAATAGTAATTTTGGTTTACAATGATAGTTTTGATCGTTTGTCAAGTAACCTTTATAATAGTTCAAATTATCTGTTCAGCTGTTTTCTCTGTATAATGTGGGTCCTCCATGTAAGATTTTTGTCGAAGTACAGACCCAAATATCGTATTTATTAAGGTGGAATAGGTATATCCTCAAAATAAATTGTTGGGCATGCACCTTGTTTGAAAGTGAAAAAATAAACACACTATTCATTTCTACTTTCCACCTTTTAGCGCAACTAGATAAATTGTCAAGATGATCTTGCAACATGAAGGATGTCAGAACTGGGTTTTAGTGTGATGTCATAAGAGCTTTATAATCTGCAAAAGTGGCTAGTAAAGTGTGATTCTTCTCAGGTAAGTCTGACGTGTAGATATTAAATATTAATAGTCCAGGACACTGCCTTTTGGGACTTCTGCTTGAACACGTTTCATACCAGAAAGTCTGGCAAGGAAGAGAGTAGTATTAAATAATAAATCGGTGAGTAAAAAAAAAAAAAAAAAAAAAATCGAGCAATTACATAACAATGACTTTAGTAAAAAATACCTTTCAATAATATACTTAAGGGATTGAAATTTAATAACCCGTTTTTTTGTGTGTTTTTTTTTAGCCACCTATGTCTATTTTTATGTTTTAAATATTGACATCCTTCCTCTAACTCAATAACATATAAAATATTGTATTTATGTTATTGTATTTTTTAATAATTTATGTATAATCCCCCTTTTTTTTGTTTGTCGAATTAGTTGAATAGTGAGAATTACAGGAATGAAACGATTAAGCAGTTTTAACTTTATTGCCTGCTAACGTTTTTGCCCCAATTGTGGGTCATTAATATGGAGCACATGTTTTCATTTTATTTTTATTTCTTATACTTAAATAAGTTCTTAAATTGACTTTAAAGATAAATGTTGGTGAAGTTCGTTTGTTGTGCGAATTTTATATTTTCTTTAATATTTCCCTCTCGGCTAAAGCAATTATAAAATACCTTGCTTAGAAAATATTAATGACATTTTAAAGCGTATTTAAGTAATTACATTAATTCCATCAAAAGATTTCGGCACTTGTACGTGACAGACTGAAGACAATATACATTGATTGTCATATCCTCAAAATCACGTATATCTTAATGACACACAGGAGTCTTAGCCAACGTCGATAATTATGAAATATGAACGCATCGTAGTGCTGACGTTAGAGTTATGATAATGGTACTTTGGAGGACATCTCTTAGTGGAGAACAAAATTTACTGTCGGATACCCGAACTTCACATTGGATCATGTACTTCAATGGAGAGTAAGATTTCATTCTGACCATTAGTGTCACCAAGCCTTCCTCTAGTCATATAATGAATATTTATGTTAAAATATTGCATAACTATGTATGCAAATAAATATAAAGTAATAAATTAAATAAAAAGTATCTATACTATTAGAATCAATAGTCTTTAGGTTAAATAATTAAATAAAGAGTGTTTCTTGATTAAATGTTTTAATAATAATTTACTTTCACTTACCTATACATGAAATATATGGTAACGGAAAGTATTGCGATAGTGAAAATTTGCGAATTCCAGTTTTCACTGGAAATACACGTTTTAGGGTCCCTGGAGTCCAAATGACCAAGTCCCGAAAAAAGGTCTGGATGTGTTTTGTGTGGTGTTAGTCTAGCGCAAAAACGATAAGCCGTATGAAACTGAAATTGACAACTACACGCCCAAGATGTTACAGCAACTCTTTCATTAAAATCTGGTAACCTGAAGAGCCACTTTATACTATGAATTTTGCACCTTTTAACGATTTTTTCAAAAACGACTAACATTTTCGATTAAACTCTCTTTCTCTATAAATATGTAAAATGTAATAGGCTTTAATTTAATGTAGGTTTCATACTGGTTGAAATAGTCTGACAGGGCTAATACCAATATTTTTAGCATCTTAGCTAAAGGAGAAGGTAGCAAATAGATTAGAGTTTGTTTAAAGGGTAGGATAAATTGTTTAAAAATACTACTTTTTTAAAATTTAAATCCATCTATAAACGAAAGACAGGCACGTTCTAGTAAGTAATGACGTTTATAAATATTTTTTCAGACGACATAGGAATTCTTGGAAGTAGAAACAGCATCAAATTACTTAATTGATTTTTTGTTCGTTGTTAATTTGTTTATTCATTTAACGTCACTTGTATGCTACTGTGGCCAATCGGACGATTTTACAGTGTCAATATTTAATTTTGTCTATTCAGATTTTATCAGAATAGGAATGTTTAACGAGTAGCTCATCGTATCATCATACATAGTATCATATACATCGTATCATCATCGTACAGCCTCGAGACCACCATTTTACTCCTCCACCTAAGGACGGCATAACAAAGAATTTTTGTTTTATGAATTAATTCTAGTTTCACCGCCTGTCAGGATTGAACCCGTGATCTTGGGTATAAAAGGCTGTTATACAATAGGGAGCGGGGTGTTATTCAAGCGACTTGGAAACCATAATGTTTTTTTTTTGTTTTTATCGAAAATTTCCATATTTTCTATAAAGATGCCCTCTATTTAATTTTCCGGGAAAGAATTTTTATTTTGCAAAGTGAATAACATTTATTTGAAAAATATCCTTGTTCACGTACAGAGAATCAAACAGTATTTGCAAATGTAGTAATCTGAGGATATTTTTTTAAATCGCATATTAGCGGTAAAATCGTAGCCTTCTACGGATATATTGATAACTTCAGATTTGATAATAGTATATATGTGAATGGTAATTACGAGATGACAGTATCATTTTTAAACACGATTTTTAAATAAACACAATATGTAGGAATTCACATGCATGCACCATTAAAGTACAAAAATCTCCAGGAGGAAACAGTATTAGCTTTTTACAGTTCTTTCATAAACTTTATTTTTTAATAAACAAATAATCAACGTTTTGGGGGTTTCTCTTTCATCTTCAAGGTCCTTAGAAATTTCTAAAACAAAACACTAGAAAATGATCAACAAATATTATTATTAAAAATTTATAGTTTTTTTTTAAAAATTCATACAGCTATCAAAACTCAACAACATTACATTTAAATATATATATATATATATATATATATATATATATATATATATATATATATATATATATATATATATATACATGTGTGTGATTATCGTTAGTATTTATACTATCTTCGAAGATTTACACACACATGAGAAAAATTAATGAAGATACTATAAAAAAAAAAGATAGTTTATGCCCAACTCGCATAGGGTTACATTAAACCTAAGTTACCAAAGTCGGCTAGATTTATTATTTTATTTTTATAGCCGTCCCGGTTTATAGAGATCTTTCTGTCTTTATCCGAAAGGCAGAAAGAAATTCTGGAAATACTGATTATGAAATTGACCTGGCCCAAGTATTACATTACAAGGACATTAAGCTAGAAAATAAGATTCTATGTGTTATGAAGTCCCATGTTTTTCTCATATTTTATAGCAGTTATGTATACATAGCGTATATATCGATGTAAGGCTGAACATGATATCTGCCAAATCACTACTTTACATGGCAGTTGATCCAGAAACTTACATTGAAGCCATAGTTGACGGAGGTTCTTTCTTCATATATACAAAAACAGAAAATTAAATTTTTATGGAATGTTACCAGGATAACAATGAAGTACTTCACATATAAAAATATGTAACAATTTTAATCATGATCCAATGGTCCTTTAATAACTATAAATCATTATTTTTTTCATAATAAAGAGGTATAAAAAGAGGTAATTCATACAAAAGAAGTTACTAGTACAATGAGGTAATTGTTGACGCAACGACTCTTCTCAACTAATGGAAAAACATTTATTTCTATTATAAATAACTCTATAGCTATTGGCAATTTAAGGCCGGTAAGACGGTCCTTGTACCGGGAGCTGCGCAATACTTCTATTCCTGGCGCTATTATCTTAAGCAGTTAGAACGAATGACAATGAACTATAAAATACGGGACTAATAGAAAATACAATTCGCAACAGCTGCGGTCGAGTTCCAACGAGATGTACACGCGCAGCTCCGGATCGAGATGGAAAGACGAAGGATGGGGTTCTTGACGTCAGTGGATTAGCATTGGCAGTAGCAGCGGACTCGTAGGGTCACTCAACCCACTTGTTGATCCCACCGAGGAAGTCTCGCAAAGCGGTTCCGAAAAGCGATAATTCCGGATTATACGGTGACAGTTTTTTTTTCTTGCCTTTCGCGAGACTAATAAAACAGACCGGTTTTTCGGAATGGGATCCCGGTCCGTGGATGTCCTAACCGGCCGAATATTGATCCAGGTTTAACCTCGGCTAAAGCGAAAGATGTGTTCTTCCGGACAGGTCGTCTCGTTACGAAAAGTATTGTCGAATTAAGAAGCCAGAGTTTATGCCTGATGAAGCTTGAATAAACTGTGCTGAAACCCTAACAAATGTTTCATGTTCCAAAAGATAACGTTATTTTATCTAAAAGAGCATAATTTAGATATGGAAGAGGCTGAGAAAAAGACTTGTAAATTAATTATCCGATAAAGATGTTCTATTTTTATAATATAGACATTTTAAAAAATACAGAACTTAATTTAAATAGATAAAGAAAAATCTTTTTTTTATTTTTTTTTATCAACTTTATATAAGTCGTTCGAATGCAAAACGAAAGAGGGTCAACTTATTGATACCGTCAAAACTTAATAAAGATATTATTTTTAAACTTAAGATTAACATATTTGTTTTCAAAGGAAAAAAAAAACAATAACATCAAAATAACTTGTATTTTTTATTAGATTGCTAATATCGTAGATTGCTAGAAGTTATAAATTAGGATTGTAAAACATTTATTATAATTAATAATTCAAAGATTTGAAAAAGAAAAAATAATATTTTAAAATAAATTGTATATTGTCTAATGATATGATGGTATGATACTCAAAGGTATACCATATAGGAGAGAAGGAACCTCTTTTTCTGTGTAATGCTCACACGAGATATCTGTTATGAATAAATTATATAATTCATAATGTATTGTTTTCTAAGTGACAGGGTTCGAGGTGTTTTTTTTTTTTTTAAATGTTGAAAACCTATTTTTATAAACTAAAATGTTAAATATATAGATATGTCACAAGATCACAGCGATGAATAAATTACTTTTAATTAACTTTATTTTATTTCATTTGTCTACAGCCAATTACGTTTTTCATATGTATTTCTATCTCTCATTTTTTTTTTTTATTCTCTTTGTATATATTGGGTTGATGCAAAATTAATGCAGGTTTCCTCTATTGCAATATCTTAATTCCAATTGTGTAAACAAAGCTAATCCTAACATTGATCATTATTATACCAAAACAAACCTTATCTAATACCCTCTCTTTCACCATGAATTTGTTTAGTAAAATCGTTTTGTTCAGTGTGTTCAAAGGTCTTGAATCGAAAATGTCAAAGTGCGATTTTCGTCAAATTTATTTTTACGAATTTAAATTAGGGCGCAGCGCTGCGCAAACGGCTCGTAATATTAATGAAGTGTGGGGTCAGGGGGCTATTAATGAGTTCATGGTGCAGCGTTGGTTCCAGAAGTTTCGCAGAGGAGATTTCGACCTCGAAGACAAGGAAGGTCGGGGCCGTCATCTTGCTCTGGACAACGACCAGCTGAGGTCAAAAGTGGAAGAAGACCCAACCAAAACCACACGAGAAATGGCGGCGGAACTCGGAACTCAAAAATTGCAACGTCTTTGCCCAGCATTGATGAATCGGAAGGGGCCGATCCTGCTCTACGATAACGCCAGACCACACGTTGCACAACCAACGCTTCGACGACTGCACGAGTTGGGCTACGAAGTTCTCCAACATCCGCCTTATTCACCTGACCTCTCTCCTACAGACTTCCACTTTTTCAGGCATCTGGAAAACTTTTTGAGGGAGAACAATTTTCAAAACCAGGACGACATTGAAAATTCTTTTCGTGATTTCATTGAGTCCAGGGATTCGGATTTTTTTTTCTGGTGGAATAAGAAAGCTTGTTGAACGTTGGCAAAAGTGTATTGATTCAGATGGAAATTATTTTGATTAAATATATATGGTTAAAGTAAA
Organism: Piezodorus guildinii; assembly: GCA_023052935.1. Classification (NCBI taxonomy): domain Eukaryota; kingdom Metazoa; phylum Arthropoda; class Insecta; order Hemiptera; family Pentatomidae; genus Piezodorus; species Piezodorus guildinii. The sequence goes on along the minus strand of CM041292.1, from coordinate 30,916,026 downwards.
GATATGGCGTATTTACAATACCTACTAAAAACCTGCATTAATTTTGCATCAACCCAATAAATCGAGAATTGAATCATAAAGCTTTAATGCTTATTGCTCATAATAGTGTAGGTTATATAACCTTGCTAAAATAAAATTTGTCATAAATCCATGCAGATTTATTTATTTAAATATGAATAATCATGAATGACTTAATAGTTTATTAGTCTGAGCAACGAAACATTCTCTAAAGATTTTACATTACCACTAGAATCATATTTCCATGTATTCATTATAACATTTTACGAGTTTCGATAAACGTTTATTAAAACGAGAGCTAGACTAATTTTGCTAAATGCTAAACATATGAATTCCGGATTCATAAATTTATTTATTTACAATTTTCTTTTTTCGAAATTGCTATTTGCCATCAGCAAAAAAATTTGCAATAAGCAACTATGTTAACTTCCGAAAAGTAGGTTAATTCGGCCACCTCTACAAAAGTCGTCGGGGTTTGCTGTACGGATTGGTGTTGGATTTAAGTGTTTTGGTCAATGGGTTAATGTTTAAGTCAGTCTGCCGTGAAATCTTTTATAATATTCTGTGGCTGTATGTCCAAGTCCTTGTAAAATATTTCGTTGATTACATAAAGTGGTGCATCCACGATTGTTCGTAATATTTTCGATTGAAGAGTCTGGATTATTGGATATTAAAGGTTTAGGAAGATCCCCAAAGCTCTATCCCGTATGTCCACAACGGTTTGATAAGTACTTTGTAAATAATAATTTTGGTGTTAATGGATAATTTTGATCGTTCGTCATGTAGACGGGATAATGGCCTTTACTTCAACTTTTCTCGAGTATATTGGCCTTGGTGAATAGTTTAAAAAGGTATTTGAGGTTATACTTAACCATCATTTTATATATGATTTAAATAACCTATTTTATCACAAACCAATTAGAATACAGTATCATATGTTTTATCAAAACATAATTCTTCTGCTCTAGAGCCAAAGTAGCTAAGGTCTTAGTGATAGATTACAAAATTGAAAATAGCATTTATATACAAATATATTTTAATAACCGCATCATCGGTTTTAATCAGTAACACATTTTTCCCGAAAAATTTCATAAATGATCGTATTAAAATTTATTATTAGGTAATAATTTATCACATCCTCTAAGTATTTTGTTACCATGTGCAATAAACATAGTATATTATGCAAGATTATCCTTTATATTATTAATTCATGAAGTTCCTTCAAGGATAAAACAATTGAATGAAGGAAGGATGTTTTAATAATAGAATAACTACTTCAAAATTTGATCATTCATCCATACAAGCATAATATTCGTGAGTGACCCTTACGCTAGGAAGCAGGAAAAATATTATTTGATATTTCGATCCCAACCACTTGAAGCAGAGGTTTCCTGTTTTCTTGTCGAGTCCTTAAAAACTTGATAGCTATTTAACCATGAGATAATCGCTAAGTATAGAAGGAAAAAATAGTCGATTTCATCGTGACATCATAATCGAATTTCGGTAGCCCTCATTAGAGGTACATAGTGTATACCATCCGATATCTCGGCAAGCTCTGGCACAGTCCTCCACCGTTAAGTGATTCTGGCCCGTGTTCCGTATTCCCAGAATATTTTAACGACCTGTTCATCAGGATGCATTTTTTTTCAACCAACTAGCTCCCCAAAAAAATATATATAAAGTAGACCTTAATATTGCCTTCTGTAATGTCCTCTTACAAGAGCATAGTGGCTAACCGGACAACTGATCTACGGGTGCCTGGTTCGAATCAGGCTGTGGCATAATAATTAGTTATTTTATTATTTGAGCCGTCAAACAACCTTGGGTATTTAAAACCTCGTGGGTCAAACCTAACCTCTATTAGGTGAATACCCGAAAATTACAAAAAAAACAAATATTTCTGGATAAAATCTATTAAACACAACTCTCTGGCATAGACATTGTACGGTCCTTCGTATGTATTGAAAAACTTCTCTTGAGCTGTGATGGTATCTGTTTTAGAATATATTATTTTAGTCTTGTGAGAATTATAGATTCGACCAAAAATTGTGGTGAGAACCTTCTCCCACAAAAAAACCAAAAAACAAAACAACTACTGTAAATCCGTAATTATAGCATTATTTATTTATTTATTTTTATGGTGTTCTTCATCATACGAATAATTTACATTGTATTTAATTAAGTTTGTTTTTTTACATCAATGAAATTAATTCATCGTTAGTTGATTACGGTATTGAACCATGAGGTCCTCCTTCCTTTTTAGGATAGAACATTTTATATAAATTACCCTTCCTAAATGTCGAATCAAATAAGTGAGTTTAGACATGCGCAGATCTTAGCATTAGCACAAAGACATACACACGCACACACACACACAAACTGACCTTTTTGCAGGACTTTATTTAGACTCAATGGACCCTAACGTGTGTATTCCCTTTGAAACCTGAAATTCGAAAATGTTCATAATCGCAATACTTTTCCTTAGGTCTAGTAGTTACCATTCTTATTTACTTGCTACCATTTCTATTAACTTCTTCTAATATTTCTGCATTATTTTTAATTTTGGACGATCTAAACTAACGTATTTGATTGACATTTAGGAAGGGTAATGTATTAAAACTGTCCTGTCCTAAAAATGGAGGGAAAACCTCATCGTTGAACGTCGTGATTCGTATTTGACTTGATAACGAAATTGATACAGAGTAATTTTTACAATCCTTATTTAAATAACAGTCGTGGATATTATTTAATTAAAACTTTTTAGTGAATTTAATATATACCAACTATTCAAATATATGCTATAAAGATCACACAATCTTTCAGTTATGAAGGATTTCATCCTTCTAAAAAATGCTATGTAGGTGATTAAGAAACGTGTCCGAATATTATATAGATATACAATAAAACGAAGTACTGTTAATTATTATGAAGAAATAAATTTTTCGCACTGCTACCTTTTATTTTTTGGCCTTCCATACTTACCTACTTGACAATATTGACCCAGTTCATATTTAGGAAACCTATTCAAATACTCTGGCAGTGAACAAAATCGTTTGAAACTAGAGACAACCGTCTTTTATTATGAAATGAATATAATAAAATTTTCGAAAATATAATGTAAAAGAGAGCTCATAAAATGACTGAAATAAAGGTGAAAAAACAGAAATTACCTATGGTTCCATTAATTATTAAATTAGAATAGAATAGAACAAGAAACTCTAATCTGGGACAATGTCCCTTAAGAATAACATTGATGAACAAAATATAAAATTATTATATCTGGCCAAAAACAACATATAACTACATTAAAAAAAAAAGAAAGTTGAAAAAATAAAAGATCTCATAGTGATATCTCTATGTACATATTCTAGAAATAAATAAATTAGAATCATCATAAATTATTAATTTTACATATCATAAAACATATTATATTAACCAAAGCAAGTACAACATAAAAAAAAGTACATAGGGGTTCACAAGATTATAAGTTTTATTTATGAGTAATAGGAGAATCAAGATCGTTTCTTATTAACAACTGAACCAGTGAGGGCTCAAATAAATTTTGGCTGTGAGTCAGAATTGAAATGGTCTGAATTTTGACTTTCAGATGAGCCCACCTTGGAAGAGGTTTCCAGGTTGGAGCTGTTTGGGATTAAAATGCAAATTTCTTGAATATTTTTCATAACGGTGTTAAAATTTTCATTATTCCTGGAAACTTGAATATCACCCGTTGTACAAACGTGAGTGGAGATTTTAAATTGAAATAATCTTAACGCTCAGAAAAAAAGGAATAGGTCCCTTTTAGCGTACGAATATTCTTTAAGAGCTTTTTAAAAAAATCTGGATTTTTCTAAATATTAAATAAATAAAATTTTCTACCGGTTAGCAGTAACGAGAAGCCAAACGAGAAGCACTAAATTTATAAATATCGAAGAGAGAGTTTGATTTGATATGATCTAAAATGTTGTGTGGTAGACATGCACAGGAAAACTAATCTAATCGTATACTGGAAAATGTTTCATCCCTGAATGTTTTCCTAGACAAGTAAAATAATATCTTCGATTATTATTATTATTATTATAAATAATACAACTCAACAACTCCATAAAGGTTTTTAATTATATAAAGTATATAAACTTAAATTTGTATATTTTAAAATATTAGTTGTTTTCTTACATAGTAGTAGACAAAGGAAAATTGGTTAAGTTAGTACCTCCATTTTTATTTTTATTTATTTATTATTATTTTACATATACCTTTCTTCCATTCATCACTAACAACGTATTGTACGAGATATTTCATTTGTAATGTAATTATTTGTATTTCATCAAAACATTTCAAAACTGCAAACAAATAATATCGGTATCAGTTGTAATAATTAAATAATTGAAAATCTGAAAACAATTTAATGAGTGTTATACTTGTTATGATAATAATAGGATTGAATAGCTTTTAAATATCGCAAGCGATTGTTTATGAATGTGTCAAAATTGTCTTAATTTTTATATTTGAGCTTCATTAACGTATTTCACCGATTTTTTAAAATGGAATTGAGATATCCCTGTATATATTTATCTTTACAGTTATATAAATTGGTTTTTAGTATGAAAATAAAGTATTGGTGTTGTATTTCTATGATGTTTTTTTTGTAAAAAATGAGAAGACTGTAATGATCTTATAAATTGTTACAGTACTTATAAATATTTTTATTAACATTTACCTTTTATTATATACTTCAAACTTTTGAACCTGCAATAAGTCTTTAATTGAATTACTAACAAGTAACTCATTGAAATTAAGTAATTTTTTTTTACTATTTAAATTAATCCTATATTCAACTTCTTTTTCTATTTCTGGATTGTGTCTAGGTTTTATTCAAGTCAGTGAATTATGTTTTACGGATACGCACTTTATCCAGGAAATCAAATTAAAATTAAAATGAATATTATAAAGAGTGCAGATCGTTTATTTTGTGATAAATTAATTTTAAAAATAAAGGCTTTCAAAAGTCCGATTAAAGATATTTCGTGCTCCTTATTTAGATATCAGTTTTGTCAAAAATTAGCAAAATAATTTTTTTTGCAGATTAATCTCTATGTATAGTGAAAATATAAAATTTTATATACTCAATAGAAATCTGTGTACTTTCAAAACTACATAATATTTATTAATAAATTAAACTTAAATTAAAGACTGGTTTAACCATTTAATATTTACAACGCTTTGCAGATTTAAATTACACTTTTAACAATTTTTTTTTTGCTTATATCTTATATTATGTCGCATATGTGACATTGTTAATAGTAAAGAAATACTTCATTCAAACAAAATATTGGAAAAAAAAATACAAAGGATTTTTTTTTTTTAATCATTTTATTAACAAAAATACATCAAGTAAATGTGATGTGTTATATAATACAATGACATGATATACATGTAGAGAAACTTCCCATTGGAAGCACTCTAAAAATATTCTAAACTAGAAGCTCCCTAAGCTATTTCCTTTTCAGAATTTCCGGAATTTAAGAGGAAGAAAGGATTGAAACTAGTGGGTTAGAGTGCGAATGGAGTTTGTCATGAAAGGATTGATACCTGGTCTGGATTTAGGATTGTAAGGATTAGATGCGGCAAGAATTTGATGGTTTATTAGAGCCCCAAAGCTCTACTCCGTAAGTCCTACAAAAGATAAAAGAAAGAAATAAAAGAAACAAATTAATTTAAAAAAATGAACATGTTATACACACGGTTTCATATTTACACTCAGCTGGGAAACTCGATGCCAGGCTTGTTACAGCACGTGTGGAGGAAAAAGCAGAGCCCGAGAGATCCAAGCGCCTTTTTCTTGTCACTGGCTCAAAGTCGGTATTAAATTTTAAAACAGTTAACATATCAAAGGATTTATAAATAGAACATTTAGAAATAAAAACTTTGATATCGAAAATATAATAAGATTGTTTCCGTTCACATAAACATATCAATTATGCGTGTTTTCGTTTACTCTGTAATTTTCAAAGCCCACATTGAATAGGTAGGAACTCTCCGTGGAATACGTAATGGTCTCTCTCAGGCATTTTAATTGGAAATTAACGCATCAAATTTGGAAGGAAGTGAAAGGTGCCAACCAAAAAGGATTCACCAAGGTCAAGGATATTTGACGGTTTGTTATTCTTGTTTCTTCTATTTTAAATCTATTATTAAGAGCTATTTTTTTAATTTTCATTGTCATGTATAATATTGAAGTATAATTCGAATAACCGAAGTTTTTTAATTTTCACGGTTTTATTAAAATAACTTTTTTTTTTTTATCATACATATGTGTGTATTGTCCTTTGTATGGTTTACTCTAATAGGTTTATAATTAAATTCGATCAACAATTTCTTCACTCAAGTTTAGTTATTTGTTTCTACCTATGTTTGGGCCAAATCCATTTTCAAGAAATCCATATAACATTATTTAAATGAATTAAAAGATAATTATCAGAATTAACATATTAATATAAATTGTCTGCATACCATAACATTATGATGATACCTGATTAACTTCCTTAAAAAATAATAATCAGCAACGAAAAATTATATCTTTTTTACTAATGAGATCTACAACTGTATTTAATAATACAACAAGTAAATAAGCTACGAGATAAATTAAGTAAAAAAAAAACTTTAAATATAAAAAAACAGTAACCCTTAATGTATATTTATTTTTCAAAAAAAAAATTAATAAATGCAAATTAACAAATTTAAAACATGATTATTCATTACCTAATATTCTTTCAACAAATAAATTCATTCTGGAATTTATAATTCCATTTTTTTTAGTATCTCGTCCAAATCAGCACTATAACATAGGTTTAGAGGACATATTTTTTAGATCCGTGCAAAAACCTTATTTTTGGATTTTTAAGTTTGATTCTATTCGACCATTTTTTTGTTCTTTTTCTTTTTTTTTTTTTTCTTTTTTTTCTTTTTTTTTTTTATTTCTTTTTTTTTGTCATATCATTTTTGTTTAAGGTACATTACGTTACGTGCGTCAATGGGCAAGGAAAAAAAAAGTTATGCAGGGAGTGAACTGTGCATAAGTTTCTGTGGTTAAAAATATTTAAAAAAATAAAATTGAAGCATCTGATAATTTACATATTGCGATTTTACTGCAAAATGAAATACCTAGTTGATGCTCTGAATCTTTAACATTCACGTTTTGTGTGCCTTGCTCTTCTAGAGAGAAATGCTTAATTTAGAACAATACTTATTCAAACATTGATTTGCTCTTAGACGTATTATATTATATTAACATTCATATTATAGCTTACTATGATCATATATAATTATAGATAATCGGAATCCATCATTAAAAATATATTACACCCCTCCTTTTCTCTGTTTTCAGTGCATGTTAATAAAACAAAATATTATATTAATATATATATATATATATATAATATATATATAATATATATAATATTTGTTTTATTAACATGCACTGAAAACAGAGAAAAGGAGGGGTGTAATATATTTTTAATGATGTATTCCGATTATCTGTTTTCAGTGCATGTTAATAAAACAAAATATTATATATATATATATATATATATATATATATATATATATATATATATATATATATATATATACATATATATATATATTTTTTCTCCTATTCATCCCCTTTTGCTCAGTTTGCTAGTGTCCCTCAAGGTAGTATCTTAGGACACATACTTTACAAAGTCTATACAGCTGATATCCCAACCCATCCTAAAACCTTCCTTTCTACCTATGCTGATGACACTTGTGTGTTATCAGTCAAAAACGATCCAGCTATTGCCTCTCAAACTCTTCAATCCCACATCAGAGACCTTGAGGTATGGTGTCAGAATTGGAGAATCAAAATAAATTCCAACAAATCCCACCAAATTACCATTACCCTTCGTCGTAAGCCTATGACATCCTGCCCTACAATGTCCTTTAATAATATTCCGCTTGTCCCGGTTGAACAGATTCGCTATCTAGGACTCTTACTTGACAAACGTTTAAAATGTAATCCGCACACAAAACTGAAACGACAAGAAACTGCCCTTCGCTTTCGCTTACTTCAACACTTACTTGACAGACGCTCTAAACTTCCACTTATCTACAAAAGGCTCATCTATATCACCATCATAAGGCCTATATGGACTTACGGAGTTGAGCTCTGGGGCTCTACTAAACCCTCAAATTCTTCCCGTATTCAATCCTTACAATCCAAAATCCTTCGGAAAATCCTCAACGCTCCTTACTTTGTCACGAATAAACTCATACATAAAGAACTTCATATCCCATATATTGCTGATTTGGCCCGGACCAGGTATTAATCCGTCCATGAAAAACTCCACTCCCAATCTAACCCACTAGGTTCAATCCTTGCTTCCTCTTCCATTCCTGACAATCCTCCGAGGCGTCTGAAAAGGAGATGGCCTCGAGACCTTCTAGTTTAGATTACTCAGTGAGTAGTGCCAATGGGCATTTACTCTTCATGTCTTTTTCGTGTATTTCTGTTAGCTAATTTACTTGATGTATTAACTAATACAGTTGTAAATTTCAATAAATGATTTTTTTATTTATTGAGATATATTACAATTTGTTACAAAACGAACAATAGAAATATTGATAAGAGACCACATTCATACAGTATATACAAAAAATAATAATAATAGTCAAATCACATAAAATAGAAAATAAATTAATTCATATATATACAATAAAATAATAATAAATAAAAAGCAAAATAAATCAAAACAACAACCTATAATAAAATAAATAAAAAGTTGGCAAATAAATAAACATCATACAAACGCAATAAATGATTGAAAAAAAAAAAAAAAAATTTCTTGATAAATATTTGAAACTCGCAACATGATTAGAAATTAGTTTTAGGATTAATAAATAAATAAAAACAAATGTAATCAATCATAATAATAATAAAAATTAACGGATAAAAAAGTTAATATGAACCAATAAACACCAAATTAACATCCTTAGAGGTGATGGTGAATAATTCCAAAGAATATTTTCGGCCAACATGGCCAAATCTTTTTTCCACACATTGAGCTCTATAGCAAAATTTATAAAAATCACAACTCCATTGTATCGAAACTACAACATGGAAGCTTATTTGTCGAAATATGCCATAATCTAAAATTCTTTATTTAAGACACGAACTATGTATAAAAGAAAGGGATAGGGCAAGATGACAACACCCCTGGATGACACACTGTATTGGAAGATTATGTCAGTAGCTTCTTTAAAATTTAAATAGAATCGTAGGCTGTTCCGCATATGACAGTGCTGATTGCGGCTCTGCCTAGCTAACTGCATTCTAAACAATCATTTCAGGCGAAAAAGGAAAAAAGAAATTTACAACTGGAAATCCCTTAAGTCATCCACTGCATTTAGAAAACTGTGAATCAGAAAATACTTCTTGATTCATCTTGAAATACTTACAGCTGCTATCAATAGATATCTTACAAGAAGAGGATCCCAAATGTGTCTCGCCCATTTTTATATATATATATATATATATATATATATATATATATATAAGTTAAGATCCCGAGTACGACTGTATTAGGCTTAATACTATTCATAGTAAACAACGTACTATTTGTTTGTATTAAGACACAATAAAGTTAGTTCTGTTCTGAGTCTAGATCAGTGTGTTTATCGATTCCCTTTTCTTTAATACCTGTATAGCGGCGTTCGTTAACTGGTGCCGAAACCCGTGATCACGTGATTAGTGGCCGTTCTATTTTAGCTTTATTTACTTCGTTACTAATTTTTTTTTCTCCTCTTAAGTTATTTGTAAAAAGATTATTTTCGCTATTATTTTAAATTATTTTCGCTATTAATTTAAATTATTTTCGCTATTATTTTAAATTATTTTCGCTATTATTTTAAATTATTTTCGCTATTATTGTAAATTATTTTCGCTATTATTTTAAATTATTTTTGCGATTAATTTGAATTGTTTTCGCAAATATTTGAAATTATATTTATAGTATTTTTGTGAAGCTTCCGTAACTTCAAGATGGCAGAAGCTGGATTCATAAGACCACCGGTATTGACTTTGCCGGCGGAACCTGAAATTTCTCCATTGCCGCGAGATACGCTAGCAGAGGCCCACGCCAACACCTTGGCATGGATGAAGGTTCGGGCGGCCACCGCCCAGGATTTAAGAAAAGCCATCTCCGAGCTGGAGAGATTCAACGGAGAAGTTGGTGAACTTAATCATTTCCTGAAAGGAGGGGATCGCCTGATGGCTCGAATAGAGGTAAAGACGGCTGAGCGCTTACTCGATGCTGGGGACGCTGAATCAATTAAAGCTGATCTGGTGTGCCGAGTTAAAAGGAGCGTCCTTAACATCATTCAAGCTGATGAAGACACCCCATGGCCGGTGATAAAGGAGCGATTGAAGAAAGCTTACGGCGGCGGAAGATGGACGACAGAAGAAGATATATTCCTGATGTTCAGGGAGACGAGGCGGCCACGTCAGAGTAATGGGCAGTACGCTGGGGAGCTCCTAGCTCGTTTCAATAAAATTACCGAGAAGATGAGGGAAGTGATAGATGCACCCGGTGTTGAAGCAAGGATGGGATTTTTGTCAACCATCTTGATGGTTCAATTAGCCCGAGAAACTGGAAAAAAGGATGGAATGCCAAAAGACCGCACATTTGTCGAGTGGGCCCAAGAAATGATCGACGCTAGTGCCCGGGAAGAAGAGGCGCGAATGGAAGTAGAAGATCAGGGCTGGAGTGGAGTAACGTATCGGAAAACTAGACTTGTTCGTCCGGCTTGGAGAAAAAGAGATGGTGCAAACGAAGGTAGGGAGAGATCAACGAATGAAAGGAGGAGATTCGGTTCTCGAAAACCGAAATTTAGCGAAAGAAGAGAAGAGCGGCGGTGCCACGGCTGTGGAAAACCTGGACACCTGGTGGCGCAATGTCCTCGTACGAAGTGTTTCGAATGCGGTGTAGAGGGGCATATTGCCCGCCAATGTCCTTACATTTTTAGACGTCTGGAGTCATCAAGAGGTGAACCAATGGAAGTAAATGCCCACAGAGTACGGCCAAGAAGCAGAGCGATATCTGAGTCAGCAGGAACGTCGGGGTCGTCTGAGACTGAGTGTGAGGAGGAGAGATCAGGGACCAGCGGAGGCGAAGGAGGAGGGAAAACCCGGAGGTGCGGACAACGGCGAGCGGCGACAGGAAGAAGAGAACGCGTTGCGGCCTGAGGAGAGTGGCAGGAGTGGGGCGACCGCACCTTGGTCAACTGCAGCGTGAGGAGTAAGTACGGCGGTCTGCCCATCATCGGAGTCGCTGGAGTGAGGTGCCTGGTGGACACAGGGAGCTCCTGCACGATCCTGAGTCGAGAGGCGGCGGAGCAGCTGTGTGGAGGCAAGGCGACACTTCAGGTACAGGTATGTGCTTGCAAACTAATCACTCTGGGTGGCCCTTGCGAAGTAGTGGGGGAAACTTTAATGAAATTGGATAGGTGGGTCATGAAAAGGGGCCGTTTACCTATACACATCGTGGAAAAGATGCCTCGAGAATACAAAGGTATTATAGGTTGCGATCTTTTAGGGAAGGTAGGAGCGCGTTTTATTATCGAGAAAGGACGGTGGTCAGTTTGGATCGGGAAGAAGAAGTATAACTGCCAAAAGTTCGTAGAGAGTTACATCGAAAGAATAGGAGCGATTGATCGTACGGTAGATTGGAGGAAGGGTTTGAGGGATGAATATGATAATATATTCTTCAGGGAAGGCGATATATTGGGAGTTACGGGAGTGACTGTCCATGAAATACCACTGAAACGGGACATTGTGACGTATGTGAAAGAGAGAAGATACCCACACGCGTTACGGGGACACATTAGGGAGGAGATAGAACACCTAAAAAAACAGGGTATTATCGTAAATAGTACATCTCCATATAATAGTCCTCTGTGGGCGGTAAAAAAGAAAAGTGCGCCTGGTGAAGAAAAATATAGATTGGTTATCGACTACAGAAAGCTCAACGAAAATACAGTCGATGAGCGTTACCCCATCCCTAGGTTCGACGACATCTTGGATAGGCTGAGTGGAGCAACAGTGTTCAGCACACTAGACCTTAAAGCTGGATATCACCAGATTAGGATGCATCCCAGGGACCAGCACAAGACGGCTTTCACTTTTGAAAGAGGTCATTACGAATTTACAAGGATGCCGTTTGGGTTAAAGAATGCACCTATCACGTTCCAAAGGCTCATGGATGAGTTCCTCAGGGGTATCAGCGAATCGTTTTGCCAGGTGTATATGGACGATCTTCTGGTCTTTAGCAAGTCCGAAGAGTTGCACCAAGCACATCTGCGAAGCGTATTTGAACGGGTGCGCGAGTTTGGGTTAAAGTTGTCAAGGGAGAAATCGATACTGGGTATGAAGGAAATTAATTTTTTGGGGCACACCATCTCCCAGAAAGGGGTAAAACCAGACAAAAGTAAGGTGGAAGCGCTTCAGAGAATGGCTATTCCAAGAGACGTTAGAGGAATCCGGCGATTGTTAGGCTCCTTAAATTACTACAGGCGATTTGTGCCGGAGATGGCGGAATATCTTGTACCCCTAAATGATTTACTTAAGAAAGGTAAGAAAGTGATATTGACGCCTGAAATGGAATCCAACATTCAACGGTGCATGTCGCGTCTGCAAGAGGAACCTGTTCTGGCGTTCCCTGATTTCTCGAGGCAATTCACTATCACGACGGATGCAAGCGAATATGCGTTGGGGGCAGTATTGTCGCAAGATGGGGCAGGAGGTGATAGACCAGTGGCATATGCTAGTCGGCGCCTTACCGATTCCGAATCACGTTACAGCGCTTTAGAGAGGGAACTCCTTGGGATCGTGTGGGCCATCGATCATTTTAGGCCGTATGTCTATGGGAGACGATTCCGGATCCTTACGGACCATCGACCTCTCCAATGGGTGGGAAAAATAAAAGAATCGTCCGCTCGGATCACCAGATGGAAGGAGTTCTTGAGCCAGTATAATATTGAAATTCTTTACAAACCGGGCAAGGAGAATGTTGTGGCTGATTGGCTCTCCCGGGCAATAATGGTTAACGCGGTTGAGGAAGAACAAGGGGAAACATCAAGGCATGCTACTGAACTCTCACCTGCACGGACATCAGAGAGAGAAGTGGAATGTGGGATACCGACTGATGAGGAAACCCAAGAAGAGGATAGCTCCATGGACGATCGCCCTGATGAGATGGTAGAACTTGAAGCAATCGTCAACGATAAGCGGCGGCAAATCATTTGGAAAACCAAGACCTCAGGACCGACAAAGGTGGAGTGCGAGCGGCACGGTCGGTGTACCATTACTACAATCTGGTCGCAACCCGGGATTAAGGAAGACCTGATTTGTCGGATGCTCAATAACGCATCGAAACCAAGAAAAATCCACCACCTTTATGTGGGAAATGCAGTTGTCTGGGACAAGATTAAGCGCCTGTGGCGGAATGAACGAATTGGCGATGATAGGACATTTTTACGCTGTACTCTGCAAGTGGAGACGCTGAAGGACGAAGATAGCCAGCGAGAGGTGACGCTAGCGTACCACCAAGGTAAGACCAACCACCGGGGAATACATGAAACGTTGCAAGCCCTGAAACGCAAGTATTTCTGGTGGGGTATGCGCCAGACCATCGCAGACATTATTGGGAATTGTGCTGTCTGTTTAAAAACAAAGTATGACAGGCATCCTCCGAAGGCCTTACAACAAGAAACATCCACTCCAGTATCGCCGCTTGCGGATCTCCAAATAGACACGTTTACTTGGAGAGGTTATAAGTGGGTAACAGTTTTGGACCTATTTAGTAAGGCAGCGATGGCTTACCTGGTCCAGGAACGCTCCTCAGGAGCGGTATTAGGGGCGTTACGGACTTGGTTCCAATTTTATGGTATACCCGATCGCATAGCTTCGGATGGTGGCAGAGAATTCGATAACGCTTCGATCCGTTCGGAAATGCAGGCCATAGGGGTCAATTGGCACCTCAATACCCCCGGACACCCGAAGAGCAGAGGAGGGATTGAACGTCTCCACAGCACGCTCAGCGACCATCTACGAGTTTACCAGGTAGAACGCGGCCTGGAGCCGGACGCGGCGATGGCAAGAGCAGTTGCGGCATATAACCACTCTATTCACACCGTAACCGGGTTCTCTCCGTTCGAGATCCTTTTCGGACTTCGTGAACGGCGTAGGGATAGCGCGAGTACCGCAGTGGATGAGGGGCTTTCGAAAGACGTGATGAACAATCGCCTGACTTTGGCCAAACGATGGGAAAAAGTTCGGGGAAGAATCGAAAGGGAAAAGAACAGAAGGGTGGCCAGAGATAATCGTAACGTCAGGGACCTAATGGGCGCCGTCAAGATTGGAATGACGGTATATAAACGAAAAGGGTCTAATCGTGGGAAAGAGCTGGAGAGGTACGAAGGGCCATACAGGGTGATTGGCATTCGTGAGCACAATGTTGTCACCATCGAGAGCCTCAGGGAGCCCAAAAAGCGGCGGAATGTTCACCTAGAGCAACTGAAACTCCCGATAGGAGCTGTGAATCAGCGGTAGCGCGCTGGAGGTTGCCATAGAAGATTTTTCTTTCATTTTTGTTGTTTCTGTTCGAAAACCAGTGCTGTGCAAAAAGTGTTTAAGTGAATTTTCTTTTTTTTTTTTTTTGTTTTAGTTGTACTGTGTTTTTGTAATAGCACTTTTCCTTTTTCGTTGTATACTAGAGTTTTTTTTTCTCTTTATGTAAGTTATCTATCGTTTCAAGGTCCTTCCTAAGAGTTTACGAAGGTATGTTCGTAAACTGGCAAGGGGGAGTTAAGATCCCGAGTACGACTGTATTAGGCTTAATACTATTCATAGTAAACAACGTACTATTTGTTTGTATTAAGACACAATAAAGTTAGTTCTGTTCTGAGTCTAGATCAGTGTGTTTATCGATTCCCTTTTCTTTAATACCTGTATAGCGGCGTTCGTTAACTTATATATATATATATATATATTTTTTTTTTTTGGTAAAACTATTAGTCTACAAAATATTAGGCATCAAACCTCCTATGAATCACGTAGAAAACTGCATAGTTTGCGATCGAAAAACACATTTTATTTACTATCACTGGTTCTAGGGAAGGTAGAAAAACAAGTTTGGTGTAAAAATTACTCTATTTCAATTTTTAATAATTTAAAAAAAAAGGTATTATAATAATAAAAGTTTTATGGTTGGTAATAACCCTGAACATATAGATAATCTCGTCAAAACAGCAGTTTTAATACGGCTTCTAATAAAACTGTGTTAAGATTAAATATATCTTTTTAAAAGTGAGGAACACATTTTAAATGGCTACAGTCACCAAAAAAATAAATAAATAAATATTTTTAAACATTTTTTATCTAGATATATTACAATTTGTCCCAAAATGGACATTAATAATAATGGTACAAGATCACAGTCAACTCAAAATAAATAAAAAGATAAATAGAGAAATGTGTATAATAACAAAATGTTTGTATTTTAATATTTCATTTTATCAAAATCGGTCATCCAATCCAAGGCCATAAAAAAAAAAATAAAAAAAAAATAAAAAAATACAGTCGTACAAAAACTGTATTGGAAATTGGAGATCTTTTCAAAAAGCAATCTGTATTTAATTTTATTCCAAACCACTCAAAACTTACTTCCATAACGTAAAATTATTCGTAAAAAATATAATAATAAAAAATAACGGTTCTTAATTTTAAAGGAAAAGAATCAATCATAAAATTGGCTCAATAATAATAAAATGAAAGATTTGGGTTTTTTTTTTTTATTATATATAAATAAATAGTTTTCAGAAATTATCGTTTTAAATATGATTTTTTTTATTACACCTGTTTTTCCTTGTTGTTTGATATAAATATGCGTGGGAAACAAAACATTGCGATGAGGATTATAGCTCAAGTATAAGCCTGTTACTTGCTGGAAACGTGTCTTAATGCAGCCACTTATTGAGTCTGAACGAAGAAGAATGTACGGAATCAGTAATTGAACGCTTGCAATCAGATAAAGACAAGAACCATCGGCCGATGCCTCTGTAATTGCTCCACTACTTTCCTTGTACTGGCTGCAAAAGATTCTTCTGTTTAGACGTTATGCTAACGAATATTAAAGTTTCCTTTTAACTTTTTACTTATAATTTTTGTGTATGTTTTTTTGTTTACAAAATATATTATAGCAATATAGTGATCATATACAGACACTATTTAGTAAATGACATGTTTTATATGTATTGTACATTTTATATTCCAACCTTATAAATAAAGACCAACATTATAAATCCAATGTATTGCTTTAAGTAAATTTGCTAAACTGTATCGGAACTGACTAAAAATAATCAATTACTTTCACATACCAATATATTAAATATATAATAAGGAAAAGTATTGCGATCTTGAAAATTTTTTAATTAAAGTTTCCGACGGAAATACACGATTTAAGGCCACTTAACCCCAAGAAGCCAAGAAGAACAAAAAGATCTGTTGATGTCTAAGTAGGTTTCATTCTAATTGGAATAATCTGACCGGGCTAAAACTCTAGTAATTTAATTTTTTTTTCTTCTACAGTATGTTTAATGTTCTAGAACAAAATAGCCATTTTATCTTGTTGGCATTGTTAAAAAAGGGTTGGGTTTTTGGTTAAGAAGTTCATCGAATTTGGTACCCAAGCAACAATATTCATTATGTTATTTTTGTTTTATTTTTAACCATAAGTATAGTAATATAGTATATAGTAATATTGGAAAGCTATATGTTTTTAAAGAAAATATTGTTATTTGATATATAAACCTGTAAAAGGTATTACAGAGTTATAAAAAACCGAATAAATCATAGTGATGGTGTCATCTCTAAGGTAGTGGCTAGCATAACAGCCTTCTATGACCAAGACCGTGGGATCAAACCTGCAGATCGGACTAAAAACTTTTAATAGGAGTATACGATTCCTAGTTGTTTTATTGGGCTCGTAAGAAGGTGATGAAGATCCCTGTCCTGATTAATCTATTAATCTAGATAGGCAAAATTTAGAACTCCTACTGTAGCTTCGTCGGATTATCCACAATAACAAAAAGTGGCATACGTATAATTATAAGCAACATTATTCCATAACGTCAAAGGCAGATATGAAAATAGGACCCATATTTACACGGATGGCTGTAAAACAGACTATAGTATGTTCTATTGTTACTGAGTCCACCATAGTTAAGTACAGACTTCCACATACATCTATCAACTTCAGATATATCAACTATACAACAATCGTTCATCGTGAGGAGAAGGAATTCGTGATATTTACAGAATCATTATTTTTCTTAAGGGTTGTTCTGAATATATATTCAGAAGATATGGCAATAAGGAAAGCCCTTGCTAATCCGATCTTAAAAAAATCTAAATAAGAACGTGATTCAAGTTTTAAAACCATACGTTAGAATAAGGGGTAATGACAAGCCAGACGAAGCAGCCAAACAGGCAGCATTATTCTCTTTAGAAACCAGCCCGATCTTTGCAAAATCTGACCTTTGCACCAACCTAAAAAAACAAAGACATGGGCCTAGCTTTGGGAAAATACGGAAGGGTATATTAAGTTAAGAAGTATAAACATCGAAGTTCAACTGTGGAAAAGTGCAAACATTGTGACAAATAGAGAGAAAGGGTTGTCATTACTAGATTAACACACGCACACGCGACTAACCCATGACTATCTTATCGAAAATAAAACACTTCTGTGAGCTGTGTTAACTACAATGTGCAAGAAATTATGTAGCATATAAATAAAATATCCTAACCTATTAAGTTCCTAACCTATATATTTAAAAAAAACACTATATTTTCTTCCCCATTTAATATATATATATATAATATAATAATAATTTAGATATTTATTTAATGTCTGCGAACTCCTTCCTTCGTGCTTACCACAAGACATATTCTGATACGGTTTTCACCATCATTTGGGGCATTCTTTCCTGAAGATTTATAAGTAAAATACATTGAAAATAAGCTCTCTTCAAACAGAAAAAATAATTTTTTTGCTACCGATTCATCAAAAAATTATTATATTAGCATAGACTTATAATATACTGTTCGAAAGTGTAAGATTTAAAAAAAATTAATAAGCAATAAAATAATAAAAGCCATAAACTTGTTAACATATGTTATTGGTAAAGAGAGACTTTATAATAGTTAAATATACAGGATCTTGCAAGTTATATTCTTATATTTAGTCTCAAAGACATTAGGAACAATATTATGTACTGAATTGTAACTAAGCTGTTATCATACATGGTAAGTAGTTATAAATCAAATACTTATTTGTTTTGTACCTGTATGTTATTCTTAAGGGACCTAGTCCCAGAATAAAGTTCTTTTTTCATTCATTCATTCATAAATCCACAAACCTTTAAAATTTATTTTAAATAGTTTACTTGATGTATTATACAGTTGAAAACCTAATAGAATAGTAACATTTGTCATTTCCAGTGTTTTTAAATACATACATAACAATAAAGTTTTCTATATATTGAATAATCAAATTTTCTCAACTTCACTTTAAAATAAAAAACAAATGAACGTAAACCATTTTGATTTATGTTTTTCATTTCTGTCGTTGATTAAATAGAATAATGATTAGACGTTATAAAATAAACATATTTTCTTGCTAATTGTACTTTTCGTTACGATAAACTGAAACTCTCAATGCGATAAACTCTTAAATCGGTCAGACAGAGATTTTTGGAACATACATGACACCTCATTCAAATTGCACCCTTGAGAGGCAGATGCGGATCGACTTGTATATAATAATATTGTACCAAACAATCCTCATGAACCATCAATTATCACAAACTGCCTTAGTGTTTTTATCTTTTTATGCATCAGTTATAAATCAACGTAATACTTAAGTAATAATGTCACATGAGAACTAAGGTATGGTTTAAATCAATCATTTTAGTATTTTTCCTCGATTGTGGTCAGGAGTTATTTTTATGACAAAATATTTCGGATTTGGTATCCGGGATCGGTGCTTGATCGCGGATGTCAATTACATATTCATGATGCCATAGCTAAATCATATTTTAGTGATAGAATTTTTAAAATTAGCCCTTAACACCGCTATATAATCAACCGCTGGACTTCCCAAGGTAGGATCCTTGGTAAGAATGCATCCAATGTCTTTACAGCCGATCATTATCTTCAGTTAGTCAGCTTTTGGGAATCAGTGTATTATTAGAGATAAATTATTTAAACTTATTTTTCTGCGAATCGAATTGATAATTACATATGTAATAAATTCAAATTAAATCTATTAAATATATCTTACTTTTCCATGGAACCTGAATATGGATTCTCATTTATAGATACAGATACTGTGTTTATTAAGTGTAATCTAAAAGCAAAAATCGCAAGAAACTGAAATTAAATATTTAAGATATTGTGTTGTAAAATAGGTTCGTGGCGTCTTTCACTGGTGATTTAAAAAAAATTCAGATTCTTGTAAGTATTTCTAATCAATAATATATGACACATTTTGACTTATAACACAATTCTATCTTTTAGGTTATTTTTTATTTGGTCATCATCAACTACTGAACGATGACCCGAGCGCTTTGCATCTCCGGTTCTGAACCCAGCAAACCACTTACGGTCGGTGCTTTGTCCCAAGGCATTTCAGCCAGATACACTGAAGATTTTTTTAAATGTCTGTGCAGCGGATTTTCTTTTCGGAAATTATTTTTTTCTTTTGTTGTGGGTTGGGGGGTGTTTAGCCACCGGCTCCAATCCTCTCTATTCCCATCTTGGTTTCTGGCCTGGCCATGATCTTTCCCTCTTCCTTTGAAAATCTTGTTAATGTACTTCAGGTCCCCCTCCATCCTTGGTCGCCTTCGAGGCCTTCTCCCATCTGGCACGTAATCCATAGTTTTTAGGGGATCCCAATGTTCCTTTATTCTAATCATGTGACCGAACCCCTTCAGTTCCTGGCGTACCCACTCATTCTGGATACGATCTCTCCTTGTCTACCCCTCCGTTTTTCGTAGAAATTTTATATCAGCAGCTGTGACTCTGCTCTCCTGTCGGTTTGTTAAAATCCACCTTTCAGCTTCATGCAGGAGTATCGGCAAGTATACAGACTGAAGATAGTCGACTGCATTTTCCTTCTTAAACTTAGAGATATTTCTGAGTCCACTTTCCCAGATCTTTCTATTACAGTGACGAGAACATCACAACTTTCCATTGGAAACAAACTACTGATATACAAGACAATTCTCAAACCAATGTGGATCTACGGAATTGAACTATGGGGAACTACTAAATTTTCGAACATCAAACGTATCCAATCCTTTCAGTCCAAAGTCCTTAGAACAATAGTCAACGCTCCCTATTATGTTACAAACAAGACCTTACATCATGACCTTAAGATCCCTTATGTCCTTGATCTCATCCCATCTAAATTCTCAACCTTCCACCAGAAACTTACTCTTCTTCCTAATCCTCTGGCACAATCCCTATCTAGTACCAACCATTATTACAACCCTCCTCGTAGGCTGAGTCAACGTCGTCCGCGTAAAGGAGGAATTGAATAACCACTGGGCGAAGGTTTCTAAGGCCCAGGAAGGTCCTGTCCTTTCTTCTTTTGAATATGGTGGCCATTCCATCAAGAGTAGCAAAAGGTTTAAATTGTCCCCTTGTTTGATTCCTCTTGCTGTGCTAAAGACAGACTCCAGTCTTTTCAGTCATACTACTCCTTTTGATTCTTGGTAACAGGATTTAATGGCTTCCAGCAAGCCTTGGAACAGAGTCAAAAGATGCTTCGACGTAAAGGAAGGCAAGATACATACTTTTATCTCTGTCCCAAAATTTCTAGCGAACATTTCGCAAAAGAAAAAATGTGATCCTGGGTTTTCCGTCCTTATCTGAACTAGGCCTGTTCTTCGATTAGGTGATGTGCTGGGGGTGATTTGTTAACCCTTCCCTCCAGAATAGATTTATAATGTTGGTATAGACTCTTCATAGGTCGTAAATACACAATTATTTTTTTTAAAATTTAATTAATGGAAATAAATATACAAGTTGAACTACCGATGTCATCTTTTAAGTCACCGGAAGCTATAACCGCGGACACTCCTTTGATATTGGCATATACATCGCAATTGTCCTTGCAAGGTGACCCAGATGCATCCCAGTGCATCTCCCTTCAGGAATTGGTGCCCCGAATGAGATCATCCTGACTCGAGAGATACCAATACTCATCCGATGACATCCTCTTCTACTACTGAGAACGACAGTGGCAAAAGGTTATTCCGCAGCATTGTTCAACTCGACGATTCGTAAATAAATTTATTAATTCATAGAATTTCGCCCACATTTAGCGCCAAGGTCTTCTCACTAACTAGAGGCAGGTTTAACATGATGTATAGAGGAAGATCACGCAGGAAGTCTGATTTATGTTTCTAGAATATAAGCTAATCTTTTTATGTTAATTATGAATTATAATGTCTTCGTCAGTAAGTCCTCGGCTACATCACAACATAGTTCGTCCGATTTGCATAAGCAGGTACTTCTGAGCAGATCCTACCAATACAAATATTTTCGGCAAACCCCTTAGTATGTGAGCGAATAAAAAAATAAATAAATAAAGAGAGCTTTTGCCTCCTTCTGACTACAAGATCCTAGAGAGAGAGATGGTAACATAAAAGATGATAAGTACAATTTTAAGCCATTGAAGGGATTAGTTATTATTTAGATTTCTTAATTCTATATTTTTATAAGTTTTATGGATGTTAAAGAGAAATTATCCAATTATCCAATGTTTTAATGTAATAGGGCTCACATTTCAAACAGAATACGGATTGTAAGAGCAACAGCAACACAACTAAAACACCTACTATACTCACCAGGGCTGTCACTAAGACTAAAAATACTCATATACAAATCCATCCTTATACCTGCACTCCTTCACGGAGCACCTCTCCTACACTACCTATATCCCACAGCCCTGAAGTCACTTCAATCAACTCAAAACAACATACTACAAAAAATCACAAAGCACACAACACTCGAAAGACGGAGCATGGACCACATACACGAGACTTTAAACTTAGAAACAATACAAACACACATATCAAGACGACATATAAAATTCTTTGACAACCTACCAGCTACTTACAGCCCACTTTTCCAATCTATCACTCCTTCCAAGATCCCAGAGAGATGGCAGGGCCGTAAAGGTCCCTTCCAATTCCGCCAAATACTGAGCATAACCTTTCTTGGATGCAAGTCGTCCTTTGGTGTTGCGAGCGGCGTCGTTCCATGCAACCCCCGTGATTTTTTTCGGCTGGTGTTGATGAAGATAATCCATTTTTCGTCACCAGCAACAACTCAATTCAAAAATGGATCCTCCACGTTTTTTTTCAGGAGTAAATCACAATATCAAATCCTTTCAATAAGCTCATGGGGAACCCAAACGTCATCATGACAGACAAATCGGTCGATTTGCAGGATCTTAACTCCGCAGCTATCTCACGAACAGCAATTCTTGGATTGTTTTTTGATGACCGTCATAATATTCTCAATATCGAGAGTTGAACTCTGGCCAGCCCGGGGTTGGTCATCCAAATTGAAATCTCCTCATCTATACTGCGAAAACCACTTTTGAACCGTGCTATCAGCGATTGAATCGGTACCATACACGGCGCGAACCTTTCTTGAAATTTTGAATGCTTTTTTCCCTTTTTAAAAAAAGAACAGCTTAATATGCCGAAAATTAACCGAACTGTCTCTCATGTTGGTTTGCAATAAACGACAATACTCATCCTCAATAAAGAGGAATTCAGTATGTAAACATAGTTAATTCCATGAGGATGGATGAAATCGATTCCTACGTGTTTAAATGTTTGCCCATGTGATTTATTAATTGTTACGACAAAAGTTAACATAACGGGAAATTGAATTATTTTAAAATTTAAAGGTAAATCATTTGGAATCGTTGGGATGCGAGGTCAATTTTCCCCGTGTTTTTTCTTCAGATTTTCAACTGATTCTACGGTCCTATTGGTCACAGCTTGATGTTATATAGGCTATACCCTTCCTCGATAAATGGACTATCTATCACAAAAAGAATTTTTCAATTTGAACCAGTAGTTTCTGCGATTAGCGCGTTCAAACAAACAAACAAACTCTACAGCTTTATAATATTAGTATAGATAAAACTCAAAGGGATTAATTTTTCTCTGATGAATATCTCCAAAAAGAATCTACTTAAGAACAGGAAGTATCTTAAATACAATCCATTTGAGCCGTGGATAAAACATTGAAGATAAGCTATCCGTCAACCAGTAAATAATAATGAGATATAAATATTTTACAAGAACAGTGGATATAATTAGTTCACCGTTGAGAATTACTGGAAGTAATTAGTCTGGGTGGCTTCTAATTACTAAGTAGTTTCAATTATTTATTTTCTGCCAACGTTTCGACCCCCATTTTGGGTCATTATCCGGGCTAAACAGATACGAAAAAAATTACAATATCATAATGAAAAATGCAATAAAAAAAAAAACACATTAAGCTGGAGGATTTCAATATTTAAAACATTAAAAAGAAATCGATTAATTAAATTACAATGACTACAGTATAACAATGAAAGAAATATACAAAATAAATTATGACTAAAGATATTGTGCAAAGATATCAATATCCACATAAAATAAGAAACATTAAAATATGAAGTAGAATGAAGATACGTACCGTATTATGCCCGAATGAAAACTAGGTAGAATTGATATATATATACAATTTTAGACGGGATCTGACAAGAATGAGTAGACTTATAATGGTGACGTAAATGTAATTAATTGAATTAAACAAATAATAGTAATAATATAATAATGATACAATAAAAAAAAATTAAATCCGTAAACTATAAACCTATACAATACTAAGAATAGGGATGGACGACGTATATGGAGTAAAACTGACTGTACTCAACCAACTTTTCCCTAATTATGATAAATATATTTAGAAAATACAATATATAGTTTTGGGAACCAGCTACATCTCAGTCACCAAATAAATATCACTTGGTTTAATCTACATTAGTTTCATTACTTTCACTAACTCGCTTTTGTGATATTTGGTTTGGAAATTCATATAAAACAAAAGATGTATTCTCGAGATCGAAATTTTCACTGCATGTAGATTAATGAGTAACGTATATAAGCAACATGAATCAAAGCTGAATCTCTTTTCCTTTATATTTTTTTTTCGCTAACAATTTCCTTTATAAAAATTAATTTTCGAGAATTTATTAAAAACTTTTCCTCTCTGTTTAGGTAATGTTTAAGAATACAATAAATGTAAAGCACAGTCTTATTATATTTTTAGGTTTGTTTTCAATTGATATTTCCAAAATTACTATAGTAAGAGATGTTTTTCTAAGACATGTTTTCAGCTACGAAGCTGAACAAAAATGGCTGCAAAACTATAGGTTTAAGCCAGGACCTTTTTCATTTACGGTCGAATTGAAAAAGAAATACATGCATTACATAGTATATAGTATGTACATAGTATATAGTATGTATTATTACTCCCCGTCAAAAGTATTGCAACACCTATAATTCTCGAAATTTCCTTGGTTTGGCCTTAATCCAGACTTTGTTTATATTTATAGTAATATTATTTATTAAATGAGAGATATTAGGGATAAGATATGTAATTTGTATTCACTGTTTACAAGCAAACGATTGAATTTTGTTTCATTCTTTTCAAATTTTGTTTTATTCTTTTCAAATTTTGTTTCATTCATTTAAATTTTGTTTCATTCATTTCAAACTTTGTTTTATTCTTTTCAAATTTTGATTCATTCATTTCAAATTTTGTTTCATTCTTTTCAAATTTTGTTACATTCTTTTCAAATTTTGTTTCATTCATTTCAAATTTTGTTTCATTCATTTCAGACCATTTTTAACTTTCGTTTGCCTCAAGTCTGTTCTCTCTTTTCTCTTAAGTCTAGTTAAAACAATTAATTTTATTAACAATGAATCGTATAAGTCACGATGGATTGGTCAGAATCATCACTCTCTATGAATGATTGGCGTTCCAATGCGAATCGCCTTGGGATTAACTGTTGAACCGTTTCAAGGGCATAAAAGGTACGAGGAGACTGGTAGTCATTCGAGATGACCAACCTCAGGACGTCCGAGGGTTACTAACCCCACAATAGACCGCTTAATTAAAATACAAGAACTTCGGAAGCGTAATTTTACTGTGTCTTCCAGTTAAAAACTTGATCGCAGGTGTTCGAGGGTTATTAGTCGCGGAATCAACGGTCATTAGAAGACTGAGATAGTCAAACATCTCAGGTCATGAAGGACAGTGAGAGGTCCTCTTCTTAAGATTAATATTTGCAAGAGAACACAAATTTTGGACTGTGGAGGGAAGGAAAAAAGTTGTATTCACTGATGAGAAGAGAGTGGCTCTTAACCGCCCAGATGGCAGGGAAAGAGTTTGGAGAAGACCTGGAGAACGGTATAGTTAGTGTTGCACGTTAGAAATTGAGCCATTTGGGGAGTGTTCTATCATGTTCAAAGGTGGCATATCTTGGAAGGCGCGCTTAGTGTCAATCCAAGGAGGGACTTTGAATGCTTTGAGGTATGTGCAAATATTTCTTCAAGATCATCCATTTTATGCCATTCATTTTCATTGTCCTTACAAGGCAAGATGTGTTTCTGAATAACTGAATACCACAAATATGCACACCATTGATTGGACAGCAAGAAGCTCTGACCTTAAGAGGTCAAGAGATTCACCTCCTACTTTCCTTGCAGTGGAAGCAGTCATTCGAGCTAAAAATATTGAAATTATAATTTAAAAGTTAATATTACAATAAAGGAATATTTAAAAAAGTAAGTTTTCTAAAATTTTTGTTCATTGGCTGAAATATTGCAATTTATTTTAATAAAACTTGTTTGTTTCCAGTTTAAAAATGTTTATCATCGACTTTAGAACCTTTCTTTATAATAAAAAAATAAGAACGTTTTTGTAAAATTCAAATATTTATAAGTGTTGCAATACTTTTGACGGGGAGTTTATATGCAGAACTGTATGTACACCCTGCAATCCTCGACAAGTATAATTGGTTTTCACCATTTAATTATTGCAGTGAGAAAAGTAATGTTGATTTGATGCAGTACATTTCGTTTCATTGTATACCAATTAATCAACAAACATTTGACCCCTGTTTGTAGATCACTATTTGTTTCTGCTTTTCATCCACCTCTCATTTGTTGTGTTTTATATCATACCTGGGCAGTAGTTCAAATTGAATGGATGGTAATGGAAACAAAAAATACTAAATATAATGTTTCATTTACATTAAAATATATCAAGGATGTATGGTCAACTGTTAAAATTATCATGGGTAAAAGGTAGATAAAGTAGGTAGTTGTGTAAAAAATATTTTAATTTAATCATTGCTCACATGTTTGAGCCGAAGCTTCGGCAAAATTAAAATATTTTTCACATGACTGAATCCTGACTAGTTTTATTTAAAGGTGAAAAATTTGTACCCTGGAGTTGCAAAATGGCATAAATAAAAATATACAAAATTTTCAAGAGTCCCATAAAATTTAACCAAAATGATACAAGGTTATGTTCAGTTTAAAACATTCTTGTTGTTAGAGGGATTATGGTAAATGTAGACAAAAGACATTGTTACATTTTGGTTTATTAATTTAATTTAATAACTTAGTTATTTTCGAAGATAGAGAACAAATTTAGTAGCGTTTTGAAATATACATGCTTGTAACTCTATTGGAAAAAATTACTAGCGTTTTTAACAAAAAAACACGAATAATTATATAAAAAAAAAAAAAAAATCTAAATTTTGCCCCTAAAAACATAACAGGTGTATAAACAGTTTTCTCCTAATACAGTTATTTGGAAATAATGAACTATTGTATAATAATTTTCAGGGTTTTTTTTTCTTCTTATAGGTTTATTCATTTTATTTTTATTTTTACTATGTTCATCTTGAATAAACAATTTCCCATTGCTGAAATATTTATTGCCCAAGAGTCTGGAAGATTGTTTTATTTCTGCAATAATCAATTTAAATAAAAATATGTTAACTGTACACAAAATTTGATTATATGCTTATGTTACATTCGTATTCAATTGTATATCAACAATATAGAGAATAAAAAAAGTTTATATTTACTATTGATAAGATAAATTTGTAATTTATTTTGGCAATCCATACCAGTCGATGTCATACATTTAACTTAAAAATGTAACTGTTATTAATAGATGGTTGTCATAGACAGCCACATTTTGATTCATTTAGAAACACACAAATGTAAAAACATCTCGGAATAGCAACGCGAAATTCACAGTTATTAAAGTCACGCGAATATTCGTGTCCTAATGTTTGCCGAAACTGTCTGGGATTCGCGATAAATGCCATTCACTCCTATAGCGTACTTATTCTTATATCTGTTTAAGAGGCAAAATAATACTTGGGAAACTCAGATCCACAGGGAAATTTCCTTACCATTTTTCCTGGAGGCTTTTCCTGCCTGAGTAATGGGCCGTACGAGATCGTAACGAAACGAAACCGGCAAGAAAAGTCATTTATCATCAATACCAAGACCTGAAGAATTCTAACTTTAATGGCAGCCTGTACGAGATAAGCC
Source organism: Piezodorus guildinii (assembly GCA_023052935.1). Taxonomy (NCBI): domain Eukaryota; kingdom Metazoa; phylum Arthropoda; class Insecta; order Hemiptera; family Pentatomidae; genus Piezodorus; species Piezodorus guildinii. The sequence goes on along the minus strand of CM041292.1, from coordinate 30,888,225 downwards.
TCTTCGACTTGGCATATTTCAAAGTATAATATTGTACCTACATAACATCCGATGCTTGAAAGAAATGCCTTTTTGCATACAGCCTTTCTGTTTTTTTCATCCGTGCATTTGAAAATGATTTAAATTATTCCTAGAATTCAAGGTGCATAGATGCGATTGATGATTATTATCAATTATATATATATATATATATATATATATATATATATATATATATATATATATATATATATATATTTCTCTATTGCTACCCCTAATTTTCTCTTTTGGTAGCTACAATTGAGACGTTGATTTCCAAAAGGTACTATATCCATTCTAGGAAATTTTACAGGAAGTGCGAAAATCTCTCATTACTATATTATTAAACTAGCTAACTGTGGTCTTTTTGCCTAAAAATTTAGAATTATTTTTTTAATATAATAAATAACACCATATTAAAGTTATGAAATGAATTTTTTTATAATGATTTGAAACGAAAATAAATGCGTAATTAGTACTTTTAGATAATGACCGCATTTCTAAATCTCGTTTTTTAAGGACTTGAGAATTCATTAGATAACATCAAATAGAATATTTAGATAAAACTAAATGATGAGAATACAAATATGTAAAATAATCAATTTCGTAAAAAATGTCCTTTAGTACCTTTTGGAAATCAACGTCTCAATTCAGGAAAAGTCTCCTATTTCATCTACTTTAAGGAGTTATATATCTTCAAGGGAACTTACAGCAGCAACACTATTTGAATTAATAAATCAGGAGATGGGGGTCAACTTTGGGTTTGTTTTGGGTACATTACTAAAACTTAAAAATACCATTAGTATTTTTAAACAACATATTTATTAATGTATATATTTTTATATACTAAACGAATATATTATGTAAAAATGGGTCTTAGTCGCCAAATGTATTCCACTTGTATCGATCATATGGATCTGTAAACTGTAATTTATTATTTATTCCCTTTTGAAATATTTATATTTTAAGATAGAAAAAAAATCCTTACATACATATAATATATATATATATATATATTTTATTATAATATATTTTTTTCTCCCCTCTGGTTTTGTTATTACACAAAATACAATACAAATATGATATGTATACTTGAATAATTATATCAAATAAAAGGGAAAGATTGAAATTTTATCTGCGAGTATAAAAAAAACCAAAATATTATTTAATATTAATAACTTTTCTTATTGAAATTAAAAATTTGTAACTCTCCTTTTTTTTTTTTTTCAAAAAATAAATCAAATATTTCCTTGAAGGATTATGTAATGTATTATGAGGGGAAAAATCCAAACCATGTTCTTATTATATATTTTATTTTAGTCTGGATTTGATACAATAAATATTACTAGAGTAATATGATTTTAATTAAAACATATTTTAACATACAGAGGTGTCTTCAAATAGTTTTTAAATCGAAAATTGATAAAAAAAAGGTTTATTTGTGATCTTTAGGTCAACATAAAAGGTTAAAAAACTAAATATGACGGGTGGCAAAATTAATCAATACTGGTTTATTTCGAATAGAGCGTGCGAAACATAGTGGTATCCTATTGTCTGCAATTTATGGACTAGATAAACTGTTCGGCCCTACCAGGAGTAGTGTTAAGTGTTATTCATTCCAGTTGAAGGTCTAGGATGTTCTCTAGCATCGAAGAGGAAAACTGAAATCGCCTTGGTCCTGGTGACAATAATGCCTCAGATCTTAAAAATACACAGGGTTGTATAACAGTATAAACTTTCAATTCAAGTTTCCAAATATAAACTAGAGAAAAAAAAATAGCTTTAATTAGAACATCACACGAAACTCATAAACTGATTAAACCATTGGTTTTCTTTTGTATTTTTTATTCAATATAAAACAACTGCTTCATAAGGGATACCTAACCGGACTTATATGAAGGCTAAATCTGTATCTTGATTATGTTCCTTGCAAATCCGTTGAACGAACATGATCCTATTTAATTTACGAAATGCTATTAAGGCAACGTTAAGGATTAAATGGGACCGAGATCGGATACCACCATGAATTACTTAGTATGTATATGATTATCGGAAGGAGCTCTGCCCTCGCAAAGGAACGCCTATAAATAAAGCAATTTGCCCAAGGATCCAATTACTATAAATTTCAAGAGTGGTCGCTATCGAAGGTATTTTCGTATTCTAAATAGGCGATTTATGGCACCGCCAGGGTTCCACAGGCAGATAAATGCTCTTTATAGGTAAATAAATGAATATCGGTGGAAAAAACGGTATTCGTTGTCAGTAATGAACAGTCTTTCGACGTTTCATTAAAACTCGTTAAAATTGTTTGCCTGAGGGCAACCTAAACAGTCCTCGTTTTTGGTATAAGGAGAAAATGTGTAGTTCTAACAGTAAAATTAACACTGTTCGTAGGAAAAGATGTGTTAAAAATAATAAAATTTTATAACTTAAATTTCCATTATCATGTTCGTTAACCCATACTGTTACTAATATTAGTTTACTTACTTTTACAACTATCATTTCTTACTTTCAAAAATGTTTTCTCGTTTTATTTGATGTGTCTAAATTTATTTAAAATATTATAATTTTTAAATATTTTTTTAACAGATCTGGTGCTGGTGCATCAAAAAACTTTCACTTACTCTGCTTTTATTATTACTTTAAAAACTATTAAATAAACTTAAAGTTGAAAAAAAAGTTTTTAGTTAATTTAAATATTATATATTACGAGTAATATATCACGAGTCTATATTACTGTTCTTATTATCAAAAAACCAAAAATTACATTAAAATTATTCGAAAATTCTCCATTAAAAGCCTGTTAGACTATTTTAATCCGAATAAAAATTATATCATATTAAAGCCTATTTAATTTTACATCGGTATTGTGAGTTTAATTAAAAACCTGTAAGCGTTTTTTTAGTTAATCGTAAAAAGGTGCAAAATGCATGGTTTAAAGTAGACGAAAAAGTTGCTATAACATCTCGGGCCTATAGTTGTCTTAAATATGCAATTTCAGTTTTGTATGCCTTTTCTTTTTCATGCTAGACTTACAACACACACACACACACCTTTTTGGGAAACTTAGTTATTTGGCCTCAAGTGCTCCTAAAAGGAGCATTTTCGATTAAAGCTGGAATTCGAAAATTTTCACGCTCACAATACATTCCCTTAATATATATTCCAGCACTTCTACTGTTAGGGTTTGCAAAGACAAGAAAAGTTATTTCTTTAAAAGTTTTACACAGTTTTTTACTAGAACTATCAGATATATGGTCTTTATTATAAGAGAAATTATTATATTTTCATTCAAGTTTTCAAGTGTAATACACGTTTTAGGTTCACTTGAGCCTAAATGGACAATTTATAGGTGTGTATGTATATGGTAACTTTAGTACAAAAACTAAAAGTCGTAGAAAAATTAAATTTTATATTTAGGGCAATTATAAGGTCGGGATGTTAGGGAAACTTTGTTCAAAAACCAAAAACAACAACAGCCGATTTGCATTATAAGTATCAGAAGGGAAGAATTAAGATCAATTTCTACCATTCTCTCCGAATAACTTGGTCTTAATCCTATTACATCTTGTCTTGCCCCCGGTTGAACAGATTCTCACACAAGACTGAAACGGCAAGAAACTGCTCACAGTTTACGGTTACTTCAACCTCCGCTAAACCATCGAATTCTTCCCTTATCTAATCCTTCACATAGTTCTCAACGCTCCTAACTTGGTCACGAATAAACTCATCTTTTAAAGACCTTAATGTTCCATGTGTTGCTGATTTGCCCAGATCAAGTATCATTCCTTCCATGAAAAATTTAACAGATTGAAACTCGATTCCCCTATTTTCTAATCCTTCTACTTTCTTTCATTCCAGCTAATCTATTCGAGGCGTCTGAAAATAAAATGTTCTCGACCCCTTATTGTTTAAATTTTCTACCGGAGTGCTGCCAATGATCAGTTTTTCCAAATGTTTATTTAAACTTTATTTTATTTTAAAACTTATTTACTTGTTATATTATCTAATAAAGATGTAAAAAAAATCTTTAAATAATATAAAATATTTTGCATTTGGCACCTTTTTACGATTTTCTCAAAAACAGCAATAACAATTTTAATAAAACTTGCTACTATTAATTAAATTAAATGGATTGTGAGTTGATGTAGATTTTATTGTGATTAAAATAGTACGATGGGGGTTAAATCTCAAACTTTTATCATTTAAATCTTTAAGCATCTTTATTTCTGATTTTTTAGAAATTATTAAGAATTTTAGCTTGTTGGCATTGATCGAAACTTGAGGAATATGAGTCAAGAATTGATGGGTGACTCACTGGTAGAAAAAAATGTAAAAAGAATCTTTATTTACTTTTTTTCAACGTTCATGTGGCTCACCAAACTTTTATAAACATAATCAACCTCATTGCACGGCTGTTGACCTAGAATGTTTCTAGATTGTTGAAGCCCGAGTGTTTTTCATTCCATATAAATCGTTTTTTTTTTGCTATATATTAATATGTTTATACCTTTATTTGTATATATAAGAGAGGGATCAGAAAGAATTTTCCTTCCTTATAATATACTACTGACAGAACGTTAGCAATTACATGCCTATAACCATATAAAAAATGTAACCATTCTAGAATGTATTAAGTTTTCCTTGTTTACTTCCTGCTATAATCCCGGTTGAATCTGTTTAAATGGAATAAATATCCCACCATCAGATGGCACTAGGTATGTTCAAAAACAATTATCCTAGAATATTATCTTGTTCCTATGACATTATAAGCCACGTATAAGAAGCAATGTCATTCGTCCAATTGTACAATTATAACTACGTGAAAATAATACCTTCTTTAAAGATCACCTGTTTTTTTTTTCTTTCTATAGAGCATGTTCATCTCAGACGTTTCTATCCAGTGACATAGCTTGACTATTTACAGAATGCACTAACGCAAACTGCAGATGTGGCAATGCTTCCTGAATCAGAGGTCTAGTTCGCTTGTAATCACTGCACAACCGATGTCAACTATCGGAAAAGGTCAATGCCTCCATGACATCATGGCAAAGTCGTTCCGGAACATGGCATTACTGCCAACTGTCCTCTGCAAGGTCTTCATCAAGCTGGTATATTCCAAGAATTTGTTTCATCCTAAGGCATTAATTGTAATTTTCTGTTTGAAGGAAATTTCTCATTATAGGTCAAAGTCGAGATACATTTTTGCTTTGGCGGTATGACTTAATTACAGCTTTCGCAATGATTTTACTGCTGTGCAAATAGTAAAAGGACATATTGAAATCTCACTTAGTTTTCATGGGAACATATAATTTGCTTATTTAAGAGTATATTACCAAACCTATTTTTTTAATTATTATTTTAGAATTAATTTCTTGTCATTCACTGCTAAATCTAATTTATCGTGTTAACGGTTATATCATTTCTAGAATTAGTTAAATCATTTTTTTTTTTTTCATTTGAATTATTCTTTTTACTTCCCGATTTTAGTTGTCAACAGTAATAAGTATTTCTCCTAATGCTTTTTATTAATTTATTTATTCTGTCACTTCATAATAATTCTGCCAATTAGTGACTGTTCTTTATACCAAATTAACAAATAGCTTGACATAGAACTGGATCGGGACCACCTTTTTGCCTCTCCTCCGAGAGGACATCTTAACAAAGAATAAGTTTATAGTTCATGCATTTTGAAGATTGAAGGGTAGTGGGTACTTAGAATTAGGGAAAGCCCGAGCAAAGCGGATATGTTAAGGGGAACCGTGAAAAAAAACATAACAATAAGCTACTTAGGAATTTAATTTTACTATCTTCAATTGCACATTTAATTACCTTTGGTTTCATATAACTACAATTTCTTAACTCCTAATTGTATATCAATAATAAACTAATAACTAAATCCTGTCAATTATCCGCGTCCCGCGACCCACACGGGCAAAGCGGATAGATTTTTTTAATTGTCACAGTTATCGCAGAAGTCCTCTATACGACTTACATGATCTGTTCACATTAAGAACATTGGGTCCAATCTTCTACAGGTGAGTTTATGTATTTCTCTGTACGTCCTAAGCATGAATAATCTCCCATTTTATTTTATTTCCCTTTGAGTGTCTGGGTTACTTTAATTTTTTTTTAGTTGATTTTGGTGGTTAAGCTCTAGCAAGCTTTGATATCTTAGTTTTCTCAACAAACAAACTCAAATAACAGCTACAATATGGGCATAAGGATAGTCTATCCGCTTTGCCCGGAGAACCATTTTGACATAAATGAAGCATGCACAAATTTTAAAGTGCCAGCTCAGTGTAATAATAACATCTCAATTAATACTTTAAATCATTCTTACACTGCTAAACAATTTTTTTCCTAAAAGTTTATCATACAATACAAACCTGATCAAAAATAGAAAGAAAAACACCTGAATTCTTTTATTTTTAACTAAAACAAACAAACGCCCTGTTTAGTTCTGTTTGAACTGTCATGGCGCCTGGAGAGAGTTCACGCATCGACTCGACCGCAACTTGCAGCGCCATCTGTTAAAGAATTTCGGAAAATGTGCCTATCCCCTTTACCTGGGGACTATCCGCATTGCCCGAACTGCCCCTAAATAAAACATGCTATCGATACAGCCCCCAAAACGTGTGCAGTATATACGCACCCTAAGGATTTTTTACCCCCATTAAAACATCCTAAGGTCATCTGCCAGGTTAGAACCCTTAACCTTGGATTTAGAAAGCAGTTATGCTAGCCACTAGGCCGCAGGTAAATCCATATTGTATAACATTATTTTCAGCTTACTTTGAAAATGTTCATTGATCAGTGTACTTAATCATGTGTGATATGTTTACTATTTTCGTTTTTAGTCGCAATGGACGTGTTTTGTTTTCAGGCTGTCACTTTTAATTGTGCAATGGTCTGTATTCATATAATCCCTACCTTTGATTAATCAAAGAAAGGCAGGAGAAAGCTGACGAAAACACAATCCTCAAGAACAGCAGCTGGCTGCTCCAATTAACGACTGCTACCTTTTGAATGGCCCGGTCGAAAAGTATTATCAGTAGCCACTAATGAACTGCATCACTTGCTCGAGTTTCACTTCCTGTGTCATTCAAAACTGACTCATAGGCCAAATCCTTTCCTAATGCACGATAATATGCAGGAGGGCTTGGAGTATTTAAATTTCTTAGCAAACAGTGAGTAACATTTTGAATCAATTAACTTTTAAATGTGACAGATATTTCTTGATTGAAAAAAAAAAAAAAAAGCCTTTTTCTTAAAAGCAAATCTCCAAATTGGGATATATATTGTTCATTAGACTACCGAAAGGTATTATAAACTTTTCTTTTTCTTTTATTACCTTTACAATCGTATACAATGTACAGCAAATGCATAACTAAACAGAATTGTACCTTAATTTAAATTATACAACATAAACATAGAATAAAAACATTTTATAAAAAAAAAAAAAAATGTACCACAGTATTGTATGCTTAGGTCGTTTAATATTTTTTGTATGATTGCCAGTATTTTTTATAAGCTGATTTTTTTTTCCATACACAAATAATACATATATCTAGTCCATAGCTTTATGGATGGATTTGTCAATATTTATTTTATTAAATAGTTTGGTTTATATGTTATTTTTATTCTGTGATATTTGTTCTAGTAAGGGTAAACTACATAACAGAATATTTTTGTATCTGTAATAATAATATAATCTGTAATGTTTGTAAACCTTCAATGTCCACATAAATATTCAGATATCGATTATCACCTTGAATAGATTTTTTTCTAATAAAAAAGACGATAAATAATGGTAAAATAAATATTTTTTGTATTCTCTCAATTAGACACTTCTTCTCAGAAGGCAAAAAAAAAATTAACTGGCAGTTACGAAATAAATTAGTTTTTTTATATAATTTTATTTTGTTTATGTTTAAGCTTTATTTCTTGTTCAATTTCGTGACACACATATGAAGAAACTAACCACCGGCAGCACCCCAAGAAATATTTGATATCGAAAGTTCCGAAGGCAATTCTTCCAGACACTTCGGAAAGAGAAACCAATAATTAAAACTAGGTGGTTAACGTGGGTATAGAGATTGTCGTGGAAATATTGGAACCTAGTTTGAGCCAAATCAGCAATTAGATATAACTTAAAGACATGATGGTCAAGTTTATTGGTGGCTATTTGGAGGGGTAAACATTTTTAGAAGGATTTTGGATTGGAAGGATTGAATACAAGAAGAATTCGAAGGTTTAGTAAATCCCCTAAGCTCTGTACTGTATGTACAATGCCTTATAATAGTCATGTAGATAAGCTTTTTTTGAAGATGGTTGAGGCGTTTGTCGAGAAATTGTTGAAGTAGCCAAAAACGGCAATCAACTTTTTGTCGATTGAGTTCTGTTTGATGATACTAAGTAAAATTTTTGTTGAGATGGAATTCTTATGTATCAGGTCTGTTTTACATGTACAAGAGGAATATTATTTTAGCTTACTACTACAGAAAAAAAAAAATTATTAATTCGAATTTGCTGGATTTTTTTATAATTATCTTATCCTTACGCCCTACTTTAAGGTCCTTGGATTAGGGGTCGACAAATGCGAGAATACATTTAAATATGTAAATAATATATCTTATTTATCCAGTAACGAGGGAGCTGTGTTTTAACTTTTTACAGACTTGCAGCTAATCGTTAGATTTCGTTACGAAACATGCAAGTCAGAATTGTTAAAACCAATCAGGAAATTCATTGTAAAATTATGCAATGAGGACGTCACTCGGTTACACATTAAGTAACCTCTAAAAATAAACTGATACCGTAAGCTCATAAAGTAACGTGGATAACAAGAATCAATGATGTTACGAAACGACCGTCAAGTCATTGTGATCCCGTATTATTAACCGTTCTTCAGAACTACTGTCTTAATTGTGATATGGGTTTTTTCTTTTATTTTTACATCTTCGAAAGAGAAACCACACTGCAATTATGCGCTAAAAGGTGAGAATTCACAAAAGACATTCCGAAAGAGATACGTAAGTAATCTCAGAAAAGGATGAGTTAAAAGCCAAGAGATGTAATGAGTGAAGTGATTTTTTAGTGGTTACTCGGAGAGAAAGTTCAAAGAATACAAAAGCTAAAATAATTGAGGAAATGGAAAACTATTACTACCCTCTTAGAGATATGGTCAGATCATTAACATAAGTTATTAGCACTTCAAGCTGCTTCACACAGTTACAATTTAAATGGGATTTGATTTTTTTTAAAAGTTCAATTTGACTTTAATTCCTTCTTTACTTAATTAATGCTGCTGTGGCTAATCGGACGATGCTACAGTGGGAGTCCTAAATTTTGCCTATTATTAGGATAGAGATCTTTAACGAGTACCTGACATCGCACAGGCTCGGGACCCCCTTTTAACTTCCCTTTCGAAGGACAGCATAACTAAGGATTTTTTACTCCTATCAAAAAATCCCAGGGCTACCTACGGGTTTGAACCCGGGACCTTTGGCAAAGGATCAATTTGACTAATTAAGATATTATTACTTTGGAATAATAAGTTTATCCTCATAAAATGGGTAATCCGCAGGACTATATTATATTTATTATATAACGCCTGTTCATTATTATACTTATTCATTAGCAGAAGTAAGAAACAGAAATTAGTCAATATTTTTTTTAATGTTAAACGGTTCCTATTTTATTCAGTTAATTACTACTTTATATTTCGTTTTTCGGAATGCTCCAATTATTTGTCAAAGCATACAATAAAATATATCATAAAAGAAATTATATATTGAATTATTTATGAATAATATATATTGAAACGCTTGGAAGAAACTTTTGAGTGTTTTGGAACTCTTATATTTACTTATTATATATAAATATCTGCTTAAAAATCCACTGGGAGCTGAAAATCCCAATATTAATAAATTACACAACTACCAGAATAGTTAAGTTTATTACTTGTGTCTTCAGAAAAAAAAACCCTTAATTTTATTAACAGAGATAGAGTTGAACAAATATAAGCTGTAGCAAATATATAAAACGTTTATGATTTTTTTTTTTATTATTCATTTATTTATTGATATTTACAACTGTATAAGTAATACATCAAGTAAATTAGCTGACTGAGAAATTACATGAAAAAGACAAAAAGCGAAAATGACCAATGTCATCACTCCTAGGAAATCTAAAGAAGGTCTCCAGGCCATCTTCTTTTCAGGTGCCTCGGAGGGAGTGGAGTTTTTCAAGAATTGATACCAGGTTTCAAAAAAAAATTCTTTACTAATAATTGGATTTTAATAAAGTTTTATTTGTATTATCTTTTCTTTTTTTGATATGGTTTATCTTTATCCCAACTTATTTTTCAAAGGCAGGTCTCTTTTAAAAAAAAAAAGTTCATCTCATTCATTATTAGTTATATTTCGAATGAACTTTGGTGAAATATATAGAAAGGGAAAGTATTGCGACCGTGAATATTTTTGACGTTGATTTTTCACCGAAAATGTACATTTTGGGGTCCCTTGAGTCCAAATTACCAATTCGCACTAAAATGCCTGAATGTGTGTGTGTTTGTTTGTGTGTGTGTGTGTGTGTGTGTGTGTGTGTGTGTGTGTATGTGTGTGTGTGCGGTAAGTTTAGCTTGCAAGCAAAAAGTAGCACGATAAGGAAATTTTGCATTTAAGTCAACTATACGCCCGAGATGTTCCGACAACACACACAAAAAAAAACTTGATACTATGCATTTTGTACCTTTTTGCTATTTTCTCAAAAACGATATAGACGCTATTGATTAAACTCGCAATATCAATGTAAAATTTAATGCACTTCGATAAGATGTATGTTTCATTCTGATTAAAATAGTCTGACAGGGCTTAAATGTTGATTTATTTTAATCTAAACTACCTTTAATTTTGTACATTTTATAAAAAATAGATAAATGCATAATTTGAACAAATACGATATATAACTAAAGGAGAAAAGAGCAAACATATTTTTTAATGCAATTTGTGGGTTTTGGCAGATATTTTTTTAAATTCTTTTATTGAAATTCACAACTGTACAATTTACATGGAACAATAAGTAAATGTGCTATTAACAGACAATTGGCTTGAAAAAGTCATGAGAAGAATCTACCGAGTGGTAGGACTTCAATGTTTATTTGTTCAGCAGGTCTCGAAGGTCTTTTCAGACGCCTCGGAGGATTATTGGGAATATATGTCGATTAGAGGATACGGACAAGCGGGTTTGTATGGGCGGTTAATTCGGAATGAAAGGAGGTGTATCTTTTTTTGGGCAATTTCTGTAACTAGTGGTATATTCAGGTCTCCGTGGATGAGTTTGTTGGTAACAAAGTGAGGAGCGTCGAGGATTGTTCGAAGGATTTTGGATTGCAAGGATTGGATGTGGGAGGAATTCGATGGTCTTGTGAACCCCCATAACTCAATGTCATAAGTCCACATAGGTCTGATAATGTTTGTGTAAATAATTTTTTTAAGTAAAGTTAAGAGTTTTGATCGTTTGTCAAGTAATTGTTTTAATAGTTAATTTCTACGATTAGTTTCTTGTCGTTTAACTCTTGTGTTGTAGGTTTCCACGTAAGGCGTTTGTCAAGATGAAGTCCCAGATATCGTATTTGTTCTAACGTGATGAGTGGGTTTTTTTTGTACATTAAAACAGTAGTATGTATATTTTTATATAATAATATCTTATATTATAGAAGAAATTGTAAAAGATAATAGAGAGCGTAATATAATAATATATTATATATAATATAATAATACACAATATTGTCATAGGTAATAATATTATACATAATTTAATAATTTATAATTTATGCCTACTTTCCATCTATTTTAACATTCAGAGATGAGAAAAAAAATTAGAGACTAATCATTCTTGAGATGCTTCTATATTTCTGATTCCTAGACTCAATCGCATCAAGTGAACTGGACACACCTTGATTCGCCTACATTCTTTCAAATAGTAGATCCACATCCAGGCAAAAAGAAACAGAGCGAAAATTATACAGAAGGCTATAATAAAACAAATACACGTTAGGATATACTGCAATTTGCTTGATAAATCACCGAGGCAGAGTATAATAGCCTGGTTGAGCGAGGAGCAGATTGAGCGGGTCCGAATCTCCGACGGGATGATGAAAGATGTATTTATGGTCGATATCGAGATTAACCAATGATTTTGGCCTCCGGCGACAGCCTTTTCGCCATGAGATCTATTTTATAACCCACATTACGCAGAAAATGAAACAAAAACTTTTTAAAAATTATCTCATTATTTAAATTGGTCCAAAATATAGCTGCTATAAATGGATAGGTTCCAATATCAATGCAACTTTGTGAAAAATTGAAATAAGTATATCTGTTTTTTCTTAGTATATTTCATTACTTATTAAACGTTAATAAAGATGCGGAACGTTTGATGGATGGGAACCTTTGCATTTACATGCATCAACTTTGTATACGCAAAAATATAACATTTTCGAGTTATTTTATTAGTAACCAATTAAAGTATCTAATTTGGTGCGCGAAAAACACGACATTCATTTGCCTCCATTGTTAAAATCAACTTAAGAATTTTAAATACAGTTTGAGATGAAAAATGTGAAATAATTAATGACATCGAGTTTCGATAGAAACATTTGTTATATAAAATAACCTACGATATTATTATATACAACAATCAGTAACTATTAACGCCTTTTCATCACCCTTCATCTTTTATAACTTTGAGTATAACATAATAATTTTTCTAAAATATTTAGCTTTCCAATCCTATAATATGTATTTATATTACTGTTATGTTTAAAAAATTAGACGTAGGGAGTGATGTCCCTGCACTAAAAAATGCATCGAGAAACGCGAGTGTAATATTCCAGGAGACTACACCGCGAGGCCGAGCGCCTACACGACCTCTCGCGAAACTGGAAAAAACCAAAAATACTTATGTTCAAAAAATAATTATTACATACAAAAATATTTTTCCTCTTTCCATCTTTAGTTGGACGAAATACATAGTATATAGTAGCACTTTCGGTCAGTCGATTTTAGTAATAACATCTCGGGCGTATCGTTGTTTTAAAAATGAAACTTTTTTTCGTCCGATTTTTCGTCTTAGACTTACTACACATAAACACATAGGCCTTTTTTCTGAACTTTGTCTTTTAGACCCTGGAGGCCCAAAAACCAGTATTTTCGTTGAAAACTGGAATTCGAATTTTCCACGATCGCAATTAATTCCCTTCCTATAAATTTCATGAATAGGTAAGCGAAGCTAAAAACGATGGTAAATGCAACAAATTATGGTTATAATAAAATTCAATGCGATCTTTTTACGGCTGATCAGAAATAAGAGATGAGAGTTTGCTGACGAGTGGGTTGGAGTTGAGGGGTAATTTGGAATAAAAGGAGGAATATCTAGTTCGGGCTAGATCTGCGACTAATGGGATATTTAGGTCTTATTGAATTATTTTATTAGTGACAAAGTAATTAAGTAATAATTAAAATTTAACTTTATTTCTTATTTTTGATAAATATTCTAAGAAAAAATACCACCGATAACAATTACCATTGTCCTTTTTTAGGCAGAATTTAATGTTTCTAATGAAAAACAATAAACAGACCCAATAACTGATAGTTATTTCAAGCACCCATAACTTAAAATAGGTGCTACTTGTACATGTGATAACGCAATGCTATTAATAATCATACTGATATTATGGCCTAAATTTTCCTTTATGATGACAATTTATCAACTTCAGTTTAATTCTACAACATAAATAAACTATTATATTAAGGGCTTTAACACTTTAAAGCTACCGATTAAATAAATACATTCCTACTAATTTTGAAGATAGAGCCAAAACATTATGACATAAAAACAAACGCCATCAAACAAACCGAAATCGGGTTTCCCAGATTACAAAAGAATAAAATACTCATACAGGAGTCACCTCTTCTGACCGACCTAACGGAACTGAGAAGTGTCCGGTAATCCTGGCAATAAATATGTCTTGGGAATTTCCATTTGGAGGCGGTGAGGTCTAATTTATTCTAAAGATCCGGCCAAAACTGATTCAGTAGCAGATCTGATGCACAACGGGCGATATTTTAGCACTCATATTAATACCAGAGCTTTAATAAAACCTCCAATGTAGAAATCGACAAATATTATTAAATCAGTTAATAATTAAATTGTTCAGAAATATATTGTAGCTGCGTATTGAATAAAGGTTTTAATGAATTTTCGGTAATTCTAGTTTATACTGAGTATAACTAACGCTAATGTTTCTAACGCTTTAATCAACTTTATTATCAACATATTCGCTTAATTATTCTTACTAAGAACGCTGCAAATTATAACTGTTTATAAGGCTGTTGAAAAGCAATTAAGTAATATGAAAAGCATCATATCATAACACAACCACTGATTTCAAAACGCAATATCTAAGCTAGTTGTTAACCAAATTCAATTATTCTTTTTTCATTTTGTCCAAATTTTGTTTTGGGAATAGCACTGGGATCTCCTGGAACCCTGATTTGCTATCTATTTGTGAATAGCAAAGATTAGTTTATCGTTACTGAGTGTATAACGTAAATCATTAGTTCAAGATAATTATTTTGATGCTAATAAAGTTTCTATTCATTTTCATTGTATTATTGACATGTGATACGTGTTGTTTTTTTGTTTATCGCGCTTTACTGATTCTAAAACTCTACACACATTTTTCTCTATCATTAAAAATAACACACTTTAAAAATATAATCTATTAACAGAAAGAAAAATCCTTAAAATGTATCTGGATACAGTAAAACGAAATAATTCAGAAACTATTTTGGCAAAACATGTAACTAAATTGAGGTTAGTTATAAAGAATACAAAAAAAAAAAAAAAAAAAAAAAAAAACAACTCAGAATTAGGGTATAACTGTTTGCATAGTTTTATTTTATTTTTGATAATAAACTTTTTAATCGACGAAGAAAAAATTGAAGCTTTTCGTTTCGTTACGTAGAATCCTGAATAAAAAAAAAAAATTCGTCTGTTCACCGTCCTTCGTACTCAGTACACTTTGATATTTTCCCTGAATATAAATTGGCAGTTTTGCTTGTTCAAATTTATCAAGCTTTTTGATCAATTTATTTCAATAAACAATTTTTTTTTTTCTTATCCTCTAATTTTATTTACAATAAACACATATACATTCTTAACCTATGCATATACAGTAATAACTGATATAAACATTTCACGGCTTAGGCCTCGTATTGCCCGAAGGCAAAAATTTAAATTAATTTTCTGCACAGCTATTAAGTGGCACTGTTCTCTTGAAAGACGTTTTCGCCGGGCGAAGAGGTCTGCACTCTGAACCTACCCCTAACACTCATGATAGCCAATAGAATGATTCCTCCCCATTAGGAAATTGCAAATAACATCTTAAAATGATTTTGGGCAAAAAAAAAACTATTATTATGTATTCTTGTTATAATATATTTTTTATATTGTATGTCCTGTTTGAGAAATATATAAAGGATTTTGAAAATAAACAAAAAAAAAAACTATATAAATTGTTAAACCATAATATAATAATTAGGAAATAAACCATTGTATAATCATTGTCTGCAATTTTTTTTCTATTTAATAAAAAAGAAACATTATGGAAAAATTAGAATTATCGTTTGTTAAAAATAATGCAATTAGACATTTATCTTTTCATGTTTTGTAAAAAAACTTAGTGAAAACCAAATTCTGCCAAAAAAAAACAACATTATCATAAATAATTAACACGAACATGCATACCAGGAATCTCTATACAAGAGTGAAAAATACAGTTGAAAAGCAACAAAATCTTTTATCAAGTACACTTCTAGAAATAACTGCTTAGAAATATTGTTTTTTTATTTAAATATATTTACAACTGTATTATTATATACATCTAGTAAATGTGATGTACATAGTAAACTGACATGAAATACATGAAGAGACGCCACCCATTAGCAGCACTCTAAAAATATTTTAAACGAGAAGGGTTTTGGGGTCATCTTCTTTCCAGAATTCCTTGTTTGTTCCTTAGGGATGATGCCATGTCTTTAGAAAAAAAAATTCTAAATTTATTGTAATTTATAATTCCAGACGGCAATGGCCATTAGAGATAGAGGTTGAACAAATATACACTATTGCAATTATATAAAAGGTTTATAACTATTAGACTAGAACATTGAGGAATTAGAGGAAAAACATTGACAGGCTAATTGATATCACAATATTTTATTGCTCCAAAAAAACTATATTATTTATTTTTATGCATCATTGGAATCAAAATCATCCCATAAAATGATGAACTTAAAAACAAAATTCAGTATTATTTTGCGAGAACAGATCTTACATGAAGATGTTGACATAACTATACCAGAATAAATGCACCAATTACAGCAATAATGCAATTTGCAGGGCTATTTATCTTTAATATACCTGATTAGTTGCATTTATTTTACAATAAGTTCTTTTTTAATGCAAACCTTTAATAATATTGACATTCAGTAAGTGTGGTGGATTTGATCTTGTGGTGTCTTAGAGTATGAATAATACAGAGCGGCATCTCTTACCAGCTTGATTTCTATTTAAGACAGAAGGTCCCTCATCCAACTTCTTTTCAACTTTCTACAGATATTGTGAGACATATTGGTAGTGGCAGTGGTTTGTATTAATGTGATAGTATGTCCGTATAAGTTGTAGTTAAAACCTTTGGTAAAATATCGGAATCTATTCGTTGGTATTCGTCCTGTAAAGGTCTGTATGAAGAGTAATGTTCTAACGTAACAAAGTGAATTTTTTTATAGTCCTAAATTCAAAAATTTTAATTCTATGTAAGTATTTTTTTTCTGTTTTATTGTCTCGAATATATGTGATTCGTAACCCAAATTATTTTTGGAAATTATGAGTGTGTTCAATTAATGTTTAATTTTAATTTTGAACTTGTTGAAAGTAGTGAATATATATGTTTTAGCGTTATCTGTCGGTTCTTCATATATGGGCCCTTAAATTAAGTTATGACACAAAACCTGAAATTTACCTTCGTTATTCATTATATTTGTTTTGTAATTCATGGCAAAAAAAAAAAATGAAAGTTCTAATGCCAAACCAAAAAATTTATAATGATGAAATATAGGCCATCTTTCAACAGAATCTTCAAGAATTTGTTGGCCGTTAATGTTATTATTGTTTAGATATAGTCACATGGCAAAAGCTCCCATATGTTTGATGAGCTGGAGGTTGCAGTTCAAAGTGGATTATGTTACATGTTATGTGTTAAATTATAATAAATTATTTTGATATGTCTAATCTTCCAATATAAATTTAAACATGGCGCAGTCGAAATCGTCCTAGTGAACTGAAGAAAGAGAAGTGACAGAACATCTACTATGGAATTCAATAAACCCTCGCAATTGGAAGTTAATGTGGATAACCTGTCCGAGAGCTTTAGAAGATTCCGGACTGAGGTGGAAATTTATTTCGTGGCCACAGAAACTGAGAAAAAATCAAGAGAGGTCCAGGTAGCACGGCTAAAAAACTTGTTGGGATCCGAGGGGTTAAAGCTATATTCCACAATAACGACATTAAAGCCAGGTGCAGAAACAGTTAATTTAATTTTAGATGTCCTTGACAAGCATTGTACCCCAAAGAAAAATGAGACAATGGTGATTCATAAATTTTTTAGTAGGAAGCAAGCAGCAAATGAACCAATTGAACGGTATTTTACGGATCTCAAATCTCTAGTTGCACCTTGTGAATTCGGTGACCAGGAGGAAAAATTATTAAAATCCCAAATAATTCTTGGACTTTATGACAAAAGTACTCAAGAAAGACTTTTGAGAGAGGACCCTTCATTGGAAAAAACTGTTAATTTTTGTAAAACCGTCGAAATGGCAGAGGAAAATTTAAGGATCATCAGGGGACAGGAAGAACGACGGCAGGAAGTCTTCAAGTTGGCAAGGGCAAGTAACAGCAAAGAGGTGGTAAATAGCAATAATAAACAACAAACTGTAAATAAAAATAAATATATAGATTGCACCCGTTGTGGGCAGAAGCACTTTAGGTATCGTTGCCCTGCATTTGGCCAAAAATGCTTTAAGTGCAATAAAATGGGTCACTGGGCCATAATGTGTGGCAGAAATTCAAAACAAATTGAAAATCTGGGTGTTTCTGACCACAATGAGGCATTTGATGGTGATTTTAGTATCGGAACCATCAAACTAAACCAAATAAACAAAAACAAAAATAGTCAATGGTTAGAAAATATAGAAATTAACGGCAAAATAATTATATTTAAGTTAGATACAGGTGCTGAAACAAATGTTTTATCATTGAAACTACTGACTGATGAGTTAGGAATGGACAGTTCTAATGTCTCCAAAACTACTATTGTGTTGGAGGCATTTGGAGGATACAAGATCAAACCTGTTGGGGTTATTAAATTGCAGATAGGAGCTCAGGGTAAATGTTGTACAGCGGAATTCATTGTTGTGGAACAAGATGTAGGCTTTCCCATAATGGGACTCCAAACGTGTTTGGATTTAAAGTTAATAAAAAAGGTATATAATATTAAGACTACAGACTTATCAGAATTTTTGAAGCAAAATTATGATATTTTTAAGGGTTTAGGTTGTTTTCCAGACTTGTGCTCATTAAAATTAAAAGAGGGTGCCATTCCAAAATCAAGCCCTGCTCGTAGAGTTCCCTTTAAAATTAAAGATAAATTAAAAGAAACTTTAGTAAATTTGGAAAAGAATAAGGTTATTGCAAAGGTTGACAGTCCAGGGGAGTGGGTTAACAATATTGTTATAATAGAAAAACAAGACTCATCATTGCGAATTTGTATAGACCCTCAGCAATTAAATAAATACCTTATTAGAGATTATTATGAAATTCCAACAATGGAGGATATTGCGGTGAAACTTGAAAATAAAAAAGTTTTTTGCCTTTTCGATTTAAAACAGGGCTTCCATCAACTGCTTTTGGATGAAGCTTCGAGTAATATGTGCTCATTTAGTACACCTTTTGGTACTTATAAATATCTTAGAGCACCATTTGGTTTGTCAGTATTGCCTGAATTGTTCCAAAAATTGACCCAAAAGTATTTTGGTCATTTACAGGGAGTAATAGTTTACTTTGATGATATCCTGTGTGCTGCAGACTCTGAGGAAGAATTACAGGGCATTGTGGACAATGTTATGAGTGTGGCTCGAAAATATAATATTAGATTCAATCCTGAAAAAGTTCAGTATTTTGTTAAAGAGGTTAAATTTTTGGGATCTTTGTTTAATGAAAAGGGGCATAGGCCGGATCCTGATCGTATACGTGTTATTAAGGAATTAAAAGCACCTAATAGTGTCAAGGAATTGCAGAAAATGTTGGGAATGGTGAATTTTTTGCGTAGCCACTTACCTAACCTATCACAGGTGTTATCTCCTTTCCGACTGTTACTAAAAAAGGGTTCAGAATGGTTATGGACTTCATATCATGATGAGAAGTTCCTTGAATTAAAAGAGCTTATTGGAAATGCCACACTATTGAGGTCATTTGATCCTACTAAACCGGTGGAAATCCAAGCTGATGCCAGCAAGGATGCCCTAGGGTGTGCACTTTTTCAGGAGGGTAAACCCATTCTTTTCGCTAGCAGGTCATTAACCGATTGCGAGTGCAACTATGCACAGATCGAAAAGGAAATGCTTTCTATTGTGTATGCATTCACAAAATTTCATAAATATGTTTACGGTCATATTAGCGTTACTGTTTTTTCTGATCATTCCCCTCTAACATCGATTTTTTCAAAGGATATAAATAAGATGGTCAATAGTAGAATAAAACGAATGAGATTGAAGCTGTTACCTTATCAGTTCGAGTTAAAATACCTTCCGGGAAAATATATGTACATAGCAGATTTTTTGTCCCGTAATTTTGTAAAATCTGACTCTAATGATGATCCATCTATGCTGGAGAGGGTGCATTGTTTAGGAGCTACGATAAATTTCACGGAGGATAAATATTCTCAATTTGTGGTAGAAACCCAAAAAGACTCGTCTCTTTCACAGATAGCTGAATTCTATCATAATGGATGGCCATCGAAGCTGAAATCATCTGTGACTCCCGAAGTAGTTCATTTTTATAAGCTTCGTAATAATATTTTTGAAGAAAATGGTTTATTTTATCTGGAGAATAGGTTAATTGTCCCAGCTGCGTTAAGGCGTTTTATTTTAAGTCTATTGCATGAGACCCATTTAGGATTAAACAAAATAAAGAGCACTGTAAAAAATTTTTTTTATTGGCCAGGAATAATGTCAGATATTACTAATTTGGTCTCAAGTTGTATTGTGTGCCAAACCTTTCAACGGAGTAAAATAAAAGAAGAGCTGCTACCTCATGATATTCCGAATATCCCATTTTATAAGGTCGGGCTTGACATAGCTGAATTTGGCAGGAATTTTTTTTTAATCCTTGTTGATTACTACTCTAGATGGGTGGAAGTAATCTCAATAAAAGATAAATCGAGTGCAACTATCATAGAATCACTCAAGCCTATTTTTGCAAGATTTGGCATTCCAAGGATCATTATTGCAGATAACAACCCTTTTGGCTCAGCCGAGTTTAAAAATTTCGGGCAGAAATGGGCTACAGAAATTAAAACAGTAAGCCCTCATTATCCTCAGAGCAATGGCCTTGCAGAAAAGTACGTTGGTATTGTCAAATCTATGTTAAAAAAATGTCAGGTTAGCGGCCAAGATTTTAATTTATACCTTCTAAATTACAGAAACTCACCAGTAGCAGGTTTAACTAGTTCTCCTGCTCAATTATTAATGTGTAGATACCTAAGAACCAAATTACCAATTCGCAATGATGACCTTCTTCCAAAACCTGCCATAAATAATAATAGTAGTATGCAAAAAGATAAGCAAAAAACTGTATATGACAAGAATTCTAAATCTCCCGATAATTTTGTTCCTCGTGAACCTGTGTTGATTCAAAACAAATTTACGAAATTATGGTCTCCGGGGTTCATTGTAAAAAAATTAGATTTCCGATCTTACATAGTTGATATCGATGGGAAACAGTTTAGGAGAAATTCTAGGTTTATTAGAAAATTCAAAGAACAACCATTTTCTGAGATAGCTTTAAATAGGGATGATATAAATTTTCAACCCCAGCTAGCTAAAACTAATCACAATGATTTAGAGTTATCTGAAATGAATAGTGATGATGATTTAGAAAATGGGGATAACCTAAATGTAACAGCTGAGGATAGTTTGGGTAGAGAGGGGAGAGATAATGCTGATAATAATTTTGTAGTTAACCATGAAGGTTATGAAGGTTACCAAACTATGTCAGGAAGAATAATAAGAAGGCCTGTAAGATTTCCAGATTGAAGACACTTGTCAGTCTCTGTCTAAAACTGTTAATTTTTGTAAATTACTTAGATTAGTGTTTATATTTTATTGTATCTTATATTATGTTGTGTTCTTGATTTATGTTTGCTGTATATAGGTGTATTGTTTTTTTTTGTATATTTAATCAATGTTTCCTGTATTTGTATTATATTAGATATTAGTATTGTATTATGTTTCTTAGAGCTATAATATCCATATTATTTATTTTGTAAATTTTTAGTTAGTGTATCAATACTTAAAGGGGAGGATGTTTAGATATAGTCACATGGCAAAAGCTCCCATATGTTTGATGAGCTGGAGGTTGCAGTTCAAAGTGGATTATGTTACATGTTATGTGTTAAATTATAATAAATTATTTTGATATGTCTAATCTTCCAATATAAATTTAAACAATTATTAGGTATATCAATAAGGAGTTATAAAAACAAATGTAGATTAAGTTTTAATTTATTTATTTTCATATAAAAACCAAAAACATTACCTTTTAAATACATATATTTAATCTTAAGGAAAAATTGCTATGTTTTCATTAATATGACAATACTGTAGTAAAATAATATAAACTAATTAATATTAGTCTAGAATTAATTTATAAAATATAATGCTTATAAAAGTTTCGTTGGTATTTGGTCACAGGCTTATCACCTCCTTGTATGGCCGTGGACGTAGAAGCACTTTTAATTGTTTTCAATATAATCAAAATCATATTTCTTTTTCTAATAACTTTATTAAATAATTTTATTTGCAAATAAGTTGAAATAATAATATGAAAACTAGAATATTACCTCAATCATACAGTCGATTAAATTCAGCAATTCATTATATATTATAAAAAAATATATATTTTAGAAATTAGTTCGAAATTGATACCTACCGAAAGACGTACTCATGCATTTTCAACAGACCAATTATTATCTATTAGATCAATCAGATTTTTTTTGTTTAAATCTATAACTGAATACGTTTTATCTGAATACATGGCGACTAAAGTTTACGACTATGAATCACAATAAACGATCAAATATCTAATCATTGATAACTAATTAATGTTTAGGATAATCAATATTTAGATTTTTTCTAATAAATCAAAATGACATTACTTATCAGTGTGACATAAGTTAAAATAGTAAAATGGTCATCAATCATTGAAAAAACCAATGCTATCTAAACATCAAAATACATAACTAAACATTATCCAATAAAACTATGATGTCTATCATAATAAAAATAAAGGAAAATCAAAGATTCATTTCAAGTATTATCAAATAGAACTCATTACTTCACAGGTAAAATGTTAGGAAAACCAATAGACATTTTGACAAACATAAGCGCGAAAGGGTTGCTAAATTGGAATTCACAGTAAATTCTCACTTCAACACAGCAATATTAGAAAATTACAGAAATTTAGAATTACACAGACTTCGCAGATATGGTATAAGAAGGTGTTAAAGATATAATTAAAATATAGCTATATTTAAAATGTAAAAGATTCTCTCCTAATATTCATCTAAACTATTTTCTTTTCAAATATTAAACTGAATGGCGAAGCAATTCATTGAATTAATATAATATTTCATTTAAAACAACGACGATTCCAATACTACTTTCGTAAATTTACTATAGACTCTTACAGTATAATATGCTTGTATTTTTGATTTATTTATTAATTGTATTTTTTTTTTTTTTTTAATAACTTGACTCTATGGTAATAAGAACCAAAAAGAAATTTTTTTTTTCTACCAGTTTGGTTGTATTTTAGTTGTTATATAAACTCAATAGTTTATAATCAATACAATTATTGGTACGATCTAACTGATAATATTGAAAAAGTTGTATCTTCGTGCGAAAAAATAATAAAATTAATAAGTGATATGCAATTTTTTTTTTTTTTTTTTTCATGATTTCTAATTTGTCATCATTTGTCTTGCTAAATATCATGAACGATTATATAAGGATATGATAAGCTTATGATAAGGAAATAATATCAATGGTATGAGGCGAATCATATAATTTTTTTTTTCCTATAGGTCCATCGATCCAACCAGGGATGAACTTTTAAGTTCTACTGACCAATTCCTGCATCTGCCACCCTAAGGACGTTCCTATGGACGGATACCGAAACTCTAGAGAGGGTTTAAATAAATGGTTTTGGATTTATTTTTTATGACATTCTTTTCATAATCTTTCCATTTTCTAATCTACCACGAAAATCTTACAGAACGACTCAACCGACACACATTACTATTTCCAATTTTAGTATTTACACATGTGTATCTTGCCATTTTATTTTTTGCCATTACATTTACACGAGGAATTAATAACTTGACTATGAGGTAATAAGAATCAAGCAGAATATTTTTTTTTCAAGAATAATTTTGTTAGAACTCAAATAAATATTTAAAATTATATTTTAAATATCAATACTGGTTAATAGGGAGTTCCTAAAGCACGACTGTAACGCTTTTAGGTTTCAAATTAAATCATTATACCATAAATATTAATCAAAACCTAAGAAAAAAGGGGTAAACTGAATCGATAATATTTAAAAACAATAATATAGCAAAAAACAACTTGAGAAATATGTTTTTACATGTATCCATTAATAAAATTCAATTTTTGCCCCTCATCCATAACTTAAAAGCAACCTATGCCTAAGAAAATAATTATTGATTTAACCATAAAAACCAAAGAGTTTGATTTACCAAAAGTCTTAGAGCTTTCCATTAGCATTTTATTTATGGCTTTTATAGATTTTTTAATTGTATTATAATCATGCAATTTCAACCACGATAAGCCTGTTTTTCACGATCTGAATACTAAATAAAATGAAAAATCCTCAGAAAAATTGGTAATGAAAAATTATTGTTAGTTATTAAATTTATATATTAAAAAAAAACGATCAAGTAAATGAAAACCTCCCTGGGAGCAGCTTTTTTAAGTACAGCGCTCTTTATTTTAAATAAAAGTTAGAGATTACAATTAGTATATAGGTAATTAGTTAACTATAAGGTTAAAAAAAAAAAAAATGGAAAATACGTTTATTCAGTATATGAAAAAATGGTGGAATTTTATTTTTATATTAAAATTTGCTATTACTATTGTTTTTAACAAAAATATTTTAAAAGAAATTGAAAAAAATTACAAAAGCATAAGTTTTATCTATTATTTTTTTATTATAATCATACTATTTCGACCACAATAAGCCTATTTTTTTTTACATTCCGAATACTAAATGAAATTAAAAAAATCCTCAGGAAATTTCGTAATGAAAAATTATTGTTAATTATAGATTTCATATAATAAAAAAAAAATAATAATAAAAAGCTTTAAGGGAAAAGTCGCAAAATTGGAGAGCTTGTATTTTGACCTCAAGAACTTCTACAACAAAAAGAACCTATCCATCAAAGCCAAAGTCCGACATTATAACACCGTTATCAAACCCGTGATACTCTATGGGACAGAGACCTCCTGCCTCCCTAGCTTAGAAAAACTTCTGAAGGTAGAAAGAAAAATACTTAGGAAGATCTATGGGCCCAACAAGACACCCGAAGGATACAGGCTAAAGTCCAACAAAGAAATATACCTTGACAACAAAAGTCTGGAGATCGACATCAGGGTAAGAAGGCTCGAATTCTATGGGCACATGATGAGGATGAGCCCTGAAAGGTTAAACCGGGAAATCTTCCGACGATTCCACCAGCGCAAGAACACGACTGGTTTTTTCAAGCAGATCAGGGTCGACATGGATTAAGCAGGACTGAAGGATTCAGACTGTGGGGATAGAGAAGCCTACAGAAGTTCACTGAACAATATAAAGGACTTCGTGGTCAAAGAACGCCAAAAAAGGGATTATGCGTGGTCGGAGGAAAGAAAGCGCAAACATGCGGAGGTTATGAGGGAAGTATGGAAGAGAAGGAAGTCGAGGAAGCAAACCTGAACATGATATTCGCGTGGTCTTCAAGGCCTTTTCGCGCCCAAAAAAAAAAAAAAAAAAAAAAAAAAAAATGGTTAAGTAAATAAAAACGAGATAAATTACCCAACTTATCTAACATTCAGAATCAAAGCTGGGTTCACTCAGTCTTTTAGAAATATCCTTATAGCCGTTTATATGATTGGAGTTCAGGGCGGTCTCAAACACGAAAGTAAGGTCGCGATGAATCAGATATGCCCGCTCACCGAAAACCACTTATGCTGACTAAAAATAGAACGCAAACTCACTTTCATCTTACGAAATTAATTTCGAACAATGTACTATATTTTTTTTTTTAATTCAGCTCAAATTTTTTAAATACGGTAAGTACCAGAAACAGCCTCAGCACATGAATTCGTTAGAGAAGAAATGTAGGAGTCATGAACAGGCGATATTATATTTTTTCATATCTTACATGAAAAAAAATCTGTATAAATAAATTTATTTATAATTGAGATTAAGATTAAACGTAAGTAATTTTAAAGTTTTAATTAATGAAGTTCAATAGACAATTATTAGTTTAAATCACAGAAACAAAAAATAGGGAAATTATCTAAAAAAAAATGAATATATGATGCTTTTGAAAAATGCAATTTTAAAGCAAGGTATATTAAAATTAGACATACAACCTCATGCAATTTATTTATTTACTTTTTAAAACTCATGAAACTTTTATTATGTAATTATTTCTTAACTGCTCTATTTAAAACATAAACATCAAAATAATTTATATTTAATTTTTTATTTTATTAGGATTTTTTTTTAAAACTTTGAACTAATGAGATTTACATATTGTTCTAGTAGTCCTCTAAAAATTAGTTCTGTTCCAAATAAAGACGAGATAACTTTTTAAGTACCACGCCCATTATTATAAAAAATGGAAAATAAGTTTTTTTTTGTTAGTCAAATTTGCTATTACTATTATTTTAGACAAAAATATTTTAAAGAAATTGAAAAAGAAATGTATTTCATAAATGTTCTTAAAAGTATTATATTTCATAAGTTGTAATTATTTATTATTGTTTTATTTCATACATATGGTCCGGATAAATCCGAAAAGCTCTAAGCTCTTTTTGAATCTGTCAGATTTTAGTATTCCTTAAAAAAAATTTAAAAAACAAGAAATTTAAAGAAAAATAATAGAACCAATATATATATATATATGTAATAAAGTTTACTTTGATTTTTAAATTCGGTATAACCATTATTTCAAATTTAAATTAAAAAAATCAAATGTAATTAATTAAATTTTATTTTTAAGTATTACTGTACATAAGCATTAGTCTTATTTTATTTTTTTCTGACTTCAATTCTATAATATTGCTTTTTTTTTTTGCGTATGGTGAGAATGAATCCTTACAGATCTAATTCATATTTTCTTTAAATCTGGTAAATTTTATAATCCCCGCAATAAAAAGAAAAAAAATAAACTAATGAAACGAGGGACAATATAATGAAAGAAAATAATTAGTGATATTGAAATTTATTTTTATTTAAAATGTTGCTATTGCCATAATTAAAAAAAGGTAATTTGTTAAATTTTATTTTGAAGTACTATTTTACTTAAGCAATAATATTAATCATTATTTTTATTTTTTAGCTGACTTTAATTCATAGATTTTTTTTTTTTTTCATCCGCCATTTATTTCCTTCTTTGGCCTGAGGGCCTTTTTAATGTGCTAATATCTTATAATTCTACACTGTTTTAGTTTTGTTTATTTATTTATTTTTTTACTTCTCATATATAGTGCGAATAAATTAATATTGTCTTTTTATAAAGCAAATTTTATAATCCGTTAATAAAAAAAAAAAAGTATTTTATCATTATCACTATAAAGAGGTTATATTTATAAATTATATTTAAATTAGTCACTGAACACTATTATAATTTTATGAACACTTTAAAAAAAAAATAGTAATATGTAAACTTTTTTTTTAAATCTTCTTACAGCAGCCTTGTGTAGTAATGATAGAACACGCGTCTTCCTTGAAGGCATGAGGAATCCAAGAGCTTGTGAGAACCCCGAGGCAAGACGGCACCCGAACCAGGATCACAGGCACCCGCCGAACGACGAGCGGATCCAATGTTACAGAAGAGCATGAAGAGGGTGACATCTCCATCGGCGACCTAACGGTGGTCCATCAGCGGAAGATAATGCCATCCGGGCAGACAAAGAAGAGGACTGACCGGGAAGATGAGGTGGGGGGTGGTGCCCCACTCCTAGCTATATATAGCCTCCGCGGCGTCTTCCTCGCCACAGTGTGCCAATGTTTGTGTGACTTTAGAAGCAGCAGTGAAGATGTGGTCCTTACCCTGGGCATTCGTAAGTACAAATATCTTAATGAGGAAGGAGAGGATGGCAGGCAGGGCACGCTATGGCAAAGGGGTAGTCAGGCGTTGAAGTCTCCCTGACGGTAGCGATACGTATAATCCCAATATTGCCAAGGGATGTTGGAAATAGATCTTGTTTTTTTTTTTCTTCTTTTATATATATTTCAATAGAAAAAATCGAAAAAATGTATACTAAGGAATATTCGAAAACATTTTTTTTTTTATTATTATTTTATATACAGCAATTAATACAAAGCATTTTGGAGGTACCACGAAAAAAAATTAGAAACAAGATGGATTAAATTAAAATTTACTTTTCCATTTATTAAAAAAAAAATCATGTTTATAACTACTAGACATAAGTTTCCAGTAAAAAAAATTAAATATTTTTTATTAAATAACAGTTTAAAAATTTAAGAAAAATTTTACTCCTGAACTAAAAATACAAAAATGTTGCTTTCCAAAGAATTGGTAAGTCAGCGAGAAAATCTGTAAAAACCCATAAGACTCCGGAATTCAGAACACAAACAATTATATTAATTGAAAAAAAAAACAAAACATTATTTGTAAAAATATATATTTTTGAAGAATCATTTCTCCATTTTGATTTTTTTTTTTATTAAACTAGTTAAAAAAAAAAGAATAAGAAAAACATTTGTTACTGAATTTAAAATATCAGTAATAAACCTTTTCGTTGAATTTAGATTTTAGTTGAGGATTGTAATCTGACTCTCTGAATAGGTCGAAAATAATTGTTAACAAAAAAATCAACTTACGTTTTAATAAAAAAAGTAAGATATGTTTAAAGGTATTCATTTAAAAATTATAATAAAAAATTCTTGGTTTTGGGTTTTTGATTTTGCCTTTATAAGTATAAATAAAACAGAAAAATATTATATAATGTGTATAATTATTTATAAATAGAATATAAAGTAGAATAAGCCCGTGCTAAAGTTCTTCATCAAATCTGTAGAAAGACCAAGAATATCTTTCTGTTACTCCTGGTGGTAGAAAAAGACAAAAAATAAGACTAATAATGTGTATAATTCATACATTACTAATCCACAAATGTATATATATTAACATTATAACATCATAATCATATCATCATCATAAGGAGAAATATGCTTCGAAATTTTTTTTCTTTAATTTCAATCAATCCTATATTTTTTATAATATTTTTCTATTTATTTTTCCACCAAGATTTAAAATAACAATTAATAATCTGACTCCTGTACTTTTATGTAATGAAGGAATTCAGAGTAGATTATAGTATATATAGTGCTCATTTCCTTTTTGTTTTTCGACTTTTAAAAAAATATTAATTTATTTATTGATGAACATCTAACCTTTTGGGTCATTATTCACAATGTTTTATTAATTTTAAAGGAAACTAATAAGAACTATTAATTAAAATGAGACAATTTAACATTAGAATTATTTTCTAGGTTACATATTTGTTGGTAGAGTATATATATATATTTATATATAGAGTATATATATATATATAATATATATATATTATATATATAATAGCATCGCATGCTTTCTTTAAAAATGTATAAGGGATCAAATTAGACACAAACGAAAGAGACTGACGTGAGACTTAATAGACTATACGGGAGGAAGAGCACGAAGATTGGAC
Source organism: Piezodorus guildinii (assembly GCA_023052935.1). Classification (NCBI taxonomy): domain Eukaryota; kingdom Metazoa; phylum Arthropoda; class Insecta; order Hemiptera; family Pentatomidae; genus Piezodorus; species Piezodorus guildinii. The sequence goes on along the minus strand of CM041292.1, from coordinate 30,858,802 downwards.
GATATAACCCACTCGAAGGAAGCACGGAACTCCAACACGCCAAACCGGGGTCTAAGGATCTGAAGACCTTGGTAGTGTCTGCCCGGAATGTCAAAGAGTTTTGCTTCGGGCCTTGCCAACTGAGGGTATGCCAAACCTATCTCAATAATCCTTTCTGGAGAGCTGGATTCCAAAGCTAAATATCTTTCTTTAATAGGATAATTGTAAGATCATGACTTGTTGTAGTTTAATAATAGCGCCTGATTCAGCTGTTGTTCACGAGTCCTTTGTAATTACAGAAAGGACCTTCGATTTCGATGTCCAAGACGTCTTCTCAAATATATCCTTCATTCGAATGGAGGAGAAGATACATTCCGTTAGAATAAAATAATACGAAATTCATCTAAACCTTATAGATTCCTAGTATTAATAATATTCTATATTAATGGAAGGAATTAGTCCGGGTGGCGGTCATTAAATGAAACAACTAAATAGTTTCAACTATTTTATAAAAAAAAAAATAGTTGAAACTATTTAGTTGTTTCATTTAATGACCGCTACCCGGACTAATTCCTTCCAGTAATTCTCAACGGTCAACTAATTACATCCACACTATTCTATATTAAATTCGTAACTATTAGCACCTTGAACATTTCTTTATTCCTTTTTATTATTTCCTAATTTTCTCATAAAGAATTTTTTATTTAATTTTTAAGCTGGAAGAAAATAATTTAAATATGAATTTTCCTTTCAGTTTTATTTGATATATACAGATACAATTCCATGAGTCATTAAGAGCACAAGTCCTCCGTCTTGGGTTCGAGCCCGACTGTAGGGGATGAATTTATTTTTCTGTTCAAACAGCTGTGTTGATCCTGGTGCAGATAGGCCCTCCTATGGCACACCCATCCCTATAAAGTGGATACTAAATGTGATTTAGGCCTTATCCCTTCCACAGTCGTTAGATAAGTAACAGCACGAATCTTAACATATATGAACAAAAGATCATTTTTGCAAAATTAAAAATCTTAGAATAATAAAGAAATAAATGAACAAAGTATAATAATAAATTATATATGATAGTGAACTATCCCAGCTTACGATCTCAAACTGAGGCATATATTTATTTCTTCTCTTATATAAGCATCGTATAACCTCTTTAAAAGCGTTATCTATCTAATCCACCCCTTGCCTAGAAATTAGACGGTTCTAGCCTTGAAATGAATCCGTGGTCCTCAAAATAATAAAAAATAGTGATTTTTAGATGTATGCTGATTTAGCGGAATGTATTTAATGTAATAAATACAACTTATAAAAAAAAAAAAAAAAAAAAAAGCCCTCAATTCTCGTTCTGCGTCAGCTGTAGTGGGGATAAACTTAATTTTTTTTTTTTTACAGCCAATTTTAAAACTTATTAAAGACAAATATCACAACTTTCTTGGGCTTTAGAGATGATGAGATATTGATGAATTTACTAACTAAAGATACAGATTTTCCTTTCGTATAAACTCCAGTTTATTTTTTTTGTAGATAACTATAGGCTGATACAGCGTATACTTGAGAACAAATCTTTAGTTTTTTGTAGTACATTTTTATTTATTTTTTTAATTATTATTAATAATAATAACTTTAATTCACAACAGCATTCCAGAGATTTAGCGCTAATTGAAAAGAACCTTGAGTAGCAGATATTGAGAGCCAACAAACATAAGGGAAGACTAACGACTTAGACAAACAGCCATAAACGGGAACAGAACAAGCAAGAAGATAGAGACGACACTGTGCTGCGGGCTCGGTATACACACTCCCCTACAAAGCCGACCAACGTCTTTTTGCCAAGTCTTTGACCATATCCTTCACTTTTATTTCTTTTTCGTGTGTTCTTTATTGTCCGCCGCAGAGTTCTCTTGCCATTATAATCACGTACTCACAAAGACATGTCGCAGTTGCATTGTGCCCCAGCCACTGCACTCGTACCGGACCAAAGGTAATACAATTATTTATTAGCTTCACATGCTTGGAAAAATATTTGTGAAGGTTCGTACACTCAGACTGATCTAACGATTATATTTTTAATCATAAATTATTAAAGTATCAGAAAGCTTATATTCACGAATCGAGAAACTTTCTTGCGCTCTCATTATTTTAATGATAACAGTACCGTATTTTTACCTATAATCCTTTTCGTTTCTCTTATATCTAGATGTGTCTTTATGATATTATATTTAATAATATCATTCTTGTCTCATAAATTAATATATATCATAACTTTAAATAAAAAAAAAAAAAACATGTAGCTGAAAGTATGAAATGATAAACACAACACAGGTTAAAATTATAAATACTTTATTTATTCAAACAAGTCAAATAAGAAGAAATTGAATATATTTACACATTCAGTGGTTAAAACTATTTTATCTTCTTTTTGTTATTATTTTTATCAAGTTTTGTACTTGTAAACATTAAAATCAGAAATATGTGATATTGATGAGAATCTGTAATTTTCACTTTTTAAAATATATAAACATTTTATTAACTAATAACATAAAATGAAATGTTTATTAACAAATATATGTACAAGAACAGAGTATTTTACAATACACACAAGTAAGGTTTCAAGCCTACCTATTTTTAACCCAATATTTAGGGATAACCGGAAGTGGCCTCGGTCTTTTTTAAACATTTTTTTTTTTTTTTTAGATAGATTTATTGCTATTTACAACTGTATAATGATATACATCTAGTAAATGGGATACAAGATAAAAATGGCATGGATTCACATGTGGGGATACTACCCATTGGCAGCTCCCCAATTTTAAACATTTAAACTTAGAAAGCAGAAATGATAAATGACGATAGATTTCAATAAGGCTGTTTCAAAATTATATCTTCATATCAGGAGTCAATTGAAAATCGAATCACTATTAAAATGATGAATCGACATTATGTAGCAATCTGATCGGAGCGGTCCAAATGTCACTTCCTCTTAAATACAATGCACCTTCGGCGGAGCAATTGACATGGAAAATATTTTAATGAAGAGGCTTTTAATTGCGACACTCGGTTCAAATGTCGCAGCCTCATTGAGGACTCCGGGAGCCCACTTTTGCATAAAGACATGCAAAGTCCCTCCTCAGAGACACCTTGTTATACAAGATGTATGCCGCTTGTGACATTGGCGTGGGGTTATTTTGAATACAGCCGCTAAACCATAAACCGATTGTGAATTCTGTTCCCGGCCGCGGACGGCTATCTGGTCGCACGTCGGGACGTGGATGTGGGATCCACTGGCCACCTGGATCATGATTCTAGATGTCGGCGAAGATAAAACATATTTTTTTATTTATTATTTTTTAATTAAAAAATAAACCACGTCATCTTTATGCACGGTCGAACGTCCTCCAATGTATGAATTTATATATATAAAACAAGAATTTTATTATTCTTGATTTCCTTATCATAAGTAAATATTTCAGCAAGGGAGGTTATATCTTTGTTATGTTAGTTGAATGTATTAATCAAAGGACTGTTAAACAATTTGTAATTCTTCTTATAATTTAAATGAATTAGGAGTTAAACGATGCTCAAATAAAGTTTTAATTATTACAATTTGTTTGACATAAAATAATCGATTGGATAACAAACATAATTTATTATGAACCTACCTAAAATAAAGAATTGGTTAAACAGAAAAAATAAAAGTTTAGTTAAAAAAATGAGGAAAATTTACAAAAAAAAATATAATTCATTTGATTTATAAAAAAAAAAAAAATCGATTAACCAAACTGTAAAAAAATAAGTTTAAAAATTGGGTTAATGTGTTAGTATTACTAATAATGATATAAAAAAAAATTAACAAATATAACGAGAAAAAAAAATTAAGGATAGTTAGCTGTCCATAAATTCTTTGGTTCCGCACGACGGGTAGGCGCCTCTCGAAGGACGGTGATCTTCAAGAAGACGAGGCGAAGTCCTAATAAAAAAAAATGGTTTGAAGGCGCCAATCGTGAAAAGCGTGCTCTTAGCTTACTGGTGCCATCGGTACTGGCTTGGAGGGCAAAGGGGACCATTCTTATCTGGCTAATCCCTAACTACACTATTGAATAGAACACGTAAACTAACAACAAATATAAATATCTTCCTCATTCAAAAAAAAAACAAACTATTTTTAATTTAATTTAATTTTTAAATTCTAAACAAAATATACAGTTAAAAAAATATATAATGTTCAAGCTCAAACACACACACACACCACACACACACATACATATATATATATATATATATATATATATATATATATATATATATATATATATAAAGATATATATATTATTATTATTATTTTTTTTTTTTTTTTTAAGGTCACTTTTATGCTACCATGGCTATTCGTACGATGCTACAATGGGAGTCCTAAATTCCTTTCCAGGTTTAATTAGGTTAGAAACTTTTAACGAGTACCTAACATTGTACATGCTCGGGACAAGCTTCTTCGTTATAAATATTTAATTGTTTAGTATGTTTAATTAGTAAAAAAAAAATACTTTAGGGTGTATTAATAATTTGACATTTAATTCAAGTCAGAATATTAATGTAACTTTTCAGTTTTTCGACATTCACACGCTTAGACCATTAATCCATACTGGATTATTAGGAAACATTGGATCTTAAAATGTGTATTAGTTGTTTTATTTATATTTATACATACTTAACTGATATTTTACATTTTTTTTCTTCCAGTTGAATATAAATGATGTATACATTTTTGTAGTTAATCAAAAACATTATTTTAAAAAACGATTACATTTTTTGACGAAACTCGCTTTCCTAATCAATACAGTAAAAATCTATTTAGCTTTACTTAGATATTTTATCAAACCAAAAGCCACAGAGCAAGCCACCAGCAGCCTCATCGCAAGTTTACGATCACAAATAAAACGAAATGGATCCCACAATTTCTCCAAAGCTGGGAATAAAACCCAACACCCATCCTACGACGCCATCATTAACCCAAGGAATGGCTTAAGTCGTAAAATATATTCCCTATTCTGGGGTGTTTATTAATATCTGGATTCACAAATCTAACAATCACATAAATAAATGTTGCATACTATTCCAATATAGTTGATAGTAAAAGTGTTTTTATCACCTGACTTATAGCTGTGATATGATTCAGTAAAAACCTAATTCCGATTCTTTTCGGTGAGCTGACTTTTAATGTTTAACAGCTTACGTAACATCGTTAACTTTAAAAAAAAATCGTAAAGAAAATAAATAATGGTACATTTGTCATTTATTATGCGTCTAAAGCATAAGCAATCGGCGTCTGTTCCTTATAAATTTAAATATATGACTAATAAAATAGGTCATTCATCCAGTCTATAGTTTACTACATGTGTTTTCACAACCTCTTGTAATCGGAAAAAAATATTAATAATCTTAAACCGGCTGTAATTTTATTCTAATCACGTTTTGTCAAACCATGTTCTAACGTAAAAAAAAAGTTATAAAACAAACCACAGGGTTGTGGTGCGACCCGTCGAACGAAAAGGTATGATGTGTAAGCGGACATGATTAATCTTCGAACCCCTCAATTACGGTCGTATCTCGAGGATGTATCTTTCAAAAACGCAACTTTTATGAACACATCATCGCGTCGAATTCGCACCTCTGGGCCTTCTTTTTTTCAAAGCCGTACGGTCTGCAATTTCTTTTTACAATATTTTTTTTCGTAATTTCAAAGGCCCATAATACGTACTTGTATAGGATGAAGAATGGTTCATTGTCTTCTACTATCTCATGGGCATTATTTTCTTTTCGCAATTATTACTGGTGTTATTGAAGACTATATACCAGCATTTAAAACAACAGAACTTTTTCCTTCAAGCATATTGCAAGGTCAATATTAGTTCATTTGCTTTAACGTATTTATGCAGTGAAGATACCATAGACCATCTTTTAAGCAAAGATTTTTCCTTTATAGATATTTTTTTTTCCTATAGCCAATTTCACTGTTTCAAACCTAGGATTTTTATTGGGTGTAAAAACTTACTTCGGATGGGACGTAAAATGGTGGTCCTGTCAGGTACTTGTTACATATTTCTATCCTAATAAAACCTGAACTAACAGAAAAAAAATAGAACTAGTATTCCTCACTTTTTTTTCTCTTGCATTCGTTAACATTTTACATGTTCTCTGAAACGGTTCAAACGATTTTCATTAAGATCTCTATATCGGTGGAATATGTAATATACTTAAATATAATTATATACTTATATACTTAAATACAAAAACCTAGTTTCATTATGATTTAAATGCTCTAAGAGGGCTCGAATTTCAATATAATAAAGTTTCTTCCTTTAAAGTACATCTAATTTTGTATATTTGAAATACATTAACCATTTCATCCAGTTAGCATTGATAAAAAACGGGCTAATATACAATATGAAATAATTTAACAGTCTAATCAAGACAAAAAAAAAAATTAATTTTTAAAGATTTTTTTTCGAACATAATAATAATGCATGTGTATAATAAACTGATGGAAACTAAATATTTTATCAAAATGATATCTTATTTACAAAGTTGTGTCAAATAAGGAACAATGATGAATATCGAATGAAACTGAGCAATTATTGCAAAATTTCTGAAGAAATAATAATTTCTGTTGTTAGATTACTTGATCTAAAATAAATTATTTTATAGAAATGCAACGTAATTATTTAAACATTTTTAAACAAATTTACCTTCATTCAAGAGTCCTTAAATCGACTTAAGCAACGGTGATATTAGAAAGCCGTGCGTTGCGCGCACATGATTTTTGTTAATATAAAATGCTCTAAATAATTATTGAATTTATTTTGACAATGGATTTATCATGTAATTTCTGTATGACTTTCAGGAAGAAAACGTAAGGTTCAGTGAGAGAGAGCACATGTGAAACGTAGACACTGATTTTTATTTTTTGCTTTTTGGGATGGATTTCAATTTAAAATAAATAAGTATCAGTTAATCCGTTTTTTGAATATTAAAAAAAATACTAAGGCACCTTTACCCATGTATCATAAAATTCCTTAGTGGTTATATGAAGAGTTTTTACAATCTTAAAAATTGCTGTTCCCTCCATACTAATATCAACCTCTTGAACTTCACAGACATAAAAGAGTTAATAAAAATGAAGCCCTAGAGCCTTTAGTTCATTGAGTTGCGAAAGCTGCATGCAGGTCATGTTTTATTTGTGTTCCATAAAACCGGTCTGACTTTACCTGGGAAGGATCTCGTTCCTGCAACCCCTAGATTTTTTTTCTTTCTTTCAGGATCATCCGGATAAAATTGAGTGCGTGTATTTTACCAGCCTTAATGACCTGCTAGATCGTGGATGTTTCATTTTATTTTTTATAGTATAAAAAATAAAAATAAAATAAATTAGTTTCTCTTAACGTATCCTTGTGACATCTTAAATAACACAGACCTAGAACTTATATGAGTTTTATATATAGGAAAAAATAAAAATAAAATATTTAAATAACCTTCCGAATTTCATTTTTTTTTTTTGAAAGTATTATCCAATAATAAAAAATTCGTGATTTCAAAAACTAATTAACTACAAAAATATACTGAAGGTCAACTGTTATACTGATAGCTTTTTCTATATTAGATTTTCTAATTGTAAAAAAGATGCTTTTGAAATGTAGTAGAATAGTTCTTAAACCTTAGACAAATTATATTAACGTTTACGTTATTATATTATAGCGAGTTTACTCAAAATCGTTAGAGCCGTTTATAAGAATATTGTAATAAGGTGCAAAATGCATGGTACAAAGTAGATCTTCCGGTCAGCCGATTTTGATGAAAAAGTTGCTGTAGCATTTTGGGTGTATATTTGTCTCAAATATGTAATTTCATTTTCATGCGACTTTTCGTTTTTGCTCTAGACGGTACGTCTACTGTTGTACACACACTCACACAGACCTTTTTTGGGATAATTGGTTATTTGGACTTCAGGGACCCTAAAACGTGTATTTCCGTTCGAAAATGTTCACGATCGTAGTACTTGCCCTTACTATATATTTCATGCATAGATAAGTGAAAGTTATTTTAGACACATCCATTAAGTCAAAATAAAAAATTCTTGAGCTATTGGTGAGGTAATGTCTACACATATCGACATACTGAATGTGCAGCTTTATATATAATTAACTTTTTTACAATTTCATCAAAACATATTCTTTCAATTTCGATCAAACACGTTGTATCAATTAATAATTAAATATTTCTTGTCGAAATTTCTGACTTTGTTTAAAATTTTTTCCTTTGAATTTGATATAAATTTATTTGTTTTTATTCTGTTCGTTAAAAATATAGTGCGCTCAACACACTTCTTTTACTTACTTCCGTTATCAAATTCAATTTAAGAACTTTTATATAAAACTAGACTAAAAAGTTGAAAACTTATTTCAGTTATACACGCTGTATTTTAGATGTATAATATGTGTTGGGAATGTAAATAATTTATAAAAGAAATATGATCATTGTTTTTTTTTTTTACTATTATTGTTGTGGGAATATTTGCTACGGATTTTTAATCTTATTTTGCCTCCAATTTTTTTTTTTTTTAGATTTTAATTAAACTAAAAGAATGACTTCTTTTTAGCTCTAGTACGATTGCCCAAGATAGTGGCATATTGTATTATTTCTCAATAAAGCAATATTATTATTAAATGAAACTAATAAAAATTAATTTCAATACACAGTAAAAATACTCCTGTCTTATTAGCTACTTGTTACATTGATCTTACAGTTGGGTGGTTTTTGATTCTAAACTAGGCAATCTTTTGGAATCTCTTTTGGGTTACACAACCCTTCCAAGGCCGGAGATGAACCTTAAGACCTAACTAGCTGGGAGGCTTCCTGCAGATAGGGCTGGGGTTTAGACTCACTGACCGCTCGGCCAGATAATTAGCATGCTTAAAGACAAAGGCTTGGGTTGATGTATGTTCCATTGTCTGTCTTCTGTTTCGAGGTCGTCTTTCACCGCCATGTGATGGCTCACTCATTCCTAACTCATCTTTCAATTTATTGAGATCAGAATAACTTGATAATTTATCAGTTTCAAATATCGCGAAATCTTACTTCCATTGGATACTAAGTTTTTTTGTATGCCTTCGGCAACCATAAGTCTCCTCTCTTTTTTTTTTTTATTAATAATTAAAAGTAGTTATTTTAAATAGTGATGGTAAATCAAGTGATCAACGTATACTTTTTCTACTTAAATTATACATTGAAATTTTTGTAAGTAAACGTAACTCGCATGGTAAGAGATATGTTATATTTTTTTAAACTTTGTTAAAAATAATATAACCAAAAGTTATCTGTTTTGAGAAATACACATTTCTCATGAAAAGATTAATAAAAGCTTTCAGAAACCTTTTATGTGATTGAAAAGAAAAAATATAAAACTTTGTTCTTTTGTCATGTACATAGCTTTAGCCAAAAATAAAAAATACTGGAATTGAACTTTTATTTTATTGTAATTGTAACTTCATGGAAAATATTCAGAATTCTATTATAGTATTTAAAAGATTGAATCTTCCTCATCATATATATTTTTTATATACTTTATTATACGTAATATTTATTCATTTGACGTAATTTTTAAGTTGATTTAGCTAATCAGACGATGCTACAGAGGGAGTCCTGAATTTTTCCTTTAATGTTTAATTAGAATAGGACTCTTTAACGAATATCAGATACAAATTGGCTTCAAGAAATTTAGTAAAAAATCCATAAGGGAATAGATGGTTTAGTGGCAGTAAAAAAATAAATAAATAAACAAATTAAAAAAAACTATTTCATATTGGATATTAAATCTGTGGCGGTAGTGAATAAATGGTTAAGTCAAAATCTTTCATTTTACAGAGGAGCGACGTAAAGTTTTACGTAATACCCAAAATAGATTAATTAACATATAGCTTTCTTTCCACCTGAAATTTCTTCCATCAAGAAATTTCATTAACCAATCTAACACGACGTGGGAGACGGTCTGAGGGAACTATACGTGGAGTTAACTCAATTTTGATATAACTCGAGCTATCTAGTTTTTCACGACCGCCACAGAAATAGTTTCTATAGTAATGGGTATTAATTAGTTTCTGTAGAAATGGGTATTAAATAGCTTCTTCAATATATTTTTATCTTCTTTTTTTTTTATGTTTTACGAACTCTTCTTTCATATCTTCTCACTGTAAACCATTGATTATTAGAAAAAAAGTCCATTATTACATTGTTAGTTTAATCAAATTAAATCACAAATCTTCTACACCTTAATATCCTAGGATATCACTTCCAGTTTAAAGAACTGCTTTGACGAGAAGCTTACGATTCATTGGACGAGAGAATGCAAGCTCTCAATACATCCAAGTATTGCGGGACAGTAGCACTACAGCCAGCTATGCACCTCTGACAGATAAAAAAAAAAAATACATATATATATATATTTTTTTTTTTTCCGTACAAGTTAATGATGAAATATGAATTACATAAAAGGCTGTCGCTTTCCAAACAGTAACTCCCATGAAGATGCCTGGATAAGGAAGTGAGGCTAGGTCGGTGGCTGGATGAGGACCATAACCTGACAGCAAGTCTCAATGCTCTTTGTCATTCAAAATAGCCCGATGAATGAGGAGCGTGCTACTGATGGCAATATGAAAGAAAGTGAGTCCTCAGCTAATGGTATCTCTTTTGAATTCATTTCGTTTCTCGCGCAGAAGATGTTCAGACAATGGGGTTGCTCAAGTTTTGTAACTGTACTTTAGCATACAACTGTTAAAGAAGTTATTTCATGTTTACTCTTAATATGTTTATATTGTTTTAGCTCGTTTTATTCATAATGTATTAAGCATAAATAACGTCGTATACAGAAAAAAATATATATATATTTTTTTTGGCTCTTCATATCTATATTCACGCCTGTCAGAATGTATCTGACAATCAGCAAATGTGCTGTATAAATTGAGATCCAGGCATGGTAGGCATGAAGAAGGAAAATGCCCAGCAGCACCCCTTCCTAGGCTTTAATTTAGCGGAGGAGTTCTCTCTTTTTGTTGAAAGACAAACAAGTAATTCTAACATAATCGATCATACAAAATGCTCTATCATTAAAAACGTACGTTTATATTATTATATAAATAATAGAGGTTATAACCTGTGATAGCAGTTTTTTTTTATGGTTATCATATCTATCAATAAATATCCTGTCAATACTTTGTTAGTGTTTACTCTGACCTGCCACATCCCATAATCCGAAGGTCAGTGATTAGGGAAAAAATCCAATTTTGAGAGTTATTCCGTTAATTATGGATTACATTGGAAAAACTCAAATACACCTAATTGATGTGCCCGCTCAGAAAAAAATAGTGGTACCAAATGAAAGAAAAGAAAAACTCTCAGATGGTTAAGAAGTCAAATCCACAAAATAGGAAAGTAAATGTCACAACTTATGCCAAAAATTAACTTCAATATTTTTAAGAATATTCGTTGAATAGTTTTATTGAGAACAACTTTTTATTCCCCATTTCATACAAATTTAAGCCTTAATTAGGAAACCTCAGAATTTAAAATATTTTTTAAATTATATTGGAACTCTCTTATTTGGATGGATCTGATTTCCAATGAAAAACATGAGTTTTTGGAATATAAGTCATATACACTTTTTAGTTTCTCCGGAGGTTTCTCAACTGCTAGATAACAATATGACTGTATATTTATGACTAACATATTAATTAAAATTATTCATTTTATTTTTTTGTTTTTTAACATTTGAAGGGGTCAGACTCATCAGCCAAATATTTTCCCCAATTATTTAGGCCATCATGTTTTAGAACATGGGTGGGTTGGCACGAACAAAACAAGCTAAATAATTATTACACAGCCTAATATGTAACTAAAACCCAGAGAATAGTAATACGTTGCTCTATATTTGTGTACAATGGCGTTGCTAATGAATACTTTAAACGTTAACCCTAAAAATAGCTAATCGTCTTAATTTTCATTTCTACAACACATCAGTTAAGTTTCTCCTTCCAGTAGATCTTCTACTGTATTTTTGTTTAACTGTATATTATTAATTAAAACAACATATTTTTAATTTATAATTTTTAAAAAAATCGTAGGTTACTAAACCCACTTCATTAGCTAAATGATTAAAATTTTCACGAGGATGCTCTGAAATCCTTATAAGAACTGTTATTTTCTTTGCTTCTCGTAGACCTTTCAAAAATAACAATAGGAATAATTGCTGGATAAAAAAATAACGTTCCGATATGAAAATCAAAAGAATAAGGCTTAAGTTTTTTTTGAAGGATGAAGAGTCCATTCCTAGTCTAAACTCATCATTCCTCTATAATATCTCAATTACAATAAAAGTTGACCTAAGGTGTTTTATGTACACTTGTAGAATTTTCACCAATTTTAGCTTTTTCTTCCGGGTTTTTCCCTATTTATGTCTAAGATGTTTTGAAGTAAATCCTCATTAAGGATCTTTGGCTAGCTGATCCTGATACAGGCCTGAACTATTACTATTAAGGTATCTGGTCTAGAACCAGGTAGAAAATTGTTATGTCATATCTCGGATGACTTGCAAAGGGCGAACCATTCATCTAGCCCGACCCTTTGAGTAATTAACATCCTTATTGGGTTAGGCGAGGCAATGATATCGATTCCACTTTCACGTCGGATCGATTGGGACATTGATGACTCTCGGAAGGAGTGCGGCCTTACCCAACGATGGCGGTGCCGATACAGGACCTCTTTCTCTGAGTGGGTTCACCCTTGCACTTTATGTAACAAAGGATCTCCTTTTGAAATGTCGTTAGCTCTCGGTAGACATACGGTAGGCAAGCACTTGTCCTGAGTGGGGGATCTTCGTAACACAAGAGTTCGAAGAACAGTTTATGCAACGGATGTTCTTCGAAGACTTTACCCGAAAGTAAGTTAGTTGAAGGTTGGCCAATAAGGTCATGAAACAGGATGGAATCAATTATCACTTCGATAAGTATCAATTTTGTTAAACCTCTGAATATAAATATTGTAGAATATTATACATACCCAAAACTGATATTTAATGAGAGATTTTAAATTCAAAATAAGACCTGATAACTTCTACAAACCATTGTAAATCTCTGGTCCAAAACACACACATATATATATATATATATATATATATATATATATATATATATATATATATATAAGAGAGAGAGAGAGAGAGAGAGAGAGAGATAGTGATTACTCAAAGATCATGCACAGTAGCATGTTTTATTTCCTTAATTTTTTGTACACCCACTTTATGGGGGCTTAGTGCGCCTAGAAGGGTTTTTCTCTATTCCTGGGTCAGTCCCTCCCTCCCGGGGTAAAATTATTATTTTACATCCTCAGGAATTTGATCCTGGGAACCAAAGAACAGTAGACCAGCTCTTTTTTTAAATATTTAGCTTAATGAAGAATTAATGTTATGTCAGCATATAATCTTTAATGAAAATATTTTCTATGTCAATATTATTTAGTGCTTTTTTTTTTTTCTTACCCTTTGATTTTATTATTTTGAACCGTATCCTTGTTACAATATACGTCAATTGTTAATAATCCTTTCAAGAATGGCGATTTTAACATAGAATAAAAAAAAAAATAATAAAACTGTCCTTTAAATATAAAAATGGAGCATATCTTTTGAAATAAGTCCTTTTCGTGCGGTTGTAATACATTAAAATTAGAAGCTAATAATATTTTTTTTAAATTTAATCGTGGAATCCGGAAATGTTTATCTTCGTTATGGAGGTTGAATAGATTCAAAAGGATAAATCTGCCAAAAATCACACCATTACTGGATCCTTATCACGGAACGTCATGACCTATGACTCCTCATCAACGCACGTTTCTTCACGCGTGCCTTGTCTGATCTTCGTGACGACCATGATATCGTGTGGGTTGGGGAATGAATTTGCTTTTATCAAACACTTTACTTCAGAGACTCTTCTAATAGCCGTAACGACACAAGTCTTGCTCAACCGCGGAGTATTCATGTTATAACTGCTTATAAATAAAACGTGAGCACATTGCTGCAACCATGATTGGTTTGCGTGTCATGGTACTGCAAGGAGATGCATCAAGTACGTATTTTTAATTTTTTTTTTTTTCATGACGATATTTGGTTGTTTCTTAAATATCTTTCAGATCTGATATATATTTAAATAGATCATCAAAGGCCATTTTCAAATATTTTGAAACAAAAAAAAAATATATAAAAATGTATACTTACACAATGCGGACAGCAAATAATTTACGGCTGTATAAGTTCACAGAATCTACGTCAGTAGAGATCGATAAGCTATTGTGCATTCTAGGGAATCGACGTCAGACTTAGGTTGAAATGTTTCTATAGGATAATCTGTCTGGAACAATATTCTAATTGAGATCTCCTTTTCCTTTTAATCTTTTTTTTTTTTTATCGTGATTTACTTCATTATTGACAGTAAAGATATTACATATTTCAATTCTTGTCATTGTATAAGTAATTATTACGACGATAAAGAAGCAATATTCATCATACCTTATTAATAATAATATCCTATATTTTTAATAATTATTGAAAGCAAACTAATGGTTATTTTTTCACCTTTTTTTTTTTAATAACTAAATGAATCCATGTTTAGTTCATCTCAAGTTTTTTAATATATTTGTTCTCGGCAGTTTTTATTTTTGAGATTGAAGTTTAAAGGAAATACTATTATCAATGTTCAGTAAGAATTCATATATGGAATTCAACAACATCTAAAATGTTTCTTAGTAATGATCGTCTTTAAAACTTTTTCACGCACCATAAGATTGTAACATCGTAGTAAACAAAAAAATAATAATAAAAATTAAAAAAAAAACTTGAAGAAATTCGGATGTAACAAAAACAATACGAGAAAAAAAAATGTTAACTTGTTAATGTTAATGACCGTGTGAATAAAATATATGCTCGTTATTTTACATGTATATTACAATAAACAATTTTTATAAAAGATATCCTTTCCCCTCAAACATCAATATCTTGCGTTTCAGGATGTAAATAAATAAATAAGGATAAAAAAAAAAAATTAAATAAAAAAAATAAATGAGTAGGTACGTGGCTTTACTTGGTAACTTTAATATACAAGATATATAAGATAATATCATAAGGAATGCTCAGACATAAAAATATTTTTATTTATCTACGAAAGTATTATTTTAAATAACAATATTTGAAAAATAAATATTGGAAAACAAGTTTTATTTTTAACCATTCCAAGCACGTCCCTTTTTTAATCCAAGTTCTGGGTAATCCAGCAGTTAGTGGGATAAAGCACGAACCTCCACTAAATTTGAACCATCAGAAAGTTTTCAGTGTTTTCAATTAATAAAAATATCTTAAATAAATCAAAGGCCTCAAGGCTTTTTGAAACTTTACCTTAAGTTTGTTTTTGTAAATTAGCTGTCATATAAGTTCCTCCCGAGCTCTCAGACGTATTTATAGGAAAACTTCGGCTAATGCGAAACTGAAGGAAGTTACCGGAGAGGAAGCAATAAAGACCCATGGGGGAACTCGATGGAAGTTCGATTTGATGAGTTGCGTGCAATACTGCGACAAACCTGTAGGAGTTGAGATTTCGTAAATCAATCTCTGAAAGTGTGACAGTCGTTGTGGAATAATTGCTTGCAATTACATCCGTTGCAATATGCCATTGAGAGTGCAATCTATTGTATTAAAAGTGGCATTAAATGGTTGTTAGTATTATCTAGTACTAGGACGTTAAGATTTCTAAATGTGGACGGGCAATAGATTCAAGCATGAACTGTGGTCATGGGGAATTAGCACGTTCTTGTTAAAGGAATGTTAGCAATGGAATCTCAGCGCTCTCATAGCACTGGGATACTTGCTATAGATGTAGATTCTATCTATATCACTTCGCAGTTATATATTTTCTTCTATAAGAAATGATATAAATAAAATACAAAAAAATCATTTTCTTACTGCGATTCTAATACAAAGAATTACTGACTTATTTCATAATTTGGTTTTTGAAGGGCAGTGTCTGGGTGGCTATAAAAAAATAATGAAACAGTATTAACTGTTTTTGTTTAAAAAAAAATCTTTGAAGGACCATTTTGAAGTCTTGAACAGGTATTTAATAAATATAAATATGATATTCAATGTTTTTTTGTCCACTCCTACTTCGTCTTTGTTGGCTGTGCGGGAGTTTCTCGGGCCACGGGCTTAGGGCGAAGAATTTAAAGACCCTTGGCACCGACATGAGAACTCATAATTAATTTATTCTAATTCTCTCGTTATATGAATGTTAACGCACTCGGCCATCCCCTCTCCCTCTCCCCCGAAATTAAATCGTTGTAATTTCAACAAACAATTGTAGCTACTATGCCTTCTCTCAGCTCTCAGACCAATGATAGGGAACATTAAAAAACCGTTGGGATCTTCCGTGTTCAAGTCTTGGGTTTCCGTGATTATTTGTAAATATTAAATATAGGCAAGTGTTCACCTAAGATTTTCATTATTTAAGCTTAATATTAGTTAAATTAATTTAATTTACTAAATTATTACTTTTACTTTTTTTTGTAAATATTTGTAGATATAATTATTAATATTGAATTTTGTAGTAGAACTAAAGACATTTTTTCAATATAAAAAATTACAATAATAAATCCATTAAATTCTATAATTGTTTCATAGTAGTATCTGTCGTGAAAATTACTTTCACTTATTTTCCCTGTATTCATTATCGCTTCTGAAGGAAACATAACTTTTAATTTGATTTAGTTTTAAGTTTTTGAACAAATAAAATATTTAAAATATACTTTTCAGGAATTTTTATGTAATTTATAGGTAAAAATTATATTTTATACATCAAGATTTTACTCAGAGATAAGAAAAACTATGATACTATTCACAAATCTTTTCAAAATCACTATTCAACTCATAAAATCCCGAAATGTACTAAAATACTAAGATCTCGCTATTTGAGATTATTAAAATATTGAATGAATATTTCAGGATTTATCGTCATAACAGTACCGAAATATAATACTGTGTTTAAACTGTTTAAAAATTGATTTCTTCTAGTGATGTAAGTATTCATACAATATTCTAACACAGGACATTTGGCGTCATGAAGGTTTTCACTTCCCACATCTGTTTAACTTAAACTAATTCGAAAGTTCCATCAACTCGCATAATGTAAAGATACTCTTCTTCGTTTTAATAAACCTACAATCCTTTAGAAATCCGGAAGGGTAAGCTGTATTATGTATTATGAAAACTTTATAGATGACTTATGACATACATATCGGATCGAGGTTTATGGCGGTCTAATGGTGTTTGAAAGGCCCTCAAAGATGTGGTAGAAGTTTTATTGGCCCTAGCAGGTTTATTGAACCTTGTAAGCAGACTTATATAAGCGTTGAGTATTCTTCTACAGAGATGAAGTTCCCTGGTGTAGAAGATATTCCACAACCTACGCACAATATCCTAACCCACACTTCCAATTCCCGCTCTATCATTAACATTTTCAAGAGGCAATATTTTTGTTTTTAATTTGATTTTTATATTTATATTTTTATTGGAATAGTTTTCAGACCACATTTTATACAACCATCGTCCTTGAAATATTGACTAATTTATTTTAATTTTTTGTTATTCTTGATGAACAATAATTAAACAGTATTTTCATTCAATAGGAATAAACAAATATTTATTAGCTTATCATTATTCGAGATAATAATATATGAACTACAATAAATGTATATAATCAAAATCATCTGTATATTATGAACTACTGAACAATTTTTATAACTTATAATTTTTAAAATATTTTAAGCTTAATGCATACTGATATTGTTTATAGAAAGGACTGAGAAATTGTCATTTTACTTTTTGAGAACTATATATATTACAGACATTAAAAAAAAATAAAAAAGAAAGTAGTCAATAATGTTGAAATTTATTACCAGACTAAATATTTTCGAGGGAAAAAATCATATTGAGTATTATAATAGTGAATATGTAGGGCGAGATTGTTCTGATCAAGGTAAAAAAAGATGGAAAAATGTTTCGACCCATTATGCAGGTCTTTACCATGAATTCAAAGCAATAATTAAGAAAACAATACCATAAAAAAAAAAAAGAAACAGAAAAAAAGTTTCGTATAAAGATGAAATACAAATAATTTATCACAACTTAAAAAATACATAAATAAGATAAATATAGATACATCAATAATAATTCCATTTAGACCGTATGAAGAAAATATAAATAGAGGAGGGTAAGATGGTAAAGAAAATTATTTAAATTACATAAATGATTGAGTAAATATTAATAAGAGCTATTGATCGAGAAAGTCAAAAAACGAAAAAGAAATAATAAATTTGTAAATTATATTAAGATTCTATAAGAATAAATAAAGTTCAATTAAAATAATATCAAATTTAGTTTAATATTAAAATCAATAAAGCACAAAAATCTCATTGTTACATGATAAATAGTTAAACTTTTGAGATCGATTTCATTACCATGTTATAATTCATTATTCATGCGGTCAATTAGTAAGAAATGGTTATGTTTCTAAACTTAATTGGTTTAAAATTCTCAAATTCATTCAAGTATTCAGTCTCGTTCATGACTAGTTTATTTCAATCATTTTCAAAATAGGCATAGTTATTTCATACTCTTCAAGATGGATGTAAATGATCATTTTATAAGCTTTTATCATATAAGGCTCTCCCAAAGACGACTTCCAAGATCATTTTTCATTCGATATACAAAAGTCCCTTCAGATGTTGACGAATAGCTGAGACTCAAAGAACGGTATTCCATAATCAGCAAGAGACAAACGAAGAGAAACCGGGTCCCGCTCATGACATACAGCGGTATGGTCATGTTTATATAACGCAAGGAAGGTGGAAGATGACTTGTAATTTCGGCTTCTATTGGCAAACACTCATTCGGAATTTGTGCCATTTTCGAAAAAACAGCCAGAATACGTTTTAATTATAGTTTGAAATCCGGTGGGCTCGTTAACAAGAAAATATCTAGAAAATGTGAAAAACAAATCTTGAAACTTTCGTAATTCAATCACCTACTTATTATCCTTTGTATTCTGGTAAAAATAAAATTAAAAACAAACCTGTTCAATGAAAAAAGTATAAACTTTTGAATGAAGTTTGACTGGTATAAATGGTCTTACGGTTCACTAGTTCCATTTTACGATACACTTTTCCCGATTTTACATCCAGGGTTTTCCCGACACTGCTTGGTATTTTTTTTTATTATATAATAAGTATTTTCTTTGAGTAATGCATTATGCAAAAAAATTTATGCTTATTCTTAAGAAGAAGAAAAAAAAAACTGTGAATTTAGGTGATTTATTTAACAAGCAGACAGAAATCGCTTGTATTATGGTATCCAAACAGATCAAAGAAAATTACTTGCTAATTATATTTAATAATTTTATGTGTCTGAAAGAGATGAATAATCAATAAAAGAACATCGACAAACAAATGTTAGAATGATATTATAGTATTATGATATCACAAGTATGAAACGATGAACGTTTGAAGATTATATATATTAGAGGCACTAAACATATTTGTTGGAGTTATGTAGGCTTTTAATTATACTTTTTCTTATAATATATCACAAAATTTTGATTGATATTGGATTGAATTAGGCATTCTAGTATTTTAAAAGAAATATTAATAGTATTTTTTTTTTTTTTTTTTTTTTTTATTATTTATTGAGAAATATTACAATTTGTTACATAATGAACAGTAGTAATAGTGATGTAGTACACATTCATACAATATATATAGAAAATAATGATGAGAAAAGTCAAATTACATAAAATCGGAAATAAATAAATTCAAATATATGCAAGAAAATAACAATTAATAAAAACAACAACAAACAAATGAAAACAACAACCTGTAGTAGAGATAAATACAAGTTGGGAAATAAATAAAAATCATACAAGCAAACTTAACTGTTAATTGTTAAATTAAAAAAAAAATAGTTCTCAATAATTGATCCTAAAAGTTACAAACAATAAGTCCAGAGAGAGTAAATAAATAAGAAAAAAAATATTTCTCATATCTATACTGTTTGGTTTGATTATAGTATTTAATCTTTCGACAAAAATGTTATTTAAAAACATTTAATTATTCATAAAATCATATTTTAACTTAATCAGATCTTTCAACTACCTCTCCCATTCGCCGATGGTGTAATGTTGAGAAGGGACAATATCGTTACGACATAGAGGAATCTTTTCTTTGGAATTTCCGGGATCATCCAAAGACCCTTGAATTTCACGGTGCGGAGTTGATACTTGCCGAATGTGTGCCGAAACCGATTTAGGCGAGTAGTCCCCCTTTATTTACGTTTCTCAAGACTCTTTTCTGATCTTGAATCGAACACGTGAATATCCTAATTCATCATTATTTTTTAATATTTTATTAATTTACTGTAATAGCATAACGCATCACTAGTTCAATTTCGCTTGCAATTATTTTATTTCAATTAATAAAAAATAAGGTGCGGGATAACTCAGTAGTAGTGCAATGTACCCAATTTCAAAAACAGCTGTGTCAGGACAATTATTTATATAAATATTATATACATAAATATTTATGTAAATAATTAGATAAATAAAACAATATGGCAGAGAAATATGTAAAAAAAAAAAAAAAATGAAATAAAATAAATGCTGATATAAAATATAGTGTGGAATCGACAATGCAGAGAAATGTACTTGAGTTAGTTATATGTTATTCTTTTAACTATGTTGGTGTATGACACATAAAGTATTTCATTAATATCAAATATTCATTCTATTCAGTTTAAGTTACAATTACAAACCAATAACAAGTTCTCTCATTCCTAATTATTCAAAGTAGGATTAAAATGATTTTGCTGTAATGTGGTTAGAAGTTTTAGAAGCTCAAGAGATGTACAGTTGTAAAGTTTTATGGAAAAAGAAAATGTTTTAAATATATTAGAAATCCGTTGTTTATAACCACTTAGAGAACGAATTTTTTCCAACCCAGTCCTACTGCTCATCTAGACCATAAAGGGAATCTTAACCATTAAGAATTTCAGATTCACACCCTTAGTATCTTATAAATACAGAAGATAATATACAGTAGTAGGTTTTGTAACTGTATTTAAGTGTTGAGGTATGCCACATAAATAAAGAAGTACTTGAGTATTTGGCTTAAAACATTTTATTACTTTGAAAGGGATTTTATAATTTTTTTTTTCAATATATTCGGTTAACAGGGGTGAAAAAACCAAAATTGATTTTGTTCTTTACGAGGGCGAATTAAATAAACTTGATTACATTATGCTATACTGCATAAGCAATCTTAATTATAGGAATATTATTTGAATATATAATTCTTTGATGAAGCATCACCGAAAAAAGATGAGGATTTTCCCCAAATCCAGCCTTATTAAACATCTAAACGGTAAATAGAATCTTCGTTAACATTTCAGCTTCATAACCATAGTCGTTTATAAATACAAAATAAGATAGACAATATAAGATTTGGTTAACTGTATATAAGGAGTTATGTATACCACTTATATATAGAAGTTCTTGTGTATATGCTCAAATCATGTTTTTAATATATTCGGTTAACAGTCGTGAAAAAAAAACAAATTTGATAACATTCTCTACAAAGATGAATTAAAAAAGCTTAGATATATTAATGCCATACAGCATACTCAATCTTAATTCTTGGAATATTATTTGAATACATTATTCCCTGACGAAGCGTTACCCAAAAAGGCCTTTGCTATCGTTCATGACCCATTTCGTAGAAGGCGAATGTGCTTCATCCGTCTTCTGCCCGTCTCACATTAAGATCCCAACTCATTTCTCGATGAAGCTTAGACGAATATTTCGCAAAAACTTCTCGACTACATCCATCCGAGACAGAGCGTGCAATTGAAAATGCAGTTTATTTTCGTAAGTGACGGGTAGTACTCCGTTAAAGGTTAGGCGGAATGCTTAATGAGAGAAAGTACTTAGCCTGCGCAAGTTGCGCCTTGAACCGCACTATGGAATACTCTTCATGCGGATCGGGACTTGGAACATCCTTTGCGCGGTAGAACATTTCCTAATAAGACCAGGCGCTAAAGCTTCTAGAAGGGTCGTGTCCTATGGCGCAACTCTGAATTGAAACGACTTCTCAATGGGTTGAAAAAAAATTCAACTGAAAGTAAGAGTCGCTCTAGTCTATGCGGAATGTTAACGGAACGCTATTAGATAAAAATCCATCTGCAAGTTACACAATACATAGAGACTCATTTTAAACTATGCAAACACATCTTTAGATCAGGTAATAAGTAAGCTTACCATTATTTTTTCATGGTATAATAATATTGTATAATATAATATTACAGTTAATTTTTTGTATATGCTCTAATTTTCCTAAAAAACAGATAAGATATTTGTATGTTTCCGATTAGCCATAGTAGCATAAAGTGACGTTAAATAAATAAATAAAAAAAAAAAAAGAAAGATATGTGTATATTTTAAAATAATTTGTACATTAGTATAAATTTCACAGACTCATCGTTCTTATGACAATTTCCAAATCCAGGCAAAATTTCGTTTAATTTAAATACTTTACATGTGATTAATAAACTCTTTGTTTAATCTTTTTTTTTTTTTTTTTTTAATATTTTTATTGAAATTTACAACTGTATTTTGTAATACAACAAGTAAATATGTTAATAATGATAAAATACATGAAAAAAACGCGAAGAGAAAACGCCCATTGGCATCACTCCACTAAGTAACTAAACTAGAAGGTCTCGAGGCCATCTTCTTTTCAGGCGCCTCGTAGGATTGTCAGGAATTGAAGAGGAAGCAAGAATTGAAACTAGAGGATTAGAGTGGGAGTGGAGTTTGTCATGGAAGGATTGATACTTGGTTCGGGCCAAATCAGCAACATATGGGATGTTAAGGTCTTTATGGATGAGTTTATTTGTGACAAAGTAAGGAGCATTGAGGATTTTTCGAAGGATTTTGGATTGTAAGGATTGAATACGGGAAGAATTTGATGGTTTCGTAGAGCCCCAAAGCTCAACTCCGTAAGTCCAGATAGGCCTTATGATGGTGATATAGATGAGCCTTTTGTAGATAAGTGGAAGGTTGGAGCGTCTGTCCAGTAAGTGTTGTAGTAAGCGAAAGCGACGGGCAGTTTCTTGTCGTTTCAGTCGTGTATGGGGATTCCATGTTAGACGTTTGTCAAGTAGTAGTCCTAGGTAGCGGATCTGTTCAACTGGAACAAGCGGAATATTATTAAAGGAAACTGTAGGGCAGGATGTCATAGGTTTACGACGAAGAGTAAAGGTAATTTGGTGGGATTTGTTGGCATTGATTTTGATTCTCCAATTCTGACACCATATCTCAAGCTCTCTGATATGGGATTTGTTTAATCTTAATTAAAATAATCAACTGGGAACACCAGTGGTTTAGTGGGTAGCATAACAATTTTCTATGCTCAAGTTCGGAAGTTCAAACCTGGCAGGTGCCACTTGTATCTTGAATAGGAGTAAACAAATCATTTGTTATTACACACTTAAATGAGCACACCTTAACTTCTTTTTGTTAATTTTTAATTTTATTTCATAATTGTTTACATGGGTTGTTTCCCCATTCTCAAGCCTGAAACAATTTTTTAAAAATTTGATTAGTGAATGAAATTACATTACTTAAATATTTGTCTTTGAAAAATTATCTACACCAATTTGTCATAGTTAATTTAAAACTCACTAATATTATTTACCTTATTTTTTGAAAACACTTTCTCATATATAATTCATTACTTCACTCCATAGCACTGCTATTCATCTACATGGGTGTTCATTGGCTTACTGTTTCTATTATTTTTTAATTTTAAACTTTGTACCTTTCCAGTATTCCAATGTAATCCTTAAGCTATTTATTTATTTTTATTTCCATTAATTATATGTCCTAATTATGGTTTTTGGGCTATTGTTATATTTATTTTAAAATTTTACCTTATTTATGATGTCTGTGTAATGTGTTCCTAGGTTTTTTGTGTCTTTTTTAAAATCTATTGTCCTGCAATTATTTTTGGTAATGTGCATCGCTTCTAGTAATTTTCTATTTCTATTATTCTAAGATGTGTCTAAAATTACTGTGTTTTCAAAGCTAAATTTATGTTGTTTTGTTATACTATGTGATGATAATGCTGTCCAATCCTTTATTATGTCGTTCTTCAGAGGGAACGTAAAAAGGTGGTCTTAAACCAGTAAAGACAGTTGTTTGAGAGTAAAGGACAAAGATCTTAGGCATTGCCTATCTTAGATATAGTTTAAATATGCTACTTATTTTTCTTGTAAAATTGAAAAGTTACAAGCTCTTGACAAACAGATATAGTAAAGAATTTTAAAAGAAGGATCCTTAAGTTGGTTATTGATGTTAATCTAAAATATATAGCTTTTTAATGAAATATAAGAATATCAGCACTAACTTTTGTAACTCAAATAATGCTCAATTCTTCCCGTTTCTAGGAATATAATAGTTAAATAAAACAGAAATATTTAATTGAAATTATTGCAGTTTCTCTTTTATGACCTGAAGGCAAATCAATGGAGAAAAGTACTAATAATGGTGTTATTCTCAATCAGAGAGGATTACAAATAAATATAAAAATAAAAGAAGTATATATTTTATTGCGTTCTTCCAATTACACCTACCCACTCGGGTACGTAGAATACACCTTCACCCTG
Organism: Piezodorus guildinii; assembly: GCA_023052935.1. Classification (NCBI taxonomy): domain Eukaryota; kingdom Metazoa; phylum Arthropoda; class Insecta; order Hemiptera; family Pentatomidae; genus Piezodorus; species Piezodorus guildinii. Next base: position 30,833,970 of record CM041292.1, on the reverse strand, counting down.
ACGAACAGTTATAGATATCATTTCACTTCTTACATCCTCACGTTCATGATCTTCCCTGCTTCCCTAGTTCCTCGGCCTTCACTGACACATCCAGGATACCGGGATGACAGCACGCGGTGGGACAGTACGGTACAGCCGAAGCCTTGACCCATACCCTCCATGACGTCAGCTGAGGAGGAGGTTTTTCCGTCCAAGGAGGATCGCTTTCATCCTTGCACAATCGAGATCTCGAGTCCGATCCCTAGGTGTCGGTACATGATATCATCCTGGACCATTCTCTTCGGAGATCTGAGGATAACCTTTGGGATAGGTCACTAATTATTAATCCAAGTTAGGTATGAAGTTTATCTCTCCATGTTTTGGAAAAACAACATAGTCATAACCATCTATCGAACATTTCCATGAGTTGAAGAATTCTGCAAACTTAGTAATACGCAATATGATCGTATGTTTCTATTTGGGATTTGACGTGAATAAAATCTGTTCTACGTGTCCCGGTTTCGAATTCCGGCTGTGTCAGAGTAATAATTAATTTCGTTATTCCAAACGTGGGGGGACCCTATAGTGTGTATACTCTGCAGAGGTAAACCTTGCCTTTATAAAGTGGATTTCGGAAATGCTTTAATTGCACATCTCTTGTCCAAAATCTAATTCGCATCTATCTATACGTACTGAACGTATAGATAGAACGTCTAGACCTATCATAGATTGTAGAATTGAAGATTTTTCTTTATATAGCGGATAAGAAAACAAATTGGTCAACAAAAATAAAATATTATTTTGTTGACTCAAATTAAATAAATAAGCTCATGAGATACAACGCTAAGTAACTATTTACGTTAATCACTATAAAAAGTGAAAAACAATGTGATGACTGGACTTATTAATTTATGCGCATACCGCAGTCCAGGCATACCAGTAATTTTCTTGTAAAGGATTTAATTAAAATAGTTTCTAAATGTCGTTGAAACATGTTGTAAATGTAGGGGTAAATACGAAATAATTTTTATTATTACATCATTTCTTAAAGAAATATTACTTAAAAAAGAAAATAAAAATATATAAACAAATCAAAATCGAGTAAGTGAAATTCAAACATTGTTGATGATATTGAATTTCAGTGAAACTATCTGAATCGGAAGTTTCATAAATATTACTTAAAAAAGATTCCAACGGATGAAATAACTCATTTTAATTGATTCAGATATAAATCCACCTTTTTCCCGCTGATATGAGTACTACAATAGTTTATCAATTTCTGGTAATATACGAGTGTAAAATGAATCACGTTCTTCAACGCATGGAAACGCGCTTGATTACTTGAAAAAAAAAAACTGAGGAAACTTTCAAAACAATCTAGACCATCATTTAAACAAAATTGAGAGCGTTGCGTCACAAAAGAAATTTAGACAACTGGAACCCTTACACGTGATCTAGTTACATTCCTCATTTAATTGTATTATATTTATGGTTTGATTACGAAACGATGTCCGGATTCTTGTTTTAATTATAAATTTAGATATTTTCTTCTTTGACTTGTGCATCTGTTGTATAACGCTAAACTGAAAGCTTCTGTTTCTCCTTAATAATCCTTAATAACACAGAAAGGCTTTGATGATGAGAAAGAGATATTTCTTTAGCCTTAAGGCATCCCGCTCAAATTTAAAGATAAATAAATTCTTATAAAATTTTAGTTTTATTTAAATATAGAATACTTTTGGTAATATTATAGAACAGCAGTTATATATTTAGACAGTCCTTTGAATACTTGATCTGTAGAGGCAAGGGAATTTCAGAAGGCTTACGTGAAAATAGGTTTTACTCAGGGCGAAATCTCTTACGGCAGATTTAGGAGAGGGTACTGTAATCTCTTGAATACAAATGACTGGAACCACTTACTGTCACTGATAGGCCGCTTCAGAAAAAAAAAACAATGCTATAAGAAAAAAGTAGGAGGACTTACGAATAGGGTCAACAGACAGATAAAATTTGCCAAGGCAGTTGAGAGTGATACACTTGTTATTGTGATTTTGACTATATTTTTGAAACAACTATATTAATTTTACAAAATATGAATAATTGTTTATTAAAAAAAACAACGAATAATTATGGTTCACGAAAAAATAAATAGATTTTTATATTAAATGGTTATTGTGAGGCGGAATAACTATTTATTCTGTAGTAGGAATACCTTTCTAAGGCTACCCAATCACTACAAATTGGGTACCCAGAAATACTTGAGTCTATCTCTGGTTAACCGGGTAAGAATTAAAGGAATCTCTCTGTGTAATAAAACCAATACCCTTATAGTGGTTCAGGTTTTTTCAATTTTTTTTTTTTTTTTTTTATAACTTTAAGTTTCATATGCGAACATTATATTTTACAATGGTGGGTTTTGAAAATCAACAATATTCCATTATACTGTTCTATTCAAACCACAATCATTTTTTTTTACAAAATTTCAATTTCTTCTTTCTCATTCAGTATTATAATAAGATTGAATGTTATTTACTTTATTAGGACACGATATAAACATATTTATTTGTTCGATCGATCAAAATAAGATAGGTTTTTGTTTCACTGATTGTCCTTTATTGTTTATATCTATGTTTATACATATTGTTGTATTTACAATAAAATATTTAAGCGGCCATTAAGAGACTTTGAGATTAATTTTAAGAATAAAATAAATATTTATTTTATACATGTGTAGATTTAACTCATTACATTTAACCACATCACTAGTAACATTATTATACATAAAAGCGTTACAAAGATCGACCCATTTATTATGTCCAATCGTTTTGAATTATTAAAATAAAACCTTTTAGATGGTATTAATTTTATTTAATATTATTTATATCCATAAAAAATGTCATATTCATGTACTAGTCCAAAACAGATTTGCCCAACATTAAAACGTTTTAAAAACCTATTTGACATGCTCACTGAACTAATCAGTGACCATTATTGACACCGGATCATTTTTTCGTTTTATTTATAATTTACAATTACTTAAACATGGATTAATTAAAAAAATTAACAAGATCCTTATAAATAAAGACAACAACTAAGTATGAAAAGACAATGCTTTTCTTCCAACCTTTTCTGAAAAAATCACAAGAAGGAAAATAGTAATAAAATAGAACAAGATTTGTAAGGTTTTTCACTGATGTTTAACGGTCTATTTTTGTTCAGAAGAAAAAAGATAATCTAGATAACCTTATAGATTACTAAAAACAAGAATTATGTTCAATCCATTCTTCCGTATCTTTCGAATTCCTTACGTTTTACAATCCAGTTCCCATTGCTGTCATTAATAATATGCAGTCAGATTGGGATAGGATTGTAGTCAAGGTCCAAACATCTGCGGATCCGTTGTTTTGCAAGCGAAATGGCAAAGCGTTCACAGAATGCGCTGTTATCAAGCGCGGCCAAGGATTCCACACTCAATCCCAAAACAAGACCGAGCGAGGCTAAACGTGTCGCACACCGGCACGATCCTCGAGTTCTCCTTGAGTCGTCTTCTGGGGTCAAGGGGTCCTGCGATCTATTGTCTCCGAACAATGAGTGTCTCCGGTGGTCCGTTTCTCCTAGAGGTGTGCATCGGGTGCATTCCACATCTTCGTGGGGCCGTGTCTCATTGCGTATTCATACCTTTGTTCTGAGTCATCTCTAAAAATAAAAAAAAATAATAAAATAACCCGTGCAAAATTCTTCTAGATTTATGAACATCCTTTTTATTTATAGACTGGACCGTCAAGGCATTTTATAAATAGACGTTTACTCCCGCAGTGTACAAACAGTTGCGTAACTACTTCAGAAGTCATGGTCGTATTGACACCAATTGAAAAATCAATCCTTACACTGTTAAGAAAGTTGTGTAGTGCTTATTGATGGTCTGCGAAAGAAGGACATCACTACTTATATATTTTTTTTAAATCCCTTTATCAAATATGATATTGCATCTTAGACATTGATTTCCAAAGGTACCACATAACTAATTTTTTCAAAATTACTTTTCAGACGGCATTAAATTCCAATTGTTTAGGTTTAGCTAAGTTGAATAATCATATTTCGCTATGAGATGTACATCAGTCCTTCAGAGGAAAACATTTACATATTTTTACGTCATTTACTTTTGAATAGTGTAAATTAAAGTTACACATATCCGACTGATTCAGACCCTCCTAGTGAATTTTATAGGTTTATTTAATAGGTTACTATATTTATTTTTATTTAATAGCCATTCGATTTAGTATGATATTAAAATATTCACGAAAAGCAGTTTACAAGTTTAAAGCAACACAATGACTAAGCAAGGCTAAACAGATTGTAAATGTATTGTATATCGACTTTTTTTCTATTTATAAACTTTACCTTAACTGGTTTACTTTTTAGAAGGAATAGTTTGCTCAATCAAGAGCTGCCTCGCCATCTAAAATAGATGGGAGTGATCAATCACTTACTCCAATTCACAATAGACCACAACAGATGGCTAACTGCCTGGTTTTGACGCTATGATTCCGTGACACCGATGGGTTCCAGTCTCTCATTAAAACCTCGGTACTCCCCTCGATCGGGTTGCGATGTACACTGAACCCTGAACCCGGGTTTACTCTACAGGTAAGGCTAATCCTCTGAGTGAAAGTCTTGTGCTTTATATGCTGTGATTCACTCCTAGTTGTGAAACATTAACCCATTCGTCTTCAATCGCGTTCCCACGACGTGCTCTTTAAATACGAACCCAACTACCAACGTATATTACGTCGTACGTTTACTGACGAAGCTGTCTTATCCTTTAATCCGATTGCTTCCATAGCAAGAATGATTTATAAAATATAGAGGGGAATAAGACAAAGTCATTTTTCATGTGTAAGATTATTAACCTAAATAGGAAAATTTAAATTTCAATAATAATAATTAAAAAAATATACATAAGGATTGATTATAAACCTCAAAAATATCTGAAAAGACACTACACACTTAATGACTCTCGTTATGCCACAAACCATATTATACTCCATGACTAAACTAATTCTGAATGAACTAAGTAATTACAGTAATGCTAAAAATAATTTGCACACTTTCGAAATGACAAAAGGAAATACTTGTTCATATCTAAATAAATACCATCATATTTTTTTGATAAATGAAAAGAGTTTTTCGAAAATCTAACTTCAATAATTAAATATCCGAAATTGATTTTTTTAAATAATTCAATCATTCAGCTTTGGAATTAATTTTGTTTTATCAGTCGATAAAATTAATAAACCACATTTTAATTTATAAGACCAGGCACGCTTCTATGCATCAAATCCAACATTTTTGGAACCATACAAGTTACATAAAATACCTCCAAGACAATCGACATGATTTCTATCATCTTAAACAACTTTGTACATTTCACATTACATTACATTACACACTTTGAATATATATAGCTACTTTTTATCAATTCTAACAATATAAAATATTTGTTTTTCACCTGCAAAATAAAAGACACTTTAAAGCCAGAATTTCATTATTTAAGCCCCTGTCAGACTCTTTTACGAAACCTACATGGTTTTAAAGCCATTGAATTTTACACTAATATAACCAGTTTAATCAAAAACATTTATACTGTATTTGAGAAAATCATAAAAAGGTGGAAAAATGCATAGTATAAATTAGCACTTCTGGTTCACAATTTTGTTGGAAAATTGTAGGAACATTAAAGGTATAATTGCTGCTAAAATATGAAATTTCAGTTATAAATAACTTATTGTTTTTTACTTTACCACATTCATACACACAGACCTTTTTGTGAACTTGGAAACTCGCATTCAGGTGAAAAATCGAATTCGGAAATTTTCGTAATCGCAATACCTTCCTTTACTTTATAGTACGTGAAAGTAAAAATACTTCAGTTAATTACAATTTTATAAAATAAAGTAAGATGATATAAAGACTTAATTTTACGAACCAACTTGATCAGAAGCTATACCTAAGTCAAACTCAAAGGGATCGTAGAAGTTAGGAATCCGCCCACTACATAGTCATTGCACGGACCGGTAGATTCAATTTCCCTACACTTCCAAGGAGCATTCCATCTTCCGAGAAACGTCCCAAGCTGGAAACTTGATCTCCTTGACACGGCTGCAGCCTACCATCTGCCATTTCAACTCTACTCTGCGTAAAACAGGATGAAATGGCTTTGATATGGCTCTTTATTGCCAATTAGGGATACATACTTGAACGCTGAAGTGGAAATTCGTACGGTGTGGGGGCGGGGAATTTCATGGACATCGCTCAATCCCAGTTGCTGATAGGAGCAATCAACACCCAATCTCCGATTTCCCTATTGAGTAACCGCTTCGTACTTTTAGATCCTGACGAGCGATTTATTAACCAAGTTCAAGTGGTATAAAATAGATTTTTGAAATTTATTTTCACCGGATTTGACACACTAAGTTTGTCTTTGCAAATTACTCATTACATATTATAATGGTATATTAAAAACTCAAGTCTAAGTTATGTAGTAGAATATATTATTGGAATTAGTAGTGCGCTTTTTATTATGGGTTCTAAACAAGCACATCTATAAGCCAAATACTTTTTTCAAGTAATCAGAATAATATTGTTGTATAACTTTATGAAAAAACTTTATTGTTGTCTAAGATGCATCATACATCTAAAATACACTGTAAAGAAGAGTAATAAGTTCAATTAAATATGATATTTCAAAGAAAATCTTTAACGGTCTTCTGCACTGAACTGGCTTGAATATCCATGTAATTAGTCTTAAAAAACGATCTTATTTTAAAAATAGGTGTATTGATATAGCCTTAGATTGTATGACTATATTTTAAACATTATCAACAAATTTCATCATCATAGAAATATCCTGAATGAGCCGAACTTTAAAAAAAAAAAAAAAATAATAAAATAAATAAACTGTCTAACAAAAGAAAATAATAGAGTTTCCCGTAAATGAGTGTAGAAATGGAGATACATAATATATTGCTGGAAACGCAATGGTTTTAGACATTTTTAATGACCTTTTTTTTATTACATACGCATAAAAGTCATGTATTTATTATAGATAGTTAATATTACTATTATTTGATTATTTATTTTTTAATTGGAACTAGATGGAATTCACGTTGAAAATAAATACAACCTCTACAACCAATGAAGTGTCTTGAGCACAGTACATGTAGAGATGCTGGTGATAAGGCCGAGATCAAGATCAGGCTCAATATTTTTTTTTTTTGGACTTTTGGGTACCCACTTTATAGACGCTGTATGTTCAGGAGGGTTTCCGAGACTCAAGGTCGCTTCCTTTCTGAAATAAGACTCTAAGTATTTTTTTTTTTTTTGGCCGGGGTTCGAACCTGATCGACAGAGAATAGTAGACTATTGTTTTTTTACTAGACCACGTCGTTTTCTCTTTCTCTCTCAAAAAAATAATAATAATAATAATAAGTAAATAAATGAAGGTGCATGAAAAATTAAGTATAATATAAAAAAAGAATTTATTTATTTACAATAGTGATTTTGGTTGTTGGGCTATACACAAAGTTTATTTTTTTTTTTTTTTTTCTATTATTTTTTTTTTTTTTTTTTTTTTTTTTTTTTTTTTTTTTTAAACAGAGAGGAAGTCAGCATTTAAAATATTGTATTTCAATTAGACGATTTTTTTTTGTTAGTGTTTATTAACCTTACTGTCATTACCATATTTTTTTTTGTTTTTGTTCAAGTTCATCTCTCTACAACAGCTAGTATAGCTTTTCGGAACTCATGAAAAACAGGAAACTAATCAATACAATCCGCTTTTATAATATAATTTTTACTTATGAAGCTATTGTTGATTCATCGTTAAAAGTATTAGAATATAAAAGACGAATCATTACATCACCCTTTCAGTGCTGACATAATCTCCAGGCAATTCCTTAGCGGTGCCTCTTTGATAGGTACTAATTGGTTAGCTTGCTTGGGACGCGTTTCGAAAAAAAAAAAAAAAACAGGTTTGACGGGAGTAATCTGCCAAATTACGCCTTACCATACAGGATGGCTAAATTATTTACATATATTAAATATAAAAATTCGCTTCTCGTGAATAATTACGAAGAGATAGGTAATTTTGAACTGGCGAGTATATTATTCCTATATTATTATTGTATATCTATTTTCCTACAGAAGGTTAGCCAGACCACCTCCCCTATTTCGGGACTATTAGATGGTGGAGATGGCTCTGGGCACACGCCAAAGTAGGGTATCCCATTTAACGTTCCATTTGGCGCTGGTGATACGTCCCCATCTCCAGCCTGTGCAATGCGATAAGGAGCTAGTTCGATCCTTTTTCAAACCGCTTGTAAGGACGTATTCGTTTCTCACAGTTATATAAAATTATCAGCTGTAACCAACGACTCTGCTCGAGAATATTTCATTTTGTATTTATTTTTCATTTTTATTTACTATGCAAAAAATGGGCCAAATGCGATGTATATGGCCTCCAACTATCAGCAACATAAAGGTGATATTTTATCAGGGAAATATTTTTCTACCACTTAATATAGTTTTCAAAACACCCAATAAACATTCAACATTAAAGGTTTTAGAAAAAATTTAGAAGACGATTTTTGCCAAATTCAACCTAATTACGAAGTAAGAGAGTTAAAAAAACTATACAAAAAATTCAATTTTTTAAGCGTCATAAGTGAGTGAATGATAAATTTATTTTATAAATATAAACTCAATTAAAATAGCTGTTTAAAATATTTCTTGCATGGAACAGTTTGTAATCCAAAGGCGAAGATGCGACGGAACTAAGTGCAGTGAATGATACGCTCCTAACACGCCGCGGCTAACAGCGATTCCTTCCCCGGAAAAAAATAACAAAGGCCATTGACGAGTAAAAAATTAATCAGAGGACACCTATTATAGTGGCGATAATTATGAACGGCTACAATAAGGCTACGACAAAATTGAAACTTTTGATCCACCCGCCCGAGTCTCGGATCTTTTGTATGAAAAGCTTTATCAAAAGGAAAACAAAAAAGGGAACAAAGTGATCAGTCATAGCGTGATCAGAATAAAGTCAATTTCGTCCTCCTGTGAAGGATTTATGAATTATCACTAATGAATCATAAATAAAAAAAAAAAATTGTAAAATCAGTTCTTAGCGTTTTTTAAATCAGATTTCAACAAAAACTTTAGATTTTTGTAAATATCTTTCACCATTATATACGACCCATTTTTGTCTATTACATGTTACCATATTTCAGTCAATTTTTAGAAATCATTCATCATCAAATGTTATAGAACGACCCGAGTACTTTTTGTTTTCCAATTTTCGGTTCTGAACCGAGCAAATCATTCACAAGCGGTGCTTTCTCCTGAGCCATACACTCTGTAAATTTTTTTAACCGTCTGTGCAATGGAAAATCGTTAAATGACGTAAATGAATTTTTTTTCTTTTCCAGTTTGAGGATGCAAAATACAACTTATGATAAGAAATCTTCGTTTAAATTTATGCATAAAAGCATTTTAGATAATACTTTTTTAGAATATGTAAAGATAATTGACCAAGTAAACATGATTTTATAAACACAGAGAGGATTAAATCAAAATAAGCTTGAAACTTATTTTACAACCCAATATTTTTCATAGAAGTTTGAATTTAATTTAAATTAAGTTAATGTAATAAAACCAAATACAATTGAACAACATTAAACATTAAAAATAAAATAAAAAAATAGAGTTTCTTTTCTTTTTTAATTTTTGTGGAAGTTTTCTTAATTGGAACATTCAATAAAGCACCCACTACCTTCCATTCATCATCCAATTACTTTATTTCCTAAGTCTTTTAACACATTTTTTTTCCATCTTAGTCGACGTTTCGGGGTTGTTTCCCCATTTTAAAGACTGAAACTTATTCCTTGCTACAACATTTTTCATTATTCATTACATCTTATAGCACACTGCTACTTGTCTATTGGCTCACTGTGATGAAAAAAATAGAGAAGAGTTTCTATAAATTATTTTATTCACAAATCATTAACTCATTTTTCTTCTTAAGGAAGTACGTGTTTTTTTTTATTCGGAACTTCCACATTATCCAACTTTATCCAGGTGTATTCGATTCTGTATTTATTTTTTAAGAAAATATTTTATTTTTGATTTGCATATATTTTTATTCACATGCTTGACAATCAGCGAATGTGTTTAAACAAATATAATTTATATTTTCACTTTATTTGGAATTATTCAGAAATTTTTTATAAATAAATAAATAAATAAATTATTATAAATATATATATATATATATATATATATATATATATATATTATATATATATATATATATTTTCATAACATATGACAACATTTTCTATGAATATTTTCAATGAAATTGTCCATTAGGGCAAACCCACACGTACAGACGACCATACCGCACGCCGCCACTCCATAGCCAGATGATCCAGATACCCAGTTTCGTAATACTTACGCTACCCTCATTATTGCTTCATTTGTTGTATCGACAGACTTATAATTAGTTATGTGAGCAGGTCCTCACTTTCGCCAGGACCTAATGGCACTTCCTTGGAAGAATAAAGTCGCCTGCGAAGTTAAAGGTTAACCCGCGCTTTCACCTGATGTGGTCTGCGCTTTGTCGCCTGCGCTCGTGCCTTATTGTTCCCCAAGCACAAGTCGCAATTATTCCTATTGAATGTCTGTCGGTGAAACTATTAGGTGTCATCCCGATCGTGAGTGATGGTGATGTTGGAACGAAAAGCGGCTTTGGCTCGGTATTACGCAATATGTAATGTTATGTACGAGTATTATTGGACTTAACCGTCGTAGAATAAAAAGTTTTATAATTTATTCGATTTCGCATGTTTATTTAACGTATTTAAAGTCATTTTATGCTACTGTGCCAAATAGGATGATGATACAGTGGGAGTCCTAAATTTTGCCTGCCTATCACACAGGTTCGGGACCAGCATTTTACGTCGGCTCCGAAGGGCGGCATAAACATGGATTATTTACTCCCATTAAACAACTTAGATCCACTGGGCAGGTTGAAACACGATAGAAGGCTGTTTCGCTAGTCACTGCACTATAGATGACCTCCAATATTCGGTAAAAATGTTGCTAAAATATTATTAAACAGGTTATAACTGTTTTATACAATACGAAAAATAAAAATAAACATAATTATTTTCAAAGAGTTATGCATTGAAGCCGCTTAATCTATATATATCTTAAAACATCATTGAATCAAATTATTAAACATGTTTGCAACTTTTGTATTTATGTCAATGATTCTACTCACTTCAGCGGATACCACTTAATGCTTTTGTTGGCAATTTAATTTATTCAAGTTTAATATGTGTATGTTATGGAAGGAAAATTCGATTTAGCTGACATTGCAATAGTTGATCTTGTTATTGTTTTTAATGCTTTTTTCCTGTTCAAAATATCATCATGTGCCAATTCAAATTGACATTCGTATTTTCCTATTTTCAAATTGAAATTTATATCGTATTTTTTTTCGTTATTCTTGTTAACACAGTACTCTCAGATCTCCCACCCTTGTCTCATCATATATGGCATTAACCTCTCTGTTTTCTGTCATTCTGAAAACATGACCAAACCACTGAATTTCTGAATGTTAAAAATTACAACAAAAAAAAATGTTATTTTATCATGTTCAAGAAGAAAGAAATGACTAGTATTTTTTTTTAAGTTCATAAGCAAAGGAATATTTGGATTAATTTCAGTTGAAATGAAAATAGTTCAAAATGCTTCTTTCACAGCTGAACACTGGTATTAAAAACCATTGGTGCTGAATAATAGTACTGTAGATGTCTAAGACGAAGAGTTGTCCCTTACAAGTATGCAAAAGGTCTTGGAGCAACTGCCGTTCAAACATTAAAATGATAAAATAAACACGGAGTTATGATTGTTTAGAAAAAAAACTAGTTTAGTTCCTGTAACAGTTGTATTATATACAAATCCTTTTCCTTCGACCTCGTTCCAAAACAACACGAAGAATTTATTCATTTATTTTATTCAACATAATTGTTATTTTATTCATACGGTGGTATTAAAGAAAGGGCAGATTCGTTGGAATGCCTCGAAGCAGAAGATGGGTTCGTGAGGCGGAAGGAGGATGCGGTCAAGACTTTCACTGGCCCCGTTGCGCAAGCCGTCCTATGTCAAGGTCGAGACCAGTTATCTCATCGGTCGCTCGAGATGTTACTACGCGATTTCAACTATATATATTTATATCTTGCGAAATAAATAATACATTATTTAAATTTATATAAGGACTGTTTTAATATTATATGCTTTCTTATGAGTAATTTCATAGCTGGGAAAGCCCCACAATCGCAGTAGGAAAATAGCGTACCTTAACGGACGATTCTTTAGTGGAATACGTAAATTTGGCTTATCCTGATTTATTTAGGATGGGGATCTTTAACGAGTAACATCGCACAGGCGCGGGGACACCATTCTAGGTCGTGTCCGAAAGACGACATACCAAAGAAATCCTAAGGCCGATCTTTTGGGTTCGAAACGTAAATTTGGTAAAAGAAGGATATTATACTTACCAATGCACTAGAGGTGTTTCCTAAAAAATTGATATTAAATACATATATTTTGAACAATAAATTAATTCGTTATTTCTATATTTAATTTTTATTAAATGTAAAAGTAACCCAAGTGGCGGTCTAAGTCCCAATTTAAGCAGTATTAGGTCATCGAAGGATGGCTCAGTATTAAAGCGACTTTAACTTTTCAAAAGTGATTCTTATTATTTTAAATATTCATGTTTTTTTACTATATGGGTCTTTGTTGCGATTATCTTTGACGGGTCCAGGTCTCAAATTTAAAGCATTTTACAAAAATTCTTAACATTATTTTTTTATTATTTTTTTTTTCATCGTTTTCTTTAATAGATTTCTTATAAACAAGAGTGAATTTTTTTTAAAATAAATAATTACAAAAAGACATAAATAAATACATAGGTAAATAACATATCATCATACTGCACCATTGCCAGTTAGTACATACAAATTTACATTTTATACTCAAATATGCACTCCTTAAGTTCCTTTTTTGTATTTATTTTCTTTAACAATTTATTTCATAGTTTTTATACGTTTCGGGGTTATTTCCCCATTATCAAGACCGTTTTTTTTTTAAAACATAATTTATAGAAATTTACAACTGTACTAAAAAAATACAACACGTAAATATGATATAAGAAAAATGACATGAAAAAGATTTGTAGAAACTACCCAATGGTAGCACTCCTTTTTAAAACACTTTTTAACACACCACTTATTATTTTCCATTTATACCTTACATATAGGTACATGGTACATACAAATTAACTTATTTTTTTTTAAATTTAGAATCTCCTAATATTACTTCATTTTTATGAGATATAGTTCTTGTTCACAATGATTATTTTAAATACTGTGTAAAAGTTAAGAGATATGAACATTAAAAAACGAACTTTTAAGATTCCCATATTATTATTGTATCGTGAATAATATACTAAGAAATTTTGACTATAAATTTATTTTATAAAATAAAAATAAAATTAATAAATTTTTAGTAGGATTTTTTTGTACGATCGTATTGTACGATAGGTTAGACGGGAAGGCAGTGACCCAGACCGACAAGGTCCAGTTCACGATCGAGGTCGCTACGATCCAGTTCTTGCCGTCACCTGCTTGCCTTACTTTTCTCTAGCTTCTTATACGTACTTTTTTTTTATGTTCGTTATAATTGTTATTATAAAATACTAAGTTCTGTATTTGTTTTTGTTATAGGCTCTTGGGGTTATAGGAATATTAGCTCAGAGCGATTTCCAGGAGACAGATTTGTATAGCAGACCACTTCATGGTGATAAGGAAGTGCTAGTCGATATCGAAGATGCCAACAAAACGCAATATCACGAACAAAACTTTAACACAAGTAAGTTTTAGTAATTCATTTTACGAATATTGCTTAGCATTGAGTAATTATGTACAAACATTTGTGATATGAAAACTAGTAACATTACCCTAAACGCACTCGCATATTTCATTAAACAAAAACATAAAATCAAAATAATTTTATAAGAGAATTTTATAAAAGAACTTTTTTTATAGTTGAATATATTCACTTCAAATTTTTAAAGTATTCTTTAACATACAATTTTTGCCATATGTTAATATATTGTTAAAATTAAAGTTTAGTCAAATTATTCTTATTTTTAAAAATTAAAATTTCAGGTGCCTACGTTTTCGGATACGAAATAGGACCTGATGGACAATTCCACCACGAAAATAGGGGACCCGATGGTGTCGTCTACGGGTGTTACGGTTACATCGACCCTAACGGAATGTTACAAGCAACGCACTATGTCTCTGACGGATGGGGCTATAGAGTAGTCACCCCTGGAGAAGACGTTGAAATATTTTTACACCCTCACGAACATGGAGAAGATAACAATGTAGATGGGCAAGCAGAAGAACACGATCATGAACATCATACCCATCACGGAAAACTCACACCCTGGGGAGAACTTACTTCCCGAAAGGATGCGGTATGGGCGGAGGAGGTAAACCTGGAACACCAGGCCAACCAGGTATACCAGGTCAACCAGGAATCCCTGGACAACCAGGACAGCCGGGATATCCTGGACAGCCTGGAAAACCTGGAATCCCAGGACAGCCAGGATACCCAGGACAGCCTGGAAAACCTGGAACCCCTGGATATCCAGGAGGACCTGGAGGACCAGGATACCCAGGTGGACCAGGAGGTCCAGGATATCCAGGTGGACCAGGAGGGCCAGGAAGTCCAGGATACCCAGGTGGGACCAGGAGTCCAGGATACCGGTGGACCAGGAGGCCGGAGGACCAGGACAGCCAGGAAAACCAGGTACGCCAGGACAGCCAGGATACCCAGGAGGTCCCGGAGGGCCAGGATACCCAGGTGGACCAGGAGGGCCAGGATACCCAGGAGGTCCCGGAGGGCCAGGATACCCAGGTGGACCAGGAGGGCCAGGATACCCAGGTGGCCCAGGAGGACCGGGAGGACCAGGACAGCCAGGAAAACCAGGTACGCCAGGACAACCAGGATACCCAGGCGGACCAGGGCAAGGACAGCCAGGATACCCCGGACAGCCCGGAAAACAGAACACCAGGAACACCTGGACAGCCAGGACTCCCAGGTCAAGGACAACCAGGATACCCAGGACAGCCAGGAACGCCGGGAACTCCGGGACTCCCAGGTCAAGGACAACCAGGATACCCAGGACAGCCAGGAAAGCCAGGAACGCCGGGAACTCCAGGACAGCCAGGATATCCAGGACAACCAGGAAAACCAGGAACTCCTGGAACACCAGGTTACCCAGGACAGCCAAGTCAGCCAGGATACCCCGGACAGCCAGGAAAACCAGGAACACCCGGAACCCCAGGTTACCCAGGACAGCCAAGTCAACCAGGATACCCCGGACAGCCAGGAAAACCAGGAACACCCGGAACCCCAGGCTACCCAGGGCAGCCAAGTCAGCCAGGATTCCCCGGACAGCCAGGAAAACCAGGAACACCCGGAACCCCTGGGTACCCTGGACAGCCAAGTCAACCAGGATACCCCGGACAGCCAGGAAAACCAGGAACACCCGGAACCCCAGGTTACCCAGGACAGCCAAATCAACCAGGATACCCCGGACAGCCCGGAAAACCAGGGACCCCAGGAACACCGGGATACCCGGGACAGCCAGGAACTCCTGGTACTCCTGGATACCCTGGACAGCCTAGTCAGCCAGGATTCCCAGGACAGCCAGGTCAACCAGGAGGACCAGGAACTCCTGGAAAACCAGGAGGCCCTGGTTATCCAGGACAGCCTTCATATCCAGGTAATTTAATTAACTGTTATCTCTAAATATATAAACATCTTATTCGTTTGCTAACTTCTATTTCATTGAATTATATAGTTCGTGGTTATTTTTTTTTTTTTATTTCAGCTATTATCTTTAACTAATTTTTTAGGCAGTGGTAATAGACCAATCATTATCCATGACCAAGTTTGCATTATTTCTATACTTTCATTAGTATATGAGCTTTGGTTTTCGAGACTAGAGATAATACAAAAAAAAAAAATTAATATTACAAGTTCAACGTGATCACAGTAACAGCTCTTTCATACATCATGTACCCTCTTAATTTATATTATTTGTATAGTATGGACAGGATAAAAAAAATATTAATGATGCATGTATCGGCCACAAAATGAATTATGAAATATATCCAGAATGTTAATATGGAACTATTGAATTAATATGAAATTTGTAAAATGATTCTTCTATATTTTAGAAGAATGACCTAAGAAAGAATAAAAGTCTAACATAAATATAAAATTTTAATCATTGTGTGCTCTGAATTTCTTTCAGCATAAGCTAAAAGAAATTTGAAATTCTCTATTTTTGAAAACATTTTGGGATGCATGAAAAATTGTATGCTTTCCAATATTAGACAATTCATACACTTTAGGTACCTTAAAGTCCGATATTCTTGAGTTTGGCCACTATCAGAAAATTTAAACATTTTCAGACCCGATTAATATAGAACTACATAACTAATTAGATAAATATGTAGATAAATATGATCTCATCTTTCAAAGAAAATTTCTAGTACAAATTATACAATAAAATAGTATTGATCCAGTTGAATTTGGAATATACATCGAAAAATAATATTTGTTGTTGTATATTACAAATTTACAACTGTTCAAACGAAATGCAATAATTAAAACATGAATACAATTACAATAATGGGATTGATAATGTCATAAAGAAGTTACCCACTGGTAGCACTACAATTTTTCCTTTATATAAGTAGGTTCCGAAAACATCCTATTTCCACCTGTCACGTAACATTATCAAGTTACGACGATGATAGGTTACGGACAAGTTCGTTTGTAAAGGCTGATAGTTTGGAATTGAATGATATATCTTTACTTCGGGGCAAATAAGCAAAAAAAAAAAAATGGTTTAGATTAATTGGGTTAGATCTTAATGCAATAGCTCATTACATACAAAATAAGAAACATTTACAATCTCTTTGACAGGAAAAATTAAAGCATACCGATAGAGGGGCTGTTAATGGTATGCTACTAAAGGTTAAGGTGATCTGTAAGGATTAGTGAGAATCGATTTTTATTCTTAAATTTGACAGGATTTGTTTTTATAAGCTGAGATTACAGAGCTCGGGATTCATCAGTAGGTTCATTGCTTACTGATAAAATACATCTGGCCTCAGCGCATTTTGTTAGAACAGCAGTAGAATGGCTTGATATATCAGTTGCATAAATCGTGTACAAGATTGCACCTACGACACTACCTTGTGGAACACTGGCAGATCATTCAAAGCAAAAATACTGAGTGATTTTTTAGGTTCTGCTAGAGAGGTAAGAACGGATAGACTGGAAATCCGTTGAAACTTTTGAAGTTTGTAAAGTTCTAAATGCCAGACCTAATCAAAAGATAATAACACGACTTAAAAAAAAATAGGAAATTATTGCTTCCTAGGGTAAAGTTATTAATATTTAATTTCACTATATAGCATTAATATCCATAAATAGATAAGGTTTTTATTTTTTTAGCTTTCAATATATCATTTTTTTATTTCATTAATCCACTTAAAGACCTACGTACAGCTGAGCCTTCTGACCAACGCTCTATTTGGGGGTAAATAACTTTTCATCTGTTACCACTGCATCAAAATAAGCAATGTTTTTTAAGCAATCTCGTTAAGCATCAGACACAATTTAGTCCTCCAATTTATAAATTAAACATTTTTTTTCGGAATGGAAATCTTTCGATTGGATAGCGTCATTAGAAGTCTCAAAAGGGACAAAATAATTCTATGTTTTTTGACCTATTAAGATGGTACTTAAAACAGTTTAGTGAATGTTATGTAGCGTGAATAGTTGCTTGTCCATTCTTAGAACCTTTAACTTATAGAGGATACAACAAAAGAATAATTTTTTATTTAATAATTAACTAGTGTTTGTTAAGAACTCTCTGGTTTGTGAGAAAATGAGTCTTCAAAATTAATTTGTAAAAAGATAAAAGTAGGAAAGAAAAAAATATATTTTTATTTATAACTCATATAATAAAATATAAAAGAACATGATACTTGATGTTATATAAAAAGTTAGAAGAAATATTAAAAAGTATGTTTTATTTTAACCTATTATCAATGGCGAGGTATAGCCTCGAAACTCTGGAAGGCTTTTAGATATTTTAGATAAATAAGAATAGGTAAGTAAATTGTTCAGAGATAGTGAACATTGTTTATAAATAATATTGCCCACATCATCACTGCGATTATTACTTAAAATATTTATATAATACCCAGGAACACCCGGACTCCCAGGACAACCAGGAAAGCCAGGTACTCCCGGAACACCAGGATACCCAGGACAACCAAGTCAGCCAGGATTCCCAGGACAGCCAGGAACTCCAGGCTACCCCGGACAACCCAGTCAGCCAGGATACCCAGGACAACCAGGAAGACCCGGAACGCCTGGAACCCCCGGACAGCCAGGAAAACCAGGCACTCCTGGAACACCCGGATACCCAGGTCAGCCAAGTCAGCCAGGATATCCTGGATATCCAGGACAGCCCAGTCAGCCAGGATACCCAGGCAAACCCGGAACTCCAGGAACACCTGGATTCCCAAGCCAGCCCGGATACCCCGGGACTCCTGGAACCCCAGGGCAGCCAGGAAAACCCGGAACACCAGGAACCCCCGGATACCCCGGACAGCCAAGTCAGCCAGGATATCCAGGACAAACCAGGAACCCCCGGATATCCAGGACAACCAAGTCAGCCTGGATACCCTGGATATCCAGGACAGCCCAGTCAGCCCGGATACCCCGGATCACCAGGAACCCCTGGAATCCCAGGACAGCCAGGAAAACCTGGAACACCCGGAACTCCAGGATACCCAGGACAGCCAAGTCAGCCCGGGTTTCCCAAGCCAGCCAGGATACCCTGGTAAGCCAGGAACTCCCGGATCACCTGGGTTCCCAGGTCAGCCAAGTCAACCAGGATTCCCAAGCCAACCCGGATACCCCGGAACACCTGGAACACCAGGATTCCCAGGACAGCCAGGAAAACCCGGAACACCAGGAACTCCCGGATACCCTGGACAGCCAAGTCAGCCAGGTTACCCAGGACAGCCAGGTAAGATAGAAAACATAAACGTATGTTTATTGGTTTAAATATTAAATAACGTAAATTTGCATGTTTATAATGAGATTGAAGAATAGGTTCGGTATTATTGCATAAGGAAATTATTTATCATCTCTTTTTTTTTCAAAAGCTAACCTTTTAAAAACCTTTAACTTTATATAGGAACTCAAGAATAATTTCGCCCCCTCAGTTTCCAGTAGTTTACTAAAGAATGAAGAACATACAGCAGTAATATTTATATAGTAATTATAAAACAACAAGTCCCGGAACATATGCATCATTGTGTTCTGGAGTAAGACATCTTTATTGTTAATAATACTTATGAGTAGATGATCTCAGAGTAGAATCGAAAAAAGAAAAACACTTCTTCTATACGAAGGGTCTAACTAAACAAGTTCGGTATAGTATTTCATTCAAAATATAGCATTTTTTTTTTATATTTGTAGGAATGAATGGCTTTGTGCCACGGTTCTCAGTTTAATGATGCCCTAAAAAATAGTAAAAACTGTATCAAATCCGTCGCGTGGTTTTGAAGGCGATAACGCGCTAATAACATACATAAAATAATTATAAATAATACAATAAAAATTAAATACTTTTAATTGGTTAGGTAAACCAGGACAGCCAGGATATCCAGGACAACCCTCTCAGCCGGGATTCCCAGGACAACCAGAACCTCATCCAGGATATCCAGGTTCTCCAGGACACCCAGGTAAATTTATTATTATATATCTGTGGCGGTCGTGAAAAACTTGATAACTCGAGTAATATCAAAAATGAGTTAACTTTACGTATAGCTCCCTCAGACTTTCTCCTACGTCGAGTGAAATTGGTTAAAGAAATTTCTTAGTGGAACAAAATTTCAGGGGGAAAGAGAGCTGTAATTAATAACTCTATTTTGGCATTACGCAAAACTTTAAGTAGCTCCTGTAAAATGAAAGATTTTGACTTAACCACTTATTCACTACCGCTACAGATATTATAATAGTCTACATCATAATTATAATATGTCGTGTTACTATTATGATTAATTTATTTGGACGATTATAATTATACATATGATCGAATGCTTACTTCTTGTTATGAAAATACCGAATTATTGTTGGGGGTGAAACTATTGTTCTTGCAAGGTGTACTGGTATATAGTGAAGATTATTCTACCGATTTTAGAATCGTACAAAAAAAAAAAAAAAAATCTCTAAGGAAAATGATAGTGCTGCTAGTCATAAAAAAAAAAATCTACTTGTCATGACGCAGTACAGCTTGTAAATTACATTATGCTATGTTATACCCTCCTCATCTGATTCATACTACTTAATTGTATTTTAAGATATATCAAAACGCACAAATTAATGACAAATATTTATTATAATAAACGAAACCTCAACTACGTGGTTAAAGATAATTAAAAATTAAATAAAATGAACATATAAAACATTCTTCACAATTTACATTACTTTATTCTATCATATAATATTTTCTGTTAATCCAAAATATAGGTCTCTCACGGTGAATAGGCTCTCTCCGATAGTATCGCTCAATGTCTCTTTTAGCAAAGTAGAAAACGGTTATACTTTTATTTATTCTCTCCTATCTTTTTCTATTGTACCCTCAACAACCCTCCCAACCCACCGTCCACCGTAGGCTCCTGAATCATTGATGAGAATATAAGTATTGCTAGTGTAAATTATAAAATTAATAATATTAATTTTAAGTCAAGATAATTAGATCAATATAATTGTATCTTAATATAACTTTTTCAGGAAAACCTGGATTCCCAGGAACACCATCACAACCTGGCTTCCCAGGAATACCAGGTAGACCAGGAGCTCCGGGAACACCAGGAATTCCAGGCAAACCAGGACAGCCTGGTCAGCCAGGATACCCAGGGCAACAACCAACAGGACCAGGATATCCAGGAACTCCATCACAACCCGGTTACCCAGGGACACCATCCCAGCCTGGTTACCCAGGAACACCAGGAAGACCAGGAGTACCAGGAACCCCTGGAACTCCAGGAAAACCCGGACAGCCAGGATACCCAGGACAACAACCAACTGGACCAGGATACCCCGGACAACAACCAACAGGACCAGGATACCCCGGAACACCATCACAACCTGGCTACCCTGGAAAACCAGGTAGGCCAGGAACCCCTGGAACTCCTGGAACCCCTGGTTACCCAGGCCAGCAACCTACAGGACCCGGCTATCCGGGAACTCCATCACAGCCAGGATATCCAGGAACACCTGCACAACCTGGATACCCAGGAACACCGGGAAGACCAGGAGTACCAGGAACACCCGGAATTCCAGGAAAACCAGGACAGCCAGGCTACCCAGGACAACAGCCAACAGGACCAGCATTCCCAGGAACTCCATCACAACCAGGATACCCTGGAACTCCATCACAACCAGGATACCCAGGAACACCCGGAAGGCCAGGTACACCTGGAACTCCTGGAACCCCAGGATACCCAGGACAACAACCAACTGGACCAGGATACCCCGGACAACAACCAACAGGACCAGGATACCCAGGAACACCCGGAAGGCCAGGTACACCTGGAACTCCTGGAACCCCAGGATACCCAGGACAACAACCAACTGGACCAGGATACCCCGGACAACAACCAACAGGACCAGGATTTCCAGGAACTCCATCACAGCCAGTCTACCCCGGAACTCCAGGAAGGCCAGGAACACCAGGAACTCCTGGAACACCAGGATACCCAGGGCAACAACCAACAGGACCAAGCTATCCGGGAACTCCATCACAGCCAGGATATCCAGGGACACCATCACAGCCAGGTTACCCAGGAAGGCCGGGGACACCAGGAACACCTGGAACTCCTGGAAAACCAGGACAGCCCGGATACCCAGGACAGCAACCGACTGGTCCAGGATTCCCAGGAACTCCATCTAAACCAGGATACCCAGGAACACCATCACAACCAGGATACCCAGGAACACCAGGAAGGCCAGGTACACCTGGAACTCCAGGAACCCCAGGATATCCAGGACAACAACCAACAGGACCAGGCTATCCGGGAACTCCATCACAGCCAGGATATCCAGGAACACCATCACAGCCTGGATACCCTGGAACACCGGGAAGACCGGGAGTACCAGGAACACCCGGAACTCCTGGAAAACCAGGACAACCAGGATACCCAGGACAACAGCCTACAGGACCAGGATTCCCCGGAACCCCATCACAACCAGGATACCCTGGAACACCATTACAACCAGGATACCCAGGAACACCCGGAAGGCCAGGTACACCTGGAACACCCGGAACCCCAGGATACCCAGGACAACAGCCTACAGGACCAGGATTCCCCGGAACCCCATCACAACCAGGATACCCTGGAACACCATCACAACCAGGATACCCAGGAACACCCGGAAGGCCAGGTACACCTGGAACACCCGGAACCCCAGGATACCCCGGGCAACAACCAACAGGACCAGGATTCCCCGGAACTCCAACACAGCCAGGCTACCCAGGAACACCAGGTAGACCAGGAACACCCGGAACGCCAGGAAAACCAGGACAGCCTGGACAACCCGGATATCCCGGACAGCAGCCTACAGGACCTGCATTCCCAGGTACTCCTTCTCAACCGGGCTATCCAGGAACACCTTCTCAACCAGGCTACCCAGGAACTCCGGGTTCTCCAGGGACCCCTGGAACACCCGGTAGGCCAGGGCAACCAGGTTACCCTGGAAAACCAACTGGACCAGGATACCCAGGAACACCATCTCAGCCAGGTTACCCAGGAACACCCGGAACTCCAGGAACACCTGGAACACCAGGCCAACCGAGTGTTCCCGGCTATCCAGGAAAACCCACAGGCCCCGCTTATCCTGGACAACCGGGTAGACCAGGAACTCCGTCACAACCTGGATGCTCTGGACGACCAGGACAATCATGCCAGCCATCCTATCCAGGAGAACCAACGACTCCTGGAGTTACAGTCATTACCTATCCTCTACCAATCGTCCCTAGCCCAGGATCTTGCCCGTGCTATCTCGTCTCTCCTAATGCTACAGTGTCTGGTGGCGGCCAAGGTTCATCTCCCGGATCAATTCAGCTGCCGGCTGATCTACCACCGAATGCGGTACTCGGTTATATCCCTGTAATATTGTCCCTTACTGTCCAGGAAATTCAACGAACACTGAGGAAATCAAGCCTATGTTCCCGTCTGCAGTTCCTGTTCCGTATGAGTGTTCTCAGTGCTCCGCGGGTTCTCAGTCCCAGAGTGTCTTTTACAAAAGATACAGCAGGGGAGGTGACAAGTTTGTAGACTCGGTCCTACCAGTGGAATATGGTGCGAAACTCAACCCCAGGCAACGAGTAAGGAAAGTTGTGTCTAAGCGACCTTTGAATTAGGATAAAAAAGCAATTGTGATCGTGCCCGTCGACAAGTTGTGTTTTGCAAATTGTATATTTTCATGATCAGAACAGGAACCGCCTAGAGCACAGCACAACTTGTGGACAGCCACTTTGAACTGAACGATATTTTCTGTAATTATTTAAATACTTTTTTGTAATTTTCTTAATGGTGAGCCATTTTTAGAATAATTTTTAATACCATGACAGACTCATTTCTTTAATTTTTTCCTTTAGTTTAAGTTAATAAACATTTTTATATACATTGTTGTTTTCGTTTAACCACCCTTTTTTACAGTTGATGTATTTGGAATCAAATATTTCGAACAAAACCATTCATAACAACATTGGAAAATAATCTCTGAAAAAATCATGAAACAACAAACACGCCAATGGGAATGAAGTAAAGGGAGATATCCATTCCTTGATTTTATAAATGTCATCGGTTTAGAACATTTAGAAACCAAGATTGACGACTGAGAAATTCAGAAATACCATAACATATACCTATTACTGTTATATTCTTTTTTTTTTACTTTCAAACAATTTGTAATAAAGTGTGTATATTCAAGAACATATTTATATATCAAATTTCTATATTAAATATATAATTCGGTTTCTATGACAGAGCATAGTAACTTGTTTCAAAATAATTTGGTCAATTCCAAGTTGCATGAGGATTATAATTTTTTACTAATATAAATTTGAATAGTATCCTGTCAGAGTCATAATTTCTGTTGATTTTCCTACTTCCAATTTTTGATTTCTTCGCATTTTAGTTTATTATGGACTTACGATCTAAAGTTAAAATTTATTTTTAAAAGGTTTTTGCCACAGGTAGGGTTTATTATTGATTATTATCTAACTTAGTTGATGTATCAGCAATCTTGGATATTTTCAATCTCCTATTGGCTGTTGGTGTTCTTTCTCTCTCATTTCTTCTCATTATTAAACTCAAAAAACAAGACACAGGTGCAGAGGAAAATCAACAATATATCTTCGGGAAAGAAAATTTAATGTGATTTTATATATTATAAAGTTAAAAGATCGCCCAATGTGTATGCTGTATGCTTAGGTACTAGGGCTGGTTGCCTTCAATTACAGGTAGTGACTACTTATCAAAAAAATTATTTAAAACCTGTACCTCTACAACGAATAAACGAATTGAGTACTGTTTCTAGGCCAACGGCCGTGCAATGAGTTGATTCTCTCTCTGAAGAGATCTCGTTCAGCCATCATGTTTCTTTCCATATTGGGGTACCCACTTTATAGAGGTTGGGCGTGCCCCAGGAGGATCTCTATACTCAATTATAAAGGTAAAGGAATGATGAGGTTAGAATGTGGGAACTCGAAGATTAGAGGAACTTGCGGATTGGGCTTGATCTCGGCTTAATCACTTCATTGTTCAGTTGTTGTTAGTAACAGTAAGGAAATCAGACCTATAATGAACTGTAGTGGTTTATTCTTTTATAACATTCAATATAATTCAATTAACTAATGGTATTGTGATATCAAACCAATCTATTTTTTTTTTTAATTCTACTTCAGGAAACAATGAGTTTATTGTAACTGGTTCTATTATGTATTTCCTTTATATTTAGGAATCGATGTGTATTTTTTTATATGAAGTTTTAAAGAACACAAAATAAAAGAATATGCAAAACTAATGTATGATGGATCAAATTCTCCAATGAAAGGTTCAGGAAAAACACTGTAAAATGCTGATATGATTCAGTATTTTAACTAAGCCCCTAAATTAAAGTTCTTAAAGTATAGGAATCTTGTTAACAGGCGCAAGTAAGAAGGGCTTACGGCAACTTTCCACACTCTAAGTTTATCGTAATAGATTATGTGAAGCATTGTAAAATATAAGGAAAACTTCGCATGGCCCTTCAAGTTTATAAGAGTAATGCTCTTCCGACATAAGCCACCATTGTAAAGATATTCCAGAATTTGGAGGAAAATATCCCTAAATAGGTTCTTAGTTTTATTTAATTTTTTTTAAATTATGAATAAAGGCTAAACACGTTAGTTGTGGATAAATTTACAACGGTTATAGATGGAATATTTAAAGTCCTACGATTTCCAAGTTATAAACCTGTCTAGTAATTATTAGAGATTTAAAGATTATTATTATTTCACTACTATCCAGTTATATATATGAAAGATGGATTATTCCAAGCTAGTCATAAAAAAATAAATAAATAAAAAAAATAATGAAATGTATTCAAAAACACACCACTGACACTATAGTAAGCTTACACCTCATTTCACCAAAACATTTACATAATACCTTATATTTAAGCATGTTTTTCCATTGAAATTAAAAATAAGTATTACCACACTGTAGTAATAGTAATAACAATAATTCATAGTTCCTTCAGGATAATATAGTAGGAAATAAAAAGTAGACTGGATATTGGAGTCTTGAAGTAAAATAATTGAAAACAATAGAATTATACTAATTACATAAACAATTAAGATAACTCAAAAGATAAATTCTAATAAAAATGCACAAACAAGAAAAATAAATGTTTGTTAAGATTAGAAAAAAAAAAAAGAAGATAAGATTAAAAAGGGAAAAAGAATATATATATATATATATATAATATATATATATATATATATATATATATATATATATATATATAGTTTTAAAATGAAAAAAACAAATTAAAATTATTTTAAGGGTTTGTAAAATAAAATATAATTTAATCTTACATTTTAAAAAGATTAAAAGAAAAGTTTCAAATAATATTTGCTGCTTATGTACAGGAGAAAATGAATATTGAATAAATATCTATCAGCTTAATTTGTTCATTTTCCCTGAAATTATTTGGAAATTTAATTGACAGAAAATAGATAAATAGACAGGATTTCATTGTTGAGAGAGTTTAGAAGTCCCGGATATTAGAAGGAATGGAGTTCCATAAGGAAGCGGGTCGGATTAAGAATGATCTTTCGAAAGCTGTGAATTGATGGGACATTATATACTGAAAAGAAAAGCATTATTATCACCCCCTAACACGGACGTTATCATTGAAACGGCAAGAACGTATATATATTTATATATATATTGGGCGGGCCCAAGTCTCATTATGGGTTGTGGAGGTACGGTTTTTCTAATTTTTATTTTTTACATAATTTACATAAGTGAATTTACGAAAATCATAAGTTCGCTAGTGAATCTGTAAGATATGTATAAAAACAAAAGTCGAAAGAATTATATATATGGAACGTTTCATATTGCTTTCTATTACAAAATAAATAGATGTGACGGAAATTAAATAACTTTGCCTTGTCAGTCACGTGGATAAACAACAAACAAAGGGGGTCCATGAAGATTTTATTTTGCACGTTGTGAAAGAAAGTTTTTTTTTTAATTGTAATACCTTGCCTTGGTAATAATAGTTGTAAAATAATGCTGTTGGAGCTTGTATAATCCCATACAAGGAATACGAACATTACCATAAATTTCTAAATATAAAGACAAACAGAGGGGAGAAAACCTGACGCTACAGGTGGATGGGTTCGCCATTCTGTCCACGTAACACTGCAAACTCCTTTTCTCCTCGGTGTCTCTACTTATCACAAAATCTTCTACTCCTTAATTATAATTCAATCGCATGTTCATAGTATACAGAAATTGAGCATATTATTTGTTATTAATAATCTCTTTGTCAGGAAAAGTAAAATTGATGAACAGATTTGACTGTAACAAGACTGTGATACTTCCTGCTGTTCTCTAAATTTGAAGTTATTCAATAACTTTTTTCAAGTTAAAATAAAAAAAATGAATTCAGTATCATATTCCGCATAAGAAAATATTTCTAACGGAATATTAAACGTCTATATTACTGTTCTTATTATCAAAAAATCAGGCGCGGGCAACACACGACTTTCACTTCCCTCCGTTTCTAAAATCGATTAAAGAATTTTCAGATACAGTTAGAGATAAAAATTAGTTAAAAAAATCAAAGTATTAATTAATTAATTTCTACAGTAACATGTGTTTTATTAAAAAATCTGTTATATTATTATCTAAAATTATCAGTTAGTTTTATCGGCTTTTTATCACTCTTTATTCAATTTTACAAGCTTGTGTATAAGATAATATATTTTTTGAGGTCTTTCCCTAAAACGTGTATTTCTGTTGTAAACTGGAATTCGAAAATTTTCACGATTTCAATACTTTCCCTTTTTAATAATTTTATACTATGGGTCAGTGAAATTAAAATCAAATTAAGAATTAGAAGGCTACCTACCATATATTCTACAATATGGCTATTTACATCGCATTTTTTATAATGGCTTCTGACTGAAGTGAATTTTTAACATTCCTATGAGATTTGCCTTCAGTACTTCAAAGTGGTCACGTAGAAAATACTTAATATGATTATAAGTTTACTAAATCATTAACTCCTAGTACCCTCCTTAAACCCACAGTCTCCTTCAATTTATATCCTCAGTCCACTCCCCAATACAGCCCAAGTATTATATTGTATCTTACTGTGTAGTGTGTCACTGTTTGTTATTGTACTTTTATTGAACTGCAGCAGGTGATCTTCTTTCCCACTCACGATCTATCCTTAATGGGATAGTGACTTCTACTTGCACTGTAAAATTTTTGTATTCTGATTTAAATAAAGAAGTTATTAAAAATATATAAATATATCTGCTATTTTTTTGTTTAATGTTTGTTGTATATATATTCATACACAATCGTAAATAGCGATTAATTTCGTACTTTTGTCTGTTGGATAGACATGATGTATGTGCAAACCTGTTTTTCTTAAGAGACCCAGGCCCAGAATAAAATTATTTTCTATTTCTATTTCTAATATAATGGTCTTCTCATTGCCCCAGATTGTGGCAGATTATATTATTTCTCAATAAATCAATTATTAAAAAAGAAATGAGGAATAAAAACGGCATTTCTCCCAACTTCTAGCCTTGTTGTGTATTATAAGATGCAGAGTTCTCATGTAAATAGAAATCAGAGATAAATAATTAAATTAAAATTATGGATTTGTTTACTTTATTAATCAGAACATTGAATCGAGGAGGATCTATGGGTCTGTCCTTGCACTAGTAACTGTGAAGTCCGAAAACAACAAAAATTTCCACTTGAATACTTTCTATTTTCTCACAATGAAATTATAACTTTTGCAGAGAATGGTTGGCGTCCAAAGAAGGAAGACGGTAAAGATTCGAAATATCCTTCCTCAAGTAAAAAATGATAATTTAAATGATGAAGCCCAACAACTGAAATTGTGATAGGTTGACACCTGACCAGAATAAAGGAAAACAGATGGTCAAAAAGCATCACTGGATAGGTTTCCTTCAGATCAAGCAAGAAGCAATAGAAGTCCGTAACCGAGGTGGGAGGATGAAAATGTCCAAGGGTGGGAACCAACTGGATAAAAAACACAAATAACTATACTAGGAAGAGAAAATAATGGTGCACAACTATCAATAGACTATAAACAGTGCTTCTCCCAACCATAACAGAAATATTTTTTGTTTTTAATAATTTGTTAAGTTGTAATTCAAAAAAAGATAATTACCGGTTTGTAAAATTATAAATTACTTTTCAATTATTTTCACTTTCCTATATATATATATGAAAAGGATTGTGATAGTGATCATTTTAAAATTAGATTTCAAGTTCAAATTTGAGTCAAAGTTTTAGTGAGGTACAATACATATTAAATAATAAGCTTAGCTTAAACGCTACAAAAACTCAGGCTATTGTGATTGGCTCCAGTCCTCTTCTCAGATCCAACACCACCTTTCCAACCTTAGTCCTGAACGATCACCCCATTACATTCAGCTCCTCTCTCAAAAATCTAGGAATTACTATAGATCGAACCCTATCCTGGAAACCTCATATAGCCCAAATTTCCCATAGATCTATAAGTACCCTGAAGTTTTTTCATCGCTCCAGATACCTTCTTCCACAATCCTCGCGTAAGCTCCTCGTTTCCTCACTCATTTTTCCCTACTTCGACTACTGCTGTGCGGTGTACGGTGGTCTTCATGTGGTGCTTAAGATCAAGTTAAAGCGTCTCATGAATTGTTTTTTAAGATTTGTTTTGGGTACCTCGAGGCGGTCTCATGTGACCCACCGCTATGCCGAGCTGAAGTGGCACCTTCCCTCCATGCGCAGACAGTACTTCCTTGGGTCATTTATCTACCAAACTATAAAATACCAGCATTCTTCCTATATCTACCGTGTCTTCAATTTAAATCCTCAGTCCACTCGCTTGAAACAAGATCGAGCCATTCCGACCTTTATATGCCATCCCACAGAACTAAAGCCTTCGATCTATCCTTTCTTACCAGTTCCATTACATTCTGGAATTCCATTCCTTCCAATATACATCATGCTTTTTCCTTATCCACATTCAAATATCGCCTTTCAACACCTATTATCCCAAACTGACGATTGTTGATCTTTAATTTTAAATTAGATATTTCATTATAAGGAATGAATATCCTATATTTACCTTTTTATTTTGTTTCATATATACATGTAAATATTATTATTATTTTTTTTTTGATAGTGTGTTCAAAATTAGTTGTTTCTTACTTTCCATTCACTATTTGTTTTCTTTACTTTTTTATGCTTTTTCTTATCTTTGGTGCATAGAAGTGTGTATGTACATACATTTATATAAATTTCTTTTTCTGCCTCTTTTACCTATGTCCATATCTATTTAATGTGTTCTGGCCAGATGTGCTACCTTTACTTGTAAATTTCATGTTATTCTTAAGGGACAAAGTCCTAGAATATTTTTTTTTTCTATTTCCATTTAAATTTAGAAACCAGAAGAGCTACTTTATATCTTAGATTTTGCACCTTCTTACGATTTCATCAATAACAGCCCTAACTATTTTGATTGAATTCGCTATTTAGGTGTAACATTTAATGTTATGGACTTTAATATTATGTTGGCTTTATTAAGTTGGAATAGCGTGACAAGTTTTAAATAATGAATTTTTGGATTGTCTCCCTCGTAATTACGTTTAATTTTGTAGATTCCAAAAAAAAAAAAATAACTATTTAACGTCAGCATTGATAAAAAATGAATAATTATACAATCAGAAATTGGTAATCAACTGAAGGAGAAAAGGGCAAACATATATTTTAGGTAAATTTATTTTTGCGAACATCGGAATAGTTATTAATTATATTAATTTATAATATACCGTTGAAAAGTTAAAGATTATTGATAAAATTTTATCTTATATATGAAGTTAAAAAAGGTAATATAGAGTGATTAAAAGTGGATAAAATTTTTTTTTTTTTTTTTTTTTTTTATTATGCCTTCCCATTTCGAATTCCGCCATAAGGGATCTGGAAGCCCAGTACCGCTCCGATCTGGATGGGGTTTCACCTCTTATTTTTTGTAATCGGGGGCATACTTCTAGATGTGCTGCATCCATTTCAATATTTGCATAACTAAGGCAGCAAAGTGGAGACCCTACCACTCCGATCCGATGCAAGTGTTTTGCGAGGTAGTCATGGCCAGTAATCATTCGGAACTGTGCAACAGCATCTTTTCTCTTCAAATCTAATGGTATTCTTTCTTCCTCTATAATGAGTTTGGCCCAGTGCTTGTTGATCGAACTGAGCCTTTGGGAGTCCGTTAGTAGAGCATGATATGCCCTCTTAACTTCATCCCTAGCTCTACGATAGGAAATTCGATTGTCCAACTGTTCCGAAGCTGCACCTTCTTTTGCAAGCTTGTCGGCTACTTCATTCCTATCGATACCACAGTGGCCGGGTACCCATTGGAAAACCATTTGTCTACCTTGTTGAAGCAGCTGTTCAATTTTTAATTGGCAGTTCACAACGTCATTTTCTTGAGATGCATTTGGCTGCGTAGATGCATTTGGATAAAACTGATTGATTGTAGTAGATAATAATTTTTTTTTAATAGATTTGATAATTTAATGATTATTTAATTTAAATTACTTTCCATCGATGCTCAGTGTAATTATTTCATTTTTCTTCATATTTAATGATTTTTATTTTAATGTCTTATATTGATTTTAACAACGGAGGTAAATAGCAGTCATGTGTTTATGCGCACCATTTTTTTTTTTTAATGGTTATGGTATTATAGTTTTGTTGATTATAGTGATATTTGTCAATGCTTAGGCGATTGGAGTTATAATTTTCAGAGCTGAAACCCATTTGTATCTCGTAAGCTAGAAGCATTTGTCATGTAAAAATGATGCCAATATACTATTATTATCATTACTTTTTATTACCTCTTACCGGATGGAGGAAAGAGAGCATTACAATGAAATAAATTCCAATTAGTGAAAAAGGGGATGCACCAAACCTCTTGGCTATTGACTACAACAATGATATATTTTTAAATTAAATATATAAACTTATGATCGCAATATTTACTCGATTCGAATAAAATCTAAAAATAAACCTATTTGATAAAACGATTATAAGCAAAATAATATATTGTATATTTATTACTTTCTCTTATTTATATATTAGATATATATATTGAGTGAAATTATTGCGACCGTGAAAACTTTCTAATTTGAGCTATCACTAGAATTACACGTTTTATGGTCCTTGAATTCCTAATTACCAAGTTCCAAAAAAAGGTCTGTGTAAGTGTGTGTGTTGCAAATCTAGCACTGAAACGAGACGTTGTACAAAACTAAAATTTCAGTTTATATTCAAATGAAATGTTACAGCAA
Organism: Piezodorus guildinii; assembly: GCA_023052935.1. Lineage (NCBI taxonomy): Eukaryota > Metazoa > Arthropoda > Insecta > Hemiptera > Pentatomidae > Piezodorus > Piezodorus guildinii. The sequence goes on along the minus strand of CM041292.1, from coordinate 30,801,596 downwards.
CTTTTTTTAAACCAAAACCAGAGAAACAGAAGAGCCACTTTATAGCATGAGTTTTGCACCTTTTTACGATTTTCTCAAAAATGGCTCTAACGATTTTGATTTAACTCCCTAAATCGATGTAAAATTTAACAGTCTTTAATTTATGTAGATTTCATCATGATTGAAATAGTCTGACAGGGCTTAAATGCCTATATTTTAATTTTTCATAACCTAAAATAACCTTTCATACTACTATAAACTTTAATTTTGTAGATTCGAAAATATTAATCCTGTCAACTTATTAGCACTAATAAAAAACGACAAAATATACAAGTTTAAGTAATATGATAACCATTTAAATGTGAGAATAGCAAATATAGTTTTTTTTTTTGTTTTTTTTTTCTGGAATATAAGTATATTAACTTAAATGTATAATATACTGATGGAAACCTAAACATCTTAGACGAGTTATGACTTATACAAAACTGTAAAACGTAATACAGAAAGACGAAAAAATCATAAGTGATTATTGTAGATAACCATTTCTACTGTTTGATTATTTAATCTGGAACACATGTTTCCATCAAAATATAATGTAATTCTTTAGTGTTTGTTTAAGTCTAACATTTGTTAAAAGTTCTTTATTTAATTGTAAAGTCAGAGGTAAGTAAATGTGCAAAACAAACGACATTTACTTACCTTTGTGTTTACAACAGTATATATTAATCATTTAAATCAATATACTTCTGTTCGGAAAAAAATAATACCTAAAAAATATATATGTGCTCATTTCTCCTTTAAATGGTTGTCATATTACTTAAACTTGTACATTTTGTCGTTTTTTTATAAATGATAATAATATGACATGATTCATTTTTTCGATTATATAAATTAAAAGGTATTTTAGATTATGATAAATTAAAACATAGGCATTTAAGCCCCTCAGACTGTTTCAACCATGATGGAATATACATACATTAAAGAACGTTAAATTTTACATCGATTTAGAGAGTCAAATCAGAATAGTTAGAGCCGTTTTAGAGAAAATCGTAAAAAAGTGCATAATTCATGGTATAAGTGGCTCTTCTGTTTCTCTAGTTTTGGTTTAAAACAATATTTTTTTGTAATATAAAAAAACAAATGTAGTATATATAATAATTTTTCATCTTTAAAGTTAAATTTATACATATTAATTAAGCTCTACCATTTCTAATTTTTATGTTTTACTTTTATTGAAAGTGTTATAAAATGCTAAAGAGAAAAACAAGTCCTGAGAATATGTAACTTTTCTTTTTGGGTTCTGGAAGATTTTGTTTTTTAATTTTCCTTAATTATTGCTATACATCTACTACTTTAGATAACACAAGTTAATCAATAAAAACACAAGGAAAATGAAACAATAATTTTAAAATCCACGGAGCGTAGCGGCGAGCTGAGATGGCGCATGCACTCCAACGACCCGGACCGCTCACTGCCCCTCGGGCGCCCGACTAAGTAACACAGTCCTGTACCTCTTCAGTCCAGGATATATCGCGTAAGTAGAAACCAATATAAGAAATTATGGATAACATACCAAATATTATAATAACATTTTGGAAATTTGAAAAAAAAAATAACCAGTTTATTAGAAAAGAAAATATTTTTTTCTATCATAAAAAAAAATAAAATAAAAAAAATGAAGACAATAAGGAACTAAATAAAAAATTTGGTTCTTAATATATAATAAATAAAAATATCTCACTTTAAATAATTTCTAAATTTCCACTCTTGTCCCCAAATATTCAAAATAACTCTTGAAAGAAACTTTATTTAAATATAATATTGATATTTAAAAAAATAAAATATTCCCAACTAATCGGGATATTTTATTAAATGTTTTGTAAGTTATATAAAACACCTCCATGTTTCTTATATTATATTTAATTCTTGAAGTGTTAGACACTTTTATCCGTTTGGCCATGGACAAAGACAGTCCATTTTTTTAATAGGCAAAACATGATGAAAGTTATAAAACTAAATATAGATAAATCAGTAAAATTTAGTATAATTATTTAAAAATATATGTATAAAAAATTATTCCATGAAGTTAAATTAAAGTAAAAAAAAAAATAATAATGCTTAACCTTATTAGATTCACAAATAGTTCTAAAATGTCGAAGAAAAATAATTCTAATTGTATTTTTCAAGAAAAGAACGACCACATATACAAAATCTGACCTTATCAAAAAGTTAAGTTATTAAATTTCCATTCTGACCCTCAAATACTCAAAGTAACAATTGAATAAGGAGTTGAAGATTTAAACGTATTAAAGTAAATAAAAAAAAAGAGTTAATTAATTAACTGAGAAAAAAATATTACCGAAACTAATTCAGACTACTTATTAACATTTTGAAAATTTTGTGAATACCTGTGTTTTTTTTTTATTTGATGATAGGTCGGACACTCTTTTTCATTTGGCTATGGGCTTAGACATGTCGAACATTTAAAATATTAAAACTATGAACATGCAACAACTAAAAAAAAAGGCATATAATATAAGATAAAATTTTATACAATTTAGTATGATACTAAAAATGATAACATATTATTCAATAAAGATAAATGTGAAAAAGAAAATAAAGAAATAATATTTAAATTTATAAGGCCTACTTTGAAACTTAAACTAATGCCTAGATGGTATTGAGAAATTTATTGCAAATTGAAGTTATCAAAGGAAATAGCGTAGAAATTTCATAGATCTGACATTTTCAACAAAATTAAGTTTTCATTACATCCTACTGCTTTAATTATTATAATTAGCCAATATCAGCACAATTGACATAAAAATGAAACATTAGAGATTATATATTTTTTATTGGCGGCCTTTCTTAACTAGAATTGCTTTATCAATAAGCATTGAAAGCTTAGCCGATAACACTAAGCCCACGCTAAGAAATATTAATTATCAGGAAATGAAAAAATGAATTTGAAATTAATTGTTTTAATTTGATAAATTCAAAAAATGTAAAAATTGATGGAACGTGGAAGTGATACACAAATATAAAATATAAATTTCTTTTTCTACCTCTTTTACCTATGTACATAATTATGTCTATTTAATGTTATCTGGCCAGATGTGCTACCTTTACTTGTAAATTTCATGTTATTCTTAAGGTACAAAGTCCCAGAATATTTTTTTTTTCTATCTATCTATCTAAAATGGGCAAAGTAGTACAATCATGATAGCCGCATGATTATGTTTGAATAATTAAAGTTTGATAAAAAAAAAAAAAAAAAGAAAGATCGTAAAATATAAAAAAAAAAAAAAGTTTTTAAATAGCTCTTTATCTTCATAATTTTTAAAATAATTCTATTGTAAATGGAGGTATTCTGAGTTTTGATGACTTTTCCGAAGCATCATTTTCATTTGAAAAATGTATTTAGAGTGTTATGGTGATTCAGTTACATGTTTCCAATGAAGTAGTACTTTACTGTTAGTTTTTTTTTCGTTTTGACAACTTTTACGTTTAAAAATTAAGTTATTTTAAAATATTCTGACTTATCATTTTTAGTTGCAGTTGTGGCTAGCATTTTGCAACGGTTATGAATAAATGTCAGTCATATTACACATTAAAGGCAATATATATTTCTGAAAAATGTAGAATAATTATAGATATATTCCATTCCGATGTTTAAAGGAGAATTTTATAGTTCTATTGGGTTAATTAAAATTTTGTTTCATTCATTATGTTAAACCCATTAATGCTCAAATTTCTCTCGAAGTCTCGGATTTTAATCAAATAATTTCTGAAATATAATTAATCAAAAAAATATGTCATACCAATCAATCCCGATATAATATTGAAATAACTACTCAAAAAAAAAACATGTTCCATTTGTAAAAATAATACTTTAAAAAAAAATGAACTACTTTAATATATTTAAATTATTATAGAAAAAATAAATATAGTTCTCTTGATGAATAAGAAATAAAACATAATTATAAATATATATTTTTTTTAAATAATCCCAATTTAAACGATAATAAAGAAATTTAAGTAGTTCACAAAAAAGTTTAATATATTTAAGTAAAACAGAACAAATGAAAGTTAATGAGCAAGATATAATTCATAATAAATTATAAAACTACAGTTTCTCAAAGGTTGAGCATAATTATCACATTTAAAGCATATGATTATTAGAATGAAAAAAATCTGGTGCGGCAACACACGACTTTCACTTACCTCCGTTTTTTAAATCGATGAAAGTACAGTAAGAGCTAAAAATGAGTGAAACCATTAAAGAATTAATTAAATTGAATTTCTATAAAAACATGCGTTTTATAAGAAAATCTATTATACTATTATCTAAAATAATCAGTTAGTTTTATCGCCTTTTCATCACTCTTTCTTAACATTTACAAGGTTGTGTATAGTATTATTAGTAGATAGTATTTTTTCTAAAATATTTAACTTTCCAACGGTATGTCATACATGTATATTACTGTTCATTTGTTCAAAAACAAAAAATTGCATTAAAAAAATATGTTTTCAGTTTTCTCCTCTAGTTCTTTTTCAATTTCGCACAACTTACATATACATAGCTGTTATTTATCAATGCTAATAAGATGATATGGTTATTTGTCAAGAATATACAAAATCAAAGGTACTTTAGAGGAAGAAAATTAAATATAACGGCATTTATACCCTGTCAGACTACTTTATTCAGAACGAAACCTGCATGATGTAAAAGCCTATTCAATTTTACATTGATATAGCGAGTTTCATCAAAATCGTCGGAAACTTTTTTGAGGAAATCAAAAAAAGGTGCAAAATTCATGGTATAAAGTGGCTCTTCTGGTAAGCGCTTTTGGGTGAAAAAGGTTTTGTAACGTCTCGGGTGTATATTTGTCTGAAATATGAAATATCATAGGACTTTCTGTTTCCGCCCAGGAGTTACCACACCAACACAGACCTTTTTGCGGGACTTAGTCATTTAGACTCAGGGGATCCTAAAACGTGAATTTCAGTTGAAAACTGGAATTCGAAAATTTTAAGATCTCAATACTTTCCCTTACTATATATAGTAAGTGAAAGTAAAAAAATATAAATGATTAAAAACTAAAACTTAAATTAAATTGTATGTATAGGGAATATTGATTAGAACTCCTTTTATACATTTGGGAAATGTCTAATAACTAATTCTTGAGCTAAAAACACAAAATTTCCATATAGCATCATTTTAGTTTGTAAAAAAGATTTTTGACTTAAAATCTATGAATGCATGTATGTTATAATAAAGATAAAATAATATAATATAAATTAACTAATACTTTAGCTTTGATTTAAAATATATTCATGCAGGGAAGAAAGAATGTCCAATGATTCAGGAGAAAATACTTTTTTAATTTTAATTATTTCTTATAACAGTAAAAATTAAGGAATATTATTTCAACCGATTTAATGACATTTTAATTTAAGTATATAGAGAGTAATACAGATGTATTATACAATAATTTCTTAGTAAAGCTTATAATCTTTGCCAAGGGGTTGTATTTTATAAGGGAATGTCATACATTCACAAATTGAAAAGTACTAATGAGAAATTCAGTATTATTAAAAAACATACATTATATATATATATATATATATATATATATATATATATATATATATATATATATATATATATATAAACATTATAAAAATACAAATTCAAATACAAGATGCAAATTGAAAAAGTTCTTATAGTATAATATCATGGTTTATTACCCCACTCTGAATTTTTTTTTATTCGAATTTTTGTTTCATGTATAATTTTTTTGTTTACATGTAATTGAAACCTTTTTGTTATTTTGTTAGGGTAATATTCTACAACGGAAAAAAACCTATATACCTACAATGGAATTTTTTGATAAGCTAACAATACAACTGCCAATACCTTGAGAACCTTAGAACCAGCGAAAATAGAAATACGTCCTATGCCAATAGACAAAGTGAAAATAGTCTTAACTTTATTTATAAATTATGTTGATAGTTTTAAAACAGATTTTACTGACTGGTACCTAACTTTCAAGACACATACAGCGTTGTTATTTACATCTATGTCCCACCTCCTTTGATTTTGATAACGATAGAATCAATATATCAATTGGTTGATAATGCACCACAGAAAAGGGACAGTAAAAGTTTAGTTTTAGAAATAAAACGTATTTTTTCATTATACATTTTTGAGTTATGCCTGATTTTTAATTTCTTCCAAAGAACGCTAACTATTCAATGTTCCGGGGTATTTTCTAGTTTGTAAAATTCATTATTTTCCCGTTTGCTTTTCACTCACTTTGACATTTTTAATTTGAAAACTAACTAGGCATGCTACTATAGAAACTCGGCGGGCTTAGAAAAATAGAAAAAAAAATATGCTATAGCAAACGTAGTCAGTACCTCTAATAAATAATCAACGTTGCTAAAACGGTTATGCTAAAAACTCAATATCACTGCTATTTTGAAACCGATTTCAAAGATTCTTTTTTCGTTTTGTAGAAAATTATATTCTTTATTAGATTTTGTTTAAAACAGATGTATTTATTTATTGAATTCAGACAAACAGATTTTATTTAATTTGTCTGTTTCTTCCATAAACCAAAAGAGCGACTGCACGGTTCCTCTTTCGCATCCTTCCCCGATTCAATTGTACGTATTATTTATTTTTGTTTCTTGTAACGTAAGACCTCAAATTTAAAGAGAGGGAAAATGTGATAATTTTTTTTTTTTATTCGGTTATAACGGTTCATTATTGAAAATAATAAACTAAAACTATTTATACTAGGCTTATTTACTATTTCCTTTTATTTTTCTAAAAAAAATTGAAATAAAATTTCCTGATTTCAGAACTCCTTAAATTTTTCTCTATCATCAATTAATACCGAATTTTCAGGGAATAACATCTCTTATAAGTTATAACTTGACCATATGGGATTTATATTTTATTTATTTTTCCTAGGGTCTTGATCTAGAAAATCTTTTAGATTTTCTCTATCATCGATCATCACCGAGTTTCGAGAGAATCAAATCTCTAATAATTGTGACTATACCATATAAATAATTTTTTTCTCTTTCTCCCCTTTTTTTTTTTTTTTTTTTTTTTTTTTTTTTTTTTTTTTTTTTTTTTTTTTTTTACCGCGTTTATTGACTCTAAACTCTATACACATTTTCTTATCTCGAAAATAATTTTTTTTTTCTTTTTCAAATTCGTCGCAGTGTCCCTAATTTTAAGACTATATAGAATTTTTTTTCTATCTTTGAATATCCCTTAGTATATTCCTTGAATATTCCTAGTCCTGCTCTACAATACACTCTTTTCTCTATCTTAAAAAAGAACTGAGTTATGTTTGAATTTAAAGGTATAATTTCAAATTTTTTTCTTTATTTTTAAATTACTATTTGTGGTTATAGTTTTAAAAAAAAAAATCTCTTTTTTTTAAAATAACCAAGTTATTTTATTGAATAATTTTTAGTCATCCACCAATTTAAAACTAATTGGCTGATATCAATGTCTAGACGTTAAAATTATCGTCGGAAACCCTGGTATTTTCGCGCCTAATAAAAAAAAAATAAATAAATTTAAAAAAAATTGAACCAGTAGTTTCAGAGAAAAACCCCGGACGGCGGAAAAAAAATTATTTTTTATTGCAGTGCTACGTAACTAGAAACTTTTTTAACCTGTACCGCTACAACCCATGAAGGGTCTTGGGCTCAGTACATATAGAGATTCGTACTGTTTCTAGGCCAACGGCAGTGGAATGAGGTGATTAGGCCTTAATCACGCTTAGCCGCCAGGTTTTTAACCAATTAATTTGGGTACCCACTTTATAGAGGCTGGGTCTGTCCCAGGAGGGTCTCCATACCCTAGGGTCGCCCCCCGACTGAATTAAAAGAATAAATAATATTTCTGCCACAGCCGGGATTCGAACCCATGACCCGGAGCACAGCAGACTAGTGCTCTATCCACTAGACCACGCCACTCCCTAATATACGTAATATACCTACGTATCTAGAAACGTAAGCTTTAAAATTTTGGGGAGGGGGAGTTTTTATTTTTTTGGGCGTTTAAAAGGTTCATTATTGAAAAAATATAAATCAAAAGCATTTATACTAGTCTTCTTTACTATTTTCATTTCCTATTTTGATTCTCATTTAAATAATTCAAATAAAATTTCCTGATTGCAGAATACCTTACAATTTTTTGCAATCATCAATAATAACCGAGTTATCATGAAATCAAATATCTCATAATTTTTATGTTATAATCTGCCATATCCCAAGGATTGTGTTAATGGTGTTACATTTTTTAATTTCATTTTTAGTTCGACTTTTACCCTTTGTCAACATAACGATTACTTGAAAAACGCTCAAAACTTTCTATACTACAGATAACAAATTTACATCTCTATCTTTAGACCTATATGGCACATATGAGATTAATCTATGTGAATCCACCAAACCATCATCTAATCCTTGCAATCCTACAGCATTCGAATAATCCTAAATGCCCCTACCTTTTTCACTAATAATATCATCCATTACGGCCTGAATATCCCATTAGTTACATACTTATCCCAAAGTAGATACTTCTCATTTAATTAAAAGCCGCCATTCAAATCCATTAGTTCATAACATCTCATCTCCAACTAATCTTAATAATCCTTCGAAGAGGCTGAAAAGACGATAAAATCGAGAACTAGTAACATAAATAAACTTTGAATTGCTACCATGGTATTGTTCACATTCACTTATATTTTTATGGACATTTTTATGTAACAATAAACTTTTTTTTTTTTTTTTTCTCTTTAAATCTATATTCACGCCTGTCAGAATGTATCTGACAATCAGCAAATGTGCTGTATAAATTGAGATCAGGCATGGTAGGCATGAAGAAGGAAAATGCCCAGCAGCACCCCTTCCATGGCTTTATTTTATCCGAGGAGGTCCCTCATCCAGCCTCTCTTTAGCCTTCTTCTGACTAGCATTTCAGCTATTGACATGTCGTTAATCAGTCTATTGCCGTGTCCGTTAAGTTTACTGTGAAAACGAGTATAGAGTGTTCGTATATGTTGGTCAACTGTTCGTTGTTGTAAGTCCGTATGTAGGGTTCTGTTGTTTACGTACCAAGGAGCTGTCGTTATCAGTCTTAAAATTTTGGATTGAAATGTTTGCAGTTTTTGTATGTGAGTCTTTTTTGCTGAACCAAAAATCTGTGAAGCGTAAGTCCATATTGGCTTAAGAAGATATGTGTATGTATTCAGTTTCTGTCTAATTTTTAATTTTGAAGATTTACATAAAAGTGAGTATAGTACTTTCAGTCGGTGGTTAAGAGTCTGTCTTTTCATCTTGACATGTGGGCCCCAAGTCATCCTTCGATCGAGTGTCAGTCCTAGGTAATGTACAGAGTTGGTCTGAGGAATTTGGTTGTTGTCGATAAAAATTGGTGGGCAAGTGTTTTGTCGTAGTGTGAACGTTACGTGTTTTGACTTGTTGTGATTTAAACGAATTTTCCATAGCTTGTACCAATTTTGTAGTATCATCAAGTGATTTTGTAGAGTCAGTGAGGCGAGTATAGGATCGTCGTTTGAAGTTAAAATTGCAGTATCGTCCGCGTAAGTTGCAGTCAATGTGGTGGGATGAGTTGGTATGTCATGTGTGTATACAATGTATAGGAGCGGAGCAAGTATCGATCCTTGCGGTACTCCTGCCAAGACTGGTCGGATTGAAGAAGTTTCTGAGCCCTGCCGAACAGAGACAAATCCATCAGAGAGAAAAGAGTGTATAATAAGATAGTATGTGTAAGGTAGTACGTTCTTGAGTTTAAAGAGAAGCCCCTCGTGCCAGACTTTATCAAACGCTTGGGCAACATCCAAAAATACTCCAGTCGCGTATTGCTTTTTTTCTAGTGCTCCTGCAATGAAGTCAGTAACTCTGTGTAATTGGTGTGTCGTTGAGTGTGACGTGCGAAATTGATGGTCAGGTATTATTTTTTGCTCAGTCAGTATGTCAACCAATCTTTTATAAATTAATTTTTCGAAAAGTTTAGAACATATGGGAAGGAGACTAATAGGCCTATAAGAGGATGGTTTGTACATGTCTTTGTCTTTTTTTAGTATCATTTTTATGATTGAATATTTCCACTGTATTGGGAATTTAGCTGTCCTAAGTATGCAATTGTATATTGTCGTGAGGAACACCAGAGCTTTCTTGGGCATCAGTTGGAGCGCCTCGGCAGTTATTAAATCATAACCTGGGGCTTTTCTTTTAGGTAAGTGTCTGATTTGTTGTGCGTCTTGTGAAGGAGTGAAAGATATAGGAGGTAGTGTCAGCTGTAGTGGAATGTCCAGAGTACTTTTAACTAAGTTTTCATGTTCTGTATTAGGGTAGTCAGTAGGTGGTATAAAAACAGAGGAAAGGTGATCAGCAAAAATTTCAGATTTTTCTCCATCTGACACGGCCCATGAACCATCTTCTTTTCGCAGTGGTACTGACACCTGTCGATGTTTCAACAATTTCTTGGTATGCTTCCACAAGCTTCCATCGTCAGTTGATAGGTTGTTTAAAAAGGAATCATAGTTAGTTCTATTGAATTTTTTTATTTGTCGTTTAAGTTCGTTGTTCAGTCTGTTAAAGTTTTGTCTGTCAGAAGGAAGTCTGTTAGTCTGCCATACCTTACGAGCTCTTCTCTTTGCTGGGATCAAGACCCTTATATATTGAGGGTATTTTGGCAGATGATCTAATCTCGATGTTATCTTCTGAGATGATGACCATGCTGCTCTTTCGACACATTTAGTAAATGTATAGCATATAAATAGCATCTTCTAATTCTGCTTCTGTTTTAATGGACATGGGTATTGAGAGATTTGTTTCAAGAAATTCTCGGTATAGATCTCACTCCAATCCGCTATTTATATTATAAGCATGGGCACCCTTTGCGCATTGCATGGTTCGTCGAGAACGACCAAATGTAGAGCAGAGTGATCAGAGCAAAGATCAGAGATCGTTTTTATTGAGTAAGGTATAGTACGTAGTCCTTTGGTAATAAAAAAGTCCAGTAAGTCCGGTGTTTTCCGTTGCGAGGTTGGCCATTAGGTTGGTGTGTCTGGTGATATAGTGTCTAATGAAAGCTCGTGGATGGCAGCCCTCAGATTTCTTCCCCTAGGGGTGCAAAGACGTGACCCCCAAAATTGGTGCTTTGCGTTAAAATCGCCGCCCTAAGTTTTGAAAATAATTGTCAGCACATATCATAAAATAATTGTAATGAAGATGTCAGCACATATCTTGGAGGACAGTACACCGAAGCTATACTTATCACGTGGTGTTTTGTGTGTAGTGTAATGCCAGTGGTTTGAATGTCAGGTGCAGTTGGTAAGTGTAAAAGGTTATGTTTGTGTGGTGTCTTAATGAGGAAAGCAGTCCCGCCATGTGCTGTGTTGTCCGGATGGTCTGTTCTGTATGTCAAGTAACCTGAAATACCAAATTTTGATCGTGGTGTAAGGTGTGTTTCTGTGATCAGTGCAATGTCAATACGTTTTTCATGTAAGTATATGTCCAATTCTGTCCTATGTTGTAGTAGTCCGTTCGCGTTCCAAAGAAGGATGGGCAAAGAGCCCCTAGTCAGCTGATTACGGGTCATTAGGAGGGTAAATAGCTTGTGTTACCTGTGCGAGCTGCTGTAGAAGGCTAAAAAGAGGCTGGATAAGATTACTCAGACCGCTTAGTAGCTGATACAATTGTGGTGGGATATAATCTGCTGAAGTTGGCTGTTGAATACTTTCCCGCCTCATACCTTCTGTAGATTGGTTAGACTGTAGTCCCGAGGGTGTAGCTTGTTTTTTGCTATCTGGTGACGAGCTGATACCTGCTGCTGCACGGGAGCTTGCCGTTGAGATGGTTGTTGCTGCTGCTGTTGCATCTGAGGAAAACTTCTTGGTGGGATTGATTTCGAAAGATTGGGGTATTCTGTTGGATTTAAAGGAGGAGGTGGAATACGTTGTTGTTGATGGCTCCCCATATTTCTTTGTGATCTCAAAACCTTCAGTGTTTGGCACCCTCGATAGTTTGCGGGATGTTCACCTTGGCAATTCGCTGGCGTATCTCGGGTTTTGGTGCATGAAGAACTTTCATGCCCTTGTCCACACCTTACGCACCGTGTTGCGTGGTTGCAATAGGTCTTGGTGTGACCGTATTTTTGGAATCTAATGCATTGTGGAAGGATTCTTTTCTTTCTAGGTTCTTCTATGACTACCTTGGTATAGAAAATTGTTTTTATATCAAAAATCGTTTCATTGAATGAATGTTTAGTGATATCAATAAAAAACATTGGCAATAGCCGCTTAAACCGTGATATTACGTTGGTAATTGCTACTGTCTGGTATCCGTGGTTTTCAAGATCTTTTTTTATCTCTTCAACGGGTGTGTTGTGGTTTAGACCTTTAATGACTATTCTAGGATTTTTGTCATCAGGGAGCTGATATGTATGGAATTCAGCTCCGCTGTTTTTAAGACAACTAACAAGTTTTCTGTAGTCATCTGGAGTTTGAGGATATACAGTTACTCCTTTATAAGTTGTTTTCAGTAAAAAAGAATTAGGGCTCGTGTTAGTTTGAAGATAAGCAACCAAAGCTGCATAATTTTGTATATCAGAAACAAAAATAGGAGGTGGTTTAGAGTTAGATAATGATGAATTACTTTGCTCTTCATTAACACTAGAGAGTACTGCGAAACTATTACTAGTGGGTACCTCTGACTCCGTGCGTTGTTGTTTCCGAGGATCCCTGTCTGCTACGCTGTTTCGTTTTCTTCCTGTCACAACTTCCCAGGCACTAGAATTGTCCGTAACACCTAATTCCATACGATTAGCTTCGCCCATGTTGGCGGCTAATTCCGCCTCGTTAAACTTTTTCTCTCCCAACTTCAGTCTAAACCTTTGGTTTCGGTACGATATTTAATCGAAAATAGCTCCGAATTCCAACGATTTTTACTTAAATAAAAGTTATACAGAAAAATTTAACTTTTAAGCTTGGTAAACACCATATGATTTCCAGAGAGCTGGTGCTATACTGAGGCCAAGATATAGAGTTCTAACCTGCACCGACCTGTAGGGTCCAAAGTTTCAAATAGGGCGGCCCTATTGAAATTTCTAAAAATTTCTTATATTTATTTTTCATTAACTTTATTCTTTCTATATTATAAATAAGGATTGGTTAATTTTAAAGATATTGTCATTTAATAATTAAATGTAAGCCTGATTTCTAAATTAATGAGAATAATATCATAGTTACTATCTCGGATTTTTATTATTTAAAAAAAATTAAGTAAAATAAGGTCTTCATTATCGTGTTCCTAGTTGTATACACATGCATTAAAATTAGTTAATTAATTATTAATTTAGTCAATTTTTTTTTTATTGTTTAAAAATTACCTCTCATTTCTAATCGTCTGAGAAACTTTTGATATACTGTTGGGACTGTTTTAAAAATCATTATTCATTCGTATATGCAGCTGGACTTTTCATCATTCACGTATAATCATAATAATTTCTTCGATCTGCATCGGTAGAGAGCTGGGACCAGACTGAGGCCAAAGTGCAATGTATGGACTTGCATAGACCTGTAAGGTCCAAAGTTCCAAGTTGGCCGGCAATATTATAATAAAAATTTGATATATTTGTATATATTATTTATTCTTTCTTTATTCTTGTTATTTTTTAGGATTGCTTATTTTGAAAGAGAGATTTTATAGGTATAACTGTAATATTTAATGCTAACTTTATCAGCATACAGCTGGTACTACGGTGAAGTCCAAGTAGGAAGGGTAGGTTACAATTATCAGGTTATGCCAGGATGGCATAAGTAAATGTGGAAACTTATTATTATTTTAATACAATAAAACAATTACTTAAATATAATGTCCATAAACTAATTTAAAAACAGTAAAATCGTGGTTCAAAATATATTATTCTTACTAATATAAAAAGCACGAAAACCATTTAAAATATACTTCAAAACAGGGTTAAAAAAAATAAATAAAAGAAAGCAAATAAAATTATTTTTATTTCTGTACCGTTGTAACGACGATCGCTTTAGAAACATAATGGGTCCGATAGCAAGCCAAAGAGACCTCATTATTTCTAGCCGCTCGGAATAACACTTAATGAGTGCCTTTTTCGAAAGGGCCTTACTGTCCTTCCATCAATTAAATGACTTTAATTTCCAACGATTAATTCCTTCCTACTATAAACTGTTCTCTGCTATAGCGATTTTAACGTTTAGTTCGAAAAATGGGCAAACATTCGATTAATCGAATCCATTTAAGGGAGTCAACCTTGGGATTATCTTTTGTAAGGGAAGGCTGATTTATTTACTTAATAAAAAAAACTAAAATCATTCACTATACAGAATGCTGTACTAAATGTAGAACAGTCCCTTAATTAATCCTATAACAAAATAAACATAGGATCTTATGCAGCAATAAATTTAAGAAAATCAATACATAAAAAAATATCCTCAATTTTAAAAAACACAAAACAAATGTATCGTACGGTAATATATGCTCAGTTATTTTATGGACATAACTTTTTGGTATATGGTATATGGTTCTTATGGTATAATTTTTATTTGTCATATAAAAGAATAATTACTTACAATGCTTGGTGGTACATTCTTCAATAAAAGTTATTCCTAATTCTCAATGGATGGTTTTAATTTTAGAAAGGTATGGATAATTTAAACTGATTCTTACAAATTTTTTTTTGAGTTTTTTACTTTCACTTACCTATATATGAAATATATAGTAAGGAAAAATATAGCGACCATGAAAATTTTTGAATTCCCGTTTTCAACAGAAATAGACGTTTTAGGGTCCCATTAGTCTAAATAACCCAGTCCCGCAAAAATATCTGTGTGTCCGAGTGTTCGTGTTATTTTGCAACTTTCTAAGATTTTGATTTAATTCGCTATATGGATGTAAAATTAAATGGGCTTTAATATGATGCAGGTTTCATTCTGATGGAAATTGTATAGCAGGGCTTAAATGCCGATATTTTAAACTTTCTTCATCTAAAGTACCTTTAATTCTATAGATTCTATAAAAATAACTATATTATCTTCTTACCATTGATAATTAACAGCTAAATATGCACGTTTAGCGAATTCGGTAAACATCTAAAGCATAAAACTGAACAAATATTTTTTTGTTTATACATTTCTGGTGTTTTTGAACACAACAATAGTAATATAGATGTATAATATACCGTTGAATAGCTAAATATTTTAGAAAAAATGTTATCTCATACACAGAATCGTAAAGGGTAATGGAGAGTGATGAAAGCCGATAAAACTAATTGTTGTTGGGTTCCCGAAGATATTCAGGTTGACCGTGCTGCAACCTGGCGGCTTGTCAATGACAGCACCCCAATTTTGTTTTTAAACACAAGAACAGTAAGATAGACGTATAATATACCGTTTGAAAAAGAAAGACTTTAGAAAATATAATATCTTATACACAAGCTTGTAAAATTAAATAAAGAGTGATAAAAAGCCGATAAAACTGATTATATTAGATAATAATATAATAGAGTTTTAAATAAAACACATGTTTCTATATTAATTCAA
Organism: Piezodorus guildinii; assembly: GCA_023052935.1. Classification (NCBI taxonomy): domain Eukaryota; kingdom Metazoa; phylum Arthropoda; class Insecta; order Hemiptera; family Pentatomidae; genus Piezodorus; species Piezodorus guildinii. Next base: position 30,785,979 of record CM041292.1, on the reverse strand, counting down.
TTTAATTAATTTTTTAATGGTTTCACTTTTTTTATCTCTAACTGTATTTGGAAATTCAGATTTTAAAAAACGGAGGTAAGTGAAAGTCGTGTGTTGCCCGCAGATGTTTATTGTTTGTTTTAGAAATATAGACAAGCTTTATACAACAATATTTTTTTTAATGTATTGAGAATACTAGGGGAACTTCTGCATACAATTCATAATTAAATAATTTAATTCAAAATAGTATTAATTAATTAATTGTCTGAGTACTAAAAGTAAGGTACAGGAGCATTTAGAGGCAACGCTACACGGTAAGAAGTAGGGTTCGTTTAGGGGAAAGCAGGTATTGTGAGAATCATTTCGATGCCATGTATTCTCACAACACATTTACTTATTCTATTTGCTTAGTGCCATCGTAAAATTACGATAAAGGAAATAAAAAAGGTGTTTCCTATCATAAAATTCCTTATTTGAGTCTTACGACAGATAAAATTATACAAAAACTATTTCTGTACCACAACAATTTCTCATAAGTTATTTTATTTCTTTCAACGTATCATGTACAATTTACAATGTCAAATGTACGATTTCTATTGAGAATGTATTGGCTTAAAAGCCAGCCGATGTATATTATAGGTCAGAAATTCAAATATCATTCTAATGTAAACCACACTATAGAGATAATGTTTAATGTTTCGATCTTAAAGGATAGATCGATCGAAGGATTCCACGTATTTTTAAATGAGAAAAAAAAAATTGAAAATTATAAAACCACTTTTTATGATTTCATTAGTCAATCTTGAAGAATTTAAAATTTATATTTTTATTGATAAAATGGTAGTATAAAATTCCACAGCTGTATTTTCAATTCAAACTTGAAGCATCTACACAAAATAATCATTAAAGTAAACAAAAATTATATAACAAATGCATTGAATAATTCAGCTTAAGTTATAATAGGTGGGTGAAATGGTTCAAAAAATGTAAAGAAATTTATTTATTTTTTAACCAAAGTTTCTCACAATTAGGGTCTTCATTAGGACTAAAATTGAAGGATATGTATTGAGATAATACAATAAATTAAAAATTTTAATAGGAGAAAAAATAAGAGCTTAGCAAGCAATGAGTTAATTCATCAATGTGAATAAGTAAATAATAATTTAAACAGTTTAAAATAATAAGTATAATTAAAGTAACAGTAATTTAAACTGAACATAATAAATATATTATCAGTGGTATATTCATTCAAAAAAAGGATTAAATCTTTGAGTAAATTGTAAACATGATATTAAATAGGATTACGCGAATTTCCTTGAAGTGTACCTTTTGTGCTTATTGCCTCTCCGCATTTATGAAAATAATTTTAGCCCTCCCTTCCATTGTTTGAATCATATTACCAAATCGGCCATGGTCTTCCAACTTTATGGTACACTTCTCATAATGAATTTAAAAAATTGATAGGAGTTACATTAAATAAAGATTCTACTTATTATTTAATAATTTACAATTACGTTAGAGAACAGTAAAAAAACACTTTCTCTTTTCCTTTCCCTTTCTACTTTTTCTATTTCATTATATTTACTCCAGAAATAAATTGGGATAGTAATTGGGTTGTTATGTAATATACCTAATGCTAAATTTTTATTGCATGATTATTTTTTTTTTTTTTTTTTTGGGTAGGAAAAAACGTCCACTTTGGGTACGTGGGTTCAATTTTTTGTTTTATTTTGTGGCTGCTTCCTTAATTTTCTTTCAATATTCTCTCACTTCCTTTGATAATCGACTTTTCTGCTCCTGTGAGACAACTGTTTTTTTGTTTTTTTTTCTTACAGTATCTTACTCTCATCTTATAACAATTTTCTCTAAATTACATTATTTTTAATCATATTCCTTGTTATGTGAAATTAATTCAAATATATTTGAATTTATCTAAGCCAAGGAGCGGCGTTGTCCAGTGGATAGAGGTCTAGTCTACTGTGCTTCAGATCTTAGGTTCGCATCCCGGCCGTGGCGGAATATTATTTATTCTATTATTTCAGTAGAGGGCGACCATAGGGCATAGAGACCCTCCTGGAGCAGACCCAGCCTCGATAAAGTGGGTACCATTTCTTTAACCGGGAAAAACCTGGTTGGCAAGCTTGATCTCGGCCTAAGCACCTCATTGCACGGTCGTTGGCCAAGAAAGAGTAAGAATCTTTATTTGTTCTGATTCCAAACCCTTCATGGGTTGTAGTGGTACAGGTTTTTATCTAAACTATTTGCAGTCGACAATATGTTTAGTTGATCTATGACAAAATCTGAATATATGATTATAAAAACTTAATTTTGATGTTTTCATAGATTTTGTTAAATTTGTGATCCTAAGTTCTTCATTATTCTCTAAATTTTGGTCCTAATATTATCTTTAATTTTTTTTCTTTCTTCTTCAATCTCAAGCTGTCTTGTAACCCTGAATTTGTTAATGCTAATGTTTATTTATTCATATAACGTCACTTTATGCTGCTTTGCCTAGTTGTAATAAGGATAGTCATCTTTAACCAGTACCTTACATCAAACAGGACCATCTTCTTACGTCCCCTCCGAAAGACGGCATAAGTAAGAATTTTTTTCTCAAATTAAAACTCCTAAGGTCCACCTGCCTGGTTTAAATCTTTAGCGTTGGGTATAGAAGGCTGTTATGCTACCCACTACTCCATAGGCGACCCCTTTTAATGCTAATGTTTCTTGTGGATAGAGTGCTTCTTCTTCTTCTTTCTCTTCGACCCATTTGCCTTTCAGCCAATGGTTCCAACTGTCTCTGTTCCTGGCAAGGTTTCTTATCTCGCTCAAAACCTTATCTTCCTTACCTTAATTCTACGCATCCCTATTCGCTCTATGTAGGTGATATAGGAGGTCCTTGGGCGTTCTCTAGGTCTTCTTCCTAAGGACCTTACCTCCATTATTTTAAATAGGTTCCGGTGGTAGTCCATTTGGCAGACATGTCCGTACCATCCCAATTGCTTCTTGTCTAGGACTTCCAGAACAGAGCATAATTTAAGCTCTTCCCTGACCCTTTCATTCCGGACACCGTCTCTCCATTCCCCCACAATTCTTCTAAGAAACTTCATTTCCTTTCAGATAGAGAGCATCTGCCTTAATAATGGTTTTATACCTAAAATTAGAGATCCTAGATTGTAACTTTTTTTATAGGAGTATTAGGCTAACTGAAAAGCAATCTCCAGTTTTTGTAATGTGCATTTCAAGGTTCTCTTTTGCCCTTAACTGTAATTGAATCTTAAGCCTACATATTTAAACTTTTCTGCTCTATCAGTGCTATGATAATAAATTTAAAAAAATAAATATATTTGTTTAATAATACATTAACCCATACTATACAAAATTTAATCAGTCAATTAGAAGTAACTGTGAACTAATGCACACATCGTCTTAACAATCGCCTATTTACCTCTCGACTTCTTTACACTAATCGACAGTGGGTCACGTTTAACTGCGAATCTTGTAAATGTTCACAGTATTTACCAGTTTCGCAACTCATGCTAATGTTTTCAGTCAGTGAGGCCACTGTAATGACCTGAAATATTTATAACATTTTATTATTGATGAAACATTATCGCCTAAGACAACTTTAAGAAATTATTATGAAAAAGAAATATGATTATGAAAGTGATATTTTCTATCAGTTTTAAATAGACAGATTGATGAAGGAGAGAGGGGTTATAGCCCCTCCATTTTTTACCCCCTCCCTTTTCCTCGTTGAGAAGGTACACACCATTAATCGTTCCATTTCATCCAAAGCAAACATTTTTTTCATTCAATCTCCGACGACCGGAAGAGGAAATTAATGCCTCCATTACCGTTTTCCCACTTGCTAATTAACATTAAAACTTTTACAGTTTTCTCTCTTGTTTTTTTTACAAAAAAAAAAAAATTTCTAAAACTTTAAACCCAATTTATATAATTGGTTATCACCTGATAATGAGATTTCAAGTTAGAAATACTTTCCTCAATTTGAAAAAAAAAATTAATATGCATTTATTATTAATACATATTTTTATCTATATTTATAAATGAGAGTAATTTAAAGACCATTTTTTTTGTCTTCATTGTATCTCAAAAATTACAAAGTTCGGGAAGACAAAAATTCTTTTTAATGTTCGTCTTATCGTCTAGGTAGGTGTTCAATGAGGCTGAGTTAAAAAAAAAAAGGTGGTCCTCTAATTTAATGAAAAAAAGTTCCAAAACATTTATAAAAAATCGTTTCTAATAAATCAAATACATGTCAATAAAAATTATCTGTACTTTTTGAATGGTCATAAAATGTCTAATGAAATACAAAAAAATAATCTCAGCTTTAACTATATAGGAAAGATGAAAAAAAATCTGTTGTGCGCAACAAACGACTTTTACTTATCTTGTACTTAAATGAGAATTTCCTAATGATGTTAGAGATGAAAAAAATTGTCAAAGAATTAATTACATTTGTTTGTTTATTTATTTATTTATTTATTTAACGTCACTTTATGCTACTATGGCTAATCGGACGATGCTACAGTGGCAGTCCTAAATTTTGCCTATCCAGGTTTTATTAGGATAGGGATCTTTAACGAGTACCTGACATCGCACACGCTCGGGACCACCTTTTAACGTCCCCTCCGAAGGACGGCGTAACTAAGGATTTTTTACTCCCATTAAAAAATCCTAGGACCACCTGCGGGTTTGAACCCGTGACCTTTAGCATGGGAGGCTGTTACGCTAACCACCCAGCTACAAGTGATCCCTTAATTACATTTAGTTTTGATAGAAAGATATGTTATAATATATCATATATAATATATAATATTATATTATATAATATATAATATATAATATATAATATATATATATATATATATATATATATATATATATATAATATATAATATATTATATTTTTATAAACGCCAATCAGTTAATTTTATTCGCTTTTCATCACTCTCCATTAACGTTGGAAATAAATATGGTACGCGTAGCACACGACTTTCACTCATCAACGTTATTTATATCAATTTGAGAAATTTTAAAGAAATTTAGAAAGGAAGATAATTGTTAAATAACTGTTTACATTGGATTTTAAGTGAAACATATGTTTTATTAAATGATATATTATATTATTATCCACGACAATCAGTTTGTTTTATCGGCTTTTCATCACTCTCCGTTAACTTTTACCGTTTTTTTTGGGTACGCAGCTACTGAGCCTAGTATCATATAAATACGAAAAACTTGTAATAAACACATATTTGAGCGAGCGCGATTAAAATTAATAGTATATTCGGTAACGAACATTTGGGAACGCAGCTACTGAGCCTTGTATCCAATAAATACGAAAAGTTATAATAAACCCATATTTGAGCGAGCGCGATTAAAATTAATAGTATATTCGGTAACGAACATTGGGAACGCAGCTACTGAGCCTTGTATCCAATAAATACGAAAAAGTTATAATAAACCCATATTTGAGCGAGCGCGATTAAAATTAATAGTGTAATCGGTAACGAACCTTTGGGAACGCAGCTACTGAGCCTAGTATCCAATAAATACGAAAAGTTAAAATAAACCTCTATGGATAATATTTTTGCCCGCGATTATAAAACTAAAATAAAACGAAACCCCACTAATCCGACTACCAGACTTGTATCGAAAATGTCTTAAAATTAAAGTATCGGTTATACTTATGATTATAATCGTGGCTAATTAGATGTAAAAAGGCCCATGAGAACATTAAACAAGCCACAAGGGTTAAAAACATAATGTGTAATTACAATAACCATAAAATCATGTTAATTTGATTTTTATTATTTTATTGAAATCGAAAAAGGTTGAATTTGAAATGGAAAAGTTTGAATTTGACTTGAAAAAAGTTGAATTTGACTTGGAAATGCTATATATATTACTGTTCTTAAGTTCAAAAATAAAAATTGCATTAAAAAAATATATTTTCATATATCTCCTTTAGTTTAGTTATCTTATATATTTTCCTGTTTTTTAGCAATGCTAATCAGAAGATATGGCCAATTTAATAAAAAAACTATAGAATTAATGGTACTTTAGAGGAAATTTTTTTGAAATATTGGCATTTAATCCCTGTCAGACTATTTAAATCAGAATGATAATGGTATTAAAGCTCGTTCGATTTTACATCGATATATCGAGTTCAATCAAAATCGTTATAGCTTTTGTTATTTTTGAGAAAATCTGAAATAGGTGCAAAATGCATGATATAAAGTGGCTCTTTGGTTAGCTGATTAGATGGTAAAAATGTTGCTGTAACATCTCGGGCGTATAGTCGTATTAAATATATAATTTAAGTTTTTAGAGGACTTTTCGTTTTCGCGCTGGACTTAACACACACACACAGACCTTTTAGCGGGACTTGGTCGTTTGGAGTCAGGGGACCCTAAAACTTGCATTTCCGTAGAGAACTGTGATTCGAAAATGTTTGCGATCATAATAGTTTCACTTACTATATATTTTATTTATAGGTAAGTAAAAGTAAAAATGTTATTATACTGATATGCATTTATAATTGGTTAATTTTTTATCTATATTTATAAATAAAGTAACTTAAAGACAATTTTTCTAGTTTTCGGAGTGTCTCCAAAATGTTTAAAAAAGGTCTTGAAACTGAAATTTTTCTTGGAAGTTCGTCTTAACGTTAATGTGTGCAATGAGGATGAGTTAAAAAAAAAAAAAAAAACTCATCCTCTAAGGGTATGAAAAGAAATTATAAAACTTTTGTTTTTCTCGAATAAATCAAATACAATACATTTACATAAAAATTATAAGTGCTCCTTTGAAAAATAATCCAATTTCTAACTAAATAAAACAAAAATCACCTTAGTCTATCTATATTTAAAAAAAAAATATTGTCTAGTATATTAAGCTTCGTATCCATGGTTGATAAGCAGGTTATAACGGAAATATAAATAGTGATTGCTTTTTTACTTTAACTTACATATCTATGAAATCTATAGTAAGGGACAGTATCGCGATCGTGAAAATTTATTTACTAACGAGGGAATGCGAGGACTCTACCGGAGCTCCAAAGAGCAGAACGTTCATATTGTTCAAAGTTACGCGTTGGTTAGGTTTTATTTTTATTAAATTGTTGAATTAAATAAAGAAATAATTTATTGTTAAATTAACATAAAAAAATGTGTTTATGATTTTCGAATTTATTTATTTAAAAAAAAATTATCAAACAAAAATAATAAAATAAAAAGAAAGTGCGATGGCCGGGAATCGAACCCGGATCAACTGCTTGGAAGGCAACTATGCTCACCATTACACCACCATCGCCCCTTGATATATTAAGCAGATTTCTAGCTTTTTATTCTTCATAAAAAAGAGTTAATCTATTAAACGTTATAAATGCCCAAGCAATTTTGAATGAATTGAGCTCGCTATGAAGATTTATAATTAAAAGGACTTTGTAATAATTGTAGATTGTATAAATTTTCCATTTGTAAGACAAGTCTTAGTTCGCTTTTTAAAAATACTTCTGAGGCGGTGGTTTGGAGATATTCTGATACCCTCATTCGGACGAGGTCATATTTACTATTGCACATAGTTTCCTGGAGACGGATAATTATGTAAATATGTAAAAAAAAATAATATTAACGGTTTTACTTTTATTTACCTATATAGTACTTTTATTTTATTTTTTGTACACCCCTACCTTAATTTTGAAGGCTATATGGAGGTTTCTCGGGCCGGGAAGGTGGCGAGGGTGTGGTAAAAATGCCGGTACAAAAGTCCTGGTACCGAGTAATTTACGCGAACTTGTAACTTTTTGCTTCATGTTTCCGGTCATCTGTGGTAGCGCATTCGAGCAACGCGCGGTAAAACCCACTTAGCGATCCTCCCCCCTCCACCTATATAGTACCTAAGAGTATATATTGTAATGAAAAGTATCGGTATCGCTGAATTTTTGTACTTTAAACATTCAATGCCTTAAGGTCCCTGTGTCCAAACGAACTAGTCATGCAAAAAAGTCTGTGTGTGCGTGTGTGTTTGTGTATCAGTATAGCTCGAAAGGGATAAGTTGTATAAAAAACTAAAATTTCATCTATTCAGAAGCGCATATGTCTAAGATGTTACTGCAACATTTTCATCAACATCTTCCAACCAGAAGAGGAACTTTATACCATGAATTTTGCAACTTTACACGATTTCCTCAAACATGGCACTAACTATTCTTATTAAACTTGATACACTGATTTAAAATTTAACGGGGTTGAATACCATGCAGGTTTTATTTGAATTAAATTAGACTTACAGGACTTAAATTGCGAATATAAAAGTTTCTTTTTGATCGAGTTTGGCATCCAGGACTGCTCTACAAACTCCACAAATTCCTCTCCCTGACATGTTTCCTAATAATCCGCCTTTACCTGACAGATAGAACTATGAAAGTTAATCATAACCTCTCCTACTCCTCAGTATTCAATCAGTCAGCCGGTGTACCTCATGGTAGTATCCTAGGCCCAATTCTCTACACGATATATACAGCTGATATCCCTATCCATCCAGGCACAGTCCTCTCTACTTACGCTGATGACAAATGTGTGCTATCCGTTAATAAGGATGCACCTAATGTTGCTTCCCAAATCCTACAGAGCCATGTATCCGCCATTGCAGAATGATGTCACAATTGAAGAATCAAAATAAATCCCACCAAATCACCTTCACTCTACGACGTAAACCTATGTCTTCCTGTCCCGTTGTTTCCTTTAATCATACCCCACTCATCACTGTAGAAGAAATACGATACTTTGGACTTCACCTTGACAAACGTCTTATATGGAATCCTCATACAAGTCTTAAACGACAAGAAATTGCTCGTAGATATCGACTATTAAAACACTTACTTGACAAACGATCAAAACTCCCTCTTTACTTTAAAAGACTCATTTACACAACGATTATTAGACCTATTTGGACTTATGGCATTGAGCTATGGGGGTCCACTAGACTATAGAATTCCTCCCGCATCCAATCGTTGCAATCCGAAATCCTTCGACAAATCCTAGACGCTCCGTACTTTGTTACCAACAAACTCATCCATAGAGAATTGAATATCCCACTATTTGCAGGAATTGCCCCAAAAAGATACACCTCCTTTTGTTCCAAATTACCCGCCCATTCAAACCCGCTTGTCCGTATCCTCTCATCGACTTATATTACCGATAATCCTCCGCGGCGTCTGAAAGGACGGTGGCCTCGAGACCTGCTGAACAAATAAATATTGAAGTACTACCGCTGGGTAGATTCTTCTCATGACTTTTCAAGCCTGTAAATTGTCTGTAAATAGCACTTATTGTACTATGTAAATTGTACCGTTGTAAATTTCAATAAAAGAATTAAAAAAAAAAAATGTTCTTCTTCTAAAATACCTCAAAAAATTAATATTACAAATAACTAACCGTACCATTTTATTAGCATAAAAAATAAAACTGCTAAATGTATATAAATCAGATAAACAACTAAAAGATAGAAGAGCAAACATATTTGATTTAGGATTTTTTTTTTTGGTTTTTTCCGATCATAAGAATAGTAAGATGTATAACATATAATTTGGTAGATAAAGATTTGAATGCACGTTTTAGGTTCCACGTCCAAATGAAATCATCATCCAAAACAGAAAAATACATAAGCTGAAGGAATTTCATATCCAGCTTAAGGTGAAACATTTTGTCATGTGATTTCAGTTCATTTGAATATAATGATAACAACACAGATGTACAAGGTACCGTTTATATATTAAATATTTTAGAAAAAAATAATATCTTATACTTAAAGTTGTAAAAGTAAATGGAGAGTGATGAAATTTTGACAACTGATTGTTCAGGATAATAATATAAAATATTTATTGAAACACATGTTTCTATCGAAACTCGATGTAATTCTTTAACAATTTTTTCATCTCTAACTTTTTTTTAAAGTTCATAAGGTGATTTTAACAATATAGATAAGTGATAGACGTGTGATGCACGCACGATGTCTAACCTCTATCATATGAAGCCCCCGGGTTATCGACCGTAATAGGATTCCTTTTTTTACGAATAGAGAAAATGGAGTCCTAGGGTTACATTAGCAAATATTTGCTTATGTTGATGTGGGTTTCTTAGCATAAATATTCTGATTTATCTAAATATTTATTTAGTCTAGGTTCAAATTGTTTATATAGGATGCTATCAATGCATATTCTATGTACTAATTAAGTCAGTTTAGAGATACTAGTAAGTAACAAGAAATGATTTTCCTTTCTAACGACAAAATAGAATTATTTTTATTGTTTTAAATACCACCAGAAATTATGTTAAAACAAATTACCAGGACAATGAAAAAAACTCAGAAATAAATAAAATTTTTAAATAAATACTCTAAATGCTCTGTCCCAACTGTTACTTCCTCAACCAGCCATAAAAAATACATAAGAACATTCAGGATATATTTTTCCCTAGATCTTACCAAACACATAATCTAGTGTTTTTTTTTTGTTATTGTTTTTTTTTTTTGTAAATACTTTATTCCGATAATAATAATAATAATAAATAACATTAAAGTGCATTTTTAAAAATTAACTTAAGGCGTATACCGTGTTTGACGTAGAATTTACAAAAATATTTTGCTCATTAAATATTTTTATTATAAACAAGAAAAATACATTGAAACCTATACGGATTAAAATCAAGAAACATTTTAAGACGAAGAAGGTTATTACAAATGATTGCCTCAGTGCCTCGTTTTGCAGACAATTTAGTTTATCTGTTATTTGATTTTACAGATTATTTAATTGGAAATAATAAAGAGGGATGGATATTTAGTGAATTAATCATTTAGTCTTTTGATCGTTTGCATATTTTATTAATTATTCAAATCGGTCTATTCTTAATTCACTTTTTTTGTATTGTATAGAACTGTGGCAACACTGGTTCCCAGTACCCTTCTCTGGCAACACTGGTTCCCAATACGTTCCTATGTTTTTTACATATGTTATTATTAATTAAAATATAAGTGTGTGTTAGTAGTTCCAGTGCATTCTTATTTATGAAATATACATTCATTCAATAGTTTTCCAGATATAATAAGTACACATTAGTTAGCGACGAGGTGAACAAGTGATTTTTTCTTCAAATAATTTTTCCCGTTTCGAAATAGTGAGTTTTTTTTTTCTTTCTGAACTTTTATTTTATAGTAGTTTACAATGAATACTGAGCAATTTAAATTTCTTCGGGCTGCAATTCAAGAGCCACAAAAAGAGATGACCTACGAAATTGCTTCTAAGCTTCAACATCCTGAGCAGATAGCAGATACTTATTTTTCAAGTATACAACCTTTTGAAAATTATGTATGAAATAGAGAAAAGTTTTCCTGTTACCTTGAACGGTTTGAAAATTATTACACAATGAAAGGCATCCCAGATATAAGATCTTAATTTTTTTTTTTTTTTTTTTTTGTAATAAGTTATTTATATTTCATTTTTTGTCATATTTTAATGTTTTAAAAGTTTTATTGTTTTCTTAATCGCTTTCTTCATTATCTGTTTCTACTCCATGAGCGCTTGTTATGAGTGCAAATCAGTCCCAAGAGGACTTTTCAAGAATATAATAAAATGAGGGCTCACTCACAGTTTCTCTTCAGCATAAAGCCCATCGGCCAAATGGTAGCCACTCACAAAAATTGGCGTAGTGAGTGATAACCGTGCTCTATAACTTAATATTCAGTATCACAAGTGTATTTTCCTGGGAGATAGAATTTAGGCAAAGGGACTTAATGGTCTGTAAAGCCATCGGGATAAAAAACAAAAATAACATGCTGTATAAACGGTTTCTTATAACTTCAATAGTTATTTACCTGGAGTATGTAAGATTGGGTTGTTATCAGTGCATAAATAATTTTAAAAAAATATTTTGATTTTGTTTAATACTGAAGTAAACTTTTTTTACATTGATATTTTTCTTTACTGAATACGAAAAAAAGTATTGAAATTAACTTAAATGATAACCCACAGAAAAATATGTAGGGATTTTACTTCGTGCATTTCACCGAAAATCTCATTCAATTAACTGACCGTACCGAAACTGTGAATCCGTTTATTTATTCCATCGCAGTTCATGTCCAACCTCCAATTAGGAGGCGCCTCTCGTTCAAGCCTATCTGAAAAATTAAATCGATTGGAAAACTATTTTTATAAACATGGTTCAAAATGGTGTGGTTAATTTACGATTCCATTTTTATGAATTCACAAACACTGGAAAAACTTCTCTATTGTACAAATATACATATATGAAAAAATAAAACAGATTTTTTCTCGCTATACATTTTATTAATATATTTCAACGATAAACTCTATAATTATTAATAGTAATTTATCTATATCTATGTAAACACTCATCATTTATATAATGTTGCAATCGTTAGTACAATATACCTCGTACATAATATTCATCTATACTAATATTATAAAGCTGAAGAGTTTGTTTGTTTGTTTGTTTATTTGAACGCGCTAATCTCAGAAACTACTGGTTCGAATTGAAAAATTATTTTTCTGTTGGATAGTCCATTTATCGAGGAAGGCTATAGGCTATATAACATCACGCTGCGACCAATAGAACACGGGACCAATCGAAAATCTGGGAAAAAACGGGGAAAATTTGGGAGAAAAAAACCTCCCATCCCAATAATTCCAAATGATTTAACTTTTATTTTTAAATAATTCAGTTTCCCGTTATTTTATATTTTTCCGTAACAATTAATCACAGAGGTAAACATTTAAACACGTAGGAATAGATTTACGTCAGGATCGGGTTGCGGAGGAAATCAGAATGTTCTTCTGCCACAAGAAAATAAAACTAAAAATGTCATTTACGCGGAAGTACTTTAAAATATATTCTTTTAAAAACTTCTTAATAGCGATCATAATAACAGAAATTGATGCAGACGAAGTCGCTTTAGAATATATCAAAGAAAAGGTGACATGTACTAAGAAGGTTTAAATTTGGGTGATAAAATTCCGGTTCTGGGAAACGCCGATAATTTGCTACTGCTTGGGGAAGACACGGAAACTATACAACTAAATACAGGTGCGTTAATAAAAACCGGTAAAGAAATAGGACTCGAAATAAATACCGAAAAGACAAAATAGATGATTTGTAGCAGAGACGGTGGCGATCATAGTAATATTGATATATTAGGGTATACTTATGAACACGTAGAAAAATTTAAGTATTTAGGTTCAATGATAACGAGAAAAAAATAAATCCAGGAGGAAATAAGTCCTGGTTAAAGGCGGGAAATGCGTGTTATAATTCAATTGTGAAATTACTTAGCTTCTATCTAAAAACTTAAAGGTTAGAATTTATAAAACTATTATTCTTCCGACGGTGAATTTGAACGCTTACTTTGAAGGACGGACAACGGCTAAAGGTTTTAGAAAATAAGGTACTAAAATATTTGGTCCGAAGAGAGATGAGGCGACTGGGGAGTATAGGTTACACAACGCGGAAATATTTATATCAATCTATATTATTATCTATATTGTTAAGTCATGTTTTATTTCAAGAGTCATTTTTAACTTTAATCGTTATTGCCTTGAAGCATATACATTTATAAATTTAAGTAAATTAAAAAAATGACTATTTCTTTTGATTTATTCGAGTATAATAATCAGAACTATTATTTTAAGCATAATTAGGACTATTATTAGCTGCATGTCTATATTTATAAAAGAAAGTACCACTCAATTTTCTGGTATCTAAAATGACTATGGTTGTGAGGCTAAAATTTTTCCTGGAGGTTCGTCTTAACCGCCTAGATGTGCAATAAGGCAGGATTTGAAAATCTTCGCCCAACAAGTGGTTGAACAACCTAAACGTAAAATTGTCTTAATCTGATATGTATCAGCAAAGATACAAAGATTTTATAACAAATATATTTAAGCATATTACTGTTGTTATCTATTCGTTTACGTCACTTTTATACTACTATGGCTAATCGTATGATGACTAATTTTTTCCTCTCCAAGTTTAGTTAGGGTAGAGATGTTTAACGAATTCATGAAATGGCAAAGGCTTGGGACCACCATTTTACGTCCCCTTCGAAGGAGGGCTTAACTAAGGTTGTTTTTTACTCCCATTAAAAAATCTTAAGGGCACCTGGCTGGTCACTACATACAGACCCTTTTAAGTATATTGCGTTTCATATCTGTTTGGAGCGAGGTTCCTATGAAAATATATTCAATTCTTATTCATTTTTTAGAAATTATTTCAATTGTCTAAAAAACTATTAATTTCAAGAACATAATTTCTGAATCCTCCTGAAAAAAATGGGAGTGATTCAGGTGTAAGGTTTTACCGACGAATATCATTAATTCACATTTAGGTTACCAACGGTTTGTAACGATAATTTAACATATTAAGTGATTATGGGTATAACCACTTCTACTGGTTTGCTGTTTGGTCAAGATCGGGCTTTAAATTATAACAAAGAGTAGCTGATAGTTGATATTATAGCCAATCTTACCATAAACGCACATAAATTAATACGAAATGCAATATTCGCGAGCAAAGCTGCGTGTCACAGCTAGTATGATAATATCGATAAAAGTTTATTTGTGATTTGTGTAAGCTTCTATTAATTGGCTTAAGGTTCGTAATCTGATACAATTTTTAACTTTTATTCATATTTTTTAATGAATATAACAAAGCAGAATATAAGATTACAGAAAGTTTATTAAAGAAGATAAGATTACCTCTACAATATCATAATTATTTTCTTTCTAAAGTGTTCATTAAGCTATACACTCTAAAAACAAATCACAGCTATAAGATATTGTTAAAAAAAAAAAATCTGATACCGAAAAGCAATAACTTTCACTAAATCCCTTCTTAAAATAAATTTTAAAAAATCTTAAAATTCCTAAATTTGAACAAAAGTTAATTATACAGCTTCGAGTGAAATATTTATTTTCATTTATTGTTTACGCCATATGTTATGGCCTCATAAGGTTTTTTATGGTATTTTAATTGAAAATAAAAACTACATCATTTAGGATAAGATATTTTTTTTTTGTATTTATTTTTATGTTATATATGTTTTTAAAATAGTTATTTTAAATATAATTAAAAGGTCTTGCCATGAAAGTGAAAACAGATAGAAGAGAGAGACAATAGAATAAATTCCGAATTTAATTGTTTTATCTAGAACCCATCCTTTACACAGTCAATATAGCTGATATCACCTTCTTTTTTACCTATGGTAATGACGATTGTGTGTTATCAGTCGATAATGATCCTGCTATTGCCTCTCAAACTCTTCAATCCCACATCAGAGACCTTGAGGTATGGTTTTAGAATTGGATAATCAAAATAAATTCCAACAAATCCCACCAAAGTACCTTTACCTTTGTCGTAAGCCTATGCCATCCCGCCCTACAGTGTTCTTTAATAATATAATGCTTGTCCCGGTTGAACAAATTCGATATCTAGGACTCGTACTCGACAAACGTTGAATCCGAAGTTGAGGTGAAAAACTTGAAATCCGCACACAAGACTGAAACAACAAGAAACTGCCCGCCGATTTCGCTTATTTCAATACTTACTGGACAGACGCTCTGACCTTCCACTTATCTACAAAAGGCTCATCTATATCACCATCATAAGGCCTATCTGAACGAATGGATTTGAGCTATGGGGCTCTACTTAACCATCAAATTCTTCCCGTATTCAATCCTTCGAAAAATCCTCAATGCTTCTTACTTTGTCACCAATAAACTCGTCCATAAGACCTTAATGTCCCATATCTTGCTGGTATGGCCCGTTCGAGGTATCAATCCTTCCGTGAAAAAACCCACATCTACTTTAACCCACTAACTTTAATACTTGCTTCCTCTTACATTCCTGACAATCTCCGAGGCGTCTGAAAAGAAGATGGAATAGAGACCGTCTAGTTTAGATTACCTAGTGGAGTGCTGCCAATGAGCATATTCTCTTCATGTCTTTTCAGATATATACAGATAATATACATATCTCAAACGATTTGACATAATACAAACAGACTTATGTGACGAAGACGGGCATATTCAAAATTTTAAACATATACTTTATGACTGCAAAATTTTTTACAGACAAAGATTTCATTTAATTAAAAATATAATACTTAAAAATGGAAACTGGCCAGAGACGGAGCAAAGTTTGTTCTATAAATTCAAGACAGACTTACTTAAATTAATTAGAGGCATTGACTTCGAATCGCTGACTAAAGATGGGCAGCGTAGGTAATTCTTTTCTGTTGACCAAAATTTTATTTTAAATTTGATATGCTAGTTACATTATTTATTTTGTTCTATTTCATTAGAAACATTATTTTGTAATAATTGTTAATGTAATACTACTATCATATATAAATTAATATAATCACATTATCATTCATGTAGTATACCATTAAGGTATGGAACATGATGTTATAATAAACGGTCCTTATATGGGGTTACCATGTAAGGAAAAAAAAAAAAAAAAAAATGTACATATTATCAGCCAATTTACTTCATGTATTTACTAATACAAATATAAATTTCAATACATAAATAAAAAATAAAAAAAATGTTTTATTACTGACTCGGGGCCAGCCCGTATTGAGGTATAGACTCAAATATCTTCTCAAAAATTCACAATTCACATTTGTTCACTAGCTGCGTTTTTATTCTTCTCATCGTTCCCCTTGGAACATAGAAGAGACCCTGTTGTTGATTTCTTTAATTGCACACTCAACTGGACTTCTTTTCGTGATTGTAGCCAATCACCAATCAGCCAAGCATAATTTATTTCTATCTTCATTGATAATTGTATTTAATTTTGTTTCCTATAATTTTTACATCTGTTTATGTATTCAATTAGGTTAATTTTGTTTTTTATGTTAGTTTTATTAGATTAAATTTGTTTCTTACATCGTTTATATGCATTTCTAGTTTAATAAATGTATTGTGATTCATCGTTTACTTTCATTAATTTACTTTAAATCCATATAGTCCTCTAAAATTTGTTAACTGAACCACTCGGAATTTGAGTTATCTCTTGGAAGTACTAATCTTCCACGGATAGGTCAGCGTAAACGATAATATAACGATATAAATCATAATATACGACCAATCCTTTAAGATTTTTTTATCACTGTCCAGGACCTTCTACAGGTTTGAATACTAGATTTTCGTATGAAGATTAGATAATTTTTTTTTTCATTATTCTGATAACAGATTTAATGAATTAAGTTTTCAGATTTATAAATTAAAAAATAAAATAAATAATGCAGGTTTATAGATTTTTTCTCAACACAAAATGTAGTATTTTTTTTCTACTTTCACCAACCTGTATATGGAATATAAAGTAAGATATCGCAAAAATTATAGAATTCGGGTTTTCATCGAAAGTACAAGTTTTAAAGTGCCCTCATTGCAAATGACCAAGTCACGCAAGGATGTCTGGGTGTGGGTGGTAACTGGGTACATAAAGTAGAAAACTATAGGTTTAAAAAAAATCATATTTTTTGAGCATATATACTTAAGATGGTACAACTTTTTTTTTTAAAAAAGCTACAAACCAGAAGATCCACTTTAAACCATGTATATTTAACCTATATACGATTTTCTCTAAGACGGCTCTAACTCAAATTATTAAAACTCGCTATACTGATGCAAAATTTAATGAGCTTTAATATCATGTAGGATCCATTCTGACAGGGCTTAAATGCTGATAGGTATTGCATATATTTTTGAAAGGTTATACATTATAGATATTTTAGGTGCTATGAATGTAACTATTATTATCCCTAGTGGGCCAAAAAAAAAAAAAAAATGCCTCAAAGGGAACCTGGCATAATTAGCCATACAGAAACTAATAGAGTGATCAATCACTAATTTTTCATTTATCTTAAAAATTATATTAATTAAAGTTCCCTCAAACAGTGTAATTTAACGTGAAAGGCTTTAGATGCTTAGTTAATGTCTTAATGGCTAGATGCTAAGTTGCTGACCAAACGAGAACTGTAATTTATAATTCACAATAAGCTTCTATTTTAGGGGATTTAATAATTCAGAGTTATTACAGAACCAAGTCCTTGTAAAGAGTTTCCCAGCTCCCTATCATATTATTTTTCGATTAATATAAAAAGAAAGTAATTCATACTAATTCAAAGTAATGAATATTTTAATAACATATTAAACACTAACATAAAAAATTAACATAAACATTAATAAATATTACATAACACCGTATGTAATGAATTTTTGTACCGAAATATAAGAGATGAATTATACTTAGTTTATTCGTTCAGTAAAATCAATTAAAACTCTTTTATTATATTAGTTTATATCGTTTTATTTGTTGGTATTTTTTAAAGCCTTCAATATAACGCCATACTAACCCTTCATTAAGTAGGCAAATCAACACGACATCGGAGTATTTCATGTTGTTCGTTAAGGAAATTTATGCTCAGTTAATCAGTCAATTATGATAAAATCTCTATCAACAGAGAATTAGCTTATGAATCATGTGGACATTATTCAAAATATAACTTGAAATACTAAGGGTGAATACGAATATTACAAAATATATTAATATTTTTCCATACCGTAACATTATTACTGTTATATTATTTAAACAAAAAAAAATTCAGAGTAAATTTATTTTTTATTAAAATTGTTTATATGTACATACCTCTTATTTCGTTTATAATCTAGTTAAAATCTTAAAATTATTATGTGAGGTTGCCTTGTAGTTTATTTTATTATTATTTGTAATTTCTATTATTTTTGTTTGTTGTTTATAATCTGGACATTAACGTTTTTATCTTTATTTTTTTATAATATTATTCTAAAGGGACTAGTCTCAGAATAAATAAAGATTTTATTATTATATTCTGTGACTGTGCTTACTTCGTAATTCAAATACCGTCTTTTTTTAGTTTTTTTTTTTTTTTTTTTTTTTTTTTTTTTTTTTTTTTATTACTGTGAAATCATCCTTGAAAGTTAGAACAAAACATATTAATACTTTTCGAGTACCTAGAGAGTATTAATTAATAATAATAATTAATAACAGTTTTCGAAATCTTATAAAATGAATGGGAGCAAATGGACAATAACGCGGTTAAATATATATATATATATATATATTGGGTTGATGCAAAATTAATGCAGGTTTTTAGTAGGTATTGTAAATACGCCATATCTTTACTTTAACCATATATATTTAATCAAATAATTTCCATCTGAATCAATGCACTTTTGCCAACGTTCAACAAGCTTTCTTATTCCACCAGAAAAAAAAATCCGAATCCATGGACTCAATGAAATCACGAAAAGAATTTTCAATGTCGTCCTGGTTTTGAAAATTTTTCTCCCTCAAAAAGTTGTCCAGATGCCTGAAAAAGTAGAAGTCTGTAGGAGAGAGGTCAGGTGAATAAGGCGGATGTTGGAGAACTTCGTAGCCCAACTCGTGCAGTCGTCGAAGCGTTGGATGTGCAACGTGTGGTCTGGCGTTATCGTGGAACAGGATCGGCCCCTTCCGATTCATCAATGCTGGGCAAAGACGTTGCAATTTTTGAGTTCCGAGTTCCGCCGCCATTTCTCGTGTGGTTTTGGTTGGGTCTTCTTCCACTTTTGACCTCAGCTGGTCGTTGTCCAGAGCAAGATGACGGCCCCGACCTTCCTTGTCTTCGAGGTCGAAATCTCCTCTGCGAAACTTCTGAGACCAACGCTGCACCGTGCGACTCATTTATAGCCCCCTGACCCCACACTTCATTAATATTACGAGCCGTTTGCGCAGCGCTGCGCCCTAATTTAAATTCGTAAAAATAAATTTGACGAAAATCACACTTTGACATTTTCGATTCAAGACCTTTGAACACACTGAACAAAACGATTTTACTAAACAAATTCATGATGAAAGAGAGGGTATTAGATAAGGTTTGTTTTGGTATAATAATGATCAATGTTAGGATTAGCTTTGTTTACACAATTGGAATTAAGATATTGCAATAGAGGAAACCTGCATTAATTTGGCATCAACCCAATATAATATATATATATATATATATATATATATATATATAAACATATTGCGAATGTATTATCTACATTAATAGTATTTATTGTTAATTGTATTTGTTTATTTTTATTATGAATTTAATGGCAATCTTATCATAAATTATCTAATATATAAAAATTTTGTGGCACGGTATTTGTGGTCCCACCGAATTTTATGAAATTATTTACGCATATTTAGTAGGAATGTGAATCGATCCTAACGTATATTTAACGTAAACTTTTTTATTGTTTTTTTTAAACATTATTTTATTTATTTATATTTTTCATTTGGCATTTATTACATATTGGCATATATGGAATTTCACCCTCATTTTTTACCCTCGCATTTTTTAACCACGATTTTAGTAGTTTCATATATACAATATCTAATTAATTTAACTGCCGTTTATATTACAATAATCTGGCGCGAGAAAAACACGATCTTTATATAGTAGAATAGAATAAAATAGAATATACTTTTATTGCAATCGGGGAAGTCTTCATACAATATGAGTTTGTACATAAACCAAATTTTTATAAACAATTTTCTACTTTTTGGTGTAACAAACGAAAGAAGAAAAAAAAATATATGTACATGGTCATATATGAGTACAATAAAAAATAAATTTAGCCACAATAAAAAGACAAAATAAAATAAACAATAATAATTAGCAAATAATATATATACATTTCTTATGACTTCAAAAACAAAAAACAAAATCATAATAAATAAATTAAGATACATTTTTAAGTTAGTGATCTATCACAAAACCTCTTAAATTTAGAATTGCTCTGGTGTAAAAGTACATTTTTTTAGTATTGTCAGAGGCTATATTTTTGAGAAATAGTGTGAAGTTTGAAGGTGTTCACTGGGCTATGGCTGGAATGATGGTTGAGTGATAGGAGAAGTATGCTGGCTGGGCATGATGTGAAGGAATGGTGAATATTGTCATCTATCTTATTGCAGATGGCAAAGTTTTCTATTGGATTGAATCTATGCGTTATGGTTTTCATTGTGATTTGCTGGAATTTATTGTTAGCAGTCTGGATTTGAGCTATAAGTGTTTTATGTGTATAGGGCAGGTCGGTTATGAGGAACATTTGAGTTATTTGGGTTCCATTAATAAATTTCTATATAATTCGGACAGTAGTTCGACATTTCAATTTTGGTCAAATTAGACATTTTTAAGAGATTTTTATGCTTTTGAATTAAATTTTTCCTCTCTTTTGCATCCTTAAATTTGTAATGGTGTCTTTTTCCTTACGTGTGCTGATTAGTTGTCTCAGTTGTAGTAAAAAATTCTTTTTTGTGGTATTCGGAAATTTCTCAGCTAATTTATTGAGTTTGGTAAGACATATTTTTGGATACCTAGAGTCTTCAATGTTTAATATTTTATTGGTCCATTTCAACGCTTTTTGGAGTGCGATAGTTGAGACAGGAAGTACTTCAACACGACTTTTATTTAATTAGGTTGTTAAAATCAAGTTAATAATAATTAAACAAAATCACTTAATGCTGCTACAAAATTGGTACAACTTTGGAAAATTCGTTTAAATCACGACAAATCAAAACACGTAACGTTTACACGACGACAAAACACTTTTATCCACTTAGCCCTATTTTAGCCCACCAATTTTTATCGACAACAACCAAATTCCTCAGACAAACTCTGTACATTAACTAGGACTGACATTCCATCGAAGGATGACTTGGGGCCCACATGTCAAGATAAAAGACAGACTCTCAACCACCGACTGAAAATACTATACTCTCTTTTTTTTCAAAATCATGAAAATTAAAAATTAGACAGAAACTGAATAAATACACATACCTTCTTAAGCCAATATGGACTTACGCTTCACAGATTTTCGGTTCAGCAAAAAAGACTCACATACAAAACTGCAATAATTTTAATCCAAAATTTTAAGACTAATAACGACAGCTCCTTGGTACGTAAACAACTGAACCCTACATACGGACTTACAGCAACCAACAGTTGACCAACATATACGAACACTCTATTCTCGTTTCCACATTAAACTTAACAGACACGACAATAGACTGATTAACGACATGTCTGTTGCTGAAATGCCGGTCAGAAGAAGGCTTAAACGATGCTGGATGAGGGACCTCCTCAGCTAGATTAAAGCCTTGGAAGGGGTGCTGCTGGGCACTTTACTTCCCCATGCCTATCATGTCTGATCTTACTTTTGCCCAACACATTTGCTGATTGTCAGACATCTTCTGACAGGTGTAAATAAAGATATAAAGAAAAAAAATAATAATTAAGAAAAATTTAAAGTTGAAAAAAGTTTAAAGTTAATTTAAATAAAAATTGTATTAGGTTTCGTTGGAAACATTTGATTTATATTAGAAAATATAACAATATATGCATGATATTCAGTAATAATTTTAAGCCATATTCGTCAGTTTACATTACTGTTTACAAATTTGTATATAAGATAATGTTTTTTTTTTTTGTTTTTTTTTCAGAAACCTTTAGGTTTATATAATAAGACAGTGTTTTTATTAAAAATATGTGTGTTTTTTTTATTTTTATTTTATATGACATAGACTTAAATCAAAATTTATAATGTTTTTACTATAACTTTAACAATAGTTCTTATTTTGATTAAGGACATATAGATATTAGCAAGACCAATTGTGTTATCTCTTCGGTGGCATTAGAATGATTTCAGATATAAGATTAGTAAATAATAGAACCTAGCCATTACGTTCTTTATGCCTGACGTTAATTAGTATTTTTACTTTGCATTATTATTTTTATTTATTTTTTTTATCATCCTTTTTATTCTCAAGCTTGTGATAAATTAAATGGACTTGTAATAATAAGGAGTTTCTCCATTACCGTTCTATCCCGACATAAAGCCAGCCAGCATCCTTTACTAAAAATGAACGAAAGAGCCCACTACAATGAAAGAAATTTCAATCAAGGAAAAAGGAAATGCACCAATCTCTTTCCTTGGAAATCAATAATTAGAATCGTATATATATTATTTTTTTTTTTAATGAAAGATATGAATTGTGATCACGAATTTATTTGATTCGACTTAGATATAAAAAATAAAGCCTTACATATTTTATATTTATTACTTTCACTTATCTACATAAAAGTAATATAGTGACAGAGTGAAAATTTTCTAATTATAGTGTTTTGGCCGAATTGAAATTTTTTTATTGAGTAAAATTACAATCTATATCATACATAATACATTCATACACTATTTACACGGCATCAAATTACAATAATATATATATATATATATATATATATATATATATATATATATACAATAATAAAATATATATACAATAAGAATTACAGTGTTTAACGGAAAAACACCTTGGATCTCCTGAATCCTCATGAGCAAGCCCCGCAAAAATCTCTCTGGTACGTACATTTGTGTTTGTGTAGTAAGTTTAGCACGGAAACGATATCAATTTCACGATAAGATACAAAAGCCATTTTTTTTTCTTTTTTTTTTTTAAATAGGCAACCCAG
This sequence comes from Piezodorus guildinii, assembly GCA_023052935.1. Classification (NCBI taxonomy): domain Eukaryota; kingdom Metazoa; phylum Arthropoda; class Insecta; order Hemiptera; family Pentatomidae; genus Piezodorus; species Piezodorus guildinii. The sequence goes on along the minus strand of CM041292.1, from coordinate 30,762,354 downwards.
AAGAACCACTTTACACCATGTGTTTTGAAACTCTTCTTGATTTTCTCAAAAACTGTTCTTATATCTCTGTTATATCTCCATAGATCGATGTAAAATTTTACCGGATTCAATCTCATTTAGATTTCATTGTGATTAAAATGTTCTGAGAGGGCTTAAATGCCGATATTCTAAATTTTCTTTCTCTCAAGTACCCTTAATTTTTTAAGGGTTGATTAAAAAAAATCAAACATATAATCTTATTTGTTTTGATGAAAAATGGCTAAATATGGAAGTTCAATGAAAATGGTAACCAACGAAAGGAGAAAAGTGCAAGTCATATTTTTATTTAATTTTGTATGTTTGTTTTTACAGAATAAAAGAATATTAATATAGATTTATATTATACAGTTAGAAATCCACAGATTTTAGAATTTTTTATCTTAGATACAAAGCTGTAAAACTTAATGAAGGAATAGGCACAAACTTAAGTGATTATTGTACATGATAATTCATATTGTTAGATTAATTAATCTGAAACACACGTTTCCATTAAAACGCAGTTTCATTATATATGTTCAAAATAAATCTGTTACAGGACTGTATTTTATTTTAGTCACTTTCAAAAAACATCAACCTAAAATCACTTATTATTCATCTAAATAAAAATTATTATTAATATTATTCATGCAGGTCATACATGTTGCGAAGTGTGGCTTGTTTATTAAAAATATTTGTTATTTATAAATTGAAATATGGATAATTCACAGTGACAGTCAATGATTCTAATTTCCTGGAGTTGGTGGAAGATGCTATAAGCGATTCTGGAAATAACCAGGGCTTAGATCAATATTTAGAATGTGACCATGATCCTAATTGGGTGTTAGATTATGGTACCGTTGTTGATCAGGAAAATGAAGCCGAATCAGTTATTTTTTTTTGGGGAATATTTAGAACAGGAATGTGTACATAAAGTGCCCAAGGAGCAGGTATGATAAAATAAAGGTGTACTGTGCTCATTAATACACAAGGATTGTGCCAAGAGTGAAAACTGCCGTAAGAGTGATTTTAATCGTTTTGTTTTTCATTACCTTTTATCCATATTGCTGTTTCCTGAATAGAGAAAAATTCAAACCAATCACCATTTTTGATTGCTTATTATTTATTTCTCATGTTTTAGTTTAAATGTTTAATATTTTGTAATTTTAATTTTTTTTTATTTGCCTTTTGTTAAATAAACTTTTTTATAAAATGAAAATTTACGTACATTGTGTTTAATTCCATTTACACACCTTTAGGTAGAATGGGTTGTTGTAATACTATTTGTTTTAATTTTAAATGAACGTTAACACCAACCGTATTAAATCAACAAATATTGGGGTTCCGTTGACCCCACTTTACCGGTTCATTAACAACTTATGGACCATACCGGTTACGGGTTAAGAAAGAAGTTTATACATAGAATAAAAATTATAAAGTCATTTCAAGTAAAAGTGGTCTACAAACCAATTAAATTCGTAAGCCATGTTGACATCTAAAACTGTAACCGCCTATCAACAGGCGATCTCACGTGAGTGTTTTTTTAGGACTCAGGGAAAGTGACACGTAGCTTATTATTCTCTAATTGAACTGAAATATTCATGAAGAGTGCAAAGAGACGGAATGAGAAACGTTAATGCAAATAAGATGCTCATCGGAATCCTAGGTAAATCATCCAACATTTTTTAATATTTATTTATTGAGGTATATTACAATTTGTTTCGATATGAACATTAGTAATAGTGAAATGAGATCACATTCACACAATATATACGATATACAATGATAAATTACGTAAAATATAATATATATATATATAAAAAACAACCTATAATTGAGATAAATAAAAATAAATGAAATAAAGAAGTATTAAATACATGAACATTATAATCCGTCATTTATGAATGGAAATTGATATTATTAATATCATGTTAATCGGAGCAATAGAAATTGAGAAATATTTTTTATCTGTTGTATGAATATTTTATAGAAATGTGAGATTTGTTTTATTTACGATGATTCTACAGAGGTTTCGTGACAACAAAATATATCATTTGTTAACAATTTACATAAAATAAGATTAAATCGTAAGAAATGAAAACATATAAGTTCAATCTTCGATGAGACACTTTCTCATCAATTTTTATCGTCGACAGCCAAGTTACTCAGAATGATGCAGTATCCATGTTCAAAAAAAAAATCCATAAAATGTTAATCAACATCCTCATGTAATACACAAGTACTCTTAGCTACATTCCACTCAAGGAATAAAAAAAATAATAATATACAAATCAGTTATCCGCCCGTTAAATACAAACACCTCGCCAGTCTTGAGCTCGACCTTCTTGACTAATTACCAAAAATTGAGAGAATTCAAAATCTATCAATGCCGATAATTAATAATTACCCTCACTACACTAAAATATCATCTTCGCTCCATGACTTGCACCTTCCCACATTTAAACGATTTGTCCACACTCAAACAGCTCCCTACTTCAGTAAAACACCAGTCTCTAAAAATCCATTAATAAAGGAAATCCTTAATCATGATAATACTTCTTTGTAACACTATACACATAAAAGAACTAAACATGTGTTGTTAAGCTATTTTTTTTCTCTCTTCATATCTATATTCACACCTGTCAGAATGTATCTGACAATCGGAAAATGTGCTGTACAAATTGAGATCAGGCGTGGGGAAGGAAAGTTCACAGCAACACCCCTTCCAAGGCTTTAGTTTAGCTGAGGAGGTCTCTCATTCAGCTTCTCTTTAGCCTTCTTCTGACTGGAATTTGAGCTATTGACATGTCTTTAATCAGTATATTGTCGTGTCCGGTAAGTTTACTGTGAAAACGAGAATAGAGTGTTCGTATATGTTGGTCGTTGTAAGTCCATATGTAGGGTTCTGTTGTTTACGTACCAAGGAGCTGTCGTTATGAGTCTTAAAATTTTGGATTAAAATTGTTGCAGTTTTTGTATGTGAGACTTTTTTCCTGGACCGAAATTCTGTGAAGCGTGAGTCCAGATTGGCTTAAGTAGGTACGTGTATGAATTCAGTTTCTGTCTAATTTATATTTTTGAGTTTGATTTAATTTCTAAATATCCTAATTTCAATTATTTTATCCGTTTTTATTTATAGGTTTTTCTACAACTTTTCCTACAACCATATATAATCTCAATTTAATTTTACTACATATTTATTCATTTAGACTAGATAGATTATAATTAGCAAATGAACAATACATTTTGCTGATTATAATGATGTATCATCCAAAATAATTTTTAAATATTTTATCAGTTTGTAAATATGTAACTAAAGTTTATTTTCTTTCTTCTTCTTCACTCCTGGAAAACTTAGATGTTCAGAAAATTAAAATAAGCGGATTGAAAAAAAAAATAAGAATTAACTTGATTCCATGATCCTATACAAACTCTGTGCACAACTTTTTTTTTTTTTTTTTTTTTTTTTTTTTTTTTTTTATTGAGATATATTACAATTTGTTACAAAATGAACAATAATAATATTGATAAGAGACCACATTCATACTATATATACAGAAAATAATAATAATGGTCAAATTTCATAAAATATAACATAAATTCAAATATATACAATAAAATAATAATAATAAATAAAAAACAAAACAAATCGAAACATAAACCTATTATTGAGATAAATAAAAAGTTGGCAAATAAATAAACATCTTACACACAATCATAACTATCTACAATATATACAATTGCTAAAGGGACCCCTGCAAGCGCTTTTCCCTCCACTTGTGGAGGAAAAAGCGGAATCCAAGAGATCCCAGCACCTCTATCTCAGCCGCATCACTGGTCTGAGCCAGTGGAGGCTGAGTTAGGGCGCTGTAGCCACAAACATACCGTACATGAGTGGAGGATCTGACCATTGTCAGAACTCCAGTTTGAATGTTTACAATAGGTCTCGTGGCCACTGCCGTTTCAATCTTCGAGGAGGATTGTAGGGATGGGTGGTGCTGGATAGGGATTGTGCTAGAGGGTTAGGATGATGACTAAGGTTCTGATGAAATTTGGAAAATTTGGATGGTACCAGGTCTAAAACAAACGGAATATTAAGGTCATGGTGTAAGGTACAGTTGGTAACGTAATAAGGAGCATTAACTATTGTTCGGAGGACTTTGGATTGGAAGGATTGGATGCGTTTAATGTTAGAATGTTTAGCTGTCCCCCACAGTTCAAGTCCGTAGGTCCATATAGGTTTCAGTACTGTCTTGTATATTAGTAATTTGTTGTCAACTGTAAGATGAGATTTTCTGTTTAGTAGTCTGTATAACTGGCCGAATCTGCGGTTGAGTTCTTTTCTTTTTAGTCTTGTATGTGGGTTCCACGTCAGTCTTTTGTCTAGTAAAAAGCCGAGATACCGGACTGTGTCTGAGGAAGGAAGCGGTATAGAATTGAAATTAACCGTTGGACAGGATTTGCGTCGAAGGGTGAATGTGACGTGAGTGCATTTGCTTTCGTTAACCTTAATGCGCCAAGCATTGCACCAGTCTTCGACAAGGGAAAGGTGCTTTTGGAGATTTAGCGATGCTGCTTCAGGATCGGAATTGGATGATAAAATGGCTGTGTCATCAGCAAATGTTGCCAGAAAGGTATTGGGGTCGGTAGGGATATCGGCGGTGAAGAGGATGTAGAGGACGGGTCCTAAGACGCTGCCTTGAGGAACACCGGCCTCAACAGTATATTGTTCGGAAAATTCGGAACCACAGCGAACTCGGAAGGAGCGGTTGGATAAATAGGATCGGAGGATTAGGTATAAGGATTGAGGTAAATGGGTTTTGAGCTTAAAGAGCAGTCCCGGGTGCCACACCCGGTCAAAAGCTTGAGCTATGTCCAGAAAGGCACCCGAACAATACTCCTTGCACTCAAGGGCGGAGGAAATGTGGTCTACAACTCGGAGTCCTTGCTGAACCGTGGAATGTTGAGGACGAAATCCGAACTGATGTGAAGGAAAATTTTGAAATTTGGCTAGGATTCGTTTTAGTAGGAGCTTTTCGAAAATTTTTGAGAGGATCGGAAGTAGGCTGATAGGTCTGTAAGATGACGTGTTGTTAGAAGGTTTGCCTGGTTTTAGGAAAAGGATCATAGTTGAATGTTTCCATAAGAGAGGAAAATAGGTAGTGCGTAGGATACAGTTATAGAGATATGTAAGGAATGTAATGGCTTTAGGTGGAAGTTGTCTTAAGATTTGGGGAGTAAGGAGATCGTATCCAGGAGATTTGCGGAGAGGAAGCTTTTTAAGAAGATATCTGACCTCAGAGGGATTAACTGCTTTAGGTGGTAAGGATAGTGGTATTGGTGACGTGAGGAACTCTTCAACTGCTGCAGTATGGGTTGGATTAAGCTCTGGATGAGGAGTAAAAACTTTGGAAAGGTGCTGTGCGAATTCCTCGGCCTTATGCTTGTCAGAAGCAGCCCAGGAACCATCACAGCGCCGGAGAGGATGGGAAATGGTGTGGGATTTTAGGATTCTCTTCGTGACATTCCACAGGGAATTGTCACGAGTCGAGAGAGAGGAGAGGTAGGTATTGTAGGATTGGGAACGGAAGATCGCCAACTCCCGCTTTAATTTTCTACAAAAAAAATTATAGGAGCGGCGATCTTCTGGGTGGCGGGTGCGTTGCCATAATGTTCTAGCTCGACGTTTGCTGTTGATGAGGTCTGTCAGGTGTTGTGGTAAATGGCTTTTGTAAGGAATTATTTGGGATTGTTTGGGAGAGGAGGCAGTCCAGGCGGCTTGTTGAATAGCGGTTGTAAAGGAATATACGGCGTCGTCAAGGTCATTTGGGGTTTTGAGAATCACTCTGAGGTCAATATCATTAGTGAGAATTTCGCGGAAGAGGTTCCAGTTGACAGGGCCCCTAATGAATGACGGTGGGATAGGTTTAGGAATAAGTGTTATGGATACATTTAGAATCAATGGACTATGATCAGAGGATAGTTCATCAAGGCGAGCTATGGAAAAATTCAGAGAGCCTAATCCGCTGTGGATGAAGAAGTCGAGGATGTCAGGATTACGGTTAGGATCTGTTGGCCAGTAGGTAGGAGAATCGGGAGGTAGGAGATGAAAGCGTCGGGAGTTGAGTGCAGACTGCAATGTCCGTCCACGAGAATTGGTGGTTCTAGAACCCCACTGTTGGTTCTTAGCGTTTAAGTCTGCACCCAAAATGAAGTGATTACCCAAGGAGTTGAGGAAGGATCCAAATTGGGCAGAGGAAATGGGATGTTTAGGAGGGCAGTATGCTGATGCGATGATAAGCGGAAAGGAAAAGGTTTTGATAACGATGGAAGTTGCTTGTAGGTAATCGTGGGCGGAAATTGGGTGTAGGTGATGGGTGAGGGATCGGCGGACTATGACAGCAGTACCGGCATGGGCTTTGCCGTCTGGATGGTCTGTCCGGTATGTCGTGTATCCTGGTATTTTAAAGTACTGTTTAGTGGTTAGTCTAGTTTCAGTAATGAGTGCAACATCAATGTTTTTGTCCTGCAGTACGGCTGTAAGTTCGTCAGTGTGAGTTCTAACACCATTCGCATTCCAAAGGAGAATGGATAAGGAATTAGGTGAGGTCATTTATGGTTTTTTTAAGGCAGGAATGAGATTTGTTACGAGATTCGTAAGGAGTGATATTAAGGGCATAACAAGGGATTTAATTTCGGAAATAAAGGATGTCATCAAACTGGTAAGGTCTGTGGCGTTTGAAGGAGGAGGAATATGAGAGATTTCTGTGCACAACTGGTGTTATTGTTCTACATTAGTAATAAGCAAATTTATATTAGAAATATTTTCTAGTCGTTTATGATGAATAAGCGTGAATATTTCTTATTTATTAAGCAAACATTATTTTTCACTTAAATTATTTGGTCATAATTATGCGTTAGATCATTCGACCCGACCTATGATCTAACCCTCATGTAACTAGAGATATAATCAGAAGCCCGGCTGTTTGTATTAGGTACACTGGCAGGCAGAAAGTCACTATGAGTAATTAGTTACCTTAAAAAGATTTATTGCTAATAATCAATTATCAAACAGCATATAATTATCTTCTGAGTGTACTCAGCATACTTATAAAAAACTTCATAAAATACCGCACGGTCTTCAAAAAGCAAAAACTATACAATCTAGTAATCTTTGCGCTCAATGACAAACACTAGGAATAATTTGAAAACGCTCTGAAAAAAATCGTATATTTCATGTTGTAATATTACATTATTTTAGAAAAGGAACATTGGGTCATAGTGATGAAAGACTTCATTCACAAAAAATAAATACAATACCGAGCGCTCATATAAACGAAATTCTGACTCATTTGGAGATAATACAAATCGAACGATGCTAGCCAGCTATTCACAAGTGGGTTGGGATAAATAGTGATATCTTGTTTAACTTTATATCGTTAAATATTACATATGCAAATGTCTTTAACCACTCAAACGAAAGGTTATGAAATACTTGATCATTTTCTTTCATAAGAATTAACCTAACAGGAGGTATTACAAAAATATAAATTTTACTGAAAATTAAGAAACAAATTTTAGGAGATATCACTCATTATAATTATTATGGCTATTATCATGGTCATCTTATGAGGATAAACGTTATAAAGTAAATTATTATGTATTTAATATTAATTTATATGAGGGTAAAAACATTTTTATGTCTAATATTCAACGATATAAAGGTATTACAAATAAAAAAAAATATTTTTGTTGAAAACGATCACTATTTTTAACATTATTATTATTATCATAATGAAAACGGCTCATCCCAACCCACCTTTGAGTGGCATAATAGCGTGGATTGATTCGTATTATTGCCAAGTATTATGAGGGCAATAGAAAAATCGATGTAAAATATTTCATAATTTCCTCTTTATGATTTGAATGGCCGCTCTTTCGTAATCCACCCGTTTTAAATTCGTAGACGTGTATTTTTTGCTTCACCGTGATAGATGCTTTGCATGAAACATATTAAAAATTTTGCTGAGAGGATTGCATTTTTCGTTGCTCACTCAAGAACTTTTATGTCGGCACAAAATTAGTAAATTTAAAAATATAATAATCTATATTTTGGTAACTTCATATAGAGGAATCATGAATACGCATAACAAAATATCTCGGTTATATATTTATTTTCAAGTTTTTTCAACAATTTCCTATCGAAGAAAAGATCGAAGTTCAGTATCAGTCGTTAATCCGGATACCAAAATATTCATTGCTTGGATTCAAAGTTAGGAATCGTGCTAAAATGTAATTTCTTCTAAAATATTGGTAATTATTCGGATCTATGACTTAATTTAAGTACCTAATAAAAGTTGTATATCACCAGAGAGATATCGCGCTGAATATACTTCCTAATATAGGTCTGGTTATTAGCAGTATTATGCATCATCGGCTCAGAGAACAGTAATTATGAAACTTAATCAGAATAACCGGAGAATATTATTCTAGTGTTATTAGGCCAAGCTATTGGATTAGGTTTAAGTAACATCCCTTTATTGATGGTATATGTTTTATTCAAAGATCAGCAGATAATATCCAATAGTTAGCAAACATTTCATTAATTGTTGCATAATGACGAACTTCCGTACCTGAATTGAAAAAAAATATTGTTTACTACATAAGAAATATCCAAAGTGTATTAGAAATAGATTTTTTAAATTTTATAACGTGTCATAAAATGGTTTCCAAAGTCCAAAAGACCCAATTTGTAGAAAATCGTAATTTTATATTGAAGATTACAGCTATTTTCCACCAAAATTGAATAACTATTTTACACCATTTTTTTTTTCATTTCTTAATTTCAACTTGTCAGATAAATCTGGCAGTAAGAAAATGTGTTGAAGATAAAATAATAAAAGGAGCAGAAAGGGATGGAGAAGGAAAGTGCACTGCACCAACTGGGATTTAATTTAAAAAAGGGAGGTCACTAATCCATTATTTTTCTTTTAACATTTATTTCAGCTATTGACCTGTCATTTTACCATGAAAGAAGTCCTAGAGAGTTATTTTTAGTTGGTCGATTATTATTTGGCTCAATGTCCGTATTAGGGGTGGGCATAATCGAATGACGATCAATAGATGATTCGATTATTTCAATCATTTGAATTAATCGATTATTTTAATAATCGGTTTGGAGAAAGGAATGATGATTCGGACTGAATTTGATAATCGAAGGATTATAAGGGGCTTACAATCGAATGACCTTTTTTTTTTTTTTTTTTCATTACATAAATTATATGCATATTTCCACCTAGGCTCAACCAGCTCAGCAATCATAGAGAGGGGAATTGTGGCATATTGTCTTTCACATTGCATATTGCACGATCATTCGATTATTTAAATCATCGAAGTCCGATCATTCGATTATGACGATCATACGATTATGCCAACCCCTAGTCCGTATGCAGTGTTCTGTTGTTAAAGTTACACGGAAAATAGAGGGCCAATAAGAGATCGGCGTGAGCTGTTAAAATTTCTGTATTGTCATCATTAGTAAAACTGTATATTAGAGCAGTTAGTCTCGATCCTTGCGATACTCCTACCAATAGTGGTCAGAAGATATTTCTTAGCTCTGCCTAAAAATTATGGAAGAGAAAAATTGAAAAATGACAAGTATGTTTAAGAAATGACGTTCTTGAGATTTGAGAGAAGCCTCTGGAATTCGAGATCCCAACATATTACAATACCTTATTTCCTGCATGAAACCTTCACCCCAGTATATCTTACAACATCCGAATTTCACAGAAAGACAAAATCTTGGATTCGGCATTCGACAGAAGAATCACATGTGGTCCACAAACGTACACAACGCTTAACAAAAATCTAGCAGACCTTCACATATCAACAGTCTACAAACAGATTCGAATTCTCTAAAAACTTTTTCACAACAAGTTACATGGACAAACTTACATATTAATACGGAACATGGCCACTTTTAACATTCACTTAAGGCTAAAAAGGAGTTGGCTGAGGGACCCCCTGACCTAAATGCCTGGGAGAAGTGTCGCTGGGATGCTGATGGGGCCATAAAAGTGAGTGGAGCATTATTCATTTATGAATATGTATATATATATATATATAATATATATATATATATATATAAAAGGTTATTTCTTGATATTTTTAAAGGAACTTAATAGAATGTAAATTAAACAACTTGACTATTACTTTGAATCTAAATTTAAACACGTACATTTAGGTAAATTAAGGTTGTGTGATGGGCCCACTATATTCTTATATCATTATTTACACCACATCTGTATAAAGCGTTTATTAATTATTTAGAGCTGATAAAAAAATAAAATAAAATAAGAAGAAAAAAGAAAGGGTATAACCTGTTACAAAAGGTATATTGTCTTCCGTGAGACAGCCATTAAATTGGACTGCTATCGTTCCTTAGCTTCTAGAATAGTTTGAGGTCTTGTATTTTCTACAATTCCAAGGGAGTAGAATTTACAATAGCACAATAATTGGTGGAAACTAATTAGATGCCAGGGCACTTTATCTCGCTGGAATAAAAGCCCTCAGTGGCTTCATTTGTCTTGGGACACGGAAGGACAATATCGATCTCAGCTCTAAATGGATCCCGAACGCCGAGGAGTTTCTGCCAGGAGGTTATATTCCTTAAAGGAGTTATGAATATTTATAAATCGCAGAAGAAGGTGAGATTTTTAAATTTCAGAAAAACAGTGGAGATAGAATCAACTGATTTAAAGTATTATATTTTATTAATTTTAGTATCCTTGATAAAATATAATTCCGAGAATATGACATAACTTACAAACTGTAATGTTCATTAGTAACACATTTCATTGACTTGAAAAATCAACGTTGCAATCAGCATCATAAATGTATTGATCAATGCATCTTCTATATGTCAATGCAAAAGAAAAACTATATTAAACAAAAAAAATAATAATAATATCCATGTGGGGTCTTGAGTTCATTACTGATTGATATTCGTACACACACACACATATATATATATATATCATGGCTAATGGTAGTACGAGGAAGTATTTAGGCATTGAGCAAGCTAGGCCGCCAGGATTTTTCACCCAATTTTGTGTACCCATTTTATAGATGAATTTTTGCTCTGGGAGAATCTCCATACTCCTTTAATTAATTCGAACGTCGGGGACTAAGATCACGGTGGACAAGTGTTCTATCTCTTAGAATACCCCGATCCATATCAAAGCTTTTTACAAAAAATGCTAAGGATACGAATGTTCATAATTTAATAAATAATAATTAATCACATAATGCATATTGGGTTAGAAGAAGTGAAAGGAATTTGATGGCTTAGGACAGTCCTAAAGTTGAACTCCATGATTCTAGATAGGTCTTACGATGGTCATGTAACTGTGCCTTTTTTATTTGAGTGGCAGGTTAGAGCGTATTTCTAGTAATTTATAAAACAATAATGGTGACATATATATATAATTATATATTATATATATATATATATATATATATTTTTGTATGTCAATAGACGAAAAATAAATATAAACGCATAGTACAGATGTAGAAAAACTGTCCTTGACAGCATCGAAATAAATCAGTTGTGGCCTCCTTATTATTTTTAGAATCCTTATTACATAACCAGGAATCCATAGAAAAAGAAAAATTAAAAATCACTAGATTAGAGTGAAATGTAGTTTGACATGGAAGAATTAGTACCTAGATTAAGCCAATGCAGTATCATATCGAACATTTTGGTCATTATGTATGAGTTTGTTCGTGATAAAATATGAAGCAATTAGGATTTCACAAAATATATCTAAGATTGGAGGTTAGAATATGAGTAGAACTTGATTGTTTGGTAAAAGCTTTAAAGATCAATCAATTAAGTCAAGCTACTCCTCATGATTGTTTGTGAAGGAGCCTTTTTTAAGTCAAGTGGAAGGTCATAGCGTCAGTCAAGTATGTGCCAAAGTAATGATAGGTCTAATTGTTGCTATTTATGACCTATTTGTAGCGTTTTGAGTCGTCTCTCAAATGCGCCTTTTATCTGTCAATATCTTGTCAAGATGTGGGTCCTCGGGAGTGGTTATGTTTGACAGGGAGAGGGGGAATATTACCCTAATGTACTACATGGAAAAGATAACTTAAGAAGTTTGTAATAGCAGTGTCGCTCTGCGGCTGAAATAAAAATTACAGTTACTATAAAATCGAAAACTGTCTTTTGGAAAATGTCAACTCGTCTTTTTAGAAATCTGTTTTGTATGTTGTAATTACTTCCTTTATTTTCTGCTATAATAGCACTGCACAGCCTTTTTTTATAAACTGGTCAGCTGATGAAACCTTGGAAACACCCATATCAGAGAAATGGCTCTGTGTATCAGACGAATCATAGTTGTGGTAGCCAAACCATACCGCTTTCAAAGGTAATGAGCTACCAGATAGTTTTGCTAAAAGAGCTGTTAGAGATGGCCAGGAGATCAAAACTACCCAACATAGAGAAATGATGATAGAAAATACGTGGCAGCCATGGCAACAGATCTGGACGACAGATATAGGAAACAATAAACCGAAGATAGTCGAGCCTATATTCGTGGAAAAACACTGGATATGCATCTGGTGCGAAAGGAAGAAGTAATGCTAGCTCTACTAAAAATTAGGCATACACAACCCCGCCAATCAATATTTAATAAGAACAAACACTCCGACTGTATCACACATGAGCCACCACTTGCAGTTATTCGCTTTATTACTGAATGAGTACAACATCTCTGAAATTATCTCGAAGAATGGTTACAAATAGAAGACCAAATCAGGAACACGATGTTGTTACATTAGACCGCAATCGTTTATCATTTTTTTTTTTTTCTGAAAATATAAGAAGAGGTCCAAATGACCCTTTTGGTTTAAGAGTTCGAATAATATTTAATTAATAAATCAATTTCTTTATTAATTCCCCTTCAAACCGTGTTGCGCCTCTTTAGGACTGCCTGATTATTCAACGAATGCAGTTGTTTACCTGAAGCGCTAATCATAAGCGGTTGTTTGACGAAGCTTACTAAATGAACGAGCATAATGATGAACCTCCTATCGCCCTTTATGGCTTCGTTTTCCCGCTGATAGCGGTAATTTTCTGATGGCCAAAATTAGGGCTGATATGATTGAGGCTCAAAGGGCCCACATTTACCATACGAGCTCTCGAGCGGAAGCTGCACAAAGCCATCTGAATATGACTCCTTTCTGAATTCATTAAGTCTACATTATTTCGCATTCATGCATATCAAAATTGAATGCTTATTCTCTTTATTATCATCTCCCATTTCTCTGTTTAATTATGCAGATATTGCCGTTTCGGCCTAAATTATAGACTATAATTACTAGAGTATAATTTAGGCCGAAACGTCGGCACCAGTTTATTAATTTTATATCTTAATTGTGTGTTCTTTTGACTGCTCCCTGAACTAACTTCTCTCACTTACTCACACAGTCAACCATGTTCAATTCACGAGAATATATTACTTTCACTTACCTTTATGAAATATGTATATTATAATTATTAACTCGACACTTTTTATTTATTTAAAACCTTCCCGGCTTTAAAACCAATACAGGTTCATGCAGCTTAATCAGCACTACAACCCGCTTCCACCAGCAACTTCTGCCAGTCCTCACAGTCTTGTGCAGCTGTCATCCAGTCGCGCACCACAAGGATGCTCCGTGAGTCAGCAGAAACACCCTACTTCCATCTACATCTCCGCCTTCCTCGTATTCTTGTTCCTTAGAGACGGTCTTTTAGAAGTTTTCAGGGCAGTTTTTCTTTAATCATGCGTGCCACATAACCTGCCCATCGTAATCGGTCCAGTTTGATTACCTGAACTATATTCATCTAATAGAATATGTCGTAAATCTTTTGGTTTGAACAGCTCCTTCAAGTTCCATCTGTTAAAATTCCCCAAATATCGTTCGAAGGGTTTTCCGCTCGAATACAAGGATATTTCGTTCGCTCTTCTTGGTCGGAGTCCATATGTATTATTACAAGGCGTATTATTGTCTTGTAGAGGTAGATCTTTGTCTCACGGGAGAGGATATGGCCGCATAGTTGTTAATGCGGAATGTAGTAGCACTGGTAAGCTCGGAGTATTTTCCTTTCTATTTCAGATTCCATTCTATTATTCTGGGTCACCATCGAGACTAAATATATGAACTTTGTGACCAGTTCAAATGTATATGCACTGAATTCTACCATTTTATTTTGCCCAGGCGTCTCCTACATTATCAAATACTTGGTTTTCACCAGATTAACTTTTATAACTAGTCTCTTAGCAGCCCCACAAGTGATACAAATGTCTCTCGTACTGCCTGTTGGGATAGGACAGATGATGGACTTTTTCAAAGCTGATGATATTTCTTCCTCCTCCCACACAGATTTGAAAAGATCTTCAAGTTTCCTCACTAGCTCTTTGATCCCACATCGGGAAAGATCCGAAGGAATCCTGACGTGTCCTGGAGTCTTGTGGAAATATATAGTGAGGAAAAGTATTATGATCGTAAAAACTTTTTAATTCAATTTTCCAACGGAAATACACGATTTGGGCTCTCATGAGTCCAATAACCGAGTCGCGCAACAAGTACTGTGTCTTGGTGTGTGTCTGTGTATGGTAAGTCAAGCGTAAAAACTAAAAGTCCTAGGAAACATAAATTTCATACTTGAGACAAATATCCACCTGAGATATTAAAGAAATATTCTCACAAAAATCAGCAAAACAGGAGACCCACTTTCTTAACTACTTTGCACCTTTTTACGATTTTCTCCAAAAAAAAATGTAACGATCATAATGAAACTCGATATATCGCTGTAAAGTTTAATGGCATTTAATACCATACCTCTTAGTTGGCTCGGAAGGTGTCTTGACGCAGGAGGTGATTACGATGCCAAACATTAGTCTTGTGATTCACGTTAATGTACTCCTAGAGCTAAAAACATGAAGACTGCCATCTAATTAACTAACTATTGCGGCGCTACAACTCGGTGACGATTCTTGGACTCCTCCACCAACTTCCTCCAGTCATCTCTATTCTGTCCAGCCATCATCCAGTCCCCGAATCCCTGGACATCCCTTGAATCCTTCGCCACACTGACCATCTCAGTTTTGGTCTCCCTCTTCTTCTCGTGCCGTAGAGAGGATCTTCTTAGGTATTGCTCCACCCTTGCCACGTGGCCAGCCCGTCTAAGTCTTCCGAGATTCAGCTCAGGATGACATTTTGATCATCAAGCATTGAATAAATTTCAGGATTTGTCCGCCATCTCCAGTTTTCGCCGATCTGTACTCCTCCAAATATTCTCCGAAGAATTTTGCTCTAAATGATTAGGATGTCTTGTTCAATTCTTTTTGTTATCGTCCATGCGTACAGCAGGACTGGTCTGATTAATGCTTTGTAAAGATATAGTTTGTTCGGCCGGGATAGAAGGCGAGAGGTGAATTCCTTGGGAAGGGCAAAGTAGCACTTATTGGCCATCAATATTCTTATCTTGGCTTCGACTTCAGGTGCGTTGTCTTGTGTTACCACTGATCCCAAATACTTGAACCGCGCTACTTTATTAAAGATAAAGGTGCCAATATTGATGGTCTGCCATCTACGATCTCTCATATGTCCTCTACCATATCAACTTACTCGTCCGAAGAAATCTCCTGACCTAGAATTTTCCGTTACTAAGGGACTTAAGACTGTGCCTCATTCTTTAACCACAAACTCCGATCTCTTTTCGATAAATCTTCCTTCCGTTTCAAAAGAAACCAATGTCGGGATGAATATAGTAATTGGTTAAATTTATCCCTTTCTTTACCAATGTCTCTGAAAACTGAAGAAGACGTCAATAAAGCTTTTGGCCAGTTCACAAAAAGCATTTAGGAAGCAGAATGGTCGTCATCTAAAAAAGGAAATTAAATTTACTTTGGAGGAGGAATATTTAAAACTTAGGAGTCGAAGCCTTGTGAGACTATATCAAAGAGTGTAACCTAGATAAGAATAAATTATTTTTCAACTTTAATTTTAATCATACTGAAAACTACATAATATTAAAGTCTTTAAAAGTTTACAAAAATCGTTAGAACACAATCCGTGAGGTCGATTTTTGTGGAACTTCTGGATTTTTGTGGAAAAGTAGTTGTAACATCCCAGGAAAAGACTTGACAGAGATAAATAAATTCCGATTTTGAACGACTTCAAGTTCTTGAGATAGAATAACCACATAAAGAAAGACACATGCACCATTCTGTAGGAGTTGGGTCATTTGGACTCTAAAAAGTCTACTTTCGTTAAAAATTAAATTCGAAAATTTTAATGATCCTGCTTTTTTTAGTGGTATTACACATTTGTTTGTCCAACAAAACGTACAATATACATAATAAGATATATCGTACATACATTATACGAAAGTTTTTAAGTATTTTAAAGTGTAATGATGTAACAATGGCTTTTATTTCCCTCTGCATATATTTTATATTGGAGAGTAAAAGAAAAATTGCTTTTGTTCTTTTCAACAGATTCTTTAATTGGCAATCAAAGTCACTTATTTTTCCTATTTGCCCACTTCTTTTTTTTTTTTTTTTTTTTTTTTTTTTTTAATAATTAATAAAAAACAGGGTAAAACGTATCCCAACCATATTGCTAACCATTCAAAGTAAAAAAAAAAATAGTATAAGCGATATAAAAATTTAAAAAGCACTTAATATTCTCTTCAAGAGAAAACTCTTCAGAAGAAAAAAACAATATATGATATAGTATGAGAAGTTTATATAACTATATACTTTCAGATAAAAAAGACTTTGAGTGCTGTATATTAAATTGTAAGTCTCATATAATTTTACCCTAGCGCTCCAACTACTTCTCATTTAATATATCGCTTAGTTGAACGATTTCCCGGAAAGCTTTGTTTATCCAACATTTTTATTACATTGCTCTAAAATAGATATTTTGGACCTAGTAAATGAAACGAAGGAGTACAATAAACGTATTTTTTTCTACCAAATATTTTTTCCTGTTTATTATCTGTAGGAAAATAAAAAAAAAAAGGAAAAGTTCGGATAAGCTTATTGGCTAGAAAATTTTGTCTCAATCAAATTAGTTCATGTTCGACTGTAAAACAAAAATAATTTAATATTATGTTAATATTACGAAACCCTCTTAAGGCATACTCAGCCTTTATAAATAGACAGCTTCTAATTAACCCTTAATTAAATACCAGAGAGTTAAGAACGATTTTGTCCAGATCATTACCTTTCAGAATTGTCAGTTTAGAAAAATAGTTTCCTTAAATACTTTAAGGGGGATAATTTTGTGTTATATAGAAAAGTACAAAAAAAAAAAACAAAAAAACTTTGTGTTAATAAATTAGAAGGATTCTTTCAAAACTATTTAACAAGATAAACTTACACTTTGCCCAAGTAGCCTAAAGTTCTTTAGCTCCTTGATCCACTCAATGAATACTAATTATAAGAAACTTTAAGATGAGGTTAAGGCAAGTGGAACCAAAACGAGAATTAATTTTCTGTACTTAATTTATCTGAGGAAACCCATAGTAGTGATTAGATTGCTTTTCTAAAAGATTTCGATGAAAAGCAGATAGACTCAAATATATTTATATATATAACTACCCTACTCACTATTAATAATAATATATATATATATATTGGGTAATAGCACCTAAAGCTTAGCTGTTAGTTCAACAGTGGTAGATATTCAAAATTTTTATCTTATAAAATAAGTGACTATAAAGAGATGTTAATTTATTTAAAAAAACAGTTTTATCTAAATTATTCTTTGCCATTGGAAAAAAAAAATTTGGAGTAGGGAAATATGTTATCATTCAAATAGTTAATTCAGTATCTCTTGTCCACTGTCACATTATTTTCAAGAATAAATCTTTGTTATCGATCAAAAAAATTAATCCCCCTCCCTCAAACTTATGTTTCAAGATACATAGATTCCGAATAACAAAAATAATCCCTTTGTCCGCCGTCCGCGGCATTCTCAAAAACTTCTGGATAAATGTTTTTAAAATTTAACTCTAGAGCATCCAACGATGATCCTAACACCTAGACGTTGATATGAGCTGATTATTTTCAAAATGACGCCCGATGAAAAGTGATTTAGTTCAATAACTCAGTTTGTTATTCGAAGGAAAATGAAAGTATTATTATAGTTTTTTAATCCGAAAAACAAGGATAATTATAAAAAATAAGAAAATAAGGAAAATTGATATTTAACCTTCCTATCCCCTATAAATCCGCCCAAAACTCTTTAATTTTTAAGATACAGAAAAATCGGTTTGTTTCTATTTTTGTATTACCGTTTTTCATTATTATTAATATACAATACTTATTTTCTCATTATATCTACTTTTTATTGCATTAGTTGTTATCTTGTTTTTCTTAGCCCTGATGAAGGCCCATTATCTAAAACAAAATGTTGGAAAACAGAAAAAAAAAACCGCTTATTTTATCAGTGCGTTTCTCCCTTTTTTTTTTTTTTTTTTTTTTTTTTTTTTTCAATTGTCTACTATAACCCCATCAATAAGTTAAACATTTACATGTTACACTTTAATATCACGAAACTTCAATAAACAACCCCCACGAGTATCTTCTATAGACGAATATACTAACTTCATATCAATTCTAAAGAATAATAAAAGTAACTAACTAGGATAGATAATAGTGCAGACAGTAATAGAGAAAATCCTTACACATTTTCTTCCGACATTTTCTTCTCCGTTGAGTCTTGATAGAAGCTAGTTGAGGATATTTCACTTTCTCTATCTCTCTTTTCTCATCAATTTGTATCCCAAACTGAATTCAATATACCCTTTATTTATTATCTTACCTCTCAAGCCATTCTGACACACATTAATAATGCAAGAATAGTTAAAATGATCACAAAATCAATTTTAGGAAATGTGACATTAGTGTAAAAGCCTATCATTTGAAACCAATAGAGGTCCAATGTCAGTTTGACTAATTTGACAAGATGTCCAAATTTGACAATGATGTGGCTGTTTTAACAATTGTTCTTTTCTTTAAAAAATCAATATAATAAAATTTTATTCAATAGGACTATCTGTAAAAAAAAAAGACGAAGATTGGAACGAGAAAAAAATTGATATCAGTTTGATTTCTTGCATACCACGCCATGTGACCAGAACTAAGTTGTAAACACCTGTTAATGTATATTCTCGATTTAAAAAAAATAAATATATAATGTTGGCTTTGGTCGCTTAACATATGGATTCCCATATGATTGTAAATAGTGTAAAGTATAACCACAATTTGTTCTCTTACTACGTTGAAAGACTGACGTGTAATTTAATTCTTTTATACAGGTATTAATTTATTTATTGTTTTAATTGTTTGTATTTTATATCAATCTCTCGTTCTAATTATTTTTGTACTTTTATACAGAGAATAAAATCACGTTTTTAGAAATTAAATTACAAGCTTCAATGAGTAAGGAGATGGCTCAGCTATTTGTTAAAGTTGTTATGAAAGCGGAGGAAGAATTTTTCATCCAATGTATTTCTACTGATAAAAATATTTGGTATTTATTGCCAGCTGAATTAATTGACTTGAAACATCACACTGTTTTATCAGGTAAAAAACCTATTTTTAATGCTATAGCTGCTATTAAGAATGTGAATGGTTATAGAACTATAGCCGTAAAAATTGATGACGATGTTAAAAATGAATATTTCGATGAAGCAGGAAACATGTGTTTCCAACAATTACCATTGGAAGAATACATCCCTCCTCAAATTCCTCGATGTTTTGAACAGCTACAATTTGAATATGAGGATCGAATTAGACGATTAGAGCAACAATTAAAATCCAATTCAACTCAAAGCGAAGTAAAATTGTACCAAATTGAAAAGAAATTTGTTTTGGATAAATTTGAAAAGAATCAAACCGATCCCACTGAATGGCTACGTAAATTTGAGGAGGAGTGTTTTCGATTTCAAATAACTTCAGAAAGCATTAAAATTCAGGCTTTACGTTTCTTTTTAGTGGGCCCCGTAAAAGACTGGTACGAATCTAACCTAACAAAGTATGGCCTAACCACATCATGGGACATATGGAAGAATTCATTTTGTAATGTTTTTGTTCATAAAGGTTGGTCTATTATTAGGAAAGCATTCAGCTATAAATATTTGGGAGGTTCTTTGATCGATTATCGATTATTAAAGATAAAACATCATTTATTACGAAATATGGTAAATTCATGTTTAAAGTTCTTCCCTTTGGTCTTAAAACAGCTCCCGCCACGTTCCAACGAATATTGTCAAATATTTTGCGAAGAAATAATTTAGATAAATTCTGCGTCAACTACATCGACGATATCTTGATTTTTTCTAGAACTTGGAGGAACATCTTCAACACATTGAAACATTTTTACAAATTATAAGTGCTGAAGGTTTCAAATTAAAATTAAATAAATGTGTGTTTGCAAGTAAATCGGTGAAATATCTGTGACATACGATTTCGAAAAACAAAGTTTCACCTGCTCAAGGGAACTTAACATCAATCCAACAGCTTCAAAGACCATCGGATAAAACTGGAGTCCGTAGTATCCTCGGATCCATAAATTTTTATTTAAGATACATTGAAAACAGTACCCAGAAGCTGGAACCACTCCACCGTTTATTAAGGAAAGGTGTGAGATTTGAATGGTCCGATGTATGTGAACAAACCTTCAATCTCATAAAGAAGTATTTATGTTCAACGCCTATCCTTGCTATTTATGATATTAAAAAGCCTATCTTTATAGAAACAGATGCTAGCTATAAAGGTATCGGAGCTACCTTAAAGCAACCGCTAGATGACGGAATACTACACCCAGTGGCATATTATTCACGTAAGCTCTCAGATAGGGAGAAGCGCTTTGACATCATTCATTTAGAATGCAAAGCCATTAAGGATGCAATAAAATTCTGGCAGTACTACTTGATCGGACGTTCTTTTACAGTATGCAGTGATCATAAGCCGTTAGAGAATTTAAAAACAAAAGCAAGAACTGATGAAATACTTGGCGACATAATTATGTACTTATCGCAGTTCAACTTCAATATTATTTATAAAAAGGGCAAAGAAAATGTTCTTGCCGATTTATTGTCAAGAAACCCAGTTCTTGAATATTTCGAGAATGAAGATGCGATCCAGGTCGTGAATTTAATAGATTTACAAACTATAGTAGAAGACCAAGAGAAACATCTTTCTGGTTCAAAATCAGCTAAAAACATAAAGTTCAAACAGGGATTAATTCTGAAGAACTATAAAGGAAAGTCCAGAATTTTTATTTCTCAAGTTTTGGGACAGAAAATAATTGAACTTGTTCATCAATACTACGGTCATATAGGTCCAGCGCAGATGATTGCTACGATCAGGCCGCACTATTATTTCAAGGGTATGGACAACGCTATACATTCCTTCTATAAGACATGTCAAGTGTGTATGGCGAACAAAGTTCGTCGTAGTCGTGCTATCGGCCTCATATCAAATCTGGGACCAGCTACTGAGCCTTTCCAGATCATGTCACTGGATACTGTCGGGAGTTTTGTAGGTCACCGTTCTCCTAAAGGATACATGCATATATTAGTAGACCATTTTACCCGGTACGCATGGATATCCACTTCGAAAGGACAGAACGCTCAAGTTTTTATAAATCTGCTGCAGCCTATTGTCAAGAAACATAAAATTTCTATCTTACTCGCTGACCAGTATACAGGTTTGAACTCAAGTGACTTGAAAAATTATTTAAAGAAAAATGGAATACAAATTATTTTTACTTGCATTGATAATCCAGAATCAAATGGACTTAACGAGCGTTTAAATCAAACATTAGTTAATCGCATAAGATTTAAAATCAATTCTGAAAATAGTAAAAAAGCTTGGTCAACTCTTGCTCTGGAATGTGTTGAAGAATACAATAATACCATTCATAGCTCCACACACTTTGCACCGTCATACTTACTGCTTGGAAAGAAGACTACGATGTCACCGCTTCAGGAAGAAAATGAATCAGCTCTGGAAGAAGATCGAAAAGTTGCTTTCCAGAATTCTATGAGAAGTTTCCAAATTAACAAGAAACGTATAGATAAGAATCGACGCCAACATACTTTCCAGGTCGGTGATTTGGTATACATATCGAATGGAGGTAAATTAAATCGTAAAAAGTTGGACCCAATACGTATAGGACCTTTTCCTATCGTTAGACAAATTTCACAATCTTTTTATGAAGTTGCAAGCGGAAAGAAAAAGAAGATTTCCAATTTCTTTCATTCCAATAAGTTGCTTCCTTTCCACCCCCATCAACCGTCTTCAGAGGGGGAGATATAATGTTGGCTTTGGTCGCTTAACATATGGTTTCCCATATGATTGTAAATAGTGTAAAGTATAACCACAATTTGTTCTCTTACTACGTTGAAAGACTGACGTGTAATTTAATTCTTTTATACAGGTATTAATTTATTTATTGTTTTAATTGTTTGTATTTTATATCAATCTCTCGTTCTAATTATTTTTGTACTTTTATACAGAGAATAAAATCACGTTTTTAGAAATATAAATCGAATTTGAAACAAATTGAATTCATCAGATCCCATCTAAAACTATATGGGACTTAGGTTAAATTAAAAAAAAACAAAAAACATTGTGATAAAATTAAATTCAGTAGTGTTCGGTTTTTTTTTTTTTTTTTTTTTTTTTTTTTTGAGGGAAGAGAAATTTTCTACAAGGGAATTCTCTTTAATTTTATTCTTCCTTGAGTAAGATGATAAAATTAATAACTAAATTATACATTTGAATTTGTGCTTCACAGGGTTAGTTTTCAAACTACGCCTTTAAAGCTTACTTAATGCAGATGTTGGTCCGCGTAACTGTTGAATCATGCGGGTTTCTAGATTCTGCCAATTGAAGGCGTTATCTATTAATGCTGTTTATTTTAAGACAAATATAATAGAAGGATTTAAAAAGCTACTTAGAAGGTGAAGTTATAATTGGTTTTTGAGACACCTGTTGAAAAAACTTGTATATTTTTTTAAAGAATACTTGGAAACCTCGTTTATCACGTTGACTGTCTAAAATCTTAAGTGAATGCCATAAAGAAAATAATGATGCTTTGCAAAATAAAATAACAATCAATTAAATTTAAGTCCATGTCTTAAGACCGCAGTATGATATGGCTACACCAAACACTGGATGGGAGTGACAAACTATTTAGGCAGCAAAGTTAACATCAAAGGAGGCTCGGAATCAACAATATTGGGTTATGCATCGATACAAGACTGGCAAGCTATGAGCTGCCTTTAATAGATTTAAGGACAAGCTACTGTTGAAATAATAATAAAAAATCTATCCTAATAACTTATGAGATCTCTTGATGATTCATTGTTTTTAGTTCATTATGTTTTTTTTTTATAATTAAAACAAAAAATACATCAAGTAATTGTGATCACTTATATATGGCCTTGAAATAGGCGTGAGAAGAAAATAATCAGTGGTAGCAGTTTTAAGTTCATTCAAATCAGTTAGTCTGGAAGCCAAAGTCAAGCAAAAGTTATTTCATTATTTACAGATAACACACATGTGTCATCGACGAAAGTAGTGGTTGGATACTACAAAAATGTACTACTTACTACATTAGATATTTGTATTTTTTTAATTGATATTGTGTGATTAGATCCTGTTATAATTTACTTATATTTTTATTTAAAAAATTATAAGACAATTGTAATATTATATTATAATCAAATATTTGAATGTAATGGCAATTTTTAAGACAGATTATCTTGAATGTGTGTTTAGATGAATATCATAACATATGAACAAATGATTATTGTTAAAATTAGAAAACGAGGAAAATCAATAAACCTGTAATATTATCATCAACGTACAAATAATAGAGAAAAAAAAAAATTTACTTATTTTTTTTAATCTAAATATAGAAAAATGGAAACCTTTGGAAAAATAATACAAATCACATTTATAAGAACCGTCTACTAATCAACAAACTTCTATAATATAAACTTCTTAAAAATTCTAATAGGAAAATTAACTATCATAAAACTCATCAATAAACTAAATTATTAATCCAAAGGAAAACTTTATGTAAACGTGATAATCAAGAGGCTTGGTGCTTAAAAGTTATTGCTTCTTTTTTTTTTTAATAATGACATTTATGATTTAAATTTCTGGGAAAAGCAGTAATTATACATGGACATGCCATCGATATATTATTTTTCCAAGTAAGGTATAAATTTAAATTTTGTTGATATATTCGGCATCACTAACTTATTTATTTTTAAAACAAATAAAAAAAAAACTTAAATGATATACATCGAGGCATTTTTCAAATGGGTAATTGTTAATACAATTTTTTTTTTTTTTTTTTAGTTAGTGCCCACTCACCCTAGATAAAATAGTTCTTTTGCACCTGAAGATAGCATTTTAGCCGAAACGATGTGCATCAATATTTAATTAAAGAGTGGTGAGGTTATGTATCAGGCTCAAATTTTATTCATAGAACTTGACCTTCACCATAAAGAATCTACAACTTTTTTTTTTTTCTACTTTCTTAAATTGTCAATATGTTAAATGCTATTGATATATCACTTTAACAGAACCCTGGGTAAGGGGACTTAACGCCATCCTGGGGGTAGTATAAATACCCGCCAAAGAACTTAGTACCCGATCGGAAAGGCAAGATTAAGGCAGTAAGGTATTAGTTTTGGCTTACTGCCATACACTAATACCAAACTCAGCACTACTGTTCTAGTTTCTAATGAGCGCCTAAAATATAACGAAAACTTTTAGTTTATGTGGGTGATCTCACGTGGTAGTTAATTTATACATCGGTTAGACAGTTCCGCTAAGCTTTATTCTCCGAATCATATCATTACATCAAACTTATCACTTTTTGAATAAGCTTAAACTTTAGTTGGGGACGTGGCCTATACAGTTCCCCAATGGTTCTTCTTATGTTTCCCACAACCTTAAATTTTTTCATAATATGTTAATATTCTTTTGTTTCTCCTAAAATTGATGAATGGTACAATTTATTAAACAATTAAATTTATTAAACTAAAATTATGTAGAAATCATCGGTAGGAGCTCCCAGCACCCCTCTTCCCAACGAAAGTAACTTTTTTTTTTTTAAGATAAGAATGGGAAACATGCCAGTGCTCTCCAACATCAACAGAGCTATATGGAAATGGAGGAGCTCTAAATATCCAAAAAGTTCAACTTCTCCCCAAAACCAATTTCGATCCAAAAATGAACATAAAAAAATGAGTGATCACACGTCCCCTGAAGAATGATATAAAAATGACATTTGTGCAACTTTTTTCCTAGGCCTAGCATGCAAGGAGTATTCCCAAATGGTATGCCAAAACTGTACGAAAAATTAGGCAAACATAATCTGTAGCAGAGTTTTTAGTTATTTTTTTTCTTTTTTTAAAGCATATCTATATTAATTATATTTTTATTTTTAAATGATGATTAGTTTCATAATTATCTAATTTTGTATTTGAGTGTTTTCCATCTTCGAATTGAATTATAACGTAAATTGAAAAACATCATGATTTCTATTTAGTATATAATTTTTATAGCAGTCAAAGAAATTCATTTTATGAAATGTTTTCAATTTATGAAACAGGTTTATAAAGTAATCTGAGTCATACACAGGATTGTATACCCTTTAGAACTAGCCCAGGCAACTTTGAACAAGCCAATATCCACATAGAGATTGGATGAGTCCAGCTTCTGCGAAATCGTGTTAATAATTACGGTGCTGGATCTCCTCTCGCTGAATGAGATTTTGAAAACGATAATTCCGAATGATATATCATTTTGTTTGAACGAGAACATTCTCCTGTTTGAACAAAGCTCAAAGAAAATAATGGCGGGTCCTGTTTGCCTTCATTGGAGAAGGGAAGAACATTAAACACATTAAAAAAAAAAAAAAAAAAGTAAAAGGAGAAAAATCAATGCGTACTAATACCATCATGAATATCTCAAGCCTATTGAAAATAATAAAATACAACTAATTCTAATGTTTTTTTAATATTAATTAAAAACTAATGTTTTTTTACCAATGTTTGGAGATGTTATGGTAATTTTTATAGACTTTACATAATTAAATGTATTTAGAGGATACAAATTTATAATATCGGCGTTTAAACCATGTCAGACTATTTCAATCAGAATGAAACCTACATTAAATTTTTTTTTAATTATAAACAATTCTTTATTGAACAATATTACAATCTGTCCAATTTAGGACATTTTAATAGGGATAAAGTACAACATTCATACTGCATTCACACGATATATACAAAACAATAAATTTATATAATAATAATACAATATAATAACATTACATATAATATAAATAAAAATATATACAAAAGTCACTCATACCTATATACAATTCACAAGCATACAGCACGTGAGTGGAGAATCTAGCCAATGCTAGAACTCCAATATACATTTTACAAGAGGTCTCGAGGCCACTGCCGTTTCAACCTTCTAGGAGGATGGTAAGGATGTGTGAAGCTGGATAAGGATTGAGCTAGGGGATTAGGGTGATGGATAAGGTTCTGATGGAATTTAGAGAATTTTAATGGTATAAGGTCTAAAATAAATGAATATTTAGGTCGCGGTGTTTGGTAAGGTATGTTTGGATACATAATAAGAAGCATTAACTATATTTCGGAGGACTTTTGATTGGAAGAATTGAATGCGTTTGATGTTAGAAAATTTGGCTTTCCCCCACAGTTCAAGTCCGTAGGTCCAGATAGGTTTCAGTACTGTCTTGTATATTAGCAGTTTGTTCTCGATAGATAATTTAGAATTTCTGTTCAGTAGTCTGTATAATTGTCCAAATCGTCGATTAAGTTCTTGTCGTTTAAGTCTAGTATGCGGGTTCCAAGTTAGTCTTTTGTCCAGAAGGAAGCCAAGATACCGGACTGTGTTGGAGAAAGGAAGCGGAACGGAGTTAAAGAGAACTGGAGGGCAGGAGTGTCTTCGAAGGGTAAAGGTGACATGTCTGCATTTGTACATTAAATTAACGCCCAATAAATATTACATTCATATAGTGAGTTTAATCAAACTCGTTAGAGCCGTTTTTTTTTTGTTTTTTTTAGAAATCGTAAAAAGGTTCAATATGGTATAATAACATAAAGTGGCTTCTTTGATGAAAAATCTGCTATAATATCTCGGACGTATAGGTGTCAATATAATAAAATTCCTCTTTCACACAACTTTCTATTTTCATGCTGGACTTATTACACACACACACACAGACCTTTTTTCGGGACTTTGTTATTTGGAACCAGGGGACAGTGAAGCGTATTTTTCCGTTGAAAACTGAAATTCGAAAATGTTCACGACCGCAATGCACTTACCATATATTTCATATATAGGGAAATGAAAGTAAATGGCTGTTTCTGTTCATTAGTGAATCCAATAATAAAAAAGTCTCACTTGATGTATGTTTCAGGTGTTAATGGTAATAATATAAGATTATCGCCTCTCCAATTTGATTGCAGCTTTCACTAAATATTGGCGATTAACTATTCGAACAT
This sequence comes from Piezodorus guildinii, assembly GCA_023052935.1. NCBI lineage: Eukaryota > Metazoa > Arthropoda > Insecta > Hemiptera > Pentatomidae > Piezodorus > Piezodorus guildinii. Next base: position 30,734,705 of record CM041292.1, on the reverse strand, counting down.
CCAGCCCTAATTACCCGAGGTCTTGAGGACTTTCTGAAAATCGAGTAGTCGTCGCTAAGAAGCTGATTCAGAAAGCAGCTTATCCAGTAGTAGAAATTTAATAAGCCATTCATGATTGCAGGACAGCCCTGCTTTCAGGGCTCAAGAATTCACTAAATCATGCTAATGGGCCGAAGGCTCCAAACAAGGGCTCTAGCAAATCTTCGTCTTCTTGTTCTAACAACAGTATAAGATAATGTGTGGTGCAAGATGGAACTTACCAATTTCAGAAGTAAGGCCTCAAGGATCATCACTGAAAGAAACTCATCTCACTTGAGATCGGTCAAACCACAGGAGCCTGATTCACATAATGGGCGTTACAAGAATTGATATGCCACCCAGTTAATTTTTGAGGTTCGAGGGAAGGGCATAATATTGTATATTAAAACATTTGATTTAATTTAGTTATAAAACTGGTGTCGTTGTGTGTTGAGTTAAAAGTATATAATAAAATAGTTCTTTCTGTTCATAAGTGAATTCAATAATAAAAATGTCACTTATAATTCAGTAAAAGTTCCTCTTCTATATGGAACTCTATTCCTTCTGATATCCGTAATTCTACTACCCTTACGACTTTTAAATCTCGTCTGTTTCATTACCTTCTGTCCATTCAATTTCCAAACAGTCCTGTCTGATCTAGTTCCATGAAATGTGTAAATAGAAAAGGTGAAAGAAGTGTTTCTTAATTTTTTTTTAATTAAGTAAGAATTTTATTTTATTTTTTAGTCTAGGTTATGTATGGAAACATGAAAATTATTTATTTATTATATTCTTAAATCATCACTTATATATATATTTTTTTTTTTTTTTTTTATCATTTCTCTTATTGTTTCTTTTTTACTTATTATGCGTTGTATATTTCTTTTTTTAATAAAAGACTGTAATTCTCTCATTCTTGTATATTGTATTATTCTAAAGGGGCTTGTCCCAGAATAAATAAAGAAATTATTATTATTAAAAGTGAAGGTATAGAAATTTGAATACTCCTAAAAATATCATATGGGATCAAAATGCAATGCCCAATCCCTTTTTGACGATTTTCCACACAACCAATCCATGATTTATGAGAAAATATTATAGGGAGAAGGAAAATATTAGAGGAAACATAATGATGATGAAGATAATGAAGGGAATCGTCTTAGAGATAACTGAGAAAGAAATGGCAGTGCTCGTTTGGGCCTTACACCTTTGACTAGTGCCCTTGGAGATGAAGGATCGTTACGCAGGCTCTTTCTGGAGAACCACTTTCAGCCTCCAGAGGTTCGTTGTTACTCCTGAGAGGGCGCTGTCGGCCAATTAAAGGAAACAGCCTCTAAGTTTCAAGGCGAAATTAAAGACTCTCAAAGGAAACTACAGGTGTACAACTGTTAGTTTGAAAAGATATTTTGTATTCTCAAAGTAAATATTTCTTAAATTAAGTAGCTGGGGTGCATTTTTTGTACATATCCTAAATTTCGAAAGGAATATGAAATTGGCATGTTTTTAGGTATTTTACCCAGTGGGTCCTAGCATAGGATAAAATATATATTTTTAGATATATTGTGTTAAAAATATATTGTTGACATTATATTCCCAGAAAAATATTTACTTTTTTAAACGAATAGAAAATATAAGTGGAAGACACAACTTTTATCTACCTCCCTTATTGAAATCAATTTTCAAAGTTTCGAGATAAAATATTTGAAATCTGAAGTGAAAATCATTCTAGGATTCGAACACATCATTCATTATCTAACAATAAAAATTATGATTCACAATATCAGTAAGTTGTATCCGCTTTTCATTACTACCCATAGGGCTAACTGGTAGCTGGATGGATAGCATAACAGCCTTCTATGCGGGCGGTCCCAGGATTTTTTATTTAGAGTAAAAAAATCCTAAGTTATGCCGCCCTTCGGAGGAGACGTTAAAAGGTGGTCCCGATCCTGTGCGATGTCAGGTACTCGTTAAAGATCCTTATCCTAATAAAACCTGAATATGCCAAATTGAGGACTCTCACTCCCACCACATTGTCCGATTAGCCACAGTAGCATAAAGTGACTTTAAATAAATAAACAAACAAACATTACTAACCATTACCTTATACCAATTTGTATGTAAGATAACATTTCTTTGAAATTCTTCAACTTATCAAAGGTAAATTATACATTTACAGTAATATTTTGATATTCAAAAAAAAAAAAGGATGAACAAAATTATAGCTACATTGTAGGATGAAAATTTCCATGACCGAAATACTTCATATTCATAATTCATATATATTAAGTCGACTGTTAAAATTATTGTGGGTGGTAATAATCGGGAGTCAGTTTTTTATTTTTTTTTTGGGATATCTTAATTTTGGCGACGTTTCTGCCCATACTTGTGAGCCATCATCAGGGTATTAATCAGCTATGTCAATCATAAACTGTAGTACGTTTGGCAAGGCTGAGTAATGCCCTGATGGTGGCTCACAAGTTTGAGCCGAAACGTCTCACAGTGGGCAATATGACCGATTGAGATGGACAAAATTCTGAAACTTGTCTATGCTTAACCTTTGAGGTCCGGAAAGAAATATTTACAAAAATTGTAGAACAATTTTAAAAATTAATTAATTTTTTAACACGATTGGCGAGCGCACAGTGATCAAACATCAAATTTATCTAAAATCTAAAACTTCCTTATATGCTACGTTTGAAGTCCCAGTACACAGGAAAAATAAAACAAAAAATCTAATTATGGCTCGGAGTTGCTAAAACCTGCTAATAGATGTATTTTATATCATTTAGGAAATTCTTGAAATAATGTATATCGTAAAACTTTTGATTCGGAGTGCTTGTCTTAAAAAAATTATGTTTCACCCAAAACGCAAAAAATCGCAAAAATTCTTTGTAATATCTAAAGACTAGAAGGATTGGTAAAACAAATCCTTGGGATGACTTGGGGATTATATAGATTTTCGTTATTGAATAAGGACATACATTTACAAATTGCTTAATTAACTCTGCAGGTGTGATTGCAATGTATATTCAATAACAAGTTTGGAAATATAAATTCTCATCGGTCTCAGCAATGTCAATTGTTAAATAAATGCAAAAATACTTCACTCTAAATAAACTTGGAACACAATAAATGGCTATCGAATAAAGATAATACCACTGCCGGATTATTAGGCACTTGTGTGAACAGGAATTCAATTCATTTACTACTTATTTGTGAACACGGTATGACAGGAAATATTAGTATTAAGGGTGTTGCCAACTAATAATAAAAAGGCGAAGCACTGGAAAATTCCAAATTTTCGACTTGACATTTGTCCACCTAAATTGGTGATTTTTCCCACTGTGCGTCGACAAAATTAAAATATTCAAAAAAACAACTGACTCCCTACTAGTTGAGCGAAAGACAAAATTAAATACAAAGAATACATACTGTTCACATTCGTGTCTCTATACAAAATTTAAACATCTTCAAGAGATCATTATATTACATTCTATCATACTATAAAGTCTTATGGTATTAAAAATGATTGAATATATGAATAAACTACTAATATAAGTACTAATATATTTTTGAAATCTTATTTATTGGTCTATTCTTTTCCAATTTGGACAACGATCCTTGCAAATTGCAAACGGGGGCTATTCTGCATACTGACTATCCCTCTTATGATTTACGAGAGTCTTTTGCAGAGAGAATTGGTCGTAGAGGAAATGGGAAGATCTAACCTGTGTAGGGGCTTAAGCAATTTACACTTAGTGGAGGAAAGGGACTCTTACTAGATACTAGATAACCAGGGTGTGAGCTGGGTATTTGTGAGAAGAAACAGATGTGCACTTGAGTGGAGCGAATCGGGAAATTTGGAGCTATAATTCTTAGAAAATCCTTTTAGGAAATTGAATCAAATCAATTGAAATAAAAAATAAAAAAATGGTGGGCTCAAAACACGACTTTTACTTGTTTCGTTTGTTAAAATCCACAAAAGAACTTTAAAATAAAGTGTGAGGTGTAATGGGCTTAATATCACATCATTTATTAATTCTGACTCTTGCGGCCATTTGTAAAATCTTTTGGAAAATAAAAAAATATTTATTTTTTTACTTCTCTTCTGAAAAAGGATTCAATGGACGAGAATATATCAAAGAATTTTAACATCTATTTTGCTCCTCTACATAACATTGAAAAATTTACCGATTTGACGATAATTGTACATAATCGGTAGAGGAAAATATAATTCAAGCCATCTATCTTTGTCTCTAAATCTCTGGTCACATGGAACTCAAAACTATTTACTACTAAAATATCTTTAAATACTGGTTATTAATGGTGACTGACTGAAACAAAAACGTACAACTTTAACCTATGAATGTTCTTGGGCTAGAACTTAAGTATTTCTTCTGTTTCTTTCGGTAGTATGTAGAAAAGATCATCAGCCGATATAACGCCCAGGGAGATGGGTTTTCTCCACACTTCTGGTATCAACTTTATGAGATACGAGTGAGCCAAAGAAGGTTCTCTCCTTCCCTGGATCATCCCACGGATTAAATAATAAAATAATCATCCTGCCGTAGCTGAGTTTATATTAGAACCTAGAGAACATTTTTCCAGCGCTTTATTCTTGTGGGTTAAAAATTATAAAAAAGTATTATCTGAAGAATATACCTCTAATCTATACTAAAAACAAAACACCTATAACGCTACAACTCATATCGGGTCAGTAAATATACAGGTAGGTACTATTTCTAGGCAAACGGCCGTACAATAAAGTGGTTAGGCAGATCACACTCTGCCGTCAGCTTTCCTCCTACCCTACCCCAATGTTTTAGGTAACCATTTTATATAGGCTGGGTCGGCCAGCGAGGGTCTCCATGCCCCGGCTGAAATGACAGATTAAATGATATTTTGCCACAATCGGATAAGAACCCAGGACCCGGAGTGCTCTATCCACTACACTACGCCGCTCCCAAACAATAAAACTAAATAGAACAAAAAAATCTTTTCTTTTTTTTTAATTAAACTTCGGTTTAATTTTGTATTCCGAACAATGAGATGTCTGATAAAGAGATAGCTTATAGGCTTTGTTCATTCCTTAAAGCTAAAATGAAGGGTGATTATAATTAATGGAAAGAAAATTAGTCTTTGCTAATGTTTTAGTGTTCCTAACAAACCATCAGGAAGAATTATGAGAGATGAACTCTTGGAAATACTAGAGATAAGACCCAGTTTCTCTATCATTTCAAAACTATTGTAATAAAAATTAATCAAAAGTAGAACAAGATAGCATGAAAGATGTAGGTGGAGGAATAAAAGTCAGTTTTTTTTATTTAAAATTATTATAGTTCAAAAACTTCGAATGAAACTTCTCTCTATCCAATTTTTCCATTAAATATAGCGAATCTGTTCTTGACATTTCTACATAAAAACTAGATAGCTAAGAGAAGAAGTACAGACATTTCTTGACAAGTAATATTATCACGTGCAGCTATATATGAATAACGCAACATAAATATGATACTTCAACATCTGAGAGGTGAACAAAAAAGTGGTGGAGAAAAAAGTTATAATGGATTGCCATTAGGAAGATAGTGCAAGGGTACAGAAGCCATTTGCCATTCTGACATGGAGGGATTCCATCTATCTGTCGATATAGCACCAGCGTCTGTCAGGCCATCACCGCTTAGTCTTTTAGGTCAGATATTTTCTTTATTTTTTTATATTATTTATTTTCGAATAATATATTTTTTTCATAGAACCACCTAAACAATGGCATATTTTCTAAAATGACGCTTCTGATTTGTTAGGAGAGATTTAATATACTGGAAAAATAAATATTATATAACTTAATGGGCATTGCATAAGAGGAATCAGTCATAAATAAGTACATTCAGTTTCGACTCATAATTATCCTAATCTTTATTTTTTTGTTTGTTTTGTTCGGTATTAGGGCGACTTCGAGCCATCTGTATACGTTGTAAAATGGTTTGATAGGGTTCGAAGTAGGTTCTGGAATTATTCTAAATATTCCAAGGGCATTGTACTTTGCTTATGAGATTTTGATAGCTGGGGGATTTTGATATACTCTTCTGAGACTTTATTTTTGTTTTCTAAATTTATTTATTGACATTTACAACTGTATTAAAATAAAAAAACATCCTGTTAAATGTGTGATACATATAGATAAACTGCGCATTGGCATTACTCCAAAATACATCCTAGATCAGCAGGTCTCGAGCATTTTTAGATATTCTATGAATTTGGATACTGCTCCATCTCTTGACAATAGTAGAGAATCAAGTTCACTTGTGATTGCTATTGTAGATTATTCGTAATATCTCAGTCGCAATTCTTTTGTAAGATCGTAAGCTCTATGGTGATTCACTTACAGCCTCTCCCCCAGATATGTGATACCCGTCAGCCAAGTGATGGCCTCGTAGGTAGACGACCCTACCATATATATATATATATATATTATATATATTATATATATATATATAATATATATATATAAAATATATATATATATATAAGTATATTAGATATATATATAATTTATGTAGTATATGGAGGGGGTTGCTCAGCGGATTAACAGTCGAGTTGCCTAGCTACCTGATTTAAAGATAAATACAATTTAGAATTCGCGTCTCGCTGACGTGGTGCTTATAATTCAGCACAAATCTCCTGCCCTCTCTCCCTGGCGAGTGATAAACCCGAAGTAGGGGTGACCGAAATTTGTTGTGGTGTAGAAAACTAATAAACGCACTTACTTTTGTGTGTTTGATTGAAATATTTTACTTTGTTATTAAGATACTTTCAGATAACCCTGTAGATAAAATTAAAATTAAAAGTAAAAAAAAAAAAAAAAAAACTTATCATAAAAGAATACACGGATTTGTAAATGCATTTCAAACATTATAATCACATACAAAACAAATAGAATCATATTGACCCTTTTGTATTCAATACATTTTAGGAATTTCGAAATTATGTAAAGGTGAAATGTTCTTACATTTCAAACATAGGCTTAGTCCATACCTTATTTATTTTTATTTCATCACATTTTTAAGGAAAAAGAACTTTTAATAACAAATTTTTTATTTTTATATATTTAAATTATTTATATATGAATATATAATAATCTCTCTCCCTCTCTCTCTCTTCTTTTTATATATATATATATATATATATATATATATATATATATATATATATATATATATATATATATATATTATAAAAGATACAAAACACACGTACAACGGAAAATAAAAAAACATGTACCTCTACAACTCATGAAGAGTCTTTGGTTCAAAACATACAAAGATTTGTACTGTTTCATGGCCAATGGCCTTGCAAGAAATATGATTAGGCCTAAATCACGCTCTGCTCAAATGGCTTTTCCTTAATTCTAAGTTACCTACTTTACAGGGCCTGCGTGTGCCCCAAGAGGGTATCCATACACCAGGTTTTCTAGGCGGCTTAAAGTAACAGAATAAATAATTCTACCTCAGCCGGGTGTTGAACCTGAGACCCGAAGAATAGTAGCCTAATTCGTTATCAACTAGACCCACGCTCCTTCCTTTCATATAAACAATGTCGCTAAAAAACTTTTTAAAAAACTACCTATATGTATTCCTTATCTTTGCTAGTTTTTCAAGAATTTATTTTGTTAACACGAGATTGCTATTATTCTCTTTCCAAGTAGTATAGATTCTAAAGGTATAGTGAAAGTGTGAACATGTGTTGAGTGCTTTCCTCATTTTTCCAATAATTGAGTATAACTTGCTGAAGTTTAAACACATTCTATACGTACCTAAAGCAAACAGTGATATCTACTTCAAGGAAACAATATTGCCAATATGGCCCGGAGCAAACCAAACATAATTTCTCATTCCTTCTCCTGCGAGGAGAAGTTTGTATTGAAGTCTTATTGTACTATATATTGTTTTGGATAGAGCACACTAAACATGATTCATATAATGTACTACAAACAGACAACATTCAAGATGTTAAATAAATATACTGCTAAAAGATTTTCCTGTCCGCAATATCAGAACCTTGAATTCTAACATGTATATATATATATATTATATATATATATATATATATATATATATATATATATATACACACATACACAAATACATATATAATGTAATAAGTGTGAATATTATTTTTTTTTAATAATATGAATACTAAGCGCATCATTTCTTGGGAAAATTAAATGTTTAACAAAACATATAACCGAACATAAAAAATAGTTGACAGCGTGTAATATTGAATGATATAAATAATATAGCAACTAAAATTACAATTTTCAATTATTTGTTCTAAGTAATTTAAATCCCAGAAAGACTTAATATAACTCTTTATTGAGATATTTTTAAGCTTTCAGCTTCATGAGCGCCATAATCATATGTAACATTTTTTAGGATAACCATGAAATAAAGTTGTTCTTTCCTCCTTTTCCCTATGGAACATTTTTAAAAAATATGTTACAGATGAGCATGGCGCTTGTGAAATCTTTGAACATTTTTCAATAAAGAGATATATTAATATCGACTGTCTTTGCATGATTTTTCTAACTTGAAATAGTAATAGCAGTCTATTTAATTCAAATTATTTATTCCTAACAAAAGCCTTTGAAGATGATTTCCCTCGTATTGAAACTGGTTATTTTTTTTCTGGTAGACATTTTTCTGCTCTACTGGGGCACATTCATAAGTTCAAATAAATGAATTATTACAGTATGAACAATTTTAATAAATCTCTGAAAAATCATTGGCTCACCCTGTCTAAATCAGACTTTGCCAAATTCAACGTTGTACACAGTCAAGGTGCTGGAAAGATTTTACTGGTTTAGTCCATTGCGTTCATACATACACTCTATAGTTTCAGAATACAGAATTGCGGGTTATTTCTCTTTCAAATAAATAAAACTGAAATGTCCAAGGGATTTTGCGTCATTGGCGCACCCCAAAGGTTTTTTGGCGCCGAGATCTCCCTTTAAGCCATGAAAACGCGGGAAAAGGATCGCTAAAGCCGTTACACCTTCGGCAAGCCGACCAAGAGGTTTTTAACCACGTTTTGTATCTTTCACGGTGACAGGGAGGGAAGACGTACGCTAATGAGTGAGAGTATTTTTATTGGCCGTCATTGGTGCACCCACTCTACCTCTGCTAGTTATTTTTAATTGATTAATTTTATATTTTTCTGTGATAGTGTTCAGCTTTAATGAGTAGATTGATGTACTTCTTTATTTTGATACTTTGTTTTGGAGAGAAAACTTTTTGAAAACCTTCGATTCGTCATTGACGCACCCGTCATTAGCGCACCCCACAGAAGGTGCGGCAATGATGAAACGGGTGTTATTTTTTTTCCTTTGAACCTACTGCTCTGGTATTAAGAAATCATTATCGTACTCATTCGGGTAATGATCTTATATAAAAGCGAATTTTTAAAAATATTTAACAGATGAAAGAGGTGAGGACTGTCTTAACCCTTTTAGACGTTCAAAAACATTCGGGAGATCAATCCGAAAATCATTGGCTCACCGAATCATCATTGGCCTACCACTAGATCGTTATTAGCTCACTTTCTGATTTATGGAATAATTATTGTTTTAATTAATTAATTATTAATGAAATTAATTATTTTGATAATTACACCGACTTAAGCTCTGCTAAGTGCTACATCAGATTAGATTTCATATATAGGGACACAAAATAAAGAGGTATTGACCGAAAATTAAACTTTTGAAATTTTCAATAAAGAAGCACCCGATTATACGTTTTGTTGAGAATGGCCCATATAAGATTTTTTTTTTTTTTTTTATGCAATAAGTATAGGCTGGCAATATATATGTGGAAGATAACATTGATATATTTCCCTTTCTGATCCATCCTGCCTAGTGAAGTATTTCCTTCCCCCTGAAGGGCAATAGCTTAGACCAAGCTGTTTGAAAACATTGTTTCCTTTGAAAGGTGGTTGTTGGAGGCGATTTGCAAGTCCTTGAGGAACACGGCGGAAATGAAAATAGAAGTCCTTTCTCGGCTTTGACCCTGCCAAGTCGACCGAAACGCAACTCTACCTCTTTTATACGGCAACATTTGTTAAAGAGGCTTTATCGTAAATAAGAATGTTTATTCATTGAATTTTACGAGTTTCCCAGGAAAAAAATAATGAGGATAATTATATAAATGAATGATAAATTGAATTGGATCAATTAAAAAAACTAAAATAAAAAATCAATCAGCCATTAAGGTAAACATAAAATATTTTGCGTGCAACACACAACTTCCAATTGCTTGAGTAACAGTTGAAAAAAGGTTTATAATTTACATTGGGATTCTATGGAACATATGTTAGGAACAATAGAAATTATTATCGACATCAATTACCTAGTTTCATCTATATTTAATCAATCTCCATACTACCTAACACAAAGATGTACATAAGGTTACCATTCTTTTATTTAATATTTAGGTTGTTTTTTTTTGTTTTATCCAATGGTTATAATCTGCTATATGGTTATAATCTTGCTTAATTGCTTAGCTCGCGGCTTCTGTCTAAAAACTTAAAGGTTAGAATTTATAAAACTATTATTCTTCCAACGGTTCTTTACGGATGCAAAACGTGGCCGCTTACTTTGAAGGATGAACAACGGTTTAAGGTTTTCGAGAATAAGGTACTGCGTAAAATATTTGGTCCGAAGAGAGATGAGGCCACTGGGGAGTTTAGAAGGTTGCACAACGCGGAATTGCGGAGTTTGTACCCAGTGAATATAATTGAGTTGATAGCATCGCGGAGACTCAAATGGGCGCGTAAAGTTGTTGGGCTTAGTGAGGAACGGATTCCGAGAAAGTTGGTATTCGCTGAACCGACTGGTAGGCGTCCGAAAGATAGGCCGAAGCGTCGATGGGAGGATTGCATTAAGGCTGATCTCGGGGGCTTGGGCTTGACCGGTGAACATTGGACGAGTCTGTGCAGGCGAAGTTTGGTGGTATCGGCATCGAACCTTCGGGTTCGGTAAGCCTATCATTATTTATTTAATGGTTATAATCTACTAGCTAACCCAGCAAACGTTTTTCTGCAATGTTAATTATTTCTAGTGAATAGCATGATGTTTAAATAAAAAAATAAAGAATGTATTGTAATTGTGTGGAGATGTTTTAATTTTCTTAATGTTCTACAGGAAATTCCTCCTATTACTCTTAAATACAGTAAATTATAATATTCGTTAGTAGTTTTTCTTAATTTCCTTTTTTAAGTACCGTAACTTATAATTAAGGAAATTATACTTGGTGGTTGGCAGTGAAAGTAGAAAAATTATATAGTTTTAATTATTTATAGTCCTGCTAACGTTTCGACCCACAGTGTGAATCATCATCGGGGATCTGCCCAGCATGACAGCTGAGATGTGACTCCTGCAATCATTATGTAATTTCATTTTGAAGAGTATATGCCTAAGATAATATAGCAACTTTTTCACAAAAACCGGCAGACCAAAAGTGCTGCTTTATACCATGCGTTTTGAATATTTTTAAGAAATTCTATGAAAGCTGCTCAAACGATTTACTTTTTCCCTCGCTATAGCGATATAATACTTAATGGACTTTAATATAATTATCATTCTGATTGTAATAGTCAGATTGGGCTTAAATGTCAATATATTTTTAATTTTCTTCATCTAAGGTACCCACTACTATTATTGATTCGGACAAATATACCATTACACGCTGTTAGCATTTGTGAAAAATGGATAAATACTTAATTTGAAAGAATTTACATAAAATAAAATATAAAAAAAATGAAGATATAAAATAACAAAATTTATAAATTAAATAAATACTAGGTTAACAAATAAATTAACAAAACATGTACACACTCATACTCATATACGATATAATTGAAAAAATGTATCTTTCTTAACGTTTCATGTTGAAACAAGGCAAATATTTTATTTTTTACAGGTTATATTCTTTCTACTTCCACTCCTCTGCTATGATGAATCTGCAAGAAGATTGACCGATTCGAGAACGCTTCACGTCTGAACCCTTTGATAGCAGTTAACAAAAGTCACAGGTATGTTGTAGACAGCATTGTTTTATTCACAAATACTTATTTATTCATTAAATTTATAAAACAATATTATGATTAATTGGTTTAAAAGAGAAAAATCATTCTGGTGGTATATTTATTTCGTTTCGTTAAATAACTAAATTATAAAGGGCCTAGCGGGGTAAGCATGTGAAATCTGCCCCCGCGTGTATTGGAACTAAGTTTATACCATTGAGTCATATCTGTGAGAAACAACTTTACGCAAATTTTTAGCCCCTAAATCCTAATGGGAGGGAAGTTATGGAGAGGGAAAGAAAAAAAAAATCGTTTTCTCCTGAAAAGCACAACCGATATTCACGAAAATTATATGTTATGGATTTTAAAAATAAGTTTCAAAAAAAATTTTTTTTTAAATTTTTTTCCATGAAAATGTTGGTTAAAAAAAATCTGTAAATTTTTCGAAAAAATATTTTCTGGTTATGATGGTTTGGTACACCTCCAATTTTTCGTTACTTTATTTCATTGGAGGGCCCTCCGTGACATATATATTTTTTAATTTTATCGCAAGTGTACCCCACGGTGAAAAATTAAAAAAAAACAATTTTTCTCCTGAACGGATCAACCGACTTTCACGAAAAAAAATATATGTTAATGGTTTTCGATAAGAGTTACAAAAAACATTTTTTTAAATTTGTTATTTAGAAAACGTGAGTCAAAATTTTAATTCTTAGTAGTTAATTTGAAACTTATTTTTAAAATCCATAACATATATTTTTTTCGTGAAAATCGGTTGAGCTGTTCAGGAGAAAACAATTTTTTTTTTTTCTTTCCCCCTCAAAAACTTCACTCACATTAGGATTTAGAGGCTAAAAGTTTGCGTAAAGTTGTTTCTCATAGGTTTGACTCAATGGTATAAATATGGTTCTAATACACGCGGGGGCAGATTTCACATGCTTATCCGGCTAGGCCCTTTAATTAAACCAGCTTTGATTGTCGTTTCTCTGATTTTCAGTGGACATGAAAAAAAAATATAATTAATATATTTATTTTATTCTAATTATTATCATACAACAATAGTAATAATTTAAATTTTTGTAACCCAGGCATTAAAACAAAGTTTTGTGATCCCGAAGTCTAAAAAGTTAGGTTTCATATAATTGTATGAGTATATAAGTATTTTTGGTGTATCTAGCTGAAGAGTCATAAGAATCTAAAATTACAAACTTAAGCCTGTATATATACTGTAATCTAATTCTACGAAGAGTTCGAGTGGCTTAGCCCTTTCAACTGCTGTAAATACCTCTTGGCATTCTTCCTCTTAAATGTTCTCTAACCCCGCCTACTATCGTATATATATATATATATATATATATATATATATATATATATATATATATATATATATATATATATATATATATATATAAATATATATATACATATCGAATATATTATCATTAAAATCATTTAACTATTCTCGTAATACTCGTTTTCGACCTTCAAACCTCTGTATACCGCCTCATCGTATCATGACGTTCAAAAGATCTTTTATAATCCGTTCCTCGTCGGTATTGAATTTTTATTTTTTGTACACCCATACATAGTCTTTGTAGCTTATACGGGATTATCTTGGTCTAGGGGTGAGGGCGGATTAGAGCCGAGTTAATGTGTTATGATTTTCTGGTTCATGTTCACGCGCGTTATCTCAGTAAGCCACCTTGTTCTTATTTAATTACGCTGCTTCTTATATTCGTCACTCCAATACTCTTTCCACCTTCGAATGCCGTCCATTCAAACCCTTCTTATCTTTGCCATTTGCTAAACAGCTGGAAATAAATTTATAGATACCAATAAAAATCAGAAAATAACGCCTCGAGAAGCGATTATATTTTAATCTGCGTCTCATTTAAATATTTATCATATTATTTCGTAAAAAATTCAAAAGCTTTAATATTTCTTTTGATTAACATTGTATACTTGTTTTTTTTTTTTTTTTTTTTTTTTTTCCGGTGATGACACCGTTAATCATTCTAGACGGTGCAACACCATCTTTTCTCTGCAACTGCAACGGTATCTGTTCTTCTTCAAGAAGTTTGGCCCAGTGCTTGTTGATCGAACGTGTACATATTCTTAGTATTTTGTTTCTTCTCTCGATCGTTTTGATTTATAAAATGTTATTAGAAGCTACTTGTAAATTTATTAATATTACACATATGTAGGGTTGTTCAAACGTGTTTTATTCTCTGTCTTAGGTTACAAAATCATTAATTTAAATTACATTTAAACAGAACTAAATAGAAAAATAGACAAAATAATACAAATATTACCTATAAAGTAATTAAATTGTCCGTTTTTCAATAAGTGGTAAAAGGACAAACAATATAACTGATCGAAACTGACACTTTTAAAAGTAAGTATGGGATTACTTGTTGCTGGGTGGTTAGCATAACAGCCTCCTATGCCCAGAGGTCACAGATTCAAACCCGCATGTGGTCCTAGGATTTTTTATTGGGAGTAAAAATCCTTAGTTATGCCGTCCTTCGGAGGAGGCGTTAAAAGGTGTTTCCGAGCCTGTGCGATGTCAGGTTCTCGTTAAAGATTCCTATCCTAATAAAACCTGGATAGGCAAAATTTAGGACTCCCATTGTAACATCGTCCGATTAGCCATGGTAGCATAAAGTGACTTTAAATAAATAAACACACAAACGAACATTAGTATTACCAATTGTAACCTCCAATAACTTACATAAATAAATGTATATTAAAACAGCTGATCCTTATCACTGACTAAGAAAGGTTGTTACAGTGTTGGTAACAAACTTTACCCTTAATTATTTGTTAGTTAATTCATTTATCGTCACCAAATGCTACTGTAAGAGTCCCAAATTTTGCCAATTCATTTCTAATTCAGATTGGTATCTTTTACAGGCATCTGATATCGCTCAGAATCGGTACCACCTTTTTACTTCCCCTCCATAGTATGGCATAACTCCGAATTTTTTACTTATATCAAAAAAGTCTAAGGCCGTCTGTCACTTTTTTTTTAATTTTTTTTTTATTCTTTTTTTTCTTAAATACTTCAAATTTTATTTTAATTTCTATGAGATATTATCCCTTATTCTATCGGAATTTGTCTCAAAACAAATAACAAAATTTATATTTATTATATGCATTTTCTTGACCAAATGAAAGAAAATTATATATATATATATATATATAAACAATATTTATAATAATATTGATAAACCTATACCCACGATCCTCATAATTTTCATAGCATATAGAATTGCTAGAATCGTTGTCTTTTATATGTATTCCTTACAGGCCCATTGAGAATATTTAATATAAATTTATTATATTTTCGACGAATTATGTGGCTTAAATAAATAAAATAACGGTTGTCATTTAATACTAATTAGCCAAACAGAGGTGAAAAACAAATAGAATTCTTAATTAGCCTATTCAATAATTGAATGGAGATTTATCCAGTAGGAACAGGAAGAAGTTTTAACGAAGTTGTATTGGTTGCTAAGCCGGAGTGTTTGGGAGAATTTTAGATTGCTTTGGAATAAAACGGAATTCGGGATTAGGAATTCTTGCAGCTTCTTTCGCGTCAGATCACTTTATCCAGAAAATATTGAGTTGAATTCAATTTATTTGTTTAATTAATATGTAAAATCTTTAAAATCAAATTTAAATTAACTATTACATTCACTTCTTTAGGATTTTAGATTAATGTAATTTTCTACATATTCCAATCATGAGAAAAACAATAAATTATAACAACAGACCGGATCCATGTTTTTGCAAGTTTTATTTACTTGCATGTATCAGTGTCAAACCCGTATAGCTATCCCGTCCATGTATTAAGGACTAATATATAGCAAGTTTTGCACTAAATTCCACTTATTTTGTTTTTAATGCATTATATTGCATTTGGTTAAATTTTATTATTAAATTTTAACCAAATCTTCGTAATAAAATACATAGATATTTTAATAAATATTAAAAATTTTATTTTGTCAACTATCTCTGGTTAAATCTATAATTAAATTATTAGATAAGCTATAAAACATGACGGGAAATATTAGGATCACAACTGACCATAGTAAACAAACACATCCGACTCACAATTTGTTTGATTGTTCTTATTCGTTTGTAATTTTCGAATTAGCACTTCTTGGAATGACTTATTCGTTCATTATTGTTATACTGAATCCTCTGATTACTGTTAATACTGTCCTGACAACTAGACTAACCACTAAACAGTACTTCAAAATACCTGAATACACGACATACCGGACAGACCATCCAGACGGCAAAGCCCATGCCGGTACTGCTGTCATTGTCAACCGATCCCTCTCCCATCACTTACACCCACTCCCCGCCCACGATTTCCAACAAGCCACCTCTATTATAATCAAGACCTTTTCCTTTCCGCTAGTCATCGCATCAGCATACTGCCCTCCTATAAATTCTATTTCTATTACACAATTTGGTTCCTTCTTCAACTCATTGGGGAATCACTTTATTCTGGGTGCAGACTTAAACGCGAAACACCAACAATGGGGTTGCAGAACCACAAATACTCGTGGACGGACATTGCAGTCTGCACTCAACTCCAGACGCCTTAATCTCCTACCTCCCGATTCCCCTACCTACTGGCCAACAGATCCTAACCGTAATCCAGACATCCTCGACTTCTTCATCCACAGCGGATTAGGCTCCCTGAACTTGTCCGTCACTCGCCTTGATGAACTATCCTCTGGCCATAGTCCAATGATCCTAAACGTATCTCTAACACCAATTTCGAAACCTGTTCCACCGTCATTCATCAGAGGCCCCACCAACTGGAACCTCTTCCGCGAAATCCTCACCAATGATATCGACCTCAGAGTGACTCTCAAAACCCCTTCTGACCTTGATGATGCCGTATATTCCTTTACAACCTTGATTCAACAAGTTGTCTGGACTGCCTCCTCTCCCAAACAATCCCAATTTATTCCTCACAAATGCCATTTACCACAAAACCTGAAGGACCTTATCAACACCAAACGCCGAGCCAGAACGTTATGGCAACGCACCCGCCACCCAGAAGATCGCCGCTCTTATAACTTTTTTTGTAGAAAATTAAAGCGGGAGTTGGCGACCTTTCGTTCCCAATCCTACAAGTCCTACCTCTCCTCTCTCTCGACTCGTGACAATTCTCTGTGGAATGTCACGAAGAGAATCCTGAATACTCACACGATTTCCCATCCTCTCCTGCGCGGTGATAGTTCCTGGGCTGCTTCTGACAAGGATAAAGCCCAGGATTTTGCACAGCACCTTTCCAAAGTTTTCACTCCTCATCCTGAGTTGAATCCAAACCATACTTCAACAGTTGAACAGTTCCTTACTTCACCAATACCACTCTCCTTACCTCCTAAAGCAGTTAATCCCTCTGGGTCAAATATCTTCTTAAAAAGCTTCCTCTCCGTAAATCCCCTGGATATGATCTCCTCACGCCTCAGATCTTAAGACAACTTCCACAGAAAGCCATTACATTCCTAACATATCTCTATAACAGTATCCTACGCACGACCTATTTTCCTCTCTTATGGAAACATTCAACTATCATCCTTTTCCTGAAACCAGGCAAACCTTCCAACAGCACGTCATCTTACAGACCTATTAGCCTACTTCCGACCTCTCAAAAATTTTCGAAAAGCTCCTACTAAAACGAATCCTAGATAAATTTCAAAATTTTCATTCACATCAGTTTGGATTTCGTTCTCAACATTCCACAGTTCAGCAAGGACTCCGAGTTGTGGATCACATTTCCTCCGCCCTTGAGTGCAAGGAGTATTGTTCGGGTGCCTTTCTGGACATAGCTCAAGCTTTTGACCGGGTGTGGCACCCGGGATTGCTCTTTAAGCTCAAAACCCATTTACCTCAATCCTTATACCTAATCTTCCGATCCTATTTATCAAACGCTCCTTCCGAGTTCGCTGTGGTTCCGAATTTTCCAAACATTATACTGTTGAGGCCGGTGTTCCTCAGGGCAGCGTCTTAGGCGTCTTCTGGCAACATTTGCTGATAACACAGCCATTTTATCATCCAATTCCGATCCTGAAGTAGCATCGCGAAACCTCCAAAGGCACCTTTCCCTTGTCGAAGACTGGTGTAAGGCTTGGCGAATTAAGGTGAACGAAAGCAAATGCACACACGTCACCTTCACCCTTCGACGTAAATCCTGTCCAACAGTTAAATTCAATTCCATACCGCTTCCTTCCTCAGACACAGTCCGGTACCTTGGCTTTTTACTCGACAAAAGACTGACGTGGAACCCACATACAAGACTTAAAAGGATAGAACTCAACCGCAGATTCGGCCTGTTATACAAACTACTAAACAGAAAATCTCATCTTACAGTCGACAAAAAATTACTAATATACAAGACAGTACTGAAACCTATATGGACCTACGGACTTGAACTATGGGGGACAACTAAACATTCTAACATCAAACGTATCCAATCCTTCCAATCCAAAGTCCTCCGAACAATAGTTAATGCTCCTTATTACGTTACCAACTGTACCCTACACCATGACCTTAATATTCCATTTATTTTAGACCTGGTACCATCCGAATTCTCCAAATTCCATCAGAACCTTCTTCATCATCCTAATCCTCTTGCTCAATCGCTTTCCAGCTCCACCCATCCCTACAATCCTCCTCGAAGATTGAAACGGCAGTGGCCCCGCGACGTTTTGTAAACATTTATCTGGTGTTCTGACACTGGTCAGATCCTCCACTCATGTACTGTATGTTTGTGGCTATTCCGCCCTAGCTCGATAACAGAATATAAATTAATTTGGAAAATAAGAAACAGTAAATAAAATTGTAAAAGTTAGAATTTAAACTGTAGCTTTTATGAATCAAAATTATCTTAATTTAGTTTTGTTTAATTTCAATCTAACTGCCACTTTTTTTTTTTAATATTTAGTTCACCTCAATTGTTCTTTTGTTCATATGAGTATCTTTCCAAAACTATAAAAATTTGATGGTCATTCATTCATATCAATAAATCAATCAATAAATTTTATAATTTCTTTGAGATTTTTTAAAAAGAAGTTTAGTTCATAGAAACGTTTGGTCTGGTTCTTCTATCATCTTTTCTATTAATTAAAATATCTTCTCTAAACTATTACAATCTATCCAGCTGTAAAAACAACAATGTATTAATTGTGAAGCGGTGAGTGAGAGGCGCTGGGATCTCTAGGATTCGGCTTTTCCCCCCACTTGTGAGGGTCTGGGGTCTCGTTTGCTGATTGTATATTTTGTATATAGTTAAGTTTGCTTGTATGATGTTTATTTGTTTCCCAACTTGTATTTATCTCTACTACAGGTTGTTGTTTTGATTTGTTTCTTGTTGTTTTTTTTTTTTTGTATATATTTGAATTTATTTATTTCCGATTTTATGTAATTTGACTTTTCATTATTATCTGTATATATTGTATAAATGTGTACTACATCTCTATTACTTCTGTTCATTGTGTAACAAATCGTAATATTTCTCAATAAAAAAAAAAAAAATAATAAAAATACTGTCCTGACAATTCTCTGTGAGTATTTTAATGCAGTGTAATTTCAAATCTGAGATTTCCTTCAGAATTTGTATAGGTTAAAAAAGTTAAATATCAATGTTATAATAATTCCGAGAGGATAACAACTGTCTCATCAAAAATTAAAATCTGGTCATAAAATAATTGATATGATGAGAAAAATTGTTTTGAATTGCTTGTGACCAGTCAGAATCAATTGGGTGTAAAAAGGAAATACCAAACAAATGCTTATTGTAAAACAGTTAACAAAAAGCTCTTCCTTGTTAAGATTTAGATTGTATTTATAAAAATTACAATTATTTATTGTTTTGTTAGCTGGAAACAAGCATGCATTGAAGCAGAACAAAAAGTATGTATAATTAATTAATCACCTTAGTCTAAATAACATAGCTCTATTTATTATTCACGCGCATTTGTGATCGATTCATCAAACTGTTTTCAGTGAGTTATACTAGATTATGAATTAACAAAACATGTAATAAGTCAATTTAATTAACTACTGAAAGTACGAAACCAGATAAATACTTGATTGATGATTAATTATTTGATTATTCTAGTGAATGATTAAGATATTTATTCCGATTCGTGTTTTTGTTTTTTTTATTTCTGACCATAAAAAAAAAACTTTTAAAGGTTAAGTTCTTCTTCCATACAGATTTAGGTTAATTTATTTTTTGGGTGCTAATGGTGTACATACCCTCAATTTTGTATTTGGAGTTTGCTCATTTGACATGAGGTTTCATTCTAGAGTCAACATAAACCATAAGACAAAAATTGTTGGTATCTGAAAATTGTGTATTAAACGAACGTTATTGTAATTTTTAATATAGTGGTAATGCAGAAAGGCAGACTTTTATTCCACTAGATATTATAAATAAAAAGTAATTATCCTATAATAATAACTACAATCGAATATACAAAAAATTCAAAACAATGAAATAAATCTCTATATATTAACTATATTATATCTAGAATTTAATTAATTACTATAAGGTTAGGAATCAATTCAGTCAAAAATAAACCGTTATAAAAAGCCCTAAATCGATTTTAAATTACTAAATTATTTTAATATGAAAATTAATGAGATTATATATTATTGAAATTATTAAAAACAGGACCCGTTTAAAAAAATCAAGAAACTATACCAGGTAATAGACTAATAGTTTTATAATAGTTAAATCAATGAGACAAAAATAAATTCATTATGATATTATTATACATTTTTTCGTTGTATTGTATTGTATAAATATTATCTTTCACTAATATTATTGATGTCCGAATTGGGACAGATTGTAATATTACCCAATAAAAATTGTTGTTAAGAAAAAAAAAAAAAAAATGGTCTCTTAATCAGTAAAAAATAAAGAATACCTAAGACTTCATCTTGACAGACATTTTACTTGAAATCATCACTATTACCAGAATAGTTACTTGACAATAGTTCAATACTTGCCTTTTTCTAAAAAACAAAACAAAAAAACTAATTTATATTATCAATCAGAGTCCTGTAATCTAAAACCCAACGAAAATCCTAAATACCCTTACTTTGTAATAAACAAAATCATACATAAATCCATCTAGCTGCAGATTTAGCCCAAACCGGATATACCTCCATTAATTCCGATCTCTCTGCCCACTCAAACTCACATGTTCAAAACCTCTCATCCCAGATATGTCTGATAATCCTTCGAAATAGCTGAATAGAAGATGGCTAAAAATAGAATGACCTTAAATAGTCAGTCATATTAAATATGCATTGAAGTGCTGCAATTGGGTAGTTTCTTCAAACGTTTATATGAAACCCATAATCACTGTTCAAATTTACCTGAATTATTTTTACCTCTACTTACAATATAATATATTAATAGTAAGGAAAATTTTTGCGATCGTGAAAATTTTGAAATTCGAGTTCCGCCGTTTTTGTTTACCCTGATTCTAAATTTCAAAGTACTGCAAACGGCCTTTGTGTGGAAGTGCTAGACCTATCACTTAATTAGGATTAATGTAGGCGAATAGAAAAAAAAATCTTAATCCATTCGCCAACAATTCGCTCTGATGATGACCCACAATGAGGGTCTAAAGATTGAAGACGATAAATAGTTGAAACTATTTATTTGTTTCATTTACTGACCGCATCCCGGACTTATTCCTTCCAGTATATAAATTTTAACAACAAAGTTTAGTAAAAGTCGTGAGTTGTATGCAACCGATTTTTTATTTTAATGTTTTAAATATCATTTAGAACAAAAAATAATAAAAGAATGTTGTGTCAGTCAGGCTGTACACTTTTACAAACAGTGACTTATAAATAAACCCTGGTTTTCCTGGTTTACAAGTTGAGACGTGGGTTTTTGTCGGAACTTTTGTTTGTTCATAAAGAACTCTTCAAGTCCGACCGCCGTTACTTCTCGCCTCGAAGTTTTCGAACCATTGAGGCCTGGACTTTTTCAAACAACTCAAACTTTAACTATTGGCTTAATAAAATATTTCCTTTTCCTCTACAGTCCCACTCGCCCCGAAGCAACTCCGATAAGGGAATTGACGAAGGCTCGCTGTCAAGATGAGGAACTTAGATTGTAGCCTCCAGCTCTCTGTAACTAATGCTACTGAAGGAGTTTGAGTTCCGATGGTCCGGGTAACTGAGTTAGGAGACACAAATGATTCCGAACCGGGAGCTGCTCTGTGTGAGTGTGTATGTACTATATACTGTATGGGGATGTCTTGTCAGTCTAGAATCAAGTTTGTTAAACTTTGCTATCCTGTCAGACTGAACGTCTGCTTTCTGAACATAAGGTCAAATAATTTTAACTAAATATTAACTAATTGGCTGAATTTTGCTTTGAGGATTATTAAATATTTATTATTTTTACGTTATTAAATCCCAAATAAGCAGGGTAGCTCTATATGATAATGGCATTAAATAGTTAAGTAGCATAAGAAAAAATTTTTTTTTTTTAATTCAAAATATTTTTTTGTTAGGATATATTACAATCTGTCACAATGGACAATAATAATATTGCTATAAGATAACATTCGTACCATATAAGAAAAATTAATATAAATAGTAAATTATGTTTGATTTATATAAATCAATAGAATAGAAAAGAAAGAACATTACAGATGTAAAAATAAATAAACAATATATTATTTTACATTAAATGAAATGAAATGAAAAATTTCTTTATTATCCTGGGACTAAAGTCCATTAAGAGTTAAATACAAATACCGATTTGATGACCGGAACAATGTGATCATAGCAAAGAACAACAACTTGCTGAACTAAAATATATTTTGAGTTTATAAAATATGGACTTCTTTAGTAATGATTGAAATAATATAAACACAACGAAATTTATATTTTCTAGCATCTGCAGTTTGAAGTTATATTCTGTTTGACTTGGAAATGAAAAGGTGGTTATTAAAGAGCGAGCTGTAGGAGGAAACAGTTCTTGCATGACGGATCTCAGGAGGGATGGAATTCCAAAGAGAGGTTGCTTTGGCCAGAAAGGACTAGTCAAAGGCAGCAGTACGGTGAGGAGGAGGGTAGAGGTCGGAAAGACAGGATCTAGTAGAACGGGACTGAATGGATGATTTAAATTGAAGATATTAAAAGATATAGCAGGGACGCTGTATTCTGACAACCTGATAGAGGGAAGAAACTAGGAAATACTGGCATCAGTAACGAGGATAAATCCTCCTTAACTGGGCGTGATACTGGGTTATGCTTGAGTTTTGCTTCCTGCTCACCTGACAGTCCGCTGTACAATACACTACATTAGTCAAAGTGGGGAAATACAAGGGAGGAAACAAGGAGTTAACGAGTATTGAATGGTATGAGATGATGAAGGCGACATTAGGCAAAAAAAAATTCGGTATTGAGACGGATTGAGATTCGTACGGCCGACGGCCCTGTAAGGTAATTAGTCCTTGACCACGCTCAGCCACCAGGGTTTCCATTAAATTTTTGGTACCCACTTTATGGTTGGTGTGCCCCAGGAGGGTCTATATTTCTCAGAGTGTGCAAAAGGCCGGGTTGGCCCTTTGCACATCGATGTCTATTCCCTACGATTCCACCACGTGATTCTCCATATGGGTTATTGGGTTCGAACACCAATCCCTACAAAAAAAAGTTTGTGAGATCCCTCTAGTTGTCTGAAAGGTCTCATCTTAGAAAGTCTTTTAGAAAAGCCCATTGTAATTATATTGATGAAAAAGTCCATCCGGACCTGGAATTCGAACTTGAAGAAAATGATATTTCAGCGTTACTTACACTCGGGTTTTTACGTCTCAAAACCCAAACCATCACTAACCTTTCACGCTATATCTTAATCCTCCGAGGATAAGGTCAATTTCAGACTCGTAGATTGTAAGGTGGAGTCGTATCCGACCCACTACTTTCTGAAATAAATTTGAACCTTTTTTAATGTCTAATTTTAATAGTTCGACATATTATTTAATAAAATCAACGAAAATAGTAGTTAATAACTGAAAATTAAACATTTGTATTCATGTAACTGTTGATAAATTAATTAATATTACTTATGAACAAATAATGTCTAACAATCAGTTAGTTTTTTTGGTTTTTCATCACTCTCCGTTAGCCTTTACAACTCCATGTATTAGATAATATTTTTTCTAAAATCTTTAGCTTTCCAACGGTATATTATACATTTATGTAACTATTCCTGTGTTAAAATTACAAAAATTGCATATGAAATATGATTGCACTTTTCCCTTTTCGTTCTTCATCAAACTTGCTCAACTTGCATATTTTGGCCTTATTTATCAATGCTACTGAGATTATATGCCTATTATCTTTAAATCTACAAAATTAAAGGTAGTTTAGAAAAAAAAAATGTTAAAATATCGGAATGAAGGCCTTTCAGACTATTCAATGAGAATAAAACCTTCATCATATTAAATCCAATCAAATTTTATATCCACATGGTGAGTTTAATCAGAATCGTTAGAGCCGTTTTTTTTTTTTTTACGAGAAATCGAGAAAGTCGTAAAAAGGTGCAAAATGCATGGTATGAAGTTGCTCTTCTGGTTAGCCGATATTGATGAAAAAGTTGCTGTAGCATATCGGGCGTATAGTCGTATTAAATATGAAATTTCAGTTCCGTACGACTATTCGTTTTCGTGCTGGGCTAACCACACACACGGACACACACATTTTTGTCGGAATTGGTCGTTTGGACTCAGGGGACTCTAAAACGTTTGTTTACGGTGAACACTCGGATTCGAAAATTTTCACGTTCCCAAAACTTTCCCTTACTATATATTTCATATATAGGTTAGTGAAAGTAAAAAAACAGTTGAAAATAAAACCAGAGGGTAAGAAAAAAAAAAAAAAAAAAAAAAAAAAAAAAAAAAAAAAAAAAAAAAAAAAAAAAAACAGACGCTAGGGTGGGATCCGACCAGAACTTTATCTTAGATTGGCTAAGACAAAAAAATATTTTTACGATGCTAAGAGGTGCGAGGTTAGGGCTGCCCGAGGCTGATAGACCTCCGGCTCTTCCTATTAGAGATAATCGAATCTGGAGCTCCTCGGCCAAATATCTTGAAGGGGATAGCGCGTCCGGAGAGCGGTGAATGAAGTGGCTTCACGGGGAGGGATTGTGATCAGGCCGGCCATTGAAGGCAACCTATTGGATTAACCTGTACCCTCGGGGGGTATATAAGATGTTAATAAAAAAGAAATTTAGGTGAATATCTCATAATTAAGAAAATCATGAAAATGCTTTGTGAAACATGAAAAGTAAGCACAATCCCTCAGGACGTTCAGAAAGAATCATTGAAGTATAGTTTTTGTCACTTTGGGATCATTGAATTGAAATAGTAATATTTGTATATGTCCTTATCTTACTTACATTTAAAATATATATTAAGGGAAAATATTTCGATCTTGAGAATATTTCAATGTAGATTTCATAAAAAATACACGTTTTAGGGTCCCCTGAGTCCCTCAAAATAGTCAGTGTATTTGTTTGTTTACGTGGTGAGCTCCCGCCTACATTTGCCCTGAAGACAGCCTACAATTTAGGCCGAAACGTTGGTACGATAAATACAATTTTCTTAATTTGCTATATTACATCTGTGGCGGTCGTGAATAACTGGTTAAGTCAAAATCTTTCATTTTACAGGTGAGCGACCTAAAGTTTTACTAATAAACAAAATAGGTAATAAGCATCCAGCTTTCTTTCTACCTGAAATTTCTGAAGTTTTTAACGACTGCCACAGATATAATAAGTATTTAAGTACAAATACATTTTGGTTTATTTTCAATAATGAACTTTAGTAATCAACCGGAAGAAAAAAAAATATTTCACCTCCGTCGAGATTTGAGGGCATACGTTTCTAGATGCGTATATTCGGAATAACGAATAACAAAAAAAAAATACGTTAGACCTAATTAGTAAATAAATAAATACCAAATCATATTTAATGGGTCATAATGTGAGGTTGATTAATTATCTAGTCTTTAGTGTTAATATAGTGAATTATACCGGATCAAAATAATATAGCTGTCCGGCATAATTTCCTATTAAACCCGATTGAGACTTGGATTCCCAAAAAGGCCCATATATATATATATATATATATATATATATATATATATATATATATATATATATATATATATATATTATATATATATTTTTTTTTTTTTTTTTTTTTTTTTTTTTTTTTTTTGTGAAATTGTGTGAAATTGATATTTTCGAACATTTGTATTCTGATTGTTTAGTTTCATTGTATCCTGCCCCTCGAGCTCCTCCAAAGGATCAACGCGATTCAGAAATTAAATTATTAGGTACTTATACATTTTATTTTGTTATAAATCATACTTGGGCACTTTCTTCAATAACGTAAATAAAATGATAATAATATTTAACAAAAACAATCCTTAATTTTTCTTAATAGAAGAATAAACAAATCTGGTGCATAAAACACACAATTTTCACTTACCTCCGTTTTATTATTTTTTTATCACCTCCATTATCTTTTACAATTCCGTGTATTAGATTTTAAAAAATGTCTAAAACCTTAGCTTATATTATGCATCTATATCATTCTTATACTCAAAAACACACAAAAACCAGCAATATATATTTGTACTTTTCTCGTTTATTCACATATAGTATTCGTATATATTTATCAATTTTTTATCAGTGCTAAAAAAATGATATAGTTATTCTTGAGTTTTATTCTTATAGAATCTACAAAATTAAAGGTACTTATGACGAGGAAAATTTAGGATATCGGCATTTCAACCCTTTCAGACCATTTTTTTTTTTTTTATTGCATAGTAAGGTGCTAAAAGCCATGGCAGAAAGTTGTTCTTGTGGTTAGCTCATTATGATGAAAAAGTTGCTGTAATATCTCGGGCATATAGTTGTCCTAAATATGAAATTTCAGCTTCCCACGACTTTTCATTTCCGCGCGATACTTACCACAAACACACACACACACACACACACGGACATACACACACACAGACTTATTTTTGGGACTTCGGAAATTCGAAAATTTCCACAATCACAATACTTTCCCTTACTATAATAGATTCCCTAAAATAGACTCCTTTAAAAATCAATGTACCTGATATTAAATCCATTAACATCACAATGTAAAATTAACAATATTAATAACAATAAAATGAAACAATATAATCATCTTTTTCATTATAAATGGTATTTAGAAAGAGAATGTTTGGAGTGGTCGACAAGTGTTCAGTGCAGCTGTTGCTTTGTGGAGCTATCCAGTTGAATTACAAGGTAGGTCGTGGGCGCCATTCTGTAGTTGACAACGACCAGTTAAAGTCAATAATGAAAGCAGGCTCAACCGAAACCGCACCAGAAATGGCAGAAGCATTAGTGTGTGTATCTACCGCGTTAGGCAACATGGGGATCATTGCTAAAACAAAAACGTCAGTGAGGAAAAAAATTTCAGCTAGTCAAATTTACGAGTCAAAAAAACGATTTGTATATTTTCAAAACTGTATTTTATATTTGGGAACTTGTTTCCTGATTAAAAATACAAACAAAAATAAGCAGTTGTGTAAGTACAAAATAATTAGGAATGGTATGATAGAAAGCATTACAAACCTGTGGATGTGTATATTTTGTTGTCGGATTTTTACACTATTTTATTGTCTTAACGATTTGCAAGCTTTGTCATAAATGTATTTTATTTTTCCGAAAGACATTTTTGAGCTTTTTAAAACTGATAATGACAATAGTAGAAAAAACATTTAAAAAATATGATATAACCGAAATTAAATTCGGAAAAAAAACTGTAAATAAAATTGAAAAACTTTATACTAAAACTAAGGACGAAATACCAATACAAAAGATGACAAATGTCATATATAAAATAGATTGTAAAAATTGTGCAAATAAATCATATTATGGACAAACGTCGCAGTGGCTCCATAAGAGAGTACAGCAACATAAACAAAACTGTAACTCGAAATGCACAAAATCAAAATTGGCTACAGGTTTGTCACAACACTGCGATAAACATAAACATAGTTTTGATTTTGATAATATCTCCGTCCTACACAAGGAAGAAAACATAAATAAACGTAGAATCATAGAATCAATTTACATAACAAAAAATTTAGAAAAATCAGTTAACCACCAAACAGACGTTGACAACCTAAACACCTTTTATGCAAGTACTATCGAGAGAGTAAATATATAAATCCTTTGGCATCCCCACCCCAAGTTCAGTCGCGCACGAGAACACCTAAAAGGCGGCTGAAAACTGTTAAGTAAGTTGGAAAAAATGTTTATTTTCTTTTTTGAATAAATAGATCCACTTTTTCAATGGATGATGAAAAATAATATGATATTTTTGAATACAGGTTTTTTTGAAAAATGACATTTTTAAAAAAATTATGACGACGCTGGTGAAAAGCGGTAAAATTAAAAGATAACTGAGATGGATATGCATGGTAGGTGACAAAATTATTAAAAATAATTTATTATATGTTGTTGTAATTGAATTGTTGGAAAAATATATAAATGCAATAAGATTTTAATTGATTTACAGAAGCTTGAAAATGGCCCTAGAGGCTGAAACGTCGCGATACTGGAATAAATAAAGTGTTTTAAAAAAATATCCAAGAATTTCTTTTGCAAATCGGCCTGATAATTAACGAACAAATATTAGAACAAAAGAAAAATGACGACAATGATGAGAAAAAAAAAGAAAAATTATCAGTTTAAATAATAAAATTAATGCCAGTCAGAAGAAGGCTGAAGAGAAGCTGGATAAAAGACCTCCGCGGCTAAATTAAAGCTCAGAAAGGGGTGCAGCTGGGCACTTTCCTTTCCCATTCCTACTTACCATCTCTGATCTCGCTTTTTATTCATCACTACATTGCCCATTGTCAGATAGCTTATCTTACTGGCGTGTCTAAAAAAAATATGAAGAGAAAAAAAATTAATTGTTTACTATTAGTCATGTCTAAAAAAAAGGAAAAAAAGAAAGCAAAATGTCTCTCTACAAGAGCTAATATGCAATTAAAGCCAGATATCGTTGAATATTGTAATAATCCAAACGTTGTTTCAAGAAAAGAAGTTAATATTTTAAATTCAAACGAAAGGAATACTTCCACCAACACCCTCTATTATCTGATTTTATATGATGTTGAGATCATCCGGATGGCCCAGGATTTCGACAAGCTTTTTGAAATGGGTCCCTCCAACATATATTCCTGAGTCCTTTATAGCTTTTTCTTCGGCCATTTTTGAAAATATGTTACAAGAAATAATTGTTTTTTCCCCGAATTCTTTCCCTTTTGAAATAAGAAAGCTTGCAGCATAATAAAACTGATTATTCGGAAGAAACGTTTATTGATAATAAAAAGATGACTTATGAAATTTATTATCGACAATATTTTAAAATAAAATGGATACAATTTTAACTCATACATGACTGTCATGTAAACAGACTTTTATGTGATACTGTTTTTTATAGTAGGTAGAAATAATCAGGAGACAGACATTTATAGAATTTTGATTTCGCAGACGGTTTCCCTCAAACTTGTGAGCCATCTTCAGGACTATTAACATCACAGCATATGAGATACATATCAATATGATAATGAAACATTTTTGAATGTCGTGACAATGATACAATTTAAAATAAAACAGAAAATATACCAATATACATAAATATTATAGATACAAATAGTGATAATATGATAAGCAATATGATGATGATATGTATGAAATCAGAACGTTAGACTTTGAAATAAAAATAAAAATAAAAATAAAATAATAAAAATTATATATATATATATATATATATATATATATATATATATATATATATATATATATATATATATATATATATATATTTACGAAACCATTACTGATCCATGTCAACCATAAACTGAGGAAAACCAAAAACATCAACAGGTGGTATGCATTTATCATATTGATATGTATCTCTTTTGTTCTGGGTTTGTAGCCCTGACGATAGACCACAGTGTGAGCCGAATCGTCGGCAAAATTAAAATAATATAAAAGTCTGACTCCCCATTATTTCAACCTACAATAACTTCTACAGTCGACTATACATCCTAAATATAGTTATATTTTTTAATATCAAATTTTAATTAGTGTAAAGAAAAGCCATTTGTTGATGTATTTTAGTGAGTCCTAAAGACTGGGAATGCCCCCAAAATGTTGATCAATAATTATTTCTTATGTAAATAAAAGCTTATAAGGAAAAATGTATTTATTAGCTTTTAGCACGTTGCCGAATTTACGAATTGTTATTACCATTATTTATACAATGTAAAACAATTTTAACGGTAAATAAACGCTGCAAATTATTTCTCATTGTTATTATTTCCAAATAATTATATTTATATAGATTTATACTTTTTATATAGCTGTTTATAGTTGCTAATCTTTTCGATTTTTCTTTATATTAAAAATAACCGAGTTTTGGTGGAATTTCATCAATTATAATTTGTGACTTGAATATACGTAGATCACTTTTTTTATTTATATTTTTCTGTTTATCGCGCTTTACTCATTCTAAATTTGTATACATCGTTTTCTCTGTCTCCGAAAATAAATGAGTTATGGGCGTAATTTATGTGCAAAATTTTAACTTTTATTTTATTCACGGTTTTCGGTTCAAAAACACTTATATTTTTTTCCCCTCCATCTTAAAAAATATCTTAGTTAATTAATTTAATCAATTTTAATGTGCCGTCAATTAAAAACTGATCAGCTGATATTAACGTCTAGGTTATCAACAAAATTGGTCCAGTAGTTTCGGAAATGCAGCGTCTAATAGATTTTTTATTCGTTATTTGGTTTCTAAGTCTCTTTAAAACTAAGCCCTCAAATTTTGAGGCTAGGTAATTTCTTTGGAGCGTCGATTACAAAGGTTCAGTATTTTGAAAATAATAAACCAGTATTGCATGTTTTTAACAAAAATCAATAGCTAGCATACTTTTTTCTCAATATCAGTTCATCTCTTTATATGTTTCTGCCTTTCCATATATTCTTTCTTTTGCGAGTTAATTCATTTAATATATAATTTTATATCCTTGGTTTATTTAAGCAGATACGAAACAATTAAATCCGAATTACTGAGTTGACCTTAATTACGCTAAGCATTAGACGTTAGGTGGAGTAGCTTGTGGTCAACACATTAGAGCTCTTATTCTACCACAGAAAATGAACAGCAGTAAAGCTAACAACTTTACAAATAGTCTAAACCTAAGTTCCTGATATATATTTTTTATCACCCTCTGCGATGAACGCCCTTTAACCTTTAACGTCTATCTTTAGTAAATGTTATATTAGGGGTACTCACTACGTTTCTATAGCAAGCTATTTGTCTATGTGCTAAACCTATCAATTTTCTACAGGAAATAACTGTAGAAACTCGACGGGTTTAGCAAAATAACACAAATAGCATGCTATAGCAAACGTAGTGAGTACCCCTTACGTTTGCTATAGCATGCTATTTGTGTTATTTTGCTGAACCCGTCGAGTTTCTACAGTTATTTCCTGGATAAAATTGATGGGTTTAGCACAATAGCAGAAATAGCATGCTATAGCAAACGTAGTGAGTACCCCTATTGTATGAATGTGGTCCTATATCACTATTACTATTGTTCATTCTGAAATAGATTGTGATATTTCGCAGTAAATAAATATTAAATAAGCAAATTTAATGTGGAGTAAGGTCACATTTGTATTTATCTTGTAAAATATTTCTTTTGATAATCAAAAAGAACATAATTTTCAAGAAATATTAAAATAGTAACAATTTCAGAAGACTTCAAGATTCATAATAATATACCGTTGGAAAGCTAAAGCTTTAAGAATAAATATTATCTAATGAACAAACTTGTTAAAGTTAATAAAGAGTGATGAAAAGTCGATAAATCTGATGTTTCTATATAAATTAAATTTAATTATATCTTTAATGGTTTCACGTATTTTAATCTCTAACTGTATTAGAAAACTCTTTTATTGATTTTTAAAATGGAGGTAAGTGAAAGTCGTGTGTTTTCCGCACCAGATTTTTTTTGTTTAATGTTAAGATATTATTTTATTTTTTTTAATATATGATCGATTTTTTTTTTTGCGCTCCATCCTTATTTTTAACTCGCAGATACATACATAATTAGATATCTAATCAGTATGGGTTTACTCTTTGATCGACTATACAAAAATGTATTAAAAACATTTTAATTAATATTGTTGTCTCTCTAATATTGTTGTCTCTTGTTAAATAATATTGTCCCTCGCGCGGATCTCATTACCGCGTATGGGGAGCGTCCCACGGGTGGCGGATGTGGGGATGGTCGGTGGAATTTCCTCGGAAGCTCCTCCCGGCTAAGTCCGATGGACTCGCTGACCAACAATGAGAGCGGCCCCCCAGGCTTGCTGGAGGGTGTGACGTAGGTTCGAACGCCCTACTCACATATTTTAGTTCTCAAAATATCACCAAAAGTCATGGATTTCTCTGAGGTAAAACGCTCATTATCCGGAGGTAAACTAGTCCCCCGTTCGGGTCTCCGGGTGGGGACTGCTTCAGGGGAATCATGGCGCAAGATGAAAATTAGAGATCTAACAATAGGGACGTGGAACGTTAGAAGTTTAAATACGGCAGGTGGGTTAAAGTCGGTCGCGAATGAAGTTAAGGGGTACCATTTAGATATCGTTGCATTACAAGAGGTTCGCTGGCCAGGGGAGGGTTCGTTAACAGAAGGAAAGTATACTATTTGGTACGGGGGGAGCGTTAATTATTGTCTAGGTACCGGGTTTCTGATTAGGAATAGATTTCTTTCCGCATTACGGGACGTACAGTTCTTTAGTGAAAGAATATCGGTTGCTATATTTCAAGGGCGTTGGTTTAAAATCGCGTTTATAAACATTCATTCTCCCACCGAAGACAGTGATGATGAAGTAAAATGCGAATTTTATGATAAACTAGAGTCGGTTTACGATAAGTTACCGCGAAATTACATTAAGGTAATACTAGGCGACGCGAACGCAAAGGTTGGAAGGGAAGGAGTATATCGTCCTACAATCGGTAAAGAAAGTTTGCACGAATATAGTAATGATAATGGAACCCGACTAATAAACTTTGCCATTTCGAAAAACCTAGTAATCAAAAGCACTACATTTAAACGTAAGGATATTCATAAGTATACGTGGACATAACCGGATGGACAAACACGGAATCAAATCGATCATGTTTTAATACAAAACAGATGGCAAAGTAGCATAATTAACGTGAGATCGTATCGGGGTGCAGAATGCGGTTCTGATCATGAATTAGTAATCGCGAAACTTCGACAAAAACTAAATACAAAAAAGAGAACACCAAACTATATTCGTCCCGAGAATTTTGATTTAGTTAAATTGAACAACCTCGAAATTAGAAAACAATTCGCGATAGAAGTAAAAAATCGGTTCGAAGCTTTGGAATCTTCAGACGAGGAACACAAAGATGTAAACAAACTATGGGAAGGGATCAGGGATAATATTAAAGAGGTCGGTAATTTATGTCTTGGAAAAATCGAAAATAAAAAGAACAAACCTTGGTTCGACAGGGATTGTCAAAATATGTGCGAAAAAAGAAAAACCGCTAAACTGAATTCCTTAAATAATCCAAGCGATAATAATGTGGCTTATTTTCGGTTAGTAAAGAATGAAACTTCAAAACTCTTAAAAAATAAGAAAAGAGAGTATCTTAAAGGCAAAATAATAGAAATAGAAAAACACAGAAACGAAAATAACGTAAGAGATATGTACAAAGGTATAAACAAATCGCGTAAAAGATTTGAACCTCTATTGAATACGGTTAAAGATGCAAATAACAATATAATTGCGGATCCTTCTGAGATATTAAATAAATTTAAACAACACTTTGACGGCATCTTAAATACGGAAAATAATAATCAATCTCCTCTCTCTGAATATCAGAGCGCTGAACCATGGATAGACGCACCGAGTAAAGAGGAAGTCGAAATGGCGATAGGAAAATTAAAACGTTATAAGGCCGCAGGAAATGATAATATCACGAGTGAATTAATCAAGGCGTGTGGAGAAGCGGGCGTTTCCAAAATACATTTTTTAGTTAAAAAGATCTGGGAAACTGAAAAAATGCCCGAAGAATGGAAAGAATCAATACTTATTCCGATTCACAAAAAAGGACCGAGGTCGGATTGTAACAACTATCGTGGGATCTCTCTTCTCCCAGTATGCTATAAAATATTCTCGTCAATTCTAACTAGTCGAATCACGGAATACGCTGAGGAAATTATCGGAGATTACCAATGTGGTTTTAGGCGGAATCGCTCGACTATTGACCAAATATTTTCCTTACGTCAAATATTAGAGAAAAAATTGGAATACAACGGTGAAGTCCATCAACTTTATATAGATTTTAAAAAGGCTTATGATTCAATAGACCGTCAGAAGCTATATAACATCATGATTGAACAGGGAATACCTAAAAAGTTAGTAAACCTAGTAGAGATGTGTTTGTCGGAAACATTCCATAAAGTTAGAATCGGTCATAATTACTCCGAGAGATTTGAGGTGCGATCGGGTTTGAAACAGGGTGACTCCCTTTCACCTGTGTTATTTAATATAGCTTTAGAATATGTCATAGAAAAGGTGATGTGTACCGAGAAAGGCTTAAATATGGGTGACAAGATTCCGGTTTTGGGGTATGCCGATGATCTGGTACTGCTAGGTGAAGACACGGAAACCATACAACTAAATACAAGTGTGTTAATAAAAACCGGTAAAGAAATAGGACTCGAATTAAATACCGATAAGACGAAGTATATGATCAGTAGCAGAAACGGTGTCGATCTTGGTGATATTGATGTATCAGGTCATACTTTTGAACACGTAGAGAAATTCAAGTATTTAGGTTCAATTATAAGTAGAAAAAATGAAATCCAGGAAGAAATAAAGTCCCGGTTAAAGGTGGGAAATGCGTGTTATTATTCAGTTGCTAAGTTACTTAGTTCGCGGCTTCTATCTAAAAACTTAAAGATTAGAATTTATAAAACTATTATTCTTCCAACGGTTCTTTACGGATGTGAAACGTGGCCGCTTACTTTAAAGGATGAACAGCGGCTTAAGGTTTTCGAAAATAAGGTATTACGTAAAATATTTGGTCCAAAGAGAGATGAGGCCACTGGGGAGTTTAGAAGTGCATAACGCGGAATTGCGGAGTTTGTACCCTGTGAATATAATTGAGTTGATAGCATCGCGGAGACTCAAATGGGCGCGTAAAGTTGTTGGGCTTAGTGAGGAACGGATTCCGAGAAAGTTGGTATTCGCTGAACCGACTGGTAGGCGTCCGAAAGGTAGGCCGAAGCGTCGATGGGAGGATTGCATTAAAGCTGATCTCGGGGGCTTGGGCTTGACCGGTGAACATTGGACGAGTCTATGCAGGCGAAGTTTGGTGGTATCGGCATCGAACCTTCGGGTTCGGTAAGCCTATTATTATTATTATTATTATTATTATTATTATTATTATATTATTATTAATTAATATTGTTATGATTAATATTAAACCAAAGAATAAAGACTAGAAAAATATACTACCTTATATTCTTGGGAGTATTAAATAAAATAATCTAAAACGGCTACATAATTATTAAAATATGTACATTTTTTTAAGTTATAATTAATTCATTTATTTTTTATTGCGTTTTAAAGCGAACCGTGAATGATAAATAAATAAATAAAATGCCCCTAAATCAGAACTAAAAAATTCATTAGTGTTATAGAAATAAATAAAGAGTAATCCGGTGAATGTTGACAAAAAGAGGATTTGTCTTTCATGGCAGGACATTAATTCTTCATTACTGAAAATACCCCTGGAAAGTCCGGTGTCGTTTGTACAACACGTACTGAACATTTGTTACTCAACGCTTACAAATCTCTACTAATTACTGTGACTTCCCATATGATATATCCTGGAAAAATTATTATAGATATATTAGTGCTGTATGTTTACTACAGATGACTGTTTAATTTTTAGTAAAAATATATTTGATAAAAAAAAGAAAAAACAATGGATTAAATGTTTAAAAAAGTTTTAAGTTAAATCAAATTATTTGATATGCTGTGCTTACTTTGTTCTGATTTTTGGTGAGTTTTTTTAAGTGACATATATTTATTTATTCATATACATTTTTATACATCAATTATGAATCGGTCAAGAAAGCCACTAAATATTCTTTGTACGATTATTGAACAACAGTTTGAATATTTTATTTCAGTAGATTCCAATTTTATTTTTTAAACGTTTTTCAAATATTTTTTTGTTTTCTCCTCCGTTATTTCTGCCAAAACTACCTCTGATCTTTAACCTCTACTTCTGTTATTACATACCGGAACATTTTACGTATTTTATTTATCTTAAAAAGGAACGGAAATAGACAATAATTATTTTATTTTCTGATTTTTTTACACTTTATTCCTATATAACATAAACAAAATTGTACTATTCTCACTAGTTTTCCCTGTAGGCACCTTACTAGACATTAGCTACACTAAGTGAACTGTTTGTTTTTAGCGCCCTCATTTGAATTCAGGAAACGTTCTACATAGTTTTATTTTAATTTATTTATTTTTTGTTTATTAATAAGAAGGTTGTGTTTCGACTAGGTAAAGTGCGTACAATAAAATGGTATATTTTGGGGCAAATAAAAAAAAAAATTGAATATATATAAAGTCAAACATTTATAATTATGTGAGTTATCATTGTTTACTATTTTTCTGGACTATTTCTAGGACATGGTTCATAGTTTCATATGTTGTTGTTCTTTTTTACTTATTTCTTTATTTTCTGCCCGTGTTCAAGTACTTCTTATTTACTACTCCTCCATTGCAGTTGCATAGTTGGGTTTCAAAAAAAAAAAAAAAAATAAAAAAATATATATAATATATATAATATATATATATATATATATATATATATATGTATATATATATATATATATATATATATATATATATATATATATATATATATATATATATATATATATATATACAAATGTATGTGTGTGTGTGTGTGTTTTATTGTATACACGTTTTCTCTCTGGATTCAAATCATCCTGTACATTCCGGCGAAATCCGATTGTCTGTTGAAAGAAGCCACTAGATGGAAGCAAAGAAGGATCCGTGATTTGCTGTTTTTGTTGCTAGCTGGTTTTAGGGCGTACAACAGCTTGGTCATCAAAAAAAAAAAAAAAAAAAAAACGTAGCATAGTGGCTAGCATAACAGTTTTCAGTGCCAAAGGTCGCGGGTTCAAACCTACAGTTGGCCATTGGACTTTTCCTTCGGACGGAAATTTAAAAGGTTGTACCGTGCCTTTACTGTGCCAGGTACTTGTTAGAAATCCCTATCCTAATAAAATAAATCATGTTTGTAATTCAATTCAATTATTTAAGTCCAACAAATGGTAATTAATAAAAATATATTTTAGCATCGTTTAACTCCTAATTAATTTAACTTAAAAAAGAATTACATACATACCTACCTACCTATCTATACACTCGTATATAAATATATATATATATATATAGAGAGAGAGAGAGGGAAAGAGATAGATAGTTTAAATGTATCATTAAAAATAAATATATAGGAAAACTATACTAAACCTGTTTTATTTAATGATTTGCATATTTTAAAGGCTTACTATTAGCTTATTTATAATCTTAAGTTAGTTGTAGTGAGTTTACTAAGGCCTTATTATAAATGCAAATAAAATAGAGCTCTCCTTTATAAAATAGACAATCTTCTCTCTACTCCTTCTCTTCATCTTCTTATAGCGAGAGGTGAAGGACCTACCTAAATGGATTAATACCTTTTCTCGGGGCCCCGTTTTAAGAGATTTTAATTTAGATGTGCAAAGGCTTCAACTCTATAGGCTAAATGGCGTATTTGTATATCCTCTTGAGGCGCCATTCTTCGTTAACTTTATTTAGATAACGAATAAGAGCACTTATTATCTCCCTTTACATGGTAACTCTTTTAACAAGCACTACTTCGTAAGCCATAGGGCACATACCGGTTTTTAGATATTTTCTCGGTAATTTTTGTATCGACCATGACTGAAAAAAAAAGAAGAAATTTGGTGCGCTTATCACACGATTTTCACTTACCTCCGTTAATAAATTAATTAAAGAATTTACAAATAAAGAAATTAAAAAAGGTTGAAGAATTAAATAAGTCGAGTTCCATTAAAAAAAAAAATATATATTTTATTAAAGAATCTAATATATTATTAACAACAAAAATCAGTTAGTTTTATCGGCTTTTCACCACTCTGCCTTAACTTTTACAAATTTGTTTGCTAGCTTTCCAAAGGTATATTATACGTTTATATTACTGTTCATATGTTTGGGGAGCGGCGTGGTCTAGAGGACAGAGCGCGAGTCTAGTGTGCACCGGATTCGGGGTTCGAATCCCGGCTGTGGCAGAATATTATTAATTCTGTTAATTCAGTCGGGGAGCGACCATAGGGTATGGAGACCCTCCTGGGGTAGACTCAGCCTCTACAATGTGGGTACCCAAAATAATTGGGGAAAAACCTAGCGGCTGAAGGGGATTAAGGCCTAATCAAATCATTGCACTGCCGTTGGCCGAGAAACAGTACGAATCTATGTGTACTTAGACCAAGACCCTTCACGGGTTGTAGTGGTACAGGTTCAGGTTCGTATGTTCAGAAACACTAAACTTGCATAAAAAAAAATTGTTACCTATTTTTTCATTGATTTGGATATCGGATTCGTCTATATTATTTATATATATATATATATATGTGTGTGTGTGTGTGTGTCTGTGTGTGTGTATGTGTAAAATTAAAGGTATTTTAGAGGAAGGATCTAAAATATTTTGGAATTTGAGCTATGTCAGACTATTTCAATCTTATTAAAACCTATATGATATTAGAACCCAATAAATTTTACACGGATATAGTACGTTTAATCAAAACCGTTGGAGCTGTTATTGAGAAAATCTTAAAAAGGAGCAAAATACATGTATTAGTTTCTATTTGATTTAAAAGATTTTGTCTTATGAAATTTCAGTTCCGTATGACTAGTTTTCTAGTTTCTAGATTCTAGTTTTCGAGCTAGACTGACCAAATACACACACTTTATTTCCGGGGCTCAGGGGTCTCTAAAACATTTATTTTCGGTATTTAATGAATCATACTCAGTAAAGATATTTAGATAGTGCTTTTATTATGAGAAAATAATACATCTTCAAAATATAATGATAAATTGTGCTGAGGAATTTGGATGACGACAAGTGTACATTCCGAGATCTCCTTTTAAGAGTTTGGCACAAGCAATGTTGCAACTAGAGTGATAGGTCTTGGGGATTCTAGGGTAGATAGAGCAAGGGATTGTGGAAGGGATAAGGTGGCAGCATGGGCGGTCAAAGCAAGTGCTTGCAGGTGGTGGGTATGGCCCTCAGTACAGTGTTTGTCCTTTGTCGGTACTGGCCAAGTCCTTTGTAGGTAGCCCTGTTAGGGTTATCGGCGGTCATAGGTATAAATATTTTTGGTGGCAAAGGGAGTTATTAAATATTACTATACATTATTGATTAGGCAATCTCATTCCATGACTTGTGAAAACTCGGGTTCGAAAATTTTCACAAGCACAATTCCTTCCATTACTATATGTTTCATGTATAGGAATGTGGAAGTAGTAATAATTGCAATACTATTATGACAAACTTAAATAAGGATATCATTGACCAAACCTAACCGCTATAGGGTATATATATATATATATATATATATATATATATATATATATATATATATATACAAAAGCTGAGTATTTAAGCTCTGAAAAGGGGTTCACGGGAAAGTTTTGATTTTTTGGGTCGCTGAAAACGAATCAGAAGTTTGCGGGCAAAAATTTTGCACGGATCATGTTTTTTTTTCATACTTTTTGCCAAAATTTGGAAGATTTATGTTTTTTTTTAGTATATCTTAAAAAGAAAGGGTTTTTAGACAAAACGTACTATATAAACAATCTAAGTATTTAAAATTTCCTTCATTTTTCGTATGAAAAACCATAAAGGGCAAGCGTAACATATTATAAGCCTAATATGAAGATAATATAATAACTTTTTATTAATTATATTAAGTATAAAATACTTGGATAACAGGGAGAATAATTGTTGTTACAATTTTATAAATATTATACTATAGTAATGACATTTGATGTTGCAAGAAGTCTTGCTGAAGAAGTGAAATTATTTAAATGTGGTTAATTCAGACCCAGTTTCTTAATCATGAGATTTGAATTTTCACTAGAATTAGAGATTCAGAATAAACTTTCTGGAGTCTTCGTCTTTACAGAATTACTAGAGAAATAACTAGGACACCGTTGATTTTTAGTTTTATCGCGTATTCTGTCTATCAGACTTTTTCTCGTATTATACCTGACAAATGCGAGCTCAGACCTTCCCGCCCTAAGCCAAATGAAAATCCTGTTTTATACGCTTCGTCCAATTCGTCTTCAGCTCCCGTGGGATGTTCCTATATCCCAGTACTATGTGCAGACCTACTTCAACATCTATAAAGAACTTCTTTTATAATTTCGTTTCATACCCGAATTTATTTAATTATTGTTATTTTTTTAACCTTCCTCCGGTTTTTAAATTTTCATATTCAATGATGTTCATACAACACTTTAAGTTTGTTTGTTTATTTAACCTCCATTTATGCTACTGTGTCGAATCAGGCGATGCTACAGTGGGAGTCCTAAATTTTGCCTATCCATGTTTAATTATGATAGGAATGGTTAACAGGCTGAGACCGTGGCTGGGTGGATAGCGCGCTAGGTAGTGAGTTCGAATCCAAGTCCTGACGGGGCTTTTATAAGGATGTAATTAAATGGAGATTCACTCACAGCCTCTCCCCCGGGCATGTGAGACCTGTCAGCCAAATGGTGGCCACTCACAAAATTAGGCGTTGGGATTGAAGACCCTACACTACAAAATGCATTGAGAATCGTGAGAGTACTCTCCCAGGTGATTACACCACGAGGCCTATGCCCTACACGGCCTGTCGCTTTACTGGAAGAAGGACGGATTTTCAACGAGTATTTGACATAGCACATGTTCTGGACCACCGTTTTACGCCCCCTCGAGAGGCATAAATAATGATTTTTTACTTCCATTAAAAAATCTTAGGACCCGTCACCTTTGGCATAGAAGGCTGTTATGTTAGACACCCTGCTACACTTAATCCTAACATATTGAGTTGTATTCATAATTCTAAAGAAGGCAGGTACTTTTATTTATTGATGCATGGAATGTATTTATGTAAAAAAAAAATTTTTGATCGTAAACACTTAAAAAGTGTGGGTATATTCGGTAAAAACTTGAATTTGAAAATGTTCGCGTTGGCAATACTTTCCGTTACCATAAAAAGTAAAATAAATAACATTAATCATATTATACCTAAATAAAATATTTACATACTGCCCCTGAGAACTACGAATAATTCCCCGACACCATTTAGTTCAGCATGGAAGTTATACCAGATTATCCCAATTGGAAATTGTGACAAAAGTGAGCGATATTGATAAAATGATATATATAACTAAAGTGGACATTATGATGAAGAAAGAGAAGAGCTTAATGCTTTCCGCTTAAGAAAAGAATTTCAATCAAAGGGAGCAATCAGAGGAAGAGGATAAAATGAATCTCCTGAAGAATCTGATTGAATAAGCCCAGAGGCCTCCCATTCTCTGCCTCATTGGGAAATTAATATTATCCGAGGGGAGCTTTTTGATTCATGATTCCCTAAAGTAATCAGCAAAATCCACCAGATATCTCTGATTACTTTAATTTTACTAATTACTTTTTCAGGAGCGTTGAAATGTATTACTTCCCTGTTGTTTTAGTTACTGGGGTTAAATTATCAGATTGAAATTAGTTCACTGAACAGGCGCATGAGTAAAGTTTATTTTACTACCTTTCCAAAACTTTTCTATGGCTTGAGAAAATTATATAAACAAAATGATTGAATAAACAACTTTAAACAAACAATAAAGATTATTATTCATTAATACTTCTCATTTTTATTTAATATTTATAATTGTAAGCGTTAGCTCGCTCTGATCAACCGAAAAAGAGTTTTGTTCCTAAAAGAAAGAATAACTTGGAACCCGCATCCTAGACTTAAACGACAAGAACTTAATCGACAATTAATATACTCTAAACTATCTATTGAAAACAAATTGCTAATATAAAAGACAGTACTGAAACCTATTCAAACCTACGGATTTGAAAATAATGGGACAGCTAAATTTTTTAACATCAAACGCATTCAATCCTTTTATTATAAAGTCCTCCGTACAATATTTTTTTAATTTATATTTTATTTAATTTTAAAACTGTATATAACGTAAATACAACAAGTAAAGGTGTTCAATTATAACAAAGGTCGTGAAAAGACTTGTGCAGAAACTACCCACCGGTAGAACTTCAATATTTATTTAATAGTCCAAGATCCGAACTTGAAACGATCGGCACCGAGCTGATAATAGAATAAAACATATTTTATATCAAATTTAGTATATTAGGAAATGTGTCAAGAATGGGTTGCCTAAAAAAATCCTGAAGAGACTATTTTTAATTTTTTTTTTTAAATGATTTTTAATTAAATTTTTCATCATGATAATAGAAAAAATATATACCGATATAAGCGTTGTTTTATTGCAAACACATTGATATAGGGTTGCCTGCAAAAAACTTGGTCCTAATCTGGATTGCCGAATTTTAAAGATTACATTTTAACGCGAGTGGGAATGCGTGACAGAGAGATCCGAGTTGAGTATAGCGTGTAATAATAGAGGACCCAACATTGCAGCCGCACGTAATCGGACATTGAAGTAAGTTTGATATCTCATATAAAATTACAGGACCTTAACAAATTATAACCAAAGATTTTGGGTAAAGCCATAAAAATTATCGTTTCAAAGATGCTTTGGTACACTGACTGATTATTGGAAAAACAAAAATTTACTGTCAATATAGATTTTGACAGTTTGTGCATATTTCCAAGTAAAATTAGAAAAACATCAGTATCAGAAGCTTTTATTGGAATTCCGGAGCCTGATGTTACTTTATGAGCTTGAAAAACAATTATTGTGTCTGCCTCTTCATGGTAGCATGGATATTCAACTTCTTCCACTTTTTTAATACAATTTTCCTGAGCTTTGTACGAGTAACACAGATGTTCAACAGTCAAAAGTATTTTTTTGTTTTGTATTATTGACAGTAATTTTTTGTTTTCCAATAATCAGCCAAGAAGTGTACCAAAGCATCTTTAAAACGATAATTTTTATGGCTTTGCACAAAATATTTGGTTCTGATATTTCGAGGTCCTGCACGCTACACGCTATACTCAACTCGGATCTCACGGTCACGCATTTCCACTCGCGTTAAAATTCAATCTTTAAAATTCGGCAACCCAGATTAGGACCAAGTTTTTTGCAGGCAACCCTATACCAATGTGTTTGCAATAAAACAACGCTTATATTGGTATACTTTTTTTTTTTATTATCATGATGTTGCAACATTTAATTAAAAATGATTTTTTTTTTTCAATAATTAAAAATATTCTGTCCAGAATTCTTTTATGCAACTCATTCTTAACATATTTCCTAATATACTAAATTTGTTATAAAACATGTTTCATTCTATTATCAGCTCGGTGCAGATCGTTTCAAGTTCGGATCTTCTACTATAAGTAAGAAGATCACACGGCCATCCTCTAGTTGATGTTCTTATCATGTCACCAACCATAGCTTACACCACAGCCTAAATATTCCATTTTTTTTGGAAATTATTCCATCGAAATTCTTCAAATTTCATTAGAACCTCATCTATCACCCCAATCCTTTAGCTCGATTCCTATTCAGCTCTACACACCCTAGAAGGTTGAAACAGCAGTGGCCCCGAGACCTATTGTAAACATGTATATTGGAGTTCTAGCACTGGGCTAGATTCTCCATTCAATGTGTTGTATATTAGAAGACTGTATATGCAATAAGTATGAGTGAGTTCTAATTTT
Source organism: Piezodorus guildinii (assembly GCA_023052935.1). Classification (NCBI taxonomy): domain Eukaryota; kingdom Metazoa; phylum Arthropoda; class Insecta; order Hemiptera; family Pentatomidae; genus Piezodorus; species Piezodorus guildinii. The sequence continues at coordinate 30,690,398 of CM041292.1, read as the reverse complement.
TCATTGTATATTATAATTCTATATAGTATAATTTTTTATAGTTTTGTAAATATTTTATGGATGCAGTATGAATGTTGTTCTTGATCAATATTATAAATGTTCTAATTAGGACATATTGTAATATCATTAAATAAAAATAATAAAAGAATCCTCCAGGATAATGTTCGTCCTCAAACTTCAAATAGAATTATGTGTTTCAACTCCTGCCTCATACAATATATATTCCAGACCTCACACCATACGATTACTACTTATTTCGAATCATGACTTTTATTCATGAAGAATTTCATAACTGCCAAGTTGAATTGAACTGTTCGTTGACAGCCATCCGATTGAATGTTATCGGAGTGGGATCAAACAATTATTTACCAATTTGCTAGCATATGGCTAATGACGATAGATTATACTTTACTACACTTTTTGTGTCGATTGTAATATATATAACAGAAGTAATAACACTCATATTTGGTTTAAAACGTCAATTTTTTGCTATATACTCTAATAATTAAAACTTAGACAAAAATTGGCAACTTTATACTTACAAAATAAGAAACTTCTCTTCTATATCTGATTTAATGGGCAGCCAGAAGGCGCGGTAACCCCAGATTTACCAAGCATAAGGGTTGACACAAAAGCTACGTTTTCAATAACAAACAGTATTTTGTATTAAATTTTAACAAATAATTAAGGCATTTGAACACAATACAAACAATTTTTCTATCTAAAATGTTGTCACCACTACAACTATATATTCAAATATGCCTGTGCTACAAGGAACAGCTGTGTGTGAGAAAAGATATCTTACTGGGCATCGTTCTCCGTTGGGTCTATTTCTCTAAAAAACGTACCTGGGAAATAAACTAATTATCAAATTCATGACGTATTTAATTATCCTTTATTATATAAACTTATGTTAATCAGACCCAAAATAATAGGACGTTATGATATAACAAAGAATTTTTATCACGAAGCTCATATAAATTTTGTACGTCACATATTGATATTATATTCCCTCGATAAAATATTAACTTATGATATTAAAAACCAACAAGCTATTAAAAGTTTAAAATTTAATATATCAATCAATTATAGATGATGGATGGAATCATACTGATCTATACTCATCAATTATAAATATTTTGCAAAGAAAACTTTACATATACTTATAAACTTAATCTCAATTAGGAATATTGGGTTTTGTTGCGGTTATGTTTGTAAAAGGGACCTCTTTTGGTTTATATGACACTTTGAAAGCGAACAAGAAAAAACTTTATAACCTCCTCCCTAAAAACATAACACAAATAACAGTGCCAAAGAGTGCTGCCAATGGGCAGTTTCTCTTCATGTTCATTTCATTTGTTATAACATTACAGCATATTTACTTGATGTATTTTTTGTACAGTTGTAAATTTCAATAAAAAAAATAAATAATAAATAAATAAAATAACAGTGCATGATTGAAACACTACGACATTGTAAACAATTATTGAAACACTACGACATTGTAAACAATATTGAAACACTACGACATTGATATTTCAGGTAATTAGTTTCTAAATGGAGGTCGATTGAAAGTGTTTTAAGTTAATAAGTTAGTTCTTTTTTAAGATAATGAAAAATGTGATTAGAATTTTAGTCTCAGGATATCGCGATTAACTATAAATAAAATAAAATAATAACGCATATATACGCATGTAACTAAATAATTTTTGAGTATAGAGAACTAGATATATAAAGTTTTAAAATCAGTACACCCCGATGAACGATGCATAAACTAACAGAACGAAACTTGACAGTTTTTTTGTTTCGTTCTCTCAAGCTCTTTGTTTCGCTTATTGCTATAAATGTAAGTTTATTTCCTATGAAGCTATATAACTTATAATACTATAACATAATTATTCAAAGATAATAAACCATTTTATTATAATTTGCTAATTTTACAGCTACATAACGGTTCCTTGAATTGGTTAACATGTAAAATTTTTGTTTATCTGAAAAAAATACATATTAAAAAAAAAAATAATCTCCTTACTATTGGTATGAAGGTGCACTCCCTAAATGACTGTTGTGGAATGAAAACGTTATTTCATGCTACTACAATACTATGGAAAACAACGAGCACCTGTAAATTCTCATCCTTTTTCGCCCTTCAAGGACAAAATGGAAAGATAAAAATACCCGAGTGCTCTGATGGTGTAGGTATTCCAAATAGAAAAGTTGTAAGAAAAAGAGGACCAAAAGGGCCGGGAGCAGTAATTAAATGGAAAAAGGTTTCCCGCCCTATAACTGAGTCACAAAAGACTCCTTTAACGCAAATTTAGTAGTTTTTTTTCAAAATAATTTCAATCGGTCGGGAAAACTGTCAAAGCCCATTTACTCGTGGTTAATCTGTTGAGAACAGAGAAAAAAAAATCTAGCTTATAGTTTTACATTATAAAATTTTGTATAAATTATTTTATGTTCCTTATTCAAGCGAACGAGCTAAAAACGTTTATCAACAGATTTCTTCCGACAATAGCATTTTTGCATTATTAGATGTTAATATTTTTTCTGATACATTTATTTTCTTCTTCCCCTTTCTCTGTGACCAAATTGATAGCTAATAGCCTGCTCGATTATAGACCGCCATGACCTTAAATTTTGTGTTGCTGCATTCCAGTTCCTGACACGAAGCAGTACTCCGGTGTCGATATCCACTCAGTCATGTCCACTAAACTCTTAAACGGACGTCCAAGCCGTTAGACACAGTACCGATCTGTATCGATAATACTGAGAGGAAGTTAAACAAGTTTATGGATACATTGAAAAATTAAATATAATTTTAAATAGTTTTAATAATAAAGTGAATAATTATAATAAGCATTTTTCGGCAAAACACAATATCTTTTTTTTTTTTTTTTTTTGCATATTCGATCTCCATTTGAATAAAATAAATCTTCTGCCATATTAAAATATTCCAATGAAAAACATAGTGTCTCACATACATGTTTCCATTGAATAAATTGTTAGAACAGGTTCCCGTCAATCTCGGGTTTTATGTTACTGCTGTGTTTTTGACCGGCTGCTTTTCAAAGGCTGCGGTAGCTACGATATAGTATTAATTAATATATTGAATGTATTTTGTAATGTATTGAGGATATTGAGCGACGGAAATTCTTTATTAGATAACATTCATATTATGTAAATAAATGGTGATAAGCCTCTGTCGGCAAAAGATCAAATGGCGTTTAACTGAATCCATACGGGCCCCCAGCGATACCCCGGGAAAGTTTCTAAATCTTAGGACAAAGGACCCCCGGCTTGGGGCACTTCCCAGATTAGCCCTGCCCGAGGTGACGACGATGGGAAGATTGGAAAGAGGGAGTCAAGTTTTATCCTCAAGAAGAGGAGTCTTAATCCATCCTCAAGAAGATAAAGAGTTGGGTTCCATCCAGAAGAAGAGATGTTCGTCTGGGGGTCAGAGAGAGCAACTGGAGATCTGAGAGCCTAGAACGAACGCCTGAGACATTTTTCACCTCCGCCAGCCGACAAAGTGTCAGAAGGTAATCTTTTATTGTAATATTTTTTGGCAAGATCAACAATAATAAATCCCTCAGTATTCTCAATCATTGTGTAAATATAATATATATGTTTAAGTTAATGTAATTAATAATGCCATTTATTAAAACACGTCTAATTTAATCTTACTCTGCATGCCACCTACTGGGTGTGGTAAACACAAAACCTTTGGAAAGGAAATCCAATGATTTCATTAAATATTAGTCTATATCTACATTGAATAAATCAAATAAGCTATTTTTTGAAGCAACCACTACCTTAGAAAAACAGCAGGTCAAAAACATAGCAATTTAGATAACGATACTTTTTAGAACAACTGGAATTATTTTCCAAACGTATCATGTTTACCGATCCCAGCAGGTGGCATTCAGGAGAAGATTTAAGTAAACAATTTTTAATAATTGATTATTTAATTATTATTTAAAACAACTTACACATATTCAATCTATTTAAACCATGCCTGAAAATACTGAGAGACATTACAGTTAACCTGGCCATACAATATTACAATAAAGAAATACCTTTAAAACATTTAGCTGGCTGGCGAAGGTCGAATCTCTCTTAGGCTTCATCCTCCAGGTGCTCTCAGAACCCCAACGGACCTCTCCTCGTTCTGTAATTCTTCCCTTCTCGTGGATGAAACTTGACTGACCTTCTCTGATTCTTAAACCACACCCTCATCACCTCACTCCCTCTTCTTTCCAAAAATACTCTTATTTGGAAATAGCCGATTTCTCTCAGACAAAGAAAAGGGCGCTGAAATGGGTAGTGCCCCTAGGGTCAAGGAAGTTTTCCGATGTATCGCTGGGGGGCCCCTTGGATTTAGGTAAACGCCTCTTGATATTTTGCCCACAAAGTTTAATATTAATGTTTATTTAATTAATCTAGTAATTATCTAATGATGAATCTTCACCCCTAATATCCTCAATACATAGCATTTCAAAATGATAAAAAGCTTAAAAGTAGTATTATTATAAATTTTATTTATTATTTTTACAAAATAAAATATTAACAATAAAAAATAAAAAAAACACACGCCATTAAAAAAATAAAAAGCACTCAAGTCACGATTTTCACTTACATTTGTAGTAGAATTCAATTTTTAATGAACTTTCCTACCTATATTTTAATCTTATGATATTATGTAATTAGTTATGATTTTAACTAAACCCCTCTAAAAATAATAAAATTGTTTCAATAGAAATGTAATTATTACATACAGCAATCATTTATATGTTTGCGCTTGGGTCACCTGCGGCTTAGTGTCGCGATTTCAAACCCGCAGGTAGCCGTAGGTTTTTCGATAGGACTAAATAATCCTTAGTTAAATTTTGTTAAATGAATAAACAATAAAACAATGTATATGCGCTCCCGATTACCTTCTACAATTTTGCAAAGGGTAGGTAACTATTTTCTTAAACCTATACCTTTTCAATAGTATATGATACATCTTATAAAGATTAATAGAATTATAACTTATAATTAAAATACGCAAAAAAAAAATCTAAAATAAACATGATTTTTCTGTGGTTTAACTATTATTAGAGTTTAATAAACATTGATCATGATTTCGAAAATATATGCAATAAAATCTGATATAAAGTACCTCAGGTTGGTTGTCAAATTTGGTGATGCAATTGATGGCAAATCGCAATCTTATTTCAATTCGAACCTTTTGTTTTTCGGCGAGACTTATCACACGCACAATTTTTTTTTTGGAATTGGTCATTTGACTAAGGAACACTAAAACTTGTATTTTCCTTGAACAACTTGACAACTTGAACTCTGAAAAGTTCACGATCGCAGTCCTTTTCTTTAGTCTAAGGAAAGTAAGAAACATTAATTATATATTATTATTTTTTTTTTACATTATATTATAATATATATTCTTTGAAACTGAAATTTCCTAAATTAAAAGCCTGAAGTAGGTTAAAAAAAACAACTGAAAAAATAGGATAAGGAAGCGAAAATTAAAAAAAAAAAGTTCATTTCAGATGTTGAAGTAGGTCTGCATACACTACTGGGATATAGAAACATCCCACGGGAGCTGAAGACGAATTGGACGAAGCGGATAAAACAGGGTTTTCATTTGGCTTAGGGCGGGAAGGTTTGATGAAGTGAGGATATGAGCTCGTATTTGTCAGGGGTGATATGAGAAGAGGTCTGATGATAGAATACCCGATAGAAATAAAAATCGAAGAGTCTCAGTTCTTTCTCTAGTAATTCTGTGAACACGGGGGCACGAGAAATTTTATTCTAAATTCCCAATTCTAGTAAAACTTCAACTCTCATGAGTAAGAGACTGGGTCTGAATTAACCACATTCAAATTCAAACCACTTCTTCAGCAAGACTTCTTGTAATATCAAATGTCAATATCATAGTATAATACAAATGAAATGAAAACAACAGTGTATGGAGGATCACCTGTAGCAGGGTGGTTAGAATAACAACCTTCTATGCCAAGAGGTTGTCACTGGCTCAAACCCGCATTTGGTGCTAGGATTTTTTAATGGGAGTAAAAAATCTCAAGATATGCCATCCTCCGGAGGGGACGTAAAAAGATGGTCCTGAGCCTGTGCGATGTGAGGTACTCGTTAAAGATCCCTATCCTAATAAAACCTAGATAGGCAAAATTTAGGATTCCCACTGTATCGTTCAATTAGACACAGTTCCATAAAGTTGTGTTAAATAAACAAACACACAAACAAACGAAACTGTATATCGGGTTAGTTAAATAAGTTTGATCGAAGGTGAAAGCCTATGTATGAAACATTTAATAATAGAAGGAATAACACTGAAAATACACGTTTAGGGACCCCTGAGTCCCGGCTTAAGATGTGTGTATGTATTTGGTCAGCCTAGCTGGAGATGTTACAGCAACTTTTTCATCTATGCCAGCCAACTAGGAGAGCCACTAAGCCTTTTTCGCCTTTTCACGACTTTCTCAAAAACAGCTTTAACCGTTTTGATTAAACACACTATATCGATGTAAAGTTTAGTGGGTTATAATCTGACATGGCTAAAATGCCGATATTTTTATTTTCTTCCTCTAAAATACCCTCGTTTTAGATACATATGAAAAAAAGAAAATATATCATATGCATTGACAGATAAAATGTAAATATATGATTTAGACGAATCCGATACCTAACTCAATAAATAATGAGGGGACATATTTTTTTATGAAATATTAGTGTTTCTGAACATACGAACATTAATATAATTTTTAATTATAATAATTAGTTTTTGGTCAGTCTAGCTCAAAAACTGATGGAGATACTTTATCAACTTTAAAAAAATAAAAATAAAATCGACAGAACAGAAGAGCCCCTTTATAATATGCATTTTTACATATTTAGGACTCGCACCGTAATATCGCCCGATTAGCCATAGCAGCATAAAGAGACGTTAAATAAATAAATAAACAAACAATATATCACAAACGAACAACATTATGAACGAATAAATGCAAATAAATCTACACACACCAGAGTATATGAACAGAACGAATTAGTATTTCATGAAGACACTAAAGATCTATATGGACTCGGCGTGCCTATGAGTACGGTGTTAATGAACCAGAAGGTGATTATAGTCCCGCTCCTAACAAAGTGTAACGTTGTTAATTACTGTTTACTGTCAACCCGCTATCTGAGTATGGCTTCTACTCCTGGCATACGCTCGTTTGCCACTGTCAACTTTAACACAATGTTTGCTATAATCTGCTATAATGACATAAATATTACGTTAATTTTTACTGAGATGAAATCTCTAATAAGACTCTTCAGCCAAGTTATAGATATATATATATATGTGAAACCATATATATTCAACCATACAACCAAATTCAAGTGTGTTAATAAAAACCGCTAAAGAAATAGGGCTCGAAATAAATACCGATAAGACGAAATATATGTTTAGTGGCAGAAACGGTGGCGATGTTTGTGATATTCATGTATCAGGGTATACTTTTGAACACGTAAAGAAATTCAAGTATTTAGGTTCAATAATAACAAGAAAAAATAAAATCCAGGAAAAAATAATGTCCCGGTTAAAGCGAAACGCGTGTTGTTATTCAGTTCCTAAGTTAGTTATTTCGCGGCTTCAATCTAAAATCTTAAAGGTTAGAATTTACAGAACTATTAATCTTCCGACGGCTCTTTACGGATGTGAAACGTGGCCGCTTACTTTAAAGGATAAACAACGGCTTAAGGTTTTCGAAAATAAGGTACTCCCTAAAATATTTGGTGAGAGATGAGACCACGTGGGGAGGGGGGGAGGGGGTTTAGAAGATTGCACAACTTGTATCCACTGAATATAATTAAGTTGATAGCATGGCGGAGACTCAAATGGGCGAGTAAAGTTGGGCTTGGTGAGGAACGGATTCCGAGAAAGGTAGGCCGAAGCGTCGATGGGAGAATTGCGTGAAGGCTGATCTCGGGGGCTTGGGCTTGAACGGTGAACATTGGACGATTGTAAGCGGAATTTGGTGGTATTGGCATCGAACCTTCGGGTTCGGTAAGCCTATTATTATTATTATTATACATATTTGTAGTGTGTAACCTCTCCATGTCAAGGAGTTTATGAAAAATGTTCATTTTTTTAGTAAAACTCTTAATAAGAAATTACAGTGTTATTAATTTTTATTAATTGTCATAATATACCAATGTAAAGCTGAAGTGTTTAGAAAAAATGTTACTCAACATTTTTTTTTAAGTTGTAGAGCGATTATACGCGCATAATCATAAGCGATTGCTGTAGATAATAAAAAAACTTTTATTGACAAATAATTGACTTATTTTTAGAACTTTAAGTTAATCTAAAACTCATAAAATTGATTGCCCTGCCCACTAATCCACCTAGGTTTCTATAGTAGCAATTATTTATATATGATATCCCAAAATATTTTCTAACACAATACGTTATTTAAAATTCATGAGAGTTCATCCTATCGTATGATATATGACATGTTGTCAGATGGTGTTTTGCTTGTTTGATATGGAATAAAAAAGGATGAATATCCGTTAAGAAAGATTACAATAGTATTGAGACAGAGATCTGAGAAGAACAGAGGCCTCGAGGTATGGAAATTCCGGAAAGGGTTTTTCTCCAGCGACGCAGAGAACAAATATAGCCTGGGGGGCCGCCCCTGAATTATACAGAAGCGAGGTCAAATCGGACAAATATTTGAGCTGGAATCTGGTTCCGGAGTTTGCTGCTAGCTCTACGACAGCCCTGACGTCAGATCCTCCTTGGAATCCTCCCTAGGAGATGGCTTGTTCTCTAAGTGAGCCTATGATAACAGTGGCGGCGGTGGCGTAACTTCTCGTCTATAAGGAAGTAGGTCATAGCTAATCAGACGGAAAGGTCTTGGTTTTTTTAATTGATAGTAAGACAAAAAATTTAAAAAATCTGGTGCGGGCAACACACGACTTTCATCTACTTTTGCTGTTAAAATCTATTTAAGAACAATTACATAAACTTAAAGTTTATGAAAAGTTATTTAACGTAATTTTAATATATATATATATATATATATATATATATATATATATATATATATATATATATATATATATATAAAACTTATTTCGTTCATCAGAAGGGATGTACACAATTTTGAATTCTGTATAAAAAATTATGAATTAGGTGTAAACCATAATCAAAATATCCTAGTAAAACACCTCAAAATATCCTCTTACATTCATTTAGTAGATCCAAAACAACAGAAATCTTGACAATACTACTATCTGATGAATATACTGTTATATTAATGTACATTGATATATTTTGATAGTGCGCAGTTCACCTGTATTTCCAATTGTATATAAAAAAAATCTGGTGCGGGCAACACACGACTTTCACTTCTTTTTCACTTCCGTTTTTAGAATCGATTAATGAATTATCAAATACAGTAAGAAATAAACATAAGTAAAACCATTAAAATATTAATAATGGAATTTCTATAGAAACATATGTTTTATTAAAAAATCTATTATATTATTATCTAAAATAATCACTCATATTTATCGGTTTTTCCTCACTCTCTATTAGCTTTTAAAAGCTTGTGTATGAGATAAATTTTGTCTAAAATCTTTAGCTTCCCAACGGTATATTACACATGTATATTACTGTTCTTAAGTTAAAAAACAAGAAATTGCATACAAAATAAATTTTTTTAGTTTTCTTCTTTACTTGGGTATCGAATTCATTCAATTTATATATTTACCTGTTTTTCATCAATCCTAACTAGATACTATGGTTATTTTTATCCAATCTACAAAATTAAAGGTACTTTAAATGAAGAACATTTAAAATATCGGCATTTCAGCCCTGTCAAACAATTTTAATCAGAATGAAACCTACATGCCGTTAAAGTCTATTAAATTTTACATCGATATAGGAAGTTTAATCAAAATCGTCGGAACTGTTTTTGAGAAAATCGAAAAAAGGTGCAAAATGCTACTTTATGGTGTATAAAGTAGCTCTTCTGGTAAGCTCATTTTGATGAAAAAGGTTTTGTAACGTCTCGGGCGTATATTTGCCTTAAATATAAAATTTCAGTTCCATAGGACTTATAGTTTCCGCCCGGGAGTAACCACACACACACACACACACACACACACAGACCTTTTTGCGGGACTTGGTTATTTGGACTCAGTGGACCCTAAAATGTGTATTTCCGTTGAAAACTGGAACTCGAAAATTTTCACGATCGTAATACTTTCCCTTACTATATATAGTAAGTGAAAGTAAAAAAAGAAGTTATAATAATAATAATATAATAAATGTTTACTTAACAGATATATTATTATATTATTTATAAGTATTATTTTAAAAACGTATTTTTTTCTTTCTTTATTTTATTTCTACTACATTAAAGAAAAAACGGAAAAAAAAATTATCTGCATCTTTATCTTTATCGTATTTATTTATTTTATCTTTTTAAACGGATATATTATTATTTTAAAATCACATATCTTTGATTTTTGTTTATTTTGTACGGCCATCTGCCGGATTTGAACCCATGACTTTTAGCTTAGAAGGCGGTTATGATAGTCACTGCACCACAGGTGACCCTTGATAGATTTATATAAGAAGGGGTTAAGGTTTTAAGGGGTAACGGTTGAACTTAAGAGATGGACTTGGGATTTTCGTTTATTGAGTAAAAAATCTCTGGCTAATCCGTCCTTCGGAGGGAACGTAAAATGGGTCCCAAACCTGTGGTATGTCGAGAAATCAATATATATCCTTAGCATTAGGACTTCCTGCTGATGGATGTCGGATTATTCAGAGTTACATAAACTGATGTTGAACGAATAAACGACAACATGATTTATTTAAATGATTTCGTTACCTCATTAAATTAACTGTTGAAAATAGGCTCTAGAAATTATGATGAATTCGATTGAATAAATCATGAATTTGATTTAAAAAACTATGAATTTTATAGACAAAAATATGAATTCGACAAAAAAAATTGATTAGATTGAAAAAAGCTTTTTAAAAAACAAAAAATATTTAAAATAATTCTAGTCGTTGATAATAAAAGTCACTCAAATACTAGACCTTTCCGAAACGGAATAAAATAAAAAATGGAACTTTGTGAGTGGGTTCAATATTGCAGAGCGGCTGAGTGTAGGACAAACACTTTCATTCCAGAGGAAATTATTCAAGAGTGTAAGTCTCTTGTCGATCCATCTTCTTACTTTACGAATAATTAATAACGGAAATGAGTTTCTCTTTTAAGTCCGCCTTTTAACCCTATCACATGGTATAATTATTCTAAGATGATATATATTATTAAAAATAAAATCGAATTGAATGATATTATCCATTGGTTAAATTTAATAAAACATGAGTTCCAGACTTATGTAATTGAATCAAAATGATGTTAAGAATTCTGTGAAATTAATTTAAAATACAAAGTATTAAAATATTTCGTTTATTTTATGATATATAATAATAATAATAATAGGCTTAGCGAACCCGAAGGTTCGATGCCGATAATACCACCAAATCCCACTCGTCCAATGTTCAACGCAATCCTCAAATCGACGCTTCGGCTACCTTTCGGACGCCTACCAGTCAGATCAGCGAATACCAACTTTCTCGGAATCCGCTCCTCACCGAGCCCAACAACTTTACTCGCCTATTTAAGCCTCCGCGATGCTATTAACTCAATTATATTCACAGGATACAAGTTCCGCAATTCCGCGTTGAGCAACCTTCTCTACTCCCCAATGGCCTCATCTCTCATCGGACCAAATATTTTACGTAGTACCTTATTTTCGAAAACCTTAAGCCGTTGTTCATCCTTCAAAGTAAGCAGCCACGTTTCACATCCGTAAAGAACCGTCAGAATAATAATAGTTTTGTAAATTCGAACCTTTAAGTTTTTTAGATATAAGCCGTGAACTAAGTAACTTTGCTACTAAATAATAACACGAATTTCCCACCTTTACCCGGGACTTTATTTTTCTCTGGATTTCATTTTTTTCTTGTTATCACTGAACCTAAATACTTGAATTTCTCTACGTGTTCAAAAGTATGCCCTGATACATGAATATCACCAAGATCGTCACCGTTTCTGCTACTATTCATATATTTCGTCTGATCGGTATTTCATTCGAGTCCTATTTCTTTAATGGTTTTTATTAACACACTTGTATTTAGTTGTATGGTTTCCGTGTCTTCACCTAGCAGTACCACATCATCGGCATACCCCTAAACCGGAATCTTGTCACGCATATTTAAACCTTTTTCGATACACATCACCTTTTCTATAACATATTCAATGTTTCAAACCCAATCGCACCTCAAATCTCTTGGAGTAATTATGACCGATTCTAACTTTATGGAATGTTTCTGACAAACACATTTCTACAAGGTTTACTAACTTTCTAGGTATTCCCTGTTCAATCATGATGTTTTATAGCTTCTGACGGTCTATTGGATCATAAGCCTTTGGATCATATATATATATATATATATATATATATATATATATATATATATATATATATATATATATATATATATACATCCTTATTTTGCATTTTATGCAAAAAGTATGTACTTTGCTCACAATTTTTACTTAGGTCTCTATCTACTTTTCTCAATACATTTTTCACGGGCCAATTCATGCATTTTCTTTTTTTACGTTAGTTTTAGTGAGCTGATAATAATAATAAGCTTTTAAAACTATTCATTAACTGTCACATCATAATTTTCAAATGCAAACATGTTTAATTGCGAGTTGTTAAAATCCATATAACCGACCTGTTTATAAACCCAGCAGATGACAATGATTTTCTGAATTGACATCAATCCATGAATTATTATCTGTCAATAATTTTTGAATTTTCAGCAATAATGATTAAACGATTATAATTGATCACTTTTATAATTAAAAGCTTTATACTATGTCGAATATTGCACAAGTATGTGAAGTATATTAGCTCAGAAATTCATAATGCGAAGTCGTGATCAAAGGGTATAAGAAGCGAAAAGTTGAGAGCCACTATTATTTGGTGTAAGCTGGAGTTTACGAAATAGCAAAAAGCTTTTAGGCAAAAGTACAAAGCTTTTCCATGATTCTGAAGGTCACATGCATTCTAATAAAGGAAATTCCATCTTCAGAAAGGATTTCGTAATTTTGTTCCCAGATAATTTACTCTAGTTATCAAGCACTGCAGAAATTCCAAAACAATAATAAGAAATTGTTTCAATAAAATTCATTTTTAATGCCTAGTTGTTTTCGAACAAAGCGATTTGACACTTATTTATTCTTTGATTCCAGCCTTGGAGCATTTATAAAGTTTGTAACCAAAAATTAAAGAAAAAAAACCTGGCGGCTGAGCCTGGTCTAGGCCTAATCAACGCCTTGTACAGTCGCTGGATGTGAAAAAGCACTATTCTCTATAAGCATTGAATCAAAGACCCTTCATTAGTTGTAGAGGTACTCGTTGTGTTTTATTTTCTGTTTTCTTTTTTTATAGATGGTTTTATACGTCACAAAATAAGAGGCATTTAAAAATTTGTGAAGGATTTTTAATTTTTCGGTTGAATGTCCTTTATCCAAAAAGACCTTATATTAATAAAAAAAATAAATCTGATGATGCAATTAGAATTTTAGACGCCCGAAAAGGACTAATTTACTATTTACTATTTACTATATATAGGGGGCGGGGTAGCTGAGCGGGTTAGCGCGCGTTGCTTTGAACGCGCGTTGCCTAGCAACACAGAGGACCGATTAATTTGAAACCCAAAAAATTACGAGTTCGAGACTCGGTGCTGTGGGGGACTTTTATTTCAGCATTTATCCCCCGCCCTCGCCCCCTGGCCCGAGAAACCCCGTATAGCCTTCAAAGGCGAGGTAGAGGAGAACAAAAAAAAAAAAAAAAAAAAAAAAAAAAAAACTAAATTAGAATACCATTAACATTACTAGAAATGATAGGAGAGATAAAAAAGTTTAATTTTGAATTATAAGTGGATCATTTTTATTAATGAACAATGAATAATAAAAGCGGTCAAGAATAATTATATATGCATATCATAAAATAACAACTTTATATCGATTTTAAAAAGGCTTATGATCCAATAGACCGTCAGAAGCTATAAAACATCATGATTGAACAGGGAATACCTAGAAAGTTAGTAAACCTTGTAGAAATGTGTTTGTCAGAAACATTCCATAAAGTTAGAATCGGTCATAATTACTCCAAGACTCAAATCTCTTGGAGTAATTATGACCGATAGTAAAATTAGAGTAATAATTGTGAACAAAGTACATACTTTTTGCATAAAATGCAAAATAAGGATGTATATATATATATATATATATATATATATATATATATATATAAAATATATATATATATATATATATACATAGCTTTTTTATTGTTATAGATTTATCATCGTCTATTGTTTGTTAATTCATTTAAATTTACTCTTATGCTACTGTGGGAGTCCTGAAATTTTCACATTAAGGTTTAATAGGATAGGGATCTTTAATGAGTAAGCCTGACATCGGCTTGGGATGACATTCTATTTCCAATGCAATGGACGGTTTAACCAAGGATTAATTACACTATTTAAAAATTTCTAGTGCCATCTACTGAGTTTGAACTTGTGACCTTGATCTTTGGAAGTTGTTGTGCTGGCTTAAACCACAGGTGGTTTCTTTCCCTCGAATCAAAAATGATTTTATTTATTATATAATAACCAACTATATATTTGTTTTCTGATACATATGAAATACCTTGAAATAGTTTGGATAGATAGAAATAATTGTGATCATTATCAGTCCCCAATTATAGTCCAAGTTATTAATTCTGAAATTTATAAATAATCATTGTATTTATTTTTTATTATTAACTTATCCTTTAGCTGTACATATATCTTAGGTTATGATTGTTTTCTCATTCATAACAGTTTTATTCTTCTTTCTTAGGTAAGACATTTTAAAACTTCTCTATATCAACAAAATTGGTAAGGTTTCAAGTTAATGTGAGTATTTTTATTATTTCCCATTATAATATTGCTTCAATATTTTTGCAGTATTTCAGAAAATCGTTTTTCAAATATACAATTGTATAGATCTATTAAGAGTTATAAGTTTTTATTTGATAGTTAATCATTTGTCTAACCAAATAAAAGCATAATCATTTTAATCTGAGCAGTGTTACCAAAGGTACAAAATATATAACAAAAATCTGGTGCGGGCAACACACGACTTTCACTTACCTCCATTTTTAAAATCAATGAAAGAATTTTGAAATACATTTAAAGATAAAAATATGTGAAACTATTAAAGAATTAATCAAATTAAATTTATATAGAAACATGCGTTTTATTAAAAATTATATTGTATTATTATCTAAAATAATTTGTTCTATCTGCTTTTCATCACTCTTTATTAACTTTTACAAGCTCTTGTTATTAGATAATATTTTTTTTTCTAAAATCTTAGGCTTTCCAACGGTATATTATAAGTGTATATTACTGTTGCTATGTTAAAAATAAAAAAAAATTGCATTAAACAAATAATTTTTCAGTTTTCTCGTTTAGCTCTTTTTTAAATTCGCATATTTAGCTGTTATTTATCAATGCTAACAAGATAATTTGGTTATTTTAATGGAATCTAAAAAAAATGAAAGGTACTTTAGGGGAAGAAAATTTAATATATCGGCATTCAAGCCCTGTCAGACCATTTTAATCAGTATAAAACCTACATGACGTTTAATCCTATTAAATTTTACATCGATATAGCGAGTTTAATCAAAATCGCCAGAACCATTTTAGAGAAAAAGTGCAAAATGCGTGGTATAAAGTGGCTCTTCTAGTAAGATCTTTTTAATGATTTTAACTAGCTAGAAATATTTTGAATTTTAGAAAATTATAGATTTTTTTAAAAATATGAAATCCCGGTTTTTCTCAAGTGGAAAAATTCATCTTACAAATGGTATTAGTTTTATATTTACGATTCATGTTCACAACGAATAGGTTTTAATTTACTGAGTAATTATGAGTTACCCTATTTTAATTATTTTTGTCGTTTACAGATTTTGGCAGACGATTAAGATATTCCATTTAATAATAACAGTTAATTTTTTTATCATAACATCAGTAGAAAGAGTAACTGATTGACTGTTCATTAAGCTACATGTATGATGGTTACACTTATCATAAGGATAAAAATTAAAACAAAGTTAAAAATTAGCTAGTCAAGCCGTGCATTACATGTAGTTTTTAAATTTCAATTTTTATTAAGTATTATTACAATCTGTATCAATTTGGACATCAATAATGGTAGTAAAAGATAACATACATACTACATTCATACAATATTTACACATAAATAAAATTACAATAAAATATATATACAATAATAAATAAATAAAATGGTAACAAAGTCTATAAATCACTCATACCTATATACACGTCACACATACATCACATTGAGTGGAGAATCTAGCCAGTGCTAGAACTCCAATATATACATATTTACAAGAGGTCGCGGGGCCACTGCCGTTCAACCTTCTAGGTGGGTTGTATGAATGAGTGAAGCTAGATAGGGATTGAGCTAGAGGATTAGGATGATAAATGAGGTTCTAATGGAATTTGGAAAATTTGGATGGAATTAGGTCTGAAATAGATGGAACATTAAGGGCGTGGTGCAAGATATAGTTGGAGACATAATAAGAGCATTTACTATTGTACGGAGGACTTTGGATTGAAAGGATTGAATGCGTTTGATGTTAGTACGTTTAGCTGTCCCCCACAGTTTAAGTCCGTAGGTCCAGATGGGCTTGTAGATTAATAATTTATTGTCAACTGTAAGTTCAGATTTTCTGTTGAATAGTCGGTATAGCTGTTCGAATCGTCGGTTGAGTTCTTGTCTTTTAAGTCTTGGATGTCTACCGACTCTCTTATTCAAAATATTCTATTATCACTGCAGTCCACAATAGTTTCCAATAATTCAGTTTTTTTCGTCTGGGTACCGAGCCACTGCGGTATAGTTGGCAATGAACTCGCATATCGTGCAGCCAAAGAAGCAATAACAGATGGCATTCCCTTTGCTGGGGTTCCTGTGGCGACTATGTTTCTATCATCAAGCAGCGGATTCGGTCGAAGTGGGGAAACATTTGGCATGACACTGCTGACAACAAATTAAGTGAAATAAGAAGGGACATCTCCCATTGGCATTCGTCCCTACGACAAAAGCGAAGGGAAGAGGTTATCCTGGCGCGCCTGCGTATTGGACACACCCGACTAACTCACGGACATCTCATGGCACGGGAACCTCCTACGGACTGCCCAACATGCGGTTGCCCAATATCTGTTAAACACATTTTGACAGAGTGTAGGGCTTATGATACTCACAGAGCACATATTGCAATTGACACTGACTTACCAACCGTTTTACAAGACAACATACAGACAACTGCAAAACTTTTTGACTTCCTACGACAGACTGACTTGTACAATAGACTATAATATTTAATCCGTTTATAAAAAGTGATTTAAGGCGAAAATAACCCAAGTGGTTTAAGCCTACAAAAAAAAAAAAATAAATAAATAAAATAAAAAAAAATAAATAAAAAAATAACTTGTATGTGGGTTCCATGTTAATCTTATGTCTAATAGTAAGCCTAGATACCGGACTGTATCTGAGAGAGGAATTGGTAATGAGTTGAAATAACCTGGCGGACAGGATTTTCGTCTAAGAGTGAAGGTTATGTGTTTACACTCGGCTTCGTTCACCTTTGCACGCCAGTTATTACACCTGTGTTCGATTAGGAAAAGGTGTCTCTGAAGGTTTAAGGATGCTGTTTCAGGATTGGGACTGGATGATAGGATGGCGGTGTCGTCTGCAAAAGTTGCCAGAAAGGTATCAGGATGTGTAGGAATATTAGCTGTGTAAAGGATGTAGAGGACGATGTAGTAATGTTTATTAATTATAATGTTAACAAATTATCAATATAATTATATTAATACAAAATGTTAATTTAATTTTTTTTTCGGTTTATGGTTAAGAGTTCGTGTAAAATCTTGTTTTTTAATATGTGAATATTTTATTATGTCTCTTCACTGTGATAACTTTATTATTGCTAGAACATTAAATAAATAATTTTTACTAATATTGTGAATTATAACACATACTCTCTTAACTTAAAGAAAATTTAGTGATGAGCCGAAAGAGTACAAAAACAGCATATTTTATTATTTATGACAGATTAATGTTGTTTCATTATTTAAAGCAATGGTATTGATTTTGCCTTAAGGTCTGGTGATCCATAGATTTCTTGGAACAAATCTATAAATTGATTTTAAATTAATATGAATAGAAATTTAATGTAACTCTCTGTGGCTCGTTGGACAAATTTCGTGATTAGCGAATGAAGATTGATGACATGAAGGGGTTGACAAATGATCGAGGGCTAAAATCGTGTGAAGAGATTGTAATGATTAATGGACCATAATTCCTAACAAATACTTACTTATGTTTGGGCGTTTAAATCAAGGTTCATTAAATGGACTGTTTTTTAAGATTCGTTAATAGCACGTCGCACAGTGGGGAGAAACAAAGAATTATCGGACATTTTAGTGTTATGGCCAGACAGATCTTCGTGTGAAAAAAAGGTTAAAAGTAGACCCTCGTTTTTTTTTTTTTTTTTTTTTTTTTAACGATGAATCGATTTCTGAATTCATATTTTAATTTCGATGTACAGGGTGGTCCAGAAGACACTTTTTTTTTTTTTTTTTAATTAGGACCCTATGATTTGACGTAGTGAATTGATTATACACTCTATATTCAGAAAATTTTAATTAGGACACTTTTTTCATAGGAGCAACCGTAAATAAGGATTACGGGGTTTTTTAGCAAACCAAAACCAACTTTTTCCATATGAGAGGAGTAGGTACCTTTAATTGACAATACAAAAACATGAACGAAGTCTAAAAAATTTTTTATTCAAAATATTGTAATTAGTTATTTTTACTAATTGTGTTTGTACATAATTATGTATTACAAAAGAAATATTTTTTTAATTATCTATAGTAATGTTGGTTTAGTCAAATATAAAAAAAAAAATCTGGTGCGGGCAACACACGACTTTCACTTACCTCGATTTTTAAAATCAATGAAAGAATTTTCAAATACAGTTAGAGATAAAAATACGTGAAACTATTAAGGAATTAATCAAATTGAATTTATATATTAACATGTGTTTTATTAAAAAATCTATTATATTATTATCTAAAATAATCAGTTAGTTTTATCTTCTTCTCATCACTCTCTATTAACTTCTAAATGCTTGTGTATGAGATGATATTTTTTCTAAAATCTTTAGCTTTCCAACGGTATATCATACATGTATATTACTGCTCTTATGTTCAAAAACGAAAAATTTCATTAAAAATATATTTTTTCTGTTTTCTCCTTTAGTTGGGTATCGAATTTATTCAATTTATATATTTACCTGTTTTTCATCAGCGCTAACAAGATAATCTAGTTATTATTATTGAATCTAAAAAAATTAAAGGTACTTTAGAGGAAGAAAATTTAAAATATCAGCATTTAAGCCCTGTCAGACCATTTTTATCCAAATAAAACCTACATGATATTAAAGCCCATTTAATTTTACATCGATATAGCGAGTTTAATCAAAATCGTCGGAACCGTTTTTGAGAAAATCGAAAAAAGGTGCAAAATGCATGGTATAAAGTGCCTCTTCTGGTAACCTCATTTTGATGAAAAAAGTTTTGTCACGTCTCGGGCGTATAGTTGTCTTAAACATGAAATTTCAGTTTCATAGGACTTACCGTTTCCGCCCGGGAGTTACCACACACACACACACACACACACACACACAGACCTTTTTGCGGGACTTGGTTATTTGGACTCAGGGGACCCTAAAACGTGTATTTCCGTTGAAAACTGGAATTCGAAAATTTTCACGATCGCAATACTTTCCTTACTATATATAGTAAGTGAAAGTAAAAGTCAGAAAAAATTAATTTATTAACAAATTTAGAGCATCAGGTGGTATTTTTCCCCCCGTTTTATGAGAATCAAAGACGATAATTCTTTCATAAAGTATAAACAAACATTTAAAACAGAGATACTGGAATTAATTGGGACAAAATTTTTAAAAAAAGTAAGAGCTAAAAGGAAAAAAAAAATCTCGTTAACCGGCACGAGCCCGCAGGTAATTATTAATGTAAAATAAGCCATAAACCTTCTAGTTAATTTCTGTGGTGGTAGATTTCTGGGCGATTCTCGTGAAAGTTTTAATTTTTTAAAATGTTTTTTGTTAATAAAAACTTTAAGAATATATGTCATTTCAAGCTGCATAAACTTAAATAATAATAATAAAGGTAAATAATGAATAAAGAGATGGAATAGAGATGAATCATTCATTTTGGTTCGTCAAAAGAGTTGTGGTAATTATTTTTAAAAAGTATGTTTTCCATACACGGTCGTTTTAATAAGATATCTTAGGTGGAAACTTTTAATTAAATAAAAAACAACTGATGATGGAAAATGATAATAGATACTAAAAGAAACAGCTTAACCAAAAACATATGAGGAAATTCGAAATTTCAGATATTGGTTCTATGGCCATCGAATGCATAGGCTCGCCCCACTGTGCGTCGAGGCGGTCTCATGTATCCCATCTTTATACCGAATCAAAATGGCTTTTCCCCATACCCGTAAGCAATATTTCCTTGGATCCTTCCTTTACCAAACCATCAAATCACAACTTCCTCCCTATATATATATAATCTCCTGCAGTTCAAACCCTCAATTCATCCACTAGGGACGAGATCCCGTATGTCCAACCTTGATATCCCTTTCCACAGAACAAAAACATATGGATGCTCCTTTCTGGCCCATTCCACTAGTTTCAAACATCCGTCATGCTACATCTTTATTTTTTTTTTTAAATATAATTCTTGGCCTATTCTTTTACATTAATTGAGACGTTGATTTCCAAAAGGTACTAAAGGACATTTTTTACGAAATTGATTTTTTTACATATTTGTATTCTCATCATTTAGTTTTATCTAAATATTCTATTTGATGTTATCTAATGAATTCTCAAGTCCTTAAAAAACACGATTTAGAAATGCGGTCATTTTCTAAAAGTACTAATTACACATTTATTTTCGTTCCAAATCATTCTAAAAAAATTCATTTCATAACTTTAATATGATATTATTATTATAGTAAAAAAATAATTCTAAATTTTAAGGCAAAAAGACCCAAATTAGCTAGTTTAATAATATAGTAATGAGAGATTTTCGCGCTTCCTGTAAAATTTCCTAGAATGGATACAGTACCTTTTGGAAATCAACGTCTCAATTCTTGGCCAGTTAAAGATCCTTTATTATTTCAAATCTTATGTTATTCTTATAAGACAAATAATATATATTTTATTGCAATTTTATGTAATATTTCTGTGTAAATATTGTATGAATGTAGTATGTATGTTATCTATCACCACTATTATTGATGTCCAAATTGAGACAGATTGTAATAATACTCAATACAAATTGTTCTTAAAGTGAAGAAGACAAAGTATCAAAATAATGTAAATATTTATTTATTTTTCTTCTCTTTATTATACAATACATTTAAACTCACTCATTTTTCATTTTGTTTTTTCTGAGGATTGTTTAATACTATAATTAGGATTTATTTTTTATTCTGTGTATATATTCATCCATATATCCTGTAATCCAGGCATGTTGTATATTATATACCGTACAAAACTGTTGTTCTTAAAGGACCCAATCCCAGAATAAAAATTAGGTAGTATTGTAAATAATGCTTAATATATGGAAATTGATTTTTATCCTAGATACAAGTGAAGTATAAGTAAAAAGTATTAGTAAAATATACTTTAATATTGTCCGTTTCTGTTCCTTTAATTCTATACATGGGCTTAATGTGGAGAGTCTGTGGATTTGTGGCTATCGCGTATTAATAGACTCATATTTAAAATTTATCAATGATTTTGAAGAAAAATAAAAATAAACGGACGAATATAGCTATAAATTTATATATCTCAAAACCACTTAATCGTTTTAATTTTAACCTTCACTTGCCTATATATAAAATATAAAGTAAGGGAAAGTATTGCGATCGTGAAAATTTTCGAGCTCTGATTTACAACGGAAATACAAGTTTTAGGTTCCCCTGAATCTAAACGAAAAGCGCGAAATCGAAAAGTCCTATTTAACTGACATTTCATATTTAAGATATTTATATGCCCGAGATGTTACAGAAACTTTTTCATTAAAATCAGCTAACCAGAGCCACTTCATACCATGCATTTAGCAACTTTTTACGATTTTCTTAAAAACGGCTCTATCGATTTTTATCAACCTCGCGATATCATTGTAAAATTTAATGGGATTTAATATCATGTAGGTTTCATTCTAATTGAAATAGTCTGACTGGGCTTAAAAGCTATATTTTAAAATGTCTTCTATTTATATTTAATATCATGTAGGTTTCATTCTAATTGAAATAGTCTAACTGGGCTTAAAAGCTTATATTTTAAAATGTCTTCTATTTATATTTAATATCATGTAGGTTTTTATTCTAATTGAAATAGTCTAACTGGGCTTAAAAGCTTATATTTTAAAATGTCTTCTATTTATATTTAATATCATGTAGGTTTCATTCTAATTGAAATAGTCTAACTGGGCTTAAAAGCTTATATTTTAAAATGTCTTCTATTTATATTTAATATCATGTAGGTTTCATTCTAATTGAAATAGTCTAACTGGGCTTAAAAGCTTATATTTTAAAATGTCTTCTATTTATATTTAATATCATGTAGGTTTCATTCTAATTGAAATAGTCTAACTGGCTTAAAAGCTTATATTTTAAAATGTCTTCTATTTATATTTAATATCATGTAGGTTTCATTCTAATTGAAATAGTCTAACTGGGCTTAAAAGCTTATATTTTAAAATGTCTTCTATTTATATTTAATATCATGTAGGTTTCATTCTAATTGAAATAGTCTAACTGGGCTTAAAAGCTTATATTTTAAATGTCTTCTATTTATATTTAATATCATGTAGGTTTCATTCTAATTGAAATAGTCTAATGGGCTTAAAAGCTTATATTTTAAAATGTCTTCTATTTATATTTAATATCATGTAGGTTTCATTCTAATTGAAATAGTCTAACTGGGCTTAAAAGCTTATATTTTAAAATGTCTTCTATTTATATTTAATATCATGTAGGTTTCATTCTAATTGAAATAGTCTAACTGGGCTTAAAAGCTTATATTTTAAAATGTCTTCTATTTATATTTAATATCATGTAGGTTTCATTCTAATTGAAATAGTCTAACTGGGCTTAAAAGCTTATATTTTAAAATGTCTTCTATTTATATTTAATATCATGTAGGTTTCATTCTAATTGAAATAGTCTAACTGGGCTTAAAAGCTTATATTTTAAAATGTCTTCTATTTATATTTAATATCATGTAGGTTTCATTCTAATTGAAATAGTCTAACTGGGCTTAAAAGCTTATATTTTAAAATGTCTTCTATTTATATTTAATATCATGTAGGTTTCATTCTAATTGAATAGTCTAACTGGGCTTAAAAGCTTATATTTTAAAATGTCTTCTATTTATATTTAATATCATGTAGGTTTCATTCTAATTGAAATAGTCTAACTGGGCTTAAAAGCTTATATTTTAAAATTTCTTCTATTTATATGATCTTGTAATCATTTATGTAAAACAGGTAAATATATAAGATGAGTAATTTTATATCCAACTAAATGATAAAACTGCAAACATGTTTTTTAAACTTTTTTGTTTTGGGCATAAGAACAGAAATATACATGTGTAATATACCGTTGGAAAGCTAAAGATTTTAGAAATAAATATTATCTTATACACAAGCTTATAAAAGGTAATAAAGAGTGATGAAAAGCGATAAATCTAACTGATTGTTTTAGATAGTAATATACGTTAATATATTTTTTATAAAAAAAATGTTTCTATATAAATTAAATTTAATTAATTATTTATTAGTTCACTCATTTTCATCTCTTACTGTATTTGAAAATTCTTTAATCGATTTTTACAACGGAAGTCTAAAAATCCAGTTTTTTTATTTAAATGTGACAATAATGAAATAAGTTCACAGCTTAGTTCTAATCTAAATAAATAATAAAGCTAATTAATTAGGAGTTACATATTGTTAAAAAGTTTAGTAAGTTTTTGCGTAAATCCCTATAATACGATTCAAAAGAATTGCTCACTTGAATAGGTTGGTTTGCTTAAAAAAAAAAAAAAATAATCTAAGTATTTTTAATTTATTAAAGCCAAATTTATTGAATTTGAACAATATAACAATAGTTCAAAAGTCTGTTAAAATAAAACGAAACTGTGTAAAGAAGAAAGTACTTTCAAGATTTACTTAAGCTAAAACTGAAATTAAAATAAAGAATTATCAAACTTAGTTACAATTAATAATTACAAATTACACAAATAATATATATTTTTTCAAAATATATGTAACCTACATGAAGTATTATCATCAAAGTGTTTTTTTGATTAATATTTTTCTTTGTATAGATTTCATTTTCAAAGGGAGGAAAAGATAATGTCGAGATTCTTCTTCTTCTTCCTGTGGCGCGACAGGCCGTGTCGTCCCTGGGACTCGCGGTGTAATCTCCTGGAAGATCACACTCGCGTTTCTCGATGCATATTGTAGTGTAGGGTCATCACTTCCTACGCTTAATTTTGTGAGTGGCCATCGTTTGGCTGACGGGTCTCAAATATCCGCGGGGAGGCTGTGAGTGAATCCCCATTTAATTACATCCTTATAAAAGCCCCGTCGGGACTGGGATTCGAACTCACAACCTGTAGAATGAGGGACTAACGCGCTAGCCACTAATCCACGGGCTCACCAATATCGAGATTATAAAAAAAAAAAAAAAAAATTAAACAAAGAATATTTCTGTAAGCACCGAGAATATATGGGCATTATTCTAGAACAAGCTGAATATACATTATACATAAATGTTTGTGTGTGCGTATTTATGTCTGTGTGTGTAAGTATAAACAAACAAAAAAAAAATCTATTAAACGCTGAAGAAGGATAATTTCTTTCAAAATTAAAAAGAAAAAAAAAAAATATGAGTAAAATATGTCATAATAATTTATACTGCTCTAAATGTTTTAACACTTAAATTTGAAAGATTGTTGCTTCAAAGTATGCCACATTTTAAATATAATTCAGTTAAAAGAAACGGTGCTAAATTTAATATAAAAACATTTTTATATATATATATTTTCTGATGTTATAGGATAAAATTAATTTTTGAAGAAAGGGGAAAATTCCCACCCTTTTTCCTTATTTCCTTAAATAATGTTGAAATTAAAATGCTTTCTAAGAATTATTTATGATTTATGGACATTTACATTATTACAATATTATAAGGGCTTCCTCTACTATTTCTGAGAACAATATTAATATAAAAATAAAAACAACAGATAAAAAAATAATTGTTTTAAACAAAACATTAAATTCGTTGTCAGATATCCAGCCCGTATTCGTTTGACCTCTTCAGCCTCCGTTCTGGAGTAGGTTCAAGGGTCATCGTTGAATTATGTGTCACTGACTGTCTCGACAATTTCAAAAGGCTTTAGATGGAGCGTTTTTTAACGTTTTTTGTTTATTCTTTTCATTCTTTCTTTATGCTAATGCATGGTAAATTTTGGAGTATTTAATTTTTGGAAATATGAGAGCCCGTAGGTGTGCGGCTCACACGCGATACACCGCGTCAAAGGAATTAGAATCCCAACCAATCATGAAGACTTTACTATAATATAATTAAATACAATATAATTAAATGGGAATTTATTCCTAGATTCCAGATATGTGAGGCCCGCCAATCAACTGTTGGCCACTCACAAAAGAGGCATAGTGTGTAATGACCCTTTTCTATGACTTTTCATCAAGAATTCCAAGAATTCACACTGCCTCTTGAAAACAAAATTCAAAATCCTTTAATACAAAAAATTAAACATATTGAATTTCTTCTAAATATTTCAGAGATGTTGCAATTCAGTTAAAAAAGAATTTCAAATATATTAGGAAATATTTTCAGGTTCAACTGTGCTTTAGGGGCTGACTCGCAGTTCGAACCCATCAGATGGATTTCCATATTGTATTTATTATATTTCTAGGAATTAGGATTTCTTAAATAATTAAAAAACTCAATGGTGGCTCCAATCATGTTCGATGTCAGATAATCGTTAAAGATCACTATCCTAATATAAACTAGATGGAAAAATTTAGGAATCCAATTGTAGCATCAATGCCAATATAAATTGACTTTTAATTATTAAAATATCAAAAGAAATGTTTTAAACTAAAAAGAAAACCGGGGAGCTCGTGGCTGAGTGGCTAGCGCGCTAGTCGGTCACGCTAGAGGTTGTGAGTTAGAACCCTAGTCCTGGCTTGACTTTTTCAAGCATTTAATTAAGAGGGATTCACTCACAAATTCTCCGCGGGGTATGTGAGACCGGTCAGCCTACTGGTGGTCACTCACAAAATTAGGAGTGGTGACCCAAGACTATAAAATCATCGAGAAACGTGATTGTAATCTCCCAGGAGACTACACCGTGAAGCCAAGGGCCTACACGTCCTATCGGGCTACTGATTAATTATAATAATAAAAAGAAAATCAATCATATGACATTTATGGTATGTAGGTGTTAAGCTTTCTTTCCATGAACATGATTTGTTTAATGTATGTATATAATATCTCTGTAACTCATTTTTAACAGTGCCTAATTCACTCTGTAACTCATTTTTAACAATACCTAATTCTGTTTTAAAAGTTGCAGACAACTTACTTAAATCAGTTTCAAACGTAATCTCGTCTGGATTTTCTCCTGAATCAACAAAAAATTGACGCAAGCGTTGTTGCAGTACTGCTTTAGTTCCAGAAGTATCCAGATCTCATTCTTCCAACTCCCGTCTTAAGTCTGCAACTTTTAAATCATCCAATCTAACACTTTGAGAAGTCATTTTCCACACAGTAGCCCAATAGTTACTAAAGTAAGACAATTAAAATTATAACAATTAAACAATGATCCCACTTCTGACACCAAATTGTTACGGGCTACGGGGTGTAAGAAATGAATTACTTGAATTTACGAATTACAAATATTTATTAAATACAGAAAGCACAAATACAAAGGGATTACTAACCACTATACTTACAATAATAATTAAATTACTAGCTTAACTACTAAACAGTCTACATATAAAATCAGGTATTCCAAACAAATAAACTATTTACGTAAATTTATACAATCCGCTAGACTTATTCTAAAACTTACAACTATAAATTATATATAAACTACAGTCTTCTAATTTCCCACTGACCGGTTATCACAATACTGACACACAGTTTCACTACACTGTCACACTGTCACTGTTCACTGATACATCCACTTTAGCAAGATAAAGACTGCCTCCTCAGGCGTAGTGGACCGGTATTTGTACCATAACAGAAGAGCCTAGACACGGCAGGTAGGCAGGTATACCCAGGGGTGGATGGGCCGTTCTAGGTCCTTCGAGGACCGTCCATGTCCAGAAGTCTCTAGCCATACCCGGACCCCTCAAGGCGTGGTTTACCTGTCATTGTCTGGACCTTAACAATATAATAAACATTTATATAATGGGTTGTAAAATAAGTTCGTTTTTTATTTTACGGCTGATTTCGATAAAACTTATCATATTTAATATAGGGGACCCATTTTGATTTATTACATATTGCTATATCTTTCAGATTTTTTTTTTTTTGGATTTAGTCATCATCATCAGTTGAAGGACGACCAAAGCGCTTTGTGTCTTCCATGACCATATAAATTTTCGGTCATGACCGAGCAAACTACTTACGGACGGTGCTTTCTCCTAAGGCATCATGGCCGTACACAATGAATAATTTTTAACAGCCTGCGCAGCAGATATTCATTTTCGTAAATAAAAAAATTTTAAACGAGAAAAACATTTTTTTTTATCTTCCATTTTCAGCAATAAAAAAACTTAATAATGAGAAATCTCGGGTGAAACTGATTCACAAAAGCACCTTAACTAATCTTTTTATTTTCGAATATATAAACATGATTTTATAAAAACAGATAGGATTGAACTGAAATATTGAAAAAACGCTGCGAACTTCTTTTACAACTTAACGTATATAAAATTTCGAAAATGATAATTTTTTAGAAAATAATCTTTAACATCTTCCCCGAGGTAGTAAGTAGATCGAGAGGTTGAGAGATATTCCTTCCGTTCAGATTGGCACCATCTCTAGGGACTCAGGCTTTAACGGTCTGGTGGCTACCATCAGGGATTTACTGTTATCCAGGTGGGATCGAGAAAATATATTTATTTTTAACTTTATTCTAAACAGGTTTTTTTAGCTTGATAAATATAATACAAATAATAAAAATATAATGATAATATATTTTACGTAAAACATGTGTAGCAATCAGGTAAAATGTTGGTTTCGGTATTTCTCCCATACAGGAAAAAATGATTGATAGATATGTATATGCATAATTTACCGTTTTCTCCAGTCAAAGAGGTAAATGGATAAAGTAAAAAATGTCAAGAAAGAAAGAAATAATGCACTAAAAATATTTATTTTTAATCATTTATGTTCATTCACACATTGGTCAATTGTTAACTTTTTATATGCTAATCAATATTGATCCAAAACATTATTACATAGTGTTAGTATATATAATACATAGTAGTTAGTGTATTTTAGAGTGTTAGTAGTATGAGCACTTGTTTTCAGTATCAAGATAACTGTGACCTGTTTTTCAATAATCAATCTCTTTATTTTACATTGGTATTTATTTATTCAGAAATAATACAATATGTCGCACTCCGAACAATAATCATTAAACCTATAAGAAATAGTTCTTACATATATTTTATATTCTAACTTGTGTTTTATAATTTTTTTTTGTATTATTAAAATACATGTTTTATTTACTATAAAATCAATGAATTTAAAATAATAAATATGTATGTATTTTAAAAAATTTCACCAACAAATTAAAAGGGAGCAGAGATCTTTAAAATTGAACATAATTTTATCAAAAAGATCCTACACATTATCATTATTTTCTCCGACACTACAAGCATTAATACTAAATTATATCGCAATCTTTTGTTTATTAAAAAAAAAGGAATTTTAAGGAATTGCGCATAAAGTAAGCCAGTATACCAATGATATATATATATATATAAACTTAAGTTCAGCCGAGAAAATTATAATAAAAAAAAGGAAATTAGGGAGGAGAAACAACACTTACGCTTGCTAGATAACAACTGATTTATTTGTCCTTTTAATCCTCTTTTTATACTTTATCACATGTTTACATTTACAGGAAATAGGATTAAGCTCTATATTGGTAGTTATCTCATGTTAACTCCCCCCTGCCAGTTTACGAACACTCCTCGTAAACTCTACAAGGGGAAAAACATAAAATAAAAAAATACAAAAATATCAAAATAAAAGTACATACCCGACAATACTGCGAACTTACAAACTAGAAACCTTACAAAATAGTAAACTTACAAACTAGGTAAAACCGAAAACAAAAAACGAAAAACAAAAAGCCTCGAAAACCAAAAGAAAACACTCACTTGAGATTCTGAAAAACTAACAGAAAGAAGAAAAAAAAAAAAAAAAACACTCGGAAGAAAACTCAACAAAAGTATCCAATACTCAGAAAACGGACATCAGACTCCCTTGGGAGGGGCCACAGAAACAGAGGATACCTAGGTGCGATCAACTGCAGAAGGGCCTTCCCTCGCAGGGAGTTTAAACTGTTCGATATGAACCGTCCGCCTCTTCCGGGGATCCGCTAAACACTGAATGGTGACAACATTATGTTCGCGAATAACCACCACCCGAAACGGGCCCTCATACCGAGCAACTTCCTTACTCCGATTCGAACCGATCCTATGATACACGATAGAACCGATGCGAAGATCCTCCATCCGATCGCGAACGCGAAGGTTGTCCGTGGCTACACGGCGACTCTTCTCCGCCACCAACTTCCCGCGCACCTTCCCCCAAACCTTGACGAGAGCCGCGCGGTTATTCACCGCAGAGAGCTTACTTATTCACCGGAAAGAGCTCCCTCCGCCGCTGTGTCCCCGTAATCCCTACCCCGATTTCGCAGGCCAAAAAGGATTTCAAATGGCGAAAATCCCGTCGCCGCATGGACTGAGTGGTTATACGCCGCCACGGCCCGAGGCATTGCTACATGGGGCTCCAATCCTTGATCCACCTGATACACCCGAAGATGGTCTCCAAGCGTACTGTGCAGCCGCTCAATGCCGCCTCGACTCTTGGGGTGCCCCGGGGGTCATTGCCTCCCGCACCTGACTGTTGTCAAACTCCCGACCCCCGTCCGAGGATATCCGATCCGGTACTCCATAAAACTGAAACCATGTCCGGAGGGCTCCTAAAACGGCTTCTGAGGAACGGTCCGGCACGAGAGAAGCCATGGCAACCTTGCTAAAAAGGTCTAACACCGTAACCCATTTGTAGCCCCGCCACGTAAACGTATCCACCTGTAAATGGCACAAAGGCGTATCAGAGGTGGGCGTAACCTCCTGTAACCCCCGCAGCGGATGGCGGTCATATTTTGTGACCTGGCAAACCTCGCAGGCCCCGACAACCTCTGCGATGGTCCGGCGCATCCCCCACCAAAAGTACCGACGCCGCAATGCCTGCAGGGTCTCGGGTTCCCTCCGATGATTGGTCTTTCCCTGGTGGTACGCCAGGGTGACCTCCCGCTGCCTTTCCGGGTTCGAAACCGGTTCGACCGACAACGTACAACGCACGAGCGTTCGATCAATCCCGATCTGCTCGCGAGTCCAGAGCCGCTTGATTTTTTCCCAAATCGTCGCGTTCCCGACGTACAGGAAGTACGTCTTTCCTGGCTTAGATGCGTCCTGGAGCGCCCTACAAATTTGGTCATCACGTACGCCAGGGCTCGACCAGATGGTAGTAATGCGGGACTTGCCGAATCTCGTGTATTCCAACTTTAATTGGCCTGATGTCCGAGTCTTCCACACAAAATCTGTCGCCGCTTGTCATTAATGATCTCCTCCCGCTCCGCTATGGTCCGTGTGTACCTTGAACCTCCGCCCAAACACGTAAGGACGAAAATGCTCTACCGCCCATACGATCCCCAAGAGTTCCCGCTCCAACGCACTGTATCTGCTTTCTGCCTCAGTGAGACGCCTACTTGCATACGCTACAGGGACGCTCCCCTTCGGGTCCGTCCTGGGAAAGTACGGCCCCCAGCGCATACTCACTTCCGTCGGTGGTTACTGAAAAAGGCCGGGTAAAGTCTAGGAATGCCAAGATAGGTTCCTCCTGCAACCGCGCCATGCACTGACGGATGTTTTCCTTCATGGCGGGTGTCACTACAACGGTCTGACCCTTCTTGAGGAGGTTATTGAGAGGAACTAGATACCGCGCCATATTCGGCACGAATCGCCTGTAATAATTAAGCGTACCTAACTGCCGTCGAATCCCCTTAACGTCCCGTGGTATCGCCATGTTCCGGATTGCCGCCACCATCTGGACATCCGGTTTCACACCCTCCTGGGATATCGTGTGGCCTAAAAAAATTATTTCCGACCTACCCAACAGCGAATTTTCTCCCGATAGTTTGAGTCCGAACTGCCTGATACGATCAAAAACGCTGCGCAGGTGAGTGATGTGTTCTTCCTCGGACCTACTAAAGATCAAGAGATCGTCCATGTATACCTGGCAGACCGCCTCATCGATCCCTCTATGAAATTCGTCCATCAGCCGCTGGAATGTGATGGGCGCGTTTTTCAAACCGTACGGCATTCGCGTGAACTCATAATGCCCGCGCTCGAATGAAAAGGCCGTCTTATGCCTATCTCTTGGGTGCATTTGAATTTGATGGTATCCGGCCTTCAGATCTAAAGTGCTAAACACCGTGGCCCCACTAAGACGGTCCAGGATGTCCTCGAACCGGGGTATGGGATATTTCTCGTCTACTGTGTTTTCATTCAGTTTCCGTAGTCCACAACCACCCTATATTTTTCCGGTCTCCCGTCGCCCACGCTCTTTTTCTTCACCGCCCATAGAGGGCTGTTATAAGGGGACGTACTATCGACGATTATTCCCTGACGCTTAAGTTCATCTAATTCCTCCCGTATGTGGCGACGTAACGCTTGCGGATATCGACGTTCCTTGACGTATGTCACTCGCACCTGTTTCAACGGGATTTCATGGGTAATTTTCCCAGTGACTCCCAATATACCCTCCTCCTGGAAGAAAATATCTTTATATTGACGGAAAAGGGTTTTCCTCCAATCTTCTGCCTGGTTTATTGCGCCTAATTAGCCTAACCCATCCCTCTGCGCCCATTTTCCCCTATACGACTTTTTCCCTATCCGTATCGCCCATTCGCTGCCCTTGCTCCTTATCCTGGTTCCAAATTTCCCTAATAAATCGCATCCTATTATCCCTCCATATTCCCGCGGCATACTCTCTACCACGTGAACCACTAATTTTTCTTTCTCCAGTCCCCACCGACTGAGTTCAATTTCTATTTCTCCTTCCACCCTACACGGGCCGCCCAGAGTAATGAGTCTACATTGGCAAACCTTCGGTATCCTCTTTTCTTTACATAGGCCCTCAATCATTTTCCCTGACATCACTGTGTGGGAGCTACCTGTGTCCACTAAACACCACGCTCCCCGCGCGACCCTTATTATAGGCAACCTACCGCACAACCCTCTAATATTATTCACCACAGCGCGGTTGCCTCTCTCCCCACATTCACCTCATTCATCATGACGTCTTCTGCTTCCAGCTGCTCCTCGACGCCCTTCGCTCCTCCTCACGCTCCCAGCTTTTCCTCAACGCCCTTCACTCCTCCTCACGCTCCTTACGTCTTCCTCTCTGCTGTCTCCTGGTTCGCTACTGTCCTCATCCGTCTCTGATGAGTCCGACGAATGCGCTGAATCCGATGAGGTTCTGGTATTCCTCCACACCCTTTGAGCATTGACATCCATGGGCTCTCCTCTGCCCGTGTCTCTGTTCCTACTCATGTACGGACACTGTCGAGCGATGTGTCCCTCTGTTCCGCACTCAAAACATCGAGTACGCGGACACTGAGCTACGAGATGGCCAATCTTTCCGCATCCGTGGCACTTTCGGTCTTCCTTGCGAAAGCTCTTCCTCTCCTTTCCTTGTCTCCTGTCTCTAGGGGTACCTCTCTCTCTCCCGTAAGACTCCGGCATCTTCCTCCTCCAATTTTCTGGCCTATTCCTATGGGGTTCAGTCCTCCTGTAGAGCACCTTTGTCCACTCCATTTCGACTTCCCCGTACCTGGACTCCTCCTCTCTCGTGCTCGCATCCACCATCTCCTGAGCGCATTCGACGAATGTCCTATCCCGGGGGAGGCCTTCTTTCTTTCCCGTCTCTCTGGCCAAATGGACTTTCAAAATGGTCTAGAGAAAGCCCATCCTACCTTTCACCTCTTCTGTGCAGTGCGCTTCTCTCAACTTCTCCGTTATCCGATTATATCGAGCCAGTAATATCCCAGCATACTGACCGCTCGTCTGGCGTGGTCGCTTTGTCTCGCGGAACATCTGGAATATGTCCTTTTCCGGAGCCCACCTGCCTCCTCCAAATGCCTTCTTCAGCCTATCCTTAATGACGACCCACGGCGTGTCCTCATCAGCCTGTATGAGATTTAAAATCTGCCTACGGACTAGGCATACCAGGGCTGCCCGAAGCCATACGGCATCTTGTGAGCCCATCAGCCGTTCCTCTAATTTCGCTTCTATACTAGCCATGATTCTGTCTCCTCCCTTTAGAAAATGGTTAAGATCACCAACCTCGCCGTCGAATCGTTCAAGTTCCGAAATGGCCTTTCTTATGTCTTGTGCTGTTGCCGTCCAAACTTTGACCCACTCCAGCGTGGTTGCGTGGGCCCTGCCAGTGTTTCCGCCGGTAGAGGGTGCACCTCTCGGGGTACCACCTGCTGTGCCGCCTGAGGTAACACCACGTCTTCTGGTAGTGTGAGAACTGCTGGCCTCAAAAAACCTTCGGCCATGTTTTCCAAATTTCACAAAACGACGGAAAAAGAAAAAAAAATTAAAACAGAGAAACGCCAAAAAGAATTTAAAAAAAAAAAAAAAACACTTTTCTTTCAGTACTCAAAATACTGCAAATAAAGTTCCCGGGTTTCGGCACCAACAAAGGAAATTAGGGAGGAGAAACAACACTTACGCTTGCTAGATAACAACTGATTTATTTGTCCTTTTAATCCTCTATTCATACTTTATCACATGTTTACATTTACAGGAAATAGGATTAAGCTCTATATTGGTAGTTATCTCATCTTAACTTATATATATATATATATATATATATATATATATATATATATATATATATATTATATATATATATATAATGATATATATAAACGTCTTAATAATAATAATACGAAAACAAGTCAACAATAGGGGGGAAATACCCCAGACTCCTGACGTCATCATAAATTCCTGGAAAATCTTCCATACTTGAACTATTCCTTTTTTATTTTTTCAGTGTTCTTTCAAAGCTTGTAGGCTAAACATGTCTAATTAAGACACTATTTTGTCCAAAATTGTAAGTAATTTTATAATAATATCTTTAATGTAAATCCTAATTTAAAATATCTATGTACCTACTGTATGATTATTCATTGTTCAATGTACTCTTCTTTATATCTCTAACAATAACATCATATATTAATTATTGTATAATAATATTAATGTTCTGTTTTTTTTTTTTTTTTTTTTTTCCACTGTTAAGGCATGATTATGAGAACAATAAATTCTCGAAACGTCGCATAGATAAAATTGTTTACTCATTGACTGAAACCTAAGAACAACACAAACTTATATATATATTTTCGGTTGGCGCGACAAGCCTTGGAGGCCCTTGGCCGCGTGGTATGATTTATATTCCACACCGCGATACTCGATGACATTTTATAGGGTAGGGTCATCACTCCCTACGCCTATTTTTGTGGGTGGCTATTAATTAGCTGACGGGTTCCACATACCCGGGGGAAATTGTGAGTAAATCCCCATTTATTTGTATGCTTTAAAAATATCCTCCTGGGACTGGGAATCGAACTTACTACTTCAGCGTGGCAGGCTAACGCGCTAACCACTCAGCCACGTTCTCCCCATGATATTAGTAAGAACAAAATCGGCAACAATGAACTACTCAATTTAGGACATTTGATGACGAGGCCTTTCGGATGAATTAATACTGAAGAATTTTAGTTTTCGTTAGTTTCTACTTGCAATGCAAATTGTGTGCGAAAATATCGATAATTTAGATAACACCAAAAAAAATATATATATATATAAACTATATTTATAATTACATAAAAAAAACTAAGTTAAAAAATATATTAAATAATACATAATTCTAATGAGGTAAATAAGAATGATTTAATTAGATATTGAAGTAAAACTATTTTGATTGTTCTTCCACAAAGATAGTATTTTGAAGAAGTATATAATTTTTGTCGAGTAGAAATTTATAAAAGATAATGAATCGAGCTAAATTATACGTCTTAAAATACGATAAAATAATATAAAATATTATATAAAATAAAATATAATATAAAATAAAATAATCTATAGAATACCACAAAAAGTATTGTATAACAAATAAATACCTATTGTGGTTTAATGTCTACTGGTTGTTAATTTATTGGCCATAAACTAAGGGTAATAAACTCTTTCCTATATGCTCTTGTTAGGGGTCGGATATTTCTCAGGGTTCAGTGATTTTATGACAATCGATATTCTATAATATTTAACGAAGAGTTGATAACCTTATCAATCCGTTTATACCAACCATATTGTTGATACTTAACATTTTCTACTGATTAGTAATCAGAAATATATATATGGAATGATTCACAAAAATACAATATAAGTGAAGTTAGTCGTCTATCAGAGGCGTTCAAGATCTAATTATTTTTTAGAATCATTAAAAATTATGTTTGGGATAATTTTGAATTTATTTTACCACATCAACATTTAGCTAATTTTTTAACTTGAACCATGAAAAATATGAAGAAAAAACTTATCTGGAAACATTAGTTGAACTTTTTTTAAAAATTAAAATCATACACTGATGTTTAGTATGATTAATTTTAATCAGGTTTTATGATAATTGTTTAGATGAAACCCAGCCATTTGGATATACAACAATATGTTGGTATCTCCAAACACTATTTTAGGTACGAATTTGTAGATTTTCCAAGAAAAAAACTAAAATCATCAAATAATAAAATGGAACGAATTTCGAAACACAGTAGACTATGAAAAGGGTATAATATTAAGCAGCAGTTTAAAAATAATCTGGTAAATATTTCATTTGTTTTAATTTAATATTTTTACTTTCACTTATTATATATAGTAAGGGGAAGCATTGCGATCGTGAAAATTTTCTAATTCCAGTTTTCAACGGAAATACACGTTTTAGGGTCCCCTGAGTCCAAATAACCAAGTCCCGCAAAAAGGTCTGTGTTGTGTGTGTGTGGTAACTCCAGGGCGGAAACGGTAAGTCCTATGAAACTGAAATTTCATATTTAAGACAACTATACGCCAGAGACGCGACGACACTTTTTTCATTAAAATGAGCTTAACAGAAGAGGCAGTTTATACAATGTATTTTGCACCTTTTTCCGATTTTCTCGAAAACGGTTCCGACGATTTTAAGTAAACTCGCTATATCGTTGTAAACTTTTATGGGCTTTAATATCATGAGGTTTTATTCTGATTAAAGTGGTTTGACAGGGCTTAAATGCCGATATTTTAAATTTTATTCTTCTAAAGTACCTTTAATTTTGTAGATTTAATAAAAATAACACTGTTAACACTGATGAAAAACAGGTAAATGTATAAATTTAATAAATTCGATACCCAACTAAAGGAGAAAACAGGAAAAATATTTTTTTAATGCAATTTTTCGTTTTTGAACATAAGAGCAGTAATATACATGTATGATATACCGTTGGAAAGCTAAAGATTTTAAAAAAATATTGTCTCATACACATGCTTTTAAAATTAAATAGGGAGTGATGAAATGAACATAAAACTAACTGATTATTTTAGATAATAATATAATAATTTTTTTAATAAAACACATGTTTCTATATAAACTCAATTTAATTAATTCCTTAATAGTTTCACGTATTTTTATCTCTGTTTTTGAAAATTCTTTCATTGATTTTAACAATTGAGGTAAGTGAAAGTCGTGTATTGCCCACACCAGATTTTTATTCACATCTACTATGAATTTATGAAACATTTCATAGCTTTCCACGCCAACTATTTAGTTTGATTTTAAAAGATATCGTTAGAAGGTACAAAGCAGTGGGACATAAGGTTCATCGGTTTGTGTTAAAATCTTGAAACATATCTAGTGGTCTTTCAGTTAATATACACATATGACTTACCGACAAACGAAAACTTCCTAACAGCGACACCGCAATTATTACTAAAACACAGTATCTACTCAGGCCAGTATGACTTTACAACATCACTTAGACAATGTACAAAACTTGTGTAAGAAATTTAAATTAACCATGACAAGTCACTAAATGTTACATTTACACTTAGACATGAAACCTGCTCTCCAGTTTACATAGACAATCACCAGATACCACAATCAAACACAGTAACGCACTTAGGACTTATTTTTGACATGGGGTCCACACATCAAGACAAAATGCAAAACTCTAAATCTTCGACTAAGAATATCGTATTCCATACTTCATAGACATTCTAAATTATCCATCAGACAGAAACCTAACGTATACACTTATGTACTAAAACCAATATGGATTCACGCTTGCCAAATATACAGACCAGCATAAAAGACACAGATACGAAAAATACAAACCTTTCAATTGCAATTTTTAAAACTTGCATATGTTTCAAACGATACCCTTCATACTGTTTTACGTATTTCAACTATAACAAACTACATACAATCGACTTAGGCTGAAAAGGAGTAGGATTAGGGACCTCCTGACCTGAAAATATAGTTATGCTTAATGTCAGGGGGATGCACCACTGGGTGCTGTTTCTCTAATGCCTGCCCACGCCATGATTCCTTAGATTTGAGCACATTTTCTGATTTTTACAGGTGTAAATAAAATGTTAAGTGACAAAAAATAAGAAATTCAAGTTCCGAACGAGTTTTTAGTTTACCAATTATACACACACACACACACACATGACCAGTACACACTCATAAATATACATAGACCTTTTTGCGTGACATGGTCATTTGGACACAAGGGCTCATTTTTTTGTAATCTGCTGGTAGAATACATTTGTACTTATCAATGAATTTTATTAGATAGGGTCATCACCTGCTACGCCTATTTTTTGAGTGGCCAACAGAAGACTGAAGGGTCTCACAGCGAATCCCGATATAACTATATGCTTGAAAAATACCATCATGACCGGGTTTCAAACTTATAACCTATGTCGTCAGACACTAGCCACTCACCCAATGGCCACACCTCAAGAGAACATTTTCGTGATTACAATACATTCCCTTTCTATGTATTTTACGTTTGATTAAGTGGAAATATAAATAATAATACA
Organism: Piezodorus guildinii; assembly: GCA_023052935.1. Lineage (NCBI taxonomy): Eukaryota > Metazoa > Arthropoda > Insecta > Hemiptera > Pentatomidae > Piezodorus > Piezodorus guildinii. The sequence continues at coordinate 30,651,565 of CM041292.1, read as the reverse complement.
CGGCCTGTGGCGCTAGAAAGGAAAAAAATATAGTTATCTAAACAATTAATAAGAAAAACACATGAACTGGGTAGAGCAGTAACCCTGGGTATTATTCTTCGATAATGTTTTCTAAGGTTTCTAATTTATACTAATTCATGATGGTTTTAAACAAAATATCACAATTACAATAACCAATAGAGTATTAATTTATAAGTTATAAAAAATAGTTAATAAATCTGTCAACTGACGAATTGCCAAATTGACGTTTGAAATTTTATTAAGTTAATGTAGTAGTCAAATGGACATTCTATTCATTACATTTTATTTACAGAATTCTCAAGAATACCCACCACAGGCGAATGAAAACCTTTTCTACGACTCATTTAAATTTTAAAATGGCTCTGTTGAAAGGCAATAAGAGGCGGAATTCCTTCACATCTACTTGACAGGTCACCTCACCCGTGCTAATGTGGCGTTTGAAATACCGTCTCGAGAATGGGAGGCAGCCTCCAAAGGAATATCATTCACCTGCTATTCACTCTTTACTCAAAGGGCTGACAGGGTTATCAGGCTAAGGGCGGTCCTATGGCTGGGGCGGTTGTCATCCCTACGGGTTCCTTAGTAATTGGCAGGGTGCTCCGTCCAGGATAAGTGGGTTGCAAGGACTAGATGATCGAACAGAAATTGAGGATAGTTAAAAGGAAACTACAACAATATTAGAAAGGATGAGATGGTCCGAGTGGATGTCAAAACCTATTAGAAAATAGTGAAAAACTATTTATTATCCAAAGTTTCAACCAGCGATGCTGGTTTTAACCAGGGATAAAAACATAACAAGATACTTTCTTAGGTACAAAATAATTGGACTGAATGTAATAACTCTTTGAAAAATCTTTTTATGAAAAAGAAAAATATTACTCTACATTTCGGTAAGTTTCACCCAACCTCACTGTTTTGGTTTAGACTGTTATTAACTAACTTGCTCTTTTTAATTTTTTAAAAGATTATTAAAATCGCTAACAATTGAAGACGAAGATCAAGAGTAGTGCCTTGCCTATTTTTTTTTTTTAACCCGTTAGTATTTTTAATATGTAATGCCCGAGCAGAGGGATAAATCCAAAGAAGGATCACATGTGTAAAAAAAAGTAGTACGAATGCTCAACTCATTACTCTGGAGCAGCAATATAATGATAAAAATGAAGAAACTCATATACAAAGCTTTGGTAGAGAGCATAATGTTGTATGGTTCGGAGACATGGCCCCTCATGGATTTTTGGAGGAGAGAGGTAAGGATATCGAGAATCGAAAGGGTGAAAAATGTCACTATAAGAGAAGCACTTGAAATAAAGCACAACATTCTTGAGGTGATGGAAGAAAGGAGGCTTAGGTGGTACGGCCATGTGAAACGAATAGGAGACAATCGCTTACCTAAAATAATTATAGATTGGGAGGCAGATGGTAGAAGAAGGAGAGGAAGACCCCTAGTTAGATGGAAGGATAGAGTGGTGGAGAGTATAGATGGTAGGGGGCTGTCGGAGCAGGACGCGATGGACCGGCAGAGATGGAAAGATTTTCTGTATGTATGATTAAAAAGATCTAGGGCAGTACCTTGCCTTTGTTTTTAACTTGTTGAAGTTTTTAATTAGGATTCAAATTAAAATGACGAATTTAGAGAATAACGGTCGGGCTTAAAAGAATTTTTCCAAACCTGGATTCTAAGGATATGAGAGGTATTTTGGAAGTAATATGAAAATCCGTTGTGTGAGCCGATAATAGATCTCAGGTAAACAAAAAAGTTCATATGACTCATAGGAAGTAAAATGAAATTGTGAGTTTTTTGCTGGTAATCACGGTTTTCCTTGAACATAAAATTATTCTAAAGAGCTGAGTTGATGGCTTAGTGCGTATAATGTACCGTTATATCACATTGCAGTTTTTTACTAATTTACTGACCCCATGAGACTTGAGTCATTGTTTTTTTGATGACAGCTACGATTTGTATTTCGATTTTATTTTTAAAATTTTAGTGATTTTATTCGTTATTTTTATTCGTCTAATTATTATTTATCCTTTTACTTATCTATGATTAATTTTTTTTTTTTTATCCACATAAATAATCTGTCCATCTATTTCAATAAATCAGTAAAATCTTATCTTTTGTACACTCCCCCCCCCCTAGAGACGGAATGTTTAAAAGTTTTTGTCATCCTTTCTCAATTTATTATTTAATGTTCCTAGTAGAATAGACCACTTTAGGAATGTTTCTGATATTGGAAAAAAATTTATAGCCCTATTAAGAAACCACACTTAAGAAATAAAGAAAAATATTATAATTTTATAAAAACCCATCTCTCATAAACCCCACAGGTCAAACTTTCTAACACTATTATGGAAATTAAAGGTTTTTATCTTCCATATATTTTAAAGAATTTTAGCTATTCTGTGTCTCCTTTATAGAACATAACTGTCGCATTACAGTATTGTTTCATAAGTCAAACCAAAAAATTCAAGATTAATACAACCTTGTCAATGAATAAAGATGTTTCACCCATTACAGCGAGAATTCTAATCTTACAAAGGTTTGAACAACGCAATTGTCGTCTCATAAGATGTTTTGATTTATGAGATAAGCAAAACTCTATTACGCTTGGAGGTGATTATTCTAAAATATTAGGACTGCATGACATTGATCTTTTATTTCAGCCATAGAAATCATTTACCATAAAATAGTACTTTGTGGTTAGATGGGTGGAATATTGATTTTAAAATGAATTTATAAAATATATTATAGTGTATTAAAATAGTTGTACGGAAGGCACATTTACTGTAGAATAAAACATTGATTTAGGAATTTTTACAATATCTGATTATTTATTTATATTCATTTAATCAGTAAAGATTAATTTAAAAAAAATTTGTTGTAGGCAACAAACACTACTTTAATTCACCTTGGCAATTAAGACCAATTTAAGTACTATTAAATAAACTTTTTTTTGTCTCTTTATATTTTTATTTACACCTCTCAGACAATCAGAAAATGTGTTGGACAAATGTAAGATCAGACATGGTTGGCATGAGGAAGGAAAGTGCCCAACAGCACCCCTTCCAAGGCTTAAATTTAGCCGAAGAGGTCCCTCATCCAGCCAGCCTTCTTCTGACTGGCATTTCAGCTACTGGAATGTCGTTAATCAGTCTACTTTCGTGTCCATTAGGTTTGCAGTGAAAACGGAAATAGTGTTCGTTTATGTTTGTCAACTGTTGGTTGTTGTAAGTCTGTAGTAGGGTTCTGTTGTTTACGTACCAAGGAGCTGTCGTTATGAGTCTTAAAATTTTGGATTGAAATTATTGTAGTTTTTGTATGTGAGTTATTTTGCTGAACCAAAAATCTGTGAAGCCTATATTGATCTTAAAAGGTATATGTATGTATTAAGTTTCTGTCTAATTTTTAATTTTTATGATTTTTATAAAACAGAGTATAGTACTTTCAGTCGGTGGTTGAGACTCCGTCTTTTCATCTTGACATATGGGCCCCAAGTCATCCTTCGATCGAGTGTCAGTCCTAGGTAATAGAGTTTGTCTGAGGAATTTGGTTGTTGTCCATAAAAATTGGTGGGCAAGTGTTTTTTCGTGGCGTGGTGGTGTGAACATTACGTGTTTTGATTTGTCGTGATTTAAACAAATTTTTTAAAGAATATATCAATTTCTTAATAACATTAAGTGATTTTGTAGAGTCAGTGAAGTCAGTATAGGATCGCCGTTTGATGTTAGAATTTCAGTATCGTCCGCGTAAGCAGCAGTCAATGTAGTTTGGTATTAAATAAACTTCGTTAAATAAAATTAGTTTGAAATATATGATTTAGATTAAATAATATGACATAATATTTGTACGTAAAGAATCAGTAATAAGTTTATGTCCCATCACTTTAAATTATTTTTTAGAAATTTGTGTATAAGATATTTTTTTCTGAAATCTTCAGCTCGCTAACTATTTCAAATAAACCCATTAAATTTTACATTGATATAGCGAGTTTAAGCGAAATCGTTGGAAAATTTTATGAAAGTCATAAAAATGTGCAAAATGCATGGTATGAAGTGCAGTTCCCAACAGACTATTTTGGTGAATAAGTTGGTATAATATCTCAACCATATAGCTGTCTTAAATATGAAATATCACTTTCATACAATTTTTCGTTTCCATGATTGACTTAACACACATACAGACCTTTTTGTGGGACTTTGGACTCGTTTGGAAAACGTGTAATTCTGTTAAAACTAGTAATAAAAATTATATTTTACATTAAATAAGAATCTTGTTTTAAAAAAAAAATTATTTGCATGATATTTTTTTATTAAATATATATTCATACTTTTTAAAATCACGTTGATACTCTTTTAACAGTCTTTTTGTTCAATCCGATTGAGGAGACCGTGAAACGTGTTTTTTCCCAGTAGTTCTAAGCAGCTCAAAGTGAACATAAAGACGATTCTCCAACGACGTAGTTAGACGAAGGGGGCTTTGAGGAAAACCTCGAGTTCCACAGCATGCATTTGTTTTAATGACTTCATTACGTTTATGTGGGTTCCCTTTCCGTTTCCCTAGTGACTAACAAAAGGCTGGAGTATGCGAAAAAGAAGTGTCGAAGAATATCGCAAAAAAAAAAAAAATAAATAAATAAAAAAATAATAAAATGTATGCCTACAATTGTTTATTTATTAACATTGAGGTCCTTCGAACACTAGGGTAATTTTATCTCAAAATTCATAATAAAAATATTTTAGTAAAATAAATAAAATACAAAACAAGGTTTAGGCAATTAAATTACAAAAAAAAAATCCAAAACATCAACATTTTCTTAAATGGTGTAAAAAATTGGAATTTCTTTTAGGTAAAACATTAAATTTATGGGTTACTTCTGTTTTTCTGTTTTTTTGCAGTATTTTGCAATGCCTAAGTTATTACCAATTTTTCTTGGCTCCTCTTTGCACTCAAAATAATCCATCAGAATAAGCCAGACCGTGAGTAAAACCCCAAGGATGTACATTGAGGTGGTTTCACCTTCCTCATCACGTAGCCGTGGATAAGCCTTGTGTAGGGCCAATCCTTAATCCAGTCTGTTTTGCCTCCCTCACCCTGCACAGCCGTTAGTCTGCTCGACTAGACTCCACAGGAGGCTCTACCACTCTCAGTTTATTGTCCCTTAATTTAAACCATGATTTCTACCAAATTTATGTAGGCTTTTCTATTTCCCTCGTATTGCAGTTCTTCGGTGGCAGCTGGTATCGCCTTGGTATTAACAAGCTCATTTCCTTAACTGCCACAGTGCCCAAATAACCATTAAAATTATATTTTACCACCAACCCTTTTCATACTTAATAATAAATAATAAATCTATGTACTTAAAATATAGCATTCCTTGTCGCAAAATAAAGCTATTTTTTCTTCTTTAATTGTTATGCAAATGTAAATAATTAAAGGGTAATTATCAATTGCGTGAATGAATTGAGAATTGCTACCCTTTGGTGTAGAAAAAATAAACAATACCTAACTATAAATTTCAAATAAATTACTCTACATGTTGGTAAAAGTTATGAAATATCATCTTGTATGAAAAAAGTACTAAAGAGACTCGCATTTTTAGGTTTTGACGTTAGTAAGTTTGATACAACTTCCTCAAAACTTCTGATTACAAAACGAAACCATAAAATTAAACGGAACAGGTTTTTAAAAATCCAGTGTGTTGTCCCGCTTTTACTTAATCAATTTTAGAAATGTTTAAATACATTTATTTTCATTAGAAACATATACTTTAGATTAAAAAATACAAAATTGTTTTGTACAACAATCAGTTATTTTTATCCGCCTTTCATCTCTCTCCGATAAATTTTACAACTTTGTGTATAAGAAAATATTTTTCCTAAAATCTTAACCTTTCCAACCGTATATTATAGTCTATATTACTGTTTTTATTTACAGAAAAAATAAATAAATATATATATATATATATATATATATATATATATATTACAATATTTCTATATTGTAATATTCTATATTACAATATTTATATATATATATATATTATTTTTGCATTTTTTTCTCGTAGATTGTTATCGATTTCGTTTAATTTGTATATTTGCCATTTATTAAGGTAAAATGTTCAACTTTTTTTACCCAAATAATTTGAATGTATTTTAGAGGCAGAAAGTTAAAACGATCGCCATTTAAGCATAGCTGGCTGTTTCAGTCAGAATGACACCTACAAGATATTAAATTCCATTGAATTTTACATCGATATTGCGAGTTCAATAAAAGCATTACATACTTATTGGAGGAAATAGTGAAAAGGTGTAAAATGCATGGTATAAAGTTGCTCTCCTGGTGCGTCGATATTAATGAAAAAGTTGGTACATCTTCAGCGTATAGTTGTCCCAAATATGAAATATTAGTTTCGGAAAACTTGTTTTGTTTTTTTGTACTATAATTACCATACACACAGACACACATACACACATTTTATTTGGTCACGGGGAACCCTAAAACGTGTATTTCTGTTAAAAAGTGGAATTCGAAAATGTTTAAGATCGCAATACTTTCCCTTACTATATATTTCGTATTTAGGTAAATGAAAGTATAAAACATCGCTCAGATCCCTAAGGATATTGTAATATATTAAACTAGTAGACCTGCTTTGCACGGGTAAAATTTAATTCAGGTGTCATTTAATTTTGTGAAAATCTTTGTCTGACCGATTTACATTTTTTTATTATTTATTTGGATGTATTACAATATTTCCTAAATGAAAAAAATAATATTAATAAAGGATCACATTCATACAATATTTACAATATAAACAAAAGGAAAGTTCTGACTGATTTAGAAAAAAAAATTGGGCAGGAATAAAAATCATGAGTCTAAATTAGTTAAGTTATTTTGTTTAAATAAAGTACAAATAACGGTTTACAAAAACTAAAGAAACAACAAAAGTTCCTACCCTTTTAGATTTATTACTATTTTATATTTCAAATAAACAATTTAAAATACCAAAACCGGGTTGCCATTTTAGATATACCATAAAGAAGAGAAGATGCGTATATCACATTTGTACAGGTGTCAAATCAATTTGCTAATGAGATATTTTTTAATGAAATCATCTAATTTTAAACGTGATGTTAGATTGGTTCCCATTTCCCTCCTTTTGTTCTAAAATGACAATCATTGCCATAATACGTTTCATAAAATTGGTCGAAGGTCGCTCAGTAAACAGCAACGTACTGAAAAGTAAAGGCGGATTGTCACCGAGGAGAGTCTGATTTGAAAGCACACGCCTAGGAATAATTAATTGAAAATCTCGATGATAAATGGTTCTGCAAATATCCATTCATTGTTCTTCCTCATATCCGTCTGATGGTGAGACGTGTAAAGTCACATGTTCCCAAACCACGGCTGTTTCAATCATTTCAAGTCATAATTTAAATCTATTTTATTTTGTGAGAACCAGCTACCGCAAGTATGGTGGTTGAATATGTTTTTATAGTCCATATCATTTAAGAACTATGTATTTAATACTCATTTTTTATACTAAGAGATTTTATTTTGTATTCAGTGTATTTTGTTCTCATAAATATCACCTTACGTAAAAAAACTGTACAGAATGTTACATTATGTTTTCAAAGCTCACTCATTCACTCATAATCCACTTTTTGAATAAATAGCAAGCATGTTTTTTTATTAAAATAATTATCATGATAAATAAATTAAAAAAATAAACGTAAAAATGTCGGTAAATAAATTAATTATTCAAATGAGTAAATAGGCAAAATAAAATATAATTTTACGTAAATATAATTATTTTTCAGTTTCTTAATTTATTACTTGACTAGTATAAAATATTCTTACAATAAATAATTTATTTTCGATCATACTAGGATTAAAATAGTTCCAAATATTGCTTTTAATACAGTTTGCACCGTTCTTAAAACAACATAAATAGGCTAATATGATACCTTAATTTTGTTTTTAGTGTTTTTAAATTTACATAGTCCACTAAGGCGTCTGAAAAGGAGATGGCCCAGAGACCTTCTAGTTTAGAATATTTTTAGAGTGCTTTCACTGCGAAGCTTCTCTACGTGTGTTTTATGCCTTATATATTTTTCTCAAATTTACTTGTTGTATTATACAGTTGTAAATTCCAATAAATAAATAAAAAAATTACAATTCTTATTTTTTATTCGTTTTAGTATTTTTAATTTAAAGTACCTTAAGAGACTCCTTTGGAAGGTCTATTTCAGGTGTTGATAATTCAATTTGCCCCTTAAGGGAGAGGGTCAAATTGGATTATAAAAGGGCAGAGACAATGTAAGAGTTGCTTCTAAGAGCCGGGAAACTGGCTAAACCCGCAATATCATTAAACATTTCTAAGAGGATATTCTAACTGTTGAAGGGGCAGAAAGTTGCAACAACCTTATCTTTCATACCGGACAGTATTAAAATTTAGTAAATAAGTAATAAAATATATTTAACTTGTACTGCCCCTTTATTCTATATAAATAAACGAAATAGGATGAATCCTACACTGAAGTAAGTATGTGCTAGTTTTCAATTTCTGTTTAAGTATTAATTTTGACGTTATGAACGGAGTAAGTAAAAGAGTTTCAGACTTTTGTTTAACGTTATTTGTTTGTTCTTGATATGTGGACCCCATTTCTTCATTCTGTAGAATGTCTAGCGGGGATATGTGATAGTGTCTGTCTCTTGATATTGCATATGGTCAAGAAATACTGGAGGATAAGTTATATGTTGGAGAGTGAAAGTGATGTGTTGAAATTAGTCTTGGTTAAATCGAATTTTTCGATGTTCGTATTAATCGTAGAATTATTTTAAGTAGTGAGATAATGCCTCTAAGGCTTGTGTTGGATTATGATGTTTTGTCAACACATTGTATCGTCTGCGTACGTTGCTTTGATCGTTTCGGAGCTGATTGGCATGTCGTGTGTGTATGTAATGTAAAAGTAATAGAGCGAGAACTGACTCCTGCTGGATACTTGTTGGATATAGATGTATACCGTTAGAACGTTAAGAGTTATAAAAAATATTACCTAATACAAAAAATGTTTAAAGGTAATGAAGATTGATGGGAAGCAGATACAGCAAAGTGATTATTTAAAGTTGTAGATTATTATCAAATAGATTATTTAATTAAACACTAGTTTAAAAAAAAATTATAATCCTATAACCTTTTTCTTCTCAAACTTTATTTAAAACATTTTAAATTGTGTTATACAACAGGGGTAAATTTAAGTCGTGTGTTGAGCTTACTAGATTTTTTAATTTTAATTTAGAAACAAGTTAGTGAGAAACTTTGCATCTTGTAAAAATTAATTTTGAAATTTAATACTTTATGTAATGATCGTTAAGTTTCTTGTAATAGGCAAACACCCAACTAACCCTTAGATCTAAGCTTCCTTTAGCAGTTCACCGAATCCATATTCGGGACCTCCTAGGATTATTTAAAGACGTTCTGATCCTGGTGAACACAATGGATCTGATCTGATCGAAACACCCTCAACTGCTACAGATGAACCCCTCACAACGGGAGTTTCCTCTTGTATCTGGCAGTAATAACTGATGTCATATCGCTCAGCTATTCAATTGTATTTCCTTTAGTATCTTAAAATATCACGAATTTTTATTTTTTAGTTTGTTTATTTTGTCATCAACACCAAGGTCATCCAACGCCTTTATATTCGAATACATATTAAACCTATATAAATAATAAATAAATAAAATAATAAACAAATAACAATAATAATAATAAATGCAATATATATATATATATATATATATATATATATATATATATATATATATATATATATATATATAAGTTATGTTTAGTTGATACAAAATAATAGAAAAAGGAAATGAATAACTCGTACGATTTCAGAAACAATACTAATGCTTTTTATTGTTCGCAAATAATCACATGTGTTCTTATAGTATTATTAATGTTTACTATATTAAATGGTATTTAAGCTAATAATAATGGACTCCCGTCCTTAACTCCCCCCACCAGTTTACAAATTACATTTTGGAAACTTATACCAATAAGTCAGAACGGGACGAGCAATCCTTAGCCTTGATACCTTGCTATGGTTTTTACAAAACAAAATAATAAATAACCTAAAATAACGCAACAGTGTTACCAATACAAAATAGAAAAAAAAACAACAACCGAAAATCCATATAAAAAATAGAACAGAATGATACTACTCACATGTACATATTAAAATATAAAGCTCTAAATAAACAAAAATAACAACCAATTAATGGTTTTCGAACGAGATAAAAAAACCCAGATTGCATCACCTATGCTGAGAAGGGAAACGTACATAGTAATTAAAAACAATATTTCTGTACAACAGCGGGCCAAGGCTAGCGCGATGCTACCATCGGAAGTTTGAGTTGTTCGATATGAACGGTGCGCCTCTTTTTAGGCTCCCTAACACTATCGATAGTAACGAGATTATGCTCCCTGATCGCGGTTACCCTGAACGGGCCTTCGTACCGGAGCAACTCTTTCCCTCTATTCGTGCTCAGTTTACGGTAAACGATAGTGCCAATCTTGATGTCGCCCATCTGATCCTTCACTTTAAGATTTTCCCGCTGTACGCGCCTACTCTTTTCCCGTTGTATTTTCCCCCTTACCTTACCCCACACCTTGCCTATCTCGACCCGGTTTGCAATTATTTCACCCACGCATCGTTCATCGGTAGTGGTACCCGTCCAATCACGACGCTGACCTCGCAACACGAATAGAACCTCGTTTGGTGAAAACCCTGTGACGGAGTGTATGGAGTGATTGTAAGAAATAATGGCCTTTTTCATAGCCACACCCGGCTCCAACCCCTTCTCGCCCTGATACACGCGGAGGTGGTCGCTGAGGGTGCTATGCAGGCGCTCGATACTGCCCCTGCTTTTAGGGTGGCTCGGGGTGGTGAAATGCCACTTAATCTCCAGTCGTTTCGCCTCTTCCCGGATCGCAACATTATCGAATTCTCGCCCCCCATCAGACGAAACGCTGTCGGGCACCCCGTAAAATTGCATCCAAGTATGAAGGGCCTCTAACACTGCCTCCGCGGACTTCTCCATCACCTGATATCCCATTGCCACTTTGCTAAAAAGGTCCATAATAGTAACCCACTTGTAACCCCTCCAGGTGAATGTGTCAATTTGTAGGTCTTGAAGAGGCGCGTCTCCTGTAGCCGTTTCTTCCTGTATACCGCGCGGGGAGTGCCTATCGTATTTCGTGCGCAGACAGACTTCGCACGCACCAATCATGTTCTGTATAGTTTTCTTCATTCCCCACCAGAAGTACTTTCTGCGCAAGGCCTGTAGGGTTTCATGAACCCCGCGATGATTAGTCTTTCCCTGGTGGTACGCGAGCGTTACCGCGTTCTGTTGCTCCTCGTCCCTGAGCGTTTCGACCAAATATTTACATCGGATAAAAGAACGATCGACACCTATCCGCTCGGACCGCCAAATCCGTCTAATCTTATTCCAGATCGATGCGTTCCCTACGTACAGGTGATGAATCTTTCCCGGTTCCGATGCATCCAGTAAAGCCTTGCAAAGCTCATCGCCACGGACCCCCGGTTGAGACCAGATAATATAAATTTTGCACTTTCCGTCTGTCTTATTTTCGATTTTAATCTTTCCCTCAGTTCGCGTCTTCCAAATTACCTGTCGACGTTTATCATTTATGATCTCGTCGATCTCCTCCATTTCCACCGGCCTATCCTCCGCCGAGCTCCCGTCATCCGGTATTCCCTTATCACCTTCCGAGCCTGCAGTGCCAGCCTCCCCCTCTCGTTCAGACGTCCATTCGCTCAAAAACTGATTTACGTCACGTGATGTTTCTCCCTCCTTGATGGCGTTTATCATGATGGCCCTAGAGAACCAGTCAGCCACGACGTTGTCTTTTCCCGGCTTATAGACTATCTCGAAATTATACTGGCTTAGAAATTCCTTCCACCTTCAAACCCTCGCCGAGGACTCTTTCAACTTGCTGACCCATTGCAGCGGCCGGTGGTCGGTTTGGACTCGAAACTTCCTTCCGAAAACATAAGGCCTAAAGTGGTCAATAGCCCATACTACGCCTAGTAGCTCCCGCTCCAATGCACTATATCTCGTTTCGGCATCCGTGAGGCGCCTGCTTGCGTATGCCACGGGCCGATCCCCTCCGTCACCGTCCTGAGATAAGACTGCCCCCACCGCGTAGTCGCTGGCATCAGTAGTGACAGTAAATATTTTGCTAAAGTCCGGAAACGCCAGGACCGTTTCAGCCTGTAAACTCTCCATGCATTTACGGATGTTATGCTCCATCACCGGTGTCACGACTAGCTTCGCTCCCTTTTTCAACAAATTATTAATCGGAACCAGATATTCCGCTATGTCAGGGATGAATCGCCGATAATAATTGAGCGTCCCAAGGAGTCGACGGATCCCTTTGACGTCCCGCGGAATCGCCATACGTCTAATAGCCTCCACTTTTGCGGTGTCCGGCTTGACTCCCTCACGGGAAATCGTATGAACTAAGAAATTAAACTGAGCCTGCCCAAGTATCGATTTTTCCCCTGACAATTTCAGCCCAAACTGACGCACTCTCTGAAAAACGCGGCGCAAGTGCTCCACATGTTCTTCTTCTGTCCTACTAAAGATCAAGAGGTCATCCATGTAAACTTGGCATACAGATTCGTCTAGACCCCTCAAAAATTCATCCATCAGCCTTTGGAAGGTGATAGGAGCGTTTTTAAGACCAAACGGCATTCGAGTAAATTCATAATGCCCTCGTTCAAACGTAAAAGCTGTTTTATGCTGGTCTTTCGGGTGCATCTTTATTTGGTGGTACCCCGCTTTGAGATCAAGCGTGCTAAAGACTACCGCCCCACTTAACCGGTCCAATATATCCTCGAACCGAGGGATAGGGTATCGTTCATCTACGGTGTTATCATTTAACTTCCGATAATCTATCACCACCCTATATTTCTCCCTATTGTCACCCAGCGCCGCCTTCTTCTTCACCGCCCATAAGGGGCTATTTTACGGTGACGTACTGTCAACGATAATCCCTTGTGCTCTTAGACTTTTTAATTCCTCCCGAATATGCTGCCGGAGCGCATGTGGATAACACCGTTCTTTTACGTACGTGATTCTGTCCTGCTTCAACGGAATCTCGTGGACCGTCCTTCCCGTCACCCCTAAAACCTCGCCCTCTCGAAAAAAAATATCCCGGAACTCTGCCCTTATCATTTTCCTCCATCCGCTAACCCTGTCAATCGCACCGATTCGCCCCCTCTTTCTCCGTACAATGTTCTGGCATTCGTAAGTACGTTTTCCGAGCCTTATGTTCCAGACCCCCCGATTATTTCTAACCCTTGCCCCAACCTGCCCTAGTAAGTCACAACCCACTATTACCTTGTACTCCCGGGTCACATTTCCCACAATATGTACCTTCAGATTGCCCCCTTTATCTACCCAACGGTTTAGTCCGATTACCGCCTCCCCCTCCACTCTACAAGGTCCTCCCAGGGTGATTAATTTACAATCGCATTTTCTAATCTGAAGTGCTCCCTGTCTATCACACAACTTCTCCAACGCCTCCCGGGTCATAATAGTGCTAGAACTCCCAGTATCTACTAACCCCCTTACTCCCTTAGACACTTTGATAATAGGCAACCAGCATTGCTTATCCCGGATATTGTTGCATGTTTCTGTGCGGTCGCCTCTCTGCGTGCCTACTCCTCATATCCCTGCTCGCTGCCTCCTCTCAGCTGCCAATCGACGCTGTTCGCTCCGCCTGCTGCCTTCCTCTCCTCCGCTGCCACTATTCGCTGGTTCTTCGCCATCCGTCTCTGAAGTATCTGAAACCTCAGTAGCATCTTCCGAAGGTCCGTTTCTTCGAGAAGGGCCGCTATTTCTCTTCATTCTCTGCATATTAATTTCCATCGGCTCATCCCGCGAGGGTTCTCTTCTCCTGACCATATAGGGACATTGTCTGGCTATGTGTCCCTCGGTTCCACATTCAAAGCATTTAGTTTTGGGACACTGGGCCACAAGATGTCCCTGTTTCCCACAACCATGGCATTTTCTGTCGTCCTTTCGAATCCCTTTCCTTTTTTGAGGATGTCCTGACTTCCTCTCTCTCGCCATATGTCTGTCTCTGCTTTCGTGCATACGTTCTTTCATTCTCCAATTTGTCTGTGTATTCCGTGGACGTCTATCGGGCACCCTACTCCAACCTTCCTCTACCTCCATCCTGGTTTCTTCTTCCCTAGCACTAGCATCGACCATATCCTGGGCACACTCCACAAATGTACGGTCCCGAGGTAGGGACTCTTTCTTCCCAGACTCCTTGGCCAATTGAACCTTAAGAATCAAAGCTAGGAAAGCCATCCTGGCTTCTACCTCGGCCACACTCATTGTTTCTCTCATTTTCTCGGTTATCTTGTTATACATTCCAAGCAGGATCCCTGCATATTGCCCCGTCGTCTGGCGTGGTGCACGCCTTTCTCGGAACATTTGAAATATATCTTCTTCTGGGGTCCAGCGTCCTCCACCATAAGCCTTCTTCAATCTTTCTTTAACTATTGGCCACGGTGTATCCTCATCAGCTTGGATCTGGTTCAGGATATTCCTCTTAACTCGACAAACCAAGGCCGCTTTCAATGCTTCGGCGTCCCCCAGGTTAAGAAGATCTTCAACTGTTTTAGCCTCGATCCTCGCCATAAGACGATCCCCGCCCTTTAGAAAGTGATTTAAATCACCTACCTCGCCACCGAAGCGCTCAAGGTCCGAAATTGCTTTTCGCAGATCCTGACATGTCGCTGTTTTTATTCTTATCCAGGCCATGGCATTGGCGTGTGCTTCTGCTAACGTTTCTCTAGGCAACATAGGGATTTCAATCACAGCCGGTAGCTGAACTTCCGGAACATGTGGGTTCTCTGGTAGGTTCAGTACTGGTGGCTTGAGAATACCATCCTTTCTTCTTTCTTATCGGAGAAGAAAAAAAAACGAAAAGCAATTTTTCTTTAAACTCTAAGGCGAGATGAAAAATAAAACGTCAATAATATTGGTAACCTGCCTGTTTTGAGGTTCCCGGGTTTCGGCACCGGTTATGTTTAGTTAATACAAAATAATAGAAAAAGGAAATGAATAACTCGTACGATTTCAGAAACAATACTAATGCTTTTTATTGTTCGCAAATAATCACATGTGTTTTTATAGTATTATTAATGTTTACTATATTAAATGGTATTTAAGCTAATAATAATGGACTCCCGTCCTTAACTTATATATATATATTTATATATATATATATATATATATATATATATATATATATATATATATATATATATATATATAGAGAGAGAGAGAGAGAGAGAGAGAGAGAGAGAGAGAATTAATTTAAAATATAATGAATCAAGAAATATAAATGACCACGTTAATAGATACAAACTAATAAATATACGAAATAAACAATAAATAAATACAATTTTTTTTTTTTTTTCATACAGTAATTACGATTTTTTTTTTCCTTTTAGGAAATCAATATTTTAAATGACAATATAACAGATGAGCCCTGTTTTAAAATAGAATTCGACTAATAATGAGTTACTCTTAATATTTTACACATTAACAAAATTTGGTGGATTATCATTATTGTTATCTTTTATGAGTTTTAATGACCCCTGTTGTTGATTAGGTTTAATATAAAACACTTATTGTACGAATGGTCCATATCTAAAATATGAATAAGTTCTTCATTTATTATCTCTTTATTTCCAGATCGGCTGCAGGGGCTCATTTATAATTAGTCATCACAATTATTAACAATTAACAAAATATCTTTGTATTAAATAATAATAGTAAATAAAAATTGAAATTAATAACTAAAATAAAAGTGTAAACAAGAAAAAATAGTACAAACACAGGTAAAATTAACAAAAAAAAGACAAAATATTTTTTCATGTTAAACTGAAAGTGGATGAAAATGAATAAAATAATATAATATATTAGACTTATCATAAAAAAACAAAACAATTCTCTTTGTTTAATTATAGAGACTCGTACTGTTTTTATAACAAAAGCCGTGATTATGCTGCAGTGACGCACTGAGGGTGTGTTAGAGTCCTTGTTAAAGGCTGAGAGTGCCATATGAGGGTCTCACACTTCAGAGACGCCCCACTGCTCAAGTACCAGAATAAATAATTATTGTACCTCACCCAGGATTCGAAACCGGGACCAGGATACTAGTTTTCTTGCGTTCTATTTACTTAGGTGTAACCCATAATTTCTCCACTTTTTTTTTTCTTATTTTTCACATACCCTTATTTATATCTCTTAAGAATAGCTAACCTCTTTAAAACTTTTAGTGATCACTTGTGGCTGGGTGGCTAGCATAACAGCCTTCTATGCCAAAGGTCACGGGTTCAAATCCGCAAGGTGGTCCTAGGATTTTTTAATGGGAGTAAACAATCCTTAGTTATGTCGTCCTTCGGATGGGACGTTAAAAGGTTGTCCCGAGCCTGTACGATGTTTAGATACTCGTTAAAGATCCCTATCCTAATAAAACGTGGATAGGCAAAATTTAGGACTCCCACTGTAGCATCGTCCGATTAGCCATAGTAGCATAAAGTGGCGTTAAATAAATAAACTTTTTATTTTTGTGGAAGTATGCAAGCCGATCATTATTGCAATCTCTTAAGTTAATCTATTTTATAATTTAGAATCCGATTATGGGGTTTCCTTTTGTTTTTTCATTGACCTTAATCTATAACTGTTAACTTAATTTTCAAAAATAGTTAGCTACAGTTGAGGTAATCCAGAAGGAGTCCCCTTACCATATTGTTGGTTGCCTGTAAGTTTAAATGTTTCAAAGAAAGAAAAATTCGCTAATTTTCTCTATTTTTAATTAATAAAGATGTTTTAGGTCTTTGGAATGACATTTACTTAACAATATTCTATTGCATGCTACTTACAAACGATCGAAAAAAAGGTTTTTTTTCGTTTGACTTAGTAACGTTCGAAAAAAGTGGTGTCCAACAAAATATAGTAAGACGTATAAAATTGGTATTTATTGATATATTTAGTCAAAGAGGCAGACTTAAAGAATTAATTGACTAAGTTGGCATAATATTTGCCTAATCACTAATCTTTGCATAATCGAAGTTATCCTTGTTCCATTGTTTAAAATTCTTTCAACAAGAATTGTAAAAGAAAATAATTGAAAATTTGTTGTATTTTCCGTGTCCTCGAATGTAAGGGAAGGTGTAAATATCACAAACCAAAATACGTCATGTGAAAGTAGAAAACTTTACAATCACAGGATTTATTAAAATACAAAAATACATTTACCTTGAAGAGCTACCAAGTTTCCACTCAAAATGGTTATTACTTAACCTTTGTTTGATGGTGTCCACAACACCCACGTTTAATGACATTGACACAACTCTGTCAGTCCGGAATCCAAACACGTGGCAGAGAGTAAACATTACTTCAAAACGTTTTTAATAGATTTCTAATATCAGGTACTAATATAGAGGCTATATTAGAGATATGCTAGTACTTTGGATTATAAAAATACTTAGCAGTTATTAAATTAATAATCGAAGGAAATGAGACATGGATTTTTGAAACTTTCACAAAATAAATCAATGAATCGCTCCTATCTTTATATTTGAGCAACAGCTTTTATAATCAGTTTCTTTTTATTGGGTTGTGTTACATGAAATGTCCGTTTTCAAGGTTAAGGATTTTTATTAAAAATACGATATGAAAACAAGATAATTTTATTCAAAGTAATTACCTTCTTTTTCTACACATTTTTCCCAACGTGACACCAACTTTTTTATCCCCGAACTGAAAAACTCTGAGCTCTGAAGTGAAACAAAATCTGAAAACTTTTCACTTGATCATCATTTTCAAAAATTTTTCCTTTGACGAAGTTTTCCGAATTCCTGAACAGGTAGTAATCTGTTGGGGACAAGTCGGGAGAATATGGTGGGTGCGGAAGAACTTCGTAGCCCAGTTCTTTCAATTTTCGCACGGTATGTTTTGAAACATGGGGTCTTGCTGCCGCTCAGTGAGATCATGAGGTACCCATGTATCGAGCTTTTTTACTTTCCCAATACACTTTAAATGACTGGAAACGGTAGATGCACTTGCATTTAGTTGTGCTGAGAGTCCTTTAACTGTTTGGTAGGGGTTTCCTTCTACTGTAATGTTTGAGGACATCGGAGGTCTTCCTCGGGGCAAGTTTTCCAAGTCGGTATCCCCAGCTGAAAACTTAGCAAACCAACAGCGAATGGTCCGTTCATTAACACTCCCTTCCCCAAACGCCTTGCAAATATTTCTAGCGCTGAATGGTCGAGTTTAAACTCGTACAAAATTATTACTCGAAAATCGCGTGTTTCCATGTTCATATTTGGAGGTATACTAAAAGTGGTTAATTGATTAGGAACCTAAAGTTTATAATACAGAAGGTAGAACATAGTAGTGTTTCTTAAATATCTGTAAAACATTTGGAAGAAAACAACAGAGACCTGCAAAATCCTTTATGTATTTCAGAAACTATCTATACGGACATTTCATGTGAAACAACCCAATATTTAAAATCCAGTTAATATTTCTGTATTACATGATTACTGCTATAATAAAAAGTACCTTACATCGGAAAAACGGCAACAATAAATCAATAAGGAATACCAGCAGTGGCTTCTAGAAATAGGCACTTAGGGGATAAGGAAAATATATAGGAGCCCTAGAGTATCTCTTTTCCATCTGCATAATACCTCGGCCCATCAGGATCACCAGCTACTCAGCAAATAGGATATTGAGCCTAAACATCCTGGTATTTTTTTTTTGTCCCACCAGTATTAAAAAAATAATTGCAATAGGCCTTTTATATGAATTACAAGGGGAGGATTCCTAATGTATCTCACTGATTTTGATGAATTTTTTAAAAGCAAAATTAGTCGTTGGACTGATTATACTCTGCAAAAAATTATTGACCAGCGTATACCAGCAGTGGCGTAAAATAATATGAAATTTCGAGCGCGAAAAACACATTTTATTTGATATCTCTGGTTCAAGTGAAGGTAGTAAACATTGATGTCAAAATTACCCGATTTCAAACGAAATAATTAAAAAAATAAGCTAATTAAAGTTTTTATTTTTTATCAATGACCCTAAAAATATAAAGAATCTCGTCGAAACAATACTTGTAATAAAAATTAAAAAAACACAATTTTCGTATTCAATGTTCTGTATTCTTTTTTTTTATTTCATTCATGTAGTATGAATGTGTACTTTATCATATTAAAATTGTCCTAAATTGGACAAATTGTAATATAGCTCAATAAAAAATTAAGTTAAAAAAAAATTCAGTAATGACAATAATTTTATATAATAAAATGACCCTGACTATTTTTGTATCCGTTTTATTTTTATTTATCCATGGATTTCTTGAAATAAGATTTATTTTGATTCTTCTGTGAGTATAATGAAAAATATCATAAACAAAGTTACTGATAATTTTCAGTATACAAATTTCGGACCATTTTCTGTTTATAAAAAACGAGGTAAGATTATTTTCTCTTTGGTATCATTGATTTCTTATATCGTTAATATTTTCTTTAACCGTGTTTTAAAAATATATTTTGTGAACAGTTATATTTATAGAATTCTTCATATTATATTTATTTTTTACGATATAACTAGGACAATTCAAAATTTTGGTTTTTTAAATGTAATAAACATTGTAATAAACTGTTAACTGTAATTGTAGTAAACTGTAAATTAAAAGTAAGGAATATCAATCTGGGCATACATTTTAAGAAACTTATTAAAAGTACTGTCTGGACGAGATTATTTATATTTTTAGGATTATTACCGAGCGCTAAAATTACGTATTTTATTAGTTATTAAAATTAAACATATTTCAATATTATTTCGCTTTAAAATAGATTAATTGTGACACCAAACTTATTTTTATACCTTCACTAGAACCAGATATATTAAATAAAATTTGTTTTCCAGCTAATGACTTCCGATATTTTTACGCAACTCCCGGGGAGCGTTGGCCCCTTATATTTAACAGAGTCTAATGGTTTAATTTAGTAATCAAGTTTACCATACAAAAAATCAGTAAAATCCGAGAGACACATTTGGTATACTCACCTTGTTAGTGCTGTAATGATAGCGAAATATCTAAAAGGCCCACAGTATGGAAGTAAACGGGTTCAGAAGAGTTTTACAGACAACGGATGGGTAGAAGAGATAAAGAGGAAATTAAGACCAATTTCCAGATAAGAAAGGGAGGATTTGCCGAATTTCCTTGCGGTAACAACCTCTGCTGGAGGAGAAGTTGAGGTGTGATAAACGGAAATCAATGGACTTGGGAAGATGATTAAGTGACTTGCTGACGACTTCACAAGAAAAAATAGAAACGTCTACATCTCCCACGTAACCAAAATCTGAGACTAGGATTTCCAAAAGATAATATAGGATATTATTCATCAAATTGATTTTATGACATATTTGTATTATAATCATTTTATCGTATTGGAATCAGTGATCCAAGATTATAATTATTTTTTGCGGAATAAACCATAGTTATTATTCAGTTATATTAACAATAACTATACTTCTACAACTCGTGAATGATCATGACTTCAGTACTTATAGAGATTCCTACTGTTTCTAGACCAACAGCACGACAAGACGATGATTAGTCCGAGATCAAATTCAACCAAGAGGTATTTCCTTCCTAATTTTCACTTTATCGAAAATGTATCTGCCCTAGGAGTGTTTCCTATGTACCCCTGCTATATACCCTAGGTCAGTGGTTCCCACCAAGAGGTCCACGAACCCCTTGGGGTTTGCATAAAATGTCTAGAGGGTCCTCATTGGGTGTTTGGTAAATTATTTTAAAATATCTTAATGTAAATTTTTTTGTGAGTCTTTTTAACAAATAAATATCACACATATATACTCACAATTAATCTGCCCTAGATTAAGGAACAGAATAAATAGTTATTCTACCACATATGGAATACGAATAAGGAACCAGAGAACAGTAAACCTGTGTTGTTTTTTTTTAACTAAAAAACGCCACTCCAGAGTGGATATATATCGGGAGGATACCAACTCTATTTTACATAATAATTATTATATTGTCATACAGCAAAAATCAACATTAAATAATAATAGAAATTTACAAAATTAGTCTTTCCCTTCCTTTTTTTTTTTTTTTTTCCACATTTTTTTTCAAATTAGACCAGAATAAAAGCGAGCTACCATGAATTAAACAAAACAAAAAAAATAATAATAATAAAGACTCGTATGAAAAGGTTTAAATATTTTTATGATCTTTATATAAAAGTATATTGGAAATCGGATAAAAGTCGCAACACAGTTGGAAATCTTTATCCAATACTAAAGCAAATATCAGTATATTGGTTTTTACAATATTAATCTGAGGGGAAAGCGATAGGAACACGGGTTTCCCAGAATCTAATGTTCTAAATTTGTTTCTTTCTCAGAAGGAACATTATTTATTTAAAGGTTGTAGAAGCTAGCCGTATTTTAAAGTCATTAGTAATTGAGAAGAGTAACATAATAAGGAAAATAACGAAAAAAAAAAACGCTGACAAAAAACTTTTTATCGAGTAAGATTAATCTTTAAGAAACTTTATCTTCCAACCTGACCAAGATTTATTTTTTCTTTGTATTCAATAACTACACATGATTTTATTTCTAAAAAAATCGAGCCTTGGTCTAGGGATAAAATAATAATAATAATAAAACTGGTGGAACGAGGGTATTCGAGAATTTCGATAAGGTCTAAAAAAATCTTTGGTCACATCGCAGAACTTCAGTGTCCCTCACGTTTCTAGTTAATGGAATTAGAAAAAAAAATACAAAATTATAAATAAACTACATAAAGATTATTAATAAATACAAACTAACAAATATATATATGCGCATATAGATATATTGTATTTTTACTATTAATAAAGAATGTTAAATTGTCTCAAGAAATGCTTCTGTACTGTCATTAATTCATTTAATTTTGCTTATTCCCTCCTAAATAGCATTATTAGTCTGGAGTAGTGTTTATCTTAAGTTTTAGCATGTATGTAATTGCTAGCACATTTTAATATTGAATTATAGGTTATTACCACATGACATCTGTGAATAAAAATATATTAAGATGAAAAAAATATTGGTTGAATTATTTAAATAATTATGAAATAATTAATTATTATAATCAACTATTTTTAATTTATTAGTTATGAATATGTTTAAATAAATATTTTCATCGCTTATTATTGTAGTCACTTATGGACAAACGCTAAAACTTACCACTTAATTACAAAAGACTTATTTATATGACTATCATAAGACCGATATAGACTCACGGAGGTGAGCTATGGGGTTCTACTAAACCATTGAATTCCTCTCGTATCCAATCCTTGCTATCCCAAATCCTTCGTAAAATCCTTAATGCTCTTTTCTTGGTCACGAATAAGCTCGTTCATAAAGACATTAATGTGCCATATGTTACTGAAATATCCCGAAATAGGTATGAATCATTCCACGAAAAGCTCCATTTCCACTCTAATCCACTAGTTTCTTTCCTATGATACTCTTCAATTCCTTATAATCCTCCGAGGCGTCTAGGAAGAAGATAGCCCCTAGACCTAGTTTAAAATATTTTTAGAGTGCTGCCAATTTGTAGCGTTTCTACATGTATTTCATGTTAGTTTACTATGTTTATCACATTTACTCGCTGTATATCTTAAATTTTATAAATATCAATAAATATATTTAAAAAATATATATTATTGTACTATAGAAAAACAAAAATTTATAGTAAATTTACATATTAATTTTAATTAAATTTAATTTAACAAAATTCATTATAAATTTATTTATTTACTTTATTTTATTTTTTATTTACATATATTTACATATTTTTTTTTGTATTTATTTTGTTTTTTACTTTCTTTTTTTTTAACCTCATATACATTCATATTTTACTAATGCTGCTATATTTATTCTTACTATTGATTTTTCTTATAGTTATTATTTTATAAATAAAATCACTGTTCATTGTTTAACCTAAAATTGGTTTTCTAAAATAAGTGTTTGGCACTGATGACCGAGAGGTTTTGTGCCAATAAAATATAACAACCAACCAACCAAAAATTCATAGAAATGCAACTTTTTTTTTTTAATTGATAAAAAATCAGTTTTCCCTTAGTCTCATTCGCCCATCAATACGCGAAGCTAGAAATTCCAGATATGTTTACTAGTTAATAGAGAATGTATAATAAAAAATTTAAATAATAAACAATTTAATTTTTTTTTTATATATATAGTTTTGGAAGATATTAGTAACTCATTCATATAACTGTTTTCCGTTAACTTATTTACTTTTTTTTTTCTAGTGTTGGTCTTTTATTTTAATTATTCTTTCTGATTTATTTGCATCTTCAATATCTCATAATTATAAACATAGAATAATAAGAGACTATTGATCTTATTAAGAGATCTCTGATTTTCAATTATTAGGAATTGTAGTGACTGTTTATGAATAAACCCATTTATCTATTGTATTATTATTTTTTTGCATTTAAAAAAAAAAGTTATTATTATTATTTTTATTTTCTTCCTCATAGTTCCCGCAACAGATGACATTCTTTGCAGAACCTTATTAGTGAACTAACTGTTTCAGTAGAGTCCTTCAAGCTCGCACTCAGCGATCTTGGTCAATCGGCTAATATTAAACTTATTAAACAGTATAAGTTATATACAATTCAAATAGATGGTGATATATGTGTTTTATTATTATTATTTTTTTTTTTTTACAGATCTGTTCAAATGAATCGTTTTGAAAAAGTAACATTTTTTTTCATTTTGCCTATAGATTTGTTGGAACAAGTAATGTTTTTGTAAATAGACTGGTCATAAGTAGAAATAATAATGGCTTAGTAAACCGGATATTTCGATCCTGAAACTATCAGTCTTTCCTTACACAACAAAATCTCAAGCTCTAATCTTTGATTAAAGACTGACATGGGACCCCCAAACTAGACACACACGACAAAAACTCAATCGACGATAGGCGATTATATAGAATATTGAAATGGAAATCTCATCTCTCAACTATTAAAAATAAATTGTTAACTCATTGAAAAACTATTTATTTACAAGACTATACTTAAACCCATTTGGACGGACATAAACTGTGGGGTACAGCAAAATTTTCAAATCAAACGTGTCCAATCCTTACAGTCTAGGATAATATACTCGATACCGATAAATACTCGATGTCCCATATTATGTCACTAACAAAACCTTACACTATGACCTGAATATCCCATTTGTCCTTGATCTAATCCTATCAAAATTCTCAATCTTCCGTCAGAAACTTATTCACCATACTAATTTCTTGGCACAATCCATATTCCTAACATCCCTATAACCCTCCTCGTAGGTTGAGGTGGCAGTGGCTCAGAGATCTCTTGTAAATATGCCATTGGAGTGCAGGCAATGGCCAGCTGCTCCGCTCATGCCTGAGAGTCTGTGGCTCTAGCACCCTCATTCAGTCTCCACAGGCATATTAGACTAGTGATGCGACTAACTGAGAGGCGCTGGGATCTCCTCGCCTCGGGCCCCGAAATCCACTAATGGGCGTCGTGGTTGATTCGGAGTTCCCTAGAGCAGTATGTAAATATTGTATATATGTGTCCAAGATTATTATTTTTTATTTATTTATTTTTTCCTCTTTATTTATTCTTCTTTGTATTTTTTATTTTCATTTACTCTACATACGAAATGAATAAATTATTATAGCACAAATATTCGTTGCCCAAGATTATGGCAGTTTGTTTTATTTCTGAATTTAAAAAAAAAGATCTTTGATCAGACTTGGCACAGTCCTCCCGCGAGCCCCTCTGCCTACTTCTCGACTGTAATACTACTTAGTCGACTGTAATGAAAAATATTGATTAATTAATGTAAAAAAAAAATATATCGTTATTAGTTCCGTTTGATTATTCATAGTTACGTAAGATTATAGTCACTAATTGAACAGATTCGTTAAATAGTTCCTTTTGGAAGCTGAGTGTACTAGTTCTGTTCTGATCACGTGCCAGTAATAGTAGTTACCTGAATTAGAGGCTGCTTAGTGGAAAATAGTTGGAGCTTAAACTGCTCCAGGAGAACCAGGAGCTATAGAACAATAGCCATAAACCACTGTACTACGAACAATAAGTTGCAGTTGAATGCAGGAGACCCATTCTCCTATTCTCTAACCCTTCTCTTTGGTTTAATTCCTCTTCTTTATTTTTTTATCTCATAGTTTCGAAAAAAGTTACTGGAATGGATTATAATAATGATTTAATTTGCTCTTCATCAGGGCGACTCCTAGAAGGTATCACAAGAAGTTATTTATGTTTATATTTATTTAACTTGCATCCCAAACCCTTTTGTCCCACATCAAAGCCATTGAAGAATGGTGTCAAATTTGGAGGATTAAAATAAATCCCAACAAATCCCACCAAATCACCTTTACCCTTCGTCGCTAACCGATGATTTCCTGCCCCCCAGTATCCTTTAATAACATTACCCTTACTTCTGTAGAACAAATCCGATACCTAGGTCTCCATCTTGACAAGCGCCTTACTTGGAATCCTCACACAAGACTGAAACGACAAGAAACTGCTCGAAGATATCGATTACTACAACACTTACTAGACAAACGTTCAAAACTTCCAGTACATTACAAACGACTCATCTACATCACAATTATCAGACCTATTTGGACATATGGAATCGAGCTTTGGGCTCTACGAAACCATCTAATTCCTCCGCATCCAGTCCTTACAATCCAAAATCCTTCGCAAAATCCTGAATGTTCCTTATTTTGTCACAAATCAACTCCTCCATAATGACCTAAGCATCCCATTTGTTGCAGACAGCCGTGATAGATAATCCTCGTTCCATTCTAACTCCCTGCCCATACAAACCCACTTGTCCGTAATTTATCTTCCTTAGATATCCTGATAACCCTCCAAGGCGACTGAAAGAAGGTGGCCTCGGGACCTACTGTATTAAAATAGTTAGTGAAGTGCTACCACTGGGTGGTTCTCTCTCAAGACATTCATGACTTTTTATATTCATTCTACATATTTACTTATTGTATTCTTTAGTACAGTTGTAAATTACTATAAATAAATAAAAAAAAATTATTTAACTTTATCCTTGAATTTGGAAATGTTCTATTGCCAAGAATAATAATTTAAATTATGTGGTGTATATACGTAAATACTTTAATCTAATAATATTAACTATAAACGGTTATCGTTAAACCAAGTTATGCGATCATTCATCGGCGGTTTAGATTTATTCAAGGAATCAAGAGTAAGTACTTGAGGCCTAAAACTGACTAGCCTTCACGAGCGTCACTAGGATGAGCTATCGTCCCATGTCCCCTCAAAGCCTTCCTTAAACAATCTTTCCTAGAGGTCATTTAGGATTCTTCTTTACACTAAATTTAAAGGCTAGATGTAGAAAATGTTCATATGGAAACAAATTTAATATATCTCAATAAAAGAATAAAAGAAAAAATGGTAAAAATAATAACAACTAAAATATCTAGCATTTAATCAAATACAATTTATACTATCACTGCTTTGATCGGACGAAAAATATTGATTAACGATGATAACCAAATACATCAATGTAAAATTTCCAAAATTGGAGTAAGCAAATATGTACTTCACAATGGGTGACAAATAAATGTCTCGAATTAGCTTATTGTCTGTATTTCCCAATAGTGTCAATATATTGACTTAGCAACAAGTCTCCTGTTTATTTTTCTTTTGTAATCATTAGAAAACTAATCTAGAGGAGAGACCGTGCCTGAGTCGCTAGCGCGCTAGTCTCCAACGACAAAGGTTGTGAATTCGAATCCGAGTCCCGGAGAGACTTTTTCAAGCATTTAATTAATGAGGCTTCACTTACAGCCTCTCAACCGCGTGTCCATCCAAATGGTAGCAACTAACAAAAATCGTCGTTAGGAGAAATGACCCTACACTACGAAAAAATTCATTGAGTAACGCGTGTGTGTTTTCCAGCAGATTACACCGCGCGGCCTGTCGCACTCCTCAAAAAAAGAGAAAAAAAAGACTAATCTGAAGATTCTTTATCTATTATTTAATCCCAAACGGTTTATTTACACAATGGAATGATTCATGCTTCTTGTATTACAATGAAAATCTGTGCAATCCGGATCATGAAACTGTACATACAATATATAAACAAGTAAATGGGCTAATTTACACTTATGGGCGTGATAATGTCTTGTGAAGAAACTACCTAGTGGTAGCACTTCAAAGCCAATTTAATTAAAGTAGGTCTCGAGGTCTGGGAGCCCGTGGCTGAGTGGTTAGCGCACTAGCCTGCCATGCTGAAGTTGTGAGTTCGAATCCCAGTCCCAGGGGAAATTTTTCAAGCATACAGGGAGTGATGACCCTATCCCATAAAATGTCATCGAGTATCGCGGTGTAGAATATAAGCCATAACGGACCTCCAAGGCCTGTCGCGTCAGCGAAAAAAAAAAAAAAAAAAGTCATCTGCTTTTCAATTGTCTCGGAGGATTGTCAGAAGTAGATGGGAATGATAAGTTGCGTACAAGAGGATTCGTGTGGGTTGGGAGTTTGGAATGAAAAGAGGCATATCTGTTTAGGGCCAGTTCTGCGACAAATGGGATATTTAGGTCATTATGGATGATTTTATTCGTAACGAAATAAGGAGCATTCAGGATTTGGCGAAGGATTTTGGATTGTAAGGATTGAATGTGAGAGGAATTAGATGGTTTAGTAGAGCCCCAAGCTCGATTCCATATGTCCAGATGGGTCTGATGATGGTAACATAAATGAGCTTTTTTAGTAATTGGATGTTTTGAACGTTTGTCTAAAAGTGTTGTAGTATTCGGTATCTAGGAGCAGTTTCTTGTCGTTTAAGTCGCGGATTCCATAAGAGTTATCAATGATCAGTAAGGATTCAACGGGTATGATGGGTAATAAGGATAAGTGGAGAGTCATCGGTTCGCGACGAAGGGTGAAGGTAATTTGGTGGGATTATAAGATTTATTTAAATCCTCCAGTTTTGACACCATTCCTCAATGGCTGTGATGTGAGACTGAAGGGTTCGGGATGCAGCGGATGGATCATTATGGACAGATAACACACAAGTAGGAAAGGTTATGATTTACTTTGAAGGTTCCATTAGTGAGGTAGGAACGGATTATCAAGTAGTATGTTGCGGGAAAGAATTGACGGAGTTTATAAAGGAGTCCTGGGTGCTAGACTCGGTCGAACGCTTGTTCCACTTCGAGAAAAGCACCCGTGCAATACATTCCGCGCTCCAATGTGGAGGATCATGAATGTAAGAAAATAAATCGTTCCTTATTACAAGATTGATTTTTACAAACTGCTTCAATGGACATAAGAAAAAAAGTTTTGATGGTTGTATGGGAAACTTTGATGGTCAACACAGATTTGTTCCTGTGTAGTGGTGAATAGCTATAATTGTATTTATATCTTTTACTTATAGGTGAAATCATTACATCTATAAAGTAATTCAGTGATATTTTCATAATGTATACAAAAATTGACACCAGACAGTGAAGTTAAGAAGTCCTTTCACGTCTACCTTATTCGCTCTCTTCTAAAATTTAGACAAAAGTAAAATATTTTAAAATGATTCTACCGTCAAAAACACATTTTCTGGCTATTTCTTTACAATGCTCTGAATTTTTAAATTCATTTTCAAAATTTATAGAGCATGAGGTTGAGTGTTTTTAATAGAACATATTTATATTTCCTATACATCCTTTCTTGAGAAAATCCGCATTTCATATGAACCAATATTTCTGATTTACTAATTTGTTAGCGTAGATTTCTTTCATGGTCCTGTTGCCTTTCATTCTAACATAATTCTAGTACTCAGGCCATGGAGTACTAGGAGTAACTTAAATGAAGTTCAATAAAGTGAGGGTTTAAGGGATGTGATGAGATCAGTTGGCAGAAAATACAGTTAGGACTTCATCGGCGATATCCATTACTAGCAAGGTCTCGATAAGTCGATTACAAAACTCGACCGATATGAGTTAAGTTCGTTCTCTTATCTTCTTCCTTCTGTGGTTAGTTAATCAATTGCCAAACTTTTCTTAACTGCTGATAATAGCATCGGTAAACTTAAACGATTTGCGCGAACTTCAGTTTAGGTTTTGCTTCGTGAACTTCAACATTTATTTTTTAATATTTTTTAAACATTTCTATGAAGTTGGATACCATGCTCTGCCAGTGAATTTTCTTTCAAATTCATTTATTTAGATATATTAAAATTCGTCTTAAAGAACAATAATGATAGGGTTGTAAGATAATATTCACACAATGTTTACAGTATAAACGATAGAAAAGTCAAATTACATAAAAAATAAAAATAAAATAAAGATATCTAATAACAAAATTTATATATACAAGTGTAATAATAAATGAACAAAACATAAACACACTCATACATATGTACACTATTTACAATCTGCTGGGGGACCCAGGACTGGGCTAGTCCCAACACTTGTGGAAAGACAAGCAGAAACCGAAAATCCTTGCGCCTCCCCTTGGCCGAGTCACTGGTTAGAGCCAGGGGAAGCTGAGTACGTCATAGCCGTGTTTATATTTTCCATATCGCTCTCACGTTTAATTCTGGTTTCGTTTTCAATCAGCTAAATAATAGCTTATATATATATATATATATATATATATTTATTTTATTTTTTTTTTTTTTTTTTTTTTTTTTTTTTTTTTTTTCTAAGCAGCATTTTTTTAATACCATTTTTTTTTTTTGAATTGCAAGAAGCTTAAATGATGTACATAAAATAGTAATTTATTTTCATGTTGTAGAAGATCTTGAATTTAGTGATGGTTTAGGGTAGTGAGATAGATGCTCAAATTCTTGCTTATTATCTCATGACACGTTCATATATTTATATTTCTGTAGTCATTTGATAGAACCCCAAATCTCAGCTTATTAATTCCTCATAAGCTTATGATAGTCCTGAAAATAAGTCTATTTTTAGTTAAGTAAAAGATTAACCCGTTTAAAAGATTCCAATTTATGCTTCACAACATGGAGCCTAGGAGATACCCGACCATTACTGGGCTAGAGGTCATAGGTTAATCATGAAGAATATAAATTGATTCCAGAAATGATAACTACAAATTGGGTCTGGTTTTTCAATTTAAATATAAACATTTATATAGCGTTTAATACAGCTATATAAATATTATTGACGTATTTTGTTATCAACAAAAAATTCAGCTTAAAATAATTGTCGTTCTACCGACTTTAATGTTAAATGTCAAAATATCTGTTAACAAGGAAAAAAATAATATCCTTCAAAGAATAAAACAGCTTCACCGTAAAGCTGATTTAATCCTGAGCTCCCTGATAAAAACAATTACAGAAATTCCTTCTTAAATAAATATTTACATACAATAATTAAAATTATCGTTCAATTTACAAAGTATTTTGGGTTATCCCATTCTATAAACGTATTTAGGGAAATTTGATAAAAAACAATATATAAAAAAATAAATAAATCAGTTTTCTCGACTTCTCTCCCTTTCACTACATACCACTCACTAGGCGGGAAGTTTTTCCTAGTCATTACGAAAATTTACAATTTTCAGCTGTTTCTCTCTTCTTTTTTTTTATGTTTGTTATTGTTGTTCAGGATACTGTACTAATAAAATATTTACAAAATTTTTATTTTATTTTAATACAACACATTTTTTTTTTTTATCTTTAACGTTAAATTATACATATTTATTACTATGCTTATATTTGACAAAAAAGAAATATCAGAAAAATATTTTTACTAGATTCTCTTTTAGTTGGTTGTCAAATTCTATATTTAGCCGTTTTTATTAATACAATACTAATAAGACGATATGTTCACTTTTCTTCTGGATGAACAAAATCAAAGGTATTTTTTCGTCATCAGCCTATCACTACAACTCGGTTACGAGACCTGGCCTCCTCTACTAGTTTCTGCAATAAGTTCTGTTCTGTGTCGCTGTAATCCAGTTTCTTACTCCCAGAACATCTATCCCTTGCATCTGCCGTAACTCCACCCGACCATCTAAGTTTCGGCCTCCCTCTTCTTCTGTTGCCGTGGAGAGGTTCAGTTAAGACCGCCTTGGGGATCGCCTCATCCTCCACAACAAACCACATGACCAGCCCACCGCAGTCTGCCAAACTATGTCATGACGACATTATTATCCCTAAAACATAAATAAAGTTCATTATTTGTCCGCTTTATCCAATCCCCATTGAGATGAACTCCTCCAAAACTCATCGAAGTATTTTTCTCTGAATGACTATTAGGTCCTGCTCAGTTCTTTTACTAAATGTAAAAGGTAGTTTAGAATAATGAAATTTAAAATTCGGCATTTTAGCTCTTTCTTATTATTTAAATATGAATAAAACCTTCAAAATATTAAAGCCCATCAAATTTTGTATTATTGTAGCATTTCTATTTGAAATCGTTTGAACCGTTTTTGAGAAAATAGGAAAAAAGGTGCAAAATTCATGATAAAATGGCCCTTTTTGTTCGCCGATTTTGTTGTAAAAGTTGCAGCAGCATCTGAGGCATATATGTTTCAAAAATAAGAAATTTCAGTTTTTTTGCGAATCGTTGCTTTTTAATTGGACTTGCCACATTATGCCACTTATCACACACCCACTTTTTTTAGAGGAATTGGTCATTTGGACTTAGCAGAGGTCTCTACAACGTGCAATACTGGTAAAAATTGGATTATGGATTAAAAATTTCAAGATGGAATGTACTGCGATCGTTTTCTAATTTAGAGAAAATAAGCGGTTTAGGTTCCCCTGAGTTTTCTTCTCAATATTCAAGTCACGAAAAAAGCTCTGCGTGTGTAATGATAAGTTTAGCACAAAAGCAAAAGGTCGTACGAAACTGAAATGCCATATTTAAAACTACTATACGCCCGAAATGTTACAGAAACTCTTTCAACAAAATCTGTGAACAAGAAGATTTGTACTTTTTCACAATTTTCTCAACAATCGCTCTAATTATTTTGATTAGATTTGTTAATCAATATACAATTTAGTTAAATTTAATTCATGTAGGGGCTTTAATGCCAATATTTAAAATTTTCTAATTTTAAAATATCTTAAGTGATATCAAATAATATTATTTTCACTTACATAGTAAGGGGAAATGATTGCGATCGTGAAAGTTTTATAATTCCAATTTTTAACGGAAATAAACGTTTCAGAGACCTCTGATAATCCCAAATGACCAAATTATGCGATTTTACGATTTAAAAAAAAAAAAAAAAAAACTCGCTAAATCGATATTAAAATTAATATCATATACCTTTTATAATTGTGAAGTGAGAATGCTGTGAAGTGAGCTTTTATTCTTATTTAAATTAAAGAGCTTAAATTCCGATATTTTAAATTTTCCTTCTCTAAAGTACCTTTAATTTTGCAGATTACAAAAAAAATGAACAATTTCATATTTTTATAATTGATTTATATTGATTGAATAAATAAGTTGACGGAAATAGATAACCATCTAATAGAGAAAATAGGAAGAATATTTTTTAAACATGATTTTTCATTTTTTTGAACACAAGACTAGTAACATAGATGCATTATATACCATTGGAAAGCAGAGGATTTAAGAACAAAATATTAACTTTGTACAGAGTTGTAAAAGGTAATGTAATGTGACGAATAGGTCACAAACTTATTACTGATTATTACACTTAATAATTTAATTTTGTTATATTTTTCAATCTAAATCATATTTTTCCAAGGAAACTGAATCCACTTTTTATTCAAGATTACTTAATACTTTTTTTTTTACTTTAAATTTATTTAATAGTTCTTATTAATAAATAATTAATTTTACAGCGAAGCTGTGAAAATCGAGTGTTGCTCGCGCCAGACATTTTTTAAATTTATTTTGTCAAAAGCTGAATATATCAGTCTCTACTGGACGGTGGGAGGTGGTTAAACGCATTATGGAAAAGTGCCTTGGACGACCTTCCTGCATTTGAAGGTCACCGAAGACCCCGGCCTAGCTCATGCAGTTATTAATACCCGACTAAATTGGTTCGCGACCTCTACCCACTCCCGATTGACTAACCATCCACCAGATTATAAATTTCCCCCGAGCTGAGAGCCTGTGTCAGTTTACTCCATCGAGTACCCTACTCGAGAGACCAGCCATACGTCAGCTCGGCCTGTCAGCTTCTAGGATATGGGTCGATACCTTTATTCCTCGTTATGAACGGTTTGATCTCCGATCCCTAATGACCGATGAACCAGCAGCGTAACAGCCACCTCATACAAAATATACTCTAACATATATATTACATATATATAATATATATATATATATATATATATATATATATATATAATATATATATATATTATTAAAATACATTTACAGTTATTTATTTTCCTAATCTCCTTTATTTTACAACGAACGAGAATAAAATGTAACAATTGCAAAAACAAATAACAAATCCTGAAATTACACACCTTTTGAGGTATATTAAGTTGAAAATTTCTAGGTCCACTGTATGTAGTGGTCGCAATTGCAGGCTTTTGCTTCTACTTATCTATAATGACTTTAATATTCCATGTGTTGTTGATTCGGACCGAACTTTTCACCGTTCCTCTAATGAAACGTTATATCCTCATTGTAAAGAACTAGTTTCTATCCTTACAATCGATTTTGCACAATCCTCCGAGGCGACTAAAAAGAGAACCTGTTGTTTAGAATATTTTTCGAGTATGACAATGGGTAGTTAATCTAATATTGTATTTTAATTGTTTTTTAATACTTCGCTCAAATATGAAAAAAAAAATTTCAATAAATATAATTTAAAGTAATATATAATCGAACAAATTGGTTCGATAACTAATAAATAAGAATCGTATCATTTCATAGAATTGAAATAGTACCTATTGGAAATCGTAATTTGATTAATAATAGTTCCATCTAATAGTTTTTAAGTTAACAAACATCAAACGGGAAATGTGGATATATTTCAAACGGTATTTGTAGTTATTATATATATATTAGTAACGATTCCATCTTATTAGCGTGATATTCAGTATTTTTTTAGGAAACTCTTGTAGATATAAGGAAAAAATACTCGTACATCGCCATAATCTAAAAAAAATCTGGTGCGTGCCAACACACTGGACTTCACTTACCTCCATAGTTATAATGAATTTAAGTATTGTGAAATACATTTAGAGTTGAAAATATATTGTTAAATATTTTTTTTTTCTAAAACCTTTAGCTTTCCAACGGTACCTATATTACTATTTTTATGTTCAAATTTAGTTATCCAGAGACCCTGCATATCCTTAGGACACCCTTCCTCAATCAAGATCGATTCATATCAATATGAATATAATCCTAAAAAGTTATTACCCTTTTTCTAATATTTCCTACTTTTATACTTCTGTAGTTCAATTTTTTTTTTTTTTTTTTTTTATAATTCTTTTATTCCTAATTGATCAGAAAAGTAGGCCCTACAGTATATGTAAAAAACAAATATTCCAACTAAGATTAAAAAAAGAACGTGCTATTCACAGAAAATTAAAATTATTCATAGAGAATAGTTAAAAAATTATTATATAAAAATAACGAGAAACTTGAGGAATTTTAAATTTATATTAGTGCATTATCCATATTTTATGTGAGATCGGTTTATCACTTTAACGAGATTCTGTTCTTCTCGACAATGTGATAAACGGAAGGCATACAAAATGTGTAAATGAGAAAACTTAAAATGAGGATTAATCAATGAGTCATAAATCCGATGAGCCCCGTCACAGGAAGAAGATTAATGACATACCTACGAAGAAAGAATCGTTTACCGTCACTCATCCCTTCTTAAAATGTACCATGTAATGTAGAAGAGATAGCCAACAAACCACCAGATTGGGGTATTATAACCCAAACTACAAGGAGGAATATGGAAAAAAAAAAAAAGTTTTTATTCTCTCTCAGGAAACAATTGAAAATTCCCACTAAAGACTGTAATAAAGGACAGTTTACATATTTTTTTGCGCTCTACCTCTAAAGGTAATAAGCGTGTCCAGATCCTAGGCAAAGTATCTGTGCCCAAGTCTGCATAATATAACTTCTTCTCTCTACGAAGTTCTAGATCTGTGTTACGTATGCTGGAGTCGGATTTTTTTCATTATTAATTAGAAAACCATGTCATCGAAACTGCTTAACCTTCAGATAAATTAAAACTTGAAACAGGATAACATTAATCCATTAAAGCACGAGGTAAATTCTAAACATTCAATATTCAATGAATAAAAACTTTTATAATCTAATAATGTAATGAAATGTTCATCAGAAGATGAGAAACCTGAGTGAGATTGAAACCACAGACCCCAAAGGACCTAGGAGTCAGAGGTCGAAGACTCAGTCCTAGCTTGTAGTTGCTGGTCGACCACAAACCAACGGAAACAGTTCTATACTCGGTTTTCAGTAGAGGTTTCTCTTTTGCCATTCAGAGACAAGATATCCACAATTATCAAACTAAAGGCATCGATTCTAAAAATAAAAATTGTTTATTTCATAAACATTTTACCTATATATATGTAGTTTAAATTTTATTGTATTGTATATATTGTATTTTAAATAATAATAAAACAGAGAGTGTAAAAAAAAAAAAAAATTAAATAATTTTAATATTCTTCATTTCATTATTATATTTCAAATGTGGGAATATTTTACCAAGAGAGGTTAATCTCTGTTAAATTTTAGGAGACACAGTTTTTTTTTTTTCTGATTTCCTTTATTGTTAAAAAACTCCAAAACAAAGAAAACAATGCTGCAAAACAAATTAGTGCAACAGTCCTTATCAAAACTTACGCAACCTTTGAGGCATTTCAGTTTGGCATTCCTAAGTCCACTGTATTGGTGGTTCCGACTGCAGGCTTTCGCCTCAACAGTACTGGATGGGGAGAGACCATCTTCCAGGCTTATGTTAATTAATTTTAGAAATAATATTGCTTTATTGAGAAGTAATACAATCGGCCACTATCTTGGGCAATAAGTATTAGAGATAAAAGAAGTCATTCATTCCTTATGTACAAATTAAAACAAACAAAAAATAAAATGCCACAATAACAATGAAAAAAAAAAATAAATAAAAATAAAATAATGAAATAAAAGAAAATAATTATGATCTTGGCCACATTCATACCTATATACAATATTTACATACTGCCCCTGGGAACTCCGAAATCGAACCACTGCATCCAGAAATGGATGTCGAGGCACAATGTCAGGAGATCCCAGCGCCTCTCAGTCAGCCGCGTCACCAATCTAGTCAGTGGTGACTGAGTGAGGGCGCTAGAGCCACACACTCTTAGGCATGAGTGGAGAAGATGGCCATTGCCAGCACGCCAGTTGCGTATTTATAAGAGATCTCTCGGCCACTGCCGTCTCAACCTACTAGGAGGGTTGTAAGGATGGTTGGTAATAGATAGGGATTTAGCCAGGGGATAGGAAGAAGAGTAAGTTTCTGGTGGAAAGTTGAAAATTTGGATGGGATGAGATCAAGGACATAAGGGATCTTAAGGTCATGATGTAAGGTCTTGTTTGTAACTTATTTATTTACTACCCTCCCCTGCCTTGAGGCAATACGGGTATTGCTGCTGTGGGAAGTACCATAGATACAACCCACAACTGCTATGAAATTATCAAACAGCATGTTAGCGGGTCTTCGGATGTTCAGTGGCCTTCTTCATACTTCTCTCCTACCTCAAGTTGAAGTGGCTTGGAATAATCTGTTCCTTCCACCCGTATAAAAGTGCTTTGTAGTACGGGTAGTTTTGTTTCGATATGAGATTAGGGATATCGCCCTCTGTCAGGACGTAGAGTCCTGTGCCCCTCAGGAGCTTCATTCTCAGTGCCTCATAAGTGGTACAGGCAAGGAGAATATGCTCGGCGGTCTCCGGAACACCACAATAGGGACATAGGGGACTGATGTTTTTGCCATGCTTAGCGAGGGTAAGAAGCCTCTAACAAAAACTTTCAAGCTGGATAGGACCAAGGATTTAGATGATATGGTTAATCTTTTGCAATGTACAAGATTAAAGGTAGTTTAGAGGTAGAAAATTTAATCTATCGGCATTTAAGCCCTGTCAGACTATTTCAATCAGAATGAAACCTACATAATATTAAAGCCAATTAAATTTCACATAAATATTGCGAGTTTGATAAAAACTGTTATGCGTGCATATGCATGATGTAAGATCTAAAGAGGTCTTCTGGTTAGCTAATTTTAATTGAAAAAGAGGTTAATGCTTGTAAATATGTTTAAATTAGCAGCAATTGTTTTATTTGAGTCCCTCGGGAGCTATTTTTATAGAATACTCGTAATAATATTCATATTATTGTATAACATTTTTTTTTATAGTTTTCAAAGCGGAGTATCATGAATTATGTAGTAAGCTTCATTATATTTTTAATGTTACCTATGTTATAATATCGCTTTTGTTGATAAAATTTGGTTCGTCTCATACTTGAACATTATTTATAATACCTACATAGCAAATAAGTATTTACAAATCCAATTATTATCCAATAAGGATTTAACTTTTAAAAAAATTTTGTTTGACGAACGACATGAAATTATAAGTTTTT
Organism: Piezodorus guildinii; assembly: GCA_023052935.1. Taxonomy (NCBI): domain Eukaryota; kingdom Metazoa; phylum Arthropoda; class Insecta; order Hemiptera; family Pentatomidae; genus Piezodorus; species Piezodorus guildinii. The sequence continues at coordinate 30,613,718 of CM041292.1, read as the reverse complement.
ATAAAATATGAATGTATATTAATTATTTTTTTAATTAAATGAACTTAAAAACAAGTGTTTGAAATATTTTATTCTTTATACTTGGAATGCTAAATGAAGTTAAACATAATAGTGAAAATAATAAGATCACCCAAAAATAATTATTTTATTAATGGACAAAAAGACAGATGGAATCCATTTAAAAAATAAAATGTTAAATCTTAGAGCCGAGCATTAAGGGAATGAGATAGAAAAGGATGTCCCTTAATGTGTTTTATCGAACAAAGCTACTTAGGGAAGGCAAGAGGGCTTACATTAATTTTAACTCCCACAGCTTATTTTATTTTTATTAAATCAAATGTAGGCTGGGAAAGAAACAGGAATAACAACTTGAATTCCCATAATAAAATGAACAGACATTAATGTCTTGTAAAGTTTAAGTTATTTGGGAAATATATGACATGCATTACCTTAATCGGATTCAGTTTAGTTCTGTCTTAGCTTAATTTCTATAATGTAAGGGTTTCGAAATCATTCGTTCGAATTCCATGTAAAATTTATCACACTTCTATATCTCTAAGCTTTAGTAAACGATTTTATGACTCCAAAATAGTGTACGAAAATTTAGCTAGACTCAAACTATTCATTTTCAAATAAATAAATTTTACATTATTTATTTATATTTCTACTAATTTATTTTTAATAATTTGAAAGAAAGCATTTGAAACACAAAATCTGTTAAAGAAAAAAGTTATCAAATAACGTTAGAAATTTAGGAATTAACCAATACCTGTAAATCGTATGAATAAATTCAAAATTTAAGGATCGTATATTGTAATGTATAAGATAGTATAATTTGAATGATGATAATTTTATACTGTTTCTGAATTGATGAATACATAAAGAAGCTATAACTTTGGGAACGGAATATGCCATTTTTTTTTTTTTTTTACGTTTTGATAAGAACAAATATTGAATTGATAGATGTGACAGTAACTATCCAATCGGCGTCATATGTGCAGTACTACAAACTATAAACGAATTAGGAATAAATTATGATTAATTGTGGTTTTAAAATTTTCCTGACAGAATTATGCCAGTATTTATTTATTTTTTTTTCTATTTCTTTTAATTACAGGTCGTCCTTAAAGTTACATAAAATGAATAGAATAGAAGTGAATACAAAGCTGCTCGTTTTATAAACTTCTAACAGTAATTTTAGTTATTATTTTTTTAGAAAGAAACTTTTTCTCCTTTTACTAAAATCAGTAAGAAGGATTTGAAATACAAATGACATTGAACAAAAAAAGTTAAACCACCTTAAAATTTAGTATTTACAAATTCCTTTAAAATCGGCTTATTGCACTACACAACTTAAAGATCGCCTATTGTATTGTATAATGTTAATTTGTGATTGATGATACCTTGATAATCTCATTAAACTAATAAATATATTTTGAGTACATTTTTTAAAAATTTAAAATCTGATAAAATCTGATAAAAACATGAAATATAATACATATATAAAACAATAACAGTGATTTTTTTATGATTATCTTTTGCTTTTTAACTTTTTTGCTTCGATTATACCGTCCTTGAAGTTACAAAAAATTGATAATTAGCAAATAGGAAATCTTCTAAAGAATCTATGAGTATATTTTTTTCTTCAACAAAAATATATATATATATATATATAATTTTAATTTGTATTTTGTATATGTATTTCAAACCTCACTTGTTAAATTAAAACATACAGCATAAATAAACTTTACAAACAATGTAGTTGGTTGATGATTCTCATTGGAATTTTTTTTTTATTCGCTATATCCATCAGGAAAATACGCTGAATAATTGGAGATAACAGAGTGATTTCCATTTGTTGTAGCATATAGGAATGATCCAATTTTGCATGGAGCAAAAATCGAAATCTGACGGTGTTAGAAGCCTAATATCAACTGCATACTCGTAATGTAAACTAAATTTTGAGGAGGGGAGGGGAGAGTATTTTTTTTTTTGTCGATGAAAAGATTCATTATTGGAAATAATAACCCAATACAACTATATAATTAATAGGAAAAGAACATTTTTTTTTTAATGCAGGTGTATATTATTACAGATCACAGTCTCAGGAACAATCTGGTGCTTCCTATTAAAAAAAATATTTCATTCATTCGCACAAAAATTAGCATTTGTTTCCTCGAAACCATTTATTTTAATAAACGAATGTATTATTATATATTTAATCAATACATAATTAAATAAATCAGTTTTTTAGTTAAAGAAGTTTCACTTCACTCAACAATAACTTCCTTTGGAGTGAAAACAGTCTCATAAACGGTATTGAAATTTAGAAACATAAGGTACACAAAGAGAAAATATGTCTCTGTAAGATTGTAGATATCTTGAATATATATAAATAGTTTTGTAATAATTTTTATTTTAGAGTTAAATTACCTCACACACACCAACCTTTTTGGATGACATTGTTATTTACCTTTAGAAGAACTTATTACGTTTATTTTATTTGAAAACTTTTAATCAATTATTTCTTTAACTAGATATTTCATTCATAAATAAATTGATTGATTTTAAAAATAATTATTTTATATTTCACTAATATTGTGTCGTATTTATAGTATTCATTATTATAATTCATCTATTAGCAGAGCTGTGTATCGGTAAGTTCGTAATACGGGATCACTTGTAGCTGGGTGGTTAGCATAAAAGTCTCCTATGCCAAAGCTCACGGGTTCAAACCCGCAGGTGGTCCTAGGATTTTTTAATGGGAGTAAAAAATCCTTAGTTATGCCGTCCTTCGAAGGGGAAGGTAAAAGGTGGTCTCGAGCATGTGCGATGTCAGGTACTCGTTAGAGATCCCTATCCTAATAAAAGTTAGATAGGCCAAATTTAGGAATCCCACTGTTGCATCGTATGATTAGGCATAGTAGCATAAAGTGACGTTAAATAAATAAACAAACAAACAAATAGTTTGTAATACAAAAGGATTTTTTGTAACAACACAACCACATTTCTTTTCTCTTTTTCATACTTTCATTTTTTTTTTTCATTTGCAATAAAATGAGAATTAACCCTGTTATGTCGTCCATAAACAGCTTGAGTTCGCACTTAATGCAATGATTAGTGAAATAAGGTCTCTTTAATTTGGCTTTTAAGCTAATTTTCTTTTATTTCTACTAACAGTAATGAAAGTCAACCTGTAGAAAGTTAAGATGAATAATTAGATTGCTTTTATTTTGGAATGTTTTTAAAAATTAACAATAATTATTCCATGTAACAAAGCAGTAAAATATTCCAATTCAAAGTATTTTTCTTTCCTCATTACACAACCGAAATTAAGGACCTATTTAGATTTAAAAACAACAATATTTTCCTTCAAAAGAAACATATTAATAAAGAAAACTTTAGAAGATTAATTTAATTTTTTTTATCATGTAATAAATGGTTTATTTATTATTAAAAATAAACAATATTTACAACTGAAAAATACGTTTCAATATTTGAACGATATATGTTACAAAAAATAAATAACAAGTTTTCTAAGTCATAGCGTTTTGTCAATAAGAAAAAAAAAAAATAATATATATATATATATATATATATATATATATATATATATATATATATATTTTAATTATATCATGTTTGCCATGTTTATCAGAAATTATTATAATAGTTTTAGCGCTGTTTAAAGAAAATAACAAATAATTGTTATTTTTTTTTTTTACTTAGCCAACAAAATAAATATATTTCTCATATTATTTATAAAATTACTTAGATACTGATATGTAATGAAAATCGAAAAATTTTAACTGCCTATACTTAACGAAAACATGTGTTTTATGTAAAATTGATATAGGAAAAGTGATATATAATAATAAAAATATTACCAATAAAAAAAAAGTAAATAATGAAACTATACATCTATTGATTATTTTTTTGAAACATAATATATAGGTAATATAGAATGAAATGAATTATATTCTTAAATACCAATTCATTTACCAATGTTATTAGTTTCTTTTTATATTCTTTACTTCATTTTAAGCTACATTTTACTAACATTAGTTATTAGCAAATTGATAAATTAGGTAATTTCTTCTCGATCAAATACAAAACTGGTAAATCCCATGTAGAAATAATTCTAATGTTTGACTTAATCTGCTTCCTACGGTTCTCATCGGCCAAGTAAAGATGCTGAATGCTCCACTCATCATAATATAACGTGCTATTGACTTAAGCGAATTAGGGGATCCAGCTAAATTAAGGTTTCGACTACTAAGCAATAATTTATACTCTATTTTAATTTCGTTTTCCTGTAAGATCGTTTGCCATTGGAGAAAAACGAGAAAAAAATATATTATGTATTCAAAACAAGTAAATCTAATATATAACTATGGAAAAAAATGTTTAAAAAAATAAATTAAAAAGCATACAAAATATTAAGATATTCTTTAAATATTATAGCAACTTAATCGGCAACATATGCTTTTTTGAAGCGCCATTTTATACCATCCAGTATACAAACTTTCGTTTTCGTATCTTCCCGAAAATGGGTCTCCCGATTTTGACTAAACTCTTTATATCAATTAAAAATTAAATCAAGAAAAACTAAAGAAGAGAAATAAGAAAAAAACAAGTGAATATTTAATTTTCGAAATAGGAGTTGGAAATTTGATATAAAATATAATTTTTGACTAAAAATATAAATAAAATAAGTAAATAAATCTGTACCTATAGAACTCGTGTTAAGTCGTGGTAGTGGTTAACTAGGCTATCACGTTCCGCTTCCAAAATTTAACCTTATTTTTTGGGTACCCACTTTATAGAACCCAGGACCCATTGATTAGTAGACTACCTTTGTTTCCTCTATACCACTCCAATCTATTATAACTTCGGACAGCTAATTCTATAAAGTATTACCAGATAAATATAAAATGCTCAAAGAAAATGACCAGTGTAGATAAGCTCATAAACATCACATTTTAAGAGATTATAATTTCTATTGTTACATTATTATATCATAAATACGAGATTTTATTTAAAGCCTGTTCCTCTACAACCCGTGAAGGGTCTCGGGTTCAGTATTTATAGAGATTCGCACTTTTTCGAGCCAACGGTCTTGCAAGGAGGTAATTAAGAATAATTAAATCACGCTCAGCAGCTAGGTTTTTCCTTAATTTTGGGTAACCACTTTATAGAGACTGCGTGTGCTTCAGGAGGTTCTTCCGTTGTTCTTCCGTTCTACTGTTCTTCCAGCATAGAATAAAGAATAGAAGCATTGAATACAGGGTATTCGGTACATCGCGAAACACCCTTCAATATAAGTGATAATATCTAAAATTTCTACATATTAGAGTATGAAATACGCCAATCTGATATAATATTAATGATAGAATAATGTTTTGTAAGTGATCTTCAGGTACGAGTAAATCTTCCTCGGTACTTGCTTCTGTGAAGTAGCACACGTTAGGCTGAAACGTCGGAATTGAATAAGAGGTTTCTTTGAGATTTGAATACGATTTCCAAAATGACGGTGTCTTCTTACAAATTACCTGATAACTAATATCTGACCAATTGAGACGTTAATGTGCAAAATATACTATATCCATTCTATCAAATTTTACAGGAAGCGTGAAAATCTCTCATTACGATATTATTAAACTAACTAATTCTGTTATTTACATAAAATTGTATTTTTATTATATTAATAACGGAATATTAAATTTATGAAATTAATAGTATTAATGAAAATATTTTAATTAATACCTTTCGAAGTTAATTGCATATCTAAATCGCGTTTTTAAACGACTTGAGTGTTCATTAGATAAAATCAAATAGAAGATTTAGAAAAAAAAATGATGAGAATACAAATATGTAAAAAAATTAATTTCGTAAAAATGTCATTTAGTACATTTTGGAAAGCAAAGTCTAAATTATATCTGTTTAAGAAAAAAACTTGACAGTTCCCTAAAATAAATTTTCTCCTTCTCTTTATATGCAAAAGTATACTGTCATGCTTTAGTATTTATTTTTTCTAAACGAAAAATTACCAACGTCCTCTCCCTGTAGGTTAAAGTGGTAGATTATCGATTTTTTTCAAAATTTAAACAACGTTCACCGCGTATAACTCCGAGCATGACATTCATTAGTTACTAATCGATTGTGCAGCCGTGATCGCCGAAAAAAGACTGAAAAAACAGAAAAAAAACTCATCCGATTAATTGAACTTCCAAATCGAAATTCCATTAGTATTTGCTACCTTACAAACTACGTCCTCTTAAAAAAAGTCAATTAGTTTTTGTGATCCTTGCTGTTTATAGGAAAACTCTTTTTTCCATGATTGGCTTCGACGAAGGAAAACGATTATATCCATCAAGCTAGTGGATTTTTTTTATTAAAACAGGACTGGAGATTGAGGATTTCATACCGTGATAAACTCAAAGCATAGCCTTCACCCAGATGAATATCGGCATAAAAGGTCTAAATGGTAATTGTGTTGTTTCATTTTTAACAAGCAATGTTATTTAATTCGCAACAATGTTTTTAATTTTCTTGTTTCTATTCCAAATACATTAATGCACCTAATATCTCCAATCCATTAGGTTTCCAAAAAAACTAAGTTGGATAGGAAAACCGCTGATATATCAAACAGGTTACTACATGAGTAGATATTTAGAGCATATGTTGAGAGGCGTGAGGAGAAGTAAATTGAATTACTTAATAAAAAGTGTTTTAACTTCATTACAATCTAAGTTTCATGATTTAAAGTAAAAAAAAAAAAAAAAAAAAAAAAAAAAAAAAAAAAAAAAAAAAAAAAAAAAAAAAAAAAAAAAAAAAAAAAAAAAAAAAAAAAAAAAAAACCTGTGCCACTACAACCCATGAAGAGTTTTGAGCTCAGTACATGTAGAGATTCGTACTGTTTCTAAGTTAACGGTCGTGCAATGAGGTGATTCGGCGAGATCACGCTCAGCCGCCTGGTTTTCCTTCATTTTTGGGTACATACTTTATAGAAGCTGGGTGTGCGCCAAGAGGGTCTCCATACCCTAGGGTTGCCCCCCAGCTAAAAAAACAGAATAAATAATATTCCACCACAGCTAGGATTCGAACCCAGGACCCGGAGCACAGTAGACTAGCGCTCTACCCACTAGACCACGCCGCTCCCTACGTTTTAAAGTACGTAAAATCAACAAAACTAAAATCAGTACATCCGTCGTTTTCCGTTTTATTTTATTTTTTCTAAGATAGTTTTTTAATTATTTTTTCGACAATTGAATTTCGGATCAGGGCACAAAAAAAAAAAAAAAAAAAAAAAAAAAAGTTACGCCTATATTTGAGTTATTTTTGTATACCATTCGAAAAATACGAAACCTAAGAATTTCAATTATTAAAAAAAACAAAAACATTTGTGAAGCTCTGTAAAAACACGATGAAGTTTACTTGAAATGCAGGATAGAGCGAAAGCGTATGAAAAAAAAATACCCACTGGATTTTAAAACTTAAACCTTTGATAAAAACTGTTGTGACTTCCTCTATTTTCACCAACATATATAAACATATTTACGATCCTCATACTATTGGGCTTAGTTCAAGCCGATTATCAATCAATTATTCAACTTTCCTGATTTCAATTTTATCATCACAGGTCCACTCCCACATTAACCCACTAGTTTCAATCCTTTCTTCCTCGACCATTCCTGACAATCCTCCGAGGCGTCTGAAAAGAAGATGGCCTCGAGACCTTCTTGTGTAGATTACCTAATGGAGTGTTGCTAATGGGCATATTCTCTCCATGTCTTTTTATGTATATTATCTATATTATGAGCCAATTTACTTGATGAATTTACTAATACAGTTGTAAATTTCAATAAATTAATAAATAAAAAAAAATCATCACAGGTTTTTTTATTCCGTTTCTAATTTATTGGGTTATTCGGAAAATAATCCAGAATATTAGTTATTTTTTTATATACCCTTCTATATAATAAAGCGTTTAAACTAGCTGGATCCGTCATTAGCCTGACTGTCAACACTCATTTACACGTTCTCGCCGGAGAAGGCCACCGGTGGCCCGCACGAGTCTGTGTTATCGGAGGTCGCGTATTGTGAATGTAATTCGAAATAATTACTCACTGATTGACTGATGTAAGCATTTTAATAAACGCAACGTACTAAGATCTAAAAACAATACAGGGTCTTTAACAGTAAACTAAATTAAAAGTTAATACACACACACATATCTTATAGCAAAGGTTACATAGTGTTAACATCAATTATATTCGGTATTACATTATATGACGTTTATACTTCAAAACGTATTACCGGTATTTATTTCCAAATCCATCTTATCTATTATTTATAAAGGCAAAAATTAAACAAACTTTGTAAATGTCTTTCGAGTAATACTTTATGGCCGAAATCTGAGCGTAGCATGAAAAAACTGCACGTTAAACAATTTGCAAAATAAGTTTTTTTTTTTTTTTTTTTTGGTTCACCTCTAGCACGCCTTTGAATGCTGTACGGGAGTTTCTCGGCTGGGGGGTGAAGGCGCGGTATAAATCCCGAGATGAAATGCCCCTAGCACCGAGACTTGAAGTCATAATTATTTGGTTTCACAAGGTTTGGTCATCTGTTGCATACGCATGTTCAATGCGTCGCGCGCTAGCCCCCTCATTAGCACTTACTTAGACTTTTAACAAACGTACTACTGTTACACAGGTCTGAACAGCTTGTCCAAAATCCTTCATAAAATACCTCCTATTATAGGTGGAATAGTCAGGATTCAGTCATTTTTTGAAAATTTTTAATTTTGCTAACGTGAGTTTATGCTTGGACATGGCTCAGCAATGCCCTGATGATGGCTCACAAGCTTGAGCCGAAGCGTTGGCAAAATTAAAAAAAAAAATGACTGACTTCTGATTATTCCACCTATAATAGTTTCTACAGTCGACTATACATCCTTAATTCAATACACCCTACTTTGTAACGAATAAACTGTTCCATCAAGACCTTAATGTTCCATATGTTGCTGATTTGGTCCGAACCAGATACCACCCCTTTCATGACAAACTCCATTTTCACTCTAATCGACAAGTCTCCATCCTTTCTTTCTCTCTAATCCCTATAAGTTTTCCGAGGCTTCTGAAAAGAAGATGGTCCGAAGACTTTCTAGTTTAGAATAATTTTAGAGTGCTTCCAATGGGAAGCTTCTCTACAAGTGTATCATGATTTTCATATATTTACTCACATTTACTTATTTTATTCCTTTATACAGTTGTAAATAACAATAAATATATACATATATATTTTTAAATGTGATACTGTTTCCTTTATATGGAATATATAAGAGCATACAAATTTGTTATCTAGAGACAGATTAATTCAAATACAATATCTATTATTATATCATCAAAGCAAACACAGCATATGAATAAAGACCAACCTGTAGAGAACAGCCACAGAGATATTCACGTCATATTCCTCCGCGTTATATCAAAAGCATATCCTATCATTATTCCAAAGTAATATTATATTAATAGAAATGAATGATACACTACCTTATTTATTTATTTAATTAATTCATTATATATGGTGCTAGAGGCCGAGAACCTTTTTGCTAAGCTTCTGTCAAAATGTAAGGAAGTCGTGCGTGCTTTATTAATTGTATAACATGTACATTATCATATAGTCAATAAAAATCAGCATTATATTATGTTCGCTAGTTATCACCAACCTTTACCAGCATAATGGTTCCTCCCCATTTTACTTCAACAAATGCACAAAGCCACCCCACTCCTCAAGCGCATACCGCGCCTAGTGCGAAAGGAACCTTAGAATGCCAACGGGCAATACGAGGCCTGAGCCGTGGACTGTATATACAATTGTTTTTATTTTCTAAATAAAGTTGGAGGGCAAGAAAGAAAAAAAAACAAAAAAAACAATTCACCAACTTTGTTATCAAAAACTTAATATCTGTATTAAATCTTGTTGTTGCTTATTCATTTAACAATTTCTCATGTTACTGCATGTAATTCGACGGTGCTATTGCCATAGCGGGAATATTAAGTTTTGCCTATCCAGGTTTAATAAAGATAAGGATCTTTAAACTATTCCTGACACTGCATAATTCCGGAGCCATTTTACGTCCTACCTGAAGGACGGTATAACCGAAGAATTTTTACTCCCTCAAAATCTTCCTAGGACCATTTGCCGTGTTTGGATCCGTGACCTTGGGCTATTAAATCCTTAATCCCTTATTACATATATTAATCTATACATGAAATGTCACCTGTAGTGCATTGGCTAGCATAACAGCTTTATATGCCAAATGTCGTGGGTTTCAAACCGGCAGATGGCTATGGAATATTTATATTGTTTTCAAGTAAAGTCGTATTTTTTTCAGCAGCAATTATTACATCCTTTTCAATGGAGGAAATAACTGAGGATATTTATGTTCCTTGGAAATCCTAAGGCCATCGAAACCGCGCCCTTGGGCTTTTCACATTCTAAATCCTTTAGTAAATCAATTATGGATCACCTATGGTGCAGTGGTACCATAAATAGCACAACAGCCTTCTAGGGCCATGTTGGCAGGTTCAAATTCATCCAATGACTCTCGAACAATTTTTATTGTTTTAACTAAATTCATGATTATTTTACATCTATTTATAAGGCATATATATATTCTTCTTTTTGATATTTATATCGTCGAGGAGCCTCTATCCAGTGCAGCCAATCTTCCCGATCTCTGCTTAACCGCTTCATCTGGTTCAGAGATTTTCCTCTTCCTCCTACAATCCTCTGCTTTAAATTCCTCATAAAAAACTCTGGGACACCCTCGTGGTCTCTTTCTATTAGGTCAAGCTTCTAATATTTTAATTGGCTCCATTTCATCGTTTTTGAGACAGACATGTCCAAATTACTTGAGCTGTCTGTTCTCCAAAGTGGTTTTGAGCTCTGGTACTTCCAGCTACTCTCGTATGCTATAATTTACAATGCGATCCCTCCTAGTTTTTTTCCGACCGGTCTATGAAGAAAACTCATTCCGGCTGCTGTTATGCGACTGTAGAGTCTGTTCAGCATATTCCAGCTTTCTCCTCCATAGGTTTGAATAGGTGTGAATTTTATAAATGTATTTTCCCTTTCTTATCCACCTCTCGGTGCCCAATTAATCTATAAATATAAGACCAGAAATATAAAATATAAAACCAGATCTTGTTGGCTATCCAATCGTTACGATCCAAAACCCTCAACGCTCCTTACTTTGTAACTAGCATATTCATCCACAAAAACATAAATGTTTATATTTGGCTGATTTGCGCCAAACCAGGTATCAATGATGTCATGAAAAATTCCATTCTCACTCTAACCCACAACTTTTAATCATTGCTTCCTCTTCTTTTCTTGATATTCCTTCGAGACGTGTGAAAAGAAAATGGCCTTGACACCTTCTAGTTTAGATTACCTCCTGAAGGGCTGCCAATTTATTGTTTGTGTTTTTTAAAGCAATATATCTTATAGCAAATGGACTATTCGGATTATATAATATAGCTTGGAATTTCAATAATAATTACAGATTTTTTTTAAACAATCTACGTCACAGTAAAGTTTGTCTCTAAGGAAAGTTCTGTTCTGGACAAGTAACCTTCCCAACTTCAAGAGCAAAGAAACTGTGGGGCAGAACTTCCAAAAACTTATATAAAGAATAATAGAAACCTCGCTTGGAACTAAGTAAAAGAAAAGAAGCTGTAGAAAAGTGAAGACAAATATAGATTCATTCATCTCTTTCCTAATACAACCATAAAAGAAAAAAATATGAAAGGTATATTAGAGAATTTATACCATAGAATGGGCCAAATAATGATTCTATTGCTTGGGTATTGGGTTCATTTTATAAATTTTTTTATACCTAACCTTGAAATATTTTAGTAGTCATAGGTTGCATGGACTATTCGTACTGAATTTTAAAGGTTATTTTCATATTTATATTTCTATATTAAGTTAAAAATGTACTCATTCTACCCTTCGATCAAAAAAATCGTACAGCCAAATACTATTTATATATATATACGCATATATATATTGTATAATTAATTAACTTTAAATTACACAAACTTTTACATGGAACAATTATGTATTAGAGTTTTAAGGTTGATCACGTTATATAATAAGGTATAACTACAGCTTTTGATCTTTGTATCAATAAATTTGGCTTATTTTATTTATAATTTTATAAGTAGATTCAAAATTCTAATATTAAAACTTTTTTCAATAGATGTTTAGCAAATTTTGACTTACAAGACTCGTTATTATGAGTTTTAACTTTATTAAACACCTATTTTATAGTTTAACTCTGTTAAGGATGACATTCCTTTATACTCGCATTTAAACCCAGTAGACATCCCTAGATGAAGTTTGTAAAAAATTCTTGGTCTTAAGGTCCTTCGGAGGCATCGTAAAATGGTGTTCCTGATCGTGTGATGTCATATACTCGTCAAAGACCTCTAGACTAGTTTAACTTGGTCACAGTAGGTTAAAGTATTGTTGAATAAATAAACAAACAAGTAAATTTTTATTTTTTAAACTGTAGCTAAAGAAAATAAAGTTATTCACTTATAAGTTTCAAAGAAATAGCAATCGTATTTGAAATCTCTTACAGAACGAATATGTTGAAATTCAAGACCAAATCCATTCATTGCTTAGCTATAAACCTGATTACATTTTATGGGCCGTTAACACAGAATGGATCTAAAGTAATATGTAGATTGCTCGTGTCGTCATTTTTATTATTTAGAAGCTTACTATTTTTTTTTTCGAATCGGTATTGGTAAGTTTTTTTTTATTTATTGTTTTTTAAATATTTTTTCTTACACATTTTTATTAATTCGTTGATAAGGTGAGAATTATTCAATGGTATAGGAGATAATATTTGCGGAACATATGCTATGATTGAATATTTTATAGGGAATCCACTAATTAAATTTGGATCATTTGAAATCGTCCAAATTTAATTAATATTGCAGCTCAAAATTTTTTATTTATAAGTTTTCTATGGGTTAGTCTCTATATCTTGCTGAATATAAAAAAGCGAATCAAAAATTTATCCAACTAATATTTATAGTTTTGCAGCTCTTTTAATTCAACATTGCGGCTGAAACATGTCTTAGGAAAATCCCACTACTTCTAATAATTTTGCTCAGTTAAAATCAGAACAAAAAAAAAAAAAAAAAAACATAAGAAAAGGGTAAGGTTTACATTTTTGTCATCACAACACATTTCCTAAATCGTAAAAAAAAGTGGTTAAAAAAAACAAAACATTAAGCGGGTTAAAACTTTACAAAGGAAATATGATCAGCTTTGATCATATTATCTTATGTATCTTAATAATTCATCTTCTTTATGTAAACATTTCGATCTTGAGAAAAGAGTCTTTTTTATATGAATTTATCTTTTTTTCTTTAAAAAATATCAAATCCAGTAATCTTGCATACTTCGGTACAAAACAACAACCAGAATGATGATGACAGTACTTGATATATTTTTGGTCCTCACAATAGCGATGGAAGTATTTTAGGGTACTTATTGTTCTTCGGGAAATTTGGGCAATATGGGGTTTCCAGGAAAGGGTTTGGTCAATGGTAATACCCAGGTTTTTGACAGAGGAAGAGAACGTGATTGGGTGAACATTTAAGGTGAGACTCGGAAATGTGGTATAGGATCTGAGAAGAGAATTGGAACCAATTAGGATGACCTGAGTTTGATAGGTTTTAGCATTAGTTTATTCAAGGTTGCCCAGGCACAGATTCCATCCAGGTCTTCCTGAATATTAGCAAATGCTACTAGTGAATCGGAAGGAGAGATGGACAAATAGATCTGGAAATAGTCAGCGTATAGGTGGTGGGAACAGTGATGGATTGAGTAGGGAAGGTCGTTGATATATATATATATATATATATATATATATATATTGTAGGATGAAATTTAGACTATTTGATATTAGAAATGTAATCCATTAAACATTGCTGCCTTGTTAGAAATAACCTCACTTCATCAACTAGCCTGAATCCAAACCATAATAATTCAACTAAAACCATTTGAGTCTCAGCCACTAAATGTTTTTCTACTGTTCATACCACATAAAAGTATAACATAATAATAATTAAGTTTGATTTTCCGCTATTCAAAACTATTCAAAAACCCTTTAAAAAATAATAATAAAAAAGGACAATACTCACGAATTCGAAAAATACATCAGAAACTCTTGTGTAAATGATATAAAGTATTTTACTTTACATAATCTTACTAATAATAATAAAATTTTATTCACAGAACCACACAATTTCACCATATTCCTTAACCATTGATCAAGAAACAATACTTTGCAACTAAGTAGAGGATTAAAAATCTTTCGGGTTGAATCGACATTATTGACGCTTATAGTTCATCAAGTTATTTCCATTGGCCCAATCAATTTTTGTTCTTACACTTTAAAAGCTTTTAAAGTTGCTCCTGAAAGTTTAATATCACGTGAAACCTAATGGTATCGTTAAAAGGGATATCAAATTCCTGATGTGATAAAGTCCTCTCTTGAAGATAATTTAATTTTTGAGCTAAAAGTTCAGTAAAATTTCTGAACTTAGTGAAACATAATAGTTTAAATGAGTAATAATACTATATTAATGAATATTCTATTATTACTATGAAATATTCTTATAGTGTTTTCCTATAGTGATTCCACATTTTTATTATTATAGTTTAGAAAATAACCTTTTTAGAGTTATAATATTATGAAAGTAAGTGGATAAGATAACCATAGAATATTATGGTTGTAGTAAAACTACAAGTCTTTATATACTCTAAGAGATGGTGAGGGCTTTAATACAAAGTTTATTAACAACTTAGCTTATAGACAAAGGGAAATTAAATCAAGAATTTTCTTCATAGAAAATCTCACTTGCTTCAGGCGATCTTCGTTCTAAAATAAATAATAGCTAATTTCTACAAGATTTTGATCAGAGTTTGAACTGGAATGTTTTCCTACTGATATACATTTTAAATATGATAACCAATATTAAGGATAATATTTAGAAGGTTTTAAAGTAAAGCATCCAACTTTTAAAAGAATGAATAATAATAGGCTTAGCGAACCCGAAGGTTCGATGCCGATACCACCAAATTCCGCCTACACAGACTCGTCCAATGTTCACCGTTCAAGCCCAAGCCCCCGAGATCAGCCTTAACGCAATCCTCCCATCGACGCTTCGGCCTACCTTCCGGATGCCTACTAGTCGGATTAGCAAATACCAACTTTCTCGAAATCCGCTCCTCATTGAGCCCAACAACTCTACTCGCCCATTTGAGTCTCCGCGATGCTATCAACTCAATTATATTCACAGGATACAAGTTCCGCAATTCCACGTTGTGCAACCTTCTAAACTCCCCATTGGCCTCATCTCTCTTCGGACCAAATATTTTAAGCAGTACCTTACATTATTCTCAAAAACCTTAAGCCGGTGTTCATCCTTCAAAGTAAGCGGCCACGTTTCACATCCGTAAAGAACTGTTGGATGAATAATAGTTTTATAAATTCTAACCTTCAAGTTTTTAGATAGAAGCCGCGAACTAAGTAACTTAGCAAACTGAATAATAACACGCATTTCCCACTCTTAACCGGAACTTTATTTCTTCCTGGATGTCATTTTTTCTTGTTATCATCGAACCTAAATACTTGAATTTCTTAACTTTTGTTTTGTTTTTTTTTAATCAACACGAACATATATTGTGTAGTAAAATAATTGTTTTTCAATATAATCCCTTCTGCGTTTATAAAATCATTTGAGTTGGTCAATAATGTTTTCATTGAATGAAAGGTAGTAGTTTAGGTGCTTTTATGCATCATTTTCAACCGAGATTTCTTATCCTTATCATTCCATCTCAAAAAATAATAGAAAAATTCATTTTCGTCATTTAATGATATTTTTTTCTTTAAAAAGAAAACCTACTGTACAGACGGTTGACAAAATTTGCAGTGTGTTAAGCCTTAGGATGATGCCTTAGGAGAAAGTATTGTCCATACGTGGTTTGCTAGATTCAGAACCGAAGACGATAGAAATATCGCTTATTTGTCAGGACAAATGTCAGGGCTCATTATATTTTTATTTATTTATTAAAGTTTGATGTTTATATCAATAATCCTGTATAATTTAATATATTTTTTATGTATATAGATAATATTTTCCAGCACTTTCTATTTCTATTTTTTTTTTGTGTTCAAAAGATATAAAAATAGAATATGATCCCTCCAAAATATTAATATATGGATCACGTTTTCAACATTCTTACTACAACAAATTGAACAGGTACAAACTATATCATGCATCAATAATACATGGATTTAATGTTATTAGTTCATTTCTTATCTTCATAACCTTTTTTATTATATATAATCAACGTGATAATACAGTTTTTATTAAAGAAATATTGTTTGGCATTCATAACTGAGATTATTATTTTTTTTAGAATGGGTTAGAACGCGTTGATAAGAAATCGTTTTGCCCAGCAACCAAGATGATGGAATAAAAATCATGACTAGCTCGTTCCTCGGTGCTGAGGGGCTTTAACTCGACATAAATCCCCCGCTCTCTCTTTATGGATCGAGAAACCTTGGTATAGCCAACAAGTTGAGGGAGAGAAAAAACAAATGATCTCAAGACAATGCATGGGTGGTGTTGGTATAGGGTGACTCCTATTTCCCTCTGACTTACACCACAGATCTGAAATATATAATACTGAACTTCACTATGGTAGCTACACATTAATGTGAAATGGTTCTGAGAAAAAGTAGAGTGTTTTGGAACTCTCTCTCCCTTGAAAAGCGCAAATGAAATCTTGTGGCAATAAAGATAGGAGAGAACAATAGCCGGCGACCTATATACCCTCCCTCAGCTGTAGCTATCATATTGAGGAGGGCTCCCTAGCGCACTCTATTGAGGGTATCCATTAATTCGAGAATAGTCTGAGGGATGGGAATTGCCCTAACGACCTGGACTCACTTACTGCCTGGGTCACGTACGCTCACCGCTACCATCGTCTGTGGGCACAGATAGGTCAGGCCACTGGCCACTGGTTACTTACTTTGGTAAGGATTTACATGCAACGTATTAATTGAAACTTTTTAATTTTTATTATAAGATTTATATACCTAATGTATATATTTAACTTGTATCTATATAATGAATTTATGAATACTTAAAA
This sequence comes from Piezodorus guildinii, assembly GCA_023052935.1. Classification (NCBI taxonomy): domain Eukaryota; kingdom Metazoa; phylum Arthropoda; class Insecta; order Hemiptera; family Pentatomidae; genus Piezodorus; species Piezodorus guildinii. The sequence continues at coordinate 30,596,468 of CM041292.1, read as the reverse complement.
ACACGACACAGAATACGAAAAATGAAATGAATAAAGGATATAGGGGATATAAATGAGAAATTCGTCCTCACGGTGTTATTGATACATGGTTGAGGGATCCATTTGATATAAAATAAAAATAATTTACGTAAATGTTTAGCTCTTCAACTCAATTCAAACTTATTGTTATTTTGTCTCTCATCTGCTATGTATCAAGAATACTGAGAGGAAAAGAAATAATTTTGAATCATTTAAAATAGAACAGCTTCCGAGCTACAAGGAGGAAGGTTTCTTAAAAGGGCTATGCAAAAACCAGTCCCCTCCGCTTCTAGAGCAGAGATAGCCCTCCACTTGGAGAGTCTAAGCCCGGACAGGATCGGAAGCAGAAGTCCAGCCACGGACGGTGGAAGTCTGGGGTCAAGCCAGGGAAGAATTATTCAGTTATGTCCGAAGGTACCTTTTTCTGTTCATGATATATTATGTGGTAATGATGAACAAACCTCAGTATTCTCGATAATGAATAATGTAAAGTAAAAGCGTGTATTTTTAAATCTAATATATTATATATTAGTATTATATAAATTAATGTGTATTTAAAGTTACTTACTTTATTCCCCATTATACCACCTGATCCCAATAATGAATTGATAAACATGATACCTTAGGAAAAAAAAATCCAATATTTTTTTTTTTTAAATAAGAACCGAAAATTTATATATTAATTAATACAGTTTCGGAGTCACCACTGCCTTAGAGATGTCGGCCGAACATAGTGTATCATCATTATAAATAATTAAGGGTTCCTTTGAAAATTGAAAACTTTAGTTCTATCAACCTTCTATTAGATATCACTATCATACCTTAAAGGTGAACATTTTTCTGTGAAAGTAGGGACTGAACTCTCTGACATTAAGCAAAGGGGGTAGAGGTACCTCAGGATTGTGTTTTAAGACCAATTTTATTTAACATATAAATATCAGACTTGCCTTTAGCACAAGGACTCTTTTTGCTACTTTTGCTGATAAAACAGCTATCCTGTGTTCAGAAAGAAATCGTTTCCAAGCGGCAATCTCTCTCCAGAACCCCCTCGATGAAATTGCTGCATGGCCTACTTGTTGGAAAATCAAAATGAATCCAAGAGTACTCATCTGATATTCACTCTAAACCTGTTGATACCAACGACTAGACAGACGTTAGGATCATCGTTGCATACCTTAGTATTTTTGTTATAAATTAAAAAAAAAAATTGTTCCAGTAGTTTCGGAGAAATACTGTGGACGGCGGACCAACAGATTTTTTTTTATTCGTTATTCGGGTTCTACGTATATTGAAAGGCAAGGGCTAAAATTTTGAGGGGGGAGGGGTATTTTTTTTTTTTTTTTTTGGTGATTACAAAGATTCATTATTAACAATTATATACCAAAGATATATGACTCACGTGCTTTACGAGTCATTAAATATTATTATTAAAACTATAGATTTTAATTAAATAATATTTAATAATGTAATAGCAAATTAGAATCATAAAAATATCTTGTGCGCGCAACACACGACTTTCACTTACCTCCGCTGTTGAAATCAATTGTTTAAGAATTAATTATATCGAATTTCAATAAAACCATGTTATTTATTAAATAATCTATCATATTTTTATTAACCACAATCAGTTAGTTTCATCGGCTTTTTATCACTCTCCATCAAGTTTTACAATTCCAAGTATCAGATAATATATATTTTTTTAAACTCTTAAGCTATCCAACAGTAGCTATACATCTATGCTACTAGTCTTGTGTTAAAAAACACAAATATTGCATTAAAAAATATGTTTGCACTTTTCTGCTTTAGTTGTTAATCAAATTCGTTCAACATTTATATTATTGCTAACAAGTTGATGTGCATAATTTTTTAAAAGGTACTTTAGAGAAATCAAATTTAAAATATCGGCATTTAAGCATCTATAAAAATTAAAGTTATAGGTGGAATAATTAGGAGTTAGTCTTTTTTCTAAATATTTTAATTTTGCCGACGTTTCGGCTCAAGCTTGTGAGCCATCATCAGGGCATTACTGAGTTTATGCTTGAACATGGCTCAGTAATGCCCTGATGATGGCTCACAAGCTAGAGTAGAAACGTCATCAAAATTAAAATATTTAGAAAAAAAGACTGACTCCTGATTATTCCACCTATAATAGTTTCTACATTCGACTATACACCCTCAATACAAAATTAAAGGTACTTTAGGAGTATAGAATTTAAAATATCGTAATTTAATTCCTGTCAGACTGTTTCAATCAGAATGAAACCTACATCGTATTAAAGCCCATTAAACTTTGCATCGATATAGTGAGATTAATTAAAATCGTTAAAGCCGTTTTAGAGAAAATCGTAAAAAGATTCAAATAAAGTGTCCTTCTGGTAAGCTGATTATGATGAAAAAGTTTTTTTTTTTTTTTTTTTTTTATCATCGCGGGCATATAGTTGTCTTAAATAAGAAATTTCAGGTCCATAAGACTCTTCCTTTTCGCCCGGGAGTTACCACACACACACACAGACAAGTAGAAACGTGTAATTCCGTTGAAAACTGGAATTAGAATATTTTCACAATCGCAATACTTTCCCTTACTATATATTTTATATATAGCTAAGTGAAAGTAAAAATATATTTTTCATTATTAAGTAATCAGTTAAGGATACGACTGATAATTAATTATTAACAATTACCAACTTTTGTTTGTTACACTACCAAGCAAGATCTGTATCAAGCTATTCGTATGTGATTAGCTATACCCTTGTACTTGGGAAAGCTTGTAGGCTTAAGTACATCTCTACACAAAGCAGCTGCTGTGACACACTCAGCCCGAGGGAGCATTAAGGAGGACTTGCGCTAACTACATCAAGGCAAGTGTTTGTTCCAACTGGTACCACTGCCGCTTCAATGAACATACTTACTAGACAAAATAGATCAATCCTATAAGACAACTTTTTTTTTTTTTTTTTTTTTTTTGTCAGAACTGATCTATTTCTACTTCCCTAGTAAGTATAGTTTATTGAACCAATAGTTTAAGAATAGAATTTTAAAATCCAAGATATGATCTTGAAATCGTTAATGAGTCACTAAGCTACTGTTCTCTGTGTCTCGGATTCTATCAAGTGTGTGTCGAAAAGTTATAGGGTCTTTTGAGTACAAATAACTTTTACAAAACAAATAAGTTTCCTGAAAAGGTCTGGGTCTAACACAAAAATGAAAAGAAGTAAGAAACTGAAATATCACATTTAAGACATCTATATGCAACTTTGTACCGATCATCTTCCATCATTTTAAGATTTTCTCAAAAACAGCTCTCAAGATTTTAATTAAACGTACTATATCTATGTAAAATTTAATGGACTTGATTTAAACAACTTAATGATTGTAAATATCATAAATCTAGTATCCTACTTTTAATGTAAAACATAATTATTTAATGTTAAAAAATCCTAGCTTTATTAAATAATTCATTAGTTTTAAATTTGTTTAGTTCCAGTATTCTATATAATTTTTTTTCTCACTTCTATTCCTTTTTCGTTTGTTTATTTTCCACATTTGTTGTATACATAGCTTTTTTTCAGTCAAATTTATAATTTTTTCTGTCAATTTCATAATGTTTTTAGTCGAATTCATAATTTTTTTCAATCAAATTCATAAAGTTTATTCAATAATTTCTTGAACCCATTTTATACAGTTAGTTTATTGAGGTTTTGTTATCAAAAACTGAATCTTTTTATTAAATCTTTTAATTGTTGGTTCACGTTATTTTATGTTACCCCAAAGGTTCAAACCCGACAGATGGCCCTCGGATATTGCTTTTATATTTTTAAGGAATTACTAAATACATCAATCAAAGGTTACCTATTTTACAAGGTCTAGCATAACAGCCTTCTATGCCTAAGTTCGCAGGTTCAAACCCGGCAGATGGCTCATAGATATTTCTTTTATAGTTTTAACCAAATTAATCAGGAATTATTACATACATCTATCTAGGTTCATCGGTTTTCCAGTGACTAGCATAACAGCCTTCTATGCCAATAGTCGCGGGCTCAAACCCGACAGATGTCCCTTGTATATTTCTTTTTTTTTTTAACCAAATTAATAAGAAATAATTATATATTCATATAAGATGGTACTTTTTATGTTTTGTTTTTGTTTTTTTATACATCTGTGGATAAATATTAGTAGTATTGGTCTCTAGGCCAGACATGATAGTGTATATTTACTGTACAAGATTGTTATTCTTAATGGTCCCAGAATATAGTTATTATTATTATAATACTAAAAATGAACTATTTATCACGAAAGACTTGCCCGTGTATGGACATCTATCAAAGTTATAGCTCGTTGCAACAGCAAATAACCAAAAGTTAGATTGAATTCGTTGAAAGTTGGTCATCATGAAACCGCACCCAATCTAAGCAACGTCTATACGAGCTGATAGCCATCTCGGAACATACTACTCATTGCAACCGTAAATTATCAAAAGTTAGATGAATTCCAACCGCAGGCATCCGTATCAAGCTGAAATTGGTAATTTATAAAAGCACTTTTAGAATTGTTCGGAATCTACCGTTACTTCATGCATCTGATCCAACAAATCCCTAAACCGTCGGGGATGGCGTTGGAAACGTTATTTTTAATTTTTTTTTTTTTTTTTTTAGATAGATTTATTGCTATTTACAACTGCATAATGATATACATCTAGTAAATGAGATACAAGATAAAAATGGCATGGATTCACATGTGGGGATACTACCCATTGGCAGCTCCCCAAAGACTATGTTAAACTAGAAGGTCTCGTGGCCATCTTCTTTTCAGATGCCTCGGAGGATTATCGGGGATTGTAGAGGAAGCAAGGATTGAAACAAGTGGATTAGAGTGGGATTGGAGTTTGCCATGAAAGGAGTGGTACCTGGTTCGCGCCAAGTCAGCAACATAGGGAACGTTAAGGTCTTTATGGATGAGTTTATTTGTGACAAAATAAGGAGCGTTGAGGATTTTTCGAAGGATTTTTGATTGCAAGGATTGGAGACGGGAAGAATTTGATGGTTTAGTAGAGCCCCAAATCTCTACTCCGTAAGTCCATATCGGTCTGATGATAGTCATATAGATGAGCCTTTTGTACTTAAGTGGAAGGTTAGAGCGTTTGTCTAGTAAGTGTTGAAGTAGTCGAAAACGTCGGGCAGTTTCTTGTCTTTTCAGTCTTGTATGAGTGTTCCAAGTAAGACGTTTGTCCAGGTGCAGTCCTAGGTATCGGATCTGTTCAACCGGGACAAGAGGAGTGTTATTGAAGGATACTGTTAGGCAGGATGTCATAGGTTTACGACGAAGGGTAAAGGTGATTTGGTGGGATTTATTGGAATTTATTTTTATTCTCCAGTTCTGACACCATACTTCAAGGTCTTTGATGTGTGATTGAAGAGTTTGGGAGGCAATAGTTAGATCGTTGTTGACTGATAACACACATGTGTCATCAGCATAGGTAGAAAGGAAAGTGCTAGGATGGGATGGGATATCAGCTGTATAAACTGTGTAAAGGATGGGTCCTAGAATACTGCCTTGAGGAACACCTGCATACTGATTAAAAAGGGATGAACAGGAACGGTTATGATTTACTTTGAAGGACCTGTCTGAGAGATAGGACTGGATAATAAGGAAGTATGTAGGTGGGAGGAATTTACGGAGTTTGTAAAGCAGTCCCGGGTGCCACACTCGGTCAAAGGCCTGTTCTACATCGAGGAAGGCTCCCGTGCAGTACAATCCGCGCTCCAATGAAGACGAGACAACGTCCACCACACGATGGCATTGCTGGATAGTGGAGTGAGATGTTCGGAAACCAAACTGATGATCTGGGATAATGTGATTGGAATCAAGGATGGGATATATGCGTTTAAGCAGAAGTTTTTCAAGGATTTTACCCATGATGCATATGAGAGAGATGGGGCGGTAGGAGGAAGGGTATTCTGGAGGCTTTTTGGGTTTGGGGATCATTTTAATGATGGATAATTTCCAGGAAGCGGGAAAATATGTGGAGCGGAGAACGGCATTACAGATGTAAGTAAGATATAGGATGGCTTTTCGAGGAAGTAGTTTTAGGATACGGGAAGTTATGAGGTCATGTCCAGGGGCTTTGCGGGATGGTAAACTCTGGATGATGTTCGATATTTCGGATGGATGGAACGCTTTAGGGGGAAGATTCATTTGGAGAGGAATATCCAGTTCTGCTGCAATACATTCGAGGTGATGAGGATTAAGGATATCAGGATGAGGGTTATATATTTTAGAGAGATGTTCTGCGAACGTCCGGGATTTTTCGTCGTCTGATCTTGTCCAGGATTGTGATTCATTTAGGAGGGGATGATTAAAATATTTGAACTTTAGGAGTTTTTTAGTGGTCGTCCACAGTGAATTATCAGTGGTAGTGAGGTTTTCAGTCATGTTAAGTAATGTTTGAGTTTTGAATTTACTGAGTTCTGATTTTAGTTTGTTGGTCAATTTTGTATAATTAGTTTTATCTGAAGGATATCTTGTCCTATGCCACTTCGATCTTGCTCTGCGTTTTTCTCTTAATAAGATACGAATGTGCTGTAGCAGTACAGTCTGTTGAGTAGTATTGATGTTGAATGTGGATGAAGTGTTATCTTTTATACTGTTAGTTATTGAGTCTGTCAGTATTCCTACAGCTTTATCAATGTCATGTCTAGTCTTGAGGGGAATTTTTAGATCCAATGTATTCTCCAAGTCGCATCGGAATCCGTCCCAGTCTACACGTCCTGTTATTAATGAGTTGATTGGAGGTTTAGGAACATAGCTCGAATGCAAGGATAGCAGAACTGGTCTGTGATCTGAGGAAAGGTCATTCAGGGCTTCAATCATAGTTTGGGAGAAGGATATCTGAGAAGAGACAAATATATCGAGGATATCAGGACGTTTTCGGAGAGATGTAGGCCAGTAAGTGGGGTTCATGGGTGAGAGGATAGTATAACAGTTGGATATTGAGACGCTTGAGAGGATATTGCCACGGGGATTGGATGTACGACAACCCCATCGCTGGTGTTTGGCGTTATAGTCTCCTCCAGCAATGAAGCGCGGTCCTAGTGATCGAAATAGGATATCGAGTAGCTTATAGGAAAGAGGTTTATTGGGAGGACAGTATACAGCTGAAAGGGTTACATGGAAAGGACGAGTTGAAATGATTATAGAGGTTGATTGTATGGTGTCAGTTGGAGTAGATGGAATAAGAGAATGGGATAGGGATTTATGGATTAGGATGCATGATCCGGCATGGGCAGTGTTGTCAGGGTGGTCTGATCTATAAGTGATGTAGTCACGTATGTAAAACTTTGATCGTTTAGTGAAGTGGGTTTCAGTCAGTAATGCTACGTCTATCTGTTTGTCATGTAGAAATACGTCGAGTTCGTCACGGTGGTTATGTAGGCCATTAGCATTCCACAATACTATAGTTAAGGGCTTTACATTCATCGTGGGAGATTAAATGGTATTTCGGAAAGGAGTCTAGTGAGAAAGGTGACAAGAGGTTTGATGGTTTCTGCAAGATCTGAGAGAAAGGAGTTCAGGATGGTATATATGCTAGATAGATCTTGGTTGGGAAAAGGGTGCGGATAAGGAATATGAGAAGAATAAGTTATGTGGTCAGGGGTATTGACAGGAGACTGGATTAGGCGCGGGGTACGAGGATGTTCAGTCCTCTGTGAAACTTCAGGTAAGGGTTTCGGCTGGATTGGCTGAACAATAGGACGGGGTGGGATTTTCTGAGGGTGTTCAGGAGGTAGTTTTACCCGCAGGGATTGGTGGTGGGAAGGAATTGGCCGAAGTGGAGTTTGTGGATGTGGATGGGATGCAGGAGGCTTGGTGTGGGAGGTTGGAGGCGCCTGACGTCTAGGTTGCTGCTTCTCAAAGGTAGCGGTCTCAGAGAATGATTTCCTGAAGTCATCTTTAACATCGCTGACGGTAGAGGTAGAAGGTAGAGGTAGAGGCTGCGGTTGCGCGATGATAAGTGGCGGTTGCTTAAATCTTGGGAAGTCAGTCAAATTATCTAGTGCAGGTACCTGGGAGCAAGTCTTCTGTTCTATTCTTAATCCCGGTGTATTTTGAGATCGTTGCCGAAGTAGATTTTTGTAAACAGTGCAGCCCCCGTAGCTCGCCGGATGGGCTTCGCCACAAAGAGCACACGTTGCTATCTCAGTTCGAGGCTTCGGGCAGGTTTCAGAGGCATGGGGACCAGCGCATTTAACGCACCTTGCCGGGTGAAAGCAGTATGTCTTTGTGTGTCCCAAGTTTTGACACTTTGTGCATTGAACAATGCTGGTTTGCTTCCTTGGTTCTTCGAAACGGACTGTTGAGTAGACTAATCTAGTGATATTAAAAATTTCCGAGTTGTTTTTGGCCGGTTCTAGATCTACGAAAAATAGTGGAAGCGTATATTTTTCTTTTGGATGTACGACGGGTGAAATCTTTCTAACAACATGTCCAATTTCTTCCAGGTCGCGTTTGATGGCTTCTGTAGGTGTGGTTGAGTGGAGTCCTCTATTTTTAATTTGTTTTCTATTTTTGAAAACATGATACCAAGAATATATTTATAATAATATACACGCTGTCTCACAAATGTCTAGTTAAATTGCGGAAATGAACCATATTCCAAATCTCAACGATTATCGAGGAAAATAAAATTTTGAGATTTTGTATATATCTACTTGATAAGGGAGCTCAGAAAAATAAATAGTACCAAATGAGAGTAGAGGAAATTTCGTAGAAGATTAATAAGTGGAACCCTACAAAAAGAAATGACTTGAGTAAGAAATGAAGTATAATGTATTGAGGATACTGAGAGGAGTAAGTTAGGATTGGATAATTATTTAAACTAATTACATATATATTAATAAGCATTGTCGGCAAAAGTCAAAAGGCGTTTTCCAAACCCCCTTGGATTGTCCGTGGGCTTGGGCTGTCTGTGGGCTGTCCCCCGCGGTACACCTGGTAATTTTAGACCCCAGCTACTATGCTGGACAAAGGCTGGACTTCCCATATCAGCCCCAACCGAGGTAATGAGGATGAGAGGGAAGATCCAAAAAAGGGGGAGTCTTATTCAAGCAAGAGGACAGTCGGGTTGTATCCTCAAGAAGTCAAGTTCTATCCTCAAGAAGAGGGAGTCTGATTCCAGCCACGGAGGTTGAAGTCCAGCAAGAGAAGAGGTCGCTCAAGATCCATTAAAGAAAAGAGAAGAATCAGAGGATGAAGCCTAGAAGGGGCACCTATGACTGATTCCACCTGTGCCAGCCGACTAAGTGTTTTAAAGGTATTTCTTATTTGTAATATGGCAAGTGTAACTGTAATGTCTCTCAGTATTCCCACTCATTAAATAGATTGTTTATGTTTAAGTTAATTTAAATAATAATGTCGATTATTGTAACGTGTCTAATTAAATCTTACCCTGCATGCCACCTACTTGGATCGGTAAACAAGATAGCTTTGAAGGAAATCCAATGGTTTATTAAATATAGTTAATATATATATTGATTAAAGATATCGATTAAGGTATTTTTTGAAGGTATCGTTGCCCTAAGGTCAATATGATTTTCTAATAAAGCAGTCGGAAAACGAAGCATAAGTAAATTCATGCAGAAAATAAATTTTAATAATTTAAACCATTTTAAGTTTCGGCGAGTAGTTTTATTTAGAAGAACTTTATATTACTCATTTCGTACAAATAAGATGGTTAAGTAAGATACATAAGATTCCTAAGTATTGTTTGTTTGATAAAGGAGATCTCTTATATTTTTTCTATTGGGCCTTTTTTTCTTAATTGATGCTTCCTTGCATCCTTTGTTAGTCATGAAAGGTAGGTTTGTTTTCCACAAGGTAATCAAACGGAAATGTTATTTAGAGATTCGGGAAATTTTAAAACTAATGATAAAATAGTAATAGCAGCTTCAAATGTCCATTTATTCTTAGTAAGATTCAAATTTTTAGCATGACTATGAATCTTAACTTTTATGGAAATATTCTATTATTTAATTTGTTAGCGCTTATTTTGGAGTTCTGACACTGGTCCTCCACTCATGTACGGTATGTTTGTCGCTACAGCGCCCTAACTCAGCCTCCACTGGCTCACACCATGTGGCTGAGATAGAGGCGCTTAGATCTCTTGGATTCCGCTTTTTCTCCACAAGTGGAGGGAAAAGCGCAGTCTTGGGTCCCTTCAGCAGTTTAATATATTTATGATTTTTTGTATGATGTTTATTTATTTGCCACCTTTTTATTTATCTCAATTATAGGTTGTTGTTTTGTTGTTGTTATTTATTATTATTTTATTGTATATATATATGAATTTGTTTATTTTCTATTTTATTTAATTTGACTTTTATTATTATTTTCTATATATTTTGTATGAATGTGGTCTCATATCACTATTACTATTGCTCATTTTGTAACAAATTGTAATATATCTCAGTAAATAGATAAAAAAAATTGTTACCGCTTTCTAGGAGTGTACATCAAGTAGATATATTTACGTTTATCTGATGAAAACAATGGAATCGGAAAATGATTCTTATGGCAGGTTTAATCACATACTTGTGTAAGCTTGTACAATAAGTCTGATTTACCTATTCAATTTATAAACCATTGAAGCTAAAAGACTACGGAAATTGAATATTAATATAAATAATTTACAATTATTCTCCGCTACAACACAGTTAGTCTGCCACACTAAGACATAACTAACCCTTGTGGTCTACTGACTCGATTTCTGTAGAGTTGTAGAGACGAAGCTCTGTATAAACTAACTTTAACTGTTCCTGGAACACTCAAAAGCCTGTAGATATTATATTCAGCATTAAACTCACGATTGCCGAACGTAGTAATATTCAGAAATCCCTATCTTAATATAAACCGTGCCGAATGAACGCTCCGTTCCAACTCGAACCGATTCATCATTTGCCGTCAGTTTAGAGATTATACAATCTGCATTTGCAACGCGTGAACATTCCCTTAAATTGCGAATTGTTGAATAGATATGATGGATGATGTATCAGGGCCAGTAGTGACAGTAATTAAATTATATGTGACCTTCCTCTTAACGTTATGTATGATTCCATTACTTAGCTATCGTACAATCCTTTTTTGGGGGGGTGAAAGGATTAATTTATTTTTATAATAGAGAAACTGCCTGTTGTTAGCACTCTAGTAGGTTATCTTAACAAAAATGTCTCGAGGCCACGTTCTTTTCGGGCGCTTTGGTGGTTATCAGGCGTTAAAGGGAAAGCAAGGATACATTAGTGAGTTAGAAAGGAAGTGATGTTGTCATGGAAGGAGTGATACCTAGTACGGGCTGAATGGAGGTTAATTTAAACATAAAATTTCTCATTTTTATTTATTTCTTATCTTCATGTTTCTTATTCGCACTTGTCAAAAGCTATAACTGACAATAAAAAAATGTGCTAAAGAAACATTAGATGCGGTCATGATGATTAAATTCCTTCAACACTAATAATAATCTTTTTTTTCGTACCTGGTCGTTCCAAAAGTCATTTTACGCTACTGATGATTTTAGATGGGCCATGAAGTGAGAGGGGTTATTCATCAAAATTCGTCAACGCTTGTAATTGAGAAACAAAACACATTATTGGACAGAAGTTCCAGAAATGTATAATAAACTGTTTTGTGTATTAAAATAGTGTTAAAATAATATTTGTTTATTTATTTAATTTTTTCTTCTCGTTTTTTTTAAACATATTGATTGATATTTACAAGAGTATTATATATACATCAAGTAAATGTGAAGGACATAATATACTGGTATTAAATAAATGTAGAGACACTATCCACTCGAAGCACTCTAAAAGTATTCTAAACTTTCCAAACGCTTCGGAGGATTAGGAGGAATCGAAGGATAGTATAGACACTAGTGGATTAGAATGGTAATGGAGTTTTTCATGGAATGTTTGATAACTTTTTTGGGCTAATTCAGCAACATAGAGAACATAAAGGTCAGTATGGAAGAGTTTATTCGTAACAAAGTAAGGAGCGTTAAGGATTTTAGAATTGTATTCCTTAAATCAAACTTATTTTTGTTCGATGGATGTTACAGTTCTTGTAGGACCAGGGCCTCCGTCACAACTTTTTTTAACACCTCGCGATCCGCAACTCGATTCCTTAAGTTTCTGATGCTCAACTCTTTTAAATATTCCAAACGTCGTTGCCAAGTGAACAATTATGTATTGTGGACTCATTCTTGTATCATGGCTGAGACCCATTCATTCGACATGACACAGCAGTCTGAGCTTGTTAACTAAGTATATCAGACCATATAATTCCATTAGTTCCAATTTTCTCCTCACCCTCCAGCTGTAATGCTCTTCTATGGCTGCAAAGACTCTTCTTCTATCCTCAGATCATCTAGGCTCTCTCGTTTTTTATGTCTCACTGCTATGCTTAATAACCACTCCAATAAAAGTTTTATATATTACAAGATACATAATTTTATATAAAAACATAATTTTAAAAACCTATATCATCTAAGCTCTAATTCAGTTTGTTTGTTTATTCATTTAACGCACTCACCAGTGACGGGGCTAAGGGGAAGCGCTGGGATCCCTTGGACTCTGCTTGTCCTACCACAAGTGGGCGGACAAGCCACGTCCAGGTTTTCCCAGCAGATTAAAATATTGTCCATAGGTATGAATGTTTTCATGTTTTGTTCATTTATTCATTAACTTTTATTCACAAATTTTGTTAATATATACCTTCATTTATTTATTTTTTATGTAATTTGACTTTTCTATCGTTTATACAATAAATATTGCATGAATGTATCTTTTATCTCTATTATTATTGTCCATTGAGACAAATGGTAATATTGCTGAATAAATGAATTACAAAATTGATAAAAAAGTTCATTTAACGTAACTTTATAATTCCGTGGTTAATCCGACGATACTACAGTGGGAGTCCTAAACTCTGTATATTTGGGTTTATTCATGATAGTGATCTTTAACGATATCCCAATAGCTCAGAACCGCCATTTACTATAAGAAGGACGGCACAACCAAAGAATTTTTAGTACATTTAATCCTAGGAATACATGTTAGGTTTGCACCCATACCAGTTAATTCAGTTATTTGTCCTTAAAGGATTCTCAAATTTTAATGCCATTTGGGTCAGTGTGTAAAAATTCATATAAGCAGTACCTTTTTTTTAAGTATTTATCTTTTTGTAAATAATACAGTTTTTGCTATGATATTATTATTCAATAGAATGATTGATTTCGTGTAAATAAGGAAGCGTTAATTACTTTTTATTGTACGATTTATAAATTTTACAATAACATAACAAAACTTAATTTATTTAATCAATTTTTAATAAACATATAATAAATTAAAATCGAATGGTTTAATTTTATTCTTAGCGATAAACCCTGTAACTTTTATTATAACATTTTGTAGATAATATTCAAACACTAAAAACCGTCAAAATGTTTCTAGGGTACAATTAAAAGAAAAAGAACTGGAAAACAAATTTATAGCTTTACATTGTATAGCTAACTCGGTCCAATCTATTCATAGCGACCAATGGTATGGAACTACGGGAGATCGTATTTTTTCACTCTACATATAAATGCTATTTTTCACTCCCCCTCTCCTTTTTTTTTTCTTAAATTAAGTATAGACATTCCTCTTCTAAAATATGTTTTTGTTTATTCCTGCAATAATACATTCATATCAGTTTAACGTCTTGAAGTAACTGTTTTATTTTCAAATTGCTTCCGATGTCCTAAATGTTTTCATTTGGATCAAATTAGCTTAAATTTCTAACATCAAACGCATTCACCTTCAATCAAGTCCTGACTATAATAGCTTAATTTCCTTATATTCACCAACCATAACCTACACCTAATTCCATTCATTATAGACTTATACCATCAAAATTTCTAATTCACAAACCTATCATCACCCTAATCCGCTAGCTCAAACCTTATTGCCCATACATCCAATTCCTAATCCTCCATTGAAGGTTGAAACGTGAAGTCGCCTCGAACCTTTGTAGACATGTTATTGGAGTTCTAGCATGAGCTAGATTCCCCATCGAGCTCGTATGCTGTGGCTTTGTATATAGCTATGAATAGACTTTTGTAGTATATCTTATTGATTTAGTTTGTTATTGTATATATTTATTATTTTTTTTATAAATTTATTGTTTTGTATATATTGTGTGGAATATAGTACTTCATCACTATTATAAATGTCCTAAATTGGACTGATTGTAATATTACGCTATAAAGAATCGTTTCTGAAAAAAAAAAAAAAAAAAAAAATCATCAATTCTTCATCAAATCAAGATCACTTTCCAGGAGGTATTCCAAATCCATATTTTATATTATTAACGCGAGGAGTTTATTATTTTACAGCATATAAGCACATAGTTGATTTACAGGTACATCTTAGTAATTCTGAAATGTTATAATTTACACAAAAAAGCCACTTATTTACCAAAATACCTGAATCGAAACCTTAATGAATGATTTCAATAGCTATTAAAGTTATCTGGGTGTGTGCGGTAAGTCTAGCTCAGAACTAGTAAGTTCCATAAAACTGAAACTTCATGTTTTAGAAGCTTATATGTCTGAGACGTTAAATGAAGATACTATAAATTTTCACAAAAGTACTTTTAACGTTAAATTTTTGGGCATTGCTAAAAAAAAAAGAGCAAATATAAAAGATAAAAGATTTTGTTAACCAATTAAAGGAGAAAAGAGGCAAAATACCTTTTTAGATACCTTTTATCTTTATCGAGACATAAAACTAGCAATAGAGATTGACTATAAACTGTTTGAAGAAGATATATGTATTTTATCTTGTATACTTAATTTTGTCAGGCAATGGAGTGTGATAAAAAGCTAATAAAATTATGTGATTGCTATAGGTAATAATTTCTTTATTTATTCTGGGACAAGTCCCTTTAGAATAATACATATGGAAGTAAATAAAGTATTTTGTGCATTAGAGCAAAGATAGAAAAAAAAATAAAGTAACAAAGTAATTTTTTTTTTTTTTCGCAGAAACAATTTTTATTGAGTAATGCTACAATCTGTCCTACATAGAACAATTTTAATAGTGATCAAGTACAACATGCATATCACAGTCACAAAATATACAAAGCATTAAATTTATAAAATAATAATACAATATATATATATATATATATATATATATATATATATATACACAATAAAAAATCAATGTGAATATGAATATGAATATAGAACTCCAAAATACATATCCACAAAAGGTCTCAAGACCACTGCCGAGGATTTGAATAGTAAGAGATCTGAGGTGTATGATGGGCGGCAAGATCGGATTATAATTTACATTGTTAGACTATTTATGCTTATATAATAGTTTAGTATTTCTTTGGAGCTTTTTCAACTCTTAAACTTTCAACAACTCAAAAATCTTGAGGAGAATATTTGGCCCTGTGAGAGATGGAGATGGGTGGAGAATTGGGAGCAACAGGGAACTTCATGACCTTTTTTGGAGAAATAGATATCCTGAAATTTATATATCTGGAAAGGCTCAGTTGGGCTGGCCATGTCACAAGGAAGCAAGGGGAAGAACTACCCAAAAGAGCTATCAAACCCCCCCTTCACAGTACCGGTAGGCCAAAGCTGCAATGGGTTGATTTAGTGGCGGGGAAGGCACTGAGCCTGTTGCGAGTCAGGAACTGGAGAGCGGCGGTAATAATCGGACAGAAAAGCTGCGGTTCATTGAGGAGACCAAGACCCACTGGGGGTTGTAGAGCCACGCGTATAGATGGGTAGATAATTTGAGAGAGAGCAGAGTTCCATAGGGAAAAGGATCGGATAATGAAAGGTCTGTCGAAAGCTACAGTTCGATGTGACGGGATACAAATCAGCAGGCCGTTGTGGAAATGAATCGAGGATTTAAATAGTAAGAGATCAGAGGTGTATGATGGGTGGCAAGATCGGATGTTAATTTATATTGTATAATATATAATCCAATAATATATTTCTTTGGACCTTTTTTAACTCTCATTTCATTTAGAAGTTCTTAAAGTTGTTTTTACAACGAGAGTAAGTGAAAACCATGTATTGAGCGCACCAGGTTTTTATTTAATATAAATATAGTAGCAAACCACTATTATTACTGCTCTAACTGAGACTAATCTTATTATTACTAAATAAAATTGTTTAATATTTTTTATATATTTTAATTGTTCATATATACTTTTGAATTCCGTTCTAATTGCTTCGATTTTCTACAATTTGAGGAATACATTTCGCATCCAGTGAAGGAATTTCTATGATCATGTTTATAAATCCAATCCTATCCTTATTTGTCCTCCTGTAGTTTCCTTCAGAAGAAACAACCTGAAGGTAAGCCAGGGATTATCCCGATAAATCCTCCTTTATAGGGAGTCATCTTGTACCCCTTCAATTTGTTTCCATAAAGGGTTCTATTTGGGTAAAGGGTCTACCCCCGTGTAGGCTGCCTCAGTGACCTCACTCAGGAAAATGATCGAAAAAAGAAAAATGTTGGGAAGCCATCAATTTAAACAAAAATATACGTTTTAAACCTACCAATACTTGTTTTTTATCAGTCATATGATTTTTACTTAATCATCAGTCATATGATTTTTACATAATTATCAGTCATAGTAAATTTTAGAACTTTTCAATAAACTTGGAGTGGTAGAAAGTTTAAATAATTGCATTTAACTCAAATGGAAACATGTACTTCAGATTCAATTATCTAACATAAGAAATGTTTATTTACGACAGTCAATCTGGGTTTTTTTTTCTTCCTTTTCCACCACTCTCTATTACCTTATAATACGTTCCCACATCATTATACCTCGCCCATCTGGAGCTCGACTTGCAATAACAATTAAAAAAAACTAGAAATAATACAAAATACATTTATGCGAATCATCTATAACCACACAGTACATTAAAATTTCAAAAATTTTCAATGAACTAAATCTTCACACATTACAACAGTTTATCTACACAGAAACCAACAACTATTTTGATAAAACCACAAATTTTGAAAACCTATTGAAATACGAAATCAGTAATTACAACAAAAAATCACTAGATCAATATGCGCACAAAACATTGCATTACCACTAAGTAATTCAAACGCTAATTAAAACTATATTATCATGAAAAAAGGAAAACTGAAATCATTAAACAAAACATATTTTTATCTATATGTACTTTGTGAATATTGTATATAAATAAATCTATTCTATTCTAATATCTTATACAAGAAAATACATTTTTTTCTGCAAATTTTAGTTTCCCTACAGTATACTCGAATTTCTTGAACAGTTACACCGTGGTTCGTCAAGGCTGAAGGCTCCCTCAGAAATTTTTAGAACCACCGTTGAACAATGCACTCTGATCCCCGTTTTGGGCGATTTTAAGCTCGAAAAACAAATATATTACGCTTATGCAGGGTGTCCCAGAAAAGGATGGAACTATTTTAGGTCAACATATAACCCTAGATATTAACATATATCTCAAACTTATTTATTCAATCAAATATCAAGGATTAAAGATTTATTATTTATTTACTACATTAATAATGACAATACAAAGAATATTTAACCTGTTTAATACTAAATAATAAAATTTAATGACGTGATAAACAAATGAAAGATTAGCAATGACAGTAGTTGCTGATCTTGAATGTATTCACGTTTGCTGAGCAAACACAAACAGACATGCTTTTTACTTACGACGAGGTACATGTAAATGGTGCTGCTGTTTTTCGGAGATATCGTGAAAAATTTCCTGACCAAAAAACTGCAAAAGTGAATAAATTTATGCGTCACAGTATTTAGTCACACTAAAACACATAGGAATTAGACAAACAGATGAGCAACTACTGTCTTTACTTACATTCATTTCTATATCAAGTGATTAAAACTGTTAGTTAGTATTAAACATGATAAACATTATACCTTCAGTCATGATGTAGTAAATAAATAATGAATCTTTAACCGTTGTTATCTCTTTAATAGTAAGTTTGAGATAGGTATATGTTAATATGACCTTTTTTGTTTATTTTGTTTTACTGAACACATAAAATAGTGTCGTCTAATTACGAAAAACCCTGAAATAAAGACTAAATTATTTCTCAACAGTGAAATGTAACCAAGATAAACAAACATTATACTTTTCAACGAGATTAAAAAGTGTTTACATACAAATGAATATTCCAGTAAACGTAAAGAATTTGTTATATTGATGGGTGCTTTACATAAAACTCACGATCTTGCATTATTTTCTATACAATATCGTATATGCACGTAGGAGTTTCATATTTGAATCCTTAGTGATGGAAATATATATATATATATATATATATAATATAATATATATATATATATATATATATAAATAACTTACTATAGATCTATAACAGTTTAAATCAATAAACTCAATGTTTTTGAGTCTATAAAAACAAGAAAAGATATAAAAACTCAAGTTATTGGACTACTGCTGATATAATCGACCGTCGGATACACGCGTTACTAAAATAGAAGACATTATTAGGACTTAGGGTTGGGATTACGGGGCGATCATCGGGTGGATTAGGGTTAAGTGACTACTTGACTCCCTCCGGCTTGAAAATAAATTCCATCTCCAACATTGGATTTTTTTCAATAAGTTCGACAGGCAATTTAAAGATAATAGAATTCTCTGCTGGAGATATCTTCGACTCCTTGAAATAGAATCATGAGAGAAAAAAATATCCTTCTCGACTGTGGCAAAAAAAAAATTAATAATATTCAGGAGACTGGTTATTTATTATCATCTATAATCTAATAATCGACTAATATTTTTTAAATTAATTTCTAGTTCAATTTCAATAATAATTATTAGATTCACAATGTGGTTTAATACGTTAGCAAAACAATAATAATTATATATTGATAACTAGCTGTTTCGCGCGACTTCGTCTGCGTCAATTTCTGTTATTATGATCGCTATCAAGACGTATTTAAAATAGAATATTGGGTTGTCCAGAAAGTTCGTAGAAAAATTTAGATTACAATTAAAATTTAACTGCTTAAAATTTATTTATTTAATTATCCCATTACGAAGTGGGCAGATATAACTATCGAAGTTCAAGATGAATCAATTATCGTCAAGGATTAAATTCAATTATCTCTGGGATTGTACTGAATCCAAAGAGATTGGAATTTTGTGGATTATAGGGGTTAAAATGATAAGCGGTTGCTGGAATCCTATTATGAAAGAATAAACCATCAAATTGCTTCGCGAGCTACATGCTCTTTCGGCTTCGAAGCTAAGGCCCTGGTTAATTGTTGATAGTTGGATTGAATAGCTCAGCTTCTATCGTATATATTGCATTGACAATCATTAATTACACCTGATAAATGTGTTTCAATTGATGTTACTTCACCAGGCAGTGAGCACTTATTACTTACTGTATATTTCAAAATGAAGTTTTATTTAAGGTCACATAACATGCTGGTTTTAGGTTAGAAAATAAAAAGAGTTCCTAAATAAAATCAATTGTTCGAGTTTCAATAAGAAAATATCTATTTCTCAACGCTCTATGTTATTTCTTATTATTTAAATCATCAATTAATTTTATTGTCTATGCATTATTATTTTGTTCCTTCTAAATGATGTTTTAATGATTGTTTATTTCCCTTATTACGCCTCACCCGCCTTAATCCTGCTTTTCCTGACGCACCTTTGACTCTGAATACTTCTATTGTCAGAACATTCCATTTAACGATTTGCTATCATCCATCCTTCAATGCAGGACCAATTATTACGGCTCTGATCAAATTATAGAATTGTTCCTCTCAGCCATCTTTCCCTCTCTCTTCCATATTCAACGTTCCATTTTTCCTCTCGCCAGGAAGAAAGTTATAGTCCTTAATTTAAATATAGTTGAACTTCAGACCCATATCGAACCCATCCAACCTTTCAAAACCACTTGAAAGAATAGTCCACTAATAATTCTATAACTTTCTTGATCAAAAATCCCTAATTTTTCCCTTTGCCTGGCTTTAGATCAAACTATTCCACACAATGTAGTATATATATAGATATATATATAAACGGCCTCTAGAAAGTGTTCGATGTGATTTGTCTTTGATACCTTGAGGCGGTCATATGTTGTAATGTATTGAGAATAGTGACGGGTGTAAATTCATCATTGGATAATTAAATTAATTAAATATATATTGATATGCCTTTATAAGCTTAGAGCGGTAAAAGATCAAAAGGTGTTTACCCAGCCCCCTAGATTTCCCATCGGTATGCCCCCCCCCCCCCGCGGTACCAGATACCTCTGGTAGTTTCTCCAACCGGCGGCCGTCAAGGATATTAAGAATGGTGAAAAGATAAAAATAATATCACAAAGACTTACAACGCCGCATCAAATAAATTAGAAATATTTCTTAAAAGAAGTTTTACAAAGGCTGGACCTCCAATCAAGGCACTTCCTATATCAGTCCCACCCGAGGTGACGAGGATGAGAGTGAAGCTTCAAAGGGCAGTTTTATTCCAGCCACGAGAGTGGAAGTCCAACAAGAGGAGAGTCTGGGACCATCTACTAGAACTGGAGATGGCCGTCGGGGGTCATAGAGCAGCTGGAAGATGAAGCCTTGAAGGGGCGCCTAAGACTGATTCCACCTTCGCCAGCCGACTAAGTGTTTAAAAGGTATTTCTTTTTGTAATATTGTATGACAAGTATGAAAATGTCCCTCAGTATTCTCAATCAAAGTTCTAAGCAATGTATTAATATAATGGATATGTGTAAATTACAAATTATAATAATGTATTAATTGAATCTTTTTTACTTTAATCTTATCCTGCATGGCACCTATTAGATTGGTAAACACGATGCCTTTGGAAAGGAAATCCAATGGTATCATTAAATATAGTTTATATATGGATTAAATATATCAAGTAAGCTAGTTTTTGAAGGTAGAAAAGCAGCCGGTCAAAAACATAGCAATGTATACCACCTCTATGATGTCAAAGTGCTTATTTATTACTATTCGAAGGCAATATTTTCATGGTTCTCTATTAAATCATCCGATTTTACGTAAAAATCATCTTGCAATTTAAACCTCAGATCGCTCACTTCAGAAGCTGTATTTTCTCTTTTAAAAGTAAAAATTAAAAAATAAATCCTGAGAAGGAGTACAAAGGCGGACAGGATGAAAGCATCTCCTGTCCACATCAGATATAAGGATAACCGGGGTCAGCAATCGTCTGTCCTGGAACCTCTCCTCCCGTCCTTTTATCTCAGGAAATTACCTTTGCGAAGAGTGGTGGGAGGAGGGGAGTAGGGAAAAAATAGTAATGGGAAAAAACGCTCAACCTTATGACCTCAGAGGCTCCCTAATTATGGTGACTCTTAAAAAAAAAATTTTTAAATATTAAAAACGAGAAAAAAAGTTATTTCAAAGCTCTCTCTTTATTCCAAGAAGATCAGAAGATAGGATATGAGTCATTGCCAGACTTAATTTACAATCTCTTAACATGAAAGGTTCTTCATTAATGATAACTATAAATGATAACGTCTTGTTCCAAGCTGAAAATCAGAGCTATTTCAAATAAGTGTACTTCCAAACGTGCAATTCGTTGAGGCGGACCGACATAAAGGACAATCTTTTTCTGGTTCAGACGTCACTGTCCACCTTTTCCCAATGATTACGAGCTTGGATTCTGAAAATTCATTACAAAGGAAAAATTTAGAACAAAAAACAACCTTTTTATAATTACAATAGGGTATTTACTTCGCGATGATAATATTTTTAACCACTTTGTTCTTTCCTTTATTCTTTGTGACATAACTTTCAATGCAGGTAATAATTGAAACGTCAAACACGCCTCGTTCCACGTACTTTCCTCAATGTTTGATTCATTTCTAATTGTAATTCTCAAATTGTTCTACCCTATTTAAAGCAATTACTGATTTGTTTTGTCCTTACCGACTTCACCACCCCCAAACTATTTATATTATTACCTTAATGTACATTCGTTTCATCATATTCTACTGATTTTCTGGAATTGTATATTATACTCGTATTTGCTTTTTTTTATGTCCGATTCTATTGCACTTTCGAACTTAAAACAAGACATCGACTCGGAACGACACTTGATAACCTTGAAATCTGTTTTAAGATGTTATCGCAGGTCCTTTGATCCTACCTATGAAACTGTCTCTTTCGAAATTGCTTTTGAACAGAACTTCATGACTGCTATCCTGTTAATTAAGGCTGATGTTCTGCCTTCATAGACAAGTTTTTGATAACTTATTGACTTCAACAGCCTTCACTTTTTTTTTTTATGGCCAATTTGTGCTAACGTATATTTTAAATATTTTAGGATTACTTGATGTCGTTCATGAAAAATAATCAAGCACCTACCAATCAAAATTAGCCTGGTTAAATTTTACTGCAATATATAAATATTACAATTATTAAAAAATGAAGTAGAAGATCACATTTATCAGATAAATTTAATCACACAGTATCATTAATTTCCTTAGTTTATACAATTGTATCGTAATCAAATATATCGATCGCACATAATATCTCTACAGACATAAAATGATAATGCGATTTTCGGTTTCCAATAACCACTCAAAAACCATCCAACATTTTAATACGGTTTTTACAATCGTACAAGGCATTCTTTTCCAAGTTTATAAGCGAAATTCATTGCAATCAACTTTTTCTTCAAGTGGGAAAATTAAATTTCCTGTAATCAGGGCATCAAAACAACATTCGCGAAATATGAGTAGTAATATAAACATATAATATTCCGTTAGATAGCACAAGATTTTAGAAAAGTTAACGTGTAAGAAAATATTGTAAATGTCGTTATAAGTGCATAAACCTATAGTTATAGAATGAGATTTACTCCTCAATATATTATTAATTGTTAGGATTAATATATATATATTATCTCCTATTACAAAGGATGCCGCCCTCTACCTCTGAAGGGACTTTTGCCCAAGACACCTGTGCACATACCCGAACCTCTACTTCAAATAGCTTACCTACAGGAAGTACTAGGACATTATGGTACTAAGTGATCCATATGTACCTTCATTTGATCTCCGCCGCTTTCCTCCATCCCCTCTTCAATTCCTTCATATATATGTAACCCCAAATCCTAGGCCCGAGAACTCCGGTCAAGATGTTCTTTATGTAAAGTTGCAATATATTATATTAGTAAGAAATTTATGTTTCTATTTTCATTGAGAATAAATATACAAAGTTTATATAAAGTTTATTTGTTAACTCTATGAACATACGTTTTTTGGGTATTGTGATGAGAGGAAGGTTACGTTATTCAGTGTTCTCGTGTAAGTATTAGTTTTATTATCTTATAGTCCCACAAGTGATAAACTCTTGAGTCTTACTTAACTTTTTAAATATATATGGCACATCTAAACTGCATCCGTGGGAAGTAAGCTCATAAACGTCTTTATCTAACGATCTTCAAATATTCTACTTATTTCAAATTGTGAATGAGAGAGGAATTTTCAGGAGTAATTGATTCGCATTTTAGCAAATGCTCAATAGCCCCCATTGACTCCATTATAGATATATTTATAATGATTAAATCAGTAGTGAAAATAAAAAAACACAAGATGACTCACCCAAATACAATATATTTTTTTTAACCAAAGACAAATTTTTTTTTAATCTGTACCTCTACAACCCATGAAGGACCTTGGGCTTAGTACATATAGAGATTCTTACTGTTTTCAGACCAACGATCGTGCAATGAGGTGATTAGACAAGATCAAACTCAGCCTTCAGGTTTTCTTCCAATTCTGGGTATACACTTTAAACCTCTTTAATGAGCTATCTTCCTGGGTCTGCCCAAGAGGATCTCCATTCCCTAGGGTCGCCCCCCTGTTGAATTAACAGAATAAATAACATTCTGCCACAGCCGGTCCCTATACTTTAGGTCTATTTAGTATAAAATATGTGCTATCCTTATCTTATGGAATCAAAGGCAATATTTATTAATGCTATAAAGTGCAATTAGGTAATAATGATCTAAAAACAATGTACTTCTTAAAAAAAAAAAAAAAAAAAAAAAAAGACCTTTTTTGTTCCTTCTTTTCCATGTTCAGATATTCTCTCCTGTAATAAAACAAAATCTACAATTGTAAATCCTTTTGTTACGGTTCAATTTACAGGATTTTTTTTTTTTTTTTTTTTTTTTTTAGAAATTTTGTATTGTGTAAAAACTTTCCTAATGTAATTATGTATTATGTTTTAGCCTGTATAAAAATATTCTTTCTTTAATGTCTCTATGCCTATATGAGTATAAGATCACTGACTTTATGTCTAACATAGATTGATAGTCCTGATGGAAAACAGTGCTTCTTCCTGTCGTATTATTAATACAGGTAGGTTAGATGATCTCCGATACATCATTTTTTCAGCTTTCTAAGAAATTGATGATGTTAAGTCGAGTGTAAAAAGTTATCCGGAATGTTAGCTGCAGATAAAGATCACCTATAGTTTACATTAATAAATTACAACTCAAGTTCATGCTTGACATGGCCTGATGATGCCCTGATGATCGCTCACAAGTTGTAGCCAAAACGTCAGCATGGTTAAAATATTAAAAACGACTGACTACTGATTGTTTCTCCCTACGATACTTTCTAAGAAAGTTATCCGGAATGTTAGCTACAGAAACAGATCATCTATCGTTCACATTAATAAATTATAAAAAACCTGTATGAAAGCCTAAATAAAGTATATATATATACATCGATCAAACAAGACATAAGTTTGGCCATGATAAAAACCCACATATGATGACTATTATTTTTGCTTATATAGTCACTGGTAATGAAGAGAAGTAATATCCCAGTGGGAAAGTATTGATCTATTCATTTAACAAATTTTAAAATGTGTTTGCACGCAAAACACGACTTTCACTTCCTTGGTTTATACTATTGATTTTAGAGCTATGTAATAGGTTGAAAATATTTTTAAGAATTTGATTAAGTTTCGTTAGAAACAGGTTTTAGATTAAACTTTATAACCATCTAACATTTTTATGTATACTATTCTCAGAAGCCTATGCCCTATTCGTCACTGTACATCAACACTGTAACTTTGTAAACAATATTTTTATCTACAAATGTATATATATATATATATATATATATATATATATATATATATATATATATATATATATATATATATAATATACTATTTTTAGTGTTGGAGAAAAAAACCTAAAAATGTAATTATCCTCTTTTCTCTTCTAGTTAACTATCAAATTAGTTATCAACTAAAATATTCAGCAGCTTTTTGTCAGTCGTAGTAAAATTATATGGTTATTTTTGTTTTTAATCTACACAATTAAAAGTAATTTAGTGGAAGATAAATCGGTATTTAAGCCCTATCAGACTATTTCAATCAGAATTAAACCAGAATAATATTAAAGCCCTTATTTTAAATTTTACAAAATTGTTGGATCCGTATTTCATAATTTCGTAAAAATGTTCAATATGCATGTTATAATGTGGATCTTTTGGTTGGCCGATTTAAAAAAAAAAAAAGTTAACTTGTAACATCTCAGGCATATAAACTCCTTAAATATGAAATTTGTTTTGTATACCAATTATTGTTTTCGTGCTAGGAGACCCTAAAAAGTCTGTCTCTGGGAAAAACTGGAATTAAAACATTTTCACTATCGCATTACTTTTCCTTACTATATAATTAATATATTGGTAAGTGATGAAATGAAATGAAAAGCAATTTTATTCTGGGATGAGTAGTCCCTTAAGAATAACAAGAAAAGTACAATATACATGATAATTGTCTGGTCGTTTAAGACTTCAGTTTAACAATAAAAGATGGATTTTGTGACAATGAATAGTTATCATCTATAGCTTTTAAATATTACATATGTTGGGAAGATTGATGCTTTAGGAGATGGAGAAATAGTTGGTGTTTAAAAGTGGATAATGATAAGGATTTACGAATGGATACAGGCAAGGAATTCCAAAATAGGGTAGCACGAATAATATAGGATTTTTTGAAGGAATCAGATCTGTGAGAAGGTATATACAAGTTTATTGGTTGGGATCTAGTGTTTACTGAATGGACAGAGAGAGGAACAAGTGGTAAGCATATCAAGAATATAAGGAGGTTTTTTTGTACGGAAAAATCGGAAGAGACAGACACCAAGGAAGTACTGCCGACGAAAAGAGGGATAGAGCCAATTCAACTCGGTATACCTTCTAGAAACATGGGAGCGTCTGGGGATTCCACATGTGAATCTAATAAAACAATTCATAAGTCTTTTGAGTCTCATATCGCATTTCTCAGACAGCCCGCCATATACGAGGCAACCGTAGTCAAACTGGGGGAAAATGAGCGAAGTGACGAGTAACATACGGGTTTTAGGTGGAATTGAATCACGAAATCTTAGAAATTGTTTTAGGATAGCGATGGATTTTCGGGTGATTTGAGAAATATGATTGCTCCAAGAAAGGTTCTGATCAATAATGACTCCAAGGTTTCTTACTGAGGTGTGGAAGTGGATAGGTATGTTATTGAGGTAAAGGAGTGGATAATATGGAAGAGAATTTACAAGGTTCTTGGAACCGATGAGAATGGCTTTGGTTTTTCCTGCATTCAACTTCAAATCATTTGCCGTAGCTCATGCGTTGATGTTGTCAATATTTTGGTGAAGTTTTTGGATAGCCTTTAGCATTTCGGAAGGATGGAAAGAAAGAGAGATTTGAAGATCATCTGCATATAGGTGGTATTGTGAGTGGCGGATGCAGTGAGGGAGGTCATTAATATAGATGGAGAAAAGAGTTAGTGAGAGTGAGGATTCCTGGGGAACACCACGTTATAAGGCAATGGAGGAGGAAGGAGGTTCATTTGGTATCATGACAGTTTGAGATCTATCGGATAAAAAAGAAATAAACCATTTTAGAACGCTGTTTGATATTTGAAGGAGTTTTTAAAGAAGGATGTTATGATTAACTGAATCAAAAGCTTTTGAGAAATCGAAGAGGATTAAAATAGTGATTTTTTGTTGGTCTATTGAGGATTGTAGGTCTTGGGTAATTTTTAACAATGCAGATTGAGTAGAATATTGCGATCGGAAACCGGACTGTAAAGGATTTAGAAGGTTTGTTTCCTCAAGAAAGTTGTTGAGCTGTGAGTGAACAATTCTTTCAAGCGGTTTGGATAGATTGGATAGTATGGAGATAGGTCTGAAATCGGAAACTGAAGCGGGATTAAGAACTTTATTTAGTGGACGTACAATGACTTTTTTCCAGGCTGTTGGGAAAATAGATTTTTGAAGAGAAACATTATAAATATGTAGAAGGACAGGAAAGATAACAGGAAGACATAATTTAATTAATTTTACAGGGATTTGGTCGGGTCCATGATCGTTCGTTCTGGACTTGAGAATGGAGGAGAGCAATTTAGAATATCCGAATATATAATATTCAGGAGATATATCCGAAAAATAGAAATTTTCCGGATTGAAGGATGTCTGTGGTAAAGAGTAATGAGTAATATGGGATATAGGAAGTGGTTCTGCGAAGTAGGAATTTAGTTCTTCGGAAGTAAATGGAACACAAGAAGAGGATTTGGAATTTATAATGGATAGGTTTCTAAGTAGTTTCCATTTAGTCTTAGGGTTGGGTACTTGGGATAAGAAATTATCGAAAAAATGTGCTTTAGCACGGCGTAAGGAAGACTGAGCAAGATTTCTTAGGGACTTAAACATGGTGAAATCATCTGGGGCTCGTGTGCGTCTAAATCTTCTCCTGGCGGCATCTCTTCTCCTCATCAACTCTCTTAAAAAAAATACTTATCTATTTTCCAAAGTGGTTTTTTATCTATAAAAACGTTTCATTCAAATCAAAATGTCAACTTGGCGATTATCCTTGAGGAAAAATTATATCGCTAAATTCGCTAGACTAGATTTCGTTCCTTATTTGTTTTTAAATCGAGGAAGAAAATATAAAAATGAATAGCGGAACTCCTGGGTTTTACAATGTCCTCAAAGTTCTTTGGTAAGAATTTTTTTTCTCGTCAAATGTTTGATATCACTTGAGAAAGAACAATTTAAAAACTCGTCGACCTAAGTGTATGTGGATGTATATAATCCAAATATATGCATATGAATGAAAAGAAGGAAGAAATATATAAATCGTATAAAAGAAGGGGATAATAATATCCAATACAATTGAGCTTATGCAATTTTATTGAGTGGGTGCCTTACGGTGGGCAATTTCCTGATTGAGTCGTAGGTACACAGAGGACTGGAATACGATTGAAGTGCCACAAAAGGGAATTGAATTGAATTGAAAAGGTGGGAGTCTTTATGAGGTCCGCAAATAGATTTGAATATATGACGCAATTATTGAGTTTTATTTATTTTTTTTCATACGTCGCAAGTTCAAGAATTTACGAATAACGAACTACTTCACTAAAGCATTTATGGATTATTTTATATTTTATTATTATTTATCGGGGTAAATATTTTAATTGAACTGTGAAGAGTTATGAGCAATTCTTACAGGCAAGTCCAATTCTTGTAAAAATACTTACAATTCATATATACAATGTAGTTTTTAATTTTTGTTTTTCATTTTTATCGTTCCTTATTTATCCTTTATCTTCTCACGGCGGTCGTCTTCCTCGATCACGCCTAGTTCCACCTACGTTGCAAGCAGCTGGGCCAAGTAACGTTTTCCAACCATAACCAATTATTTAAATAGCCAATAATTCTCTTTAGAGACTAGCTGGGGAAAATCGCTCTCCGAGGGGACCTCGAAGGCGGAGCAGTCCGCAATGATGTGCTCAGCAGTCTCCGGGACTCCACAACTGGGACACTTGGGATTCTATGTTCTTTCCGAAAGTATGCTACTTACTTCAGAAAGACCGTGTCCAGTGAAGAATTGCGAGACCCAGTAATCTGGAACTATCCATTCAGCTTTTAACGTGAACAGACCGTGGGGAAAATCAGAACCTTATGGGGTCGTCACCCACCGACGGTTCCACTCATCAATGGTGTCTTTTCGGATTACACGTTTAAATTTTCTTGGGTCTTCGGCAATCGTCATTTCCCGTGAGATTGCAGAGCCTTGCCTCTTGAAGGCATCTTGAATAAATAGAAAGAGGTCGAGAGGTACCCCAACTGCAATAACTTGAACCGCCTAATTAGACATTGTTCGGTAATCCTTTGTGACCCGCAGCAGAGCCGCTCGCCAATCTACGATTTTCCACTTTATGACGTTCTTGAATCAAGTAGAGGACGCGAACCTCAGGATACCCAGTTCCATGCTGTTATAAAGGGTTATTTTTGCTGGGTATCTAGGGACCCGAACAGCACCCTCTAGATCGTTTAATGCTAAGATCTTGACTTTGTTGTATTGATTCATTATTGTGTATATATTTTATTGTAATTTTATGCTGTGTAAATATTGTATGAATGTAGTATGAATGATATCTTTCAGCAGTACTATTGATGTCCAAATTGGGACAGGTTGTAATTATACTCAATAAAAATTGTTGTTGAAAATTAAAAAAAAAATGCTAAGGTACTATTCTCTATGTTTTGTGATCACGGCAATTCATTATAACTTGTTTTCTATGAATATTGACTATTTTATAAATTAATAGCTTGTGACTGATGAGTGGGTATTTAAAGGAGGTTTTGAATATATAAAGGCTTATTTTTAACAATATTGTATATTTAATCGGTTCATGACAATAAAAAATGTCATTTTTGATGATAAACAGAAAAAGGTAGTTTTCCTTGAATTTCATACTAATTATGAATATCTTTCATAATTGTTTCAAATCTTGCTTGTGGTTTTGGCTGGTTCCTGGCCTATCATTCTCTCTGCTCAGTCTTTCTTGTGCTTCTACTCACACATTAACTTGGCAAAACTCCTTTTTTGACTTCAGGTTCATTTTATCTCTGACTGGCACTAACCTTCCAGCACATTGGAGGGTCGAAAATGGTGGAGCCTTTAAATTATAATTTATATTAATTTCAATTGTCAAATTAGCTCTTGTTCAAGGAAGATCCTGAAAAACCCTTATTAATCAAAGTGAGGAGCCATGTTAAATTCTTTGCCAAAACGGATTATTAGATAGGTGACCACTTCACTTAGACAAATTCTCGTGCCTTCAATGCACGGCTTTATAGGGCATTCCCTATCTGTTTTACAGTAATAGGATGCTCTCGAGTTGTTTGTGCGGACATTCTTAATTTATTCTTTTCGAAATCTTCCTACCAGGTTGGCGCACCTTTCAGGTTCGCTTATCTATATCTGAAATATATTATCAAGAAAAGTACTGGGATCCCAAAAATTTTCGATTTCGAGTTTTCAATGAAAACACACTTTTTAGAACCTCTTTAAGTATAAATGACCAAGTACCGCGAAAAATCTGTATTTGTGTGTTTGTGTTGTGAACAGCTCAAAAACGGTAAGTTGTATTAACCTAAATTTTTATAATTCAGGAGCGTGTATACCTGAGGTGTTACAGGAAAAAAAATAAAGAAAACTTCGAGAAACACATTATACTATGCACTTCGAACCTCTTAACGATTTTCTCAAGAACGACTCCCCCAATTTTTGGAATAATCTAAATGATCTTAAATTCCTATTGTTTTAGTTTTCCATCGAAAACATGGAAAGAGATCAACTCTAAAATCTTCAATTCCCTAGCGAAATATATTATATATCTATATTACTATTCTTATGCATGAAAAAAAAAAACAACAAAAAAATATATTTTCTCTTATATTCCGTAATTGGTTATTAAATTCATCTATCCTTTATATTTATAAAGTTGGCTTAAACACCATGTTTTCTTTTCAATCCTCCAAAACAAATGAAAAAACTGTGCCTAAAGATCATGAATCTATATATGTATACTCACATACACACACACAATACGAAACTAATATTTCAAATTTTAATTAATATCTAAGAGATCGTGAGAATTTTATTGCGATTATTATATTATTAAACCTATGAAAATAAATTTTCTACGTACTTTAATAGAAGAACATATTTTTATTAGAATCAGAAAGTTTCTTTATTCATATATCATATTTTTTTAGCTAAACATGAAACCTTAGTATGCATAATTGAATATGGAGGTATACAAATTTAGGATGCATAGAGGAAAAAAAAAAACATGTATTGAGATGAAGATACAAAGCGCAGCGTAGGGAGAACCATAATCCAACGAATGTCATAAATAAAGATCAAGCCGATTCCTGGATGAAAAGAACCTAACTCCTTGAATAAAGTATGTTTAGCTCTCAGAGGAAGAAAACAGACGGATTCCTCCAACGCTGCAGGAAAAAATGCGATTTCGGTCTTATCTCACCAAACAGACTTTGCATACATTTCTGGAGTCTCGTCTACAGAAACGACCCGGTCTTTTACCAGCGTATAGCCATAATATGGTTTTCTTAAATTCAGTTTATATGAGTTTTCAACGTGTTTGAATATATGATTTTTCACCACCAGGAGATTTAGGACGTTCTGAAAGATTAACCGTCATCTACATTTCCATGGTAAGCAACTCAAAATACAAAGTGAATTCTTCACACAAAAAAAAAAAACGAGATTATCAATGTAGAACAGCAATTCTCGAAACACTATAAGATGTTAAACTCACTAATTGGTTTCATTTTTTTTAAATTTATTTCAGAAATATACATTTCAACAGGTTTATTATAATGTAGAATTACATAAATGATTCTTGAATAGGAAAATGAATTAATTTTATTGCTAATCTAATAGCAGTGAAAATTCCTTGATTGCTTAGCTAGTTAAAAAATTAATTGTTAAGGCACGGTAATAATAAAAACTTGTACAAACAATATTTCTTTGTTAATTAAAGTCCTTCCATGCTATACGTTGCTCTTTTTCAATAAAGTATCTATCTCATTCCAAAAAAAGTTAAAACCTCAGAGTCACCTTTAACCAAAACCTAGCCTGGAATAACCATGTATCTGAAATATATCAAAAATCCATTACCATACTTAGACAGCTCTATAAACTCCGTGAATCATTACTTTTAAAAAGCCGTCAGGTACTTGGTTCATATATTATCTTCCCGAACATGGACTAATGAAAGGGGGGCTTACCGACGAACTGGAAATAAATTAAAACGTTAAATATATTTATGAGATTTATTTTTAATGCCCGTAGACGTGACCATATTTCTGTCTATTATATCGCGCTATTGTGGTTTTATCTTTCTTTTTGACATCAATATTTTCATGGTTCTTACCTATCGCAAATCTTAAAAAAAGAAGACCTTCCTATATAACAGAACTTCTAACCCTCCGCTCTATCATCCATTCGTTGAACCCTAGAACCCAATCAATAAATTACACATTACACAGAAATCCATCGTTTCAGAAATCCTTTTTCGTTTGCTCCTTATTCTTTTGCCATTTCCTGGATATCTCTATCCATAAAAACTCTTCTCTTTCTTCTTTTTAACATTAACTCTTTCACTACCTACTCGAATCTCAATCTTCTGTTCCATTATAAAATATAGGAATTCACGATATAAATATTTGTATATATAAATCCATACTCCACATGTGTATAACTATGCAACAACTCAAAGATGTATTGAATTGTTGATACATTTTATAAAAAAGTAGCTAGGCTAAAAGCAATTATTTACGTTTCATTTCTTTTTGTTCTAAGAGGACTTAACCTATTTTAAAGATTTTTAAAACTCATTTCATTAAAACATGTTTATATTTTATTAGTCTTCTATTCTCATACCCCATCCACTATAATAAAGTTTTAGTATTATTTATTCACTGATCAATATTGAAAAATGATCTATACAGACCATACAACTTGTTAGAAAACACGGGGAAGAATATACTAAAACCGCAACATCTAACAGTTGTGCGGGCTCAAAACGCCTGACTTGTGCTAATCGTTGAGATGAGCATTTTATTTCGTAGATTAATTATGTTAATAATATATTTTTAAAAAATAACTTTTATATAGTAATACATGAAAATGCAAAAAGTGATATTGATTTTTCTTAGGTAGAGTAATTTAAAAATGGCTCGGGGATTGAAATTTCGAACATAACAGAAATTTAATTTACTTTGAACATAAAAGCAACGTAATTCATTTTTTTCCGAATTACTACTCAACAATATTTTATTTTCACCAATAATCATACATAATATTTTTTTCGTTGAATACATTTTATTGTTTTTTTAATATTTATTAGCCCATACATTCGATAAAGGAAAGCGTATTATCAATAAAAATCACTCTTTGTTAAAATCAAACATGATCATTTTACTAAAATATCTTCGTGGTCGTTCTCCCAACATTTTTTCAAGCAGAATCCTTCTTTGCATTCTTGAGTTATCCATCCTCATTACATGACCCAGCCATTCGATTCTCCTTGCTCGAATAACGTGGTCATATCCTACCCTACTAATTCCTATAAATATTAACCAAAATAGTGTGAAATCATTCCTAATAAACCAACGGCTGGTGAAAATAACATTCCTCGTGATTAAATACAAATAAGCTTAAACTATCTTCTACCAAAAATAAAAATCATTAAAAATACGTTTAGTCCATTTTATGTTGTGTTGTAGTTGCTAAGGGATAGGTCATCAATTATTAATATCAATCAGGCATGAATTTATAGCGGCGAGGTTGGGAGTGTTGGAGTGCTTTGATTGCAACCACTGGCGCTTGATGGCCACTAAAATTATTATTAGTTAATTAAGAACAAAGTTTAACGAGTCTCGGGTTTGACGCCGATCGAACCTATCCATTTATGAAATTTTGTAATAATTTACTTATAGTTATCACCTGTTACATTGACCTTTTTACAATATCATATTTATAATGTTGGCTTTGGTCTCTTAACATATGGTTTCCCATATGATTGTAAATATGGTAAAGTGTAACCACAATTTGTTCTCTTACTACGTTGAAAGACTGACGTGTAATTTAATTTCTAAAAACGTGATTTTATTCTCTGTATAAAAGTACAAAAATAATTAGAACGAGAGATTGATATAAAATACAAACAATTAAAACAATAAATAAATTAATACCTGTATAAAAGAATTAAATTACACGTCAGCCTTTCAACGTAGTAAGTTTTTTACTCGAATTAGATTAGTATCGTTAATTATTAAATAGTTTTACTACTTTGTTCGACAAATCTTCTTAAATATTGATTGTACGTCTTCTAGGATTATTCAGCTAATGCAGAACTATGGTATTACGTTTATTTTGTATTTCCATTACTACATATTTATTTTTATGTATTACTAATCAAGAAACAAAAAAGATCGAATTTCTTTTTCTCATCAAAATTAAAATGTTGTTCTATTCTATACTTCAAAAATGATCTGACCTGAATTTAAAAAATATGCTATATTTAAAATTTTGCAATAACATCAATATATTATAAAATAATTGTCAATTAATTGTGAAAAAATTAAAGGATTTGATAATGGAATGACAAGTGTTCCTTTTTTCATTATATCCATCTAAATATTTACTTAATTAGGAACAAAAAACATAATAAATATATTTTAGTACTCCACCTTATCCACTATCAGACTAACTTTCCCAGCGTTAGTTTCATCTCAAGTGTACGTTCAGGTTCAGTCATTTGGATTTTAGCTATTCCATTTTTATTCTTCCTCAATTGTTTGTTTGTTTATTTATTTAACGTCACTTTATGCTACTATGGCTAATCGGACGATGCTACAGTGGGAGTCCTAAATTTTGCCTATCCAGGTTTTATTAGGATAGGGTCTTTAATGAGTACCTGACATCGCACAGGCTCGGGACCACCTTTTAACGTCCCCTCCGAAGGACGGTGTAACTAAGGATTTTTTACTCCCATTAAAAAATCCTAGGACCACCTGCGGGTTTGAACCCGTGACCTTTAGCATGGAAGGCTGTTACGCTAGCCACCCAGCTACAAGTGATCCCTCTTCCTCAATTGACAGATGGCGGGATCTAAGATCCTACCTGGTGTAAAATATAAGACATTACGTGATGTTGAGAAAAAACTTTCTAAATGTACTTAAATTGCTGTGAAGAAAGAATAGTACTACATGTTTTTTTTTTTTTTTTTGTTTAAGGACATTATAAGTGATATGAAATAAAATTTAAAATGCCTTTATATCAAGAAAATAGTAGGTTTCTTTTTCTTCAGCCCTCCCTCCCCCCCCAAAAAAAAGGTGTATTACTGTAAACTTTAACGAGTCAACGTTTCGGGGGCTTCTCCAACATCAAGACTCACTAAAATACATCCATAATTAATAACTAACATCAAGATACAATTATTTAATATACTTATATAAAAACATTCTCGTAACAATGTTACATAAAACATTTTTTATTTATTTATTTGTTATTCCGTATCTACCCTTTCGGGTCATTAGCAGGTCT
Source organism: Piezodorus guildinii (assembly GCA_023052935.1). Taxonomy (NCBI): domain Eukaryota; kingdom Metazoa; phylum Arthropoda; class Insecta; order Hemiptera; family Pentatomidae; genus Piezodorus; species Piezodorus guildinii. The sequence goes on along the minus strand of CM041292.1, from coordinate 30,560,910 downwards.
TGATTCTCCACATTTATATAGAGTTTTCCACTTGTTAATAATGGCCTTCCTGCAATGCTTCTTCCACTCTCTGCTGTGGTTATCTTCACATTTTAAGTCGCAGGTTCATTCAGCCTCGCCCTATTTGCTTCTCTGTCAGCTATATCATTTCCCACAATACCGCAATGCGACGGGACCCATGCAAGTACAAATATTTTGTTGAAATTTTCTAGCAATCGCCAAATACAATTAGTTTTTTCCCTTACTAGGGAATTGTTTGATTTTGTGTCAGCGATTGCTTTAAATGAACTTAATGAGTCCGTCACTATGAGCAAGTAGTTGTCATTCATTGTCTTGACTGGCTCCAAGGCTTAATATATTGCAAACAGTTCTCCAGTAAATATGCTGTTCATTCCGGGTAATATGAACCTGAGATTAATTTTATCACTCACCACAGCACATCCAACTTCATCACTTACTTTTGATGCATCCGTATATATTATAGAAAAATTATTATATTTCTCTTTCAATTCCGAAAAATAGCTTTTCATAAAGACGCGATCTTCAAAAGATTTCCCTCTAAAAAGTCGTTCAAACTTAAGATATTATTTACGTTTAAGTTTAATTCCAGCAAAAGATCACTAATTCTTCCTTTGATGCCAATTTTATAATTATTTTCATTTATATCGGATATGACAAGTTCGTAGTTGGGATGGTTCTTTTTAGACAAAATGGATGCTGCGTAAGAAAGAGTTAGATAAGCTCTTCTTAAGGCAAGACTCGGTTCTCCACTTTCTGCATATAAGCTATCAACCGGTGAGGATCTGAATGCACCTGTACAGAGCCTTATCGCAGTATTATGAACGGTGTCCAACAGTTTAAGTTTTGATTCCGAAGGAGAACTGTAAACTGCGCTCCCGAAATCAATTTTGTTCCTGATTATCGTTCTATAAATGAAGAACAGAGTTTTTTTATCAGCTCCCTAATTTAAGCCAGATATGATTTTTAAGATGTTCATCAGTTTCAAACATTCTATTCTCAATATTTGTAAATGCTTTGTCCACTTCAGTTTTCTATCCATCCACAGTCCTAGAAACTTAATATTCTCTACAAAGGGCAAAACATTTCCTTTTAAAACAAGTGTTGGGTTATTGCACCTCCGTTTTTTACAAAAGTGAAGACATTTTGTTTTAGAACTTGAAAAGCTGAAACCTGTTTGGGCAGACCAAATTTTTAAATCAGCCAAGATTGGTCGCAATTTCCATTCTATGAATTCGATCGATTTACTTTTAATATGTATAGTAAAATCATCGGCAAGTAGAGTGCAAGTTGCTGGTCCTTCTACATGTCTCACTATATTATTGCTATCAAAAATAATGTTACACTCAATACAGAATCCTGGGGAATCTCATTTTTTTGTAAGTATGTGCTTGTAAGCTTTTCACCAATTTTTACCCTAAAAGTTCTTCTATCTATGAAATTATTGATGTACCTGACTAATCGTCCCCTCATTCCCCACTCTATTAGCTTGTCTATTACGTACCTTATTCATACTCTATCGTACGCTTTCTCCAGGTCAAAGAATTCCGCAGTACTGTGATAACACCTTTTCTCAATTAACGGATAATGCAGTAACGAAAATGGAAGTCACCTGAGCCTCAAAGATAAAAAAGTGTGGAAATAAAAAATCAGTAAATGATACCTTCCACCTCTGGAAATAATTTATATTTAAAATCGGTTTTGAAAATCCTAAAATTTTGGAAATACATTATTTTTATAGAAAAACATTTTTTTTTTTTTTTTTTTTTTTTTTTTTTACAGTTGTTTTTGTTTGAGCTTTACTGTTATTTGCTATCTGCAAAAAAAAAAAAAAAAAAAGAAAATGCAATAAGCAAATATGATGACTTCCGAAAATCTGTTAAAGCAACGCATCTCTAGGCCACCGCCTCAAAAGTCGTCGGGTGGGTTCTACGGGTTCGTGTAGAATTTAAGTGTTTGGGCCAATGGGTTCATGTCTTAAGTCATGAAATCTTTTATAATATTCTGTGGCTGTGTCTGAAACTGTGAGTATGTCCAAGTCCTTGTGAAGTAATTCGTTGTTTACATAAAACGTTGGATCCACGATTTTTCGCAATATTTTCGATTGAAGGGTCTGAATGATTTGGATATTAAAATATCTGGCAGATCCCCATAGCTCTATCCCGTATGTCCATAATGGTTTGATCAGTACTTAGTAAATAGTAATTTTGGTGTTCACGGATAATTAGGATCGTTTGTTAAGCAGACGGGATAGTAGTCTAAATCGTCTGTTCAGTTGTTGTCTTTTAACTCTAATGTGGGTCCTCCATGTCAGTATTTTGTCTAAGTACAGTCCTCTGATGTCGGAATGGGTTTATCCTCGAAATAGACTGCTGTACAATCCCCATGATTGAGCGTGAAAACGATAAATAGACTCTTTGATTGATTCATTTTCACTTTCCACCTAGTAGCCCAACTGGATAAATCATCAATGTGGTTTTGCATCATGAAGGATGCAAGAATTGGGTTTTGATGGGATGTCAAAAGAGCTGTTTCGTCTGCAAAAGTGGCTAGTAAGGTGTGGTCATTTTCTGGTAAGTCTGCCGTGTAGATATTAAATAGTAATATTAAATTAATATATCAATATATTAATATATTAAATAAATAGATATTAAAAAAAATAGAAACTATATTCATAAACAAAAATATAAATAATACAATAAATTATAAAACAGGTTCAAAACCCCTAAGTTCTCACTATGCAGATGCAATAGAAAAGTTAAAATTGTAAAACTTGCATTGTAGACCTATTTAAATAATAATTCAGTTTGTAGCTTTAAAGTAAATAAGATGACCCTAATCCACAAGGGGCTAAATAATATTTGAGGTGGGATGGTAAATGTTCGATGTTGGTTTTTATTTTTAAAGGCAATATTTTTAATAAAAAAATGGATTTTTAACTCTTAGACAACTCAAGTAAATAAGATAAAATAATTTTTTATGTAACATTGTTATGTGAATGTTTGTTAATTTTTTTAAAATTAGTATATTAAATAATTGTATCTTGATGTTAGTTATTAATTATTGATGTATTTTAGTGAGTCCTGATGATGGGGAAGGTCCCCGAAACGTTGACTCGTTAAAGTTTACAGTAATAAACCTTTTTTGGGGGGAAGAAATAGAAACCTACTATTTTGTTGATATCAATTCCAATCTTCCTTTAAACCTATTTTTATTATAAAAAATGTCTTTATTTTTCTTAATAAAAAAAAAGAAGTTTGATGACCGTAACGTACATCAAAAGCTAAACTAAAATAAGAAATTTAGGTTTATCATTTGATTACAAATTAAACTCTTAGGATAATTGTTTTTTAAAAATAGAGACTTCATTAGAGATAATAAAAATATTAAAAAACACAACAAAATTATCATTTTTAGCATCTGCACTTTGATGTTATTTCCTATTTGGCTGAGAAAAGATGGTGGTTGAAAAGGAGCGCTTTAACTAAAGGCGAAAGCAGTTTTTGCATGATGTATTTCAGGCGGGAAAGAATTCCAAAGAGAGACAGCTTTGGCCAGAAAGGACTTGTCAAACGCAGCAGTACTGTGAGAAGGAGGGTAGAGGTCAGAAAGACGGGATCTTGTAAAACGGGGCTGAATTGAAAATTCAAATCAAAAGGTTTAGAAGATAAGCTTTAATAAGCTGATAGAGGGAAAAACCTAGTCCATCTTAAATCTTGAATAATAGTAGGTTATATGCGTGTCTCTGCTGATCCCTAATACAAATAGTATCACACACTACGAATATTAACTGGTGAAGTAGATGTCCACTACATGACAGTTATCTCATCCTTCTACTTCCCAGGGTAAGTTATAAAATTCAATATTCTGCAAATAAAAAATCGTTTTGGGAATAATATATTAATGAATTGGTAAAGAGGAAAAAAAGGATGAGAATAATTTAGCTTCTGAAAACCAACTCAGTACTGTAAAAGGTAAATTTTGTGTACTAATATGAAAATAGATTTCCAATAGAAAATACGACAAATATTTCAATAAATCATACTACCAACAAATAGCCATAAAATAAATAAATATTCGCTTATTTCTAAACACCGACTGTCAAAGTAAAAGAATGAAGTTCGGCCGAAAAGATGGAAAAAGTTTTCGAAGAATGATTTAGAAGTTTCTCGAACCGTATCTGAGAAAATTGGATGGAAATAAGCTCACAAACTGATTTTAGATACTGGTGGGTTTTTATTTTCGTTCCATATTTTTATTTTCAGCTCTTTAAACTTATACTTCAGTTTAATAAAAAGCTTATTTTAGGTAATCAATATATAATAAAACATTTAGCACCTCAGAAACTAAGTTCATATTTTTTTTTTAATTATATTATATTTTCCTCGATGAGTTTAGCAGTTTGTTTCAGCATTAAGTTCAGTAATCTTAATTTCTCTCTTAGCATTTTAAATTGTTTTTACAATTCATACCTTAATAAAAAAGTTGATAGAAATAGTTATATTTAAAAAAAAATGATATAATAGAGAATCTGTAGTCCACTAGGAACTAGAATTGCTTTAGCTATGATTTAATATATACACATTTCTGTATATTTCGAAGTAATTTTCTCTGTTATGCAGTGCTGTTCTTATGCGTTAAAAATCTTAATATCTGCTATATCTTTAAATTAAAAAAATAAATATCGCAATCTTAGAAAAAACTAATAATTTCTATTTAGAGTCTCCATAAATTTTTTATTATTTTTTTCATTACAAATTGAATTAATATGCCATGTAAACTTTTAAAATTTATTATCTGTTTTACATTAATAAACGTTGTACACAGGACATGTTTTACAGCACAATAACGAAAAAAATATATTTTTGCGAAAAAGTTCTGATAAAGTGTATGCTGCTAAATTTATTACATAAGAAAGCGAAAAATAAGGTAATATATGAATCATTATTAAAAAAGATACTATATTCATAAAATGTAAAAAGTAATATCTAATAAAAATGCAATATCATATTATGTTAACTACTATAGTATTCTATAGGGCACATGTGGTTAAATAGTTATCATAACAGTCGCGAGCAAAGGTCGCTAGTTAAAACCCAGAGATGGCTCTATGATTTTTATGAGTGAATAAAAAATCCTTGGTATGGCGTTTTTAAGAAGGGACGCAAAAATGGTCACTGCATGTGTGATGTCAAGGGCTCGTTAAAATTCCCTTAGGTTGGCAACATTTAGACATCCCTCTGTAATATCGTTTGATTAGCCACTGTAGTATATCTGTGTTGTTAAATTGACTATTGTATGAATATAATTATTTTTTTAAATTTATTAAGGGACAGTCAGCTTAAGTGATGTAGATGAATTACATATGATAAGATAGGCATGAGGAAGAATTATTACGCAGCAGTACTCTTTCTCTGACCAACTTACTGCTTATTAAGGTTGAAGATTTCTCATCCAGCATCTTTTTAGTAACCTTCTAGTAATAATGAGGATGACGGTAGTAGCTATATCTCATATAATTTTGCTTATATATCTATGTAATTTATCTGAAAATCGATGATAAAGACTCCTTATGTGTTCGTGGACTATTGGTAATTGTAGGATTTTGTTAAGAAGGGCGTTATGATTTTGATTATGGTATGACCGTAATATTTCGGATTGTAATGTTTGGAGTTTACTAATGTTGTATTTTTTAGCAATACCGTTTATCTGTAAGGAGTATGACCATATTTTATAATTAATCTACGAAAGTATAACACATAAACATAAAACTAAATATATTAGGCTAAACCAAAACTTAAACTTTTGATCTCATGCATTACTATTTGAATGTGCTAGCATTTCAACTTTCATTTACAAGTTTCTACAGATTTTTCAAAGCTTGTGAAAATAGTGAGCATGACCATATTAGGGACATTGCAAATTATTCCGAAGCTAATTTGACGTGTAAAGTTTATAAGCATAAGAGGCTAAAACATATTGTTCTATAGTAGTAACGATTGTTTTTTTCTTACATTTTATTTCATTTATGATTTTAATATTTAATAATTTGTTTATATCTTTTTGTCTATGTCTGTCTCTTTAGAGTTCTTTTTTGTTAATTTTCCCTATATTATTTTTTCTTGTTTGTTCATTTAATACGTTGGTATTCTAATAATTGCTTACATGTAGAGTCTAAAAAAGCACATACGGCTTGAAACACCATTTTATCTTGTGTAACTTTTAGTTTAATGTAACTTTAATTGACAACAAAATACTTATGTAATACTAAAACTTTTACCATTCTTAATCTTTTTTGTTTCAGAAGATGAACTGCACTGCACCTGAAGGATTCATCCCTTTACCTGGCTTCAACTGTACCTGGCTGTGGCACGACAATAACCTATCTTTTTATGTACCCTACGAAGATGAAAGTGAGTTAACAAATACTAAATAATTTATTTTATATCAATTACTATTATAGAAGAGTAATTTAAGTATACATGATAGTTGCAAGTGCACAGCAACAAAAGGTTGAAACAATGAATATGTGATAGTGAAAATATAGAATTTAACAGAATGATTATTCATATCTATAAGCTTAATATGAAGAATATATAATAGTAATTGACCTATATTGATATACAATATGGAAATAAATATAATATTTGAAAATCTGAAAATGAGGCATAGGGTACCTCGAAACGTAATATAATAATCATCTTTGACATGTTATGATAAATAAATATATAAATAAACAAATTAGAAGAGAATGTTCCGATCAATATAATCATAAATAATTTATGAACCAATTAATCCTTATGACGATGAAATTAATAACATATTATTTCAATAATATTCGAGTTTACGAATGTTCACCAGCGAATTCAGTGTAAACAATACAATGAATCATCCGGGAGATTTTATGATTGGAAAATTTCATTATAAATTTAATAAAAAACGTTAATCTAGTTGTATAATAATAATCGCTATACAAATAGTAAATATTTCCATTTCACATAACGTTTTTGGTGGATCGGTCTTTATTTACATGACTATTTGCCGGAGAAACATACACTGTTCCTTCAGTGGGCAGCACATCATTTTTGAACTAATACCCTCAAAGAATATAGTCTTCTATACTATTTACGAACATTATACCAATAGTAGATTTCAGTATAATTGATGAATGTAAGAAAAAGGTTATTAAAAACTACAATATAACATGATTTTATAACACTAATTTTTACTTTTTTTTTTTTTTCTACCACACATAAAATCATGGAGTTTTAAAAATTCTTGTTCAGATTTTTGACTTTCAAACTAGGACAAATAGACAATTTTATAACTATGATAGCATCAACAGCTATTCCGAAGTGGGTTTATTTGTTAGGTAGGATTGGGAAATAACATATTACAATATAGGCGCAACATAAGGGATCCTTGAACAATTTTCGTTAGGAATTACTACTTTAATCAATATTTCTTCTTCCTTTTTTTTTTACAATACTTTAACACCTACTAGACCGACGCTCTAACCTTTCTCTTAACTACACAATTTTTAGCTACATTACTTTGATAATGAAAACCTGGACTTACGTAGTTGAGCTTTGGGACTCCACTAAACCATCGCATTCTTCCCGTCTCTATTCCTCACAAACCTCGACGCTCCTTACTTGGTCACGAATAAATCCGTACACAAAGACCTTGTTACACATGTTTCTTATTTGGTCTGAACACGGCATCTCTCCATCAAAAACATCATTCCCACTTTAATTCACTATTTTTCTTATTCTATTCTCCACTATTCTTTTCCTGATGATCCTCCGTGGCGTCTGAACAGGCCTCGAGAACTTATGGTTAAGATTGCTTACTGGAGTTAAGGCAATAGGCAGTTTTACTACATTTATAAAAAAAGTATATTTTTTCCTGTTACATATTTACTTGTTGTATTATCAAATACGTTTGTGAATTTCAGAAAAAAAAATAATAAAAAAAGGGAGCATTGCATGCTGAGTACACTAATGGAATTACTGTCAGATTGTATATGTCAAATTGACCATGGCTTAACATAGGAAAATATCTAAATAGTTGAGTTTCAATTTTCCAATTACGAAGTGTTTACTATATTATATAATTTATGAATAATTTTAGTAGATAATTTATTTATTACACATAAATAAATTTATACATATTTCTTGACGTTTCGAGGTCTATGTCTGCCTCATCATTTATGTAATAAAAAATAAAATTATAAAGAAAAGATAATTATAAAAAAATTATATAATATAATAAAACTTTTCATAATTGGAAAATTGACACTTACTAATATTAAAATGGGTGTAGAACACAATATGGGAATAATAATAAATACTTTGATTTTTAACTGAAAACAATTTTAAATGGACATAAGGAATCAATTTTTAAACATGAAGCAGTCATAGACCTTGAAATGTCAAGAAATATTATTAATTTATTTATGAAATAATAAACAAAATTATATGGAAGAGATAGTTCTAATATATTTGTTTATCTAAATTGTTGTTTACCATACCTAATCAATATATATAGACCGTATACGTCACTAAACATAAACTACTTAAGGCATATATACCTTCTTTTATTTACTATACTATTCTAACTAAACTATACTAAATTTGGTCCTTCGGGCTGGATCATATGTTGACTTAAGTCATAAAAGATATTTATTTGTGTATGATATATTTGGTATTATATATGCTTGCAGCCCTCTACGAAGTGCCAGGAGGTATCATCGTCCTACTCTCCGTCTTCTACGGGACCATCTCAGTGGTTGCGGTGGTGGGCAACTTTCCTGTGTGATGTGGATCGTGGCCACCAGCAGGAGGATGCAGAATGTCACCAACTGCTTCATCGCTAACTTAGCACTCGCTGACATAGTCATAGGCCTCTTCGCGATACCTTTTCAGGTAAGTTCATCCATTACTCTTTTAGACTAAAAATAAGATTTAATTGCGTTTGACGTTACATTAAAATATATAAAAACACACAAAAGAAACTATGGTTAGCTTAGATTAATGCATTCACATCTTAATTAGATCAGTCTATTCATGCTAAAGCAATAGCGGAATAATAAGCCGTGGTAAGAATAGGATAGAATATTCATTCCATTAAACTTGATAATCGCATAAGGACAAATAAAGAAGCTAGAACAGTTCTTTTGAGTCACGTACAGCACGCAAAGCAAATAAGAGGGAGCATTTATTTAAAGTTCGTCCTAATCAATACTTTTTATTGCATCCTTACTGCAGAAGATGAAAAAAAATCAGGAATTATTAACAATTGCAAAGCTGTGGATAAACTATTTTATTCTTATTTTCAAGATTTATATTTTATTTGCCATGTAGTCGTCAACCAGTAAATGGTAAATTACAATAAAGTTTATGTTGTGGCGTAATGATAGAAGATACCCGGGCGACACCTCTTCCTAACGTGTTCTTAATTGACATTTATATTAGGAGGTCTCTTATCCAACTTCTTTTCAGCCTTCTGCGAGTGTTGTATGGTATGATGGTAGTGGCCCTGTTCTGTATTAATGTGTTGGTATGTCCGCATAAGTTACCGTGAAGACGTTTGTAAAGGGTGGAATCTGTTCGTAGACTGTGAGCAGAATATAAAGCATTAAGGTGACTATCGATAAGTTAATTTGCGACAAAGTCAGGAGCATTGAGGATTTTACGAAGTATTTAAGATTTTAGGGATTTGATGCAAGACTTATTCGATTGATTGGTTGAGCATCAAAGCTCAATTTCGAGAGCACAATATATGCCTGTATCATAGTCGGGTAAATGGGTCATTCGTAGTAAATAGGAAGGTTAGATTGTTTAGTAAGTTTTTAGGTATTAGTAATAAAATAAAAAATTAATACTAAAGGTATTAGTAATATAATTCATATAGTAACGATATACTTACAGTCGTGATCATAAATTGTTAAAAACCAATGTTTTAATTTTTTAAATAGATGGATTTGATCCAATCGAATATTTTTTTTATGTCTTGTTATTAATATCATAAGATTAATGAAATAAAAAAACTAATAACGCTTCATAGTTATTAGTAGTTTTAACTACTGCCAGGATATAATCTAAAATCATGAAAAATTATTAACGTTTATCTATCAGAAAGAAATAACATTGTGAGGTTAAACGATGTGGAAGAATCTTCAAGACAAAAACAAGACAAAAACCAATTGTGATCACAGTTTTGAAAAATTAAATATAATAATTAACTTTACAAGAAAATTTAAATTTCTATAGTTCTCTATCGATTTTTATGTGATTTTATTTAATGGTCAAAATATATATTAAAATCATGAGTTAATATTTAATTTAGAAAACATTTTATTTATTCATTGATACAATTTCTATTACAACGAGTGTATGTGACCAGAAGATCTTTGTTCACTCGTAAATTAACACTTTGGATGAAACAAATAAAACGGTAAACCACAGCCTTTCATTTCGAACACTGCAGACGTGTTTCTAAGTACAAATTATTCAAGTCTTGAGTTATTTGACTTACGTGCCTTGCGTGACCCAAAAGAAAATTATTTCCGCCCTATCGGTTTTTATCTAGCCTTAATTAGTTGAAGCGATCAAAGTTTGTTCACTTCCACCGAAAATTATAAAAACTTTTTTAAAATAATTAAATTAGTTTAATTAACTCATACATACAGACAAAAACTATAAGTTATTATTGTCATATTCAGACTGCATCTAATAAATTTTAATATGGTACGCAGTAATTCAAAGAATGACATACGCTGAATATTTGGGACTTGAATTATTTTTAAAATATGAAGAAAACATGTGCTACCTTTGTAAATAAAGGAAATAGTAGATGAAGTAGGACTGCTGGCTGGGTCTTTAACTGATTTTTGTCATCTTTCCTCGAGGCAGTATCATTGTGGACATTCAAAACATAATAAAAACTTTAATGCACAAGTAATAAAGATATTTAATGTGTAAAGGTGGTTGCAAATCTAAATCTTTGATAATTAAAGCACTGTAACTGTAGATGAACTTGAGAATTCAAAGTATGTTTTCCTTTAATACTAACTCGTCCCTCCTTCGCACGGCTGTAATTCGAATGTGGTGATATTTATCTTTAAAAATAGCCTTATTTAACCGATTTGGAGTCTAATACTTCTGGATTAGAAGTTTATAATAGCGAAAAGTGCACGTAGCTAGAAAATATTATGTTTATTTCATAAAATATATTCATTATTATATTTAACCATCTTCAGAAATCAGAAACATAAATTAAAATAGATTTTGCTTCTTGGTTTCTTATGAAATTTTTTCCGCAGGTTCTAGGATCTCTAACAGTGGAAAATAGAAAGTTCAATTCCCCTTTCTACAAAAAACAAACAAAAAAATAATTTATTTTTTTATTGTTTTACCTAAAATCCTCAAGAAAAGAATGCTCGAAAAGATATTAAAACCTATAGTTTAGATGGATTTTGCGGAAATCCAAAATCCCCACATCATTTTATCAAGGTTTCCTGATAGTTATCTTATGTTAATAACTGGATTGGTAATTATATACATAAAGACCTGAAAAAAGTTCTGTATTATCATGGGTATAGGAATAAAAAACGAATTTATTTCTCAGAGAAATTTACAGTAATATTCAAACTGTTACATTTTCAGGACTTTTTTTGGCAGAAGTTTATAGTTTTTATGGTGCTAAATTTTTTTCGTACTCAAAAAAATAAAAAACCGTTTCACACGCTTTACCTCTGTTCACGCCATATGTTACGGCCTGAAAAGTTTTTTATAGTTTTTCAATCGAAAAATTATAAGTTCATAATTTTATAATATTTATAATAAGATCATTTTTTTTGTTTAAATCTTTATTTTTTAATTTCTTTTTAAAATAGTTATTTTAAATATAATTATGAGTTTTTAAACGAGAGCAGTAGAAGAGAAAGACAGAAGACGATCGTACTTCAATTGTTTTTTGACTGCCTCGTGCCAGGCGAGTCTTAAGCTAGCGTCTGACCGGTGAAGATGTGCCGTATATAGACCCAAGATTCCTCTCAACGTTTGAACGTTTGGAAACGAATTTCTTCATCTTCTCATCGTTCCCCTTGGAACTTGGAAGAGCCGCCTGCTGTCATTTTCAACACCCAAGAGAACTTCGTCCAAGCCGCCCTGCGGTAATTTCCTTCAATACTCAAGACGACTTCGTTTAAGCCGCCCGACGGTCGTTTTCTTCAACACTCAACTGGACATCTTTACGTGAATATAACCTATCTTTATCCATTAATGGAACATTTAATTTCTTAATTCTTATTCAAGAAACTGTTTAATTTGATAACTATTTTTTTACATCTTTGAGCATTAATTAAGTTAAGTTTGTTTCTTTTATTTTTACAATATTTTAATTAGGTTTATTTTGTTTCCTACATTTTCTTACAGCTGTTTAATTATAATTAGGTTAATTTTTCTTATATAAATTTATTAGGTTAATTTGTTTCTTATCATCCTTATATGTATTTTTCCGTGTATTAAATGTATTGTGATTCGTCGTTTGCGTTCATGATTTTAATTTATTTTAAATCTATACAGTCCACTTATTTATTTCAATAGAACCACCCTCAATTTTGAGTTGTCACTTGGAAGTATTATTCTTTCACGGATAGCCCAGCGTATACAAATTTTGGTCCTCCGGGCCGGATTTATTTTTTGTCTACAAAGTTTCGGCCCTCTGGCGGAACGGATCACAATACATTCCTAAAGCTATCTCTTATTGTTTTATTTAGCCTTCTAAATAATTATTTAATTTAGGTTTAAGTTTATTGAAATTTAAACATTTCAGCAATTGTTAGGTGCCAGTTGGGAAACATATCGTTATTTGAATTTCAGTTTATTTTTTTGTGATCAATAACATTTCCTTTTTCACATCTTGTTTAACATATAGATTTTGTCAATTGTTTAAACTAAAAATGGGTCCAAAAATTGATAATGAGGTAGTATTGAGCTCCCTGTTGGACGAATTAGAGGACTTAAGGGACGATATACACGAAACAAATGAAATAGGTCTGGCTGCAACAAAAAATTCAGAATTATTTCCGGTTTTTAAAGCTAGGTTATCACGACTGGACGCTACTTTCCAAAAGTTCACTAAAACTGTCACAGAAGCGAAACAATATGCTAAATTACTAAACAAAGATTGCAGTGAGTATGACAACATTAGGAAGGAGACCCGCCATAAATTTTATGAAGCGTTGGCACTTGAGCGAGAACAAGTAGTTCAAGATCATTCATTGAATGCATCTTCTAGTGAATCCCAAAATCAGTTATTTAAACTTCCCTCTATAAATCTTCCTACATTCAACGGTGACTTGACTAAGTGGACTTCATTCAAAGACACTTATGTTTCATTAATTCATGAAAATACTTCCTTATCTCCAGTTCAAAAGTTCCATTATCTCAAGTCCTCATTAAAGGGACCTGCCTTGCAATGTGTTGCTTCCATACCAATTACTGCCCAAGATTATCCACAAGCTTGGCTCAGTTTGACCAAACGGTATGATAACAAACGGATTCAAGCTAGCAATTTGCTTGCAAAAATATTTAATTTTAAGCCATTACAGGAATGTAATTTAGCTTCCTTAGAACAATTTTCGGAGATTGTATTAGAGAGTGTAACTGCGTTCAAAAATTTAGACATAAAAGATGAATCTGGGTTTGTTCTTCTTACATTTGCATTAAGACTGTTAGATCCCAAAACCCGTGAGCGGTTTGAGACTTTACAATCAGTGAAAGAAGAACTTCCTTCATTTCAAGATTTAGTTGACCTAATTTCTCAGCAATGTGTTGCATTTCAATCTCAAGCCTTATCTACTCCAAGCATGTCCAAACACTCGAACGACAATAAAACTTATCCTAAAAGGATGAAACAAATTTTTTACTCCACAGGGCAGCAAACTACTCGTTTTTGCCCCTTATGTAAGGAAAAGCATGCTTTGTATCGTTGCTCTAAATTTTTGGAACTTAGTCCACAAAAACGTTTTAATACTTTAAAGCCATTAAATCTTTGTTCCAATTGCCTTAGCGAAAATCATAAAAATGCTGATTGTCGGTCAAATAAATTATGTCGTTACTGCAATAAAAAACACCATTCCTTATTACACTGGGGTAATTCGGTGACATTTCCACCCTCTGTGGAGGAAGAACCTAAAACTAATACTTCGACAGTTATGAAAAACTCTCAGTTAGAAACTAATACTTCAGAAAGCGCTGTTTTTTCCACATCTCTAGATGGAAAAGTAAATGTTTTACTTGGCACTGCTTTGGCCAGAATAAAAGACCATGTAGGTAACTATCACCAAATAAGAATTGTCATCGACAGTGGAGCACAACGTTCGTTTATTACGGCTTCGTGTGCTAGAAAATTGAAATTGATACCCTCTCAAAACCCCCACAAACTCTGTGGATTTGCGAATAGCCCAATTGCTGGTGGGACTCAGCAGGTAGACTGCACATTGGTTCCATTAAATTCTGAAAATCCCAAGTTGCGAACAAATGCTGTAATTATTCAGCAAATAAGTAATAATATGCCCTCTCAACCTATCTCTGAGCATATTAGGAGACAATTAAGCAGTGAGGATCTTTCAGACCCTTCCTTTTGGAAGCCAGGCCCTATAGATTTCCTTTTAGGAGCGGATTTGTTTCTAAATATTTTCAGAAATATCAAAACAACTTCTAGTTGTCCCAATCTCTTAAATACAGTATTTGGAGGGATAATTCTAGGACCCTTACCTGATAATAACTCACACTCACCGCAAAATGTTTTGTTACTTACTAACGTGCCACATGAGTCTTGTGAGTCCACAATATCCTTATCCGACTTCGATGATTCATCTGTTAAACTATTGGAAATGCAATGGAACCCTGTACAAGATAGTATTTCTTATAACGTGCAAGAGCTCGCTCGCGTATATACAAAACGTGGGGTAAAGTCTACTATAGCAAGGATGTATGACCCTCTTGGTTATTTAGCACCCGTGATTTTCAAAGCTAAATGTGTACTACAACAGCTTTGGATACGACGGCTGGATTGGGATTCTCAGCTTCCGCCCGATTTATTGCTTGAGTGGAATCATTTTGTTAAAGAATTTTCTAACTCTGACTCCAAATCCTCCTCTTTGGGGGCTCTATCACCCTTTATTGATAGCCGAGGGATTCTCAGGGTGGGCGGTCGTCTTACAAACGCTCCGCTAAATTACGAAAATAAACACCCAATTTTGCTTCCTCACAAATCACATTTAAGTTCCCTGATCATAGATCACTTCCACATTGCATACCTACACGCAGGTCCACAATTACTCCAGTCAATTCTGCAACGTAAGTTTTGGATAATTTCGGCAAGGAAATTGATTCGGTGTCAAATACATCAATGTTTTCGATGCCACCGGTTTAGAGTACAAAATTATAGTACGAAAATGGCCGATTTACCACCTTCAAGATTCGAACAGGGTAGAGCATTCATTAATACCGGGATTGACTTTGCGGGCCCCTTCCCCATTAAAGAATCGAAACGTCGAAAGGCAAATGTGGAAAAAGCTTATGTCTGCTTATTTGTTTGCATGAGCACAAAGGCAGTCCACCTCGAAGTGGTTTCTCAACTTTCCACCGAAATGTTTCTAGCAGCACTTGAACGATTTATTTCACGAAGAGGACTACCCAGCCAAATCTTTTCGGACTGCGGTACTAATTTTGTCGGCGCAAACCGACACTTGAAAGAACTGTTTGCATGGTTTAACGATAAGCGTACCAAAGATGCTTTGGATTACCACCTCCACAACCGAGGAATTCAGTGGTACTTTAACCCTCCTAATGCACTACATTTTGGGGGTATCTGGGAAGCCGGTGTGAAATCATTCAAGTACCATTTCAATCGAGTTGTGGGCACATACTTGTTAACATTTGAAGAACTGAGCACTCTTGTGGTTAAGATTGAGGCAGTCCTCAACTCTCGACCGTTGTATCCCATTTCATCCTCTCCTATTGAATATCACGTGCTTACACCAGGCCATTTCCTAATAGGTGCACCCTTGTTGTCACTGCCTACCCATGACTTGACAGACGTACCTGAAAATAGACTATCCAGGTGGCAAATTGTACAATGTTGCATTCAAAACGTCTGGAAAAGATGGCGTTATGACTATTTAAATAGTTTGCAGCAACGGACAAAATGGACTTTGACCAAACCAAACTTGAATATTGGAACCCTAGTTTTACTAAAAGAACCAAACGCATCGGTGCAAAATTGGCCTACCGGTAGAATAATGGAAGTATACCTCGGAAAAGATGGAACAGTTAGAGTTGTAAAAGTTAAAACTCCAAAAGGAGAGTACATCCCGCCTGTTTCCAAATTGGCACCACTGCTACCACAAACATAAGCTAACTAATGTAGTTAGTGTCACCACCAATATGTTCATGTAAACCTTGGAAATTTTCAACGAAAATTTGGTGGGCGGTATGTTCACGCCATATGTTACGGCCTGAAAAGTTTTTTATAGTTTTTCAATCGAAAAATTATAAGTTCATAATTTTATAATATTTATAATAAGATCATTTTTTTTGTTTAAATCTTTATTTTTTAATTTCTTTTTAAAATAGTTATTTTAAATATAATTATGAGTTTTTAAACGAGAGCAGTAGAAGAGAAAGACAGAAGACGATCGTACTTCAATTGTTTTTTGACTGCCTCGTGCCAGGCGAGTCTTAAGCTAGCGTCTGACCGGTGAAGATGTGCCGTATATAGACCCAAGATTCCTCTCAACGTTTGAACGTTTGGAAACGAATTTCTTCATCTTCTCATCGTTCCCCTTGGAACTTGGAAGAGCCGCCTGCTGTCATTTTCAACACCCAAGAGAACTTCGTCCAAGCCGCCCTGCGGTAATTTCCTTCAATACTCAAGACGACTTCGTTTAAGCCGCCCTGCGGTCGTTTTCTTCAACACTCAACTGGACATCTTTACGTGAATATAACCTATCTTTATCCATTAATGGAACATTTAATTTCTTAATTCTTATTCAAGAAACTGTTTAATTTGATAACTATTTTTTTACATCTTTGAGCATTAATTAAGTTAAGTTTGTTTCTTTTATTTTTACAATATTTTAATTAGGTTTATTTTGTTTCCTACATTTTCTTACAGCTGTTTAATTATAATTAGGTTAATTTTTCTTATATAAATTTATTAGGTTAATTTGTTTCTTATCATCCTTATATGTATTTTTCAGTGTATTAAATGTATTGTGATTCGTCGTTTGCGTTCATGATTTTAATTTATTTTAAATCTATACAGTCCACTTATTTATTTCAATAGAACCACCCTCAATTTTGAGTTGTCACTTGGAAGTATTATTCTTTCACGGATAGCCCAGCGTATACAACCTCTATTGGTGTTTCTTGGAAAATTTGCAGCTCTCGATAAATACAGTTCGTGTAATTACTTATAAAACATATTTGTTGGTAAGGTTTTTCTCTAGATCTTACCATTTCAGCGATATCCGGGTTAGAATGGTAAAAAAAGCCACTACCTTTTTTAAGTGTTAGGTCTTTTTTGACACATTTGCATAAATTTGATGATTTCTTAGCAAGCTCTAACTTTTTTGATGCAGGTCGGGTAGAATATTTGCCGACAGTTTCCTGGTCAACAATTTAACGTAAAATATTTTATTATAAAAAAGATTTATTAGAAAAGTCTACCGTTTAAGACTATAATAGTTTGAACGAATGAAATCACTTTTGTTCTACACTAATGAAAAATAAGAAGTTTGACACACTCTAGCTTTGTAACGAAACTTAACGAACAGTTTCCTTATTAAAAATATAATGTAAAATATGTTTATTACAGAAAAATTGTCAATAAAACTGTTTAAGAGCTTATTTTGCTTGAGTCACGTTTTTTCTGCATTGTGTATTTTTTTTTACAAAAAAAATGTATCATGTTTGACACACTGTAGCTCTGTTGGTTTTGCTCGGATGGAAAATGTACCTCCAGTTTTCTGAACAGAAATTTAATAAAAAAAATTCTTTGCTATATAACATTTATCAAATGGAGTTACTGTTTAGAAACTAAATTAGTTTTAATAAAACGAATTACCAATGTCTAAATGTAATTGATTAAAAATAAATTATGTAAGTAGATTATATATATCTTTAACTTCTAAACTTCATCAATCCCCCCTGTCCGCAAAGGCAATTTCTCTCTGACCGTGAAATACAGTATATTAAATTATAGATAGACATATCTATGATATATTGCTTTCCCGGCCAGGGAGAAATAATAAAGCCACTTTTTATTCAAAAATTAATTCTTTATTACTACAATTATATGTAGTTCTATTTACAATTAATTAATAGTGTTTTTTTATTTATAAACAAAATATAGTGTATTATAAATAAACATTTAAAGAAAATAAATATAGAACATTTAACCAGATAGAATTAATTTAATTCATGAAATAATGAAAAATATTTTTATTTTACAATGAATGTGAGAAAAGTATCGTATTACAAGAATTCCTCAATTTTGGTGATTTATAGTAATGTGGTTTCCCAGACTGGATATATCTCTGCATGAATTTATTTTGCATAGATTTTAGGATGATAACAATTATAAAATAAATAATATATTATAGTTAAATTGAGTACTGTTTTTTTTTTTTTTTTTTCCCCCTGAATATGGTTGTAATAAGATTACTGGATTTATATTTTAGTTATTTACTTTACAGTCACGTATATAAACATCTGATTTAATAAAAACATATCATTAAATCTGATATTGTTAAACCGTTCAGAATGGAACTTTGAGGCGTCTATAAAATCTGAAAATAATTACTGACAAACTCCTTTCAATCCATAACCTTCCGAAAAATCCTTAAGCTTCTTACCACCTCATAAGTATGTTAGCCTGTTTATGACTAAACAGGCAATTTATTCTAAAAATTAAATTAGTTTCGACGTAAAGTATACAAATCAAATTCATAACCGCTACATATTTGTAAGCATTACCGATGGGTTACCAAATAAAGAAAATTAGAGAAATTACAATATAAAAAAAAAGCAGGAAAAGAAAACTGAATATTTACCTGTCAAACAACTTGTTTCATGGATATATCCTGTTTAAGAAAATAAGTATATTTTGAATTGTTACTTTTTTTTATAGTAAAAAATTAAGTTTTTGAAAAATTATATAATACTTTAATATTTTTATATTTTCTAATTAGTTTTTCAATACCTGGAAAATTGTCGTATCATGAAGTTTCTTCTCAGAATCCTCTGCTACATTATGTTACAGGTAACGTTTGGAAGTATAAATTCTTTCAGATGCTAATATTTCGAAGTATAATCAGCCTGTTTATTTATGAATCTTTTCATTATAGCATAATTCCTATAATGGATATAGGAAAATAAGTGATTTATTTTCTATATCTCAAATAGGTAAAGAACAGGCTTTAACAAAATAAGTAAAACTATTATTTTTTTAAAGAGAAAGCTACACCTCTAAAGCTCATAAATGGTTTTGACATCAGCACTTATGGAGATTAATGCGGTTTCGTAACCACCGACAGTAAATGTAGATAATTAGGACTTGGTCAGGCTCAGACGCCAATGATTTTGTCCAAATTAAAGCTGTAATATTTATAGAGGCTAGTGGAGCTTCAAGAGGGTCTACATATCCCAGGTTTGATTAACGGCGGTGATAAAAGAATAAATAATTCTGACATGACTGGATTCAAACCCAGGATCCGGATAATAGTAGACTAGTGCTTTATACGCTATATCACACGATTCCTTTTTTTTTTTATTATAAAAGAAATTGAATATTAGTGAGATATAAGTACTATCTTAAAAATTATTTAAATTATTAATATTCTAGAACACAAGAACCGTGCTAGATCAATTGTTGGGCGAGGTCGTCTGTAATGGAATGGAACGAAGCATAATTGAATGTTGACAATATTGACCAAGTTTTATTAATAGGAAGAATCAGGGTGAAGGACGAATCAGCCAGAGATGGATAAACGCTGAGAGAAAAAGAGAGATAAGGAATAATTTTTTATTTCTCACTGGAAAAAACAAGTACATATATTATGTGTATATGTAATAGTATATGAATGTATATATATATATATATATATATATATATATATATATATATATATATATATATATATATATATAACACAAATCAATGTAAGAAATATTAAATAAACTCATTTTTAAAGTAAATTTAAATAAAATCATTAAATTTTAATATATATATATATATATAATATATATATATATATATATTGATACAAAATACAAATATTCAGTATGCACCTTCTGCAGCTCCATCCTTTCAATAAAGCACATCTTTGAGGAATGCACTCATTATATAGACATTATCACCAAAATTAGTAAGTCAAGCGCCAATATTAAGCAGTATTTTAAAAGATAAAGAAACATCAATAGCAATGTTTATAATTTTTTTAAAAGAACACCATCTCCTATCTCAACTATAACATTTATGTCTGATTTTATTTTTTATTCCCATTATCATTTAAATTTCGAAACTATATAACATTATTCGATTTTCATTCATATTAGCCATCATTATAATTCGCTCTTTTCTTCTTATTATTTTATTTAGGTTAAAATAGAACTCCTCTTTCCCAAACTTATTATATTTAAGTAAATTTTTTAGGCGTTGATGACTTCGAAGTTTTACGCCTCTGAGCATAAACAAACAAACAAATAATCAGTTTCATTGGAAACATACGATTTAGATTATATATAGGAGCAATATCGAATTTTTACGTATAATTAGCCTTTTATATAAGATAATATTTTTTACACATAATATATTTTTTTGAATCTACAAAATAAAATGTACCTTAGGGGGAAGAAAATTGAAATAGCGACATTTAAGTTCTGTGAGACTATTTACATCGATATGGCGATTTTAATCATAATCATTAGAACCGTTTTTGAGGAAATCTAAAAAAGAAGTAAAATTTTATGGTAAGTATAGGTTGATGAATAAACTTGGTTTTTCTAAAGGTTGTAATCAGTGGACATGAAATTTGAATAGGACGTGTTTAGAGGAGTGATCAAGATAAGAATATTTGATTAAATAATTCCTTTCAATGTTCTAATAATTTGTTACTGGGTTGAAGTACTGCTTTAGTATAATATTATTAAATATGTTATATCAGCCATGTTTTGAAACTTAGGTTAGATAATATTTTGGGACAACACTAGTCCTAGTTATCCTCTCTTAAAGCGAGTTGTTCACTTTTGATTGGAGGAAAAACTATGCACTAGGCATAATTGTGTATTAGTTAACAGTGTAATATAAAAATAAATAAAACAAGCAATATGATTTAAATTAGGATATCAACCTAATACTTATGATACGAAGTATGGAAATTAAAAAACAAAATTATTACAGTGAGCCAATCTGTACCACATAAATAACAATATTAAGAGATGAATATGACTGATAAATAGGTAATCACGTTTTTATTTTCACTTACTATATATAGTAAGGGAAAATATTGCGATCGTGAAAATTTTTGAATTCTAGTTTTTAACGGAAATCACATTTTAGGGTCCCCTGAGTCCAAATAATCAAGCCCCGCAAAAAGGTATGTGTGTCCGTATGTGGTAACTCCCGGACGGAAACGGTAAGTCCTATGAAACTGAAATTTCGTATTTAAGACAACTATTCCCCGAGACAATACAAAACCTTTTTCATAAAAATGAACTTACCAGAAGAGCCACTTTATACCATGCATTTTGCACCTTTTTTCGATCTCGAAAACAGTTCCGATGATTTTGATTTAACTCGCTATATCGATGTAAAATTAATTGAGCTTTAATATCATTTAGGTTTCATTCGGTTTAAAGCGGTCTGGCAGGGCTCAAATACCTATATTTTAAATTTTCTCTCTCTAAAGTACCATTAATTTTTTTTGATTCTATAAAAATAACTATATCATCTTGTTACCAGTGATGAAAAACTGGTAAATATATAAATTGAATGAATTCGATACCTAACTAAAGGAGAAAACAGAAAAAAAATATTTGTTTAATGCAATTTTTCGTTTTTGAACGTAAGAACAGTAATATACATGTATGATACACGTTGGAAAGCTAAAGATTTTAGAAAAAATATTATCTCACACACAAGCTTTTAAAAGCTAATAGAGAGTGATAAAAATCCGATAAACTAAGTAATTGTTTTAGATAATAATATAATAGATTTTTTAATAAAACACATGTTTCTATATAAATTCAATTTAATTAATTCTTTCATAGTTTTACGTATTTTTATCTCTAACTGTATTTGAAAATTCTTTTATTGATTTTAAAAATGGAGGTAAGGGAAAGTCGTGTGTAGAAAAATGTATGTTGACCTAATTTATTCGTTTAATTACTACAAGGTTATTGTATTTTTGTCTTGAGAATGGGGATTTTCAATCTAAAATAAAAAAAAAAATAAAATGTGTGAAGGAAGAATCAAATGCTTTAATAAAATTTATATTTTTTTACAAATTATACAGTACACAACAGAAGGATTGCGTTTATTGCGATATTAATAAATAATATTATTGATCATTATGAACTCTAGTTTGTAGTTTGAGAGTTTTTGAGCGATTTCAGGAATATAAAATATTAGTCTATGAAGATTGTTATGAGCTAAGGTGTCTTAAAAAAATCAGGCAGGCTGCGTATGATCAACAAATTTAATTTATTACCTGATTTTGAAAGAATATTAATTTACATTAGGGCAGTTGTGAGGTCTTAGTCTATATGGAGTAAAGTAGTTTGGGTCATAAATGTATATCAAAAATATAAATTCTAAATCTGGATTATAACTTGTATATATGAAATAGTCCATATATAAAAATGTAGGGAGATAGCACCTAAGGGAGTTTGGATTGTCTGAGGTTCGATAGCACCTTTGGGTCCCCTTCCGACACTGAAGCTATTTTTATGATTCGACTGTTATCTCTTTTGTTTAAAAAATTTCTTGAAATATTTCAGAATGTGTATAATTTGGTAGGGTATTAAATATTAAACAATTCACGTTGTAATGAATATAGAGAATGAGCTAGTTCAGAATGCGCATTGTAGTTGCTTACTGAACTTGGCTGTAAGACTTGAGAAAGACTTTTTTTTTTGCTGATACTTGAATAATTAATTTAAGCTAATAATTTAATAAAACCTACAACAAAATTTTCATAATTAAAATTCATTAAAACAACAACTAAAAAGAAGTTTTTATTTCATTATAATGCTTATTGACACCAAACGTTGCTAATATAGTGAGAGTCCCATCACGGTCTGAATTAAACTTTGAGTCCTATAGCTTCTGAATTTACCTTTATTTTTGATCATTACGAGTTGTTTGCAATATTCAAATAATAAATCAAAACTTTCAATTGTACAACTAAGCAGGATAATTCAACGAAATACAGGATGCAATGACATATCAATATAATAAATATAGTTATTATTTTATTTTTATATTTATCATTATAAATATGACAGCTTGAAAAACAAATTCATACTATAACCATATAAAAACAATGTATTTTTAGGAGATAATTTTAAATATACAGTTACTAAAATGTACCTACATATTAATAATTATAAATAAGAATACGTCCTAAATACGTTTCGTCTTGTACATCTTAAATTATCAGTCAAACTTGTTTAAATCACTGTATTGAGTAATGTTCAGTAGTTTTAGAATAAACTTCTAACAACGTAACTATTTTGCTCTAGCCCCTAATATACGGAGTAGTGCCATTTCATAGTGCCATTGGTTGGCTTCTTATATAGCCTGATAATAAGCAGTCTATATTTAAAATATATAAAAGAGAAAATGTATTAAATGCATTTAACAGAGAGTTTTGATTTTATAGTAACTTAAAGGGAACATAAGATAATGATTCTTATCAAAATGGAATATTGCTTACAAAACGATTGATCAAGTCGAGCGTCCACTTGGGCTGGTCCATGGGTATCGCGTGTCCAGCGTTCCTTACCATCACCTCAGTGAAACCCTTTGACAGACTTCGTGAACCCAGCCAGTTCTCCTTCAACCAGCCAGCTCTTCCTTGGAGCGGTTCTGTACATCTCGGCACCGCTCCAGTTCAGTTTCTTCAAAAAGTTAAGTGACAAAGGGTACCCGACAAGAACATCCAACTGCCCATTGAAGAACATCACTCTGTAATTCTCAACAAGAACTTCCACCCATGGCTTAACTGATTTCATTAAATCTTTATCTAGCATATATGAAACCTTGTTAGCCTCGTTGAAGTTCTGTTTCCCACATGTATACGTCTCCTGAAAGCATCAGTCTCAATGTAATATTTCCATAAATTATGCTGTGTGGTTATGGGTTTCAAGTAGTTATGCGGATCGAATTCGTGTCCAGCCTCCATGTGAAGTTCAAATAGTAGTAACCAGTACTCTCGTGATGCTTTTTCGAAGTCATTTTTACGAATATGACCAACAAGGGAATCTTGTTGCTTACGCATAATTTCTTTGGTTTTGGAATCAATAAGACCTAATTGAAAAACTAGGTCTGCAAAACCCACCATGTTTACCGGATCACTGAACCCACTAGCAATAGCAAGACCTTTTAAGTTCTTTGTTGACTTTGTTGTTTGTGTGTATTGTGATACCAACTGCCGGTATATACTTTCCAGCATATGACTCACCGGTGAGGTAGAAATCGTTTTTCTGTAGATCAGGGAACAGTTTGAAAAATTGGATTAAGGAACAGTAAAGATCATTTCCAATCTTGACTTGTTCAGTAGCATACTCTGCGTCGTTTTCTGTAAAACTGAATCCTGCTCCGATCGGGTTATCGATATAGATTACGCTAAACAGCTGTGACCAATAATATTGGCGTTTATTTAACAAGCCATCATCACCGATGTAAAACGGACCGTTCTCCGTAAAGACTCCTAACAAAGAAGACGATCCGGGACCTCCCTGGAGCCAAAGGAGTACGGGTGCGTTTTGAGGATCTTTTTCAGAAGGGAAGAACCAGAAGAAGAGATTGGAGTTGAAGGTCTTGTTGACGGTGAGGTAGCCACTGAAGCTGGTGATGTTGGTTCCAGGAAGTCGAACCTTTGCGGCGGTTTGTCCTTCTAGTATCTTCCCTTCTTCTATGTAAGGAGTCAGGAACAGCGGTCCATCTATGTAGGTATCATTAGGAATGAGTTCGTTGTTTACTAAATTACTTCGAAAAATATACCACGGAAAATCACAAAATATGCCAAGAAAGCGCTTAACACCAAGAACCAGTTATTCATTGCAAGCCGAGTTCCACTGTGAATTAATCGATGACCTCGTCACTTGTGTCGATTGGTCTAATCAAACCTCATCACAAGGTCAAGAATGCTTTTCTTCAACTACTTTCAATTGCAAGAAATTAAGAATAGTTATGCGAATCATCATTATATCTAAAATAATATAATGTGGATTCATTCAATTATTTATGACATTGTTCTTCTGAGTAAGGACTGGCATAAAACTCAAAGTTCTTGAAAACTACTGCAGGAACAACGGTATAACACTGAATCCATATAAATCAAAAGTTGTTGTTTTCCATGAATCACCCAGAACGAAAGTACTGAAACCACTTTATTGGTATAATTCTCAACGGAAAACTGGAATACACTAAATCAAACACGTACTTGGGGGTGCCTTTTTCGTCGTCAGAAAGTTTCAAATGGCTTCCAACATTTAATCCAAAGAGCTTCTATGGCAAGTGCCAAGGTATTAGAAATCCTCAGAAAAGGAAATAGTGATGCCTGGGAAACTAAAACGACCTTATTTGATTCGATGGTTTCGTCTACGTTGCTATACCTGCTGAGGTATAGGAGTCTAGGTATTTAGAAGTAGTAAAAACTGTGTAGCTCAAATTCCTCAAGAACATTCCGCTCTGGCCAAAAAATGTGCCCTTACATTAGGAGACCGGTCGACGCTTTTAAGGGTTGCGATCATGAAAATATCATTAACCTCTGGGCAAGACTCTCAATACTACCTGAGGACAGGTTACCACGTTGATGTTTCAACAGACTGAGAAAACTAGGAGAAGCTACGGCTGAGTTCGACTGGGTATTAAAGGTGCTGATATAGCTTCAACTTTTGGAAGTTCAGATGAATTTAGCCAGAGTTATGCTACAATAATACCTGATGAACATATTCATAAAATACGAGTAGTCAGTCTACTGAGAATTTGATAACTCCAAGCCATAAATATATATATAAAAAAAACTCATCTTATAGTCTTCATGATAATGAAATATGTAGCAGCTGTAAACAGTGCATAACTAATAGTCTTCACCACCTCCTCCTCCACTGCCCGTCATCTAAGGAATATAGAAGGTACCTACTCCAGTACATTAAAAACTCACCACCTTGTAAAATAAAAGAGAACATTGTGGACATTGATAGCATCAATAAATTGGCTAATATTTATCTGTATTTACTATCAATATCAAATATATACTCTTCTAGTGAAAATTAGATATTACTACTAATAAATTAAACAGAAAAACAATATGAATAGTTATGACTCAAAAGTGTATTATTAATTTAATGGAATATAATCTGATATTTTATGCTATTTTATGTATTATGTATTTCCACTACGATAGGCGGAAAGGAAACCTATTGTATTTGTACAAGATTATTTTCTTTAACAAATAAATATCTGTATATCTATTCAATTATTTATGTACGTATTCATGTTCCCTATGTACAATCCCTCTTTCTGATAATTGTCAGGAAAAAATACTTGGACCTATTAAAAAATATATGACTATTGATTGAGATTCACAGCCTGCAGCATTCGGATGCTTTTTCTGAATCTCATCTATAAAGTAATTTCCTCACGGATTTAGTCCTGATGCTAGAAAATATTTTGCCTGTAAATTGGAAATTTTAGAGGTTTGAAATAATTATAATATAAATAATTACACCCGACTAACAAAAAACCCCACTAATCTTTGGGTCATTGAGACGAGACCATATTTCTTGCTACTATTCTAAATTAAGGTAGCTATATCCTTTTATTTGTCAGAAATATTTCCATGGTTTTTACCTATTTAAAATCCTAGAAAAAAGTAAACGTTCCTACATAAGTGAACTCCACAACTTCACCTTATTTCCGTCATCGTGCACTGGAATCTAGTCAATAAATATTTATACTCCATCACATAGAACATTAAAAATCCTTTCTCGTTCGTCCCTTATATTTTAAAAATTTGATAAGCAAATCAATCTATTAAACCATTTCTCTGTCTCTAGCCAATAATCAACTGTTCGCTAACTGTCAATTACCTTCTTGAATCTCAATCGTCCGTGAAATTGTAGAATATTTGTATGTATGTCCGTGTTCCATGTATGTCTATGTACGTAAAGATGTATATACATTTTATATAATGGTACCAAGATTATTATACGTTCTTGCTTCATTGTGATTGTTCCTATATGAGACAGTCTTAGAAAGTTGACAGTTCAATAAGTGTTCAATATGAGGTAATAAAAGCTAGTTATAAAATAAATTTTCTCAATAGTTATTGAAAGAGTTTTCCTCTCGGTAGAACTTTAATGAAATTTTACGTTAAACACTCCCACAATCACACACACACTATATATATATATATATATATATATATATATATATATATATACATACATATATATCTTTCACATAGTTATTTATGAAATATATAGTAAGAGAAAATGTTTTAATTCCGGTTTTCAACGGAAACATGTATTAGGGGTCCGGTGATTCCAAATCATGCGAAAGGTCTGTGTGTCCGTGTATGGCAAGTCTTGGTTGAAACAGAAATTTCATATTTAAGGCAGTTTTTTAACGCCTGAGACGTTGCACTGACTTTTTTGTAGAAATTAGCTGCCTGAAAGTGATACTTGAAAAAAACTAGTTTTTTTTTCATTCCCTCTGGTTTTGTTTATTTACACAAATTACAATCTATATCACAGGATATTTGACCTTCTTTTACCCGAAGGTATTTTAAGGAATATTACTAGGTGCGCTGCATGCACTTTTTTTATCAAACTTACTAAATCGATATAAAGTTTAGCGAGCAATAATTTTATAAAAGTTTTATTCTCATTAAAATAGTTTGACAGGGCCTATATGCCAATATTTTACATTTTCTTCTCCTAAAGTGCCTTTAATTTTATAAATTAGAAAAAAATTGATCACATAATCTTATTAAAATTGTTAAAAAACAACGTGTTGAACGAATCCAAAATCCAACAATCAATTACGTTGGAAAGCGAAAGATCTTAATAAGAAAAATTGTAATAGTTGATAGAGAGTGATAAAAAGAGGATAAACTTCCGATTGTTGTAGATAATAATATTTTTTAAAAAATAATAAAAACATTTTTCTATCAATAATCAATTCCTTAACCTTTTTTTCAAATCTAACTGTATTTAAAGATTCATGGTTTGATTTTAACAACTGAGGCAAGTATAAGTCTTGAGTTGCACGCATCAGATTTTTTTAAATTGTATTATGTTTCGAAATTTACAACAGTAAATAAGTTGTAAGATAAAATCATGGAAGAAAGCATGAAGCGAAATTACCCATCGGCATCACTCCAGTAGGTAATCTAAACTTGAAGGTCTCGAGGCCATCTTCTTAAAAAGCATATATTCTAAATAAATATGTACTAAATATTTCATTTAAATTTTTAACTGTTGCTATTTATGCAAAATTAATTAAAGTAAGAAACTGAAATAAATTTTAAAATAAATAATAAAATCATGAAAAAGAGGATGGAGAAAGAGAAATGGATAAATAATAGTAAGCAGAAGTTGATAAACAGAGACTATAACAAAGATATACCGAGATAGATTGATAAATTGAGGGAGGGAAAGGTAAAGGGGGGAAGAAATAGCCTCAAGCTATAAACTTTTATCTTATTTGCCGAAGCCAGGACCATTCTTTATCGCAGCCGGAGCGGCTTGTCTAGGTTTCTAACAAAAGTGTCAAAATGCCTGGAAATAATTTGTAACTAAATGCCTGTCGGGAATCAATCACTGTCGAGCGTTAAACGGGCTGAATCGCTAAAAAGCTATACTTAAATAAGCTGAAATCGTTCAAAGTTAATGAAAATTAATAGTTCTATCGTCTTTTTATTCTATCAATAAAAGCTCCAACACGAAATCGTTAGAGAATATTTTTTTAAATTTTTTTATTTATTTTTATTAAGAGATAATACAATCTGCCACCTTCTGGGGCAAGGAGTATTATAGATAGAATAAATCATCCATCCCTTATGTACATTGTAAATAAAATTAAAGGAAAAATTAATAAAGATTAAACAAAAAAAAAAAAAAAAAAAAGATATATATATATATATATATATATATATACACAAAATTAAATAAATACTCATCATTATCATCATAATCGTTTCCTCTTTTACCGCGGTTCGGTGTGAGGATCCTGCCTGTAGAGTCTGGACCATATGTCTCTTTCCTGTGCCTAATCCAGTCTATCCCGCGCCTCCTGCATGCTTCCTTTACACCGTCCTCCATGCGGGGTCTTCCTCTGGGCCTTTTTCCCTCTGTGCGGGTCTCATACGTCTTCCTGGCACTTCTATCCGGATCCATCCTAAGAAGAAGTCCAAACCACCTCAGTTTGTGTTCCTCGAGAACGGTATCCGCCGGTTTGACATCAAGGTTCGCCCGTATAATGGCGTTCCGTATCCTATCTCTCCGTGTCTTTCTCTCTATTTTTCGGAGATACCTCATTTCCATGGTCTGGATTTGGCTCCTATGTTTTGAGGTAAGAGTCCACGATTCTGAGGAGTACGATAGGATAGGAAGAAATGTCGATTTATATACGACTAATTTGGTCCGCTTTGACACCTCTCTTCTCCCCAAAAACCCTAGAGAACATCCTTCCAGCCGCTCCAATTCTCTGGGCCACTTCTTCGTCTATGTAGCCATTCTCATTTAGATGAGCTCCCAGATATTTAAAATTTTCGACCTGCTCTAATATCTGTCCTCCAGCCCTTAGTATCCTCATTATCCTTCGGGGTTTCTTTCCGATTCTCATGCATTTAGTCTTCCCCGGATTAATCTTCATATTTATTTTGGATAATTCCTCTTGTAGGACATTTATGTTATATTGGAGGTCTCGATCATTGTCAGCTAGCAGGATGAGGTCGTCAGCGAAGGCTAATAGGGAATATCTGGTGGGGTAGAGGTTTCTGTGCCCTAGGTGGAAATTCCTCATTATAGGCTTTGCTCTCCTTAGTGCCAAGTCCAGAACAATAATGAAAAGTAACGGACTCAGGCTACAGCCCTGCCTTATTCCCAATGCCGTCTCGAATTCTTTTGAAATGTGGTTTCTGGTTCTGACCACATTCCTCATCTTTTTATAGAGACTCATCACCGCCAAGATTGTTCCACGATCTACTCCCCTATCTGACAGTGCCATCTCTATATCTTCTTTCTTCTTATTACTATAAAGAAAATAATAATAACAATCTTGATCACATTCATACCTATTTACAATATTTACAAACTGCCCCTGGGATCACTGAATCAAACCTCGAGATCCATTAGTGGATGTCGAGGCACAATGCCAGAAGATCCCAGCGCCTCTCATTCAGGCGCGTCACTGGTCTTGAGAGCCAGTGGAGGCTGCACGAGGGCGCTACAGCCACATACACTCAGGGCATGAGTGGAGAAGCTGGCCATAGCTTCAAGAGCCAGCACTCCAATAACATATTTACAAGAGATCTCTGGGCCACTGCCGCTTCAACCTACGAGGAGAGTTCTGGGATGTTTGGAACGAGATAGGGAGTTTGCCAAGGGATTATGAAGGTGAGTAAGCTTCTGATGGAAGATTGTGAATTTGGAGGGGATTAGATCAAGGACAAATGGGATATTCAGGTCATGGTGTAAGGTTTTGTTGGTGACATAATATGGGGTTATGGTTCTAAGGACTTTAGACTGAAAGGATTAGATACGTTTGATATTCGAAACTTTTGCTGTTCCCCACAGGAAAATTAAATTGTCTGTAAAATATAAATTAATTCGTATAGTAAGTGAAAACGGCATTACTAACATCTTACCAATACCTTGTTTTTTTTACTTTTGCCTAGCTATTTATAAAAATATATAATAAGGGAAAGTATTGCGATCGTTAAAATTTTCCAATTCTAGTTTTAAACGAAAATACACCGTTTAGGTCCTCATTACAGAGTCCAAATAACCAAATATTAGGGGAGGCCGTGGCTGAGTGGCTAGCGCGCTTGTTTCTCATGCTACAGGTTGCGAGTTCGAAGTGTGTGTTTGTGCGTGTGGTAAGTCTAGCAAGAAAACTAAAAGTCCTACGAAACTGAAATTTTATAATTAAAACAACGATACAATATGAAAAAATAAAATAAAAATTGATTTTTTCCCTGAAATCTTGTATTTTAAGAAACTTAAATTTTTTAGACTATCGAAAAATGTGTATAAAATTATTTTTTCAACAGGAAATACATCTTTCCTATAGAATGCCATAGAGTTTGACAATTCCTGAACAAGCGAGACACTAAAAAAATGATTGATAGAGGTTAAATAGACGG
This sequence comes from Piezodorus guildinii, assembly GCA_023052935.1. Taxonomy (NCBI): domain Eukaryota; kingdom Metazoa; phylum Arthropoda; class Insecta; order Hemiptera; family Pentatomidae; genus Piezodorus; species Piezodorus guildinii. The sequence continues at coordinate 30,529,217 of CM041292.1, read as the reverse complement.
CATATAGAGCCCTAGTCTGGAGCGCGTTTTGAAAAATATATGTTTTATCATTTTGTAGTAAAATGATTTATAAGTTATGTAATACGGGTTTTTTTTTTTTTTTTTTTTTTTTTTTGGGGGGGGAGTAAATTATATACACTTTTTCAATAATAAGAAGGAATATAAGTTAGATGTAATAATTCAGAGAAAAAAATGAGTTTTAATTTTTTTTTTTTTTTTTGTTACACCTCTTCAAAAAGATAGATTAGGATAAAACACATTTTCTGAAGAAAAAAAATCGGTGACTGATACTTTGGTTTTGTTTCTTTAAAAACTGGCTTTTCGTTTAAGAATTATGATCATATCATTATTTCATGCCTTTGACTCGTAATAATCAGAGAAAAATCATCATTAATTAATTCCTATTTTAACTAATTAAAAAAAAAAATAAAAAAAGGTTTTAAAAAAATCTCGAAAACTGTTTGAATTAATAATCTATAAATTTGGGGTAATTATTTTCATTCGACTCTTAATTGAACCCCCAAGTTTAAGTAAAAAAGGGCAGATTTACTATCCTTACCTGGCTGTACCCTTTCCCGATTGACCTGAAGAGCTACTATGTATCATGTAGCTTTTATTCTGATTGAAATAGTCTGAAAGAGCTTTTATCTAATAATTTTTTTCACATTAGCCGGTTCATAATATCTCAATAACAATCTATTTTATTGTAAAAACGATATAAAGTGATATTAATTAGTTATTTGCTTTAGTTTTATTTTAACATAAAAAGAGTTGCATACATAAAAAGAAGAAAATTTTCCCCTCACCGTATACCATACATCCATAGTCAGTGTGGGAGAAAATCAGAGAAGAAACGAGGAGCTAAAGAGTGGACTGTGGAAGAATATGGCGGTCACGACTGAATAACTTGAGAGTAATTATTGACCGTCGGAAAATTCGGGTTATGTGTTGTTTCCAAGATAGAGTTCGGTCAACGAAAATACCCAAGCTCTTTACGCATGAACTGAAAATGATGGGTTGTTCAATTAGGAGTAAGGTAGGAAGAGAAGGTAAAGATGTATAGAGGGGATTGGAAACAATAATAATTGTCTGAGTTTTTGAAACTTTTTTTTTTCTTTTTTGGTCCACCCCTACCTCGCCTTTGAAGGCTATATGGGGGTTCTCTCGGGCCAGTGGGTGAGGGCGGTAGTGTTGGTAGTCAACGCGCGCTAACACGCTCGGCCACCCCGCCCTCTGAGTTTTTGTAGTGTCGAGGCTAGAGAAACGAGCAAAGTTTATCATGAACTGTTTTTTAAGATTTGTCTTTGGCACATCCAGGCGATCTCACGTGTCCCTTCTTTATGACGAGTTAGAGTGGATTTTACCTCAAACCCGCAGACAATATTTCCTCGGAACATTCTTTTACCAAACCATCAACTCTCAGCACCCTCCCTGTATATCCGATCTCCTGCAGTTCAAACAATCAATCCATTCACAAGGAACTAGATCCCGACATTCCGATCTTTATATCCCATCCCACAGAACTAAAACATTTGAACGTTCCTTTCTAGCCCGGTCCACCAGTTTTTGGAATTCTCCTTCAACAAACATCCGACGAGCAACCTCTCTCTCCAATTTTAGATACTTTTTGTTCCATTATCTTCTCACTTCCCATAATGAAGCTATCTGACAATAATGATTGTACTGTTAGATGATACTCAATACTTTTAGTTTTTAAAAGTTGAAATAAATGTACATATGTATTTTTTTTTCTGAATTTTGTTTTAGTTTTAATAAAAGCGTTAAATATTTGTTAATTATATTGTCACCAAATGTATTTATTTCAATTTTTTGATTTTACCTATAGTTGATATAATTAGTTGAACGTTGAAAATTACTAACAGGAATTACCCCGGGTGGCGGTCGGTGAATGAAACAATTGAGTAGTTCCAACAGTTTATTTTTTTGCCTACGTTTCGACCCCCATTGTGTTAGTTGAAACTAGTTTCCATTCGCCTACAACACGCCCTGATGATGACACACAATGGGGATCGAAACGTTGGCAAAAAATAAACTTTTGAAACTACTTCATTATTCCATTCACCGCCACCCGGACTAATTCCTGTTAATTATTTAACGTATGTTAAATCTATTTTCTTTTTTTTTTTTCCTTGTTAATTTTGTATCTAGACCAGATGTGAACATTTTACTTTGTTAAATTTCATGTTATTCTTAGGAGACTTAGTCCCAGATCAAAGTTTTTTTCTTCTTTCTTCTTTTTAAATATGTATGCATGTATGTACGCATAACAACAATACTTATATTTCCTGTTACCATTTAAATTTTTTTTTTTGTTTTAGACTAAAGTTAAAACAAAATTGCTTATTATTAGGGACGATTTTTTTTTTTTCATAGCTATGGTTTCATCTTTCTTTGAAAATATTCTTTTTTGCGGATTTTCCTTAACCAAGGGATTTTTCTCTTTACTTCAAAGCTTTTACAAGGAATACTTAGCACTTTAGAACTTAAAAGCTTAACAGGAATTTCAAAAAGTTGTAATTCACTCAGAAAAAATTCAAAGGCCTAGGACGAAGCATTCCAACCAGAAGGAGCAAATTAAGGATGCTTTTCATAGCTACTCTGAAAAAGTCAAATTCACTTCAATTCCGAAGATTTATTTTTGTCAACCTGTTACACCTTTTGCTTCCCAGAGATCATAATAATCTAAAAACATCATTGACGTTTAATAAGGATCAGTATTACTTTTAAATGGTATAATCTACTTATGAAACAGAAATACAAATATCATAAAGAATCACAAAAAGGAAAGAAAATGTGGTATATAATAAAAAATAATACCCACTTTAAGAGATGTGCATTATTTTTATGAATTAGGTATTGTCTAAATCCTTTCGTAGTCCTATACCTTTTTTATTTATTTTGTTTATAGATATTAAATACCTTATTCCTATTATCACGATATAACCGTGTATGGCGTGGTGGTCTAAGCTACACGAATTTAGTGGATAATTCGTACAATTGAGGATTAGCACCCGAGGTATGCAGTGCCGGATTTGGTTTCAATGTAAAGGAGAATATCACATTGCTTGTAATGTAGCCCTTATGTCTGGAGAATCGGTTCCACAACGCCTCTTTAATGCCAAAATTGATGAAAGACGTGGTACATAAGGGCCCTTAGGTCGCTGGATAAAGTAGAGATAGCGTTGAAGAATAAGAAATGACGGAATTTATATCGATATACATAAGCTGTATTTCTACATACATTAAACTAAAAACAGCTGTCTAGTGAACTACCCACTAGATCACGCCTCTACTTATATGTATATATGTATTGCGTAGATTAATATTTTTTTGAATTTTTATTAAGCTTGTTCGCGTAACATGTACGCTCAATTCATTCAATGTACCACAAGCGGCCATCTTTTTGTTAGAAAAACATATGGTAAGAAGAGAAGCCTAAGTACAGCAAAAGCGAGCACGCTACACACCATTTCTTTCTTCTTTTTTTTTGAGAAAACGCTGCGCTAAGAAAGGAGTAGAGGAGGAAAAAGTGGCCCTAGGCTGGACGACAAGGCGGGGAGAATCAAGAAATCAACTGAGAGGAACACTATACCAAGAATTAATTATGTAAAGTTGCCCGTCTAAATTGTAATCCATGACCTTTCCCAACTATTTGAAATACACTAATGTTTTATCTAAGTAGTGTTTCTTTCACTTATTCAATACAGTCCACTAGTTCTAGCTGCCACTTAGTGTAGTCCTAATCACTCTTCATAATGACGGTAAGACTAAACAAAGCTTTTAAGTAACTGGTATATTTCTTGATATGACTTCAAGGTTTAGGAAAATAAATCCCTCGGTTAAGGAGAATTCCCTCAACCGAATATTTTTACGACTAAATGAGAACATAGTTGTCTAAAAAAAATACTTATTCTCCAAAATAACCAATTTTGTTTTATCTTTAATCCCAGAAAGATTGTAGAAGTGGAAATTAAAGTATTGGTTTAATTATCTTCTTTTTTTTTTATTATTTATTTTTATTCAGCATAAATATATTAATGCAGGGATTATTTTTTTTCATATTTATATAACAAGAAATATTTATTTTGAACATTATAATTAAACTAGCGTAAAATATTAATTACTATCGCGTTATATGAACTATGAACTAGATTATTATTCAGATATTATAAACTTGTCAATGCTTACTAAAAATTAATATTAAAAAATAAACGCTAAATTTATTATGCTATATTTGTAAATTTTAGACTAAAGATACTGACAAATGGTACTTTTGAAAGCTTCCACAGAACAGAGGGTGTCACTCACTCTCATGCTACTACGGACCATGGTTCCCATCGTGCAGCGACAGGATAGCTCCATAGCCTCTCCCTTTGCAACCCATTCATATAAAGAACAGCTAAACCATTTCATAAAACGTTATTTTTAAACCTTAGAGGTAGAATTTTTTTGTACAGCGTACCATTGGAAAAAAATAAAATAATATTATCTCCGGAATTGCAGTTTTTCCATATAAATATTTTTTGATTTTTTTTTAAATATTTATTTTGCTTTTGCTTACTATCAGTATAATATATTCAATGTATAATTTTAGTTCCAGGCGGCGCTGCTGCAGCGATGGAACCTCCCGCACTTCATGTGTCCCTTCTGCCCCTTCGTCCAGATCCTCAGTGTTAACGTCAGCGTCTTCACTCTCACGGCGATAGCAGTCGACAGGCACAGGGCGGTTCTCAATCCACTCAGGTGAGTCTAAAGCATCTAACTTTCTTAGAGCTATAGGATAGGACTAACACTCTTCAATGATGTGACCCCACCGCTCCTGTCAGGGAGCCGGCTACCTTCAATTTTCCTCGTTGATTCCGTCAGTTCCAGTTGAACAGATTCCATATCTAGGATACCTACAGATCCGATACCTTGACAAACGGTTATTTTGAAACCTCATACAAGACTAAAACTACAAGAAACTGTTTGACGTTTTCGGCTACTCCAATACTTACTAGACAAACGTTCTAATCTTCCACTTAACTACAAAAGACTCATCTACATCCTATATGGCTTACCGAGTAGAGCTTTGGGACTCGACTAAACCATTAAATTCTTCCCGTATCCATTCCCTAAAATCCAAAATCTTTAGTAAAACCCTCAATGTTCCTTACTTTGTTACAAATAAACTGATTCATTAGAGCTTAATGATCCGTATGTTGCTGATCTGGTCCGAACTAGGCACCATTCCTTTCAGGACGAACTCCATTCCCCACTCTAATCCTCTAGTTTCAATACTTTCTTCCACTTCAATTCCTAATAATCCTTCGAGACGTCTAAAAAGAAGATGGCCTCGATAACTTCTAGTTTACAATATTTTTAGAGTGCTACCGATGGGTAGCTTCTCAACATGTTTTGTTCATGTCTATTTTCTTTTAGACTATTTACTAGATGCGTTGTACAATACAGTTGTAAATATCAATGAATATATTTTTTTTTTTAAAAGAGGAAGTTATTTTTTTCAACCTCAACCCTCAATCGACTTAATATTAATTAGTTTATCATTAAAAATATTTAACTTCCTCCCAGTATTCTCAATTCGTAGCAGTATATAAACACAGTTTCTGGCTAAGTTTTAATAAAACATTTAAATCATAATTACTACTTTTGTAACATTTTAACGCATATAATTAATCAAAATCTGTTGGGATTGATGTGGGAGCAGGTAATCTGCGGAGGAAGCAGCCCTTCGTTGGATGGGAGCGGGATAAAGGCGAAGTGTATGCTAAGCCCCTAAGCTATGGCCCTCCGAAGCTCTACGGGCTTTCAAGTATTACCCACAATTAATAGCCTTAATAAAACAACATTCTCCAACAAGACATTTCATTAATTTTACTTTTTTAATATCAGAATATCTTTTATAATTGCACATAATTAAATCATTACGTTTTCCTTGTTTATGTCGAGATGGTTTTGAAAGGATTTATTAAACATTTTTCTATTTTTTATAATAAATTCTGTCTACGTAAAACACTTATCATTGTTCAGATATTCAAATCAAACGTATGCTTTAAAACTTTATTATTTTGTTTATATTTATTAATAAAATTAAAAAAAAAAAAGAAAAAAAGACTTTCACTTAACTACCTACTTAAAATTAATTGTTACTAATTAATTATCTTTACTAATGCTGGTTTCAGGGAGCCCGTGACTGAGTGGCTAGCCCGCTAGTCTCTCATGTTAAAGGTTGTGAGTTCGGTTTCCAGTCCCGGCTAGACTTTTATAAGGATGTAATTAAATGGGAATTCACTCACAGCCTCTCCCTCGAGTATGTGAATGGTGCCCACTCACAAAATTAGGCGTAGGGAGTGATTCCCCTACACTACAAAACGCATCGAAAAACGTAAATGTAATCCCCATTGGAGATTACACCACGAGGCCCAGAGTCTACACGGCCTGTCGCGCCACTGGAATAATAATAACATTCTGTAAAGATGATTTTGCTTTCATTTAGATAACTACTTAAATAAGTTTCTAAACGGTACTTTTTCGAAAAACGTTTTTAATGAGCTAAAAATACATTCTGGTGTGGAAAAATCTGGTGCGGACAACACACGACTTTCGTTTACCTCGGCAGTCAAAATCAATTTATTAACTATTAAATAAACATTAATTTCAAAATTTTAAGGTTAATGTAAATAAAAACATTATTCAGTTTCGTTGGAAACATATATTTAGATTCAATAATATAACAATATAAAATTTATTTATGACGTCTCTACCCTTGTGGGTCATTGCCGTTCAAACTCACATTTTATACTCAGTTATAATATAAAATTCTTTTCAAATACTTGAAGAGAATATTGACTTTGTTTTCATCATCTTTCAATAACTCTTTTAGAGTTTTTTCCATTTGTAGTTTAATTCTTAATTTATTGAAAATTGGACAATCTAACAATATATTTTATACTGTCCTCACTGTGTCACATTGCGTACAAGTTGGGGCCTCTACACCTCGCAGAAGGTAGCCGTGGGAGAACTCACTATGTGCTATCCGAAGCCTGCAGAGGATCACTTCTCTCTTTGACTTCCTGTTGGAGGTCTTCCAAAGGGCACAATTTTTTTTTATTTCATTTAATTTAGAGGAATTTGCATTCCATTCGATTTGCCACTTTTCCTTCTGGAAAGAGCTGAACTGCCTTTTCAAGAGGTTATTTTTATTATTTATTTATTTTTTATTGTGGTCGTTTACTATTAAAAACAATAAACCAATACTTAGGATTACTTAACCACTATAATGTTTGGTACGTTTTGAGATTTTCAACTTTTAAACGAAGGATTTACATTTTTTTTTAAATATAATAAAAGTCAATCACTAAAACTCAGGTAAATGTAAAAATTCGCTCTCTCATTCGTCATAATCGACATTTGCATTGGCCATATCTGGGTTGAATTCTGTATCAGACCCTGTAATTGAGAATACTGCAGCGTCCTCAGACCAGTTGTGTACAGGAAATTGTTCTGTCGTACGTATATATAGCATTTGCATAGAGATGGTGTGGACGTGCACCCCCTACTGAATAAAGAAGCGCTTTACACTCTATTGTTATTGAAATGAAATGATACATAGCGATACAAAAACTTAAGGTATGAAGAATATATGTAATATGGATGATGTATGGAAATAATCGCTATTAATAGATATGTTTATGTTTGTATTCATGAATAAATTCATGAGTACCATCGATATAAGGCTTTTTGATTAAAACCTAACTTTTTTTTTTATTTCAAACCTTTTAGTGGTGTTGATATGAAATTTTTAGAATTAGCATTAGTCCGTCAACGAGCAACGAAAAATGCAACCCATTTTACCAAAAATTTTAGTATGTTTTATGCAAAGCATCTATCATGGTAAAGCAAAAAATACACGCGTGACAACTCAAAACGGATGGATTACAAAATGGCGGCTATTCATAAAGAGAATATCACGAAATACCACTCTTTTCTAACATTATTATGATTACTATCATGAAAACGGCTCATCCTATGAGGACAATTGAGACGTTGATTTTCAAAAGGTACTAAAGGACATTTTTTACGAAATTGATTTTTTTACATATTTGTATTCTCATCATTTAGTTTTATCTAAATATTCTATTTGATGTTATCTAATGAATTCTCAAGTCCTTAAATTGAATCGCTGTATCTTGATATTAGTAATTAATTATTGATGTATTTTAGTGAGTCCTGAAGATAAGAAAGGGCCCCGAAACGTTGACTCGTTATAGTTTTTCTGTAAAAATTTGTTTTGGAAGATAATAGAAACCTACTATTTTAATTATATCAATTGCAATCTTCCCTTATACCTGTTTTTATTATTATTATTTATTTGTTTTCGGAGTCATCGATATACAGAAAATATTTATCACTGAAGTTGTATATTGGATTTGTAGTGTATTTTTTATTAATAGATTTTTTGTAAGAAATATGATTTCAAAGCTCTCCTAAGAACATAAACCGATTATAATTAATTAGATTTTTTACAGGTTATTTGCCAAAATATGGGTTTATAATATAATAGAAAATCCATTAAATCCTTGGAATAATTTATTAAACTACTAATAGTATAGTTGTACTGTCAACAAATACAACTTACATTTGAGTTACTAACTTACTAAAGACGTAAACAAAATATTGGGTTTTGTCACATGAAATGTCCGTTTTGAAGGTAAAGGATTTTTATTAAAATACGATATGAAAACAAGATAATTTTATTCGAAGTATTTACCTTCTTTTCTACATATTTTTCCCAACGTGACACCAACTTTGTTATCCCCGAACTGAAAAACTCTGAGCTTTGAAGTGAAACAAATACTGAAAACGCACTTTTCACTTGATCATCATTTTCAAAAAGTTTTCCTTTGACGAAGTTTTCTAAATTCCTGAACAGATGGTAATCTGTTGGAGACAAGTCGGGAGAATATGGTGGGTGCGGAAGAACTTTGTAGCCCAGTTCTTTCAATTTTTGCACGGTATGTTTTGAAACATGGGGTCTTGCTGCCGCTCAGTGAGATCATGAGGTACCCATGTATCGAGCATTTTTTCCCTTCAAAATACAATTTAAATGTCTGGAAACGGTAGATGCACTTGCATTTAGTTGTGCTGAGATCCCATTAACTGTTTGGTAGGGATTTCCTTCTACTGTATGTTTGAGGACATCGTTGTCTATTACGGACGGAGGTCTTCCTCGGGGCAAGTTTTCCAAGTCGGTATCCCCAGCTGAAAACTTAGCAAACTAACGGCGGATGGTCCGTTCATTAACACTCCTTTTCCCAAACGCCTTGCAAATATTTCTAGCGGCCTCAGCTGCAGTATGGCCGAGTTTAAACTCATACAAAAATATTACACGAAAATCGCGTGTTTCCATGTTCATATTTTGAGGTATACTAAAAAGTGGGTAATTGATTGGGAAGCTAATGTTTATAATACAAAGGTAGAGGGTTAGTAACTGTTTGCTTTAAATATTTAAACATTCGGAAGAAAACAACAGAGACCTAATCTTTTATGTATTTCAAAAACTATAAAAACGGGCATTTCATGTAAAACAACCCAATATATATACTTGACATCTCTAAATTTTATTATCAGAGTAGTTAGCAAATCATTTCAGGTAAGCTGAAGAATAACCAAGACAAATTATGAGAGATTTTAAGACCCGAGTTAAAGCCACTATAGATTAATCATTCGCTTAAAAAAAAAGAAGAAAAAAAAACCTTCTACTGAGTCTAGCTCCTAAATAAATCATAAGAGGGAAAGAAGAAATATGGCCCCCATACTGGCCCATTCTCTACAGCTTCCAGGATATTACCGCCTCATATAAATTATATCCATAACCGGTTAAGATTTACACTAGACATAATTCCGTAATTAATTTATTTAATATAAAATATGGAAAAGGGTTTATTCCAAGATATGTCTGGAATTGTTCATAATAAAAACAGGTGTAAGGGAAGATTGCAATTGATATAATTAAAATAGTAGGTTTCTATTATCTTCCAAAACAAATTTTTACAGAAAAACTATAACGAGTCAACGTTTCGGGGCCCTTTCTTACCTTCAGGACTCACTAAAATACATCAATAATTAATTACTAATATCAAGATACAGCGATTCAATATAATAACGTATACAAATTAACAACATTCAAATAACAATATTAATTTTAAAAAAAATTTTTTTTATTTATTTATCTGAGTTGTCTGACAAGTTAAAAATCCATTTTTATAATTTAAAAATGTTGTCAAAAAAGTCTTTAAAATAAAATTATATTGCAAAGGCACAAAACGGTATACAACTTAACCATAAATTTGATTTTGAAAAACCTAATATTTTGGAAATAGAAAAAAAATAGTTTTAATAGAAAAACAATAGAATCTATATATAAAAATAAAAATACAATAAATTATAAAACCGATTCAAAAGATAAAAGTTCTCACTATGCAGATGCAATAGAAAAGTTAAAATTGTAGGATTGCATTGTTGCCTTATTTAAATAATAATTCAGTGTACCTTACAGTAAATAGGATGACCTAATCCATAAGTGTCCAAAGAATAGGTGAGATGTGATGATTTTTATTCCCTGTGCAATATAATTTTATTTTAAAGACTTTTTTGACAACATGTTTAAATTATAAAAATGGATTTTTAGCTTGTCGAACAACTCAGGTAAATAAATCAAACAATAATTTTTTATGTAACATTGTTATTTGAATGTTGTTAATGTTTATAAGTTATTATATTGAATCTTTGTATCTTAATGTTAATTATTAATTATGATGTATTTTAGTGAGTCCTGATGATGGATAAGGCCCCCGAAACGTTGACTCGTTAAAGTTTTTTGTAGAAAAAAATTTTTTTTGGAAGATAATAGAAACCTACTATTTTAATCAAATATATATTATTAATTTAAACTTTTTTAAGTCATATTTATTATTATTGACGTATTGAAGAAGACAATTCCATTTTTCTTGTTGTTTTTTTCTCTTTTATTAAAATTCTCTTCTATACAATAAATATGAAAATAGTAACATGATACAAACATCAGTTGAACAAATCCGATACTTAGGACTCCATCTTAACAAGCGCCTTACTTGGAATCCTCACACAAAGCTGAAACGACAAGAAACAACTGAAAGATACTGATTACTGCAATACTTACTTGACAAACGTTCAAAACACATTTCACACATTATAAATACTAATTTACGTCACTATTGTCAGAAATATTTGGACATATGGAATCGAACATTGGGGCTCTACTAAACCATCTAATTCCTCCCGCATTAATTCCTTGGCTCCTATTCCAATTCCTCCCCCAAAACCAGAATGTCCATTATTTTGAAATAAATCAATTCATCGATAATGACCTCAACATCCCATTTGTTGCAGACCTAGCTAGTAATAGTTATATCTCCTTTCATTCCAAACTCACTTGTCCGTAATCAATTTTCCTTCGATATTCCTGATAATCCGCTGAAGCGATTGAAATGAAGGTGGCCTCGAAAATACTTAGTGAAGAGCAACCGCTAGGCAGTTCTTTCATAAGACATCTTCAACGCTTTTCTTTTACTAACCTATTTACTTATTGTATTTGTAATATACAGTTGTTAATTATTAGGAGAAAAAAAGAAGATATATATAGATGTATGTGTGTGTGTATAAAAATGCAAGTTCGAATGATTTTACTTACTGATGGTAACCTGCATTTTTGCTTGTTTATTTGGATATCGAAACGGTATCTCGGACTATATTTGTACAAAAGAATCTACCAGGAATATAACACGAAATTAAAGCGACAAGAGTTAAAATAGAGTTACAAACAACTTTTAAATATTTCATATCTAATAATTTTGTATAAATTATAATAACCTGAACAACAAAGTCAAAGGTGTTTTAGAAGAAGAAATTTCGAAACTTTGCCACTCGAACTTTATTTACTATATTCAAATCTAAAGAAATAACATCATTAAATTCAGTTCCGTTGATTAAAACCGTTTGAGCCGTTTTTTTTTTTTGTTGTGAAAATCGTAAATACAATCACAAAATATACTATATAAAGTTTCAACTAGCTAGAACAGCCTCCTATGCCAAAAGTTCAAACCCGCACGTGGTAAAAAATCCTTGAGCCTGTGCGATGTCAGGAACTCGTTAAAGAGCCCTAAAAATAGGAATAGGAAATTTAGGAATCCTCCTGTAGCATCGTCCGATTAGCCATAGTAGCATAAAGTGACGTTAAATAAATAAACAAACAAACTATATTCAAATCTAAAGAAATAACATCATTAAATTCAGTTCCGTTGATTAAAACCGTTTGAGCCGTTTTTTTGTGAAAATCGTAAATACAATCACAAAATATACTATATAAAGTTTCAACTAGCTAGAACAGCTTCCTATGCCAAAGGTTCAAACCCGCACGTGGTAAAAAATCCTTGAGCCTGTGCGATGTCAGGAACTCGTTAAAGAGCCCTAAAAATAGGAATATGAAATTTAGGAATCCTCCTGTAGCATCGTCCGATTAGCCATAGTAGCATAAAGTGACGTAAAATAAATAAACAAACAAACTACTACATAAAGTTACACTTCTTGTTCCATATTACGAAAAATTTGCTATAGCATACCAGCAAATAATGATTTTAAATATGTTATTTTACTGTTGTATGACTTTTTGTTATTGAACTAGACTTCCAGACGTTGAGGTTTTTTGCGACCATTTCGACTCAGGACGTCATATTCGGTGAAAACTGGAATTCAAAACTTTCCACAATATGTTCCCTTAATGCATTTTCAAAATATAAGTATTTATATAAATTATTTATTTAATATCATATAAATATGTATTGATATAATATGAAATATTTTTAAATTAATTTCTTGATCTTAGCGAGTTTAATAATTAATATGATTCATAATCAATACATATTCTAGATAATTTTTTTAGATGAGCTGTTTTTAGTCACCAAGGAATTCTCCTGAATCTTTAATGCCTTAGATGACAGTCGTTTTTCCTTAAGCTACCTCACCTACTTAGCAATTTCGTAATTCCTTTCCTTTAATTAACCTTTCCACTTTTAGCAATTACAAATTAATTACATTAAAATTAATTATTTACATATTTGAAGAGGGGGCGTTGAAAGTTAAAACAAATCCTTCTTGAATGTTAAAGCGCTTTTAAAATAGTTAGTTCCTTGAAGGTGTATTGTTATCCCAAACAAAGCATCAAAATCCTGTTTTAGATTAATGTTTGACAATTGTTCAAAAGAAAATAATAATCTTGGTTTTTGAATAACCATTAAAAATAACAAAATAATACAGAGTATAAGTCATAAGTCACCGATTTTAATAATATATCGCACAATATTCAAATCGGCTCGATTTGCAGAAGTACTTAAGAAATGCAATTTTCTTCTTATTTTTTTTTTTTGTTTTTACTTAACGAAATACGCAAAAACACAGTATGGTCTCTCTCTCTCTTTATCTGCCTCTCTCTCACTATATATATATATATATATATATATATATATATATATATATATATATATATATATACATATATATCATTGATTTTCCAATCTACATTAACCTACCTGAACGTAAACTAACCGATAACTAATCGTTTGTACCACCATCAAAACAAAACAAAAAAAAAGTCATTCGTATCGATATCTTATATACATATATATATATATATATATATATATATATATATATATATATATACATATACATATATATCATTGATTTTCCAATCTACATTAACCTACCTGAACGTAAACTAACCGATAACTAATCGTTTGTACCACCATCACAACAAAACAAAAAAAAAGTCATTCGTATCGATATCTTATATACATATATATCATTGATTTTCCAATCTACATTAACCTACCTGAACGTAAACTAACCGATAACTAATCGTTTGTACCACCATCACAACAAAACAAAAAAAAAGTCATTCGTATCGATATCTTATATACATACATATATATATATATATATATATATATATATATATATATATATATATATATATACATATATATCATTGATTTTCCAATCTACATTAACCTACCTGAACGTAAACTAACCGATAAATAATCGTTTGTACCACCATCACAACAAAACAAAAAAAAAGTCATTCGTATCGATATCTTATATACATATATATATATATATATATATATATATATATATATATATATATATATATATATATACATATATATCATTGATTTTCCAATCTACATTAACCTACCTGAACGTAAACTAACCGATAACTAATCGTTTGTACCACCATCAAAACAAAAAAAAAAAAAGTCATTCGTATCGATATCTTATCGGTTTAGGTCATTAAACTATCACTCCTTCTTAATTTTCTTTATTTGGACGTTTCGATCCTCCGTTTATGTTTAAACATAGGATCCTTTTCAACACAAAGAATTTCATTGAGCACCGGCACACCACTCAGGCTAACTACAGGGCACTCTAGTTAGCTCTACTATTTTTACCATGAGTCGAAATAACTAAGTCCTGCAAAAAGGTCTGTGTGTGTGTGTCTTTATATGGTAAGTCCAGTGCAAATACGAATAGAATACTTACAATATCGATGCAAAGTTAAATGGGCTTAAATAGCATGTAGGTTTCATTATGATTGAAATAGTTTCATAGAGCTCAAATGCCGATATTTCATTTCTCTAAAGAACCTTAAATTTTGTAAATTAGAAAATAAAATGAAGCATACTAACTATTTAGCATTGATAAAAAAAACAGCTGAATGTTATGATTAAACGAGTTCGATAACCAACTAAAGGAGGAAAGAGCAAATTTTTTTTTTTCGAATACGAAAGTAGTAATATATATCGATATATATATTTTTTTTTCCTTTTTAATAATATCTTAAATATAAAGTTGTAGAAAATTATGAACAGAGATGAAAATGGCATAAACATAGCTTTATTTCTTGGTTCTTAAATTGATTTTACCAAATAAAGTAAGTAAAAGAAGTTTGCAAGAAACAGAATTTTTATTTATGCATGAAAAATTACAAATCGAAATAAGCTCTAAGCTTATGTATCCGGTATTGTCTTAAAATTATATTTTTTTTAATTAATGCGATTAACGCTCATTATTTAATTAACAATAAAATAAAATACAATTATGACACATAAGCACCGAGCTTATTTATATTATTCCAAACTTACGTATTCTTTTATACAAACAAAAACAAAAAATGTCTCCGAAAATGAGATGAGTCTTATTAGGGTCCATTTTTCTTATCGATAATCCATAAAATTGGACAAACTTAATCTGAAATAAAGATTTAAATTTCAAAGTATTGAACTTAAAAAAAATAAACAATGATACTTGTAGCAAAGATTAGAAATATAAAATATAATATACAATTTCTTCGTTTACATCAAATAATCTTAAAACCATACGAAAACTTTTCTTGCTGCTCTTGTTTTGAGAATATTTTAATTACTCTACAGTTTTACCTACTGTTATAAAGTTAGTTAAATAATGCATTTTGACGATTTGTATCTTTTGAGGGAAACGAAAATACACACAGTAGAAGATTTGCATTTATGATATTTATACAAAGAAAACAACAAAGCGGAGCTCGCCTATATAGCCATGAGTAAATATTGGCTTGAAACAAATGAAATGTCAGTTGAGGCAATTGAATGAAAAACAAACTTCAACGATATTATTTTTATTCAAAATAACTTCTGTTAGCTCCGATACGTTTTCCTGCAATACCCAATTTTTTTTTTTCTTTCTTGTTTTTTTTAGGAACTTTTTTAGTTTACCGATCAATGATCTCAAGAAACGAAAAAATCTGGTGCGGGCAATACATGACTTTCACTTTCCTCCATTTTAAAAATCAATGAAAGAATTTCCAAATACAGTTAGAGATAAAAATACGAGAAACTATTAAAGAATTAATTAAATTGAATATCTATAGAAACATGTGTTTTATTAAAAAATCTATCATATTATTATCTAAAATAATCATTTATTTTTATCTTATTTTATCACTCTCTATTAACTTTTAAAAGCTTGAGTATAAGAAAATATTTTTTTCTAAAATCTTTAGCTTTCTAACGGTATATCATACATGTATATTACTGCTCTTATGTTCAAAAACAAAAAATTGCATTAAAAAAATATTTGTTTCTGTTAGTTTTCTCCGTTAGCTGAGTATCGAATTTATCCAATGTATATATGTACCTGTTTTTTATCAACAGAAACAAGATAATATAGTTATTTTTATAGAATCGACAAAATTAAAGGTACTTACTTTACCGAAAGAAAATTTAAAATATCGGCATTTAAGCCCTGTCAGACCATTTTAATCCAAATGAAACCTAAATGATATCAAAGCCCATTACATTTTACATCGATATAGCGAGTTTAATCAAAATCGTCGGAACCGTTTTTGAGAAAATCGAAAATAGGTGCAAAATGCATGGTATAAAGTGGCTCTTATGGTAAGCTAATTTTGATGAAAAAGGTTTTGTAACGTCTTGGGCGTATATTTGTCTTCAATATGAAATTTCAGTTTCATAGGACTTACTGTTTCCGCCCGGGAGTTACCACACACACACACAGACCTTTTTGCGGTACTTGGTTATATACTCAGAGGACCCTAAAATTTGTATTTCCGTTGAAAACTGGAATTCGAAAATTTTCACGATCGCAATACTTCCCCTTACTAAATTTTGGTGTTCGTACTCGTTTTTGTAAAAAAAATATTTTATTTATTCAAAAGTTACAAAATATCGATAATAACACTTTAAAAGACAATAATGACAATCTTGATAATAACAATATGGCTATACTAGTTCTGACATAGATTACGTACCGTAATTACTGCGAGGACTTGACGAGAGAGAGTGTGTCCTGGGAGAAGGGACAGGGTATATAAAGGTTAATAGGACTGCTGAATAAGATTCAAGGAATATGGTGTGATCTGCAGGTGCACTATGGCCTCATGGTGGCGTGACTCCTCCGTCCTTATGAGAGTGAAGCCCACTGAACTCTAAATTTAAGGATTTGGGACGGTTTGTCTATTCTGTAAATATTGAAACCAAGCTCTGGCTCTGCCATCAAAACATTCAGGTGGTTGAGGATGGGTACTTGGATTATCATTTGAAGGATTAGAACACAGTAATTCCAGTTTACAATACTGACGATAAAGATTATAGCATAAAAGATATAAACATATTACATAAAATATATAAGAAATAAATTGGGATACAGTTATATCATAAGGTTCTAATTCTTCTATTTCTATATTACTTAAGTCTATTTGTTGTAATTCCTCAAAAGTAAAATTTGTTGATACAATAGTTTTATTATTAACAGAATGATAGGAAATAAAAGGAATATTTACATTGTCAACATAAGAAAGTGGTACATTTATATTTACAAATTTCTCTTTTTCATTAAGATTAAGGAGGCTAGTAGATGGTAGATGATACATTTGTGTGTTTGTTACACTAGTTGTTACATTGCTAATATTAAAGGTTAAATATTGGTGTAATGTGGGTATAAGTTTGATTATAGGGTTTGTTCTTATTTCTACAGCTTTACAATCATTTAATTCTATATTCTTACATAATTCTAAAATACATTTGTCCTTAATCTCTATCATGTCTTTACAGTAATGATGATTATTGAATTTAATACAATTTCCATTGTAAAACGAATTTTTAAATCTAATGATTAGTTGTTCTTTAATCTTTAGAGTAATGACTTTATTATTCCTTGTAACTGGATATGACATAGCATAATAAGTTGTTTTTGGCAATGATTTCAAAGGGATTTTAATAAAATAATAAATTAATCCTGTATCTGATAGGGAACAAAATGTGGAGCTAAGTAACCAGTTTAATTCTACATTTTCTGTGATTGGTTCTCCGAACGGTATGTTTAATTGTTCTAGTTCTCTAGTCGTTAATATGCTTGGATGGGTAATTCCTAATTTACATTGTTCTAAGGAAAATTCTATATCATTTAATTGATTTTCTACTAAATCTAATACGGCTAATAAATCATGATACATTAACTTAGTAAGAGCTAAATCTGTAAAATTATTTATTTTTTCTATACTATCCTTATATTTATTTAAAACAATTATTTCTTTATTAAGTTTAGATGTTAATTCTTTATTTAATCCTAATCTAACATTTTCATTATGCTCTATGTGATACATATTTCTCTCGATTTTATTTAAAATATTATCATACTTTTCTTTGTCATCGGCGTCCATATTGCCGGTGAGCCAACTAATAGCATTGCCTATTTTTCTCTCTTTATTTTGTTCTATACCTTTCTTAGTTATTTCGAAAAGCTGCTTCATTTTCCGATGGTACTCATGAACAAGATATTCTTTTATTTCCGGGGATTCATTATAAGTTTCATTAGTGATACCGAAAGTTATTTCGTTAGGGGTCATTTTAAGATCTTGATTAAGGGAATTATTATATGCTGTCGTTGCTTGCTCTAACTTATCTTCCTCTTTATCATCTTTGTTTTCTATGTTTATAAGTCTTAAAATTTCTAATAACGAAGAGCTTGCTCGATTAAGCAATCCAAGAGAGTTAGGGTGATTGGGAGTAGTATAATGTAATTCAATATTTAAGTAGTTTAGAAAATCTTTAAACAAGTTATTGTCGAATTCTCTTCCGTTGTCACATGATATTTTTTGGGGTTTTGGAAAATATGCTAAATATTTTTTCAATACTTTCATGCTTTCTATGGCATTATAACTCGTTGCGTAATAAGAAAATATTCTTTTGGAAAAAGTATCTACTATTAAATAAATGTAATAATTACTCATGTGTAAGGTATCAATCATTAAATCTGTAAAGGGTTTCTCAGGTGTGGGAGTAATTTTAAATTTTTGTTTTATAGGTCTTCTATCGTATTTGCCTTTTCCACATGTGTCACATTTGTTTATAATTTCTGTGATATGATCTTTCATATTGGGCCAATAAAATTTGGTTTTCAAAACTAAATATGTTTCATTTATACCTCTGTGGCATGTCTTGGCGATATGATAATCAAGGATAAGTAATTTCTGGTCTTCCGTATTCTTTACATCTGGCAATAGTTTATAATATCTTTTAATTCTATTTGTGGGAAATTTTTCTCTAATGAGTGATGCAACTTTATTAAATAATGCATTATACCAATTATTTTCACTTTCTATAGAATCTGATATGGGTGAGCAGTATATGCCGTAAGTTATATTTGGTCTTAAGATTTCTAAAAGTTTTTCTTCTATTTCAAAATCTTTTTCATGATAAGGCCAAGTAAATTCAATTGTTGTTCTTTGCTTATTATTGAATATTGTTTCGCGTTGAATTTTCGCGTGTCCCTTTTTTATTATTATTTGATTTTTCTCAACATTTACTGGTCTAGATTTATCATCAACTATTAAGATTCTGTTATCGGAGGATTCTGTGGAGTGCTGCGTTGCTAAAGAAGATATATCATCTTGAATTATTTCTTGGTGTTCACCATTATTATTTTCTTCTATGTTTTCATCATTATTAATTCCTTCTAAGTTTTCATTGTTAGCTTCTTCTTGGGTTTCTTCTATTCCCATTTCTTGTAATAAATCTACGATTTCTTGTGAATAGTTATTAGGAGAATTTTCTGTATGAAAAATATCAAATTCTGGTTCTTTTAATTTCCTTTCTTCAATAGGGTAACGGGATAAATGATCGGCGACTTTATTAGCCTTTCCTTCAATGTATTTTATGTCATATTCGAAATCTTCTAACAATAATTTCCATCTAATTAATCTGGCGTTCTGTGTTTTACACGTTCTTAAATATTCTAAAGGTTTGTGATCTGAATATATGAAAAATTTTCTACCGTATAAGTAGGGTCGAAAATGATTGCAAGCCCAAATAATGGCTAAACATTCCTTTTCCGTTGTTGAGTAATTTTGTTCTGCTTTATTAAGTGTTCTGGATGCAAAACATACAGGGAGTTCTTTTCCATCTTTCTTCTGTGCTAATACTGCACCAATGGCGAAATTACTTGCGTCAGTTGTTAAGAAAAAGTCCTGATTGAAATCTGGAATTTGCAAAATGGGGCTACTACATACAAGTTGTTTCAATTTCTCAAAAGCGTTTTCATATAACTCTGGTTTGATTTCTTTTTGATCTTTTCGAAGACATCTCGTTAATGGGGAAGCTATCTTTGCGTAATTTGGTATCATTTTCCTATAGAAACCAGTTAATCCTAAAAAGCTTTTAATTTCTTTTTCATTTTTAGGGAGTTTAAAATCTTTTACTGCTTTTATCTTTTCTGGATTAGGTTCTATGCCGCGTTCGCTGATAATATGTCCGAGGAATAACAATTCTTTCTTGCAAAATTCTGTCTTATCGAGCTGAATCTTTAAGTTATGTTTTTCTAACTTTTAAGAGTTTCTTCTAAATGTTTCCAATGATCTTTGTAATTTTCAGAAAAAATTATAATATCGTCCATATAGACTAAAACGTTAATAGAATCTGAAAAAATGATATTCATGGCTCTTTGAAACGTTGCTGGGGCATTACTGAGTCCAAATGGCATGCGAAGGAATTCAAAGTGGCCTTGATCTGTAGAAAATGCTGTTTTTGGGATAGAACTTTCTTCGACTTTTATTTGATGGAAGCCTGAGCAAAGGTCCATTGCTGTAAATATCGTCGCTTTTCCTAATTTGCCTAAAAGGTCTTCAATATTAGGAATGGGGAATTTATCCGGGGTTGTTTCTCGATTTAATTTCCTGTAATCAATCACCATTCGTATTTTTCTTTTTCCTGATGCGTCTGGCTTTTTCGGGACAATCCAAACGGGAGAATTGTAAGGGGAATTGCTGGGTCTTATTATTTTGGATTCTAACATCTTTTTAATTTCTTCCTTAATATTTTCTTTGAATTGGTGGGGATATCTGTAATTTTTCGAATATATCGGGTCTTCGGTTTTTGTTTTAATCTTATGCTCCAATAAATCAGTGGCTGAAAGGGGATCATTTTCAGTCTTAAATACTGATGGATATTTCGATAATAATTTAATTAAATTTGATTTTTCTTGAGGAGGTATATGGTCGGTTCTGATTAGTTGGGGGATTTGTTTTATTATTTCATGGTTTCCTTTTTTATTAGAATCTGTTAATTCTACTTCTTCTTTTTGCAAATAGTATAAAGGTAAATATATGGTTTCGTTAACTTTACTGTCGATTATTATATTTTGATCATAGATGCCAGGTTTAATTTTAATCTTATCATCTTCATAGTCAATAAAATATAGATTTTTATTTTGTTCTACTTTTATCTGATTTTCGCCTTCTTTCAAAACTAATTTTAAAACTTCGTCTTCCATAATAAAATCAAACTCTGTATAGCGAGTTTTTATTTTGTTGGTTTCGAAATCGATATTAAATTTCATTTCCCTCATTGTCTCATTTCCTAGTAGTATTTCGTAATTGGGACTGAAATTAAATAGATAAAATTTTATTTTTTCGGGGTTTTTAAGAAAATTATTTCTGCAATAAACTGAAATAGATTCCGTGCCAAGTTCTTCTCCGGTTGCTGTTTTTATTGTAAAATTTTCTTTTTCTCTTTCAACATCTGGTGGTACAATGTCTGGTCTTATATAATTCTTCCAAGATCCGGTATCAATAAGCCATTTACGATTCGCGTGGTCTTTAACATAAGGCAGTTGGCTTTTATTCTCTTCTTTTATGTGTTTTGATTGTCTGGCGGGCCTTTCTCTAAAAAAGAATTATTTGGATCTAATTTTTCTAATTTCTCTCTTAATTCTCTGATTTCTTGGTCTTTCGGGTCTTCTTGCTGAATTTGGAAATTAGGCTGTTTCGGTTTATTCCCGAATGCGCTAACTGTTCTCATGGATACAGTTGGATTTTCATCTTTCTTATTATTATTATAATTTTGATTCCGGTATCGACCTGAACCGTTGAAATACCTTTGTTGTTCTTGACGGGGCCATTGTTGGTAATAATTATTATTATTATTATTCTGCCGGTAGTCTTGTGGAGGTTCTTGTTGTCGATATTGATGCTCTTGTCTTTGATTATGTGGGTTATACGGGTTATTGGGATTTTGCCAATTATTAAATCGTTTGTGATGTTTTTTATCGAACTTTTTCTTATGGTCGAAGCCTCTTTTGTAATCATGTTCTCCGGGTCTTCTCATATTTCCCGAATTTATGAGGTCATCGAAGAGTAGATGGTTCTCATTCTGAATTAAATTTCTCAAATCATCTAATGTTCTTAACTTTTCTGCTTTAGTCATAAGGTATGTTCTTATGTGAAGGGGCATGTTAGTGTAAAAAAAATAAAGAATACTTTTCTCTAATGCGCTAATAATTGTTTCTCTATTTGGTGTGTTTTCTATCCGATGTTTAGAAATTATTAAAGTGCGGATCTTATCAATTCTTTGAAGGAAATCAAGAGGGTGTTCCTTATGATGTATTTTGTTATTAAATAATTCATGCGATAATTGTTCAATTGAGCGGCTGTCTCTGAAGGTTCTTTCGAGATAATTTAGTAATTCTTCAACACGACTAAATTCGCACGTTGTATTTATATAATCAGCTTCATCCGTAAGTTTTGCTAAAAGTTTACTTAATAATCTTTGTTCGTTTAGTTCCTTAAACGAGTTGTCCGGTTTACACACGATTTGGTAAACTTGTCTACAAACTGTCACGAATTTTAACAGATTGTGTGGATTTCCATTAAAATTAGGGATATGATCGTAGTCTGCCGATTTAATTTGAAAGCTTGCCATATTTGTAGTTAATGTTAAATTATTTACTCGCAGGATTAAAGAATTTAAATAATCATCAGACATAAAATTACAATAGTAAAGGAAATTAACTTACAAAAATTGAGTACGCTGTCAAAATAATCTTCGACGGGGTGTGAAGATCTGTCCTTGAGCTGGATACCTGACGACAGTGAAGTCCGGCCAAGGTTGAGTGCAGATAAGGACTTTGCCTGCGTTGCGAGATGCTCGGGGTGAGTGAACTCGTCCAGAATCTGAAGATCTCGAAGTTGGTAGTCCTCGGTAGGTAAGCCAAAATCTTGAGTCTTCACAGGTGAGGAATCCTAGGCGGTAGTCCTAATTCTGGATTTGCGGAAAAAGTTCGGATCTGCGGAAACTCGGTTCTTAAAACTGCGATAAAAATATGCAGTCCCGATTTGGGCGCCAATTTTGGTGTTCGTACTCGTTTTTGTAAAAAAAATATTTTATTTATTCAAAAGTTACAAAATATCGATAATAACTCTTTAAAAGACAATAATGACAATCTTGATAATAACAATATGGCTATACTAGTTCTGACATAGATTACGTACCGTAATTACTGCGAGGACTTGACGAGAGAGAGTGTGTCCTGGGAGAAGGGACAGGGTATATAAAGGTTAATAGGACTGCTGAATAAGATTCAAGGAATATGGTGTGATCTGCAGGTGCACTATGGCCTCATGGTGGCGTGACTCTATATATAGTAAGTGAAAGTCAAATGTATGAATGCGAATTTACGAGTATATTTGTCTCCACAAGGAAGATAATCCGGTTAACGTTAAAGAAAAATAATGAAAAAGTTTTTATAAAGAATTACAAGCTTTTTCGGCAAATTCTAGAAGGGCACCTAAAATATTTATTATAAAGAAAGAAACCTTATTTATTTACACAATATTTACGATGTGTACTCAATACAAATATGTTTGCTTTCATGATTTCAATGAACCATATTTGTTATATATTTTTCTCATAATCATGTTAAATATTATGGTTATGATAATTCTTCAACTTCCACTAATTCAACATCATTTAAAGTTGGTTAAAATATTACTTTACATTCCATAAATTTATATCTACCTCTCGATAATGGTGGGTCTATAATCGATAAAAATAGAAAATATTTTTATTAAAAAAGAGGTTTTAGGTTTCATGATTAGTATTATATATTTAACTAAAATAAAAAAAGTGTTCTCAATCTGTTTAAATTCAGATGTATTTACAAAATCATCCTCGGAACTCGACATCTCATTTTTAAAAATGAAAGTGTTTTAAATATAACTATACCAAACCATTAAAAAAAAAAAAAAAAAATATATATATATATATATATATATATATATATATATATATATATATATATATGTATATATATGTATATAAGATATCGATACGAATGACTTTTTTTTTGTTTTGTTTTGATGGTGGTACAAACGATTAGTTATCGGTTAGTTTACGTTCAGGTAGGTTAATGTAGATTGGAAAATCAATGATATATATGTATATATATATATATATATATATATATATATATTTTTTTTTTTTTTTTTTTTTAATGGTTTGGTATAGTTATATTTAAAACACTTTCATTTTTAAAAATGAGATGTCGAGTTCCGAGGATGATTTTGTAAATACATCTGAATTTAAACAGATTGAGAACACTTTTTTTATTTTAGTTAAATATATAATACTAATCATGAAACCTAAAACCTCTTTTTTAATAAAAATATTTTCTATTTTTATCGATTATAGACCCACCATTATCGAGAGGTAGATATAAATTTATGGAATGTAAAGTAATATTTTAACCAACTTTAAATGATGTTGAATTAGTGGAAGTTGAAGAATTATCATAACCATAATATTTAACATGATTATGAGAAAAATATATAACAAATATGGTTCATTGAAATCATGAAAGCAAACATATTTGTATTGAGTACACATCGTAAATATTGTGTAAATAAATAAGGTTTCTTTCTTTATAATAAATATTTTAGGTGCCCTTCTAGAATTTGCCGAAAAAGCTTGTAATTCTTTATAAAAACTTTTTCATTATTTTTCTTTAACGTTAACCGGATTATCTTCCTTGTGGAGACAAATATACTCGTAAATTCGCATTCATACATTTGACTTTCACTTACTATATATAGTAAGGGGAAGTATTGCGATCGTGAAAATTTTCGAATTCCAGTTTTCAACGGAAATACAAATTTTAGGGTCCTCTGAGTATATAACCAAGTACCGCAAAAAGGTCTGTGTGTGTGTGTGTGTGTGTGGTAACTCCCGGGCGGAAACAGTAAGTCCTATGAAACTGAAATTTCATATTGAAGACAAATATACGCCCAAGACGTTACAAAACCTTTTTAATCAAAATTAGCTTACCATAAGAGCCACTTTATACCATGCATTTTGCACCTATTTTCGATTTTCTCAAAAACGGTTCCGACGATTTTGATTAAACTCGCTATATCGATGTAAAATGTAATGGGCTTTGATATCATTTAGGTTTCATTTGGATTAAAATGGTCTGACAGGGCTTAAATGCCGATATTTTAAATTTTCTTTCGGTAAAGTAAGTACCTTTAATTTTGTCGATTCTATAAAAATAACTATATTATCTTGTTTCTGTTGATAAAAAACAGGTACATATATACATTGGATAAATTCGATACTCAGCTAACGGAGAAAACTAACAGAAACAAATATTTTTTTAATGCAATTTTTTGTTTTTGAACATAAGAGCAGTAATATACATGTATGATATACCGTTAGAAAGCTAAAGATTTTAGAAAAAAATATTTTCTTATACTCAAGCTTTTAAAAGTTAATAGAGAGTGATGAAAATAAGATAAAAATAAATGATTATTTTAGATAATAATATGATAGATTTTTTAATAAAACACATGTTTCTATAGATATTCAATTTAATTTATTCTTTAATAGTTTCACGTATTTTTATCTCTAACTGTATTTGGAAATTCTTTCATTGATTTTTAAAATGGAGGAAAGTGAAAGTCATGTATTGCCCGCACCAGATTTTTTCGTTTCTTGAGATCATTGATCGGTAAACTAAAAAAGTTCCTAAAAAAAACAAGAAAGAAAAAAAAAAGTTGGGTATTGCAGGAAAACGTATCGGAGCTAACAGAAGTTATTTTGAATAAAAATAATATCGTTGAAGTTTGTTTTTCATTCAATTGCCTCAACTGACATTTCATTTGTTTCAAGCCAATATTTACTCATGGCTATATAGGCGAGCTCCGCTTTGTTGTTTTCTTTGTATAAATATCATAAATGCAAATCTTCTACTGTGTGTATTTTCGTTTCCCTCAAAAGATACAAATCGTCAAAATGCATTATTTAACTAACTTTATAATAGTAGGTAAAACTGTAGAGTAATTAAAATATTCTCAAAACAAGAGCAGCAAGAAAAGTTTTCGTATGGTTTTAAGATTATTTGATGTAAACGAAGAAATTGTATATTATATTTTATATTTCTAATCTTTGCTACAAGTATCATTGTTTATTTTTTTTAAGTTCAATACTTTGAAATTTAAATCTTTATTTCAGATTAAGTTTGTCCAATTTTATGGATTATCGATAAGAAAAATGGGACCCTAATAAGACTCATCTCATTTTCGGAGACATTTTTTGTTTTTGTTTGTATAAAAGAATACGTAAGTTTGGAATAATATAAATAAGCTCGGTGCTTATGTGTCATAATTGTATTTTATTTTATTGTTAATTAAATAATGAGCGTTAATCGCATTAATTAAAAAAAATATAATTTTAAGACAATACCGGATACATAAGCTTAGAGCTTATTTCGATTTGTAATTTTTCATGCATAAATAAAAATTCTGTTTCTTGCAAACTTCTTTTACTTACTTTATTTGGTAAAATCAATTTAAGAACCAAGAAATAAAGCTATGTTTATGCCATTTTCATCTCTGTTCATAATTTTCTACAACTTTATATTTAAGATATTATTAAAAAGGAAAAAAAAATATATATATCGATATATATTACTACTTTCGTGTTCGAAAAAAAAATATTTGCTCTTTCCTCCTTTAGTTGGTTATCGAACTCGTTTAATCTTAACATTCAGCTGTTTTTTTTATCAATGCTAAATAGTTAATATGCTTCATTTTATTTTCTAATTTACAAAATTTAAGGTTCTTTAGAGAAATGAAATATCGGCATTTGAGCTCTATGAAACTATTTCAATCATAATGAAACCTACATGCTATTTAAGCCCATTTAACTTTGCATCGATATTGTAAGTATTCTATTCGTATTTGCACTGGACTTACCATATAAAGACACACACACACAGACCTTTTTGCAGGACTTAGTTATTTCGACTCATGGTAAAAATAGTAGAGCTAACTAGAGTGCCCTGTAGTTAGCCTGAGTGGTGTGCCGGTGCTCAATGAAATTCTTTGTGTTGAAAAGGGTCCTATGTTTAAACATAAACGGAGGATCGAAACGTCCAAATAAAGAAAATTAAGAAGGAGTGATAGTTTAATGACCTAAACCCGAATAATTTCAAATAAAATTATATATATATATATATATATAAAATAAATACATGTACGAATATATATATGTATATTTCTTTTTTTCACATTTTATTAGAAGTTACCTTTTGCGTTATTTTATTTTTTATTTTTATTAAATTAATTCTGTTGTTTCTGTTTTTACTAATATTTATATTTTTAATTATTTTACTCTAAGACTATAGTTTTAAGACCATTTTTTTAATTTCCTGTAATATTATTCTTACGGTACTCGTCCCAGAATAAATAAAGAATTGTTATTATTATATTACCATAAAAATATGTTTTTTATTATAATAATTGAACATATAAGGAATCGGAGAATGCTTTTATATAAGACATGACCGGAGAGTCTGAACTGCCTTTGAATGGATATTGAAAGTCCAGATATATATCACATGGGTATAATATAATCTTTCTTGGAAAAGATTTGATTGTGCACGACTCAGTGGTAATTTAAGAAGGAATATAACTGCATTGAATAGCCGGCTGAAAATATTCACAAAAAAGATCTGAATGGACTTCGGCCTTTTATCGGGATTCCATGAATTGGATTTTCTAAATCGGGTTCTGTCGTAGTACGCACATCGGTTCGATAGAAGTAATAAATTCCGTCAAAGGATATTGCTATGAAGAATGTTACCTATATCCATTCCCAAAATATAAAATAGCATGCAATCGTCACACACACATCAAAATACAACACGTAGGCTGAATTTGATGTTGCCAAATCTTGTTCAATTCTAAATCGTTTTTAATGTATAGTGACTATGTTCCACCGCGTTCTCAATATTGGGGTCTTTTTAACGTTCACTTACGTTACGATCGTGAAAATTTTCGAACACCAGTTTTCAATGGAAATACACGCTTTATGGTCCCCTGAGTCCAAATAACCAAGTCCCGCAAAAAGTTCTGTGTGTGTGTGTGCAGTAAGTCTTGCTCGAAAACGATGAATTTTATAAAACTAAAATTTCATATGTTAAGAGCGTCTATATCTGAGCAACTTTTCCATCAAAATCGGCCAACCATAAGAGCCACTTTATACGATGCATTTTGCACCATTTTATGATTTTCTCTGGAACGGCTGTAACGTCTCTATTTACGATATATAATTATTTATTTAAATAAGTGATAGCCCAGTGGAGAGGGAGTGAGTAGTAACGATTTTTGACTTGAAACTTCTTTATTTTCACATCAGGTAATTGAACCTAAAAGGTTACAACACAATTTTATAATTAATCACATTTAGAACGTTTACTGTAAACAAAACTTACCCCTATGGGTTCAATATTCATTAATAAATCAAAACAAAACTAACATAATAAACATGTATCATAAACTGAACAAGACTAAGATACATAACCAATAACACCATCAATGTTTTTGTAACCTCCCTTAATTTAAATACTTTTTAATTAAAAGATCAGCTGATTTCATCAGAGCGAGGGTTTGTTCCAACCCTAGTTTTTTTCAGCTGTGACACGACTCCATCGATTTTGATTAAACTCACTCGATCGTAAATGTTATTTACGAAGGGGAAAAAATTTTGTTGGAATTCCAAATCAAGATTGCACGGATGGTGAATTATTTAAAGAAAGCAGTTTGACGAGCAAGAATATTTGAAGGGGTAAGTTGCGTAGGAAATGCATTTTTAAGTTGAAAAGATCAAGACAATTTTTTTCCCCAAAGATTGGAAAAATAAGACTTGTAAAATTAAAAAAATAAGAGGCAAGATATCGCTGTCAAAAGCTAACACTAAGTAGCGGGGCTAAAGTATTCTTTTTCAACTCAAAATGTCATAAAAATAGCAGTAAAATATCATTTTACTTTTGTTTTGAACTGTCAAATTCTTAAGTCGCTTATTCTTACTTCCTACTCGATATGGAACTTTAGAAATTTTTAATCATACAAGTTTATTTTTTACTTCCTCGACTCCGAAGGTAGGAAATTCTTGTAATCGTTCAAGAAACGCTAAAACATTTGTCCTCAGGAACAAAAACTTCCACCTGAATCTTACTTACCTGATAGGTAGATAACTACTTTTTTTTCTTTTTTAATTTCAGCATATTACAAAAGCAATATTAAAATTTATAAAAAAAAAAAAAATAAGAAAAAAACTTAATAGAACTATGACCCTTGGACGGCCTAATCTGGAACTGACCTGTTCAATTTCACAAATTATACAACAGTAAAACATAAGTCACACACATTCTACTCATATATGATAGTCACAAGGCAAAAAAAACAAAAAACAATTACTAAGGAAAAAGATACAATTAAATGAATTACTATTGCGTCACAACAGTTGCGTCTGTCCCATCCACGGAATCATGGCTCTACTCATCACGAACGTAAAGTCATTAATTCTGTAAAACGATTCCTCGAAATACCAGTCACAACTTCCTTCTCATCCATTTTAACAAACGGAATTAGCAAAATAATTACTTCGCTACAAACTAATAGATTCCCTGGTTCCGATACCATACCCGCCAAAGTTATAAAAACTTTAAGTGAAAAAGCCTTAATTTTCCTAACTAAAATCTACAACTGTATCCTCCGTTTAAGATATTTCCCATCATCCTGGAAAACCAGGATTAGCCAATTAGCCTCCTAAACATAATATTTAAGATTTTGAAAAAACTCTATTTACTGAACTATTACTCTTTACTCTAACTAACCAAATTACTGAAGCACGTCAACCAAAGTATCATCCCCAATGCACAGTACGGATTCAGAACAAGCACTCAACCATAGCCCGACTTGAATCCTATCTCAGCATAGATCATTTTTCACTACAATTCAAAATACAAAATCTTCAATCCACTACTAAACAGTTGGTCTTTCTCAGGGTTCATGCCTTCCTCCTATCCTATTTAACATATACATCTCAGACCTCCCCTCACATCTATCCGTAGAACTATCCCTATATGCTGATGATAAGGTTATTTATACATCTTATATAGAATCGATACAGTAATCTATAGATTACAGGAACTCCTTAAAAAAATCACCTGTTACTTATGAAAATGGATGTTTAAATTCAATGACTATAAAACTCACACAGTAATTTTCACAAAAAGAAAGCCTTTGGTTATTAACGGAATCACAATCTACTGGTCCCAGTCTATAAACTACTAAGTACTAGAAATGGACAAATCCTTGAATTTTACAAAATATATAAACAACAAATGCAATAGAGCCAAAAATGATATCTGCAAATTGACCCCATATTTCCATAGACATTAAGAAGTTTCTCCAAAAAACAGATTGATTTTTAACAAAACTGTCATCCGTCCTATATTAACCTTCCCTGTCCTAATCTGGAGTTACACATGCGAATCGTACTACCGAAAAATGGAGGTGGTTCAAAATACATGAACGAAAATGGAGAATAATTATGCCCGTTCGACGCGAATCCAAACCATGCTATCCGATTTACAACTCCCATTGATAAAAAAATTTACATATTCGTTGCCAAAACATTTTTTCCCCTTACTTCAAATTCTGACAACCCATTTATTCGAAAAATTGGTGAATATAAAAAGACTACTCCAGAACGTTATACACATCAACGTAGAAAACTTAATTAACTGTGGAATATAAAAATGTATTAGTTTAATATAAACAAAAGTAATCAATAGTTTATTTGTATGTTAATTATCCTCTTTTTAATATTACGTTAAGTAATTTTTTTTGTTATTTATTTTAATTATTTATACTGTTTAGGTTTTTGGTTTATTATTTTCAATAATCAACCTTTGTAATCGACCAAAAAAAAAAAAAAAAATTACCCTAGTTCAAAATTTTAGAGCTTACTTTGCAGAGAATCCGAATAACAAATAAAAAGAAAATTCCTTTTTTCCACCGAACGCCGTCCTTGGCATTTCTCCGAAACTATTGGACCAATTATTTGTAAATTCACCACAAAAATACTAGTCTAATCAACGACGATCCTAACACCTAGACGTTGATATCAGCTGCTTATTTTTTTAAAAATCATTTAATAACAAAAGGATTTTATTCAATAACGCAGTTATTTTTGAAGATAAAAAAAAAAAATTATTAGTGTTTTTTAACCAAAAAACTGCGAATAATTTTATAAATGTGAAAAAAAGAAAAGAAAAAAAAAATTGAAATTTTACACATAAATAAGCTCATATCTCAGTTATTTTTGACGATAGAGAAAAGCATGTATAGAGTTTTAGAATCAGTAAAGCGCGATAAACAAAACTAAATAAGGAAAAATAAATAAAATTGAAATCTCGCTTATATATACGCTTGTAACTACGTTATTTTCGAAGATAGAAAAAATTCATTATTTTTTTTTAATAAAAACCCGCATATAATTAAATAAAAGAGAAAAAGGAAAAGAAAAAAAAAATTGAAATTTTTCACATAAATACGCTTATAATTCAGTTATTTTTAAAGATAAAGAAAAGTGTGTATAGAGTTTTAAAAGTACAACACGTTAAATTCTGAGGCTTGCTGCCACATATCCTATTTAGTATGTAATATATTTATGTTAAATGATTGGCCCGTTAAAGTAATTTCGAGTGTAGGAAAATAATATAATGTTCCTGTGAAATAGTAATAGAAAGGGGTGACTAAATTGCAACTAATTACCACGGTAAGGGCCTAAGAGGTAGGAGAGTCAGAGGAAAAGGGTCCCGTGGTCTTCAATTTGGGGTAGGCTGAGCCTGATTAGAAGCGACCTGCCAAATTGTAAGTCCACCTCCTGCTTTATAATTCCATCCAATTGACCCTCAATCTATCTCATTTCATTTACACCTATCTTTTTCCTAATTATTTATTTTCTATTTTTATGAAATACTGGTTGACCCAGCAAACGTTTTTCTGTTATATAAAATTATTTGGCTTCTTTTTACGATTTTATCGAAAGCGATGTTTAGTGGGCTTCAATATCATGTTTTTGATAGAGTTTGGCATCCAGGACTGCTGTAAAAACTTCGCCAATTCCTCACTCCAACGTATTTCCTATTAATTCGCTCCTACTTAACTGATAGAACCTTCCAAGTTCAACGTAATCTCTCCTACTCATCCGTATTCGTCCAATCAGCCGGTGTAACTCAAGGTAGTATTCTGGGTCCGATCCTTTATACAGTATATACAGCTGACATTCCTATCCAACCTATCACTATCCTTACTACCTACGCTGATGACACATGTGTGTTATCTGTGAATAATGATCCTGTTGTTGCATCCCGAATCCTGCAGAACCATCTATCAGTCATCGAAGAATGGTAACAGAACAGGAGAATTAAAATAACTCCTATCAAATAACCTTCACTCTACGTCGTTAGAATATTACTTCCTGCCCCACTGTATCCTTTAACAATACCTTACTTACTCCTGTTGAACAGATCCGGTACTTAGGACTAAACCTAGACAAACGCCTCACATGGAACCCTCATACTAGACTGAAACGACAGGAAACTGCTCGTAGATACCGATTACTACAATACTTACTCGAAAAACGCTCAAAACATCCTATTTACTACAAAAGACCCATTTATATAACCTTTATAAGGCCTATGTGGACCTACGGCATTGAGTTATGGGGATCCACCAAACCATCAAATTCCTCTCGCATCCAATCCCTGCAATCCAAAATCCTTAATACTCCATACTTTGTTACAAATAAAATTATCCATAAAGACCTATATATCCCATTAGTTAAAGACTAAGCCCGATCCAGATATATATCCTTACATTCCAAACTTCCTGCCGACTCAAACCCGCTTATCCGTGACATATTCCTCAACATCTATCTATTCCTGACAATTCACAGAGGCGACTTAAAAGAAGATGGCCAAGAGATCTCTTACCGTAAATTGGACATTGTAGTTCTACCAATGGGTAGTTTCTTCACAGGAAAATCATGTGTCTTAATTTCATATCAATCCCATGTACTTTGCTGTATTGTATAAATACAGTTGTAAATTTCTTTAAAAAAAAAAAAAAAAATTATCATGTAGGTTTCATTCTGATTGAAATAGTATGACAGGTTATAACAGGGATATTTGATATTTTCTTCCTCTAAAGTCAAATTTTATCCTTAAAAACAAAAAATTACCCATAACATCTTATTAGGATTGAGAAAAAGCTGCTAAATAAAAACTGTTGAAAGAATTTGATACTAAACTAAAGGAGGAAAGGGCAAACATATTTTTTAAATTTGATTTTCGGTTTTCTGAACCTAAGAACAGAAACATAGATGTATAATATAATATAATGTATAATATACCGTTGGCAAGCTAATGGACTTAAAGAAAATATTATGTTATTTATAAATTTGTGAAGTGAATTTAAGGCGATGTAAAGTGATGAGCGTGGATTTAACTTATTAATGTCTATTATAGATAAAAGATAAAGGAAATAATTATTATCAAACCCAGCCAATTGTGAGCCTGATACCATGGTTCTTCAAGACCAACACCTTTATTTTAGTTCACAAAATACCACAAACAGTCATGGATTCCTCTGAGGTAAAACGCCCATTATCCGGAAGCAAACTAGTCCCCCGTTCGGGTCTCCGGGTGGGGACTGCTTCAGAGGAATCTAGGCGCAAGATGAAAAGTAGAGATCTAACAATAGGGACGTGGAACGTTAGAAGTTTAAATACGGCAGGTGGGTTAAAGTCGGTCGCGAATGAAGTTAAGGGGTACCATTTAGATATCGTTGCATTACAAGAGGTTCGCTGGCCAGGGGAGGGTTCGTTAACAGAAGGAAAGTATACTATTTTGTACGGGGGGAGCGTTAATTATTGTTTAGGTACCGGGTTTCTGATTAGGAATAAATTTCTTTCCGCATTACGGGATGTACAGTTCTTTAGTGAAAGAATATCGGTTGCTATATTTCAGGGTCGTTGGTATAAAATCGCGTTTATAAACATTCACTCTCCCACCGAAGATAGTGATGATGAAGTAAAATGCGAATTTTATGATAAACTAGAATCGGTTTACGATAAGTTACCGCGAAATTACATTAAAATTATACTAGGTGACGCAAACGCAAAGGTTGGAAGGGAAGAAGTATATCGTCCTACAATCGGTAAAGAAAGTTTGCACGAATATAGTAATGATAATGGGACCCGACTAATAAACTTTGCCATTTCGAAAAACCTAATAATCAAAAGTACTACGTTTAAACATAAGGACATTCATAAGTATACGTGGACTTCGCCGGATGGACATACTCGTAATCAAATAGATCATATTTTAGTACAAAACAGATGGCAAAGTAGCATAATTAACGTGAGATCGTATCGTGGTGCAGAATGCGGATCTGATCATGAATTAGTAATCGCGAAACTTCGACAAAAACTAAATACAAAAAAGAGAACACCGAACTATATTCATCCCGAGAATTTTGATGTTAAATTGAACAACCCCGAAATTAGAAAACAATTCGCGATAGAAGTAAAAAATAGGTTCGATGCTTTGGAATCTTCAGACGAGGAAAACGAAGATGTAAACAAATTGTGGGAAGGGATCAGGGATAATATTAAAGAGGTCGGTAACTTATGTCTTGGGAAAATCGAAAATAAAAAGAACAAACCTTGGTTCGACAGGGATTGTCAAAATATGTGTGAAAAAAGAAAAACCGCTAAACTGAATTCCTTAAATAATCCAAGCGATAATAATGTGGCTTACTTTCGGTTAGTAAAAAACGAAACTTCAAAATTCTTAAAAAATAAGAAAAGAGAGTATCTTAAAGGCAAAATAATAGAAATAGAAAAACACAGAAGCGAAAATAACGTAAGAGAGATGTACAAAGGTATAAACAAATCGCGTAAAAGATTTGAACCTGTATTGAATGGGGTTAAAGATGCGAATAACAACATAATTGCGGATCCGACTGAGATATTAAATACATTTAAACAACACTTTGACGGCATTCTAAATACGGAAAATAATAATCAATCTCCTCCCTCTGAATACCAGAGCGCTGAACCATGGGTAGACGCACCGAGTAAAGAGGAAGTTGAAATGGCGATAGGAAAATTAAAACGGTATAAAGCTGCAGGAAATGATAATATCACGAGTGAATTAATCAAAGCGGGTGGAGAAGCGGGCGTTTCCAAATTACGTGTTTTAGTTAAAAAGATCTGGGAAAATGAAAAAATACCCGAAGAATGGAAAGAATCAATACTTATTCCGATTCACAAAAAAGGACCGAGGACGGATTGTAACAACTATCGTGGGATCTCTCTTCTCCCAGTATGCTATAAAATATTCTCGTCAATACTAACTAGCCGAATCACGGAATACGCTGAGGAAATTATCGGAGACTACCAATGTGGTTTTAGGCGGAATCGCTCGACTATTGATCAAATATTTTCCTTACGTCAAATATTAGAGAAGAAACTGGAATACAACGGTGTAGTCCATCAACTTTATATAGATTTTAAAAAGGCTTATGATTCCATAGACCGTCAGAAGCTATATAACATCATGATTGAACAGGGGATACCTAAAAAGTTAGTAAACCTAGTAGAGATGTGTTTGTCGGAAACATTTCATAAAGTTAGAATCGGTCATAATTACTCCGAGAGATTTAAGGTGCGATCGGGTTTGAAACAGGATGACTCCCTTTCACCTGTTTTGTTTAATATAGCCTTAGAATATGTTATAGAAAAGGTGATGAGTACCGAGAAAGGCTTACATATGGGTGACAAGATTCCGGTTTTGGGGTATGCCGATGATTTGGTACTACTAGGTGAAGACACAGAAACTATACAACTAAATACAAGTGTGTTAATAAAAACCGGTAAACAAATAGGTCTCGAATTAAATACCGATAAGACGAAATATATGATTAGTTGCAGAAATGGTGGCGATCTTGATTATATTAATATTTCAGGTCATACTTTTGAACACGTAGAGAAATTCAAGTATTTAGGTTCAATGATAACAAGAAAAAATGAAATCCAGGAAGAAATAAAGTCCCGGTTAAAGGTGGGAAATGCGTGTTATTATTCGGTTGGTAAATTGCTTAGCTCGCGGCTTCTGTCTAAAAACTTAAAGGTTAGAACTTATAAAACTATTATTCTTCCAACGGTTCTTTACGGATGCGAAACGTGGCCGCTTACTTTGAAGGATGAACAACGGCTTAAGGTTTTCGAGAATAAGGTGCTGCGTAAAATATTTGGTCCGAAGAGAGATGAGGCCACTGGGGAGTTTAGAAGGTTGCACAACGCGGAATTGCGGAGTTTGTTCCCTGTGAATATAATTAAGTTGATAGCATCGCGGAGACTCAAATGGGCGCGTAAAGTTGTTGGGCTTAGTGAGGAACGGATTCCGAGAAAGTTGGTATTCGCTGAACCGACTGGTAGGCGTCCGAAAGGTAGGCCGAAGCGTCGATGGGAGGATTGCATTAAGGCTGATCTCGGGGGCTTGGGCTTGACCGGTGAACATTGGACGAGTCTGTGCAGGCGAAGTTTGGTGGTATCGGCATCAAACCTTCGGGTTCGGTAAGCCTATTATTATTATTATTATTATTATTATTATTATTATAGCTTTAGCTTTTATTCGAGCAAATAATAAAAAAAATAACTTATGTTAATGGATATACGTGTATATATTTATTATACGACAATACATGACCACTCAAATGTCATTTTATATAGCTTCTTTATTTTTCTTCAAGATGTTCTTATTTCCTAAAGCTGAGATATTCTTTCCTTTGTCCAGTTTCTTATTTTTCGTATCCTCTACTGATAGATTTAATTCAAAAAATCTCGTACTTTACATTTCCTAGTCCAGATTATACTTGTGTACCATATTGAATCTTTCGAGCTCTTCCTGCACGTGCTTGTTATTTCAACTATTTATAAAAAAAAAAAAAAAAATCTGAATGAGCAGTGATTAACATGCTCAGATCATTTGCCGGCAAAATTTCAATTACTCCATATAAGGTTCAACTAAAATATTGTTTCACAAGTCCACACCTTTTTTTTTTTCTGTTACCTGTTTAAAATTCTTCCCTCTCTCCTCCTCCATTTTCATAAATTTTTTAGTTACTGTAGAGCCTTAACCTTTGTATTGTTTTAAATACTTTTATGTTAAAATGAATTAATGTTGTTTTCTAGAGGTTTTGCCACATGTTGATTATTGTAGAATAATGAAAATAATATCCTGAAAATAAAAAGTCTTGAAAATTTATTACTTAACTTTTTTTATTTTAATATTTTATTGATATTTACAACTGTACATACAATATATACAACAAGTAAATGGGCTAATTTACACTTATGGGCGTGATAATGTCTTGTGAAGAAACTACCCAGTGGTAGCACTTCAAAGTGTTACTTAACTAAATATCTGTTTTTGTTTATCATAGTATTTACATAAAAATAAAAGTAATTCTTATAGAAATTTTCTTTGGGAGACACTAGCAAACCATTAGTAAAACTAAACATATTCCATTAACATGACATCCTACTGGTACAAACATTACTGACAGACACATTACCACAATACCCACCA
This sequence comes from Piezodorus guildinii, assembly GCA_023052935.1. Taxonomy (NCBI): domain Eukaryota; kingdom Metazoa; phylum Arthropoda; class Insecta; order Hemiptera; family Pentatomidae; genus Piezodorus; species Piezodorus guildinii. The sequence continues at coordinate 30,491,267 of CM041292.1, read as the reverse complement.
AGGAGACTGAAACGCCTCTGGAGCAGAGATCTGCTTCTCTAATAATGAACATGCTAGAAGTGCCTTCCCTGGGAGGTTTCTTCACCCGAGAATTCAGAAGAATCCGGAAGGAGGTTTTATGTTACAATATATGCCCAAAGGCATTTGTATATGACTTGTTAAATAAATAAAAAAAATAAATATTTCGAGGTATTATTAAAATGCCACTTAAAGATAAGAAATCTCGGTTACGGATGTATAGAAGAACTCTGTATAGAAGCTGATACTCTTTCGAAATGTGAAAATTACTGTCTAAGTAAACGTGATTTTATGAGCACGGTGATGATTAAATTTATATATTAAAAAACGCTTGAACCTATTATACAACCAAATATTATTTGATATGTTTTTAAAATTTTGAACATGTTTTTATCTCTTTTTAATACAAAGATTCATTTAAAATTCGTATTAATTAAAACTTATGTATCATTACAACTACTGGTGTCTTTTTTATTATTGAATCTAGCCTTATTTTGATATGAACCCCTTCATTCAAACAGATGCAATGATCTAATCTACCACTTAACTGTCTATCTTCTCAATCCTAACACAATCTGAACTGCCGGACATAATTAAAGGATCACTTCAATATTTTGAAATTACTGAACTGTATAGGGTATTTTTGAAAATATTCTTTTTTCTTTGGAAGTCACACTTTATTATAAGGGTAATAAAAAATTCTTTTCTAGAAATTTTTAATAGGAAAACAAATCAAAAACTAATAATGTCCTAGTCTCAAAATGAAAAAGTAAATCTTTGAAATGAAATGAAATAACAAAACTGAATAAAAAGGAAGAATTCGAGGAACACTTAAATGTTATAAAATCTTCAATAAGATGAATCTTTGCTAACAAATAACCATTTGCTGATAGAAAGAAAGAAAAGAAGAGGATTAACTGACCCTTTTCTCCATAAACGGGTGGGAATATAAACAGGTAGGGGATTAACTTGATAAGATACAACACAAAGTCCAGTCTGGGACAAAGGAATTCCTATTTTTATCTCTTATGTAATAATAATATAAATATTTGTAAGTGATCCTTTAATTTTGTCCGGCAGTGTACTATTACGTTGAGGGTGCTCGTATTTATGTCTGAGCAACAAGTGCTGCGATCTATATCTCTTAATACTTCTCTCTTTCTTCGTTTTTAGTTCGTTAAACATGATTAGGATACAGTATTCATAAAATATTTCCATAAATTAACAGTCAATTTAGACTGTTTCATGATTGAAAATACCGAAATAAAAGTGGCTATAGAACTTCTACCTGACTTGGACTAATAATAGATCATGAACTTGTATATTTATAATTTACTGTTTTTCCCAAACAAAAATAAATTGAGTTTGACTAAAAGGCGGATTTATAAAGTATAAAGGTTAAATAAATAATCTAATAGAAAGATTATTTTTGATCATGTAAATATAAGTATATCATGATAATAATATACATGATATACCTTAATGAATTTCTATAGAAACAAGTGTTTTATTAAAAATATATAGTTGTACTTTTTAACTTTAGTTGTTTATAAAACTCGCTCAAATTGCTTATTTAGTTATTATTTATCAATGATAACAAGATGATTTGCCTAATTTTTTGAAACCTACTAAATCAAAGGTACTTTAGAGGAAGAAAGCTTAAAATATCGGCATTTAAGTTCTGAAAGACTATTTCAATCAGAATGAAACCTACATCAAATTAAAGCCCATTTAATTTTACATCCATATACCGAGTTCATTCAAAATCGTTAGAGCCGTTTTTGAGAAAATCTTTCAAAGGTTCAAAATGCATGGAATAAAATGGTAGTATAAGTATATTAAGGTATATCATGTATTTTCTAGCTCTAATCTATAAAGCTTCTAAACTTTAGTTCCGAACAACAAATATTGTAAAACAAAAAATATTCTCCACCGTATTCGTGACTATGGAACTGATTAAAATTTCAATTCGAACGACACAAGCAGTAGGTCTCTGCAATAAATGTTATTTCTGGAAATAACATCAAATTTTCATTTTGATCAATACAGCTTGTGTGTGTGTGACATCTTAACACCTAATAAATGTATCAAAACTTGATTTGTTTTCATTCGAACCAATTTATCTCTTAAACAGAAGGTCCTAGCGGCAATTTTATATAACGAAAAATATCCTCTATTAAATTTTTAACATGGAAACCGTCCTCAAATTTTTGATCCGAGCAAAAACAACATGGCTAGATAACATGTCAAACTAAGGGTGAAAAATGTTGTTTACAATTTATCGTAATTTACAACTGTATATTACTATAAATAAATATAATACACAATAAGCAAATGTTAAGAGAGAAGAAGTGTCGAAAAAATGTCTTGAGAAAGAATTACTCAGTGAGGGAGTTCAATATGAAAAGCGTTTGTTTGTTTGTGGATGTAATTAGTTGACCGTTGAGAATTACTGGAAGGAATTAGTCCGGGTGGCGGTCATTAAATGAAACAACTAAATAGTTTCAACTATTTTATTGTTTGCCAACGTTTCGACCACCTTTGTGGGTCATCATCAGGGCGCATGGTGGGAGAATGGAAGTGGGAAACTTGGAGTTTCCAGTTCCAGTTTCCATTCTCCCACCATGCGCCCTGATGATGACCCACAAAGGTGGTCAAAACGTTGGCAAACAATAAAATAGTTGAAACTATTTAGTTGTTTCATTTAATGACCGCCACCCGGACTAATTCCTTCCAGCGTTTGTTTGTTTGTTTATTCGTTTAACGTCACTTTATGCTACTATGGCTAATCGAACGATGCTACAGTGGGAGTCCTAAATGTTCCCTATCCAGGTTTTATTAGGATAGGAATCTTTAACGAGTACCTGACATCGCACAGGCTCGGGACCACCTTTTAACGTCCCCTCCGGAGGACGGCATAACTAAGAATTTTTTACTCCCATTAAAAAATCCTAGGGCGACGCGCAGGTTTGAACCCGCGACCTTTGGCATAGAAAGCTGTTATGCTAGCAACTACGCTATGGGTGACCCCATGAAAAACGTTATATCTATTACGGGCTAGGTCTACAAATGGGATGTTGAGGTCATTATGGATGAGTTGATTAAAATAAGGAGTCTTCGGGATTTTGGAATGAAAGAATTGTGTGCGAGAAGAATTAGATGGTTTAGTAGAGCCCCAAAGGTCGATTCCATATCTCCAAATAGGTCTGATAATAGAGAAGTATATAAGTTTTTTTTTTCCAACAGAATGGAAGTATTGAATGTTTGTCAAGTAAACGTTGTAGTTACTGTTCTTATCATAAAAAAAAAATTTAAGCCATTTTGAAAAAGTGCAAAATGAATGGTATAAAGTAGCTCTTCTGATTCACCAATTTTGATATAAATGTCGCAGTTATATCTCGAGTGTTTTAAATATGAAACTTTATTTTCGTAAGACTTTTCGTTTTCGCGCTAGACTTATCACGCACATACACACATTTTTGCGAGACTCGTTTATCTGGACTCGGGGGACTCTAAAACGTGTATTTCCGTTGAAAACTGGAATACGAAAAGTTTCACGATAACAATACGTTCCATCATTATATGTTTTATATATAGTTAAGTGAAAGTAATATATACAATAAAGGAAAAACCTTAAATAAATGTGCCTTCAGTATTTCTGTGAAAACAGAAATTTCATTTGAAAGGACCAATAAGTTAGTTTTTCCTTATTCGTCTAGAAAGACCTTTACTTTCTTCTTTCGATTTACAAGTCATACCAATTATACCTCACTCCTAATCTCATCCGATAAAGTCTGCCTTATTCAATATTTTACAATCCCAAATGAATTGAAACTGAACATAAACGTATATTTGCAAAACCGAAATATATCCTGAATCTTGAGAAAACTGTATCCTTTAACTTTTCCTTTTGTTTGGAGAATACATTCATTCCCAATTTACCAAGTAGTACAAATATAATCATACCGATCGCATACCAAGAAATACGAATTTCCTTCTTATTTTAGTAACTTTTCCTTTCTCAAAAATGCTAAACATTTTCTTTTTTCTTTAGCCAATGTTTTCCTTACTTTATGTCCCTTATGATTTCCTTATTTTCCTAATACCCCATGGTTCCCTCTGTGCCTACGGCAAGACCTTCCAATATTTCCTAATAAATATATTCAGTACCGCTCTATATCTGTATGGCCTTACTTTCCTTTTTCATATTGCATTTCATGCTAAATTTTTTTCAACTGTTTAAAACTTTATTTGTTTGCTTATTTTATACATGACTTCACTTAATGGAATATATAGTAAGGGAAGTTATTGCGATCGTGAAATTTCCGATCTATGAATTTTCAAATGATTTGCAAGTTTTATAATGATCTAAGCAAAAAATATCTTCCAAAATATTATTTATATGTAAAACTTTTTTTTTTACTTTCTTTGATTAAAACATTTCACACGACCTGTGGTAATAAGCGGTTCTGATGACAATTGATATAAATGGCATGTCAGGCATGAGGGAGGTCTTTTGAAAACCTTATTTTAGGAGATCCCTTAGCCAGCTTTTTTTCAGCCATATTCTGAGTCTTTCTGGCATATCTTTTGTGCCCATATTTTAGATGTGTTTGTTATGAAATTTTATAACTGAAGCACTAATACGATCTTGCATCATGGATATGTGTAAGTCCACATGTAAAGTTTTGTTACAGACCAACGTGAACAATTAATGAGTATTAAAGTTTACGATTACAAAGTACGAATTTTTTTAATAATAGGCCAACCTCATAGTGGAGCATCAAAAAGCTTCTTCAAGCAAAGAATTACGTCAGCTTAAGTCTTATTTCATTCCATCACATGCCGTTATGAGCTCTTTTTCTTCCTTATATACAGAATTTCCTGTTTGTAAGAGTAGAACACGCTATATATTTTTCTCTTAAACCGTAATCCGTTACTATACATAATATTATTTTATTTATAATTGATAATAATGTAATCTCACTAACTGTATAGGATAGATGATTTCTCATAGTATCATATATAATAATATATTAATGTATTAATCCACAACTCGCATCATGAAGAACGACAAAATCAAATATTACGAAATCTTTGCTTGATGCCTTCATTTCTACTCCACTAAGCGGTCACCCGTTGGAATAGATGTGTTTGCTCCACTATGCGGGTACCTGAATTCTATTTCGGTATTTTAGAATTTTTTGAGGGGGAAAATCCATTAGGGTTTTAGCTAGTAGGTATCTAAATACATTTTCTTACTTAGCCCGATTTTTAAAGAAGAGCGTTTGAGAAGAGAATATATAAGTCTTATCCGATTGTTGACTATTCTGTTTAAATTGAGACACCCATCTCATCCCAATATTATCCTTCTGTCGAAAATAAGTCCTAACTAATTGACTATGTTGGTTTGTGTCGGGGGTGAAGGTGAATGTATTGCGATTTTTCACTGTTTAGTTCTATTCTCCATTTTTTAAACAATCTTGTCAATGTAAATATTTCTGAATCGTCTGTGAAACCTGAATAAGATTCCCATGTATGTTAATAATAGCTGTATCGTCTGTCGAGTATAGATGATATACACTAAGAGCGTCAGAATTGATACAGTTCATATTAAAAAAAAAGTCGTACTGTCATAATTGATTTTTATTTCTTTTCTTTTTTTTATCTTAAAATTTTTTATTCAACTGCCAAACAATGTTGATATTTAGCGAACTTTAAGAACGTAATGATATTGAAGCGTGATAGGCATAGAGGAGAGAAGATGCGCAGTGGCACCTGGCGTCCTGGGGATGAATTTGTTATAGTTCTAAATGCTTTAGATTGGAAAATTTGAATTTTATACATTTGTGTCTTTTTGGCTTTATGGTATATCTGTGACGCGTAAGCCCAAACGGGTTTCAGTTACCAGTAAATAACAAAAATAATTATTTAAAAATTTTTAACTTTATAATTTCTCGCTATTACAACTATTTCATCACTATTTTTTTACTTTCATCACTTTATTTATTTTTTAACTTTATTAGGTCTCACATTAATTAAATAAGTAATTAATTAAAACGGTAAAATATAACACACCTTTTATTAAAATGTCTTTCCCTCTTTTGTTTTTGTTTGTAGGAATTATTACATTTATCAATTTTCATTACTACAATTCACTATAAAAAATTATTACATTTATCAATTTTCATTACTACAATTCACTATAAAAAATTATTACATTTATCAATTGTCATTACTACTTTTTCACTTTGTTTGTAATCTTTAGTACAATTTATTTTTCTTATCATCTTTATATATTGTATTCCACTGCTGGTTGTTATCTTTGTTTTTTGTTTTTCTTGTAGCCCTGAAGAAGGCCTATAATTTAGGCCGAAGCGTCGGCACCAATAAATTAAGTTTACGCTTAATTGTGTGTTAAATTGACTGCACCCTCAACCAACTTCTCTCACAAAAATAATTATGTATGTGGAAGTGAAATTTTCTTTTGTGGATCTTCCACATTTTTACAATATTCTCGGACGCGATTTCGAACGATAATTTATGAATGTCCAAAGTTGATTTATTTTGGTAACTAGTGCTGTCATTATTTTATTGCATATATTCATTCATTTTACTATTAAATTAATTTTACCGCATCGAGGTGACTTCTGCGACCTACATTCTTGTTGGAAAAATGTTGTTGCTAGACATTGGCTGGTTTAATTCATCAAAGTAAGCAACCAACATAGGGCCGGGATCCTTTCATCTTCCATCTCCAAATCAAGTTGGGCCGAGGCCAGGGAGTGGCAAACCCATTTTGGTGCATTACATCAATTTCGCTGAAACGATGAGCGGCAACGGGATTATATCTTCTTTGAAACAGTTACTGGACCATACGAAAGTCTACAAAGAAATACTGTTAAATGAGAGCACATTAAAAGAAAAAATACATATCTCGTTCTATTCATGAATTTTGAATAGCAGAGGGTTTTTTTTTAGGGTTTTCATCCGGTTGAAAACACGTTTACCGAAAATATAAATAGCCCTTAACAAGGGATACTTGATGGATGTTTACTGATTAAGATAGCTGTATTAAACTAGAATATGCCAGTAGGAGATATTAAAGGAAACGAAAAATACTTCGAAATTGGTCCATTCAGCTTTAGATATATTAATATCTTTGTTTACCTGCAAACATCAAAAACATCTCACAAGCGATCGATAGGAGAATTGATACTGCCTACAGATGCTGATGTAGCCTGAGGAGGCAATTTATGAGTAAGTTCCTCTCAAATGAGACCAAAGATATGCTCTATCCGGCCATTGTTAAGTTATGGCTTAGAGGCTTAGGATACAACGAAGGCCTATAAATAAGGTACGTGAACTATAGAAAAGGCGAAGTAAACTGGAACTGTACAACCTATACAGTTGTTAAGGTAACCAAGCTGGGAAGGCTAAGATGATCAGGCCACGTTGCAAGAATGAATGAAACGCTGGTACCAAAAAAGACTCTCATTGATGAAATGCGTGGGACAAGAAGAGTGTGCAAACCTAGAGTGAGGTATTCGGATGCTGTTGCAGAAGATGCCAAAGCCTTTTACTCGGCGCTCGGAACTAGAAGGGAGCTGCCCTGGTGAGATGACGAGTTGTTGAGCGAGACGAATAAAAAGAAGAAGACGAAGTATTAAACATACTCCATGATAAATTATTTAATTGTAAAACCCTCAAATAAAGTAATAGGAAACAGAACAACTATCCTAGGAAATGAAATACGATTCTCACAAAATGGATATTCCTTATTTCTACATAAGCATACAAACGTGGTATTTTAAGATATTGAATTTATAACGACATAATTACATTTTTTGGACTTTTTTTAATTGGCCACTTTTAATATATTTATATTTCCTCCTCAGGTCACCTTCTGATGATCGGTCCTTTATGGTTGTGTACATATTTATGAACAGGACCATTTTAAAACGCTAAGGTGCAACTATATAAAACGCTGGTAAGTTCGGCACTCATTTATGCATCCGAATGCTGGATATTACCCAGCTTACAGGAAGCCCTTCTCCTAAGGTCTGACATGAGAATATTTAGGAGAGTTCATTAGCTCAGTATGATTCTACACCAACGGAATCTGGAGGATAAGGACGAATGCCGACCTAAAAGACTCTCTAACAAGACTATGACAATCATGAGGGTGATCATTGTAGGCCGGCTTCATTGGGTTGGTCATATAGTAGAATGACCCAGAATCAGATTCCTATGATTGTCTTGATTGATTGGTCAAGTTGCAGGAGGCCCGGACTCAACAGGAGTTTTAGCGTTATTGATTATATTTAATTGTATACGCTCCGGTATTATTATTATTTACAAATACAATATATACCTATATTTCAGGATATCTGACCTTTTATTGCCCGAAGGTATTCTGAGGCACATTTTTATTTCTAGGTACGCTGCATGCACTTTTTAAATTTTAAGGGTTTTTATGCCATCATGTATATAATATCAAAATGGGAAGAGACCTTTCTACAGAGTTTTTGTGATAAATTGAGTTCAGACATAGCCCGAACTCCTACCCTCGGCGACAACGTCAAAGAGAGGTAGTTATCCTTGCCACCTCTTAGGCTTCGGTGGTGGGGTGATATCAGAAAAAAATGGGTTAGCACACGCCTTCAGCACATCAAAAAATTTGATGTGCCTCCTTCTTATATATTCAGGCACTGTTGGCAACGATAACTCCTGATATATTGTGTGGTTTTTGGCCTTTTGTAGGTTGGTACCTCTGACAATCCGCCAAAGGATGGAGTTCTGGTAATTGTTTGAAAGTAAAATATATAATAATATATATATATATATATATATATTATATACATTGATCATAACGTCTTCATTTCATTTTTGTCTCAACAAACTTCCTTCCGAAATCCTCTTGCCTTATCCTTTCCAAGTTCTAACCATTTCTATCATGATCTCTATTTGGAAAGAAATAGACTGACTAAAAAAACCTAAAAATTACCATTGATGTATGGAACTTTCGATTCTCACAATTTCACTTATTTTATTATTTTTGTATGACGGTGTGATAGCATTTATTTACAGTAGCGAATGCTGACTGTCCGTGGGGTTTGTTTAAATTCTTGAGGGTGAAGTTCTTTATTAATTCTTATTGAAAAAGTATTTTTTTTTCAGGTCTATTTCCATTAGAAATAAATACACTGTCTTCATTGATAGCCTTTTTTTTTTCTTTTTTTTTTTATAGCTTCATATATAATTCTTTTCATTTCAGCTTTTTAGTTTGGGTTTTTACACGTCAGAGTTAACATAAAAACTACAAAAGGACGTAGTAACTTTTGTCACCAAACTGATATTTCGGTACAATATCTTAATTTTTATTTTAAATCTTATGCTGACAGTCAACAAAAACAGAAGTTCGGTTAGGACCGAAAATCTTAAATTTGCGCAATTTTTTTTTCCGTCCGATTTAGATGGGCAGTGGGAAGAAAACCTCAAATGTCAAGTGCCAAAAACTTTTAAATGTCAAGTAAGTTAAACTGGAACTATGATATTGAAACTTAATTAGTCGTCGCCCCCACCCTTTTTAAATTAAATTGTTGATTATAATAAAAATCTTACTATTTTCTGCACTTTTTTTAATAATATTTTATTGACAATTTATTTATTTTTTAAATTCGTTTATATAGTAATAATACAGTACTGCTTGACAAATAGTGCATCACACCCCTGTTTCAATGACGCCATAACAAATCTCAAAAAAGTATAATTTTTCTTTTCTCAGCTCTTAAAGTACTTTGGATAAAACGGAAAAATACTGTTAGACTTTCTTCAATAGATGATATTCGATCAAAATCGACAACGGACACTACTTGCACTCCCTATAATATGACTGAAATTCATACAACAACATAATTACGTTCTTTCTACATTTTGAGTTCGGTCAACAGACTAATTTCTGTACTTCTGTGAAAATAATAATAATAAATAAAATCTAACGTTCTTAAGACATTATCCGGAATATAAGAACCGTCAGCAACAGCTATAATTTCTAATGGATACATAGTCATATAGGATTATCAGGAAGAGAGACGGCGGACAGAGCTGCAGGGTAAAAACAAATCGCAAAAGAAAACTCCAAAGTACCTCTTATAGATCTTTTAAAATGTTTACAGAAAGGAGCAATCAAAGAATGGTAAGAGATGAAGTCAGTCTAAAGGAAAGGATTATTATCGAACCCAGCCAACTGTGAGCCTGATAAACTGATTCTCCACAAACCAGGAACTCGATCACAAAGAAATTGCACATTTAGTAAGGCTATAGACTAACGTTGGTTGCCCCGAAAAAAAAATCTTAAACCTTTTAAAAGTGCCAACAACGATATATTGTCGTTCGTGGAATAGCTCCTTATTCTTCGCACTGCGAGAAAACATTACCTCTGAATAAATTTATGAATGATCTAATATGATTGTAAATGATCAAATTTCGTTGACAAAGAATTTGTAAACCGGTTTGGGTTTTACGTTTTACACATTCTATACAGGAGTGTGCTGAGACTCTCTTTAAGCTGGAGCGATAAGATGGTCACTCAGCACCAGACTCTCTTCTAGGTCCAAAGTCAAACTGTTTATGATAGATAGAACTCAATTTTTATATTATTTATAATTGCGTTAATCATATTATATTCAATTGATATTGAAGAATCATTATCATTGCTTTATTTTCCATTTTTAAGCATGTAAATATCATTTGCAGCATGGTTTTTATAAGCGTTTTTGCAAATCGTTGCATATTTGTCTAATTCGGCCGGTTATCTTCGCATAGGTACTCGTTAGGCACTAAAAGGGTTAACTGGATAGAATGGAAAATAACGGCAATTGTGCAACATGCAATGTCTCTGAAGACCCGCGCCACATTTTATTCAGATGCAGAAAATATGGGAAGGAAAGAGAAGAGGTAATTTAAACACAAGAAGAAGCCATATTTTTACAAAATGATGATCAAACAGTTTTTCATTAACACTCAATGCGAAATGTAAGCAAGGAATTCACAGAATTTATTTTTGTTGTCCTCTTTCTTGAGTCTCTCTCATTTACATAATTTTATTTTATTCTCAATTTACTTAATTTATATTATTTATAATTACGTAACCTAACTCATTATTAAACTATGCCAAACGAGTATTGACCATATAGGATTTGGTTTAAAATCTTGAAGGTCATTTGTAGAAGAAAAATATCTAACGTTTTGACCGCAATTTGACTTGATTACACGAGACAATGCGTTGTACCATTGCCAGGACATGAGGACCGAAATCGATTGCCGAGAACCGTTAGAGGCTCCACTAGTCACAAACAGAGGATTATTGAGGATCACCCAGCGGCCTCGGCTCATCCTACTAAATTTATCGCAGCCCACGCTTCTCTCCTTCTTCTTCTCGCTTTAAAGGATATAAAATATTTGAACCCCTACTACACATTGCAGGCACGCTTTAGAATAGCCAATAGCGGTGATCGAAAAGGAACGCAATCCATTGTTTATCTAGAGTTTAATTTTGAATCTGCCCGGCAGCCTATCTGCGGAGGAGGGCTGTAAGTGGATTCAAGTCGTGGAATATCTAGAAAATGTTTGGAAACATGTAAAGAACTGCTCAATATACAAGTTGAACGAGTTTGATGACCAACTCATGGATAAAAGAGCAAAGAATTTTTCTTAGTGTAATTTTTGTTCGAAAAAGAAAGATTTTAGAAAAAAATATGATCTTATACACAAAGTTGTTTAAGGTAATGGATAGTGACGAAAATCTGATAAAACTCAGCGATTGTAAAAGATAATGAAACGAAAAGTAATTTTATTCTGGGACGAGTAGTCCTCCAAGGATAATAAGAAAAGTATAACATACGTGATAATTGAGACGTTGATTTCCAAAAGGTACTAAAGGACATTTTTTACGAAATTGATATTTTTACATATTTTTATTCTCATAATTTAGTTTTATGTAAATATTCTATTTGATGTTATCTAATGAATACTCAAGTCCTTAAAAAACGCGATTTAGAAATGCGGTCATTTTCTAAAAGTACTAATTACGCATTTATTTTCGTTCCAAATCATTCTAAAAAAATTCATTTCATAAATTTAATATGATGTTATTATAGTAAAAAAATAATCCTAAATTTTAAGGCAAAAAGACCCAAATTATCTAGTTTAATAATTTTTCGCGCTTCCTGTAAAATTTCCTAGAATGGATATAGTACGTTTTGGAAATCAACGTCTCAATTGTCTGGTCGTTTAAGACTTCAGTTGAACAATAATAGATTTTGTGACAGTGAATAGTTATCATCTATAGATTTTAAACATTACATATGTTGGGAAGATTGATACTTTAGGAGATGGGGAAATAGTTGGTGTTTGAAGGTGGATAATGATAAGGATTTACGAATGAATATAGGCAAGGAATTCCAAAATAGGATAGCACGAATTAACAAAGGATTTTTAGAAGGAGCCAGATTTGTGAGAAGGTATATACAAGTTTATGGGTTGGGATCTAGTGTTTACTGAATAGACGGAGGAACCAATAGTAAGCATATCAAGAATATAAGAAGGTTTTTTTTTGTATTGAAAAATCGGATGAGACAGACGAGAGACCGACAGACCTACAAGGTTACAAAGACAGACGAGAGACAGACCTACGAGGTTCTGCCCCCCAAAGAGAGATAGAGCCAATTCAACTCGGCATACCTTCTAGAAAGATGTCGAGAACAGCTAAAAAAAATATACGAGTTACAGTTGGAATATAAAGAGTATTTTTAATTTCAACAAAAATAAAATAAAATTAAAAGGAATACTTTAAAAAAACTACTGTAAGCAGTAATATTTCTTAAAACTAGATTTTTTTTCTGATTTTATGTTATTCTAAATAATTAAAGAAAAGCCTAACACTATTATAATATTTTTCTGTAATGAAAAACTGACATATTATCTAAATTGTAGCTATTTCATTTGTTTAATAACATCTTAACATCCTTCAGCTATCCACATACTTAAAATTGCATAATTTGCTCACATTTGCTCGACAATGAGTTTTATACATAGATAAAAACCATAAATAGAATGAGTTATAAACAATCCAATTGTATAAAATTTACAAAAAGGCAAATATATCATTCTTCTTATAATAAATAAATCTCATGTATATACAACTAATCAAAGAATAAGTTAATAATTTCAAATTTTATTTTTCTTTCAGTGCACCTCCATCGAAACTGAGAGCAAAAGTATTGCTTGCTTTTATTTGGATTCTGGCTGCTGTATTGGCTACTCCGATGGCTGTCGCTCTTAGTGTGACTTATGTTGATGAGCATGATCATGGTGAGTTATTTGTATTATTATGTTTATCATTCTCATAAACATTCACACCTGAAAAATAAATATAAGATGGGAAATAATACTCCAATGACTAGTAAATTTTAATTTATTTCTTGGACTTAAATTCCCAAACAAAATGAAAATACATCAGCTAGATCACATGTTTATAGCAAAAAGGCTATATAACATGTTGATAATTTAATCAAATTTCACTACAACAAACTTTTTAGATCAAATTTATGAAAGGAGTACTTGGTGACATTTTGTAATAAAATGATGTTATAAAATATTTGTATGGAAGTTAGGTTGGTAATAGAGAAATAAAAATGCAGAATAAAAATAAAATATAGAAGATTAACCAAATTACCTACTCATTTTTACGATTAAATAATTTTGTTACCGCATAATCTTTCTTAAACTTTGGTAATCACTTCAAGGTATAGATAGCTCTTTTGCTATTCGACTTTTAATTTTCATATTTCTTGTTAGATAAATTTAATATACGAACTATTTTGTTTTTACTTTTTATTTTCCATATTATTATTCTATTTGACATCATCTATTTTTTATCTTTACTTCACTTTATTTTACCTTGTATACATTTGTTAACTATATTAATTTTTCATTTCTCTATTAACTGGTGTTCATATAATAATTAATTTCTTTATCAACTATTGCTTTCTGTTTTATTTCTTGTTTTCATTCTAACGAACTCTATTTTATTTTTCTTAATTTATCAATATTATTTATTTATCTTATACCTACACTGTATCTTGTTATTTTTTAGTTGTGATAAAGATTCCCAATTTAGATCCACACTTAGGTTAATAAAAAGTTAGTCACTACTTTTCTAATATTTTTTTCCCACTACTAGAACTATCTTATCATTTACAATAGTTCAGATGGTAATTTCATCGATCCTAAAGTGGGTAAAACATTTTTTTTCTTTTTTTTAATACTGCTTTTATACATATTAATTTTAAAATATATTACATTCTTGGACGTAAAAAATTGTCTTTAGTCCCACATTTTATCCTAATATTTAATATGTTTCTCTTCTATTTTTATTTTTCCTAATAATATTTACTACTCCCTAATTGTCTAGGCCCATTTTAGATTAAAAAATTGATATGTTTAATATATATTTTATTAAATTTTAAAGAAATGATATTCCTAATATTTGTAATACAAATTTAATGGTCAATTTTAGCTGGTCGGATTTACAAAAAGCCTTTCTGCAACAATACAAGACTTTCAAATAATGGAATGATGGCCTATAGGATGATCCTAGTATCAGTGCAGTATTTGACGCCATTATGTGTCATATCTTACGCATACGCAAGAATGGCACTCAGGCTCTGGGGTTCGAGAGCTCCTGGAAATGCTCAACATTCAAGAGATGCAAACCTCATGCGAAACAAGAAAAAAGTAAGAAAACTACTTAAATTATAAAGTTTTGTACAATTTTCTTTTTAGTTATGGAATATCATATTAAAATTTACAAGTTACAAAACTCTCTCAACATTTAAATTCAGTCTATTCAGCCACTTCCTGATCATTCCATTCCAAATAAACCTTAAGAACATTTCTGAATTGCAGTGAAAATCAACAAATAAAACAGACAGATATGTTTATTTATTTATTATATACTCTGCATTTCTCTCAAATAAATACTTAGATCTTAAAGACATAACATTAACTTGTCTATTATTTTATTTAAAAAACGTTTGTGGAATTGCAAATTTCTTTTTATATCCAAACTGTACATTTTCTACAATTATAGTCTAATGCCATTTCTTTTTGTGTGTGTGTGTGTGTGTGTTTTTGTACTGTACACTATAGTTAGAATTTACCTAAAAAAAAAAAAAAAAAAAAAAAAACCTCTACCACTACAACCCATGTAGGGTTGTGCCATCATTACATATAGAGATTCATACTGTTTCTAGGCCAACGGCCGTGCAATGAGGTGATTAGGCCTTTATTGATGTTTGATGTTTTTTTCCCAATGTTTTTGGGTACACAATTTATAGAGGCTAGGTCTGCCTCAGGAGGGTATCCATACCCTAAGGTTTCCCCCAACTGAATTAACAGGATAAATAATATTCTGCCATAGCCAGGATTCGAACCCAGGACCCGGAGAACAGTAGACTAGTGCTCTATCCGCTAGACCATGCTGTTCATACAGAATTCACCTCATGGGTTATTTTATTTTTCCATTGCAGATTATTTAACTCTATTGTTCTATAGAGCCATTTTACTCTAAGACTCTAAACTCCCATTTTTCTTTTCTGAAATATTATTCTAAAGGGACATTTTCTAGAACAAATAAAGAATTATTATTATTATTATTATATTGTGTTAAAACATTTACCTTTTCAATTTTCCTTACCTTATTATCTTCATATTTTTTTTCCAGTTCTGCCTATATTTTAAATTTCTGCGCTAACACATCATTAAACATGCTTCTTGGGGGTTCTATGTGTGAATCATTCTTACTTAGAATCCTGAAGAAGCAGGTATGAAGGTAAAATGTTAATGAACAAATTGAAAACACGGGTGATGCAAGAAAACATATGAATGCAACAATGATAATTAAAATGGAAACTTTAAGGAGTATTTCATTATGTTGTTATTTACACAACCTTTATAATCTATGATCACTCACTTTATATACTTTTTGTTGTATACATTTAACCAAATTTAAAACACATTCAATAAGACGTTTAAATTACTTATTTCAGGTGATAAAAATGTTGGTCATTGTTGTTGCTCTGTTTGCAATATGTTGGTTACCTCTACAAACATACAATGTGCTACAAGACATTTTCCCTCAAATTAATGGGTAAGAATCTAAGTTTACTAATAATTTTTGAATTTAGATGAAACTAGCAAATAGTTTACAGCCTACGTGTTAGAATAGGATCAATATTTCTATCTTACTTAATATCCTTTTCTTAAATATTAAACTTATATTATGTGTAGAGCCTTAGATATATGCTTCTGTCCTTTTGCAGTAAATTCCCAAGTAATTTTTAACAGAAGATATTTAATTTTTTTTATTGTTCTGTTTTTCAGGTATCGTTACATAAACATCATATGGTTTTGTTGTGACTGGTTGGCTATGAGTAATTCATGCTACAACCCATTTATTTACGGCATATATAATGTAAGTAAATATTTTAAAATCAAGCAAAGTTTAAAAAGTTTTTTTTTTTTTTTTTTCTATCGACTTATTCTCAAAATTATTTCACAAAAAAAAATTAAGAATTTCTAAAAATAAAAAAAAAAATGTTTTAATATTTTAATAAATAAATATATAAGGGCTCACCTATGGTGTATTTGCTAGCATAACAGTTTTCTATGTTCAAGGTTGTAGGTTCAAACACAGCCGATGGTCCTAGGATTTTATAAGGGAGTGAAAAATCCTTGGTCATGAAGTCCTTTGGAATAGACATGAAATAGTGGTCTCAGGACTGTGCTAGGTGAGATTAAAGATCTCTATTCTCAAACCTGGAGAGGCAAAATTTAGGGTGTATAAATTTAAAAATAAATAAGAAAGCTGTAGCTTTACAAAACTATTTAAGATATTGGGCTTCGTATATAAAGGGATTTGTACAGTTGCTAGATCAAAGACCATGCATATATAAGATTATGCTGAGAACACACTCATCTGCCTTTTTATTTTTGCCCAATTTTAAGTAACCACTTTAAAGAGACTCTGTGAGGCGCATCAGGATCTTACTATTAAAGGATCATGTTTTGGTTGATAAAACCTTATAAGTAATTGAGAGGATGATTTCCGTAAAATAATATGACCATTTTAGGAAATTTTGCAGAAAAGAAAAAAAATCTCATTTATTTGCTCTTAAACCACTTTTTATGATTCCTTTCACATTAAAATCTGTAAAAGTTTCATGATTGTATTTATAACTGTATTTTTAAGTTATGGTAGGAAATGTTTTAGAATAGTTTAGAACAAAATTAAATTTGTAGCTAACACTTTTCAGAAATAATTACATTTATCATGCACCTTTTTTAAAGGACTTGGATTTTTTTTTGACAAAATGTTGATAAAGAAAATGATTTGAATAAAAATCTGTCAAAATAAAAAAAATACAAAAATTTCCTTTAATACCTTCTCGAAGTTGAATTCTAAATTATTTTAACACAGCCAAGTTTGAATCCAGAACTTTGAAATCTGTAGTTCAGGGTCGTGTCTATTGGATCATCCCTCTCATATAAAAATAGAGAAAAAATAAAAAAATTATTTTTGTGATATTGATGCTTACTTTTAGAATTACATCTACCCAGCAATACCTTACTACCAGAAAAAAGTATATAGAATAGTTGCTATATTTTTGCTCACTGCTTTTCTAAGGTAGTGGTAGTTCCAAAAACTTGCATTTATTGTCTATTTGCCGTATATCAATTATGTATTTAAATAGATATTTTTCCAAAAGTATCATGCTGTCAAATCCACTATTGTGTAAGAAGGAATACAAGGGTAGATTATTGAAATAATGAAGAGATATTTTGATTAATGTTATTATTTATATTAAATTACACATAATAAAAAAAAACATATTTAAATTTGTATTAAGTATAATCAAGAATACGGAGGATTATAACCAATAATGTTTCCATGGTATATTACATATAAAGGCACCTGAGATATCACATAATAATACTTAGCAGAATATTGTTTTTGGTGAAGGTGGAATTTGTCTTAGGCATCACTTTTGGGTTTCATCCCCAGCATATATCGACTCAACTCCTGCTAGTAACTGCACCCTCTCTGACTCCTTTGGTCCAAGTTCCTATCCTCTTCACCTCCACTTCAATATTCGTATCAAAATCAACTTTTTTTTTTTTTTTTTAAATTGCCCACCAATTCATGTCCTGTTGACTATGGTGACAATATATGGCAGGGGTTATACGATAAGTCCTCTGGTAGAAGGGTTTGATACTCTCACAAGCTGTATATAGCACCTTTTTTTTTTTTTTATTACAATTCCACACTTTCTTCCTTACTAAATTAGGTCCTTTAAATTACAATAGCAACTTTTGCATTAAATCTGTTTTTTTTTTGTTTTGTTTTCCTAGAGTCTACTTAAATGTTGACAGTATTTCCTCGTCTATAATGCCACATATTTAAAAGAGTCCTTGCCGTTCAATATAACAATCTTCTAATTGAAAAATAGCACGAGAACAGATAATCTAGATTAAGTGCATATGTCGCTAGTGTACTTTAAAGAGTGTAATTTAAAAAGAGGATAAATGTGGAACATGTAGTTACTGAGAAAGGCACTAGACATTGCTCGGGAAAGCAACAAAAGTCACAGCTTTTAGACACTAGTGTTCAGCATCCTCCTTGAAGATTGGATCTAAGGAAATATTAATAATTTTTGATCTCCCTGAATCCGTTCATAAACATTGAGAGGATCTCTAGGCCTGAGGGTCAGACACATCTGGTATGACCTGTACCTGCGGGTTTTCTAGGTACAGAGGGAGATAAGCCAGGTATTTGCTATAAGATCTCCCTTTATCATTTGCTAACAGAGGCTTATTAATATTCCTTTTTATTAAATTTATTAATTAATGTATTTTTACTCCCTTCAGTATTCTCAATACATATCCTATTTAATAATAACAAAGCTTCTTTTTTTCTTTCTTTCCAGGAGAAGTTCAAAATAGAATTCAAACAGAGATGCCCATTCCGTCAATCCAGAAGATGGAGGCCAAGCTTTGGAGGGGACAGCATGGATCTCGACAAAACCCTCCATCGCTATGGCAGCATGCACCAGCCAACAAGATGGGTTCGCTATTCCTCAAGGCGCCGTTCTACTTTCTCACCCAGCCAGCATTATGTCTACCACTGTGCCAACTCTAACGTGGTCCATCACCACAGTTCGCATACTGACATAGAAGAGCTATGCCTATAAGTTTGCACTGTAAATATTAAACGCATATCGTTAAAATTTCTACAGGGTTAAAATACAGATGATTTAAGTATTTTAAAGTAAAGCGCTCTATAAAAATACCAAAGATTTCACATGAATTTTATTTGTGATATTATTTAGTGTTTTTAATCTATTTAAAACATAATATAAAAGCAACTGATCCGAAACTTTGCTTCAATACATGAAAAATTTAAAATTTAGATTTAATTTAGTTATTAGAACTCAAACGAGTTTCTTGTTTTAAAATATTTAAAAATTACAAATGTTTAACTTTATGCACAGCCCTTCCTTTGTAACTGGTGAAAAGTCTAAAAATTTTCTAAACTGCTTTTGTAGAGGGAAGAGGTAGAATCAGAAAGACATTTTTTTTTTCATTTTTTTTATTAATGTCTTGAAAATTATTTCATTTATCACTAACATAGTTCTATACAAAATTAAAGTACATCTAAATATCCTCAAAAATGATTCTATACATTTAATTTTTAAAATAAATGGTTGTGAAGATACTAAAGGGATAATATATGGGAATTTTCTGACTTAATAAAAAATTGTTTGAATTCCATGAAATCTCAGTGTTTGAGGGAAACTGCGAGAGGTAATTGAATTGTTTAAAATTTTTGGTGGCAGATTTGATTATTTAAAATTAAAATGAAATTAAATTCCCTTTTATTTTTGTTATTTTTTTATTTTATTTTTTATCACTACAAAATGGAATTAATTATTGCCAGTACATTCAAGTGATTTAAGCTTGAATTAAAAAGTGAATAGAACCATGTTTGTGAAAACAAATACTTTTGAAAATATTAACAGAAACTGAAAAAAAAATCATTTATTCTCTCCTTCTTTTCCTCTCCGATACAAAAAATTGATGTGGAAAACTCAGAGGCCTTTTACCAGTTATAGGAAGAAAGGTAATGAACGATTTCTTGCAAGTTATAGTTATTTTTCGGGATGAATGGTCAGGCATATTTTTAACCTAATTTGATTATATTAATAATAAAAACATTAACAAACTAGGAAGGAAAAAATTTCATGGCATAACATTCCCCAGCCATCCAATCTGGTTCTCTCTCACGATTGAGACTAAATCGTGTTTTCCATACATTCAATGCAGCTCTCGATTGTTAAGTATGGCCATAAATTCTGCAGAGAACTCTTCTTTCCCAATGAAATGATGACAAACAGAAAATTAAATTTAAGAATATACATTGAAAGTTGCTTCATAGGCCTGTCTCTTAACGCTGAAAGTAATCTTATAATATGAGGACTACAAAAATGTCCTTCCTGTGTCTCTTTGTGCTGTAAGTATTTTTCTTTCTATTTCTAACTTTCCAAAACTTCATAATTACAAAAACTAATAGAGCAATGGTCAATATTTTCATGATTCGGACAAATTTGGATACAGTGTCTGTGCAGGAGGTACTCTATTTGATGGTTTCATCTGATTTTCAAAGGAATAAAACTGGATAGATTAGAGTTTCATAACAGGTTTTAGATTAAAAAAAAAAAAAAAAAAAACCAGGAACACTTCCAAGGAAGTGGAGAACTTGTATGACTCATAATATTGATAGGAAGAAGAAAAGTTTTCATAGGACTGATGACGTTGTTTGAGTCTATGTTCACACACTGTAGAGATATAGTTCTCGGGAAGAAGAAATAATGATATATTTAAGAAACAGCAGCCAAATAGCACTGTTATTTTTTATCTCTGTTCATTTAGAAATCATTAAAGTTTTGCTTTCTCCAGTTTCTACTCTCCTTTATTATTGTTGTTAATGAAATGTTTAAATGGAACTTTAATCAGATCCTAACATTTGCAATGAGCCTCTTGTGAATGGCCTACCTCTATTTGGCCGCCCTTCTACTGATGAGTGTTGTGTAAATACTTGCATCTGCAGACAAGCTTTGCACTCCTCCCAATGTTGAGCCCATCAAGTCAGTTTTCATTTTGGGAAACATTTGATCACTTGAAAGCTCATACTTCTCTGATTAAGATAATTTTAATAGAGATATTAAAGACATGTATATTAAAAACTAAAAGTAAGAAATGATCCAAGAAAAGTGAATATCAGCAGATATAAATTATGAACAACCATATTAATATAGTATAAGTAATAATTTTAAATCTACTAGTTATAATCTTAAATTTTCCATAATACTATTAAATTTTGTTGCAGAAATTTAAAGTTTTTTACTATTACTTTCTTTTATAAAGTGTTTATGGAATATACAATTACTTCTTTATGTTAATTTTGATAGTTTAAAAATAACACAAACCAAAATATAAAACATTTTCAAATTTAGTAGGGGATGTGGACATCAAACAATTCAGACTCCATAACTAAGCTCATTTCATTTGTGTACGAACGTTTAGTCCTATATTTTAGGCCTTCATCAGAGTAACTTGATGAAAAACTAAAAAAAAAAATTTATATATTACTGCTTGAAGATTCATCCAACCAGACCTAAAATTTAGATTGAAACGTCTCCACAAATAAGCTAACTTATAAGCTCTGGATTATGTGATTTCTGAATCCTCAACAAATTTTTCTATTACAAATATAAAACATTTAGTTATGTTCAATTATAGTAAAGAACTGTGTATTTTTTTTCACATATTAATTAAATTTATTCCATATTTCCAACAAAAATCTTTGGTATATCTTAGGTTTGTAAATAGCTGTACATAATATAATGTAGTTAAATATTTTTTTCGGTTTAAATAAGTCATAAAATACCAGACTATTTAAAGTGGGAAATTTAAGGAAACGCTTATATTCTCATTGGTATAGTAGTTGTCTTATAAGGCAAATTAATCTAATGCAATTAGCTCTAAATTATTTATGAAATTTAGGTAAAATAAATAAGTTTCCATTTAGATTTTTCGAAACATAATTTATTAATTGAAACAAAACAAATAATGTATTAAAATTATATGTATATTTTCCTTTTAAGAAAATATGAAATTTATTATAATATTCTAATTAATGTAAATACATAGTTTCTTACAGTTTTAAATGATAATGTATGAATTTGATAATTACTTATTGAAAAAGATGTGTTTCAAAGATCCAGATCTTTAGCATAATTCTATAATATTTTAAAATTAAAATGAAGGATGTGCAATGAGCCAACTAATTGAGCATATTCAATGTGGTATCTATTGATTTTTGTTAGGGGTTTTATGCCCTTTCTAATGTCAAATAAGATGGTTTATCCTTCAGTAAAACAACCTATTATAACTAGAAACTAGTGTCGTGATATATAGTGTCTTTTTTGGTAACTAGATGCTCCAAGCTTGTCTCCTTTTTGTTTAATGATTAAAACGTTTTTATCTTTATGATCAATCATCAATGAGGGAGTTTGAACTTGAATAAGTTAATATATTGAAAAAAAAAAAAACTTATTTCATTGTGCTCAATCCGCTGTTAACCAAGTAAAAAAAAAAAATATTGATATCATAGAATTTTCAAAAAATTAATTATTGATTTTATCCAAATTTATTTTTTTAAAATATGCATTCATCCTCACCCACTTCTTTTGGGAACTCTCACAATAACTGACTCTCACTAATTTTCACCCACCTCTTCTCTCGCAGTAAAGCACAGTCTTAAAAAGGAGGAAATCTTAGAGCACCTAGTTACCTAAAAAGGCACTAGCGCTCTAAGAGACGTTACCGTTCATGAGAACGACAATTTTTAAAAGATTTTATATGCTAATAACTGGAATGGGTTGGTCTAGACTTTTCAATGGAACCTCCTCCCTTCCAACTCCCCCCAAAAAAGTCAATAGGTCTAGACTGGAATTGAACGAGCACCTTTTGCATTTAAGGTTGTTAACATTACTATGCCTTTGCTCACTGAGCTTGTATAGCCTCCTAAGAGGTATCAAGGATTTTACTGCATTAAAATCAATTGTTGACAGACTAAGGCAGTTTTTTTAATGTAAAATAACATTTATTTTGCGAAGGGAAGTGATTTGATGTAAACTCCTTACTAACTCCAACTGAGCCAAAGAAGATGGGTTATCAACCTAGTATTATATGGGTTATCTAGTTTAAATAATGATTAGTAATAATTTAAATCAGCAATTTTTTTTTCACTGTGGTCATTGGTGAAGGAGCCTTGTTACTATTTTTTGGAAACCTCATTTTTAGTATTACATAGCCTGCAAATCCTGATTTTCTAAGCCACGGGAGCTTACAAACTATCAGGAATACTTTTCATCAAGAAGTTTATGTGGGGGGAAGTGAAAAATAATTTTGTTACATGTGTAAGATTAAAACTTTTTTTATCGTAATAATCAAATGAGATAGTTTGAACTTGATTGAATTAATATATTGAAATAAAAAAAAAACTGATTTGAGTGTGCTCAATCCGCAGTTACCAAATAAAGCTTACAGCAAAAGTAACTGTTCACTATATGCATTGTTCAAACAAGGAAGATCTCCATCCTCTCTTTACTTAATTATATGAATAAACACCAAAAAAGCTTCAGTTGAAAAATGATTCTTAATCAACAAATGAAAAATATATTTAAAATTTATTATATTTTCTTGATAAACTCTTTTGGCTCATCCGTCAAACATTTGTTGAATAATACCATCACATTTGAAACTTTATGCTCCGAAATCAGTAGATATTATTAACTTGTTCAAGGTTACAATTAAAAGAGACATTAAAGATTCAACCCAAAAATTCACCTAAATTGAATTACTTATTAACACATTGACAGATAGTAGGAGCAATTGAAGTTCATAAACATGACACTGGACTTCTACTTTTATGCCGTTATTTGAAAATCTATGCAGCTATAGCTGCATTTTCCAAAATACGACCATTTCTTTTAGGGCCGTCATGCCACACAGTGAACTCAACTTTGATGGCTTTAGACAGAACATCCATCAAAGTGTTAATAAACAAATTTCTAACTTAATCATAATATAGAATGGTATTTAATACCAAACAAATACATTACTTTCATTTAGAAACTGTTATAGTGTTGAAAACGTTTGTTTTCTAGATCTCTATTTGTGGGCAGACACCTCATATGCATTTATTATATTGTGATGATGGTGCATCACTTAGTTACTAATCAATTACTTTTCTGAGATAAGATATACTTTTAATATTTACTTTAATTATTTATTTTATATTTTAATCAATGTAAAAAAATGAAATCTCTCCAATATGATCATTTTGTTAAAAAATAATTAAAAGAGGTGTGTGATAAGGATTAGATGATGAACAGAGAGTACTCTTTTAAGAATTCCATGGAATCATACTGCATTTCATTAACAAAAAAAAAAACAAAAAAAAAAAAAAAAAACAATATTTTTATGAAGCATAAGTTGATGAAAAGAAAACAATTTTATTGATGACGAAAAAAAAAAATAAAAAAATATTGATCTGAGGATAGGAATAGCTCGTCAAAAACATAATATTTGAAATTTGTAGAAATGACATAAATCATTTATAAAACACTTCCTTCAATATCTTTTTTCAAAAAGGAGATATTCGATATACAGTTTATCAATACCTGTTTGTAATAACTTCTTATTTTAATTACAGATGTTGAACGAATTCAGTAAAAATTGTATATAACCAAAAACCATACAAAAGCTTAGTTACTAAAATAGCTCAAAAAAAAGTATAATTTTAACCATTTTAAGGATACTATTAAAAATAAAAAAACATTTTATGTTATAAGACAACATAGATTATCATATTGTAGGGACTGTAGAACAATACTATCAGCCTAACACAATTTTCATTTAACTGATTTCTACGGGTTCATCTACATCTAATTTTAACACATTCAGTAAAAAAGCAAAAATAAAAAAAAAAAATATACAGAGAGTGTCAAAAGTATTCGGAATTCTTATTTCTTTTCGTTTAATTAGTATATTTCACAATTACTAATTTATATAATTCTTTTTCATTTCCAAATCTTTAAAAGAGACTCCCATAAAGGATTATCACTGACCAGATACTCGAAAAGTTTATTGTTTTTAAAAATATCCGATTAATAATGTAAAATTACAAGATCGTTCAGTGTCAAAAGTATTCGGAAATCGTAATAGCATGTAGTTTAATGGTTTCAAATTTTAATATTCTCACCAATCTTCGACATAATTTTATGTTCTAAGCAATTCTCTTCTCTCATGTAATATATACCCAACTATTAAAATATATTTTTTTAAAATAAGGCCCTAAAATAAAAACGTAACGATCGTACAATGCCCTCGAATAATTTTTAACACGTTCACACGTAAACACTAAAGAGAAATAGTTGAGATGTTGAAAAAATTGATGAGAATATACGGATCGCTATGTACAGTGTAGATAATACAATAATAAAACATAAAAGCAAAAAAAGTAAGCGTCCAAAAAATATTAAATGTTAAAACTGAAAGACCAATTATTCATCAAATAAGAAAACAATACCTCAAATGAGTAAACCTTAGCTTATTTATGAATTTTTTAGAACTTCTGGATACACAATAAGTTTTTCAACTGTTCGCCACGTTCTAAAAATATTTTACAAGAACGAAAGCATGGTACAAGAAGTACGGAAAACGTCTATCAGCAGGCAAGGAAATAAGAGAATAGGCTGAATATTTGTAACATTTTTTAAAGAGAAGGTTGGTGAATTAAAATGTTTACAGATGACTCCCATACTAAAATACATGGTTCTTATGAAAAGATTATGGTTTAGAGGAAACCAAATAAAGAATTCAGTATGCCATAGTAAAACACCTTGAGCTGTCAGTGATAGATACGTGCGTTTTTCTTTGAAAAAGTTTGATAACATTGGATTCATGAACAGAATTATTGATAGGTTTGTGTATTTTTTAAGTATGAAAAGCCAGAATTAAAAATAGAAGAAAAATGAGGAATAAATCAAATTATTAACCCATGACTCAGGACATATATATGTTATCTATTCATATTTATTTATTTATTATATTGCTGCAAAATTTTCAAAAAGTTCTCAAAACCCTCTTCCATTATTTCTTTCAAATTTAATTAACTATTTTTGGGTCTTACTAAAAAGGAAAATCAGGAAATACTATATTCAAAATGAAAATGGCCTCAAGATACAATAAGTGTTGGAGTGGGGTAATATTTCACACTAAACAATTAATTAATTAGTAAGATCAATTCCTAGTTGGCTAAAATCTATAATTATACAAAAGTTTTTACCAACAGGATGTTTATTCATGATCGCTGCACTAATATAACTAGGAAACCATGAAATTCCGAATACTTTTGACACCATTAACATTCACTATTTTTAATTTTTTCGTCAATAAACGTTCAATACATTAATAATAAAATGTTTGTTGTCGTAATTTTTGGTTTTAGCTATTGTATACATTCCTTCTAACATTATAAAATGGTTAACAACTCCTTAAAAACATAAAAAATAAATTAAAAACAAGTGAGTTACAGAATAGTAATGAATTCCGAATACTTTTGACACTCACTGTAGATACAATTTCTTTTTATTTATTTCTTTTTTAACTTTTAAAAATCATAATTTAATTAATAACATGTAAATATAAAAGTTTGTATATATAACAAATTCTTATGAATATATTCCGATAATATTTTTTAAGTGTATCAAATATTCTGCATTTGTTCAAAGCTAATGCTCAATTACTGGAAATTATGTTTCTATGAGCTAGCTAAAATAGATTTCCTTTTACTTCCCATAATTGAGGTTCTAATCGCATAAAATTGTATTTCATAATTAGCTCAATTAATAAAAAAGATTTCTAATATAGCTGTTGCTTAAAATGAAAACTAAACATTTTTTGGATGAAAATCTAATTGGTATTGATTTTCATCAAAAAAATGTTATATTATTATTATAATAATAAATATCGCATTTTTATAAAAATATTTTAAAATAATGATGTTTTATGGAAACTCTAGGATTAGTTTTTATAAACTTATTATCTGTTTTCTGTAATGCAGTTAATCCTTTTAAAATACTGTTAGATCCTGATGTACAATGGTATATTTATTGTACTAAAATATAAAACATATAGTGACATAATGTTGTAAATAAATTGTATATATATGATTGTGAATACTGTCAATATTTTGTATAATCATGTACAATTAGAAATAAGGGGATCATTTTCTTAACTTATTGTTATAGAATCAAAGTCAAATTCAGGCGTAACAATTAAAGAAAAAAATTAGTTGAGATAATGCCACTGTCATTAATTAAGATTTAAAGTCATTGTCTTTCTGTATTTAAATTAAGATTGGTGCCAATGAAAGAAAAGGTTAATTATGTTTAGTTTTTTTTTATTATATATTGTTTTCATTGAAGTGCAGTGAAGTGAGGAAAAATATTTTTGTGAAAGTGAGAATAATTATAAAATAAATAATATTTTACAAATTTCACTAATTTCAATTCCAACATATCATATGTGGTACATGATCTACTGTTCTATTTGTTGAATGTCCAAATCAGTACAGAATCAGGAAAAGATGTTATATTTTTATACATACAATATTTTATTGTTATTTTTTGAGAAAGGGTGATTCCTGGCTGCAGTGATTACTAATTTAGATTATCGACCATGATACAGCGACCACAGCCATGACAAATCTACTAATGCATTGAAGGTGGGACTTGGTCATTTGAACTCAGGAGTCTCAAAAACATGTATTTCACTTTCATAATACTTTCCCTTACTAGATAGGTAAATAGATAGATAACTGTTTTTTATTTCTTTAAGAATATAACAAATATTACAATATATAAAAAACATTTGTAGAACTATGGTCGTTCAGATCGTCAGTCCAGGGCCGATCTGTAAAATTTTACAAATTATATAATAGTCAAACACAAGTCACTCACTGATTATATTAACTTTTAACCGTATTAACTTATAAATAAAACAACAGTAAAAAAAATAACAATATAAGAATTAATATAATAATAAGAAAGTTTTTTTTTATTATAATTAAAGTTATTTAAAAGTCCTATATCTATAAGGCCATGCTATTTTACAAAATATGTATACAGATAACCAGTGAATTACCATTGAGATATTTTATCACATCCTCAACTTTTAGGGAACTCTTTCCAAAACAATTTTTTCTAATTTCAGACAGATTCGGACATGCAGCCAGGTAATGAAATGTATTTTCTGTTTCTCATTTATAGCACAAAGAATACATCACACTACTAATTGAATAAAATCTGTTATAATTCAGATAAAGAAGTTCACATCTAACTTTGAATACCAATTTAACCCAATTAAAGTTTACTTTAGTATCATCAAGGTAATGTGTTCCATAATAATAATTTAAGTATTTATACAGAAACATTCTTTCCGAGACTTAAATCCTTTTTACATATTTTAATCTATTAATTTCTTTTAACGATTCTCTAATGAATTCCCTGTAAGATTAAATCACATTTATTTTTATTTTCGAGCTTAATTTTATTTCAATATTATTTTTTTCCGCTATTTCATCAAGGATATATCAGCAAGGATGATGTTGAGGTACGGAGTACCACTGAGTCATGGTAATTCATGCCTCTTAAACTATCAAAAGTGTAATGACTAAACTATTAACTAAACTGAAACCCATACCCAATCAATCAACTTCCATTCCCTTACTATATATTTCATATATAATCCGGGAAGACAAGATGTGTCGGACCGTTGGTGGGTGACAACCTCCAAGAGAAAAAGAAGGTAAAGCTCGGGAGACTGAGGGGAGCCCTGAATGGAAACTGCTCTTACATCAAAGATTAAACATTTCCGAACTCAAATTTTTCATATTTTTATTATTATCATATGCATTTCATCCATGTTATGCTCCCGCCTGTGTTGCTGTAAGGCAAGAAAGGGAGAACTATATAAATATAGTAAAGTAAAGTAAAAGAAAAAAAAATGATAAGTTTAATTTTTATTTTGAAACTACAAATATTGTTATATAAAATGTTGAAAAAATACTTAAATGTTTCATCATCTAATTTATACCCATAAAAGATCACAAATTATCATACAAATAAATTGTAACAAAAAATTTTCAGATAGTGACTAAGGAGTGGTCACCAGAAGTGGTTTTATTTTTTGTTGTAAGGGAAGAGACTTTTGGTTTTGAAAGGTAAAGTTTAGGTAAGGAGGGGAAACCAGGAAAGGTTTAAGATTTTTACCAACTTAATCGAATATAACAGTCTTCTTTCTAGTAACTCCTAATTATTGGTAATAGTACCCATATAGTTTATTATTGAATTTTAAATAGTAAATTATCCTTTCAATTTGTCCTTAGTGGTAATTTTTCAGAAGGGTAAACCTACTACTTACCACCAATGACCATTTCGAATCTGTTGAAGTTACTGAGAACTTTTACTAGATGGCAGCAAGGTACTCTATCTTGTCCTGTTGAATTGAGAGGGGCAAACATCTTAATACCTTCATTGCAATTACAATTGATATTAATAAAAGTAACAACATGATTACTATGAAAGTTTAATAGGCAGTTACACCCTTAAAAGTATAAATAGAATAATTGATTTTGTTTTTTTTAGTTTATGTAAACTATCACATTTTAGTCCAGAATACCAAAAATAATATTGACTTTTTGACATAACCCATGTTTAGTGTAGAGAACATCCAATAATTTCTTTTTCTGTTCCATATTTCGTTAATATTGATTTCCCTGCTTAAAAATATTTGTTGTAAGTAATATGTAATATGCATTCAACGAATCTGATGCAACAAGACATTCTAAATTTGATTACGTATCTAAACTTAGGTTTTATAAGAATTTCTGAGTTGCATTAAGAGCAAACTATTATCGATGTCTCGGGACACCCTGTACCATTTTCTTGCGAAAAAAATATAATCGTGCTGATTTATTTATAGGTGTATTTTTATTTTCAAAATCATGATGTATTCGAAACTATTCAACACGACAAAAACAGGTAATAACTTTTTTTATGAACTTATAATATTCAAACATGTAACTTAAACATACGTGGACTCAAAAAATCACAATTTGAGACCATTCAAATCAATTTTTAAACTAACTATAACGTTTCTGGAGCAGATGACCTTCTTCCTTACCAGAGATATTCCACGAATGAAGTGCACGTCCTAAAAGGTTCTTCATCTACGTTTACAAAACAATCTTGAAGAGGATAAAGAAGACACATTAAATGATTATCAGAAAAATAAAAGAGAGAACTCCATTTGGATCTGCTGCTCAACTTTGCTGAGCTGCTAGAGTACACAGCATACTGCATCAATCCTGTGACAATTTTCAAAGAAAAAATAGAGGGAGATACTGACTTTTACAACGTAGAAATAAATAGACATTTCGCTCATGGACATATATAAATTCAGCATAGCCTAAATATAGTTGATGCAGGATTCCAAGTGAGTCCCGGATTATGGTCTCTGATATTTTTTGCAACTGTTTTCTTTCCGTTCCATACTTTCAAAAATGATCCAGTATCCACTGGGATGGTCCCACTACTTCCGAACCAAAGTCCCGTGACCGTAAATTTTTTTTCGCTAAACTCCTGGCGAAATTTTTCTAGTAGGTATGGAATACATTTCGTATAAATGCGTTCCTTCTCCTCCTCAATTTTATTTGCCTCGTTCCCGGTCGTTTGTTTCATAAAGTAATAGTAGGATCCACTATCTGTGCTTCCTTTTCTGTGGCACTAAATGCCAAGATATCCACAAATCTAGTTGATTTTTTATATCCTTTTCGACTATCAGCAATAGGTAGTTTATTATATATTTGTTTGTATATAGTCGTTTTATAATTGTGAGCATTTACATTGTTGAATTAGTTAATATAGTTGTAATTTTTAGTGAGGAGAATAATATTGAACGAGCTGATGTTGAACACAAGAAACAAGCACAACAACCCTCTGCAACTAACTCACAAGCGTCGACGGATTATTTGTCAGAGATAATCTAAGACTGGGTTCTTAGGGTCTGGAGTACGTGCGAATCTTATAACTTACATGGATATTCTAACCAGTCAATAGATTTTCTCGGGGAAAATCGGTTTTGATAACCAGCATACCCTTCCGAATTGAAGGCTGTTACTTGACATTCTATTAGCTATCCGATGCGGTATTCGTTTCAATTGATTTCTTTCTTCTGTTTTTTTTTTTGGGAGAGAGGACATTATGTTATTTTCATGGATCATTCAATTTTGCCTCTGGACCTTATAAATTTTAAATTATCAAATGAAATATACTCAGATTTATATATTTTATTCCTTCTGTGTGGTTGAAGCTTTTGACAGCCTATAGTAAAAACATGAAGATGTTTTTGAAATAATGAATCGAAATGGGATCCATTATTTTTTTCTAAGCTTGATTGAGCAGTTAATTTTGTAAAGAATAGCCACACAGTTGTTTAAAATCAATTTTGACTGTTCATTACCAAAATCACTCACGCTATTGTATTCTTAGTAGCTTACAGTGATGTTTTAAGGTTGAATTTTATTTTTCATTAAATATAGACAGTCAGTCATCTTTGCCATACTTAAGAAAAATATGACGATTGAATTGGTATAATTGTAACGAATCTTACAACAATTATTAGCATACACAACCTTCCAATTTCTAAATTTCATCTTCCTTAGACAAGTGTAAATCTTTTTTTTTTTTTTAACTCTACATTAATTGAATCCTATAAAAAAATACAATAACCGAATGTTAAAGAATCTAAGAGAATCATAGTATAAGTAGACATAAGTGAGACATCATCCAGTGGTGGATCTTCCTCAAATTCAGCTGAATTATATTTTTAGTTAGTAGGTCCTCATTCAACTTTTCAGCTTACATCGAGTCATGTCAGTTGTTGTCAGCCATGTTTTGAACAAATTTATTAATGTTTCCATGTAGTTTGTCGTAAAACCGTTTATAAGTCATTCGAATGTTGTTTGTTGTAGTCGGAATGAAAGGTATCGTTTAGAACATATGGTAGCGAGTTCGTTGCCAGTCTTGAAGACGCTCCAAATAATTACACAATGGTTTACTATTTTCAAATAACTATATTAGGAATAACTGTTTATATAGCTGTTTATCGGTTATTAACTAACAATAAATATTTCAAAGGAAAATGTCTAAGACCACTGCTAGTTTCAAAACGCTTTATCTCTGCTATTCCTGAACCGATTTCAATGATTCTCTTGAAGAAATGCAATTTTTTATCGAATAGCAAGTACTTGAAAAGTAAGGTTTTTTTTTTTTTTTTTTTTTTTTTTTTTTTTTTTGGCGATTGAAAAGGCCCATTATTGAAAATAATAAACTAAAAAATCAACGAAAAATTTGTACGTCTTTTTAGCAGGTCCTTATATTGTTAGGCAAGCCCGAAGTCCAACTGGATTTTCAAAAATAAGTGTATACTATAAGTTTATTTCTGATGGGTAATATAGAATGTCTAAGTAGTATTTCCTAGCCTTATAGCTCGATTTTTATATATACAGTGTGTATCATAAATGTCTCGTCATATTGTAAGAGCAGATACTAGACCTCAGGTAGAAACAACAAAGTACATATGACCCATATTCCGAGACCCTCAACGGTTATGAGGAAAATCTAATTTTGAAATTTTTGGTTATCCATAGTTTTTATCAGAAAAACTCAAATTTACTATTTGATGTACATGGACAGGAAAAAAAGTGGTACTAAATGAAAGGAGTGAAAATATTTCTAGAAGGTTAAGAGGTCAAACTCAAAGAAGTAAGTTAATACAATGTCATGCAAAAATTTAATTTCAAGGAGCTATTACTCTACTATCGTAAAGTTTTGAAGTTTCCGGAGTTCAGAAAATGTTTCCA
Organism: Piezodorus guildinii; assembly: GCA_023052935.1. Lineage (NCBI taxonomy): Eukaryota > Metazoa > Arthropoda > Insecta > Hemiptera > Pentatomidae > Piezodorus > Piezodorus guildinii. The sequence goes on along the minus strand of CM041292.1, from coordinate 30,458,074 downwards.
TTTTATTAGCTTAAAAATAATGCAAAAGAAAGCTACCTTCATTGGACAATCAAGACCACACTTTTCTGGTTATGAAACTTGTACTTTCCAATCCTTGCAATCCAAAATCCTCCGAAAGATCCTAAACTCCCCTTACGTTGTCACCAATCAAATAATCCATAATTATCTGAATATTAAATTAGTTGCAGACTTAGCCTGAAGTAGATATTTTTCCTATATCTCCTTTTACTCCAAATTACAAGTCCACCCAAACTCACTTGTTCGCAACCTCTCATCTCCTTCTGTTCCTGATCATCCTCCGAGTTGGCTGAAAAGACGATGGCCTCGAGACCTACTGTTTTAAATGAACTCTGAAGTACTACCACTCGGTAGCTTCTTCTCACGCCTATATCATGCCCATGTGTCAATGATCATATTTACTTGGTGTATTTTTATTATTAATACAGTTGTAAACATCACTATAATAAATTTATAAAATATTCTTAATGGACTTTTTCTCTCTGATTACAAATTTATTTCAATTTGATTGTTAACACAAATCTTTAATAGCTAAAGCTTGAGAAATTCCAACGCTAGAAATGTTATGAACCTGAGATCAGGTAACCCTGAAAGAGCAAGCCTTTGGTAGCACGTCGATAACACAATGCACGGACGGGACTGGAAACAATTAGACGAGGTGGGGTAACTATTTCATTACCAGTGCCATTTGTTGTCGGCTGAGCATTGATCGATCAGCTCTGGGAAAGGTTGTCCTTTCATCGGCGATTAGGGTCCTAATGACCAGATCTGGGAGCACGCAACTCTTGCGTAACATCATTACTATCCTGGATCCTTCGGCCTCTTGTCCTCACTGGGACAATACCGGGATCCGCTACCGCAATGCTGATTCGAGTCGGCGTTCGGAGGAAGGAATAGAGTCAAGGGTTGGCTGCCGATAGTAAATATATCAAGTCGAATCATTTTTAACTGTCGTCAAGGATACAAAATTATAATCTCTCAGAGTGTCTAGATTTACACTTTCATTCTTATATGGACTTAGTATAACTATTGAATTTTCTATCAAAATTGTTTTAATTTGTTAATGTGTTTTATTAAGGGGTCGATATTATATACCACTGATACATATTTTTTTCAGATTATAAGAATATTAATATTGAAATAATTTACCTTTCGAAAGATAAAGATCTAAGAAAAAAGTTTATTCAACATAAAAAGTTGTAAAAAGTAATGCAGATGGATGAAAGGGCTCGTTGGAAGGTAGAGGATGGAATGGAGACTGCGATTGGCAGTGGATTGTAAATATATCGAGTCGAGACATTAGTTACGGTCAAGGAGACACAATTGGGACGTTGATTTCCAAAAGGTACTCTATCCAACATGTGGAATTTTATAGGAAGCGCCAAAATCTCTTTTTAATATATTATTAAACCAACTTCTTTCATTCTTTTGCGCATTCGAATCTAAAATTTTGGTTTATTATTTTCAATAATGAACCTTTTTAATAGACCAAAAAAAAAAAAAAATTTACTCCCTCTCCTCTCAAAATTTGAGGGCTTACGTTTCAAGATACGTAGAATCCGAATTACGAAACCATAAAATATCCGTTTGTCAGCCGTAGGCCGTGCGCGGATTCCTCTGAAACTTACTGGACCATTTTTTTTTTTTTAAATATGCCATAAAATACTTGGGCATGCAACGATGATCCTAACAGCTGTTTATTATCAGCTGGTTATTTTTAAAACGGCGGAAGATTGAAAGGGATTTACTTCAATAATTCAGTTATTTTTAAAGATATTCAAAAAACGCATCAGTGTTTTTTTTTTTCTAATAAGAAACAATTTATAATAAACAGAAATACAAAATGTTGATCAATATATTCTAGTCACAAATTATAATAGATATAATTTCACAAAAACTCGGATATTATTGAAGTAGAGAAATATCGAAAATATTTTGAGATCAAGACACAGCGAAGAACAAAGAGAAAAAAAATGTATATGGTCAAGACACAACTTATAAGTGATGTTATAACCCCTGATAACCTGAAAAAATAAAAATAAAATAAAAAAGCTTTTTCCAAGTGAACCGCTTTTTTTGAGGATCTGTGTATCTTAATAACTACTGAGTTATAGGCGTCAAATTTTGAGAAGAGAGTGTAATTTTTTTGGTTGATAACAAAAATTCATAAACCTAAAGGTTTTTTTTTCTTAAGATTTTTATTTTTCAATATTTTTTACAAACGGCCACATGCCTCAAACTTTATACATGTAACCAAAAGGTTACAGAATTTATAACAAAGGCAAAGGCCTCAAAAAATGAAAAGATGTAAGTAAACAGGAAGGAGAAAGATATAACTAACAATGAGAAGATATAGATTAAATGATGTGTAGGTAATTAATTACTACTCTTATAGTGACTTAGGGATTACAATTTTTCGGTGTTGTGCCCCACTTTCGTTGCCTCCCCAGCTATGACCACTTGCACTCCCCGCATGACCTTCTCCAATCGACTATCTGGATCTAGATCCTCTAGCGATCCCCTCAGATGGTGCGGCCCTTTAACCCCGACCAGATCAGTTAAAGGAGTTACGGCCGCCGCACTTTCTCCTCAGAGTCAATACACACCGCCGCCACGTACGCGATTGTCAACGTCCTGCTAGCGCTAAACGACAGGAACGCAATCATTTAATAGATTTTTAACAAGCCGAACTTAACCACTCAATTTTTTCCCCTCTGCATTTATAGATTACGTAGCAAACGTAATATGTGTGATGTAAAGTTAAGCATTAGGCTTTTAAATTACAGGGTTTACGAAAATGAAATAATACTTCGTAAAATGATGAAACCTCTGTCATGTAGAGGGAGGGTTTTATGAATTTTTGCTTTTACTATAAACTTTAACAAATTAAATAATTATAACTAAATGAATGATACATATTTTAAATCCTTCTGTTTTTACCTATTTACGTAATTTTTCCAAAGAAATGATTAATATATTTATTTAATGGGGATGAATCATTTTATACGTCATACTTTTCCTCCGCAACACTTACTCCTCACTATCACCTACGAAACGGTCTTTTAAAAATAAATTCTTGTCGTTTCATTCTAGTATGAGGATCCCAAATCAGAACCTTGTCTAGATAGAATCTTAAGTACTGGATCTGTTCGACATGAGTGAATAAAATATTACTGCATAATTCAGTTGGAAAGCTAGTCTTAGGTTTTCGACGAATAGTAAATGTAATTTCATGAGATTTCTGAGGATTGATTTAAATTATACATTTTAGATTTCATTTATCAATTTATATGATATGTGAGTGAAGGACTTGGGATGCAAAGGTTGAGTAAATATTCACGGATAACACACATGTGTGTTATTTTTGAAGAAAGAGAAAAAATGAAAAAAAAAAAATTATGATCAAGACGCCAAGATGAACAAATAAAGAAGTTTATTTATATCGTCAAGTTATAACTTTTAAAATTTGCGATTCCTCTAAAACTCGGATATTTGTAAAGGTAGAGAAAAAATCAGAAGTGTTCTGTAATCAGGTATTTTTCTTATAATTATTTGCAAGAGAAGAAAATAAAATAATAATGAAGTCGAGTATAAATGCTTTAAGTTTATTATTTTTAATAATGTACCATTGTAATCGACCAAAAAAAAAAGGAAAAAATCTGTCTGTATTAATTTTTCTCGGTGTGCTATTAGATAATTGAACCCCTTCCAAACAAAAAAATATATATATATATCTTTGAAAGCTGTTTTTATGTAGCAGAGATATTGCGTTTTGAACCTATCAGTTGTGATTGGGCATTTTCCTTGAATATAAATCCATAGTGTTGCTGATTTGATTAATTTATGACTAACTATAACTATAAACATAAAGTTTCATTCCCTAATATAATTATTTGAAACTAATTAACTATTGTGTAATAATTTTTATGTTTTTTCTTGTTATAAAAAAAAAAACCCTCAAATGTTTTCTATTTGCGGTTTGTTAGTCACTATTAAATAGGATGATTACATATTTTCCATGCATCGGCCGTTGTGGAAGTTGTTACGATAAAGTTACAAGGGTAAATCAAAATAAGGTTTTAACTTTACTAAACTACGCACACTGGTGATTAACACTTGAGGATCTGAAAAGAATTGAGGCGGACATTCCTCCTCCACTTGTACTTCTACTAACCATTTCTATGATCTGAACCATTTAATGTTGACCTATTGTTTTGCATGAGAACTCGATCTATCACATCCAAAGCTCTTACGATACAACGTTGGCTTCATTCGATAACTTACTTCCGATAACCCAATAAATGTGCGTTGTATTATAGATAACAACGGAAGAGGCTTGTCTGGTCTACAAGTTACCTCTCGGTTTCCCCTTTCAGTGCGAAATTATTGGTTACAGGAAAGCGGAAATGTCAAAATAATTTGTAGATAACAATGGAGAGTTTAGTTTCAAGAGAAGGGTGTTTCTAAATACGTCTATGATTATAAATGTTGATCCTCAGAAGTCGGAATAAGAACAATTATACATCATGCAATAATTTATTTCAACTAGTATTAATTTAAGATTTATAATAAAGTTGGCATAATGAAGAAACAATGCCATGTAAATCAGTAAAACTTGCTGACTATTCCCATTCTAGATAGACATTCGAGATTTTAGCCATGAATTGCGGATTATACTTCTCTGGATGCCAAAACAAAGGTAGGGGTGGAGGTTCAATAATATCAATATGAGACTATTCAGGTACCTCTAAAAATACCGGAGTAATTGTATCTAATAAAAAAAACAGTCGTCTGCCGTCCGCGGCTTTTCTCCAAAATAACGACCAATTTTATGTATTATTATTTTTTTTTTTCGAAATCCGACAATGATTCTAGCTCCTCGACGTTAACATCAGCCGATTAGATTCAAAATGGCTACCGATAAAAATGCTTTAATTCTATTGGGTTGTTTCACATGAAATGTCCGTTTTTATAGTTTCTGAATTACATAAAGGATTCTGCAGGTCTCTGTTGTTTTCTTCTGAATGTTTACATATTTAAAGTAAACAGTTACTAATAATACCTTTGTATTATAAACATTAGCTTCCCAATAAATTACCCACTTTTTAGTATACCTCCAAATATGAACATGGAAACACGCGATTTTCGAGTAATATTTTTGTACGAGTTTAAACTCGGCCATTCAGAAACTGAGGCTGCTAGAAATATTTGCAAGGCGTTTGGGGAAGGAAGGGTTGATGAACGGACCTTTGGTTTGCTAAGTTTTCAGCTGGGGGCACCGACTTGGAAACCTTGCCCCGAGGAAGACCTCCGTACGTAATAGACAACGATGTCCTCAAACATACAATTGAAGGAAACCCCCACCAAACAGTTAAAGGACTCTCTGCACAACTAAATGCAAGTGCATCTACCGTTTCCAGACATTTAAAGTGTATTGGGAAAGTAAAAAAGCTCGATACATGGGTACCTCATGATCTCACTGAGCGGCAGCAAGACCCCATGTTTCAAAACATACCGTGCAGAAATTGAAAGAACTGGGCTAGGAAGTTCTTCCGTACCCACCATATGCTCCCGACTTGTCTCCAACAGATTACCACATGTTCAGGAATTTAGACAACTTCTTCAAAGGAAAACTTTTTGAAAAAGATGATCAAGTGAAAAGTGCTTTTTCAGATTTTGTTTCACTTCAAAGCTCAGAGTTTTTCAGTTCGGAGATAAAAGTTGGTGTCACGTTGGGAAAAATGTGTAGAAAAAGAAGGTAAATACTTCAAATAAAATTATCTTGTTTTCATATCGTATTTTTAATAAAAACCCTTTACCTTGAAAACGGACGTTTCATGTGACACAATCCAGTATTATACAGTTTTCTATTCACGATGCCGCAATGAATTATAAAATACAAATACGTTTACCTATACATTCGCCCATAACTCAGTTATTTTAAAAAATAGAGACGAAATTGGATAGGATTAGAATTAGTATAGTATAGTAACACCTTTAATTGATACTTCGCAGGAAATTCGAAGAAATTTTAATGCTGCTAATAGGTGCTACTTCAGTCTAAAGAAGCAGTTTGGTGGCAAATTTATCTCGAAGAAAACAAAAATAATCACAGAATTTTAGTTCGACCTGTGTTGTTATATGGTTCAGAGGCTTGGGAAATAACAAAAGCTGATGATAAAAGGCTTTAGATATTTGAGAGGACGATCCTGCGAAAGATCTATAGGCCAGTAACAGTAGGTGAAACATGGAGAAGACGCAGTAATTTAAAACTTTACAACTTCCTCAATAGCCCAGATGTTGTCAAGGTTGGGAGACTCAGATGGGCAGGCCATGTAGCTAGAATGGAGGATAAGTCGATCCCCAAGAAAATCGTCTCCGAAGGAATTAGAAATGTAGAGAGGCCACAGAAGATGCTAGGACTTTACTCGGCGTTAGGGACTGGAGAAATGCTGCGCAAGATAAAGCCAACTGGCGGAGGCTACTGGAGGCGGCCCAGACCCGGTGACTAGTTGTAGCGCCAGATGATGATGATAGTATCACCTTGATATACGCCCATAACACGGTTATTGTTGTTGGTAGAGAAAACTATGTATCCAGTTATTTAAAACAAAAAATGGATCATTGAAGGCGGTACAGAATTAGCAGAGATATAGTTTTGAAATTAGCAGTGGACAGTGATGAAAGGCCATTTTCCTTAAAATTATTGTTTTTTATATCACGTTGGATTGCCTATGAACGTGTAGGGTTAGGGGTATTGGAAAAGGTGCTCAACCGCTTGGTTATTAGCACCGAATATATTTATATTAACAGTTTTTTTTTTTTTTTTTTGTACCAAGTTTAAAATAATAAAACACACATTTATTTATTTATGTATTGTTAAAAAAATAATTTATTCCAATTTTTATTATTTTTTATTTTTTTATATATTTTTTTCTTTCCTTTCATTTGATATTAATTTTTTATTGTTATTTTTTAAATTTATTTTATTTTCCTTTTAGTTAGTATGAATGTGTATTTGTGTCTTTTAAGATAAATATAATCCGATTAAGGAATAAAAAAATCATCTTCACTCTGTTATAAATGCCAATTTTTCTTGATTCTTGTTGCTAATTCGTTAGAAAATTGAATACCGTTAAAAAAAAAAATTAATAATCGTTACGAAACGGCAAAGATTTGGCGTTTTAAAATCAACAAATGTGATTGCCTATTTTATTTTTATTAACTTATCACTATAAACATAAGTTAATTGTCAATAAACAGCTATATAAAATTGTATACCCTAATATAATTATTTGGAAATAAGAAATCATTGTTAAACGAGTATTATAACAAAAAACATTAATTAAGAATATTTTTTTAACTATAGACAATACATAAGAATAGATAAAACAATGCCTGACAGAGCAACGACCATAATATATAACTGACGGCGGATAACAAGGCTGATTCGATTCGGATTCGGCCGGCAATCACTACTAACCTACTGACACAGAAGCTCAATACATTTTTTTACAGTATCCTATAAAATCTTTTTTCAGTCGTTTTTCCCGAAATAATACATAATGTACCGGTAATCATGTTAGCAGCAAAGGGTTTTCTATCCGTTTCAGGACCAACTAGAAAAACTCGATCAGAGAGTTTTCTTTCAATGTCTGATATTTATAAAACATTTATTTAAATCGAACCAGTTTCGGAAAAGATATACAGAACTATCTTGTGTTTATTTAATATGACAAATTAGTTTTTATTATTTTATAAGAGAAACCATTAATTTTTAGCAAGCGTGCAATCTGAATGTGATGTCATCTACGTCTAAAAAAATCACTGTTGTATTTCCCATTAGTATTTATAAGACTATAATACTACTTATGAATCATTTTAACAATAAATTTTCTTTAATGAAGTTACAAGATTAAAGAAAATTAAATTTGTCCAAAAAAAAAAAAAAAAATGTTATTTATTGTATTTTTAAACTTTTACAAATGAACGTTCTAGATGATGGAAAAACTGATATCAAAATCCGCCGTGTTATTTTAAAGGAGAGTTGCGAGAACCCAGAATCGCCAAATTATTTTATATTTATAGACAAGAGACCTTCATAAGCTCAAGGGTTTATTAATGACTTTCGATCAACGAGTAAAACTTCTTTTTGTTGCGCATCAACTGTTCTAAAATCTTGCGCTTTCCAACCGTATATTATACGTGTATATTACTAATCGTGAAAACCATTTAATCGTTTGATTACAAATATTTTTATTTTCCTAAGTAAAGAAAAACTTAAAGGTAATATATTGTAATTATAGGTGGAATAGTCAGGAATCAGTCATTTTTTGACAAGTTTTTAATTTTTCCAACGTTGTAATATATTGTACTTATCTACCTCCAGGAAAAAAAGCTCTAAATGGTAAAAAAAAACGTATCAAAATCCGTGGCGTGGGTTAAATGGAGATAACGTTAACCAGGTTCGCAAAATAACTTTCTATATCAAGACGACACATACAAATCAATTATTAATAAAAAATCACACGAATGTATTCGCGATAACCTTGAAAAGACGATGGCTTCGGGATCTATTAATTTAAATAGAACATTAAAGTGCTACTAATGGGAAATTTCCTTGAACGAATTTTATGAAGTCTATATACAATCTTAACTTTTCAAATTTACTTATTAATAAATATTTTTTAATCTTATTTAACTAGACATGAAATATGGCGAGGGAAACGATCGTGAATTTTTTTTATTTCCATCTTTCGATGGAAATACACGTTTTAGATTCTCCTGAGTCTAAATGACAATGTCCCCAAAAAAGGTGTGTGTGTGTGTGTGTGTGTGTGTCTGCGTATATCCGTGTGTGGTAAGTTTAGTGCAAAAACGAAAACTCTCATAAAATTTCATATTTAATACCCCGTATATCCGTATACATTAAACGCTCGAGGTATTACATCAACTTTTTCATCAAAATCGTCTAAACAGAAGAGCCTCTTTTTAGAATGCATTGTGAACCATTTTACGATTTTCTCAAAAACGGTTCTAAATATTTTGATAAAACACGCAATATTGATGTAAAATTTAATTGACTTTAATATCGTGTAGGTTTCATTCTGATTGAAATGTCTGACAATGCATAAATGCCGATTTTTTAAATTTTCTTTCTCTAAACTACCTTTAATTTTGTAGATTTAAAAATATTAGGCACATCATCTTATTAACATTGACAAATAACGGTTAATTATGCAAGTTAAGCGAATTTGATAAACAACTTTTCTTTTCTTTTTTTTTTTAAATATTTTATTAATATTTACAACTGTACATACAATATATACGACAAGTAAATGGGCTAATTGACACTTATGGGCGTGATAATGTCTTGTGAAGAAACTACCCAGTAGTAGCACTTCAAAGTCAATTTAATTAAAGTAGGTCTCGAGGCCATCGTCTTTTCAATCGCCTCGGAGGGTTGTCAGGAATAGATGGGAATGATAAGTTGCGTACAAGAGGATTCGTGTGGGTTGGGAGTTTGGAATGAAAAGAGGCGTATCTGTTTCGGGCTAGTTCTGCGACAAATGGGATATTTAGGTCATTATGGATGATTTTATTCGTAACGAAATAAGGAGCATTTAGGATTTTGCGAAGGATTTTGGATTGTAAGGATTGAATACGAGAGGAATTAGATGGTTTAGTAGAGCCCCAAAGCTCAATTCCATATGTCCAGATGGGTCTGATGATAGTAACATAAATGAGCTTTTTGTAATAAATTGGAAGTTTTGAACGTTTGTCTAGTAAGTGTTGTAGTAATCGGTATCTACGGGCAGTTTCTTGTCGTTTAAGTCGCGTATGGGTGATAAACAACTAAAGGAGAAAAGTGCAAAATTATTTTTTTTATGCGATTTTTGTGTTATTAAACAAAAAATATACTGATGTATAATATACCGTTGGATATCTAAATTTAATTGTTCTTAGTAATTAAAGTTTCCAGTGAGTTGACATAAATCAATAACGTATAATTGTTTAATTGAGTTATTATTAAGTAATTATAGTATTTTTATATTTTTTAAAATCTTTATTATATTTAAAAATAATTATTCACGATTTCTTGATTAAAAAAAATAATATTTTTTTTTCGGACTTTAAAAATAACTGAGTTATTAAATTAAATCACTTTTTAAAAATAATCACCGCCATTTTAATACTAATACGCTAATGTCAAAGTCTACAAGATGCCCTGGTATTTTTTAGCTTAATAAAAAAATAAAATTGTCCATTAGTTTCGGTGAAAAGCCGCGGACGTCGTACGGCGTATAGTGGACGGGGAACAAACAGATTTTTAAAATTTGTGTTTCTGGTTCTAAATCTCGAAAGGTAAGTCCTCAAATCTTAAGAGGTGTTAATTTGTTTGGTCAATTAAAAAGGTTCATTATTGAAAATAATAAACCAAAATATTTATATATAACACATACACGATGTGTAAACTATACGAGTGTCATGGACATTTAAGCTATACTTCATGACTAATCAAGTCAGCATGGAACACACGCAAATCCTCGTTTATTTTCCACGCACCTTTTAAATATGTATTCATTATTATTTATTCTCGACTGAATATAAAGTAAATTGGCTATAGAAAGTCATTAATATAGCCAACCGGTCCCAAAGCTGATTGAAAGAAGATTGTAAGATGTCTCTCCGATCTAAATAAAAACAACTCATTAAACGCTCCGGACTATAAATAATAATTATTAGGTCAAGTTGGGACTTTCTCTTGTCGAACATTTTAGTTGCCGTTTATTAAGAAGCATAAAAATAAAAAATCGCTTTCTATATCGGGATTGGACAGGCTCATCTGCATGGCTATGGTAGAGCAGGTCCGCTGGAGTTTCCAGCTGTTCCAGAATATCGGCTTCTTTTTCAAATCAATTAGAAATTTTTTGGAAAGCTTTATAACAAAACTATATACAAAAAACAAACAGATATATTCTATTGAACAAGAAGCAAATCTTCCTCACACGAGGGTCACCTGAGGTGTATTGGCTAATATAGAAGCTTTCTATACCCAATATCGTGGGTTCAACCTAGGCAGATCACTCTAGAATTACTAAAAGAAAGCAAAAAATCCTTGGTTAAGCCGTCCTTCAGATGAAACGTAAAGTGATGTTCTCGATGTACTCGTTAAAGGTCCCTATCCCAGTTAAACCTGGGTTGGAAAAATGTAGGACTTCGTCCAATTAACCACATTAGCATAATCTGATTTTTAATGAATAACCAAACAAACAATCTTTTTTTACTCAATGACAATTAAGGCTGTTTATTCCCCACATACAATATAAATAGGAATACAAAATTAAATTTAATGTAAAATGCAAAATGCAAGCACTTATGGATATCAAGGCCGGACTCCAGTAGATCACAGCATCTCTCTTGCTCCACTATTATTGAATACCATTATAAAATTATTAAAAGTACTAGATATTACTTCATTACCTAGATATCAGATCTAATATTTTGCAATTGATGCCTGAAAAACGAGACTACTTGCCATCAAAATTTAGACGGATAGACGACAAAGCAAATCGTGATGGAGTTTGAAAACTTATCTGTTGGTTATAGCCTAATAGAGTTTCCCTTAAATAACAACCGACTATGAGCTATATTCGAATGTCGCTAGACCATAAAATATGTAGTTAAATTTTTATTTTTTAAAATTTGTTTATTGGAATTTACAACTGTAAATTGGAATACAACAAGTAAATTTGAGACAATATATAAAGGCATGAAACACATTTAGAGAAGCTTCAAAGTGGATGCACTCTAAAAATATTTTTAACTAGAAGGTCTCGGTGCCATCTCCTTTTCAGACGCCTCGAAGGATTTTCGGGAACTGAAGAGGAAGAAAGGATTGAAACTAGAGGATTAGGGTGGGAATGGAGTCTGTCATGAAAGGAATGGTATCTAGATCGGGCCAAAATCAGCAACATACAGAATAATAAGGTCTTTGTGGATCAGTTTACCAGTTACAAAACAAGGAGCATTGAGGATTTTACGAAGGATTTTGAATTGTAGGGATTGGATACGGGAAGAATTTGATGGTTTAGTAGAATCCCAAAGCTCTACTCCGTAAGTCCATATAGGTCGTATTATAGTCATGTAGATGAGCCTTTTGTAGTTAAGTGGAAGACATTTGTCTAGTAAGTGTTGAAGTAGTCAAAAACGTCGTACAGTTTCTCGTCGTTTCAGTCTTGTATGAGGGTTCCAAGTAAGGCGTTTGTCAAGGTGTAGTCCTAGATATCGGATCTGTTCAACTGGGACAAGACGAGTATTATTGAAGGAGACAGTAGGGCAGGGTGTCATTGGTTTACGACGAAGGGTAATTTGGTTAGTTAACAATTTTAAAACCATAATAAGCTATACTCGTACTCGCAGAAAGCTTTTACACTCAGTGGGTTTGTTACATGAGAAATGATGTTTAAAGCTGCCAATGAATTATGCGTAGACTTGTTCATGGTAAGCATCATAGTGCGTTAAAAAAACAACTTCTAAACCTCTGAGAAATCGACTGTATAAAATTGGCTCTATAGAAAAATTGTTTAGTTTGTCCGGAAGTATATTAACTTTAGTTATGGTAAATAGTTTTTAGATGAATACAAATTTTGCAGTTTTATAGAGGAAGGTTGGAGTTTTTTTTGCCAATAAAGAAGAGTATAGATAAAAAAATAATAGTTTTATTTAGAATATTCATTAATGAGATATTTTCTTTTTTCAGTAAACCTGGCATTGGTTTGAGAAACGGGCCCTCAGTTTTTAAAGCTCAAAGAATCTGACAAGATAGCCTTACACAGTAGATGGCGGAGCTACTAGAGGTGTAGGATTGAACATGAGATGCTTGCGATTCGTAGACCGTAGAACGCTATGACTAATGTTGCCATTTTGACAGGGCTGTCATTGCTCAGTCAAGTTAACGCTCTGTTTGGTCTAGTGTGAGCTCACCCTGTCCTCTCCACGTTATCTAACCTTAGGGTTGAGGATTAGCCGCTGTCGGGATTATGCATTTTCTATGCTCTTCGGGACACATTATGGTTTGTCAATTGTAAAGTAAGCATCTAAGCATCAAAGCAGAAATAATTTTATGCATCAACTAACTGTCGAATTCGCAGCTGTCAATTATTGCTCCTCAAAACCAGTACATCTTATAACATCAGATGAGATGACATCAATTTTCCATTTTCCGAGCTTTTTTTATTGCATCATACTGTTTTGGCACATCTGACGACCGCTAAAATACAGTAGTAGATTGTTATTGGAGTGTAAGATTATAAATATTCTAAAAATTAGGTTAATATGCAAGTCACAAGAGCAATAATTACAGATCATAGTACCTGTGAAACCACAGGAAGTGAATCACTATCCACCCTATGAGCCACACATCGACTATGGTATTATAAAGAACATAGGTCAATAAAGTAGGTAGCTATAAGAATTGGTTCTCAAAGGAATGAGTTGGATGAAAACCTAGCATTTGAGCTTTATAGTCTAAGATCCGAACTTGAAACGTCTGTACCGAGCTGTATCGCTAACACTTTTCGTCATGATGAACTAAAACTACCACTACAATAAACTCTAAGTCGGTAAGGCAGAGATTTTTAAACATAATGGATATTTCATTAAATTTCACCTGTGAGAAGTAGGAGTCAGTCAACTAGTTAGTTGTAATAGTAGAAGATCCGAACTTAAAACGATCTGCACCGAGCTGATAATAGAATGAAACTTATTTTATAACAAATTTAGTATATTAGAAAATGTGATAAGAATGGGTTGCCTGAAAAAATCCTGGACAGATTATTTATAAATATTTTTATAAAAAAATTAATTAAATGTTGCAACATCATGATAATAAGAAAACTTTTACCAATCAAAATTGGTTTAGTTTATTTGTTTGTTATTTTAAATTGAAGCACAGATAACGGAACATTTAATATTTTAAGTATTTTATTGTTTCTTACTGTTTGTTATTGTACTTATTGAATTGCCTCAAATGAACTTTACCACACACGGGCTTGCCTTAATGAAATAGAGACTACTTTTTGCAAAGTGAAAATTTTGTGATTTTATTTAATAAAAAAAGTTAAAAAAAAACTTATTGGATTCTTTCGTTGTAGAATCTAGAATCATTTATTTGCTATATTTATAAAATTTTTATTATTATTAACGGAACGAAATGTTTTAGTTTGATAATTTGGAAAGAAATTGAATGTGTAACAAGTACGTTTTAAAATTAATTGCATTTCTGAATCACGGTTTCAAAGTAATTGTTCTTTAGTTGAAATAGGAGGCTAAATCTGGATAAAACTAATAGTTAAAAATAAAAATTATTCAGAGTATCATCAACAGATATAAAGTATTGCGGATGCTGAGGGCTTTAAATTTATTATTAAATAATTAATTTATTAATTGAGTAAATATTAATAAGCCTTTGTCGGCAAAGCATCAAAAGATGTTTACCTCCATGGGGCCCCCCAGCAATACGTTCCTCGGGAAACTTCCTAGACACCAGAAAGAAGGACCCCCGGCTTGGGGAACTTCCCAGATCAGCCCTGCCTGAGGTGACGACGATGAGGAGAAGATTCGAAAAGGTCAGTCAAGTTATATCTTCAAAAAGAGGTCAGTCTTATTCCAGCCACAAGAGTGGAAGTCCAACATTAAGAGAGTCGGGGTCCATCTACAAGACGAGGAGATAGGCGTCGTTCTGAAAGCAGCTGGAAGATGAAGCCTAGAAGGAGCGCCTGAGAAAATTTCCACCTTCGCCAGCCGACTAAGTGTTTAAAAGGTACCTTGTTATTTTTGCCGACTAAGTGTTATTTTTGTTATTATGCCGACTAAGTGTCTCAAAGGTACCTTGTTATTTTTAACATTGTATGGCAAGGTTAATTGTAATATGATCCTCAGTATTCTCAATCATAGGTCTGGAAATTGTGTAAATAGAGTTTAAGTTTAAAATCTATGTAATAGTTATATTTAATAATAATTGCTCTAATTTAAATCTGTTGGTAATTTAATGTTCTCCTGTTTGCCACCTACTGGGATTGGTAAACACGAAACCTTTGGAAATGAAATCCAATGGTTTTATTAAATATTAGTCTATACATACATTAAGTATGTCAAATAAGCTAGTTTTTGAAGCTATCGCTGCCTTAAAAAAGCAGCCGGTCAAAAACATAGTAGCATAATCTACAACAAACTCTAGTTTTATTCGCTTTATATTAATCTCCATTACCCTATACAACTTCGTATAAAATGTAATATTCTGAAATTTTTAACTTTTAATATTATATATCTATATTACTATTTTTCTGTACAAAATATAAAAATACCTGAAGAATCTCTTTTCTCCATTAGTTGGTATTCAAACTCGTTCAAATTGTACACTTAACCGACATTTATCAATGCTAACCAAATGAAATGGTTAATTTTTTAAATTTTGAATTAGGCTGTTTTTTAATTAGCATTAAACCTATTTGATATTAAATTTTACATAAATATAGCGAGTTGAATTTAAACATTTAAAGCCGTTTATGAGAAAATCGTAAAAATGTGTAAAATGGTGCATATGGTAAAGTGCTCTTCTGGTTTGCCGATCATGTTAAAAAATATTAAATTAAGTTTTATACAACTTACACTCCTTTTTGAGCTAGACATACCACATACTCACGAATTTTTTTTTTTCCGGGAATTGGTCACTTGGATTCAAGGGACCCTAAAAAGTATATTTCCAGTGAAAACTTTAATTTACACGATTGCAATAAAAAGTAAACGTAATACATTTAACAATAAGTCATACATACCAGCCAACACGTTTAATAATTACATACTTCTGATAAGTTATAAAACTAAATATTTGTTATAATTATTTGGAAAAGCTCTACTATTATTTGTATATTAAAACCGCAAGATTATAGACCAAAAGTGTGGATTATGCTGTTAATTCGACTATTACCGAGACAGCCGCCTGTGTGGGATTGGCCAAGGACTATTGAATGAGCGATATAATATCATTTTCCAGGATTCTTGAAACAGTTTTTTTTTTTCAAAGTGACAGGTGAGGCCTATTATCTTGAACAAAGGGACACAGAGCTGGAGGTAACCGGCCCAAAGTTACAGACAGCTTCCCCGCCTGTCAGCATTGACGCGTTATAAAGTAGTTCGGGGCTCATTGTGTAATTCAACTCATTGGGTTATAGACAATATTATGTTGCGTTTGTTATTTTCGAGTTAATTAAAAAAAAAAATAATTGACTCATGAGGTCATCATGTATGTAGGTTGTTAAGAAGTATTTACAACAAGTTTATATAATTGATACTCGAATAACTCCAAAACTTCAAATTTCCTGAAAATTATAAGTACTCATTTGAAGCATAATTAAATGTCTAACCACATGAAAGCAAAATCGTATTAATTTAACATGTATTAACAAAGACTAAGGTATTAATAATAAATATATTGAGTTTCATATCATCCTCGGGCAGCCGGTACCAATGTGTGACTTGTGTAGTGTGCCTATCTCAATTAAACATATAATTGAGAACTGCCCAAAATTCCATGTACTGAAGGATAAACTTAATCTGGCAAGATCGCTGATTAAGAGCTTGAAGGACTCTAGTGAAACAGTTGGTTCACTAATTAGGTTCGTCAAAGAATGTTCTCAGCTCCCGGAACTATAAGAAAAAAAAAAATAAAAAATTGGAATAAATTCACTAATTTAGAATGTGTCAAAAAATAAATAAATAAACAACAAAAAATATAGAAGGAAAAATAAATAAATGAAAAGAGTAAAAAAATCTTTTACTACAAATTTATTCGGTGCTAATAACCAAGAGGTTGAAGCACCTATTCCAATACCCTACCCCTAACCCTAACAATATACGATTGTTTACAACGATGTGATCATGTATTACTTCAAATCTATACTAATATTATAAAGCTGAAGAGTTTGTTTGTTTGAACGCGCTAATCTCAGAAACTACTGGTTCGAATTAAAAAAATTCTTTTTGTGTTGGATAGTCCATTTATCGAGGAAGACTATAGGCTATATAACATCACGCTGCGACCAATAGGAGTGAAGAACCAGAGGAAAATCTAGGGAAAAACGGGGAAAATTTGGGAGAAAAAAAAACCTCGCATCCCAATGATTCCAAATGATTTACCTTTTATTTTTAAATAATTCCATTTCCCGTTAACTTATCTTTTTCCATAACAATTAATCACAGATGTAAACAATTAAACACGTAGGAATCGATTTACGTCAAGATCGGGTTGCGGTATGTAATCAGTATGTTTTTCTGATACAAGAAAATAAAACTAAAAATGTCATTTACGCGGAAGTACTTTAAAATATATTCTTTTAAGTACTTCTTAATAGCGATCATAAAAACAGAAATTGACGCAGACGAAGTCGCTTTAAAATATGCCATAGAAAAGGTGACGTGTACCGAGAAAGGTTTAAATCTGGGTGATAAAATTCCGGGTCTGGGAAACGCCGAAGATTTGGTACTGCTAGGGAAAAATACGGAAACTATACAACTAAATACAAGTGCGTTAATAAAAACCGGTAAAGAAATAGAACTCGAAATAAATACCGATAAGACAAAATATATGATTAGTAGCAGAGACGGTGACGATATTGGTGATATTAATATATCAAGGCATACTTATAAACACGTAGAGAAATTTAAGAATTTAGGTTCAATGATAACGAGAAAAAATAAATCCAGGAGGAAATAAAGTCCTGGTTAAAGGCAGGAAATGCGTGTTATAATTCAGTTCCGAAATTACTTAGCTTCTGTCTAAAAACTTAAAGGTTAGAATTTATAAAACTATTATTCTTTTGACGGTGAAACGTGGCCGCTTACTTTGAAGGACGACAACGGCTAAAGGTTTTAGAAAACAAGGTACTACAGGTAAAATATTTGGTCCGAAGAGAGATGAGGCTACTGGGGAGTATAGAAGGTCACACAACGCGGAAATATTTATATCAATCTATATTGTTAAGTCATGTTTTATTTCAAGAGTCATTTTTAACTTTAATCGTTATAACCTTGAAGCATATACATTTATAAATTTAAAAAAAATATTATTTCTTTTGATTTATTTTAGTATAATAATCAGAACTATTATTTTAAGCATATTTAGGACTTTCATTAGCTGTATGTCTATATTTATAAAAGAAAGTACACCTCAATTTTCTGGTATCTAAAAAATTACTATGGTTGTGAGGCTAAAATTTTTCCTGAAGGTTCGTCTTACCGCCCAGATGTGCAATAAGGCAGGATTTGAAAATCTTCGCCTAAAAAGTGGTTGAACAACCGAAACGTAAAATTGTCTTAATCTGATATGTATCAGCAAAGGTAAAAAGATTTTATAACAAATATATTTAAGCATATTACTGTTGTTACCTATTCGTTTAAAGTCACTTTTATACTACTGTGGATAATCGTATGATGACTAATTTTTTAAGTCCAAGTTTAGTAAGGGTAGAGATCTTTAACGAGTTCATGAAATCGCAAAGGCTTGGAACCACTATTTTACGTCCCTTTGGAAGGAGGGCATAACTAAGATTGTTTTTTACTCCCATTAAAAAATCTTAAGGGCACCTGGCTGGTCACTACATAAAGGTGACCGACCCTTTTAAGCATATTGCGTTTCATATCTGTTTCGAGTGTAGGTTCCTATGAAAATATACCCAATTGTTATTTATTTTTTAGAAATTATTTCAATTGTCTAAAAAATTATTAATTTCAAGAACATAATTTCTGAATTCTAAAAAAATGGGAGTGATTCAGGTGTAAGGTTTCACCGACGAATATCATTAATTCATATTTAGGCTGTCAACAGTTTGTGACGATTATTTTTACATATTAAGTGATTATGGGTATAACCACTTCTACTGGTTTGCTATTGTAAATTTGACTGGAAGAAGTCAAGATCGGGCTTTAAATGATAACAAAGAGTAGCTGATAGTTGATATTTATTATAGCCAATCTTACCATAAACGCAGATAAATTAATACGAAATGCAATATGCGTGTCACAGCTATTTAAAGTATAAAACTAAAACTTCTTACACTTCCACATCGATTGTATAACAGATCATAATTACATTTACAAAACAATCGACTAATTATCTATCGACGGGAGGTTACACACATTTTAATAAAATGAAAAAAAATAAGATAGGATGTGTAATAACAAATAGAAATATAGAATGATGCAATAAATATAGAATAATACTTTTGGCGAAAACTCGAATTCAAAAATGTTTACGATCGCAATAATTTCACATACTGTATATTTCATACATAGGTAAGTTTAAGTAAAAATTCATTATTTAACTCCACAACGCTGAAAAAATCTTCGGCCTCGAATAACAAAAAAAGTGAGCCACAAGAAAACAGATTGGCGACTATAACCCCCTTAAAATGTGTCCAATGGTCTTGAACCCTTAGGGAAACAATCTGGTGAGCACAACACACGACATTCACTTACTTCCGTTATTAAAATCAATTTAAGAATTATTTAATTTAGTAATCCAACGGTATATTATACATCAGTATTCCTATTCTTGTGTTCAAAAACACAAAACTTGCATAACAAATAATTTCACACTTTTCTCATTTAGTTGCTTATAAAATTACCTTAACTTGCATATTTAGCCGTTATTTATCAATGTTCATAAGATGATGTGACTAATCTTTTTAAATCTACAAAATTAAAGGTACTTTAAAAGAAGAACCTTTCACATATCGGCATAAAATCCCTGTCAGACTGTTTCAATCAGAATGAAACTTACATCATATTAAATCCCATTAAATTTTACATCAATGTTGCGAATTTAATCAAAATATTTTGCGAAATTTTTTATTAAATCGTAAAAAATGTACAAAATGCACAGTATAAAGTGGCTCTTCTAGTAATCAGATTTTGATGAAAAAGTTACTATAGCACCTCGGGCGTATAGTTGTCTTAAATATGAAGTTTCAGTTTCGTACGGCTTTTAGTTTTTGCACTAAACTTACCAAACACGGACAAACACACATTTTGTGACTTGGTCATTTGGATTCAGAATTCGGAAACGGGTATTTCCGGTGAAAATTCGAAAAATTTCATGATGGCAATACTTCCCAATAAGTCAACGCGTCACCTTCGAACAGTCCAACGTCCAGTTTGGAACAGTTTACATATGTTTTTCATGATAGCTTTAAGAAATAAAACTTGACCCTTTCATTCTGGCAAAAATAGGTAAAATGCAGGATTATCAGTCTTTTTCACTTTAATTAGGGTTGGCACACACGTGAGACCCTGAATAACAAAAATGAAATATGTACAAATAGCCAGAAGTTAATAACTAAAAAATGCAATAAAGAAAACATTTTTATTTTCAAACTGGTTCTACAAAAATGGATGAAACATCGATGAAAGTAGCTATTCCCCGAAGATGAGAGTGAAATAACTTTCTCGAGGAGGTTTGGGCCTTTCGATAAAGACCTCTTTATGGTTCACGCCATCAGGGTTTATGGCACGTTAAATTGCCCTTTGTGATAGTTTACTATTGACGTGGAACACGCTGCAGTTGACCGAAGTGAAGAAATGTTATTGCCATCTTGATACATAGATGGCTATCTCTTAGTTCTAACAGATATTTTATGAAACACGACAGTGTGCGTGGTCACCTTGTAGGGCAGAAAAGTTAACTTCGCAATAGTAGCAGTTTTCTTCATGATTTATTTTAATCTCAAGGGGAGGTCTAAGGGTCGAATTCTTGATGAGTTATTCGGCACGCCGATCTGGTTGTCGACACTAAAAATAAATTTTGACTATTTACACATAGCAGTTATAGGTTCAGTAGATTGATTAAGAACGGCTTCTGAATTACTTGAAATATCACGACCATACCATTAAGTTCGTGTATGTTAATATGAAGGAAAACAAAATGTCAGGTTAAACAAAACCAAACTGTAATAGAATAAGCTTAAAAACGTTTTATCAATATAATTCAATAGCTATTCTGAACATCCCAGTATCGCAAAAATGACTATGGTTGTGAAGCTGATATTTATCCTTGAGGCTTTTCTTGCCATATATGTATGCAATAAGGCTGGGTTTAGAAAAATTAGTCTTCTATGAGGCTGGAAAAAAAATATTTTTTAAACTTCTTAATAATAAAAAATTAGTTATTTATTCTGGGAGCGGCGTGGTCTAGTGGATAGAGCGCTAGTCTGCTGTGCTCCGGGTCCTCGGTTCGAATCCCGGCTGTGGCGGAATATTATTTATTCTGTTAATTCAGTCGGGGGGGGGGGGGAGACCCTAGGGTACGGAGACCATCCTGGGGCAGATCCAGCCTCTATAAAGTGGGTACCCAAAATAATTGGGAAAAAACCTGGCGGCTGAGCGCGATTAAGGCCTAATCACCTCATTGCACTGTCGTTGGCCTAGAAACAGTACGAATCTCTATATGTACTGAGCCCAAGATCCTTCATGGGTTGTAGTAGTAAAGGTTTTTTTTTTTTAGTTATTTATTCTGGGACAAGTCCCTTTTGAATAATTTTACAAAACATACAAAAAGAACTTTAATGTCTTAGAGTACAAACATGAAACAAACAAAAAATAGTAGAAATAAAAATAAGATAAAAATTAAACAATAGTGATAAATTAAAAGGTAGCTTCTAATAATGATAATTAATAACAAAATTAGACAAAATATAAAACAGAAACATACTCCTATGTGCATATATACAAAATTTTAACTAATAGTGCTTTACTGTATTGATGTAAAATTATTGAAATAATAAAGTTAAATATGCAAGTGCACCACAATGTAAGATATTATATTTAAATAATCGTTTCTATATGTTTTTATTTAACTAATTTAAATTGAATTGGCAAATCTATTTAGGGTTATTTGATAATTTAATACGGAGAAAGTGATGGAATAGAAGGGATTTGAAGGTCTGAAGAGTATCAGAATGTCGAATATGTGAAGGAATGGAATTCCATACAAAAGGGGAGCGGATTAGGAAGGATCTGTCGAAAGCTTGCGGTTCGATGAGGCGCCACATACAGGTCTGAAGGCCGTGAACGAGTGTTACGGGAATGAATGGAGGATTTGATTAAAAACATATCTGAGATGTACGAAGAGCGGTTGGATTGGAAAACTTGGAAGAGGAAGGTTACCATGAAGTATTTACAATAATTTTATATAATTGATACTCGAATAACTCCAAAACTTCAAATTTCCTGAAAATTGTAAGTACTCATTTGAAGGATAATTAAACGTCTAACCACATCAAAATCGTATTAATTTAACATGTATTAGCAAAGAATAAGGTATTCATAATAAATGTATTGAGTTTCATATCCATGTTTGGAAAGTAGGTTCTCATAGGAACACGTTTAATTGTTATCGGAATTTGAAAATTATTTAAGCCTGCATAAAACATTTCTCTGAGAATGTAAAAAGAAATATATTTCTAAAATTCAATAAAAAAAAAAAAAAAAATTTTACATGCGAATGAGATTAATTCATATTTACGTTGCGAGCGAGCTGTAACAATATACGATTGTTTACAACCTAAATTAAATTGATTAATTTGGATTTCGGCCAGGTATTCTTGTGTACTGTGAATTGGGAAGAATTGGGATTTGGAACTAAATGAATAGTTGGAACTTAAAAATAGTTGTACATAAAAATAGTTGAAAAAGTTGACCGATTGCGATGTAAAACTATTAGTCCTACTATAAACGCATATAACAAATATTATACCAAATTAAAATAAAATATTCTGAGGAAAAGCTGAGGGTATATAATATAATAGGTACATAATATAAAATTGGCATTGCTTATTTTCTGTTCTTATTAAATTATAATTTACAAAACCATTATTCTTTTTATAAAATAGGAAAGCCAAAATATTATGTGCACTGGAGAATGTTGTCAGTCGTTTGACAAAATTCTTTTGAACGTTAGCATAGTTTACTACAGATTGTTTGTAAAATTGTGTTATTAAGCTATGAATAGAAAGATAAATATCGGAGGATCGTCCAAGACAACTCTTTTAAGGTATCACACTTGCCAGCCGATTTTCAGGCGCTTCGGAGGATTATCAGGAATGTAAGAGGAAATAAGGATTGAAATTAGTGGGTTAGAGTGAGAATTGAGTTTGTATTGAAAGGATTGATAACTGATCCGGGCCTAATCAGTGACAAATGGAACATTAAGATCTTTATAGATGAGTTTATTCGTGACAAAGTGAGGAGCGTTTAGGCTTTCACGAAGGATTTTGGATTGTAAGGATTGGATGGTTTGGTAGGACCCCAAAGCTCTACTCCGTAAGTCTAGATTGATCTCATAATATTCATGTAGATGAGCCTTTTGTAGTTAAGAGGAAAGTTTGACCGTTTGCCTGTTAAGTGTTGAAGTAACCTATAATGGCGTTATTTTTATTATTGATTGTGTATTTTACATATTTTTATATATCCCTCAACATCGGATTTAAACACTGAGATTAAAGTTAAAAAAAATATCACTTCATAAAAATAAAAAATAACTCTCCAAGGAAAAGAATGTCATGTACTATTTGATTCTATATAATCCCTGTCGAACATAAATGTTGTTATGGCGGAAAATTTGTTGATCTTAAACGAATAATTGTAAAATATGTTGGCTGTAGATGCGATCAACGAATCACTCGGATTATAAAGAGTAATTAATAGTGCCGACGTTTCGGTTATCATCTTCGGGGTGATTGAGGATCCTTGTTAATACGCCGCGAAGATCAAAAATGATAACGACGATAAAGCTTCATTTATGGGTATTATTTCCCTCCATCACGTAGAAGATCGCCCGATATCTAGGACGTAACATCAGCACAAGAGATCGGTCTCGTATTTCGACTGTTTCACTCACTGTACCATCAATAAAAAAAATCCATAATAAACGGTATAAATAACTAAACGTGTTACATTAAAGACTCAAACTGGTGTTCCTTGAGCTTAAGCTTGAAACAACACTGATAAAGCGGCTTAAAAGGTCTCGGCTTTCTAATGAATCGATTAAATCTAATTTAGATACCAAAACGATTATCAATGGCTTCGTAACCGTTGGTCATTCTTTGTGTGAATCAGTGTCCAGTTAACCGGCCGAGATTTAAACCTTACGTAACTTAGAAATTCGTTCATTTATAACCTAGATCAGATATACTTAATCCATAGAATTGGATTATATCAATCCGATTATTAACAAATGGCTTTCAAATTCTTAATAAACTTACAACCCCTTAAGAAAATGAGTCATACATATACAAAGAGTTATTCTCAGTACCCAAACCAAAATGTGTTCAATTTTATTTAATTATATGAAGTGTGAAATATATAGTAAAGAAAATTGTATTAATATTTTTAGTATTAAACTAAAATTTCATTAAACTTGGAAATGAAATTTTTTTTTTTTAGTTCCTATTTATAGGTGTTTAAAAAAATGATACATTTGTTAAAACATAATGCTTTTAACGTTTTTAAAACATTCATCTCTGCAGCAATACCGAATTAGCACTGTTTTTTTTTTTTTTTTTTTTTTTTTAATTCATTTGTATTATTCTCATAATTTATTAATGATAATCAACAAAAACATTGAATATTTACAAACATTTTCTCAATAAATTTTTTTTGTTATATTTTTATAAAAAGAAAATATTTTTGTAAGCCTGAACCTGGAGAACAGTATTCAATAGACCACCACGTCAAAATAGTATCAATCTATTGGGTTGGCAAATAAATTCTTTCAATTTTTGTTTATTTTTTGTCTTTTTATCTGATGAATGAAGATGGATTGTTTATCATGCAAGTATTATGTCAACAATGTAGACCGTAGAAAACTTTCTGTGAGGCTCCTAGAAGAATGACTAAACCCCGGTTACATTCAAAGAAGATAAAGCTTTCTACATGATGGAATTTCAAGAGTGCTGTTTTCATCATCATTATCATCAGCTATTGCCATGATGTAAAACAATTGACCAAACCCTATACCACTCACAATCAACAAAATTGGACCAATCAATTAAAAATAAACGCCCTGAACTAGAAAATCGAAAAGACATTGTGTTCCACCTAGACAACGATTGGCCCACACCTCTTTGAATTATTTCATAGGTCACTAGCAATGAATTATTGAGGCTTGCATAGATCCTTTTGGGACCCTAAGTGAATACCAGACCTAGCTCTAAGTGACTACAATTTATTCCGTACATAACCTAGATCAGATATACTTAATCCAGAGAATTGGATTATATCAATCCGATTATAAACAAATGGCTTTCAAATTCTTAATAAACTTACAACCCCTTAAGAAAATGAGTCATACATATACAAAGAGTTATTCTCAGTACCCAAACCAAAATGTGTTCAATTTTATTTAATTATATGAAGTGTGAAATACATAGTAAAGAAAATTGTATTAATATTTTTAGTAATTAACTAAAATTTCATTAAACTTGGAAATGATTTTTTTTTTTAATTCCTATTTATAGGTGTTTAAAAAAATGATACATTTGTTAAAACATAATGCTTTTAACGTTTTTAAAACATTCATCTCTGCAGCAATACCGAATTAGCACTGTATTTTTTTTTTTTTTTTTTAAATCATTTGTATTATTCTCATAAAACAGAAAAGACATTGTGTTCCACCTAGACAACACTTGGCCCGCACCTCTTTGAATTATTTCATAGGTCACTAGCAATGAATTATTGAGGCTTGTATAGATCCTTTTGGGACCCTAAGTGAATACCAGACCTAGCTCTAAGTGACTACAATTTATTCCGTTCTCTGCAGAACTCTATGAATGGAAAGAAATTCCAAAATGAAGAGGACATTAAAAACCACTTGGATCAGTTTTTTTAACAATAAACTCCTGATATACTATGAAGATGGTATTATGCAGTTATTAGAATGCTACAAAAAAATGTCATATTTAATAAAGGCCAATATATTGTAACTTAAAATAAATTCATCATCATCATCATCCATGGCGCTACAACTCTTGAAGAGTCAGAGCCTCCAGCAGTCTTCTTTGTATTACAATAAATTGTATGTCTATAATACATTAAGTTTTATTTCACCCTGAAAAACCTAATGGACTTATTTTCCAACCCACTACTTCTGATTGAAATGTGTTACGAAAATCCTATAATGACGGTTGAAAGCCATTGTTAAGTTTTGGAAATGTTGTTTACGAAGGCATATTATGCCATGATGAAAACCGGAAGCTAAAAGTGAGATAGTCCCTCCTTATACCTTTTCACAAAGTCGAAGATCACAGCCTCATCCAAGCAGGTAACCCTAAGGTTAGTGATGGGTGTTTAAGGAAACTGTTGTTCGTGACAATCACTCTTCGAGGGGTTCGGAGTCGGAAGCTTCAGGATTATAACTCCTTGAAGAGCGTGATTTTACATAATTCTGTACATTACATAACGCGTATATTCTGTTTATGATTATTCATTAATTTATTTTCTTAATTGAAGTAAATTCATCACTTAGTATCACAGAAGAACACAGTTAAATGAATGTGGCATATTAACCATAAGAACGTGAGCTAAAATGCGTTATTAAATTAAATAATATGAAAGATAAATGTTTGGCCATTGTTTTGATTTTTATTTATTATATTTACCTCTGATTGCTCTAAAAACAGATAATTTGATGATGGAAAAAAATAGATTTTGCAGAAATTGTACATGCATATATAAATATATGCTAAAATATAAGATTCATTTTGCTTATAGTATAAAAAGTTTATAATAAAGAATAAATAAGATATATATCTTATATATTCTTTATTATTTTTTTATGTATATACAAAGAGTTCTGTAAGAGTGATTATATGAAATTTGATAAAGACACTTCAGTACTAGCATAATGATCCACCAAACGTCAGGATAGTACATTCATATACATGCATACACATACAAATTCCGAAGGTGTTTACATTACATAGACATACGAACGAATTATTCAATGTCATAAGTATGCAAATATAGATCTTTTTAGATTTATGTTAAAACTAAAAGTAGAAAAATGAAATAATCAAAATTTCTTTTATAAAAAGAAAATTAAAAAATTCATATATATAAAAAAAAGATATATCCTTATTTTTTAAAAATATTATTTTCAAATAAAACTTTATAAGGATTGGTCAAAAATCTAAAGCTTATGTTAACAGTGTTTGTTCAAAATATTATCGTTTATATAAACAAATATGTTTTTTTCAATTCATCTCATTTTCTTTCTCAGATGTTTCTTCTAGAGAAATAGTAAAAAAATTTATCTGTTAAAAGATAAATGGAACGTTTTACGATTTTCAGGTCCAGTTGAGTCAGTAGGTACTCTTCTGTTTACTACTAGATCATTGCTTTTTTCTTCATGTTGTTTGTGGTAAACTCGTATCAGTTTGCTAACTGCAGAAATGTGTTGGAACGTTAAGAAACCATTTTAGCAATCCTGAGACAGAAAAAGTAGCAATTACTGACACTTAAACCCTGGTATGCCTCGTCTTTGATGTTCAACAGGGGTATTTAAATCTACTATCTTATATCTTAAAGCTGATCTTAATGAACGAGTAATGAGCTTAGTTTGCTATTTCATCGTACATTGCTTCTGGAAACAGATTGAGTTTTGTTTTTTGCTGTTAAGTCAGTTTCCAGTGGAAAAAATGTGCATTCTGAAACGAAATCGACTTTACAGAGATAGCGTGAGGCAACCTTGGAATGGTATCGGAGAAAAAATCACTTGTAAGAATGAAATCTCCATTTAAATATTTATTATTTTTACATAAATGAATTAAATTTAATGTGATTTAATTTCATTTAGGTCTTATTTTGATTGAAATAGTATGTTTATCATTATTTTCTTTTAATTTCTTTCTCTAAGGTACCTTCAACTTCATTCATTAGTGTTAATAATTTAGTTCTGCGAATTATTTTTGTATTTTATTTTATTTTTTCTTTCTTCACTCCACCTTGATAAAAGTTTAACTTGGAATCCCCAAACAAGACTGAAACGGCAAGAAACTGCCCGACGTTTTTGACTACTTCAACACTTATTGGACAAACGCTCCAACCTTCCTCTTAATTATAAAAGACTTATTATATGACCATCATCAGACTGATATGGACTTATGGAGTAGAGCAATGGGGCTCTACTAAACCATCGAACTCATCTCGTATCCAATCCTTAGAATCCAAAATCCTTCGTAAAATCCTCAATGCTCCTTATTTCGTCACAATTAAACTCATCCATAAAGACCTTAATATTCCATATGTCACTGACTTAGCCCGAACCAGGTACCGGTCCGTCCATGACAAACTCCATTCCCACTATAATCCATTAGTTTCAATCCTTGCTTCCTCATCGATCCCTGATAATCCTCCGAGGCGTCTGAAAAGAAGATGGCCACGAACCTTCTAGTTTAGAATATTTTTAGAGTGCTGCCACTGGGTAATGTCTCTACATGTATTTCATGACCATTTTCTATGTAACCATCACATTTACTTAATGTATTTTTTTTTTTTTAATCACAGTTGTAGATATCAATAAATATGTTAAAAAAAAAAAAAGTTTCTTTTCGTTGTTCCGATTCATAACACAGTAATTAGTTTTATTAATTCTTTATTAAAAGGGTAACCACGGGAACCGTTATAAATTAATAAACGTCAATCCTCAAAAGAACTATTATGCTAGAATTTTAAATTTTTTTTAAAGACGTATTATCTCGCTGGATCATCAATTGTATGGTCAAGCCACAACTTATAAGAGGTGTGATTTCCTGTTAAATTGATGATAAAGAAAAATGTTTGGTGTTCTGAAATCAGGAAAGTATATTTGAATGAAAATCGAAAGGAGATATTAACACAGTCTTGTATAAATGCTTTTGGTTTATTATTTTCAATAATGAACTTTTGTAATCGACCAAAAAAAACCAAAAACAAATACTCTATTAAAAATAAAAATTGCGTGTCAAGGTGGGTGGAATCCGA
The DNA here is from genome assembly GCA_023052935.1 of Piezodorus guildinii. Taxonomy (NCBI): domain Eukaryota; kingdom Metazoa; phylum Arthropoda; class Insecta; order Hemiptera; family Pentatomidae; genus Piezodorus; species Piezodorus guildinii. The sequence goes on along the minus strand of CM041292.1, from coordinate 30,428,983 downwards.
AGAACGAATAAAAAAAATCCGTTTGTTCTAATTTATTAATAAATATACAACAAATTTCTGCTTTAAGTGTCATTCGATAGAGAATTAAATTTTCGACACAATGAAAAATAAATCATTAAAATTAGTTAAAATCTAGCTGAAATATAGCGCTTTGGAATCAGCAGTAGTGTTATGATATTATCCTTTGAATTATTGCTTTTCATATTACTTGATTGCCTATCAACAGCTATATAAAGAGATATATTCTAATACTGGTATTTAGAAATAATAAACCATTGTGTAATAATTTGCAACGTTTTTTTTTTTTTTTTTTTAATTTATTCAAATGTTTAGAAGCTATATATTTTAAAATTTCAGAAGGAATTGAGTGCTTTTCACATTAGCAATCTATGATGACCTCCAACCATTGAAAAGAACTTCGACAGCGAAGTGCAAATAATGAATGTATAAATCACCTCAACCAATATTTGCTAACTCCTAAAGTTCTGAATAATTTATGATGGTTTGAAGTCCGTGCTGTAGTGAAGTCTTCCCTTTCTCATCAGAATATTCATATTGTCTAAAAAGAGAATATATTATTTTACTGTTTTCGTCAAACTGATCTGGACTTCTGCTTGTTTTCATTTATTTTACTAACTTCGTTTCTCATATACAAAAAAAAAATTATAGGTCTTTCGATGATTTTTAAAGAACCTCGATTACTTTAAAGTTAATCTTTTTTAAACTCTATACGTGTGAATGAGTGATTGTGTCATAACGTTCATTTCACCAGAGAATAGATTACTAAATTCTTTTAGCATAGTCCTGAAGTCTGAATCATTTATTTAAAGAAACCCAAACACATCGAAATAGCATGACAATATGACTAATAGCGTTTCATAAGTGAAAAGAGGACGTTTTGATTCTATTACGGACAGCCTCTCAGATTTTTGTAAATTTCTAAATCTTTCAGACATACTAATAAATATAAAATAAATTAATCTATAAATTTTTTTTAATAGAGTTTCATTTGGACAACTGAACGCGAAAAAAAAGAATAAATAATTTTTTTGCTGGAATACGAAAATACCTCTATATTATTTTTTTTTTTTCCTCAAAACTTATTTTTGCTATTTACAGCTGTATTAAAAATAATCTAGTGAATTGAATGGAAATGCAATACAATGAAATGAAAGATGTATAGAAACACTACCCATTGCCAGTACTAATATAGGAATTCTAAATCTGAAGGTCCTGTAGTCATCTTCTTCTCCGACACCTCGGATGATTATCAGAATACAAGGAGGAAGCAATGATTAAAACTAATAGGTTAGAGAGAGAATGAAGTTTACCGTGAAAGGAATAGTACCTATTTTGGACCACGTCAGCAGCATGTGGTACATTAAGGACTTTATGGATAAGTTTATTCCAGACAAAGTTAGAAGTGTTGACGATTTTACGAAGGATTTTGGATTGCATGTATTAAGTACGGGAAAAATTCGGTGGTTTAGTAGAGCCCCGTATCTCTACTCCGATCTTACGATTATATAGTAATAATAGTGACTGATCTTCACATATTCGAAATTAGAATGTTGTGCTCAGTATACCTAAAATTGTAACGAAAATGGCTGTAAGATATAAATAATTGTGTCCATATTATAAGGTCTATTCAGTATTATATTTAATCATCGTCAAATGTGGAAAACACATATTCGTCAATGAGTCAAAATTAGTTTAGTAAAAGTTATTAGTTTACGTAAATTAGTTATTTTAAAGTGAAAGATACATTAAAAGATATACATTTGTCTACGGCTTACAGAGTGTCAATACTGCAAGGTATCCTGAAATGAATTTATTTACATTGTTTAATAATGACTTTACATTGCACTATAGGAACATTTTTTTTTGGAGAGAGGCTACTGACAACAATGCACTGATTTTTATTAGAGGATAGAGTTTGTTGTGTATTAATTATTCTAAGATCATGATCTTTCCCACGGTATGTTCTTCTGTATTACTAATATTTCAGAATAATTTAATGATTCTTTGATTACAGAAAATTTAATTCTCCTTAATTTAATTCCAATATATTGTACTTATAAATCTTCAGAAACCGTGTCATTATATAATATATATATATATATATATATATTTATATATTTTGAGATAGATAGATAAATCGATTTTTATTGTAGCTATTATTAGCTACGATTTTATAATCATAAAATCGTAATTAAAATAAGCTCATAATGGTACACAAAAAAAACAATCAAATCTAATTAGTTGTAATTCATACAATTACATTATTCTTAAATATTTCTATGAATACATAATAAGGTGTCTATGAAAACTTAAAAACAATTAACAAATGAATGTGATTAATTGAAAACTAATCGATGCTCCCACTACATTTTTGGATGTTGATTAATATAATTTTGATACCTTAGTAAATAATAAATTATTTTATTTAATGAATGGATTTATTTCATTCCTGAGCTTTATTTTATTGGGTTGATGCAAAATTAATGCAGGTTTTTTAGTAGGTATTGTAAATACGCCATATCTTTACTTTAACCATATATATTTAATCAAAATAATTTCCATCTGAATTAATGCACTTTTGCCAACGTTCAACAAGCTTTCTTATTCCACCAGAAAAAAAAAATCCGAATCCCTGGACTCAATGAAATCACGAAAAGAATTTTCAATGTCGTCCTGGTTTTGAAAATTTTTCTCCCTCAAAAAGTTGTCCAGATGCCTGAAAAAGTGGAAGTCTGTAGGAGAGAGGTCAGGTGAATAAGGCGGATGTTGGAGAACTTCGTAGCCCAACTCGTGCAGTCGTCGAAGCGTTGGTTGTGCAACGTGTGGTCTGGCGTTATCGTGGAGCAGGATCGGCCCCTTCCGATTCATCAATGCTGGGCAAAGACGTTGCAATTTTTGAGTTCCGAGTTCCGCCGCCATTTCTCGTGTGGTTTTGGTTGGGTCTTCTTCCACTTTTGACCTCAGCTGGTCGTTGTCCAGAGCAAGATGACGGCCCCGACCTTCCTTGTCTTCGAGGTCGAAATCTCCTCTGCGAAACTTCTGGAACCAACTCAATAATAGCCCCCTGACCCCACACTTCATTAATATTACGAGCCGTTTGCGCAGCGCTGCGCCCTAATTTAAATTCGTAAAAATAAATTTGACGAAATTCGCACTTTGACATTTTCGATTCAAGACCTTTGAACACACTGAACAAAACGATTTTACTAAACAAATTCATGGTGAAAGAGAGGGTATTAAATAAGGTTTGTTTTGATATAATAATGATCAATGTTAGGATTAGCTTTGTTTACACAATTGGAATTAAGATATTGCAATAGAGGAAACCTGCATTAATTTTGCATCAACCCAATACTTTACAATTTAATATGCATAAATAAGAGAAGCACTGTAACTAATAAGAATTAAAAAAAAAATATTATGATTTAATAATTTATTGATTATCAATTATTAATCATCAGGACTTATTATATTTTATGCATTGTGGAAATCAGTCCACGATAAGCCTTTCTTTGTTCATCGACTGAAAATATATTACACTTGGTTTAATTCTGATTTATTAGCTTTATTAGGGCAGTAGTGATTTATATAGGATTATGATCACATTTATTCATTGTATTCAAAACATATGAAAGTAATCGAAATAATTGACGGCTTTATAACGGTTCCTTTGGATTAAAGCCGCTAAAGCTGATCTCTAATTTACGAGACTTTCAGTCAACTTTGGTACAAACGAAAATAACAGATTATTTCACTGAAAATAATCAACTGCCTTAGATCGTACAAGCATGTAGAGTATTAAATATTGATTTTAATACATGTTATTAGGCTGTTAATCAATAAAATACATATTAATAAAGAATGTCATAACTAAAATATTTTAGCACCATGAACATGTGCTAATACTTAATACTTCTGAAAGGTATATCCTCATTTCCATGATCGAAATCTCAAATTAACTTGGGTTTTACTTAAGCACTTAGTGGTGGAAGGGGAAAACTGACGGATGTAGGATCACGTTCTAGGTGGAACCATTTTAATTAATATACATTTAAATTATATTGATTGAATGGTTGACCCTTGAAATTATCATATTCAGAAATAATGGGGAGTCAGTTTTGTTAAAAATATTTTAATTTTGCAGACGTTTCGGCTAAAACATGCCATCATCAGAGCTTCAGTGAACCATGTCAAGCAATATATGTTCAAAATATAGGGCTCATTCTAATATATACCCAGTAAATATTGGGTTTACACTTGACATGGCAAACCGATGCTCTGAGGATGACTCATGTTTAGGCCGAAACGTCTGAATAATTAAAATATTTTTAGCAAGGCTGACTCCCGATCATTTCTACCTATGATACAGTTGAGATATTTAAAAATATTTAAACAATTCAGCTTTTTAGAATTTATGAGAACTTGGAGCATTTATGGGTGAGTAAGCGATAGAGAAAACTGTAGAATTGTTATTTCTGTTTATTAATTAATTTATTATTATAATTTTTTTTTTTGGTATAAAAACTAATAAATACAATGTTAAACAGGTATTGGGGAAAACCCTTGAGGGAAAACATGATTCAGGTCTAATCACCTCCTTGCACAGCCGTTGGCCTAGAAACATTCCTATGGGTACTGTACCCACATTCATCCTTTATAAATTGTATAAGCGCAAGTTTTTTTCAGTGCACATAATCTATGTGTATTACATCTATCAGTATTATTATACCTTTACATCTATAAATAGGAGAGGGGTTAGAAACAAAACTCTTCACTCTCTACTACCTATAGCCTTGAACTATAGGGTCCACTAAACCATCAAATTCCTCCCGCATCCAATCTTTGCATTCGAAAATCCTTCAAAAGATCCTTAATGGTCCTTGCTTTGTTACTAATAAAACCATCCATAAAGCCATAAATATTCCAATAATTGAAGACTTAGTACCAAAATAGACATACCTCTTTTTTTCCAAACTCCCTGCCCACAGAGACCATCTTATTCGTGGCAGCTTTTGGTTGATATTGACGAAAAATAGTTCAATAAAAATAAAGACAACTTCTTTTAAGTGTTTTTCTTATCATGCTTCATACATCATTTTTTGAGGATTGAATTTTTTTTTCAATTAGAATTTAGTTTTTTATTTATTCGTTCAAATGTTACCTTCCAGAAAATGGGACAATATGACCCAGCCATGAAATAACTTTGGGACATACATACATACATGTTTTGCATGTATACATGTAGTATTCTCCGATAAGAAAATTGTTTTCCTTCGTTTTTAAATTTAAACGGTGGTACCTAAACAGAAAAAAAGATATTAAACATTTAATGATTGGTGGTCATGAGGTTAATCATATATTCATCACATTAACACGTTGCAATGAATAAATTAGGGGTGGGCATAATCGAATGATCGTCATAATTGGATTATCGGACTTCGATGATTTAAATAATGGAATGATTTCATAATCGAATGATCGAATGATTTATATGCATTCTGACAGACGATATGCCACAATTCCCGTCTATATAGCTGAGCTGCATATAATTAATTTATTTGATGAGCAAAAAAAAAAAAAAAAAAAAAAAAAAAGTCGTTCGGTTATCCGACCTCCTTATAATCAATCACTCGATTATCGTTAAACAATTCAGTTCGAATGATCATTCGTTTACTCCAAACCGATTAATCCGATAATCGATTTATTCGAATGATTAGAATAATCGAATGATCCGATAATCGTCATTCGATTATGCCCACCCCTAGGATAAATACATTTATAAATTTAATTGAATAAAAATTAAACAAATAAATAAAAATATCAATACTGCACTATAGCAGTTGAAAAAAAAGTTGAAGAAACAAAAAAATGAAATGGTCTGATACAACCCTCCTTTTTAACGATAATTAAGTGAGAAATAAATTACTCAACTTAAACTAGAAGTTAGCTAGACATTTCTCTATGCATATTATAAAGGCAGTAGTGAAGGGCTACCCGCATCAGTGAAACGATCTATCAGGACGGAGCACACGCTGTCAGGAACTTTTCCACCGACAAGACAAGACAAGGAGAGGCACGCACGATTTGTAACAGGTCATTAGTATAAGAGAGCCACCGAGATGCAAATAAGCGAAAACAAAACAGGCTGAAAAAAATTAATAATAAACTAAATAAATAAAGGCTGAATAAATATAAATCAAATTAATAAGAGGCGAGAGAGTGATAAGAAGAGGCAGAGCGGGTCCCGTTCCCAGTGAAAGCCGCTCTCAAGGGGACAGCTCCGCCTCATAGTCACTGATTTAGTGCCCTCCATGTCCGCTGGGAAAGTTTTTTTTACATATTACAGTATTCATTCCCTACTTACGGATGGTATTATTCATCAGTTGGAACGTATGTTTGTAAACCATGAATGTACTCTAAAGGAATAAAGACTACGTCGATGTTATAACAAAAGGATATATGGGTGAACGTGAACTCAACCCCCAGTTAAAATGAGCTAGTTTCTGTGCACTAAAATATTTAATTAAATTAAAATAGAGTAACACTAGATACAAAATCTGGTGAACGCAACACGACCTTCAAAATCAATTTAAATAGTTGTTTAAGAATTTTCGATAAACTTATAGTAACCAAAATACTTTGTGAAATAATTTTTTTAGAGAGACAATTCTTTATTGAGCAATATTACAATCTGTCCAATTCAGGACATTTTTCATAGTGATAACGTACAACATTCATACTACATTCACACGATATATACAAAACAATAAATTTATATAATAAAAATAATACAGTATACATATTTACAATACAAAATCAATAAAAATATACACAAAAGTCACTCATACCTATATACAATTCACAAGTATACAGCACGTGAGTGGAGAATCTAGCCAATGCTAGAACTCCAATATATAAGATCCAATTACAAGAGGCCACGAGGCCAATGCCGTTTCAACCTTCTAGGAGGATGGTAAGGATGTGTGGAGCTGGATAAGGATTGAGCTTGGGGATTAGGGTGATGGATAAGGTTCTGACGAAATTTAGAGAATTTTAATGGTATAAAATAAATGAATATTTAGGTCGAGGTGTAAAGTATGGTTGGATACATAATAAGGGGCATTAACTATTGTTCGGAGGACTTTAGATTGGAAGGATTGAATGCGTTTGATGTTAGAAAATTTGGCTGTCCCCCATAGTTCAAGTCCGTAGGTCCAGATAGGTTTCAGTACTGTCTTGTATATTAACAGTTTGTTCTCAATAGATCGTTTTGAATTTCTGTTCAGTAGTCTATATAATTGTCCAAATCGTCGATTAAGCTCTTGTCGTTTAAGTCTAGTATGCGGGTTCCAAGTTAGTCTTTTGTCCAGAAGGAAGCCAAGATACCGGACTGTGTCGGAGAAAGGAAGCGGAACGGAGTTAAAGAGAACTGGAGGGCAGGATTGTCTTCGAAGGGTAAAGGTGGCATGTTTGCATTTGGATTGATTGACTTTGATTCTCCAGTTGTTACACCAGTCTTTAATTTGAGAAAGGTGCGTTTAGAGGCTTATAGATGCAAATTCGGGATCTAAGTGGTGAAATAATTAATTACATTTTATTGTAATAGAAACATGTGTTTTATTAAATTATCTATTATATTATTATCTACGAAAATCAGTTTGTTTTATCGTTTTTTCATTACTCTCCGTTAAATTTTAAAATTCTTTGTGTAAGATAATATTTTTTCTAAAATCTATAGCTTTCCAACGGTATATTATACATCTGTATTACTGTTTTTACCTGCAAAAATACAAAAATTTTATAACGAAATATGTTTGCTCTTTTCTCCTTTATTTGGTCATGAAATTCGTTCAACTTCTATATTTAGCTGTTTTATAGCAATGCTAATCAGATGGTATGGTAAATTTTATGAAATCTGTAAAATTAAAGGTACTTTAGAGGACGAAAATTTAAAATATCGGCAGATAAGCCAAGTCAGACTTTCCCAATCAGAATGAAACCTACATGATATTAAAGCCCATTAAATTTTACATTGATATAGTGAATTTAATGACAATCGTTAGGGCCCTATTTTAAGGAAATCATAAGAGCGTGCAAAATGCAGGGTATATAAGGGTATCAAAGCTTTTACCCCTGCTAAAAATCGCATAACGCCCGTAAAGAAGTTAACACTTCAAAAATTAAATTGAATAGAAACAAAAATAACTAAAAGTTTTGTTCTGAAACGAAAAAAAAAATAATAAACTTTATTTGATTTATTTTAAAAAAAAATTAAATTTCTTTGGATTTAGACAAACTGTAAAAGTTCTTAGCCGTAAAACAGTGGTCAACATCTAATATGAGACCATGATAAAATTAATTTACTACGAAAAAATATCAAGAAGAAAAACAAAGCAGGTTTGAATAAATATAAAAAGAACAAAAATATAATTTGTTTGAAGCCATCTACAAGGCTACATTTTTTGTTTCTCCTCTACCTCCCATTTTTAGGCTATCCGGGATCTTTGACTGGGGGGTGATAGTGAGAGATTAATACCGGAGTTAAAGCCACCCGTCACCGAGATGTATGCTTTTAATTATTTTTTCTTAAAAGGGATATCAGGTTGACGAGCAACCAACTGTATTATCCACACGCTTTAGCCTGCTTGGCCACCCGAACACTTTGAGGTTACCTGCTTATTTAAGCCAAATTATTTCATTATTCGTACTGGTGGTCACTTCTTGGAATGTGATAGTGTTTTAAATTAGTTACCACCTCTCTCTCTTCTCCTATTCCACTCGCTTCTAAATTGAATTTTTTTTTAAGATCCATATGAATGCATCTTTTGAAAATATATTAAAAAAAAACAAAAACGAAAAATCCAAAAGCATACAGAAAAATAAATCAACCGATATTTATTAGATTTCGGGCCATTATAAATCTGACCGAGGATTAATAGTAGAAGAATGAAGGTGCTGGCGCAATCAGGATTAGAAGGCTAAGGAGGTTAGGCCACCTTCACAGAATGGAAAGACACGTGGGCCAGAGGATTGCCAAACAGTCCGACACGTAGGCCAAGAGGTCTCCTGGAGTCTAAGAAGCGGAAGACAATGGAAGGGGTACAAGAGTGGACCGAATGTTTGTAAAGAAGCATACGTTGTAAAGTGGCACAAAACATTCCAACTGTTAAGAAATTATGCACGTTTCCCTTATGGAATTAAATACAGAAGAAAAAAGTAAAACACTCTTAATTGTGTGTCTTTTTTCTCCAGAATATTCGATCAGTATCATCTTTATGTAACTGGAAATCTCTTCTAGGATTTGTCTTCAGTGTTAAAATCCGTCCTCTAGAACTCTAAGATAAAACATTAATTAATTTTGTAGTTTATGTATGTTTCGCTGTTATACTATCCACGCCGCACAGTGGGCAATATGACCGATTTAGGTGGACAACATTTTGAAATTTGTTTATATTTAACCTTTGAGGTCCCAGATTAGAAAAAAAAACTAATTAATTGTTTGACACGATTGGCGAGCGCACAGTTGTCAAACATCAAATTTATTTGCTAAAATCAAAAACTTTCCTATATTTTACGTTTGAAGTCCTAGAATACGGAAAAAACAATACAAAAATAGATGTATTTTAAATGATCTAGAAAAATCTTGAAATTATAGATCGTAAAACTTTTGATTTGGAGCGTTGTTCTGAAAAAAATTATATATCACTCAAAAGGCAAAAAATCGCAAAAATTCTTTGTAATATCTAAAGACTAGAAAGATTGGTAAAAAAAATCCTTGGGATAACTTGGGGGTTATATAGTTTTTCGTTATTGAATAAGGGGATGATTTACAAATTGATAAATTTACTCTAGAGGTGAGATTGCAAGGTGTATTCAATAGCGAGTTTGAAAATATAATGTCATACAAGTCTCAGCAATGTCTAACGTTAAATAAAAGCAAAAAAACTTTGCTCTAAATACACCTTAAACACAATAAATGACCATCGAACAAAGATAATCATACTGCCTGTTATTAGGCACTTATGTGAACAGGAATGATTCGTTTATTTACTATTTATTTGTAAACACGGTATGACGGGATTTGTTAGAATTAAGGGTCTTCCCAACTAATAATAAAAAGGTGAAGCACTGGAAAATTCCAAACTTTTGACTTGACTTTTGTCCAACTAAACTGGTGATTTTCCAAATGAAAAAAAAAAAAAAAAAAAAAAAAAAAAAAAAAAAAAAAAAAAAAAAAAAAAAAAAAAAAAAAAAAAAAAAAAAAAAAAAACTTACATCAGCCATCTTTTTATATTTCTTTATTAAGTGATTATATTAAGGCGAATGGTAGCCGTTTTGTTTACTTCTGCGGATTCTCTTACACACAAAAATGCTTTATTTTCGGATTTATTTAATAGTACAGTAACCTGAACATTAAATTACTAATATTTGTTGCCCGCAATATACGGCTTCAACTTAATTAGTGCTTTACCAATAATCATTAATAAAATAATATTACAATGAAACTCGTTTTATCCTACTTGGAAAAAAATCAAATAAAACGACGGTTAATAATGAAGACCTGAATTGGTATACGAACTACAGGAAAAATTAATTGTCACATATAAAATTCACTCAGTTTCAGGGGCTCAACTTTAGTGTAGGGGCTTACATAACAGCGTTCTGTACCCAAAGTCGCAGGTACAAACCAAGTAGGATTTAACAGGGAGCTAAAATCCTTAGTTATAACATTCACCTGAGGGGCCATAGAATGGTAGTCACGAACCCATGCGGACCTGATTTTTCCAGAATGAACTAAGGAAAAAGTGGCATGAAAGAGCCAGTTTACTAAACAGAGCAAACAATTATACTTTTTATGAGAGAAATTATTATTATTATTATTATTTTTAATCGAAATTAATCTTTATTTCCTTATGTGACTATTCAGGCTTATCATCCAGTCCTACCTCACTGGCAGATCCTTCAAAGTAAATCATAATAATTCCTATTCATCTATTTTTAGTCAGTTTGCTGGTGTTCCTCAAGGCAGTATATTAGGACCCATCCTTTACACAGTTTATACAGCTGATATACCATCCCTTCCTAACACTTTCCTTTCTACCTATGCTGATGACACATGTATAACACACATCCAACTATTGCCTCTCAAACTCTCCAATCCCACATCAGAGACCTTGAAGTATGGTGTCAGAACTGGAGAATTAAAATAAATGCCAACAAATTCAACCAAATTACCTTTACCCTTTGTCGTAAACCAATAGCATCCTGCCCTAGTGTCTCCTTCAATAATACTTCCCTTGTCCTGGTTGAACAGATTCGATATCTAGGACTACACCTTGACAAACGCCTTACTTGGAACCCTCATACAAGACTGAAACGACATTAAACTGCACGACGCTTTCGACTACTTCAACACTTACTAGAAAAACGTTCTAATCTTCCACTAAACTACAAAAGGCTCATCTACATGGCTATCATACGGCCTATATGGACTTACGGACTAGAGCTTTGGGGCTCTACTAAACCATCAAATTCTTCCCGTATCCAATCCCTACAATCCAAAATCCTCAATTATCTTTATTTTGTAACTAATAAACTGATCTACAAAGACCATAATATTTCTTTCTGTTGCTGATTTGGCCTGATATAGATACAATTCCTTACATGAAAAACTCCACTCCCACCCTAATCCTGTAGTTTCAATCCTTTCTTCCTATTCAATTCCCGACAATCCTCCGAGGCGTCTGAAAAGAAGATGGCCCCGAGACCTTCTAGTTTAGAATAGTTACACAAGTGTAGTATTGGGTAGTTCTTCTACAAGTATTTTTTTATATCATATTTACTTGTTTTATTTTTGTAGTACAGTTGTAAATTTCAATAAATTATGTTTAAAAAAAAAAAAGTTATTCAGTACAGAAAAAGCTTAGAAGCCTACAAAATATTTTTTTTTTTTAAGATGAGCCTTTTGGCTGGCAAACCAATGCGGTATCGAAAGTGCTATCAGAAGCTACGATAGAGCTAGTCAGCACTATAAATTATGCATAATAATATTAATTGAACAATAATAAAAACAAAAACACAATTCTAACGAATCCTTTGTAATAAATAATGACATTTTTAAGAAAACAGTCATCCTTGCAATCATCACTTGCATTTTCAATTTTTATCCATTTATCTGGCCATGGCATAATCGAATTCTAGCCTCTTAGGTTAATGTCTTGTTAAGCCTTATCACATTTTAAAAGCAGTCTTTAAGTAATCCTCAAGCATATTATCCTGGTCGTAGTATATTATCGTGGATAAAAAATAAGCTTATTTCCTAAGTTATGACACTTTTGCAAGGTAATTTATCAGTAGCCTTTCCTTTTTTAACTATTTTAACTAAATAGGCCCTTTATATATTTAAGACGAGTGCAGTTTTTTGTATGGACAGACCCTTTTCTAGAACTCCATTGACTGCTTGTTCAATTTCCGATTTTTCAGGACTTCTTCGTTTATTTGTACTAGGTTTTTCTATAATGCAATATTTAAAGCAAATAATTAAAATATAAATGAAATAATTGCATATTTAGTATTATTTTATTTTATTTGCAAAATACAAGTGCGGTTATGAAAAAGCCAGCTCTCTCAAGGCCTATTCACTAGGCTGTTTCATGTCTTGTTTTTGAAATAAATATAACCTACGAAATAATAACTATATCAAAACTTAAGCGGCTCAGTTTTTATAAAGCTAGAAGACCAAAGTTATGTACAAATCCAAACTATTGTACATCCAGTTACCTATATTTTTTTTACAATAAAATATTTAAAAAAAATTAAATTAAGCAAAATAATTATTTTTAAGTGCCAACAATTTTGACTCGATATAGCAGTGTCCGTTGTTTACGGCGAATTTTCAAATGTTTGTGGGTGACAGGGAATCAGTGCTGCCACTTAAAAATAAAAGCGCCAACCGAATTCGTTTTTAAAACTATCAAAATAATCTAAGTAGCTCTTTCAAAACCTGGCTGTTTCATACCACTTCTTCCCTATAACATACTCCCTTATAACGATAAATGATTCTTCATGATTAATTAATTAATTTCAATTATGAAAATGATTCTTCATCTTTGTCAATGAAACGATTAATATGTTTTATTAATTAATTTTTACCAATCTATAGTTTGGAATTTTTTTTTTAGATTTAGATTTAGATTTTTCAATATTTTTTTACAAACGGCCACATGTTTCAAACTTTATATATGTTGTGATAATTGCACAATCACATGTTACTTTTACGTTATATTTACAGTAGGGGTTAGTGGTAATTGTAGCCTATGTTACTTTTGAACCGTAGGAAAAATCTGAAAAACAAAAACCTACACAAAAAAAAAAAAAGAAAGCATTTAAGTAAAAACAAAATAATTAAAAAAAAACAAAACAATTAAAGTAAAACAATACAAATTACAGTAAAAAAAACATAACTAAGTGGAAACGAAACAATTCGAAATAAAAATATTTTGGTTATATGCTAATATATAAAATTAATAATAATAATATATATATATATATATATATATATATATATATATATATATATATATATTTTTTTTTTTTTTCTTTTTCTTTTACATTTAAAATTAATGCAGTAGTACGTTTCTTGCATCATCACTGCATTTCATTTTATCCATTTATAATTCATGTGCCTGCATAATCGAATTCTAGCCTCTTAGTTTGATATCTTGTTAAGCCTTATCACATTTTAAAAGCAGTCTTTAAGTAATCTAAGCATTGTATCCGGTCGTAGTATTTTATCGAGGATAAAAAATCGCTTATTTCTAATTTGATACCTTTTGAAGGATAATTTATCAGTAGCTTTTTTTAAATTATTCTAACTAAAAAGGCCCTTTATATATTTACGACGGAGTGCAGTTTTGTTATGAAGACCTTTCTAGAACTTCATTGACTGCTGTTCAATTACGATTTTTAGTACGTTCTTCGTTTTTTGTACAGGTTTTATCTATCATTGCATATTAAGCAATATATTAAATAATAAATAAATAATTTGCATAAGATAGGTTTATTATTATTTAATTATTCAAGGCGAAAATAACTCATGTTCGCGTGTTATGGAATAAAGCCAAACATCAATTAAGGTTATATTGCAGCATGCTTTTTTTGTTCTATGATTTTTTTAATGTACATAATAACTTTTCTTATTGACCTATTAATAGGTAACTAGTAATTCAAACTTTATAGCGTGCTGTTGTAATAAAAAGTAAAATAAGTGAAGCACAAAAAAGTGTAATGGTAATAATCAAACAATTGTACTTCATGTTAATAAATTTTTCATAAATTAATATGTCACTGAAAAATTCACTTTAAAGTAAAGAATATTATTAATTAATTAGTTACAAACAGATATTTTGATCCATATTAGCAGTTCTTTTGTAACTGGTCCCAATTGACAACAACTTTTATCGTCTGAAACATGACTTGAAGTGAAATCTGAACCACTTTCATAAACATTTCAAAAAGTGCCTACGAATTGTTCTTAAATTCAAACATAATTAGTGTAGACATCGTCGAAACATGGTGTTGCGATACATTCGACCCTAGAATATTTAATTGAATACATATGTAGTATTTACATTAATTAAAAGTATTATATCTATTTTTTTTTACTTTTCCAATACATTAATGCAGTAGTACGTTTTGTACGTTATGTACGTAATTTAGTTTTGTGCTGTCGTAGTCGCTATTATGTTTTGAACTATTGGGTTTCATCTATGAGTAAGAGAAAAAAATTGTGCAGCAAATACGTATATGTTATTATCGACGGAGTTGTAATTTCCGATAACATGATTGTTATTCGCGTGACGAGGATAATTATTATAGTTTGGAAATTATTCCTGAATTAGTCAAGGTATGACGACTACTTCCGAAGGGTTGCGTAAAGACATTGACTAGAGAACTGTTCAATGCTGCTCACACTTACATCAAAGTTTAGTACCGTTCTTTTTTTTTCAATTTTTTTTTAATCCGTTTATGCTTGCTTGATATAAAAAAAAAATTGTAAGCGATAAGTTTATTATTACTTTCAAATTATTTCAACACTGGGATAAATAACTTCGAGTATAACGCGTGATTTATGGATATGTAATGCATACAGCAAATAGGTTTATGATGCAAGCACTCTTATTTTTTTTATTCTTTTTTTTATGATTTTTTATTTAATGGCACAAGTTAATTTTTTTCCTTATTCCTGATCCCTATTTAGATAGGTAACTAGAAAATTTCGAGACTTTATTAGTGCGTGGGTGTAAATAAAAAAAGTAAAAAAAAAAGTGAAGGGGCACAAAAAAAGAGTAATGTGTAAGATAATACAAAATTGTACGTTCATGGATCAGATAATAGGTTTATCGAAAAATAGGAGAAATATTCTAGGATTAAAAATAATTTTGATGTATATTTTTCACTAAACAGTTTATTATTTATTAATTCACGATTTCGGCTAACTATTTTAATAGATTCCATAATAACATTTTTTGATTTTTTTCAAGATGATCACCAACATTTAGAATGAGAAATGTATTTTTGTTATAAACTAACATTTTTTAAAGTTTTTCTACCACTTCCTTTGAAAGATGTTTAAAAGATATTTAATAAAATTGGAATTTAAACTTTTTTTTTTCTAGTTATAATTATTTTCAATTTGTAGAATTATTATCATTGCGGAACCTACCTGATCATGAGAATATTTTATCTATAATGAATAAAATATTTAAAAATGGCAGATAAAATCACAACAAAATTGATATTAGTCAATCTATCGAATCGCCCAAACCGTTCACGCTCATCATTTTTTTTCTCACTAATCGTTGTTATAGTTCTGTAATACGTATTAGATTCAATCTTTTCAATCATACCTTAAGATACTTTTTTTAATATGCGAATCTTTATTTCAGTGAAATTTGAAATTCATGTAAAAGGGACTTAAAATCTTAATTTTCATAAGAAAGTTAGATTAAATGACTAGTTTAAAAAAAAAAAAATCAAAGTGATTCTTTTCTTAATAACTTTATTCTCATCAAGCATCGTTTTCTTAATATTCGACACTTTTTAACCACATCATTCACTATTTATTAATGCTATATGAGAACACACAAAAGCACACCTAAAAATAAATTGTAATTTTCTTTTTAGTATAATATTTATAATATTCCCGAGGTGAGAGATTGTCTAACACATTATAATTGTCAGAGTGTAGCTAATTTATATAAAATACAGCGGAAAATGATTAAACTATTTATTTTCAAAAAATTAAACAAAATAACCGTAGTAGTAAAAAAACAATTAAATCACGAAACCACTTGTCATCAACTTTCATTACTTCTATCTGATACCCTTCAGTGGCTGTAAATACGATGCCCGAACAAATTATCTAAATAACGCGAGTTTAACCACTTGTATTCATCTCACTGTCTCATATGCCACACTCAATTCAAATTACTTGATGTATTTTTTTGTATAATTTTAATATCTATATAATAAACTTTAATAAGTGCAACATTTTTGTTGTTAATCATCGATGCATAGATAAATCGTAAATTTAAGAATATCAGCATGACTATTTAATTAACGTTGATCTATAACCGATGTTACTACAATACTTTTAATAACATATTATTAAAATGTTTTCGGAAGACGTGATATAAATAGAATATTTTATATTATGCTCCACTTCTATGATATTCGCACATTTTCACTTCGCAATACCTCATACTTCATTTCCAATTATACTTAATTTTTTAAATTACAATCTTTTATAGAAATTTTTTTGAACGAAACGGTAAATGATTAGCAGTGTTTTTTTTTTTATTTTATTATTCCAAAGAAGGCCCTGTTTAATACTTTCGATAATTTTCTCATGACATAACTCGGAGAAAGATCTTTTACATAAGCTGCTACTCATTTGTTTCCTATTGTTATTAGCATGCGTTCGTTTAATAAATCCAATTACGTATATGTAACAGTTTCACCGAAAAAAACTACAATTAAACATCCTTTTTCTGATTAATCAATTGCTTGCTTAACATACATATTTACACATATACATCTAAAATTAATTTTGTGACTGAATACATTTCTAGTCAAGTAGTAAATAACTTTGTCCCGTGTGATATTCGTGCCTTATAAAAAATTCTGGTGCGCGCAACACACGACTTTCACTTACCCCCGTTGTTAAAATCAATTTAAGAATTTTATATACATTTAATGATAGAAATAACTTGTAAAAAAATTAATTATATTGAATTTCAATAGAATCGTGTGTTTTATTACATAATATATTATTTTTTAACCTGCAACAATCAGTCAGTTTTATCGAAACTCTCCATTAACCTTCAAAATTCCGTGTATTAAATAATATTTTTTCTAAAATCTTTAGCTATCCGACGGTATATTATACATCTATATTACTATTCTTGTGTTCAAAAACACAAAAATTGCATATAAGAATATGTTTGCACATTTCTCCTTTAGTTGTTTATCAAATTCGCCCAACTTAGATATTTACCCGTTATTTATCAATGCTAATAAGATGATGTTTCAATTTTTTTTAAATCCACAAAATTATAGGTACACGCACACAGACCTTTTTTGCGGGACTTGGTTACTTAGACTCAGGAGACCCTAAACCGTGTATTTCCTTTGAAAACTGGAATTAGAAAATTTTCATAAATTCATTAATAAATTAAGTAATGTAATTTCTGAAGGACTCTACCGTGTCCTCAGGACATTCTTTCTCATACTAATTGTGCATAATTATTCGGCCATATAACAATTAAGATGTTTAGTTGATTACATTTGAATATAATTTTTTAAACTTAATTGTCATTTTATTCGTTAGTTACCTATTAAGTTATACAATGCGATACCATATATTATTATAATGTAATTACTAGGAAATAAACGATTGTTAGATTTTTTGCAGATTTATTATTATTCAATTGTTTAATTATTCGTCAACAAAATTATTACTACAAATCACTGTCCTGTATAAGACCTTAGACTCACAAACACGCAAATAAATAATAAATTATCCAAAAAGACTTTTAATATTCGTAATTAATATCAAGGTTCTCGAATCAATATTTCAATGTATAATGATAACCCTAAAATCTACATGAAATATGAAAATACCGAATATTGTTAATAAAATTAATTACAATAATAGAACAAGTTCCAGAAAATCTAGTGTGGTCCAAACAAGACATCGGGGAATGGTAGATTATAACAGATTAACAAAAAAAAAATTTTTTCTCAATCAACAAAATTAAAAAAAATAAATTTTTATCACAACAGACCTTTTGCCGTTTCTTGATCAGAATAAATCCTATTTTAAAATAAATATGAAGTTAATTTTGCATCAATATATTGAGTTCAGTGAAAATAGTAATAGCAGTTTTTTAGATAATCGAAAAAAAAGGCAAAATGCATGGTATAAATGTTTCTGGTCAGTCGATTTCGGTGAAACAGTAGTTATTTGCAACGTCACTTTTCGTTTTTTAGTTTGACCTACTACATACACACACACGCGGGACTAAAACATGCAGACCTTGGTTGAGTGATTCAAATGAAAACATGCATAAAGATAAAGATGATAAACTGTTTTTATTTAATCCTTTAGTTCATAAAATTAAGAAGAGACTGTGTTTGTCTTCATGTCTGTCTGCATGCGAATTCGAATCCCTGTCGTTGGGAGACTTTTTCGAACATATAATTAAATGGGAGTTCACTTAGAACCTCTCCAATGGGTAAGCAAGGCCCTTCAGCCAACTGTTAGTCTCACAAAAACGGACGAAGTAAGTGAGGACCCAACACAATATCTTTTTACTGTGAATCGCGGTGTGGAATCTTAGTAAAATTCCTCGTACATTATGAGGACCTGTAACGCTATTAAAAATACAAGAAGTTTATATCATTCTGAATGTTATCCTGAATATTGACCACTACTATATGAAAATTATGATCGAATTAATGTCAAAAAATCAGCTTAACTAATTACAAAGAAAAAAGTGTGATAAAAAAAAAGAAACTTTAAAAATGAAGTAATGAAAAATATTATGAAGGCTTAATCACTTCCTTTATCTATAATAATAATTTGTTGAACCTCAAATCAGGAAACGTTAATAAGTAAATTGAAAGAGTTATTTTAGAGTTACTTTTTATTTTTTGTTTAATGACGCAACAGCCATACATGCAAGAAAAGGAAAGTATTAAGGATTGTTAGCATCCTGAACAAATTCAACGCACACCACTCGGCCAGCTTTTACCAAAAGCTTTTTCCCTTAACTTACTACACAACAATTTATGTAACCGAAATTATTTTATATTGCGTAATGAAGTATTCCGACCAATAGGCATAAGGCTGGGGCAGTTTATTACTTTCATATTGGCAAAACTTACGGGTCACGTTTTCGGGGGAGGCATAGCAGATCATTAGCAAGCCGAGCACGCCTTCACAAATAGAGACACTCCGACCGGTAATAAACCTCATTTACCTAAAATATATTTTTTCCCCTTCAAAAATAAATAATCTTTTGCTTTCTAATAGTTTTTACGGAAACATTATTGGTTTTAATGAGTGTGTTGACTCAGAAATGAAAAGAAGAATACACAGGGTACAAGGTCACCTCAACAAAAAGGGTTTTACGTAACATGAACCGCAGATGTCTATGTCGCACTCCGATAATGAGAGTTTTCTTTCAGAAAACTTTTTTTTTTTTAAATTGTCACTCCAAAAGAATTAAAAGAGCGGAACCAGACAAAAGTGTTGTAAGTCAGCGATCTGTTTCAATGTCTATCGCTGAGAGGAAGAACCTGTGAGTTTTAGTTTAATAGCCGAAAATAATTTTCTCACAATGATTAATCATCATTAACTTCTCATTTGATACATACTTAAAGCAATTATTTTACCAACAAATAGTTTTCTCGGCAATCATATTTGAGAAACTTGATCCCACCTAAAGATTGAATAATGTTTCAAGTATTTATAACCTAAACTTGTAACCCACTTTACAGAGGCTGAGTATGCCTCAGGAGAGTTTCCATACCCTAGGGTCGCCCTCCGGCAGAATTAACAGAATGAATAATATTCTGTCAAAGCCGGGATTCGAACCCAGGATCCGGAGAACAGTAGACTAGCTCTATCTACTAGACCACACCGCTCCCCAATTCATAAGAATACAAAAAAAAAAAAAATCCGTCTGTCCTTCCATAGAAAAATAACATGGCATTTGATAGTGTTCATAACCTCCCTACCACATCAAAATAACTAATGTGAAAATTGTTATTTTTCAAGAAAGCTAAAAAAAATAAAAATAATGGTGAGCTCAAAATCAGCCTTTTTTCCAAAAAAGGCTTTTTATTAAGTAGTTTCCCACTTTCTTGGTGGTGTTAGAGATTCGATGATTTTCCGAAAGGTGTTCTTGCCCTATAATTTTTCACATTCGTTAGTTTGACATGGGAGGGACGATATAGCTACACTTACAAATAAGATAAATTACATTATAATACATAATAATGTCTTCTTTTAGAGGCGCTGTGGTAAATGGTGGAATAAAATCAATGCTTTCCACTAACTAACAACATAATTCGTTTTGTATATAGACTAGTCGACTCACCCCTGTTTCGCACTTGTAAAATGTAAATTAAGTGTCAGTTATGTTGATAAAAGCTATGTTTGAATGATTCGGAGTTCATCGCTTTGCGGTTGCTAGTTCTTCGTAACGAAAAGTGCAATAAGTAAAAAGATATGTTTATTTTTTAACGTTAATTTTCATATTTTAATATAAGCAGACATAAGAAACATAAATTGGTAAAAAAAATCAAAGTTGGTTCAGTTTATTTGTTTGTTTTGCTAAAAAAGTCAAGCATGGGTTACAAAAAGTTTAATTTTCCAATCTACAACAGAACCTTGAAAGCAATCTATTTTTCAAAAAAAACTATAAAAATAGCAATGGTTTTAAACCTATTCGGTTTATTACTATTTTATATTTCAAAAACCATGTAAAATACATTTTAAAGGCTTAATTTAGATTCCATAGAAATACCATTTATTTTACAGAAAATCGGTGAAAAAATCTATATTCATAAATTAACTAAACAGTTGATATAATTAAAAACAATGTTAGTTGGTGAATTAATTACAACTTTCCATTTATCTCAGTGACTAAAGTACGATTTAATTTTAAATTTATATATTTTTAATATTGCGCATTGTGTGGAAGAATATAATCTTTACGAT
The DNA here is from genome assembly GCA_023052935.1 of Piezodorus guildinii. NCBI lineage: Eukaryota > Metazoa > Arthropoda > Insecta > Hemiptera > Pentatomidae > Piezodorus > Piezodorus guildinii. Next base: position 30,407,673 of record CM041292.1, on the reverse strand, counting down.
ACTGTAAGGTGGTAACAATAAATATCATAACCTTCCTTTCAATAAAAATAACATATGTTTGTAAGTTTATGGGGTTCTAGCAAGATTATATTAGCTTGTATGACTTATTTTATTTCATATTGACTTTTCTAAAATCTTATACTTTCCATCAGTATAATATACGTCTATTTACTACTCATATTTCAAGAATAATTATTTTTGATGACTTGCCTACATAAAATTTGATTTTCTCATTTAAAGAAACACTTAATTGCAAATTTATTATACTAATAAACCCTTTGAGTGGTAGCTTTGCTGGGTAGCTTCTCTACACGTCTTGCTCATGCCTATTTTCTTTTAGCCTATTTACTAGAAGTGTTTTGCAATACAGCTGAAAATATCAATAAATATCTTTAAAAAAAAAAAAAAAATTAAAGATAGAATACTGTAAATGATTGTAAAAACCACATAAAAATCCGTAGTGTAGTTTAGAAGGAGCTTAATTTACTCTTACCGTAAACGCAGATATTTGTCGAATAAAATGACACAACAAAAACATTTATTGTCGATAATTTAATAATAATATATAAATATTGGTAAAATAATTTCGTAGCATTTTATACTGGTGATTTCAACAAAAACATTAGATTATTGTAAATAATTTATGTTAAGGATTTCTGAGATACCCCATATTCTACGAAATGTAACTGTGACCAATACTTGAATTTGATTCCGATTCTGGACCAAGAAAACTAATTACCGACGGTGATCTTCTAAGGTATTATTGCATAAACACTGTACATTTTGTTAACGCTCTGTTGTTAAATGAAGAAAATGATTTTTTTTCTCTATACCATTTTGAGCAAGAAAAATACCACTTGAAGAAATGGAGTCTAGAAACTGGTACAAAAAAACACCTTAACTAATCCTTTCTTAGAATATGTAAACATTACAAGCTTACATGATTTTATTAACACAGATAAAAATCCACTGAAATATTTTAAAACCTACAATCTTATTTTACAATCAAATAATAATAGATGTAACCAAAAGAACTGGAGTACCTGTAATATTTGTAATCTAAAGAGATCACAGCTAGTAGGCCTTTATACGGATCACGTCGGATTTACCGAGAGTTCGAAAAAAAAAAAGATTAAGGAAGCAGGAAACCCAAGCATTTCGTTGGAGTGACGAGATTAGGGAAGATGCACTAGGATTATTCACAAACGAAAGTCTCTACGTGGCGGAGTAGCTTTATTTCCTTGCAGAATTCCAATAATCACATCCTTAGAGGAATGGAGAAAGCTATCTTTGTTAACTTTTCCTTTCCAAGTTGAATAAGTAGGGTCGGCAGAATTCTTGAGATCGGCGTGATCCATGCCTCGGTTTGCGAGGAATTCGACCCTACCGTGGTTTATTCAAATAGCATTCCTAGTAAATTAATCCACAGTAAAGTGAAAAAATCTCCTGCTTGCAACAGGCGACTTTCAGTTTCCTCGGTTGTTAAAAGCTATTTAAATAATGGCTATTAAATAAAGAGTTAGAGTGAGTTTGAAGAGTTATATTCAGTTTCGTTGGAAACATAAGTTTCAGATCAAATTATATAACAATATTAAGTTTACACTCTACTTTACGCATCCTTCCACTATTTCCACAACGTTGTATAAAACATATTCCTCAAATCTTTACCTTTCCAACGGTATATCAGACAATGTGTGGATATTACTAGTCTTTCGTTCGGAAATGAAAAATACCTGAACAAATATATTTACACTTTTCTATTTTATTTAGTTATCACATTCTTTCAACTTGTATATTCAGCCATGTTTATCGATCATAATACGATGATATGGTTATTTTTATTGGAATATACAAAATCATAGGTACTTTAGTGAAATATAATTAAATAATTCGGATTTTAAGCCCTGTCAGACTATTTAAATCAGCATGATACATACGTGGCATTAAAGCCTATTAAATTTTACATTGATATAGCGAGTTAGATTAAAATAGTATGAGTCGTTTTTCATATAATAGTAAAATGGTGTAAACCGCTCTACTGGTTGGGCGGTTTTGATGGAAAAGTTGATGTTGATGTAGCTTACTATTCATACATGAGGCTTCTGGTTGTAAGCATCCACTCACACTAGATAAAGTTGTTCCTTTGCGCCTGAAGATGGCATTTTAGCCGAAACGTTGGGCATTAATTGTTAATAAAAGAGTAAAAATAACTTCACCATTTATCAGCCTCCAATTTTATTCAGACAATTTGACCTTCACCTTAAAGAATTTACACCTTAAATATTTAATCAATTTACAGGTGGAATAATCAGGAATCAGTCATTTTTTTAATTTTTTTTTAATTTTGCCAACGTTTCGGCTCAAGCTTGTGAGCCATCATCTGGGCTACAAACATCAGAACAAAAGAGATACATATTACTATGATAATGAAAATTTTTTATTTTTTTTTTAATGTTGTGACAATGATAACATTTGAAATAAAACAGAAAATATATTTATTTTATTTTTATTTAGAAAATATATTTATAGCTTTTTATTTATTTTATTTTATTTTTTTATTATCTACCTCATGGATCTTTTACATACCTCAGATTCTAGTGTTTATAATTTTCTGTTAAAAATGTCAAGCCTTATTGTACATACGAGTATATTGTTTTGTTTTTCCATTGTATAATTTTGTAAAATATATATATATAAATATATATATATATTTTTTTTTATTTATTTTTTTTTTTACTTCTATATTAAAGTCTAAAGTTTTGTTTTTATACTTATCATCATCAGATTGTGTATCATATTATCATTATTTGTATCTATAATATTTAAGTATGTTGGTATATTTTCTGTTTTATTTCAAATGTTATCATTGTCACTACATTAAAAAAAAAATAAAAAATGTCATTATCATATTAATATGTATCTCTTTTGTTCTGATGTTTGTCGCCATGATGATGGCTCACAAGCTTGAGCCGAAACGTTGGCAAAATTCAAAAAATGACTGATTCCTGATTATTCCACCTATAATAGTTTCTACAGTCGACTATACATCCTCAATATTTAATCAAATGTTTTGTTTTTGTTTTACGGTATATTATTTTATATGTATATTTGTATTCTTTTTTCTTCGACAAGTTGATTATGATTTTTCAGTTTCACATGTTGCTTGTAGTTGATAATTTGTCTGCAAGGAATGTGGAGACAGTTATATACTGTCACTTATATAACAATGAATAGACGGTTAGTGTCACGAAGAAAATGCTCTACATCTATCTTTGAAGTAGGACAAATTCATAGATTTTTTTCTAGGAATAATCCTTTCATTTTTATCCTTTAATATAAATAACAGCTCTATTTAAAAAAATAAATAACTCTATTTTATAAATATATCGATTTTAATACAATTACATTATTTTGTTTTGTGTAGGGTGTGAAATAGATTAAGAGTTATTTACCACCATTTTTTTTTTAAGAAGTATAGGATCCATACGTTTCATTAAATAACTTTTTTTTTTTTTTTTCAACCTCTGTATGACACGCTCTAGCTCTAGTTGGTGTTACTCGTAATTTCGAAGATAATATTTTACTCTCTCAGAAATTCGGTGAATAATAGTTTTTGTTACATTACATATGTCGCTGGGACCTACAGTGCAGAAGCTAAATTGCATTGAATAAAAAAAAAGTTACGAATTTACCAATGTCTAAATGTAGATAGATAATTTTTAAAAAAAGTTCAGTAGATTTTTATTTTACGGTTTTTTACTTCACTAAACCGCCCGTGCGTCCACAAAATCAATTTTTTCCTGCCTAAGAAAAGTGGTAAATTCAAAAATCTATGATCTATTGTTTTCCTAGTATGAGAGATATTCTAAAGCCTTATTTTAAGTTTGTTTTCTTAATTTAAAATATGTATCTAAAAACACTATTATTTTGGATATATAATGTATAAAGTAACAATATAATGTAATATTAGTATGTACATTTTTTAGAGGTAAAACTAGATAATAAATCATAGAAAATAAAGCTCTGCAAAATATTAGCAGCCAACGCTCTCTAGGAGTCGCGTAAAAAAAAAAAAAAAAAAAAAAAAAAAAAAAAAAAACGGTGATCTGAAAATAAGTTATTATGATATCTATGTTTTATGCTTGGCAATAACCCTAAAAAATATAAATAAATAAAAGTATGTACAGTAAAGCGCGATAAACAAAGAAAAAAAAAGGAAAACAATTGCTTCCACGCCTATATATAATTCGCTTGTAATTACTTTATTTTAGAAGATGGAGAAAAATTCATTAATTTTTTTTTACCAAAAAACAAAGAATAATTATGAAAAACAAAACAAAAAAAATTGAAAGTTCGCCCACAAATACACCAATAGCTCAATAAATGGATGTTTGAAGATGGAGAAAAATAAGTGTTTTAGAATCAGTAAAGCGCGATAAAAAAAAATAAATAATAATAAATAAAAAATTTCTATGTATGTTCAAGCAACATATTATAAATATATGTAATTTCACCAAAAATCGGTTATTGTTTAAGATAGAGAAAAATCGAAAATATTTTCGATATCAAAACAACGCGATGAACAAAGAGCAAAAAAAAAAAATGTTTAAAATCATCTTATATGGTCAAGCCGCAACTTATAAGAGATGTGATTCCCTGATAATTTGGTTATTACTGACGATAAAGATAAAATGTAAGGTGATCATGAATCAGGAAATTTTATTTGAATTATTTGAATGAAAATCGAAAGAAAAAAAAAAAATAGTAACTCAGTCCTGTATTTGGTTTATTATTTTTGAAATTGAACCTTTCTAATCAACCAAAAAAAAACTAAATATATATAATATATATATATATATATATATATATATATATATATATATATATATAATATATATATATATATATATATATCACGCCCCCGCCCCCTCAAAAGTTGGGGGGGTTAAATTAATAAATACCAGTATTGCGTTTTGAAACCAGCAGTAGTGATATGATATCTTTTGAATTATTGCTTTTCATATTACTTAATTGCCTATCAAAAGCTTTGTAAATAGTTATGCACTAATATTTTTATTTGAAAATAATAAACCATTGTGTAATAATTTGCAACGTTTTTAAAACTGTGCTCAGACTAAGAGTCCTTTTTAGGAGTGAGGTCATATAGCTACTGATCATATAGAAACTACTACCATATAGCTCTGATTTCATTTTCAATTAAAAGAGGTTTTATTAATATTGCTTGAATAAAATAATTCTTTTCCTTTTATTATGCAACCTTTATGTTCGGATCTTGTGGACAAATGTGATGAATATCGACAGTTAAAAGTTGGGAAAGTTAGGAGGAAAATAGTTTGGGCGGCTATCCAAGAAAAAAATAACTTAAAAAAGTTTTTAACTACTTATATTCTTGAGAACGTTTCGACCCACATTTTTGGTCATCACCAGGGCTCCTTGAGGAAAGACCACTTTTCTTTTCTCCTGTATTTAACTTGTCAACATTCTTTGAGGAGTACCAAAGAAAAATTACATTAGAGGACGAAACAATTGCAATACAGTCTATGGTTAAAGACAATTTTTTTTTTTTTTATGATAAATGTATCTGTGCTAGATATTAATTTCCCAAATGATGTATTCATTTATAATTAAAACCCGTAAGTTTACTTGGTACGAACATTTGCTTTTAACCTGAGAGATCGCTTAGATTCCTATGCATTAATCAGGGGATTTTTTTTTTTTTAAGGAAGAACAATCTTCAGTCACAGAAAATACATTTCTGTTGCCTAATAATAGACCAAAGCTGATTTTCATACATATCAGTTACGCCAGGAGAGAGCTTTAAGGGTTGTAATTAGAAACCTACACCCTTCGACACCAGCAGCAGCTATCCAAGAAGAACTGACGGAGATAGGCTATAAAGTGCGACAAGTCACCAACGTCCTAAAAGATAAAATTCCACTGCCTTTATTCTTTGTGGACTTGGAACCATCAGCAGGAGTTGAAAAAATTTATGACCTCAATAGATTATACTATACTAGTGTAAGAGTTGAAAAACCTTACATAAAGAAGGAGATAGTTCAGTGCCATAACTGTCAAGCATATGGTCATACCAGAAGTTATTGTCACCACATACCACGCTGTGTGAAATGCGGTGAACAACATAAGTCAGAAGAATGTACAAGACCAAGATCAACACCCGCTGTTTGTGCTCTGTGCCTCAAGGACCACCCGGCTAACTACAAGGGATGTCAAATCTACAAGAACCTCAAAAGCAGATACCAAAAACCTCAGAATCTGGATGAAACAGCTGAACCGATCAGAAGTAGAAGACAACCTTCAAAAACAATTGATTCCAATGTTACATTTGCCCATCTACTTGGAGGTGGGAACCAGAACAAAGAGGCCGAGGCCCTGCCGGAACAACGCACACTTCAAAATCCTCAACCCGTTCCACAACCAGCTATTCCTCAAAATTTATCCAGCCCTCAAAAACCTCATCCGCATCAAATTTCTTATATTCCTCCACCATCAAATGTCTCAGATCTTACAAGTTTGATGACATCCTTCATCACTGAAATCAAATCCCTCGTTATGCCGCTAATATCACTACTTACTAATCTTGTATCAAACTTAATTCCTTCCTTAAAAAATCCTTAAATGACTTCACCTAACTCCTTATCCATTCTCCTATGGAATGCGAATGGTGTCAGAAATCATACTGACGAACTTACAGCTTTATTGCAAGACAAAAACGTTGACGTAGCACTTATTACTGAAACTAGACTAACCACTAAACAGTTCTTCAAAATACCTCAATACGTAACATACCGTACGGACCACCCAGACGGCAAAGCCCATGCCGGTACTGCTGTCATTGTGCACCAGTCCCTCTCTCATCACTTACTCCCACTTCCTACCTATGATTTCCTACAAGCCACAGCCATAGTAATCAAAACTTTTTCCTTTCCGGTAACCCTTACATCAGCATATTTCCCTCCCAAACATTCCATTTCCAACACCGAATTTGTATCCTTTCTAAATTCCTTAGGAAATCATTTCATTCTGGGTGCAGACTTCAATGCCAAGCATCAGCAGTGGGGTTCGAGAACCACGAATTCTCGTGGACGAAATTTGCTGTCTGCACTCAACTCCCGTCATTTCAATCTCCTACCTCCTGATTCCCCTACCTACTGGCCAACCGATCCCAACCGTAATCCTGACATCCTTGACTTCTTTATTCACAGCGGATTAGGCTCCCTCAACTTATCTGTAACTCGACTTGATGAACTATCCTCAGACCATAGTCCACTGATCCTAAAAGTATCTCTCACTCCAATTCCAAAACCTATCCCACCGTCATTTATCCGAGGCCCTGTCAACTGGAACCTATTTCGCCAAATCCTGACCGATAATATTAACCTCAGAGCGACCCTCAAAACCCCAGAAGACCTTGACGATTCCGTCTACTCCTTCACAACCGCCATTCAGCAAGCTGTCTGGACTGCCTCCTCTCCTAAGCACTCCAATATAACTCCTATCCAAAACCATTTGCCTCAACACCTTACAGACCTAATCCATGCAAAACGCCGTGCCAGATCATTATGGCAGCGCACCCGACACCCAACAGATCGCCGCTCCTATAACTTCTATTGTAGACAATTGAAGCAGGAGTTGGCGACCTTCCGTTCCCAGTCCTTTAATTCCTACCTCTCCTCTCTGTCAGCTAGTGATAATTCCTTGTGGAATGTCACGAAGAAGATTTTAAAATCCCATCAAGTTTCCCATCCTCTCCGGCGTGGTGACGACTCCTGGGCTGCGTCTGATGAAGATAAAGCCGAGGAATTCGCCACACACCTCTCCAAAGTATTCACTCCTCACCCGGAATCCCAAAGCAATCATACCGCAGCAGTACAAGACTTCCTTTTGTCACCAATACCTCTTTCCCTACCTCCTAAAGCTATTAATCCCTCTGAGGTTAAATATCTTCTCCAGAAACTGACCCTCCGTAAATCTCCTGGACATGATCTCCTTACCCCCCAGATCCTCCGTCAACTTCCGCAGAAAGCTATTATATTCCTTACCTATATCTACAACTGCATCCTACGCACCACCTATTTTCCTCTCTTGTGGAAACATTCCACAATCATTCTCTTCCTAAAACCAGGTAAACCTTCCAGCAACACTTCATCCTACAGACCTATTAGTCTACTCCCCATCCTCTCAAAAGTGTTTGAAAAACTCCTTCTAAAACGAATCCTGCCTATATTAGAATCACAAAATCTTCCTTCCCATCAGTTTGGTTTCCGTGCTCATCATTCCACTGTTCAACAAGGACTCCGAGTTGTAGACCATATTTCCTCAGCCCTTGAATGCAAAGAGTATTGTTCTGGTGCGTTTCTGGACACAGCGCAAGCTTTTGACCGGGTATGGCACACCGGATTACTCTTCAAGCTTAAAACGCATTTACCCCAGTCTCTATACCTCATTCTACGATCCTATCTCTCAAACCGCTCCTTCCGAGTTCGCTGTGGTGTAGAATTTTCTAACTTTTATCCCATTGAGGCCGGTGTTCCTCAAGGCAGCGTCTTGGGACCCGTCCTCTACATCCTTTACACTGCTGATATTCCTAATCATCCTGACACCTTTCTGGCAACATTTGCAGATGACACCGCCATCCTATCATCCAATTCCGATCCTGAAATAGCATCCTTAATCCTGCAAAGACACCTTTGTCTTATCGAGGACTGGTGTAATGCTTGGCGTATTAAGGTTAATGAAAGCAAATGCACCCACGTCACCTTCACCCTTCGACGCCAATCCTGTCCAATGGTTCATTTCAATTCCATACCGCTTCCTTCCTCAGACACAGTCCGGTATCTTGGCTTACTACTAGACAAAAGATTGACGTGGAACCCACATACAAGACTTAAACGAAAAGAACTCAACAGACGATTCGGACAGTTATACAGACTACTAAACAGAAAATCTAAGCTTACAGTTGACAACAAATTATTACTTTACAGACAATACTGAAGCCAATGTGGACCTACGGACTTGAACTGTGGGGAACAGCCAAACGTTCTAACATCAAACGCATTCAATCCTTTCAATCCAAAGTCCTCCGAACAATAGTAAATGCTCCTTATTATGTCTCCAATTATACCTTACACCACGACCTTAATGTTCCATTTATTTCAGACCTGATTCCATCTAAATTTTCCAAATTCCACCAGAACCTCATTCATCATCCTAATCCTCTAGCACAATCCCTATCCAGCTCCACTCATCCATACGACCCTCCTAGAAGGTTGAAACGGCAGTGGCCCCGAGACATATTGTAAACACCTATTCTGGAGTTCTGACACTGGTCAGATTCTCCTCTCATGTGCGGTGTGATTGTGGCTGTGGCGCCCTTACTTAGCTTCCGCTGGCTCTCACCAGTGATGCGGCTGAGAGGGAGGCGCTGGTGGGATCCTTTGGACTCTGCTTGTCCTTCCACAAGTGGGGGGACAAGCCCCGTCTGGGGTTCCCGAGCTGATTGTAAATATTGTACATAGGTATGAATGTGACATGTTTTGTTTATTTATTTGTTAACTTCATTTATTTGTATTTATTTTGTCTATAAATTTTGTTATTGTATACGTTTATTTATTTTTATTTTATTTTATGTACTTTGACTTTCCTTTTGTTTATATTGTAAATATTGTATGAGTGAGATCCTGTAGCACTATTATTATTGTCTATTATGACAAATTGTAATATATACGAATAAAAAAAAAAAAAAAAAAAAAAAAAAAAAAAAAAAAAAAAAAAAAAATAATAGCGTGCAGGCAATAAAACGCGATTAACATCCGATCAAGAGTGCTATAACACGAGAACATTGTTCCGGCTGATGAAAGGCCTCTAATTATTTCGCAGTGTCTTGATAACAATTCGGAAGACCGGAACTGCTACTGCGGGAACCGTTTCTGCGAGAACTGCTATTATCAATGATGTTTCCTAATTATCAATGATTCCTATTGAACTACCTAAATAATTAGGCTCCTTTCTCCCATTGTTATGATCGACTTCTCAATATCATAACACGGGCAGAAATCGTCTGGTTTCCTAATTAGCTTCATCCTTTGCCGAATTCTTCCGAACCATCCATTTGAAGACAATAGATTAGTATAATGGCGGTCTGTTTAGTTCTGGCTTATTTTTTCAATATAAGATAACATTTGTTCTTAAATATTTAGTTTTATAACAGTATATGATACATCTATATTACTATTCTTGTGTTCGAAAGAAATTATCCAAAAAAATATATTTGCTATTTCTCCTTTATTTATCATCAAATGTGTTCAACTTGCATATTTAGCCATTTTTTATCAATTATAATAAGACATATTGATTTCTTATTAAATATACAAAATTAAAGGTTCTTTAGAGGAAGAAAATTAAAAATATATGCATTCAAGCCCTGCCAGACTACTTCAATCAGAAACAAAACTACATGATATTAAAGAATATTGAATTTTACATCGATATAGCAAGCTAAATCAAAATCGTCGTAGCCATTTTCGATAAAGTTGTAAAAACGTAAAAAATGCATGGCTATTCTGGTATCACCGATTTTGATGAAATAGTTGCTGTATAGTTGTCTTTGTTAGTGTGTATTATTATTATTCAGTTGTATTATTGATATTTTCAGAGATTAAAAAAAAAAATAGAAGTCAGCTCTACACGCACTGTTTATTACACAAAAAAAGCTTTAATCAAACACCATGAACTAGTAAAACGATTTGGATTAAGTCAAAACAGTGTCACTTTATCAGCCATAACAGTTCTTACTTGATCTGTTATGGCTGTTTGTTTAGTCCGTGTCGCATTTCTCAATGTAATTATAATGACTTAATCAACGTATTAAAATGCCACTAATAATATCATAAATACTCTTTTAATATTATTTATATATATTTAATAATTTTATACAATAAATTATCTTTGTAAGCTTATGAGTATAGACTAACTTTGAACTTGAAAGGTTTTATTTTTTGGTATAGATATTCGTTTACAATATTAATTTTGCATTGAATCACATATCTTATACCACTTTAATCGCTTACGAATAATTCCGTTCTTCTTCATCCAATCCGCTTCCTTAGGTTTTCGAGAATAAGTTACTGTGTAAAATATTTGGAAGTATATTAGGCTACTGGGGAATTCAGAAGGTTGCACAACGCAGCGTTGCGGAGCTTGTACCCTACGAGAATAATTGAGTTGATAAATGATAAGCGGGGACTTAAATGATCGTGTAATGTTATTGATCTCCGTAAAGAGCGAATTCCGAAAAAGTTTGTAAGCTTCCGAGTCGAAGGCCGAAGCGTCGAAGGGAGGATTGCGATATGTTTGATGGGCTGTGATCATTGGACGAGTCTGTGTGAGCAGCATTTTGTATTATCGGTATCGAACCTCCGGGTTCGGTTAGCCTATTATTATTAGTTAATCATTAAATTTCTGTATTTTATCTTCTTTAGAATCATTTTTTTTTTTTTTAGTTCGAATTTGTAAATTAATTGTTGAGAAAAAAATGTCAAGCTAGACCTGAACATTATTTGGAAGAACATTATTTTTATGATCATTTTAAAGTTAGATATCAAGTAGAATTCCTTGAATAATCAAAGTTATATTTAACCAATACAGTATAATTTTTTGTATTCAGAAATCCACGAAATGCTTCTTTTTTTTTTAAATAAATCGAAATCTATCTCTGATATTTATTTATATATTGATCTGAAATATTAATTTTGTGCTTTGATGGCAATATGGTATAAATCGCATTTTTTTTTTAACGAGAGTTTTTCACATTAAGGGGTGTCATTCGTTTATTTTTAGATGTTGGCGTTGGAAGGAAAGCGAAAATTTTCCTTTCGTTTCCTCGCAAAAGGTACTATATTTTTTATTACAGCAGAAGCATCACAACCTGTAATATATTACCATTAATTTATTGTATCCTTCATTTTGTGAATTTTTATTTGTTCATTTAGCAATTCTTGAATCACCGCTATTATTTTCATCAATGGTTTTAACCTAATAATCAGTTTTTAGGGTATTTTGAACAACTTAGTTGCGTCGGTTTGGTTTTTGTAGGTTCAATTAAATTACGTTTTTTTCATTGCAATTCTTCGAACGGCCTCATAAATTTGGTTTAAAAAATTTCAGAAACTCATTATTTAATAGATTGTATGCTAAATATAGTTCGAATTAGCATTCCCTAGCTAAATATAAGAAGAAAACGGTGTCTGATCTAAACAAGATTTTTTTTTAAATAAAAATTATTTATTATTAGTCTCTACAGTTTAATTTTGTTGTTACGTAGTTTATAAATGTGTTAAATGCACAGAAATAGGAGAGAGAAATGCTTTATTTTATCAAAATTACAATAAAACAAAACCGTGCGGCCCAACTGTATTGGGTTGCTATCATACACAGCGTACTTATCAATCTTGATGACATGTGATATTGACCTAAAAAGTTATAAATTTATAATACAATTACTTTCTTTATCAACAGATTTCTATGTTATATCTTATAATATGTAATATAGTCTATAATCCAAAGCAAAATACAAGCATAAAAAAACAAAAAGAAACAGATTTGAAAATGCACACCTAAAGGACCAACAGAATCAATGACAAAATTTAAGCAAAAAGATAAGACGAATAAAGATAAACATAAATATAAGTCTTGTAAGGAAAAATCTTAACCTAATAATATCCATAGAGGTGATGATGAATAATTCCCAGAGAGTCCAATATTATATTCTCGGCCATCATGGACAATTCACTGTTACCAACACCGAGTTCTTCTAGAAGGCTCCTTGTTCTACTGGGGAAAGTTTAAAAGAAACTTCATAGGTACATACTTTCTTAATATACTGCCATAAATAAATAAAAGGTTCTTTGGATATTCGCTTTCTTAAAGAAGAATAGATAATCACATGTAATTAACCAACAATGAAAGATATTTCTCAGAGGGTAAATAAGGAAATATACATTACATAGTAATTAACATTATAAAGACATTATTTATCAATAATGTTATATGGGAAGATTATGGTGACTGTTACCAACTTTTCATGCGTTATATTCTCCCATACAGTTTCATCCACATTACATTGTTAAAAAGTCTTTGGGAAAGTGCAGTAATTTGAAAAATAAGTTAATAACCAGGAAAAAATAATCAAGTAAATTAGTCGAATAACAAATAAATGACAGATTTTTGCGTTTCCTGTAAAATCGTTTTAAGTGGGTATAGTACCTTTTGGCAATCAACGTCCCAATTGTAATAGATTGTTGTAGATACGAATGTGGTGTTACAATTAAAGTATGCTATTATAAAATATATGCAGATTGCATTAGTATTTATGTGGGCGGGCTTTTAAAATGAACAATTTCATTTTATCTCCTACGATTCAAATATCAGCTGATGCGCTCGATGATAACAGTCATACGTTACATCGTCTCTCAGATTTTTGCTTTTTTCAGTAGGAATTCGCTTGAATTCAGTCTGGAGAACATCACTAGACCTCAGGAATACTACGGCAGTGAATATTGGAGAAATTTCGGTAAGCAAAGTTATAATTTACTTTGTACAATCACGAAAAAGTGAAAGGAGGGTCACTGATCAGCTGATTGCCGCTGGCTCGGCAAGCTCGGGCTTGCTTTTCTTTAACTTATCTTTTTTTTATCTTTAATTCTTATCTCAATATTTATTTATTATTATTATTTTCTTAATCAATGAGTTATTTTCATCTAGTCATGTCCTCAAAGTCTGCAAGTAAAAGATCTAAATCTGCAGGTTCTAACTCGTCTCCCACAAAACAGAGACCCCGCCGTGAACAAAATAAAAAAATGATTCCACCAGCGACCGCGTCAGCTACCTCATTAGGATCTGAACCACAGCCCAGCACATCATCACAAGGAATAACTGATGAATCCCCGTTTTTTACACCGAATCCATTTGAGATCCTCCAAAATGAAAAAGAAACATTGGAATCTTCTCCTATACCCAGGGAACCACTACCTCCACCAATATTTGTTAAAAATATTAAAAATTTCAAACTGATGTGTGCGCATTTAAACAAAGTAACTGATCCTAATAGTTATTATTGTATAAGTAGAACCAATGATACTAAAATATCTCCGACTACTGCTGAAACCTACAGAAAGATTGTAAAATATCTGACTGAGACCAAAGCTGACTTTCATACTTATCAGCTGCGCCAGGAGAGAGCATTAAGGGTCTTAATCAGAAACCCACATTCCTCAACACCCGTTGAAGCTATCAAAGAAGAACTGACAGAATTAGGATTCCAAGTGAGGCAAGTCACCAACGTTCTAAAAGATAAAAGTCCACTGCCTCTATTCTTCGTGGACTTGGAACCATCAGCAGGAGTCGAAAAAATCTATGACCTCAGTAGACTGTACTATACCCGTGTAAAAGTTGAAAAACCTTATACAAAGAAAGAAATAGTTCAGTGTCATAACTGTCAGGCATATGGTCATACCAAAAGTTATTGCCATCACATACCACGCTGTGTGAAATGCGGTGAACAGCATAAATCAGAAGAATGTACAAGATCTAGATCAACACCCGCTGTATGTGCCCTGTGCCTCAAGGACCACCCGGCTAACTACAAGGGATGCGAAATCTACAAGAAACTCAGAACCAGATACCAAAAACCTCAGGATCCGAATGAAACAGCTATACCAATCAGAAGCAGAAGAGAACCATCTAAACTTGTAAATTCTAATGTATCATTTGCCCACTTGCTTGGAGGTGGAAACCAGAGTCATGAAGTCGAGGCACTGCCGGAACAACTTTTTCCTCAACATTCTCAATTTATTGTACAACAATCTATCCCTCAAAGTTTACCTAATCTTCAAAAAACTCCTCAACATCAAATTTCTCATATCCCTCCACCATCAAACGTCACAGATCTTACCAGTCTAATGACGTCGTTCATCTCCGAAATCAAATCTCTTGTTATGCCGCTTATATCTCTCCTTACAAATCTAGTATCAAATCTAATCCCAGCCTTGAAAAATCCTTAAATGAATTCACCTAACTCCTTATCCATTCTCCTTTGGAATGCGAATGGTGTTAGAAATCATACTGACGAACTGACAGCGTTGTTGCAAGACAAAACAATCGATGTTGCACTTATAACTGAAACAAGACTAACGACTAAACAGTACTTCAAAATACCGCAATACATGACATACCGTACTGACCACCCAGACGGCAAAGCCCATGCCGGTTCTGCTATCATTGTCCACGAATCCCTCTCTCATCATTTACTCCCACTTCCCACCTATGTTTTCCTACAAGCCACAGCCATAGTAATCAAGACTTTTTCCTTTCCGGTAACCCTCACATCTGCATATTGCCCTCCTAAACATTCCATTTCCAATTCCGAATTTGTATCCTTCCTGGATTCCTTAGGAAATCGTTTCATTCTGGGTGCAGACTTAAACGCCAAGCATCAGCAGTGGGGTTCCAGAACCACGAATTCTCGGGGACGAAATTTGCTGTCTGCACTCAACTCCCGAAATTTTAATATCCTGCCTTCTGACTCCCCTACCTACTGGCCAACCGATCCTAACCGCAATCCTGACATCCTCGACTTCTTTATCCACAGCGGATTAGGCTCCCTCAACTTGTCTGTAACTCGCCTTGATGAACTATCCTCAGACCATAGTCCACTTATCCTAAAAGTATCTCTCACTCCAATTCCAAAACCCATTCCACCATCATTCATCCGAGGCCCTGTCAACTGGAACCTTTTCCGCCAAATCCTGACCGATAATATTGACCTCAGAGTAACCCTCAAAACCCCAGATGACCTAGATAACTCCGTCTATTCGTTTACCACCGCCATCCAACAAGCTGTCTGGACTGCCTCCTCTCCTAAACACTCCAATATAAATCCTCACCAAAATCATTTTCCACAACATATTATAGACCTCATCCATACCAAACGCCGAGCAAGATCATTATGGCAGCGCACCCGACGCCCAACAGATCGCCGCTCCTATAACTTCTATTGTAGACAATTGAAGAGGGAGATGGCGACCTTCCGTTCCCAGTCCTTTAATTCCTACCTCTCCTCTCTATCAGCTCGTGATAATTCCCTGTGGAATGTCACGAAAAAGATCCTAAAATACCATCAAGTTTCCCATCCTCTCCGACGTGGTGATGACTCCTGGGCTGCGTCTGATGAAGATAAAGCCGAGGAATTCGCCACACACCTCTCCAACGTTTTCACTCCTCACCCGGAATCCCACGCCAATCACACCGCAACAGTGCAAGACTTTCTTATGTCACCAATTCCACTTTTCCTACCTCCTAAAGCTATTAATCCCTCTGAGGTCAAATATCTTCTCCAAAAACTGACCCTCCGTAAATCTTCTGGACACGATCTCCTTACTCCCCAGATCCTC
The DNA here is from genome assembly GCA_023052935.1 of Piezodorus guildinii. Taxonomy (NCBI): domain Eukaryota; kingdom Metazoa; phylum Arthropoda; class Insecta; order Hemiptera; family Pentatomidae; genus Piezodorus; species Piezodorus guildinii. The sequence continues at coordinate 30,391,186 of CM041292.1, read as the reverse complement.
CGACAACTTCCGCAGAAAGCTATTATATTCCTTACTTATATTTACAACTGCATCCTACGCACCACCTATTTTCCTCTGTTATGAAAACATTCCACTATCATTCTTTTTCTAAAACCAGGCAAACCTTCTAACAACACTTCATCCTACAGGCCTATTAGTCTACTCCCCATCCTCTCAAAAATCTTCGAAAGGCTTCTTCTTAAACGTATCCTACCCATATGAGAATCTCAAAATCTTCCTTCCCATCAGTTTGGATTCCATCCTCAGCATTCCACAGTTCAACAGGGGCTCCGAGTTGTAGACCATATTTCCTCAGCTCTTGAATGCAAAGAGTATTGTTCTGGTGCGTTTCTGGACATTGCGCAAGCTTTTGACCGGGTATGGCACACTGGATTACTCTTCAAGCTGAAAACCCATTTACCACAGTCTCTATACCTTATCCTCCGATCCTATCTCTCAAACCGTTCCTTCCGAGTTCGCTGTGGTGTAGAATTTTCTAACCTTTTTCTCGTTGAGACCGGTGTTCCTCAAGGCAGCGTCTTGGGACCCGTCCTCTACATCCTTTACACTGCTGATATTCCTACACATCCTGATACCTTTCTGGCAACTTTTGCAGACGACACCGCCATCTTATCATCCAGTTCCAATCCTGAAACCGCATCCTTAAACCTGCAAAGACACCTTTCTCTTATCGAAGACTGGTGTGGTGCTTGGCGCATAAAGGTGAACGAAGCCAAATGCAAACACATTACTTTCACTCTTCGACGAAACTCCTGTCCGCCAGTTTACTTCAATTCCATTCCAATTCCTCCTTCAGATACAGTCCGGTATCTTGGCTTACTGTTGGACAAAAGATTGACTTGGAACCCACATACAAGACTTAAAAGACAAGAACTCAACCGACGATTCGGTCAGTTATACCGACTACTCAACAGAAAATCTGAACTTACAGTTGACAACAAAGTATTAATCTACAGGACAATACTGAAGCCCATCTGGACCTACGGACTTGAACTGTGGGGGACAGCTAAACGTACTAACATCAAACGCATTCAATCCTTTCAATCCAAAGTCCTCCGTACAATAGTAAATGCTCCTTATTATGTTTCCAACTATACCTTGCACCACGACCTTAATGTTCCTTTTATTTCAGACCTAATTCCATCCAAATTTTCAAAATTCCACCAGAATCTCATTCATCATCCTAATCCTCTAGCTCAATCCCTATCCAGCTCCACTCATCCATACAACCCACCTAGAAGGTTGAAACGGCAGTGGCCCCGCGACCTTTTGTAAATATATTGGAGTTCTAGCACTGGCTAGATTCTCCACTAAATGTGATGTATGTCTGAGTGTGTGTATGTGTATATAGGTATAAGTGATTTCTTGACTTTATTGTATTGATTCATTATTGTGTATATATTTTATTGTAATTTTATGCTGTGTAAATATTGTATGAATGTAGTATGTATGATATCTTTCAGCACTACTATTAATGTCCAAATTGGCACAGATTGTAATTTTACTCAATAAAAAATAAAAAAAAAAAAAAAAAAAATTTTACTTTTGACCAATGAGTATGTTATTGAATGAGAACGATTCAACAATCACTACTTTCATTTTCTATTATCTTACTCAGTAATTTAATTAAGTATTATTGGAATAGAATTAGTCAAGGAATACCACATCATCCCAAGACAGAGGTTAAGTCATTCAAAAATCGTTAGGCTACAAATAGTCTATATAATATATTATACACAGATCATTCTTTTGTAAATCAGGAAACTATTATATGAGTATAGTTTATTATATAAGCTCTTAATACTTTCTAAAGATATGTCTTCATATACTAATGACAATTAACTGTTACAAAATAATAGAAAAATGGTGTTTGCAATCATTGATCTAAGAAATACATGTAATTTTTTTTTTTTACTTCAGCAATATCTATAACACCGTGTGTTCTAAACTTGTAAAACAAATTTCACACATTTTGAAATTACAGTTTTGGTCTAGTGGCGATATAATCAAATAGAAACATGAGAGCATGACAGAAACAGAAATGTAGGGCGTATTTTTATGTAATGTCGCGTTATGTGCATTGATGCAATGTGTAGCTTTCTGTCAACCTATAAAATGGAATCAGAGGAAACTACAAGTGTATTTTATGAGACTCAGAAGTGATATTGCGAATCTTATGTTACGTCTTTCGTATAATAGTCCCTTTCACAGAAAAAAATAATAAAAACCTATATATTTTTTTAATTAACTTGGATAATATGACCAATATTGCACTATTTTTATTTAATAAATAGCAGTTATATAATAAATATCGTAAAATAATATATATAGTTTAGCAATAGGAATTAAATCGGTTGCTATGTTAAACATGATACGTAAATGTGAATGACAAGTTATAAACTGTTTAAAGTTTTCTTAAATTTATTTATTTAAAAAAATATATTTTATTATTATTTTATATTCTTCAATTAGACAGATACAATAAAGTAAGTTTCCGAATTTAATGAATTTCTTTACCGAATATAAGTTACTTAAGTAGAAATAGTACATCTATTAATTATCCATTGAATTTTAGTTTCTTCGTTATTATTTCCATTTTATTTATTTATTTCTTCTGTATTGATATTTCTTTAACATTTATAAATATCATATAATATAAACAAAGTGTACTATTCTGTTAACATTGACATATCTTATAATACGCCATATCGTATACGTCGTACATACCTACTCAAGTAGTCCAGGTAAATAAAATTGCTTTCTAGACTATCTCAGAAATATTTATTATTTTTAGGGAGTAAATTACCTAGACTTTTTTTTTTTTTTTTCAGTGGCGCGACAGGCCGTGCAGGCCCTGGGCCTCGCGGTGTGATCCTCTGAGAGATTACACTCGCGTTTCACGAGATGAAATTCGTAGTGTAGGGTCATCACTCCCTAAGCCTAATTTTGTGAGTGGCCACCATTTGGCTGACGGGTCTCACGTACCCGGGGGAAAGGCTGCGAGGGAATCCCCATTTAATTACATCATCATAAAAGCTCGCCGGGACTGGGATTCGAACTTGCAACCTGTAGCATGAGAAACTAGCGCGCTAGCCACTCAGCCACGGGCTCCCCTACCTAGACCTTAGTAGGATTAAAATTTTTTTAAAAAATTATTTTAGACTGTAAACATTTAATAATTATTTAATACAGACTTACCTTAAACCTTTCAAAAATAATTGATTAAGTTTGTTACTATCAGATCTACAAATTAGTAACATTATCAGATAGGCTGGAGTGTAATGAACTTATTAATTCTTATTTGAAAGGCTAGGGCAAGTAATTATTGAATAATCAGAGAAAAATTGGAAATGGCTGTAATTGGGAAAAACACACTGCAAAATGATAAAAAATATGTTGGAGCCCACTAAACTCTGAGGAATTTACCCATAAAACATCAACTTTTTCTAAGACAATCAAGAAAACAGTGAAGTATTGACCACTTTGATGGATCATATACTTGGTATGGATTGACATTTATCTCCTTCCTTCACCCCCTGGTCCGAGAACCCTGTAAAAAAAAAAAAAAAAAAATGACCACAATCTGGAAAACCAAAAAATGTTAATGAAGTAAGGGAGATAACTATCAAGCTTAATTTTAACATCAAGCTCAGGTCTTATCATAAACATTAAGAATATGAAAGTGTTTTGTTTTTTTTAATCTCGAAGGGGAATAGGATTATGAAAAAAAAAGTTTCGTAAAAATGTTTCATCACATAAATTTTGACAGAGCAATTCCACAAAACATTTTGAAGAAACTGAATTTTATCATAGAGTTTTATCGGCAAAATAGACGTTGCAAGTCTCCGTTAGACGAATAAGGAAAATTTAAAATTCATAAAAACATCTAAATAAGAGCAAGGCCACTCGAAGCCCGTTATTGTCACTAACTCCCGCCACCCACACCCGCAGCGCTGCATGTCATTGAGGAACCATTAACATGTTGCGCCAGCCTTTGGAAAACAAACAGAAGAAAAACTAAACAGCCATCAGCCCAGAGAACATGAAACGGCAAGATAGACTTAACATTTCACAATAGCTCTAGTTTTTGCTACTGAAGAACAGCTTAGCATTGTTTCCCAACTTCAGATAATGTTCTAATAATCGATTTCATATTGAAATAGTCTTTTTTTTTTTTTTTTTTTTTTTTTTTTTTTTTTTTTTTGAATGGAGGAACTAAGTGAATGGAGAACATCAAGGACGTAGCTTAAAACAAGGGATATTTACTTGCATTTACCTATAAATAAATAAACTGCTGTGCAAAAATATTGCATCACTTCGATATTTTTTAATATATCATAAAACATACTTCAATGCTTTCTTTTCTGGCGATTTTATTTAATAAGACTGTTGTGAAGTATGTATAAAACAAATTTATAGCATTAAAAATTATCTGGGAAGAGATAAATAAAAACAAACAAACAAATAAATGAAAATGTCTCTTTATTGACATGAGAAAAATAAAGAAAAAAATGTAAAAACATTTAAATGTGGTTAAAAATCTTCTAACAATACCTTGTCAGCCCTCCCCTAGCACGGATAATCTCTCTGAGTCTCTCAGGCATCGAACTCATCACTAAACAGAACTCGCCTCCAATCATCTTCTGTCCATTCGGCGTGTTGTCGAGCGAATGCCAGTCGAGAAACTCTGTGTGCTCTAGTAAGAAGAGGCCCAGTTGCAGGTCTTCTAGACGATATGTTGTTCTCCCTAAGACGTCTTCTAACTGTAGATCTCGAAATTTTAACATTCCTGAATTGGCTGATGAGTCCTCGTAGCTGATTTCCTGTGAAAGTACGATTTCTCAAGGCAGATAGCCGAAGAAATCTGTCTTCTTGAGCAGTAGTTATCCTTGGCCTGCCTTGCCCGTGTCTTCTACCGTAGCTTCTGATCTCCCTGTGCTTACGAAGAACTCTTGAGATTGTGTATTGGTTTACTCTAAGTCGCTGAGCAATTTCGCGCTGACTCATTCAAGTTTCAGAAAACGTCACTATTCTGACCCAGTCTGTTTCAGTTAAGTGAGTCTCGCAGTTCATAATTTGCAGAAAAAAGACTCTTTTAAGAAATCACAAGAAATAAATTGAAGAAAAAACTTGTAAAGCTATTGTGAATAGGACAAAGGAAAGTTGCATACTGGCTGATTTAGGAGTAATTATCTTCTTTTGGCTTACAGAGTAGGGTAAAGCCTTGATTCTCTACTTGTGACCTTTTGCATAGACAGTATTATCTTAAAGTATCAAAAAAATAAGTTTAGGAAAATGTGAATAAAGGAATACAATTTTTTTAATTTAATTTTATCCTGATGCAATATTTTTGCACAGCAGTTTATAATATGTAGTTAGGAAAATTATTGTTTTAGTAAAATTTTAGGATTCCAGTATTCAACCAAAAGCACATTTAAGCATCTCCTGGGTCCAAATAACTATGCTGCCCGAAAAGGTGCGTGTATATGTGCGTGTTAAGTCTAGCCGTCAAAAGCATCTTAAAGTCGTACGAAACTGAAATTTCATATTTAAGCAAATATACGCAGGAGACGTATAGTGTGATTTGTTTATGGGAAATTGATTATAGGATTGATTAACTTTTACATGTTTTCTCATCAGCATAGTGTTTACATTATCTGTATTAATATATATACATCAAAAGATATGTTCAGATAAAATAATAGTGTATAAAGTGCAGTAAATATTCTTCAGATTCATGAAATCATTCCACAAAAAAAAAAATGTAATAACATTCATGTCACGATGAATGAATTTTCCAATTGTCGGTGCATGCTAAGGGATGTACAGAAAACAAGTACATTAAAAAAAAACCCTGCAACTTATTACAAATTTGTTTATTCTTTCCACATAAATATATTAGAGTAAACTGTCGTAAAAATATTTATAGACAGTTAACCACTATGAAAAGCAGATAATAATTCAAAGGAAAATGACCTAAAATTGTCGATCACCACTGCTTAATCTCTCTGCTATTTCTGAAGCAATTTCGATGATTGTTTTTTCGTTTTGTAGAAAATTTACATCTTTATCGAATATCACTAACAGCAGAATCTTTTTTATATTAATTTTTTAATTCGTGCAAATGGAGTTTTTTATTCGTAATTCGGGTTCTACGTATCTTGAACATTAAGTCCTCAAATTTTGAGAGGGGGTATTTTTTTCCGTCGATGACAAAGGTACATTACTGAAAATAATATAACAACATACTTGATTAGTGCATGTGCCCGAGAGGATAGAGGAAGCTCTGATATACATTATTTATATAATGATAAATATTGGTAGTATTATTGAGTCCGATTGCTGGGAAGCTTACAGAGTGCTCCGAGCGTCAGCGGAAACCACAGCCTTCTTCTCCTTGTTCCTTAGAGACGTTTTTCCTATGAGTTCTTCTTCACTCATGCTTTCCCAAAGTTTAGTCCACCGTAATCAGTCCAGTTCGCTGATATAAACTACATTCAGCTCGTTAAAAAAATCCTAAACGACTCCTTCAGGCTCCGTCAACTGAAACATCTCTAAATACCCTTCGAAGGATTTTCCATTTAAACACCTGGAGGTTTCGTTCGCATATTTCCACTCTGCAGATGATCTTGTATAGGAAAATCTTCATCTGACGGGAGAGAATATGACCGCAAAGTTTTTTTGTATGCCGGTAGCGCTGGTTAGCAGAAATTATTTGTCTTCCAATCTCAGCTTCCGCGGGAATATCATGATAGTCATTATATAAAGTGATCTATATTGAGTATAATAATGTCAATTTTATTTTATTTTTATTTTTTTGGTGATGTATTCTTATATATTAGAATCAAATTATTTTCGTATAATATTAACTGATTGGAAATCAGTAACGTTTATATGATAATGTATTTTTTAACTAGTTTTCATAGTTCGATATGTTCTCGAAATTGTGATTCAATTAATCAATATATCGATTTTTTCTTCTCGTAAGGAGGACTAACATAAACAGTTATATCACTTTAATTATCTAAGCGTACAGTAAACATATAAGGAATTATATGTAATTTTCTCGCATTTAAGAGAAAACAAAGGACTATTTTGGTTTTTTTTTGGATTTTTTTCCATAATTTGAAGAACGAAAATATTATAATCTTAAGCTGGAGGCCGTCAATACATCATACTTTGATTTGTAAAAGAATGTAAATAAACTGTCTTAGTATATGACAGTTTAGTCACTATTTGAATAGTTTATATCTAGCTGTATTAAACCAAGGCAAGTCTGTTGTAGCTATTGTTCCGAAGCGTAGGACACGAATATACTAGATGGGATACAGCTAACTAAACCATTGTGACTCACACTGAAATGAGTTCTAGATAACATAGGAAGACTATCTTGGTAATGCGACAGTACTAGGCAAGTCAGTAAGTAGGTACGTAAAAAATATGAGTATCGATAAATAGGGACCAAAAAGTTGCACGTAACAGCCTCCCATGCCAAAGGTCACGGGTTCAAACCCGCAGGTGGTCCTAGGATTTTTTAATGGGAGTAAAAAATCCTTAGTTACGCCGTCCTTCGGAGGGGACGTTAAAAGGTGGTCCCGAGCCTGTGCCATGTCAGGTACTCGTTAAAGATCCCTATCCTAATAAAACCTGGATAGGCAAAATTTAGGACTCCCACTGTAGCATCGTCCGATTAGCCATAGTAGCATAAAAGTGACGTTAAACGAATAAAAAATATATATAAAATAAAAGTTGCAGCTCAAGATAGGAAGGAAGCTAGAAAAACGCTTCAAATTATTAAACAATTGTTTATTATTTCCTCAATCAATCAATCAAGGCATCGAACCTTCGGGTTCGCTAAGCCTATTATTATTATTATTATTTCCAAATAACTTATAAGTTGTGGCTTGACCATATAAGCTAAATTTTTTTTTTTTTTTTTTTTTTTTTTTTTTTTTTTTTTTTTTTTTTTTTTTTTGTATGCTATTAGTTCATGAATAACTTCAGTAATAACAGATTTTTGGTGGAATAACATCTATTATAATTTGTAACTTGGATATATATATATAAATTTTTTCTCTTTTGTTTGTCCCGCTTTACTGATTCTAAAACTCTTACACATATTTATTGATATTTCCAACTGTATTATTATAAACAACAAGTAAATGTGATGGGCATAGTTAACCGACATGAAATACATTATTTATTAATTATACGATTTTTATTAATATGAAATACATTATTATTTATTATTATTATTTTGAAGAATGTTCCTTCTACATCAAGCAGATGAACAAAAATAGAATAACAAGCAACGTCGCAGATGCTTTAGGAACCAATTGTAAGGTTTGATGAATTAATGTGTCTACTCTCTCAAATGGATTTTTACAAGCTTATTTGAACTACTATTGTTTTCTTTGGACTTAAATTATATATATATATATATATATATATATATATATATATATATATATATATATATATATATATATTTTTTTTTTTTTTTCTCTTATATTTTATTTTACTTATTTTTGTAATTACTTTTCTAATTATTATATTTATTACTTCATTTTTCAATTAAATATTAATGTATTACTATTACTTATTTATTTTTATTATTATCTATTTTATCTACTTGTTTTTTATCTTTATTTATTATTATTATTTTTTATTTTATTTATTTATTTATTCTTTTCTCTTGAATATTATCTAACATTTACTTATTTCAAGTAGAATTATACATATATTATAATATCTTTTTATGAATATCTCTTTTAATATTTTAACTTATGCTATTTATCTTAACTTAATCTTCTATAAAATGAATATATCTGGTGACACTGATGATTAAAATTTTAAAAACCAACCAACCGTCATGTAGAGACGCTACCCATTGGCGTCACTCTAAAATTATTTTAAACTAGAAGGTATCTTATTTTCAGGCGCCTCGGAGGATTATCAGGAATCGAAGAGGATGATAGGATAGAAACTAGTGGATTAAAGTGGAAATGAAGTTTTTCATGGAATGATTGATACCTGGTTCGGGCTAATTCAGTAACATATGGGATATTAAGGATGAGCCTATTCGTGACAATGTAAGGAGCGTTAAGAATTTTACGAAGGATTTTGGATTGTAAGGATTGGATACAAGAAGAATTCGATGGTTTAGTAGAGCCCCATAGCTCTATTCCTTAAGTCCATATCGATCATATGATGGCCATATAAATACGTCTTTTGTAAATAAGTGGAAGGTTGGAGCGTTTGTCCAGAGTAAGTTCTAAAACTCTGTACATACTTTTCTCTATTCTCAAACATAACTGAGTTATGAGCGTATTTATGAGTGAATTTCAATTTTTTCTTTTCTTTTTCTCTTTTTTTTAATTATTCGCAGTTTTCCAGTTAAAAAACACTGATTATTTTTTTCTCTATGTTCGAAAATAACTTAATTACAAGCGTATATAGGGGAGATTTAAATTTTTTTCCTTTTTAATTTTTTATTTATTTTCCTTTATTGCTTTTTACTTATTCTAAAGCACTCGACATATTTTTCTTTATCGTCAAAAATAACTGAGTTATGAACACATTTATGTGTAAAATTTCAATTTGTTTTCCCTTTTCTTTTTTCTCTTTTGTATAATTATTCAAAGTTTTTTTGGTTGGTTACAAAGGTTCATTATTGAAAATAATAAACCAAAATAAACAAAAAAAAAATATAAATAATAAAAAAATATATATGTAAAGAACGAAAATGTTTAGCTATGACTTGATTCAGTTCCTTATGCTGTACACTCTTAATAGACTCATTTAGGTATAATAATAATTTTCACATAGCCTATGTTGTTCAAACCACATAATACTTCAAGTAAATTAAAATAAATCTACTAAATAATAATGGAATCCACTTTGATTTTTAACGTATGTCAAATAAACTCCCTTAAAAACAACCTACTGCCTGCATCCGAGTCTCGACAGCACGTGATTACGATTACCATAGAATAAGGATAGCTGACTCTCCAGAGGCTCCTTCACTACAAAGGAAGGATGATTGAGATCAGACGCCTGTCCATCATTTAAAGATATAAGGTCTCATTTTAAAGATGACGATAGCACTTTAAGCGATCTGAATTATATTAGCTTACAAAGGAACGAATGGCTCAATAGCCCGTCTCAATCATGTCAAAAAAAAAAGAAAAGAAAAGAAAAAGTGGAATTCTTTTATTAAAAATAGTTTGAAAGATCAGAATAATTTAAATTAATAAAAATATCTTAAATAAAACAGATAATGAGTCATATATTTGACTAAGATTAATGTGAAATAAAATCCACAAACAGTACAGACAGGTTCATAATGAGATTAGTAAGATATAAAATTTCTTCAGGAGAATTCTTACAATAGTATACTGTAGAATTGACAGAATATTTTAACCGCTGACAAAAAAAGTAATATATTATATTTTCTGTAAATATAGAAAAATAAAATAAATAAATAAAATTGAATGAGAAATTAAAAACAGCTAATTTTGAACTAAAAAATGATTAAGTTCTTTTATTGAAAAATCCTTAGGATAGTAAGTGTTCGAAAAGGAGATATTTGTATGTAGATAAGGAAGAAGCACAACGTATATTGGTAGAAATGGAATTCCAGAATGCAGTGGAACGGGCGAGGAAGGATGGATCGAAGACTTTAGTTTTGTGGGATGAGGTATGAAAGTCGGAGTGAACCGATCTTGTTTCCAGCTAGTGGTCTGAGGATTTAAATTGAAGGAGACTGTTAAAAATGACCCAAGGAATTATAATTATGTCCTAAATGTTAATTACTTTCCTTAATGAAAGTGTTTTAATGACAGGACCCCCAATCAAAAGCCTCTTTCTTCTTTACAGTTTAAACATATTGTTTTTTTGTTTAAAAATTAGTTGTCGTAACCCTAAAGATGGCCTAAAATGTAGTCCTAAACGTTAGCACAACAAATTATGTTTACTTTATTGAAGAGTAACGATGACTGTTTTATCAACCGACTTCTCCTCAATATAGCATATAAAGAGTTTGTTATGAACTCTTAGAAAAAACATCTACTTTTTAATTTGAAATATTTAGTGAAAACTTTCAAAGTTGACTACTGACTGATATATATATGTATGTATGTATGTATGTATGTGTGGTTGTGTGTTTGTTTTATTTATTTGACGTCTGTTTATGCTACTGGGGCTAATCGGACGATGTTACAGCGAGAGTCTTAAATTTTGTCTATCCAGGTTCGATTACCTGACATCGCTCAGGCTTGAAACCACCTTTGTACGTCCCTTCCCAAGGACGGCATAAATAATGATTTTTTACATCTATTAAATAATCCTAGGGCCACTTGCAGGTTTGAACCTGTGATCTTGGCCACAGAGGGCTGTTACGCCACAGGTGAACCTATGTATTTATTGTCTGTAATTTGACTTAATTTTTGTTTTTAGTAAATATTGTATGAATGTAGTCTCATATCATTATTATTATTGTTCACATCGAAACAAATTGTAATATACCTCAATAAACAAATAATAATAACAATAAGCTTACCGAACCCGAAGGTTCGATGCCGATACCACCAAACTTCGCGTACACAGACTCGTCCAATGTTCACCGGTCAAGCCCAAGCATCCGAGATCAGCCTCAATGCATTCCTCCCATCGACGCTTCGGCCTACCTTTCGGACGCCTACCAGTCGGTTCAGCGAATACCAACTTTCTCGGAATACGTTCTTCACCAAGCCTCCGCGATGCTATCAACTAGATTATATTCACAGGGTACAAACTCCGCAATTCCGCGTTGTGCAACCTACTAAACTATCCAGTGGCCTCATCTCTCTTCGGACCAAATATTTTACGCAGTACCTTATTTTCGAAAATAAACAAATAACAGCAATAAACAAATAAATCATTAAATATATATCTCAAAATTCGCCTTGCTTTTTTGAGCCAAAAGCTGATTGAGAGGTTGACTAAAAAAATCCCAAACATATCACGTCGCAATAGAATAAAAAAGCAAACCGAATCAGTTCTATTAGATAGCAAGTGCCATTATTGGCGTAGCATCGGCCACGTAGGAAGCTTGCCCTTGCCAGCCCCTCGCAGCTAAATAAAGCTGTCCCAATAGTAACGCCACCGATACTCAATAGATGACGCCACAATAGCCCTTTCACTATTTACACTCGAAAAGTATCCTGCCAAGGACCTCTTTCGGACGTGATCCTCCGATTCCGCTCTTACCTTCCTTTGACTTTGTCTCATTCCGCCGTCGTCCTTCGCTGCCTCGCTGGTTCTGTTTCGCCTGTTAGTTTCTTGCCTGAGTTCTGTAGAAGAAACGTGTCGATTGGGCTAAGCAGCGTGGTCGATGAGAAAATAAGTGCGAGAATGTCATTCCGACGAGATGGTTTAAGTTTCATGGCTTTACAAATAAGTAATAATAAAACCCTACATCTATTCCAAATGCCGAAAACAATAATTCTTCGATGCAAGGGCAGCTCTTTAAATATATTGTTCTATAGACCAGAAGTGTAGAAATGTCTTACTTTATGTTTATTTATTTCTATTTATCTTTTCTTTTTTTATTATTATTTATTTTTTCATCCTTGAATATCGTCTACAAATATAACTTGATATATGTTCATCTTTTACTAACGAAGTTATATTTATTTTTATTATAGATTATTCTGATTCTTATTATCTAAAAAAAAAAATATTTGTCTAAATTAATTTTCTAAAATGAGCGTATCCGGCACTATTTATGAGTGTATTATTTGTTAATTATTTATTATCTGTACGTATGTATTCATGTATTATGGATGTATTACTTATTATGTATATCATTATTGTCTATTATGTATTATTATTTGTTCATAATGTATTCGTTCATTGTGTATTATTATTATTTGTTTTAGTGTATTATTATTATTTGTTATATTGGTTCATTATTTATTTTAATAAATAGTATTATTTAATATTTCAACTAAAACCATAATTGTTTGTTTTACAAAACGTGTATCTTATAGTGAGTTAGGTATTATATAGCTAAGTGTATCTTATAGTGAGTGTATCTGGCACTGATGACCAAGATGTTTTGTGCCAAAAAATAAATCAAAAAAACAAACCAGAAATGTTGGTTTTATGTTAGGTTATAGAGTTTATGGGTGCGGACAGCAGATATCATTGATCATATCGGATTTTTTAACTAAACGCCCTCAAACAAATAAGCAAGATTCCCTGATAATTCAAGTGTTGAATTATCAGTTAGAAAAAAGATCACGAAAGTTGAGGTAGTGATTTAATTTTTCTTTAATCACATGTTTCTGAATAAGCCTGACAGTCAGTGAATTTGCTAGCAAGCATTGGAGATATTTACATGATAGAGTATTTGCCACATCAGCCAGTGGTAGTTACTGCTAAATAGTTATGTCAGGAGGTTTCAGGAGGAGATGGTATTTTTTTCATTGAAACCGGTCAAACGTAACTCCTAAACGGGATGACATGACAAATTTTATATAAAAAAATATTCTTCACTAAATTTCTGACATGGCAACTGCCATCAGATTTTCTTTTCGAGTAACTTCAGCGGTTATAAAATTTGATAGAAATAGAACTCTAAAAAAGTGTAAATACACTTTTATTTAAAACAATTTAGCTCTTATATCAACAAATGTTAAATACGAAATTAACTTGAAATTTATAATGTGAAAATACCAGCACATCTATTTAGACACTGAGCGTATCAATACAGCCCCAATTCTAAATAAATGTAGCAATACGTGATTTTTTGTTACTTCGAACCAATATAGGTCCTCAACGGTAGTTTCAAGCGATAAATGATATATATATATATATATACAACAACAAAATATTCTCCACGATATTATTGAAGAGGACACTGTCATCAAATTTTCGAACTGAGCAGCACCGTCTGAGCTACAACGTGTCAAAACGTTACACCAGTTCCTTTCGCTACGTAGAATCTTGTTTAAAGATAATGATACTCTAAAACAGCACTTTTTCAGGGACGCTTTTTTTTTTTTTTTTTTTTTTTTTTTTTTTTTTTTTTTTTTTTTTTTTTTTTCTTACCCTATGGTTTTATTTTCGAACAAAATAAAAATACAAATATAATATGTATAGCTGTCAGATTTGTCCTTCTGTTACCCGGAGGTATTCTAAAGAGGATTGCTATATGCGCTGGATGCACTAGTAATCTTTCAAGGGCTTCTTCTAAGCCTTTATTTATCCATTGCAAAATGGGAGGGACCATTCTTCAGGGTTTTGGCAATAAATTGAGTTCAGACATAGTCCGAACTCCTTCCCTCGGCGACAACGTCAACGAGAGGTAGTGATCCTTGCCACCTCCCAGGCTTGGGTGGTGGGGTGATATCAGAAAATAATGGATTAGCACAGGCCTTCAGCCCATCAAAGAATTTAATGTGCCTCCGGCTGATATATTCAGGCACTGTTGGCAATACTAATTCCTGATGAAGGATATGGTTTCTGGCCCTCTGTAAGTTGGTACCTCTGACAATCCGCCGAAGGATGGAGTTCTGGAACGTCTGTAATTGTTTGAGAGTGGACTTAAACAGATGCCGCATCAAGGGCGCACCATAGAGCATAGTCGGACGTATTATAGCCTTGTAGATCTGTAGTTTCAGCCTCAGTGAGAGCTGAGGTGACGTGAGTAGATGATTAAGTCTATAGCTCTTTCTCCTGGCCAGTTTGAGTCGTTCCCGTACGTGACTAGATAAGGTGAGGTGCCTATCTAGAGTGACGCCCAGGGAGAGGATTGAATTAGAGACTGGCAGTGTTTTTCCGTTCACTTTAAAATCAGTGGGCAAAGCGCTCTTCCCCTTCTGGAACGACATGACAATAGCATCTGTCTTCTTCGGGTTCACCCTAATGCCAATCTCCTTCAGCTCATCTACAATAGTGGTCGATGCTCCTTGTGCCAGGGTGAGAGCCCTTTTCGGTCTCATACTAGAAGCATAGATGCCAATGTCATCGGCGTAAGCTGCTACCAGTGCCATTGGGTGCTTCATTGAGATCACTTTTGCTGTAAAGATCACAAACAATAGTGGTCCCAATACAGAACCTTGAGGAACCCCACAAATGGTGTCCTTTGAAGTTGACAATTTATCGCCTACCCTTACGACGAAGGATCTCCCGCTTAAGTAGCTTCTGATCAATCGGCATAATGAAGCTGGAAAACGATAGTCTTCCAACTGGCAGCAGTAACTCGTGGGATACGCAATCAAACGCCTGTGTGCAGTCCAGCGAGATGAACGCCGTGGCTTCATTGTCAAATACGCTTTAATCATCTTCACGCTATTGAAGTGGTTTTAACACGCGAAATTGTCGAGATGATTCAGTATTAAAAAAAATTACCCACTATCCTGAGAATTTTATATTAGCAGTAAATAATAAAAAGCCTGGGAACATTCTGTTGGCTAAAATTTCTTGCATAACTTTCACGATGCACTACATTAACTTTCAAGATATTTTTCTAAAAGAGACCTGTACCAGAAAAGATCCGGTTTGAACCCTAAAAACGAATTGAGTTGTTGCTGTGCTGAAAAGCGAGCGAGCTCAACATAAAACAAAACTGAGGGAGATGTGATAGTGCGATAACCGGCGAGTTTAACACGGTCTCCGTGACCAGGCAGGCGAGAGTGCCAGCTGATTTAGTGATCCCAGATCTCAGATAGTGTGCGCCACTTAGTCTAACAGATCGCAGTGCATCTCTTCAGCTAATTGACTCTGCCAATTGCTCATTAAATGAAAAATGTATTATAGTAGTAATAAAATAATTCAATATGCAATACAATTTTTTGAATAGGAGAACAGTTTCAGAATCTATTTTTAGTATCATAGTTATCATAAAGTAGCTCTTTAGTATAAGAAGAAGGCAAGTTGAATTGCTATACGATTCTAAAAAAATGTACTCTTTCAACTACTGAAACCAGCTACTCCCCTATTAATATTACAGAAAGTATTAATTATCATCAAATGTCATTTTAATTAATTTTAAATCTTTAAAAATTACTAATAATGAACGTCGTATCAATAACGTTGAATGTCACCGATTCAATGATATATATATATATATATATATATATATATATATATATATATATATATATGATTCAAATTTTAGCGTATTTAAATTCTTATCATTTAGTGTTACTAAAAACCGCCATTAAATTTCAATAATAACAATCATTCCTATAAAAATGCAACTAAGAATTGGAATTATTTTGAAAGGATACTAATAGAGCTTTTAATATCGTTCCAAATCATAGTTATATCATAATTATTTTCTGCCATTAAGTAAAAAATGGTGTTATAATTAAATTAAAAAAAAAATAAAAAAAGAATAACAATCTTAATGTGAAGAAACCATCTTCTTTTCAGACGCCTCGGGGGATTATCAGGGATTGTAGAGGAAGCAAGGATTGAAACAAGTGGATTAGAGTGGGAATTGGAGTTTGTCATGAAAGGAGTGGTACCTAGTTCGCGCCAAGTCAGCAACAAAGTGAACGTAAAGGTCTTTATGGATGAGTTTAGTTGTGACAAAATAAGGAGCATTGAGGATTTTTCGAAGGATTTTTTATTGCAAGTATTGGAGACGGGAAGAATTTGATGGTTTAGTAGAGCCCCAAATCTCTACTCCGTAAGTCCATATCGGTCTGATGATAGTCATGTAGATGAGCCTTTTGTACTTGAGTGAAAGGTTAGAGCGTTTGTCCAGTAACTGTTGAAGTAGTCGAAAACGTCGGGCAGTTTCTTGTCTTTTCAGTCTTGCATGAGGGTCCAAGTAAGACGTTTTTCCAGATGCAGTCCTAGGTATCGGACATGAGAAGAGTTATTTATGGTACGTTTTTAAAATCAAAGTCTCAATTACTGATACAATTACTAAAATTTATTTATAAAACAAAAATTTAAGCGATTCTTGATCGGCAAGAACACAACTGCATTTACCGCTATTAAAACATCATTATCACATAAAACTTGAGTTTCTTTTTTTTTAATGAACTCTGTTTTCAATGTTTTATAGCAAAAGAAAATTTTATTGAGCTACAGAAGGTGAACCCCAAGCTACAAGTAGTTCAATTAAAATTTTTTTAAATAAATCACAAGAAAATACTACGTTTTCGACGTAGATAAAATGACAAAATGAAAAATTATAGAAAAAATGACTGAAAAATTCAAAACAGAATAAAACTATTTCATTATGATTTTTAGGAGTTATTGATATTGCAAAAGTGTACTGAAGGAAGACTTTACAGTTCGGCTCAATTTCATGTCGATGTTAAAACTGATGTCTCCATTAAGATTTGAATGAATATATTTGTCCTTAAATGTGACATTGTACTTATCTATATATCTAAAAATGAATCCCTCTTTTCCCTGGATGATCGCATCACGCGTGAACAGTTTCGGCAATTTCGCCCATTCTGTTTTGTTGTAAAAGGAAGAAAAGAAAAAGTAATTTGGTAATTTTTCTTTTTTTTAATCTTCAAAGGTAATAATAATAATCTCTCTCTCTCTCTTTCTCTCTCTCTCTCTCTCTCTCTCTCTCTCTCTCTCTCTCTCTCTCTCTATCTCTCTATCTATATATATATATATATATATATATATATTAATGAATCCTGCTATAAAAATGATTTTGCTAAGA
Source organism: Piezodorus guildinii (assembly GCA_023052935.1). NCBI lineage: Eukaryota > Metazoa > Arthropoda > Insecta > Hemiptera > Pentatomidae > Piezodorus > Piezodorus guildinii. Next base: position 30,373,479 of record CM041292.1, on the reverse strand, counting down.
CATAACATTGTCTGTCGGGTCAGCTATTTGACTATAAATACCATAGCAGTTAAGAAAAGTACACTTAGATATTAAATTTTACTGAAGTAATTTAGTATTAATTACTAATTCGGTAACTTAATATTCTTTTTATTACTAAGAAAGGAAAAAAAAACTAGGAACTTAGGGTGGAGGTTTTACGGCTCTTGATCGGTTGGCTGGCCACCACAGTCATGACACGCTAGAGGTCTTCTCGAATGCCCAGTCATCTCTTCTAGAGCTTCCTCTAGCACTTCCTTTTAAGTAATCTTTGCCGAATATTAATTAAAGTTTTGAAAATGTTATTAACAACGTTGTTCGAAACTTTTTTTTTTTTTTTTTTTTTTAGTATTTTTTAAAATTCCCTATTGTTATGTATTGATAATGATGGGAACCAAAATTCATAATTCTAATTTCAATAATACAGAAATTAATAATGATAAGGATTTGTCGCTAAAATTACAAAAGCCGTTTACCTAATAACTTGGAACACCCTTATTTCCCCCGGAGACTAGACTGTACCAAGATCCCAGGAAGTGCGACAGCCTACAAGGGTATTAGGGGTGGTCAATGGATAAACATATGTATCATCATTAGGGTTCAGACTCTACCTTTATGATATTAGGAATATCCTAAGTCATTTATTAATACTTAGATTTTAAAGGAGTTAGTCCAAGTCCATCCACGGAGGCAGCGGGGAACAGAGAGAAGTCAGTAGGGGTCGGAAAGCAACCAGAAGTAGTGGATCCAAATGCTGGCGGATGAAACTAAGGGACCCAATAAGACAAATTCTACCTTTAACAGCCAGCTAAGTTTCCTAAGCTATCTTCTTTTTTTTTAATATTATTTTTTGAAGGTTATAATAATCAGTCCCTCACAATGGAAATAGAATGGATATCTATTAGTTAATTTTGAAATAATAAGGTTATTTATTAAAGCTATTAGTTATTTAAAGTTCCCACGCATGCCACGTAGTACTATTGTGAGATTGTATTGGGTTGTTTCAGATGAAATGTCCGTTTTTATAGTTTCTGAAATACATAAAGGATTTTGCAGGTCTCTGTTGTTTTCTTCTGAATGTTTACATATTTAAAGTAAACAGTTACTAATCCTCTACCTTTGTATTATAAACATTAGCTTCCCAATCAATTACCAACTTTTTAGTATACCTCCAAATATGAACATGGAAACACGCGATTTTCGAGTAATATTTTTGTACGAGTTTAAACTCGGCCATTCAGCAGCTGAGGCCGCTAGAAATATTTGCAAGGCGTTTGGGGAAGGGAGTGTTAATGAACTGACCATTCACCGTTGGTTTGCTAAGTTTTCAGCTGGGGATACCGACTTGGAAAATTTGCCCCGAGGAAGACCTCCGTTCGTAATAGACAACGATGTCCTCAAACATATAGTAGAAGGAAACCTCCACCAAACAGTTAACGGACTCTCAGCACAACTAAATGCAAGTGCATCTACCGTTTCCAGACATTTAAAGTGTATTGGGAAAGTAAAAAAGCTCGATACATGGGTACCTCATGATCTCACTGAGCGGCAGCAAGACCCCATGTTTCAAAACATATAGTGCAAAAATTGAAAGAATTAGACTACGTAGTTCTTTCGCACCCACCATAATCTCCCGACTTGTCTTCAACAGATTACCACCTGTTCAGGAATTTAGACAACTTCGTCAAAGGAAAACTTTTTGAAAATGACGATCAAGTGAAAAGTGCGTTTTCAGATTTTGTTTCACTTCAAAGCTCAGAGTTTTTCAGTTCGGTGATAAAAAAGTTGGTGTCACGTTGGGAAAAATGTGTAGAAAAATAAGGTAAATACTTCGAATAAAATTATCTTGTTTTCATATCGTAATTTTAATAAAAATCCTTTTCAATGAAAACGGACAATTCATGTGACACAACCCAATTTCAACGTTTAAACGTTAAATACATTTCAACGTTGTATAATAAAAATTCAATGACCGTATTTGCTATAAAATTTCGTAATTTTTGTTTTCTTTTTTTAATTTTTTTTAGAATTAATGTTTAATTGATTAAAATGGAGTTTCTACATTAAAAAAACATCTTTTCATCATGTGTATACTACATATGCATATCTATTTTTTATGTTATATGGAATTTAAATTCCGTTTGTTTTCCATTTTCCCACTGCATATGATTTTATTTGATTCATAAACGTTTAATAAATATATTGCTTAGATACCGTAATCCCGTCTTGTCTCCAACAGATTACCACCTGTTCAGGAATTTAGACAACTTCGTCAAAGGAAAACTTTTTGAAAAGTGAAAAGTGCGTTTTCAGATTTTGTTTCACTTCAAAGCTCAGAGTTTTTCAGTTCGGGGATAAAAAATTTGGTGTCACGTTGGGAAAAATGTGTAGAAAAAGAAGGTAAATACTTCGAATAAAATTTTCTTGTTTTCATGTCCTATTTTTAATAAAAATCCTTTATTTTGAAAACGGACATTTCATGAGACACAACCCAATAGAAAACGACATTCTTGGAAAAAACTACAATGGTTTCAGAAAATACAGTCTATACATACATTAAACATACTAATTAATACTGCAGTTACAGCTGCTCTAGAAAAGTATTCGGCCAAAAAGATATAGCAATATAGTCTTATTGTTTAGGTGTTTGTTCTTTGCTATTTTGGCAATTGAGACGTTGATTTCCATAAAGTACTATATCCATTATCAAATCAGCTAATTTGGGTCTTTTTGCATTAAAATTTAGAATTATTTTTTTACTATAATAATAACATCATATTACAGTTATAAAATGAATTTTTTTAGAATGATTTCGAACGAAAATAAATGCGTAATTAGTACATTAGGAAAATGACCGTATTTCTAAATCGCGTTTTTTAAGTACTTGAGAGTTCATTAAATAACATCAAATAGAATATTTAGATAAAACTAAATGATGAGAATACAAATATGTAAAAAAATCAATTTCGTTAAAAATGCCCTTTAGTACCTTTTGGAAATCAAGGTCTCAATTGCAGGAATTTATCATTAATTACCTAAACAAATCAAAATTTCTAATTTACAAAATTTATAAACTTTTGTAAAAAAACATATTAATGTTAAAATAATAAAATTGTTCTTCGAATACGTTTCTAGAAATATAAACTTTGATTATTGGCATTGATAGCTCGTAGGGCTGTCTTAGTTCAAATTTAATAGTAAAGCACAACATGGAAATTCATATGAATAAATTGTAAGATATTCCATATGACTGAGAATTATGCACAAATATCCTTCATCCTTAATTCAATTCCATTTTGGTCAAGCTAGAATCTCAATGATTGTGTAATTTTTCAAATATTATAATCCTCTTATATTAAGCTAGATAGATGTCTTTGATATGTTATTCTACTTTGTCTTTCTTTTTTTTACCTATTTTGATCAAAACAGAATTCTTGAGACGCTGTTTTATGATAGCAGGAAATAAGCCTTCTCCACTTTTAAAGGTGTGGTCCCCAAGAAATCTTTGTTTATTGGCGCCTTCCGGTATTGTGATGATCAGAACAGTGTTGAGCGAAAGAGTACATAATAAAGGAACTTAATCATGTGAAATTGATGATTAAATGGAATAATCTTATGATTTTTTACAAGTATCATTAAATTATGATCCAGCAACAACTCATTGTAAAATTGTTAGAGTATATCCTATTCAACAAGTCGACAAGTAAGATTTTAAAATCTGATTACTGGCATTCAGATAAATTACTCTCAAAATGTGGTTATCATAGTTTAAAAAACCTTTTGCAGTAAACAAGCTCCTTAATTTCGCGTTTTGCCAACTCCGAAATTCTCCAGTGGGTTTTTACATATAGAACCAAATATTCTATGCAAATCTTCTTTTGGAGAGAACGACCACCTTTCAAACCACGATAGAACTAGGGGTGAGCATAATCTAATGATCGTCATAATCGAATAATCGGACTTCGATGATTTAAAGAATCGAATGATTCCATAATGGAATCATGGAATGATCAATATGCATTCTGAACGACAATATGGCACAATTCCCCTCTCTATGATTCCTGAGCTGGCTGCTCTTTGTGCAAATATGCACATAATTTATGTGAGTAAAAAAAAAAAAGGTCATTATTCGATTATCCCAACCCCTTATAATCCCTCGATCATCGATAAAAAATTCAGTTCGAATGACCATTTGTTTCTCCAAGCCAATTGATCCAATAATCGATTAATTCGAATGATTGAAATAATCGAATGATCTGATAATCGTCATTATGCCCACCCCTAGACAGAGCTGCGGGAAGGATAGCAGTTAAACTATAATTACTACCTAATTCTCTCTGTTTACGTTTAATAGTTCATTATTATTTTTACATCGTACAGAAATTTTTTTTTTTTGGAAATATATAATATATATAAATTCTAGTTTATTGTAAAATAATTATTTTTCTTTTAAGAGGATTCTGTTCTGTGTTTAGTCACCTGTGTTTTTATCGTGTGTGAAAGAAGTAAAGCTTGATCCATAAAAGTAATGTTAAGTAAAACTCCTAACACTTATGAAACCATGTCTATGATGTTCAATTAGGCAATAAGAACAACACATTCTTTAAAAATTTAATTCGTGTTTCTGATAATGCGAAATTGTGAAATGTAGATTTAGTTACTCTATGTGATATTTTAGACTTTAAATGGTATTCGTATTCGTTATTTAATTTATTTATAAAGCATCAAGGATCAGTTTTTTTCTTTCGAATGCATGACAATCATGACTCAGGGGTTTTTTTTTGACCCGCTAATGACCCGAAAGGTTAGATGCGGAATAGCAAATAAATAAAAAAATAAATAAAGGATCAGTTTTACTTCACAGTTTGCTGAAGCGATTACATTTTTTACGTAATTATTTTAAACTTCCATGAGTATTTCGCATTTATATCAGTTACGTAAAGATACCTTTTGATAGTCCATTGATCTAGGTGTCATCTTACTTCCTGACCATTGCTGAATCATCGCCCTGGCGGAGAAACCCAGTTCCCTTTGTCGAAGGAGAGATACTACATCTTGGGTCTCTTTCACCAGTCACTCATACGAAGAAGGAAGGCCATATTTATCTGAACTCTAATTCCAACAGATCATTCTCGGCAAGTGGAAGTTTGAAAAATGCCTGGCAGTTTTTGGAGAGCATTCGACGGGTAATTATAAACTGGCACTTGATCACCGCTGTGGGTTCCCATTGAGGTTTCACGGGCAATATGTCATGGAAGATAGATGAACTACTCATCAAGACTGTATTAAAACCTGCTAAGGAACCTCTTATTCCTGCAGGAGAAAATAAAGATTGTATAAATAACCTGAACCTCCACGACCCATGATGAGTCATGTGTTCTTCGCTTAAGAGATTTATCCTGTTTCTATGTCTGTTGTTTCTAGGTCAACAAGTGCCTGGAGGTAATTAAGCCGATTTCATGCTCATTCATCATATCCCAAAATTTTGGTACCCTCTTTATAAAGACAGGATATGCCCCGATAGGGCTACCCTACCATTAGAACGTACCTCAGCTGAAATGATTGAATAAATATATGATTATAACTGATTGTATTGTACTGTTAAAATAATATAATACAATCTGCTATGTTTTTAACCTGCTGCTTTTCTAAGGCAGCGGTAGCTTCAAAAACTAGCTTACTTACTATATTTAGTTAATATATAAACTATATTTAATCATACAGTTGGATCTCCTTTCCAAAGGTATCGTGTTTACCAATCCAATAGGTGGCATGCAGGGTAAGATTAAAGTAAACAAGATTCAATTAATACGTTATTATAATTATTAACTTACACATATAAATTATATCAACACATTGCCTAGAACTCTGATTGAGAATACAGAGGGACATTTTCTCTACTACCTTTGCCATACAATATTACAAATAACAATATACCTTCGAAACACTTAACCGGCTGGCGAAGGTGAGATTAGTCTTAGGTCCCCTTTCTCGGCATCATCCTCCAGCTGCTCTCAGAACACCGACGGCCACCTCTTCTTCTTGTAGAATAGAACCCGACTCCCTCTTCTTGAGGATAAAACTTGACTAACTCTTCAGTTCTTCTCTCTCATTCTCGTCACCTCGGGTGGGCCGAGATGGGAAGTGCCCCGGTTGGCGGTACAGCCCTTGTGATCTTATTTTTATCTTTTGACCACCCTTAATATTCTTGTAGGCTGCCGCTGTAGGAAACTACCAGGGGTCTCTGGTACCCCAGACCTATGGGGAAACTGGGGGGCCTATTAGTGTATCCAAGGGGGCAAATACACGCCCTTTGTACTTTTGCCGACATAGGCTAATCAATATTTATTTAATTAATACCATAATTATACAATCCTAACTCCCCTCAGTATCCTCAATACATTAAAAATAGTGGCCATAGAAATTGAATAACACAACAAAAAAAAATAATGGTGATTACACAAAAAATAATATTATATTTTGAAAATTAGAGAAAAGCACAATTAAATAAAAAAAACTGAATTCTGTCGTAAGATGAATTGGAATATAAATTTATCAAAACTGTAAATAGTGTCGATTTGTGACACCTGTAACACACTGAATCCGACAGGCCGGCCACAGCGCTGGCAAGAAAATGTACAGACCCTCAAACTAGACTGAGAAAACATAACTTGACAACATGACTCAGAAAGACTTGTGAGCCCTATCACTAGAAGTGACTCCCATTCGCTCCCATATACCAAAAGTTTTCGTATTCCCAGTCCCCTCTTAAAGTGCATGTATCCAGAAAAAGAGATTCCAGATTCCTTCCTTTATTTTCGATTTTCAACCCCAAATCCCATGGGGCCAAGGTGTTTAGATATAGTCACATTGCTAAAGCTTCCATACGTTTTGATGAGCTGGAGGTTGCAATTAAGAAATAGATTATGTTACATGTTATGTGTTAAATTGTAATAAATTATTTTGATATGTCTAATCTTCCAATATAAATTTAAACATGGCGCAGTCGAAATTGTCCTAGTGAACTGAAGAAAGAGAAGTGATAGAACATCTACTATGGAATTCAATAAACCATCGCAATCGGAAGTTAATGTGGATAACCTGTCCGAGAGCTTTAGAAGATTCCGGACTGAGGTGGAAATTTATTTTGTGGCCACAGAAACGGAGAAAAATCAAGAGAGGTCCAGGTAGCGCGGCTAAAAAACTTGTTGGGATCCGAGGGGTTAAAGCTATATTCCACAATAACGACTTTAAAGCCAGGTGCAGAAACAGTTAATTCAATTTTAGATGTCCTTGACAAGCATTGTACCCCAAAGAAAAATGAGACAATGGTAATTTATAAATTCTTTAGTAGAAAGCAAGGAGAAAATGAACCAATTGAACGGTATTTTACGGATCTCAAATCACTAGTTGCACCTTGTGAATTCGGTGACCAGGAGGAAAAATTATTAAAATCCCAAATAATTCTTGGACTTTATGACAAAAGTACTCAAGAAAGACTTCTGAGAGAGGACCCTTCATTGTAATTATTTTTTTTGGAAAAAAAAAAAAATAAATAAATTTGTGACACCGCTATCTCCGTGAAGGTTTTCCACATTTAACCTCACTATGTTAATTGTTTCTGATAGCTAAACGCTTACAGATTTTATTATGGAAGTAGTTAAAATCACTAACCAAGAACTAAGAAAATTTATTAGACTTTTTTTAAAATTTTTTTGAAGCTTATGATATAAATAAGTTGACAAAAACAAAAATATTCAATTGGATCAAATTCGTTACCAAAACAGATTAAACCATAGCTGATGCAATTTCTTTGACCACGACTGAAGCTCCGTGAGTCTTCCGTTCTCGACATTATAGATGAATGCCTCATTATGGATAGAATGTCTCCAGTTATTACTGAGCTCAAGTAGTAACTAGCATAATAATTTCATCTCCGACACATTGTTGTTGTTGTATTGTTCGGTTCTTGTGTTTTTTTTTATTATTTTAGTTATTTGTTATGACTCATGTCCAATTTTTAATATTTTTTTTTTATCCGATCTCTTATGTAAGACGTCCTTATTTCAATTATTTACTTAAAATTCCGAAATTTACGCTTGAAAAGCCGTACATTTGGCTAGCTGTACAGCATCCTTTAGGGCTAGCTCTATTCAATCTCTATTAGTACTTACTCTCTTTATTTTTTTTTTAATCCAGTATCTGTTATTATTATAACATAAACAGTTATATTATTTGAAATTTCTTTCCTCAGTATTTTCACTCCCCTGTCTTCTACTACTACTTCGCCAGATATAGACCACAAATGCTTTTCTGTGTTTTCTAAAATATTTGGAAAATTTTAAAATGAAAAAAAAAATGTCTTTTTACTTTTACATTCCTAATAACAGGATGAAATTGAGTAATTTTTGAGGTAGAAAATAATTGTTCTGTAAATAAAAATCAGCCCAATTATTTTCTACCTCAGAAATTTCTGGTTAATTTATTAATAAAATCTTCTTTTTTTTAATATTTATTTTCACATTTTTTTATGAAATGTTTTTAAGTATCGTTTGAAACAAAATTAAATGTGTAATTAGTGAATTTATAAATAATAGATATCTAGAACGCGTTTTTCAGTCACGTTAGCAAACTTCTGTACCAGGCAAAATTTTCCGCACAATAACAAAAAATTTAGGCATCGCAGCGAAATTACATGCCAACGTATAGTGAGCACACATGACCCCACTAAAATTTGGTATACATCCAAATACAAAGTCACCCTTATTTTACACTTTGAAAGCTGAAGAGAAAGCTGGATGGGGACCTTCGTTTAAATTCCGTTTTTTACTTGGTAATGCTCTCCTTATGCCTTTCATGTCATGTTTTCTATATGTTAGACATTATTCACAGGTTGCCACGGAGATAATTGACCGGGATGAATAAAGATTTAAATTAAAAAAAAAAAAGTATTGAATCCTAACCCATTTGTGATTCATCAGTTTTAGAGTCCTTGAGCTATCGACTAGCTTTTCCAGCTATGACATCCAAAGTGATTATAACATGATCTGAACTCGGTAAAACATGTAGAGGTGGCTGCAAGCAGTATTAATATTGTTAACTACGTTTTAACACTGTATTATTTGTTGTTTATTAATTTTATATTTTGTCTGAAGAAGCTGCGATAACTGAGAAAGCCACCATAAAGTTATAATGCACTTGTTCGAATGGTATCAGGGCAGCTTGAAACTCATTTCGATTCAATCCGATGGAATAAACCTCAACCTTCACACAATAACTAAAATTAATCGGTCGGTATAGGCCAGTAGGCCCGTAATAAAAAAGTTAACATTTGGTATTCATCTGTTCCATCATAAAATTCGTTTTATGTTAAAAAATATTGTTTTTCATATAAAAATAACGTAAAATATTGTTCAAAGAGATTATTAAAAACAGTTCAAAGTTGATCTGAGGAAATGCGAAGTATGTAATAAATAACATAATTTGATTTTTAATTTAAATAATTTACCATAAAACATTAAATAATATTTTAAAGATCATGAGAATAAATTAATTACAACAATAATTTCTATTAATTAATATAATATAGTTAATACTATAATAATAATCGATAAAAATGGGAAGCATTAGATTGATTCGCATAGGTGAATTTGTTTTAAATGATTAAATACATTCTAAATGAATGTGCTAATGTCATTTAATTCTTCCTCGAATATTACCTATTGTATTTTATATCTATTTTAAATTGAATTAATATATTATTTATGTAACTAACATTATTATATTTATTTATTTTAAATAATATAACATATTGTAAATGAATTTCCTAAAATGTATATATCTAGAGATAACAAAGATGTTTAGTATAAAAATGAAGAAAATCCACAACTAAAAAGTCTCTAATTGCAAGTTGAAAAAATTTCGTTCTTAATGTTGTTTGAATATAAACGGTTCTTCTTTAATTTTATACGAAAGACGTATGATTATTCTATTATTAATGTAAAAATTCAATATTTTAAATAAGGACGAGGATATCATTTTTCATATATGATATAAACAATTCTTACAACTTAGAAATTGAATATGTTTCAGGGTGTATATTCATTTCTGTTAGCACATTCTCAGCGGGTTTAATAAATGTTTGTACATCTTTAATATATTCTTGTAAAGCTTACGTAGAGAGGACGTACAGAGACACTCTCAGCTCTGTATCTCATTTCAGTGGAAATATCCATAAAAGTACCACTACGACCTTCACCATAAACCGGTTTTACTTCTAAATGCACCATTTATATTGGACACAGACAGAGAAATCTCGTCATTTATAAAATTAATCAATCGAGGGAAAGTTCAATTAACTATTTGCCCAATATTTGAAGTTACAATATATTAATATTAATAAAAGTGTTAAAATAATAAATGGCATGGATCACATCACAGATTGCCCGTCAGGCTAGTCTATCGGCAGGAGGTCTGCCTCAACATCCTCTAGCCATCTCTTTCTTGGACCATGCTTTCAAGTATCACCCGGTTTTTCAAAATGTAGTTTCATTGGAAGAAGATTTGCTATACGCTCTACATGCCAAAGCCACACCAGCTTCTCTTTTAAAATATATTTAATATTTCCAGCTGATCATACAATGTTCTTAAATCATAGTTTTTATTTTTTTTTTATTTTCCACTCTTCATCAGAGTAGACTGCTCCCTATATTTTTCTTAGTACCTTTCTTTACCAGATGCTTAGTCATTTCTCTACTCCTTTGTCACGACTCACGTCTCACTGCCATAGGTGACCGCTAGGCTAATAATCGTCTTGTTAACGATGACCTTGGCATTCCAAGAAAGATCTTTGACATTAAACGTTCTTTGGCCTCTTTCTTCTTGCGTAGTTCATTTTTTTTCAGAAAAGGTATTTTAAAGCCCTACAAACAAAGAGTTATGACTATTAATATTAATATATGTGTTGGCATCTGTGGGTGTTTCTTTGTGCTCTTCATGTATTCCGTCTTCTTCTCATTGATCTTAAGACCTCATCTGTTTGCTCCCGCCCAACTCCTCCAACTCTTCGGTAAGCGCTTGCAGCGTTCTGGCTACTAGATGATCTTCAGCATACGCCAATACCTGTGTATACCTGTTATATACACACACACATATAATATATATAAATATTTTTTATATATTATATTAATATATATATATATAAATATATATTATCTAACTGTATTGGAAAATCCTTTCATTGATTTCAAAAATGGAGGTAAGTGAAAGTCGTGTGTTGCCCGCACCAGATTTTTTTTGTAATCGAGCACTATACTCAGGTTATGCTCGTTTTATAATTGTATTTTATGTAGTTAATTTGAACAAGACTTGTCTCTCGCAAAAAAAAAAAAAAAAAATATATATATTTAAATATATATATATTCTATACGTCAGAGATGGTACAACTTTTTTACCTGAATCGGTGAACCAGAAAAACCACTTAATACCAGGCGTTTTCACCTTTTTACGATTTTCTCAAAAACAGCTCTAACGATTTGATTAAACTGGCTATATTGATATGAAATTCAATGGGCTTTAATATCATATAGGTATCGTTCAGATTGAAATGGTCTGACAGAAGTTTAAATGGCGATATTTTAATTTTTCTAGGTTCGAAAAAATTAACCATATAATTTTATTACTATTGATTAAAAAAAATGTCAAATATACAGTTTGAAAAAATTTATGATAAACTAGAGCAGAAATAAAATATTTTTATTTATTCGTTCTTTATTTAATGTATTTTTTTTTTTTTTTGAGGGGGGGTGGGGAGGCTTGGACGTAAATATACCCTTGGAAATAAAAAAACGAAGTTGTGAAAGTTTAGGTAAGGTTTATATACTATATATAAAACTATATATATATTTAGTACCTCCAGGATTGCTTCTTATGCCTCGCACTGCTCCATCTATGGAAAAATGAAAGAGAATTGTTGACAGAGGAATAAAAATAAAAGTGTAATAATGTTGGAAAAATATATTTTAAAAATGAATTTTGTAAGCCAATTATTTGAATTACGATGTTAAAAGAGATAACTTATGTTCTCTGCCGCAAAAGAAATTAAAAATTCCAGAACATATAATTACTAAAGCATTATTTATGTAACAGTTGTGGGTACAATACCGTTCCAGTGGCCCGACTAACTCATAACATTACCGAATAACCCAACAACTATTAAAATGCTTTTACGTAACTATTTATTACATTTTTATGTGGGTCACAGAGCTATTATATCTTTTTTTTTATTGTCTATATTCTATCGTTTATTTAATATTATATTGATTTTTCATATTTTAAAACATATTTTAATTATATAAGCGATCTGTGATGATGTGTCGAGATACTTCTATTTTCCTTACAATATTAAAAGTCTAATATGGTAGTAGGATGGTGAAAGGTGTACTTTTAAGTCATTTGCACAGATATCACAGACATACATCAATAAATCAGATAACAATAGCCCAATACAGGGGTTGAGTACCAATACTGCTAAGAAACGTTATTGAGATAAACAGCTGATTGTGCGTCGTTGATTGGAAAATCAATATAATTTAAAGAACAATAGGTGGAAATAATCCGAAGTCCGAATTTTAAATTTACAAAAGTTTCGGCTCAAACATGAGAGCCATTATCACGGCAGCAAACATGAGAAAACTAAATATATTCATATCAATACGTTATGTCACTAAAACAAAGTAATGAAAAAATGCAAATATACAAAAATTGTGATGAGTATGAACAAAATAATTACAATAAAACTTAAATAAAATTATGATAAAAAGAAAGTATAATAGTGGAAGGAATTCTCAACGTTTAATTGATTATATCTACTATAAGAAAAAAAATATTTATATATATATATTTTATATATACAAGATATATATACAAGAATTCAATTCATCGACCCTTTTATATTATAATTTTATTTGAAATTATTCGGGTTTTAGGTCATTAAACTATCACTCCTTCTTAATTTTCTCTATTTGGACGATTCTATCCTCCGTTTATGTTTATACATAGGATCCTTTTCAACACAAATAATTTCATTGAGCACCGGCACACCACTCAGGCTAACTACAGGGCACTGAGTGGTGTTAGCCTGAGTGGTGTGGCGGTGCTCAACGAAATTCTTTGTGTTGAAAAGGATCCTATGTATAAACATAAACGGAGGATCGAAACGTCCAAATAAAGAAAATTAAGATGGAGTGATAGTTTAATGAACTAAAACCCGAATAATTTCAAATAAAATTATATATATATATATATATATATATATATATATATATATATATATATATGTGTGTGTGTGTGTGTGTAACATCAATGAGACATGCCAAGAATAAACCAGGAAAAACGAAAAACACCATAGTTGCCATGGAGAGATCTAAGAAAAAAAACTAACGGTTTTTCATTAAATATAAATGCTTTATATAGTTTTTTTAAAACATATACAAAAAACGAAAATCTCATACTAAGTCACCTGCAATTTAGTGTCCAGCATAACAGCCTTTTACGACCAAAGTCGCAGGCTCAAACCTGACAGGTGGCCCTATTTTTCAATGAGATCAATAAATCCTTAGTTATACCGACCTTTGGAAGGGGCACAAAGAGGTGATCCTGAGCATCTTAGATATCTGGTTCTCGCTAAAGATTCTGATACTAATTAAACTCGGATTAGCAAAATTTAGAAATCCTAATGTAGTATTGTCCGATAAGCCATATTAGCATAAATTGACCTAAAAATGATTAAACAAAGAAAGAAAATTCTTTAAACATCCGCAATGTTAGTTCTATATTTCCAATATACAACAATACATAGTAGAATAAATACAAAACAAACAGTCTAACACATAATACTAAATAAAAAAACAAAAACAATAGAGATGTGTTTAAAAAATACTTTAAGAATTCAAAGTACATTTTTTGTCCAATTACCAGAAACGTAGCTCATCTTAGAAATGTAATAAACAAATATAGTAAGACGTACTACCTTATCTCAATATACCTGTGCCCAATAACTGATAAGTATTCTCAGCTGCCTACTCAGGTGGGTGTAAATCGTAATACGATCGGGTTAAACATTTAGGCCACAACGTAACAGCTATTAATTATTTCGACCATATCTAGAAATGGACCAATCCTCCCGCAAACCAAATCAAAAGCAATAGGCTGTATAACCAAATATGAAATAATAGGCTGTATTCTACTCCACCAATTTATTGTTCAAATAATAAATTATAATTCGGCCTTCTTAAGCCATTATTGGATATTCTATAATGTCATAAAAAGTCTAAAATGCAATTACACTCGAAAACGAATCAAAGGTAATAATCTTTAAAATATATTAAAACAATAAAATTGGTAACTATAAATTTGTTTGTGTTTTATGAAAGTTTCTTACTAACGAACTTATTAAAATAATAAGTAGTAAATGGTTTCTGCAAAACACACTGTGACTCAGTACTTGCAATTTAAATCTTTGTGTTAAATGACTTAGTTATCCAAACATATTATGTCAAAAAAAAAAAAAAAAAATAGAAAATACATTACTAATATTACTTCCAATTACGGTCAGTTATTCCAATTACCTATCTATGAAATATATAGTAAGAAAAGTATTACTAATTTGCGAATTTTTAATTCCAACGAAAACAAACATTTTATGTTCCCTTTAGTCGTAATCATCCCAAAATAAAGCAGTCCAGCAAAATAGCCTCTGTAAGAGTGTTTGTGTATCTGGTAAGTCTAGCTCGAAAATTAAGTATTCTGAGAAAATTAAATTTAACTAGGCATGTTGCTGGGATGTTTTGGCCACATTTTAACCTAAATCGACGAACCAGAGATGCCTCTTTATACCATTTTGCATATTTTTACAATATCAATCCAAAAAGTCCTGACGATTTAGCTCCATGTAAAAGGCTTTTAAATCATGCAGGTTTTACCATCATTAGAATAATCAGATGGGGCTTAGATTTTTTACTTTCACTTACTATATATAGTAAGGGGAAGTATTGCGATCGTGAAAATTTTCTAATTCCAGTTTGCAACGGAAATACAGGTTTTAGGGTCCCCTGAGTCCAAATAACCAAGTCCTGCAAAAAGGTCTGTGTGTGTGGTAACTCTCGGACGGAAACGGTAAGTCCTATGAAACTAAAAATTTCATATTTAAGACAACTATACGCCCGAGACGTGACAAAACTTTTTTCATAAAAATGAGCTTACCAGAAGAGGCACTTTATACCATGCATTTTGCACCTTTTTTCGATTTTCTCGAAAACGGTTCCGACGATTTTGATTAAACTCACTATATCGATGTCAAATTTAATGGGCTTTAATATCATGTAGGTTTTATTCTGATTAAAATGGTCTGACAGAGCTTAAATGCCGATATTTTAAATTTTCTTCTCCTAAAGTACCTTTACTTTTGTAGATTAAAAAAAAATAACTATATTAACGCTGATGAAAAAACAGGTAAATATATAAATTGAATAAATTCGATACCCAACTAAAGGAGAAAACAGAAAAAATATATTTTTAATGCAATTTTTCGTTTTTGAACATAAGAGCAGTAATATACATGTATGATATACCGTTGGAAAGCTAAAGATTTAAAAAAAAAAATATTATCTTTTACACAAGCTAGTAAAAGTTAATGGAGAATGATGAAAATCCGATAAAACTAACTGATTATTTTAGATAATAATATAATAGATTTTTTAATAAAACACATGTTTCTATAGAAATTCAACTTAATGAATTCTTTAATGGTTTTATTCATTTTTATCTCTAACTGTATTTGAAAATTGTTTAATCGATTTTAAAAACGGAGGTAAGTGAAAGTCGTGTGTTGACCGCACCAGATTTTTTTTTTAAATAGCTGCTCCTAAGACTTAACTTTGTTGGTTAGAAACAATTATTTATTTTCCCCTGTTAGCATTGATAATAAAAGAGTAAACATGAAAGAATTCTAGAATGAAATGAAGAGGAATTTTAAAATGGGAATATAAGTATAAGTAAGATATTTAGTAAAGCTAAATATTTCAGAAAAATCGTGATATAGAGTTGTAAAAGTAAAAAAAAAAAAGAAAGAAATGAACCTGTGCCTCTACAAACCATTAAAGGTCCTGCGTTTAGTGCTTTAAGAGGTGTGTACTATTTTACGGCGAACGTCCGTGCAAGGAGGGGATGTCACACTTAGCAGCCAGGGTTTTTTCTCTATCATTTGGATACCCACTTTATAGATACTGAGTGTGCCCCAGGAGGTTCTCAATACCCCCAGGCCCGCTCCACGGCTGAAATAACTTGTGATGAAATAAAATGTGCCCCGGATCCCGGAGTACTGTAGACTAGTGCTCTATCCAAGCCTCATAACATAGAGTGATGTTTGGTGCAGGCCTTTCGTTGAGGATGTTCGGGGCTGCTGAGTGTACCTCTGTCGGTCTTGAACTCCATCACTATTAGGGCACATTTATACTGAACGCGTTTTAGCAGATGAAGCGATAAACGGGATCCTAGAATGACGCTGGATTTTAGGAATCCGCATTCCGCTACAGCCGCCAAACCGCGTGCAGTATTAACGCGCTCTTAGAGGTTCCAAGGGCTCTTACCTGAATTATTTTGGCTGGTTTAGGTTGTTTCCTTGTTTACGGATTATAATATCAATCAAAGCATATTTATTTAAAATACTGTTCATTTCGTTTATTATTGCTTTACAAATAAAGACACCTAAGTTGTGTTGTGTGTGAATATCTTATGATAGTGAAGCATGTATCGGCCTATTAAGATACTGCTTATTGATTTACTAAGTACATGAACTAGTCATACTTGAGTCTAGGATTCCAGATCCTAGATATAATGTTAAACAGGTGAAGGTAGCGCCATGTATAATTATTTATTATTCATCCAATATCAATTCGTGCAAAATAATGATGTATTGTAAAATCTCCCAAACAATAAATTAAATAAAACTCAAGTCAGAGAAGGAAGCATTGTTATTCAGAATTTCGGTTGCACTTATATATAGTTATGAAATAGTTTAGAATATATATTCGATATAAAATCATCGGTCACGGTTATAGATAACCCAGCCAAGCTTAGTGGCACTTTCGACCTGAATAGCCTTTGAATAATGTTCGAGAATTATAGATACCACTCCTGGAATGGAAAAAAAAGAAAGGAGCTTCCCTCTACGGACAGACATAGATGGAACAGCCCCCGGAAAGCGGACACCCCTCAGAGTGGACAAAGGCTGGAGGTGGTGGGGGCTGGTGGGGTCCAGGAGCTTGGTCGCTCTGCGAGATTAGTTCTTGGCGCACCACCGGGCTCTGGGCATGGATACCACAGTGTCGGTAGGTACACTCCTGTCTACGAACTGTATTCATTTATTATATTTATTAATTAACACATACTATAATTAATTTATTATATATGCATTACATATTTAAAGCCTGTCAAAAAGAAATATTTTTTATTAAAAAATCGCAACCTTCTAGTTGACAAAAACAAATATTTTCTAGTTATTGCAACAAGATGCTGATATTAATATACATGTTATCATTTTTTGAACTAGATGTGTACTTTCATTTACTCATGGCTATTAATATTGTAAAGGGCTTACCTATCATACAATACATTAGATTCGATCGGACAAATACATTCGAATGAATTCTTCAGCATTCTCAATATTACAAAAAATTCTTAAATCTATTTTCTTTATTTATATTTTTTTTGGGGGATTGTCTTTAAATGTATCATACAATAAAAAAACCATAAGAACATGTAGAATAATCATATGCAACTTAAATGTATATATTTAAAGAGAAATTTTGAATACAAAATAAATAAAAGGAAGAGAAAGAGAGAAGTAAGCCGAATATGTAAAGCGCAACATTGCATTAACGTTAGATATGAAAATCCTAACTAGAAATTCTACATGAATAAATATTGACAATCAAGACGTTAATTTCCATAAGAAACTGAAGGGTTTTTTTTTTTTTTTACTAAATTAAAATTTAATTATATTATATTGTTTTATTGAAATATGGCATCCAATTCCATCTGTAGAACACTAAAAACCTATAAACGATCCTAGATTTAAATGCGAAAACAATGAAATAAATTGGTTTAATTATAAATGAATGAGTACAATTTATTATAGTATAAATTAATGAGGTACTTTTGGAAATCAATCCCTCAATTGTTTTTATGATTTCCTTTCTTTTTCTTTTTTTTTTTTTTTTTTACTAGCCCATCAATTACTTGGATTAATAAAAAAAAATTTACCTTTATATATATATATATATATATAAAACAATCTTCACACATCCTTCAAAACGTTTTGAAAATTGGAAAAAGTACACAGTGTATATTTCTGACATTCCAAATCTTATTAACACCACTTCCGTTTATAACGTAAAAAAAAAAAAAAAAAAAAAAATGAACTTAGTTATTCCGAGTATAGGTTATGTTTCTATTTGAAATCAACATTTCTATTCAAGGGTAAGAGAATTTTGGAGTTAGCATTTGTTGAAAAAAAGAGTTCATAGTTTTTAATGTAGGGTTAAGACTACACTGCATTATATTTTTGCATTATTATTCAATTTATTTTTGTAAAGCGTCCTTTGGAAATCATCTTTTTAACGTTGATCACTTTAAAAACAAAAGTTATTTAACAGTTTATTTCTCCTGTTTATAATAGTGTAAATGATTTTTTCTAATTTGTCTACCGATGGTATATGTTATTTTTGTATTCAAGTAATGCAGTTATTGAATTATTTAATGCTTTGTATATAATTCACATTAAATGATATAAAAAAAGTGAAATAATGTTTATTTAACATTATGAATAGGTTTTTAAGATTATTTATACGATTTAGATGATCAATGAATATAAACGCAATAATTCATAAACGTGAGCAGCTGATATTTTTTCTTTTTATCGGGATGTAAAGAATTGATTCAGTGAATATATTTATTTTTAGATCGATTTATCAAGTACGTATGAAGCTTATTGTTTCTACTACAATTGATTTAAATAACCAACAACAGCAGTAAATGTCTGTATATTTTATTTTTGTTAAGTTTAGAGCGATTTTCATGTTACTTTTCGAATCCTGGAAATGGTTTATATTCAACGTCGTTCTATAAAACTTTCATATTTTTCTGACTGAAACATTTTTTAATTTATTTTCATCATGAAATCGTTTTTCTTCAACTATTTAGTGATTTCTCTTTCATTCAAATAGTTACGCCTTTGATATTTTTTCACATTGATTCATCCGAATCTAAAAAAATATTTTGAGAAATACAGAATTTTTTTATCCATTATTAAACTAACACCTATTGATCACTACACTTAGCATAATAACTAACAACAATAAAAAAATATATTTATATTAATATTTTAAGCTTAATTAGTTTCAAAACATTGACGGAGCCTCACTGACTAAAAATTTAAACACACACACATATATATATATCATTAAAAAAAAATTATATGATAAAAATTTGTCTAAAAGATTTTATCCAAATAAAAAAAAATAAATATCTGTTTCTGAGAAGACTAAAAAATCCCATTTATTGATTTCCGAATTCAAATTTCTATATAATTTAAATCGGATAAATTATAGTATTAACAAAAACAAATTAAAGAAAGGCTTCTTGAATCTGGATTCGTCGCCGTAAAGAAAAAAATCTAGACTAATGTCACTGAAGTTTAATACTTAACGATGGCAAGTCAGGCATGAAGAGCAATTGTAGCAGTTATTTTCTGAAACGATAATAGCTCAAGTGTTCTTAGAAGATCCTTCATCCATTACTTTTTCTTTTTACATGTTCTGTCACATGATGACAGCATGTTTAGCACAAAGGGGAAATCGTAGATCTCATTGGTAGCAACAATGTCATAGAGACAATGCAGCGGTGTGTACTTTGATATCCTCTAAATTTTGAGCGTTCAAGACGAACCGAGGTGCCTATTTTTATATTATAGTTTTACAGAAATCAATCTTGATAAAAAACAGCAAATAAGGATATCTCTTTAGCCGATTTAGAATAACAAATACAAATTTGGATTTCTACCACCGACCTACCTCTTGCTGTTGATAAAATCGGGACAGCCGTTTCCGAAATGAAGGTGCAAGAAGTTAACGAAATAGGCTCACTCTAAATCATGTAATGGATTATAATAAACTGATTGATTTCTGTCTAGACAAGAAAAATTGTTAACGATTTAATTAATGTTATATGACGCTTTTTTCGTAACATGAACTTGAAAACAAATAAACAATAAACGAAATTTAATGGTTAGTATCTAAAACAGAAAACGGGAGATAAACTCACTATTCGGAGCAGATTTTTTTCTTGTTTTATTCTGCTTCGTTATCGTTATTAAAAAAAAAAAAGAAATGCGTATAAACGAAATGTACCTCCGGGTAATAGAAGGTAGTAATAATTCAATTCTAGTAATAATTCATAACGCATTTATAATTAATTAGTCCTAACTGTATCAATTATGATTAAATGTGAAGGCGATACATAAGTATGCAACGTATCATAAGTTAATTTATAAATTATTTATTAATTTAACAAAATTTAATTTTTATTTTAATATCAATATTTTTAAACCAAGCAAGCGATTCGATTTGGCTAGTTTTGATGAGTAGTTTCTGAAACAGCGATAGTTAAAACCATTCCATTACCGACATTTTCGAACCAATAATGAGATTTGATAAAAAGAGTATTATATGGAGCTCACGTAGCCGTGGTTACACCTCACCTAATCAATAATTTTTCAATAAAGTGAATCGACCATAGATTCCGACCACTTTCCTTTATGCACGGTCGATGAATTAGCTTCAATGAAAATAATGCCTCAAAACAAACAAATTTGAAGAAAATATAAATATTTTCATTTCGTAATGAGAAATTAATGTAAAAAATAAATGGTGTGAATAACAAAAAAAAAAAAAGTTTTGTTAATTCCAAATTTCATCATATTAATAAGCTGAGTAAAATTAAGATATGTTTTGAATGATGATATGATTTGGGCTAGGAGATGTATAATGTTTAGGTATCATTAGGAGTCGTTAATGTTAAGTGGTCACCTGTGGCCTAGTGGCTAGCATAACAGCCTTCTTGACTCAAGGTTGCGGGACCTAACCCTACAGCTGGCTCCAAGATTATTTGAAAGTTTTAACCAGTCCTAGAATACGGTCCTTCGGAGAGGACGTACAATGTTCGCCCCGAGCTTGTACGATATCAGCTATTCGTTAAAGATTCATTTTCAAAGTAAACCTAAATAGCCAAATTTGGATCTCCCACTAAAGCATCAACCGATTAGCCACAGCAGCATAAAAGTGATGTTAAATGGATAATAATAATACAAAGTTCTCTTATCCATAATTAGAACTAAATTTTCCTTACTTGATTTAAAAGGAAATTAATTTTTTTAACGAATCACAAGGAATTGGGTATTCATTTTATTTGGGGGCGGACAGATATGGGTATTCCATATTAGGATTATACGTGTCTTGAAACGTGAAATATCGAATTTTTAAGGGGTTTTCTACTATTGGTTGATTACGTTGGTTCATTCCTGGTAATGATAAATCAATAAGCCAAATTCTTCCAAAAAATATTAAATATTTAAGTATTATAGTATAATTTTAATTGTATTTCTCTTTATATTGTTTTTAATTAGCATCTATCAGAAGTTATCGGACAATAAGCAAATGTGCTGTATAAAATGTGAGACAGACATAGTATGCTTGGGAAAGGAAATTTCCCAGCATAAACCTTTTCTAGGTTTTGATTTATTAAGGATCCATCCCATCCCGCTTCTCTTCAGCCTTTTTCTGACTGACATTTCAGCTATTGTCATGTCGTGTATAAGTCTATTGTCGTTTTCGTGCAGTTTACTGTTTAAACGAAAAAAGAGAGTTCGTATGTGTTGGTCAACTGGTAGTTGTTGTAAATACGTATGTAGGGTTTTGTTGTTTACGTACTAAAGAGTTGTCGTTATGAGTTTTGAAATTTCTTATTAAAGCCATTGCAAATTTCGTAAGTGAGCCTTCTTTGCTGAGCTATAAATCTGTGAAGCCCATATTGGCTTAATTAGGTATAGGTATGTATTAAGTTTTGTCTAATTTTTTGTTGTGATGATTTTGATAAAAGAGCATAAAGTCATTTCAGTCGGTGGTTGTGAGTCTTTCATTTGAGAGTGTTGAGAGTCATTTTTTTTCGTTTTTATTATTATTTTTTTTTTCAAATGGCAAGGTACTTTATTATTAACATAAATTTGTGGCGTCCAGGAGATCATAGGATCATAATAGGACATAAATTGTAGTATTGCTCTAAAAATCGTTCTGAAGCAATATTTAATTTTTTTTTTTTATCATTTATAAATCCTTCATTTACTCCCTCTAAAGTGTTTGGACTATTTAACACATGAAAATGTTATACAATGGCAATTCAAAGTTCGATTGTGAATTATATGTGTATTATTGTAACAATAATAACTCTTCTCTGTTGATTTCGTTATTTATCGCGTCACTTAGCACGGACCAGTCAAGCAAAGAAAGTCATTCCAGCTGTATTTAGAAAAGGGTCTAATTAGTTTCGATTAAAAAAAAAATCTAATCATAATTAAACTATATTATGCAGTTTTAGAGAGAAAAATCTTACTGATTACTACAAAATTAATTAGATATTAATTAAATTATTTTTCTTTAACTTAAAGTATTAAATTGGATTATATACTATAAAATATATTTCAATAGTTATTTCAAAGACTAAAACTTATGATTAATCATCAATAATAAATTGTTTCTTTTCATGGGAAATTATTTTGTATGAAAACTGATTATTATTAATCATTCAAAAAATATAATGATGAATTTATCAATTAATAACTGGGGTCACCTATGGTCTAGTGTCTAGCATAAATGCATTTATACCCATGGTATATCCTAATTTTTTTTTTTAAGGGAGTAAAAAATCCTTGATTATGCCCGAAATTCAACTAAAAAAAGTTTCTTTTTATATTTATTGAATGATCTCGAATTTCAGCCTCATTAGAATTCTACAACAAGGCAAATAAAAAAATTATAGTACTAATTCAAAAGAATGTTTTATTTAGTGTGTATCTAATGTTTAAACATATCTTATTTCTAAAGATTGAGAAAACATAAATATAAAAGAATTTGATGATCACCTAAAGAATCAGAAATATTTTCTTAGAATTAATTGGGGTAGTAAGGAATTAAAGAGAAATTATGCTATTTGGAGCTGATACTTCGATAGAATTTGATCAAGTCTGTCGAATCTGCTATAACACTTTCGAATGGAATGTTCAACTGGGCATCACGAGACAGTTTCAAATTTGACTACCTGAACCGCTAGACTGGAAAACGACATATTTCACCAAACACTAGTTCCATTGCAAACAACCCTGAACTGACGGTTTCTGTAGGTATAACATATTTTTTCCTAATTCTTGCTGAGAGTATATATACCTGCAGTTATGTGAACTACAGTATTTGCTAGTATTTTTTTTCTTTAAATTCTTTTATAGCATGCTATAAAAAACCTCCATTACGCTTACCTCTATCAGTATCAAAATCGCTCGTAAAATTACTGTGTCACAAGATCTAGAGGTTCAACAAAATTGAAGGTAGATTAATTTTATGAATTATTAATTGTTTAGAACAAAATATAGTTACGTCCCCTGACAAAATTTTAATTTTAAGTGTAGTTAATAAAAATACAATAAATTCGTACTGTGTTAGGTTGTAGTCGCACGACCGAAAAAAGAATAAAATATTCAAAACGATTTTTATTTAATATCTGATATTTAAAATGTTGAATAATAATTTGTTCTTTGTAGATTAGCCATTAGTTACTCAAGTATATCTATTTCCTTTTTTCTCCCTTCCAGAAAAGAAGTTGGTTACAGATAGAGACAAACCCAATATTTTTTTGTAAACAGATGGATCATAACGTCTATTTTCATCCACCGAATAGTACAATTAAATTTAAAACTAGGGATCGTCTGTGTTGTGTCTAGCATCAACACCGTTTACACATTAGGTCAAAGCATGTGGGTTCACACAACAGATGACCAAACGATTTATTAATTTGACTGAAAACCTGAGTAGTGCCGTCCCTCAGGTGGCAATATATGATGGTCCCGTGCCTGTTCGATGTCAGTACTGTTAAAGATTCCTATCCTAATTAAATATCAATAGGCAAATTTAAGACTCCCACTGTAGTATCACTGGATTAGCTCCAGTTACATAAAGTGGGTTAAACTATTAAAACCTACTTTTTATTAAGAAAAAAAAAACAAACGTTATATACTTACATACATATATTTCATGTGTTTACTTCATATATTCAAATATATAACGTGGAGTGCATCATTTTTACTTTCACTTATATATATAGTAAGAGAAAGTATTGCGATCGTGAAAATTTTCAATTCCAGTTTTCAACGGAAATACACGTTTTAGGGTCCCTGGTCCAAATAACCCAAGTCCCGTAAAAATGGTGCTGTGTGTGTTGGTGTGTGTGGTTGTGTGTGTGTGTTGTCGTTTTTCTAAATCCGGCGAACCGAAAAGCCACTTTAATACCATGCATATTGCACCTTTTTATGATTTTCTCAAAAACGGTTCCGAGATTTTAGTTAAATTCGCCAGATCAATGTACAATTTAAAAGGCTTTAATAGCATGTAGGCATCATTCTGATTAAAATAATCTGGCGATATTTTAAATTTTCTTCCTCTAATCTACCTTTAATTTTGTACATTTAATAAAAATAACCATATTATCTTGTTACTGTTATAAACAGTAATATATAAGTTATGAATTACTATATCCTAACTAAAGAAGAAATTCCATTTAACTAATTCTTTAATGTTTCACTCATTTTAATCTCTGACTGTATTTGAAAATTCTTTAATCGATTCTAAAAACGAAGGTAAGTGAATGTCGTGTGTTTCTCGCACCAGTTTTTGTAATTTAATATAAAAATTGAGTTAAATTGTTCGTATTTTTTTTTTGTTATGACATTATTTGTTTGCATCAAATATATCTTTAATAGTTTAATCCCTTTACAATATTTTAAATGTAGGTTACTATGTAGGTAACTGAATATGGCAAGTAATCATTGGTCCCTTATTATATTTTATAATGCAGATCTTAGCAGATATGATTAAGCCATTTATATGATCATCAGAAGAATACCAAAACAAACATGCTTTACATTTATAGCACACCTAGACATTTCAAATTTGAGTTATCGTTTAGCATTTAATAGTATATATATTCGACAAAAATATATCGAAGTATTCATACTAACAAAAAAAAAAAACAAATTATGGGTCTACTGTAGTCTATATGATTAATGGCACGTTAAATGTGGTGCCAACCATATTTCTGAGAAAGACTATAGGGTCACTCAATAAATATTAATTTTGGAAATGTATATTTATAGATTTATATTGAGGAATTTATTCTGGACCAAATGGGAAAAAAAATTATTTACTTTACAAGATCATGAGCCAAACCCATTCCACTTTAAGACAAAAGTACTGTGAGTGAGAGAGAGTCCCGAAGGCGATAATAAAACTGCAGAGAAATGTGCATTATCACTGGAGAAGATTTCAACCATTTTCACTTTTGCACCTCGGGTCATATTCCTGTCTTAGAACTGAGCTGTAATTTCTAGGAGAAACCGAGATACTTAGATAAACAAATGCACCGGGAAATATAATTCCTAAGGCGCCTGCAGCCTTGTATCATGTCAGTTTCCTGTTTATCGAGGGGCACTTTATGAAGATAGCGTCCTATGATGGCTGCTTCATCCACTGGGAGAGGAATATTAGGTCGGTGAAGGGCATGTCTTCTGAAACATAACCGACAATTTTCTTGTCTACTCAAGCTTGGGGCAGTGACACAGCAGTTTATTGTGATCTGGACCGGCAAGATCCTTCTATACGCCTATTTACTGTAATTTCTGAGCTTATGGAGCAAACCAACTAGAAGAGATATATTTTTTTAATTACTTAAATAAATTAGATAATAAAAATACATTGGAGGCATAGCTCTGGCATTAGTTTAGTATGCAATGCAGATGAAAGGTCAATACTTTATTTTTTACTAGATGTGGAAGTCATCAAAAAATTACACTCAAATAAATAATACTCATTTTAATTGTGGACCTTCATAAGGGCTAAGAGAAACGAGATAACAACCAATGTAATTAAATAATTAATAATAAGTTAGGTACAATAATATGACGACAGTAATGTAATAATGAAACGAAATAAATATGATAATAAGATGACAGTAATAAGATATGGAAGCAAAAATTAAATATGGGGAGCCCGTGGCTAGCGCGATAGTTTCGCACGCCAAACTATAGGTTGTGAATTCGAACCCCAGTCCTAAAGGGACGTTTTCAAGCATTAATTATAATGGGGATTCACTCACAGCTTCTCCCCCGGGTATGTGAGACCCGTCAGCCACATGGTGGCCACTCACAAAAATATGCGTATGGTGTGATGAACCTACCCTACAAAAGTTTCACTGCTCGGCTAAGGGTCTACTCTGCCTGTCTCGCCACCGGAAAAACAAACAAAAAAAAAACATTAAATCAAGATGACAAAATTATAGGAATATTTGAAGACAATAAATAGAAACTGAACAAATAATTAAAAGTTAGAAGAAGAACAAAATGTAATTGTTCACATTTTGTTCTTCTTCTAAATTTTAATTATTTCTTTAGTTTCTATTTATTTTCTTCAAATATTCTTTTAAATATGAACAGTTTTGAAGAGACATTAACTATTATTTCGTTAATTTTGTTTAAGTTCGTTGGGGATTTAATTTTATCCCGAACAAGAGATCTTTTTTATTTATAAATTCGTATGTGGGACAGACAGATTTGGTTTTATTCGTTATTTGGGTTTTGCGTATCATGGAAGGTAAGACTTCAAAATTTGAGGGAAAGAGTCATTTTTTTTTAATGTATTATCTTTTGGAATGCTATTTTAAAAAACGTTTTTAAAGGATTTGTTTTTTGAGAGATCGGATAACGGATTCCGATAAAACGAAACCATTTGAAGACTGGTTCTCAATAAAAAAATTTCGTAGCCCCCTTCTATTCACTTTAATCCAAGGACCTATACACTTTAAATATCTGGAAACGGTAGATGCACTTGCATTTAGTTGTGCTGAGAGTCCTTTAACTGTTTGGTAGGGTTTCCTTCTACTGTATGTTTGAGGACATCGTTGTCTATTACGGACGGAGGTCTTCCTCGGGGCAAGTTTTACAAATCGGTATCCCAGCTGAAAACTTAGCAAACCGACGGCGAACGGTCCGTTCATTAACACTCCCTTCCCCAAACGTCTTGCCAATATTTCTTGCGGCCTCAGCTGCTGAATGGCCGGGTTTAAACTCGTACAAAAATATTACTCGAAAATCGCGTGTTTCCATGTTCATATTTGGAGGTATACTAAAAAGTATGTAATTTATAAGGAAGCTAATGTTTATAATACAAAGGTAGAGGATTAGTAACGGTTTACTTTAAATATGTAAACATTCGGAAGAAAACAACAGAGACCTGCAAAATCCTTTATATATTTCAGAAATATAACAACGGACATTTCATGTGAAACAACCCATATATAACTATATATACTATAATATATATATATATATATATATATATATATATATATATATATATATATATATATATATATATTAATTCGCGAAACGTTAAAATTAAAAACTATTATGGGATAGATTATTTTTCAAACACTGACATAGAAATCAAATATTCTTCATCATCAAAGTTATGTCAGTACTTCGAGCTCATTATTTTCGATACATCATATTTGACCAATTTTAAGGTTGGAATTGCTCAGCACCAGCCACTTGTCTGTAATCACTAGCAATTATATCATTAAAAAATTTTGTTTTGTAGAGAATATATGATTCTTTTTACAAGCTAAAACTTCAAAAATGTTTAACATTAAGGTAATTTAAAATATTTTCCCTGAATCTAAAATATGTTCTCTAAAATGACCCTCTGGGGTAGAGGCAAATGAAACAAATTTAAAAAATATATATATTTTCCTTCGAATCTTAAGAAGTCATCGTCTGCGGATCTTAAGGGGTCCTCGGATGACTGCATTTGAATACAAATTGCATAAAAAATGCCCCTTTGTAGCTTTTCAATTTCAAAGTCTTAATTATTTATCGTTTTACGATTAAATATGACTTAATAAAACATTCTAATGTTCGCCAAGCCTCTATCTCTAATTAGAGGAAAAATGTTGTTTCCAACAAATTACCTCCAATGCATACAAGTTAGCTTAGAAATATTTAGGTCTTTACTTAGTAATAAACCAGGTATTTATTTATAAATACTTCATGGACTGTAGTTTTTTTCAACCTCCGAATCCATGCTTTACGATGCAAATAATTATTATTTCGAAATACAAAGTCAAACAAATCGGCTACAGTCAGGTATATTCACGGTTTCGTAAACTGGACTGTTACTTCGTTCAAGTCAGTCTAACTTACTTAGATAGCTATTACTACGGGTAATGATTCCATTCATCTTGGAAAAATAAATATTTATATCCCGCGGAATAATATCTCTATCTGAATTATCTGTAATGAGACAATTTGTATACCGATTAACTATCATGAGATTGAATAGCATTTCTTTACGCCTGCGTTGAGGGAACAAATAGCCGATAATCTCCGATTTTTCACGATCTATTATCTATTTGAAAAGATGAAAATAAAAATATGTATAGAATGCTCGTTAATATTCCAACTGAGAGCACTTTTCACACCTCATCGAGTCGAGATAAACATTCAAAACGGTGGATGTCAACATTCTCTATGAGCTTTACCTTTTTCCCTAGCACCAATATTCCACGCCCCGGGACGGCTTTGGCTATGCTGCAATTAATCCGCTAACAAAGGAAAACGGGGAAAAAACCTCCGTGAGAAATCGAGGAAATAGTTTTCGCAAACGTTATTTAGGCGAAGCAGGGGGTGATTTGCAGCACTGGTGTGAGAGTAAGTGATTTTGATAGCGTTCAACAAGTCTTGAAATACTTTTTCTCGCTTTCTAATCAAAATCAAAATAAAATAATATATTTTTTTCTTTATGTAAATGAATGATACTACACGAGAAGCATTGAGTCTCTAAAATACTGTTTACAGTGACCAGACAAAGTTTTACTTACCAATGCAGACATAATGAAGCTTGAATACAAAACCTTCACATGCATGTGGAACACTACTGCTTATCCCGTACTTAAGAGAGACAATGTCTTAAAAGATTACATCAATACACATACTCTTATAGTGTTCGATTCAGGGACATAGCTTCGGGGGGTGACTTCACTTTTCAAGGTTAGAACTGCTTCGGAGGGTAGGAGTCTTAATATAAAGTACCTTACAATTATTAATGGTTATTAGGTATTAAATGCGTGGTGAAAAACTGGAACGACAAGGAACTGTTTGACGTTTTCGGCTACTTCAACACTTACTAGACTAGCGTTCTTATCTTTCACATAACTACAAAAGACCATATCTACTTGAATTTTGTAAGGCTGATATGGAAAATATATTGCAGCTTTGGGGCTTTACTAAACCATCGAATTCTTTCCGTATCCAACACGTATATTCCTAAATCTTTCTTAAAATATAGCATTTCCAAGTCAAATTCAACCTTTTCCAAGTCAAATTCAACCTTTTCCTAGTCAAATTCAACCTTTTCCATTTCAAATTCAACCTTTTTCGATTTCAATAAAAATAATAAAAATCAAATTAACATGATTATATGTTTTAATGGTTATTTTGATTACACCTTGTGTTTTTAACCCTTATGGCTTGTTAAGTGTTCCCAGGGGCCTTTCTACATATAATTAGTCACGAATATAATAATAAGTATAACCGATACTTTAATTTTAAGCCTTTTACGATACAAGGTCTGGGAGTCGGATTAGCGGGATTCGTTTTATTTTAGTTTTATAATCGCGGGCGAAAATATTATCAATAGAGGTTTATTTTAACTTTTTCGTATTTATTGGATAGTAGGCTCAGCAGATGCGTTCCCAAAGGTTCGTTACCGATTATACTATTAATTTTAATCGCGCTCGCTCAAATATGGATTTATTATAACTTTTTCGTATTTATTGGATACAAGGCTCAGTAGCTGCGTTCCCAAAGGTTCGTTACCGACTACACTATTAATTTCAATAGCGCTCGCTCAAATATGGGTTTATTATAACTTTTTTGTATTTATTGGATACAAAGCTCAGTAGCTCCGTTCCCAAAGGTTCGTTACCGACTACACTATTAATTTCAATAGCGCTCGCTCAAATATGGGTTTATTATAACTTTTTCGTATTTATTGGATACAAGGCTCAGTAGCTGCGTTCCCAAAGGTTCGTTACCGACTACACTATTAATTTTAATCGCGCTCCCTCAAATATGGGTTTATTATAACTTTTTCGTATTTATTGGATACAAGGCTCAGTAGCTGCGTTCCCAAAGGTTCGTTACCGACTACACTATTAATTTTAATCCCGCTCCCTCAAATATCGGTTTATTATAACTTTTTCGTATTTATTGGATACTAGGCACAGTAGCTGCGTTACGGAGGGTTCTTTCCCGTCCAGTCTATTAATAATTCGTGCGCTCACTCAAATATGGGTTTATTATAACTTTTTCGTATTTATTGGATACAAGGCTCAGTAGCTGCGTTCCCAAAGGTTCGTTACCGACTACACTATTAATTTTAATCGCGCTCCCTCAAATATGGGTTTATTATAACTTTTTCGTATTTATTGGATACAAGGCTCAGTAGCTGCGTTCCCAAAGGTTCGTTACCGACTACACTATTAATTTTAATCCCGCTCCCTCAAATATCGGTTTATTATAACTTTTTCGTATTTATTGGATACTAGGCACAGTAGCTGCGTTACGGAGGGTTCTTTCCCGACCAGTCTATTAATAATTCGTGCGCTCACTCAAATATGGGTTTTTATAACTTTTTCGTATTTATTGGATACTAGGCTCAGTTGCTGCGTTACGGGGGGTTCTTTCCCGACCATTCTATTAATTATCCGTGCGCTCACTTAAATATGGGTTTATTATAACTTTTTCGTATTTATTGGACACAAGGCTCAGTAGCTGCGTTCCCAAAGGTTCGTTATCGACTACACTATTAATTTTAATCGCGCTCCCTCAAATATCGGTTTATTATAACTTTTTCGTATTTATTGGATACTAGGCACAGCAGCTGCGTTGCGGGGGTTGCTATCCCAATTATTCAATTTATTTTAAGTACTCTCGCTCAAGAAGAGGTTTATTTTAACTTGTTCGTATTTACTGCATACTAGGCTCAGTCGCTGCGTAATCAAGGACTCGTTACAGATTATACTATTAATTTTAATTGCACTAACTCAAGTAGAGGTTTATCAAATAAGAATGTACTTACAAAATCGTTTCCGTTTAGCTGATTATTATCAAACTCCAAAATATTAACCAAAAATATAACTTACTATCCTGAAAAAAAGGATAAGCGGTAACCCAATACATGAAAAGTTACAAATAAACACAAATAAACATACATTAGACCAACTGACTAAAAAAACATTAACACATTCACTAACAAAGCTCTCGAAACACAAATACAGAAATTAGCATAGAAAAGAAAAAAGAATTTATAATAGACCCATAATTGAGCGAGCGCGATAACAATTAATAGTGTAATCGGTAACGAACCTTTGGGAACGCAGCTACTGAGCCTAGTATCCAATAAATACGAAAAAGTCATAATAAAACCATAATTGAGCGAGCGCGATAACAATTAATAGTGTAATCGGTAACGAACCTTTGGAAACGCAGCAACTGAGCCTAGTATCCAATAAATACGAAAAAGTTATAATAAACCCATATTTGAGTGAGCGCACGAATAATTAATAGACTGGTCGGGAAAGAACCCTCCGTAACGCAGCTACTGTGCCTAGTATCCAATAAATACGAAAAAGTTATAATAAACCCATATTTGAGAGAGCGCGATTAAAATTAATAGTGTAGTCGGTAACGAACCTTTGGGAACGCAGCTACTGAGTCTTGTATCCAATAAATACGAAAAAGTTATAATAAACCCATATTTGAGCGAGCGCGATTAAAATTAATAGTATAATCGGTAACGAACCTTTGGGAACGCAGCTACTGAGCCTCGTATCCAATAAATACGAAAAAGTTATAATAAACCCATATTTGAGCGAGCGCGATTAAAATTAATAGTATAATCGGTAACGAACCTTTGGGATCGCATCTGCTGAGCCTACTATCCAATAAATACGAAAAAGTTAAAATAAACCTCTATTGATAATATTTTCGCCCGCGATTATAAAACTAAAATAAAACGAATCCCGCTAATTCGACTACCAGACCTTGTATCGCAAATGTCTTAAAATTAAAGTATCGGTTATACTTATTATTATATTCGTGACTAATTATATGTAGAAAGGCCCCTGGGAACATTTAACAAGCCACAAGGGTTAAAAACACAAGGTGTAATTAAAATAACCATTAAAACATATAATCATGTTAATTTGATTTTAATTATTTTATTGAAATCTAAAAAGGTTGAATTTGAAATGGAAAAGGTTGAATTTGACTAGGAAAAGGTTGAATTTGACTTGGAAAAGGTTGAATTTGACTTGGAAAAGGTTGAATTTGACTTGGAAAAGGTTGAATTTGACTTGGAAAAGGTTGAATTTGACTTGGAAAAGGTTGAATTTGACTTGGAAAAGGTTGAATTTGACTTGGAAAAGGTTGAATTTGACTTGGAAAAGGTTGAATTTGACTTGGAAAAGGTTGAATTTGACTTGGAAAAGGTTGAATTTGACTTGGAAAAGGTTGAATTTGACTTGGAAAAGGTTGAATTTGACTTGGAAAAGGTTGAATTTGACTTGGAAATGCTATAGTCAATTCTCCTTATTTTGCGAATAATAACCTGATCCACATACAATGTAAGATACCCTGCCGATTAAACCCTCATCGTGTACTATTCCTTTCATGACAAACTCAATTCCTACTCCTGAACCACTAGTTTCAATCCTTTATTCCTCTTCAATTCATGATGATCCTCCGAGGCGCTTGAAATGAAGATGGTCCTGTGAATGAATCACTTCTTTATAGATTTTTCAATCTTTTATGAAATAAATATATTTTTTTAAATACTTATTAGTAGTACAGTATATCAAATTAGATCTTATTTATTTATCTTTTTGATTATCTTTATGAAAATTTTAGTTGTGGAAATTCTTTTTTGTTCCTTTCCACCACTGTGCTCTGTATAGAAACGTGAAATAGTTATTGGCCATAAGTTGTAGTGTATACTTTTTTTTATCTACTTAAAAATATTTCTTTTTCTCTTTATATTAATTCATTCGCACCTCTCAGAAGCTGTCTGAATATTAGTATGATTATTAGCATGAAAATTAGCTGTCTGAATATGTGCTGTATAAAAAGTGAGATCAGACATAATAGGGATGAATAAGGAAAGTGCCCAGCAGCACCCCTCATATTTAAGATTGTATTGTCTACAATGTTAAGTTTTAACTGAAAATGTAATTATTATGATTGAAGCGCATGAGGTGGCTTGGTCTAGAAGATAGAGCATTAGACTACTGTCTACCAGTTCCAGAAATCAGTGAACAGTAATCATCAATTACTTCTGGAACATAACCTTTTCTTTGGATGGCGCGATAATCTGCGTAGGCTCTTGAACATGTGATGTAGTTTCATAAGATTCCACATGGTGATTCTCAATAATAAATTACAGGGTAAGGTCATGACTTCTTCCTCTTATATTTGTGAGAGGTCACCAGCAGGCTTAAGGATCCTACATACGCGGGGAAAGAAGCTGTGAATGAATCCCGATTTCAATAATTATTGAAAAAGTTCCCTTAGACTGGGAAACCTATAACCTTTGACTTGGTAGACTAGCGTGCTGGCTTCACAGCCACAAGTTCCCCAACACACGTGGATACCAACAATGTAACACACGCAGCCCCTATTAATTTGATGACAGACTATTAGGAGATAAAACCAGAAGGTTAAGCGGGATCTCGGCCTAATTACTTTTTACGTGGTTGTTGGCCTTGAAACAATAATAATCCTAGTACGATATATACCCTAGTTCCTTTAAAGTACATAAAATATTCACAGTGTGGGGATTAATACTATTTTGAGTGAGCTCTTAGACCATAGTAATGTAAATAACATAATCTGTTGATTTTACTGCTTCTCACTCCTTATAATGCCTTGCATTTACATTGATGGTGAATATGCAAATAGTGTTCCTCGCATGCATGCTCACCAGGTCTGACAGGATTACTTTGCTTGTGAGGACAGTACACAAAAATTCTATACATTCCTGAGTAATCAACAGCGAAAAACTTATTCATATGTTTATCATAATATAAATAATTCATAAAATAAAAATCTGGCAAGACTTTCACTAACCTCAGCTGTTAATAGAGATTTAAGAACTATAAAACAATCTTAAAGTTGAAAAGGCATTAAGTTCATTTAAATGAACAAGTTACTCAGTTTCTTTGGAAATATATAGTTTATACAAAATGATATAACAATATTAAATTGTCATGTATAACAATCAATAATAATTGTATGCCCTATTCGTCAATCCCCATTACTTTTTACAAGTCAGACTATTTCAATCAGAATGAAACTTATCTACTTTAACAACGATATAGTAAGTTTAATCAGAATCGTTTGAGCAGTTTTTTTTTCATCGAATTGTAAAAAAGGACCAAATACATAGTACAAAGTAGCACTAGCGGCTCACCAGAGGCCTTTATTGAAGGCGTCTTGAATATGAAATTTCTGTTTGGCACAACTCTTCGTTTTCCTGCTCGAGTTACAATACACACACATACAAACTGTTTTTGCTAGAATAATTTTTCCCTCAGTCATATTGAATGACTCATTGTCATTGTTCTTCAGGGGACCCTTAAACTCCTATTTCCTTTGAAAACTGGATTCGAAAATTATTTAGATGAAAATTTCTACTTAAATATTTTTTTAACTCGCCTTTAACTAAAAACAAAATAATTTTTCCAGTTTCGTGATCTTTATCTACATTTCTGAAAAATCTCTCCCATGTGGTGTTAAGAAAATGTTTGAAATAGTGTATATAATGCGAAATTTAGAAAAGTGTTGCTTATCATTTTTTTCTATCAATTTTGTTTATGAATGTATGAGAACATTTCTGAGTAGCAATTCAAATACAGCAATAGCGTTCTATCCCAAAATATCCTAAGTCGTGGATAATAAGCCTAATCCGTGAATAATACCACGCAATAATAAAATAGCCGATCACCACGCCCCAGTTGAAAGGTTTGCAAATCTGATTAAAATAACAACATGTTATTCGGTCTGAAATATTGTATCCATATATTGCTCTTTATAAAGCATAGTCTGTTATGATATAATTCCTGTTTTAAAATACAGTTAATGAGTTGTCGGTGGATCTACATGAACGTGCTTCTGTTGCAAACCCTAACTACAAATGCCAAAGCGAATAAATTTTAACTCAATTTTATACTATGATATATATTGTATAAATAAAATTATTTAATGTAAATAATAATTTGATATGTGCATCACGTAACCTTTTACCTCGCATTAAAATTTTACATTGTTTCCTTGAGAACATTAATTTTTCTTTTATAAGCATTTATGTGATCCGTAAAATATGTGTTGTTTAACATCTGTGATAAACAAATATGTTCTTTTCGAAAAGCTCAATCATCTAAGTTCATTTTAAAAAAATAGATCAAAGAATCTCTAGACCACCGTCTCGGTGGATTTAATTGGCTAAGCCGATAGGTTCATATGTGTAAGTCAGTCTGTCTTGGTAATTTTAATAATATTGTGTAGCAGTATCAGAAGCTATGTACAAGTTCATATCTTCGTATTCTTTATTCATCACGTAGAATGGTGCATCCAAGATTTTTCGTAAAACTTTGAATACAGATTTTTTTGAAAATGTGCAAAATCAAATGCATAAATGTGCAATTACAGTATTTCTATTTCTGTGAAATAGTTCTGCTAACTTATTTTTGGTTAATTATTTTTAATAATGAACCTTTGTAATCACCAGAAAAAAAATTATCCTCTCCCATTCAAAATTTGAGGGCGAACGTTTCAAGATACGTAAAATCCGACTAACGAATAAAACAACTACTAAATAAACTACATAAACAATTTTTATGAAATTCGCCACAAAAATATTAGGGCATACAATAATGATCGTAACACCTAGACAATGATATCAACTATTTATTTTTAAAATAGTGGCCGATTGTATGTGATTTTAAGATAGAGAAAAACTTTATTAGTGTTTTTTAAACACTAAAAACAACGAATAATTATAAAAAAGAGAAAAAAAAAAAAATAAACTTTTACCAATAAATACCCCCATAACCCATTTTTGAAGATAGAAAAAAAATATGTATAGAGTTTTGAAATCAGTTAAAAAAAAAATCTTATCTATATATTCAAGTCATAAACCATATTAGATGTAATTCCACCAAAACTCGGTTATTATTAAGGATAGAGAAAAATCGAAAATATTAGCTGCGATAAAGAGTTGTAACCTAATATAATTGTTTGGAAACAATCAACCTTTATGAAATAATTTGCAGCGTTTTGCTTTATTTAAGCCGAAATGCAAGTTTTTTTCTTGATCGACAGTCCTTGAAAACCCTTGGCCGCGCGTTATGGTTTTCTACGATTCTACACCGTGATTCTTGATGGCGTTTTGTTGGGTAGGATTATCACCCTCTTGGCCTATATTTGTCAGTAGCCACTAGTTAGCTGACGGGTCACACATACTCGGAAGAGATTGTGAGTTAGCCACCATTTAATTATATGTTTGAAAAAGTCCAGGCAGGACTGGGAGTCGTACTCACAACCTATAGCCACCCACGGGTTCTTCGTAATGCAGGTTACCCAAATTAAAATTTCAAGTAAATTCCTTAAATTCATCTGAATCAGCTTTCATAATCTCATTCATCATTTATGTTATGAGGAGATCCTGAACAATGTTCACTGATTATTAAAATATTTAGATTACAGGTAAATAATTCATGAAAAGCTAAGCTATACCGAAGCATGATGCGTTAAGACGCGGCTTTGGACAAAAATAAATTCAATTTTCACCTTATTTAATCAACTTTCTTGTTTAATAAATATGCCTCTTTGTTTGAACATTCCGTATTTTCACTTTCGAATTTTTTTATGACCCCTATATAATAAGTCACTCAATACAGAAAAGGTAACATTGAATTATTTATCATTATTATGAAACCTCACTATCACTAATTAGTGATGAATAGAACAAGGATAATAATGAATAGAACAAAGATTGAATTACTCAGTTTCTTATAAATGATGGAAAAAATTGTTATCAAAGTGCCTTTGCAAGAGGTGATGGCACAGCCCATTGGATCGGAAACGAATCGGGAAAACTCACTAAGTAGGAAACAGAAAGTTTAGAGCTTAACTAATAATGACTACTCAACTATGAATAAGTTGAGTAACAACTGAAGAAAACTCAAGACTTTATCACTACAGATGAATTTGATAGGTACTGAATTAAATTCATAAAAATCTTATTTCATCCCGAAGTTCAAGTCATTATTTTACAGAAAAATCTATAAAGAAGTGATTAATTCCCTTATGTGACATGCTTAAACCCATAGTGGTGTATATATAGTATATAAACTCTACCTGAAGTTTCACAATTTGCGTCCATGCCTACCCCCTCCTCCTCTTCCTCCCCCTTCCCCGAAAAAATGCATAAAATATAGAATAAATAAAAAAAAAATATTTCATTTCTCCTCTATTATTATCAATTACGTTCAAACTGTATATTTGAGATTTTTTTGTATCAATAGTAATAAAATTATATGGTTAATTTTTTCGAACCTAGAAAAATGAAAATATCGCCATTTAAATCCTGTCAGGCCAGTTCAATCTGAATGATACATATATGATATTAAAGCCCATTGAATTTTACATCGATGTAGCCAGTTTAATCAAATCGTTAGAGCTGTTTTTGAGAAAATCGTAAAAAGGTGCAAAATGCCTGGTAATAAGTGGTTTTTCTGGTTCACCGATTAAGGTAAAAAAGTTTGTGTACCATCTCGGACGTATAGAATATATATATATATATATATATATATATATATATATATATATATATATATATTATATTTATATTTTTATTTAAAATACAATTATCAAACGAGCATAACCTGAGAATAGTGCTTAATAAACAAAGATACAAAATATTAACAGATAAAAAAAAATAAAAAAATAAAAATATTAGCCTTAGTACAATCCTTGGTATGGGTTTTAGGACCGAGTGACACTACGAGATTGGGCGCATAAGCTGTTAGGTGGATTGCTGGTCATTTGCAACAGGTGAATGACTCTAACAGAACAAAATATGAATTTAGCCTAGCTTTCTTCAGTTTTCCGCCTTTTATTAACCTGCTCTTCATCAGATAATTTCGTTTGTTTACTCGGTGGTTGTGAGTTTGAGCTAAGTTTTAATAGGTCTGATTCCTGTTGTTTAAGAATATTTTCGACTTCTCTTATTTGGTAATATGAGCCTCATGTTTAAAAAAACTTTTTTGTAGGAAACCTTTTGATCAATATTGTGTAAATTTAGAATATATGAATTTATTTGACTTCCTTCTTCTCTTTCCTCTTATGTTTTATCATGATTAATATGATTAACATGATTAATATGGAAATATGTTTGCTTATCTTTTGGGATGTATAGTTGTCTTGAATATGAAATTTCAGTTTCTTTAGACTTTCTGTTTTTGTGCTAGACTTACCTCGCGCACACAGAACTTTTCGAATCGCGTGGTTCTTTGGGTTCAGAGGACCTTATAACGCGAATTTCCGTTAAAAACTAGAATTTGATATTTTTTTTATTTTCCACAATACTTTCCCTTACTATATAGTTCATATACAGGTAAGTGAATGTAAAATGAAAGATTCTGTATTTTGTAGAGGGCTTGTGTAAATTTTTAATATTTCTACATTCATTATTGTACCGCATAATATAAAGAAATATAAGAAAAATAGAAAACCACAAATTCTTGACCACTGAGCCGTTCAATTAGCTCAACTAATGAGATGCTCCTTAACTCCACTGCACTTCTTTAATACTAATTCATCATCATCATGAACAAACCGGAAGGAATTTCTTTCACATAAGGAAAAAAAAAAAACAATGCATAGGATGTAACACTTCCAAATAATTATGATAACTCTATAAGATTATTCACAGACAATTACTTGGCCCCCAGTTTCCTCGCTGCAACGCGTGGAACCGTTAAACTGGGAAGTCGGAAGTGGTGACCGTGATATGAAGCATTCAGTTACATTTAACCGTTACCTCCTATCGAATATCCACAGTCGTAATGACTTAGGGTTTCTCAGATTTAAATTCGAAAACGATAGTTCACTTATTTACCACAATAATTTGAGGGTCATTTATATTACTTTCTGTAAGGTATATATATACTTATTACTGCATTGAAAACAAAAACAAACACGGAGTGTAACCACACAAACAAGTGCTTTAAAGCATCCCTATTATTCTGTTTCCCTTTTAATGTTGTTTAAAGGTACATTTTTTTTTTTAATCAGAAAATAATTTTATTATTAGTTACACCTTACAACAGGCAAACATCTGGACCAACGGACTTGAACTGTGGGGGACAGCTAAACGTTCTGTCATCAAACGCATTCAATCCTTTCAATTCAAACTCTTCCGAACCATAGTAAATGTCCCTTATTATGTCTCCAACTATACCTTGCTCCACGACCTTAATGTTCTATTTATTTCAGACCTAATTCCATAGAAATTTTTTTAATGCCAAACAATTGTGGCTATGGCGCCCTCAATTAGCTTCCGCTGGGTCTCACCAGTGATGCGGCTGGGAGGGAGGCGCTAAGATCCTCCAGAGACTCAGCTTGTCTTTCCACAAGTGGGGGGACAATCCCCGTTCGGGGTTCCCTAGCTGATTGTAAATATTGTACATAAGTATGAATGTGACATGTTTTGTACATTTATTTATCTACAAGTTTCGGTTATTGTATACGTTTATTTAGTTTGGTTTTATTTTATGTAATTTGACTTTCCTTTTGTTTATATTGTAAATATTGTACAAATGTGACCCTATTGCAATATTATTATTGTCCAATACGAATAAATAAATATAAGAATAACAGGCAAAATCAGCGTCCTTCCAAAGTAAACA
The DNA here is from genome assembly GCA_023052935.1 of Piezodorus guildinii. Taxonomy (NCBI): domain Eukaryota; kingdom Metazoa; phylum Arthropoda; class Insecta; order Hemiptera; family Pentatomidae; genus Piezodorus; species Piezodorus guildinii. Next base: position 30,333,006 of record CM041292.1, on the reverse strand, counting down.
TTGAGCTATTTCAGGATAACAACACCGGAAGTTCTATTCACTCTAGAATAAAACTAAATGTTTCATGTATGTTCCAGTCAACGATCAATATTTAAGTATATATCAAATATGGAAGAAGGTTTGTTTCCGATGTAATTTCTTGTTTAAGTAATAAAAATCTATCGTTGTGTCGTCCTTTGGAGGGGACGTAAAATAGTGGCCCCAAGCCTTTGCTGAATCAGGTTCTTATTAAATATTCCATTGCTACTTAAACCCGAATAGCCAGATTTTAGGACTCTGTAGTATCCGCTGTAGCATGAAGGAACGTTAAATAAATAAAGTGTCTGTTGTTGATTGCTGTTTCAGTTTACTAGGTGTATCAATGTTTTTTTACTTCACATTCGTTACTTGAAGCTATTAATTTCTTGTGATATAGAACTATGGTAGGTTAATAATCAAAATATTATCAAAACAATAGCCTAGTATAGGATCTCACCCAAGTAAAAAAAAAATAATGAGTAGAACTTAGTAGGTCTTATATGGTCGAAACAAAGTTTACAACTTAAAATGGACGTCTTAATCGCTTATTCAGTCATATAAAATTTAATAGTTGGAACTTACATTATTACTATTATCACATTCTTTATTATTACTCTATTAGGAGCTGTACAGGTGTAGATGTAATCATAAAAGCAGATTTCTTTTAACAAAGGCCTGTACAGCTCGGATGATTGTCAGAAATAGTGGATTAAGGCTAACTGAGATGAATTTATTGATAAATATCTTGATTACTAAGGAATCGGACAACATCTTCTTGGATTCATGGTCAGGAGAGTAGTACTGCTACCTTCATTGTTGGAGAAGGCTACCTATCTACTGACATATTTTCAATTATACAATTTTCCAACAATGATCACGTCTTCACCGCTCTCACAATAGAGACTCCTATTTTTTTTTTTTTTTTTTTTTCCACAGTCTTTTTCAACTCTGAGTCCGCTTATTATTTCCAGCTAAGAGGAAAACAGTAAGAGGTACTGTTGCAATTACACCCGGGATCAAGTGGATGTGCAGCGGTTACGGAGCGGGCGACGGGTGTTGTACCATATCCATCCACTCGGACCCATTCAAGAGCCGCTATAGCCCGTTCCTTTGTCCTCGGCTTTCTCCTCTCTGTAAGAAGCAGGTGGCATTGGTTACGTGCCCTAGTCCCTTCGTGAAAACATTTTTTGAACATTACCATATATCTAAGCTCTTATTACCGTATATTGAGAAATGAGGGGTGTTTTCTTCTGTCATTCAAAGTAACCTCATTATTTTATCTAATTTGACAATGATGGCAATCCATACTATGCATGTAACCTTGTTCATTATCATCATTACTATTTCTTCTCAATCAACAAGGATTGGAAAGGTTTAGCCCCAAGGAATGTACAATTATACATTCACTTATCTATATTGTACATATTTGCAGGGGTCTATGCCTCAGAATACTCAATGTAAAAGGTGAAGAAGTAGCGTGATTTTATAAATAGAGCACTAGACTACTACCCCCTGCGTCCTTGGTTCGCACCCCGGCTGTTTTGCAAAATAATTATTTAATTCAGCTATTTCGGCAGTGGGAACACTCTGGTGTAGAGACCCTCTTGGAGTTATTCAAAAATTAGGGGGAAAGTCTGGCGGGTAAGAACAATCTTGGTCTCAACACCTTCTGCATGGTCAAGAAACAGTGCGAATCTCATATACGCATTGAACCCAAGCCCTCTACGCGATGTTCGGAAAAATTTAACTATCATGAAACATTTGCATCTTTCTAATCTGGCTTTTGAGCTGAAATAATGATATTAGGTCTTCTAGGTATGGAGATTAACTGTCCTAATTGCCGAATCTGTAAAAAAAGACTTCTTTATTCATTCTTTTAATATCGGCGCAATAGACGCATACGGCGATCCCTGGCCCGCTCGACCGCTCTTCCATAGTCCTCTCACACCTTACTGATACTCCCGCATTGTTAAATCCACGGAGGCGCTGTCCTCCCATTTTCCCATCGGTCTTCCTTGTGGCCTTCTTCTGGGGAGGGGGGTTCCATCTTACAGTCTTTTAACTGTCCTCTCTTCACCCATTCTGATTATAAGGCGCTACCACCTTATTGGCTGTACTCTTACAAACTGAGAAACACTCAAATCATCATAGAGTGTACAGCTCTGCGTTTTTTCGGAGTCAAGACAAACCATTCTCCTCAATAGGCCCATATATGCGCTTTAGGATCTTTCTTTCGAACCTGTCGATGCGATCGACAGATGCTTTGCTCCAAGTCCAGGTTTCGGAAGCATATGTTAGAACGGATCGGATGAGCGTTCTATATAGTCTGAGTTTGGTTGTGCGACTGAGCATTCTACTTCTGAATCATTTAGACAGACTGAAATAGGATCGGTTTCCTGTCATTGTCCTGTGCTTTATTTCTTCTTCCTCATTAAAGGCATCATTGATCATCGATCCTAAGTACTTAAAGCTGCTAACACATTCACATCTGACAGAGTTCCAGATGTACAGATGTTAAATCTCTGTAGTGTTCTGGCGTCTACCAGCTCATAGTTAAGAACTTAGTCTTTTCTTCCTTAATCTAAAGACCCATTCTTCTTCCTTCTATCTCAAGCACTGCAAATACTTCTTTTATGCACTGTTAAGTCCTTCCTGCAATGACAATGCCATCTGCATTAGCCACAATTTGTGTCATCTTGTCAAAAATCACTCTATCGGACATCATCCCTGATCTTTTTATAACTGCATTTAGGACTACGTTAAACGGCAGAGATGCAAGAGAGTGTTCTTGCCTTTGCCCTGAGCTCATTGGTAATGAGTCTCCGATTTTTTAGCCCACTTTGATGTTTCCTTCGTTGTACAAATTGTAAGGTGAATCAGCTTATGCTCATTTCTCTCATAGAATGGTTCAGTTCGTCCTTGATGACTGAGTCGTATGCTTTATAGTCTATGAAGAGTACCCATATGCGGTTATTAAACTCTTCCATTTTCTTCATCATCAGTCGAAGCGAGAATATCTGGTCAATAGTAGAACAATAGTAGTGTCTTTATTTAATTAACATTAATTCATATAATTTGAATGAGTATTCATATCATTTTTGTGTTATTTTTTGTTTTATTTATTCCTTATTTTTAGATTTTTTTTTAGATTTAGATTTTTTTGTCAATAAAGTGAATTATTATAGAATTGAAAGTTATAAAATGAAAAAAAAATGAAAGAGATCTAAGTGTTTTTCCAAGTTAAAAGCCATTTCCATTAAAAATGAGCATTAGCATAGATGTATAATACCGATAACAATATTAACAAATTAACAAAAAATAATATTTAGAAACAAATCATTAATTCTAAAGTCGTAGTAGTTAACTTATATCGAACAAAACCCAGTAACATTTGGAACATTAAAGTCATTTGGGATGAGTTGATTGGTGACAAAGCAGGGAGCGTTGAGGATTAACTTATACTTAAGAAAACCTCACAAACTTAAGTTATTTTTTTAAATTAACAACATTTACTTTTAGATTACGTATATTTAATAAAAACAAATAGATCCCGTGTAAACTAACTGAAACATGTTAATAGCTGGATAATGTTAGCCCAAATGTTATTTTTTAAATTGAAACCATCATTATATATTTAATTAATTTATCATTAAGATAGCATTGAATAATTATCTTGTTTTTTATATTCTGAATTCAAGGCAATAATCTGTCATCTGCCATTTTTTTCTCTTCAACTATACAAGAAAATACTTTTACAGAGAAATCTGTTGCACGCCTAATGTATATTTAATAAAAATTTAAGGCTGTAGAAGATTCTTAAAGTTCTGTAATTAAAGTTTTATTTATTTCATAATTTATGGAAAGAAGATACTTACGATAGTCCATTATTATTTAAGGGGAAAATAAATCTGAATATACCTACTGAATAATTTCTTGGATGTCTGTAATCTACTATGTTATAATTGTAAATTATACATACAGCTGACATTCAACTTATCAAGTGTTAATTAATTAACAACTATGATTGTCGTGGTGAGATAAAACTGATTTATTGTGGAGCTACCGGGCGGAAAGTTTCTCACAGTTGTTAACCGGGGCACTTGGGGTAAAAGTGTAGTCGTCTACTGTTCCCTCTCCTTCCTATCTCACGAACGTTACTAATGAATCGTCATCATGTTTCTCTGAGAATTTTACTATGAAAAAAAAAAAAAAATTCTAAACCATACAAATAATAAAACCGATGATTGTGGCGTTTATTTTTGTTTTAATTTAAGGTCACTTTAAGGTACTGTGGCTATTTGGAGGACACTTAAGTGTGAGTCCTCAATTTGGCCTATATACGTTTACTGAGGATAAAAAAATAATTAAAAAAGTGCTGTCTCTACAACCCAAGAACGATCTCTGGTTAAACACTTATAGAGATTTGTTCTGTTTCACGGCCAACGAACGTCCAAGAAGCTGATTAGGCCTTGGTAATTAGGTGTTTCCCAATTTTGGGTACCCACTTTATAGAAGCTAGGTGTGCCTCAGGTGGGTCGTTTCACGGCTGAAAGAACAGAATAAATAATTCTATCTCATCCGGGATTAAAACCTGGGGCCCGTAAAACAGTAAACTAATCTCTATACACTACGCTACGCTGTTCCCTAGGTTTAATGAGGATAGGGATCTTAAACGAATGCATGACATCGGTAATGCTCGGACAACCATTTTACGTCTCTTCAAAAATACGGTATAACCAAGGATTTTCTCTCTCTGAAACCCGACGTTGCCGCTAAATACCGAACCCACGATCATGCATAAATAGAAGACCGTGTCACAAAGTCGTATTTTCAATATAATAAATCAAAACCCTAACACAGACTTAAACAAAGAATTTTACTATATGTCAAACCTATTTATAAATGAAAAGCCGAGTTGTTTTTTTAAATATAATAGAATGGAAGGTTTTGATAAGAAAAATGATTAGGATACAAATATGTCAAAATATCAATTATATAAACAGTGTCCTTTTGTAAATTTGGGAAATAAACGACACAACTGGGATCCCCTCTGTGTAGTGCCAAGTATAAAAGCCGCGCTACATGACGAGATAACAGGTAGATGAAAAAAACCTGAGATTTGGTTGTAGTAAATATTGTACACTCCTAAATATTGGATTGTTTCACACGAAATGTCTGTTGGATAGTTTCTGAAATACATAAAGGATTTTGCTGGTCTCTGTTGTTTTCTTCCGAATGTTTACATATTTAAAGTAAACAGTTACTAATCCTCTACCTTTGTATTATACACATTAGCTTCCCAATCAATTACCCACTTTTTAGTATACCTCCAAATATGAACATGGAAACACGCGATTTTTGAGTAATATTTTTGTACGAGTTTAAACTCGGCCATTCAGCAGCTGAGGCCGCTAGGAATATTTGCAAGGCGTTTGGGGAAGGGAGTGTTAATGAACGGACCATTCGCAGTTGGTTTGCTGTTTTCAGCTGGAGATACCGACTTGGAAAACTTGCCCCGAGGAAGACCTCCGTCCGTAGTAGACAACGATTTCCTCAAACATACAGTAGAAGGAAACCCCTACCAAACAGTTAAAGGACTCTCAGCACAACTAAATGCAAGTGCATTTACCGTTTCCAGACATTTAAAGTGTATTGGAAAAGTAAAAAAGCTCGATACATGGGTACCTCATGATCTCACTGGGCGGCATGTTTCAAAACATACCGTGCAAAAATTGAAAGAACTGGGCTACTAAGTTCTTCCGCACCCACCATATTCTCCCGACTTGTCTTCAACAGATTACCACCTGTTCAGGAATTTAGACAACTTCGTCAAAGGAAAACTTTTTGAAAATGATGATCAAATGAAAAGTGCGGTTTCAGATTTTGTTTCACTTCAAAGCTCAAGAGTTTTTCAGTTCGGGTATAAAAAAGTTGGTGTCACGAAACGTGTTGAAAGAATGTGTTGAAAAAGAAGGTAAATACTTCGAATAGAATTATATTGTTTTCATATCGTATTTTTAATAAAAATCCTTTACCTTTAAAACGGACATTTCATGTGACACAACCCAATACTTTCGACGTTTTATAATAAAAATTCAATAACCGTATTTGCTATAACATTTCTCAATTTTTGTTTTCTTTTTTTAATTTTTTTTAGAATTAATGTTTGATTGATTAAAATGGAGTTTCTACATTAAAAAACATCTTTTCTCACTGCATATAATTTTATTTGATTTATAAACGTTTAATGAATATATTGCTAGATACCGTTAATAAATAATAATTTAATTAAAAGTGGTATCTTAAAATACAACTATTATAATTTTTTGCTTAAATCTATTTTATGGTGTTACAAATATAAAGAGTGATTAATCCCAACAAAAAGGGTGTCATCATGAATTCTAAACCGATAAGGAGCGGAACAAAACAGTTTTTCCCGTATCGATTGATGCTGTTACCAATAGATTTTCCGATCTGATAACTATTCGATTTTCGGGTGTGAGTAAAGCTAAAATATCTATCTTTGAACCATCTAGCCCATTTATATTACTGTATTGTATAATTTTGCTTATATGTAATAATATAACTTTATACTATAGTGGCTAATCGGATGTGGTTGCACTGGGAGTCCTGAAATAATCGTATTTAGGTTTAACCAAACCACTAAGCTACAGGTGACCCTGACCCTTTTACTTGAGCAAGCAATAGTTTAGTGATGTATTTATATAATTTCAAAGAAATATATGGCCGTTAACGTCCTATCCAGCCCCAAATAGCCATACACTACGTATTATCCTAAAGTTTAAATGTTTATTCAACATAAATTATTACAATAACTCACAAGTAATAATAATATTAGTTATTTTACGTGTGTAGTAGCCATTAAAATGTTTTTTTAAATGTAAATACATACCTATACAAATGTATAATAAATATACATATAACTGATATATTCTTTTTCTCGAGATTTTTTTTCTCCTGTCAACAAGCCACTTCTTTTAAGCAAATTACGTTTTCTTCTCAAAAAAAAAAAAAAAAAAAAAAAAAAAAAAAAAAAAAAAAAAAAAAAAAAAAAAAAAAAAAAAAAAAAAAAAAATGCTTGTACCACTACAACCTATGTAGGGTCTCGGGCTTAGTACATATAGAGATCGTACTGTTACTAGGCCAACGGCCGTGCAATGAGGTGATTAGGCCGAGATCACACTCAGCCGTCAGGTTTTTTCCCCAATTTGGGTACCCACTTTATAGAGGCTGGGTCTGCCCCTGGAGGGTCTCCATACCCTAGGGTCACCCCCGTCCAAAATAACATAATAAATAATATTCCGCCACAGCAAGGATTCGAACCCAGGACCCGGAGCACAGCAGACTAGCGCCCTATCCACTAGACCACGCCGATCCCTCGTTTTCTTCTAATAAACAAATAATGTAGATGAATCCTAATGAATAAGTATGAGCTAATTATTAACAAATGTAAAATTGTCATTGTTGTATTTTTTCTTTCCTTCTGATAATCCTTTATTTGAACGTAATTGCTCACATTTCTTATTTTCGTTAATTTTTTTAGCCAGTTAAAAGTTTTATTTTTTTTAATTTTGCTATTCTTCAGGGACTTAGTCCCAGAAGAAAGTTTCTTGTTCTATATGCTGTTATTATTATTTCTGGACATTTGACAACAAAACAAATAATATTTAAAATTTATAATTCAATAATTATCAATATCATATTCTAAATTTGTTTTTAAACTATCTTCATTTCATCTGGACTTACAATTTTTTTCCATATGGCACAAATATAGGTCATTTATATCCTAACCACTTTACTTATATACGTCACTTATACAATAATAATTTCGTCATTAATTAGTAAATTTTTCCTACATTATCAAATAACTTGAATTGTTTTAATATTTGCACTGGAATGTTGTACATATATAGTACTGTAATTTCCCAAAATGTGTTTTAATAGTAAGGCGATTTCGAAAAAAAAAAAAAAAAATAGTTACAACATGCTAATTTCATTATCATAAGACTTTTTGTTTCGGAGCTAGAGTTACCACATGCAGACACATAAAAGAACATATAGAGAGATAGAACATGTAATGAGATATAAATTGATATCCTTTAAATACCACATTCCTTCTTATGATCATTGTTACTTTCACTTACTATATATAGTAAGGAAAGTATTGCGATCGTGAAAATTTTCGAATTCCAGTTTTCAACGGAAATACACGTTTTAGGGTCCCCTGAGTCCAAATAACCAAGTCCCGCAAAAAGGTCTGTGTGTGTGTGTGTCTGTGTCTGTGTGTGTGTCTGTGGTAACTCCCGGGCGGAAACGGTAAGTTCTATGCAACTGAAATTTCATATTTAAGACAACTATACGCCCGAGACGTGACAAAACTTTTTTCATCAAAATGAGCTTACCAGAAGAGGCACTTTATACCATGCATTTTGCACCTTTTTTCGATTTTCTCAAAAACGGTTCCGACGATTTTGATTAAACTCGCTATATCGATGTAAAATTAAATGGGCTTTGATATCATGTAGGTTTTATTTGGATAAAAATGGTCTGACAGGGCTTAAATGCCGATATTTTAAATTTTCTTCTTCTAAAGTACCTTTAACTTTTTAGATTCAATAATAATAACTAGATTATCTTGTTAGCGCTGATGAAAAACAGGTAAATATATAAATTGAATAAATTCGATACCCAACTAAAGGAGAAAACAGAAAAAATATATTTTTAATGAAATTTTTCGTTTTTGAACATAAGAGCAGTAATATACATGTATGATATACCGTTGGAAAGCTAAAGATTTTAGAAAAAATATCATCTCATACACAAGCTTTTAGAAGTCAATAGAGAGTGATGAGAAGAAGATAAAACTAACTGATTATTTTAGATAATAATATAATAGATTTTTTAATAAAACACATGTTTATATATAAATTCAATTTGATTAATTCCTTAATAGTTTCACGTATTTTTATCTCTAACTGTATTTGAAAATTCTTTCATTGATTTTAAAAATCGAGGTAAGTGAAAGTCGTGTGTTGCCCGCACCAGATTTTTTTAAAATTGCAGATGATCCCGTATTTTTTTGTTTGTTTTATAATTGAGGCATTAGGAGATGGAAAGATGAGAGAATAATACGAAATGCCCAATATGGAACCATTTAATAATGAGAATAACATTAGAAAGGTAGGCTCCTCCTGAGGCCGGTAGAGAGAAGAAGCTCGGAACATGAAATGTTTCCCTTCATTGTTACTTCCCGATTTCTTTTAACATGTAAAGGAACTAATTATGCAATGCTACACTTGTCTCCCACGACTCCTAACCGACTCACTAACTGGCCCTAACTTAATCATTCTTGTCTAATTATCGAGCAGCCTTGTACTTTCCCATATTTATTGACCTTGTGTAATCGAGTACGAATGACATTGACCATTCGGCGGAAGTATGAATGGGCACCTCGTAAGGATTTGTCTGTGGGAATTTTTTCCTCTAATGAATGAAAAACAAGTTTTATTCCGGGACATGTGGTTTGACATATTTACATATATTATTTGCGTCTACAGTCTACTGGTGACACGGCAAAATATATGTTTCCATTTTTTTTTAAATATTTATTTATTGAGAATAATTACAATCTGTTTCAGAATGAACAATAGTAATACTGATATGAGACCACATTACAATATATAATATATATATATATAATATATATATATATAGAAAATAATAAAAATAGTCAAATTACATTAAATAGAAAATAAATAAATTCATATATATACAATAAAATAATAAAAATTAAAAAAAATCAAAACAACAACCTATAATTGAGACAAATAAAAAGTTGGCAAATAAATAAACAATGGTAACTATAAACAATATATACAACTGCTAAGGGGACCCCAGATTGGGCTTTTCCCTCCACTTGTGGACGAAAAAAGTGGAATCCAAGAGATCTCTCTATCTCTCAGCCGCTTCACTGGTCTTAGCCAGTAGAGGCTGAGTTAGGGCGCAATAGCCACAAACATACAGTACATGAGTGGAGGATCTGACCAGTGTCAGAACTCCAGTATAAATGTTTACAGAACGTCGCGGAGCCACTGCCGTTTCAATCTTCGGGGAGGATTGTAGGGGTGAGTGGAGCTGGACAGGGATTGAGCTAAAGGATTAGGATGATGAAGAAGGGTTCTGATGGAATTTGGAAAAAATGGATGGTACCAGGTCTAAATTTTTTTTTTTTTTTAATTATATTTTATTGAATTTTACAACTGTATATTACATAAATACAATAAGTAAAAGTGATGAATTATAATAAAAGGCGTATAAGGCTTGTGAAGAAATTACCCAGCGGTAGTACTTCGATGTTTATTTAAGTAAGTAGATCCCGAGGCCATCTTCTTTTCAATCGCCTCGGAGGGTTGTCAGGAATATGCGAGGTTGATAGGTTGCGGACAAGAGGGTTTATATGAGTTGGGAGTTTGGAATTAAAAGTGGTATATCTGGTTCGAGAAAGGTCTGCCACAAATGGGATATTAAGGTCGTTATGGATGATTTTATTTGTGACGAAATAAGGAGCATTTAGGATTTTGCGAAGGATTTTGGATTGTAAGGATTGGATGCGGGAGGAATTAGATGGCTTAGTAGAGCCCCAAAGCTCGAATCCATATGTCCAGATGGGTCTGATGACAGTGATATAAATGAGCTTTTTGTAGTGAAGGTCTAAAATAAATGGAATATTAAGGTCGTGGTGTAAGGTACAGTTGGAAATTATAATAGGGAGCATTAATATGTTTCCATTGGTGTACTTATTATACTTTAAATTGAATTATTAAAAAATAATAAAATCTGCTATACTCTTCGGTTATGAGTATTAAAACTATTTAAAAAAAAAAACAAAACATTTATTCTGTCGGATCGGAGTTAACAGAAGTATGTAAAATAATACAAAGAAGAATAAATAAGAAACAAAAATAATAACTTTGCCATGTTCATACCTATATACAATATTTATAGACTTTTCCTGAGAGCTCCAAATTAAACATAAGCTTCTTGTGGAAGTTTGAGAATTCGGATAGGATTAGATAAAGGAAAAATATGACATTGAGATCATGGTGTAAGGTTTTGTTCTTGGCATCATGTGGGGTAGCGACTATTGTTTTAAGGATTTCAGTTTGAAAGTATTGGTACACTTAATGTTGGAAATTATCTCCCCTCAAAATTCAGGTCCGTAAGTCAAAATGGGTTTAAATATAGTCTTGTGAATTAATAGCAATCCTGAGAAAAATATTCTATTCATTGAAATGATATAATAACTCAGATTAGAATTTCCAAAATTCATATAGGAATTTAGTTAGGATTACTTTAACGACTTGGAGATTTATAAATATTTTTTACAACAGTCACTCTAATATCAACAAAATATCATATTAGTGCTATAGGAACACTTTGATGCAATAAACTACATGAAAAAAATAATCAGGATTAGGGATAAAAATGGACTAAGGCACACATGGGACTTTCCTGAATTTATGAGGTAGATTGACTCGCTTAAAATTGCGATACCCTAGGACATACACCAGACATCGAACTGCCTTACTGCCATATACTAATTATTTTTTTACTATTCAAAAAGACTTATAGTGGTCTTTCATTATCTTTCAGAGATATAAATATCAAAGTCTCAAATATTCAAATTTCTAACTCAGATAATAGGAGTGTCAAAAGTATACCTAAGGAGCATAGGAATTCAAAACTATTGTAAGAGTTTAGTTGTAATATAAAATAAACCCTCCATTACATAATTATGGAATTAACTGCGTAGAAGGAATAAGAAAAGAAACAAAAAATTGCGTTGTTTTGAACGCGCGTTGCCTAGCAACTACAAAGAAGCAAAAATATGAAACCAAATAATTAATTCGAGTTCGAGTCTCCGTGCTAGGAGGATTTTATCTCAGCATTTATCCACCGCCCTCACCTCCTGGGTCAAGAAACCCCGTTCAGCCGTCAAAGGCGAGGTAGGGGTGGAAATAAAAAAAGCTAGTCCCAACTTCTTTCGACCATATTTTTCTTGATTCTATTTGTACTCTCTTATTTTCTAACACGTCTCGCGATTTGGATAACCTATTCGCAGATTGTAGAATATATGTACAATTTAATGAATAACTAAATCAGAATGTTCGTTGCAGAAGTGAAAATATTTAAGTGTTTCAATTTTAATAAGTAATTCGAAAGCTTTAAGCCCACACAACATTTAAATATAGAAACAAATCAATCTTTCATCATGAAGTGTAAGAAAAAACTTCCTGAACCTCTTCGTAGTGTGTCTAATTTTCATTCTAGTAAAATACATATCAGGTACACATTTTTTGTGCTGTAGCAAACGTAGTGATTACCCCTAGTATGTAAAAAAAAATGCTATATTTTTCGTCTGTTTTTTTTTTTTTTTCTTTTTTTTCTATGTTACGATATATAAAGGAGATCTTTATGCACATATAAAAAAAAAGTTAAATAAATCCTTAATGTATTTTTATAATTCCTTATTGACATTTTTTGGGCACTGTGAATGAAAGAAAGCATTCAACCATATCTATCTTTATCAGCCACCTGACCTGGAAGTTACGGTCAAGTTTAATAAATGAAGAAACGTTCGCTGTAACGATTGTTTATTCACGGTTTAAACCAATTCTATTGTTATTAACAAGTAAATTGCTAACTAGATTCTCTTCACTATTTACACAATATAGTAGGCATTCAAATACTTCTGTACACATTCCGAATCTGATAAGATAAAAAAATTCTTTTGAAAATTATCCTAAGTAAAATAGTTTAAAAAGTCCTTCATTTTTTAATTTGAAGTACATCACGATTAAAATTTAAAGAAAAAATATCTGAGAAGGTTATTTTGTGAGATGTGAAAAAAATTCTAAAAATACATATAACTTAATTATTAATCGATTTTATGATATAATCTCATTTTATTTAAAATTAATTATTATACGCGCCAATAACTATCTGGGTAGAAGATAATTTTCAGTTTTTCATGATACATGAATCATTTAAACATATATAAATTTATTAATCACATATAAATAAAAGCATCATGCAAATTTAAGTGAATTCTAATTTAATAGGCATGGAATTTAAAATATAGAATAAGCAATATGTTAGCATTATTTAGCAATAATTATATTAGGGGTACTCACTACGTTTGCTATAGCATGCTATTTGTGCTATTGTGCTAAACTCATCAATTTTATACAGGAAATAACTGTAGAAACTCGACGGGTTTAGCAAAATAACACAAATAGCATGCTATAGCAAACGTAGTGAGTGCATATTTCATTCCGGCATACACAATAATTTCATGAAATACACGTTTAAATAGTTCCATCTATGAATTTATCCGTAATGGGAAATCAAAAATGCGATTAGGTGGCCCTAGGATTTTTTCATAGGAGCAAAAAATACTTAGTTATGAGGTCTTTCGGAAGAGGCGTAAACAGTTAGTTCCGAGCCAGTGCGATGTCATGTACTCGTTGAAGATCCCTATCCTAATCCAGCCTGGATAAGCAATAGTTAGGACTCTAACTGTCGTATCTTCCGACTAACCACAGGAGCATTACGACAGCATATGCTAAATGAATTATCAAATAAAACAAAATGCTATATTATATGTACTTGTATATGTATCTGTATTTAGGGGAGCCCGTAGTTGAGAGGATAGCGCGCAAGTCTCTAATGCTACAGGTTGTGAGTTCGAATCCAAATCCCGACGGTGTCTTTATAAGGATGATATTAGATGGGGAATCAATCACAGTCTCTCCCCCGGATATGTAAGACCCGTCAGCCATCTGGTGACCACTCACAAAATTAGGCGAAGTGAGTGATGACCCTACACTACAAAATGCATCGAGATTCGAGATTGTAATCTCCTGGGAGATTATACACCGCAAGGCCCAGGGCCTACACGGTCTGTCGCGCCACTGGTAGAAGTATATCTGTATTTTTTTCAAACCTACGAAAGTAAAGATACTTTAAAGAAAGAAAATTTAAAATTTTCGCATTTAAGCCCTGTCAGACTATTCCAATCAGAATGAAAATATGTTAAAGCCGATTAAATTTTACATTGATAGCGAGTTTAATCAAAATCGTTAAAGCTGTTTTTGAGTAAATCGTAAAACAGGTGATAAATTCGGGGTATAAAGTGGCGCTGCTGGTAAGCTGATTTTAATGAAAAAGTTGCTGTAATATCTCGGGCGCATAGTTCTCTTAAATATAAAGTTTCATTTCCAAAGGACTTTTAATTTTCGTTCTAGACTTAGAAAATGGAGCTCTGTTCTGTTGCAGCAACCTCATACAATGGACTTAAGAAGCATACACCTAAAATACCTGGAAAGATAGTAAAAGTTCTAAGACTTAGTGATTGTATTAATATTTGCTTTGTGATATGATTGAGGGGGAAAAAAAGGTACTACTCTACTAAGCAGAACTAACATGATCGGAACTGACCTCTTAAATGCTTTTACAGAAAACGAAATGTCTTTTCGCCACCTCTCGTACCTCAAGGCTGCTCCACTATCGCCAAGCACCGTTGGCAATGGTTTACTTAACTTAGCGAAGTTGGCAAAAAAAACTCATAACTTCACGGTTCCCGGACTGGCCCATTAATAAATAATCGTCAAGGCTAATGGCGAAATAGGGGGTGAAAAGAAAGGTCGGGGTACCGTGGCTCTCTTACTTATAGAGAAGGAAAAAACTTTGAGTAGAACATTTGTTGCAGGTGCTACCCTACATGCGATTAATAACATCAAGCGTAAAATGTGCCGGTAATAAGATACGGCATGAAAACCAGGAAAGGAGCAATCATGTTTTCTGTTTTGGTCCAACATTTTTTTTTTGTCCACCCGAGATTTTGGGTAAGTCGAATGGTTGGTTCTTTGCTATAACACTACAAGTCTAGAGTGAAAGGTCTTAATAGTAGAAGTTAGCGATAGGTACTTTTTCGTGGAGCCTCTAGATAACTGTTTTATACCATGCTATTATAATTAGTCTAAAAACAATTTTTACTTTCACTTACTATATATAGTAAGGGAAAGTATTGATATCGTGAAAATTTTCGAATTCCAGTTTTCAACGGAAATACACGTTTTAGAGTCCCCTGAGTCCAAATAACCAAGTCCCGCAAAAAGTTCTGTATGTTTGGTAACTCCCGGGCAAAACGGTAAGTCATATGAAACTGAAATTTCATATTTAAGACAACTATACGCCCGAGACGTGACAAAACTTTTTTCATCAAAAAGAGCTTACCAGAAGAGGCACTTTATACCATGCATTTTGCACCTTTTTTCGATTTTCTCGAAAACGGTTCCGAAGATTTTGATTAAACTCGCTATATCGATGTAAAATTTAATGGGCTTTAATATCATGTAGGTTTTATTATGATTAAAATGGTTTGACAAGGCTTAAATGCCTATATTTTAAACATTCTTCACCTAAAGTACCTTTCATTTTGTTGATTCTATAAAAATAACTATATTATCTTGTTACGACTGATGAAAAACGGGTAAATATATAAATTTAATGAATTCGATACCCAACGAAAGGAGAAAACAGAAAAAAATATTTTTCGAATGCAATTTTTCGTTTTTGAACATAAGAGCAGTAATATACATGTATGATATACCGTTGAAAAGCTAACGATTTTAGAAAAAATATTATCATATACTCAAGCTTTTAAAAGTTAATATAGAGTGATGAAATGAACATAAAACTAACTGATTATTTTACGTTATATTATAATAGATTTTTTAATAAAACATGTTTCTATAGAAATTCAATTTTTATTAATTTCGTAGTAGTTTCTCATATTTTTATCTCTAACTGTTTTTGAAAATTCTTTCATTGATTTTAAAAATAGAGGTACGTGAAAGTCGTGTGTTGCCCGCACCAAATTTTTTTTCTTTCTTATAACCTGTCAGTGACCCGGTCGAGAGAGTGGGAGAAAAGCCTAGTCAGGAATGGTTTAAAATTATGTATATGTATGAGTGTGGTTAAGATGATGACTTTGTACTCATAGTTTTGTTTATTAGGTTTAATGCAGGATTACAGTTTTAAAAGAGAAAATAAACAAAAATAATTTATACTTTTTTTATTAATATAAATGTGATCGCCGCTGATAGAGCGCTAGTCTGCGGTTCTCCGGGTCCTTGGTTCGATTCCCGGCTATGACAGAATATTATTTATTCTGTTAATTTAGCTGGGAGAGAGGGGGCGACCGCAGGGTATGGAGACCCTCCTGGGGCAGACTCAACCGTTTTAAAGTGGGTACCTGAATTGGGGAAAAAACCTTTGGCTGAGCGTGATCAAGGCCTTATCACCTTACGGTTTTCCTCATTACAGTAACCCTGCAATGGGTGCATTTATTTCTACGCGTACCATCTTGCGATACAACGCGTATTTTCATTACATAATATAAATTATGTTACAGAACATTAAGTTACATAAAAAATTAAATAAGTCAAATAAAACTAGTAAATATAAACTTATAAATTAATCGTTTGTTGTAACAAATTAACAAAATAATACTAACTAATTGACTAAACAAAGAAACCAGTAACAAATAATAAATAATTCATTTGTTATAAATACTTAACGAAATAATAAAAACTAACTAACCAATTGATTAGTGTTAATAACAGTGAAATTAAATTAAATAAAATTAATAACGAGTTATTGCCTGTTTCTATTTCTCTAATTCTGCATAGTCCACCCGGTCCACAAATTCATAAAATTTTGAAAAATATTTTGTAAGGAGGTCACACTTCGAAGGCGGCCATTGGTCTCCGTTTAGTAGGACTGTTGAGATCAGTTTGTGTCTATGTTTGTCCAGTTTACTGCAATCGAATAAAAGATGGTCGTATGTCTGTTCGCTTTTACCGTCACATTTACAGATTTTGTCGTCAGTTAGTTTGAATCGAAATAAATAGCTTCTGGCTCCTCCATGTCCCGTCAGGAATTGTGTCAGTTTGTAGGAAATTTTTTTAAGTTTAGTTCGATCGTCAATTGTTTTTATGTAGTCATAGGTGTGTCTACCTTTTGTTGAGATGGCCCATTTCGTATTCCATTTCTGCCTTGTTTTCATTGACAGAAAGTGTTTGATGGCGCTGATCGGTGCCTTGTCGTATGCTATCGGGAGAGCGGTGTCTCTTGCCGCCGCTTTAGCCGCTTCATCCGCTAGTTCGTTCCCAACAACGCCAACATGGGCTTTAACCCACTTAAAGCTGATGTTCATACCTTCATTATGACAAACTATTAGTCCATGTCTGATTTCCTCTAAGAGCCCTTCGTGTATGTTCATGTTCCTTAATTTCGATAGTGTTGTTTGACTGTCTGTCTGGATACAGAAGTTAGAGGTATAATGAGAATTTTTTATGTAGAGTACAGCCTGTAATAGTGCATACATTTCTGCCTGATTGTTTGAGCAATAAGGGCCTAACCTAAATCGCGCTGAATGCACCAGCTGCTGTCCTTCAAAAGCAAGGAAGGCAGCTCCTACCTTGTCTTGATCCTTGCTACCGTCAGTGTAAATGTTGATGCCGCTATTCGGGCTGGTGTCTGTAATGTTAGGCTTCGAAATATCTTTTTGGTGAATCCAAAGTTTACACGGAATTTTGTGTTCAAATTCATGAATCGGAAAGCTTAATAGATTTTTGCCTAATGTTATAATTTCGAATTTATTTAGTATTTCATCGGAAAGTATGGAAATAGGGGTAATGTTAGCGAGAAGGCAAGATGCGTCATATGAAATAGTTTTGTATCCTTTAATAATTTTGATAGCTATCATTCTTTGAACTGATTCTAGTTTTTTTAAGTTCTTTTTGTGAGAAAGTCCTTTATGCCAAACTTCTATTGCGTATGTCATAGTTGGCTGAATAGCAGCTTTGTAAATTGTTGACAATACTTCGGAGTTCAAACCCCAAGTTAGTGCTGCGGAGTTTGATAAGCCATGGACTATTTTTAACAGCCTATTTTTTAGGTTATTAATATGTAGGTCCCAATTTAGCTTTCTCTCCAATGTCAATCCCAAATATTTTATTTGATTAACTTGAATGATGGGTTTATTGTTTAATACAATATGTAGATCTGGTACTCGATGTTTTCTACTAAATACAATAAATTTTGATTTTTCAGGTTGAAAAGTGAGTTTGTTATTATGTGCCCAAATAGTTAGTTTGCGTAGAACTTCATTGCATTGTACTTGTAGGTGAAAGAATAGATTTGATTTGAAGAGGAGAAGAATGTCATCGGCGAATACGATAATCTCAGCTTCCTCCGGAGAAACTACGCTGAAAATTCCATCCATTATTAGATTCCAAAGCAACGGGGAACAACATGAGCCTTGTGGCGTGCCTCTACTTTGCCATTTACTAGAAACTGTGTGACCAACCTGAATCTGGCTTCTTCTATCGGATAAGTAATTTCTTATAATCAAATAAATGTTTCGAGGGCATGACTTCTCATGCAAAGCTTTAAGAATCGAAGGCCACCAGGCATGATCAAAAGCTCCTTTAATGTCTAGCGAGACGGCTAGGATTTTTGATTTCAATTGTAACGAAGTCTCAACGAAATTGACGAGTTTATATAACGCCCCTACTGTGTTTTTTTGAGGAATGAACCCAAATTGATTTTCATTGAGGGGAAAATTTCTTGTTAGATGTAATAATAATCGAGATCCAACGAGTTTTTCCATAATTTTACCTGCAACAGGAATGAGTGATATTGGCCTAAACTGGTTGCAACTAGAACCTTTAGGTATTAGAACTATTTTAGAGACTTTCCATGGTTTTGGAAAAGCACCTGTATCGAAACATTTTTTGAATAATTCTGAAATAAATTTAGGATAAATGTTGTATACTTTTTTGAAAATCAAGGGTGAAATTCCATCTATCCCTGATGCTTTGTTTTCGATTAATTGGTTAATGGCAGTTTCAATTTCCAATTTTGTTAATGGATCGTCTAATTCAGTTTCCGGGATTGAATTGGCTATTGTTCTTGCAGTTTCGTGGTAGTCTGTTTCTGTTTCTCGATCATCAGTTGGCAGGAATTTTTCGATTAAGTAATTTAGAGTATCTTGCAAATTTTCTGTAAAGGAACCGTCTGGTTTTTCAATCGTTTGTAGCATTGTGGGTAACCTTATTTTACCGGAAGCATATTTATAAGGAAAAGACCATGGTTTTTCTTTACCAATGCTGCTGCAGAACTCTTTCCAAGAACTTAATTTCTGTAACTTTATTGTTTTTTTATATAGGTTTCTTTGCTGTAGATAGGCGTCCCGCCTAGCGTTTCTTAAAGTATTGTCTTTCGTTTTTTGGTAGAGTTTCCTAAGATTCCTGGTTGTTTTCCGTAAGTGGCTCAGGTCCTCATTCCACCATGGAACTATTCTTTGAGACGTTTTATGTAAATTTTTGCAAAATAAAATATTACAAGTCTTACGGAGACATCTATTGAACATAATTACTGTCTTCTCTATGCCTAAGGTGTCGAGACACTTTATCAATATGTCTTCGTGTGGGATGTTCAAATTTTTTTCATTTTCGAAATGTAAGTCGACGTATTTTACCAATAATTCTCTGAATTTTTCCCAATCCGCGTTTTTAGTACAGTATTTTATTTC
This sequence comes from Piezodorus guildinii, assembly GCA_023052935.1. Lineage (NCBI taxonomy): Eukaryota > Metazoa > Arthropoda > Insecta > Hemiptera > Pentatomidae > Piezodorus > Piezodorus guildinii. Next base: position 30,313,304 of record CM041292.1, on the reverse strand, counting down.
AGGCTTAAAAATCTTATGAGAATAAACATCTGCGTTAATATTGTAACAAATAGTTCTGTGATCCGATAGGTTTTCTTCATCCAGTATGAGCCAATCTTGGACTAACCGAAACATAGATTGGTTGCAAAGGGTCAGGTCAATGTTACTCTCACCAATGGTGGATGAGAAAGTGGACAGTTTCTGATTTTTATTTATTATGAAGAGTTTAGAGCTAGTGATTAGGGCCTCTAAAGTTTCACCTCGTTTATTAGTGATGTTATCATACCATAGTTTGGATCGCGAATTCGAATCAACAGCTATTAAAATGTATTTGTGTTTAAACCGTGTCAGAATGTTTTCTATCTTCTCGAACTCTTTATTGACTTCAATATTTATATCAAAGTATGCGCTGACAAAAATATATTCCGTGTTGTTCCATACCAGTTCTACCACAACCACGTCCTCAAATGACAAATCATTTATTAGTACTCCCTGAATGTTGTTGTTGGTAATAATAATAGATGCTCGAGGATTTCCATAACCTCCATGAAATATCTGATACCTTATCGGAAAGCCATATGTTTTATTAAGTTTAGTGTATGGTTCTTGCACTAAAATAATATCTAGGTTTCTACGATGTATAGTGTGTAACAAGTTCCAGGTAGCAGTGGTTGAGTGATGAAGGTTAATTTGTGCCAATTTTAAAATAACCTTATGTCTACACATGATTGATAAAAAATTAATCTAAATGATAACAGACTAACCTTGCACTTGATAGTGACGAACATGTTTTCTATGACAAAGTAAAAATTATTGAGTACCAAATAAAGTTTTTGTACATTGCCAAGACATCCTTTACATATCATTAAGTATGGGGTTAGGCTAGTTCTAATGTAGCTGTACAGTTTGTCAGTCATAATCAGTATTAGTAATAATTCTGTCAATGGCCGCCTTAAAAGAAGGACAATTTTTAGACATTGATGAGTGATTGATATCTACTTGCCTCTTATTATTGACTCTACTATTGAAACTTACACAGTTGATGCACTTGTGGACCTCGGACCTACATTCCTTGAGGGCGTGGGGTCCCGCACATAGCGGACAGGTCGGCTGCGCGGACTTGCAGAACTTTTTGACGTGGCCTATCCTAGAGCAGATGAAGCACCTCGGGGCAGAGTAGTAGTCCTCCACCGGGCAGGTAGCCATGTCCACGAACGCTCGTCCAGCCAACTTCCTTCTCGCTGAAGGGGTTATCTCCACAACTGCGTGTCTCCAAACTCTGATTGGTGGCCCTTTGTCGTTGATTTTATTCCTGTTCGAGATAACAGTTCTCAATTTTATATCTCCCTCTTGTAATCGATTTTGTTCGATAATAGTTGGGAGAATTTCTTCTTTCTTCAAATCTTCAGGAATATTTTTTATAATAACAGTAGGTCGGTTCTTCTTTAATTCTTTAATCTTCAAATTGGTCCCTTGTTTGTTATTAATTTCTGCTGTAATTAATTTAAGATCAGCCTCGGATTCCGAGCCTACAATTAATCCACCATTTTTTGTTTTTCTGAATGTTTTGATTCCGACTCTTAATTTTCTCGGATTAATTACATTTTTGAAAAGGTCTTTAGCATCATCAGTGGTAGTTGAGTTTACTTTTTCTATCATGACTATGTGTTCTTTAATTTTACCTGGTTTGTTGTTTGCAATATCAGCATACGATGGAACAGCTCGAGGCATTGAGGTTAGGTTTAATATTCCTTGCATCTCTTTTTCCAGACGTTGATTGTCGCTGCGAAGATGCTCAAATATTAATTTGAGAGAGTCTATCCTTCTATAGATGCCTTCTTTTATTGCGTCTTTAATCTTCAACTGTGCTAAACTACTAAAAAACTCCACAACTTCTAAAAAATTTGACTCGTCCGACGCCATGTTCCTAAGGGACTCTCTTGTTAAAGATAGTTTCTTTATGTGTAAAACTGAGGTCTCAAAGAGATCTTATTTTGGTAGTATAAATTTTGTTATAGTAGCAAATATGCACTTACGTGTAAATTCCTGTCACTTTTGAATAAATGTTCACTATTATAAAACTGTTCACTATTTATCACTGTTATTTTTGTCAAATTGTTTGTAAACAAAGTTATGCTTCACTGATTTGAAGGGTCACACACAAAAGGGCTCGCATACCTGTTTAAGTATGTCAAAGAAGCCGACGAAGCGGGGTTGTAAACATCAAAGGGCCGCCGAAAAGATCAAAGGGAGAGGCACCGCGATGTGAACTCTATGAAGGTTTAGACAAGACTCGACCGGCCTTATCACCTTTGCACAGACGTTGGCCAAGATACAGTGCGAATCTCTATATGAACTCAGTCCAAGACCTTTCATGGGTTGTATAGGTACAGGTATTTTTTTAAAATGATTTAATCAGCCTCCATTACTTTCAATCAATTTTTGCCAACATGCAAGCATTTTCCACATCTTCTGAGTTCAGTTTAGAGTTCTTAGAATTTTTAAATTCAAGAAGCCCATTTATAAGGCTCTTTGATGAATAATCTGATCTGTTTCTCGTATGTCTAACAATATCCACAATATCACCTTTTCAGTAATAATAAAGATTTAGGGGAGAAATGTGGCAAGAATTTTAAAATAATTTTTTTTCAGTGGTCGTTTAAAGATTGAGTTATCGAACTTAGAGTTTCGTCACCTTTCCAATCGCTTTAAGTTAGCCATCATTGGTCAATCAGGTTATATCGATTAAAAAATGTGTTTATTGTTATTATGTAAAATTAAGATAATCCTAGGATACTTTGGAATTAAAACATTAAAAAAAAAAAAAAAAGCATTATGTAAAATCGCTGAAGACCTTTTCGGGAAGATATTGTTGCATAGGTGAGTTTGAGTGACCTTCCGGAGTTGGGTTAGACAGAGGTCAGAACCATGCTTCTAACTTCTTCCTCATCTATCCTCTGGTGTACGATCTAGGAATGCCTAGAGCTATTTGTACCTCCTGTTCTATAGTATTCCGTAGTATCCAAAAAAAAAAAAAAAAATATATGTAATATAAGGAAGAACGATCAGGAATAAGTTGTATAGTTTCGTTTATTGGATTAATCTATTGGGTCTTATGGATACAAATTTATCTTATACCTTAATAGTTAAATATTAATTATATCGTTGTAGAGGTGACAGTTAATTCAAGGGCAGAAAGAGTACTCAGGAACCATCCAAAAAGTTTTTATTACGTTTGCCCAAAATGGCGAACTCCAGTTTTAATGTTATTCATTACAAACTCACTGGAGCTGATGATGGCCCGAAGTTTTGACCAACGCGTTGAATAACATAATTATTTATTTTTACTGTATTTTGCTCTTACTTTATTGACGGAAAATCTGTAATTAATTATAATGCGATTTGATATGGAAATGATTCTCATTATTTTGAACGTTTTTTTTTTTGTTTTTTTTTTGGCCACTCTCGCGCATTTTGAGGACACTCTTGTCGGAGTGTGTCACATATTTCTTCTTTTTCACAAGCCTGGTACCTGAAATAACTCCGTCAGGAAATGGTATTAGTACTGCTATTACTTAAATAGACTTTCGACAAAATTATTTATTTACATTTGTTTTGGCTTATAAAATTGGTATTTGTTATCTGCAAAAAAACAAAAACAAACAACAATAGTTTAATTCAAAGCATCTCTAGGCCACCGCCTCCAAAGTCGTCGGATTGGTAGTAGATATAAGTGTTTGGGACGATGGCTTCATTTTGTAAGTCAGCCGACAAAATCAGACATAAGGTAAGTAGAGACATTTTTGTTAGTTTACTAAACCAAAACACCTTAAAATTAATTCTGAAATAACTGTTAAAAATGACTCATCCAGCTTTACGAGAATCTATAAAAAACGTTATTACACAAATCCAAACTCGTCATCAATCGATAGTAATATCTATCTTAGTATTTGGGATAAATTACAGTCATCCGCAGTGTGGAGTTTCAGTTTAAATGAATTTTCTAATCCTTGCAAATGGATACTGGATAAGAATCACTTATGTATTGACGCTGAATGAGAATGGCATTTTCTCAATGACTCGGCCGTGGCACATTGCCTTGATCACAATCACATGCAAAGGAATGCCACGGTAGATATACCCGCGGTATCAATAAATACAAAAGGTTTCATTCAATAGCCAACCCGAGATATGGTGCAATAATAATACCTGATTGAGAGAGTTGGAGACGAATAAGATCATGTGAAGAAAGAAACAATGTGACAATCTTAACGATGAAAAAAAAAAAAGTGTTTATTGAAGAACAACATTACAGAATCTATATTTAATCTAAATCTGGTAACATTATGTTTGGCTGATTTTATGAACGGTTAATTCTAGGCATGCTAGTAACGCCACCCTCACAGACACACTTATTTAAAATACAATAATTTATTCATAGCTTAAGACTTATTTGGATTTTTTGTACGTTTTTAACTAAATTTCGACTTTATTTTATCGACAAAAATCAATAACTAACTATAATACGATTTGATATCAAATTGATTTTCATTATTTCATACTTTTTTTTTTCGCTCACTCTCGCGCATTTTGTATTTTTGTGTATTTATATCTATAAGTATGAATATAAATTATAAACTATAAAACATTGAGTACACATATCTAGTTAAATTTGATAAAATTTTTAAAAACGTGGAAAAAATAAATTTGGCTGATCGTCAATAATAATCTACCTGACAATCTCTTGGGGAAGCCCGTGGCTGAGTGGCTAGCGCGCTAGTCTTTCATGCTAAAGGTTCTGAGTTCGAATCCCAGTCCCGGCGGGGCTTTTATAAGGATATAAAAAAATGGGGATTCACTCACAACCTCTCCCCCGGGTATGTGAGACCCGTCAGCCAAAGGGTGGCCACTCACAAAATTAGTCGTAGGGAGTGATGACCCTACACTAAAAAAAATGCATCGTGAAACGTGAGTGTAAACTCGCAGGAGTTTACACCGCGAGGCTCAGGGCCTACACGGCCTGTCGCGCCACTGGATAATCACTTAGTTTATCAATTTGTTTTCTTAATGTCATATTCAATTGACGAATTATGTCAGCTTGTTTTGGTTCAACTAGATTTAACAATAATTCTCTGATATCGCTAAAAATATATTAACCTTGGTCAAAATTTTACATTTGTACCAGAAAACTGGATAATTTACATATTTTGAACAGGAGTATGTAAAAATAGTTAGTTTTATTTTATAATATAATTTACAATTATATAAGCTAACAATTATAAACTAACAATCAGTTAGTTTTAATGGCTTTTCATCACTCTCCATTAACCTTTAAAAATCCGTACATTACATAATATGTTTTCTAAAATCTTTAGCTATCCAACGGTATATTATACATCTCTATTACTATTATTGTGATAAACAACGTAAAAATTGCATAACAAAATATTTTTTTGAAAATAATCCATAACGACCTTAATATCCCATTTGTTACAGACCTTTCTCGTACCAGATATACCACTTTTAATTCCAAACTCCCAGCCCATATAAACCCTCTTGTCCGCAACCTATCAACCTCACATATTCCTGACAACCCTCCTAGGCGATTGAAAAGAAGATGGCCTCGGGATCTACTTACTTAAATAAACATCGAAGTTCTACCACTGGGTAGTTTCTTCACAAGCCTTTCATGCCCTTTATTCTAATTCAACAGTTTTACTTATTGTATTTATGTTAATACAGTTGTAAAATTCAATAAAATATGAATAAAAAACAAAAAAACAAAAACAAAATATTTTAGTACTTTTTTCCTTTAGTTGTTTATCGAATTCGCTCAACCTGTGTATTTGCCTGTTATTTATCAATGGTAATAATATGATGTTCCAATTTCTTTTCAATCTATAAAATTAAAGGTACTTTAGAGGAAGAAAATTTAATATATCGGCATTTAAATCCTGCCAGGCAATTTCAATCAGAATGAAACCTACATCATATTAAATCACATCAAATTTTACATCGATGTAGGGAGTTTAATCAAAATCATTAGAGCTGTTTTTGAGAAAATCGTAAAAAGGTGCAAAATACATGGTATGAAGTGCCTCGTTGGCTGATTTTGATGAAAAAGATTCTGTAACATCTCGGCCTTAGTCAAGATTCATATTTGTCTTAAATATGAAATTTCAGTTTCGTAGCACTATTAGTTTTCGCCCGTGAGTTACCACACACAGACCTTTTTTCGGGACTTGGTCATTTGGACTCAGGAGACCCTAAAACGTGTATTTCCATCGAGAATTGTAATTCAATATTTTTCCTTACTATATATTTCATATATAGGTAATTTAAAGTAAAAAGCTAAGTAGAGGAGAAAAAAAAAACTCTGGCATTAATCCTTTACTCTATAACCCGAGAAAAACAACTGTATAGCCTAAAAAGGCAAAATAGAGGCGGAGAAAAAAGAAACTATTTTTCAGTAAATTTAGTGTACTCGCTTTGTGTAGCATTCCGACTTCTCGTCTGATGAAAGATGAAACAACATATAAGTAATTTATCCTGCTACAGCAATGTTCGACATGTAGACCACTCCGCTCCCCCATTATGCTTAAACAATAAACAAATTAATAGAATAAAATAATCGAGTATGATCCCTCGGAATACAGCAGAAAGAAACGCTTTGTAATACTTTGCATTGAGCCTGTCTCTTCATAGATATGAAAAAAAGAATATAATTCCTAATAGCATAACTATCAAACGTAATATATGTGGAATATTTTCTCTTGAACTATAGGACGAGATAACCCGCTGTTTGCACTCTATTCTCATTAATTATTCATAAGCCACTACAATAAATCCGCTTGTAATAGTTCCATCCGATAATCTGTAGCTGATGATCTTGAAAGAAGTGTATAACACTTCCTATAACTGCAATCAGCGAGGAATATAGTATTGATAGCTTGCATAATGGCATACTAACCTATCATTAACCTCATCCAGCCTGCATAACAAATTACTTAACGGAGCAGATAACTTATATTTAGATGAAAGGTTGTTTATTATCATATATATTACATATAATATAGTATTTAAAATAAATTTATAAGAATCCCGAATAGTTCTTAGGTCTGTCTTTTCTTAGCATAAATTTTTTTTTTTAATTTATAGTTATAGGAAAACCTGATTATTAGTTAAGATTGGTTATAAAAGTAACATTCATTAATATATTCTACTAAAATATAGTTGGGGAATAGTCAAAATAGTTTCATACATAATTAAACGAAAACTTAAAACATTTTAAAAATTATCCCAATTTTTAAAATTACTATTCTACTAAAATACAAAATAAACTTTTTTTTTTTTTTTTTTTTTTTTAAACATATTTACAACTGTATTAAATAAAAATACATCTAGTAAATGTGATGGTAATATACAAAACTGTCATGAAAAACATGTAGAGACACTACCCATTGGCAGCACTCTATAAATGTTTTAAACCAGAAGGTCCCGGGGCCATTTCTTTTCAGGCGCCTCGGAGGATTATCCGGAATTGAAGAGGAAGAAAGGATTGAAACTAGTGGGTTAGAGTGAGAATGGAGTTTGTCATGAAAGGATTTATACCTGGTCCGGGCCAAATTAGTAACGTAGGGAACATTAAGGTCTTTATGGATAAGTTTATTCGTGACAAAGTAAGGAGCGTTGAGGATTTTACGAAGGATTGGATGCGGGAAGAATTTGATGGTTTAGTACAGCCCCAAAGCTCCACTCCGTAAGTACAGATTGGTCTTATAATAGTCATGTAGATGAGCCTTTTGTAGTTAAGAGGAAGGTTTGATCGTTTGTCTAGTAAGTGTTGAAGTAGCCTAAAGCGGCGAGCAGTTTCTTGTCGTTTTAGTCGTGTATGTGGATTCCAAGTTAGGCGTTTGTCAAGAAGAAGTCCTAGGTATCGGATTTGTTCACAAAATAAACTTTAAAATTATATAATCTACTAGCTGTTGCCCGCGACTTCGTCTGCGTCAATTTTTGTTATTATGATCGATAATTAAAATTTTTTAAAAGAATATATTTTAAACTACTTCTGATATTTTTAGTTTTATTTTTATGTGGAAAAAGAACATACTGATTTTCTCCAAAACCCGATCCCGACAAAGAGGCCGTGTGAAAAGCAGTCTGGACGTAAATCGATTCCTACGTGTTTAAATGTTTGCCTCTATGATTTATTAATTATTACAGCAAAAGATAACTTAACGCGAAATTGAAGGCTTTTAAAATTAAATCATTATGAATCATTGGGGTGAGAGATTAATTTCCCCCGTCTTATTAACATTCTCCACCGATTCTTCGCTCCTATTTGGAGCGTGATATTATATAGCCCAAAGCCGATAAAAATACTATGGATTATTTTATTCTGAAGGTACTTTAGTTCCAGGATAATAAAGAAGTTTTTCATTTCATTTTATCCTACACAAAAAGAATTTTTCAATTTGAACCGGTAGTTCCTGAGATCAGCGCGTTCAAAAAAATGAACTCTTCAGCTTTATAATATTAATATAGATTAAACGAATTCCATCTTATTTTTTTGTTCAGATGTTTTTGTAGAATTACAATGATTAATTTCTTCAACAGTATTAATGTTGCCTCTATGGAGTCGCCTTTAGTGTAGCGGCTAACATTCATATGATCAAACCTGGAAGATGGCTCTAGAATTTTAATGGGAGTAAAAAACTTATGCCGTCCTTCGGATGGAACGTAAAAAGGTTTTCCAGACCATTGTGCAATGTCAGTGGCTCCTTAAAGATCCTCATCCTAATTAAACCTGGGTAGACAGCATTAAGTACTCCCACTGTAGCATATTCCGATTAGCAACAGCAGCATGAAGTGACAGTAAATGAATAAGCAAACAAATAAAACATTGTTACCTCAATTAAATTTATTTTTTCTTTGAAAATCACTTTAGGGTTGTAAAAATCTAACGCGTTTTACACGCTCTAGCACCGTGGATTGAGGTCGGGACAATTTTCCAACAGTTTCCGTATTACAAAATTAATGGAGAATAATGTTGTTCTGTATGATTTGTAGCTAGGCAATGCCGTTCAGGAGCTTTTGGTTTTAATAAAAAAAGTCACGTTTCCTATACATTTTTGAAGTGTTGGGTTTATTTTTTGAACCGCTCTAGCCTTGTTGGTATTGGTATTGTTGGTATTTGCTGCCTTCGAAGGTTTCTAAATCCGAAATTCAGACAAAAATATTTTTTAATGTATAAAATTTGTCTCATCACATACCTTAACACGTTCGAGCCTTGACGAATATCTACGTTTTTCCGCGTGAGGCGTTACTACGATATATTAGCTGCTTAAGCTTCGTAAGGCGGGCCACACTGTTGCAAGTTCTTGTGTTTGATGCCAGATAACAACAGTTCCAGGCTTCCAACTCGCTAAATGTGAGATTTTTACAGTTTTGACATACCCATATGACTTAAGGAGTAATTATAGAAATACTTGAAAGAAAGATTCTTATATTAATATTTATTATTAAACATGATTCTTATATTATTATTATTATTATATATTATATTCTTATATCATATTTGGGAATAAAAATATTAAAAGAAATCATGCACATCTAAATAAAATTCTTAAAGAAGAGTAATCAAGTGAAATTAATCGAAAAGGGTCCTTTGAGGTAGGATGTTGAAAGTTTTCAAGCATCAACCCTTATGCTTGTTGATTCCTACAACATATAATGTTGAGAAAAAATAAAATAAACTTATATTTTAAACCAAGTGAATCACCTGTGATGCACGTCGCCCCACGGATAGAAATGTGTGATCGACCGGTGGGTCACCCGGCCCCACAGAACAGACTAGTGTGACTCACCGGTGGGTCACGCCGGCGTGAATGGTTTAAGGTTATAAAAATAAACATTAAGGATCTTTCCTTTTTAAATAAAAAAATACTGATATACCAATGTCCAAACATGCATATATAATTAAAAACAAATGTTCTTAGTGCATTATCTCATTCTTTACTTACATTCTATACTTCATACTCTGCCCTTCCGTCAGCAAGTTCTATTTCTCTGAGATTGGGAAAGGAGTAGATTATAGATAGACTTATATATATATATATATATATATATATATATATATATATATATATATATATATATATATATATATATATATATATATATGTATGTATGTATATATATGTATATATAGATAGATACATCGAGCATACTGTTTCCTAGTCAGGGAGATATACTAAATACATTTTTACCTTCAGATACTATACAAAAAATAATGTTATAATTTTTCATTTATTAGTCATTTTTACGCTAATAAATTTTAGTTTCATAAGTTTATTTAAAAATGACAGAGCTATATAATACGGGTTAATAAAAAATTACTGAGTCAAATGGTTCTGTTTCAACTGCAAGGATTTCATGAAGTAATGCTTCATTTTCTGATAAGGATATGAAAATAGACAAGAGGATCCTTAAGAACAGATAAGGAGAGACAGCAACGTTTCAAATTGCCTGTTCCTCTAACGGATGTGACACGAATGGGCTACGCCGATGAAGGGAAATCGGGTGAAACCGCGTTTTGTATAAGGCATCTATATGGAGTGGACAAGGGAAACTGAATAATAGTTCCTATCCTAATAGCCTTCTGTTTGTTAAATACATCACCCATACAAAAAATGTTTATATTACTAGTAATTTACAGCTCAGAGTGATAATAGTTAATGTATATAATACTATATTTCATAATGACATTGTTAGTTAGAAATGAATTCAGAACGAAACGAGATTAAAAACATGTATTTATCTTGTCTTTTTTTTTCATGAGACACTCACTTTATGATCATTTATGCTCGGTGCAATTCTATTAATTAATTTTATTTTCAATCTTCCATCAGAGGCTTACTCACTTTCCTAATCCTTTGGCACAATCCCTATCTAGTTACATCTATCCCTATTACCCTCCTCGGTGGTTGAAGTATTTTTGAGATTCGGTATATTTTAAACCCAAGGATAAAAGAATAAAAGCAGCTATGAATATCCCAATAATCTTAGAAATATAAATTTGTTAGCCTGCATGACGTTTTCAACACTGATTTTCGATGGGGGTTTAATTTTTAAAACTTCTAAAAAAAATTCAATTTTTTTATAGATATATTTGAGTTTTTTTCTAATTAACATCATTGATAACATTAAAAAAAACTCAAAATTAGATCATTTTTTTTTAACCATTAAGAATATGACTAGACTTTTATGAAACACCTTGTATAACTCATTTTTCATGACAAATGTTGAGATGTTTTCTAATCAACGCTTTCTTTCATGACGTAATATTTTTTTCTTCTTAATTATTTCAATCGATGTGCAAATATAAGTAATATTTGTATACTTTAAATTTTACAGAGATTGTCAACATCTCTCATCCATCGATTAATAAACCAATTTGTTTGATTCCTTCCACAATGAAATCTAGAATCAAATGTACTTTTTGAAAATCATTGCATTTTTCCAATGCTTTTGGAAATGACATGGATTGAATAAAAAAAAAAAAAAAATGTGACGAAAGATTTCTACACAACAAAACAATTAGAATATTAATGTCAAAAAATCGATTTAATAAAAAATGTTCTGCAGCACTAGAAAATCAACGTCACAATTTTAATGTATATTAGTGGCGATGTGATTTATTTTCTATCACGAATAGTCAATGGCTAAAAATCAATTTAAATTAACAGGGTAATTAATGTTGTATATTATTATTATTTGTGTTCGATTTAGAATTTTACGAGATGTTAAAGAATATAAATGCAATAGTAACAAATAATAAAATACATTTCTTCTGTGGAGAATACACTTTTTTTGAGATATTTAATATCATCAGGATTATTATTCCTCAATCCTAATCATTAAGTTTGGAAGTCTGGGATAGAAAATTACAGAAAATATAGGAACCGATTCCTTGATAATCAGGCTGTATGAATGCCAATGCTTTCGGAGCTGTATCAGAACGGATGACTATGACTTTTCAGAGGCTCATATAAAAAAAATACAAAGGTGTGTTTCATAAAATAAAAAAAAATAAAAACTAAGCATTTATTTCATTTATCCTGCATTTGTGATAATCATGATGAGGGAAAGTATGAACCGTTAATTTACATCAAGTGGTGATTTATTCTCAAGGTACTGATAAGGTTACTTTCTTCTCTGGAGAATGCCAATGAGACACTTAACGCCGAGCATCAAAGAAAGAAAAAGTTGCCAACCGGGATTCTCTATTTTAATGTAGTAAATCGTGCATCAAGTTCGTTATTCTAAGGAGGTACTATAATTAGGTATGAACTGATATTGTATATAAATATTTTATTGAAATAAATGATCAAATTAAATAATTAAGCAACTAGCCGAGTGATGTAAGGCATGTAGATACATAATGTTCAGAATCACTACGACCCTCGCAATAAGATTATTTAATAATAATAAACAGTTTATTACACCAATATTTTAAATAAAAAGAAAGATAAATATACACAGTCACCTACTATTAACTCCCAGCAACCCCTTACATCACCCAACACTTGAAACAAGATCGTGTCATTCTGGCCTTTACATTCCCAGGAATGGACTTGAAACATTTGGTCATATATTTCCATACTACCTAGTGGAATTCCCTACTTACGCTTACTCATCATGTTTCTTCTTCATTATCATTCCAATCCCATCTTATCAATACCCTCTTGTTTTTCCCTAAAGAGACGCCCAACTATTCTCATATTCCAACTTTTAAAAAAATTTATAATAAGACTTGGAATGAAAGAAAATATAACTTTGTTAATAAATTCATTTATTTTTAGATTCTTTCAACATACTCTTCAAACCAGAAGGCAGCATTGATAAAAAAATCGACAAATATACAAATTGAACAAATTTGAAAAAAAAAAAAATAAAGAGAAAAGAAAAATCTTTTATATTTTTCTTATACCGAAAATATTTACCATTAACAAATTTAACGCTGTAAAGCTAAAGATTTAAAAGAAAAATTTAAATTTATTTAATAAGTTGTGAAAGGTAATGCAAAGTGACGAACAGACCATAAACTTAAGTAATCAGTGGATATAATAATTTTATTTGTTGCATTATTTAATCTAAAATATATGTTTCCAATGAGACTGAGATAAATTTTTTTAACTCTATTTAATAATTTTTAAATCGATTATAATAAACGATTATATGTATTCTTCTACTTTCCACACCATTGAAAATAAAAGTTAGTTATGTTTTTTTTTTAGGCCAGACTTATGATACACTTACTCAAAAAAGTTTACATACACCCGTATTTTTAACCTTCAACCTCGCCCAAAAATATAAAATTTGGATTACTAAAAGAATATGTTTGTATTTAGTGTATTTATATACAAACACATTTACTAGAAATTTCAGCCGCTTCTTCTGGTTTAATTTACTGAAGAAGGGCTTCCTTGCGACTCAACCTCTGTATCTTTCTTTCCCTTTTTAAAATATTTTTGACTGTTTCTGGGTGGACTTGAATCCCATAGTAACTATTTATTATGATGACCATGGAGGTGTCGGTAGTGTGAGGATTTGCATGGACTTCAGCAAGGATGGCTCGCCCCAGGCGATTCACCACTCCTGTCTTCCAGCAACATGTTCTATCCTCCAAAGATTTTAACTCTATGTATTTGTTGTCGATACTGTACAGTAGCATGTGATTATTAACGAATTACATTCTGCCTCATCTTATATTAATTACGAAATGAAAATAAATATACATATATATTTTTCTAATATTAGTATTAATAATTTTTACATTAGGAAATTGTTAAATTGAAAATAAATAGATATGAAAAATAAAACCATGCTGTATGAAAACTTTCTTAAGAGAGTGTATATTTTAGTTTTAAGTGTTTGTTGTTTTCAAAGGACCCAGTCCCCGTAATAAAAGTTATTTTCTATTCAACACTGCAGATCTCTCTAAATAATAATTAGAAAATAATCTTCCGAGCTTTTATTGAATTTCGATATTAAAACCACGGGTAATTGTGCATAGAATAATAAAAACTTTTACTATGTATTATCTTCAATTGTTTAGTATGCTTTAAATAACGCGGAAATGCGCAGGTTCTGAGATAAAAACTAAAACATGCCGCGCAACTTATTCAGTTTTTTGATCACGCACGAAAGACATGAAAGCGATCTCTCGGAGCTGACAACCGGTCGAAAATACACAAGTGAAGAAAACATTTGATAAAATCTTTATATATTATATCACGATAGTCCAGTGGATCGGTAGGACGATAACCGCGATCCTAACAGATCTGTCTTGCCCTGTCAGAGATTACTCTCTTATGCTCCGATGCAAATGAGACTCCTGTAAAAACAGCCTTTCGGGAGATATCTCTTCTGATTGAGAGCTCAAACCGCACGATGAGGTTTCTTCTTGAGAGTTTTCGTTCTCTAGTGGCTTCTGGAACCATTAAACCCAACAGTTCTGACTTCTTATTTCTCTTTTTATTACCCTTTAGGATCATCTATCCACCTTTATTGCTACTGCAAGACTTCCTGTTTGGGTTACAAAAAGGAGGTTTTGATGTGTTAATTACATTGTTATGTCACAAGAAATGTTTTTTTTTAACCTGAAATGTTATTTTTTAATAATTCTTTAAGTCCATTTGCTTATTTCCACAATACTGTCGACAGGTGGGGATCAATAAACGAAAAAAAAAAAAAAAGATTAGTTTTTTATTTATTAACAGTTGTTTTTGTTTGTTTTTCATTGCTATTTGCCATCTAAAAAAAAAAAAAAAGAAAAAAAAAGTCGGTTAAATCAAGGCATCTCTAGGCCACCGGCTCTAAAGTCGTCGGGGTGGGTTGTACGGGTTTGTTGTAGGATTTAAGTGTTTGGGCCAATGGGTTCATGTTGTAAGTCAGTCTGTCATGAAGTTTTTTTATACTATTCTGTGGCTGTGTCTGAAACTGTGAGTATGTCCAAGTCCTTCTGAAGTTATTCGTTGCATAAAACGGAGCATCCATGATTTTTCGCCATATTTTCGATTAAAGAGAATTATTTGGATATTTTTGTTTTTGCATCATGAATCAAGTATATCGATGAAAGAATCTACATTATAAAGCGTATTAGTTGACTGCCGCACTGTGTAAAAATACAGCGATTTATTAGCCAAGATTCTATAACTTTTGGTCAAATTAAGAAAACGTTTTTATTTTTTTTTATGTTCATTAACCTCCTTATTCTTTAAATGTAGCCACTTATCAAATGTCGGGGTATCTGAATTGATATAAATGACTTATCACCCCCCTCTTTACAGATATTTGCATATATGATTGCTTTCTTCATTAATTTATTAAGTAAATAAAATCATCCATAATGACCTAAATATTCCATATGTTGCTGATTTGGCCCGAACCAGATATCAATCCTTCTTTAAAATCCATTCTCATCCGAACCCATTGTTTCAACACTTGCTTCCTCTTCGATTCTTAATAATCCTCCGATACGTCTGAAAAGAAAGTGGCCACGATACCTTCTAGTTTAAAATAATTACTGGAGTGCTACTGTTGGGTAGTTCCTTTACAAGTATCTTTCATGTCATTTTTCTTTTAGCATATTTACTTTTTGTATTATTAAGTACCTTGTATTTATCTCTACTACAGGTTGTTGTTTTGATTTGTTTCTTGTTTTTTTTTTTTTTTGTATATATTTGAATTTATTTATTTCCGATTTTATGTAATTTGACTTTATCATTATTGGCTGTATATATTGTATGAATGTGTACTACATCTCTATTACTACTGTTAATTATGCAACAAATTGTAATATTTCTCAATAAAAAAAAAAAAAAAAAAAAAAAAAAAAATATATTAAGTACAGTTGTAAATTTCAATAAACAATTTTTTTTTTAAATTAAACATACACGATTTATAAGTAATGGCTATTCCAACTGAGATAGATACAAAAACAAAACCAAAGAATAATATGATAAATACAGTAAATTAATATCATTACGATATTCTAAGTAAATTATTAGTTTCACGCATAACTAAATGGTCCATTAGCTCATCATTATCCTATTATGAAGATGTAAGAAAATATTAAATGACAACAATAGCATTGCTGATACAGTGATTCACAGTAGCCTACGGATTTCTTTAGTGGCCTCATGTGACACTAGCATCTAAAACCTAAGAGAAGTTGTAGTTCTCACCAGCGGTATCTGAGCGTCTTTTTTGGTAACTAGGTGCTCAGGCTCCCTAATTTTTTTTTTTTTTTCTGTCGATTACAGAGGTTTATTATTGAAAATTATAAACCATAATATGCCTTCCTCGTTTCTCGTAACTGTCGTGGACTCTCAAAATACCTCGCGATCACGAATTTTCACCTACCTTTTTTTCTCATTATGTAGTGCACTGTTAATTTAATTTAAAAATATGGTGAACTTGGAGTACCTAGTTACTTATAAAGGCTACAGGTTTTAGACGGTAGTTCCTGTGACAGCCTCCAAGAGTTTCCCAGCCGAAGAAAAAAAAAAACCCACCCACTTTCATGTCCCAACAAGCAACTGCACCACTCTTCCCATTCGGCTCGCAGGACACCTGAACCTTCAACGTAAAACGATCAAATTCTACAGATCTGATTCTACCATGGTTTCGGAAACCAAGTCTTTACTAAACCTTTGTGTCGCATTCTTATTGAGAACTTCTAAATCACTCCAACGACCTTCCACAAATCTGGAAACTTTTTGAACTTAGGCGACTTTACAAGTATCCGAATCCTGAGGACGTTAAATAATATTACAATTGCGAGTCACAATGGAATTGTCAAGGCTGCACCGAGACTAATCATAGCTTTTCTTACATATGTGCCTCCTTAGTCTGAAATCCTAACGTGACTTCTTTGTCGTATAAATGGCATAATCGAGCATAAAAAATAAAAAGGACCATAGAAAATTCGATAAACAGCCTTTAGTAAAAAATATAATGATCACTTATGTTTAGGTAGTGCTGTTATGTGCGAATGAATAAGTTTTTGCTGGTGTTATACAATGCATCTTATGTTATTAATAACATATTATAGGAAATGATAAAACCCTCTAAGGAAATACTAGAATCATTTCCGTTTCATATGCTTCTAGATTAATGTTTCCTAAAGAAGTTTTATAGTGTTGGCACGCACTGAAAGGAATTTTCTTTTTATGCTTTGAAGGTTATTTTCGTTGTTGGTCCTTTGATTAGTCGTTGTATTTCTTTTAATTTACACAATAAAGAAAAATTCCTCTTTTTTTGAAACAGATGCTATTGAACCGTTAAAAAAAAACACAGTAAAACTAAGGAAATGATTAGTTATTCTTATAACATTCTCGTGTTTTTCATTTTTATTTGTCTCTATGTAATACTAAAATATTATCATAAAGATTTTCAAAGACAGAATAGTTATAAAAGTCTGAAAAAGGATGGGTGAAAATTATATTGTTAAATTCATTGAACAATATGTGCATTCTTTCAAAATGCCTGTCTATTATAAAAAAAAAATAAAAGAACTTTTAAAGGAGATTTCTCATTTTAATAACAGATACAAACAATAAAATTTAAACAATTTATATATATATATATATATATATATATATATATATATATATATATAGTATATGATTGTGTGTGTGTGTGTGTGTGTTTAATTAAAAAAACCTTTATTATGGTACTATGTAACTTAAGAATAACAGTATTGTATAGTAAATACAAATATTTATTATGTCTGGCCAAGAAACCTACAAAATTAGTTTTTACTAAGAAATGTGAAAAAAATATAATAATTAACACAAATAACCCTATATACATTTATGTACAGAAATATGGATAATAAACAAAAAAAAAAAAAAAAAAAAAAAGGGAAGAAAGGAAGAAATCCCCTAAAACCTACAAACCTACTAGGGTTATTGTAAGCCTTTTTAAAAAAAACATTACTAATTATTCCACAGCGCTAGGATTTGAGCGATATATATATATATATATATATATATAAAAAGTTTCTATTGTTCTTAGGTTTCAGTAAATGAATAAACAATTTTATTTATGCGAAGTTTCGAGAATTTATTGTTCTCATAATCATGCAATATTATACAAAATAGGTTCTTAAATTGACATATGTGAAGACCTTTGAAGGAACACTTTTTCAACAAAAATTCTCGAAACGTTTATTTATATATATATATATATATATATATATATATATATAAAAATATATATATATAAACACACATATAGGATTGAGTTATGGGGGTCCACCAAACCATCCAATTCTTTCCGCATTCAATGCTTGCAATCCAAAATCCTCCAAAAGATCCGAAATGCCCCTTACTTTTTCACCAATAAAATAATTAAAAATAAAGACCTAAATATCCCATTAGTCGCAGATCTAGACCGAACTAGATATACCTCCTTCAATCCCAAATTACTCGCCCACTCCAACCCACTTGTCCGTAACCTTTCACTACCAACTATTCTTGATAATCCACGGAGGCCGCTGAAAAGAAGATGGCCTCGCAACTTCATTAAATAAACACTGAAGTGCTACCACTGGGTAGTTTCTTCACATGCCTGTATCAAGCTCATATGAATAATTAACACATTTACTTGATGTATTTTATTGTATACTACAGTTGTAAATGTCTTTAAAATAAATTTAAAAATAAAAACATTTGCCAAACTACTTAACTAAATAAATATTACTTGATGATTGAATGATAAATAATTAAAAAAATATTCTATTTTTTATTGTTTCAGATATTTCTTCTCTGTTTTACGTGGAGTTCAGTGTTATCACTGCGGAGTAAAACACTAAGCCAGGAAGAGCTAGTCCCGCACGACCTCTATGTAAGTCAATATTTAGTTTATTAGTATCATTGTATATTTTAATATTAGCTTTTCCTTATAACATAACCTAGAATTCACTGACATTAGAGAATAACATCATTAATACTATATAAATGTAAACCATTAAATTTGTTATTACATATAGTAAATGCAATTTGAAACTTGGTAAATAGCGATGTATAATTAATAAACCCTGAAATGAAATACGATTTTCTAAAAGGTTATATATAGTTTTAAACTTAGCAGTAGTGATGGGCTATTTTCCTTCAATATAAATTAATAGTGTTTCTAGTTCGTTTCAGCTCTTTGAATAACTGATTAGAAAACTTAATAGTAATAAACCGATGTGTAATAATCTGAAGATTTTGTGTTCAATTCAGGTTTTATTTATTTATTTATTTTTGAATATGTCAAGTAGAGTGTACATAATTTAGAATTAGATGGCGAAGTACTTACCCTGGACTGGACTAAACGATGATATTCTAAATATCCCATTCTACCCTGGTTTCGGAACGAAGTCTCTACTAAACCTTTGTGTCCCATTCTTATAGAAAATTTATTACTCCAACGACCTTCCACAAATCTGGATACTTCTTAAAGTTAGGCGACTTTATAAGTTCCTGAATCCTGAGGACATTAAATAATACTAAAATTCCGGGTCAAGGCTGCACCGAGTCAATTAACTAAATTTTATACAGATTCAATTGTCAAATAGAATGTACATAATTTATAATTAGATGGCGAAGTACCAACCCTGGACTGGACTAAACCCAAAACCCTTTGTAGGTTACAGAAATAAGCTACTTTTTTTTCACAAGTTTTTCCGAATCCAATTCGAAACACAAAGGATCTATGAAGAATCCAAAATACTATTGTATATAAATTTGTCATTTTGAAAGTTCAAGCAACTTTTTCAATATTATCTCATAAACGAGCCCCAGAAACAATTTTCGTTGCTTACAGGAGACCGGTTTTATCCGTCCAAGCAATAAACTAAAATTGAACTCGACATATACATTCACATCTAAAACACCACGTTGTTAGTCATAAATACTACATTTCATTGTAAACCAGAATAGCGGGTGTGGTCAGTTATAATATTTCCTTCTCCGTTTGAAGCGGATCATCTGGAAGGCAGGTCAAGATACCACGAGCCACAAAACACTCAATAATTCGCCAACATATAATATTATCCTATCACAAGAGGCTAGAAAATTATAGCCCGAAAAGTGAATGTTGACAATAAGGACTCGAGAGCTGATAGTCCGGTAATTTCACTCCCTGGGGATGGAACGGACCAGGTTATCTGCCACGGCCGAGTCACGGAGCTCCAACTAAATCGTGAACAGTTTCGACTTTATAGAAAAGATTAAAACAGTATACCCTTGTCTCGGGGTGTGTCTGCGGATTTGAGAAAGCACCTTCCTTAGCTGTGGAGAAGATTGAGTGTAAATTACTTACACCAATTTATTTTCCAGTCCGTTATTAAAATTCTATGTATTTTTTTTTTAATAGATAGGTTTCACACTCAGTAAAATACTGAAATTGAAAAATAATACCTCATAATACTACCCCGTAAGGACCACTTACAAATCGTTCTTGAACGACGGTTTGGATCGAAGCTTTCACCCTTCGTTCAAATTGATGAAAAGAACCGACGGGTTGGAAGTACAGCTCTGCAAACTGCCCGAGACAAAAAAATAATCAACGGTTTTTAATTATAGTTCCATTATAAGGGCTCATCGTTAAAGTCCTTCTTCTTTTTAGAATTCTCACACTTTATTCATTTAGCTTCGATTACTCTCTTTCATTTACTTACTTTTAAACGAAGATCAATGATTTTATTTAATTAGAAAAAAATAAATCGATTAAAAATAATTTTATCCAGGGATTTTTAACTTATTAAGCACCGTAAAGGTACCTATAATCGTACAGTTTAATGATATTTACTTATTCTTATCATCATTGGAAATCGAGGATATAAAATATTTTCATTCCTTAATGTAACTATAACATATATGAATCGATACCTATATTATAATTAAACTTATTATATAAGTTAAATAACGAAGAAGATATATATTCGTTATTACTTTGTATGTTTTTTTTATTTATTTATTTTTTTTTTTTTGGAAGTGTGAGGAAAAGAGCGGGTACTTCATTGGGTACGGGTTTTTTTTCTAGATTGCACTTGGAAATGGGTAATATGTGCCTTGGACAAAAGTTTTCATGTATACATTAGATAGATAGAAATGTCTTTTAGAAATGTTGGGAAAGTCCGAAATTCTAGTTATGAAGGTGAATATGAAATTAGTTTCAAGGGAAAGGTACGTATATAAGCTAAATTTTTGCTTGGACAATTCATATGCACACTTGGTTTTAGTAGAAAGTATTATTTGTAGAAACCTGAGCCCTCAAGGTAATATCAGTCGTATTATATATACTTAATGCAGGAACAACGTCTTAAAATGTCAAGTTAACTATCTTGATTTTACACAAGTTATAAGAAGGCAATTAGTAATTAGTGAGGGTTCTAATTATTTTGCTTGTGGAAAATATTTTCAAATAACAGTTAAGTTTAGTCTTTCACCAATTATATATTTTTATGTCTGCTCATTGAAAGGAATAAGGTAACTTAAGGGAAAACATAACAAAATTTAAAACGAAGGAGTCGTCCTTCGGAGGAGGAGGGATGGGCATAATCGAATGATCGTCATAATCGAATGATCGAATGATTCATATGTATTCTGGAAGAAAATATGGAACAATTACCCCCTGTAACATACGTCATAAGCTAAAAAAAAAAAAAAGTCATTCGATTATGCCCGCCCCTAATATTTTTGTGTTTCTGAATATATATCGTTAAAAAATTTAGTTTTAACTGATTAATTCGATAATTGATTAATTCTAATAATTGAATTAATCAAATGATCTGATAATCGTCATTCGATTATGCCCACCCCTACGAAGGACGGACTGATTTTATTTTTTACATTATTATTTAGGTTCCACGAATCTTGAAAATTATGAACTCATTTTAATTTTTATGATGAGGAGGTTATTTATTTTTCTTGGTATCTTACAAAGGCCCTTTTTTGGATATAAAAAATAAAAATCTAGTGCACTATAAATTAAGGGTTTAAAAAGTATTTTCTAGTTTACATTTTTTTTTTTGTATATATAATAGTGTTGATAATAATATTACATATAGATATGATATTAATTTGAACTTACTTATTATGGTAATTTTTCATTTACAACTTTTACTTGAATTAGCTCAAGAGCTGGTGGCTAAATTGAACAAAAACATTACATAGGACATATATTGTGAAGAATACTTCGAATGTAGATAATTTAAAAAATGATAATTTAATTAGAAACTTTATGGTGATATATTAAATTTAGTAAAAAATTAACCTACATAAACAAACAAACACAATCAAATATTAATGTTACAAAATATAAAAAAAAAAACGAAAGAATAAACCGTAATCAAAACAGGATTAACATGAAAACAAATAAATAAAAAATTCCATGGAAAGAAAATAATAGAATAAAAAAAAAATATATATACACACATATATATATATATATATATATATATATATATATATATATATATATATATATATATATATATATGTATAAAAGAAAGATTGAAAAATCAGCCCTAGCTCTGAAAAATTAAGTTTAACAATCTTTAGCTTACAAAAACTTTTAAATTTACAGTGAAAAAAATTCACACTGTCGTAGGATATTTGATCATTCAAAGAAATAAAATTAGAGTAACATCATATTAAAGGGAATTTAAAATTATAGTGTTTATATAAATATCAAATAACTGAAAGTTAATCCAAAATATACTTTTTATGATATCACATAAGAAAAACTGACTGGGACCTTGAGTCCCAAGCATGAGTTATGTGCCAAGTCGAACACTTTCATTCCGAACTTCTCATTAAATTCATTATTCTTACACAAGTTCTTGTCCCCCTACATTATTTCTCTTTGTTACCCTCTTGAAGAACCACAATGTGGGGTCGAACGTCAGCATAAAAAGTAATGGTTCTATCATTGTTTTTCTTGACAGCTAAAGGTATGTTGAAGGGATGATGAAAATACTACCTTCTGTATTTTCCATTGATATTAATTATATCCTACTTAAAATAATTGAAAGCTTATTAAATCCATTTCTCTCAGTGACCTTAAGGAGCTCGAAACTCAACACCTATATGTTTAATCCGACACTGAATGTAAAGTAAAATAATGCAGAAGCAAAGTTAGAGTGACCAGAAGGCTATATGTCACGGTCGAAGTCCCACCGACTCTAGGACAGAGCTCATAAGAACTGTCTACGACCTCGTCTTATAAAAAACTTAAGAAACAGATCAATCTTCACGGCAGTCGATCAAGATAACATTCAAGATCAAAGTCTTATATCACGGCTGGCTGAATCAACTATTGGATGGTCAAACATTGAATGTCCATTTTTTAAATATTAAAGCTTAGGTAGGATTAAAACATTGTATATTAATTCTCAGTGAAAAATCAATTATTTTAAATAAACTTGGAAATTTTCAGTGTTCACAAATAGTATGCAGTACAGTACAGTGTAGTATGCAGTTTATAGGTTAATTTCAAATGTAGCTAATTTTATGAGTTCAAACACAGACTTTCTGCTGAACAAGCAGTAAGGAGAAAAAAGAGAAAGAACCAATAGTTGTTAGTTTTATAAATTTTCTTTAGGACATATGACATCCAATCAACATCTCTCAAGAACAAAGGCAACAAAAGACCTGTAAATAAAAATTCTCATAAAAAAAAAATACGATAAATTTTGATAGATTCTGGTGCAAATCAAATGATGTTTCCAGACGTTCAATATTGATTCGTAAGGTAAAAAAATTAGATTCCTCGGTTCTATACGAACTCAACAAACCTCAGCAATTGATTATTTAGTCAATTAATTAGGAGCTAGCTTTACCAGATCCCTTGTATTATTCTGCTTGATCGATTACAGACTGTGACATTTTTTTTAGGTTTAAAAACATTTTGTATATATATTTTATTGGTTCTACAGCTGTATATACGAATTCAATGAGTAAAATGACTAAATTACAATAATAGTAATCAATATACATTTGAAGAAGCTACCCAGTGGTAGCAGTTGAGATAATATTTTATAAGCAGGTCTTTTCAGGCGTCTCTGAGGATTATCGGGAATGGATGTAGATGAGAGGTTACCACAGCCGGTTTGGTTGGGCTGGTAGTTTGGTATTAAAGTAGGTATATCTTTCGCGGGATAAGTCAGCAACCAGTGGGGTATTTAGGTCTCTATGGATCAGTTTATTAGTTACAAAGTAAGGAGCATTGATGATTTTCCGAAGGATTTTTTATTGCAAGGATTTTATACGGTAGAAGTTTGATAACTCAGTGGACCCTCCTAGCTCAATGCGATATGTCCGAATGGGTCTGGTAATGGTTATGTAGATGAGTGTTTTGTAGTAAATTGGGAGTTTTGATCGTTTCTCGAGTAAGTGTTGTAGTGAACTGTATATGTCGTTTCTTGTCGTTTCAGTCGAGTATGAAGAATCCAAGTAAGGCGCTTGTCTAAATGGAGTCCAAGGTAACGGGTCTGTTCAACAGGAATTATTGGAATGTTGATAAAGAAATACAGTCAATCATAGGCTTGCAGCGAAGTTTAAAGGTAATTTCATGGGATTTATAAGCGTTGATTTTAATCCTCCATTTATGAAACCATTCTTCAATGGATTGGATGTGAGACTGAAGGGTTTGTGATGCAGCTTTTGGGTCACTACTTATGGATAATACACATGTGTCATCGGCGTAAGCAGTGAGTGTTTAAAAATAAAAATGCATTTTCTAACTTTGTTTCAACTTCTGATTTTATTTTTTTTATATCTGGTAATATATCCGTACAGTTTCTTTAAAACAACGAACACTACAATATTTAATCTTATTTTGTACTTGTGATTGTGTATTCAGTGCGTATTCTTGTGCGACCGGCTATTATTTTTTTCCATTGAGAGACGATTAGATGTTGAGTGAACACTGGTGATTGTGCATATATTTGAGTCGCTCTTTAGTGTTAGTTTGTTTCTTTTAGTTTCCGAACAATGTCGTAAAAAATGCACAATTTAAAATTGCAAGATAGTGGCCACAGAAAGAGAAAGGATCGCATTTCAATTGGGAAGAAGCTGCTACAACAGAAATAAATTGTCTCTTGTAAAACACTCAATCCTTTTTCCATTGAGTTACTAATAAATAAGAATGAATGAAAAAGTGCTTTCATTGTCAATTTTTTGGGGCTTCAGTGTTGACCTGTTTTAAAAATTTTATTGTGATCTATAACCTACAACTACAGTTAACTTAGCTTCGGCAGCATCATGTGAAGAAAATTGTTAGCTAATAAATCAGACATTAAAAATGCGTTTCTCACATTTCTTTTTAAGCTCGGGACTCAGATTTTTTCTGACGGAAAGAACAAACATGTTTTAATCGGATGAAAATTTTTATTAAAAAATGGAAAATATATTTAATTTATTTCTCTATTTTAAAATGTATTTCCTCTTTTTTAAAGTGTCCATTTCCTGTCCATTCTACCTTTTCCCCGTTGTGCTTCAGCTTCTATCAATAGGCCGGTGACTCTGCGATTCCTTTCGAATGGAATAATCCCAGAGCCGAACCATTATATATTGGCATTTCCTTATTACAGGATTCAATATTGGCAATTTTCGTCCTGTTTTGTGCATTTTTTTTTTCAAAGCGAGGAACTGAAACCTCTTTAGAATTCCTTTACAGAAAAGCAAGGTCTATTATATGAAGCTCTTGTTATATTAAAACTCCTTTACTTCTTTAGAAAAACAATTACTATAACCTAGTAGTATCCCACATACCTGTTTAACCTCGAAGAGTACAGTGTGTATATGTGTATATATAACTCATGGTTATATCTTAACTAATGCATCTAAAGAAAAACATCACATTTTTAACGACGGAGTTTTATTTGAACCTTGAGACTACTTGAAGGATGAGTTGGTTCGGGGGTGCCGTCATCGAGGATTAACACGCACATAAGGAAAACTTATTACATTACTGATCCGACGTTTTGGCCTACATTGTAGGCCTTCATCAGGGTAGAGAACGTATCTCAAGAGGTAACTTTTTTTATTTATTATTAAGTCATTTTTATTTCTCGAGGTGCCTCTTCCTTCTGTTTTGACTGTATATTTTCTTAATATGATTCTTTTTTAAATATTATTTTCATTACTAGATAGATCTTGAGATACCCTGATCAAGGCATACGATGTAGGCCGAAACGTCGGCGCACAAGTATAATATGATTTCCATATTAGCGGCATAGTGGATAGAGCAATAGTCTAATGTTTTCCGGGTCCTGGGTTCGAATCTCGGCTGAGGAAGAATATTTATAATTTATTTATCCTGTTATTTCAGCAGAGGGCGACCCTAGTGTATGGAGATTCTCCTGAAGCGGACCCACACTCTATAAAGTGGGTACTCAAAAAATAAGGGGAAACCTGGCGGCTGAGCTTGATCAATGCATAATCACCTCATTGCACGACCGTTGGCCTAGAAACAGTACGAATCTCTATATGTATGTACTGATCCCCAGTCTCTTTTTGGGCTGTAGAGGTACATATGTTTAAAAAATAAACAAACAAAAACCTAAATATTTTTATGATTATAATAAAAATACTAAAGTAAACTTAAAAATCCGAAAATAAGGGGTTAAGCAAACAATTAAAGAAATAATGGAGTAGGTAAGTACTGTTTTTAACGTTTATTAGGTTATTCAATAAAAGTCAAATTGTTCTATCAATCAGTTAACAATAGGAGACAATGTTCTTTTGACCGTCTGATCTTGACCTGTCCAACTGGTAACAGAATCCATCGCGCACGTCGGGGACTTTTTGAAAAGCATAAAATGGGCTCCAAGAACACGACTGCCGCAACTGTTACGCGATTGTTACACAAACATATCTATTTCTCCTTTTATTTCACACTTTTTTCAAAGTCTGGCCGGGTACCGTTTTGCACGTATCTTTATCAAACAGCATGGGGTAAGTCAGGCAATCCACTTTCATGAGGCAATCATTGTAGTCTATCACTCCTCAGTTCAAAAATTTTTTTTAATGAGAAAAATATTTTAACCTTACTAATGTTCAAGCAAGTAATAAAGCACAAATAAATACAAAATATATTATATTATTGCCCACGACGCATGAATAAATTTTGAATTCGATTCAAGATAATTTAATAAGAAACATTTCATTCATAAAACGTTTAAAACTTAAAGCATAGCTAATATTCTTAAAAAAAAACGACTTTTTTCTGCCCACTTTTTGAATACCAGATCTAGTCCAGTGGGAATTTCGTACCTCAGAACATAGAACTGTTCGATTTATTTATAGCCCTTTTAACAGAAATTTGTTTTAAAGTTAAAAAAAAATAAATAAAAAGAA
The DNA here is from genome assembly GCA_023052935.1 of Piezodorus guildinii. Taxonomy (NCBI): domain Eukaryota; kingdom Metazoa; phylum Arthropoda; class Insecta; order Hemiptera; family Pentatomidae; genus Piezodorus; species Piezodorus guildinii. The sequence goes on along the minus strand of CM041292.1, from coordinate 30,285,906 downwards.
AACACGACCTTCTATCTAGGAAATTAAGGAATACCAATTCGATAACAAACTGATTTACTGATTTCTAAAATATAAAAAAAAATATTTGAAATCGAAAGTATTATCGGATATTTTTTTAACTTTGCAGTCAAGATTCGATTTTTTTTCTTATGTTAAAGTTTTTACCCCAATACTTTCCTAAATTATAAATAGCTTAAAAGCTTTACATTTTTCTGATTATATGATTTTTAAAAATTCTAAACAGGCAAGATATTTGGTTCGAATAGCCACCTATATTTTTTAAGCATTTTTACTTTTTTTTTATTGATATTTTATTCTTTTGTTAACACTATGTCTGTAGGTCATTGGTCACACGATGCAATGTTAATTAAGACCTTTATTTCTTGTAGTAAAACGCATGTATTGGGAAGAACCACCTTAAGTTAATGTTTCTATGGTTTATCAATAGGTTAACCGAAGATATGGTTACCACTTCCTTTGGGGTTATTTAGCAGGGTACTTTCCTCCGACTCACTAGCATTCATGAACATTTACAAACCTAAAGAGATTGATCAATTATGGCAGGTTGATTAGCTTTTTTTTTTTTTTTTTACCACAAAGACCGTTTATCCGTCGACCGAACCTTCAACGACTATGTGACGTCAGGTGTGACTCCTGGAAATCATTGAACCTGGTTTGTAGCTGATGGTTGTAACGTACTTGAGAGTGTGAGTTACTCAATTTGTAAAATGAAGCTTTATAATTTGTAGCCGACGGCGAATTTCCGTAGCTCTTGCCATTTGATATTTGTCCGGTGAGATCCTAAAAAAAAAAAAAAACAAATATTTGAAAAACTAAAAAATATTTTGAGCAGTAATTAAGACGTAGATTACAAAACAATATATATATATATATATATATATATATATATATATATATATATATATATATATTTTTTTATTTTTTTTTTTTTTTTTTTTAAGTAACTGATATTCCGTTTTATCCACATTAGACTTCTAGTTTCATTTGAAGAACAGGCAAATCCTTAGAACGGGATTCAGAAATACAATTATTTCAAGTACTATACATTATCTATTACAATTATACATAATAATAATAATAATAATAATAATAGGCTTACCGAACGAAGGTTCGATGCCGATACCACCAAACTTCTCCTGCACAGACTCGTCGAATGTTCACCGGTCAAGCCCAAGCCCCCGAGATCAGCCTTAATGCAATCCTCCCATCGACGCTTCGGCCTACCTTTCGGACGCCTACCAGTCGGTTCAGCGAATACCAACTTTCTCGGAATCCGTTCCTCACCGAGCCCAACAACTTTACGCGCCCATTTGAGTCTCTGGGATGCTATCAACTCAATTATATTCACAGGGTACAAACTCCGCAATTCCGCGTTGTGCAACCTTCAAAACTCTCCAGTGGCCTCATGTCTCTTCGGACTAAATATTTTACGCATACGTTATTTTGAAAAACCTTAAGCCGTTTTTCATCCTTCAAAGTAAGCGGCCATGTTTCACATCCGTAAAGAACCGTCGTAAGAATAACAGTTTTATAAAGTCTAACCTTTAAGTTTTTAGACTGAAGCCGCGAGCTAGTTAATTTAGCAACTGAATAATAAAATTATACATAAAATAATGAAATATTTTATTTAAAATTTTGAATAGAAAAAATATTAAAATGCGAGGAGATAATATACAGTGGTTTGACAGTAAATTATTTACTTTAATGTAAATTTAGTTATTCATTAAAGTTTTTGCGCTTCCCACAGTGGATATAGTACCTTATGGAATTCAACATTTTAATGACCGGATTTTGTAGCACAATACCATCGTCGTTATAATGAAAAGTAATAGGTAAATTGCAAAAGAAAGAGACAACTTTCAAACTCTGATTAACTAATTTAACAACCTCTTTTAACTCAAGATAAAATCCGAGAGCTTCCGGATGAAATTAGTTTTTGGGGTAGGAAGTGATTTAAGCAATATTTAATAATCATCGGGTCTGATGAAAGGGTTTTTAGTAGCTCCTGGTTGTTTATTTAAGATTTCCTTAAATAGCTCTAACTATTAAACCTATCTTCATGTTGGAGCTTTTTGAGCTTCCTAACTCAGCTGGAAAGCGTGAAAGCGGACATTAGACATCAGAAAGAAAAATGCAACTTTCGCAATATTATATGCAACTTTTGTTTTAAAGTTCTATAACTGTTAACTCTGATGATGGAGAAATTTGTAAGGGGTGCGTTAATAATGGAAACTCACAGATAAGACCAATTTATTGTATTTTACAATAGTTCCAGGGTTTGTAGGGGGGGGGGGTCTACATAGTGGCAATTTGTCAAAGTTTGCTCAGTTCTTTCCTTTTGTTTATATTTGACTTTCCTTTTGTTTATATTACTTTCCTTTTGTTTATATTGACTTTCCTTTTGTTTATATTTTGACTTTCCTTTTGTTTATATTGTAAATGTTGTATGAATGAGATCCTGTAGCACTATTATTATTGTCTATTATGACAAATTGTAATATATATGAATAAAAAAAAAAATAATAAAAAAAAAAAAAAATTTCTTATTCCTGAATTATCCTGTTTGGGTACAAAATTTATTTGCAGTAGGGGATAAATTCAAAGATGTATTATGCGTGTACTACATTTTAAGTTATTATTTTCAATATTTAACATGTGTAATCGACCAAGAAAAAAAATAATCCCCTTCAGAATCTGAGGTATCACACTTCAAGATACTATGGAATCAAATAACCATAAAAAATATTAATATAAAAACGCTGAAAATTATTACACAATCGTTTAATATTTCCAAATATCAATATTAGGGTACAACTGTTTATATGGCTGTTGGTAGCCAATTAAGTAATATGAAAAGCACTAATTCAAAGCATCTTATAATAACATTACCACTGATTTTAAAATACAATATCTCAGCTAGTTGTTAATCCAAAATTTAACTATCTATCAAATAGAACTAAAAACGTAAGCTCTTGAATTTTGAGCAAGGGTGTTTTTTTTTTTGTTTTTTTTATGTCGATTACAAATGTTGATTATTGAAAATAATAAACCAAAAGCATTTACACAGGACTGCGTTACAATTTCCTTTTCTTTTCTTTTTATTTTCATTCAAAAAAAATTTCCTGATTCCAGAAAACCTTACATTTTATCTTTATCATCAATAATAACGGAGTTATCAGGGAATCAAATCTCTAATAGTTTATGGCTTGACCATATAAGATGATTTTTTTTTTATTTTATTTTTTTTTTTTGCACTTAGTTCATCGCGTTGTCTTGATCATGAAAATATTTTCGATTTTTCTCTATCTTCTATAATAACCAATTTTTGGTGTAATTACGTCAATTATAATCTCTTACTTGATTATACATATTCTTTTCACTTTATACCCACTTTTTTCTATCTTCAAAAATAACTGAGTTATAAGCGTATTTATATGTAAGATTTAAATTTTCGGTTTATTTTCATTTCTTTTTTCTCCTTTATATAATTATTTGCGTTTTTGTTTTTTTTTTGGTTAAATAACAATATTTAATTTTTATTTCTTCGAAAATAATGGAGTGAAAATAAGCGTATATATTGATGAGAATTCATTTTTTTTATTTTATTTTATTTTTTATCGCGCTTTACTGATTTTATGACTCTATACATACTTTTCTCTATCGTCGTAAAATATTTAAATTTATGGTCATTACAAAGGTTGATTATTGAAAATTATTAGCCAAAATCGACTGCACGCTAAATTTATAAATTTCTCTTTATTGCTCATCTATATAAATTTAAATTCCCTAAAAAAAACAAAACAATAACCGTTAAAATTAGTTATGGAATAACGGAGGTATAGATAGCGTTTTGAACTGAGCAGTGGTCATAAGGCCGTTTGTCTTTAATATAGACTGACAGTGTTGCTGGTCCGTGTTACTTAAGCTCTTTGATTAATTTATCGCTATAAATATAAGCTGAATACATACAAAGCTATGTCAATTGCAATACCAAAATATGATAATTCGGAAATAATAAACCGTTGTGTAATAATTTACGACAGAATATTATCTATCCTGGTTTTTTAGCCGAGGAGCGACCCTAGGGTATGGAGACCCTCCAGGGACAGACCCAGCTTGTTTAAAGTGGGTACCCAAATTTGGAAAAAAAAACCTGACGGCTGAGCATGATCAAGGCCTAACCACCTCATTGTACGACCGTTTTCCTAGACATAGTACGAATCTTTTATGTACTGAGCCCAAGACCATTTATGAAGATTGAAGTGAAATTTTTTTTTGTGTGTGTGTAATAATTTATAGCGTTTTTTTATCAGTTTATTAATTTTTTTTAAATCTATATTACTCCTGTCATGCAGTTGTAATGTAATGGAGTTAGGGATTAAGTTTAATTTTAAAAATTTACTTGAATATATATTAAAACAATATTTAGGGATAGCTAATCGATGTTTTTTTTAATCCTCCATGATAAGTTGTCTTCCTCAACCATATTTTCGGGGTTCCTTAATCATCCTCCAGATTTACTATTATTACAAGGTTAAAACCATTCCTTCTTATTTATTAATCCATTACTTGATTAAATCTACTGTTAAAAACGACAAAATAATATGAATTCGCTATCCACTTCGTTTTTCGTGTTTCATGACAAAAAACCCAAAGTTTTTCGTTGACTATAAACTTGATATAAAAATATTTAAAAAAAGACTTATAAAAAATACATTAACAATAAAAAGCAATAAATATTAAAATTTTCACTAGATAAATAAAATAATATAAATGAATAAAAAATAAATTTATGATGATGAAAATTCTGTAATTTAATAAAAATATTATGTAAACAGATGCTATAATTTGAATATGATGGAATTTACTCTAAAAAACGTCAACATCAATCAATTGATGCTACATCGTAAAATAGATTTTTTGATAAATTTAGTGTTAATCCTAATCTATTGAATATTGGTGTATGATGGGCGCATTCCTCAAGAATACGTTTCACTGAGTGAAAGGATTTGCAATACGTGCATATTGGTGGTGGGTGTCAGTCTATTATTGTAGATGTGAGTGCGCGAACCAAGTGTTGACCATTAGCCAACGATTCACTTTTTTTTTTAATTTATTTTTACGACCTTTAATATTTGGACACAATTAAGTAACAAATGCGTGACTATAATTTTGGAGGGAAAAAAAACATAATAATTCAATATCCCAATAAGTTATAACAATGTTACTATTTGAAATATTAATTTAACTATATTTTTTTTCATGTCAATTTTTTTTTTTTTTTTTTTTTTTTTTTTTTTTTTTTTTTTTTTTGTCAGAGATAAAGGATAAACGGTGAAGAGGTGACTACGTGCTAGTTTTGTCGTAGCTAAGCATTGTCAAAAGAAACTGGTGAATAAACTTCCTGTCAGTGCTGCCAACTTGTTGATTCCTCTAACTAGTGTTAGGTTGGCGCCAATGGCATCCGCTGCACTCCACCGCCGCGCGACACTTTCCAAATTTCAATTGTGCCGGACTACCGCCGGATTTCCCTCGAGAGATTAGGCATAGTGAAAAAATATCTGGCCTTAGGGAAATGAGGATGCTTTATTTTTTTTTTTACTTTTTGTTAAAGAGCGAAGTAAATTATTTGCTCAAGTTAGAATTTCTATGTTTACTGTACCATAGACAATTTATGTTAAATAGAGGTACAGGTTTTTTTTTTATATGTATTGTTAAAACTTGCTTATATATGAAATATATAGTTAAGGAAAGTATTGTAGCCTTTAAATTTGTAAAATTGAAGTTTTCGGCGGAAAAAGCCTCGCAAAAAGGTCTGTACGTGTGTCTGTGTAAGTGGCAATTTTTTTTTTTTTTTTTTTTTTTTTACAATTTTTTAGGAAGTTTTATTTAATATTTCACACTCAAAAAAGTACTCCTTAACTTCCTTCTCTTAAGTTTCGGGGGTTCTGTCCCCATTATCAAGACTTTTTTTTAGAATCGCTTTTTAACATACAACACATTATATTACATATCTAGCTTACTGATATTCGTCCTATTTGATGTTTATTGGCTAACTGTTAGCATCAAATCAAACATCAACACTGTTTATTAATAGATATTTTTCAAGTGATACCATTTCAGTTTCAAAAGTTTCACCCCACCGAATTTCTTGAAGCGCCACCACATCTACTTTATATTGCTCCAGGACTAATTCCAACGTTCTGCTTGCCTCTGGCTGTAATATACTCGTACTCTGAGCAATCCAGGTTACGATTCCAAGACCATGTCTTTGATCACTGTTCCTCCTCTTCCTTCTACTATCCATCCTCCGCGCAACCTCCTCGAGATTTGGTGTTGGTTGGGACCCCTCCAGTATCTGAATGGGCCCCTCCGGGAAATACATATGTATTTTTAACCTTCACAATTTTTTTCTGGTAGGTTCTGGACTATGCCTTTTTTTATAGTGGTGAGGTCGACTATCCCTCACGCTTAACCTTCCTCCTTTTTCCAGGCTTGGAAGTGGCAGTGGTTCACCTAGTATCACTAGGGGTAGTAACACTACACTCACTGGCGGAGTTGGAGTAAAATTTAATTAAAGCTAAAAATTTTAGAATTTTTTATTTATTTATTTATTACAAAACAATAAATTTGACATAAAATTTAATTTGCCATCTGCATAACCTTTGCAATAAGCAAATTTGTGGACTGCTGCAGCAGCGGCTCATCACAGCAGAGTTCGTTAAGTGATAAGCATATTTCTTGGCCACCGCCTGCGTAGTCGTCGGTGTGGGCTGTAAGGGTTCGTAGAGCATTTTAATGTTCCTGTAAGAGGATTGGTGTTGTATGTTAATCTTTGGTGGAAGTTATTGTTATTGTTGTTGGTGGAACTTATATTTTAAAGATAAAATTGTTATAATAATCATTTTTATTGTTTTCTTATAAAATTTAATATAAATGTTTCCATCGAAACTCAAGGAAACTCTTTAAATTTGATTTTAAAAACAGGTGTTGTATTCTACATTGCACAAGATTTTTTTTATTAGTTAGGCACTAAAATTAGACATTGGAGTGCTACCAATAGGTAGTTTCTGAACAACGAACTTATAAAAGATATGGCTAAAACTGACATGCCTAAGAATGCGAAGAGAAGATTAAAATTTTGTTGGACTCGAGATCTCCTGAGCTAACTAATAGTTGATGAGGTCAATGAAGGCGAGCTGCTGGGTACTGTCCTTTCTTATGCCTCACGTGTTAACATTCATACATGATTCTTTGCATTTAATAGTTCTTAAATTGATGAATTGTGAAAGTTCACATAGAGTAATATAAACTAACTGATTGTTTTAGACATTAATATAATTGAGTATTTAATAGAACACATGTATCTTTTGAAACTCAATATATTCAGTTCCTGCAACAATTTCTTTTTCGTCTCTAACTGTATTTTAAAATTCTTAAATTTGTTTTAACAGCGGCAGTAAGAGAAAGTCGTGTGTTGCGCGCACCAGATTTTTTCTATTTTAGGTCAATCAGTACCTGTTACGAGTACCCTATACGTATAAAGATGCAAGGAGCCGGGAATGTGGGACAGCCGGTGACTAAGGACAGTCACTTTCTACACCGCGACCAGGACCACTTTCACACTGACCCTGGCCTTGCCGTGTGCCCCGTGCCGTTCTGGATCCCGTCCTTCCAGTTAGCTAACACCGCCGTCTCCGCCTCATATTATAATACTATAATAACAAACCTGATACGGCTTTAAGGACACCGGAATGGCAACTTCCAGATCTTCCCGGATCCTGAGGCACATCTCGCGCTGTCAAGGACCCGCGGATGGGAAAGTGACAGTGATGAAGGAAAAGCCAACATAGGCCTCAGTATGTACATATCACAGCGAGAGATCGAGAAAATACATCGGCATGTCTGGCTGATAATGATGGAATAGCCGCTTCCAAACGATTAGATATACGTAGATTTTTTTTTAATGCACCTTGTGTCAAGTTTTATCTTACAATACTAAGTTTTGTTGTAAAGTTATCAAATGAGGTATATGTTCAGGACCGATACTCTAGGGTATAGGTTGAATTTTCGTTATCAAGGCTAAGTGGATTGAATTTTGTTTTTCTTTAATTATTATTTATAGCTGTATTTATTAATACAATGAGTGCATATATCATAGGGTTTTTTAAAAAATATTTTTATTGAAATTTACAACTGTATTTTGTAATACAACAAGTAAATGTGTTGGTAATGATAAAATACATGAACAAAACATGAAGAGAAAATTCGCATTAGCATCACTCCACTAGGTAACTAAACTAGAAGGTCTCGAGGCTATCTTCTTTTTAGACGCCTCGGAGGATTGTCAGGAATTGAAAAGCAAGCAAGGATTGAAACTAGAGGATTAGAGTAGGAGTGGAGTTTGTCATGGAAGGATTGATACCTGGTTCGGGCCAAATCAGCAACAAATGGGATGTTAAGGATGAGTTTATTTGTGACAAAGTAAGGAGCGTTGAGGATTTTACGAAGGATTTTGGATTGTAAGGATTGAATACAGAAAGAATTTGAAGGTTTCGTAGAGCCCCAAAGCTCAGTTCCGTAAGTCCAGATAGGCCTTATGATGGCGATATAGATGAGCCTTTTGTAGATAAGTGGAAGATTGGAGCGTCTGTAAGTGTTGTAGTAAGCGAAAGCGACGGGCAGTTGTCGTAAAAGAAAAGTTTGTTGGGGCTTTAAGGCATAAAACAGCAAGTTAAAGTCAGTCCCTTGTACTGTCGTGGCAAGCTAGGTAGTATAACAGCCTTCTATGCCCAAGATAATGGGTTCAAACCTGGCAGGTGACCCTCGGAATTTTAATGCGAGGAAAAATCTTCGATATTCCGTCGTTCGTAACGGACGAAAACTTGTAGTTCCCCAGTCTGTGCGATGTCAGGTACCCATTAATTATCCCTATCCTAAAAAAACCTGGATAGTTAATATTTAGGACTACCGCATTAGTATCATTAGGATAGCCACATCAGCATCGTCCAGCTTGTCATAGTAGTTTAAAAGGGTCGTTAAATGAATAAGCAATGTCATATACCCCATAGCAAATAATCTGAGGAGCCCAGGATTCAGGAAATAAGTTGATTTTTATAACTCAACACAACTCCATATAAAAACTGAAAACAGTTTTTAACAACAACTATTGTCCTCATACTAAATTGCATATTTTGATAATACTTTGTTTTTGTTTTTTGGCTCAAATATTTCTCTGTCCTCTTTTGTCTATGCCGTGTTCAAGGCCCATTAATATTAAAATCAAACGGAAAACATGGATATCCGAAGAAAATCATCCATAAAACCAAGAAGAGTAGTTAGCCCAGAATGATGTGAAAACACCGAAGTAAAAGTTTTATCAAACAAAAAAAAAAAGTCCATTATTCATTAACATAAATGTCAAAGCATCAGAAAGTGGCTTAGCCATTTAAGGTTATTTAGGAGATGCTAAGAAACTTTTGTAATGGCACAAGGTAAGAAAGAAATGGGGCATTGATGCAGCTGCTTATAGGGTCCATCTGTGTTATGTGCCATCTATAAAGTCAGCTTTCTACTTAAGCTGTCCCATAAAGGGGATAAGCCAAAGTTGTCCCGTGATGTGGGTAAGGCAATGAAACGCACGTAAACCTAAATTAAGGTCAATGTCGAGAAAACCTTGAAAAGAACTTGTTTCACAGCCTGATCTTACATTATCGAATGACAATATAATTAAAACTGTAAGTTCGTGTTTAGGAATATTTATGTCATAAATGTATTAAAATCTGTACCTTTACAACCCACGAACGGTCTTAGACTCAGTACATACAAAGCATAGGGCATAGAGATTCATACTGTTTCTATCTCACTTAGCCTGGATACCCACAGCTAAAATAACAGAATAAATAATATTCTACCACAGCCGGGATTAGAAACCGTGACCTGCAGAACAGTTAACTAGTGCTCTATCCTTGAAAATGTTTACTAACCGATCTACTGGAACTATTCGCTTATACGAGTATATATATATATATATATATATATATATATATATATATATATTAAAATATTAAATCTGATTAAAGTTAATTTATGAAATTTCTATGATAGAATGTAATAAACGAATTATTTCTGAATTTAAGTTTTGTGCAAAAGTATGTCGTGAGTTAGATTTCGGCGGTAATTTTTATAAGTTTCCAGTCCTTGATTATTAGTAGATTTTTGGCAGCGACTATTGGAAATTATTCTTAAAACATTGGATCTTGATTTTGTGAAGATGTTGATTTCTGTTACTGTATATGAAATGTATAGTAAAGGGAAATATTGTAATAACAATGTCTAAATTAAAGCTTTCACAGGAAATACTCGTTTTAGGGTACTTGAGTCCCACCCAATTCATACCATGAATTTTTAACCTTTTCATAATTTTAAATAATGCTCAACAATTTTAGTACAACTTGCTTCTTCAGAGTAAATTTCAATAGGCTTGTAGTATCATATAGGTTTTATTATGATTGAAGTAGCCTGACAGTGCGTAAATGCCGATATTTTATATCTATATCATACCTTTAATTTTGTAAATTCGAAAGAAATAACCATTTCATCATATAAGCATTGATAAAAAAAACTGCTAAATATATATGTATATATATATATATATATATATATATATATATAATATATATATATATATATATATATATATAATATATATAATATATATATAAGGCTAAATGCAATGAAAACCCAGGCGATTGTTATAGGTTCCAATCCCCTCTTCAGATCCCATACTACATTTTCGAGTTTAACCCTAAATCACCAGCCAATTACCTTTACTTCCTCTGTCGAAAACCTAGGTATTACCATCGACCAAACCCTTTCTTGGAAACCCCATATTGCCCAAACCTCCCGAAGAACAATAAGTACCCTCAAATTTTTCCATCGCTCCCGCCATCTTCTTCCTCTATCCACCCCTAAGCTCCTTGTATCCTCACTTATTTTCCCCCACATTCACTTTTTCATGGTGGCCTCTCGACTGTGCTTGAGGACAGGCTAAAGCGAATTATGAAATTTTTTTTAAGATTTGTCCTTGACACACCGCTGAGGTCTCATGTAACCCATTTATACAGTAAGTTAAAGTGGCTCCTTCCCTCAAACCACAGACAATATTTTCTTGGATCGTACCTTTACCAAACCATCAACTATTAGGATGCAATATTGAGTCAGCATGTGATTCTAAGTTTTCTGCAATATATCCATATTGGAGTGTGTCTAAATATGTTCATAGGCTGTTGGAAGGAGTTAGAATGCTAGTCATGTATCAAATGTTTGATTGAAAATATACAATTATTTTCGGCCGTTTCATGTATGGAGTAAGTATAATGCACTTGCAACAGTATATTATACATGTATATTAACGGTCTAATTACGGAAAAAGGGAAATTTATTATCCAATACATTCATTATAAATATATATTCTTACAAATAATGTGGTTTCCTTATGGCGGAAGTCGAATTGAAAATGAATAATTAAAAAAAAAATAATAATAAATATAATGTGGTACGATTAAGTATTCATAATTTACTGAATCAAAAGTTCTTTTAAGAGAAATATGATATTTAATGAGTTAGAATGCACATTAGGACAGATAATTTTCACAATAAGTATTTCTATTTTGTTTTCTTGTTGCAAATGTATTAGTTTATAATAATAATAATAATAATAATAATGATAATAATAATAAGTCTTTGTTGATGTACATATAAACATTTATAATACATTTTTATTTATAAACTTTATTATATTTTTCTCCTTTTTTTATATACATATATGTACAAAGACCTTCCTTTTCAGGAGTTTAAAGTCTTTAACGGTAACTACCCGTACTTGAGTTGAAGAGTTCGCTCGTCTCCATCTTCCGAAATTATCTGTCCTTGGTTTTACGTGTTTAGTTTATTACTAGTATACTATTTGTTAATAAAAAATTATATAATTTGAAGTTTAAAAAAAACAAGGAATAATTACGCTTCTTGAAATATAATAGAAACTTCAGTTGAAATTGGTATTTTTTTTTCCGAAATTCTAATTATATTTATGAAGTATTTTCATAGCATTAATTACAACAATAATCTTAAAAGACTCTTGTAGCTTCAGTGGAATATTTTTTTTTATAAATTATAATGTATTGATCTTAACATGTACATTATAACGTAATCTTATTTTATACAGGAATTTGAAGAATAAATGTATAAAGAATGAATTAATAAGTTCAACTTTCTAGTCATATCTTAAAGACGATTGAAAGCCTAAGTATTATTTATCTCATTCATAATAATACTTTCGATATTTTTATTTCGTCTTTTCTATTTGACTTCCTTACTCCCAACGTTAAATTTCTATACTTAAATAAATAAATAAACTGCATTATTTTATCGTTAAATATGTCAAAACGATTCCCAAAGTTACGCTTTTTAATATTGACAGCTGTTGTGAATTCAAATGAGATGGTGCCAATAAACGTTCTCACGGGAACTCATATCTCTTGATCTTTTCGTTCTCAAATATTTGATCGGAATCCTGTAAAAACAATATTTATTATTTAACCTTAACTTTCACTAATCTCATTCAGAGACATAAATTCATTCGGTTGTATAATGTTTTAGAATATGCGAGAGAAAATACTGACCGTAATAGATGTCACTGCAGAATTTCCTCTTTATGTGTAATCCGTACTTCAAAGATTTTTTTCTTAGTGAAATTAGTTATTCATAGCATTAATATTTTTGTGTGAAAATTTAAAAAAAGTCTGGTGCCCGCAACACACGCCTTTCACTTACCTGTGGATAAATTTAACAAAACAAAAAATAAACAAAAAATAAATTTAAAGATTTTTAAATGCAGTGAGAAATAAAAAAATAAACAGGTGGCGGCAACACTCAACTTACACTTAACTCGGCTGTTAAAATCATAAAGGAACTATTAAATAAACTTAAAGTTTAAAAAAAATATTTTAATTCAAATAAAAAGATTATTCAATTGCACTGAAAATATATGATTTTGAATAAATATTATTACAATATTAAATTGTTACGTTTGATAACCAATAACAAGTTTATGGCATATTCAATACTCTCTATTACCTTTCACTACTCTGTATATAAGATATTATTTTTTATTTTTATTTCTCTATCCAACGGTATATTATATGTCTGTATGACTGTTCTTATTACAAAAAAAAAATTAAATTTAAAAATATTTTTGTTGTTATGTCCTGTAGGTGTTAATCATATTGGTTCCACTTCTATTTTTAGCCGTTCTAATAAGATGGTTAATATGGTTAATCTTTTGAAATGTACTATGTTAAAGGTACTTTAAACCAAGAAAATACAAAAAAAATCACCAATTAAGCCCATTAAATTAACGAGCTGGGTTTTATTATTTACATTGTAAATAATTCATTATTTATTTTACTTTTGCTCTCTTTGACACTACAGTTGTTATCATTTTATTTTTTTCTCAATATCATATTTGTTTTTCCTCTTATTTTAACTTGTTCTCCATTACATACTGTTGTATCGCAAGATTGTACGCATATAAATAAATACACGCATTGCAGGGTTACTATAATGAAGAAAACCGTAAGCCCATTAAATTCTATATATAGCTATTTTTATCAAAATCGTTATATCCTTTTTGAAAAAAAATCATAAAAAGCTGCAAAATGCATGGTATAAACTGGCTCTTTTGGTTAGCTGATTTTGATTTTTTTTTTTTTTTTTTTAAGTTGCTGTTACATCTCGGGCGTATATTTATCTTAAATATGATATTTCAGTTTCATAGAACTTTCCGTTTTCGCGCTGAACTTGCCACAGACACACAGATCCACAAACCTTTTTGTGGGACTTAGACATTTGGACTTGAGGGATCCTAAAATGTGTATTTCCGGTAAAAACTATAATTCAAAAATATTCTCTACTTTCCCTTTTTTTTTGAAACAGCCGCGGTGATTCGAGGAGCCCAGAAGCGGATCTCGACCGAGAGCCTAGTCATCGGGAAGTTCCGCTTTGGCTTCTAGAAAACCACGTGATAACACTATACTGAGCAGATCTGCACGAAATCAATGTACGATCAATGTTCAGTTGTGCCATCACCTGACACACACTTCCTTGGAACAGCTGATGCGCTCGATGATAACAGTCATACGTTACTTCGTCTCTCAGATTTTCGCTCTTTTCAGTAGGAATTCGCTTGAGTTCAGTCTGGAAAACATCACTAGACTTCAAGAAAACCACAGCAGTGAATATTGGAGAAATATCGGTAAGCAAAGTTATAATTTACTTTGTAGAATCGCGAAAAGTGAAAGGAGGGTCACTGATCAGCTGATTGCCGCTAGCTCGGCAAGCTCGGGCTTGCTTTTCTTTAACTTATCTTTCTTTTATTATCTTTCCTTCTCATTCTCATCTCATTATTTATTTATTTTTTATTTTATTATTTTATTTTTTTTTTTATTTTTATTTTTATTTTTTAATCAATGAGATATTTTCATCAAGTTATGTCTTCAAAAGCTACAAGTAAAAGATCTAGATCTGCAGGTTCAAACTCATCTCCTACAAAACAGAGACCTCGCCGTGAAAATAATAAAAAAATGATTCCACCAGCTACCGCTTCAGCTTCCTCTTTAGGATCTGAACCACAGCCTAGCACATCATCACAAGGATTAACTGATGAATCGCCGTTTTTTACACCGAATCCATTTCAGATCCTCCAAAATGAAAAAGAAGCCATGGAATCTTCTTCTATACCCAGGGAACCACTACCTCCACCAATATTTGTTAAAAATATTAAAAATTTTCAACTGATGTGTGCGCATTTAAACAAAGTAACTGATCCTAATAGTTATTCTTGTATAAGCAGAACCAGTGATACTAAAATATCCCCGACTACCGCCGAAAGCTACAGAAAAATAGTGAAATATCTGACTGAGACCAAAGCTGATTTTCATACCTATCAGTTGCGCCAGGAGAGAGCTTTAAGGGTTGTAATTAGAAACCTACACCCTTCGACACCAGTTACAGCTATCAAAGAAGAACTGACGGAGATAGGCTACAAAGTGCGGCAAGTGACCAATGTCCTAAAAGATAAAATTCCACTGCCTCTATTCTTCGTGGACTTGGAACCATCAGCAGGAGTTGAAAAAATTTACGACCTCAATAGGTTGTACTATACTAGTGTAAGAGTTGAGAAACCTTACACTAAGAAAGAAATAGTTCAGTGCCATAATTGTCAGGCATATGGTCATACGAGAACTTACTGCCACCACACACCACGCTGTGTGAAATGCGGTGAGCAACATAAATCAGAAGAATGCAGAAGAATGCACAAGATCAAGATCAACACCCGCTGTATGTGCTCTGTGCCTCGAGGACCACCCGGCTAACTACAAGGGATGTCAAATCTACAAGAACCTCAAAAGCAGATACCAAAAACCTCAGAATCTGGATGAAACAGCTGAACCGATCAGAAGCAGAAGACAACCTTCAAAAATAATTGATTCCAATGTAACATTTGCCCATCTACTTGGAGGTGGGAACCAGAACAAAGAGGCCCTGCCGGAACAACGCATACATCCTGAACCCCTTCCACAACCACCTATTCCTCAAAATTTACCCAACCCTCAAAAACCTCATCCGCATCAAATTTCTCATATTCCTCCTCCATCAAATGTCACAGACCTTACAAGTTTGATGACATCCTTCATCACTGAAATCAAATCCCTTGTCATGCCGCTAATATCACTACTTACTAATCTCGTATCAAATTTAATCCCTTCCTTAAAAAATCCTTAAATGACTACACCTAATTCCTTGTCCATTCTCCTTTGGAATGCGAATGGTGTTAGAAATCACACTGACGAACTTACAGCTTTATTGCAAGACAAAAACGTTGATGTAGCACTTATTACTGAAACTAGACTAACCACTAAACAACTCTTTAAAATACCTCAATACGTAACATACTGTACAGAACACCCAGACGGAAAAGCCCATGCCGGTACTGCTGTCATTGTGCACCAGTCCCTCTCCCACCATATACTCCCAGTTCCCTCCTATGATTTCCTACAATGCACCGCCATAGTAATCAAGACTTTTTCTTTTCCGATCACCCTCGCATCAGCGTACTGCCCTCCTAAACATTCCATCTCCAACATTCTATTCGAATCCTTCCTTAATTCCTTAGGAAACCACTTCATTCTGGGTGCAGACATGAATGCTAAGAACCAACAATGGGGTTGCAGATCCACGAATTGTCGTGGGCGGAATTTACAGTCTGCACTCAGCTCTAGACGTTTCAACCTCCTGCCTCCTGACTCCCCTACCTACTGGCCAACTGATCCTAACCGTAATCCTGACATCCTTGACTTCTTCATTCACAGCGGATTAGGCTCCCTAAACATGTCGGTGACTCGCCTTGATGAACTGTCCTCTGACCATAGTCCATTGCTCCTTAAAGTATCTCTAATTCCTATTCCTAAACCCACCCCACCGTCATTTATCAGAGGACCAGTAAACTGGGACCTTTTTCGCCAAATCCTGACCAGTGATATTGACCTCAGAGTGAAACTCAAAACTCCAGATGACCTTGACGATGCCATAAACTCCTTCACCATCGCTATTCAACAAGCTGTTTGGACTGCCTCCTCTCCCAAGCATTCCCAGATAACTCATAACCAAAATCATTTACCACAACACCTCATAGACCTCATCCGCACCAAACGCCGATCCAGATCCTTATGGCAACGCACCCGTCACCCCACAGATCGCCGCTCCTATAACTTTTATTCTAGACAATTAAAGAGGGAGCTGGCGACCTTCCGTTCCCAATCCTTTAGTTCCTTCCTTTCTTCTCTTACGGCTTGTGACAATTCCCTGTGGAATGTCACCAAGAAAATTCTAAAATCCCACCATATTTCCCATCCCCTCCGTCGTAGTAATGGTTCCTGGGCTGCGTCTGATGAAGACAAAGCCGAGGAACTTGCCAAATACGTTTCCCAAGTCTTCACACCTCATCCAGAATCCAATCCAAACCACACTGCAGTAGTGGAACAGTTCCTTCAGTCTCCAATCCCGCTTTCATTACCTCCTAAAGCAGTTAATCCCTCTGAGGTCAAATATCTTCTCCGAAAACTTGCACTCCGTAAATCTCCTGGATACGATCTCCTCACTCCTCAGATTCTCAGACAGCTTCCATCTAAAGCCGTTATATTTCTTACATATATTTACAACTCCATTCTACGCACTACTCATTTTCCTCTCTTATGGAAACATTCCACAATAATTCTCTTCCTAAAACCAGGTAAACCTCCTAACACTACGACATCATATAGACCTATCAGTCTACTCCCAATCCTTTCAAAAATCTTTGAAAAAATCCTCCTCAAACGAATATTACCGTTATTAGAACCCCACACTATTCCTTCCCATCAGTTTGGATTCCGTTCCCAACATTCAACCGTTCAGCAAGGGCTCCGAGTCGTTGACCATATTTCCTCTGCCCTTGAGAACAAGGAGTACTGCTCGGGTGCATTTCTGGACATAACGCAAGCATTTGACCGGGTGTGGCACCCGGGATTGCTCTTTAAGCTCAAAAACCATTTACCCCTATCCTTATACCTAGTCCTCCGATCCTATCTATCAAACCGCTCCTTCCGAGTTCGTTGTGGTGCAGAATATTCCAATTATTATCCAGTCGAATCCGGTGTTCCTCAGGGCAGTGTCCTTGGTCCTATCCTCTATAATATATACACGGCTGATATTCCTCTCTGCCCTGATACCTTCCTGGCAACGTACGCTGATGACACAGCTATCCTATCCTCTCACTTAGATCCCGAAATTGCATCTACAGGCCTCCAAACACACCTTTCTCAAATTGAAGACTGGTGTAACAACTGGAGAATCAAAGTCAATCAATCCAAATGCAGACATGTCACCTTTACCCTTCGAAGACAATCCTGCCCTTCAGTTCTCTTTGACTCCGTTCCGCTTCCTTTCTCCGACACAGTCCGGTATCTTGGCTTCCTTCTGGACAAAAGACTAACTTGGAACCCACATACTAGACTTAAACGACAAGAACTTAATCGACGATTTGGACAATTATACAGACTACTGAACAGAAATTCTAAATTATCTATCGAGAACAAACTACTAATATACAAGACGGTACTGAAACCTATCTGGACCTACGGACTTGAACTGTGGGGGACAGCCAAATTTTCTAACATCAAACGCATTCAATCCTTCCAATCAAAAGTCCTCCGAACAATAGTTAATGCTCCTTATTATGTATCCAACCATACCTTACACCGCGACCTAAATATTCCATTTATTTTAGACCTTATACCATTAAAATTCTCTAAATTCCATCAGAACCTTATCCATCACCCTAATCCCCTAGCTCAATCCTTATCCAGCTCCACACATCCTTACCATCCTCCTAGAAGGTTGAAACGGCAGTGGCCTCGAGACCTCTTGTAAAATGTATATTGGAGTTCTAGCATTGGCTAGATTCTCCACTCACGTGGTGTATGCTTGTGAATTGTATATAGGTATGAGTGACTTTTGTATATATTTTTATTGATTTTGTTTTGTATTTATTTATATTGTTTTATTATTATATTAATTTATTGTTTTGTATATATCGTGTGAATGCAGTATGAATGTTGTACTTTATCCCTATTAAAAATGTCCTAAATTGGACAGATTGTAATATTGTTCAATAAAGAACTGTTTCTGACTTTCCCTTAATGTATATTTCATACAAAGATAAGTTAGCATATTTTTTTTATTTATCATTTATTTATTAACACCAGTGGTGATTTTCTTTTAACTGTTTATTTTCATTCTCATTATGTAATAGAAAGTTGTTTACATTCCTATCTTACGATTGTTATAAAAATATGTAAACAACACGGGACGGATTTGTCAAAGCTATAAAATGACAAAGCTACACAAGGAGGGTAACGACGTGAACTCTCGCTCCTCAACGCCACTTTAAAAATGAAAGTCCCGTTGAACCTGATCGCCGGGCGTCCCAGAAAAGGCAACCTGTCCCATAGCTCTGTCATTATCTCCTTAGCAGCGAGCTATCTCATCCTGAACCCGTTATTACACGTAAAAGTAAATCAAGGGGTCAATATCAATAGATGGATGGCATTGAAATATTAAACGAAATTGCTGTCTGATATAGGATACAGGTATCTTAGGACTGTGATACACTGGAAGAGTTTTCTTGTTCCGATTGATAATGGTCTTTCATTAAAGCATATTTTACTTCTTGTAATAAAAACGTATCATTATCAAAAAAAAAACAAGAGGCGTTATTTATCGTTTTTTAATTATAATACATTTCCGAATCACGAACGATCCTTGTAAATAAGGATAAATTGTAAAAAAGAAACGGAAGAGGAAGATCGTGAAAGCCGAATGAAGCTGTTAAACCATGATCATTTGTAATGCATATTGTTAAGAATTGGGAAATACTAATTTAGTTTTTATGTGTATATATTTGGTTAATATTAAGTTCAGACGCAAGAGGGGGCCACTATTTACATAAAAGGGGATAGATAAAAGGGAGACAGGTCGCTACTTCGCTGTCGCTACTTCGCTTGTCGCCTTCGTCGCTGTCGCCGTCATCGCTCGCCATCGTCGCCTTGCAATCGTCCTCGTGACTTTAAGTACTCTTACGTTTATCAGAAAGTTAATTTTATTTGTTCTTTTGTATTTTTTTCTCAATATATGTATTTTGCAAAGTTGGTGACATTAATAAACCCATAACGAAAACTAAACAAATATAAGGAATTCGGCGAGTCATAGTTAACGTTCGGGTTGAGGCTGCGAGCGAGTGTGCTGTCGCCCCTCTCCCCAACACCTATGTTTGGAACAAAGTTGAATTTGTCAAAAATAATAAATTATAAGAGTTTGTTTTTTGGTCAAGAGAAATGCACATCAGTTCAAATTAAATACGGTGACCAACAGTAATGATGAAGTACGTAAATACTGCCTCTAACTTTATGAGTTTGGCGTCACTCACTACAATTTTATATGAATTTCCATTAGATTTTTTTTTAAATTCCATAAGTTACCAACAGAATATTTATGAATCATTAATATTGCTACAGTTAATTATTTTATTTTTAATTACTTTGATTAATTATTTTTAAAGGGTTAAAACAGTTGGTATATTTTAGATTCTTTCCAACCAGATCTTTAAATTTACATTTCTTCATTATCTTTAAGCCTAAAATAAGAAATGATGTCACAACTTCATAATGATTTGCTATAAAAACTATCTGGGCGTATCTACGAGGAAATATAAATATATATTTATATGATACATGCATTTGCATAAAATTCACTTGAATAGCATTTTTTTAAATACGTCCATATCCTTCTATCTCTTGCATTCATATTCACTAGGAGAAGGGCTTTTGGGTGAGTATTTAAAGCATTATTAAAGGTTTTAACATTTCATTGACACGATAAACTGACATTAAACACGATTTATTTAAATCATAAAAACCTCAAATTATATACAAAGAAAACACGTGAGAATTATGAAACCTATCAGAAACAAATTTGGTGCCCTCAACATACGACATCCACTTACTTGTCGTTAAAATAAATTTAGAAATCTTAATAAAGTTAGTGCTCAAGAAAGATTAATAAATTACATCGAGGTTCGATTAGATGTGTTTCAAATTAAACAACCTAAAGATAAAAATTATTATATACTAAAATTACGCATGTTTATGCTCTTTCATTTTCTGTTTCTTCTTCCTTTTTTCCTTCTGTGTAAGGGTCTTTCGTAATGTGGAAATACTAATTGATCCAGAGGTTTTTTTCATGTTCAGAAAAGAATGTTTCGGTTTAATGTGCTTATGTTTAAATTTTTTATTTTAATTCTTTTATTGGTATTTAAAACTGTACACAGTACAACAAGTAAATGAGCTATTTACTGAACATTGGCTTGGAAAAGTCTTGAGATGAATCTAACCAGGTGGTTAGTTCTTTTCAGACGCCTCGGAGGATTATCGGGAATATATGCCGTTGAGAGGATATGGACAAACGGGTTTGTATGGGGGGGATAATTTGGAATGAAAGGAGTTGTATCTTTTTGGGCAATTTCTGCAACGAGTGGATATTCAGGTCTCTATGGATGAGTTTGTTGGTAACAAAGTACGGAGCGTCTAGGATTTGTCGAAGGATTTTGGATTGCAAGGATTGGATGCGGGAGAATTCGATGGTTTAGTGGAGCCCCATAGCTCTATGCGATAAGTCCAGATAGGTCTAATAATGGTCGTGTAAATGAGTTTTTTTGAAGTATAGAGGAGTTTTGATCGTTTGTCAAGTAAGTGCTTTAATAGTCGATATCTACGAGCAGTTTCTTGTCGTTGTTGAGGATTCCATGTAAGACGTTGGTCAAGATGAAGTCCAAGTATCGTATTTGTTCCACATTGATGAGTGGGGATGTTTAAATTAAAAATTTTTCTTTTTGATTCCTTGAATAACTGTATGATCCTGTATAAGGACTCTGCGTATATCAGAGATGGGCGGACAGACAGAGCCACCGCAATACGGAGTCAGAGAGCGGGACTAATAGATCGGGAGACAGTCACAACACTAACAGCCTTCCAAGGATTGTGCAAGAGTGCAGCCAGGACAGTTGGGTTAGCACTTGTCCACTTTGGACCACAACTATCTGCACTACCTGGACCATGAACCGCGTAATATGGGTTTTCATAGCACTGAATCCAGAAGTGGGTTTTTAGGCTTCTGGTATCCCTTGAAGTGCCTATTAAATAACTTTAATGAATAACATAACTTTGAAAAAATATAAATAAAATAATTAAAATCCTATTTTTTTCTTTTAAATAGATTTTTCTTTTATAAATAATCAATCATTCAACCTGTGAAGAACTAATGCAGTGTGACATTGCTGGACAAAACCGGTAACTTTACAGTCCTTAAAGGGTTTTGGGATAAAACAATTGAGACGTTGATTTCCAAAACTTGTTAAAGGACATTTTTTACGAAATCGATATTGTGATACATTTGTATTCTCATAATTTAGTTTTATCTAAATATTTTATTATATTTTATATAATAAACTCTCAATTCCATTTAAAATGAACTTTGGAAATGCATTTATTTTAGTACTAATTACACCTTCCGTACATGAGTGGAGGAACTGACCAGTGTCAGAACTCCAGTTTAAATGTTTACAATAAGTCTCGCGGCCACTGCCGTTTCAATCTTCGAGGAGGATTGTAGGGATGGGAGGTGCTGGATAGGGATTGTGCTAGAGGGTTAGGATGATGACTAAGGTTCTGATGAAATTTGAAAAATTTGGATGGTACCAGGTCAAAACAAACGGAATATTAAGGTCATGGTGTAGGGTACAGTTGGTAACGTAATAAGGAGCATTAACTATTGTTCGGAGGACTTTGGATTGGAAGGATTGGATGCGTTTGATGTTAGAATGTTTAGCTGTCCCCCACAGTTCAAGTCCGTAGGTCCATATAGGTTTCAGTACTGTCTTGTATATTAGTAATTTGATGTCAACTGTAAGATGAGATTTTCTGTTTAGTAGTGTGTATAACTGGCCGAATCTGCGGTTGAGTTCTTTTCTTTTTAGTCTTGTATGTGGGTTCTGGGGTTTTGTTTTTTTATTTATTATTATTTTATTGTATATATATGAATTTATTTATTTTCTATTTTATGTAATTTGACTATTATTATTATTTTATGTATATATAGTATGAATGTGGTCTTATATCAATATTATTATTGTTCATTTTGTAACAAATTGTAATATATCTCAATAAAAAAAATAAAATAAAATTACACCTTTAGGTTCGTTTCTAATCATACTAAAATATTTTATTCTATAACTTTAAAATAGTAACCGAAACTTCTATTCATGAATTAACTTTTAGTAAGAAATACATATATTGTTAATACATTTTGCAACTTAACCACTCTCAACCTCCCTAGATAAAATAAATTGTACAACTGTTTTAATTAGAAATCTTTAAACCATCAATTAACAACAACTAGTTGGACTTTTGTAGCACTGGATTACGTTCGATGATTTGAGATGTTAGTAAAAAAAAATTTCCGAAATATTTTTTGGTTTCCAACGGTATATTCACACTTACATAATCTAATATCCTGAAAATTAAAAAAACCAAAAAAACATGATCTATTTCGGAATATATTTGCAACATGAGTCATAGGGCATAGATTTTATATGAAAATAAGTGGCATTTAGAATGTTTCGGAGGGTTATGAATATTTATTTTAATCAATGTTCATATAAAAATATTGCCACAAAAAAAATTATAAAAAATAAAATAAACCTAGCGTAAAAATTTAATTTATATTGAAGAATAAAAATGATGTATCGTTAATTCCGCCACTTTATTTAAATCGCACAGCGTAAGGGTTGTTACTCTATCTATTGGCGCCAACAATTTTTTAAGAAGGACATAAATTGAATTTTTTTAAATAAAAAAATTAAAGTCTAAATTCATTTCCTAAATTACAATAAAACGAATTAAAATTGATTAATTATTTAACTATAACAATGTTAGCCCTTTTGTATTTCAACACATTTTATTTTAACTATCGAAATGCTTAATACTATAATTTTTTAAGATTTTTTTTTACATGAAAATTATATTTTATGCCTTTTTAGAAAAATATTTGGTAGCTGAAGATGGCATCAGCCGAAACCTGCTATTTAAATAGTTTGGTCGAGTTAACAATACAACCTTTTCTTATAATATTAAAATCGACCTTCACATTAATTTATCAACATTTAATTAAATGTAACATAACCTTATACTATCTGATTATTTTATTCGATATAAAAAAGCAATCATTTTGATCAGCACAGAATGAACCCGTTGCATGATGCAGCGGAAATAAAAGAAGGTTTTGTTATATTTTATTATGCAAACCTCTTAACTTTTTTTTTTCATTTCCTTCCCAAATGAAAACGACTTTCAGGAATGAATAGGATCACGGGAATTGATAATAATTATTTACATAAGAATCGTATTCCTACACTAAAATTTAAGCTTTTGTACTTAGCGAAACCTATAAGGAAATGGCTGATCGACGAGGCTCGCTAAATCAGTTTCGCTTTTCCCAAAACGGTACTTCCTAAATAAGCTATTATCCTAAACACGTTGCGTAACTCCTTCCGGTCAGTACGCATTTATTCAATACGTGCTCTACCGAATGTGTCATTCTTCCCACAAGCTTACCCAATTTTTAAAGTCTGATTTAAAGCGAAACTTTATTGTCTGGAAATAACAGGAATGTTGGTATAACTCAGGTTAAACCGATGACTGCGTTGCATATATTAACTCTGCAATGTATAGAAGATATGTCTGAAAATGCAAAGATATCAGTATTTACTATTTATGACTCCTGGATCTTTTAAAAGGAGTTAAACATTCTTGGTTACATCGTAAGATAGTAGTTCAGAGCATCTGATATGTCAGCTACCGAATTAAATCTGGATAGGAAAAATTTACTTTAACTGCGGCACTGTCCGATTAGCTACTTTAGTTACTTAAGGACGTTAAATGAATAAACAAATAATAAATATTTACAAAACAAAATAAATAAATAAAATATAATCTCTCTACGGCTGAGATCACAATATAAACATTGAGTGTTGATTGATATAAGGTGAAGGTGAAAATCTAGTATATAATAATAAAAGCTGTCTAGGCACGATAATTGTTTCATTTAATCTATACTTATAGGTATATTAAATATATTACAATTTTATTATTTTTTAAGACATGATAGTAACATAATATTATAAAAAAATAAAAGTGATAATTAACGTCACATTCAAAAGCACTTGATATCCAATAAAGTTATATGTCTATAGAATATTTAACTTTACGTCCAAACAGTCATTTTTATTTTATTTATTACTGTTATTATTTTTTTATTAAAGTGTATTGCTTTAAACTGTAGCTTTCAGATGTAACTTCTACACATTAATTCACTTCAAGAGCACTAGATATAAAAAAAAAATATAGTATAGTTGGCTGTAATGATTCTTCCTAATTTTAAAAATTTTTATTAATTTTCTTATTCCTCACCCCTATCTCTTGTACCGCTTCCGATTTTTTTTGTTTTTACATCGTATTTTATATGCCTATAGAATATTTAACTTTACTTCGAAACAGCGTTTTTTATTTTATATGTTATTAATATTATTTTTTTTATTTTTTTGGATATTGTGTACTCGTATTGCCTTTAAATGTAGCTTTCAGATGTAGCTTATGCACATTAATACACTTCCAAATTTATTTGAAATAGACAATACAATCCCATATGAAATAAAATTTATTTACTACTATTTGTTACTGAAGTAATAAAATGAATGAAATTCCAAGAGTACCTTAATAATACAACTACCAACGATGTTATTCTTAATATAGTGCGTATAATAATGTTCTAATTTTTAATATATTAATAAATATAAATGTCAACACTGTCTTGATTAATTGTTTATTCCATAATGTAAATGAATTTCTATATTTCTGAAATAAAGACAAAATTGTTCTTAAGAATAATATAACATTGTCATATTGTGGCTATAATATCAGCTTATAAAATTGTAATAGTTATTAGTAAACGTGACTGAGTAAAGTAAAATAACCTAAAAGCAGAAAGGAATCTTTTTCATATTCGCTATCCCATCTTAGTTTCGATCCTGTGTTATAATTTCGTCTTCCTACAAGACAAGAAAGTAATGAAGTACGGAAGAAATCTAATTACAAACATGAAAGAAAATAGAAACAAAAGAGTTAAAAAAAACAACCAAGATGTAAAGACAAAAAAAAAATCAATTAAAACTTTTTTTTCCGTCTTTCAGTACTAAAATTATAACCGACTATCGGCATTTCATTTAATGAAAGGATTAAATATCTCTCACCAAAGCGTTGTATAAGAGATTTTTTTTCTACAACTCATGAATAGAAAACTAATAATCAAAAACCAATGATAGTCACTCTTAAATAAGAATGAGCCCCTGGAATGTTGTACCGTCACCAAATATAACGAAAATCGGAAGAAAAAAAAATTAAAGGACTGTTCAGTAAATAGTGAAAGTAACCTTATCAATCGGTAGACCTTAACTTTGATTTTTATTTCCCTCATTAATTCAAAGAAGCAGAAAAGTTTTATGTGAAAATTTAACTTTTCTTTCTTTTCCTCCTATTTTCCTTTCAATTATTAGATAAATTCCTAATATGTATGAAATTACTTTCGCTAACTTCCGTATAAAATATAAAGTAAGGAAAAGAAGTACGACCAGAAAAGATAGATAAATAGAAAAGTCTATTTTATTTTTCATAATTACAGATAGTTAAAATATAAATTTTATCAATTACAAAATAAATAACATTTTTAGATTTTTTTAAAACCTAAAATCATTGGGCCTATTGAGTGTCCGTGGAGTCAGCGCAACTAATGAATAACAAAATTATAACTAATATATTTATTTTTCCAAAGTTACTTGTATATTTTAAAATCATTCACTAATTTATTAATAGTTAAATTCATCTGTTAGCACTATTCTATAGGAGAAAGCAGATCTGGAGTAACTGGCCAATGCCAGCAAATATTCCGTTTATCAACTCAATGTTTTGATCCCAAGATAAATATTTAGAATTGAAGAATATTTTTCTAAATTCCGACAGTATCTGAAGTGATAGATATCTTCTACTTCTGCAGTGTTACACAAACTACAGATATTATTTGTTTTCTTAAATGTTGATAGTTTAAGTTTAAAACATCAGCCCTTATTGTAATCGCCCACCTAATCATCTCCAGCGAGAATATGTCAGTACTTTTAAGAATTTACTGCGGTTAAATGAGGATAAAACGGGGAAGTTTTAGAATTCCTAACTTTGATACTATATTCACTAAAAATATATTTTTTTTTTTGGAATTTGAACTCTTGTATGATAATAATAGTTCTCAGAGCTTATTGCCATCAAAATTTAATAGATTTAAATTAAAATTTAACCTATACATGAAACCTTATCTCAATTTTTTTTTTCTTATCCTCCAACTTTATTTACAAAATAAATACAAAAAACATTCTATGTATATACAACAGCAATGGTACATACAGTCCATGGCTCAGGCCTCGTATTGCCCGTTGGCATTCTAAGGTTCCTTTCGCACTAGGCGCGGTATGCGCTTGAGGAGTGGGTGGCTTTGTGCCTTTGTTGAAGTAAAATGGGGAGGAACCATTTTGCTGGTGGTTAAATGTATGCGGGTCAGACTGCAGAGTCCAGACCCCTTCCCAGGGCGACCAAGTCGCTATCTCAATTTTTACTTTCACTTACTTATATAGTAAGGGGAAGTATTGCGATCGTGAAAATTTTCGAATTCCAGTTTTCAACAGAAATACACGTTTTAGGGTACTCTGAGTCCAAATAACCAAGTCCCGCAAAAAGGTTGTGTGTGTGTGTGTGTGTGTGTGTGTGTGTGTGGTAACTCCCGGGCGGAAACGGTAAGTCCTATGAAACTGAAATTTCATATTTAAGACAATTATACGCCCGAGACGTGACAAAACTTTTTTCATCAAAATCAGCTTACCAGAAGAGACACTTTATAACATGCATTTTGCACCTTTTTTCGATTTTGTCAAAAACGGTTCCGACGATTTTGATAAAACTCGCTTTATCAATGTAAAATATAATGAGCTTTAATATCATGTATGTTTTATTTGGATAAAAATGGTTTGACAGGGCTTAAATGCCGATATTTTAAATTTTCTTTCTCTAAAGTACCTTTAATTTTGTAGATTCAATAACAATAACTAGATTATCTTGTTAACGCTGATGAAAAACAGGTAAATACATAAATTGAATAAAGTCGATACCCAAATAAAGGAGAAAGCAGAAAAAATATTATTTTAATGCAATTTTTCGTTTTTGAACATAAGAGCAGTAATATACATGTATGACATACCGTTGGAAAGCTAAAGATTTTAGAAAAAATATCATCTCATACACAAGCTTTTAAAAGTTAATAGAGAGTGGTGAAATGAACATAAAACTAACTGATTATTTTAGATAATAATATAATAGATTTTTTAATAAAACACATGTTTCTATAGAAATTTAATTTGATTAATTTCTTAATAGTTTCACGTATTTTTATAACTGTATTTGAAAATTCTTTCATTGATTTTAAAAATGGAGGTAAGTGAAAGTCGTGTGTTGCCCACACCAGATTTTTTTCGATACCTATGCCGTGAAAGATTCAAAATTTTAATAATATAATCAAAATGAAACATAAGTGTGAAAATAAATATCTTTTCTTAAAAAACTATTTAAATTACTCAAGTATACCTCAATTCATTTTTTTCACTTTGAACTAAAATGTATCGATTATTTATTTTCACATTTAAGTGAGATCAGGATAAATATCAGATCCGAGTTTCAAAGGAACACTTTTTAAAGTCAATATTTAAGAATAACTAAGCAAACAGAACATTTTGTGTGTGTGATGTTATTCATGGATTAAATGGTTTTATTTTTAATTATAGTTTATTATATTTAAGATAATATACAACATTATTATTTAAATATAAGAAGGGTCACTTATAACGTATATTCTTCAAAATCAATTTGTACATAAATCAATCGAAATAGTCCGTTTAGTTCCCCTTTAACTTCATATATTTAGGTTCCAACCAGATGAATTTACAGTACATTCGTTACTTTTATTTAACAACCAAAATATTTCCTAGAAATAATTTATATTTCAGAACAAGGTTTGTCGGTTCAGCTAGTACATCTATAATATCATCCTTAAAATGATGAAAATATATAGAATATTTTGAAAAATGCAGGTGATAACAAGACGTGCATTCAGTAATAGATTGCAGGCGCCCAATAGCGAAAGAGCCGGGGACATAATCGTTATAGTCCCAGATCTAGAGCGTGACTAGCCGACACAGCTTTTCCTAGTCAACCCTATCAATCACCTCTCTTTATTGATACTTGTAATAGTTTTATCTAAACTAATCCTATATTTATCATAAAATAATAGAAGAAAATATTGATATTTTTACCAAACGTATTGATAATTTTTTTTTCAATAATAAACATTTGTAATAAAAAAAAAAATAAAATAAAAAAATAAATAAAAATTAAAAAAAATAAAATAAAAAAAAAACCCTCTTCCCAAAATTTTGTTTCAAGATAAGCAAAATCTGAATAACCAATACAGAAAAAATTCCGTCTGTCCGCCGTCCACCGTGCAGTGGTTCAAAACCTTAGTAATTCGGAAGATTGCAGAATTTCGGCTTAAACGTATCCTTGGGATTAAACTATTTTCTGGGTCTTCGAATGATTTAATTAGGTAACCAAATTAGGTCTATTTTACCCATAAAAATCTCGTGGTTTACACTATTTCGATTATATGCACAGTAAAAAGGATGGGATAGTAGTCTTACGTCCACAAATATATGAAAAATCTTACCCGCAAGTCCTTGCTCAACTAATATTGATTGGTGTAAATTTGGTATTTTTTTTCAGATCCACCTTAAATTTGACTCATGTTTTCTTGTTAATTGTATACAGCAAATTTATATTCTAAAAAACAATTTTGAAAACCATTCACAGAAAAACCTTACTCATGTATTTTTAAATCATTTCAATTATTTTCTCTTATATTTTTTTTTTACTAAACATAATATTTAAAAAATGCAAAATTAAATCAATAAAACAAATTTCACTTTACACTAAAGAATATTCGAAGTTTACAGTTCCACTCTTTCCAACAAATATTTTGCTGTATTACGAAGCGGAAGTTAACTTATTACTGTCATATACGTCAAATTATAAAAGGCGAAAAATAGTAAATAGCTAAGAACAATTGTAATGAAATCATCAACTTCTCTGAAAAAAGATTTTATTCTTGGATAAGCAGGTACCAGCAAATGATTTTTTCGTGGCAGTTGCTTTATGATACCGAGTAAGGAGAGGTATAAGTACTATCGTGTGGCTAACTTTATACTCCCATCGATTTCTACATGGACAATCGGAAATTAAGATTAAATGTAGACCAACAAAGCTAAACTTTTTTCATAAAATTTTGAAGATCTTCAGTTGGGTGATACGGCAAAGGTTTGTGGAAAAGAAGATATAAAATTTTCATTGGGAACTATCCCATAAGTAGGCACTCGAGCGGTATTAATAACAGATAAAATACAGAGTTTATTTGAAACATGGAAATCACATACCTTTGTAAAACAATATTGCCAACTTCTAAAAATATTTATGATTAAAGTTTTGCTAGAAATATATTTTGGGATGTTGTCTGTTAAAAATGAGTCAATCTATGTTTTAAAAACATGTGCTTTTTTTCCCATCTTTTAACTACTGTGATCACACAGCGGCTTTTATCAGAAACTACTTGACCGATCTTTTCCAAAAGTTTGTAACAAAAATATTAATTTCCGACGATGATCCTAACACCTCGACGTTTTTCTACAGTCAATAAGTTTTTAAATGGCGTTCCCTTCAATAACTCAGTTATTTTTGAAAAGAAAGACATTTTTTATGAACTTTATAATCAGGACACAGCGATTAATTATTTCAAAAAATTTATAATTTTGTACATATGTACACCCATAACTCAGTTGTTTTTAAGATACGTATAGTTTTTAGATCGAAATACGAAAAAAAAAAAGAAGAATTAAAACAGAAATAATTGAAATCTTATACATCTACGCTAATAAAAGTTATTTTCGAAGATTAAAAAAAAAATGTATAGAGTTTTGGAATTAGTAGACAAAGATTAATTATAAAAGAGATTTATTATTCTATATCAATCTTTTCTTTTTAATTCATAATGTGTTCTATTTGGTAGGGATATAAATTCCTCACAAAACAATAAAGCATTATTGAACTCGGATTAAAAATAGTAGAGATATTTTATTTTGGTATTAGCAGTGATAATTGAATATTTTTCATTGATTAATTTATCGCTTTTCATATGAGTTAGTTCTCTGACAGATATATAAACTCCTTTATTTTATTTTATTTTTTTTCCTAGGTACAACAGCCGACTTACATAAACAGTTAATATAATTTACGTATAAGTATAAGTAATTCTTGAAACGGTTCCAACAGAAGGAGACATTTTGGAAAATCTTGTCATGGATACTAAAGCCCTACTAATCAATCATCAACTAAATCCCATCATAACAAATCAGATTAAACGATTAGAACAAAATTCAAGTGTTTTATTAGGCTACTACAATAATACAAGTATATTCCAACAAAGAACATTATAAGGCTTGACTTTTTTTTATCTCTAAAATTACAATTTTTTTTGTTTTCATTATCATCAGAAACTAATTATTTTCATCACTATCAATATATGAGTGTAAAAATAACTTCTTGAACTATAATAAAAATATATAATATAAAATGAACTTTTGGCTACGATCACCTAAAGAGAGAAAAATCTATATATTCCACGAGCATTCAATTTTTTCTTTTCCAGAAACTATTGATTATAAAATCAATTATTTTAAATCAAACTCTGTGTTATCAAGTTACAGTTTATTTTTATGTTATACAATAATATGCAATTTTCTCTACTCTACAAAAAAAAATCATCAATTTGCCAAATTTACCCTAAAATAAACAGACTGTAAATAAGGAAGTTTGAAAAATAAACAACTTTCTAAAATAGAATTGCTAAATGAACTTACATTTGCAGTATTTTATTGAAACCGCAAGTATGTGGGGGAAAGTGGGGCACATTGATACAGTAATACCGATATCTGAAATTAGGAAATCAAAATTAAAATTAATTTGGTCTTACAGAGTAGCAAAAGTATAGTTGGGTCATTAAGTCAAATCTTAACCTTTAACTGGAGGGATGGAGTCTACAGGACCCCAAGGTTTCTTTAAAGTTTTGTGAATTCCATTGCCCCGATCTGATCGGCGTGTGAAAACCTGACATTTCCTGTCTCGACATGATTGTAATATATCATCCTTTTTTCGTCAGTTTTTATCCAGCATTACTTTAGGACAGTGTTATTGGGGTCCTGTAGACCCCACCTCATTATATGCATCCTTTTATATGGTACCTATTGAAAATAGGTTTAATTAATGTATTTAACAAGAATAAAGAATTCTAGATGTTTCAGGATTTAAAAAAATAAAAAGAAATAAGCTCTGGGGTTTGAGAGACCCCACCTCACCAATTTTGACTATAAATTTCCCCCCACCAGTTAAAGGTTAATAGACATTTAACAATTATGTATACATTTGGTCATGTTTATCACTTCTAAAAGTAAATCGGATGTTTTCGTATATAAATAAATTTTTTTTGTCAAAAATTTCTCATTATACCACAGGGTCCCCTGATTTCAAATGAGCATGTTCAGCAAAATGCTGTGTTTGTAAATCTATGCAGCAAGTCTAGCTCGTAATTAATCTAAAATAAAACTGAAATATTATATTTTAGAAGCGTATATGTCTGAAAATTTACAGTAACTGTTTTAATAGAAGTGAAAAAACAGAAGAACCACTCTTTTTACGATTTTCTGTAAAACTGCTATAATGATCTTGATTAATCACACTATATCAATGTGAAATTTAATTATCTTTAATATCACGTTCGTTATAAAAGAATAAGTAACACATATTTCCATCGAAGATCAATGCAATTTTTTTAACCTTCTTTAACTCTAATTTTATTAAAAAGTTCTTAATTGATTTTAACCAGATTTTTTCTATTTCTAACGAAGGATATGTCTTTTTATTGCAATCCTACAAATATTTAAAAACTAGTAATATTTCCGAAATTAAGTTTTTGGTAACATTTTTTCATTTTTTAGGATTATCAATCTACTCCTGTACACTGTATCAATTTCGCTGCGGAAATATCACTGGTCATTTTCTAAATACATAGATTTGATCAAATATTTTTTATCAAGATTTCTTGAAGATAAAAACCATGTTCTATGATTTCAATTAGAAATATATTTCCTATCCCTAGCGTGTATCTTTTAATCAACAATTTAAAAAATATCTGATCACTTTGCGTCACCCGCACTTTCTCCTACACGGTAGATACACAAACAATTAATTATTAAAATGCTCAGAAATTTAATTAATCAAATACATAAAATGACTTATTACGCACCGTCAACTGCATTTATATAAAAACTTTCAATGTCGGACGTTACCTGATCATCCAATCTTACGCTACGGTCGATTATTTTAATTTAATTTTAAATCATGAAAAATAACGAAGACTTTTTTTTTTTTTTTTTTTTTTTTGTCTCTTCTCAAGATATCATGACTAACAGGAGTTTGAAGATTTATTTGAAAGCTACTTTGAATGAACTGAAACTATTGAGTGATAACTTTGGAAAAAGTGTATGGAAAAAAACTAGTAGTTTTACTTTTAAATTTCTTAATATTCATTCAGAAATCAAAATGGGCAATGGCATTAATTAATATTACATACAACCCTAAAGAAGCCTATAGGGAAACGAAAATGAAAATAAAATAAAATACATTTACTAATAGAATTTTGAACAATTGTTTAATGCAAAGCGCAATAATTTCTAAATATTTGTTTTGCATCTCTTCTAATCTTGATTGTTGGCTTGCTAGCCATATTTTTGTTAGATGCATATAGTTATTTTAAAGTACACAATTATTTAAAATATATAAACGACCCATATGGCATTTAATTCATTTTTCATTTATTTATAAAAGTCTAATACACGAGTTCTGATAGTGCACTACAAAATTTTAATACGAGAAACAGAATTGTTTAATGATTAACTTATTATAAAAAGTGAAATAGATTTATGTGAAGGATAACCCTTAAAAATTAAACTTAATCTTTTCATAGAAATAATATTTTTATTTAACAAACTCACTGAATTAAAATCGATTTCTGCTTTAGTTGGAACAGTGTGCTAAATCGATTTTACTATATAATACAAATCGAACCATTTATCCCATGATATTTGGGTAGAAGTGATTTTCAAAAATTGCGGATCAAAGTGATTTCATTCGGAACTTTTCCCACCATTATCAATCAGTTTGGAGAATCGCTTTCCGAATTTACAGTAACTTTCTTCGCAGTTCTGTTGTTGAGTTCATTCGCCTTATACAATAGTATTTTTTATTTATATAAAATTGTTTTAAAATAAAAACATATATATCTTCTTCCAATATTAATGAAAAAGGTATAAATTTATTACAGTAATAAGACATTTATTTTGATACAATGGGCAAATAAAATAATTAGGTAGAAACGATTATTGATTAAAGCTTAAATTGTTTATGTTAAAATATTAAGTCAAGATACACTTACTAGTACATTCGATTAGGGAATCTATTGTTGATAAAATAAATGTATTGGGGTCAGTTAAACTCCTAATACAGTTAAGATAATACCTTCCAAAATCGACATTAAAAATATTTTTTTTGTAGTGCAACACATTAACCTTTAACTGGTGAGGTGGGGTCTACATGACCCCAGGGCCTCTTTAAAGTTTTGTGAATCTTATTTTCCCGATCCAATCGGCGCACAGTGGGCTAAATCACCAATTTAGGTGGACAAAAGTCAATTCAAAAGTTTGAAATTTTCCAGTGCTTCACCTTTTTTATTATTAGTTGGCAAGACCATTAATACGATTATTTCCCATTGTTATCAAAACAAATGTTAAAACAGGACACTTATGACCTTGACTGTTGAATGTCCGTAAAATATATAACCTAACCTAACCTAACGAATATTTCCCACAATACCGTGTTTACAAATAAATAGTAAACTAATGAATCATTCCTGTTCACACAAGTGCCTAATAACCAACAGTGGGATTATCTTTATTCGATGGTCATTTATTCTTTTTAAGATGTATTTAGAGCAAAGTCTTTTTTGTTTTATTTAACGATTGCCACTGCTAAAACAGGTAAGACCTTATATTTCCAAACTCGTTATTGAATATAAATTGCAATCTCACCTGTAGAGTTGATTTAGCAATATGTAAATGTACGCCCTTATTCAATAACGAAAAACTATATAACCCCCAAGTTACCCCAAGGATTTGTTTGTAGGATTTGTTTTATCAATCCTTCTAGTCTTTAGATATTACAAAGAATTTTTTCGATTTTTCGCGTTTTAGGTGATACATCATTTTTTTCAGACACAACACTACGAATCAAAAATTTTACAATCTATAATTCAAGAATTTCCTAAAACATATAAAATGCATCTATTAGCAGATTTTAGCAACTCCGAGCCATAATTGGATTTTTCGTATTGTTTTTCCCGCATTCTGGGACTTCAAACTTCTACGGAAAATATAGGGGAGTTTTAGATTTTAGCAAAAAAATTTGATGTTTGACCACGGTGCGCTCGCTAATCGTGTTATAAAATTAATTAGTTTTTATATTTTTTCTTATAATTTTTTTTTTTAAATTTCCGTAATCTGGGACCCCAAAGGTTAAATACAGACAAGTTTCAGAATTTTGTCCACCTAAATCGGTCATATTTCCCACTGTGCGGCGTGTGAAAACGTGAAATTTCCTGTCTCGACATGATTGTAATATACTATCCTTTTTTAGTCAGTTTTTATCCGGTATTGCTTTAGGACAGTATTATTGAAAGAAATTTCTTGTGATCGTGTTACTTTACGCACCTTTTTAATTTTATTAAGAAGCTGGGATCATCCTTATTAAAGGATTACATGACCAGACGGTCAGAAAATCCCGGACTTCTCCGGGAGCTTCGGTTAAAGGTCAATCATTTTTAGGGGAGAAAAACAGAAGAATCTAACACATATAGTCAGGAGACCCCTCCGAAGAAAAGGAGATGTTATTTTTGTCCAGAAAATACGAATCGGGCATCATCTATTGTTATTATTAAATGTTAACAAAATATTTGTGGGCAATGTTCGGCTTCCTATTGCAAAAACTGAGCCTTATTTTAGCTATGCATAATTTGTTTTACAATATAAAAGTTTCATTTTTTTTTAATCATTTTCCGTTCTTTAAAAATAATAATAATAAATAATAAAAATAAATAATAAACTTTATGATAAGGAATAGTTTATATATATTGTTTTTAAAAAGTTTTCATTGCTTGTATGGTACCAATTGAAAATAGGTTCAAGTAATGTATTTAACAAGAATAAAGAATTCTAGATGTTTCAGGGTTTAAAAAAAATAAAATAAAAATGAGGCCTGGGGTCGGAGAGACCCCACCTCACCAATTTTCATTATATATTTCACCTCACCAGTTAAAGGTTAAGCACTAATTTTCATATAAATTTACATATCTTTGTAACCTCTGGGAAAAATAGATAAATATGAACTATGAGTTAATTTGACTCTCATTTTCCATTCGCCCACGATATTCCCTGATGATGAAACACAGTAGGGGTCGAAACGTTGGTAAGCAACAAATAGTTAAAACTATTTACTTGTTGCATTTACTGACCGCCATCCGGACTAATTCCTCCCAGTATTCCTCTACGGTCGACTAATTATATCCACTATAATGTACTTCTTCGTTAACTCTTTTTCACAATTTGTATACGTTATGCATGTATACGTTATTCAGTTATTTAAATTCTTATGGCAATAAAAAAAACAACTGAAAATGAAACAATGTCTAAAATTTGTTGCATAAACATTTATTATACAATGCAACAGACTTGCAAAGTCTCACATTATTACACCTGTCCTTTTTAAAACTAACAAGGCGAGGAAATCTGATCTGCCATTGCGAAATGGTCAAGAGCTTGCCTTTAAAAGATCAGCAATCTCTTCAAAGAAAAAAATGGTTTAATGATGTCATTAGCAAAATAGAAATTACATAAAGCATGTCTTGGCAAAACTAATCAAATGAATTATAAATGGCTTTGATGTCCATTATATTTCTGCCAAATATCCTGTTCCGGATTTCATTTGCAGATTACAGTATGAAAGAAAAATGTATTTTAAAAATTATTACGGTGCTGCTTATTTTCATAAGAATATACTAGTGAAATTTATGTATAATAAATAAAAATACCGTAACTAAAAAGAGATTTCGCATCATTAGATAAAATGGAATCTAAATATTACATTTATTTAGGTAGATATAGATTGCCTATGGATATAATATTAAGTATGGGTATTGAAACAATGTACATTTTATTTTAGCACGTCCATCCTTACTGATTTATGGTATTTATAGACATTTACAACAATCTATCTTTACTGTTTATTGTTTTTTATATTTTCAGACTTTTTAATGATAATAGTTATTATAATATGTATAATCAATAAATATAAGAAGGTGGTAAATGATTTCAGCACGCTTAAATGATTAAATGATATTCTGAAGATAAGAAAAAAACAGAAGTTGCTACTAATTCATATAACATGTTCAATAAATAAATCTGGAGAGCACCTGGCTAATTGGATAGCGCGCTAGACTCACAAGCCAAAGGTTGTGAGTTCGGATCACAGTCCCGAAGGGACTTTTTCAATCATTCAATTAATGGGAATTCAATTACAGCCTCTCCCCTGGGTATGTGAGACCCGTCAGCCAAATGGTAGCCACTCACAAAAATAGGCGTAGGGAGTGAGGTTAACTTTGGGGCTCCCGTGGCTGAGTGGCTAGCGCGCTAGTCTCTCGTGCTACAGGTTGCGAGTTCGAATCCCAGTCCCGGCGGGGCTTTTATAAGGATGTAATTAAATTGGGATTCATTCACAGCCTCTCCCCTGGGGATGTGAGACCCGTCAGCCATATGGTGGCCACTCATAAAATTAGGCGTAAGGAGTGATGACCCTACACTACAAATTTCATCTTGAAACGCGAGTGTAATCTCCTAGTGTCTGCTCGGCCTGTCGCGCCAATGAATAAGAGAGAGAGAGAGAGAAAAGAGTTAACTTTAGTGATCACTTACTTGTAGCTGGGTGGTTAGATTTGGTAAACATCATCGGCCAATTAAACATGATTCGTTACACACAGAGACGATTAAATTGAAATAATAATAAACGCTATGAACATCTTTTATAAACAAATAGCTTTCGGTTGACCAAAGAACTGTAAATGAAATGCGAAGTAGAAAAAAAACCTAGGTATTTATTGAAAATAATCAATAAAATGCTGCCAATAATTTATTTTAAATATTGAAAAATTGACAAATTTATTCAGTTCTAGAATTCACTTATCATCTAACATTTGTTTTTTAGGGATTGCAAAAAGATTTAGCGAAACAGGTAAGCTTGAAAGTAAAGTAATTGTCCCTGATATGAATACGTCCTGGTTACGTAAAATAATTTTCCCTAATTGCAAACAATGAATTTATTAGAATAATAAAAGCTATTTCCGTTTCCTATCTAAAAAAATATAAATAAATAAGACTGTAATGGTGACCTTGCACTAATAATATAAGAACTCAACGATATGCTTGTTATGTCATCCACTTAGACAACTGCCACATCCGTTTCCTTTGTTATTAATTACTTCCATTTAAGTCCCTAAGGAAAGTCCCAAGGGATCTACGCTTTCTCTTAATTTTGGCTGAATCCTGGGAACGGGCGGTGACGGCGGTTTTAACCTGTAAGATAGGAGAACCTAACTACAAAAGGTATTTTCAAATTGAAAGTTTCTTCTTTTTGGAGCATTTTCTTATAGGATAACTGCGAAATCATGAAAAAAAAATATCCCAAGCAAACTTCTCTGAAGAAGTTACTGACAGGGCATTGTCAGACTGAACCATACTTGAAGTATGGGTTAGAAAATTCACTG
Organism: Piezodorus guildinii; assembly: GCA_023052935.1. Classification (NCBI taxonomy): domain Eukaryota; kingdom Metazoa; phylum Arthropoda; class Insecta; order Hemiptera; family Pentatomidae; genus Piezodorus; species Piezodorus guildinii. The sequence goes on along the minus strand of CM041292.1, from coordinate 30,246,996 downwards.
GAAGTGCTCTATTGTATCAACAAAAGTACTAGATTAAGAAATATCTCAAAAAATACAAACAATAATCTGAGGTATGTATAATACTCTAATATTGTCGTACGTTTCAGGATATAGAGATCAGATATTGTACCCCTGACTTATCGAATAAAATAAATAATGTAAAATAAACATAAAAAACATGTAATTTTGACATTAAAAATTAAGCCTTTTTTATTTTTAACAGAACTAGAAATACATTAAATTTTTTCATCTCAAAATTTTTAAGTGTAGTTTAAAATAAATCTATTTGTTTTCTTTATTAATTAATCTTGTTTCTTCATTTTATGCGTAAAAACTCTTGGGTTATCAGCATCTGATGTATTCGTATAAGTATTAGGTTTTTACAGAGATAAAGGCCTGTAAAAATAAAGATAAAAAATAAATTAATCAATTTTTATATATTATATAAAAAAATTTAATTCAAATTAATTTTGAAAATAACGTTGTTTATGAAGAAATGATGTAAAATTTGAGCTTCTGAGGATTGGAAAATAAGGCGAAGATGTTATTTATTAAATTTTTTTTTTTTTTTTTAAATTATATTTTATTGAATTTTACAACTGTATATTACATAAATACAATAAGTAAAAGTGATGAATTATAATAAAAGGCGTATAAGGCTTGTGAAGAAACTACCCAGCGGTAGTACTTCGATGTTTATTTAAGTAAGTAGATCCCGAGGCCATCTTCTTTTCAATCGCCTCGGAGGGTGGTCAGGAATATGCGAGGTTGATAGGTTGCGGACAAGAGGGTTTATATGAGTTGGGAGTTTGGAATTAAAAGTGGTATATCTGGTTCGAGAAAGGTCTGCCACAAATGGGATATTAAGGTCGTTATGGATGATTTTATTTGTGACGAAATAAGGAGCATTTAGGATTTTGCGAAGGATTTTGGATTGTAAGGATTGGATGCGGGAGGAATTAGATGGCTTAGTAGAGCCCCAAAGCTCGATTCCATATGTCCAGATTGGTCTGATGACAGTGATATAAATGAGCTTTTTGTAGTGAATTGGAAGTTTTGAACGTTTGTCTAGTAAGTGTTGTAGTAATCGGTATCTACGGGCAGTTTCCTGTCGTTTTAGTCTCGTGTGAGGGTTCCATGTAAGACGTTTGTCAAGATGGAGTCCTAGGTATCGGATTTGTTCAACAGGTATGAGTGGCGTATTATTAAAGGATACGGTAGGGCAGGAGGTCATCGGTTTTCGACGAAGGGTAAAGGTTATTTGATGGGATTTTTTAGGATTTATTTTAATCCTCCAGTTCCGACACCATTCCTCAATGGCTGTGATGTGGGACTGAAGGATTTGGGATGCAGCGGTTGGATCGTTATGGACGGATAACACACAAGTGTCATCCGCGTAAGTTGTGAGGACAGTGCTAGGATGGAGTGGGATATCAGCTGTATATACCGTATAAAGGATGGGACCTAAGATACTACCCTGAGGTACACCTGCAGACTGAGAAATTATGGAAGAGTAGGAAAGGTTATAATTTACTTGAAAGGTTCTATTAGGAGGTAGGAACGGATTATGAGGAAGTATGTTGCGGGAAGGAATTGACGGAGTTTATAAAGGAGTCCTGGGTGCCAGACTCGGTCGAACGCTTGTTCCACGTCGAGAAAAGCACCCGTGCAAAACATTCCTCGCTCCAATGTGGAGGATATAACATCCACCACACGGTGGCATTGCTGAATTGTAGAGTGGGATGTCCGAAATCCAAACTGGTGGTCAGGAATGACGTGATGCATTTCTAGGATCGGGTAAAGGCGCTTTAAAATGAGTTTTTCTAGAATCTTACCCATGATAGGTAAAAGGGAGATCGGACGGTATGAGGATGGATGTTCAGGAGGCTTTTGAGGTTTTGGGATCATTTTGATTATTGACATTTTCCAAGGTTCAGGAAAATAGGTGGTTCGGAGGGTGGCATTAAAGATATAAGTGAGGTAGAGGATAGCCTTTCGAGGTAGCTGTTTAAGGATAAAGGATGTGATGAGATCATGACCAGGTGCTTTTTTAATACGTAACTGATGGATAACGTTAATTATTTCAGAAGGATGAAAGGCTTTAGGAGGTGGGGACATTTAGAGTGGAATAGCTAGTTCTGCTTCAATATGGTCGATATGGGTCGGATTAAGGATTTCAGGATGTGGATTAAATATTTTGGAAAGGTGTTCACCAAATATTTGAGTTTTTTCTTCATCTGATCGAGACCAGGTAGAAGATTCGGTAAGGAGTGGGTGATTAAAAGTTTTGAATTTGAGCAGATTTTTGGTAGTTGTCCATAAAGATTTGTCATTTGGTCTTAGGTTTTCTGTGAAGTCCTGAAAAGTTTGCATTTTGAATTTTCTAATTTCAGTTTTGAGTTTGTTAGTTAGGTGAGTATAGTATGTTTTGTCGGATGGGTATCTGGACCTGTGCCACTTAGCCCTTGCTCGCCGTTTCTCTGTTAATAATTTTCGAATATGAGGCGGTAAGTTAGTGTCGCGGGAATAATTATTTTTGGGACGTGTTGAGTTGTTACTAATTGCAATACCTATTGTTCTTGTCAGTTTTTCTATAGCAGAGTTAATTTGTTGTTCTGTCTTTAGCGGAATCTTTAAGTCAAGTTCGTTTTCTAGATGAGAGCGAAAGTTGTCCCAGTCAACATGTCCTGTGATCAATGAAGGAGGGAAGGATTTAGGAATAGGGTTTGAATGCAGGAGAAGCAGAACTGGGCTATGGTCTGAGGAGAGGTCGTCTAAGGATGTTACTGTTGATTGAAAGGTGGGAATTTGGGATGTGACGAATATATCAAGAATATCAGGGCGCTTTTTCAGGGAAGTAGGCCAGTAAGTAGGATTTTTAGGTGATAAGACTGAATAGCTGTTGGAAGTGGTGACTTGGGAGAGAATCCGGCCACGAGCGTTGGATGTTCGGCATCCCCACCGTTGATCTTTGGCGTTGTAATCTCCCCCAGCAATGAAGCGCGGACCAAAGGACTGAAATAAGGAATCGAGTTGGTTAGAGGAGAGGGAAATCCCAGGAGGGCAATATACAGCTGAGATGGTTATGTTAAATGGACGGCAGGATAAGGCAAGCGAAGTCGATTGGATGGCGTCAGTTGGAGTAGAAGGAATTAGGGAGTGAGTTAAGGAATTGTGAATAAGGATACAAGAGCCAGCGTGGGATGTTTTGTCTGGGTGATCTGATCTGTATGTGATGTAGTCGCGTATGTAAAAGTGTGAATGAGGTGTGAAATGTGTTTCAGTCACAAGGGCAACGTCTATGTTATTGTCGTGAAGAAAGATGTCAAGTTCGTCTCTGTGATTAATCAGACCATTGGAATTCCATAAGAGGATAGCTAGGGTCTGCTTATTCATCTAGGGAAATTAATCGGGAACTGTGATAGGAGACTTGTAAGGAGATTGATGAGTGGTTTGATTGTGTTTTGGAGGTCTAGAAGGAAGGATGAAAGAATAGATGTTATGTCAGTTGGAGGTTGGTTAGGATTGGGGTAGGAAGGGGTGTTTAGGATTAAAGGATTAATCTGTTTTGGTGTGGGTAAGATTATTCTTTGAGATTCAGCAGGTAATGGAGCTTCAAATGAGAGATTGTCCTGAACTGCAGTGATTAATGCAGGTGGATGTTTGGGATTGGTCTGTGGAGAGATTAGTGGCGGTAACTTGACTCTCAGAGAAGCAGGTTTTGGATCATTTATGGGTATTTTTGACTGAGGGTGGGAGTTAAGAGGTTTAGAATGAGTTCTCTGAGGCTGTGAATGTATGGTCTGACGGTGATGAGAGGAGATCGGGGGTTGAGGATGGGATGTCTGCGGCTGTGAAGTGGAATCTTGAGGCGATTGAGGTCGGGGCAGAGGTTTTGTGGTTATTGCAGAATAGGCGGAGGTATTGGAGCTTGGTGGTGGTTGATACACGCTGCCTCCTGGAGCTCGATGGATGATCGGAGTAGTCCTGGTTGAAGGGCCGGGTGCTTCATTAGTAGTGCTGGAGGTCTTCTGTAGGGTTCTAGAGGATATGTTTAGGATCTTTTGTCTCAGCATACTTTTGTACACTATGCAGCCTTTATAGCTAGCAGGATGACCTTCACTGCACAGCGCACATTTTGCTGGGGTGTCCCGAGGTTTCAAACAATTGCTAGAGGCGTGTGGGCCAGCACATTTGACACATCTGGCTGGATGATGACAGTACCTTTTGTGTGTCCAAGATTTTGACAGTTTGTACACTGTACTATGTCATCTCTCTGCCTTGGCTCTTCAAATTTTATGCAGGAGTAAACAAGCCTGTTTACTTTAAATATTTCTGGATTATTAGTAGCAGGCTCCAGGTCTACGAAGAATAATGGTAAAGGGAACTTTTCTGAGGGATGAATGACACAAGAAACGTGTCGCACGCTAAATCCTAACTCTTCTATATCCTTCTTGATGGCCTCTGTGGGGGTGGTGTTGTGGAGACCCCTCAAAACAACGCGGTAGGGTTTATCTTCTTTTAGCTGATAACAGTGAAATTCATAGTGCTTCTCTGTTAAATATTTGACGAGTTTTTTATAGTTCTCTTTGGTAGTAGTGTTGATCTTAACGTCTTTTAATCTCGCGAAGCATTGGAAGTTAGTTTGTCCTATGAGTGCAGATATTTCTTGGCCAAACTTAAAGAAATTTTGAATATTATTGACGTATATGGGTGGTGGCTCAGGCTCATTGAATTCACGGGGTGTAGAGGATGTTGATGACATATTATTGATGGCTGCAACGTTGTTGCTGGAAAGTGCGGATGTGGAGGCAGTTTTGGTTGGTTGAGTGTTGGCTGAAGGTGTACTTCGGTTTTCTGGAGGGCAATTTTGCTTAGCTTTGGCTTTTTTATTTTTTTTCTTATTCGGTGAATTACTACCAGAATTTGGCTGTACGTTCCTATGGCGTTTTTGCCGCGTCCTTCAAGTCAGGTACTGCGAATCAGTCTCACTAATCTCACTGAACGGAGTTTCATTGTCTGTGTCCATCACTGAATTCGCGTCAGACATAATGTTTATGTATAAGAAAAAAAAAACGAAAAAAGAAAATTCCCCTATTAAATGATTACCATATAAGTATGTTTATATATATTAATATAACAAATAAAAATAAAAAAAAACACCTATTAAAGAAAAAAAAATAAGATATAGAAAAAAAAAATTATATACCCTCTAAATATTAATAACAAAAATTAAATAACTCCTTAAAAATTAAATTATGTACATAACTATATACAATTAATAAAAAAAACATTTTAAAGAAATTTTAAAAAAATATTCTAAGAAAAAAAAGATTTCTAGGTTATCCCGGGATACGAACTCAGGACGGTGGCAGGTAGATTCCTAGTGCCGCGACCGTGAACCTGGAGTGCTGGCTGATAAGAGTCTGTAGGGATTAACTGCCACGTCAGTTAGCCCAAGTGACACTGCTCAGTGAGCTGGCTATTAAAATAAGAGCACTAACCTCAATGTTTATAGGTGTAAAGTGAAAACGTTCAACAGAGGAAACTTTTTGTAAAGGCTGACTGCTGGTCAACTCCATACACGTAAGTTATACAGTGAGAAAGACAGAGCGACACACATAGTAAACTTGACAATCGGCCATGACACTTACGAATCATGATTTATTAAATTAAATTTTTTTTTTCTTTTTTTTTTATTTCTTTTTTTTTTGTACATGTAGGTATTATTGAAATAACCCGAAAGAGAAATAAAATATTAACATTGTATTTTTTAAATATATGTATTAATTAGCATTACCGTGTTTCACTTATTTAGACAAGCCTTGATTAACTTCAAATGGTTATATAAAATAGAAACTTTTTTCAGCGAAAAAAGATATTACGGTAGAATAAATGCAAGAGAGGGGTTATACCTGTAGCATTGTGATTAGCATAACAGCCTCCTATGCCAAAGATCCCGGGTTCAAACCCGCAGGTGGCCCTAAGATTTTTTAATGGCGGTAAAAAACCCTTACTTATGCCGCCCTTCGGAGGGGCCGTTAAAAGGTTGTCCAGAGCCTGTGCAATGACAGTTACTTGTTAGAGATCCCTATCCTAATTAAACATTGATAGGCAAAATTTAGGACTCCCATTGTAGCATTGTCCAATTAGCCACAGCAGCATAAAGGGAAGTTAAATAAATAAACAAACATACAGACAAATGTATGAGAATTAGTTATAATAACACTGGGAAAACTAAAATAATACTGGCCAAACCATTAATAAAACTAGAAACATTAATAATTACGATAAATGTATATAATTACGTTTAAACGATCAAAAGACTTGACAAAATAAATATAACAGCTTTATATAAATATGATATTTTATTGTTTGAATTGATCTAGATTTTTTTTTTTGTTATGTGAATATTATTAAAAAGTTTAGGTAATGGAATCAAAAGAGTTAACATTTGAACTAATTGATTTTCTGAAGTAAAATGACAGTGTTAAACACATAAGCGCGCATTTTATGCTCTAAATTAAAAAAAAACACAACTATTAACCAATTGTTCCAGTGGGTTGGAGATTTCTCAGTATTTAACGCCTGTTAGTCTAAGCAACAAAGATATTATACCAAGCATGAGACATTGGTAGAAATTAAAACAGACCAAGACACTGAAGAATGTCAATAGAAGGTTATTTTCTATTAGTTATTATATAACAATATTTACATAACTCTCACACCAAAATAATAGCGCTAAACACAATAAGAAAACCTGAAAGATATAATAATTGATAAAGAACCAAAGGCAATATTTTTTGTAATATACTGATCATGATAATGACCACCTTGTGTCTATACCTTGTTAATTTTGAACAAAGACAAAAAAAAAAATTCCTTTCGGCTAAATATTTTACACAATTTCAAATGTAATACAAAAAATCTGGTGCGCGCAACACACGACCTTCTTTTACCTCCGTTTTTAAAATCGATTAATGAATTTTCAAATACAGTTGGAGAGAAAAATGATAGAAAACAATAAAGAATTAATTTAATTGAATTTCTATAGGAACATGTGTTTTGTTAAAAAATCTATTTTATTATTATCAAAAAAATCAGTTAGTTATATCGGCGTTTCATTAATCTCTATTAACTTTTACAAACTTGTGTATAAGATAATATATTTTCTAAAATCTTTGGCTTTCCAACGGTATATTAATGTTCTTATTTTCAAAAAAGAAAATTACATTAAAAAATAGTTTTGCTCTTTTCTCCTTTATTAGTTGGTTATCAAATTTGTCGAGCTTGCATATTTAGCCGTTATCTTACTCAGATGATATGTTTTTTTTTATAAAATCTAAGAAATTAAAGGTACGTTAGAGGAAGAAAATTTAAAATATCGGCATTTAAGTCCTGTCAGACTGTTTCAAGCAGAATGAAACCTACATGAAATAAAATCCCATTAAATTTTATATCATTATAGCGAGTTTAATCAAAATCGTTAGAGCTATTTTTGAGAATATCCTAAAAAGGTGCAAAATGCATGGTATAAAGTAGCACTTCCGGTCAGCTGATTTTAGTTAAAAAGTTAATGTGACATCTATATATAAGGCTTATAGTTTTTTTAAATATGAAATTTTAGTTTTGCACGTCTTTTTGTTTTCGCGCTGGACTTACCACACGCACAGACCTTTTTTCGGAACTTGGTTATTTGGACTCAGAAATTACAGAAAATACTAAAATTCTTTTATATATTGATAACTTCATTTTTACAATACTGAACGAAATATTTTAGTTTCATTTTGAATGATTTTTTTTTTAAACACATTTAGTTTTTGTTTGTGTTTAATGTTTAACGTTTTAATATGAAATGAAACGAAAGGATTCAATAAACCTTCATACAACTCTTCGATAAGTATCTTCAGCAACTCATACTTTGAAATCGTTGAAATTGAATTTACACCAAGAGGAGACTTGTTTTTTATTACTAGCAAAGATTGTGTTCTTACATAAAAGTTACATAACGTGGTAATATTGGATTCTATTTATTATATATTTTTCTCCGGCAATAAACACCAAATTTAGACAAAATCTTTCACGAATTCCCGGATAGTTTCAGCAGGAGGGCGGGAACCAATCTATTCCATGAACTTTCACAAAACTGTTTTATATGTTTCTTAAGTTTCTGCTGAGTGATTTTTGCCATTACGTCACCGCCATAGCACAAGGGTGTGATTATCTGATTCTTGAAATAGCGGGCGACTTACACAGCTCATCAGAATGTTATTTATGTAACCTCTGTTTTATTATTTTTTGTCATGGAAAATAATTATGATTAGCTAAATTAATTTAAGAGTTATATAAGGGTCAATCTATTTTATTTCAATATGTTGAAATTGATTTTGCCTTGTGCTTAATAACCTTATAAATACCTTTTTAATCTAAAAACAAGTCATTGCATAGTAAAGAACCTTACTATGTGTAAGACAACGGATGGCAAGGAGACGTGAATATGGGCGTAAGCAGGAATTTTTCATAAGTGAGTAAAGTAGGTTGAAATCGTTTGGTGAGAACCAGTACTGTTTGTATACATATAAATTTGAGACAATGATGGTGGCTTGGCGGTTTTATGCGCGTGAACATTACCGATAACCAAACTTAAAAGATAAAATTATTCGCGTCTCGGCGCCCGAGGGCTTTTAACTGTGACATTAATTCTCCGCTCTCATCTCCTAGCCCGAGATAATCCCCGTATAATCTTCAAAGGAAAGGTAGAATTAAATACATTTTCGTCTCCCCTCAACGAACCAACAAGCTCTGGTGTGAAGAGCGAAATTACCCAACAGCCGTGAAGAATAAGCTTCCTAACGCTTCTCCCCATATTTTGCATTAACAAAAAGGTATGAACAATCTTATCCAGCCCCATTTTAGCCTTTTTTAACACTAGCGTCTAAAACCTGTGAAAAATTGTCGTTTTCACATGTGGTATCTAACGCCTTTTTTGATAGCTAAGTGCTTTAAGCTAGCCCTCCTTTTAAATTAAGGCCGTGCTAAACATTGAGAGGAAAGGTAGGTAAAAATTCGTAACAGCGAGTTATTGTGAGGTTTCACACAGGTTTGTGAGGTGGGCGAGAAGACGTATTTTTTAAAAACAAATTCTGATAATAAAATCAATTATTACTTTTTAAAAATATTATGATACTTTTTTTTTTTTTAAGATATATGTTATATGCAGTGTAGCGTATCCCTAAAATGGGGGCAAGCTTTGAGCACGTAGTTACCAAAAAAGTCACTAGATGCCGCTCATAAGGGCGAAAAGTTTTCACAGGCTTTATACGTTCGTTCCTCCAACAGCTCGCTCAGATAATCCAAGCCATGAACCTTCCAAATTATCCTTAATCAAATAGTATATGTGTTCATTGTTATGTCGAATACGAACGTTCTGGAGCAACATAAAACATACCTGGTCGTCAATTATGTAAAAAATACTGGATGAGAGATCTTCCTTAACATAAAAAAAAACCTGAAGAGAAGACTTTCTGCTACATACTGTCCTTCCACATGCCTGACTTGTTATTATTTAAGCCTATTTGCTGTTTGGTTAAGTAAATGAATTGGAAAAAAGAAATGTGCATGTTGGAATCAGAAACCGTTCCTAACTAAACTCCAGTCTCTACGATGGACGCACGGCTGAAATAGTGAAATTTATAATTACACTGTTACACAGCAGGCTCCGAATTGGAAGATATGACGAAACAAAAACTAAAAATATGAAAAGGACGTTATTTAAATGTTTTGTCATGACAATATCACGTAGTATGTTAAGTAATAATTTTAAAAATATTTTTGAAAATCTAGACTTTTTAAGGTAATTAGACACCTTTGATTATTTTACTTCCATAACTACTTGATGAAAAGGTTTTGTTTTGACAACGTTTTTTTTTTTTTTTTTTTTTATGTATATATATATATATATATAATATATATATATATATATATATAATATAATATATATATATGAATTTTTCAATATGGCTCATATTCATTTCTAGTAATATATATATCTCAATAGAATCGCAATGTTTATAAATATTTTCAAATAAAGCGAAATGATCTTTGCTATGATTGTGGAAGTGACATCTCCGGGTGGATTTGTTCTGTGTACTTTTAAGACCTTGGTGTTATACGGCCGCCTTGGAAAATCTGTTCCACATCTATCTATCTAAGGCTATTGATTTCTTATTTTTTTGTAACCAGCTCTAGGATATCAATGTGAATTCCTTCAGTCCACCTTGTATCCGGTCCACAACGTGGTATATCGCCTTCAACTGTAGCATTCATGAATTACTTGGAACTTCATGCCCTTTCCATCTCCATCTAATATCCTTCATATCATTCGGTAGAAGGGAACATTTAAGATATACAATTTTGCAACATATTCAGGATTCATTATTTCTTGAAGGTAGTGCAAATGTATATCTTTCGGAAAGTTTGAGTTTATTTATATGCACAATTTCATGAAAAGTTATTAATATGGTTTAAACTACTTAACTTCTTAATAGCTTACATAATAACGTTATTAACTTGAAGTTGAATGTCGATTCTAACTGTATAAATAATAATAAGATATTAAAATTTTTATTTACAAAAAAACCTCAGGAAATACTAAATGCATCGCAATAATTAAAGCATTATTTTAAGAATGTTTGAATCAATATATATGTATATAAATTACCTTTTAAAAGCGTTATTTTACGATTGTTTATGTATATATATATATATATATATATATATATATATATATATATATATATATATATATATATATATATATATACATCTTTAAAACTATACTTACAACAATAACTATCTGTATAAGAAACTAACCTTTTTAAGAAAGGATAGTGCGCTGCAATGGATTGGAGATGAAGGGAAGATGAATATACACCGACTGTCACCTCTCACTCGCCACTCAAAAACCCGTGGTCTAAGAGTCGCCTCTCGTCCGCAAAGAGTTAAACCTACAACTCGAACTAGGGTGAAAGGCCCATAGTGCTTTTTGGGTGAGAAGGAGCTAGGAATAGCTTTTTTTTTTAAGGAACAGATTCAAGAGGATTTAATGTCCTATCGAACTCGCAAAACGTATAATAGGACGTGTGTAGAATAAATTACGAGTTTTAAATTATCCATTATTAATTAATTTTCGTAGTGCTAATTTAATAGGAAAAGATTGGTGAAGCTTCCTTTTTCTCCCTCCCGTTAGTGGATCCGTCCATCGCTGTCATCATTACCTTTATCGCCCAAGGTGGCTATGGCTACAATAAACGAGAGATTTTAATCATGACAGAAACGTTAGGAACGGAAATAAATCTTATTGATAAAGTGGAAGAGGTAGAGAGGAATGCAGTAGTAGCCCTGACACTGAATCGCTCTTACATAACCTTCGCTAATTGCGATCCCGTCTAAGATCACGGCCATCAACCGGTCTGCTCTCTTCCAGTTCAATGTAGCATTAATTGCTGTCAACGTATTTTATCGGTTCAGGATGCCGTTACGAATGTATGTAGCGACGTTATTTTTACACGAATCTATAGCATATAACTTAAAAAAAAAGTTTTATATCAATTTATATGCCTAATTATACATTAAATTTGGGAAAACAAAATGTAAGAGATGCAACATTTTTGTAAGCATGATATTAAGAAAAATTATAAGAGTGATATTATGCATATCCATACTATTGGGTTGTTTCACATGAAATGTCCGTTTTTATAGTTTCTGAAATACATAAAAGATTTTGCAGGTCTCTGTTGTTTTCTTCCGAATGTTTACATATTTAAAGTAAACAGTTACTAATCCTCTACCTGTGTATTATAAACATTAGCTTCCCAATCAATTATCCACTTTTTAGTATACCTCCAAATATGAACATGGAAACACGCGATTTTCGACTAATATTTTTGTACGAGTTTAAACTCGGCCATTCAGCAGCTGAGGCCGCTAGAAATATAAATAGAAACCGACTTGGAAAACTTGCCCCGAGGAAGACCTCCGTCCGTAATAGACAACGATGTCCTCAAACATACAGTAGAAGGAAACCCCTACTAAACTGTTAAAGGACTCTCAGCACACCTAAATGCAAGTGCATCATCCGTTTCCAGACATTTAAAGTGTATTGGGAAAGTAAAAAAGCTCGATACATGGGTACCTCATGATCTCACTGAGCGGCAGCAAGACCCATGTTTCAAAACATACCGTGCAAAAATTGAAAGAACTGGGTTACGAAGTTCTTCCGCACCCACCATATTCTACCGACTTGTCTCCAACAGATAACAACTTGTTCAGGAATTTAGACAACTTCGTCAAAGAAAAACGTTGTGAAAATGATGATGAAGTGAAAAGTGCGTTTTCAGATTTTGTTTCACTTCAAAGCTCAGAGTTTTCAGTTCGGGGATAAAAAAGTTGGTGTCACGTTGGGAACAATGTGTAGAAAAAGAAGGTAAATACTTCGAATAAAATTAATAAAAATCCTTTACCTTGAAAACGGACATTTTATGTGACACAACCCAATACATTGTTTTTTCACCAAACCCCTTGGCGACATTACCTAGAATCCTATACCAAACCATATATAATACAAACTTATACCATATATACAAACTAATATATACATTCCCAGAAACTCATTCTTTTATTTTATTTTTTGAAATTTTCTTTCACCAAACATTCGTCATATTCCTTCCCTTGATTTATTCAAATCCCTTCTTTTTCAATATCATCTAACCTCTTATTTATGACGCAATCTAACTATATAAATATTTACTATTATGTTTAATTTGTATTAGTGTGTAGTCAATATTTAGGTTTTCAATTGTATTCAGCGATACTGCTTATACTTTTCTTTTTTTAAGTCATTGTAATAAATTGTCATCAAGATAATGTAACTGTAATTCTTTTTTTTCTGTTTTTATTGTTTTATTACGCTCTCATATTTTTTTAAATACGTTTTTATCCTTACGTGACAGTCCCAAAATATAAAGTTTTTCTATATATCCTGCCTTCTTTAGGCCTGACTATAGGGTTTCTGAATGGTTTGGATGACGTTGATGCAACAGAAATGTGTTAAGGCGTTGACTTAGGGTGACATTTGTATCATTTCTCAGTAATCGAACTTTGGTTCATAAATTCTCTTTCCTTCAATAAATTAATTCAATTATTAATAATCTTTATTTTGTCTGCAATTTGAAAAGGTTACTTCAGGAAGAATTGTCTTAACGTTAAAGGTGTGATGAATTATATTTATGGTAAATACTAGTTGATTTTACACAATTATTTTTAAGTAGCATGACCTTGTAGATATAAATTAATGAAGAAATTTAGTTATGATTGAAATTTGTTTAATATATAATATTAATTCTGTATTGTTTTTGGGGGGCGACCTCTGCTGGACTGCTATTAAATTTATAATATCGGACAGGTCGGCTCAGGATTGACAGTCTGAAAGAATTCTCCTAATGTTTTTCGGTTTATTATTTACAATAATTAATCTTTGTAATCGACCTAAAAATTTACTTACAAATTATTATATTAAGAGCATATAATTTTTAAAATTCTAACATGAATTATTTAATTTTAACTTCATACATTTTTATTCGTCACAATATCAAAGAATGTTTACTTTACAGTTGCGCGTAAAGGTTACACGCACTCATTTTTTTTTTTTTTTCATAGATCAATCAATACATTCCAAGATTCATAAAAATTCTTGGCTATGCCCAGTAGTAACCTAGTTTGATTTACCTGTTCACAGACAAGACCCAACTACTCGTTCAAGTACGGAGTGAAGGACCCACACACGGGAGATATGAAGGACCAATGGGAAGAGAGGAACGGAGACCAGGTGAAGGGCGAGTACAGCCTCGTGCAGCCCGACGGCTCCGTCCGGACAGTCAGCTACACGGCCGACGGCACCAACGGATTCAACGCCGTGGTCAAGACGTCGAGTCCCGCCGGCCACCAGATCTTCCACACTCCCAGCCAGAGCAAGCCGGCGCCTCCGCCACCTCAACCGGTCACTTACTACAGACCATCCATGCTTCCCAGCTACCAGCAGCAGCCCCACAAACCTTTGAGGAAGCCAAAGCTCCAGCAGTACTCCAAGGAGCCGTCTTCGCCAAACCAGATCCCCGGACCCTGGCGCCCTGTGAAGAGGCCTCTCAACGGCATCAAACCTGGACCGCATGTCATCAAGCCCATCTTCCAGCACCACGACGACATCGCCGACCACCGGCCGATGAAGGTCAAGTACATACCCCTCGCTCCGACCTTCCACTATGTTCCCGGCGGGATGGCGGTCATGATGCCCCAAGCAGAGCCCTCCAAGATCCCTAAGGCTGCCTACGATAACAAGAACGGCCCTGTACTCTTTCCAGAAACTCCTGATGATAGCACTCCTGCCACAGAACGAGATGGTACTCCCATCAGACCGACATCAAATCCTGGGCGCATCGGAGGTTATGCCTCAGTTCCCTTTGATTATCTGAGGTACCTGAAAACACCCACTTTGTCAGCCAACTCCCTGAACGTATATCCAAAGTATTTCTAGTATGATTCAATCGTTTAAAAGAGCATATTTATCCTTTGATTCTTGCAAAGGTACCAAAATCATCAACAGTGTATAGAACGGTGAATGGAGATTTTCACCTTGTAAAGCTCACAATGATTTGATAAAAAACAAAAAAAACAGGCAAAGTTATTATGTCAAAATAATCCATTTGACAACTTTGCGATGATTATGACTCCATTCCTAAGACCATCTTTCTATAATAAGTTTGTCACCTACCTCTGCTTCATTTTCAGAAATTTAATTTATTCTGAGCTAAAAATATTGTTGGTACAGATCCATATAAAATGCCTAAACATTAATTTTATTAAAGAGTAAAAGAGAATATGTATCACCATTAAATCTTAAATTAGTTGAAATAGTTTCAAATTAAATCATAGAAACATCATTGAATGTATTTTCAAGTCAATATTAATATTAATTGAGAAAACAAAAGATCTTTTTAGGTTTAGGAATAAAACTTACAATACTAAAAATGCAACCCTTACCAATCAGATCATAGTAAATCACTGTGATGCTATAGATTACTGATTCCGACAGCATTTCATAATCAAATCACAAATATAAATACACAATGGTGATATTTTCCTTGGACATCATCACTAATGATAACAATTATTCATTAATACTTGTAAATAGTTATTTATTGTTAAGGTCATTAAGTTAAATGTAAGTAAATTAGTGCAGGGGTTCCTAAACTTAATTTGTTATAATCTTGGTACATTTCCATTACTCATTTCTACCAAGACGAATAAAATAAAATGAAGAAGTCATATACATGCTCGATTAAAAAAAATAAGTGGCATTTATTTGTTGTTGAAGCTGAATATTTTTTTGAATGTTTATGCTTAGAATTTATGTTGAAATCTAGTATTATAATTATTTAAAAAACATACAAATAAGAACAAAACTATAAAGTTTACAGCACTATAAAGTATTGTTCTTAAAATAAGAATGAAATCTGGTGGTTTTATTTATTTTGATCTGGAAATCCGAAATTTTCTAATAACCAAAACTGTTCATCTATATGTTAAATAATACGTTCGACCAGCTGAATTCTTAATATTCCATTCATTATCCTTTCATAGTTAGACCTTGATTTCCACTACATTAATGTGGGTAATATTTTAATATTTTTAATTTATGATTGTAATTAAAGATAAGAGAAAAATGATAATAGAATAGTGCAATATCATAATTACTTTTCAAAATTAGGCAATATTTGTATTGTATTGTATTTATATATTGTTAAGGATGAATAAAGAGAAGTGTCCTCACAGTCTCAATATGAACAATACTCATCTAATACCAACTGCCTTTCTTGTGAATGATTCTTTTTGAAGACAATTTTTTTTTTTTTTTTTAAATGTTGCTTTCTGTTTCTATACCTCATGCTTTAACTTTTTTTTTTTTTAATTTTTATAATTCTTCACTAACTGAGACAATAAAAAATAAAAAGTATCTTTATGTTAACCCATGATTAATAATTTACAAATAATGTTACATTCCAGTTCCCGCAACTAAATGAAAAATTCCTTATTTCTATTTTAATAATCTAATAAAATGATTCAAAATGAAAAATATGACTACTGACTTTAGGTAAATTCAAAACTTTAATCTAATCACATGCTTTATCATTTTTTGGGAGTTTCATGGATGACAGACTTTATGGTTAATGTTTTTTTTCTAATTTTTAGAATTTTGAGCAAATTTAAAGTTATGTAGTACAGGAATGAGTAAAGATATTTTTTGGAGGGAAAAATTAAATAACAAAGTACAGTTGTGAATGACCAAAAAAATATAATCATAAATTTATAGAACAACTCTCAATAATAGGCTGATTGTGTCTCCACAATTATAAATGTGTACATGCAGATTTTATTATGATATTTAATAATAATTAACTTAAACTATATTTGTTTATTTTTAATTTTATAATTCTACTATTCCCAGAGTATATTATGTTCAAGAGTATTTGTTCTTTTCATTTAAATTTATCTGCAAACAAATCTATAGGAACTCCTTATCTAGGTTAATTGTTTGTAATCTTTCAATATTAGACTAATTTGAATGTTGTTATTTCGCATGAACTGCTCAACGGCTCAGGAGCTTAATGTGGATAATATTAATTAATTAACATCTCAAATAATAAAGTTTAATTTTAATTATAGATATTTAAGAAATGTGCTCATATAGTATGTACATATATAATGTAATGTAGGCAATATTTGTCAGATATTACCAAAGATGTAAAAAAAAATATATAAAAAAATATTTGTTCACATACACATCTGTATAAGAGTATTTATAAAAGAACAATTGCATGTATTATCATTTTATTTGTTATAAGTAATGTCACTGCCATGCTACTATTGTGCAATACTAGATTAGGGAGTAAATTGTAAATTATATTGTATCAATGTATCCTAGTCTGTGGGTGTTGTATGTCATAATTATAAATTTGTATGTCTATCATTTTAAAAATTGTAATTTATAACTAATATAGCATTTCTGTAGGGTAATAAGGAAAAATACATGTTTTTTTTATAATCAATTGAATTATTTTTTAAAAATATTTAAAAAAATGAAATTTGTATAATCGGTATATCATTCTATTGTATATATTTTTACATATATTACTTGTTATTTTTAATGAATAAATATTTTATTTAAAAATTGTATGTTTTATTTTTTATCTTTCTTTTTCTTACGGTGTTTTTCAAAGATATATATTGGATAATTCGATACTGGTACCTTTGAACATAGAAGTTTAGTGGAAAACTAATCACTTTATACAAAGAAAAAATTGATGGTTTAAATTTTAAATTTAGCATAGATTTATTGTTATTAAAAATCAATCAACAAAATAAGCAATGCCTTTTACAGGATAATGCACAGCCTACTGAGAGACTTTTTGACTTCCTCAGACAGACCGATTTATACAATAAGTTGTAAAGAATAATAGTCATTGGTGAAAGACAATTAAAAAATAAATAAAAACAACACAAAAAACATGATTATTTTTATTTATGGATACCAGAAATTAACAACAGATAACAAGAATATAAATGTTTAAACAAATGTTGTAATAGATAAATCCATTATAAACTTTATTACTAGGAAAAGCTCTTGATTAAATCTTAAATTATTCCACCTATAAAAACCCCAATAACAAACATTGAAATATTTCAGGTTATTAAATTCAGGAAAAAAGTGGTTACCTGCAAAATATTAATAAAATATTTGTGAAGAATTGAACTGTTAATTACTTAAAATTAGAATAATATTATAACTTTATAATCAACAAAATCTTTACAGTCTAAAACATTTTTTATTAAATGCTTCAATTGAGCATCAACAACCAACACAGTTGAGCAACAATGGAGCAAACTATTAGGTTGATATTATAACAAACATACTTCAAAAATTATATCCAAGAGTTTTAACTAAAAGAAGTACATACACAACTGAACATTATCCGAGTGGTTTTATATTGTTTAACATGAGGCTTAGCTATGGAATAAATTTAAATATTATTTATTAGGACACATTATTTTAATGAACAGAATATCTGACAAATATTGTTGGTAAGTTTCCAGGTAATGAATCATGAGATTCATATCTGAGTTAACTTAGCCTTATAATAACAATTAAGTAGATAAATGAATTAAATAAATTATTCATCCCTTTATATCATAGAACAAGAGCATGAATAATTATTTGATAATTCATATTAGAAAAATAAAAAAATAAAATACTTATAGCATAGTAATAATTATCTACAGACTTTATTTAACAAGTAAAAATATCGTAAATCATATAGTACAGGAAATTCATGATAAAAGAACATTTCGCAATTCTAAGTATATTGTTTCTACAGCATTCTGCTTTGAAAACAACTAATATCAATTGCTAAACACAAGCTGATAGCTATAACAAAAGGAGAGTTCAAATTGGACAACAGTTCTGGACGAAAGAACTTAATGATTGGCACATTTTGAAGAAAATATTATTTTTTGGATATATAAATATATGTATATTTTTTTTATTTTGAATCTTTTCACATTCAATTCATTAATAAAACAATAACTTCATGAAATCAATTACCTGAAATACTACTAATATAATAGTCGATTTATTGTTTGATAAAATTTGGGTTAATAAAATTGGCTGCCAAATTGCTTTTGTCCTCTCTACCATGCAAAACTCCAAGTTTGGACTCAGTATAATTTAAAAAGATAATAGGTGCCTATAACATTTAATTTTTTTTAATTTTCTTTGAGTTGAGCTTTATTTAGAAAAACATTTATTTTATTTTTTATTAGTTATACTCATATCTAAATATATAATTAACAGAGGACATTTTTTACCCTTAGATAACATAATGAAAAAGATAAAATGATAAAAGCAATTATAACAAACTTATGATACATCAAATATTTGTTACGGATAAGTACATTTTGGTCATCTTCTGGCTTCTTGGTGTTACTCTTGTCACTGTAAAACTCCTAAAAATAAATAAATATTAGATAAAAAAGAAAATAACATATATAAATATATATATATATATATATATATATATATATATATATATATATATATATATAATATATATTTTTTAATTGCTAAAAATAAAAAAAACAATATAGACTGAATGAATTTAAAGCATATTTAAATAAGTATGAATAAAATGGATTAACTAGTACCACAATTTAGTGGAGTGTTTACTATTAAAGTGAAGTATTTTGAAATCTTTATTTTTCCATACAACATAATGCGTAAATATGTAAGAAAGATCCTGAAGGCCAAGTTAAAGGGGTAGAGAAAAAAATGTGCCAGCAGGTAATTCTTTCAATTTTCATAATTTTCTTCTACACTAAATATGAGTTTTTATAAATATAAATCACATTCTTCATTATTAAGGTTTTTCATATTGAGCATCAATTAGATCTATAATAACGTAAATAACCAAAATGATAGAAATATGGTTAACTCTTTTTAGAAATTAAAGAGAAGTTAGTTTGAGGTGCAATCATCAAAAAACTTCTATAAATGAACTTAATTTGCTGTACCAAAGTTTCCTCCTAAATTTCACGCCATATTCAGGGAAATTGTTAGGCACAAGCTCACAAGGATCATAACTAAATAACCAAAATTTAACCAGTCTTTTTTTTAATTTTTTTTTATGTCGAATAGTGTTTCCATTTCAATATATATTATTTGGTACAAATTTATTTATTTATATAATCTCCCATATACAGTTCACTTAACCTATCCCTAAATTCATTTTCAATAAGCCATATATTCCACTTAAAATCATGTCATCCATAGATTTTTTGGTGATATTTAAATTTTTAAATTACTAAGATCTTCTATCAAACATGCTTTACAACACTGCATTCCTTCCCAGAGAATACAAATTTCGTAAACATTATCATTATCTGTTAGTATTTATTAGTAGTATGATAATATGAGCAAGGATGAGAATTTCTCATAAGTTTACTTATTTTTTCGTTTTTAGAAGATTACTATTCTCTGATCAAGAAAATTTGTAATGATTTTTTAAATAACCGTCCATAGAATTAGGGTTCCTACTTTCCCCTCTAATTGATTAATAACGAACAAAAAAAAAAAAAATCCGTCGAAACTAAGTGTACGTGCGAGGGGTTCAGAGGTCCAGGAGGAAATGAGCCGTGAAGAACTGCAAAAGAGAACCTTCATTAGCCAACTCAATCTTTCACGGCCATAAACTTCAAAGGTCTTAAAAGCTTCGATCCTATTCGAGTAATAAAATATTAAATACGGATGCAGGAAGATAGTAATCTGCTAGTAAGCAGTGTGGCCTATTTGGTTATAGTATAAATACCAGGAAGTGATTTCATTTTTTTTTTCTTTTCATAAATATTGATATTTTAGAGGCTGCTAACTTAGATTTGAGGGAATATGAAAGATTTTCACAAAGAATGAAACATATATTTCACTAAAAAAAATTTTTTATTACATAACTTAATAATTCAGAAGCTAAAACGATTAATATGCGAAGGTTCGCATTACGTATAGTCTTCTGCAGCTAACTGTTATTAAAATAACTTAAAATAAGTTTAATGAACTAAAAAAAAAAAGTTTTATAACATAACAATAATTTATATTTTTCTTTTGTTATTATTATTATTTCTTTTTTTTAATAATATTTGTTATTGCCACTGTTTCAGGAGATATCAATTCTCAGAGGAAAAATTATTAAAAAAAACAATATATTTTTGGAGACTAATTCTGAAACGCTGAAAACAAAACAAAAAAAGCCCGTTTTAAATTATAACATGCTGATTTATTATTTCTAAAAAGTTCTGTTTATATCAAAATTATCTATAAAATGTTGTTATTTATAACGAAATTCCTGTCCTCATGCAGTCTTTTGTTTTGATAAAGCTTACTCTTTAGGCAATTAACTTATTTTATAAATGAGGATCAGATATTTTCTGCAAGAAGATATATCTATATAATATATATAATATATATATATATATATTAACGTGTGTGTGTGTATAAACAACTTAACCTGTGGAAAAGTAAATTTATGGAGAACTATAATTGAGAAATTAATTTCCAAAAGTTACTATATCCATTTTAGGAAATTTTACAGGAATCGGAAAAGGAAACTTATTTCATCCTTTTCGCATTAAAATATAGATTTTTTTTTTTACTATATCAATAAAAGTATTATATAGATATTGAATGAAATGTTTTAATAGGTTTAGTAATGAAATTAAATGAGAAATTAATACATTTAAAAAATAATTCTGTTTCTAAATCGCGTTTTAAAAGGACTTGAGTGTTCATTAGATAAAAACAAATAGAAGATTTAGGTAATATGTCAAAATAACAATTTCGTAAACAATGTCCTTTAATATCTTTTGCAAATCAAGGTCTTAATTTACGAATTACTATTCATCATTATAATTTAAGAATGCGATCTTTTGCTCAGCTAATACAATTTATTTATTTAACTTATTTATTTACAATTTATTTAACTTATCCGTTTTCAATAAACTTTCTTATTTCGTAGGTAGAAATAATTGGGAGTCGGTCTAAAAATATTTTAATTTTGCCGAATTCGGTCATTGTGAGTCATGATCAGGGCTGCAAACATCAGTACAATAAAAGAGATACATATCAGTACAATATGAATTAAATTAAAATATTACAGATATACAGAAATATTTTAAATACAAATATAATAACATGATAAATAATAAGATGGTGATAAGTATGAAACCGAATTTAGAACTAAATAGAGATGTAAAAAAATGTAAAATCTGTGAGCAATTACAAGCATTAAATGAGACGTTGATTTCCAAAAGGTACTATATCCATTCTAGGAAATTTTACAGGAAGCGCGAAAATCTCTCATTACTATATTATTAAACTAGCTAATTTCGGTCTTTCTGCCTTAAAATTTAGAATTATTTTTTTACTATAATAATAGCATCATATTAAAGTTATGAAATGTTTTTTTAGAATGATTTGGAACGAAAATAAATGCGCAATTAGTACTTTTAGAAAATGACCGCATTTCTAAATAACGTTTTTTAAGGACTTGAGAATTCATTAGATAACATCAAATAGAATATTTAGATAAAACTAAATGATGAGAATACAAATATGACAAAAAATCAATTTCGTAAAAAATGTCAATCAACGTCTCAAATGAGGAAAAACGAAAGACAGCAATGGGTGGTATGGAGGGGGTTTATTTAAAAAAACCTAACGGTTTTTCATTTCTTATTTCGTAATTTAAGTACTTATCACTTTGTGCCAATGGGCATATTCTCTCCATATCTTTTCATGTATATTATCTGTTTACATTATCAGCTAATTTACTTGATGTATTTACTAATACAACTGTTAATTTCAATTTTAAAAAAAAATAATACTTATTGTGTTTTTTGTAATTGTAATTTAAAGAATCATTGTTAAGTGACCTGTGACTTGAGTGTCAAATAGTTTCATAGTAAAGCCACGGTAAGCTTACGGTGGACATAAACCTCAAATGTTGGAGAGGGAGGAAAATTTCTTTTCCCATAAGGGTGACGGGAGATTACATTGTTCAATTATTGAAAATGACAAGGCAGAAGGAATTGTTTTTTTTTTTTACTTTTTTTTTTTAAGTAATCCTTACCTGTTTAAATGGGAATTGAAGTTTCAAAAGTTAGAAATCATTTCCTCTTGAGGCATTAAAGAACAAACTTCGGAAAGAAGTCGCTTAAAGTGTACTCGTAAAAGATGCAGGTTCGAGCTAAACGTTCCTCTTTATTCAGGAGAAAAATTCAGCCAGTAATGTGTTATTTTCCACATAACCAACACGGAATAAGGATTTCCTCGACGGAAAACTGGTGTTACGGTCGCCGACAGTTGACAGGACTAGCCCGATGCCTTGGTAGGGGCCATTGAGGTGGAGTCGCCTGTCTCCTGAGTGGCAGCCGTGGAGCGGGGAAATGTCCACTCGGGCTTAGGGGTCGCAGTTATTTAAGGAGTTCGTGCTAGTAACAGATCCACACACATTTTAACACTCAATTGAGACTTTTTTTTATAAAAGATACTATATATATATATTCTAGGACTTATATGACATGAGTTTCCGTGCCCAGTTTGTGATGGAGACGCATTGGAAGATTGTTTCCATTTTTTTGCTCGATGTCCGCATACCATGACAATACAACCCGTTTTATGCCCGTATTAAATGATGTGAGTATTGATGGCTTTTATGAAATTCTTGCGATACCCCACGTAATAGACCTGAAATCATTATTTATTTTTGTCACAGAATTCTTAAAATAAGATTTCCACATCTTTCTTCTCAGAATGTTAATCACTCTTAAATATTTCGGGATTTGTTAGTAATTTGTAGGGATTTAGTATTTGCTTTAGTACTATTATTTTTACATTATTTATTGATATTCTTATATTTGATTTATGTTATTGATTTATGTTGGAGGAAACTAATCATAAAGATAGCAGCACCTTTATGCTTATTGTTGTATATGTGTTTTGTTGTTTTTGTTTTAAATATTTATTCGAATTGTAATTAATAATGTATATTTGCTGGTAATGAATTTATTAATTTTGCTGTGCCAGCCAGCTCTATTTGTATGGGGTTTGCCCTAATAACAAATAAATAAAGTTATTATTATTATTATATTCTAGGACTTCATACAGGAAGCACAGAAATTTCTCATTAAGTTATTATTTGTTTATTCGTCCAACGTAATTTTATTATAATGTGGCGTAGCAGACGATGCTACGGTGCGAGTCCTAAATCGGACAATCTAAATTGTGAGGCTATCCAGCTTTAATTAGTTTGTTTGTTTGTTTTGGTTTTAAGGGGTAAAACCCCAAGGTCATCAACGCTTAGACACTATATGCATATTCAACCTTTATAAGAAAGAAATATTAGGTAATGAGTAATTGAGAGAAAAAAAAATTAAAAAAAATAAAATAAATAAATAAAAAAAAAAATTATTTTTATGTAAACAATAGTTTAAAAAGATAACGTTAGTAATGCTAACTGAATAGGAATGGTCTTTATAATTTCGATAATAATGACTGCTCCTTAAGAAAATCAAAAACTAATGTTAAACTAAGGTTTAATTAGGATAGGGATCTATAAGGAGTATATGATATCGCACAGGCTCGGGCCATCATTTTATGTCTCCTCAAAGGACATAAAAGTATATTTTACTCCCTATAAATAATAATAGGGCCATCTGCCGGATTTGATTCCGCGACCTTGGGCATAGAAGGGTGTTAGGCTAGCCACTACACCCAGGTTACTCCAAAACCTGCCTTATCATCTACAAAAAAAATAATAATAATAGAGTTTGGTGAATATTACGAGATGAAAATTATGCGAATATTGGGCATGGGAGATTTCTATGTTCTTATTAATTATTTAACTAATTTATACAATAGTTTTTTGCATTATAATATATAATTTTTTTAACTTTCTTGATAATGTCATTTTTACGTGATAGATGGAATTTATTTTTTGTATGATTTAGAACGAAATGAAATGTGTAATTTGTATTTTTTTTTTAAAACAGTTAAATTTATGAATCGTGTATTAATGGTCTGGAGTGTTTTTAAGAAATAATAGAATTTCGATAAAACTAAACAATTAAAATAAAAAATACGTTAGAATTTGAATTTTTTAAAAAAAAAAAAAAAAAAAAAAATTATTAAATATCCTTTGCTAATTAACGTCTCAATTGACATGAATACTTATTTTAATCATTATGTAAATCATCATTATTTCAAATTTACATTATCACACCTTGCATAGTTTGGGTTTTTGAAGGCGTAAAACCCTTGGGTCTTAAACGCCATTTTGCGTTTATAATACACCAGAAGAAGCAGGCATACTCAATATGTTTTAGCTTTTATGTAAACACAATCACTTAAATTTAAATTAATCCCATTCGTAGAAGAACCCTTTCACGCATCTTACCTGAATTAATTACATAAACGTACAAATGTTTTGTAGTTCTCTCCTAAATATGGGATGAAGAAAGTTAAATTTTGAAATAATATAATAAATTTAGGAAGAAATAATTAATATTCATAATCAAAACTCTTTTTTTATATTACATTTTTTATTATTTATTAGAATTTACAACTATATGTATAATACATCAAGTGAATAAACTTTAAGATGAAATGCATGAATGTAAATTAGCCCTTTTACTTATAGTATATATGATAAGTACAGTTTTAAATATAAATAATAAAAAGAAATCGTGTAGAGAAACTGTCCATTGAGCACTCTAGATAACTTAAAATTAAAAAAAAAAAAAAAATGTAAGAAAAATACAATGATAACATAAAGATTTATTGGATATAATTATAAATAAAAAAAAAAAAAAAAGATCTTTCGAATATTCGCAAATAGTTAACCTGTCAAAATTTCGCCAATTTATATATAATCAGGACAGATAAAAAATTAGATTATCTAAACACAAAGCAGAGATAGCACATCTTACGTCTACAGAATGAAAAAAGATTTCAAGAGAGTTCCTGAATTTAATCTGATGGTATTTAATTATATATTACATGATATATTTATTTCCAGTCAGCATGCTCAAGAATGATCAATGGATTCCAGGTAGGAATTGAATAGGTGAATACAGGTTAAAAAGCAGAACTATAAATAACATTAAAAAAAACAATACATTGCAAACCAAAGATATAAAAAAAATTTTAACATAGCACAGATTTAACGTTAATATACTTTTTAAATTACGTTCTCAATTAAGAAATACTTTTAAATGCTTTGGAAGAAAATTATTTAAAAAACAAATAAGTTCTAAAATTTATTTTAAATAAAGGATTATTTTGCAAATATAAAATGACTAGTTTTTTTTCAAAATTTGCTTAAACCACTAGAACTGAAGTAGTATCCCGCCTTTCCGTTCCTCATTGAAGGATTTAAAAATATAATTCTAAACTTACTATAAAACATCATGTTTTAAGCCCGTGCCCCGGTGCCAACATTCGGCATATGTTTCAAGAATGCCCATATTATTCATTACACCTGAATATAATTAGACTAAACCCAAATATATCAACAGTGCAACAGTGCTGGGTAATACACAGGAAACCATTAATTTAGTTTTTGATTTTCTTAAGGAGCAATTATTGTTATCTAAATTATAAAGACTAGAATCTTAATTAAATATAATTCATTCCTGGTCAGCTTTTTATTTATTTTATGTTTTCTTGACTTGAATTTTTTTTTCTTTTAGTATTATTACATACATACATATATATATATATATATATATATATTATATATTTTTTTTTTTAATATTGTTTAGATAATATTTTATTTTTTCTTAATTACTTATTACCTAATAGTTCTTTCTTATAAAAGTTAAATATACATGTAGTATCTAGGCGTTGATGACCTTAGGGTTTTACGCCTTAAAACAAAGAAACAAACTTTAATTTTCAATATATATTATTATGTTTTTGTGATATCAGCATTTTTCCAAAACGTGTGGTCATGTTTAAGATTTTTTTTTTAATTAGCAATACATGCATGATTCATAAGCATTAATTACTATTTCTTCTATTTCATACTTCTAATGAAACAGTCTTCTGTTTTGGTGAATTGCGGATCACAAGTACCAAAATATTCTGAAAAATCGCTTAAATGTTATTTTGTAGTATATACAATAGATATTATAAACAGTATTTGTCTTTGACAGTAGTTTTCGGAACCGGCCTTGCTGAATTACCCCCGACAAAAGGACGTTCCCATAACACTTCCCTTTCGTTATGGGAGTGGCGATAATACGAGGGAATCCAATGACGAACCTAATTCTTCTTTTTTGCTAGTTTATTACAGAAAAGCCTTATAATAATGATATATTAATTCCATTTTTGACAAGAAAATTCATTATGAATAATGAGAGTAAGCTGCAATTCAAAAACTACATGCCTAATGAATATTTATTAAATAGCAGAGATAGGGTTTGAAATCAGCAGTGCTGATAGGCAATTATTCTTTGATTAATTTATTGATTTTCATATCATTTGATTGCCTTTAAACGGCAATATAATCAGTTGTACCTTAATATAGTTATTTGAAAATAATAAACCATCTTGTAATAATTTGCAGCGTTTTTTATTCTGTAACAAATTTATGTTACAAAAACAAATTCCTGGTCGCCTTGAAAAACGGTTCTGGTTTATACATTTGGTAAGATGAAGTGAGTAAATCACCAAACTGAGATATGAATAATGTTAGGTTTATAATTTATATGCAATTTTTTTTTTTTTTTTGTAAATGAACTTCAAGATTTGAAACGAAATCATTACAGTCAATACATGTTTGGCATAATTATGTATATACGCATTTATACTTACATTAGCAAGTGCTAGCCAGATACGCTGCTTTAAGTTACGATAGGTAACCAGTTTAGCGAGGTAGGTAATGAATTGGTGTTGTGTTCATTGGAGCGAAACTATCGGTTCCTAATACACACTTCTCTGCAGTTCTTATCTCGATTTTAAATGTGACTTATCGTGCTTAACATCCGATATTCCCTAGAATTGTATTACAAACTGCAGTGCAGAATTATTTAGAATTGGAAAGATTTCTTATGAATCGCTAGAAGCTGTCACGACTCGGCTTCATTTCCTGTTCTTTTTAATATTGCCAACGTAGGAGTACTAATTCTACAGGTAATAATTCTAAATCAACAACTATCGAGTCCCTACGGACGTTTAGGAGGAATTAAGCAACCCATATGTAAAATTTGACCGTCTTAAGACGCTCTTTTTAAAAGTAGCTGAAACATTTTAAAAATGTTAAAACTAAAAATAAATCCAATGCCTATCTTTTGAATTAAACAATTTTTTTTAACTCTTATTAAATGTATTAAACTTGTTATTACTGTTACGAATATAAGTTTATTTGGAGTGGTGAGAATGATCTGTGATATGTTGGCTAGCATAACATATGCCCAAGTTTCTTATTTTTTTAACTTTAGTTTATTGGATCTTATAGACATAGTTTGGCCCATTTGGTGATAGTGGTTGTAAGTATTAAACAGTAATAACACACACACACACAATATATATATATATATATATATATATATATATATATATATATATATATATATGTGTGTATACATAAATATGGCATAGGTTTTAAATACATAAATATAAATGATTACAGCATAAATATAAATGCATTGGTAAATTTCAATTGCTTACTGGCACATCTTAATAAATATTGTGACAAAAAATATATGGATTTTTCCTCTCCTTAAATATATATAATTTTTAGCTAAAATAAATAAATTTTATTTATCTTATTCACATCATTAATATTTAGAATGTGTTTCTAGGGATGATTGTTTACTGTTTAGAACGATGTAATTCACCAGGTAATATTCCTTTTCAATACTGAGTGTAGGACATTGCAATAACAGGTGTTTTAAGTTTTTGGTGATATGATCTTGACACCATATATATTTTTCCTCTGTTTTTAATATTAAAAGTGGTATTTTTATTAAAATGTTTCAATTTTCTAGTATCTAATATTTTTATTTGGTTAACTTTGGTTTATTTTTATTTGGAGTCTCAGTTTATTTATATTAACATGATAACTTAAATACCCTTGCACCTGAGGGATGTTCAAATTACAAATTGTTCTAATAAATGCCCAAGTTCATGGGTCCAAACCAGGCAGATGGCTCTGAAATTGTTAAAGGGAGTAGAAAATCCTTGGTCCTACCGTCCTTCGAAGGGGACAAATTGGTGGTCCCTGAGCTATGCGATGTTAAGTACTTGTTAATGATCCCTGTCTTAATTAAATCTTACAGACGAATTTTAGGACTCCTATTGTACCCATAGTTGTATAAAGTGACGTTAAACGAATAAACTAACAAACAACATATTTTTCACAGCAGGATGGAACTGCCGGGAGGACAATATTTTTGTAAATTTTAATATTCATGTATTTTGGCAGCAGTCACAATCTAAGTAATTTCGCAAATAAATAAGAACGTTGCTCTTATTGAGCGTGATTTTATGTCCCGATTTTTTTTTATATTTATCAAAGAAATAATCTACATATTTGAATTCCGCATGTTCAAACGTATACCCAGATTCATCTAAGTCACCGAGATTATTACCGTTTCCATTTCTAATCATATGTCTCGTCGTACCCGTGTGTTTATTTCAACTCCTATCTTTTTATCGTTTCCATTAATGCTTATGTTTAATAATATAAGTGCTTTATTGTAAGTAATAATTGAAATGTGCTATGATTTCAAGTACACGGGTACATTATTATTTTTGTTTAACGCTTTTGTGAGAACTTACATTGAATATGGTGCGCTTATATGGTTTCCTGAAACCATAAAAGGAGTTAATTTGATTGAAAGGTTGCAAAAGCGATTTCTAAAATTTTAATTTTTTTAAAAATATTTGTATTACCCTGGTTGGGTAATCTCATACAGTCAATTGATGTGTGAATTTAATGTAAGGCATACATTGAAGGACAGATGCACAATAGACACCTTGTTAAACTGGTCCAGGGGAGTATAGACGACAGTAATATGCTTGGGGGACTTGACTTCAGGGTAGGAAGGGTTAATAGTAGGCAGATAGGCGATTTTTATTTTACACTAAATAAATCCTGCTGTAGAAGCCCAACTCGGTATGTTACAAGACTTTGGGACTCTTTAGGGAACATACCTGAGCTTGATTTCAGTTTTTCGTTGACTTAATAGGACAAATCTTAGGCAACCATTTTTCAGTCATTTAATAATTATATATTTTCAGTAAGCTCTAAATTTCTTGATAACGTAAATATAATAAAATAAAATAATAATATACTGATTTCATTTTATCTAGTATGAGTGACATCTATATGGATATGTATATATATGTAAATAAAAATATTATTGCGAAATTGTGTACATTCCTATTTTAAGTTTTTTTTCGTGTTATTATCTTTAAATTGAAATGACTCAGAGCTGGGGCTGAATTTATTTATTTTCTAATTTTCTATTTCTCGTTTCTTTTATTTTTTATTTACTTCTCTATT
Organism: Piezodorus guildinii; assembly: GCA_023052935.1. Classification (NCBI taxonomy): domain Eukaryota; kingdom Metazoa; phylum Arthropoda; class Insecta; order Hemiptera; family Pentatomidae; genus Piezodorus; species Piezodorus guildinii. Next base: position 30,216,769 of record CM041292.1, on the reverse strand, counting down.
TCTCTGCTTCTTTTTGTTTCTATCTTTTATTGTGTTTTTTTTTATCTTAATTTAATTAATTCTTTAGGAGTATATATATGATGAATTTTATAAAGTTTTATTTCTTTTTTAGTTAGATTATGATATTTGTAAGTTATATATCTTTTTTTTAATTTTTTTTTGTTTCATTATGTAAATTAAGCTGGTATGTAGTACATTACTATTTAGTTTGAATTTCAATCATTGTATTGTAATGTATTTTTTTTGTATGATTTACCACCTGTAATTGGGCCTAGGCCTGTTGGTGGATGATGTAAAATAAAAAAAAATAAATAAAAAATATGGTTTCCACAGTTCCAAATCATCAGCGTTCCCTAGAACCGCAATTCACCACCCAGATTTAAACATTTTTAAATATGTATTGCCTATCGATACTAATGTTGAATCAAATAGAAATGGTAAGAAGTAGTATTTGGGTCTTAAAACCCGATCAATCATCAAACTTACCAGAATAATTATTACTAACTCTAACTTTATTGAATGTCACTGACAAACAAACTGCCCTTACAATATAATCTGATCCATCAGATATTACACAACTTTTGGGCAGTCTATAGATTCATTTTTTTTTATTAATACGGTAAAGTATAAAAATGAAATCTGGTCCGAGCGATTAAATCAGGTGTATTAAATCTTCCTACTAATATTCATGCACGAAAAATTGTCGGAGAGGCAAACTTCATCTTAGATCATAAAGCTGGAGAAGAAGAAGGAGAAAGAAAACAAAAGAAAAATGATGGAGGCTATTCCAAAAGCTGAGAAAACTCTCACCTTCAAATATGAAGAACTAATAACTGGAAGCAATATCATAAAGAATTGGTGACGCGAAAGGGTTATTGTAGCCTGGAGGTAACGAGGCGCGGCTTATGTAAGTCATAGCCGTCTCGGGCACAAAATGTTGAAAACAGTTTTCCACGATGAGATGTGGACCTCAATGAAAAGCTAACATTCGCTAAGAAACAATCAACAAAGTGTATTTCAGGCGGGGAGAAACTGTTGAGCAAGCCCCCGGGAGATTCCATCAGTCCTTCGCAAAGAAAATAAGTTTAATATTGTACAATATGGTTTATTAAAAAAAATAAATAAATAAACAATTAAGACGTTTACTTATAAAAGAAAATATAGTTCATTTTTTCACGAAATCGATAATAATAATAATAAATTCTTTATTTATTCAAGAACAAGTCCGTTTTGAATAATTTTACAAAACATACAAACAGAACTTTAGTACCTTAGAGTAAAAAAAAAAAAAAAAGAAAATAATAGAAAATAAAAAGTGAACAATAGTGATAATTTAAAAGGTAGCTTCTAATAATAACAATTCTTATAATTAATAACAAAACTAGACAAATGATAAAACAGAAACATATGCTCATGTATGCAAAATTTGATTTGTGTTATCCTATCTAGATTTTGTTTTAAATGTCATAACCGAAACTTTTCAATCTCCTTACAATTCATAAAAATTAAAATAGCAATTAAAACAATATAAACTTAAAATTTTAAACTTCTAACAGATCAAATACTATATTTTTCATTTTCAAAGTCATGTAACCAATTTCCATATTTAAGGAATCAATATAGGTCCAAGTGACTGTATTTTTTAAAACTTATTAACAAATGGTTTTAATATTTCATAGATATGCTTCCTTCAACAATGTTTGCTTTTTTGTTGTCCAACAGATGCAATATTTGGACCTACATTTTTGGTTTAAATATGAAAGTTGGTTACATAATTTTGAAAAGGAAGCAGTTTGACTTCAAAAGTTAAAATGATAATAATGTATTATTTTAATAATAAATAAAAACGTCTTAAAAGAGAAATGTCCTAATGAATATATACTTTTCGTGTTAATAGTTTTAATATAAATTTTAGTTCATTCTTTGGATTCTACGCATCTTGAACATAAGACCTCAAATGTTGAGGGAGATTATTTAAATATATTTTTCCTTGGTCCATTACAAAAGTTCATTATTGCAAATAATACCTATACCGAAGTTCATAAAATGTAACTTAATAAAAACCTAAATAAAGAGGTAAAAACATGGCAATTAACTAATCATAAACAAATTTTGATGATCAATAACGATACAAGGATGACGTAAAAGTAAACTTGTAGAGTTCTCATAAGTTATGCTAGACGTGGGAGTCCTTCAAAGTAGACCTGCCAGCAGAACTTAAGTCATGTTCCTTTGAACTCTACTAAGAACTAATCAATTTTTTATTCCTTATCTCTTAACATTTTTATAACGACCTGGCCGGATTTCGGAACGCAATAGATATCGTTTTTAGATCAATATTGCCTGGGTAATATCCCTTCACACTTCATTAACACGAAAAGAGACTTTCTAATAGGCAAAAGGCCCTCAATAAATTTAGCTATCCTAAGGCAAGTGCTACTATTTCTGTTTTATTATCACGAAGCCTGTTATTATTGGGAGATAGTAAGCTAGATGTAGTCTTTTTCGCAGCTAACATATTTTTCATCTCAGATTTGCAGATCTTTCGAGTGCTTAGTGTTGGAATGTGATGTCTTCACTAGGAGATATAATCGACAATAGGTTCTAATGGTATAATTTATTTGGCAGGTTGGAATTAGTTTTTGCAAATTTTTAACAGTATTAAATTTCTACACAATGCATAAGAGAAAGGAATGATATGAAATATTCACCGTACAGAAAATTCATAGTTTTTTTCTACTAGTAGGTTTTTCCGTTATTTTTTAGTACTCACTGTATTGAGGCTGAATATACCTCAGAAGGGTCTCTCTACGATAAGGTCATCCTGCGTCTGAAATCAGAGAGGTTCTGAGCTGACGTTCGAAGAGAAGTTATATGTCAGCACCTTTAGAACCAATAGAATGAATTTAGTACATATAGAGATGCATACTGTTTCTAGGCCAACGGCAGTGCAAGGTGATATTTAGGGCGAGATCACGCTCTGCTACCAGATTTTCCGCCAGTTTATAAATATATTTATTCACAACGATTTTAAAAGAAACGTTTGAGAATACAAAAACTATTTAGTCTTACATAATTTAAGGGAGAAGTTAGTTCATACGCCTTGAAGAAGGCCTATATTTAGGCCGACACATCGGCACCAGTAAATTAAGTTTATATCATAATTCTGTGTTCTTTTGACTGCAACCTGAACTAACTTCTCCCTAATATACACACAGTCAGCCATTCTCAGTTCACACAAGTATTACATACCAAACCAATCAGGGCTTAGAATATTTTGAGACATCCTAATATTAAGAAAAATTTTTTTTTTTTTTTTTTTTTTTTTTTTATTCGTATATATTACAATTTGTCATAATAGACAATAATAATAGTGCTACAGGATCTCATTCATACAATATTTACAATATAAACAAAAGGAAAGTCAAATTACATAAAATAAAATAAAAATAAATAAACGTATACAATAACAAAATATATAGACAAAATAAATACAAATAAATGAAGTTAACAAATAAATAAACAAAACATGTCTCATTCATACCTATGTACAATATTTACAATCAGCTCGGGAACCCCGGACGGTGCTTGTCCCCCCACTTGTGGAAGGACAAGCAGAGCCCAAACCAAAGGATCCCAGCGCCTCCCTCTCAGCCGCATCACTGGTGAGAGCCAGCGGAAGCTAAGTGAGGGCGCCACAGCCACAATCACACCGCACATGAGAGGAGAATCTGACCAGTGTCAGAACTCCAGAATAGATGTTTACAATATGTCTCGGGGCCACTGCCGTTTCAACCTTCTAGGAGGGTTGTATGGATGAGTGGAGCTGGATAGGGATTGTGCTAGAGGATTAGGATGATGAATGAGGTTCTGGTGGAATTTGGAAAATTTAGATGGAATCAGGTCTGAAATAAATGGAACATTAAGGTCATGGTGCAAGGTATAGTTGGATACATAATAAGGAGCATTTACTATTATTCGCAGGACTTTGGATTGAAAGGATTGAATGCGTTTGATGTTAGAGCGTTTAGCTGTCCCCCACAGTTCAAGTCCGTAGGTCCAGATTGGCTTCAGTATTGTCTTGTAAAGTAATAATTTGTTGTCAACTGTAAGCTTAGATTTTCTGTTTAGTAGTCTGTATAACTGTCCGAATCGTCTGTTGAGTTCTTTTCGTTTAAGTCTTGTATGTGGGTTCCACGTCAATCTTTTGTCTAGTAGTAAGCCAAGATACCGGACTGTGTCTGAGGAAGGAAGCGGTATGGAATTGAAATGAACCATTGGACAGGATTTGCGTCGAAGGGTGAAGGTGACGTGTGTGCATTTGCTTTCATTAACCTTAATACGCCAAGCATTACACCAGTCCTCGATAAGACAAAGGTGTCTTTGCAGGATTAAGGATGCTATTTCAGGATCGGAATTGGATGATAGGATGGCGGTGTCATCTGCAAATGTTGCCAGAAAGGTGTCAGGATGATTAGGAATATCAGCAGTGTAAAGGATGTAGAGGACGGGTCCCAAGACGCTGCCTTGAGGAACACCGGCCTCAATGGGATAAAAGTTAGAAAATTCTACACCACAGCGAACTCGGAAGGAGCGGTTTGAGAGATAGGATCGTAGAATGAGGTATAGAGACTGGGGTAAATGCGTTTTAAGCTTGAAGAATAATCCGGTGTGCCATACCCGGTCAAAAGCTTGCGCTATGTCCAGAAACGCACCAGAACAATACTCTTTGCATTCAAGTGCTGAGGAAATATGGTCTACAACTCGGAGTCCTTGTTGAACAGTGGAATGATGAGCACGGAAACCAAACTGATGGGAAGGAAGATTTTGTGATTCTAATATAGGCAGGATTCGTTTTAGAAGAAGTTTTTCAAAGACTTTTGAGAGGATGGGGAGTAGACTAATAGGTCTGTAAGATGAAGTGTTGCTGGAAGGTTTACCTGGTTTTAGGAAGAGAATGATTGTGGAATGTTTCCACAAGAGAGGAAAATAGGTGGTGCGTAGGATGCAGTTGTAGATATAGGTTAGGAATATAATAGCTTTCTGCGGAAGTTGACGGAGGATCTGGGGGGTAAGGAGATCATGTCCAGGAGATTTACGGAGGGTCAGTTTCTGAAGAAGATATTTAACCTCAGAGGGATTAATAGCTTTAGGAGGTAGGGAAAGAGGTATTGGTGACAAAAGGAAGTCTTGTACTGCTGCGGTATGATTTCTTTGGGATTCCGGGTGAGGAGTGAATACTTTGGAGAGGTGTGTGGCAAATTCCTCGGCTTTATCTTCATCAGACGCAGCCCAGGAGTCATCACCACGCCGGAGAGGATGGGAAACTTGATGGGATTTTAAAATCTTCTTCGTGACATTCCAGAGGGAATTGTCACTAGCTGACAGAGAGGAGAGGTAGGAATTAAAGGACTGGGAACGGAAGGTCGCCAACTCCTGCTTCAATTGTCTACAATAGAAGTTATAGGAGCGGCGATCTGTTGGGTGTCGGGTGCGCTGCCATAATGATCTGGCACGGCGTTTTGCATGGATTAAGTCTGTAAGGTGTTGAGGCAAATGGTTTTGGTGAGGAGTTATATTGGAGTGCTTAGGAGAGGAGGCAGTCCAGACAGCTTGCTGAATGGCGGTGGTGAAGGAGTAGACGCAATCGTCAAGGTCTTCTGGGGTTTTGAGGGTCGCTCTGAGGTTAATATTATCGGTCAGGATTTGGCGAAATAGGTTCCAGTTGACAGGGCCTCGGATAAATGACGGTGGGATAGGTTTTGGAATTGGAGTGAGAGATACTTTTAGGATCAGTGGACTATGGTCTGAGGATAGTTCATCAAGTCGAGTTACAGATAAGTTGAGGGAGCCTAATCCGCTGTGAATGAAGAAGTCAAGGATGTCAGGATTACGGTTGGGATCGGTTGGCCAGTAGGTAGGGGAATCAGGAGGTAGGAGATTGAAATTACGGGAGTTGAGTGCAGACAGCAAATTTCGTCCACGAGAATTCGTGGTTCTCGAACCCCACTGTTGATGCTTGGCATTTAAGTCTGCACCCAGAATGAAATGATTTCCTAAGGAATTTAGAAAGGATACAAATTCGGTGTTGGAAATGGAGTGTTTGGGAGGGCAATATGCTGATGTAAGGGTTACCGGAAAGGAAAAAGTTTTGATTACTATGGCTGTGGTTTGTAGGAAATCATAGGTAGGAAATGGGAGTAAGTGATGAGAGAGGGACTGGTGCACAATGACAGCAGTACCGGCATGGGCTTTGCCGTCTGGGTGGTCCGTACGGTATGTTACGTATTGTGGTATTTTGAAGAACTGTTTAGTGGTTAGTCTAGTTTCAGTAATAAGTGCTACGTCAACGTTTTTGTCTTGCAATAAAGCTGTAAGTTCGTCAGTATGATTTCTAACACCATTCGCATTCCATAGGAGAATGGATAAGGAGTTAAGTGAAGTCATTTAAGGATTTTTTAAGGAAGGGATTAAGTTTGATACAAGATTAGTAAGTAGCGATATTAGCGGCATAACGAGGGATTTGATTTCAGTGATGAAGGATGTCATCAAACTTGTAAGGTCAGAGACATTTGATGGAGGAGGAATATGAGAAATTTGATGCGGATGAGGTTTTTGAGGGTTGGGTAAATTTTGAGGAATAGCTGGTTGTGGAACGGTTTGAGGATTTTGAAGTGTGCGTTGCTCCGGCAGGGCCTCGGCCTCTTTGTTCTGGTTCCCACCTCCAAGTAGATGGGCAAATGTAACATTGGAATCAATTGTTTTTGAAGGTTGTCTTCTGCTTCTGATCGTTTCAGCTGTTTCATCCAGATTCTGAGGTTTTTGGTATCTGCTTTTGAGGTTCTTGTAGATTTGACATCCCTTGTAGCTAGCCGGGTGGTCCTTGAGGCACAGAGCACAAACAGCGGGTGTTGATCTTGGTCTTGTACATTCTTCTGATTTATGTTGTTCACCGCATTTCACACAGCGTGGTATGTGGTGACAATAACTTCTAGTATGACCATATGCCTGACAATTGTGGCACTGTACTATTTCTTTCTTAGTGTAAGGTTTTTCAACTCTTACACTAGTATAGTATAATCTATTGAGGTCATAAATTTTTTCGACTCCTGCTGATGGCTCCAAGTCCACAAAGAATAGAGGCAGTGGAATTTTATCTTTTAGGACGTTGGTGACTTGCCGCACTTTATAGCCTATCTCCGTTATTTCTTCTTGGATAGCTGCTGCTGGTGTCGAAGGGTGTAGGTTTCTAATTACAACCCTTAAAGCTCTCTCCTGGCGTAACTGATATGTATGAAAATCAGCTTTGGTCTCCGTCAGATATTTTACTATTTTTCTGTAGGTTTCGGCGGTAGTCGGGGATATTTTAGTATTCTGGTACACTGGTTCTACTTATACAATAATAACTGTTAGGATCGGTTAATTTATTTAGATGCGCACACAGTAGTTGAAAGTTTTTAATATTTTTAACAAATATTGGTGGAGGTTGTGGTTCTTTTGGTATAGGAGAAGATTCCATTGTTTCTTTTTCAATTTGAAGGATCTGAAATGGGTTCGGTGTAAAAAACGGCGATTCTTCAGATAATCCTTGTGATGTGCTAGGCTGTGGTTCAGATCCTAAAGAGGTAGCTGAAGCAGTCGCTGGTGGAATCATTTTTTTATTATTATCACGGCGAGGTCTCTGTTTTGTGGGAGACGAGTTTGAACCTGCAGATCTAGATCTTTTACTTGTAACTTTCGAGGACATCACTTGATGAAAATATCGCATTGATTAAAAAAAAATAAATAGGAATGAATATATAATGGAATAAGAATAAGAAGGAAAAAAAAATAAATAAAAGAAAGATAAGGAAAATAAAAGCAAGCCCGAGCTTGCCGAGCTAGCGGCAATCAGCTGATCTGTGACCCTCCTTTCACTTTTTCGTGATTGTACAAAGTAAATTATAACTTTGCTTACCGAAATTTCTCCAATATTCACTGCTGTAGTATTCCTGAGGTCTAGTGATGTTTTCCAGGCTGAACTCAAGCGAATTCCTACTGAAAAAAGCAAAAATCTGAGAGACGAAGTAACGTATGACTGTTATCATCGAGCGCATCAGCTGATAATCATTAAGAAAAAAATTAAATTTAAGAATTAACAGCTCAATCAATAAATGATTTCTGTAAATGCTTTTAGGGATTTTAATAATGGAACCCATACTTCCAATTTTAAATAATTGATTGCGCCTTACTTGGAATCCTCACACAAGACTGAAACGACAAGAAACTGCTCAAAGATATCGATTACTACAATACTTACTAGACAAACGTTCAAAACTTCCAGTGTATTACAAAAGACTCATTTTTATCACTATTATCAGACCTATTTGGACATATGGAATCGAGCTTTGGGGCTCTACGAAACCATATAATTCCTTCCGCATCCAATCCTTACAATCCAAAATCCTAAATGTCCCTTATTTTGTCACAAATCAACTCCTCCGTAATTTATCTTCCTTAGATATCACTGATAATCCTCCGAGGCGACTAGAAAGAAGGATGCCTCGGGACCTATTGCCTTAAAGTAGTTAGTGAAAGCAATATCTAAGCTAGTGGTAAACCAAATTCAATGATTCTTTTTTCATTTGGTCCAAAAAAGTTTTGGAGAATAGCACACGGATCTCCTGGAACCCTGATTTGCTACCTACTTGTGAATGGCAAAGTTTAGTTTGTCGTTACCGAGTGTGTTCATCATTAGTTCAAGATATTTGTTTTGATGCCAATAAAGTTTCTATTCATTTTCATTGTATTATTGACGTGTAATACTTTTTTTTATTTTATTTTTTTTATCGTGCTTTACTGATTCTAAAACTCTATACACACTTTTCTTTATATTCAAAAATAACTGATTTATAAGCATATTTATGTGAAAAATATCAATTATTTTGTTCTATGTTTTCCCTTTTATATAATTATTAAAAAACAATAATGATTTTTTATTCTATCTTCGAAAATAACGTAGTTACAAGCGTATATATAAGCGAGATTTCAATTTTACAATTGTTTTCTTTTCTTTTTTCTCTTTTATATAATTATTCGCGGTTTTTGGTTAAAAAATGATATTGAATTTTTTTTCTATCTTCAAAATTAACGTAGTTACAAGCGCATATAAAAGCAAGATTTCGATTTTTGTCATTTTTCCTTTTTTTTTGTTTATTGCTTTTTACTGATTCTAAAACTCTATACATACTTTTCTCTATCGTCAAAAATGATTGAGGTATGAGCCTATTTATGTGAAAAATATAAATTTTTTTCTTTTCTTTTTTCTATTTTATATAATATAGTTCTGTTGGTTAAAAAACACTAATAATTTTTTTTTCTATCTTCAAAAATAACTGAGTTATCGAATAAAATCCTTTTAATCGGCCGCCATTTTAAAACTAACCCGCTTATATTAAGGTCTAGGTGTTAGGATCATCGTTGAATGCACTAGTATTTTTGTGGCGAATTTCAACAAAATTGGTATAGTAGTTTCGGAGATATGCCGCGGACGCGGACAAACGGATTTTTTTTTCCTTATTCGGATTCTACGCATCTTGAAACGTAAACCCTCAAATTTCGGGCAGGGGTAATTTTTTTTTTTATTGGTCGATTACAAAGGTTGATTATTGAAAATAATAAACCAAAATTAAAATAATTGATAATCGTACTTTTTTCATTTTCGAATTTGCACTGTAATAGGGTACACTTTTACATGTATTTGGATCTTTAAAAGTTTAAGCTCCTGGTCAGCCAGTAGATTCGGGTGGAAGATTTGAAAAATTAATGGTAAAAATTCAGATTAATTACGAAATCCCATGTATGATCAGTTATTCTATTCAATGATCCCAATCAATTGCCTTCTAGTCTTCCGTAATAATCTGCTCGAAGCGTTTTTAAAGAAAAAAATCGAATAAGCAGATTAGCAAGGAGGTTGAAGAAAATAAACCGAGGCTGAACCGATTGTCGACAGGCAAATTGTTCTGGGGAAAGAACTGTTCAAATAGTCCCAATAAAGACTACAAGACTGCTCATTTTGAATAATGCTGTACTTACCTCTGGCAAACGGCATACATTATTTATTAGAGGGATAACGATTGGTCTCAATCACTAATTCGGCAAAACCATAGTAAATTCAGTTGAGATAATCATAGATAACCTCTCAAAATAATCAGAATAATACATTCTACATAGTATAGTTACGTAAAGAAATACAACCAGGAAACTTCACTTGAAACACTAATAATTGGCAGAAACCAGCCAAATGACGAAAATCGTACAAAAACACAGTTCCAACCAAAAGGAATTATTTACAATTTACAGAAAAAAAAACAAGGTAAGTAGTTAATACAACTTCAAACCCATGTCAAGAAACATGTTGTATTTTGTTCCACCAAAACACTTTGGAGCCGTCGTGAACTTATCACTATTGTATATTTACTTGTATTTAATTAAAATCATGTCTATATCTGGAAAGAGCTATATAATATAACTATAGATCTAGATTACCTTTATGTATAATTTATTTTTTAGAGGGACTGTTCAAAGGTTATACAGGCTGATAGGTTTCTACATAATTTTTCTTAATTGCAATTCAAGTGTAGTCCCAAGTATTAGAATCCTTAATATTTTTAAATATATTATAATTAGTATTTTAGTGGTAACAGAGATAAGCTTCACTCATTTTTTTTTTTTTTTTTCACAATTGAATAAACATACCTTAATAACGGGTAAACATAAAAAGAATTATTAATGTGTTCTGAATTAAAACAAAATCTATAATATTATGTTATTAGTTTGTTAATTTTGTAATCTTTTAGATTATATAATTAAAAAGACAATAAAAAAATTTCATGTTTGCTGATAAATACATATACTTATGGACCAGGATTGGAGAATAAATGTAACAAATATTAAGGTGGAGAACGCTTAACCAAACAATAAAATTATTAAATAGATATATGTAGACATGTATTTATTTATAAATAAAATTAGTTACTCCCAAAGTACTCCAAAAAAGGATATTAATTTTATTCTGAATTTTATTAATTTTTTCCCAATTAATGATCCCAATTAAAATTATCATTATTACTTCTCCATCAACGTCTCTTAAATGGGTCGGATGATATTGTTAGATCAAATAATTACCTTTCTAACCGTAAATTACACATCTATATTTCTATCCACCTATCTCATACCAAAAAAGAAATAAAATGAATCAAATATTTGGCATTTCTTTAGATTCTGTCCCTGAAATTCACTAGTGATTAATTTTAATACATTTATTCATAAAACCAACACCGCGAGACTGTTTCCTATTGCTAGATGAATGGGATTTTTCATTTTTCAGTTATAATCAACCGACAGCATTTTAGAAGACTTGGTTATTTTGAATACATGAAAGAAGTATTTCCTATGAAAATTCGGATCCCTTAATTTTCTAGACCACACTCTTTATTATATACTTCATACATAGAAAAGTGAAAGTAATAAATCATGCTATAGTTCATATCAAATAGGATTTGTCTGTCCTTTAAAGTTGTATATCACTGGTATTATATAAATACTTTGATTTAACTAATATCATTATTCTTAGACATTACCAGGCTATAAAATAGTCTTGCTCAAATATTATTATAACTATTGAATAATAACCGTGTGAATTGCCTCAAGACATATGTATTATTTCAAGTAAACGTAGTGTGAAATGGACAGACAAAGACCAGGCTAGAAATGTCACAACGTCTTGCAGTCACTGCGGAAACTGTTCTATTTCGCAAGTTCATTGTCCATCTTACTTTTGTCATTTTTGAAAAGGTAGGTTAGTTGAAACAGGTAGAGACTAATTCAGCAGCTGGTATTTTTTTTGGTAAACTAGGTCAAAGAAAGATTTAACTTTATTGAATTCCTAAACACGAGTATATACTGCCTTAGGACCTCATTTCAGCCTCGACTTAGTAGAGATCATTAAAAGCATACCGCCGTCATTACCCAGAGTTCTTTCTAATGCTGTGTCTGAAGGTTAAAACTCCCAAGCTTTAACTTCTAAGTTACCAATATCACAACATATTGTAAACTCTATATGACTTTGTTAATACTGAAACGATTTACTAGGAAATGTTTCTAAGATGTAACTGAAAACGTAGAGGCTAGAGAGTCGTTTGGACTTCATAGATTAGAATTTAAGCTATTGAATAGATTTGTTACTATTGGGTTGTGTCACATGAAATGTCCGTTTTCAAGATAAAGGCTTTCTATTAAAAATACGATATGAAAACAAGATAATTTTATTCGAAGTATTTACCTTCTTTTTCTACACATTTTTTCCCAACGTGAGACCAACTTTTTTATCCCCGAACTGAAAATCTCTGAGCTTCGAAGTGAAACAAAATCTAAAAAGCACTTTTTACTTGATCATCATTTTAAAAAAGTTTTCCTTTGACGAAGTTGTCTAAATTCCTGAACAGGTGGTAATCTGTTGGAGACAAGTCGGGAGAATATGGTGGGTGCGGAAGAACTTCGTAGCCCAGTTCTTTCAATTTTTGCACGGTATGTTTTGAAACACGGGATCTTGCTGCCGCTCAGTGAGTTTATGAGGTACCCATGTATCGAACTTTTTTACCTTCCCAATACACTTAAATGTCTGGGAACGGTAGATGCACTTGCATTTAATTGTGCTCAGAGTCCTTTAACTGTTTGGTTGGGGTTTCCTTCTACTGTATATTGAGGACATCGTTGTCTATTACAGACGGAGGCCTTCACGGAGCAAGTTTTCCAAGTCGTATCTCCAGCTGAAAACTTACCAAACCAACGGCGAATGGTCCTTCATTACACTCCCTCCCAAACGCTGCAAGTCTTTCTAGCGCCTAGCTGCTGAATGTCCGAGTTTAAACTCGTACAAAAAATATACTCGAAAATCGCGTGTTTCCATGTTCATATTTGGAGGCACACTAAAAGTGGGTAATTGATTGGGAAGCTAATGTTTATAATACAAAGGTAAAGGATTATTAACTGTTTACTTTAAATATGTATACATTCGGAAGAAAACAACAGAGACCTGCAAAATCCTTTATGTATTTCAGAAAATATAAAAACGGACATTTCATGTCCCATATTAGATACTAATAGATAATATTTAGATTGCTGTTTAATTCACTCTTTCTTAACGTACATTTAACAAATATTACTGTTGATCGAAAATTCAGATTTTTTCAGATGTAACTGAACGAAAATAATTACCAGACAGTAGCATGAATTCAATAAGCAGTGAACATAAGTGATAATAAAAAAAATTACAACTGTATTATACAAACAGAATAAGTAAATATGCAGGCTCAAGAAAAGTCATGAAAATGTCTTAAGAAAGAACTACCCAGTGGTAGTTCACTAATTATTTTAAGGCAGTAGGTCCCTAGACCATATTCATTTTAAAACCCTAGTCCTGTTATCAGGGATATCCAAGGTAAATAGATTACGGACAAGTGGGTTTGTCTGGGCAGGGAGTTTAGAATTAAAAGAGGTATATCTATCACGGTCTAGGTCTGCAACAAATGGGATGTTGAGGTCATTATGGAGAGTTGATTTAAGACAAAATAAGGGGCATTCAGGGTTTTACGAAGGATTTTGGATTGGAGGAATTAAATGTTATTCTTCTTTATTCGTTCTTAAAGTATATTATTCTTAGAGGACATTTGGGAATATAGGTGTTTCTTTATGCCAAATAAAAATGAAAAAAAAAATTTTATTTTAATTTTATTGTGTTTTTATTTATACAAATTTCATTAAATATAACCAGGAACATCTTTGTTAAGAATTGTTTCAAAAAGCGCAAACAACAAACATTTGTGTAGTAGGCTAATGACCCTTTAAGGGTTGAAAGATGCATTTGTATAAATCATTAATTTTAATGAATGGTTAAAGCACTTAAAGTAACTCTTGGTAAAGTGCTTTCACACTTAAAGTAACTCCAGGTAAATTGACTCTTTTCAATTAATCAGGATGTATTCTTATATGTGTAATACTCATTGCCCCTCAGTGTGAGAGATTGTATTATTTCTGAATAAATCAATTATTATATCTATCAACTAATCTGTGGAAAATAAAATCGTCAAATATAAAAATTAAAGATATTACATATACTAAAAGAAAACCTTCGAAAAAAGAGGAATTTAGGAGTGACCAGCATAAAATTGCAAGCAACTTTCACAAATCGTTTAGCCCAGTTGGGAAGAAACAGCCATGGAGGTCGCCTTCCGTGAGGGATCCTAGACAGTCCACGCTTCATCTATTAGTTATTACTCCACTTACAGGAAACTATCTTACAAGGATCATGTAATATTTTAATAAATAACAATAACAAAAAAAATAAATAAAATCTAGATTAAATTTCTGCACAACCATACTATCAAATCCGTAATTACCATAACGGATCTGTGGGAGAAGGCATTCCGATCTGATTTTATGGTTGATTTTTAACTGAATTACATTCCGTTACCTCACTAACAATGTTTTTTACAAATAAGGAAATATTTGATTAACAAACGACCATATTAATTCACTGAAATTAAAAGTAGTAAACAATTCACATTCCATGACGGCAGTTGTTTGGTATTTATAATACCTCTTTCAGAATTCACAAATGAAACATAAATGCAGGCGTATAGAACAAGATCTGGCACAGCCGCCAGGATTTTTTTTTAATTTATAGTAGAAGCTTGACATTAATATCTGAAACAAAAAAAATGCAAATTTATCATACAATAGTTTGTTATCATCAAATAACTATATTAAGGTATAGCTTTTTATATAGCTGTTTACAGGCAATTCACTGATATGAAAATAAATAAATGAATCAAAGGAACCTGACCTATCGCCACTGCTACATTCTAAAGTTTTCTGGTACTAATGAATTCGTTCGGACAGACGGATTTTTGAAATTCGTTATTCGTGTTCTGCGTATCTTGAAACGTAAGCTCTCACAATTACTAGAGGGGGGGGAGAGGGACAAATTTGATTCTTTTGTTAATTACAAAGGTTCATTATTAAAAAAAAAAAAAAATTGATACAATACTTTTTTAATATTTCCTATTTTTCTATAATTTAAATAATAACTGAATTTTGGGGAAATGACATAATTTATATTATACATTTTTTATTTGAATATAAATATATCAATTTTTATATATTGATATATTTTTGATATGATATATTTATATCTCTGTTTATACGGATTCTAAAATCACATATTTTTCTCTACCTTCAAAAACAACTCGTTTTTAAGCTAAATAAGTAAAATTTCCATTTATTTTTTTCTATTTTATCTTCTATATTCTATAGTAATCTAGGTGGACCAATTATAAAAATCTATAAAGTTCTCTATATTCGAAATTAAAACATCAATTTTCGATTTCACTTACCATGCTGGTATGCCATGTATGAAATATATATAGTAAACGAAAGTATTGCGATCGTGAAAATTTTTGAATTCCAGATTTTAACGGAAATACTCGTTTTAGAACACCCTAAGTTCAAATCACTAAGACCCGAAAAAAGTCCGTGTGTGTGTGTGTGTGTGTGCTAGTGTGTTTTTTGTAAGTCCATCATAAAAGCGATAAATCGTACGAATCTGAAATTTCATATTTAAGACAACTATATACACAAGATGCTACAACAACTTTTTCATAGGATTCGGCTGGCCGAAAAAGCGACTTTATACCATGAATTTTTCACCTGTTTACGATTATCTGAAAAACGGCTCTAACGATTTTGATAAAACTCGCCCTATCGTTGTAAAATTTAATGAGCTTTAATATCGAGTAAGTTTTATACTGAATGAAACAGTCCGAAATTATAAATTTTCTTCCTCTGAACTACCTTTCATTTTGTAGATTCTATAAAAATAACTATAATATCTTGTTACCACTGATGAAAAACAGGTAAATATATAAATTCAATAAATTCAATACCCAACTAAAGGAAAAAAACTAAAATAATAATTTTTTAACGCAATTTTTTCGTTATTGAACATAAAAACAGCAATATACATGTGTAATATAGCTTTAGAAAGCTAAGGATTTTAGAAAAAAAAAATTATCTAATACACAAGCTTGTAAAAGTTAATAAAGAGTGATAAAAGCCGATAAAAACTAACTGGTTATTTTAGATGATAATAAACATGATTTCAAAACATTAACCGTATCATCTTAACGGCACTGATGAAGGACAGCTAAATATTAAAGTTGAGCGAATTTAATAAACAACTAAAGGAGAGACTAAAGTGCAAACATATTTGTTGTGTTTTTGGACACAACAATAGTAACAAAGATGTATAATATACCATTGGATAGGTAAAGATTTTAATCTTATACTTTAATTTTATAGATTCAGAAAAATTACTCATATCATTTTAATATAAATATTCAACGAATTTGATATACGACTAAAGGAGAAAGGTGCGAAGATATTTTTTTATGTAATTTATTTTTTGTGTACATAGATAAATATATAAGATACCGTTGGAAACCTAATGATTTTAGAAAAAATAATGTATTGTATTACAAATTGTAAAATGTAATGTAATGTGACCAATAGTGCATACAAATATTACTGATAATTATACTTAACAATTCAATATTGCAATTTTATTTAATCTAAATCAGATGTTGCAAAAAAAAACAAAACAAATAAACTATTTATTTAAATTATCATTAATTTTTTTAAAATATTTTTTAAATGATTTTAACAGTCGGCCGAGGTAAGTGAAATTTGTATGTTGCCCGCACCTGATTTGTTTTTTAATCAATCGCGGTTTATAATTAGAAAACTATTATTGCTAATTATTGCTCTCTATCTTTAAAACTAACTTTTTTCTTCTTTTTTTTTCAGGGGTGGGACAGGCCGGACACCCTAGGCCTTGCGGTGTAATCTCCTGGGAGATCACACTCACTTTTTTCGGTGCATTTTGTAGTGTAGGGCCATCACTCCCTATACCTAATTTTGTGAGTTTGGCTGACGGGTCTCACATACCCGGGGGAAAGGCTCTGAGTGAATCCCCATTAATTAATTGCTTGACAAAACCCCTCCGGGACTGGGGTTCGAATTCATTTAGCATGAGCGACTAGCGCGCTAACCATTTTGCCACGGGCTCCCTCCTCGAAACTAACTGAGTTATATAATTTTTTATTTTTTTTTTTTAATGGAAGCTATTAGAAAATAATTGGGTTGTGTCACATGAAATGTCCGCTTTCAAGGTAAAGGATTTCTATTAAAAATACGATATGAAAACAAGATCATTTTATTCGAAGTATTTACCTTATTTTTCTACACATTTTTCCCAACGTGACACCAACTTTTTTATCCCCGAACTGAAAAATCTTAGCTTTGAAGTGAAACAAAATCTGAAAACGCGCTTTTCACATGATCATCATTTTCAAAAAGTTTTCCTTTGACGTAGTTGTCTAAATTCCTGAACAGGTGGTAATCCGTTGGAGACAAGTCGGGAGAATATGGTGGGTGTGGAAGAACTACGAAGTCCAGTTCTTTCAATTTTTGCAAGGTATGTTTTGAAACATG
Organism: Piezodorus guildinii; assembly: GCA_023052935.1. NCBI lineage: Eukaryota > Metazoa > Arthropoda > Insecta > Hemiptera > Pentatomidae > Piezodorus > Piezodorus guildinii. The sequence goes on along the minus strand of CM041292.1, from coordinate 30,199,180 downwards.
GGGTCTTGCTGCCGCTGAGTGAGATCATGAGGTACCCATGTATCGAGCTTTTTTACTTTCCCAATACACTTTAATTGTCTAGAAACGGTAGATGCACTTGCACTTAGATGTGCTGAGAGTCCTTTAACTGTTTGGTAGGGGTTTCCTTCTACTGTATAATTGAGGACATCGTTGTCTATTACGGACGGAGGTCTTCCTCGGAGCAAGTTTTCCAAATCGGTATCCCCAGCTAAAAACTTAGCTAACAAGGCGAATGGTCCGTTGATTAACACTCCCTTCCTTAAACGCCTTGTAAATATTTATAGCGGCTTCAGCTGATGAATGGCCGAGTTTAAACCCGTACAAAAATATTACTCGAAAATCGCGTGTTTCAATGTTCATATCTGGAGGTATACTAAAAAGTGGGTAATTGATTGGGAAGCTAATGTTTATAATACAAAGGTAGAGGATTAGTCACTGTTTACTTTAAATATGTATACATTCGGAAGAAAACAACAGAGACCTGCAAAATCCTTTATGTATTTCAGAAACTATAAAAACGGACATTTCATGTAAAACAACCAAATAATTGGCTGATATGGTAAGATCGTTGTCGATCCTGGTATTTTGATGCCAATTTAAAAAAAAAAAAAATGTCCAGTAATATGGAGGGAACTAGTACACGTCGGACGGCGGACAGACGGATTTTTTCAATTTTTTTATATTTGTTATTCAAGTTATACGAATCTTGGAACATACACCCTCAAAATTAATGGATGGCATTTTTTTTTTTTTTTTTTTTTTTTCTTGTTCGAATACAAAGGTTCATTATTGAAAATAATAAAGCAAAATAGCAGATAATACTTTAGTATGAGGTAATATGTATTATGATGAATGTGAAAATCCTAAGAGTTTTCTGTTTTTTTTAAATAAAGTGAGTCTCATCTTCTGATGTAAATTTATATCTTTATTTTAGGTACCCTGTTTAGTCTAAATTCAATTTTTAATCTTGTTACATAGAATTAAGCCGTCGTAAATATGCTTGTTAAAACTGCAGTTCTATAGAACCGTCGTTGATAGATAATATTTCGTACACTGTCGAAACAGAGTTTGGAACAGGACCCTTACTAATTGATTTTCGAAGTTTTCGCAATGGCATCGAGAAGAATGGATGAAAGAGCATGTACTGCAATATCGGAAGAGGCTATTATCAAGATAACAGGGATTCTAGCAACAGCGGAAAAAAACGACAATTGAAGTCGTTAGATAGCAAAAAAAAAGTAGCACATAAGCTTAAAGCTTAAATCTTTGCAACACAACTTGACTTTTACTTTTTCTAATGGCCTAAGAAGTATAACAATCGATATTTTTCTCATTTATCGGAATATCATACAATTATAGAAAGCACTTACGTTACACGGATAGGAGTATGTTTTTACATTAGGTGTTATCACCAATCGACTAGAACAAGAATATCGTAAAAATAGTAAAACAAGAAGATCGAAATTTAAAAAAAAATCTGGTGCACGCAACACACGATTTTCACTTACTACCTTTCACTTACCACACTTTGACCCTTGTTAAAATCAATTTAAGAATTTTTAAATATCGTTAGAGATGAAATTAGTTTAAAGAATTGATCAAATTGATTTTCGATAGAAACATGTGTTAAATTTTATATTTAGCGGGTTTTAATCAATGCTAACAACATGAAATGGTTAATTTTTTTGAATGCACAAAATTGAAGATACTTTAGGGAAAGAAAATTTAAACTATCGGCATTTAAGCCCTGTTAGACTATTTCAATGAGAATGAAACCTATAACCTATTAAAACTCATTAAATTTTACATCGATATAGCAAGTTTAATCAAAATCGTTTGAACCGTTTTTGAGAAAAAAGGTGTAGAGTGCATGCTATAAAGTGGCTCTTCTGGTTCGCTGATTTTGATGAAAAAGTTGCTGTAGTCAAATCACCATTACGTTTCAACCTCCTGCCCTAAAGTTTCCTTTAATGACGCTACGCTAGTCCATGTTGAACAGATCCGATAACTTGGACTCCACCTTGACAAACGTCTTACGTAGGTTTCTCATATAAGACTAAAACTACAAGAAAATGCCAGGCGTTTTCGAATACTTCAATACTAACTGGACAAACGCTCAAGCCTTCCACTTAACAACAAATGGCTCATCTACATGACCATTAAAAGACCAATATGGACTTACGGACTAGAGCTTCGGGGCTCTACTAAACCATCAAATTCTTCCAATACTTAATCCTTACAATCCGAAACCCTTTGTAAACTCCTTAACGGCTCTTACTTTGACACGAATAAAAGACCTTAATACCCCACCCGTAACGAACATGGCTCGAACAAAAGTACCGTTCTTCTTATGACGAACTCCATTCCCACTCTATCCCATTAGTTTCAATCCTTGCTTCCCCTTCGATCCTGATAATGCTCCAAGGCTTCTGAAAATAAGATGACCATAGAACATTCCAATTTAGCAATCTTATCGGAGTTCTGTTTGTGGGTGATGTCCCTACATTTATTTATTGTCATTATATTATATTACCATCACATTTACTATATTTATTCCTTATTACTTTAAATATGTTTAAAATGAAAAAGAATATTTATTTTGGACTTCTGACACTATGTACTTACTATATATGTGTGCCATGACCCTGTTCAATATATTCTTCCACTTTACTTAAAGTTTAATATAATTTCAATAGATATATTTAAAAAATATGTTTATTCAAAAGTTTGAAAATTGTCTGTAATAACGGAGGTAAGAGTGTTGCACGTATCAGATTATTGTTTACTTTCACTTACTATATATTAAATAGTAAAATTGAATGTTCTCTTAGTTAATTAATGCATAATATATGATCTTCTAGTTAATTGTTATGTCCTTATGTATTTAAAATTATATATTACATAAGCTCTTATGTGTTCTCCTTGTAATTATATCATTAAGATATCCATACGTCTTACAATTAAATGCATACTTCATTCTAGTTATTTTTTAAGGACAAATCTTAACAAAACTTAGCACTAGTCAGGAACTGTAGAAGTAAGGTGAGCCAAGCGGACGCGGGGCAGACTCTTACCCAATGGGACGGAACCTTGAGGGATCCAGTTCAGGGGCCGAGTGTGCCATATCTTCGGTCCTCCGGAGGTCGATAAATATCAATAATCGATTCCACGCACCTATTCAATAATACATACATCGAATGATTTTACAAAACTACCGCCGACACCCGAAAAAAAACACCTCATAAACCATTCTCTTGGAATCCGTTGCCCAAACAATGGACACGGCTGTTTTACGCTTATCCATTTAGCCATCATCTGATGCTAAAAACGCTTGTGTAAGTCGATTCATAAACACACACATGGACCGCTGATATCTCGAAAGGACCCCGAGCCATTTCTGCTGTATCACCTCCTGGGTGCCTGTAGCGAAACGGTTTCTAAACTGGGTGAGATAGATTTCCAATACTTCGAAAATAGGCGCTGCCATACAAGGAGATAATCTGTCATAACACAGATCACAAAAACATTTTTAAAGAACATCCAAAATATATTAAAAAGAAAAAAAAACAATATTTTTTTGCACATTAGTTTATTCATATCTAAAATTCAGAATACCTGGTTTTGTCTTAACATTCATATATTATTTACTGTATTATTAGCTTAATGATATAGACTTATTAAAGAAAATGACAGAATCAATGTTAAAAAAAACTTTGGATATATGGAAATGAAATATGAGTTAACAGAAAAAAAAAGCAAAGATAGCTAAAAATATCACGATTTTTTTTTTCTCTGGCGCAACAGGCCGTGTTGGCCCTTGGCCTCGAGATATAATCTCCTGATAAGAATATACTCACGATTCACGATGAGATTTTACAGCGTGGGATCATCACTCCTTACGCCTATTTTTGTGAGTGGCCACCATTAGGCTGACGGGTCTCGCATACCCGGGGGAGAGGCTGTGAGTGAATACCCATTTAATTATATCCTTATAAAAGCCACGCCGGTACTGGGATTCGAATCAGAACCTTTAGCATGAGACTATGCCACTCAGCCACGGGCTCCCATATAAAGAATATCCTCATAATAATTAATTTATTTTAATTTAAATCTTTAATATTAAACATGATGGGCGGTACTCGTTACAGTGTCCTCACCCGGGACACCAATTTGTACAATTTCGGGGCCCGATATGAGCTTTACAACCGGAAGCCCTTTACTGAATCGAATGAGAACAAAAAAAAAAAAATGTGTTTGAGTTCTTTAGGGTTTTATGTAGGCACTGATACAGACATAATGAGCGATGGTCAAGGTCCCTATTAATAATTTAAGCCTTATCTGATGTCGGCGGGAGGAACGCTCGTCCTCATCGTCCCGGGTGACCTCGCTCAGGGCGGACAGGTCTCGATAGTGCAGCGCAGTAAGCGATGGGATGTAGATCCGCATAAGACGGTTTCAAGATGAAGAAGAGAAGAAGTTCCCTTCACAAGTAAATTCGGTATGTAGTGGGGTCAATGCTTTCTGGAGCGTACTTGCTCCATTTTCCTGCCGAGAAAAGAGACCCTGATCCGGGTAGCAATAACATTGCAAATATACTTTAAGGCAAAATAATCCCTAGAGGAGGTTTAAATCCGACCGGCACTATTAATTTTTTTTTGTTATCATGGAGCTTGAAAATCAGTTTACAGCCCGGGTGACTCCTAAACATTTAATTTGTTTTGAAATGGATATTGTAACGTCATTAATTATATAGTAGAGGGAAGATTGATTTTAAGCGTGTTCCCTTTTATGTATCTGATAAGACACTACATACTGACCTTACTATGCTGCCTATACTCTGGCTCTAAACTCCCCTTGTGATTGCAACTGACACAGATGTTTTTAATACTTTTCGCGACGGATTTACACATAATTCAAACCTGCTAACTGTCACAAACTCCTTGAATCCACTCAGAAGACTGTTGAAGCGCTGTTTGTGGTCATTTTAGTTTAAAAGCACCTTTTCTTTTCTAAATAATTGTTATCATCTTTGCTTATTGCATAACAATTTATATTGTTGCCAAAATATGGAAATGTTTAATGAAAAAAACAAAACATATATAGGTATTTGTAATATATTTAGTCCACATCCTGTTTATTTCACGAAAGTAACAATTCTAAAATATTATAACATCATCACGGAGCGAAAACAACAGCTTTTTTAAGTAAAGGAACTTGCCGAACACTAGTAAATATAAAACAAACATGTGTGAATGTGCAAAGACCCCAAAAATAAATCAAAATGATATATTTGAAATAAATATCCTTTTAATTATTGCTAACAATCCACTGAATCCTCATAAGGCACGAAGTGGGATAGTTCGTAACTCAACGATTCAGGAAGTCTATAACTTTAAACAGCTTTCATCCGCTGCGGAATATGAGTTATTATACGTCAGTATTAAACCGCGAGTGTTATCACGCGAACTCTAAAAAGGCAATCAACATTTTCTTAAAATATCTTTTCGTTGTTGTACGCTCATTATGTATCTTCATTGAAATTAATACTAACGAGCGGGTCTTGGTTAATGTTGGTTACAGTTCAGTATACAGGAAATAAGATTCACAGTTAAAAGCTAATATATTATTGCTTTATGTATTTTATTTTTAATTCATAATGTATAATTTCAACATATTTTGATTGAATTCTTGAATAAAAGATGTCCTTAATCAGACAAATAAACACATATACGCTAAGATGCTCGGTTGGCCTTGGCAAGAAATGTAGAAAGTGAGTCCCTTAGAAAGTATAGGTCACGTTATTATATAGATCGCTAGATATTTTTATTTAAGTAATAGATTTATAAGGTTTGTGTACGGCCTCTCCACACAGTCACACGTCTCTCACTGGTATTCTGGTCAAAGGTGGCTCTATCCCCGAAGAAAATACCTGCTTGATATCTTCCTATTCCAATACTTGCGAGCCTGAAAACCTATCTATATCTTTAAACTCCTTACTCCACACTCCACCCTTAATACAACATCTTAACCTACTTATTTACAAATACCCTCTCATAGAAATTTCTTCCTTGAAAAGTCCTTTATCATCCGTAATACTTTGGAAATCTTTTACCATCTTCCTCCGAATAGTGCCAGCCTTAACAACTTTTAAACGCCATTTGTTTACCCAACTCCTTAAAAATCAATCTTCCTCAAATATGTGACAAATCTAAATTTTTCTAATACATAGCTAAACTCATTTGATGTTTTCATCTGTTTGTATTTGTATATTTTATTTTTATTAACTTTATATACTTTACTTAATTATATAATTATGTATCAAATGAAGCCAGGCAAATTGAACTTCCGCTGTTCACTGTAAATTATTCTAACGGGACGAAATGTACCAGAATAAAAATTATTTTTCATTTATTCAATCATGTTCAATCCATAAAGTCATGAATTTTCACTTAATGCTACTTCACATTAAATGTTTGTTAAACTCGTAATGTTTAATAAAGTTATCTCGATAGTAACGAACCTCTTTTATAAAAGGATATCTAACGTATACTAGAAATATATAAATATATGGCCGATTTAAATATAACTATTTATAAGGAATAATCGAAAATTGTACATGGAGATAGAAGATGTATAGAAAACGAATAATGAGATTTGACTGTAATATTGTCAGGAAGAACGAAAATAAATTGAATAAGAAAATATATGATAAGATGCTTGCACCTATTTCGAGAAAATCACGTAAAGTTGCAAAATCCATGCTTCTAAAGTGGTTCTTCTGTTCGGCTGATTCTTAAGTATTTGGTTGAAAAGGCTCTTTACCATTTCATTAAACTCGCTGAATCAATGTAAACTTTAACGGGCTTTAATACTCTGACAAGAATCAAATGTTATATTTTTTTAATTTCCTTCCTTAATGTACATTTAATTTTGAAGACGCAAAAAACAAAACCATGTCATCTGATGAGCATTGGTATAATAACCTTTGTAATCGACCAAAAAAAGAAATAAACAAAAAATAACCCCATTTGAGGGTTTACGTTTCAAGATGTGTAGAATCCGACTTACGAATAAAAAAAATCCGTTTGTCTGCCGTCCGCCGTCTGCCGTCCGCGGCATACCTCCGAAACTACATGACCGATTTTTTTTAAATTCACCACAGAAATACTAGTTCATTCAACGATGATACTAACTCCTAGACGTTGATATCAGCTGGTTAGTTTTTAAATGGCTGCCGACTAAAAGAATTTTATTCAATAACTCAGTTATTTTTAAAGATATAAAACATTTTTTCAGTGTTTTTTAACCAACAAAACGCGAATAATTATATAAAAGAGAAAAAAGAAAGGAAAAAAAATTAATATTTTCCACATAAATACGCTCATAATTCAGTTATTTTTGACGATAGAGAAAAGTATTTATAGTTTTAGAATCAGTAAAGCGCTATAAACAAAAAAAGAGAGGAAAAAAGGAAAAAGAAAAAAAAAATGAAATCTCGCTTATATATACGCTTGTAACTACGTTATTTTCGAAGATAGAAAAAAAAAAAATTCATTATTGTTTTTTAACTAAAAAATCGCGAATAATTATATAAAAGAGAAAAAAAAATAGGAAAATTGATATCTCGCTTATATATAACGCTTGTAACTACGTTATTTACGAAGAAAGAAAAAAAATTCATTTTTTTTTTTAATTATATAAAACAGAAAAAATAAAAGAAAAAATTGATATTTTTCACATAAATACGATTATAACCTAGTTATTTTCGAAGACAGAGAATAGTGTGTATAGAATTTTAAAATCATTAATGCGCGATAAACAAAAAAAAGGAAAAAAAATTGAAATCTCGCTTATATATACGCATGTAACTACGTTATTTTCCAAGATAGAAAAAAAAATCGTTACTGTTTTTTAATAATTATATAAAAGAGAAAAAAATAAAAGAAAAAATTTATATTTTTCACATAAATAAGCTTATAACTCAGTTATTTCTGAAGATAGAGAATAGTGTGTATACAGTTTTAGAATCAGTAAAGCGCAATAAACAAAAAAAAACAAACAAAAAAATGGAAAAGTGAAAAAAAAATTGACCATATGATAAAAGAATCATTGAATTTGGTTTACAACTAGCTTAGATATCGCATTTTGAAATCAGTGGTAGTGTTATGGTATAATGCTTTGAATTTGTGCTTTTCATATCACTTAATAATTAAGTAAGTAGGCAATTATTGCCTATCAACAGCCTTATGAACAGTGATACCCCAATATTGTTATTTGGAAATAATAAACCATTGTGTAATGATTTCAGCGTATTTTATTCCGAAGTCAAGAATAGTAAAATTAATTTGCCATATATCGTAAAAAAACTAAAGTTTTTAGAAATTTTTTTATCGGGTAAACAAAGTTATAGAAGTTAATTTACAGTCATGGTCGAAGAAATTGTATCACCTATGCTTTGATTTTGTATAGTAATGAATTGGACCCAATGAATATTATTGTTTTAGTCAAATTATTTATATCATACGCTTAATGAAAAAAATAAACTGAATAAAAAAAGAAAAACAAAAAGTTTCTTAGTTCTTGGTTAGAATTTTTAACTACTATCAGAGTAAACTTTTTTATTTTGTCAAATTATAACCATTTTTCTATCAGAAACAATTAACATTGAGAGACTACATGAAGTGGAACAATTTTCACGGAAAACAGTGGTGACACTAATCAACAGTGGTCATAATATTGAAAATTAATATTATAAATAATTTCACGAGAGAATGTAAACTTCTAAATTATTACTTTCACTTACCCATATATGAAATATGAAATATATTCAAGTATTGCGATCTTGAAAATTTTTGAATTCTAGTTTTCAACGGAAATACACGTTTTACAGTCCCCTGAGTCCTAATGACCAAGTCCCGTAAAATGGTCTATGTGTGTGTGTGTGTGTGTGTGTGTGTGTGTGTGTGTGTGTGTGAGTGGTAACTCCCGCACGTAAACGAAAATCTCTGAAATTTCATATTTAAGACAACTATGCGCCCGAGATCTTACAAAATCGTTTCCATCAAAATCGGCTTAAATGAAGAGCCACTTTTTATTATTGCATTTTGCATCTTTTTATGATTTTCTCAAAAACGGCATCAACGATTTTGATTAAACTACCTATATCGATGTAAAATTTAATGGGCTTTAATATCATGTAAGTTATATTCTGATTAGAATAGTCTGACAGGGCTTAAATGGCAATATTTTAAATTCTCTTCCTCTAAAGTACCTTTAATTTTGTAGATTCTATAAAAATAACCATATTATCCTGTTACCATTGATAAAGAACATGTAAATATATAAGCTGAACGAATTCGATATCCAAATAAAGGAGAAAACTAAAAAAAAATATGTTTTTAATGTAATTTTTTGTTTTTGAACATAAGAACAGTAATATAAGCGGTATAATATACAGCTGGGAAGCTAAAGATTTTAGAAAAAATATTATCTTAAATTAATAATTAAATCGCAGTCGTGAATTATAATCTAATACTTTGAGAAAAGAAAATCTATTTATAATTTTTTTTTAGTTTAGCATAGGAAATAATAATAAATCCGATTCACATGGTTTTGGTATTGCTATGCATCTCCGTTGCGTGTTTCGAAGAGAGATAGTCAGTGATACTAATCTTAATTTACGATAGTTTGATTTTTTTTCGATAACTTCTGTGATCTATGTCTATTTCAAACGGTATTTATTTCGTGGGTTGAATTAATGTTTAATATTTTTCGATCCCACTTTTTTTCAGGAAGTTACACAAATTTCTGTTATAGAATAGTTTCAAAACAGAATGGTTTCCAAAGATTATAGAATATTCCCTTGCTTTTTTTATTTTAGAATCTATAAATGAATGTGACAGAAAACTACCGAAATACCATCTTTACACAAATATGACCCGGACTAACTCAAAATTTCACACTAAATGCTCTTCTTTTATTTATTTCGTTCGTTTAAGAATCCATGACCCACAATATCATCTCCCAGAAGATAAGCTTTGAAAAACAAAACAAAAGCTTTGATATATAGCATTTCCAAGTCAATTGTAACCTTTTCCAAGTCAAATGTAACTTTTTCCATTTCAAATGTAACCTTTTCCAAGTCAAATGTAACCCTTTCCATTTCAAATGTCACCTTTTCCATGTCAAATGTCACCTTTTCCATTTCAAATGTTACCTTTTCCAAGTCAAATGTCACCTTTTTCTTCACTTCTAGCCTTAAATACTCCGTTTTATTTATTTATTTATTGAAAAATAATTAGTTTAATTAGCATTATGACTTTTTTAATAATTTTGGCATATAGTAATTGATATTTTTTTTGTGTCTCTTACATATTTGATATCAAGTTCTGTTTTTTACTAGCTAATATTTAAAAAAAAATAATTATCGTCTATTTAGTTTTAAGATAGTTGTTGATTTTGATTTTTTAGAGAGGAGGGGTAGTTTTTTGGAATAATTAATGTGTTTTCGGGTGTTTATGATTACGTTTTTTGAGCTGTATCTTTTATCGGTCATGCGTTTTTCAACTCACATTTACTTTTAATGTTTTTTTATTGATATAGGGATTAATTATTTTGCTTTCGGGTGGTTATGATTACGTTTTTTGAGCTGTATCTTTTATCGGTCATGCGTATTTCAACTCGCATTTACTTTGAATGTTTTTTATTGATATAGGGATTAATTATTTTGCTTTCGGGTGGTTATGATTACGTTTTTCGAGCTGTATTTTTTATCGCTCACGGGCATTTTTACTCGCATTAAATTTTAATGTTTTTTATTGATAAGGGGATTAATTAATGTGCTTTCGGGTGGTTATGATTACGTTTTTTGAGCTGTATCTTTTTTCGCTTATGCGTATTTCAACTCGCATTTACTTTTAATATTTTTTATTGATATAGGGATTAATTATTTGCTTTCGGGAGGCTATAGTTACGTTTTTCGAGCTGTATTTTTTATCGCTCTCGCTCATTTTAATTAAAATTTACTTTTTATGTTTCATATTGATATAGGTGTTGATAATTGTGTTTTCGGGTCCTATAATTATGTTTTTTTTAGTTTTATTTATTTATCGCTCCCGCGCATTTTAACTCGAATTTATTTTTATTTATATGGAGATAATTAATGTGCTTTTGGGTGGTTATGATTACGTTTTTGAGCTGTATCTTTTATCGCTTATGCGTATTTACTTTTGATATTTTTTATTGTTATAGACGTTTGTAATTATCTTTTCGGGTCTTGTGATTACGTTTTTAAGCTTTTTTTATTGTCGCTTGCTCTCATTTCAACTTGCATTTGCAGTGGTCTTTCTTTGTTTTTGTTTTAGGGGATTCTCATAACGTATTTTAAACTTTATTCTTTTATGCCCTTGGGAATTTCTACAAACCGTAGGTATTATGTTATAATATGATGTAAAAATTATTTATCGTGTTTTTGCAGGATCTGATTACATTTTTGATTTGGACGTTACATCGCGATTGCGCATTCTTCTAGATCACTATCCATTTAAGTTAAATGTGCACTAGTTATAAATAAATGTCATAATCTCTATTAGTATTCCCGAAAACACTATAAACGATCCCTCTATCGAATATTTATGAAATAGGAACAGTAACTTAAAATGAGTAAAAGCGATAACAAATTTGGTTCAAATAATGTTATCAGAACACCCGAAAATAGAATAAACGATTCCTCAATTAAATTATCAAATAATTGTAAGACCAAGTTAGGAAGCGGATCCTTTACAAAAGATTTAGTTGAAAAAATTTACTCAGGACGCTAGAAAAGGACCTACAACTAATCCTTTCATAAAATAATAATAATAAAAAAATAAAAGAAAAAGTTAAACGATGTATATTCCAGCAACGTTATAATGAGAACCAAAAACAAAATAATCAATACCAATATAAAAAAAAAACAAATATCAAAAATAAAGGCGAGTTGAAATCCGCACGAGTGATAATAAAAAAGCTTTTAAACATTTTCATAACCCCGCAAAAACACAAGGATAGATCTCTATAAAAATAAAAAGATTAAAAGTAAATAGAAGTTGAAATACGCATGAGCGATAAAACATACAGCTCGAAAAACGTAATCATAACCACCCGAAAGCACATTAATTAATCCCTATATCAATAAAAAAACATTAAAAGTAAATTTTAGTTAAAATAAGCGCGAGCGAAAAAAATACAGCTCGAAAAACGTAATCATAACCACCCGAAAGCAAAATAATTAATCCCTATATCAATAAAACACGTAAAAGTAAATTTTAGTTAAAATAACCACGAGCGAAAAAAATACAGCTCGAAAAACGTAATCATACCCACCCGAAAGCAAAATAATTAATCCCTATATCAATAAAAAACATTAAAAGTAAATGCGAGTTGAAATACGCATGAGCGATAATAAATACAGCTCGAAAAACGTAATCATAACCACCCGAAAGCAAAATAATTAATCTCTATATCAATAAAAAATATTAAAAGTAAATATGAGTTGAAATACGCATGACCGATAAAAGATACAGCTCAAAAAACCTAATCATAAACACCCGAAAGCACATTAATTAATCCCTGTATCAATAAAAAACATTAAAATTTAATGCGAGTTAAAATGCACGCGAGCGATAAAAAATACAGCTCGAAAAATTTAATTATAATACCCGAAAACACATTAATTATTCCAAAAAACTACCCCTCCTCTCTAAAAAATCAAAATCAACAACTATCTTAAAACTAAATAGACGATAATTATTTTTTTTAAACATTAGCTAGTAAAAAACAGAACTTGATATCAAATATGTAAGAGACCCAAAAAAAATATCAATTATTATATGCCAAAATTATTAAAAAAGTCATAATGCTAATTAAACTAATTATTTTTCAATAAATAAATAAATAAAACGGAGTATTTAAGGCTAGAAGTGAAGAAAAAGGTGACATTTGACTTGGAAAAGGTAACATTTGAAATGGAAAAGGTGACATTTGACTTGGAAAAGGTGACATTTGAAATGGAAAGGGTTACATTTGACTTGGAAAAGGTTACATTTGAAATGGAAAAAGTTACATTTGACTTGGAAAAGGTTACAATTGACTTGGAAATGCTATACAAAACACAAATGCTGAAGAGTGAATATTTAATATTCAGTGTTTCTTGCACAAGACGCGGAGTGGTTCATGGAATATTATTATTAATGTTTCAAAGGATAATTTAATAATATATTTTAAATAACTGTTAGAACATCTCTTCTTTCAAAATATTTTTTATTAGGAACTCTAAATTTTCTAATATTTAAAAAAAAATAATTTCCCACCGTTTGGAAGTATTACTTCATCCTCAAAGTTGGAAAAAAAAAAATTAATCATAAATATTACAATATTTTACATATGTAAAACATTATTTCAACATATTTTTATAGAAATTCTATCTATATAAATACCTTCGATATTTAGTGTTAAATTTAGGTCAATCCATTATTATTTTTTTAATTTATTTATTGTAAGAAATGTCATTAATTACAGAAAATTTTTATTTTGCATCTCAGAGAGAAATGTCCTTATAATTATGTTTAGGGGAGGGGACAACGGAACCCTAGTTGAAATTTAATTTCCGTCAATATTTTTTTATTATTTTCTTGAGAGTTCTGTTCGCCAAGAGTTCTAACATTTGTCTATTCGAATTGTTATATGAAGTGGATAAGAAGGAAGTTATAAGGCCGCTAAGTTGCAAAAGTTGAGTGGCTTAAACTACAAACATATTTCAAAAAATAATCGAGAACTCTAGAAATTTTGAGGGGGGGGGCAATAGAAAGAACTCTAAAAAATAAAAGAAAACAAATATTTTCCAACTTAACTGAATTCACAATAGTAAGTCGTCATGCTGGTATGGACAATGTTATGAAACCTTACCTTTTTAAAATACAGCAATGAAATATAAACAAATACATGAGTAGTAGTTAAGAATCTAAATGATTTAAATTGTAAAGTTACAAAATAGTGTAATATAATAAAAATAATTACCTCGACATCCGCTACCATTAATCTAGATTCGTTGCGATGACAGTACTTGAGTGACGAAATTACAATCGTATCTTTTTCCTTTCGAAACAGGAAACACTTTGTTATGAATGTATTATTTCCTACTCTGTTGTATTAAATGATCAAGCCTTGTATTAGCAGTGAGCTTATAAATAGGTCGTAAATCCTTCATTTGCAAATGTATGTCATACCAAATAGAATTTCGAGTCCTTTATGTTCGAGTAAGACGATTAATGATTTATAAGCATTACAAATGAAAATCGATTTTATTTTGTAACGATAAGTTATTTTTCATGTAAGTTATTTTACCTTATCTTACCCATGTACAGCTGGATCTTTATCTACCTTAATAACAAATAATAAATAATTTAAAAAACATAACACACGAAAAAATTCAATTTAAAAACTTTTAAATAAAGCTATAGTTAAAAAAAGTTTAAGCTATTAGATTAAATTTCGTTAGAAACATATGTACTAGATTAAATGATGTATCAGAATAAGATTTTCTGTTTTTAACAATCTCCAACGTTTATGTCCTATACGACACATATAGTCGTAGTCATAGAAATTGCATTACTCAATAATTTTTATTTTTCCAAATTAGACATAACCATAGCTTTTTAAAATGTTGATAACACCCAAAAAATCTGGCGCGGACAATACACGACTTTCACATAACTCCGTTTTTAAAATCGATAAAAGAATTTTTAATAAAAATAAATGAGACCATTAAAGAATTAATTAAATTGAATTTCCATTAATATTTGTATGTATAATAACTGAGTTATGGACGTATGGGTATATAGATACATTTTTCTTTTTTCTAACTCTTGTGATGTCTCTCTAAAAAAACACTTTAAATATTTTTCTCTAACTTTAAAAATAACTGAGTTATTGCATTAAAAAAATGTTTTGATCGGTTGACAATCCAAAACCTTTGGTTTATATCAATGTCGAGGTGTTATCCATAAAATAAATTGTCTTTTTATCAATATGTTCAATAAAAACCGAGTTAAAGGCGTATAGCTTCCTCTCTCTATATCAATTAATTTCCTTAAGGACATTTCAACTATATTCATATTTTTTTCTATCTTTAATATATGTTTTATATGCATATTAACAAGTAAAAACGGCAAGTAAAACCGTTTTTTTGGAGAAGTTCGTTAGGTACCTAAATGTATATCATACAATATACAATATACCTTATATAATATCACAGCTCATAAAATACTTAAATGATATATAAAAATAAATACACAGACTGAATTCAGCGATGAACATTTAACCTGAACAATTTAGTAGACATTTCTAGATGCAGGAATACTCCAGACGAAACATTGAGAAACCAGCCTGATTTACTTTTCTGAATTGAGGGTTAGTATGGCAAGGCGCTTCAATAGCACTGAATAAAGACAGAAATATTCCTTACAGTTATACATATAATATAATAAAATATACATACACATAAGTACATTTAATAAATGACATCCTTAACATTGCTTCAATATCCGAACTTGTTTTTGATGAGTTATAAGAAAAATCGACTTATGAAAACAAAGTAGAGAATATAAAATAAATACAAACAATCCGGAATAGAAATATGGAAAAATGCAAGGATTTATATTTGAATGTATCTTTATTACTTAAAAAAAAAAAACTTCTTATAGCAAGGAGTTTAAGAGATTCAAGCAAATATATAGGTATCACAACAAATCATATTAAAATAAAACGCTTAATCATAATGAAAAGAAACACTTCATATATATATATATGAAAAAAAAAAGAAACAAAATTGTTTTTATTGCCCAGTGTCACCTTAATTCAAATTCCAATCTAACCTTTGATCCAAAAGCCCAAATAGGATAAAAACTTCCTTAATTTAGATGCATAAGTTAAAATTTATGTAGCATATTAAAGTAACTTATCCCATAAATCTGAGTTAATAAGTGGGACAATTCACAGCCTGATATATTTTAAAGGTAATTGAATAAGGATAATTGGGACAATTATAAAGACAGTGAGGAACATTCAATAATAAAGTTATACAGAGTATCATTTGCACGCGAGCAAAATATTCTGCAATTTTTTTCATAGGCGAAAAGATACTAATAAAAAATAAGTAAATACTAGATCATTTTACACCATACAAACAAAGTTGGGTAATTTAGGAATTTCAAGATTTTGACAAAGATACACTTCACTCAAACGCAAGGTGTTTATGTTACGAAGAAAACACTAAAAATATAAATTAAATTAAAGAGATATTACAAATAAAATTGTATATAGTAAAAATGAGCTCTATCTTTTTTTCTTATGTGTTTATTAGTATCTTATTTGCCTATTAGCTGTGTTTAATTTACATTTACTTTTTCGTTCATTTACCTCATTCTCTTCTCCTATATTTGTAAAACCATTTTTCTAAATTTAAACTTATTATAAAACAAATATCATAAGAGTAGTAATTAATCTGAACGAATGAGAGGTTATGAAATAAAAACTACATGGATAATTTTATTGGTTTTTATTTTATAAAGGACCATTGTACACACTCGTTGAGGAATGACTGAATTTAAATTTGAGGAAAGATGTTTCTGTCCCCCCCCTGTTTTTGGTGTATTATTTTCAATAATGAACCTTTGTAATTGACCAAAATAAAAATAAAAATTACCTTCCCCTCCCCTAAAATTCGAAAGCTTACTTGAAACGGATGCATAGAATCCGAATAACGAATAAAAAAAAAAATTCGTTTGTCCACCGTCCACCGACCACTTTTGCTTTTAGTGCCACTTGATACAGAGGTAAATTTCCGACAGAATGAAAAAAAGAATCATTGAAATTGGTTAACAACTAGCTGAGATATTGCGTTTTGAAAGCAGCGATAATGATATGATATTATTGCTTTTCATATTACTTAATTGCCAATAAACAGTTATACCCTAATATTGTTATTTCTAAATAGTAAACCACTGTGTAATAATTTGCAGCGTTTTTTTTTTTTCCAGTATAAACTCTGCTCCTTTGACTTAATGAAATTTTGTAAAAAAAACTTAGGTTCTACAATAAATTAATTTGAAAAATACTGCGATATGATTTTCACAAACGAAATAAAAACGTTTCTTCTGTCGTTGGCACAAATTGGCGGGATCCGACTGGGTCTGGGTTAAAAAAATATTTATTGCTGGTTACACAGAATTAATTTTGACTATTACGCTCTGATTTGAGAACAGATAGTGTTTTGATATATTTATAATACACGTTCTGTTTGCCATAATGATTGTAACAAGAGACGATCAGTACAAAAAAAAACGTATACGTCATTTGTAAGATAATACAAATAACCAATTTTTTTTTTTCTTCTTTTTAAAATTTGCAATTAATATACCGAGGTAAAATATTTCATTTCAAATATTGGTTACTTTCTCATACCTTAATCAAACTTTATGCTCATATGACTTGACTATTTTTAAATATATCACAATAGCAAAAACCCGAGGTTAATAAAAACTTAAACCTGCATACCTTATCCATAGTATAGATTAATTATCTGAAAAAAAACTGGGGCATCGTGGTACAAAAGTGCGTAACAAATTGAAATTTCTGGAAACACCTACTCTGACAAATATAATCTATGATAAGAAAAAAAAACTATCTCATGGCCAGATCCTGCCAAATTAACAGATGGATCGGAATGGAAATGTCAGGTTTCGTTTGAATTTACGAGACACCTCATCGGCATTCCAGTTGATAAGAGAAGAATTATCGATAGAGCCCCATAGAACATAACAAATCTATAATCCTAGCAATACCATAAATTGAAACATAAAACCAAACCATATATTATGGCTGCACCTAAGGTGACATTGTTCACTATATTTTTTTTTTCGTAACGTTCTCCATTTTCAGTGAGCAATATACGTTCATGAACAGGAGAGACACTAACTAAAACACTTTACTTATTTATAAAACGGCGCACAGTGGACAATGTGACCGATTTAGGTGGACAAAATTCTGAAACTTGTATATATTTAATCTTTGGGGTCCCAGATTACGGAAAAAAATATTTAAAAAATTATAAGAAAAAAATATAAAACTAATTAATCTTTTGACACGATTGGCGAGCGTACAATGGTCAAACACCAAGTTTATTTGCTAAAATCTAAAACTTCCCTATATTTTACGTTTGAAATCCCAGAATACGGAAAACATAATACAGAAATCTAATTATGGGTCCGAGTTGCTAAAACCTGCGAATATATGTATTTTATATCATTTAGGAAATTCTTGAAATTATAGATTGTAAAACTTTTGATTCGGAGTGTTGTGTCTGAAAAAAATTATGTATCACTCAAAACGCAAAAATTCTTTGTAATATCTAAAGACTACTAGAAGGATCGATGAAACAAATCCTTGGGGTAACTTGGGGGTTATCTAGTTTTTCGGTATTGAATAGGGGCATACATTTACAAATTTCTAAATTTACTCTACAGGTGAGATTGCAATGTGTATTCAACAACGAGTTTGGAAATATAATGTCCTACCTGTCTCAGAAATGTAAATTGTTAAATAAAAGCAAAAATACTTTGCTCTAAATAAACCTTGAACACAATAAATGACCATCGAATAAAGATAATCCCACTGGCATCGCCATACACACTACCGTCTGTGCAGCAGTTTTCCTTTTCGGAAATTAAAAAAATCATCAAATAACGAAAATTAATTTTTTTTTCTCTTCAATTTTGAGCAAGGATAATACTACTTAAATATAAGAAATCTCGGTTAAACTAATTGAAAAAAACACCTCAACTAATCTTTTTTTAGAATACGTAAACATTATTGGCCAAGTAAACATGATTTTATAAACACAGTATTAAATTGAAATATTGAAAAACTACAAACACATTTTACAACCCAATTAAAAATAATAATAATTTTCTATTAAACTTCCTCTACAAAAATATTCTAAGATCAAGTCATATACAATTTAATAAATTATTAAATATAATCGTGTTTTATTACAAATAGGAAGAAAATTAAAATATGTTGAAGAAAAGACATGTAAATAAACAACTATTAGAGCTATACAGAAATTTGTAGATAAAATTGAATATGAATAACGGCTGTTCAGAATTAATAATATTCTAGAACAAATTTTAATTTATTAATAGATTATGCATGCAATATATCTACTTAAACTTTTGTTATACGAAGGAATATTAGATTTTTTTTAAAAGCAAGTCATTATTGGCATTATAACTTAAATTATATTATCAGTCTTAATATAACTTATTGTATTAAGCATCTTAAAAATGTATGTTATCAACAAGGAATAACAACCACTTGTCGATATTGATGTAATGTTTCTCATCTCAAGTATTCAAATAAGCATAAGATTTTAAAACAAAGAATCATAATTATAAAATACACAATAGACAATGCCTTGAATACAGTAGGGAATATACTCGACAGACGTCGCTGCCTTGCAAGAGCTGTCTTATGTTCCGATTGGGGGCGGAAAATTCTCACGAACGTCTAGATATGCAGATGGTGTCACAAAATGGAATTTCGAAGTTCCTTTGAAGACAATAGTTTCACAATAGATCGCGTATTTCTATCCCATTCCTCTAGTACAACCAAGATTTCAGCTCAGGAAAAGTATGCCTTCGACGGGACTTTGATCTCAAAAAAGGAAAAAAAAACGTTTTTTCATTAAAATAATATTTAGACATATTTATATCCGTCGGATTCTTCTAAAAAATACACACATCCTTTCAAAAAGGATAGATTTAATGCATCTCTTTCCAAAAGGTACTAAGTAAATATTACATACATTCCAAAACCTCCTTCTATTTAGTAAACAATGAATTACTAATAGGTTTTTTTTTATTTATTTCAAGAAATTTACAACTGTATTAAATAAATACAACAAGTAAATAGACTTTATATATGATTAGAACACATGGTAGTCCTGAGAAGAAACTACCCATTAGTAGCACTCCAATGTCTAATTTATGTTAGTAGGTCTCTTGGCCATCTTCTTTTAAGGCGCCTCGGTGGATTGTCGGAAATAGATATTGTTACGGGCTACGGGGTGTGAAAAATGAACTACTCCAGTTTAAAAATTACAAATATTTATTAAATACAGAATGTACAAATACAAAATTAAAATACAAAAGATTACTAAACTAACCACTATAGCTACAATAAAAATTGAATTACTAGCTTAACTACTAAACAGTATACATACAAAATGAGGTATTCCTAACAAATAAACTACTTACGTAAATTTATACAATCTGGTAGACTTATTCTAAAACTTACAACAATAACTTATAACCTAGTCTTCTAATTTCCCACCGACCGGTTATCACAATACTGACACACAGTTTCACTACACTGTCACACTGTCACGAACTGTTCACTGTCACTGTTCACTGATACATCACTGATACTTGTTGAGCCGGATTAAGACTGCCTGACCCAGGCGTAGTGGACCGGTATTTGTACCACCACAGAATATTCTAGACACGGCAGGTAGGGGCCGGGCCGTTCTAGGTACTTCGAGGACCCTCCAGGTCTAGAAGCCTCTAGCACCATCCGGGCCCCTCCAGGCGTGGTCCACCCGTCATTGTCTTGACCGTAGCAATATGGATGAGAGGTCACGGATAAGCGGGTTTGAGTGGGCAGGGAGTTTGGAATGAAAAGAGGTATATCTGGCCAAGTCTACAAAAAATGGGATATTTAGGTCTTTATGGATGATTTTATTAGTAACAAAGTTAGGAGCATTGAGGATTTTACGAAGGATTTTGGACAGCAAGGGTTGGATGCGAGAGGAATTCGATGGTTTAGTAGACCCACATAGCTCTACATCCAGGTCCAAATAGGCCTGATAATTGCTATGTAAATGAGTTTCTTGTTTTAAGTAAGAAGTTTTGATTGTTTGTCAAGTAAGTGTTGTAGTAATCTGTACCTACGAGCAGTTTCCTGTCGTTTCAGTCTAGTATGAGGATCCCATGTTAGGCGTTTATCGAGGTGGGGTCCTAAGTACCGAATCTGTTCAACAGGACTAAGTAGGGTATTGTTAAAGGATACGGTGGGGCAGGAAGTCATAGGTTTACGGCGTAGAGTGAAGGTGATTTGATGGGGTTTGTTAGGATTTATTTCAATTCCCCAGTTTTGACACCATTCTTCAATGGCTGATAGATAGTTCTGTAGGATTTGTGATGCTGTAACAGGATCATTATTCACAGATAACACACATGTCATCGGCGTAGGAAGTAAGGATAGTGCTTGGATGGAAGGGAATATCAGCTGTATACACCGTACTGATAGGTTGAAAAAAATATTGATTTTGAAAAAAAAAAAAAGTATTCAATAAAATATTATCGAAATGAAATCATCATAAGGAATGATGTTATGTTGCCAGTTTGATACACATATATCAATCTTACAATATACTTGATTTTGTTTTTTTAGTATAAATTGTATCCCAGTACCATTAACTATACTATGAATTAACAAGGACAAACCTACTGAAGCAACAGAAGAGTGTAATTCCTAAATCGCAACGGTAAACGCGGTATTTTTGTCCAAATATCTTTTGAGCGGAAGTGGGAAATATTTAAGCAAATTTCAAAAGTAATGGCAGTTTATAACCCCCCGTTTGTCTTTACAATCTATTTTATTCGTTCCAATATTTTATTATTTTTTTACCGCGTTTTCACGGTAAATACACGTTTATTTTACGTTCTCTTGATCTCTCTTAATGACCAAGTTCCGCAAAAAAGACTGTGTATATTTGGCGAGAGTAGTTCGGAAACGATAAGTTGTGTAAAACTGAGATATGCCTGTCATAAGAAGCGGATATGCCAGGAATCTTACAACCTTTCCATCAAAATTGACAGACCAGAAACGTCATTTTACGCCATGTATTTTGCATTTTTTAACGATTTTTTTAAAAATCGGCTTCAACGATTTTAGTTTAACTATATTGATGAAATACTTTATGGACTTTAATATCGTGTATGTTTCATTCAGATTGACATAGTGTGATATAAAGTAAGTTCCGATATTTTAAATTTTCTTCCTCTAAAGAATCGTTAATTTTGTAGATTTAAAAAAATCAACCATTTCATGTTGTTAATTTTGATTAAAAAAAAACTCATAAATATATGAGATGAAATAATTTAACAATCAACTGAAAGTTAAGAGAGAAAACTTTTATATATATATATATATATATATATATATATATATACATATATATATATATATATATATATATATATATATATATATATATATATATATATATATAGATATATAGAATAGAATAGAATAGAATAGAATATAGAATATATATATAAGAATTTTAGTATAGATGGATATGAATATGAAAGCTAAGCTAAAGATTTTATATTATATAAAAAGTTGTGTAAGGTAATCGAGAGTGATGAAAAACGGACAAAACTAAGTGACTGTTAGATTATTCAATTCAGTCTTTTTCCAACTTTAACATTTTTTTAAAATTAAAGTTAAATTGGTTTTAACAACTGAAGTAAATGCAAGTCGTGAGTTGTACGCTCCATATTAGTATAGACAACAACAATATAAGTTTTTTTGCATTATTTCTCAAAACTATTCAATATTATTTTTAAAAATCTTATCACATATCCCAATATTTTTATGAGCAATGTTTATCTGCGAGGGATATATTAACAAGAATGTTTAAGCAATATAAAAGCTCAATTTTTATCAAAAAAGTAATCGTGTTTCGAATACAATAAATAGGAATTGATTGATAAGGCACCAGAACCTGACTGAGAAGCATAGCCATTTCTCTGGCATTTATTATTATTTCCTAAACCATTCGTGGATAGAAAACTGATATAGCTATTTGTCTATTCGCCTATCCTATTTCTATTGTGTATTTATTAGCTCTCTCGAGAAAATCAAAACATAATGAATCAATACCCGACTACAATAAATATTTGAAATTACAGAAAATCAGGGTCATCCGATATATTTTATAAAAAAAGGAAACGTAATTAATTAAATATAACACCAGAGTATAGTACGAATTTTCTTGGAATCGACCATCTGGGCTGAAGTTTTTTTTCGAACTAAAAATTAGCAATTCATCGATTTTATGACATTTTAAAAATTATTTAGTTAATAGTATTATACAGAAGAAATTAGATTTATCTTTTTTTAATTAAAACGTTTTATATATGTTTTTTGGATAGTATATATTTCATGATTATTATTAAGTATGAATAAGTAAAAATTATAAATGAATAATGTTAACTTAAGCTAAAAATAAAAAAATCTGGTGCACACGATTTTCACCTACCTTCGTCCATAAAATCAATTTAAGAATTTTAAATAAAGTTGAAGATGAAAAAGTTTAAAGAATTATTGTTTGGGCCTCGTGAAGCGATCCCTAACAGCCAAGCATTGTTGACCCGAAAACATAATGTTAGATTCTCTGGGGATTATCAACCACCATCTGCATTGCAATTAAAGAGGGAATTTATTTATATTTTGATTTTGTTGTGTGTACACCGATGGGTTTAATTTGAAACGTAGTTAAAGAGAGAGAAAGATAAAAATAAAAACAGAATAAGATTTGAAGAAGAAATAAATAATGATGATGTAAATTACTAAGAAAAACTGTATATAAGAGAAATCATGTAATTATAATAAGTACATAAAATAAATTTAAAAAATGGGGAAACGTGTATGCAACATGCCCAATAGGATTAAATAACAAGCATCGCGATGCATTTGGGCAGCATTACCAATAAATGAAGCATTTCTCTCTAGTTTAAAATTCGTTAGAAAATTTAATTTTATTAAATAATATATTATATTATTATATATCTACATAAATCACTTTGTTTTATCCGCTTTTCATAGCTATACGATTCCTTTTACGATTTCATGTCAGTCAATTTTGGTGAAAAATATGATGTGCCATCTCAGTCCTATACTTATCGCAAAGACGAAATTTCACTATCGTATGAATTTTCATTTTCCTGTAAGGTTTACGACCTAGGGGTGGGCATAATCGAATGACGATTATCGGATCATTCGATTATTTCAATCATTCGAATTAATCGATTATCGGATTAATCGATTTGCAAAAACGAATGATCATTCGAACTGAATCGTTTAACGTTAAACGAGAGATTACAAGGAGCTCGGATAATCGAACGATCTCTATTAATTTTTTCTTATCACACAAATACATAGATCTGCACAGATTCCAAGTCGGCTCTTAAGGCTTTAACAAATACATTTTCTGTGGAACCACTTGTGGTAGATACATTAACACAATTAAAGGCATTGGAGAGGGTTGGTAGTAGAATAGAATTTGTATGGTTACCTGGTCACTGTGGCATAAAAGGAAACGAACTAGCTGATACCAAAGCGAAATTAGCTGTAACAGGTCTGTTTGTTCCGGGTGCGTCAACGCGGGAAGTAATCACCCTCGTAAAAGAAAAGGCCACGGAACATTGGCAAAAAGTATGGTTTTTTATGAAGGAGAATAAACTTAGAGTAGCCGAGCCTTCAGTGAAACCCAACCGAGCAGACCTACGGCTGTGCAGGAAGGAGGAAGTGGTACTGGCTCGAATGAGGATTGGCCACACAAGGCTTACCCACGGCTACCTGATGGCGAGGGGATCACCGCCTCAATGCACCTCCTGTTGGGTTCTCCTCACAGTACCACATATACTGTTGGATTGCTTTTCCTTCGAAGCCGAGCGAAGAGGGATTGGTATGGAGAGTGATATTGGGACAATATTACAAAATACCCAGGAGTCAGCCACCAAACTGATGAATTATCTAAAAGACACATCAATATCTTCCAAAATTTAAAAAAAAAAAGTTCCTGTTTTATTTTTATTTTATTTATTTTTTTATTATTATTTTTTATTTATTTATTTATTTTTGTTTTTATTTTATTCTTTTCTTATATGTAGTTATCTTATATAAATTGTTTGTATTTAACATAAAATATTATATCTGTATTATTAGTATTATGTATGTTTTAGTGTATTATGTATTTTATTTTATTATGTATTATGTATTTTGTGATTAGTATATTTGTATGTATTATTTTCGTATTGTATGTATTATTTCGTATATTATGTATAATGTTTGTATTGTATTTTATTATTTATCATGTATGTATGTATTATTAGTATATATGTATGTATTATTAGTATATATGTATGTATTATTACTTTTATTATATTGTATCTGTATTATTAGTTTTAGGGCTAAAATAACCTCTATGGTTGAAAAGCCTTTATGTTACAAATAAATAAATTATCACACAAATTATTTTGGTATACTGCCTCTCAGAAAGCATATTAATCATTCGATTATGAAATCATTCGATTATTTAAATCATCGAAGTCCGATCATACGATTATCACGATCATTCGATTATGCCCACCCCTAATCGTAATACGACCCACACACAAACACTCACACTAGCATATACTTACACATCTTTCTGTAGTACTTAGTCATTTTGAATCAGGATTCTCTAAAACGGGTATTGCAGTTGAAAACACGAATTTGAAAATTTTCACGAACGCTATAATTCCCCTTTTAATATATTTCATACATATAGTTTATACTTTTAATTATTCAGTTTATGCTCGACATGGCTCATTGCTGCCCTGATGATGGCTCAGGTTTTTGTGCCGAAACGTCGGCAAAATTAATGACTCCTGATTATTTCCACTTATTACTTCATATACAGAGGGAAGCGAAAGGAAAATTAAAATAAAGATAATGTTTAAAGAAGAAGTTGTATAGATTCAGAAAAAGAAAAGAAAACAAAGTGTTTCCATGCGTATGATAATTTTACGGTAGAGTGAGCATGAAAATATGCCACAGTACGCTATAGGAAGAACCCTTTTTCGGGACAGACAGACTACCGTAACGATGTTAATTACATTAAAATCCTGACAGTAGGAAGTATATAGAGTCCTATTTTTACAACTTTCGTTATTGTCCTCGAGTAACTCTCCAAGAAATCCAATGTTCCAAACTCACCTTTTCAGGGCAAAGCGAGTAAGTGAAGAACAGCCATCTCAACGTCCTTTCGCTGCTGAGTATAGGTAAGTAAAATTAGAAAATTATTATTTTATACGTTTTTTTTTTTCCTTTTCTAGAA
The DNA here is from genome assembly GCA_023052935.1 of Piezodorus guildinii. Classification (NCBI taxonomy): domain Eukaryota; kingdom Metazoa; phylum Arthropoda; class Insecta; order Hemiptera; family Pentatomidae; genus Piezodorus; species Piezodorus guildinii. The sequence goes on along the minus strand of CM041292.1, from coordinate 30,172,896 downwards.
AATAATATTAAAGAAATTTTTAAAGAAAACATTGAGTTTTATATGACAACTTGGTGATTTTTTTTAAATTATTTACGTACGTATTCTAAAAGTAAGTCCAATATAAATTAAAATATCTGATATTTGTATTATTCAGATAACATCAATGCTTTTTATTATTTTATTTATTTTTTGAAATGTTGTAATATTTCTTGGAGTAAGGAAGGTAAGTTGTAATGTTGTTAGAATGCTCCTGAAGAGGATAGATCATGGGGACTTAAGGAGAATAAAGAAAAAATTAAGTATAAACCATTTAACGGGAACGTAGGAGCATCACCCCTAGAAAACTGGGAATCAGGAAGTATTTATTAAGGAATTTAAATATCTTGGCCGATGGATAACTGAGGATGGCCTTTTGGAGGCGCTCATGTGGAGTATCAAAAGTAGACTGTTGGGAAACTTACAAGAAAAAAAATCTGGTGCGGGCAACACACGACTTTCACTTACATCGATTTTTAAAATCAATGAAAGAATTTTCAAATACAGTTAGAGATAAAAATACGTGAAACTATTAAGAAATTAATCAAATTGAATTTATATAGAAACATGTGTTTCATTAAAAAATCTATTATATTATTATCTAAAATAATCAGTTAGTTTTATGTTCATTTCATCACTCTCTATTAACTTTTAAAAGCTTGTGTATGAGATGATATTTTTTTGTAAAATCTTTAGCTTTCCAACGGTATATCATACATGTATATTACTGCTCTTATGTTCAAAAACGAAAATGCATAAAAAAATATTTTTTCTGTTTTCTCCTTTAGTTAGGTATCGAATTTATTCAATTTATATATTTACTTGTTTTTCATCAGCGTTAACAAGCGATATCTGCGAGCTGTTTCTTGTCATTTCAGTCTAGTGTGAGGATTCCAAGTAAGTCCTCTGTCAAGATGCAGTCCAAGGTATCGGATCTGTTCAACTGAGGTGAGTGGAATATTGCCAAAGGATATAGTGGGACAGGCGGACATAGGTTTGCGGCGCAGGGTAAAGTAATTTGTGGATTAGTAGGATTTATTTTGATCCTCCACTTTTGACACAATTCTTCAATGGAAACAATGTGAGACTGAAGGGTTTGGGAAGCAATAGTTGGGTCATTGTTTACAGATTACACACATGTGTCATCGGCGTATGTAGTGAGGACAGTGCAAGGATGAGTAGGAATATCAGCTGTATATATGGTATAAAGGATTGGACCCAAGATGCTACCTTGGGTAACTTAGGTTCTGAGTAAATATGGCGGAGAAGGAAAGGTTATGGTTTACTTTAAAGGTTCTATCTGTGAGGTAGGAACGGTTTAATAAGAAGAACGTAGGAGGGAGGAAGTGATGAAGTTTGTAGAGCAGTCCTAGATGCCAAACTCGGTCAAAAGCCTGTTCCACGTCGAGAAAGGCTCCAGTGCAATACATTCCGCGCTCCAATGTGGAAGACATCACATCCACCACATGGTGACACTGCTGTATAGTGGAATGGGATGAGCGAAATCCAAACTGGTGGTCAGGAATAACGTGATGAATGTCAAGGATTGGGTATAGACGTTTTAGGAGGAGTTTTTCCAGTATTTTGCTCATGATGGGCAAAAGAGAGATATGAAGGTAGGACAATGGATTTTCTAGAGACTTTTTAGGTTTAGGAATCATTTTGATAATGGACAATTTCCAAGGATCGGAAAAGTAGGTAGAACGAAGTGTGGCATAATATATGTAGGTGAGTAAGAGTATGGCTCTTTTGGGGAGCTGTTTCAGGATATGGGATGTGATAAGAACATGGCCAGGAGCTTTTTTGGATGGTAATCTTTGAATGATATTAATGATTTCGGAAGGGTGAAAGACCTTAGGAGGAAGGGACATTTGGAGAGGAACAGTTATTTCTGCTTCAACATGTTCACTATAGCTGGGATTAAGGATATCAGGATGCGGATTAAATGTGTTGAAAAGGTGTTCTCCAAAGATTTGGGATTTCTCTTCATCGGATCTCGACCAGGTTTGGGATTTAGTGAGGAGAGGATAATTAAAGGTTTTAAATTTTAGCAGTTTTGCGGTTGTTGTCCATAAAGATTTGTCTGAAGTGGTCAAGTTCTCTGTAAAGTTCTGAAAGTTTTGTATTTTGAATTTCCTTATTTCTGTTTTTAATTTGTTTGTCAGGTGATTGTAATGCTTTTTGTCAGACGTATATCTTGTGTTGTGCCATTTTTTTCTTGCTCTACGTTTGTCAGTTAGGAGGAGTCAAATGTGATTCGGTAAGTTTGTTTTATGAAGACGTCCAATTTTGCGAAGCATGTGTTGGTGTCTATGACAGTTTCTATCGACTTTGTAAGTTCTATGGCGGTATGGCGGGGTCTATGTCATGATTAGTTTTTAACGGAATGTTTAAGTCAAGTTTGCTCTCTAAATCATTACGAAAACAGTCCCAGTCAACACGTCCTTTAATCAATGAAGGAAGAGAGGGTTTAAGAACAGATTGTGAACGCATGAGAAGTAGAACTGGGCTATGATCTGAGGAGAGGTCATCGAGGGATTTGATTGTAGTTTGAGCAGAGGAAATTTGGGAACTAATAAAGATGTCAAGTATATCTAGACGTTTTTTAAGGGAAGTTGGCCAGTACATGGGATTCCTGGGTGACGAGATGGAATAGCATTGGAGGTTGTGACGCTGGAAAGAATCCTGCCACGAGGTGTCCAGTTTTATTTTTGTTTTTTGTTCACAGTTCAAGACTAAGATGGTGATTTATATATTACTAGAGGATAAACAATTGTCTGATTGCTAATTAATTAAAATATTTTAATTTAGATTAGGAACGATTTCTCTAGTTTAAACAAGCTGAAAGACTTTTATTCCCAAATGAGCAAATATATTTCTGCCATTTCGTTTTAATTAATGAAATTTGTGGTTATTATAAATATGATAATTGTAACATGTAAGCTCTGTTTCTACCACTCCTCATTACACATATAATAAAAATATATTTATACTAAAAGTTGAAAATCTAGTCAAAATATGCTACTTTTATTGTTTATATATAAGGCATTTCAAATTTTGTTTTTTTCAGGGACACATAGATGAATCCACAATATGCTAAAGGGGTATTTTTCCATAAAATCATTTACTGCTTGTGAAATAGAAGTAAATTTATTCATGTAAAGCTCAATCACTAGCTGGATTTAAAAAAAAACAACTAATTTTTAACTAATGTTAACTAATTTTTAAATAATATTTATGCAATGTATTATATGATCAATAAAAAAGTAAGAGGTAATTAAATAAGGAAGAATGTATGTAATGTGATACAGGTCAATAATACAAGAATTTTATTATTCTTTTTCATTTTTTAATGATTTAGGGCTTGTATTGCTCTCGGTGGAACCTGTCCACTAGGGAGCATGTCCTCTGGGTGGAGGATGGAGGATCCTTCCTAGGGTGGTCTAAATATAATGAATGAAGACCCGTGGACCAACAGGTACTCAGTGCTGGGGGGTATAGCCCGGCCACCCTTCCTCCTGAGGGGGACATAAATATTCTGGAGGCCAGCCGTCCCGAGGAAACGGGGTCTCCATCGCTGGGCTCATAACCAGCATGGTAGTTGGCCTATTCAAAGTCGACAAAGTAGCCTCGGATGCGGACTGATCTCACGGAAACGACCTGGCGCTCATAGGGACATACAATCTGGAAATCGCAATATAAAGACTCTGACCGGAAAAGAGGTAGAGCTTGTGGAGGAGATATAGACATATAAGGTGGACCTACTTGGGATCAGTGAGGTAAAGAAGAAAGGAATCGGTGAAATAAAACTGGACAGCGATTACGTACATATTTATGCTGGAGTTCCTCGAGGAAACTTCGCGAAGGAAGGAGTAGGCATAGCTATGATTCCAACTATGTATAAACAAATGGAGGACTGGGAGCCTATCTCCTCAAGAATAATAGTAGCAAATTTTGTATTGGCCATAGGGAAAGTTTCTTTGGTGCAGATATATGCACCAACAGAGGATGCAGGAATTATGGATGAGGAAGCATTCTACACTGACTTACAAGGACTGCTCAACAAAATTAAGCACAAAGGACGCTACGCAATACTGAGTGGAGATTTCAATGCTAGAACAGGTTGCAATCCTTCTCACACTTATGTTGCCATTGGACTCCATGGAAGAGAAAGTGTAAGAAATGAAAATGGACAACACCTTATTGATTTTTGCATAGACAATGATATGCTGGTGGGAAACTCTTTCTTTCCCCACAAAAAGATTCACCAAATAACTTTCTCAAGCCTGGGAAGAAACAGCATTATAGACTATTTCGTATATGACTGCGGTATAAGACAGTACTTCACCGATATAAAGGTTGTAAGAGGTGCTGAAATTGGCAGCGATCTTCTACTACTAATTGCTGATACCTAAATTCCATAGAAGCAAAAGAGCTATCAGACTGTGAACATATAAGCTCTGGACAATCCAGAAAAGAGAATTTCCTACACCGAAAAACTGGAGAAAAGTTTTTTAAGTAAAAAACTGTTTAGAATAGAACAGAAAATCCTTAGGAAAATATATGGATCGATGATTCATATATTCCATGAGAAGACCAACAATATAGAGTTTGAAGGACCAAGAAAATTTATGAGCATTTTGACAAAATAGATCTAACAATAAAATAGAGAAGGTTAAGATTTTTAGGTTATATCTGTAAAATGGATGATAATAGAGTGACTAAAAGAAATTGTTATCTATTTTAACCAAAGAAAAACCAAACCTTAGTGGCTCAAATAGCAATTGATTAAGATCTCAAAAGTTTAATGATTAGGAAGGCTGATCTATAGGACAGAGACATATTGAAAAAAAGTTATCAACAGTGGAAGGTTCCCAAAAAAAGAAAAACAATCCGAACTTGACAGACAATGGACAGAGGAAAGAAAATAATGATAAAGAGTCAGAATGGAAATATTCTGGGAAAAGAAAATATCTAGGTTAAGCAAAATGGAAAGCAAATGTAAATAGTATATAATACAGAGGGGTATTTAAATAAATACTGACAACCTTGCATTATTTTCTGAACCGATTACAATAAAGTAACTAACAGTTTCATTTCTTTAAAAAAATAAATTAAATCATTTCTGTTATTTTCAGCCTGATCCAAAATATGCATTTGACTATGCCATAAGTGACGTACACACTGGAGATACTAAAAGTCAATGGGAGACTCGAGATGGAGGGATTGTAAGAGGAGAATATAGCCTTGTTGAGCCAGATGGATCGGTGCGGACGGTAGAATACACTGCTGATCCACATCATGGTTTTAATGCTGTGGTAAAGAGGACAAAACCACATTATCCACATCATTAAAGTTGAGGAATATTTTTTTCAAATTATTTATTTTTGTAAAAAAACATTTGTAATAAGATAAACTTTAGTGTTTTTATTTGTTTTATGTTTTTCATTTTTACCTTAAAACAATGATTCCAATACATTTAAATAAATTTTATGGGATGAATTGTGAGATCAACTACTATGAGGGATGAAGCCATATTAATTTCACAAGTTTTTCAATTTCCTAACAGTGCCGAAGTATATCGAAAGGAGACAAATAAAATTTTTTGATTCTTTAAAATAATCTCTAAACCCACTGTTTCGGACTTTAATACCAACACCAGCGTCTGTGATATGGTAACAGTCTGTGCATGCAGACTTAAGCTATTACTACTAATATAGGAAACTTACCCTAATGTGAAATTGAAAATACGATGCCTTCCAGCATCTAGCAACATCCTGCCATTAGACAGCATAAGTAAAGATTTCTTATATTGTAGCCTGCTACAGAAAAATAAATAGGCCATTGGTAGTATACGAAAAGGCTTATCCTCTCTTAAAAAACGCAATTAATAGGATAAGCAACATCCTTTAATGCTAAAATATATAAGTAATTATATAATAACAAAGATGTGTTGTATAAAAAAATCCTTCCAAAAAAAACTTTAATCCCAACGGACCATGAGAGATCTTAGACTCAGCGTGCATAGGGTCTACAGTTGTTTCTAGGCCAACCACTTGAAATAAGGTGATTGAGCCCAGATCAGGCTCAGCTGCCAGGCATTTTTCCCTAGTTCTGGGTAACCACTCTATTGAGGCTAGTTGTTCCTCAGGATGTTTGAACCCAAGATTCAGAGAACAGTAGACTAGTGTCTTATACATTAGTCAGTCCCACTCTCATCTTGTTTCTCATCCCACTAACAGTGTTATTATTTATATGATACTCCATGATCACATTTATGAATTATATTTTCACTTACTATCTGAAATTATACTAGATCGCAACAATAAACAGCTAAAGTAGATAGGGTTGGTTCCAGAGGAAGAAGGTAAATTAGCTTCCACGAGAGAAGCACATTCATAAATACATGTTAGGATTTTTCTTTCAAACCTGAAAATTAGATGAGCTGATATTAAGACAACTGTTTTAAGCTGGTCTTGCTCCTGTGGATAAGCAGTCTAATACTAGGAGTTAATTTCTTCAAAACTTCTTTGAGGAATTATAGGTGGAATAGTCAGGAATCAGTCATTTTTGAAAAGTTTTTAATTTTGCCAACGTTTCGGCTCAAGCTTGTGAGCCATCATCAGGGCTACAAACATCAGAACAAAAGAGATACATATTAATATGATAATGAAAATTTTCTTCTGAATGTAGTGACAATGATAACATTTGAAATAAAACAGAAAATATACCAACATACTTAAATATTATAGATACAAATAATGATAATATGATACATAATCTGATGATGATAAGCATAACAAATTTTACAGAACTTTAGACTTTAATATAAAAGTAAAAAAAACATATATATATAAACGTACCATTACTGAGCCATGTCCAAGCATAAACTGAGGAAAACCATAAACATAGGTAGTATGGGGAGGGGTTCGTGTAAAAACCCTGAAGGTTTTCCCCTCTAAGTGTAAATACTACAGCTTATCTTTGTTTTTAAAAAGTTTTACAAAATTATATAATGGAAATATATATAATCCCCGGAAGGATATATCTTATTCGCGTTAAAGTTTTCTTTAAGTTGTTTAAATTTATTTGCTAATATACTTTTTTTCTTTGATTTATGAGATATATAGATATTATTAATGCAAGAGTTTAGTGAGGCAATATCGTCAGTAGAGAGAATGGAATAAAAGGAGTTAAATAAATAATTAATTTTCTTTTTTACTGCTTGAATGAGGAAAATCGTTTCTTTGATATGTAGGTTAAGGAGTGATTTTTTAAGACGGAATTGGATGCTTTCAAGTTTTGAGAGAAATTTTTTGTTAACATTAAAGTTGTTAAAATTGTTGGAAATGAAGGGGGGGAATAAAGAATGAGAGCGGCATTTTAGAAGGAATATGAGCGACTCCTCTTTGTTGGCTAATTGTTTGTTTTTTTCCCATCTTTATAAACAATTAGCCAACAAAGAGGAGTCGCTCATATTCCTTCTAAAATGCCGCTCTCATTCTTTATTCCCCCCCTTCATTTCCAACAATTTTAACAACTTTAATGTTAACAAAAAATTTCTCTCAAAACTTGAAAGCATCCAATTCCGTCTTAAAAAATCACTCCTTAACCTACATATCAAAGAAACGATTTTCCTCATTCAAGCAGTAAAAAAGAAAATTAATTATTTATTTAACTCCTTTTATTCCATTCTCTCTACTGACGATATTGCCTCACTAAACTCTTGCATTAATAATATCTATATATCTCATAAATCAAAGAAAAAAAGTATATTAGCAAATAAATTTAAACAACTTAAAGAAAACTTTAACGCGAATAAGATATATCCTTCCGGGGATCCTGATTGGGTTCACAACATCTCCTCCGTTAAACTCCCTCAACATGTCAATAATATTCTCAGCTTAGGTCCAAATTTCAATATCCCTTTTACCAATTCAAAAAAACTAATACCATCTCTTATAACCGACCTTGAATTCATCCATCAGGACACTCTTTTGATTCCTGACGATGAAAAACGAATGATTTCCCGTACCCGAACCTCTAATATTATTACCAATTACTTACAAAACCCTCCGTCTAACCCTTCTCCATTTTCACCTCAATTTACTAAGGACCTATCCTCTACCCGATCCTTTCTCAAAACCAATAACCATATAATAGTCACCCGTGCAGATAAAGGAAACAAAACCGTTATCATGGACCGGGCAGAATACGATCAAAAACTAAATTTCCTTCTTTCTGACAAAACCACATACCTTCCTACCAAACGCGATCCTACATCCTCTCTCACCACTAAATTTAACCAGCATTTAAAATATCTCCACGAATCCAAACAGATCACTCTCTCTACCTACAAAAACCTCATCTCCTATAATTCAGTTGCTCCCCGATGTTACGGCTTACCTAAAATCCATAAACCAGGAAACCCATTACGTCCCATAATTTCAAATATCAACTCACCATCCTCAAAACTCAGTTCATTCCTTCTTTCTCCTTTACAAAAACTCAGCCAAAATAACCCATATGACATCCAAAATTCACATCAACTCCTTGAAGAACTGAAATCCCTAACTATTCCTCAAAATTTCATTTTAGCCTCCCTAGATGCTGTAAACCTTTTTACCAACATCCCTACTGACCGTGCTCTTAAAATAATCGATGAAAATTGGCTGACCTTAGAACCACATACCTCCCTCAACCAATCCTCATACCTTGAATCCCTCTCTCTGTGCTGTAACTCTGGCTACCTATGTTTTCAAGAGAAATTTTATAAACAAATTTCGGGTTTAGCCATGGGAAACTGTCTTGCTCCTGATCTCTCCAACATCGTCCTCAATCACCTTCTTGACACCGTTATACCTAACTTTTCCGCAGATATTTTTTTCATTAAAAAATATGTTGATGACCTTTTCCTGATCCTCAACCCCAAAGCCATCCCTAATATCTTGACTTCTTTCAACTCATACCATCCTCGACTCCAATTTACCATTGAAATAGAAAACAATAACTCACTTCCGTTCCTAGACCTCCTTATCATAAGAAATTCCGATAATTCACTATCCACTAACTGGTACACCAAACCTACTTATTCTGGCCGTCTCCTTAATTATTTTTCCTTACACCCACATCACCAGAAAATCAGTGTAGCCAAAAACCTCATACACCGTTCCTTAACACTTTCCGATACAAAATTTCACCAAGATAATTTAACCCGACTAACAAAAATCCTAAAATCTAATAATTTTCCTGACCAATTAATCAAGAACCTCATTAAAACTTCTTCAAACCCTCACTCCATCCCCGCACACTCTCCACAAACCGCCATAGTTCCCCAGTACAGATCCATTCCATACATCCCATCTCTATCTCAAAAAATTAAAAAAGTCTTATCCTCTAGCTTTCCCCATCTCCGCTTAGTTTTAAAACATAGTAACAAATTAAAGAATCTATATTCAAAACTAAAAGATCCCATCCCTTTCCTACAAAAATCAAATTTAGTTTATCGTATTCCCTGCTCTTCCCCAAATTGTAATTCATGTTACATAGGCGAGACCAAAAACTATCTCAAAAAAAGAATTTATCAGCACAAATACACAATATCTACCCGTAACCCATTTTCCTCAAAATTATCCGAACACGCTATATCCCTTGACCATCATTTTGATTTTGATAATCCTGAAATCCTAGCCACCGTACCAAACTACAAAAAGCGACTCCTCTCCGAAGCTATATATATCCATATGGAAAAAGATCGAGTTCCCGTAAATCATAAAACTGACAAAGAGATAATTTCTCCCTCGTATGCTAACATCTTCCGTCTCCTTAAATTATAACTCTATCACTTTATTGTACAAATTGCTTGTGTAATGTATATTTTATTTATTTACTGTATATTTATCTTTTTGTTTACAACACCTCTGGTTCTTGTTTTTGTTATTTATTTATTTGATTTTGTTTTTTATTATATACCTCATGATCTTTTAAATACCTCAGATTCTAGTGTTTATAATTTTCTGTTAAAAATGTTCAACCTTATTGTACATACGGATATATTATTTTGTTTTTTCCATTATATAATTTTGTAAAACTTTTTAAAAACAAAGATAAGCTGTAGTATTTACACTTAGAGGGGAAAACCTTCAGGGTTTTTACACGAACCCCTCCCCATACTACCTATGTTTATGGTTTTCCTCAGTTTATGCTTGGACATGGCTCAGTAATGGTACGTTTATATATATATGTTTTTTTTACTTTTATATTAAAGTCTAAAGTTCTGTAAAATTTGTTATGCTTATCATCATCAGATTATGTATCATATTATCATTATTTGTATCTATAATATTTAAGTATGTTGGTATATTTTCTGTTTTATTTCAAATGTTATCATTGTCACTACATTCAGAAGAAAATTTTCATTATCATATTAATATGTATCTCTTTTGTTCTGATGTTTGTAGCCCTGATGATGGCTCACAAGCTTGAGCCGAAACGTTGGCAAAATTAAAAACTTTTCAAAAATGACTGATTCCTGACTATTCCACCTATAATAGTTTCTACAGTCGACTATACACCCTCAATATTCTTTGAGGAATCTTTGAAATTTGATTCCAATTGCAATGTAACACACTGAAAATAGAAGTTTCCAATTATATAGTGCCTGAACAATATTTTTATATAATTTCAACTAAATTACCCTATTTCATTATTTCAATATAGTGTATAATTCAATATACAATACAGACACACACACCTTTTCAACTGGTTATTTGGATTAAGGGGACCATAAAAAGTGTATTTTTGTTGAATACTAGAATTCAAAAATTTTTACAATTGCAATACTTTCACTAACTATATATTTCATATTTAGGTAAGTGAAAGTACTAATGGAAATAGCTATAGCACCTAAAAACACATATAGCAAAGATTCACCATTTTGGAACCCATACTTCAGACATTATTAAACAGCTTAAAAAAGAAAAATGTTAAAGAAGATATTAGGATCAGAATTTACGAATAATGAAGGACATTTCATACGAAATCTAACCCTCTGCCAGAAAATTGTCAATGAGAATGAGAAGAGTAATGAAATTAGATTACTAAAGCAGATTTTGGGTTGGGGAGCCCATGGCTGAGTGGCTAGCGCGCTAGTTTGTCATGCTAGAGGTTCTGAGTTCGAATCCCAGTCCTGGCTGGGCTTTTATAAGGATGTTAAAAAAAAAAAAATGGGGATTCACTCACAACTTCTCTCCCGGGTATGTGAGACCCGTCAGCCAAAGGGTGGCAACTCACAAAATTAGTCGTGGGGAGTGATGAACCTACACTAAAAATTTTATCGTGAAACGTGATTGTATACTCGTAAGAGTTTACACCGCGAGGCCCAGGGCCTACACGGCCTGTCGCACCACTGGAAGAAAGCAGATTTTGGACTTTATCAAAAACAAATTGCTACTGGTGTAGAAAAATTCAACTTCATTCAAACAAATTATAGTCATCTGCATGGCGATTAAAGAGTAAATTCATTTGTATACTGATTTTATTACGTGAGAACCAAAGGTTTTAATTTTAAACACAGTTAAAGTGAGGAAAAACAAAATAAGATTTGATTTGATTAGGACAAATAAATGATGTTAATATAATTAACTAAGAAAAATTATGATAGTATATACATAATAGAAATTAGGTAATTGGAATAAGTTAGAAGTGGAAAAAAAAAATGTGTATGTAACATGACTAATAGGGACTGATAGGTATGCTGAGTAATCAGCAACCTGATGTACTTGGGCAGTATTGCCAATAAATAAAGTATTTCTCTCTACAGTGAATATGATTAAAAAATATATATAATTTTGAGAATAAATTAAGAAGTTGTTAAAATATGAGAATAAAATATTCCTAGGACTTTGATCCACATTTAGAAAATGATTATGATTCAAATTCAGAGTTATATTACAGGGCTGATGATTATCATGAATATGATGACAAATCAGACATAACTTTGAAAAATTTAGAACAAGGATGTGGTGTGCAGGAAAATATTGCATTTCAGGCACAGACCCACACTAGTCGACAAACAGAAGAAGCAGAAGGTGGCCTACCAATGGTTTTTATTTTATGTTGAAATATTTTTTATGAAATTTATTCATCATTCTTAAAAAAAAAAAAAGTCACTCATCAAGATTTTATTTTATTAAAAAAATTCTGAGGCAGCTTGTTTTACCACAACTTCAGATGAGAGTTAAAATCTTGTACACTCCGTATCATATTAGACAGTTGATTGCTAGGTTGGTAAATTATCAAATCCCAAAGCCCCCAGCTGAACCTGGTAAAAGAATAAGATGTCGGAAGTGTCCTAAGGAATAAACAAATAAAGGTTTACTGTGCTCATTGCTATACTACAAAATGCACGATTTTGTGTTAAGAGTATCTTTGAAGATTGCACGTAATACTGCTTGTGATTTCTGTATTTTTATTTATTTATTTTTTCCAATGTTTTAATATTTTTTATAAAGTAAATGATTGAAATCAATTATTAGTTTTAGTAATTTTTCATGTACCCATGTAGGTAAAAATCATAATTTTCATTTTTTACAGTATAAATATACTTTTTTATAAAATAAAAATTTATATTTATCGTCTCCAATCAAATTTATATACCTTTAAATAAATGTGTGGTTGTAAAAAAAATATTCGATTTTAACTGAACATTAACACCGAACATTTGGGAATTAACAAGTGTTAGGGTCATGGTGACCCCACCATACCGGTTATAGAAACAACTTATGAACCATACTAGATACAGGTTAAAAAAAAAAACAGACATAATTAAGGTTTCTCTCTTAAACCTCATAAATTTCAGCATCTTTTTAAAGAAAATAATCAAGTAATTGCAATGATTTTTAATACAGTTAAAAGAGAGGAAGCTTGCATTTATTTTTATCTGAGACAATTTTTTTCAAAAACCTGTGTTTATCATTTTTTTAGATTAATATTTTATATATTTCCCAGCTTATTTCATATAAATGTGCCACATGAGTTTTTGTGTAATTCACAGTAATGCCGGTTTTATAATTTTTGTGCATATCAAATTGAGCGGGACAGCAACCGTTTATCTTATTTGACCTTCATATTTTTAAACAACCTTCATTAGACCCTTTTGGTATATATTTACCAGACTTGTAAGAAATTAATGGGAGAAGTTGAAGAACTCGACAGATAGCTTACTGCCATAGTCTATCTATGTTTTTTATAGTAAAAAAAAAAAAACTATTGTTTTATATTTATAACTTATTAGTGAAATAAAGACTTAATTCATTCATAAGTACTAAAGCAGCAGTATACTGTTTATATGAAAATTAATGATTGTCACATCTTTTAAATAATTAACTAGAGCCTGTAGAAGATAACAAAAAAAAAAATGAAGTTTATTATTGAATAATTAAAATTGTATCCAAGATGCTCACCACATGAAGAATCTACTCATTACATTAAGAATAACTTCTTTTAACCTTTAACTGGTGAAATTCATAGTCAAAATTGGTGAGGTGGGGTCTCTCAGACCCCAGACCTCATTTTTCTTCTTTTTTTTTTAGATCCTGAAACATCTAGAATTGTTTATTCTTGTAAAATATGTTAATTCAACCCATACGAATGGATGCTTATAAAATTGAATAAGTGTCTGATATTATCAAATACATGTTATTAATACTTTTTTCTTTTTTTTTGAATGTTATATTGTAAGCACCGAAAACATTTGTAAAATAATATATATACAAGTCCTTATCCTAAAGTTTACTATATTTAAAAAACGGCCAATGATAAAAAAAATGAAACTTTTATATTGTAAAGAAAGTATGCACAGTTAAAATTAGGCACAGTTTTTACAATAGAAAACCAAACATAGTCCACAAATATTTTGTTCAGATTTAATTCTAACTATCAATGACTTCCTATCCTTCTTTCTTGGACAAAAATAAGACCTCCTTTTTTTCAGAGAGGTCTCCTGACTATATGTTTTAGATTCATCTGGTTATTATTCCCTAATAATGATTGAGCTTTAACCGAAGCTCTCGGGAAATCTGAGATTTTCTGACCATCTGGTGATGTGATCCTTTAACAAGAATGTTCTCAGCTTCTTAATATGATTAAAAAGGGGCTTAAAATAACATGATCAGGATACATTTCTTTTAACAAATTGAAAAATACACTTTCTATAAATCCGAACACAAATGGTGAGGTGGGGTCTAAAGGACCTAAGTAAAGCAAATTCCTAAAGCAATACTGGATAAAAAATTACTAAAAAAAGATGCTATATTACAATCATGTTGAGACAGGAAATGTCATATTTTACTAGCCGATCGGATCGGGACTATGGGATTCACAAAACTTTAAAGAGGCCCTGGGGTCCTGTAGACCTCACCTCACCTTCTTCAAAAGATTAAGAATCCTAAGATTCCACATCCTTGATAGTTCAACCAACCTTTGATCCACTTTCTTATTCATTCGAGATGATTCTTAGGCTCCTTTCACAAGAGACTAGATGATCCTTATCCAACAACTAGCCAAAGCAGATGCAATACAATATTTCTTTAATAGAAGAAATACATTGTGGTCGTAGGCTGAAATAGTACTGAATAAAAGTAGTATAGTATTAGTATGGTACTATCCATAAAAAATCTAAACCTGGTGGTAATATGGTGCCAGCAACTTCAAGTGATGGTGTCAACCTAAATTTCCAACTCTTCATTAGATTCAAAATTACTTTTCACCTAAATTATTAAATTACATAGAATGTACAAATATTGTAGTACCACAAAGGTATGTTTATTGTTTGTTTATTCAATTAATGCCACTTCTTCATGCTACTGTGACTATTCCGCTGATGCTACAGTAGGAGTCCTGAATTTTGCTAATCCAAGTTTAATTAGGTTTGGGATCTTCAAGGAGTACCGTACATCGCACAGGCTCAGGACCACCCTTTTACGTCCACCCCTAACGACCTGATAACCAAGGATTTTTATATCACTTTATAAAATCTTGGGGCCATCACCCGAGTTTGAACACATGATCTTGAGAATAAATGCCAGTCTCTACACCCCTGGTGACCTTGAGAAAGGTATGGTTTTAGGACAAGAGGGTTAAAGCGTCTACTTATGGACCACTTCATCAAAACTAGCAATCATAAATCAGTCTAAAGGGGTGCCAGTTCGAACCCAGTTCGGGAAGAGGGGATTAATTGGTTTTGCAATTCCATGTCTTGCGTCATCATTATAAATAAAGGACAGATAAATTAAATTAATTATTACAAGATTAACTACCTAAAGTAATCATATTCTTGTTCATTTTTTTATTCCACCTATAAATAAATAACTAGTGAATTAGAGTTGTTTATTTTTATATTCTAACTTATTGTTATTTTTACAAGTATTGTTCGGTTTCGGGGCGATAGTAAATAATAAGATTGTTTCTATTTAATTGTTTTTTTTACTGACCGCAACCTGAACTAATTCCTTTCTATAAGATTATTTCGTGCTAATAATCATAATAAGACGTCATATGAGGCGGTCAGATTCTTCTAAGAAAAGGTTATTTACTTTGCAAATAACAATAACAAACATAATTGCCAGATAATTTACGCAACGATGTAATAATAATTGATTCGTTTTGTGATCAAGATAGTCTCCGGAAGTTTCCCAGACCTCTGTTTTATCAATGTAAATAAAAAAATGCATGACCTTGTTCGAAAATATCTGTTAAGTAGTTAATTTAATTATATTATAGACTGCCCATTAGTTTATAGGTTTAATATAAAATAAAATTACGTTAAAGTTTAAACCGCAGCATGTTACAAGAGCACTGAAATTCTAGAAACTACTTAAATAAAACGGTCATTCTTTGAAATTCTCTTTATGACTTAAAGTACAATGGTAATATCATTATATCAAGAAGGAACAGCATGGCCTGGGGATAGAGTGTTCATGACTTGGTTCATCAAAACCAGACTGTGGCAGAATTACTTATTCTGTATTTCGACCTTGAGCGATCAGTTAAGAAAACACTCCTAGATCTCATCCATTCTCTATAACGTCATTACCAAAATACAATAGTTGCGGAAAACTCTTGCTACTCAGCTTGATATTAGCCTAATAACCTTGCACGGCATTGGTCAATGAACAGTATGAATCACTAAATGTACTGAATCCTAGACCCATAATGGGATTTAGAGGTAGACTTTTTGTTTGTTATTTATTTATTTTTATGAAGGAGCCTGTAGTTGAACCATTATTTTCTAATGCATACAAATAAGAGAAATGTGAACAATTTTTAAATTTAAAAAAGAAACGGGTATATTTTAAAGTTTAACTCATAGGATGGCCTACTGAACCACCGTGACGAACTTGACATCTTTCTACATGACAATCACATAGATATTGCACTTCTGACTGAAACTCACTTTACTCAGAGATCACATTTCTACGTACGTGACTACATTACTTACAGATCGGACCATCCAGACAATACTTCACATGCCGGCTCTTGCATTCTAGTTCATAAATCTTTACCCCATTCCCTTATTCCTTCTACTCCAACTGACGCCATTCAATCCACCTCAGTAATCATTACAACCCGTCCTTACCATTTAACATTCTCAGCTGTATACTGTTGTCCTGGCAATGTCCTTTCATACCACCATCTAGAATCCTTATTCCGTTCCTTCGGACCGCGCTTTATTGCTGGAGGTGACTACAATGCTAAACACCAACGATGGGGTTGTCGATCCTCCAACTCCCGTGGTAATATCCTCTCTCATGTCTCAAAGTCCAACTCCTACTCTATTCTTTCTCCCACGAACCCCACTTATTGGCCTACATCTCTGAAAAAACATCCTGATATCCTAGATATATTTGTTACCTCTCAGATTTCCCCTTCCCAAGCAATCATCAAGTCCTTAGACGACCTTTCATCAGATCATAGTCCAGTTTTGCTTTTATTACATTCAAACTTTGCTCCAAGACCCTCTCCCTCTACATTGATTACAGGACGAATCAACTGGGACAGATTTCGATATGATTTGGAAAATAAATTAGACTTGAAAATTCCTCTGAAGACAACAAATGACATTGACAGAGCCATCGAAAAACTTACAACATCGATACAGACTAGTATAAAAGATAACACCTCAAACAGGACAACTATCAACTCACAGCAGACTAACTTGCCACCTCATCTTTGCATCTTATTAAGGGAAAAACGTCGAGCAAGGGTAAGGTGGCATAGGACTAGATACCCATCCGACAAAACCTATTATACGAAACTTACTAACAAATTAAAATCAGAAATTAAAAAGTTCAAAATTCAAAATTTAATTAACTTTACAGAAAATCTCACCACTACTGACAAATCACTATGGACGACCACTAAGAAGCTGCTCAAGTTCAAAGACTGCAACTATCCACTCCTTACCGAATCCCAAAGATGGACAAGAACCGACGAGGAAAAAGCCCAGCTTTTTGGTCAACACCTTCTTAAAACTTTTATCCCTCACCCTGATATCCTTAATCCCGTTCTTCTTGAATGTATTGAAGCAGAACTAACTATTCCTCTCCAAATGTCCCTTCCACCTAAAGCTTTTCATCCCTCAGAAATTTCCAGTATTATTCACTGTCTCCCTTCCCGCAAAGCTCCTGGGCCCGATCTAATCACATCCCAAATTTTAAAACTTCTTCCTCGAAAAGCCATCCTATTTCTTACCTATATTTATAATGCTGTACTCCGCACAACATATTTTCCCAACCCCTGGAAATCATCAATAGTCAAAATGATCCATAAACCCAAAAAGCCGCCTGAATATCCGTCCTCTTACCGCCCCATCTCTCTTTTATGTATCATGGGAAAAATCCTTGAAAAACTCCTTCTGAAACGTATATATCCTATCCTTGATTCCAATAATATTATCCCCAATCATCAGTTTGGCTTCCGAACATCCCATTCAACAATCCAGCAGTGCCATCGTGTGGTGGATGTAGTCTCCTCTGCTTTGGAGCGCGGATTGTACTGCACGGGAGCCTTTCTCGACGTAGAGCAAGCATTTGATAGAGTCTGGCATCCAGGACTGCTGTACAAACTCCGAAAATTCCTCCCTCCAACATACTTCCTTATCATCCAGTCCTACCTCACTGACAGATCCTTCAAAATAAATCACAATGGGTTCTACTCATCTCTTTTTACTCCGTCCGCTGGTGTCCCCCAAGGCAGTATCCTAGGACCCATTCTCTGCACAGTATATACAGCTGATATCCCAACCAATCCTAACACTTTCCTTTCCACTTATGCTGATGACACTTGTGTGTTATCAGTCAATAACGATCCAACTGTTGCCTCTCAAACCCTTCAATCCCACATCAGAGACCTTGAGATATGGTGTCAGAATTGGAGAATTAAAATAAATTCCAACAAATCCCATCAAATAACCTTTACCCTTCGTCGTAAGCCAATGACATCCTGTCCCACAGTATCCTTTAATAATATTCCACTTGTCCCTGTTGAACAGATCCGCTACCTAGGACTGCTCCTTGACAAACGTCTCACATGGAATCCACACACAAGACTGAAACGACAGGAAACTGCTCGCCGCTTTCGATTACTTCAACACTTACTAGACAGACGCTCAAACCTTCCACTTAACTACAAAAGGCTCATCTACATGACCATCATAAGGCCTATATGGACATACGGAGTTGAGCTTTGGGGCTCTACTAAACCATCGAATTCTTCCCGTATCCAATCCTTACAATCCAAAATCCTTCGTAAAATCCTCAACGCTCCTTACTTTGTCACAAATAAAATCATCCATAAAGACCTAAATGTTCCATATGTTGCTGATTTGGCCCGAACTAGATATCAATCATTCTATGACAAACTCCATTCCCACTCCAACCCACTAGTTTCAACCCTTGCTTCCTCTTCGATTCCTGATAATCCTCCGAGGCGTCTGAAAAGAAGATGGCCTCGAGACCTTCTTGTTTAAAATAGTGACTGGAGTGCTTCCATTGGGTTGCTCCTCAACAAGTCTGTCTCATGTGATTTTTCTTTTAGCATATTTACTTGTTGTAATATAAATTACAGTTGTAAATTTCAATAAATAAATATAAAAAAAAAAAAAAAAAACTCATAGGAAAGAAAAAGTAATCCTTTTACTTTTACTTACCTATATATCAAATACATATATAGTAAGGGAAAGTATTGCGATCGTAATAAAAAATCGAATTTTAATTTTCAAGGGAAATACACGTTTCAGGATCCTTTGAATCCAAATAACCAAGTCGCGCGACAAGGTCTGTCAATTTCTTATTTCATAAGCGGATATGCCTCAGATGTTATAGCATTTTTTTATCGAAATCGGCAAACCAGAAGAACCACTTTATATTGGGTTGTGTCACATGAAATGTCCGTTTTCAAGGTAAAAAATCTTTATTAAAAATATGATGTGAAAACAAGATAATTTTATTCGAAGTATTTACCTTCTTTTTCTAATCATTTTTCCCAACTTGACACCAACTTTTTATCCCCGAACTGAAACACTCTGAGCATTGAAGTGAAACAAAATCTGAAAACGCACTTTTCACTTGATTATCATTTTCAAAAAGTTTTCCTATTGCGAAGTTGTCTAAATTCCTGAACAGGTGGTAATCTGTTGGAGACAAGTCGGGAGAATATGGTGGGTGCGGAAGAACTTCGTAGCCCAGTTCTTTCAATTTTTGCACGGTATGTTTTGAAACATGGGGTCTTGCTGCCGCTCAGTGAGATCATGAGGTACCCATGTATCGAGCTTTTTTACTTTCCCAATACACTTTAAATGTCTGGAAACGGTAGATGCACTTGCATTTAGTTGTGCTGAGAATCCTTTAACTGTTTGGTAGGGGTTTCCTTCTACTGTATGTTTGAGGACATCGTTTTCTATTACGGACGGAGGTCTTCCTTAGGGCAAGTTTTCCTAGTCAGTATCCCCAGCTGAAAACTTAGCAAACCAACGGCAAATGGTCCGTTCATCAACACTCCCTTCCCAAAACGCATTGCAAATATTTCTAGCAGCCTCAGCTGCTGAATGGCCGAGTTTAAACTCGTACAAAAATATTACTCGAAAATCGCGTGTTTCCATGTTCATATTCGGAGGTATACTAAAAAGTGGGTAATTGATTGGGAAGCTAATGTTTATAATACAAAGATAGAGGATTACTAACTGTTTAATTTAAATATGTAAGCATTCGGAAGAAAACGACAGAGACCTGCAAAATCCTTTTTGTATTTCAGAAACTATAAAAACGGACATTTCATGTGAAACAACCCAATATAATAAAGATCTTGAAAATATTTGTGAAGAAACTACACAGCGGTAAAACTTCAAAGTCTATTCAAGTTAGTAGGTCCCAAGGTCATCTTCTCTTAAATTACCTCGGAGGGTTATCAGGAATATGTGCTGCGGACAAGGGGAAGGTCATTTTTCATCAAGGTGGGAAGGTACTGTGGGACTTCAGAGGATATGGGTATAATTCAACCTTGGAAGAGGTCTAGCTTCTGGTACGCCCTAAATACGCGGCAGGAGACCTGAATACATGAGGTAAGATTTGGACTCGAAATTTGCATTTACATCTTTATTTATTGATATGCGATTAATGAGCAATTTATTATTATGTTAAAATCATCGACAACTGCTGTATCCTGGAAGGCAAGGCAAGAGGAAAATAGAACGAAAAATAGTTAAAATATGCTAGCAATATTAGCGGTTATTTCCTTTTTATATATTGAAACTCAAAAATAAAAAATGTTCATTAGATTTATACCTGTTCAGTTTTAAATTTAAAGTAAATCATTTTTATTTAAAAAAAAAAGAAGCAAATTTGTTTGACAACCCAAGGTAGTCCGGTTGAATTAATTCTATGATACAATAATGGCATACCTTACATCAAGATTATTTTTGTAGTTCCTAAAATGAATTATGTGCTTTAAATGTGGGATAGTCATAAATATTTTTTACAAAAAACAATGAACCGTCTCTGGTTTTAGTTATTAATAATAGAAAAAATCTGGTGCGGGCAACACACGACTTTCACTTACCTCCATTTTTAAAATAAATGAAAAAAGTTTCAAATACAGTTAGAGATAATAATACGTGAAATTATTAAGGAATTAATCAAATTGAATTTATATAGAAACATGTGTTTTATTAAAAAATCTATTATATTATTATCTAAAATAATCAGTTAGTTTTATGTTCATTTCATCACTCTCTATTAACTTTTAAAAGCTTGTATGAGATGATATTTTTTCTAAAATCTTTAGCTTTCCAACGGTATATCATACATGTATATTACTGCTCTTATGGTCAAAAACGAAAAATTGCATTAAAAAAATATTTTTTCTCTTTTCTCCTTTAGTTGGGTATCGCATTTATTCAATTTATATATTTACCTGTTTTTCATCAGCGTTAACAAGATAATCTAGTTATTATTATTGAATCTACAAAATTAAAGGTACTTCAGAGAAGAAAATTTAAAATATAGGTATTTAAGCCCTGTCAGACCATTTTTATCCAAATAAAACCTACATGATATTAAAGCTCATTAAATTTTACATCGATATAGCGAGTTTAATCAAAATCGTTGGAACCGTTTTCGAGAAAATCGAAAAAAGGTGCAAAATGCATGGTATAAAGTGCCTCTTCTGGTAAGCTCATTTTGATGAAAAAAGTTTTGTCACGTTTCGGGCGTACAGTTTTCTTAAATATGAATTTCAGTTTCATAGGACTTACCGTTTCCGCCCGGGAGTTACCACACACACACACACCACACACACACACACACACACACAACACACACACAGACCTTTTTGCGGGACTTGGTTATTTGGACTCAGGGGACCCTAAAACGTGTATTTCCGTTGAAAACTGGAATTCGAAAATTTTCACGATCGCAATACTTTCCCTTACTATACATAGTAAGTGAAAGTAAAAAAGGAGGCTTTTGATTTTTTTTTTCTTCTCGAAAATAGTCGATAATGTGTCGTTAAAAATCTAAAGATTTAGAAATAATATTACCTAATTAAAAGCGTCTTTCAAGAAAATGAAGAAATCATCACCTTGATCTATTATTGTGGACAATAATTTTAAGTATTAATATATTAGGAAGTAGTTAGTCTAAGACCTGGAGCTGAAAAAATGCTTTTAAAAAAAAATGATTGGAAAATGTGATTTTCACATTTTATCCAACTTTTTTTATTTTATTTTTAATTACTACAGAAAATTTTTACAGTGCAAGTAAAAGTCATTATCCAACTAAGGCGAGCCCGTGTGTGGGAAAGGAGTTCACCTGCGGCAATTCAATAAAAGTACAATAACAAACAGTAACACAGTAGATAGTAGACACAGTACAATACATAAACAATATTTTTTTTTTTTAATATAAAGAAACTGTATCAAAGTAAGTACACAGTAAGAAACAATAATATTGTATTAAGAAACAATACTATTACTTATAGTTTCTTATTCAGCCCCTTTTGAGCCTTCTCCAAGAGCTTGCTTACTTCACTCAAGCTATGAACGCTCCAAATGGTCCCTAATCGTATAATGATAGCCTTATTAACACTCCGACGTAAAATAAAGACCATAACATTTAAAAAATGATGGAAACCATACATAAAAAAAAAAAACCTGACGAGAAGACGTGCTGCTGGGTACTGTCCTTCCTCATGCCTGACATGTCATTATTTTGTTTATTATTCTATCCTATTTTCTGATTGTCACATACTGCTGACAGGTGCAAATCAATAATAAATAAAGTGAAAAAAAAAAAAAAAAAAATTACTTATAGTTATATTACTATTACTTATATTATAATAATAATAATTTGAATACTTTGGAAGATTTTTGTGAGAATATTCAAAATTTGGAGGAATATTTTTAAAAAAAGTAGCAATGGATAAACAATACAATAAAAATTGATTTGTCATATTTGACACTATTTTTCGTTCTTGGCACAACTACGCTACAGTAAGTTTTTAGTCTAGTGGAAAAACGGTGGTAAATTTTCCCGACTAGCTCATCTCGTCTAAAATATAGCTTCTACATAATTGATATTATGTATAATTTTTTGGGAAACATTACATTAAAGTTCGAGAATATATTAATTGATGGGGATCGTGGATTCAAACCTAAAATAACCCTAATACTTTTCCTCCGCACAATCTCAATATGCACAAAACGTGTAGAACAACATTTTTTTTTTTGTCTGCCACCTCAAACTGGTCGGAATCAAGAATGCAGCCTGATACAGGAAAACTTCGCCTGCCAATCGTAGGTGATCGGGTTCACCAAGCTGACACAATAAAAAACATTGAGGCCCAAAATTTTGTATTATTTGAAGACGTTTATTTCTTTTCTAATATCAAACTAAGCCTTTTATTGATAAAAGAAAATTGTCTGCCCATTCTAGGTGGGTTCACCTGGCAGACATGATTCAAATAGCACGCTCTATTCTTAAAATTTTGTATTATTTGGAGAATTTTCTTTTAACAAACTAGGTCTTTGGCTGATACAAAAAAACATTGTCTGCCCATCGTAGGAGTTCAGGTTCATATAGCAGACATGATGCAAAAACGCGCAATAACTCGATGAACGAAATTTTGAATTATTAAAAGATGTTTGTTTCCTTTCTTGTATAAAACTAGATTTTCACCTGACACGAAAAAAGTTTGTCTGTTCGTCCTAGGTTTTCGGAATCATGTGGCAGACAAAATTCACAGACCATTCATACTTTTAGAATAGTTATTTTCTTAGAAACGTGGTTTAATATTGGCATAGATGAAGTTGAAAGTTTGTGATCATTAGAAATCAATATGTGTTTCTAGTTACTAGCTGCGGAACCGAAATGAAAATGTCTAAACTGATATACACGTAGTTTTGTTGGACAGAAGGTATAACGTATTTACCAACTTTCATTAATCAAAACAGAGATTATATACATATATGAATTCGATTCCTATTATTTTTTTTTTATTATGAGTACTATGTTAATGTAGGCGATTTTTATAATATTGGGCTGAACAGTGTTAAAAGTCAATGCATTCCTATGTCAAAGACACAATGTATTATGTTGAAAGAGATATCACGGTACCTATAAGACATCTATCACCTCCCAATTGAAGCATATTCGATTTCCATTTATGTATATTATTATGAATATTTTGGTATAATGCGTGGTCTCTGTGATATTTACCTTTGCTATGTATCGAGAATATTGGGAGGTGAAGAAATATTTTTGATTTGTACAAAATAGAGTAGTTTCCGGGCGACAAGCAGGAAGGCTTCTTAGAAGCGCTATACAAAAAATAGACCCCTCCACTCGTACAGCGGGGATAGCGGAGTACCTGGGAGTCTGAGCCCGGAGCGGAGAGGAAGAGGAAGGAAGTCCAGCCATGTCGGGGGTCAACCAGGAAAGAAATTTGCAGTCATGTTCAAAGGTACTTATATGTAATATGATGTGGTAAATAGAACCTCAGTATTCTCGATGATAACAATGTCTCACTGTACTAAGTTTTATGTGTAATAATAATAAGTGATATTTAATAAATAAATGTATATTTTAAGTAAATTACTTAATTACCCTATATGCCACGAAACATAGTATTTTATGGCATCCAGCTTGTGGGGACGAATTTATCAATTCTTTATTGGTATCGAAAATTTATAAGTTAATTAAAAGTCAATGTTATAAGTGGTATTAGGATTACGTTATTGGTATGTAAAGATTAGGATTAAGATAAACTTTAATTGATATTTTATATGCAAAAAGGAATGGGTCTCAGTTGTTATTAACGTGTTTAATTCAAATCAATAAATAAATAGAGTATCAAGGACATTGTAAATATATTATTGCTTGAATGTAAAAAATGACGTCTGCTGTAGAAAGACCTTTACAAGTTTGATGAAAAATAAAATAAATTTAATAAATATAAAGTAGAATAATGAGCATCCGAAAACTAATAGAAAAAAAAAATGGTGGATCTTTGTATATATGTTTTAATAGTCCTAATGCGGATTTCTTTTAAGTAATAAGGGAATAATTATCCTGTAATTGGAGTAGATATTAGTCCTCCTTATCATTCTGAGATGAGATTTTTACCTTCTAATAGGTTTTTTAATAGGGAAGAACCCTGAATGTGGAGTAGCTGTAGGCCTCCTCTTATCCCGAAGGCGGGAATGATACACGTAGTTATTATTTGTAGACGGTAATGTCTTTTGTGTACACCCAGAGTACTGCTGTTATATTTATATCGATCATGCTATTAAATGTCTAAAATTCTAGTAGGTCTTCCTGATAATTTAATTTTTATCGTTAAAAGGTCATCAGAAAGTTAAGCTGTTTTTATTATTATTTTCTGGTTAAAATCTGAGATTCATTCCACTTCTTAAGACTACCCTGATTGTGACGCTAAAATCTCTTCTATATTCATACCATTCATTTAACACTGTTATAGCTTTATATTATAAGTATAATTTAAAAAATGATGAGAATACTGAGGATGTGTTATTAGTGTAATATGACTATTTGAAAGAAAAGAGGTTTAACAGGTACCTTAGAGACCTAATAGTAGATTCATTTTGGTTTTAATAATTTGCCACATGATAAGAAAACATCAAATGAATATTATATGTTGTATTTGTTACTATTATAGTATGTATTATGCATTACGTTAATCAACTGATTATCTGAAAGGTAAAAAAGAAAATTAATTTCATAAGCACTGCATTTCATGTAAAATATAAAATTTTAGCGTTTTGAAATTTTTGTGAGTAAAGAAGATCATTTATATTTAACTGTAAATAACTATGATACTGCCAATATAAACTCAGGGAAAGGTATTGAATAAAAATAGTAAAGAATTACTTTTATATGTAAACCTGTATTAAAAAGTCCTATCAATATATTTTATTGTTTGTTTCTATTTCTATTTTAGTTTATTCTAACATAAGATGTTGTACAGTATTATAACTAGTTTGAAGTATTTCTAGTAAGTTTATGTTTTTGATAATTTAAGAAAAATCAAAAACCATACGGTTTTTTATTTTTCTTTCCTCGCAGGTTAGGTGAATGCTATGTATCGAGAATATTGGGAGGTGAAGAAATATTTTTGATTTGTACAAAATAGAGTAGTTTCCGGGCGACAAGCAGGAAGGCTTCTTAGAAGCGCTATACAAAAAATAGACCCCTCCACTCGTACAGCGGGGATAGCGGAGTACCTGGGGAGTCTGAGCCCGAAGCGGAGAGGAAGAGGAAGGAAGTCCAGCCATGTCGGGGGTCAACCAGGAAAGAAATTTGCAGTCATGTTCAAAGGTACTTATATGTAATATGTTGTGGTAAATAGAACCTCAGTATTCTCGATGATAACAATGTCTCACTGTACTAAGTTTTATGTGTAATAATAATAAGTGATATTTAATAAATAAATGTATATTTTAAGTAAATTACTTAATTACCCTATATGCCACGAAACATAGTACCTTCATAAGGTTAAAATTACGTCTATTCTCGTATTTAGGACACAATGTACTATATGGACAAAGGTATCTCGGTACCTATTAGACCTGCAGACATCTATCAGCTCTTAAATTAAAGATTATTCAATTCTTATTAATTTTTAATATTATGAGTATTTTCTTATAATGTGCGGTTTCCAAATTTACCTCCATAATGATCAAATTATGCCAATCCTCGTATTTAGGACACAATGTATTATATGTACAAAGATATTTAGGTACCTATTAGACCTACAGACGTCTATCATCTGTTATGTTAGAGCTTATTAGATACGTGTAAATTTTTTATGATTATGAGTATTTTGGTAAAATGCGCGGTTTCTATGAGATTGGGCTGAATAATGTTAGGAGTCGATTAATTCCTGTGAACGAGACACGAAGTCATCTCGGTACATTTCAACTCGTACATTAAAGCACATTCGAATTCCATTAATGTTTACTATTAGGAGTGTTTTGGTAAAATGGTCGGTTTCAACGACATGGCTTGCATGTTGTTAAAATTTTGTCATTTCATATGCTTAAATCGCAATGCATTATATAGATAACGTTATCTTGGTACCAATTGGACCTACAGAAATCTATTAGCTCTTAAATGAAAGACTATTCTATTTGTATTAATGTTGATTAATTTAAAGAAACGTCTTCAAATATTATAAAATCTTGGGCCTTACAGCGCGAATTTTCGGTTGTGTCAGATAGGCGGACAAAGTTATTTTTTTTTTTTTTTATTTTTTTTTTTTTTGTATCAGGCAAAGACCTAGTAAGTAGGTGAAAAAGAAAAAAATTTTCAAATATTACCTATTTAGTGGTTTTTAGTGACCGTTTTGGAAGGCCAATTATTCATTCCGAGCAGTTTGAGGTGGTAGACAAGAAATATATGAAGAATCACATTGAAAATTTAATTCTTATGATCGGAGTTGAGCTTCTACTAACCATTTTTTTCTTTTCTTTTTTCTCTTTTTTAAAATTAATCGCGGTTTTTTGGTTAAAAAGCAATAATGATTATTTCTCTATCTTTGAAAATAACGTAGTAACAAGCGTATATATAAGTGAGATTTAAATTTTTTTTCATTTTTTTTTTTTTTTTTTTTTTTTTTTTTTTTTTTTTTTTTTTTTTTTTTTTTTTTTTTTTTTTTTTTTTTTTTTGTTCAGCGCGCTCTACTGATTATAAACCTCTATACATACTTTTCTCTATCGTCAAAAATGAGAGTATTTATATGTAAAATATCAATTGTTTTCATATCTTTTTTCTCTTTTATATAATTCTTCGCGGTTTTTTGGTTAAAAAACTAATACAACTTTTCTCTATCCTAAGAAATAACAGATTTATTGAATTAAATCACGTTTAATCGGCCGCCATTTCAAAATTAACCATCTGATATCAACGTCTAGGTGTTAGGATCATCGTTGCATGGACTAGTATTGTTGTGGCGAATTAAAAAAAAAAAAATGGCTAAGTA
Source organism: Piezodorus guildinii (assembly GCA_023052935.1). Taxonomy (NCBI): domain Eukaryota; kingdom Metazoa; phylum Arthropoda; class Insecta; order Hemiptera; family Pentatomidae; genus Piezodorus; species Piezodorus guildinii. The sequence continues at coordinate 30,144,828 of CM041292.1, read as the reverse complement.
GTTTCCGAGAAATAAAATTTTAAAAGTTTTATTTAAATTACATGGGAACGAACCCCGCCGATGATCCCATGATTTTTATAGGGAGAAAAATTCATACGAAGATACGACGTAAACTGCTGGTCCTAAGTCAGGCACTCGTTACAGATCTCTATGCTAATTAAGCCTGGATAGGCAAAATTTAGGACTGTGGTCTCGTCCGATTAGCATAAAGTGACGTTAAATAAATAACCAAACAAACTGTTACGTAATGGCATTGCTTATGAATTTATCATCTAAAAAAAGAGGTCACTTGGTTAAGACGCAGCTCTTATATCTTTTCTTCATTTGTTTCACTACAAGTTCAGTACTAGGGATAGTTTCATTTTGGTAGGGGCTAAAACGGGGCGAGCGGGCTAGAGTGTGCTTAGTAACCTGATAAACCGAAGTTTGAAGACGATAAAATAAAAACCAGTACCCGTCTCGGTCCGAAGTGAGGGAGTACGGAGGGGGAGGATTAATAGCTCGCATTAATCCCCCGCTCTCTTCCCCTGGTCGAAAAAAAAATCATTTGAAATGTGGTGTAGGGGAGCAGCGATTTTATCTTGGGGATTGGCGATACATATAAGCCGAGAAATCATTAATAGAAATCAGTTCTGGTTGAGGAAACGTTTCGTTGTGTTGATCATCGCCAGGGCTGCTTCAAAAAAGCCAAATCTTTTTAGCATTAAAAAATCCCCAGTAAATATCACCGTTTACATTTTAAATTTTCCCGTAGCTCGCAACCATCTAACCTCCAAGAAAAATCGCTTACAATATAAACAAGACCTTAGAGATTTCAACAGGTTGAAAATGGGAATATAATAGGATAATCGATGAAGTTCTTTTGTAAGATTGGTGTTTAAATCATCTTGTATGAAATAAAATTAGTAGGAATAAAAAATACAAAAGTAAAAGTGCTTCAGACCACTGATTTTTTTCTTGACTCAAACATAGATTAAACCTCACAAAACATTTCTAACACGCGACTTACACATTGCAGTCTTCCTGCACCCCTTAATTAGTCCAGTATACTTTGGACGCTAGTTGCATGTATCCTTGAAACAGTGTATGTTTGTTTTTTTAAGAGGAAACTTTTCAATACGACCTTAACTAAGAACTTGATAAATCTATAGAATTTTAGAACCACGATTTTAGTTTGATAACATTATATTCAATTTTTGTTTTTAACATATCCGATGATAAAATAAAGTTCAATAAAGAAAAAATTAATCTAGGTTTGATTATTCATTTTTTTTTGTTTCTACTTCTTAATGCAACTTATTTATGTAAGGAACAGATCTCCCAAGCATTTTTGATAAATACCGTCAAATTTGAAGTGTATTAACGAGATTAATACTAAAAAATTATAGTAATTTTTGGACTGCCATTTAAGAAATCTGGTTCGCTTTCTCTTACTTCCATTGTTAAAATCAATTTAAAAACTTATAGATAAACTTGGAGATAACAAAATGTTGAGGAATTACTCTTATCTAAAATAATAACTTAGTTTTATCCGCATTCCATCACCCTTCGTTTTTTTTTTTTTTCTGCTTAAGTTGGATATCAAACTTGTAAATGTAATATATATATTTTATATATATATATATATATATATATATATATATATATATATATATATATTTTTTTTTTTTTTTAAATTAAATATACTTAAGAGGAAGAAAATTTTAAATATTGGCATTTAAACCCAGTCAGACTATTTAAATCAGAATGAAAGCTAGATCATATTGAAGAGCATTCAATTTTACATTGTTACTATAAGGTGCTACACCACATAAAAAACTGTTATTATACTATTACAAATTGATTCTTTTTGGTTTGCCGATTGAGTCGAAAAAGATGCTATAAAACCTCAGTCAAATGCGCTTTTAAAATAAAAAAATTCAATTTTACATAAATTATTGTTTTTGAAGTAAACATACCGCATACACAAACGCCTAACTAGACACATAAACAGACCATTTTATGGGACTTGGTCATTTCGACTCAGAAGACACTAAAATGAGAATTTGTGGTAAAAACTATAATTCTAAAATTTCACGATCGCCATACTGTCCCTTAGTATACATTCTATATATAGGTATGTGAAAGTAAACATAAAAACACTGTAAATTATCACAGTTGTGTGTGTGTGTAGGTAGATACAGGTAGGACATACAATAACAGAGATAACAAAAGGAAAAGAAAAAAAAAAAAAAAAAAAAAAAAAAAAAAAAAAAAAAAAAAACCACTTCGATAAGCCATGAAGGTTTCGGGTTCAGTACTCTTAGAGATTCATACTTTTTCACTGCCAACGTCCAAGGAGGTGGTTAGGTCTAAATCACGCTCGACCGCCAGGTTTTTTCCTTAGAAAAGAAATATGGATTGGACTACTTAATATTCTCTAAAGCAGTTATTATCTTAGTTATATATAAATAATAGGATATAATAAACCATTATATAATAATTTTTAGGCTTTTATGGAATAGTTTAGTTTAGGAATTGATAAGCTCATGTTTTAAGGATAAATATTTTTTTTATTTCTTTGTCAATAGCAAATCATAATAATTGAAAATAATATATCGAACCCATTAATTAATTGTTAGACTCTGGGGGCACCTGTGGCATAGTGACTAACATAACAACCTTCTATGCCCAAGGTCATGTGTTAAAACCCGTAGGTGGCCCTAGGACTTTCTAATGGGAGTAAAAATTCCTTAGTTATGCCGTCGTTCGAAGGAGACTTAAAAATGGGGTCCCGAGCCTGTGCGATGTCAAGTACTCGTTAAAGATTATTATCCTAATTAAACCTGGATAGGAAAAATTTAGGACTTCCACTGTCGAATCATCCCATTTGCCACAACAACATAAAGTGATTTTAAATAAATAAAAATAATTGTTAGATTGTTAGTCACACTCACTAACCGGTATAGCATAAAAAAAAAAAAAAAATAAGAAGCCTTGCTACGGATTGGCCAACTGACGAAATGCCAAGACTAATAGCCTTCCTTCTTTGAACTAGTTAGGATAGTTGTAGTTATAGGCCAGGACTGAATCCTTGGAACAGAGGCACTAGTTGGTTTAGTAGTTGACTTCCTATTTTCATAATAATGACTAGCGTTATCCCGCTAGTTTCACTCTTGATTCTCACGCAGAAGTTAATTATTGACCCTAATATAACTAACAACCTTGAGTAATCTCCTGTTTCATCAGCTGCTCATCAATTCTTAAATCTTTGTCAGTTGTACTGTTGAAATAACTGCTCCCGTCAGGAATCAAATTATGTTTATTCGTTCAACTTTACTTTATGCTATTGCTAATCGGACTCTGCTACAGCGGGAGTCCTAAATTTGGCTTATCGAGGTTTTAATTAAAGAGATCTTTAACGAGTACCTGACATCACACAAGCCCGAGACTTTTTGAAGGACAGCCGCCATGATCAAGGATTTTTTACTCCCTTTAAGAAATAATATGACCATCTGCCAGTTTTGAACTCACCTTGTGCATAGAAGGCTGTTATGCTAATTACTACACCACATTATTTATTTTATACTCAAATATGCACTCCTTAACTTCCTTATGTTATACATTTATTTTCATTTAGTTACATAGTTTTTTTTTAAGTTTCGGGGTTGATTCCCCATTATCAGGACTTTTTTAAAAACACTTTTAAACCAACAATCATTATTTTACATTTATGGCTTACTGCTATTTGTCCACTTAGATGTACATTGGCTGGCAGTCAAAACGTAGAAACAGTATGTAACAAATTTTGAAAGAAAATAAATGTGATGAGTTAAAAATTAACTATGGATCATGCTAATGACCCTAAAAGGGTAGATGCATTTGCTGTAAATAAAAATAAATGTTTAATAAAAGGAAGTTAAGGAGTGCACATTTGAGTATGAAATATTAAGTAAAGCTTCCTAACAAATTATAAAAGAAAAGAAACTTTATTTATTTAAATTTTAAGTCTATGTATACTGCTCGCCGCTTTCGGTTAGTTCAACACTTACTAGACAAACGCTCTAAGCTGCCACTTTACTAGAAAAGACTCATCTACAAGACCATCATAAGACCTATCTGGACTTACGGAGTTGAGCTATGGGGCTCCACTAAACTATCAAATTCTTCCTGTCTTCAATCCTTACAATCCAAAATCCTTCGAAAAATCCTCAACGCTCCTTATTTTGTCACGAACGAGCTCATCCATAACGACCTTAATATTCCCTTTGTAGATGAATTGGCCCGAACCAGGTATCAATCCTTCCATGACAAACTCCACTCCCACTCTAACCCACTAGTTTCAATGCTTGCTTCCTCTTCTATTCCTGACAATCCTCCGATGCGCCTGAAAAGAAGATGGCCTCGAGACCTTCTACCTTAGATTCATAGTATAGTGATACCAGTGGGCATTTTCACTTCATGTATACTATCTGACAGCTAATTTACTTGATGTATTTACTAATACAGTTGTAAATCTCAATAAATGGAAAGAAAGAAAAAAGAAGTCTATGTATTTTTTCATAAATTTCCATTAACCTCTACGGTCTTATTTTCCAACTTTGCTTAAAGAAAAGCCAAGGAAGTATTTTTTCGATTAAATAATGTGAAAATAGAAATACTTGAGACTATGCGGTTTCCATCACTTTCTCTTACCTTAAAAGATTTTGTTTGTTGCATAATATTTTTAAAAAAATGTTATGTTCGATATTTTATACCTCTGGTGCAATGTTACTACTTTTATTTACAGGAAAAAATATAATGTTCTCCTTCAGTATCCTCATTGTGATATTGTTTTGGTTATTTAAAAATAAACAAAATTTAATTTACTTTAAGGGAAGAAATTTTGAAATGCGTTGCTAGACTACTTTAATGACCATATAACTTACCTAAAATTTAAAATTAGGTGCGCGCGACTCACGACTTACACTTACTTCATTAGTTAAAATAAATTTTAATTTTTTAAGAAAATTAAAATTTAAGAAAGAATTATGTTGTTTAGAGGGTATATTTAAAAAAAAAAAAATTAAATAATATAAAATCACTTATCTTTATGCGTTTTTTGTCAATATCCACTCCTTTCTACGACTGTTTATGTTAGAATTTGTTTTCTCCTAATATTATTAGGTCTTCAATGACACATTAAACTATATCCCAATTATTACTTGATCAAAAAAAAAATATATCTAGGGTTACCTGTACCACGGTGGTTAGCATAACAGTCTCCTATGTCAAACGTCCCGGGTTCAAACCCGTAGGTAGCCCTAGGATTTCCTTAATGGGTGTAAAAATCCTTAGTTATGCCGTCCTTCGGAGGTGACATTAAAAGGTGGTCCCGAGCCTGTGTGATGTATAGTACTCGTTAAAGATTCCTTAACCTAATTAAACCTGGATAGGCAAAATTTAGGACCCCCACTGTAGTATCGTCCGATTAGCCTCAGCAGCATAAAGGGACGTTAAATAAATAAACAAAGAAAAATTATCTTAAACAAATATTGTTATTGATCTCTCGTACAGATGTGATCAAACTCGCTAATATATTATATATTACCAATATTCTATCAACGCTAACAATTATAAAGGAATGATTAATTCTAATCATCTTAACAAAAAAAATTGACTTGTCAGTCCTGTTAGACTACTTCAATAAGAAAAACATAACTATCATTAATGTTTATGTAATTATACATTAATGTTGGGAGTTTAATAAAATCGTTTGAGCCGTTTTAGAGAAAATAGTGCAAAATGCGCAATATGAAGTAGTTCTAGTAATTTTTCGATTTGGGTTAAACTGTTGCATATACTATTTTTAAATATGAAATTTCATTAAGTTCCTGAGATAGAGATAACATACACACACACACACAGACAGACTTTTTTACTGGATTAGCCTTTTCATTTACAATCGAAGCATTTACAATCATTTAAGCATCGAAGCACAGTCAGCACCGCGGATTCAAATGCAAGATCAGCTTCACTAATGATTACGACTTACATTAAGCCTTATACTTTAGGTGGCATTCCCGTACACAAGTATTGCTTTATATGCAAGACAAGAAGAAGGCCAAAACAATAAATTACAGCGTTTATTACACAATGGTTTTTTTATTTCCAAATAACTATATTAGGGTACAAATGTTTAGAAAGCTATTTGTAGATAGTTAACTAATATGAAAAAGCGATAAATAATATAAGAAAAATGGCGTAAAATGGACTATCACCACTGCTATTTCAAAACGCTATATATCTGCTATTTCTTAACCTATTTCAATAATCCTTTTTTTGTTTTGTAGGAAATTCAATTCTATATGAAATAACATTTCTGGTTATTTATTTATTCCTACTTTTTGCTATCTTCAAAAAGATCTGAGTTAAGAGCATATTTATTAGTAAATTTTAATTCTTTTTATATAATTATTCGCGGTTTCTTGGTCAAAAACCACTAATACATTTTTCCCTAACTTTAAAAAAAACTGAGTTATTGAATTCAATCACTACAATTGGCTGAAATCAACTTATAGGTGTTAAAATCATCGTGGATGTCCTAGTATTTGTGTTCCAAATTTAAAAAAAAAAATGGTCCAGTAGTTTTGGAGAAAATCCGCGGACGGTGGACAAACGGAATTTTTTTATTCGTTATTTGGGTTATACGAATCATGAAACGGTTGATTGCGTAAGCCCTCAAATATTTAGAGGAGCGATTTCGTTTTGTTTCATTATTAAAAATAATAAATTTGTTGATCGATTGTTTTAATTTGAGCCTTAAGCCCCTTTGTCTTATATAGTTAGTAGCAGAAACGATGGCGATCTTGGTGATATTGATATATCAGGGCAAATTTTGAACCGTGAGAAATTCAAGTATTTAGGTTTAATGATAACAAGAAAAAAATGAAATCCAGGAAGAAATAAAGTCCCGGTTAAAGGTGGGAAATGCGTGTTATTAATCAGTTGCCAAGTTACTTAGCTCACGGCTTCTATCTAAAAACTTAAAGGTTAGAATTTATAAAACTATTATTCTTCCTAGGCCCTCAAGAACCTGAGAGCACAGCGAACCCAGAAGTACCGTCCTCCGCCGGTGACTGTCGAACCTCCACCAGACTTAGAGCAGTACCCACCTCTACTAAACAGCCCTTATCAACAGTAGCCTTCGGAACCTTTCACTTTACTTCCAAGAATGGAGCGCCCGAACTGTCCGCGAGCGAACTTAGAGACTCATCAGCCTAAGCCATATCCAAGATCAGGTATGAGGGAAGATAGTTGTCAGCTGGTGCAACCAGCTGCGTCTTTACCTTCCCAACAAACAAATTTATTAAATAATTTAAGTGCCCTCATCCAGCCCCTTTTGACCCTAATGAATCAAATATCACAACTAACACAAGCCCTAACTGCTACTTATGGACATTAGTTCTCTGACTGTTGGCTCCCTGTCAATCCTTCTTTGGAACACAAACGGAATACTTCGACATAAAACTGAACTGGAAATTTATATGCAACAAAAACGTATTGACATTGTACTTCTGACGGAAACACATCTAACTTCACGTAACAAACTTTACATACCAAATTATACTTTGTACAGAACAGACCATCCAGACAATACTGTCCACGGAGGGACAGCCATACTAATTAAATCTAACCTTAAACATTATCCAATACACGTAAACTCGACGGCTAAAATACAAATAACAGGAATACAGCTACAGACCAACCACAGAAACATAACAATTGCTTCTATCTACTGTCCCCCTAAATATATTTTAACAGAGCAAATGTTCGTAGAACTCTTTCAATCATTTAGTAGAACATTCCTTGCTGGAGGCGACTTCAATGCGAAACATCAACACTGGGGTTCACGTTTATGCACACCAAGAGGCAGGAGACTCATGTCTGCTGTTACTCAGTTGTCATTAAATGTATTTGCCCCCGACAAACCAACTTACTTACCAAATTCTCAGTAAAAAAAACCTGACTTACTTGACATATTTGTAGCCAAAGATTTGACAACTCTACCAATTACCATTATTACCGAAACAGATCTTGGCTCGGACCATTTACCGGTAACCCTGATGTTGGGGGTAGAAAAATTCTTTGCAGAAAGGAGACCATCACTCACTTACGGCGTCATGAATTGGGACATCTTTAATGAATGTATTAATGACCAGCTTACCGTGCCTAAAGCATTAAAAACCGAAAAGGATTTAGAAGAAGCGGTTGAACTTTTCACCTCAACCATCCAAGAAGCTGCCTGGTCCTCACAAGAAATAAAAAGAAGGCAAGGAGTAAGTTTACCGTCCTACCCTCAATACATCAGGGACCTAATAAGAGCCAAGAGACGATCACGAAAACAATGGCAAACTAACAGACTTCCTTCAGACAGACGAACCTTCAACAAACTTAATAATGAACTGAAGCGAGAAATACGAAAATTTAAACAAACTAACTTTGACAAATATCTGGAAAACTTGACAACGGACGACAGCAGTCTTTGGCGACATACCAAGCGCCTCCTAAAACATCGCGAAGTGTCCGTCCCATTGAGAAAAGATGATGGTTCTTGGGCTGTGTCGGACAAAGAGAAATCTGTAATTTTTGCTGACTATCTTTTAACTGTTTTTAAAACTCACACAAACTTAACAGACATACAACACGAAAATTATGTGCAGAAAGTCTTAGACTCACCTCTTCCTATGTCCTTTCCGCCAAAAACCTTTACTCCTTCTGAAGTATCAAGACAGATTATGAAAATGCCAAAAAAGAAGACTCCTGGTTATGACCTTATCACTGCTGAGATACTACAAAAAATCCCCAGAAAAGCTTTAGTCTTCCTTACAACACTGTACAATGCTATACTTAGGACAACTAAATTCCCTATCCAATGGAAATATTCTTCAATTTCAATGGTACATAAACCTAACAAAGACAAACATAGACCTGACTCTTATAGACCTATTAGCCTTCTTCCGGTATGTTCGAAAATATTTGAAAAACTGTTGTACGAACGGATTATTAACATACTGACAGACCACGACATATACCAGATCACCAATTCGGATTTCGCTCTTTTCATTCCACAACACAACAGCTACACAGAGTTACCGACTACATTACTACTGCACTAGAACTAAAACAGTACGCATCTGGGGCTTTTTTGGATGTTACTCAGGCTTTTGATAGAGTATGGCACCAGGGTCTTCTTTTTAAACTAAAAGCTATACTTCCAAGCACATATTACTTAGTTTTACAATCTTTTCTCTATGACCGTTTCTTCTCTGTCCGACATGGTTCTGAGACCTCATCAATAAAACCAATCTCTGCAGGTGTACCCCAAGGTTCTATCCTGGCCCCTCTTCTCTACTTAATATACACATATGACTTACCAACAGACCAAAACATCTTAACTGCGACATATGCCGACGACATTGCAATTATTACGAGAAACACAGACCCTGTACAAACCAGTATGATATTACAACACCATTTGGACAACGTACAAAACTGGTGTAAGAAATGGAAGTTAAAAATTAACCATGACAAATCACTACATATTACATTTACACTTAGACGCGGAATCTGCCCTTCAGTTTACATAGACAATCACCCTTTACCGCAAACAAATACAGTAACGTACTTAGGACTAATATTTGACAAAAGATTGACATGGGGCCCACACGTCAAGACAAAACGTAAAACGCTAAACTTTCGACTTAGACTATTATATTCAATATTACATAGACGTTCTAAATTATCCACCAGACAGAAACTAAATGTTTACACTTATTTATTAAAACCAATATGGACTTACGCTTGCCAAATATACGGACCCGCTAAAAAGACACACATACGAAAAATACAAACCTTTCAATCGCAATTTTTAAGACTAGCAATGAACTCACCACCATATGTATCAAACGATACCCTACACACTGACTTACGCATTCCAACTACAATAAACCACATTCGACTGACTTACAAACGATTTCACGACAAACTAAATGGACATAGAAACAAACTTGTACAAAACATGGCTACAACTGACATACCATACATAACTCGGCGTAGGCTGAAAAGGAGTTGGATGAGGGACCTCCTAGCCTGAAAAAATAGTTTGTTTTTTGAATGTCAGGAGTACGCACCACTGGGTACTATCTCCCTCATGCCAACCCATGCTATGTTTATCATATATAACTCATTTGCTGATTGTAACATATACAGGTGCAAATAAAAATATTAAGTTAAAAAAAAAAAAAAAAAAAAAATTATTCTTCCTACGGTTCTTTACGGATGTGAAACGTGGCCACTTACTTTGAAGGATGAACAACGGCTTAAGGTTTTCGAAAATAAGGTGCTGCGTAAAATATTTGGTCCGAAGAGAGATGAGGGTACTGGGGAGTTAAGAAGGCTGCACAACGCGGAATTGCGGAACTTGTATCCTGTGAATATAATTGAGTTGAGAGCGTCACGGAGACTCAAAGGGGCGAGTAAAATTGTTGGGCTCGGTGAGGAACGGATTCCGAGAAAGTTGGTATATGCTGATCAGACTGGTAGGCGTCCGAAAGGTAGGCCGAAGCGTCGATGGGAGGATTGCGTTAAGGCTGATCTTGGGGGCTTGGGCTTGAACGGAGAACATTGGACGAGTCTGTGTAGACGGAATATGGTGGTATCGGCATCGAACCTTCGGGTTCAAAAAGCCTATTATTATTATTAAACCCCTTTGTCTACCTTGCAGTCCCCGATTGCTCGGAAGTGACCCCACCTTGAAGTTAGTAGAACACCTTGTTTGTACTGAGTATCACTATCAAATTTCATATAATCACTCCTAAAAACCGACATATTTTACTAACCGCATGTTAACTGTTAACCATATATATATGAAATAAAAAAAAATGTATTCATTGGTTTCTTGATGGTATATTAAGTCTGAACCTCTACAACACTTTTAGGTCCTTGGGTCCCAGCCGCAAGGTTTTCCCCAATTTTTTTAGTGTAAACTTTTAAGAGCCTGGGTTTTCCCCAGAGAGTCTCACTGACCCAGGATCGCCACCAAGATCGAAATAACAGATTTAATAATCATTATATCATAGAATCGAACCCGAGGCTCGAAGAATAGTAGATTTGTGTTCTATTCACAGACCACGCCGCTCCCTCTAAATTAGATAGGGGACAGGAATGCTTATTTTAATTACTGACACTTAAAACCACACGAAACCAATTAGCAATATCTACCGTATATTTTGGTGGCCTTAAGCGACACTAATAGTGTCCCAGAGGGAGCTAGTTATGCATTCGATGAATGGACACCTCATGAAAAACACCCGCGTTGCCATGTCTTCAGAAAGTTTAATAAAATATTTCAGTACGTAGTAGTTCCAGACCAGCCTCCTTCCATGACTCTGCCTCTATCATGTGGTGTCCCACAGGATTCATCACTGTCTCACACCTTATTTGCTGTTAAGGACATAAATGACCTTCCTCTCCTAATTGATCACACTCAATCCAATACCAATTTCCAAATTTACCTATCCTTCCCACCTTCGGATCTATTACGAGCAGCCAAAAAGCTACAAAATGATTTAATAAGAATTAGTCAGTGGGCCATAGATAACAACCTAAAGCTGAATGTTGATAAGACGAAGGCAATAGTAAAAGGTTCCAGTCCGCTTCTTAAAACTCTACCTCCCATTCCGACCCTTTTTTCTAAATAATAATCCGATACAATTCTATCAATCCATTAAAAATCTTGGAATCGTCTTCGACCAACACTCTCCTGGAAATACCATATTTCTGACATCTCCCGCCGCTTCATCACTTTAAAGCGATTAAATGGACTCCGTAACCTCTTTCCTCTTGAAACCCGTAAGCTTCTCATCTCCTCCCTGATATTTCCTCACATTGACTATTGCTGTACAGTGTATGGCGGTGTCTCAGGAGATCTTGAAGAAAAACTAAAACGGTTATTTAATTGCTTTATTCGATTCATCTTTGGGATCTCCAGGGACACCTCAGTCACTCGATTCTACGAAGAGTTAAAGTGGCTTTATCCCTCCTACCGTCGCAAGTACTTCCTGGCTTCCTTCCTCTATCAAGTTATGCGATCCCGCCGTCCATCATACATCACTGATCTCTTATTATTCAAATCCTCAATCCATTCCCGCAACACCCGTATGCGGCCTTCTGATTTGTATATTGCGCCCCATCGAACCGCTGCTTTCGACAGATCTTTCATAATCCGATCCTCTTCCACATGGAACTCTATTCCTTCTGATATTCGTGATTCTAATACCCTTCCGACTTTCCAATCTCGTCTATTCCATTACTTCCTGTCTATTAAATTTCCAAATAATCCTGACTAATCAAGTTTCCTATGAAAATATGTTAACAGAAAAAGTTACAGAAGTGTTTCTTAATTTTTTTGTTATTTTTTTTTAAAAAGTAAGAATTGTATTTTATTTTTTTGTCTAGATTATTTATGGCTAAATGATAATGATTTCTTATATTATTTAATCATCACGTTTTTTTTTTTACAAATATTTTCACAGCAATTATTTTTCAAAGATATATATTGGCTTATCATATTTTTATTTTTGTCACTTGTCTTATTGTTTTCTTTTTTACTTATTATTATTCAGTGTATATTTCTTTTTTTTTTAATTTAACTCTAAGACAGTAAATCTCACATTATTGTATTTTGTATTATTCTAAAGGGACTTGTCCCAGAATAAATAAAGAAATTATTATTATTAAAACAATTTAATTATTTCATTTACCTACTTGAAAGATAAATTAAGAGAAATTATTCTATAAAAACGTCGAATTATAGTTTCAAATTGAAATACGTAGTGTATAGTACCTGACACCAAATAGCCAAGAATTGGAAAAGGGTTTGTCTGTGTGTGATTATGAAGTAATTTTTCCTAACTTTATTTAAAACTGTCTTGAAATTAAATAAAGGTCAATCTGTTTGAATAAATTCAATTTTCATTCAATTTGTCACTCAACATTTTTCATTTTCATGATTTTCTCACTAGTTATTCTCCATCCGTTTCTAAATGTAAAACCGTAGATGATTTTTTTCCTGGCTAATACTTATAGTGTTGCAGTTATTTTTAGCTAAAAACAAGCGTTGGCAAAATCCTTTCAATTCAGGTAATTTTTTAGAAATCGACATAAGGACATTGATCACACAATAGAAATTTTAGAAAAGTTAAGCTTGAGAATCATTTCTAACTGTCCTTCTTAAATCGCGTAAAAGTTTCAGTGGATGTAAGTAAATATTCGTGATTGTTTTAAAAATTTTCTTGCCTACTTAGGTTTTGTACGGACCAAAAACGTTGATAATACTTTCAAGGTTCATGTGCATGAATATCAAAAAGCTGCTAGTTTCAATCCTTACCTCCCCTTCGATTCATGATAATCCTCTGAGCCGTCTGAAAAGAACATGGCATCAAGAGCTTCTGGTTCAAATATATTTTAATACCAACGTTCTTCTAACTTTTTCTCCAATGTTCATTCTATTGGTTTATTATTTCCAATAATGGACCTTTGTAATAGACCAAAAAAATCACTCTCCCTCAAAATTTGAGAGCTTAGGTTTCAAGATACGTAGAACCCGTATTACGATTTTTTTTTTTTAAATCCGTTTTTCTGCGGCATTTCTCAGTAACAACGGTACTTTTTTTTATTAGCCACAAAAATACTATGGCATACGACGATGATCCTAGTACATAGACCTTAATATCAGCTGGTTATTTTTAAAATGGTGTCACATTAAAAGTGATTCAATTCAATAATCATTTTTTTTTGTTTTCTTTTTTTAAGATAGAGAAAAAAAATATTAGTTTTTTTTTAACCGAACTAAACAAATGTTATATATAAAATATTGAAATTTCACACCTAAATACGCCTAAAACTTAGTTATTTTTGAAGATAGAAAAAAATATCTAAACAGTTTTAGAATCAGTAAAGTGCGATAAACAAACAAAAAAAAAAAAAAAAAGGAAAAGGAAAAAAGATTGAACTTTTGCTAAATATATACGCTTGTAACTCAGTTATTTTTGAAGATAGGAATTTTTTTGTGTGTGTGTGTTTTTAACCGAAATACCGTGGATAATTTTAAAAAAGAGAAAAAAAAAATTAATTTGACCCATAACTACGCCTATAACTGATTTATTTTTGAAGATTAAGAAAAATATGTGGAGGATTTTAGATTCATTAAAGTGCAATAAAAAATGAAAAAAATAGCCATATATTTTAGTCACAAATTATAATAGATTCCACCAAAACTCGGTTATTGTTGCATATAAAGAAAATCGAAAAGATTAGCCGTTATAAGCAGCTAGAAAACATTTATACCCTAATATACTATAATAATAAACCATTGTGAATTAATATGTAGTGAAATAATTTGCAGCGTTTTTTTTTTTATTTATTACTTTCACTTACTATATATAGTAAGGGGAAGTATTGCGATCGTAAAAATTTTCGTATTCCAGTTTTCAACGGAAATACACGTTTTAGAGTCCTCTGAGTCCAAATAACCAATTCCCGCAAAAAGGTCTGTGTGTGTGTGGTAACTCCCGCGTAATATGCGTCCGAGACGTTACAAAACCTTTTTCATTAATATGAGCTTACCAGAAGATCCACGATATTCTATCCATTTTGCACCTTTTTTCGATTTTCTCGAAAACGGTTCAGATGATTTTGATTAAACTCGCTATATCGATGTAGAATTTAATGGGCTTTAATATCATGTAGTTTTCATTCTGAATAAAATGGTCTGACAGGGCTTAAATGCCGATATTTTACATTTTTTTTTTCTTGTAAAGTACCTGTAATTTTGTAGATTTTGTGAAAATAAGTATATTATCCTGTTACCACCGATGAAAAACACGTAAATATATACGTTGAACGAATTAAATATCTAACTAATGGAGAAAACTGAAAAAATATTTTTTTAATGCAATTTTTTTTTTTTTACCATAGCAACAGTAATATACACGTATAATATATCGTTGGAAAGCTAAAGCTTTTAGAATAAATATTATCTAATGAAAAAAATTGTAAAAGTTAATAAAGAGTGATGTAAAGCCGATAAATCTGATTTATTTTTTTATTTTTGTTTTACTCTTAGACTCTATACTCTACATCTTATTTTCTGTTATATTATACTGAAGAGACTTTATCAATAATAAGGGAATAAATAAATAACTATTTTTAAACTGTGTATTTAATTATTTTAAGTAAAAAGATAACCTTACCTTACCCCAGCCCACAAGACAGAGCTCAGCCTTGTTTGCGGCAGGAGTGGGCCTTGGAACAGATCAGTGTTGTTGAATGCGCCTATAAGCTCGCATGAGATCCAGCGTACGAACAGTGAGGAAATTCGTCAGAGCAAAAACCATCATTCACTGATACCAATAAGGTTAGTAATTATTAGAAATATTTCTCTATATACATCTTTCTGTTTTTATATATTTAAATCTGTTCCCAACCCTTATATTCATATACCCTCATAAAACCAAAACGTAAAGTCGGAAATAAGATTTGGTTTACAATAAATATATACATATTTCGAATATATAACAGCAGTATGATCTTGTGATTAATATTTGGTGGAATTTCTTACAAAACGTAAACATTTTATTGGTGCTGTGCGAATTATAAGACTGTGCTTTAAATTTTTTGTATACAGTACTGAATAATGATTTTTATTTGTTGAAGAGGAATAAATCTATAAAGGATTTTTTTGCATCTGTCTTAAAAATTATTCCTATCAATTAAAACAAAATTAGTATTTTCGTGGCAGGAATATTCAGTGTCATTGACCGGTCATACTCGGAAATGTTTATATTTCAGATTTAATGCTAAACTCAGTCTTTTTTTGTTTATAAACATGATATTGTTCGTTAAATTCGTACCAAATTTATATTTCTTTTTTTACCTTATACAATATTATGTGATGCCAAAATTTCTTAAATTTCTTTCCTTTTACTTTATGCAGATTTATTAAAAGGTTTTTATGGTGATCTGTTGCTTTAAATCGTGATGTGTGGAGGTATCCCATCTATGTTGAAACCATTCTCAAGCTTGTCTAGTGATTCTACCTAACACAGTATTTTGCCATCGTCTAAGCTCTGACTGAAATCAAGTCTAATAAACGTAAGTTTTCAAAGAACTTCTAACGAATCATTAAAGTTTTTCTATTTTTTTCCAAGAATTTTTCTATCTTTGAAACATTGAATAATCTATTAGCGTTTTCTGTCTTTTTAATTCCGAAGAAGGTTCTTTTTGAAAATATTCTTTATAATTTTGAAAATTCTGCATTTTTTATAATTGTTTTTTTCAGAATTATGTGTTAATAACGGGACACAGTATATTAGAGAAGATCTAATAAACTTTTGTTCGTTAAAAGTTTTCTTTTTTTCATTTCACCTTATTTTAATCTTCTGAATAAGTAAGCTATTTTTGAGGATTCTCCTTTTTCTGATAATAAGCATTTTAAGGAACTCTGACAGTATCATAATTTATTGAGGATGTATTGTCGACTGTTAATATTATCAGGAGTCACTCGTGTGAAAAATATTTAATTTTGTCTACGTTTAGGCTTAAACATGTCAGACATCATCAGGTTATCAGTAAGTCATGTAAAGCATATGATGATAGCTCACATGTTTGAGCCGAAACTTTGGCAAAATTAAAATATTTTTCTCACGACTGACCCTTTTATTTCTGAGGACTGATTATTTTTATAATTATACCCATAATAATATATGTTGTTTATACATTTTTTATATATTATCTGGCGATAGAGATCGCGTTAATAATGGAGTTTGGATTTTTTTTTGGTGATTAAGCAATTAAAAAAAAAATAGCTACTTAAAACATTCGAAAATGTTTATTAATGTGTGTTTCAGGTTATAATATTTGTATTAACAATATATTTTTCGCCTAATGAATGTTTTATTGCACGATTGACTTCATGGTATAGATAAATCAACATTGCATTTTATCTCAGTTTTTATTTATTTGCTTTATTTTTTTATTCTTTCATATGGTATTGTAGGATTCTTAAGTTTATTTTTTAGAGGGCACGCTAGCCTTAAATGATTTCCTTATATCCGGCACAGATATAAGTGATATAAATGAAGCATATTTTTTAATTTATTTTTTGCATTAGCCTTGACCTTATTTTTCTTCAGATTGTCTTCATTTCTATTCATATTTTAAAAGTTTAAGTTTTGAATTTCATTATAAGTTTGTAGCAAATAACTTTAATTGATAATGGTAGACAATCATCCTTTTAATTTGTTTTAAATATTTAACTGTTATAATGTGCAGTTCTAATTGATGTTCCTGTCATTCATATCTCTGTTATTAATTTAATAACTTCGTATGTTCAATTTATTACATATACTAACATCCTTAGTTAGTTTTGTCTATTGTCCCGATATATTCGATCGTATTTTTAGCTTCTTGACGGTGTGCGCTGAACCATATTCATTTTATATGTTCACATTTCTTTAGTTCAGTGTGTTTATTAGAAAGAAATTATTTCTCTCAACAAACTTGGCTTGGCTTTTACCTGTTTGTTTTTCTCACTCTTAAGCAATACGCCTGACGCCCTTCCAAGTACATTTCCAATTTCAGCATTAAAGTCTCCAGATATAATTAAGTTAACTTAGGTATAATTTTTTGTTTAGTCATTTAACTTTACTTGATCCTAGAGTGACAGATTGAACGATACTACAGTCTGAGTCGTAAATTTTGCTTATCCGCATTTAATTAGGATAAGGATCTCTAAGGAATAACTGATATCGTCAAGGTTAAGAATCCTATCTTTCATATTTAAACCAGCGGAATTAGGCATAGATGTTGCTACTTTATTGTCATAATTGCCTAACATTTTGGTCTTACTGGATTAATATATTAAAGTAAAAATATAGTATGCTACACTGGGGACTACTAAATTTTGCCTATCCAGGTTTCAGTAGGATAGAGATCTTAAATATCACACAGGCTTAGGACCACCATTTTACGTTCCCTCCGTAAACTTCCTAAAGTTTTTATCATTTGAGCTATTTTCATCAAATTGTGATATATGCTACACTTTGTACGTGTACGTGAGGAATTGCCAAGCCGAATTCGGAGCTAATTGAGACAGCCCCGAAACCGATATGGTATCCAATTATCATCATAATATCTGGCTGTACAATCTAAGTCGAATCAAAGCCTGCTGCAGCATCAGTTATGCTTTTTTTTTGGCAGCCACTCGGTCTCAAAAACGAAGATTGCAATTTGCGTCAGCAACCGCGAACGCAGTTTGGATCTTCCAATTGGTCTCCTTCCGAATATCTGCTCACTGCTTCTATGGAATTGTCAGGCATCATGGCGAGTTCCTGTCGACCAATCCTAATAAATCTCACTACATCACTGTTCTGGAACGTTTCATGCAGTTCTGCATTCTGTCTTTCCCTCCATAACTGATTATACGACTACTAGCTGTAACACAAGGTTTCAATCATATAATTTTGCGTTGATGTAAATTTATGTATATGCGCTTATAGTAGGAGGAAGTGTAATTCGCATAACTTAGCTGTTGGTCAATCAGCTAATCTACCAATCATTTTCAAGTTCGACGAATAAATTTATTATTCAGTAAAAGATCTGAATTTCTTTTCTGTCAAATTTACAATAGCACACCCATGGTCCTACCCTTAATTATTCTAAACATTTTACCTTCTAAGCCTAAGCTTAATTATTTATACCGTCACAACAAGTTTGCAACACAAATGTGAATTAATCCCAATCGTAGGTGAAGCTTTCAACATAACAGATTGTTAGATTTTCAGAATAAGACCTATTATTAATATTAAATTTATTAATACGAGGAATATATATTTTTAATATATAATTAAAATCAGAACATTCTCCACTCACTTTTTTTTTTTTTTTAATTTATTCGCACTATAACATAGTAACAGTTGACGTTTCGACTCATGCTTTATTTTCAAAATCAATACGAATTGTTTCTTGCTTTTCACCTAAAATTGTTTTTAAATTTGATTAGTAAATTTCTTCTTACATTATTCATACGGTGTTCTAAATCCTTATTACAGATTATTTATATTAAAATAAGTAATACGAAGATTATATACTTTAAAAAAAATATGATTAAATGTAGAACATTCTCAACGCTCAATAACAATTGTAAGTGGACATTAAGAAACAATTTGTAGCAAATTTGAAAATGAAGCCTATATCTTCGTTATGTGTATTTTATCTATAATTAGTTTTGAATGTTCTACTTTTAATTATATAAAAATATAACTTCGTATTACTAATTCTAATATTAATAATCTATAATGTCGATTTAAAACACCACAAATAGATTGTAAGAAGAAATTTAGTGATCGAACTAAAAAAACAATTTTAGATGGACACCAAGAAACAATTTGTATCAATTTTTAAAATGAAAAATGTATCTTGGAAACGTCAAATGTTATAGTGCGAATAAATTTTAAATAAAATTGTGATAAGGGAATGATCTTCTTTGAACTATATAAACGATATATTATATTTTAAAAATGAAACGTTTTTTGCCTTATTGAAACCATATTTTAAAAATAATAATAACAATAATAGAACTTGTTTTCATGAAATCCTGCACATTGGTATTCCTCGCAAATGATGATCAGATGACGATGCTTTTGCTTTCATGTGGTTAGACATTTTAAAATTATCTTTCAAATGAGGACTAATAGGAGACGGGGTGGCCACGAGTTCACGACTCGGTACTGGAGGCCTTTAACTCTGGTATAAATCCTTCTCCCTCATCCCGTGGCACGAGGAAAAACCCCTATAAGCTAAAAAGACGAGGTAGTAGTAAACACAAAAATAAATTATTAAAGAGAACTCATAGGTTTTGGGTTATTGAGAAACATAAATTGTATGAAGGTTTTAGAAATATTTTAACCAGTTAGAGGACGAATTCCTCCAAACCCAGTTTTATTGAGATACTGTGATGAACGCATAATTAATAATACATGATTAAAATATGAATTGCTATTGTATACGTTAATAGTAATTTGTATAATTGTTTGAAATAATTTATAAATGAATATAAATACAAATTTATTTTATATAAAATAATTTATTACATCATAAATTTGCATAACATTCCGTACAAGACTTCGGCCTCAGAAACAAGTTTTTAACGGGATTCCCTATCAGTGGTCACCCTCCTGAATCTAGTATCCAGAGGTCGACCGCGTCGTTCTTCCACCGGTCTGGGTATTGACCCTCCTTGTCCGCAACACTGAAGTCTTCACGGCGACTCATCTTCCTGTATTCCAATTACTTGCTCTAGCCATCTAAGACTTCTCAACAGTTGTTTTTATGTTTTTATTCTTACAAAGTCATAAAAATATTATTTTAATAAACTGATATTTAAAGAGTATAACTATTTCTTAATTGGGGATTCCTGTAGAGGGAAGGAGGAATCCCATTGGGAGAGGATGGACTGACGAGAGAAGGGCGAGGCAGTCGGAAAGGATGAAGGAGTTCTGAAAAAGAAGAGAGAAGCGACATAATGTTTTGAGTGGTCCTAGAAGACCTGTTGAAAAAAATTAAGTTCATGACTGACTGACTCTGCATGACCTTCTTCTTCTAAAAATCACGACTCACACCGATCAGTCAAAACAGGCCTTATGATGGGCTTATAAACTGTAACCTTGGCGTCCCATGATAGTTCTATTTATTTTTACAATTAGCACTTTTTCTATGCCATAGCCATAAGCCGGAGTGACTCTGGTTTTCATTTCTGCCTGTGTTTCGCTCTCACTCTCACATATTATTTGCTCATTCATTTATGTAAATCATATTATAGGTATTATGTATACCGTCACTTTATGGTATTATGGCTAATCGGACGATGCTACAGTGGGAGTCCTAATTTTTTCCTATTCAGGTTTAATTAGGATAGGTATCTTTAACGAGTATCTGACATCGGACAGGTTCGGGATCTCCTTTTTACGGGATCTCCCCATTGAAAAATCCTAGGACCACCTGCTGGTTTGAACTTAAACCTTGGGCGTAGAAAGCTGTTATCTAGCCACTACACACATTTTGAATTCTTAAACCATTAGAAAGCGATACAGATTGATTTGAGATGATTCCTGAATTGTTTTTTTTTTTCCACCAGTGTTTCGTAGTAGATAAGAAATGGGGGAGCTGGGACACCGATTCCTCCATCCCCTCCCCTACCACTCTTAACCACCTATGACGTCATCACGACCTAACCTTAACTACTATGGTTCGCGCCATCGACCTAACCTAAACCACTAAGCCACGCCCCTTTTCAGTCACGTGACCCTCTATCAACCTAACCTAAACCAGTAGGCCACGCCCCTTTTTGGTCACGTGATCCCTGTTTGAGGGTATAAAGCATGAGTCTACCCGGCGTCCATCTTCTTTTCCCTACGTTTTGGGCTAATTTAGTATTTATAAAGCATGAGTCTACCCGTCCGCCATTTTGTTTTATGCCGTAACCCTTTACAAAGCATGAGTCTACCCGGACGCCATTTTGCTCCCCCACTCCTTCATTAGTTAACCAATCAGAGTGCCTAACTTGAGAGTCCCTCCCGGCTAGGTCCGATGGTCAAATTGTAATATGTGCTTTTACGAAACCTTTCAAACTGTGACATAACCTTACTATTGTTTACATTTTTTGAAACCTCCCTTACTGTTACATAACCTTCTCATTGTTTACATTATTTTGAAACCTCCCTTACTGTTACATAACCTTCCCAATGTTTACATTTTCCTCAACCTCCCCATTGTTTACATTTTATGAAACCTTCCTAACTGTTACATAACCTTCTCATTGTTTACATTTTCCTCAACCTTCTCATTGTTTACATTTTCCTCAACCTTCCCATTGTTTACATTTTATGAAACCTCCCTTGCTGTTACATAACCTTCCCGTTGTTTACATTATCTGAAGCCTCCCTTGCTGTGACATAACCTTCCCGTTGTTTACAATATCTGAAACCTCCCTTGCTGTTACATAACCTTCCCAATATTTACATTTTCCGCAACCTTCTCAATGATTACATTTATGAAACCTCCCTTACTGTTACATAACCTTCTCATTGTTTACATTTTCGGAAACTCCCCTTACTGTTACATAACCTTCCAAGGTTTACATTTTCCTCAACCTCCCCATTGTTTACATTTTATGAAACCTCCCTTACTGTTACATAACCTTCTCATTGTTTACATTTTCCTCAACCTTCTCATTGTTTACATTTTCCTCAACCTTCCCATTGTTTACATTTTATGAAACCTCCCTTGCTGTTACATAACCTTCCCGTTGTTTACATTATCTGAAGCCTCCCTTGCTGTGACATAACCCTCCCGTTGTTTACAATATCTGAAACCTCCCTTGCTGTTACAAACCTTCCCAATATTTACATTTTCCGCAACCTTCTCAATGATTACATTTATGAAACCTTCCAAACTGTTACATAACCTCCTCATTGTTTACATTTTCGGAAACTCCCCTTACTGTTACATAACCTTCCCAAGGTTTACATTTTCCTCAACCTTCCCATTGTTTACATTTTATGAAACCTCCCTTGCTGTTACATAGCCTTCCGAATGTTTACATTTTCTGTAACCTTCACAATGTTTACATTTTCTAAATCTCTTTATTTACTTTTATTATCTCTTCACATAGTCGTGGTGCACACTCACCTTCTAAAGTATCCGCAAGAGCGCAGCACCAGCTCTACTTTTTAATGTGCCCACCAGAGTGCGTCTCTCCGGAATTTTTTATGTTATCCTCCAATTGACGTTTTTTTTTTTTTTAAAAAGTAATTGTGAGCCGCCGCCATTTCGTTTTTATGACGCTACTATTGCAATAATTTAAAAGGGTATGAACATGTACAAACAGAGTTGAATCATGTTTAAGCATGTTGATAAGTGAAACGTAAACATGGACTTTGAACCCTCTTAACGGCTTTAATATAAACATCGTTATAGACCTTCTTAATCCTATACACCTTTGAACTTTGATCCTTAATCCTACAATTTAAATAGCGATAAAAAGTTCCTTAAGCTTAAACGTAAACATGGGCTTTGAACCTTCCTGATGGCTTTAATATAAACATCGTTATAGACCTTCTTAATCCTAGACAGCTGTGAACTTTGATCCTTAATCCTACATTTTAAGTAGCGATAAACAGTTCCTTAAGCTTAAACGTAAACATGGACTTTGAACCTTCTTAGTGGCTTTAATATAAACATTGTTATAGACCTTCTTAATCCTATGCAGCTTTGAACTTTGATCCTTAATTCTACTATTTGAATAGCGATATAGGGTTCCTTAAGCTTTTGAAATTTGGACGATTATCCTCTTAAGTATCAATATAGATAATGCGCTTCTTAGAATTATGGTTAATCTCTAATAATGTGATTACATGATTGTAAACAAGCTCATTTTAAGACGTAAACATCAACTTTGTGCTGAGAATTTCCTAATGTATAAATAAACAATAATATAAAAACATTTATCTACTTCGGACGGAAATTTATTTTGTTTATACATCATAATTTCAACATTTTAAATTGTTTTCTCGCCTTATCAGTCCATTTTGTACCATTTCCAGGCATTATTTACTAATAATTAACTATTTTGCTATGTAAATGCAATTTTGCGATGTCTTCGGGGCTGTTCGGCTACTCCCAGCCACCTTCGGTCTTCTACCTAACTTCGCTATAATCCGGAGTTCTATCTAAAGAAATAAACAATGATAACGTTAATTCCATCGAAACAACTTCCTTATCTTCTCTGCATCTCTTGATAAACAACATTATATTCTAGTAAAATAATATAGTACATCGTAAACATTTTGTTCATTTTCGTTAAAAGTATTATTAGTAAACAAAGTGTTGTACCTTTTTTAGTTCGGCGTTAAGCCTTAAGCCTCTTCACCACGTCAAGGTAAAGGTACATCGAAGAGGTTTTGTTTTTTTTAATATTTTTTTTTTTTTAGCTTTTTATAAATATATTTTTTTTAATTTATTAGTTTTATTATTATTTTTTTACAATTTCATTTTTTAAATAAAATTAAACGAAAAAATAAAAATCTGAATTCGTAAAATATAATTTCTAACACAATCAAGAATTAAACTAAATTTATGCTTATAAAAAAATAAAATCATCTCTTTTTTTTTGGTAATGTATAATCACATTGAAATTTAATTTTTCACCTGATGGCATAAACGAAATATTTGCTGTTGAGATGGTCGGCAAGGTGCGGCAATGACTATTTAATCTTCAATAAATTAACAACACCATATACTTTATCATTTTTTTTTTCTTTATGTATTTGAAAGAGAAATATGAGCATCGAAATTATTCTGCAGGGTTATTCTATTCACCTCACATTCACTCACACATTCAGGTTTAGAGGCTGTTAGACCATGCCATTGACCTTCATTTAGGGTTTATAGATGTTCAAACCGTGACAGTGACCCCTTTCATTCATGGTGAATAGATTTAAACAAATTTTTATTTACCCATACAGACAAAACCTTTGTTTGATACTCTGTACATTTCTCTTTCGAGACATTATGATAAATGCAATGGCTGCCTTGCTGAGATGGCTTTATTAATTTAAAGACCACCAAAATATTCCAAATTCATTAGTGAACGTTTGTTGTATGTTGCAATATGTTTATATTGCCACACCATGAACCATCATTTTTATTATTTGTTACCTTAGTTTTTTTGTTGTTTTTTTTCAGCCCAAAGACAAAAATGGTAAATTCGCTTTTTGTGTCTTATTATTTCAAAAAAACTCCTTATATTATTTCAATTCATTTAAGTTATAATGACCATAGGCCAAAGTATTGATTCCGTCTACTAGTATGTGTCTTTTATCATCAAAAGGAGACAGAGAAACCTTATTTATTTCGCAACTAAAAATATTATGCAGCTTAGATTGTATCACCCTCATTGGCGTATGCATAATTTCCTTTTTAAATAATACATTTTCATAATCCTCAAAACTAATATATTGTTTTAATGAGGCTGTTTTTACGCCTTTAGCTCGCTTTTTACTTTCACTTACTATATATAGTAAGGAAAGTATTGCGATCGTGAAAATTTTCGAATTCCAGTTTTCAACGGAAATACACGTTTTAGGGTCCCCTGAGTCCAAATAACCAAGTCCCGCAAAAAGGTCTGTGTGTGTGTGTGTGTGTGTCTGTGTGTATGTGTGTGGTAACTCCCGGGCGGAAACGGTAAGTCCTATGAAACTGAAATTTCATATTTAAGACAACTATACGCCCGAGACGTGACAAAACTTTTTTCATCAAAATGAGCTTACCAGAAGAGGCACTTTATACCATGCATTTTGCACCTTTTTTCGATTTTCTCAAAAACGGTTCCGACGATTTTGATTAAACTCGCTATATCGATGTAAAATTAAATGCGCTTTAATATCATGTAGGTTTTATTTGGATAAAAATGGTCTGACAGGGCTTAAATGCCGATATTTTAAATTTTCTTCCTCTAAAGTACCTTTAATTTTTTAGATTCAATAATAATAACTAGATTATCTTGTTAGCGCTGATGAAAAACAGGTAAATATATAAATTGAATAAATTCGATACCCAACTAAAGGAGAAAACAGAAAAAATATATTTTTAATGAAATTTTTCGTTTTTGAACATAAGAGCAGTAATATACATGTATGATATACCGTTGGAAAGCTAAAGATTTTAGAAAAAATATCATCTCATACACAAGCTTTTAGAAGTTAATAGAGAGTGATGAGAAGAAGATAAAACTAACTGATTATTTTAGATAATAATATAATAGATTTTTTAATAAAACACATGTTTATATATAAATTCAATTTGATTAATTCCTTAATAGTTTCACGTATTTTTATCTCTAACTGTATTTGAAAATTCTTTCATTGATTTTAAAAATCGAGGTAAGTGAAAGTCGTGTGTTGCCCGCACCAGATTTTTTACATCGTTTTCTGTCATAACAGCGTACATTTTCGCTCTTAATCCCACATATTTTAAAATTATTTTTGAATTGAGCTCATCTTTAAACTTTCCTAACTTCTTTTTATTTTTATTGGAATAACATAAATGTGTTTCAGGATAGTCTGAGAAATCAAAATATTGATTCATTTTTTTTCATATCTTCATAGACATCATCTGTTAAGACTCTATAGATAAAGGAATCTGTATCGGTATACATCATCTTCAAGTTTTTTCCAGTATATGTTTTCATCATTATGTCATAAAGAATCATTCTTTATGACATAATGATGAAAACATATACTGGAAAAAACTTGAAGATGATGTATACCGATACAGATTCCTTTATCTATAGAGTCTTAACAGATGATGTCTATGAAGATATGAAAAAAAATGAATCAATATTTTGATTTCTCAGACTATCCTGAAACACATTTATGTTATTCCAATAAAAATAAAAAGAAGTTAGGAAAGTTTAAAGATGAGCTCAATTCAAAAATAATTTTAAAATATGTGGGATTAAGAGCGAAAATGTACGCTGTTATGACAGAAAACGATGTAAAAAATCTGGTGCGGGCAACACACGACTTTCACTTACCTCGATTTTTAAAATCAATGAAAGAATTTTCAAATACAGTTAGAGATAAAAATACGTGAAACTATTAAGGAATTAATCAAATTGAATTTATATATAAACATGTGTTTTATTAAAAAATCTATTATATTATTATCTAAAATAATCAGTTAGTTTTATCTTCTTCTCATCACTCTCTATTAACTTCTAAAAGCTTGTGTATGAGATGATATTTTTTCTAAAATCTTTAGCTTTCCAACGGTATATCATACATGTATATTACTGCTCTTATGTTCAAAAACGAAAAATTTCATTAAAAATATATTTTTTCTGTTTTCTCCTTTAGTTGGGTATCGAATTTATTCAATTTATATATTTACCTGTTTTTCATCAGCGCTAACAAGATAATCTAGTTATTATTATTGAATCTAAAAAATTAAAGGTACTTTAGAGGAAGAAAATTTAAAATATCGGCATTTAAGCCCTGTCAGACCATTTTTATCCAAATAAAACCTACATGATATTAAAGCGCATTTAATTTTACATCGATATAGCGAGTTTAATCAAAATCGTCGGAACCGTTTTTGAGAAAATCGAAAAAAGGTGCAAAATGCATGGTATAAAGTGCCTCTTCTGGTAAGCTCATTTTGATGAAAAAAGTTTTGTCACGTCTCGGGCGTATAGTTGTCTTAAATATGAAATTTCAGTTTCATAGGACTTACCGTTTCCGCCCGGGAGTTACCACACACATACACACAGACACACACACACACACACACAGACCTTTTTGCGGGACTTGGTTATTTGGACTCAGGGGACCCTAAAACGTGTATTTCCGTTGAAAACTGGAATTCGAAAATTTTCACGATCGCAATACTTTCCTTACTATATATAGTAAGTGAAAGTAAAAAGCGAGCTAAAGGCGTAAAAACAGCCTCATTAAAACAATATATTAGTTTTGAGGATTATGAAAATGTATTATTTAAAAAGGAAATTATGCATACGCCAATGAGGGTGATACAATCTAAGCTGCATAATATTTTTAGTTGCGAAATAAATAAGGTTTCTCTGTCTCCTTTTGATGATAAAAGACACATACTAGTAGACGGAATCAATACTTTGGCCTATGGTCATTATAACTTAAATGAATTGAAATAATATAAGGAGTTTTTTTGAAATAATAAGACACAAAAAGCGAATTTACCATTTTTGTCTTTGGGCTGAAAAAAACAACAAAAAAACTAAGGTAACAAATAATAAAAATGATGGTTCATGGTGTGGCAATATAAACATATTGCAACATACAACAAACGTTCACTAATGAATTTGGAATATTTTGGTGGTCTTTAAATTAATAAAGCCATCTCAGCAAGGCAGCCATTGCATTTATCATAATGTCTCGAAAGAGAAATGTACAGAGTATCAAACAAAGGTTTTGTCTGTATGGGTAAATAAAAATTTGTTTAAATCTATTCACCATGAATGAAAGGGGTCACTGTCACGGTTTGAACATCTATAAACCCTGAATGAAGGTCAATGGCATGGTCTAACAGCCTCTAAACCTGAATGTGTGAGTGAATGTGAGGTGAATAGAATAACCCTGCAGAATAATTTCGATGCTCATATTTCTCTTTCAAATACATAAAGAAAAAAAAAAATGATAAAGTATATGGTGTTGTTAATTTATTGAAGATTAAATAGTCATTGCCGCACCTTGCCGACCATCTCAACAGCAAATATTTCGTTTATACCATCAGGTGAAAAATTAAATTTCAATGTGATTATACATTACCAAAAAAAAAGAGATGATTTTATTTTTTTATAAGCATAAATTTAGTTTAATTCTTGATTGTGTTAGAAATTATATTTTACGAATTCAGATTTTTATTTTTTCGTTTAATTTTATTTAAAAAATGAAATTGTAAAAAAATAATAATAAAACTAATAAATTAAAAAAAATATATTTATAAAAAGCTAAAAAAAAAAAATATTAAAAAAAACAAAACCTCTTCGATGTACCTTTACCTTGACGTGGTGAAGAGGCTTAAGGCTTAACGCCGAACTAAAAAAGGTACAACACTTTGTTTACTAATAATACTTTTAACGAAAATGAACAAAATGTTTACGATGTACTATATTATTTTACTAGAATATAATGTTGTTTATCAAGAGATGCAGAGAAGATAAGGAAGTTGTTTCGATGGAATTAACGTTATCATTGTTTATTTCTTTAGATAGAACTCCGGATTATAGCGAAGTTAGGTAGAAGACCGAAGGTGGCTGGGAGTAGCCGAACAGCCCCGAAGACATCGCAAAATTGCATTTACATAGCAAAATAGTTAATTATTAGTAAATAATGCCTGGAAATGGTACAAAATGGACTGATAAGGCGAGAAAACAATTTAAAATGTTGAAATTATGATGTATAAACAAAATAAATTTCCGTCCGAAGTAGATAAATGTTTTTATATTATTGTTTATTTATACATTAGGAAATTCTCAGCACAAAGTTGATGTTTACGTCTTAAAATGAGCTTGTTTACAATCATGTAATCACATTATTAGAGATTAACCATAATTCTAAGAAGCGCATTATCTATATTGATACTTAAGAGGATAATCGTCCAAATTTCAAAAGCTTAAGGAACCCTATATCGCTATTCAAATAGTAGAATTAAGGATCAAAGTTCAAAGCTGCATAGGATTAAGAAGGTCTATAACAATGTTTATATTAAAGCCACTAAGAAGGTTCAAAGTCCATGTTTACGTTTAAGCTTAAGGAACTGTTTATCGCTACTTAAAATGTAGGATTAAGGATCAAAGTTCACAGCTGTCTAGGATTAAGAAGGTCTATAACGATGTTTATATTAAAGCCATCAGGAAGGTTCAAAGTCCATGTTTACGTTTAAGCTTAAGGAACTTTTTATCGCTATTTAAATTGTAGGATTAAGGATCAAAGTTCAAAGGTGTATAGGATTAAGAAGGTCTATAACGATGTTTATATTAAAGCCGTTAAGAGGTTCAAAGTCCATGTTTACGTTTCACTTATCAACATGCTTAAACATGATTCAACTCTGTTTGTACATGTTCATACCCTTTTAAATTATTGCAATAGTAGCGTCATAAAAACGAAATGGCGGCGGCTCACAATTACTTTTTAAAAAAAAAAAAACGTCAATTGGAGGATAACATAAAAAATTCCGGAGAGACGCACTCTGGTGGGCACATTAAAAAGTAGAGCTGGTGCTGCGCTCTTGCGGATACTTTAGAAGGTGAGTGTGCACCACGACTATGTGAAGAGATAATAAAAGTAAATAAAGAGATTTAGAAAATGTAAACATTGTGAAGGTTACAGAAAATGTAAACATTCGGAAGGCTATGTAACAGCAAGGGAGGTTTCATAAAATGTAAACAATGGGAAGGTTGAGGAAAATGTAAACCTTGGGAAGGTTATGTAACAGTAAGGGGAGTTTCCGAAAATGTAAACAATGAGGAGGTTATGTAACAGTTTGGAAGGTTTCATAAATGTAATCATTGAGAAGGTTGCGGAAAATGTAAATATTGGGAAGGTTATGTAACAGCAAGGGAGGTTTCAGATATTGTAAACAACGGGAAGGTTATGTCACAGCAAGGGAGGCTTCAGATAATGTAAACAACGGGAAGGTTATGTAACAGCAAGGGAGGTTTCATAAAATGTAAACAATGGGAAGGTTGAGGAAAATGTAAACAATGAGAAGGTTGAGGAAAATGTAAACAATGAGAAGGTTATGTAACAGTAAGGGAGGTTTCATAAAATGTAAACAATGGGGAGGTTGAGGAAAATGTAAACCTTGGGAAGGTTATGTAACAGTAAGGGGAGTTTCCGAAAATGTAAACAATGAGAAGGTTATGTAACAGTAAGGGAGGTTTCATAAATGTAATCATTGAGAAGGTTGCGGAAAATGTAAATATTGGGAAGGTTATGTAACAGCAAGGGAGGTTTCAGATATTGTAAACAACGGGAAGGTTATGTCACAGCAAGGGAGGCTTCAGATAATGTAAACAACGGGAAGGTTATGTAACAGCAAGGGAGGTTTCATAAAATGTAAACAATGGGAAGGTTGAGGAAAATGTAAACAATGAGAAGGTTGAGGAAAATGTAAACAATGAGAAGGTTATGTAACAGTTAGGAAGGTTTCATAAAATGTAAACAATGGGGAGGTTGAGGAAAATGTAAACATTGGGAAGGTTATGTAACAGTAAGGGAGGTTTCAAAATAATGTAAACAATGAGAAGGTTATGTAACAGTAAGGGAGGTTTCAAAAAATGTAAACAATAGTAAGGTTATGTCACAGTTTGAAAGGTTTCGTAAAAGCACACATTACAATTTGACCATCGGACCTAGCCGGGAGGGACTCTCAAGTTAGGCACTCTGATTGGTTAACTAATGAAGGAGTGGGGGGAGCAAAATGGCGTCCGGGTAGACTCATGCTTTGTAAAGGGTTACGGCATAAAACAAAATGGCGGACGGGTAGACTCATGCTTTATAAATACTAAATTAGCCCAAAACGTAGGGAAAAGAAGATGGACGCCGGGTAGACTCATGCTTTATACCCTCAAACAGGGATCACGTGACCAAAAAGGGGCGTGGCCTACTGGTTTAGGTTAGGTTGATAGAGGGTCACGTGATGAAAAGGGGCGTGGCTTAGTGGTTTAGGTTAGGTCGATGGCGCGAACCATAGTAGTTAAGGTTAGGTCGTGATTACGTCATAGGTGGTTAAGAGTGGTAGGGGAGGGGATGGAGGAATCGGTGTCCCAGCTTCCCCATTTCTTATCTACTTTTCGTGTATAACATTTTTCTTCATTTATTCTGAATCAAAGTTGTTTACTTTTCGTATTTTTTGTTTGCTTCAGCAATTTGCGTTACTGAGCCAAAAACGACACTGCGAATTAAGATAAATGTTTTCCTCGGCACACTTAGCATTATGCTTATTGTTCTGACAGCTCACTCCAGCGCTGGTTTGAATGTTATTAGTGATATTAGGCCTCCTTGCTTCAGACTTATTTTAAGTTATTCTTTTTGGTTTATTATTTTCAATTATGAACCTTTGTAATAGAACAAAAAAAAAAAAAAAAAAAAAAAAAAAAAAACTTCACCTCAAAATCTGAGAGCTTACGTTTGAACACACGTAGAACCCGAATAACGAATAAAAAGAAATCCGTTTGTCCGCCGCGGTATGTTTCCAAAAATAAGTTGTGCAGCAAAATATCCAAAATACTGGTGCTTGCAATGACCATCCTAATACCTAGACGTTGATATAAGGTTTAAAATGGCGGCCTTTTAAAATTGATTCAAGCCTCAGTTATTTTTAAGATAGAGAGAAAAATTATCGTGTTTTTTAACACAAAAAAAGCGAATAATTATAAAAAAAAAAGAAAATTTAAATATTGCTTTTATATATGCTTGTAAATCCGTTATTAGGTTGATAAAAAAAACTACTATAGTTTTTTAAGCCAAAAACCGCAAATAGTTATAAAAAAAAAATGTAAATATAAATAAATTGAATTTTTACCCATAAGAAAAAAATATAAAATTAATACATATTAATATTTTACGCTTGTAACTTCGTTATTTTCTAAGATAGATACAAAAATTACTATTGTTTTTTAACGAAATAACACGAAAAATTATTTTAAAAAAGATAAAAAAAGAAAAGAATACAATGAATTTTTACCGATGGTTTCGCCGATAACCAAGTTCTTTTTGAAGATAGAGGAAAATATATAGAGGGTTTTAGGTTGAGTAAAGCGCGATAAACAGAATAAAAAAAAAAGATCTATGTATTTAAGTCACAAATTATAATATTGTAGATTTAATTCCTTCAAAACACGGTCATTATAGAAGATAGAGAAAAATCGAAAAGATTAGCAGCTATAAAAACCTATACAAATAGTTGCACACTAATATAGCCATAATCATTTGCAGCGTTGTTTTTTTTTTAATTATCAAGTAATGGCTGGCACGCTTGTTACTTTCACTTACTATACATAGTAAGGGAAAGTTTTGCGACCGTGAAAATTTTCGAATTCCAGTTTTCAACGGAAATACACATTTTAGGGTCCCCTGAGTCCAAATAACCAAGTCCCTAGAGATTGCAATCCGGAAAATCGGATCCGGTATCATTATATGTTAACCGGATCCGGCAATAATATACCGGATCCGGTAACCGGATCCGATTATAGCAATGTTTGGCCAAAAATAGTGCAGTTTAATAAAAAAAAGTACTTTAAATGCGTTACATTTGGTGTACATGTATAGTGGTGTCGTTCGACGCCAAATTAGATCACGTCATCAGTTCAGTCCAGCATCAATCGTTTGCCTTTCACGACAGTAAATGTGCTTTTGTTTTGTCGATGCTTCACCTAAACGTAAGTTAACAGATATTATTATCTTGGATATAGCATCCTATAAGTTGCCTGTTGAGGAACTTCTGAAACAACTCTTTTTTTTTTTTTTTAGATAATTGCTCACTCAAGTACTGACTCACTCAAGTGTACTGAATTAAATGATAAACTGCTTACAAATCTATTGAAATCTAGGAAGACTTCCTATACTTCACTTTCTAAGATAGCTCAATTAATTTATTAAGTTACTTTATAAAATTATACATAATTATCCTTGCGTAATTAACTCAGTGGGCATTGTGATAACAATAACTTTAAATTATTTGAGAATGCTAACAATCACAAACAACTCTTATATTGATGATGGACACAATCATATTTTGATGAATATGTCTAATGAATGGCATAATTATCACAATAACGATTTTGTATGATGAGTATAAATCTTTGAATTATTCTACTGATAATATTGGTTTTTCAAATAGTACGTAAGTACTAATAACTTTGGTATATATTATCAAAAATCAATTTTGATTTTGGAAAAAGGGTTGTAGAAAACAAATAGTCTTTATTTTCAGCAAATATTATTTAATAGCCGACTGTTTAGATAGCCATTAAAATTTTACCTAAACTACTAAACTTTAATTTTTTTACTCCATATCTAATCCTAACATAACTATTATTTTATAAACTTCCTATTATGAGTACAATTATATTCGAATAACATACTAACAGTTCATCTTGGACCGAAAAGTGAAAATCAACCTGATTTAGTTATACCATCCGGATCCGGCCGGATCCGGCCGGATTGGAAATGACACCGGATTGCAATCCCTACAAGTCCCGCAAAAAGGTCTGTGTGCGTGTGGTAACTCCGGGCGGAAACGGTATGTCCTATGAAACTGAAATTTCATATTTAAGACAAATATACGTCTGAGACGGTACAAAACCTTTTTCATCAAAATGAGCTTACCAGAAGAGCCACTTTATACCATACATTTTGCACCTTTTTTCAATTTTCTCGAAAACAGTTCCGACGATTTTGATTAAACTCGCTATATCCATGTAAAATTAAATAGGCTTTAATATTATGTAGGTTTCATTTTGATTGAAATAGTCTGATGGGGCTTAAATGCAGATATTTTAAAATTTCTTTCTCTAAAGTACCTTTAATTTTGTAGATTCTATAAAAATGACCAAATCATCTTGTTAGCATTGATAAATAACAATTAAATTAGTTGTGCGAATTTAAAAAGCAACTAAAGGAGAAAGCTGAAAAAATATTTGTTTAATGCAATTTTTTGATTTTGAACATAGCAACAGTAATATACACTTATAATAATATACCGTTGGAAAGCTAAAGATTTTAGAAAAAAAAAATTTTTCTAATACACAAGAGCTTATAAAAGTTAATAAAGAGTGATGAAAAGCCGATGAAACTAACTGATTCTTTAATAGTTTCACGTGTTTTTATCTTTAAGTGTATTTGAGAATTCTTTCATTGATTTTAAAAATTGAGATAAGTGAAAGTCGTGTGTTGCCCGCACTAGATTTTTTTTTAATTATCAAGTAATGGCTGACACTCTTGTGTCATAACCTTTCAGTTATGGAGTAGTCTCTTCACTGTGTGTTATTAGTGCAGTCTATACTTTCTCTTCACTACATCTTCTTCTACCTCGGAATCGTTTTATGCTTTGAAATGGAGAAATGCTATTGGCTTCTTTATTCGTATTTTTCGTATGACAGCCAAAGGCGGATATTTATCATTTATATAAACATGACAAGGCATATTTTTTACTTACTCTATTACTAATACAACTATGTCACTAGATCTCAAATAATGTAAACAAAAAATATATCAAAGACACTAAGAAACAAACACAAAGAAGAAAAAATTGCGTATAATTAAACCATTGAGAATCTCAGATAATTCTCAATGGTTTAATATAATACTTAGGGCGCAGTTAGGAAAACAAACTTGCACCCTTGGACGACCTTTCCCTAAATTACCAACGGTGGAAAATTTTGGTTGTCTTTAAAAATAAAATAAAAATCTGGATGGAAATTCAAATGATCCGAATGTTTTTTTGAAACCTGATTTATTGATGAATTCATCGTTAAACATAATACAATTAATTTCAGTAAAATAGAAAAAGAAACATAACTCCAAAAAGACAAATTATAATTCTAATTTAAAAATATTAACACTAATTTTATATTACAAGCAAAAAAACAAAACAAGACAAATCCTAGATATAATCTCAATTTGGAAAAAAACAATAATAAAACACTACTGTAATTACAAAAAAAAAAAAAAAATGGAATTAAATTTCAATTATTTAAAATCTATATGAGAAAATAAACGAAAGAAAATTACGTTGATAATTAAATTAAATTATATTTTTAATAATAATTAATATCAAGACAGAGGTACATTTAATATTTGCAGTTAATATATAGTAATTTTTAATGAGCTCATTTAAAGATTTATATTTAAATTAATTTCGCAATTAAAAGGAAAAAAAATGTCCTAAATACCCTGGGTAAGTAATCGAAGTGTAAAAACTGATACTGGTGTTGTCAATTCGGCCAGTATTAGGCGGTCCACTTCCAGATTGTTATAAGAAGATGGTTAGCAGGCTTCCGTCTTGGTCTGTACACGTTTACAGGCAACTTGCAGCTGAAGTCCGATCCGTGGAAGGTGGTTTTGTGTCGTCTTGCTGTATAAAAAAAGGAATCGAGAGAAAAAAAAAACGGCCTCCCAATGGCCGATAACCGATAGTATGATCTGAAATTTAACCGAAATCAATTCGATTAATGATACGAATGTAAAGTACTGACTCACAAAACAACTGTGTAAGCGACGACAATAAATAGCCTAATAACTAGTTACAACCTCTTTATATTTACAATGATAGTATTAAAAACATGAAAACAATTAAAAAGGTGAACTAAAAACATATGTTTTTTTTTACGTTATGTCTTTTGTTTTGTTTTATAAATTAATGAATTATTTTCTGCAAATAATTTAAAATTAATAATACAAAAAATAATTAAAACTATAGCGAAAGAGTTGAAATAATTTTGTTTTTTAAATTACAATTGAGACATTTTCTTTCGGTCTCTCATTTAAAGTAATAAATGTTTAACAACAGATGAGTGGCCGAAGCAAGGAGTTTTAAGGAACAAGGAAATTATAAAAGTGGTATTAACATTTGCATTTCGGTTTTCAATTTTTTTAGAAAAGATGTTTATTGCTCCATTGCAGCTCCAAATTGACTTAATCTGTGTGCAGTGGAATGGCACTTGAAAGGTTAGAGTTTCCGGTAACGGCCTTGAAGAACGAACGGTTGCAAACAAATACACTAATTAGTGTTTTTTAAGTTCTTTTCGAGGAAAAGGCAGTTTGTCTGGGCGAAACCGGTTTCTTCGGGGTAAGCCGCTCTTGCTGCAGGACTTGAGGAAATATAATGCGATTGGAAGCGACCTTTTGTTGATTTTAGCCAAAAATACTTTCATCATAGAATCTAAATATCAAGGTTTTCTAAAGAAAAAATGAAATTGTATTGACCAATATACTCATTGCGTTGTAACACATATGTTGCACTAGTATATGAGGTAAATGACCGGATTATTGATCACATTTTTTACACTATAAAGCATGCAATTAGGTATTTACTAACACAAAATAAACAAAACAGTTCATATTAACATATATTTCAGCCTCATATATTAAACAAATATCAAGGTTTAAAGATTTATTATTTATTTACTACATTAAGACTGACTGTACAAAGTTCAACGTGTTTAATAATAAACAAGAACTTTTAATCACTTAATAAACAAATGAACGATAAGCAATGACAGTAAGTTATCATATATTTGTCTAGTTCTGTGTGTTTGAATACTGTTACACAGTTCAATTCATGATTATCATGGGAGACATTATTAATTTATTCACTTTCACAACGATTCGGTATTCTTCGGTTAGGAAAATTTTTTAACAACTGCAGCATCGTTTCTATGTACTTTCCTATAAGTTGAATCTGTTTGTTCTACAGAAGTAAATATATTTATGGTGCCTTCCATGATAATCATAAATTGAACCGTGTGACAATATTCGCTCTCACTAAAACACACAAAACTAGACTAACAGTCAAGCAACTACTGTCATTGCTTATCGTTCATTTGTTTATCAGGTAATTAAAACCAGTATTAAACACATTAAACATTGTACAGTCAGTATTAATATAGTAATTAAATTATAAATCATTAACCTTTGATATCTGCCTAATAAATGAGTTTGAGATATGTATATGTTAATATGAATATAGTGTTTATGTTGTGTTAGAGAAAGACAGTGGGTGTTACTAAACACCCTATGTATATCCTTAACTAAACAATATAACTCAAAAAAGGTTAGATTTAACTTTAAACTTTTTAAAATCTGGCTCTCACTCAGAGGACGTAAGACTCAGAGGATGTAGCAAAAAAAAATATATATATATAAACAAATGTAAGCAATGCAATCATTATAATTTTGACTTATTTATGTTTTTTTTAGAAACTTCTTCCAGGGAAAAGCAATAGATTATATAGAGGCGTTTCGATGATCTACATTAATTTTTTTACTTTAATTTTCCTATATTTGGAATATATAGTAAGGGAGAGTATTGGAAACGTGAAAATTGTCTGCATATTGTTAAATATACAAGTAGTACTTATTTAATATAGAACTAAATTAGAAAAGTGCAAACATATATTTTTAAATATATATATATATATATATATATATATATATATATATATATATATATATTTTTATTATTTATTTATTTTATTTTTTTATTTTTTTTTTAGCACAAGAATAGTAATATAACTGTATAATATACCGTTGGGTAGCTAAAATTTTAAGAAGAAAAATAAAATTATTTTATATACAAAGCTGTAATGCTGAAAGGCGGAATGTTATGTTTTACTCACATATGTTTCTAGGGATCACTTGTAGCTGGGTGGCTAGCGTAACAGCCTCCCATGCTAAAGGTCATGGGTTCAAACCCGCAGGTGGTCCTAGGATTTTTTAATGGGAGTAAAAAATCCTTAGTTACGCCGTCCTTCGGAGGGAACGTTAAAAGGTGGTCCCGAGCCTGTGCGATGTCAGGTACTCGTTAAAGATCCCTATCCTAATAAAACCTGGATAGGCAAAAAATTTAGGACTCCCACTGTAGCATCGTCCGATTAGCCATAGTAGCATAAAGTGACGTTAAATAAATAAACAAAAAAAAAAAACATATGTTTCTATCGAACTTAATTTAATTCTATAAAGTTTTTTCAAGTCTACGTTTATTTAAGAGTTTGAAATTGATTTTAATAAAGCAGGTAAGTAAAAGTCGTTGCACGTATCAGAATTTGTTTTCTTTCAAACTCTTATCGTCTACACCTCCGAGGTCGAGAATGAAAATTGGCAGAACCCATCAACCCATTCCAGCTTTGAATATCTAGAACCACGGGTTGTATGTTCATTGTGATTCTGATCAATGTGACCATAAATTCATCTAATGCTGTCCAGCCTGTGAACAGAAGCTCAACACACGTGGGGGATTAAGGACCTCAAACAGGCCAAGGCTGAGTGACTGGGCTCGAAAACTCCCTGCCCCGCCATAAATTGCGAAACCAAGTAGTCCGGGAAGACCCAAGTTGCGGGTAACCCTGATTGGTCTTCAGTTCTCGGATTTTATTTGCCGTCACACTTCGTCGGATCTGAGATTATCTTTTTAGATTTATTGTTTTATTTAACAAATCTCACCCATTCTTTTCTTCTCCAGATTCTTTGGAAATCCCCTTAAGGATTTCTTCTTGTAAACATACTTTGTCACTGCTAATCGCAGCGAGTTTATTTAATAGGAGACCGAGATATATATTCAATAAATTTTTCCAGTTAATTATACTATGTACATTCGGTCGCTATGGTAATAATGACAAGAGATTTTTTACTACACAATATTACAAAAAAAATAAAAACTAATTTAAAATTAAATATTAAAATAAAATCAGCTAAAATATTCATAACCATCCATATGCACACTTACGGGTCAATCCATTTGAAATAGAAATCCATTTTGCACTTTTCATAGCGAAAATAGTTGTATCTACATTTTCATAATGATGGAGTTTTTGTTGACCGTTGAGAAATTAGATGAGGAAGATGGTTGGGGGTGCGGTCATAAATTACAAACACACATTTAAAACAAGTGCTATTTTAATTATGTGCCGACGTTTCGACCTACAATGTGGGCCTTCATCAGGGCTAAAAGAAACAAGATAACAACCAATATAATTATAGACTTAATAATGTGTTAGGTATATAATAATAATATGACAGTAATATAATATGGGAACATAAATAAAATTAAATGTAAAATGATAATAAAATGACAGTTATAAAGTATGGAGATAAACAAAATTAAGATGATAGTTATAAAGTATAGAAGTAAACAGAATTGAGATGTTAATATTGTAATAAGAATATATAAAGAGAGACTAAGCAAATGAAAAAATGACAAAGAAAAAATATGTGAACAATTTTTTTTTTTTAGTAATAACAATTTTTATTGAGAAAATTTTACAATCTGTCCCAATTTGGACATTAATAGTATTGCTGAATGATATCAAACATACTACATTCATACAATATTTACACAAAATAAAATTACAATAAAATATATACACAATAATGAATCAATA
Source organism: Piezodorus guildinii (assembly GCA_023052935.1). Taxonomy (NCBI): domain Eukaryota; kingdom Metazoa; phylum Arthropoda; class Insecta; order Hemiptera; family Pentatomidae; genus Piezodorus; species Piezodorus guildinii. The sequence continues at coordinate 30,105,053 of CM041292.1, read as the reverse complement.
CAAAAGTCAATAATTCACTTATACCTATATACACATACACACACTCATACATACATCACATTGAGTGGAGAATCTAGCCAGTGCTAGAACTCCAATATATTTACAAAAGGTCGCGAGGCCACTGCCGTTTCAACCTTCTAGGTGGGTTGTATGGATGAGTGGAGCTGGATAGGGATCGAGCTAAAGGATTAGGATGATGAATGAGGTTCTGGTGGAATTTGGAAAATTTGGATGGAATTAGGTCTGAAATAAATGGAACATTAAGGTCGTGGTGCAAGGTATAATTGGAGACATAATAAGGAGCATTTACTATTGTACGGAGGACTTTGGATTGAAAGGATTGAATGCGTTTGATGTTAGAACGTTTAGCTGTCCCCCACAGTTCAATTCCGTAGGTCCAGATGGGCTTCAGTATTGTCTTGTAGATTAATAATTTGTTTTCAACTGTAAGTTCAGATTTTCTGTTGAGTAGTCGGTATAACTGTCCGAATCGTCGGTTGAGTTCTTGTCTTTTAAGTCTTGTATGTGGGTTCCAAGTCAATCTTTTGTCTAACAGTAAGCCAAGATACCGGACTGTATCTGAGAGAGGAATCGGTAATGAGTTGAAATAAACTGGCGGACAGGATTTTCGTCTAAGAGTAAAGGTTATGTGTTTACATTTGGCTTCGTTCACCTTTACACGCCAGTTATTACACCAGTGTTCGATAAGGAAAAGGTGTCTCTGAAGGTTTAAGGATGCTGTTTCAGGATTGGAACTGGATGATAGGATGGCGGTGTCGTCTGCAAAAGTTGCCAGAAAGGTATCAGGATGTGTAGGAATATCAGCAGTGTAAAGGATGTAGAGGATGGGTCCCAAGACGCTGCCTTGAGGAACACCGGCCTCAACGGGATAAAGGTTAGAAAATTCTTCACCGCAGCGAACTCGGAAGGAACGGTTCGAGAGATAGGATCGGAGAATGAGGTATAGGGACTGGGGTAAATGGGTTTTCAGCTTGAAGAGTAATCCAGTGTGCCATACCCGGTCAAAAGCTTGCGCAATGTCCAGAAACGCACCAGAACAATACTCTTTGCATTCAAGAGCTGAGGAAATATGGTCTACAACTCGGAGCCCCTGTTGAACTGTGGAATGCTGAGGACGGAATCCAAACTGATGGGAAGGAAGATTTTGAGATTCTAATATGGGTAGTATACGTTTAAGAAGAAGCCTTTCGAAGATTTTTGAGAGGATGGGGAGTAGACTAATAGGCCTGTAGGATGAAGTGTTGTTGGAAGGTTTACCTGGTTTTAAAAAAAGGATGATGGTGGAATGTTTCCATAACAGAGGAAAATAGGTGGTGCGGAGGATGCAGTTATAAATATAAGTAAGGAATATAATAGCTTTCTGCGGAAGTTGTCGGAGGATCTGGGGAGTAAGGAGATCGTGTCCAGGAGATTTACGGAGAGTCAGTTTTTGGAGAAGATATTTGACCTCAGAGGGATTAATAGCTTTAGGAGGTAGGGAAAGTGGAATCGGTGACATAAGAAAGTCTTGCACTTTTGCGGTGTGATTGATGTGGGATTCCGGGTGAGGAGTGAATACTTTGGAGAGGTGTGTGGCGAATTCCTCGGCTTTATCTTCATCAGACGCAGCCCAGGAGTCATCACCACGTCGGAGAGGATGGGAAACATGATGGTATTTTAGGATCTTTTTCGTGACATTCCACAGGGAATTATCACGAGCTGATAGAGAGGAGAGGTAGGAATTAAAGGACTGGGAACGGAAGTTCGCCAACTCCCTCTTCAATTGTCTACAATAGAAGTTATAGGAGCGGCGATCTGTTGGGTGTCGGGTGCGCTGCCATAATGATCTTGCTCGGCGTTTGGTGTGGATAAGGTCTATAATAGGTTGTGGAAAATGATTTTGGTCTGGATTTATATTGGAGTGTTTAGGAGAGGAAGCAGTCCAGACAGCTTGTTGGATGGCGGTGGTAAAGGAATAGACGGAATTATCTAGGTCATCTTGGGTTTTGAGGGTTACTCTGAGGTCAATATTATCGGTCAGGATTTGGCGGAAAAGGTTCCAGTTGACAGGGCCTCGGATGAATGATGGTGGAATGGGTTTTGGAATTGGAGTGAGAGATACTTTTAGGATCAGTGGACTATGGTCTGAGGATAGTTCATCAAGGCGAGTTAAAGACAAGTTGAGAGAGCCTAATCCGCTGTGGATAAAGAAGTCGAGGATGTCAGGATTGCGGTTAGGATCGGTTGGCCAGTAGGTAGGGGAGTCAGGAGGCAGGATATTAAAATTTCGGGAGTTGAGTGCAGACAGCAAATTTCGTCCCCGAGAATTCGTGGTTCTGGAACCCCACTGCTGATGCTTGGCGTTTAAGTCTGCACCCAGAATGAAACGATTTCCTAAGGAATCCAGGAAGGATACAAATTCAGAATTGGAAATGGAATGTTTAGGAGGGCAATATGCAGATGTGAGGGTTACAGGAAAGGAAAAAGTCTTGATTACTATGGATGTGGCTTGTAGGAAATCATAGGTGGGAAGTGGGAGTAAATGATGAGAGAGGGATTGGTGGACAATGATAGCAGAACCGGCATGGGCTTTACCGTCTGGGTGGTCAGTACGGTATGTCATGTATTGCGGTATTTTGAAGTACTGTTTAGTCGTTAGTCTTGTTTCAGTTATAAGTGCAACATCGATTGTTTTGTCTTGCAACAACGCTGTCAGTTCGTCAGTATGATTTCTAACACCATTCGCATTCCAAAGGAGAATGGATAAGGAGTTAGGTGAAGTCATTTAAGGATTTTTCAAGGCAGGGATTAGATTCGATACTAGATTTGTAAGGAGTGATATAAGCGGCATAACAAGAGATTTGATTTCGGAGATGAACGATGTCATTAGACTGGTAAGATCTGTGACGTTTGATGGTGGAGGGATATGAGAAATTTGATGTTGAGGAGTTTTTTGAAGATTAGGTAAACTTTGAGGGATAGATTCTTGTACAATAGATTGAGAATGTTGAGGAAAATGTTGTTCCGGCAGTGCCTCGACTTCATGATTCTGGTTACCACCTCCAAGCAAGTGGGCAAATGACACGTTAGAATTTACAAGTTTTGATGGTTCTCTTCTGCTTCTGGTTGGTACAGCTGTTTCATTCGGATCCTGAGGTTTTTGGTATCTGGTTCTGAGTTTCTTGTAGATTTCACATCCCTTGTAGTTAGCCGGGTGGTCCTTGAGGCACAGAGCACATACAGCGGGTGCTGATCTTGATCTTGTACATTCTTCTGTTTTATGCTGTTCACCGCATTTCACACAGCGTGGTATGTGATGGCAATAACTTTTGGTATGACCATATGCCTGACAGTTATGGCACTGGACTATTTCTTTCTTTGTGTAAGGTTTTTCAACTTTTACACGGGTATAGTACAGTCTGCTGAGGTCATAGATTTTTTCGACTCCTGCTGATGGTTCCAAGTCCACGAAGAATAGAGGAAGTGGACTTTTATCTTTTAGAACGTTGGTGACTTGCCTCACTTGGAATCCTAATTCTGTCAGTTCTTCTTTGATTGCTTCAACGGGTGTTGAGGAATGTAGGTTTCTGATTACGACCCTTAATGCTCTCTCTTGGCGCAGCTGATAAGTATGAAAGTCAGCTTTGGTCTCAGTCAGATATTTTACAATCTTTTTGTAGGTTTCAGCAGTAGTCGGAGATATTTTAGTATCATTGGTTCTACTTATACAATAATAACTATTAGGATCTGTTACTTTGTTTAAATGCGCACACATCAGTTTAAAATTTTTAATATTTTTAACAAATATTGGTGGAGGTAGTGGTTCTCTGGGTATAGGAGAAGATTCCATGGTTTCTTTTTCATTTTGGAGGATCTGAAATGGATTCGGTGTAAAAAACGGAGATTCATCAGTTATTCCTTGTGATGATGTGCTGGGCTGTGGTTCAGAACCTAATGAGGTAGCTGACGCGGTCGCTGGTGGAATCATTTTTTTATTTTGTTCACGGCGGGGTCTCTGTTTTGTGGGAGACGAGTTAGAACCTGCAGATCTAGATCTTTTACTTGCAGACTTTGAGGACATGACTTGATGAAAATATCTCATTGATTAATAAAATAATAATAATAAATAAATAATGAGATAAGAATTAAAGATAAAAGAAAGATAATTAAAAGAAAAGCAAGCCCGAGCTTGCCGAGCTAGCGGCAATCAGCTGATCAGTGACCCTTCTTTCACTTTTTCGTGATTGTACAAAGTAAATTATAACTTTGCTTACCGAAACTTCTCCAATATTCACTGCCGTAATATTCCTGAGGTCTAGTGATGTTCTCCAGACTGAATTCTAGCGAATTCCTACTGAAAAAAGCAAAAATCTGAGAGACGATGTAACGTATGACTGTTATCATCGAGCGCATCAGCTGATCTGTGTGAACAATTAAAATTTTAAATATGAACAATTTTGAAGTGATACATGACGGTAATATATTACGTCGGCACATAATTAAAATAGCACTTTTTTCTAAATACGTGTTTCTAATTTATGACCGCACCCCCAACCATCTTCCTCATCTATCTACATTTTCGGTCCTTACAACACAATACCTAAGTAGCCTAGAAATTTTTTAAAAAAATATTTAAATTAACTGAAACTTTTAGCACGATATGACAAGAAAATTTAGAGTATTGTTCTTTTTGGTTTATCTTTGTTATTCGCCAAAGAAAAGTATTCCCTCTAAAATTTGAGGGCTTACGTTTCAAGATGTATAGAATCCAATTACGAATTTTTAAAAATCCGTCCGCCGCTATTCTCTGAAAGTAATTGGCCGTTTTTTTTAACTCATTACAAAACTACTTTGATGACAGCACCGATGATCCTAACAACTAGCCGTTGATATCCGCCGATTAGTTCTAAACGAGGACCGATTAAGTATTTAATTTAATAACTCAGTTATATGATAGAGACAAATTTATTAATGTTGATTAACCAAGAAACCGCGATTAATCATAAAAAATTTAAAAAAAAAAATTAAAATAAACGAAAAAAAAAATTAAATTTGACCCGAAAAATCGCTTATAACTCAGTTATTTTAAAAAAAACAGAAAACATTGTATTGAATTTTAGGATCAGGAAACCGCGACGAATAAATAAAAAGATAAGGAAAAAGAAAACCTTGCCTATATATACGCCTGTTTATTAATTTTATACAAAACGAAAAAGAATCATTGAAATTGGTTTAGAAATATCAGAGATATATCGTTTTGGAATTAGCAGTGGTGATTGACCATTTTCCTTATAATTTGCAGCGTTTCTTACATAATTTTTCAAAGTAGGGGTATTGCCAAGTTCAGCAGTATGTTGGGCGATATGGTTTGGGCGTTTTCGAATCGATTGACTTATGTAAAATGTTTATAATAAGTGAGAGATATACTGAGTAAGAACCGCAATCACTCAATACCTGGGTGGAGAATCTAGTCCTAATCAGAACTCCAATTACAGACATTAAAAATTAAATTAAATATCAGCCAGTCTGCTCGGGTTCCTCAAGGCAGTATCCTAGGACCCATTCTTTACACAGTCTATACAGCTGATATCCCAAACCTTTCCTAACACATTCCTTTCTACATATGCCGATGATACTTGCGTGTTATCGGTTAATAACGATCCTACTATTGCCTCTCAAACTCTCCAATCCCACATCAGAGACCTTGAGGTATGGTGTCAGGATTGGAGAATTAAAATAAATTCTAACAAATCTCACCAAATCACCTTTACCCTTCGTCATATGACATCTTGCCCTACAGTGTCCTTTAATGATATTCCCCTTTTCCCGGTTTAACAGATCCGCTATTTAGGACTCCTGCTTGACAAACGACTTACATGGAATCCGCATACAAGACTAAAAAGACAAGAAACTGCACGACGATTTCGGCTACTCCAACACATACTAGACAGACGCTCTAACCTTTCACTTAACTACAAAAACCTTATTTATATGATCATCATAAGGCCTATCTGGACCTACGGAGTTGAGCTTTGGGTCTCTACTAAACCATCAAACTCTTCACGTATCCAATCCTTACAATCCAAAATCCTTCGCAAAATCCTTAACGCTCCTTACTTTTTTACGAATAAAATCATCCACAATGACCTTAATGTTCCATCTGTTGCTGATTTGGCCCGTACCAGGTATCACACCTTCCATGAAAAACTCCACTCCCACTCTAATCCATTAGTTTCAATCAGGGCTTCCTCTTCAATTCCTGATAATCCTCCGAAGCGTCTGAAAAGAAGATGGCCTCAAGACCTTCTTGTTTAGACTCACTACCAAAGAGTGCTGCCAATGGGCAGTTTCTCTTCATGTTTATTTCATTTGTTATAACATTTCAGCATATTTACTTGATGTATTTTTTGTACAGTTGTAAATTTCAATAAAAATATATTTTAAAAAAAAATATCAACCATTCAAAAAAATGTTTTTCTAATCTCCTTTATTTGCCAATTTGTAACAAACAAATGCAACAATAACAAATTAAATATTGCAAAAGTTCCAGGTATTACAAGAACTTAACTATTAAGGTATTTTAAATCGGACATTCCTAAGTCCACTCTATGTAGTAGATGCAACTATAACGGTATACATCTAAAATTATAATTTTTTTTTTTTTTTTTTTTTTTTCTTACCCTCTGGTTTTATTTTCGAACAAAATACAAATACAAATGTAATATGTTTAGCTGTCAGATTTGTCCTTCTGTTACCCGGAGGTATTCTAAAGAGGATTGCTATATGCGCTGGATGCACAGTAATCTTTCAAGGGCTTCTTCTATGCCTTTATTTATCCATTGCAAAATGGGAGGGACCATTCTTCAGGGTTCTAAAATTATAATAAATTGGTATTAATTTTTATTACATTTATGTTCTAAAAACTTCACGAGAACCATCCGCATATCCATGGTTTTATATAGGAGGGGTTCGAGCTGGAGGGAGGAGAGACGCGGCCTCACCTAAATATTGATGAGACAAATAAAGATTATAATGATAAAATATTAAAATATGAAATTAGGGGTAAAAGGTGTAGTTCGTCGGGAGGAGGTTGGCTGAGGGGTTTAGCTCGCCTAGTTCAGCAACGACAGATAATCAGAAACTTGAAGCCAAATAATTACGAGTTCACGTCTCGGTGCCAGGGACTTTTATCTCGGCATTTATCCTCCGCCCTCAACCCCTGGCCCAAGAAACTTTTGGGTAACCTTTAAAGGCAAGTTAATGGTAAAGAAAACAAAAATTAATCATAAATAAAGTGTGTAGCTAGTGGTTGATTTTAGTTCAAAACAAGTGGATGATTTTCAAAATAATACGCGTTTAGGCATTGATAAAAAATTTGTATTTCCTAATGTAAATTGGCTCCTCTTAACAATTTTTGACCAAGTTTTTCTCCAAATTATTATTATTTTTACTTCACTTAATTGAATTTTTTCTAACGTTCATAGTTTGATATTTATTTACTTTAATTGTGTTATTACTTTTGATGTAAGGTGAGAATTGAATCTTTGCGCCATTAATACTTATTGATCTCTATCAATAAAGATAATAAAAGAAGCATTATAACTATTACTAACATGAAGATATGTTCGTAACAAGACTTATTTCACTTACTTCTATATCTGGTTTTGTAATTTAATATATTATCTGATTGATTCATTTAAAGAAGACCACGGTATTTGTATTTCCTAGGTATACAAGGAACATGTACTAATCTTTTTTATTTTTTTACTTACTTAACTGTGCAGCTAAACAAAGTAAAATGACATCCATGAAGTTTTAAGAATTTAAGGAGATATGGATCGATAATGGGCTTTAAAAAAAAACAAAAACAGAAAAAGTATTAAGCTACATAAATATTGTTGATATAAAAATTATATAAGCCATGATATTAAGTAGTAAAATAGAAAAATAAAAACTCGATGACAAAGATTTGTTAGTTTGGTTTTTAAAAAATAATAAATTCAGAAATGCAAGAGAAAACCTGGATAATGAGGAAGTGTAGAAGGAAAAATTAAATAAATTATAAGAAAATGGACAGAACATGTGCCCCTCATTATGGTATAATATATTTTAGTCTTCTTTTTAATTGAATCATTTTAATTTTAATTTATTGATTTCTTAATTAGCATTTTATATTTGTGTTTACTATGTTACATGATCTGTTTGTCTCATTCCCTTTACTTCATACTGCAACGTGACGTAAGATAATATAGGGAAAATATAAAACTCTACAAAAAAAAAAAAAAAAAAAAAAAAAAAAAAGAGTGGGTTGGCTTTTGATGAGGAACTCATGAAATAAATCCTACCTAATATGAAAACATTTTACAACATTGTGGCGACGTAACGACGTTCGTCAGGGTTGACTAGTGGAAGGGAACAGAAAGAGTAGCTCTTAAACATCAAACTTATAGTTGATAAAACGTTTTAATTAATTATGAGTATTCCTACTTATATTGGTTAGTTATATTACATTTAACTAAATAAAATTAAAATATGACATTAAATGCAACAGTTTATTCGTTGTGCATAAAGATAGTTTGAAGAATAAATATTGCTTATTATAGTTGTCACATGAAATGTCCGTTTTGAAGGTATAGGATTTTTATTAAAGAAATAAATTTGACGAAGTTGTCTAAATTCCTGATTAGGTGGTAATCTGTTGGAGACAAGTCGGAAGGATATGGTGGATGCGGAAGAACTTCGTAGCCCAGTTCTTTCAATTTTTGCATGGTATGTTTTGAAACATGGGGTCTTGCTGCCGCTCAGTGAGATCATGAGGTACCCATGTATCGAGCTTTTTTACTTTCCCAATACACTTTAAATGTCTGGAAACGGTAGATGCACTTGCATTTAGTTGTGCTGAGAGTCCTTTAACTGTTTGGTATGGGTTTCCTTCTACTGTATGTTTGAGGACATCGTTGTCTATTACGGACGGAGGTCTTCCTCAGGGCACGTTTTCCAAGTCGGTATCCCCAGCTGAAAACTTAGCAAACCAACGGCGAATGGTCCGGTCATTAACACTCCCTCCCCAAACGCCTTGCAAACATTTCTAGCGGCCTTAGCTGCTGAATGGCCGAGTTTAAACTCGTAAAAAAATATTACTCGAGAATCGCGTGTTTCCATGTTCATATTTGGTGGTATACTAAAAAGTGGGTAATTGATTGGGAAGCTAATGTTTATAATACAAAGGTAGAGGATTAGTAACTGTTTACTATAAATATGTAAACATTCGGAAGAAAACAACAGAGACCTGCAAAATCCTTTATGTATTTCAGAAACTATAAAAACGGACATTTCATGTGAAACAACCCAATACTACCATAAAAAAAAAAAAATGAAATAGTCATGAACAAAGCAGTTAGTTACAGGCTTACACAGTTACAGTTAGTGTAACAGATAATATATATATATATATATATAATGCGTGTGTGTGACAGATCTTGAAAGGGGTTATAGAGAGTATAGAATATATCCAAGCAATTCATTGGAATATCGATCATAAAATTGTGTTGCTATTCGTAAAAAAATGATTTTCTATAAGAGGAAATTCATGAAGATGTATAATTTTTGAGAAACACCAGGACTTAAGGAAAGGACAGAACTTAATGAAAAAGTATAATTTACGAATAATGACTACTACGTTAAAAACGACATGTTTCCACTGATATTAATCCTTTTTTTAACATTGTTTTTTTTAGAACTGCGTAATCTTTAACACTTTATTAGTTTCCATCTTTATAAAAAAAAAAAAAAAAAAAAAAAAAAAAACCGGAGTAATGAACGCTTAGCATATTTAATCGGCCTCCGTTCTGTAACGAACTAATGGGTTTAGTTCTGAGAATTTTTGGGCATTCATCATCCAGCCGAAACAAACAGAACATTCATCAGCGTTCGAAATTTCCCGCAGCTGCGTATCTTTCGAGTTGGTGTTTGTGCGCACGGTCCTTCAGATCGTAATATACATTTCTTTAATAATGGAGAAATTATGTTTGCATATATATATATATATATATATATATATATATATATATATATATAATATATATATATATATATATATATAATAACGTATATTCGACACATGGTCTTTTTTTATCATTGCAAAAGTACACAATTAACAAAAAAATAAACTTGTGCGGACAACACAGCACTTTCACTTACCTCGGTTGTTTAAATGTATTTAAGAACAATTAAATAAAGGTTTACTTAAAAAGGAGTAAAGAATAATATTCAGTTTCGTTGGGAACATATGTTTTAGATCAAAAAATATAAAATTGTTATGTAGAATAACGTAATGCCCTACCTGCTCTCTAGCGGTATTTCATATAAATATTACTATTCTTATGGCTGAAAAAAAAAAAAATTAGTTTGCTTTTTCTCCTTCAGTTGGCTATCCAATTCGCTTAACTTTTATATTTTCGCGTTTTTCATCAATGCTCATAAGATGATATAGTTAATTTTTGGGAACCTACAAAATTAAAGGTACTTTAGAGGAAGAAAATTTAAAAAATCGGTATGTAAGCCTTGTCAGACTTATTATATCAGAATAAAAACTACAGGATATTGAAACCCATTGAATATTATATCGATATAGCGAGTTAAATCAAAATCGTTGAGCCGTTACTGAGGAAATCGCAAAAAGAAGTATTTTTGTTCTACTTCTGAATCTATAAAATTAAAGAGAGTTTAGAAAAAGAAAAATCATAAAATCTGCATTTAGCCTTTTCAGACTATTTAAATCACAATGAAACATGTAATATATTAAAGCTCATTCAATTTTACATCGATACTGCGAGTTTATTTAATTTTTTTTTTTTTAATTCTTTTATTGAAATTTACAACTGTACAATTTCAATAGTACAATAAGTAAATGGGCTATTTACAGGCTTGAAAAATCATGAGATGAATCTACCCAGCGGTAGTACTTCAATGGTTATTTTTTTAGCAGGTCTCGAGGCCACCGGCTTTTCAGACGCCTCGGAGGACTATCGGGAATAGAAGTCGATGAGGGGATACGGACAAGCGGGTTTGAATGGACGGGTAATTTGGAATGAAAGGAGGTGTATCTTTTTTGAGCAGTTTCTGCAACTAGGGGGATTTTTTAGATCTCTATGGATGAGTTTGTTGGTAACATATTAAGGAGCCTCGAGGATTTGTCGAAGGATTTTGGATTGCAAGGATTGGATGCGGGAGGAATTCTATGGTTTAGTGGTCCCCCATAGCACAATGCTATAAGTCCAAATAGGTCAAATAATCGTTGTGTAAATGAGTTTTTTAAAGTAAAGAAGGAGTTTCGATCGTTTGTCAAGTAAGTGGCGAGTTTAATCAAAATCGTTATAGCTGTTTTTGAGGAAATCGTAAAAAGGAGCATAATACACGGTATAATGTGCGTCTTTCGGTCCTCCGTTTTAGGTAAAAAAGTGGCTGTAACATCACAGGCATATTCTTCTTCCAGTGGCGTGAAAGGTAGTGTAAGCTCATGGCCGCGCGGTGCATTTTGCTGGGAGAATGCACTTGCGTTCCCCGATGATTTTATAGGGTAGGGTCATCATTCCCTACGCCTATTATTGTGAGTAGCTACCAGTTGGCTGACGGGTCTGACATACCCGAGGGAGAGGCTGTGCGTGAATCACCTTCAATTCAAATGCTTGAAGAAGTCGCTACGGGACTAGGCTTCGAACTCTTATTAGTCGTGGGAGACTAGCGCCGCGCTAGCCACTTAGCCACGGAATCCTCCCTCTCAGTCATATACACTTATAAAATATAAAATTTAAGTTTTATACAACTTATTGTTATCAAGCTTGACTTACTTTAAACACACGGGGACACGAACAGGAATAAATACCCACATAGACGTTTTCACACTACATTGGGACTTAGGGGATCCAAAAAAGTATATTTCCTGTGAAAACTAGAATTCCAAGAAGTTCACAATCGCAATATTTTGTTTTACTACATATCTCATGTATAGGTAAGTCGAAGTAATAATAATACATAACAGGCTGTTTTGCTCTGCAAAATTCCTCGTTATATTGTTCAACCCACCACTGTGCGCCCATTTAAAGTGACAAACCTCAAAAAATTTATCCTAATACTTTCAGGAAAATTAATTGGATTCTACATATCAAGGGACGTGATAGATCAAATTTTAATTTATGGAATATTTTTTCTTCATAGTCAGTTAAAATGGTTCCTTTGAAAATGAAATAACAAAGTAAATAAAATCATGCTGAAAGTGATTAGTTGTTCTTCATTCCGGAGTTCAGCTGTCAACATCCGTTTTTTCGGATCCTGGACAACTCTGGTAAAAAAAAAGAAAAAAAAAAGAAAATGAGTGATAGAAACTGGTTAAAGAGCAACGAAGCGATTGACCATATTTAAAAAGTTTATAAACAAAATATAAAAAAAAGATAACTTCTTTATTAGAATTTGTTGACAAAATAATTGGAACGGGTTTTCCTTCTCCTAGGATCAAATTATCAATTTACAAGAACTTTCAACTGTCATAAAATATATATATAGTCAATTATAGTTATTGCACTATCCCTTCAGTAAAAATCCATAAGTTGTGTTCTTATGTAATGATATATATGATAGATTTGCAAAAAATCGAGCGAAACTACTTTAAAAAAATTTATGTAGAATGCTAATATATTTTTTTTTAATAATAAGTTTTACAAATCCGTTAAAGAAGTAATGAGCAATGAATTACACACGCAAATATTAGCAAACTTTTTTTTTCTCTTCAACTCATTTAAAAATTATACTTTATTTTGAAAATATTATACAAAGACTCAGAAAAAAATGTTGAATTACATTGTTTTAATTTTCCAGTGGTATATTCTTAGTTGGCCTTACGACTCAGACGTTGAGTCAGATCCTGCTTCAACAACGATCTCCTGCCTTTTCCATCCCTCACTGCTGCCCTCCAATATCTCAGACCAAGCAATCTGTCAGCGAGTTTCAGGACACCCAACTATTCTTTTCCTACAATTACCCTCGCAAAACACTCTATAGGGATTTCATCTTACCCCATTCGCACCAAATGAGCAGTCCAACTAAGCCATAATTAGGGTACTCAATCCCACATCTTCAAATATATGTCTCCTAATGCAACGTTGTTTCTCCTTCTACAAACGCCTTGCTCATATCCTCATATATAATATTTATTGTCCTTAGTATTCTTCTTTCGAACCTTAAAACTATTTGCTCTTGAGTTTGAGTCATTGGCCGGTGTACCTTGGTCAATAGGCCGGTGCACCTTGAGGTATCCTAGCTCCGATCATCTCCACGGTGTGTACAGCTGATATTCCCATCCAACCAAGCACTATCCTTATTACCTTCGCCGATGACACATGTCTGTTATCTGTGGATAACGATTCTGTTGCTGTATCCCAAATCCTACCGAACCATCTATTAGTCATGAAAAAACGTTGTCAAAACTTGGGGATCATTTGTAGCTGGGTGGCTAGCATAAAAGCCTCCTATGCCAAAGGTAACGGGTTCAAACCCGCAGGTGGTCCTAGGATTTTTTAATGGGAGCAAAAAATCCATAGTTATGCCGTCCTTCGGAGGGAATGTTAAAAGGTGGTCCAGAGCCTGTGCAATGTCAGGTACTCGTTAAAGATCCCTATATTAATAAAACCTGGATAGGCAAAATTTAGGACTCCCACTGTAGCATCTTCCGATTAGCCATAGTAGCATAAAGTGACGTTAAATGAATAAACAATAAACGTTGTCAAAACTGAAGAATTTAAATGAATTCCATCAAAGAACCATTACTCTACGTCGTAAATCTATCAAATCCTACCCTACTGTATGCTTTGACAATATGTCACTTGCTCCTGTTGAACAGATCCGGTACCTAGGACTCCATCTTGACAAACGCCTAGCGTGAAATCCTCATACTAAACTGAGGGACAGGAAACTGTTCGTAGATACCGTTTACTTCCACACATTTTCGACAAACGATCAAAACTTCTTGAAGTGAGAATGGTTGACTGTATGTATATATGGGAGAATTTAGTTCATACCCTGAACCAACTTCAGAGCAATAAAGACCTACGGCTATGAACTATCTTTACAATCCAGAATCCCTTGAAAAACCCTGAATCCTCCTAACTGTGTTACTAATAAAATAATCCATACAGACCTAAATATCCCAATAGCAAAATACATCAACAATTATGTTTTTTTATAATAGTGTTCTAATGTTTCGATAGGTTTTGATATTGTATATTAACATTACTATAGGCTGATAAGTTCAAAGAGTAGACAGACTCCCTCTCCACTAAAAGTTGGCACAAAAAATACAAATCATAAAAATAAAAGATAAAAAATTAGGACAAGCTATCTGGATAAAAGGTTATCTAGTTCGATAACCTTTAGTTAGATAGGATAAAACGTTATTTAGTTAGAGACTGTTTTCACTTTCAACTGCATACTTAATTATAAAATTCATATGCGTATAGACAGAGTTTTCAAAAAGTAACCTATAGTTACCAACAAGATGGTCGGTCCTCTTAGCGATTTTTAACAAACTTGTTCTCTCTCCCTCCTTAACGAAAATCCTACAACGACCTTGTATCTAACCTTTATTTAAAAAAATAGAAAAAATATTCGTTTTCAATGCCATCATATAAATCCTTGTGTGTTGGACTGATTTGAGATAAGGGATTGTAAACAAAGATATAAATAAATACATTTTTTGTTCTTTTATTATTTTTTTTTTCTTTCTTATCCTCAGTCTCCCCGATGTATTGTTAAAAATATAGGTAAGCGTATTTTTGCTTGTTTTTTTTTTTTTTCTGTTCTTGTCGATAAACTATAAGTATATTGATTTAATCTTCATTTTGATATAAACTAGAAAATGGACAAAACATTCTTATAGCTTAATTATAATAAAAAATATAATTGGAGACTAGGTATGGATAGAAAATAAAATAAAAATGCAATGCTACGACCTATGATATGAAGGTTCTTGGGTTTATATAACCAACTGCTCTTCAATGAAGTGATTATGCTGAGATCTGGAACTCATTCTTTCCTGCAAATACATTACTTGTATTTCTTCAAGCTCGATATTGTAGCCCAAGCTGCTTTGATCTCTTAAATAGTTTAATTAATTTAGTTAAATAGTTTTAAATTGACAAGATAATTTTCACAGTCTTTACCACTTCGTATGATGATGTGAGGCTTGAGGGTGTATCTGATCGGAATAACTACCTTAATAACAATAATAATAATATTATATATAAAAAAAAAAAAAAAAAAAAAAACCTGTACCACTACAACCCATGAAGAGTCTTGGGCTCAGTACATATAGAGATTCGTACTGTTTCTAGGCCAACGGCAGTGCAATGAGGTGATGAGGCCTTAATCGCGCTCAGCCGCCAGGTTTTTCCCCAATTATTTTGGGTACCCAATTTAAAGAGGCTGGGTCTGCCCCAGGAGGGTCTCCATACCCTAGGGTCGCCTCCCGACTGAATTAACAGAATAAATAATATTCTGCCATAGCCGGGAATCGAACCCAGGACCCGGAGCACAGCAGACTAGCGCTCTATCCACTAGACCACGCCGCTCCCTAATATTACATAATAATAATAATAATAATAATAATAGAATAATGACCTTCCCAAGGTTCGATATCCAGAGCCTTGAAGTAAAGAAAATACGAGAGGGGAAGCAATGTATCTAGAAGCTCTACCATAGGTAATTTTTTTGATTAGTGCGCATAATAAATATACGCATACACACACACACACATATATATATATATATTTTATATTTTATAGTTGATATTTACAACTGAATTGTACAACACATCTAGTAAATAGACTAAAAGAAAATGGATATGAACAAAACATGAAGAAAAGCTACTCATGGGCAGCACTCTAAAAATATTCTAAACTACGAGGTCTCGAGGCCATCTTATTTTCAGACGCCTCATAGGATTGGAAGGGGAAGCTAGGATTGAAACTTGTGGGTTAGAGTGGGAGTTGAATTTTTCATGGAGGGATTAATATCTGGTTCGGAACAACGTACGACAAAGTAAGGAGCGTTGAGGATTTTGAGGAAGGCGAGTAGTATTTGATTTTTCAGTGGAGTCCAAAAGCCCAACTCCGTAAGTCCAGATAGGTCTTATGATGGTCATGTAGTTAGAGCGTCTGTCTGGTAAGTGTTGAAGTAACCGAAAGCGGCGAGCAGTTTTTGTCGTTTCAGTCTAGTGCGTAGATAATTAATAATTAAAGTATTCGAAATAAAATATTCTTAAATCTATTTAATATAAATTATTGTAACTGATCTGCATGGATATTCCAATATAATATTTCAAATACATCAAATTGCTATAACTGGGTAGTTTCTTCCCACGCCAGTATCAAGCCAATGATCATTGTTCACAATTACTTGATGCATTTCCAACGATGAACCTTTGTAATCGACTAAAAAAAAAAATGATCTTTCTCCCCCTGAAAATCTGAGCTCTTATGGTTCAAGAAACGTGAATTAGATATTTTTTTATTAAGATTTATTACAATTTGTTTCATAATCAACAGTGGTAATAGTGATGTGATACACATTCATACAATATATACAGAAAATAATGATAAAGTCAAATTACTTAAAATCGGAAATGAATAAATTCAAATATATACAAAACAATAAAAATTAATAAAACAAAAAGAAACAACAAACAAATCAAAACAACAACCTGTAGTAGAGATAAATACAAACTTGGGAAATAAATAAGCATCATACAAACAAACTTGACTATATACAATATATAAAATCTGCTAAGGGGACCTCGGACTGGCCTCTCCCTCCACAAGTAGGGGAGAAGCCGAATCCAAGAGATCCCAGCGCCCCTCTCTCAGCCGCATCACTGGTGTAAGCCAGTGAAGGCTGAGTCAAGGCGCAATAGCTACAAACATACAGTACATGAGGGGAGAATCTGGCCAGTGTCAGAACTCCAGTTCAAGAAGCGTAGAACAGGAAAATGGAATGTAAAAAATATCTATCTGTCCGCCGTGAAAATTCATGAATACCATTTCGATTTATTAAATAACCTAAAAAAAAAAAAAATAATAATAAAAATAAATAAAGTAAAAAAAACATTTAAATCAGTTATGAAATAGCATAGATAACCGTATTAAACTTGCAAATAGTGATGGGATGTGTTTTCTTTCATTAATTTATCGCTATACATATACTGTAATTGTACAAAGAGCTATATAAATTGTTATACCGAATTATAATTATTTGGCAATAATAAACGATTGTGTAATAATTTTTAGCGTTCTTTGTATAATACAGTTGTAAATATCATTATAATAAAAATAAACAAAATTTTCAAGCATTTACCGAGATAGTGTGGGTTGGTGCCACTGCATGGTCTCTTATATATTGCAGAGATTCTTATTTACGTCTTTCGCTTATGCACGGACAGTATTATTCTCCTTGACACACCTGAATGTCGAAAACAGCAGGTCTGTTTTGATACTAAGAGGGAGGCGAGTATAAAAATGGAAAAATTCCATGGAATACTTTCCCTTAGGCTGGCTCAAACTTATTTTCCTTGAAATGGTTATGTATAAGAAATTGAGAGTTCACTTGACCCAGAACTGATGAAGCCAGTAAATGAATCCTCATAAATTTCACCGAATCCTCCTTAAAAATTAAAATTGATGTAAATTGACTTGAATCAAGTCTTTCCAATTTCCATCAACATAGTCACTATCAACATCTTTCGTGATTTGTATCAATTTTAATTTAAATTATTTTATTTATCAAATTGAATTCACCCAACCACAAACAAAGATGAAGAGGTGTAGTTTTTATTTTATTTTTTCAATGTGTCTCGATATTAGAAAAAAGATATTTATAGTTGTATTAGATTAATTATAGGGGAGCGGCGTGGTCTAGTGGATAGAGCACTAGTCTGCTGTGCTCCGGGTCCTGGGTTCGAATCCCGCCTGTGGCAGAATATTATTTATTCTGTTAATTCAGTCGGGGGGCGACCCTAGGGTATGGAGACCCTCCTGGGGCAGACCCAGCCTCTATAAAGTGGGTACCCAAATTAATTGGGGAAAAACCTGGCGGCTGAGCGTGATTAAGGCCTAATCACCTCATTGCACTGCCGTTGGCCTAGAAACAGTACGAATCTCTATATGTACTGAGCCCAAGACCCTTCATGGGTTGTAGTGGTACAGGTTTTTTTTTTTTTTTTTTTTTAGATTAATTATAGAAATAGGTCAAGTTGTTTTTAAATAACTTTCCTCATCAACCATAATTCTAACTTTCGTCTAATACGTTGCCATTTAATTCTGTTAAATATATAATAGCGATCCAGTAGAAGTAGGCATACCCAAAATTACTCGATACATTTTATCTGTAACGTAATCGTGGTATATATTCGATAGTCTTATGATAAAGGAGTAGTTGTTGACCGTTTTGACTATATGGTAAGGAAGTTGGTTTAGGGTGCAGCCACAAAGAAAACAAACTAGTAAGAAAAAAGAAAATAAGTGTGTTTTATTGGCAGTTTCTTTGTTACCACATCCCCAAACAACATTTAAATAAAGACGAAATGAAATATTCGCGAGCAAAGCCACGGGTTATAGTTAGTATATATATATATGAAATTATGTTTTATCGCACTTTACTAAATCAAAAACTCTATACATATTTTATAGACGGATTTATGGATAAAATTTCAATTTTCTTTTCTCTTTTTTATAATTATTCGCAGTTTTTTGGCTAGAAAACACTAATAAACTATTTCTCTGCCTAAAAAAATAACGTAGTTACAACAGTATAAAGCAAAGATTTCAATTCCTAATTTCTTCTTTTTTTCTTGTTTTTCCCGCTTTCCTTTTTACGTTATACACATTTTTCTCTATCATCGATAATAACCGAGTTTTGGTGAAATCACATCTGTTAAAATTGGTGACCCGAATATGTAGATATATGGGTCAGGCCGTTAGAAATCATCTATACCTTGACGCTCAACATTTTTTTTTTTTTTACCACGTATCTCAATCCTATCCTAAATCCAAAACCTTGTGACAAATCGTAATAAATCCGTATAAAAAAAAAATAATAAAAAAATTGTTTATTAAATTCGCTCAACTTGCATATTTAGCTGTTAATTATCAATTGTAACAAGATAATATAGCTATTTTTATAGAATCTACAGAATTAAAGATACTTTAAACTATTGGTATTTAATCTCTGTCAGATTATTTCAATCAGAATCAAACCTACATCATAATAAAAGCCCATTCAATTTTACATCGATATAGGGAGTTAAATCAAAATCGTTAGGACCATTTTTGAGAAAAATCGTAAAAAAGTGCAAAAAAGTATATCTTCTGCTGAGCTGATTTTGATGAAAAAGATTCTGTATCATCTCGGGCGTATATTTGTCCTAAATGTGAAATTTCAGTTTCACAGGACTTTTTGTTTTCGCGCCGGACCTACCACACACACACACAGACCTTTTCTCGCGACTTGGTCATATGGACTCAGGAGACCCTAAAATGTGTATTTCCATTGAAAACTGGAATTCAAAAAGTTTCACGATCGCAATACCTTCCCTTACTATATATTTCATATAGGTAAGTGAAAGTAAATACGAATAAAAAAATAAAAATTGTCTAGCGGCAATATTAACCAAAATAGGACGATTTCAAATGGATTGACCCATATCTCTAATCTACTGCGGAGTCAGAGACTAAAGTAAAATAAATAAATACATATTGTACATACAAAATTTATTTTAATCATCTGTGTACATTCAGACATTGGGTACTTTCACTTACCTATATGAAATATATAGTAAGGGAAAGTATTGCGATCGTGAAAATTTTCGAATTCCAGTTTTCAACGGAAATACACATTTAAGGGCCCCCTGAGTCCAAATAACCAAGTCCCGCAAAAAGGTCTGTGTGTGTGTGTGTTTGTGTGAGGTAATTCCCGGGCGGAAACGGTAAGTCCTATGAAACTAAAATTTCATATTTAAGACAAATATACGCCTGAGACGTTACAAAATCTTTTTCATCAAAATGAGCTTACTTGAAGAGCCACTTTATACTATGCATTTTGCATCTTTTTTTGATTTCCTCGAAAACGGTTCCGACGATTTTGATTAAACTCACCAACTCAATGTAAAATTTAATGGGCTTTAATATCATGTAGGTTTCATTCTGATTAAAATGGTCTGACAGGGCTTAAATTCCGATATTTTGAATTCTCTTTCTTTAAAGTACCTTTAATTTTGTTGATTCTATAAAAATATCCATGTTATCTTCTTATCACTGATGAAAAACAGATAAATATATAAATTGAATGAATTTGATACCCAACTAAAGAGGAAAACAGAAAAAATATTTTTTAAATTCAATTTGTCTTTTTTAAACATAAGAACAGTAATATGCATGTATGATATACCGTTAGAAAGCTGAAGATTTTAGAAAAAATATTATCTTATACACAAGCTTTTAAAAGTTAATAGAGAAAGATAAAAAGCCGATAAAACTAAGTGATTGTTTTAGATAATAATACAATAGATTTTTTAATAAAACACATGTTTCTAAAGAAATTCAATTTAATTAATTCTTTAATAGTTTCACGTATGTTTATCTCTAACTGTATTTGAAAATTCTTTCATTGATTTTAAAAATAGAGGGAAGGGGATCACTTGTAGCCGGGTGGCTAGCATAACAGCCTCCTATGCCAAAGGTCACTGGTTCAAACCCGCAGGTGGTCCTAGGATTTTTTAATGGGAGTAAAAATCCTTAGTTTTAACGTCCTTCGGAGGGAACGTTAAAAGGTGGTCCCGAGCCTGTGCGATGTCAGGTACTCGTTAAAGATCCCAATCCTAATAAAACCTGGATGGTCAAAATATAGGACTCCCACTGTAGCATCGTCCGATTAGCCATAGTAGCACAAAGTGACGTTAAATAAATAAACAAACAAACAAAAATGGAGGTAAGTGAAAGTCGTGTGTTGCCTGTACCAGATTTTTAGGTTACTTATTAGTTATTATACTTTTTTTTTTCATTCAAACCAATACAGTTCCTACAGCCCTAGCAACGAATGTCATATAACCAAAA
Source organism: Piezodorus guildinii (assembly GCA_023052935.1). Lineage (NCBI taxonomy): Eukaryota > Metazoa > Arthropoda > Insecta > Hemiptera > Pentatomidae > Piezodorus > Piezodorus guildinii. Next base: position 30,083,901 of record CM041292.1, on the reverse strand, counting down.
ATATCCTAAATACATTTTTGATTAGGTTATTATTGGTTTACATTTGATCCTAGTGACACCTATAAAGCTAGAACTTCAATAGTTTTGATTGAACATAACTTATATATCTAGACAAAATAAGGCATCAATTTTATTTCCGTATTTTGTTGTAGTTTCATTTCTAATAGGTTAGATGTAAAGGGCAACTATTATGGTGATGATTTTATTTTCTGCTTTACATTTTGCAACACAAATTTCTCCAATAGATAATTCATTAAAACTGTATGTTACAGAATTCCTAAATGCTACATCTATCTGTGAAGTTAAGATGTTCGTCGTGTCCTTATTACTTTTATAAATGGCTACACCTGCACCTCGGCACTGAGGTCCCTTAAATTTAGTTATGCATTGAAAATTGGGGATATCGATGTTATCTTCGTTGTTCAACCATGTTTCAGATGAAAACAATGTCGTTGAATTTTGAACAAGATCCAGGACATGTGCGCAAAGATTTTGACAATTTGATGAATATATTGATATTCCATTTCTGTTGGAAATGAAGTATACAAATGAAATGACTTTCCTATACGATCGAATCACTCTTTATTCAGCAATATCAATAGTTATGTTTTTTATAATGTTTAATGTTTTCCACTAAAAAATACGTCACTAACTGCCTACATTAACCTGACTAGATAAACCAAAAATGTAAAACAAATGATTGTTAAAATAATAGTTATGATGTATCAATAAAAAATATTAAAAGCTATTGATAATACTAATTGTAAATAATTCAAAAATAAACACAGCGACACAATAGTGAAGAGCAGATGACTGTTATCTTTCTTGCTCGATTAAATTCGGCGTTTCCGAGTTCTCCCGATCGAGCGTGACGAAACGGTATCATGTACAGTCCATTCGAAATAGTCCAGACCTTGCCTCTCAACATTTTAATTTTTTTTTTTTTTTTTTACCAGCTTTTCTTCACCATTTTCTAAATATAAAACCGTAGATACTAAAAAAAAGTTCAGGATGCAGAAGAGAGATACACTTTATTTATAAAACACAATTAAGTATAAACTTAATTTACTGGTTTAGAAAACACAATTAAGTATAAACTTAATTTACTGGTTTAGAAAACACAATTAAGTATAAACTTAATTTACTGGTGCCGACGTTCCGGCCTAAATTATAGGTCTTCAAACGCCCTGAAGAATAAGAATCGGCATATAATTTAGGGCGAAACGTCGGATCCAGTAAATTAAGTTTATATTTAGTTGTGTTTTCTTTTTACTGCACCCTGGACTAATTTCTCCCACGAAGATGTTAATATAATTTTTGGTTATTTTATTTAAATCGAGAAAGATTGAATTTGACTCGGAAATGCTGTTTTTCAGGTAATACTTAAAAGGCAATAATAATAATTTTAAAAAATACAAAAAACAACTGCTAGGGAACTAACTTTCAGGATTGGACTAATCATTGGTTTTAAATAGACATTGGAATTTAAAAATTTTAGAAAAAAAAATATGATCTTATTAACAAAATTGTTAATGTTAATGGAGAGTGATGAAAAGCCGATAAAACTAAATGTTTTTTTGTAGATTATTTAATAAAACACATGTTTCAAAACGAAACTCAACGTAAATATTTTTTATAACTTTTTCATCATTGTATTTGAAAATTCTTAAATTTATTTTACCAACGGAGATAATTGCGTGTCTTAATCGCACCATATTTTTTTTCCAAATGAACATTCAAAAATACTCTTTTGTTCGCCAACTTATACGTCCCCAACTCCTCCCTCCGCACCCACTTTACCGCCGGCTGATGACGGTCATGAGCGTAACCTCAAGATGTTGGTTGCTCCATAAAATATGTAGATTGATGAGATTGGAGAACGATCAATGCCTCGATTTCCCTGAGCTAATCATTAAGTTGTTGACGGTCATTATCAGCACACATGTTGCGTCAAACGTAATTGATAGTGCAGTGGAATAATTTGTCCGAGTTTAATAACTATTTATCTGACTACCCTGTTAATCATGAGCAACATCAACATAAAAAATCTAGTCATATAATACGAGGAAGTAGTAGAAATATTTTTTTAAAAATCTGGTGCGCGCAACACACGAGTGTCACTTACCTCCGTTGTTAGAATCAATTTAAGAATTTTCCAGCATGTGATTTATTAAATCTATTATATTATTATCTAAATCAATCATTCAGTTTATTACTTGTTTGTTTATTAATTTAACGCCAAATTATGTTTTTTTGGCTAATCGGACGATGCTACAGTGGGAGTACTAAATTTTGCTTATCCATCGCACATGCTCGAGACCACCTTTTTACGTCCCTGCAGAAGGACGGAATAACTGAGGATTCTTTACTCCCATTGAAAAATCCTGAGACCATCTGCAGGTTTGAACTCGTGATCTTGGGCTTAGAAAGCCGTTGTGCTAGCCACTATGCTACAGGTGATCCTAATCAGTCACTTATATCGGATTTTCGTCGCTCTCCATTAACTTTTACTAGTTTGAAAATAACAATAATAATAAAATTATAAAGAAAATCTTAAGAAAATATAAAGAAGTATTTAAGAAATCTTAAATGGCCTTGACAGAAGTTAGATTAGTTGAGGAAGTTTCTAAATTAGTGAAACAAGCTTCTAACTAACCTTGAGCTGAAAAAAATAAAAAGGATCAACTTTTTTTTGTTCATTAGAAATCGGATACCCAAGGAAACATAAGCAAACAAATATTGGAATTTTTACTTTAATTAAATACTTTTACAACCCTGCAAATATTTTATTATGGACCACATGACGATCTGTCATCATTAACGGAGTCGTTTAGAATAAAAAATCGTAAATTTAATTTGTTTTTTCTTGCATTCCATTTGACCAGAAGCGCCTCCTTTACAAGGCAACCATAAGAAAAAACTGAGCTTACGGAGTTTAGGTTTCAGGTTCTGCTAAGCTATTGCTTAGTTTTCGTATCGAATTCTTACAATCCGGAGCTTTAATTCTCCTTAATTTTTCACTAAAGAATTTATCCATGAAGACGTTAGTATGCGTATGTTGCCAATTTGGCCCGAACCATATACCATTTATCACTTCCCCTTAGTATATATTCCATATAATGGTAAGTATTCCGATTGTTTTCACCGGATGAATAAGTTTTAGAGTTGAGTTGAAATGACCATGTCCCGAAAAAAAGGTGTGTGTGTGTCTGCCTGTGTCTGTGTAAATTCCATATTCAGACACTAAATTAAATTTAACCTAAAAATTATTGTTATATATGGCTTTTTGACGACCAATTCTTATCTACGCATGCCCAATATTTGGCTATTTGAGTAAATCAAACCATAACAAATTAAAAACGCTCCAAAATAAATGTATAAAAATCTGTGGAAACTATCCATACGATAAACGATTCAAAACCATGCATACATAAACAAGCGTAGTAAACAATTTTTTTTCCAAATGTTGAATTAACGAAATTTTTCTTATTAGAAATACTGGTAACCATACCAAAAATAGTACAAAGGTATGTTTCCAAACGAACTAAACATATATTATTGTAAGATACATTTGATGTAATTTAGGTGGAAATGATCGGGAGTCGGTCTTTTTTTTATATATTTTAATTTTGCCTAAGTTTCGGCTCAAGCTTGTTAGCCAACATCTAGGCTACTAACATCACATAAAGAGATATATATTAATGTGATAATGAAAATTTGTTTGCATGTAGTGACAATGAAAACATTTAAAATACAGAAAATATACCTACATATTTAAATATTTTAGATACAAATAATGATATTATGATAAACAATATGATGATGATAAGCATAAATACAAAACTTTAAACTTAGCTATATATATATTAGCTATATATATATATATATATATATATATATATATATATATATATATAAACCTACGATTACTGAGCCATATCCAAGCATAAACTGAGGAAAACCGAATACACAGGTGCTGAGGATGAGACTCCCTAAGTTTGTAAAAACCCCTGACGGTTTTCTCCTCTGAATATAAATACTACAGCTTGCCTTTTTTTTCATAAATAGCTTTTAGAAATTATACAAAGAAAAAAAACAACAAAATATGTATAATAATGCTCAACATTTTTAACAGATAATTATAAAAATTAGAATCTGAGGTATATATAAAAAAAAAAAGAAAGTTTTATAGCTTTAGCCGAAACGTCAACAAAATTAAAATATATTAAAAAAAAATACTGACTCCCGATTATTTCCACCTCTATTAGTTTCTACAGTCGACTATACATCCTCGAATTGATGTAATTATTTTCTTTTTACTTTCACTTACTATATATAGTATGGTTAAGTATTGCGATCGTGAAAATTTTCGAATTCCAGTTTTCAACGGAAATACACGTTTTAGGGTCACCTGAGTCCAAATTACCAAGTTCCGCAAAAAGGTCTGTGTGTGTGTGTCTGTGTGTGTGTGTGTGGTAACTCCCAGGCGGAAACGGTAGGTCCTATGAAACTGAAATTTCATATTTAAGACAACTATACGCCCGAGACGTGACAAAACGTTTTTCATCAAAATGAGCTTACCAGAATAGGCACTTTATACCATGCATTTTGCACCTTTTTTCGATTTTCTCGAAAACGGTTCCGACGATTTTGATTAAACTCGCTATATCGATGTAAAATTTAATGGGCTTTAATATCATGTAAGTTTCATTCTGATTGAAATATTCTGTCAGGAATTAAATGCAGAAACTAACCTTTCTCTAAAGTACATTTTTTTTTTTTTTTGGTAACGCAAGAACCACCAGGGTCGTGTTCGCCTTTAAACCCAAAGGTTAGATGATTATAGAAGTAGAGGGAGTGTATAGGCTAGATTTGGGAATAAAGGTGGTGTGACTTAAGGAATCGAATAATGTAACTTATATTTGGAGAGCAATCGAGAGGAGGAGAAACAGGTTGGATAGGTTATTACGTAAAATCATTATATTTTGGTCATTCTGTGAGTATGTGAAGTATTGAGAGAGGAGATCTGACTGAATGGACAGAGAGGCGGAGTTGCATGGGCCATGAGATAACCCTTGGTCAACCGAAAGTGTCCTATATGTGGAGTCGCGCGAGCACAACCTCCTCACGCCGAGACGTCCGGCACAGCTAAAGTACCTTTAAATTTATAGATTCAAAAAGAATCATATGGACTTGTTATCACTGATAAAAATCGTTCAAATAAACTTGGAAGAATTCAATATTTAACTATACCGTTGAAAAGCTAAAACTTTTAGAAAAAAAAAGATTTTCTTGTATACAAAATTTGTAAAAGTTAAAGGAAAGTGATGAAAATCCGAAAAGGTTGACCTAATGTTGTAGATAGATTATTTTATATATGTGTAATAGATTATTTTATATATGTAATAGATTATTTTATACACATATTTCTATCGGATCTCAATTTAATTAATTCCTTAATCGTTTTTTCATCTCGAATGTATTTATAAATTACAAAATTGAATTTATCAACGGAGGTAAGTGAAAGTTGTGTGTTGCGCCCACCAGATTTTTCTCCGATTTATGTCTTGCACTGCAGTATCTAATAGGCTTATCGTGCGCTGTCCATTTTCCTGCGAAAACAGACCTTTTATATTCGCCAATCTGACCAAACTGTAAGGATTGATCAGTTTACAAAGCTTAAGATCTGAAATACAGTCATATATAAATTGGTAAAACCGTTTCCTAGCTATTTTATTACGAATATATAAAACATGATTGGAAGCTTCATTTTTCCCTCTTGCAGAATGAGGTCGGTGAGGCTACTAATCTCATATTGTGGAGGTGAACTCTTCTCAGGGTTATCCTGCCTATTGAGAGAAAACCAGATACCATTCCTTACAGGAAAAACTCCTTTTTCATTCTAAACCAGTAGTTTCGATCCTGGCTTCTTCTTCAACCACTGATAATCCTCTAAAGCTTATGAATAAAGTTGGTCTGAAAGTGTTGGAGGAGAATTGATACTTAACATTTGGTAGCGTCACACTATAAAGGGGTAGGAAAATCAGTAGTAGGTTTTCATAGTAAAGGGATTATACATATAAGGAATTTGTTTTAATCATCCGATGTGTTGAATCTTTTAATTCAAACGTCCAAGTACTATTTGTTTGTTTATTTTTATTTAACGTCACTTTAAGCTACTATGGCTAATCGGACGAAGTACTAATAAACCGGAAAGGTCGTGAAGATAAAGATTTTAAATTATATTGGAAGGGCGGTCACCCATAGCATAGTTGCTAGCATAACAGCTTTCTATGCCAAAGGTCGTGGGTTCAAACCTGCGGGTGGCCCTAGGATTTTTTAATGGGAGTAAAAAAATCCTTAGTTATGCCATCCCTCGTAGGGGACGTTAAAAGGTGGTCCCGAGCCTGTGCGATGTCAGGTACTCGTTAAAGATCCCTATCCTAATAAAACCTGGATAGGCAAAATTTAGGACTCCCACTGTAGCATCGTCCGATTAGCCATAGTACCATAAAGTGACGTTAAACGAATCGAACATTTTATTGGAAAGTATTGGAGGAACCAGAATTGATCCATATCATTTCGTAGTGTTTCACAATAAAAGAGTCCGAAATTAGTGGTAGGTTTGCGAAGTAAAGTAATCATGCATAGTAAGAATTTCCTTTATTTATTTTTTTTTTTTTTAACTTCATTATTTAAATCAAAATAATTTAAGCCTGTCGGTAAATCAAAATAATTTAACAACGGCAAGCCCGTGTGTTGAAAAGGAGCTCCCCTGCGGCAATAAGATTACAATAACAAACATTAACACATAACACAGTAAGAAACCCTACAATATTTAAACAATATTACAAAATATCCCTCAATTTTTTATAAAGAAACAGTAACACACTACACAATAAGAAACAATATAATACTTAAAGAATACAAAATTCAATTATAAAGAAACAGTAACACAGTACACAGTAAGAAACAGTAATTGACTAAGCCAAAAAGCTATAAGGAATACATATACATATATACAAAATATAAAATTAAGGCATGTTAATAAAAAAACAAAAAAACAATTATAAGAAACAGTAAAACAGTACACAGGAATTGACTAAACCAAAAAGCAATAAAGAATACAAATTAATATATAAAACATATAAAATTAAGGCATGTAAATACAAAATTGAATTACATAATAAACAATTATAAAGAAACATAACATAGTACACAGTAAGAAACAGTAATTGGCAAAACCAAAAAGGAATAAAGAATACATGCATACACATATACATATACATGCATACAGGATAAATATCAGAATGAGTGACGCATGCTGGCTGGCATTGAGGACAGCGATATGTAATTTTAATTAAGCAATTTTTTTCTTCGCCCATATTTTAACAATGTAGTAATAATTTGAATACTTTGTGTAAAAATATTGAAAAATTGAAGGAATATAATTGTAAACAGTAGAAATGGAATAAAAAGTCTGGAGTGTCGTCCATGTCTGATTAATTCATTAATTTCAACCATCTGATAATATTTTAATTCTTCAACTGATGTGATGCGAGACTGATGAGTATGAGTTCTAACAATTAAATTGTTGTATATTGCTACGAAAGCGAGGGTTATGACTTTAAAATTATTATTATCATATTCTAAAATTGTTCTACGTCCTAATCTGAGGTCAATATGCATTACAAATAAAGTTTTTCTACGTTGAAAAAAGAAAAACGTAAATATGATTTCCGCCCTGTTGGCTTCTAATGGAGGGAGAAAGACGTCAAACACCAAAAAAAAAAAAAAAAAAACAAGGTAAAAAATCATTGAAGATAATTATGATTAGTTTTTAATGTTCTATGAAAGAGATCTAGTTTGAAAAAGTAATGATTATTGAGAAGAAATGGATTAAAATTATATAGGTTCTAATTTGTGGTAATAACGTTAATTATTTCTATAGGAGCAGGTTTAGATTTAAAACGGGGTAGAATGAGTATTTGTCCAGAGCACCAATATTAGCTATAGGCAAAAAATATAAAATTGAAATAAGGAACGGAATAAATACGTTTTACAAACTGTTATGGACACACAGAAAAAGTTTCAAGAAATACCTTGAGCTGTCAGTGACCTCAACATAGAGGCAGTTGAGGAAACTCAACTCTGCTCTTGACGAAAATCTTCACAGAAGCGACATCTTCTCAGCAAACTTTAAAATAAACATCAATATGGGGAAAATCAAGGGTGTAGTCTGGATTTCAGTCGGAGGAAAGTTGACAATTATTGGGAAGAGTGACAAGTTTTTTTCGACAATTTTTAGAAACTATGTCTATTTATACATTTGAAAATTATGTACATAACTGAAAGTAATATGAGAACTAATAAGATTTTTTTTTGTTCTGAAAATGTATATTATTTTATTTTTACGTTTTATTACCTATGTATGAAATGTATAGTAAGAGGAAATATTGATATCGGGAAAACTTTCGAATTCTAGTTTTCAACACAAATACATGTTTTATGGTCCACTAACTCCAAAAAGCCAAGTCCAGTAAAAGAAACGGACACACAGACATAGACACACATAGTCTGTGTGTCCGTTTCTGTGTGTTTGTGTAGTAAGTCCAGCACGAAAACGATAAATTGTAAAACAATGAAATTTGGTATTTTAGAAGCGTATACGTCTGAGACACTTCTTCTTCTTCTTCTTCCAGTGGCGCGACAGGCCGTGTAGGCCCTGGGCCTCGCGGTGTAAACTCTTACGAGTTTACGCTCACGTTTCACGATATAATATTTAGTGTAGGGTCATCACTCCCTACGACTAATTTTGTGAGTGGCCACCCTTTGGCTGACGGGTCTCACATACCCGGGGGAGAGGTTGTGAGTGAATCCCCATTTTTTTACATCCTTATAAAAGCCCCGCCGGGACTGGGATTCGAACTCAGAACCTGTAGCATGAGAGACTAGCGCGCTAGCCACTCAGCCACGTCTGAGACACTACACCAACTTTTACATCAAAATCGGATAACCAGAAGAGCCACTTAATACCATTTTATGCATTTTACGATTTTATCAAAAACGACTATAAGGTTTTGACAAAACTTGCTGTATCATATAATATATGTTTTATTCAGATTTAAATAGCCTCGGCTTACATGCTGAATTTTTTTTTATTTTTCTTCAACTAAAGTCCATTAAATTTTATAGATTAATTGATAAAAAATGGCTAAATGTAAAAGATGAACGGATTTGATAACTAAATAAAGGAGAAAAGAACAAAAATACATCATTAAATGTAATTTTAGTTGTTTTGTTTTTTAACATAAGAACAGTAACATAGATGTATTGGGTTGTTTCACATGAAATGTCCGTTTTTATAGTTTCTAAAATACATAAAGGATTTTACAGGTCTCTGTTGTTTTCTTCCGAATGTTTTCATATGTAAAGTAAACAGTTACTAATCCTACCTTTGTATTATAAACATTAGCTTCCCAATCAATTAACCACTTTTTAGTAAACCTCCAAATATGAACATGGAAACACGCGATTTTTTATTAATATTTTTGTAAGAGTTTAAACTCGCCCATTCAGCAGCTGAGGCCGCTAGAAATATTTGTAAGGCGGTTGGGGAAGGGAGTGTTAATGAACGGACCATTCGCCGTTGGTTTGATAAGTTTTCAGCTGGGGATACCGACTTGGAAAACTTGCCCCGAGGAAGACCTCCGTCCGTAATAGACAACGATGTCCTCAAACATACAGTAGAAGGATACCCATACCAAACAGTCAAAGGACTCTCAGCACAACTAAATGCAAGTGCATCTACCGTTTCCAGACATTTAAAGTGTATTGGGAAAAAAATCTCGATATATGGGTACCTCATGATCTCACTGAGCGGCAGCAAGACCCCATATTTCAAAACATACCGTGCAAAAATTGAAATAACTGGGCTACGAAGTTCTTCCGCACCTACCATATTCTCCCGACTTGTCTCCAACAGATTACCACCAGATTTTGTTTCACTTCAAAGCTCAGAGTTTTTCAGTTCGGGGATAAAAAATTTGGTGTCACGTTGGGAAAAATGTGTAGAAAAAGAAGGTAAATACTTCGAATAAAATTATCTTGTTTTCATATCGTATTTTTATTAAAAATCCTTTACCTTGAAAACGTAACCTTTACGACACAACCCAATATAATATAACGTTGGAAAGCTAAAGATTTTAGAAAAAAATATTACCGTATATACAAAGTCCTTAAATCCTAATTAAAACAGGATATGTAAGATTTCGTGAATGCCATTTTATCACAGTCCGATTAGCCACAATAAAGTGACGTTAAATGATTGAACAAACAAACAAGAAAACATTTTAATTAAAAAGATAAAGTAAATTTGAGGACATACGTAACTCCACAACCGTCTGGCTACACCGTATATTTATAAGATAATTACTCTACTCTCGCGTTTTAGTTTGGCTCTGAGATGCATTCTTTCCTCGCACCCTAATTATCCCGACTTATACAAATTTCCTGGTTTTTATACAAAGTCCTTTCAATTAGCCATGACCGCCAGACAAGTGCAAGGTCAAATGGAAGCCATGTTCCTCATATTAACAAATAAATGAAACATGCACTGACGTCAAGTATCTGATTCTGGAGTGGAATTTATATTGAAAAATAAACAAAAAAACTAATCACTTATTATCCCTATGTGGTATTACGATTAAGTATAGTGAGAGAATAGAAAGGTGAAAATTCGTGAGAGCGAAGTATTGTGAGAGTTCACGATAGTAGCGGAAGGGGAGGAAGGCATATTAAAATAATAAATAAAATATTACTTTCGAAATCGAATAGTACTTTTTAGAAAAATCCTTAATGATTGTGTTATATCAAAACAAACAAGTGTAATATACACGACTATATATAGTAAGGGAAAGTATTGCGATCGTGAAAATTTTCGAATTCCAGTTTTCAACGGAAATACACATTTTTGGGTCACCGGAGTCCAAATAACCAAGTCCCGCAAAAAGGTCTGTGTGTGTGTGTCTGGTAGCTCCCGGGCGGAAACGGTAAGTCCTATGAAACTGAAATTTCATAATTAAGACAACTATACGCCCGAGACATTACACAATCTTTTTCATCAAAATCAGCTTACCAGATGAGCCACTTTATACCATCCATTTTGCACCTTTTTTCGATTTTTCTCGAAAACGGTGTCGACGATTTTGTTTAAACTCGCTATATCGATGTACAATTTAATGGGTTTTAATATCATTTAGGATTCATTCGGATTAAAATGGTCTGACAGGGCTTAAATGCCGATATTTTAATTTTCTTTCTCTAATGTACCTTTAATTTTGTTGATTCTATAAAAATAACTATATTATCTTGTTCTATGGTCTTACTAAATATTGGAAACTTGAACATAATTCTCAGATAAACGCATCTAAGTCTGAGGATTTGTTTATAATCACCGCTGGGCAACCATCTGACTTCCGGCACCTGACCCGGCCCCCACTAAACCACACATACTTAATATTGGCGGAAACCTTTACATGATATTATGGCACTATGAGAAAAAAATCGGAACGTACAAAGCTTATTATAAAAATAGCTAAAAGCTTATTATGAGAAATATTTTTTCTAAAATTTTTAGCTTTCTAACGGTACATCATACATGTATATTACTGCTCTTATGTTCAAAAACAAAAAATTGCATTAGAAAATATTTTTTCTGGTTTCTCATTTAGTTGGGTATCGAATTCATTCAATTTATATATTTACCTGTTTTTCATCAGTGGTAACAAGATAATATAGTTATTTTTATAGAATCAACAAAATTAAAGGTACATTAGAGAAAGAAAATTTAAAATATCGGCATTTAAGCCCTGTCAGACCATGATCCTAGGAAAGATTTTCTGCGATTAAACTACTACAATATCTATTGAATTACTCGATTATTTATTGAAGTTTCTATTAAAAAAGTAATTGTGCTATTTCTTAAATTTCATATTAGAGATAACAATTTTGAAACAATAATATCATTTTGTGACGGCCAATTTTCTGTTGTTGCATCCCCATTAATCTTGCGATTCTCACGTATTCTTGGCATGTATTACGTTTTCATTTAGTACATCTACTAATTGTACGTTCCGATTTTTTTCTCATAGTGCCATAATATCATGTAAAGGTTTCCGCCAATATTAAGTATGTGTGGTTTAGTGGGGGCCGGGTCAGGTGCCGGAAGTCAGATGGTTGCCCAGCGGTGATTATAAACAAATCCTCAGACTTAGATGCGTTTATCTGAGAATTATGTTCAAGTTTCCAATATTTAGTAAGACCTTTATTTTATTTACTTAAGAAAGATACATTATTTTTGTTTAATTTTTTTCTTTATTTAAAAGGCATATATTTTAGTTTGTTAATTAGGACATTTTATATCTATAATCATCTTATTTTTGTAATAAGATTATTGCATTATTTTCTGAACCGATTACAATAAAGTAACTAACAGTTTCATTTCTTTAAAAAAATAAATTAAATCATTTCTGTTATTTTCAGCCTGATCCATTCCCATTTTATAGAGGCTAGGTATGCCCCAGTAGAGTCTACCATAGGGTCAGAGAAATAACAGAATTAAAAATTACTCTACCACAGGCGGGATTCGAACCCAGGACTCAATGGTCTATTGCTCTATCCACGCTGCTCCCAGAAAATATACAATGTATTTATATGAAAAGCGGCCCGATCTCAATACTGTTGTGGCACACACACGGCAAAATCTACAATTTAGGTGGACATAAGTGAAGTCGAAAGTCTGGAATTTTTGAGTGCTTGAACTTTTTACTATAAGTTGTTAAGACGCTTAATACTAATATTTCCCGCCATTCCGTGTTAAAAATAAATAAAAATCGGCAATGGGATTATCTTTATTCGATAGCCATTTATTATGTTCAAGGTGTGTGTAGCGCAAAGTATTTTTGCTTTTGTTTAACAATGGTTATGGCTGAGACAGGTAAGATATTATATTTCCACACTCCTTATTTCTTATCTATTGCAATCTACTTGTAGAGTTAATTTAGCAATTTAAATGTAAGCCCCTATTTAATAACGAAAAACTATATAACCCTTAAGTTACCCCAAGAATTTGTTTGTAGGATTTGTTTCAGCAATCCTTCTAATCTTTAAATATTGCAAAGAATTTTGGCGATTTTTTTCGCTTTGGGTGATACATAATTTTTTTCTGACACAACATTCGGAATCAAAAGTTTTACAATCTACGATTTAAAGAGTTTCCTATTTTATTTAAAATACATCTATGATTAGGTTTAAGCCACTACGTGCCATAATTAGGTGTTTTATATCATTGTTCCCATATTCTGGGAATTAAAATGTAAAATGTAGGGAAGTTTTATACTGCAGCAAATAAATTTGATTTTTGATCACTGTGTGCTCGCCAAGTATAAAAATTATTATTTTTTTAAATATTTTTTTTGTGTAATCTGGGACACTAAGGGTTTAAAGATCTACTCACACTAGATAAATTAGTTCCATTGCACCTGAAGATGGCATTTTAGCCGAAACGTCGTGCATTTATTTTTAATAAAAGAGTGGTGAAGTATAAATCAGCCTTCAATTTTATTCACAGAAATTGACCTTCACCATAAAAATCTACACATTGGTGAAAATATAGTTTTGCTTAATGTCAGGAGGATGGACTACTAGGTGCTGTCTCCCTCATGCCTAACCATGCCATGTTTTCCATATTAAGTGAACCCATTCGCTTATTGTATTTATTTTTCAGGTACAAATAGAGTTATTGAGTAAAAAAAATAAAAATAAATTGCAACTGATTTTAATTCAATTAAATACTGAAATTAAATGTTATAAATATGGATATTTTTGTGCCGGTATTGATAACGTTCACGGAAATTTATATAATTATCCTATCTCTAATAGAAAGGTAGACACAGAGCTCAGTCTAGTAGAGCATGTTGGTAACTTTACCATGGGTACGAAATCAAAGCTTTTACCCCTGCCAAAATCGTAAAACACACCATAAGGACAAGTTTCAGAATTTTGTCCACCTAAATCGGTCATATTTTCTAATGTGCGGCAGGAGAATTAATAACCTATCGCACTTCAGAGCTGTGATAGGCATATTCAGGTTTTATACGTCATCATAGTTACGGTTATAATAAAAAAAAAAAATTACAAATGATTGCTTGATTACCCGAACGTAATTGTATTCACCTCTATGATTATGACGTCTATGAATACAATAATATTCCTGTAATCATGTAACTACTACACGGTGTACAACGAACCTATAGGAGTCATCATCATATATTTTTTATTTTTTTTTTACGTCCTTCAAACAAGATTTTAACCAAGGAATTGTTACAGTTTGCTTTAATAATAATAATAATAATAATAATAAATCTTTATTTATTCTGGGACTAGTCCCTTTAGAATAACATAACAGGAAAATCAAAATAAAAACTTTAAGGTCTTAGAGTATACAAAAAGAATACAAAGAAACAATATAAATTACAAACAATGGATTAAAAAGCAGTCTTAAATAATAATATTGAAAATTAAACTGGATAATAAACATAATAAGAAATATGTACTTATATACAATTTTCATTAAAAAAGCATTTCAGTGTTTTTTGTTTTTTAACAATATACTAATAATATAATATGTGCAAAACACCAGATAACATATAATATAATGGGTATATAAACGCTTCTATCTGTTTTGTTATTAATTTTAATTGAAATTAGAAAACTAATTAGGATTCCTCGGAAATTGGAGGGACAGGAGATGATTGAACAGGCGAGATTTGAATGTCGGAAGAGTATTGGAGTCACGGATATTAGAAGGAATAGAGTTCCATAAGGATGAAGATCGAATTAGGAAAGATCTGTCGAAAGCTGCAGTTCGATGGGGCATCATATACATGTCCGAAGGCCGTGAGCGAGTGTGGCGAGAGTGGACTGAGGATTTGAAAAGAAACATATCTGTTATGTAAGACGGACGGCGGGATTGGAGAACTTTGAAGAGAAAGGAAGCCAGGAAGTACTTACAACGGTAGGAAGGGTAAAGCCACTTCAACTCTTCGTAGAATCGGGTGACAGAGGTGTCCCTGGATATCCCAAAGATGAAGCGGATAAAGCAGTTGAATAATCGTTTTAGTTTTGCTTCGAGATCTCCAGAGACACCCCCATACACCGCACAGCAGTAGTCAAAGTGGGGGAATATTAAGGAACTAACCAAAAGCCTACGGGTTTCAAAAGGAAGAAGGTGACGAAGGTAATTTAGGTGTTTTAAGGTGGAAAATGTGCGACGAGAGATTTCAAAGATATGGTTTTTCCAGGATAAGGTTTGATCGAGGGTGAGTCCTAGGTTTTTAACGGTTTGGTGAAACTTTATTGGATTGTCATTGAGAAACAGTGTTGGGATTGGTGGAAGGTTTTTAAGGAGAGGATGGGATCCTATCACGATAGCTTTAGTTTTCTCTACATTTAGTTTTAGCTTGTTGTCGGCTGCCCAAGAACTAATTCGGTTGAGATCGTCTTGCAGCTTTTCGATTGCTAGTGATAGGCCCGAAGGAGCGAAGGATTGGTAAATTTGGAAGTCATCAGCATAGATATGATATTGGGAGTGATGAATATGGAGAGGAAGGTCATTAATGTAAATAGAAAATAAAGTGGGAGACAGTGATGAACCTTGAGGAACACCACAGGATAAAGGTAAAGTTCTGGAAGGAGGTTGGCCTGGAACTACCACATACTGCGAACGATCTGAGAGGAAGGATAGAAACCAGCACAGAGCACTATTGGATAAAGGGAGATTTCGTAGTTTGGTAAGGAGGATATTATGGTCAACTGTGTCAAAGGCTTTAGAAAAATCTAGAAGGATGAGGATAGTCAGTTTTTTGTTTTCAATGGCGGATTGGAAGTCGTGGATTATTTTTAGGAGAGCGGATTGTGTGGAATAACCAGGTCGGAAGCCGGATTGGAGAGGATTGATTAGGGCGCGTTCTTCCAGGAAATTTGATAGTTGGTTTTGTGCAAGGCGTTCCAAGGGTTTGGAAAGATTAGAAAGTAAAGAAATAGGACGAAAGTCAGACGGTGAGGAAGGATTTGGAATTTTGTTTAATGGACGAACTAAGGCAGTTTTCCAGGAAGTAGGAAATATGGAGTTTTGAAAGGAAAAATTATATATATGATAGAGTACTGGAATAAGAAATGGTAGACAGGATTTAATTAGTTTTACTGGCATGTTATCGGGTCCATAATCATTGGTGTGGGATTTAAGAGCAGTTGTTATTAATTCGTCATATGGAATATGGGAGAAGAAGAAACTTTCTGGATTAAAAGTATTATGTCCAATATCGGTAGTGGAAGATGAGGAAGGTGATAAGGATACGAAATAATTGTTAAGTTCGTCTGGTGGGATAGAAATGGAATTGCTGTTATAAGATTCTGGAAGGGATAGTTTGCGGAGGATTTTCCATTTGGATTGAGTATTTGAAGCACTGGAGAGGGCATTATGGATGAAGAGGGATTTCGCACGTCGCACTGCATCCTGGGTTTCATTTCGAAGCTGCTTATAATTTGCGTAATCATCTGGAAAGCGAGTGCGACGGAATTTACGTCTGGCTGCTTCCCTTCTTCTCATCATTTCCTTTATTTCGGAAGTCAGCCAAGGAGCAGTGGGACGGCGGAAGGTTCGGGTTTTAATAGGCGCATGTATGTCTAGTATGGTTTTCAGATTTAAGGTGAGACAGGAAATCATAGGATCGATAGAGTTACAGGAGTATATGGTATCCCAATTTAGTGATTCCAGGTCAGATCGAAGTGATTCGTAGGATAGGAGATCCAAATTACGATAGGATATCACTTTGGGAGTAAAGGATTTTACTGGTAGGTCATATGAAATCTGGATAAGGTCATGCGATGAAAGAAACGGAACCGGGTGCTGGGAGGATGAAAGGATTTTTAGGGATGAATCTGTTATGTGAAGGTCCAGCCAGGTGTCGGAGAATTGCGTATGATGGGTGGGAAAATAAGGAACAAGATAAAGATTTAGGGAAAACAAGAGGTTTACTAAGAAAGATTTATCATATGATTCAGACATCATATTAACGTTGAAATCGCCGGAAATTATGATATTGGAGTAACTTGAAACCAATTGGACTAGGGAGGACTCAAAAAGGTTATCGAAAGGAACATGAGGCGGTCGATAGACAATGGCATACAGGAGAGGAGATGAAACAGTGGAGATTTCAACAAACATGTATTCGATATGAGGATGGTCGAGAGAAGGTGATTGGAGAAGGATTTTGGCCTTGAGAGAGTCATGTATATACAGCCCCACACCACCACCCCTGCGATCAGATCGGTCATGGCGAAGGAAGGAATAATTGGTGAGGGATACTTGTGAGGAAGGAATGTAAGGTTTTAACCAGGTTTCAGATACTGCTATGATGTGATAAAAATTGTCTAGAAAATATTTTTGAAATTCATCATAGTGGGCAATAAGGGATTGTGCATTTATGTGACAGGAGGTAAGGATATTAATCATAGCTGGATTTGGGAGTAGGGATAACTGTAAAAGAGTCGGGATTAAGGAATAGATAAGAGCGAATCCTTAAAATATGAATAATTTCAAAGTTATTGGAATCTATCAAAAAATGAAGAAATAGATATTTAAATTGATAATATAAATTTGAACCTAAGTTTTTAGAAAGAAAACATAAAATGCAAGTCGCTAAAACATATAGAAAACGAATATTATAATGCTTAATTATGAACACGAGCAGAAAAATATAACAAAAATATTGTTGATACAAAATTAAAATCTTCCCAAACCACAAAATATTATTTGTGCCTTTTAAAAAAAACGAGAAAAAAAAAAAAAGAAAGAAAAATAATGTCTTCTTTAAGAAAATAAAATAAATGTTTAACAATAAGTCTGTAACTTAAAAGAAAACAATATCTTCAATATGAAGTAAATAAATAAAATATCTTCCATCCAAAAAAATAGATTATTTTACATTTTAAAGTAAAATTTCTCAAACGGTGAAAAAATTATATAAATAGGGAAAAAATAAAATAAGTTAATAAAAACAATTAAAAGAAACAGTAAGAAGAGAAAAATACTGGATATTTAACAAAGATATTTTAGTTTCTTCCAAATGATAATAATCACTGATAATATATAATAATAGATAAAAATGAAAATTGTCCAGAGATGCAGATATATCTTCAGTATAAAGGAAATAAAATGTCTTCCATTCAAAAACAATAAAGTATTTTCATTGAAAAAAAAAAAAATCTCAAATAATCAAAAAGTAACATTAAAAAAAGAGGAAAAAATAAAATAAATAAATAAAAACAACTAAAAGAAACAGTAAGGAGTGAAAAATATTGGGTATTTAACAAAGATATCTTAGTTTCTATTAAATGATAATAACCACTATGAAATATAATAATAGATGAAAATGAAATTTTGTCCAGATATACAGATATATCTTCAATATAAAGTAAATAAATAAAATATCTTCCATCCAAAAGAGTAAAGTATTTTCTATTTTAAAATAAAGTTTCCCAAACAATGAAAAAATAATATTAAAAAATATAATGACATTCTTCTATTTAAAAAAGAGAAAAAAAAAAGATACCTACATTGTTATTAACTAACCTAATTAGAAAATAAAAAAAAATACTAGGGCTTCAAAATAAAAAAGTAAAATATTTACAATTAAAAAAATAAAACATATATACATATATATGCTCACAAATACACTTATATATATAAACACACACACGCATAATAATAAAAAAATTATAATTTGAATGAGAAAATGTGAATTTAGAATAATAGTTTCTAAAAAAAAATAAAGTGCAGACTTATAGAATTCGATTAGAAGAATAAAATGAAGTAAATATATTACAAAAATAGTCATCTTATAATAAAAATAGCCATCCTCTCCTTAAAAACCTTCCACCAATCCCAACACTGTTTCTCAATGACAATCCAATAAAGTTTCACCAAACCGTTAAAAACCTAGGACTCACCCTCGATCAAACCTTATCCTGGAAAAACCATATCTTTGAAATCTCTCGTCGCACATTTTCCACCTTAAAACACCTAAATTACCTTCGTCACCTTCTTCCTTTTGAAACCCGTAGGCTTTTGGTTAGTTCCTTAATATTCCCCCACTTTGACTACTGCTGTGCGGTGTATGGGGGTGTCTCTGGAGATCTCGAAGCAAAACTAAAACGATTATTCAACTGCTTTATCCGCTTCATCTTTGGGATATCCAGGGACACCTCTGTCACCCGATTCTACGAAGAGTTGAAGTGGCTTTACCCTTCCTACCGTTGTAAGTACTTCCTGGCTTCCTTTCTCTTCAAAGTTCTCCAATCCCGCCGTCCGTCTTACATAACAGATATGTTTCTTTTCAAATCCTCAGTCCACTCTCGCCACACTCGCTCACGGCCTTCGGACATGTATATGATGCCCCATCGAACTGCAGCTTTCGACAGATCTTTCCTAATTCGATCTTCATCCTTATGGAACTCTATTCCTTCTAATATCCGTGACTCCAATACTCTTCCGACATTCAAATCTCGCCTGTTCAATCATCTCCTGTCCCTCCAATTTCCGAGGAATCCTAATTAGTTTTCTAATTTCAATTAAAATTAATAACAAAACAGATAGAAGCGTTTATATACCCATTATATTATATGTTATCTGGTGTTTTGCACATATTATATTATTAGTATATTGTTAAAAAACAAAAAACACTGAAATGCTTTTTTAATGAAAATTGTATATAAGTACATATTTCTTATTATGTTTATTATCCAGTTTAATTTTCAATATTATTATTTAAGACTGCTTTTTAATCCATTGTTTGTAATTTATATTGTTTCTTTGTATTCTTTTTGTATACTCTAAGACCTTAAAGTTTTTATTTTGATTTTCCTGTTATGTTATTCTAAAGGGACTAGTCCCAGAATAAATAAAGATTATTATTTATTATTATTATTAAAGCAAACTGTAACAATTCCTTGGTTAAAATCTTGTTTGAAGGACGTAAAAAAAAAAATAAAAAATATATGATGATGACTCCTATAGGTTCGTTGTACACCGTGTAGTAGTTACATGATTACAGGAATATTATTGTATTCATAGACGTCATAATCATAGAGGTGAATACAATTACGTTCGGGTAATCAAGCAATCATTTGTAATTTTTTTTTTTTATTATAACCGTAACTATGATGACGTATAAAACCTGAATATGCCTATCACAGCTCTGAAGTGCGATAGGTTATTAATTCTCCTGCCGCACATTAGAAAATATGACCGATTTAGGTGGACAAAATTCTGAAACTTGTCCTTATGGTGTGTTTTACGATTTTGGCAGGGGTAAAAGCTTTGATTTCGTACCCATGGTAAAGTTACCAACATGCTCTACTAGACTGAGCTCTGTGTCTACCTTCTATTAGAGATAGGATAATTATATAAATTTCCGTGAACGTTATCAATACCGGCACAAAAATATCCATATTTATAACATTTAATTTCAGTATTTAATTGAATTAAAATCAGTTGCAATTTATTTTTATTTTTTTTACTCAATAACTCTATTTGTACCTGAAAAATAAATACAATAAGCGAATGGGTTCACTTAATATGGAAAACATGGCATGGTTAGGCATGAGGGAGACAGCACCTAGTAGTCCATCCTCCTGACATTAAGCAAAACTATATTTTCACCAATGTGTAGATTTTTATGGTGAAGGTCAATTTCTGTGAATAAAATTGAAGGCTGATTTATACTTCACCACTCTTTTATTAAAAATAAATGCACGACGTTTCGGCTAAAATGCCATCTTCAGGTGCAATGGAACTAATTTATCTAGTGTGAGTAGATCTTTAAACCCTTAGTGTCCCAGATTACACAAAAAAAATATTTAAAAAAATAATAATTTTTATACTTGGCGAGCACACAGTGATCAAAAATCAAATTTATTTGCTGCAGTATAAAACTTCCCTACATTTTACATTTTAATTCCCAGAATATGGGAACAATGATATAAAACACCTAATTATGGCACGTAGTGGCTTAAACCTAATCATAGATGTATTTTAAATAAAATAGGAAACTCTTTAAATCGTAGATTGTAAAACTTTTGATTCCGAATGTTGTGTCAGAAAAAAATTATGTATCACCCAAAGCGAAAAAAATCGCCAAAATTCTTTGCAATATTTAAAGATTAGAAGGATTGCTGAAACAAATCCTACAAACAAATTCTTGGGGTAACTTAAGGGTTATATAGTTTTTCGTTATTAAATAGGGGCTTACATTTAAATTGCTAAATTAACTCTACAAGTAGATTGCAATAGATAAGAAATAAGGAGTGTGGAAATATAATATCTTACCTGTCTCAGCCATAACCATTGTTAAACAAAAGCAAAAATACTTTGCGCTACACACACCTTGAACATAATAAATGGCTATCGAATAAAGATAATCCCATTGCCGATTTTTATTTATTTTTAACACGGAATGGCGGGAAATATTAGTATTAAGCGTCTTAACAACTTATAGTAAAAAGTTCAAGCACTCAAAAATTCCAGACTTTCGACTTCACTTATGTCCACCTAAATTGTAGATTTTGCCGTGTGTGTGCCACAACAGTATTGAGATCGGGCCGCTTTTCATATAAATACATTGTATATTTTCTGGGAGCAGCGTGGATAGAGCAATAGACCATTGAGTCCTGGGTTCGAATCCCGCCTGTGGTAGAGTAATTTTTAATTCTGTTATTTCTCTGACCCTATGGTAGACTCTACTGGGGCATACCTAGCCTCTATAAAATGGGTACCCGAAAATTGATGGGAAAACCTAGCAGCTGTGTGTGAAATAGTCCTAATCACATCCTTGCATTGTCTAGAAACAGTTTAAATCCCTGTTAGTACTTTACCAAACACTCTTCATGAGTTGTAGAGGTAGAGGTATAAACTAAAAAATATCCGCACTATATTTTTATTTCAATACTTAATGAAGTACCCATGTTTTACTAAAGATCACTTAATAAATCACACGAAATAAAAAAAATTCAATATATTTTCTACTAACTTCAGAAGTTTCTTTTAAAATCTCAAAATTTGGTTTTCCTCCCTATCCGTTGAGAATCGGACTATGGAATATATGTACAATTTTGTTCGACTTGGCTTCTAGTACCTACTCCTACAATATTACTAGACATTTATTAGACACCCTACATAGGTGGAGTTATATTTTCAGCCAGCTTCTTTTCAGAAAGGGAAGTCAATTTCATAAGAGAGTAAAAGGCCTGCAAGGTCATTGCAGCAAAAAAGGAACTTAAAGATTATACCTTGCCCAATCAAGACTGCATGTTGGATTACATGACTATTAGCCCAGAAAAAAAAACAACCTTGAAAACCAATTTTTTCAGACCTCAAAAGACCTGTTTGAAAATTGCCCAGAAGGAAATTAAACTCATAAATGCAATGGAAGTGATTAACACATTCTTTAGCTATGGAGAGAAATAATTAAATAAAATAAACATGAAAATTTATTGGCAGTGCAGTAGCCATTAGTAATTTTGCATAAAATAGAAATTATATTTGATTTTTATTATTTGTTTACCCTTATATATGATGATTCTAAACTGCTGAGGATCTTCATGAGCTATTGTGTCCAACTTATACATACATATGATGAATATCAGTCAAAATTTCCATTGTTACAATATTAACTGATATTTAGGGTTTTGTTCATCTTTGTAGTCATTTTGTAACTGAATCTGGATCGAGAGAAACAGTTGGAATTTTTTATATGAATTAAATATATTTTATTTTATAAATTATTTAGTTAAGTTGGTCTCCATGCAAAGCTATAGGACTATTTATTTTGCCAAAGCTTCGATTTCACAACTTCGCCGGAATATTAAACGAATTGGGAATAAGACGTTGATTTCCAAAAAGGTACTATATCCTTTCTAGAAAATTTTACAGAAAGCGATAAATCTCTCATTACTTTACAAATAAACTAGCTGATTTGATTCTTTTCACTTTAATATCTACCATTGTTGTTTTGTTTTTTCATACTATAGTAATAACATCATAATAAAATTATAAAATAAAATGTTTGAGTAGGATTTGGAACGGAATTTTAATTATAATTTAGGGATTTATAATTTAGTACCTTAAGAAAATAATTACATTTATAAATCGCATTTTTAAAGGACTCGAGTGTTTATTAAATAAAATCAAATAGAAGATTTATATAAAACTAAATTTTGAGAATACACATATATAAAAAATTCGGCCTGGTGGAAACCCTAGGTTATGTACACCCTCCTAGGGCAGACCCAGTCTCTAGAAAATGGATAACCAAATAAATGGGAAAAAAACTTTGCGGCTGAGTGTGATCTCGGCCTAATCATTGCACTGCTTATGGTCGAGAAACAGTACGATTATCTATATGCACTGAGCCCAACACCCTTCATGTAGGTTGAACATTTTTTTTTTTTTTTTTTTTTTTTTTTTTTTTTTTTATAAGTCGATAAGCCAGACGAGCATTACATTTATAAACATTTCAAAAAAACTAAAAGGGGGACAAATATCCTAATCTCAGTGTAGAATGTAATAATGAAGCAGGTCCAATGCCTTTGATACAGTATACTGTTACAAATATAAATATTAACTCTTAATAAATATATCTATAACTATAGCTAACCATAACTATTTAACTCTTACCATACCTAGCTATTTAACTCTGAATATAGCTATATACAAATATTTAACTTTTACTACAACTATCTATAACCATAGCTAACTATAACCGTCTGACTATAATCCATTATAATGGGGAACTAATATCGCTTAAAAGACAAAACAAATTGTCATATTTGCTCAATACTAAATATGTTTGAAATATATAAATCTATTAAAAAAGAGATATGAATGTAAATGTTAATAATCAAAAATTAAAAATCTGGTGAGCGCAACACAGGACTTTCAGATAATCTCTTTATTATAATTAACTTGAGAAATTTTAAATACATTTAGATACGAAAATAAGTTGTTAAAGAATTAATTACATTGAGTTTCAATAGAAACATGTGTATTATTAAATAATTTATTGTATTATATAATATGACAATCAGTTAGCGTTTATCAGCTTTTCATCACTCTCTGTTTTTCAATTTTGCTTATAAGATATTTTTTTCTAAAGTCTTCGGCTTTCCAACGGTATATTACACATATATATTACTGTTTTTATGTTCATAACAAAAACATGCGTGAAAAAATGTGTGTCTCTTTCTACTTTCATTGAATATCGAATTTGTTCAACAGATATATTTAACTGTTTTTTTATTAATGTTAACAAGATGATATGTTTAATTTATTCAAATCCAAAAAAAAAAAAAAAAAAAATACAGGTACTTCAGAGGAAGACCATTTTAGACTATTTCAACAAACAAACATCCTATTAAAGCCCAATAAATTTTACATCGAAATAGTGAGTTTTATCAAAATCGTTGGGCCGTTTTTGAGAAAAGAAAATGGTGCAAAATACATTGTATAAAGTAGATCTTCTCGTCAGCCAATTTTGAGGAAAAAGTTGCTGTACATCTCTTGTTAACAGAGTTGTCTTAAATATGAAATTTCTGAAAATAATATAATATATTTAATAAAACACATGTTTCTATTGCAACTCAATTTAATTAATTCTTTATTACTTTCACTCATTTTCATCTCTGTATTTGAAAATCCTTAAACTGATTTTAACAACGGAGGTAAGTGCTCTTGTGTTAATAACTTCCTATGTTACTGTATGACTAGATTTTTTACGTTGATGTTGCTCATAATTAACAGGGTAGTCAGATAAATAGTTATTAAACTCAGACAAATTATTCCACTGCACTATCAATTACGATTGACGCAGCGTGTGTGCTGATAATGACCGTCAACAACTTAATGATTAGTTCAGGGGAATAGAGGCATTGATCGTTCTCCAATCTCTTCACAAATTTTATGAGGGGTAAAAGTGTCATGGCGGCAACTGAAGTTATATCTTAATATAGCTCTCTGTTTATCCTGTGAATTCTCTTAGTATTACCTAATGTTTTGTTCCCAACGCTTGTAAACAATGGGTGTTTGTGATTGAGAACACACTGGAACTACATTTGTTAGGTGAGTGCATTTAATAGACCTAATAACTGTGATTAATAGTGCACGCTAGGAGCTAGATAGGTCTCCACGTGGTAGACGGGTCCTGTCCCGCTTCCTGCTCGGCACTGGCCATCATTAAGCAGTAGCAATCTCTCATCATCGCTTCGATAGCTCAGTTGTTCCGTGCACTAATCAGTGCTCGGACCCGACTCTTTTGGTCCCGAGTTCGTAGCCCATAGACAGTAGACTTTTTTTTAACTTTTTTTTTATTATTTATTTATTTTATTTTATTTTTTTTTATTCTTATAATTGTATCTTATTATTATTAATATTATTTTGTTACTATTGTAAAGATGTCTTGTTTATTTTCTTTCTTTTTTTCTCTGTTTAGGTAAATAATTTATAAACTCAAGGAGTTCAACTTTTATATTTTTTTAAATATATCTATATACATTATAGATATATATTTTTATATTTTGCTCTTAATTTTTTTTTTTTTTTTCTCTTCTTTTCTCTCTATCCTTTAAAAGAAACTGGGTGAATCTTCGGGAATGGAAACGGACGAAGAGACGGCTTTCTCAGAAGTCAGCGAAACTGACTCCCAATATTTAAAACGTAGAACTCTCCAGAAACGTCAACGTAACATTGTTCCAGGGGGATCTGGAGGATCACCAAATAAAAAAAAAAAATAAAAATAGTAAAAAACAAGCCACAGCACCTATCACCCGTAGTAAATCCATAGTCGAATTACCTGGTCCTTCACAAGATACTACCTCAGCCACACAAATCACACCTACTATTCCTACGAGCAATAAATTTGCAGCCCTCTCAAATATTCAAACCGAAGCCACAAAACCAAGCCATTCAGAGCCTGAACCTCCGCCAATTTTTGTTACTCACATCACGAACTTTGTCGCCTTTGCCAATGAAATATCTCGATTAATCGGACAAACTAATTTCAAATGTTTTTCCCGATTAAAAGACGTAAAAATAAATACGACCACCAAGGAAAACTACAAAAAATTAGTCTCTCACTTGACTGAAAACAAATATGACTTTCACTGCTACCAACTTAAGGAGGATAAGTCGTATAGGGTAGTTCTGAGGGGACTTCACTCTACTACTTCCACTTCAGCCATCAAACAGGACATAGAAGAGCTGGGCCATAATGTTAGGCGGATTACTAATGTACTGCACCGATAGAAAAATATCCTTTGCCTCTGTTTTTTGTCGACTTAGAACCAGCAGCCAACAATATCGACATCTTTCAAGTCACTAGGCTAGTATATTCATGCATACGTTTCGAAGAACAGACATTGTACAATGCGCCAAGTGTCAGACCCTTGGCCACACAAAAGCTTATTGTCACCATCAGGACAGATGTATTAAATGTGCTGGACCACATGCGTTCAATTCATGATCAGAAACCAAGAGACACTCCAGCAATATGTGCACTATGTGGTGAAGGGCACCCGGCCAATTATAAAGGTTGTGTAGTCTACAAAACCATGCAGCGTCGAAAACATGTAAATAGTACATTTAAATTGCACAATAGCAACGTTCCTCAATACCAAAACCCAGGCCCTTCGGCGAAGAATGATAGAGCTACCTCTGGAAACCAACTGCCCAACGAAGATCCGCGTCCGACGACCTCCAACATAAAGATCAAAACGTTCTCCAATGCTGCCAGAAAACCAGAAGCTGCACTTAACAGTAATCAACAACTTCAGCCTCAACCATCCCATCATCTTCCTCAGCCTCAACCACTCTATCATCACCCACAGCCTCTACCATTCCATCATCAGCCTCAGAATTCCCTACCACAGTCCCAGACGTCCCAAACCCTTCAAAACACTCCTAGGAAAGAGTTTCCCACCAAAAATTTCCCACGGGATCAGTTACCACCACAGATCAATCCCAAAATCCAATATCCTTCCCAGCCTGCCTCCCAAGTAATTCCACCCCCAGCAGCTCCGTCAAACATTGAACCTCCTCAGCAACCCCGACGGACTGCCCAATTTCTTAATAGACAGCCTAATCCTATAATCAAAGAAGCTTCCAACTACTCCTATCCTTCACAAAATACATCCGAAATTACATCAATCCTTTCATCCTTCCTTTTAGATCTTCAAAGTACAATAAGACCTCTTATTACCCTCCTTACCAGACTCCTATCTGAAGTTCCTTTCCATATCCCACAATGAACAACAACTCCCTAGCCATTCTTTTGTGGAATGCGAATGGCCTACTTAACCACCGTGACGAACTTGACCTATTTCTACATGACAATAACATAGATATTGCACTTTTGACTGAAACTCACTTCACTCAACGATCACATTTTTATGTACGTGACTACATTACTTACAGATCGGACCACCCAGACAACACTTCACATGCTGGTTCTTGTATACTTGTTCATAAATCCTTACCCCATTCCCTTATTCCTTCTACTCCAACTGACACCATACAATCCACCTCAGTAAACATTACAACCCGTCCTTACCATTTAACGTTCTCAGCTGTATACTGTCCTCCTGGCAATGCCCTTTCATACAACCATCTTGATTCCTTATTTCGTTCCCTCGGACCGCGCTTTATAGCTGGAGGAAACTACAACGCTAAACACCAACGATGGGGTTGTCGATCATCCAATCCCCGTGGTAATGTCCTTTCTCATGTCTCAAGATCCAACTCTTACTCAATTCTTTCACCCATGAATCCCACATACTGGCCAACATCCCGCAATAAACGTCCAGATATCCTCGATATATTTGTCACGTCTCAGATTTCCTCCTCCCAAGCAATCATCAAGACCTTGGACGACCTTTCATCAGATCATAGTCCAATTTTGCTTTTATTACATTCAAATTTCGCTCCAATACCTTCCTCTCCTAAACTGATTACAGAAAGAATCAACTGGGACAGATTTCGACATGATTTGGACAATAAATTAGACTTGAAAATTCCTCTCAAGACAACAAATGACATTGACAAAGCAGTAGAAACACTTACAACATCAATACAGACCAGTTTAAAAGATAATACATCAAACAGAACTACAATCAATACAAAACAGACTAACTTGCCACCTCACCTTTGCATGTTATTAAGGGAAAAATGTAGAGCAAGAGTGAAGTGGCATAAGACTAGATACCCATCCGATAAAACTTATTATACTAAACTGACTAACAAACTAAAATCAGAAATAAAAAAATTCAAAATACAAAATTTACTCAATTTTACCGAAAATCTCAACACTACTGACAAAACATTATGGACTACCACTAAGAAGCTACTCAAATTTAAAGACTTCAATCATCCACTCCTTACCGAATCCCAAAGCTGGACAAGATCAGACGAGGAAAAAGCCCAGCTTTTTGGTCAGCACCTTCATAAAACTTTTATTCCACACCCGGATATCCTTAATCCCGATCACCTTGAATGTATTGAAGCAGAACTAACTATTCCTCTCCAAATGTCTCTTCCACCTAAAGCTTTCCATCCTTCTGAAATTTCCAGTATTATTCATAGTCTGCCTTCCCGCAAAGCTCCAGGGCCCGATCTAATCACATACCAAATTTTAAAACTCCTTTCACGCAAAGCCATCCTATTCCTTACCTACATTTATAATGCTGTACTCCGTACAACATATTTTCCTGACTCCTGGAAATTATCCACAGTAAAAATGATACATAAACCCAAAAAGCCACCAGAATATCCGTCCTCTTACCGCCCCATCTCTCTTTTATGCATCATGGGAAAAATCCTTGAAAAACTCCTCCTAAAACGTATCTATCCCATCCTTGATTCTAATAATATTATCCCCGATCATCAGTTTGGCTTTCGAACATCCCACTCCACTATCCAGCAATGTCATCGTGTGGTGGATGTGGTCTCCTCCGCTTTGGAGCGCGGATTGTACTGCACTGGAGCCTTTCTTGACGTAGAACAGGCCTTTGACCGAGTCTGGCACCCAGGACTGCTTTACAAACTCCGAAAATTCCTTCCTCCAACTTACTTCCTCATCATCCAGTCCTATCTCACTGACAGATCCTTCCAAATAAATCACAAGTGCTCCTATTCATCCCTTTTTGTTCAGTCCGCTGGCGTCCCACAAGGCAGTATCCTCGGACCCATTCTCTTCACAGTCTATACAGCTGACATCCCAACCAATCCTAACACTTTCCTATCTACGTATGCTGATGACACTTGTGTGTTATCAGTCAATAACGATCCTACTATTGCCTCTCAAACCCTACAATCCCACATCAGAGACCTTCAGGTATGGTGTCAGAACTGGAGAATTAAAATAAATTCAGAAAAATCCCACCAAATAACCTTTACCCTCCGTCGTAAACCTATGACATCCTGCCCTACAGTATCCTTTAATAACATTCCGCTCGTTCCAGTTGAACAGATCCGCTACCTAGGGCTTCTACTTGACAAACGTTTAACATGGAATCCGCACACTAGACTGAAACGACAAGAAACTGCTCGTCGCTTTCGATTACTTCAACACTTACTTGACAAACGCTCAAAACTTCCACTTAACTACAAAAGACTCCTCTACATGACTATCATTAGGCCTATATGGACTTACGGAGTTGAGCTTTGGGGCTCTACTAAACCTTCAAATTCTTCCCGAATCCAATCCTTACAATCCAAAATCCTTCGTAAAATCCTCAATGCTCCTTACTTTGTCACAAATAAGCTCATCCATAAAGACCTAAATATTCCATTTGTTGCTGATCTAGCCCGAACCAGATATCGCTCCTTCCATAACAAACTCTTCTCCCACTCTAACCCACTAGTTTCAATCCTTGCTTCCTCTTCCATTCCTGACAATCCTCCGAGGCGTCTGAAAAGAAGATGGCCCCGAGACCTTCTAGTTTAGAAAAGTTACAGAAGTGCTGCCATTGGGTAGTTCTTCCTCAAGTCTGTATCACGCTGTTTATTTTTTGTCATCTACACATTTACTTGTTGTATTTTAAAATACAGTTGTAAATTTCAATAAATGATGTTATAAAAAAAATAAAAAAAAATTTATGAAGCAACCAACATCTTGCAGTCTACGTTCATGTAGATCATCAGCCGGCGGTATGGTTGGAGGAATGGAGGACCAAATTAAGTATAAGTTGAGGAACCAAAGGGTTTTTTAAACGTACATGTAGAAGAAAAATCTGGTTCGTGCAACACACCACTTTCACTTACCCCCGTTGTTAAAATCAATTCAAGAAATTTTAAATACATTTAGAGATGGAAATAAATTGCAGTAGAATTAATTACATTGAATTTCAATAGAAGCATGTGTTTTATTAAATAATCTATTATATTTTTATTTACGACAATCAGTTTTATCGGCTGTTCGTCACTCTCAATTAACTTTTACAATTGTTTGTATAAGATACTATTTTTCTAAATATTTAGCTTTCCAACGGTATATACTGGTACATCAATATTACTATTCGTATGTTAAAAAACAAAAAAGACATTAAAAATAGTTTGAACTTTTCTCTTTTACTTGGATATCTAATTCCTTGAAATTACATATTTACCTATTATTTATCAACGTTAACAGAAAAATCTGGTGCGGGCAACACACGACATTCACTTACCTCCATTTTTAAAATCAATGAAAGAATTTCCGAACACAGAGATAAAAGTACGTGAACCTATTAAAAAATTAATTAAATTGAATTAAAAATATTTTTTTCTGTTTTCTCATTTAGTTGGGTATCGAATTTTCTTCTTATTAGTTGCAAAAACGCATTTCTTTTCCTGTAATATACAAAATAATAGTTTGAAGATATTACTACATTTATATTAGATAATATTACATAGGTGGGCGTCACCTATCTCAGTAGGTGTTCCGAATTTTCCATGATCTTAAATACCAAACTAGTATGAAATTTATTGTTCTTTAAAATTGCTAACGACGAAGTTTGCTCTAAAAAGTCCAGAAAGAGATTAAAGAAGAAAAGAAAACTGAACAAAGTTCTTTTTTTTTTACACTTTTTTTTCAAGACGGCGGAAAATGCACAAGGATGAAAAGTGTAAAAACTTGTGTTTTTATTGAGGGGAGTAGTACAAATAATCATGCCTAAAAATTTTCATGCCACTTTTTTCTAACCAAAATTTTATCTCTACTGGGCTATCTACGCCTGAGTACAGTATAAGATAGTATTATTCCTGAAATCTTTAGCTTTCCAGCAGTAATGCATCTATATGACTGTATTTATGTTCAAAAACACAAAAATTGAATGAAAAAAAAAAATGTTTTATTTTCTCTATTCGTTGGATACCTTATTCACTCAACTTACATATTTACCCTTTTTTTATCAATGCTAACAAGATGGTATGGTCAATTTATTGAAATATACAAAATTGAAGGTAATTCAGAGGAAGAAAACTTAAACTATTGGCGTAAAAGCCCAGTCAGACTATTTTAATAAGAATGAAGCCTACATCGTAAAGCATATTATATTTTACAATAATTTATGGATTTAATCAAAATCGTTAGAGCCGTTTTTGAGAAATTCGTAAAAAGGTGCAAAATGCATGGTATAAAGTAGATCATCCGGTCAGCCAATTTTATGAAAAAGTTACTGTAACATTTCGGGCGTATAGTTGTCTCAAATATGAAATTTCAGTTTCGTACGACTTTTCGTTTTTGCGCTAGACTTACCACATACACACACACACGGACACACAGACACTTTCCCTTATTATAAACATTTAAAAATATATTTTTAAAATGTTGTACTAATCAAAACAAAGCAAACAAAAGTTACGAAAGTTTATTAAATTTATCAACATAAAAAAAATTAATGTTTATTGGAAAATAGACATCCCACGTGTGAATGGCAAATCAGGACTCCGAGCGCTCCTTTGTCAGCAGCATCACTGTCATTGAAAGCCTGTAGCAACTATGTAAGGCTTCTACTTCCTTCAATGACACTACAGTCCGATTTTTTTTTCACTCCTACCTCGCCTTTGAAGGCTATACTGGGTTTCTCGGGCCAGGGCGTGAGGGCGGGGGATAAATGCTGAGCTAAAAGCCCTCCAGAACCGAGACTTGAACTCGTAATTATTTCATTTAAAATTATGGTTCTCTGTGGTTGCTAGGCTACGCGCTTTCAAAGAAACTTATTTGAGCTTATTTATTGCTTCAATGGCTTCCTCAAATTTTGGACGGTCGATATCCTCATCTTCACCAATATCTGTGCTCAGTACTTCTTCAATCTCATATCTTCATTTAGCAATGAATCGCCCATCCAGTCAGTACTTCAGACCGATCTATTATTAAGAAGCCATCCTCGTTTCAAGAGGCAGTTATACGATGCTTGAACTTACTTTTGCTCTGCTTTACCAAGCAATAAAACATTTGGACATCATTCAAACCTATATATCACTGTATTTCCAAGTGGTTAAAACTACCACTGCTTTTTCTTTCTTATATGAATCTTCTTCTCATCTCAACGTCTATATTCCTCTGTGGACAGCCACGAATGCTTTTTCTTGAAAATGTTCTTATAGGCTTTGTTTTTCTTCTCTTTAATAACTGCACATTCATCATCGAACCAGGGTGATGTTTTCATTCTTCAAGCTGTTCCAAGAGTTTCCTTAGCCGCCTCTCTGATTATTTGTGATCAGGCACTCCAAGTGTTGAGCCTTCCATTATTCTCTCTACACGAATTTTGGTAAATTTCTTTCTATATGGACTGATTGAGTCAATATTTATATTTTCTTTTAAGTAATAGTAATGTTAGTGGCATCTTCTTATGGATTGGCCCTGGATCGGGGTAACAGGGCATTGTCTTCCTAAGCTTCTCCCAAGGTTTTAGGGAACTGGATTTAGAAAAAAAACATTTAATTGGTTGGCTAGTGCAACTCCAAATTTATGCACATCCCTTCACAACAGTTGAAACATTCTATCTGATAATATTTAAAAGTTTCCTGGTAGTCCCTTTAGAAGGCAGGATTTTCTCCAGCCCTGAGTAGTCTAACACATATTTTTATCTATCCAGGTAGCCTGTGGCTTCCTTCAGTTAGCCAAACTCATTCTATTTTTTTTTTCAATCTTATTTAAAACTTATCTGCTTCATACATAGAAAAATGTAAGAATCTTATAATTAATTCATAATGAGGTACATTTATTTATTATCAGGCTATTTATTATAAGAATATTAAAAAACTTATTTATATTTTTTACAGGCTCGAGAGACTATGAAAAATATCTGAAAATATATTCTTGTTGAAAGTTCTTGAGTTTTAAAGCTAAATCATAACACGATATATGCTAAATGGAAGGCAATATGAATAATACACCAGACAACATCATTGAAGTCAAAGATGCTTACAAGAGCTACATCAGTGGTTATTCGACATTATATAATAAAAAAACAGTTGTACTTAAGGGTCTAAATATGACTGTCCAGAGAGGATCCATGTA
This sequence comes from Piezodorus guildinii, assembly GCA_023052935.1. Lineage (NCBI taxonomy): Eukaryota > Metazoa > Arthropoda > Insecta > Hemiptera > Pentatomidae > Piezodorus > Piezodorus guildinii. The sequence continues at coordinate 30,050,233 of CM041292.1, read as the reverse complement.
AGAAGGCTTTGTTGGTTTAAATGTAGAATCACTACACATAACCTTAAAGATATTAGTAGTTTTTTTAATAAAAGAGGGAAATTCAGAATTACGATTCTTGTCTTAGCAATATTTTCTATTCTATTTTTTAGATATGCCCTTCTTGGACCTAGTGGTTGTGGTAAAACAACCCTTCTTAAGAGTATCTTAGGCCGATGTCATCTGGATGCTGGAGAAATTAATGTGAAGATTCAAGACAGGTCTAACGTAGGATACATGCCACAAGTATAGTAATTTCTTATTTTTACTTCATTATTTAATCTTTATTTTTATTGACTTATTTATTATTGGTAAGTTTAATAGTGATGAACACAATGCTTAACATTTAAAACATTATCATTGTATATAAGTGAAAAATTCAACAGAGACTGAACAAGTTGAAACATTTTGTAAGATACCTGTTTCGAATATGACGAATTTCAAAAAAGAAAATTATACAAGCAATAGTTGCTGGCATAAAATCGAGGACCAAAGGTTATGAAACTGATAAAGTCACTTTAACAAATATGAGATGACACCAAGGTTTGCAAAGAATGAGTTCTGGCATTGAGAGACTGAAAGATTGCAAAGAGACCAAATTTTTTAAGAAAATGAGTATAAAACAAATTCCAGTTCTGAGAAGATAATCAGCATTGTTTCTTACAATATAGTTTGTTAAAAATGATTCTGCTGGCTCCAGGGATAGTAATAACGAAAATCAACTTGACAACTATCAATTCCATTTTATACAACACAAGAAATTAGTTGTATGCTTAAATTCATGTCAAACTACTATGATATAACATCCCAATATGGCAAACAAATATATACCTTCCAAAAACTAGTAGTTTTTAAAAGAAAAAATTTCAAAGGAATTTTTCATGGCTTCCGAATTAATGGTATGTGAAGTAGATTCCTTAATGATGAAACTCACATGTGGACTTTTAACGTCTCAATCAAATTGATAAAACTTTGATAGATTAAATAGGTTAGCAGGCTGGATTTGAGATCTAAGATCTATATAATATGATGGTATGGCAACAAGAGACGTTATCTAAAAGAGTCTAGGAATAAAAATCCAGTTGAAACACAATACATGAGTAAGAAACTAAAACATTTTCCAAAGTTAACTCACATAAAAATAATGCTAAATGTTTCTGCTAAAACATGGTTATTTAAAAAAAAAAAAAAAACTTTTGTGATATTAGTTTAATAATAATGTGTTCATCCAAAACCAGTTTATTCAATTTGATTAGTCAAATTAAGATAATCAATATATTTTTAAATGATGATCCATTGACCCAAACTCTCACCTGACTGTGTGATGTTTCATAGTATCAAGGAGTAATAGAGTTAGAAGTGTATTGAGTGTAAATCAACTAATTTAAATCATGTTAACACAAAGATTTTTATTTTTAACTTTTAGGAAACTTAATTTGTGATAATTTTAAGACATCGATAAAGTTTATCAAAAAACTATTAAGAAAGCAATTATTAAAATGATAATAATAATTATAAAAATAGTATGTAATATTTCAACTAACTTAACAATATGCCTTAGCTTAATCTTATGTAATGAATATGATATATTTTTATTTTTTCATATTAAGGATATTGGATTGGTCAACGAAATCACAATAAAAGAAACATTAAATTATTATGGTTGGATTTATGGTGTTAGAGGTGACAAACTTGAAGAAAGGAAAAAAATATTGTTTTCCTTCCTTGACATTACAACAGAACATTCTAGAATAATGGAGTTGAGGTAATTTTAATTACACAACCAAGTATTAAATTTTAATGTTTATTATAAATTATATATAGTGATAATAATTATCAAGATGTACATCATTGATAACTGAATATCATTTTGTATATATACATATATGGTTTATTTTTAGTGGTGGACAACAAAGAAGAATATCACTATGCATTGCTCTTCTTCACAATCCCGAATTGTTGATATTAGATGAACCAACTGTTGGAATAGATCCAATTATAAATTACAAGTATTTTTTTTAATTACATTTAGCAGTAATGTTTATTGCAATTAAGCAATATTAAATAAAAGTTAACATATTTTCCAGTATCTGGCAGTATTTGATAAAATTATCAACAATTGAAAAAAAAACTATTATCTTGACAACTCATTACATTGAAGAAGCAAGACAAACTAATAAGGTAATAATAAGTCAATAAATTATATATATATATATATATATTGTTCTAAGTTTTCGACTTTTGATAATATAACACTTGAGGTTCAGTCAATAAATAACATGGTTCTCATATTCATGCAAATTTGAGGTAAAATATTGTCTTAGTATTATATATATATATATATATATATAATATATATGGTATATTATATACCACTGAACCACTTATAAAAAAAAATTTCTCAATACTTTGTAACGTACATATGGTATATTGGGTTGTCTGGAAAAGAAAATTTTACAAGTGGTTTATTTAAACAAAATAGTCTCCACAATAATTCATTTCTGCCAACGTGTTAGTTACTTTTCCATTACCTCCAAATAGAATTTCCCATCATTAGATATGGAAATACAGATATGGATTTAATATATCTCTATGCAATTAAATTGTTTTCATGTAATTATTGGTCCAAGTGTCTAAAAATATGACAATTCATAGGAGAGAGTAATGTGAATGTAGGAGAGTTCCATACACAAGTTCCAACAGTTTTTGTAATATCCCATGTGAGACGTATGCTAGGGTTTTGTCATACAACAAAGTGGACCCCTTCCAATTGACCAAAGATGCCTTCACTATTGTCAATTTCTGATCCATTGAATTAATTTTTTTTACAGTAGAAGTTGGTGGGATAGTGAATGTGGACAATATCTTAATCGCAGGAAAGTTGCATTTAAAGCTTACAAAAGAAATCCTACAATCGACAATCTATTAAAATATCAACATTCAGATGCGGAATTTAAAAGAGTCACCAAAGTAAAACAAAAAGATTCATGGCGATCGTTTATCTCGAGTATTAAAAAAAGCAACCCAATCAAGGAAATATGGAACAAATTAGCGGCTATAAAGAATCGAAAACGTGTAATAGACCGGTCCCTGCATTGGAGATTGGTGCGAGGAGTTTCTAGAAATACTAACCCCTCCTCTAGTATTGCCACAAGTAACTCATTTAAACGAAAATAATGAATATTCCGATGAAAATAATCAATGGCTAACCGATAATTTTACCTACAAAGAACTTTTACAGGCAATCAAAAATAATGCTAATAGCTCCCCTGGTAAAGACAATATTCACTATATTATGTTAAATAAATTGCCAGATAAATTAAAAATCGAATTATTAAAAATATTCAATAATATATGGCAAACTAATAACATACCAGAGTCATGGCGGGAATATTGCGTGATACCTATTCTAAAACCAGGTAAAGATCCAAAATTAGCCACTTCCTTCCGACCTATATCTTTGAGTTCCTGCGTACTAAAAACATTTGAAAGATTGATCAAGTTTAGGCTAGAGTGGTGGCTAGAGTCCCAGAACAAACTACCTCACACCCAATTTGGTTTCAGGAAAGGGAAATCGAGCGTGGAGAGCTTAATGATTCTACACTCTGACATAAATGTAGGATTTACTGAAGGTAAAAAAACAATTGGCCTATTTTTAGACATAGAGAAGGCATACGATTCAATTCCAATCCACATACTATCTCAAAAAATGGAAGCTATTAAAATCCCGGTAAAACTTATTAAATTCATAATTAACTTGATAAGTAATAGACGCTTAATTTTAAAGGTAAAAATCGCATCATAGGTTCAAGACAAGCACAGATTGGCCTACCGCAGGGGGGTATCCTTAGCTGTTTATTGTTCACTATTGTATCAGCAGATTTAAAAAGATATTTGCCTGAGGATGTAAATATGTTACAATTTGCTGACGATATCTGTATATACGTAACCATCAAAAAATAAACCGTTGCCTGGATCTACTAGACGAAGCTGTGAGAGGTCTCAAAGAATGGCAACTAGATACAGGTTTGAGTATATCAGTCTCCAAGTCTGTAGTTTGCCCGTTCAGTAGAGAGCATAAATTCCCCCTTGGAGATCAGGTTCTATTAGCTGGGATTTCCTTTCCCTGTGTTACTTCAGTACGTTTTTTAGGCCTTTGTTTTGATAGAAAATTAAATTGGAATCAACACGTCACGGAAATTCAAAAAAGGGCGGAAAAATTAATGGGAACAATAAAACTCATTTCCTCTAATAATAAGTGGGGGGCAGATCCTAATATGTCACTATTATTTTATAAAAGCACTATAAAGGCGATATTCGATTATGGAGCTCCAATTTATGGCGAAGCTCCCGATTGTACCCTAAAGAAATTAGATACGCTGCATAATAGATGTATAAGGTTATGTTTAGGACTTCTTAATTCTACTCCAATTGACGTATTGTATAATGAGGCTGGGGAAACCTACTTAAAGTTCAGAAGGCAATTCCTAACCGATAAAACGTTTTTTAAGATAAAAGCTAGGAATAATTACTGTTATACTAAAATCTTATCTTTGAGTGTCCTCATCTTAACCAAGGCTTATTGGAAAAATAAAAAATATGTCCCTCTTATTTACAATAGTTTTATAAAATATCAACATTTAGCCGAAAATCTATTTTCCAGCACTAAATTACCACTCTATACCCTCCAATACCAAATGCTGTTCCAAACTTTTAATATAGTAATAAACTCTAAACTTAATTCTTTACCTCCAATAGTCAAATTCAAACCTAAAATCCTTGATATCAGAAAACTGGCCTCAACATATTTGTATATATACAGACGGCTCTAAAACAAAAGATAATACAGGCTCGGCAGTTTATATTCCCAGTTATAAATATTATGAACAGCATAAACTACCTCATAATACATCCGTTTTTAATTATACGCAATCCTACAAGCCCTCAAATTTATAAATAGTTCAGAAAATAAAACATTTTTAATACTAACTGATAGTATGAGCTCACTGTTATCAATTAAAAATAATAGTAATATTTCAAAAATAATATTTTAGCCAATGTGCTAGAGCAGCATTTCTTAGCAATAAGAGATGAAAAACAAATAATATTTATTGGATCAAGGCACATGTGGAATCCCCGAAAATGATGAGGTAGACCGGTTAGCAAAAACCACCGACACCCTAGATATCATTACAGACATCCGACTGCCGTACTCTGACTATTTCCCTGTGGTCAAGAAAGATTTATTAAAGAAGTGGTCAGAACTTTATGGAGTGTCAAATAAAGGAAGATTTTATAAATCCAACATAACAAGTATCCAGGACAAACCTTGGTTTTATAAGATGAACCTACCCAAAGACATTGTCAAAAATTTCTCCAGACTCAGAACAAACCACGGTGTGTGCAATGTGTACCTGCACCGCATCGGAGTCCTCACCTCGTCCAAATGTGACAATTGCGATAAAAATGAGACTCTGCAGCATATAATTGTGGAGTGCCCAGCGTATGAGACACAGAGAAAGAAATTTCTGGAATTTTTAAATAACTATAGTGGAGTAAATATATATGGACAGTTGCTGACTACTAGAAAATCCGAAGAAATTGGAAGAGTGACACAGTTCCTTAACTCGATTAAAAAATATATATAGGAAGAAACTAAAAATAGCTACTCATGCTGTAAATATTTAGTAATAATGTGCTGAGACTGGCTGTATGGAGAGCTCCAATGCCAAGAAGAAGGAAAAAAAAAAAAAAAAAAAATTAATTTTTTTACAATACATTGATGGTTTCCACAGGTTGTTTGTGAGCTGTAGTGTATGAAACCAAACCGTAACCCATTACCTTTTCTTTTTTTGATGTGTTGAATTGATCTTTGTGATTGACCTAAAAATTGTGTTCAAAATATTTATATACTTTGAATAATTTTTCAGGTTGGTATGATGAGGGGAGGAGTTCTGGTTTTAGAAGGAGAAGCCCAAACTCTTATGAATCGCCATGGTTGTAATACTTTGGAAGAAGTATTTGTCAAACAATGCTATATCCAAGATTCAGAAAGACCTGACAACCATGATGATCTGGTAAGCATATCAAAATAAGGTTTCATCAGAAATAACTTAAAAAAGTTATTTTTAAAATCATTTATTGCATTTTACATCGCATATTGAATCATAAAGACACAGTTTATTATATAATCCATTCATATTTAAAATATATAAGCAATCCATAATAACTCCTTTAAATTATATTAAATTGCAAATTGAGGTATAGCTTTTAAAAATAAAAATATAAAATAATGAGAAGGAAAAATAGGAGAGTTAATGAGGTTAATAGGGTATGGAGTTAGCTTGTAAGGACTCAGACAGTTATGAGAGACCAGTCAATGAGTTATGCAGCTAGTAACAAATGATTTGGTAAGGAATTTCCAATCTTCATATCCCCTCCTATGGGATTGATGGAAGCAGATGTGTAATCAGATGATGCCAGATAATGCCTTGATTAGAGTAATGCAGTACACATTAAATACATATTAGTATTAATACTCTTGATTAACCTTTTTCCTTGCCTTTGGCTATACGGGGAGGGGAGGAGAGGGGAGGGATTTCTCAGGCCAGGGGTGAGGGCAAGAAATTAATGCCAGAGTTAAGAACCCCTATGGCACCGAGATGCGAACTCGTAATTATTTATCACCTACAACTTCGTCATCAGGCTAGGAAGACCCGTGAGTTATCTTTTTCTTTTTTTGTTATCGTGAGTTATCGTACTATAATAAGTCTATTGGTTTAGTTTAAATTGGCAAATACGTTAAACTTAAGCTTTCTCTCGCAACTAAAATATGTCCCTCCTAAATGGGAAAGTTACCCTCTCCTTATACCTATCCATCGATTCTCCTTTATATTTTAGTTAGATCGCGGTATAAAAAAATATGTGAGTGAATTTTGGCAGAAGTTAAGTAATTAAAAAGTAAAATGTCAGGAAAGACAGGCCAAGAATTGAAACTTCGGTAGGATGATATATTAATGAGCGAACAGCATTATGAAACTCTACCATAATAAGCTCCGAGAGAAAAAAAAACGTCATTCGCAATTCTGACATAAAGGTTACAGAAATCGGAAATATGGTTGTGTTTTCTGTTTTTTCATTCCTTTGCTCCTCCCCTCCCCTCCATATTTTGTATACCATTTTCGCACGTTTCCTATAATCACCTGAAAATAAAGATGCTGTCAAAGGACTAAAGCCTTATGATAAACACGATAATTATATCTACAAAAATAGAGTATTTCTTTTTCAAATCAAGCACTATCGTGGTTATAGGTATTGCATCACTTGTGATTGTTATCTTTGTATTCCTAAATGTGTAAACAATTAGTGGTTTTAATAACGAGTAATCGAGAGGCATGGAATCGGTGACTCATAGTTTAGTTTTACCCACATTATCCAATATTAAGCACGTTACTTCCGATTATTATGTCCAATAGGTAAGTTACAAACAGGTGTCTAGTGAAGAAAAATTTTAAATATTTGCACAGACTGCTCATCGGCTCTGCTCAGCTTGAAACACCCTTTCTTCACCGACTCTCTTATTCAAAATATTCTTTTATCATTGCAGTCCACAATAGTTTCTAATAATTCAGTTCTTTTCGTCTGGGTACCGTGCCACTGCGGTATAGTTGGCAATGAACACGCAGATCGTGCAGCCAAAGAAGCAATAACAGATGGCACTCCGTTTATTGGGGTGCCTGTTGGCGACTATGTTTCTGTAATCAAGCATCGGATTCGGTCGAAGTGGGGACAAATTTGGCAAGACACTACAGAAAATAAGTTAAGGGAAATAAGAAGGGACATCTCCCATTGGCATTCGGCCCTACGACAAAAGCGAAGGGAAGAGGTTATCCTGGCGCGTCTGCGTATCGGACACACCCGACTAACTCACGGACATCTCATGGCACGGGAACCTCCTACTGACTGCCCAACATGCGGTTGCCCGGTTACTGTTAAACACGTTCTGACAGAGTGTAGGACTTATGATACCCAAAGAGCTCATATTGCAATTGACACTGACTTACCAACCGTTTTACAAGACAACATACAGACAACTGCAAACATTTTTGACTTCCTACGACAGACAGACTTGTACAATAAACTATAATATTTAATCCTTGATTTAAGGCGAAAATGACCCAAGTGGTTCAAGCCTAAGGAAAAAAAAAAAAATTTGCATTAGCTAAAGCTTGACTTTCTTCAGGTGGGATAGCAAAGAGGATGAGGTGTATCCATTCCGATGTTTTCTGAGCAATAAAAAATATCTTAGATCGCACGATGATGAGATTTTCTTTCGGAAATCGATTCAAATCTGTTAAATCAATATCTTCAAATCTAGCATATAGTAATTTAGCTGAAGTAATTCGAGAGACAGTAGAAAAAAAAATAAGAGAAAAAGTCTGCTTCATATAATTTAAATAGCAGTGTAAATTTTGAAACAATTTTTGTTTATGTGATAGTGAAATAAATTTTTTTTAACAATCATTGACGAAATTATTTTTATATAAACGATATATATAAATAAAGAGATCATGACATATATGACCAATATTTTGTTAAATACGGAAATATTTATTTTTATTGGATAATCAGAAGATGAGGTAAATAAATAACTCGAAACGTCATTAAAGTTTTATTTATGTTAAAATAAATAAAAATATTTAAAAAAAGAAGGGAAAGTTCCAATTATTCTATTTATAAGACAAAAAGGTTAATGGTCAAATTCATTTCTTAACAAAAAAAAAAATGAAAACAATTTCATCTAAATTGGGTGCAGAATTTTTAAAATTGGACTCTAATGACTAGAGGAATGATATGTTTTAATGTGAGAGTAAATTCAACAACTTCAGTTCTGACAGTACGTAAGGCGTCGGCCAAATCAAAGATTTAACGAATCCAGTACTTTAAAACCAATGAAACATCCGGCAGTTATGATGGTCAAATAGGGTCATTCTTTATATTCAAGTTAAGCAATTTTTAAGACCAATACTGTATACTGTGGCATAGCAGAAGGCTCAGAGTTAACATGAGATAAAACTTAATAATAATTAAGTGCTTTATTTATTATTATCATGAACATAAATAATTCAAAACTTAATAGAAATGCTCGTCAGCAAATGAACAAATTCCTAATATATATATATTTATATATATATATATGTTTATTGGTTCCAAAAGTTCAAATTTTTATTACTGCGCGTGTCACAATTATTGGATGGCAGAGAATCTCTGTAATCTCTGTCAGAGATTAAATATGAGACCTTATTTTGTTATTGAGGTTAGGGTCAACAGTTAGACATCGTTATGATAAATTCGATTCTGACAGATTGCTTTAGCAAGATTATGCAAAAGTGGTAAGATATGTTATTGAATATATAATACGGTTACCGCCCTGGTTAAACTGGTTTCGTAAGATTTATTTAACTTGCTAAAAATTCAGATTACCGTTCTATGCCATAATAAATAACTCCTTTAGTTTGATTTTTGTAATCATTATGTGAATGAAGTCAATTATCGTTATTTAACCATTAGCCTTTATGTGACGGAATGTTACTACATTGCCTGCATAAATAAATATGTTACGATAACATCGGAATATCGATAGATTCTTCACGATGTTATCGGAAAAAAAACCTGTACCTGTACAACCCATAAAGGGTCTGGGGCTCGATCATATATAGATTCGTACTGTTTCTTGGCCAACAGCTTGCAATGAAGTGATTAGGCCTTTATCTCTTTAAAGATGCTGGGTTTTATCCCAGGAGGGTCACTATACCCTAGGGTAGGGGCTGAATGAACAGAATAAATTAAATTCTGCCACAGCTGGGATTCCAACCCAGGATCCTAGGTCACATTAATTTTGTTTTTATGCATTCACTTCCCAATAGGTTTGGCCACCGGGGAAGTTAGACCATCAAATCCGTGAGGAGAGGCCTGTAGGGATAATGTTTTTGTCAATATCTTATCAATTAAGGAACATTAATTATATAGTTTTTTTTTTTCATTTATGAAGTATATGCATTATTATTATTTTTCACTTAGCATTATATTTTTTTTTCAATTCTATTAGAACTTTTTATTAGATTATATTATAAATTATTAGGTTCTTTAATTAAAATGATCCATTTCATTCAACTCATTTTATTTTCTTATTTTTTTCTTCCTACGTTTCGGCCTTTTGCCATTTTCAAGGGATTTACAAAAAACATTTATTTTAAAACTAAAAGATAAACAACATTATTTTTTACATTCTTATAAAGCAATTTACATACCGCTTTATATTCCATCATGCACTCTATATAATATATAAATATATATTTTGTCATAATTTAATAAAATAAAATTAAAACTATTACAGGCTGACCAGCCCTGTCCTGGTTGTTATCATCCACTGGATTAAAGAAATGTATTCCCTCACTCTTAACTATTGATATCAAAACCAATATACACACATATATTGTTTTATTACCTCCTCCTCAGTCAAGTCCACATTTTTTTTCACAGCCAAAAACTCTTTCTTTTAAAATTCTTTAATAAATTATTACCATACATAAACATATACATACACACACACACACATACACACACACATACATACATATACATAAACACATAAACAAATATATTAATATTCAATTAAAAACAAGATAATTCACTTAATACATGTGTGTATATTGGTTTTGATATCAATAGTTAAGAGTGAGGGAATACATTTCTTTAATCCAGTAGATGATAACAACCAGGACAGGGCTGGTCAGCCTATAATAGTTTTAATTTTATTTGATTAAATTATGACAAAATATATATTTATATATTATATAGAGTGCATGATGGAATATAAAGAGGTATGTAAATTGCTTTATAAGAATGTAAAAAATAATGTTGTTTATCTTTTAGTTTTAAAATAAATGTTTTTTGTAGATCCCTTGAAAATGGCAAAAGGCCGAAACGTAGGGAGAAAAAAATAAGAAAATAAAATTAGTTGAATGAAATGGATCATTTTAATTAAAGGAACCTAATAATACAATTATTCATTCAAACAATTTTTAATTGTAATAAAAATTAACTATAAATTATATTAGAACTCAAAAGTAAATATTATATTTTAAATGTTATCCTTGCAATAAAGACTTTATTAATTCATTCATTCATTTAAGGGAATTAAGAAATTAATTATTTTATGTTTACATACAGGAAGAAGTAAGCACTAAGAAACAGTTTATCTACTATGTCTTTTCTTATTTGATTCGTAAGAAATTTTAATTCAACTAAGTATTTAATTATATCGATATTTTAGTACCGAGATAATATTGGTAAAAAAAAAATTCACCGTTATTGATATATTAAACATCGATATTAATATCGATATTTTGTCTTCGATATCCCGTCTGAGAGAAACCACGTAGCAAGCGATCGTCTCCCTTCTCCCTCCCTTACGTATGACCCGTCAGCCAAATGGAGGGAATATATCAATGGTAATCCGTAAAATAAATACAGGATCTGAACTAATAATTTTTTCAATGCTAAATTTTAGAAATAAGTCTCTAGATAAGTACACGTATTTTAAAAGTGATTCTATGGCATTACATCCTTGGATGAGAAGATTATACTCGAAAAAAATTTGGTATTCAACACTTGATCTTGAAACTATCCCCCAATCGTACGTAACTTTCCGTCCAGACCTGCTACTAGTGTTCGTGCCAAAGTTGAAAAATACGATTTAACCAACCCTTCGTTTTTTCTCTGGAAAGTTCGTGCTCGATGAAAGCAAAATCTATTTTTATTCTAATCTGGGAGTGGAATCAGAAAAGATGGATGCATAATGTAGCTCAAATGAGAATTTGAGAATACCAGATATTTTCGAACCTATGCTCGAGAACCTACTTAATGGAAGACAAAGTCAAAGGTTGCTAGACGGGATAATGAAAGTGGGAATCACAGTATGGGGTATGCTTGCCACGTATACAAAAGAGTGATGGAAGATGATAACGAATGTCTAGGTTTTATTGATCTAAGATTAAAACAGTAATTAGGAAAGAAAAAAATATTTTGCACTTGACTTAATACTACAAATTACGTTCTAATTTGCCCTCCTTTACGTTATACAGCTCTTGGTCACTTAGCATATGCCCCCTTTACCTCAAATCATATCCTGCTGGCCTTACATTGTAAATCAATCATTTTGATATCAGCCTTTCACTACGGAGATTAGATGAAGTATATAAATGAAGCCTGTTCTAGAAACTGTGGCTCAACCATTTTACCCACACCTTGCAAATTCAATACACAAGTCTGCCCTGATTTAAATAAGCACTAATGAAATAATGGAAGCAGTTTGGTGAGGATGGGCAAATAGAAGAGATCACACATAAACTATAAAATGTATTTTATAGTGTGCCCATTTTTGGGACAAATTTTAATCCTTCATCTTACAGGATTGGACAGGGCTGATATTCATATATAGCAGTTATTTAATAAATTAATTAATTACTTGTAAAAATAAAAATAATAATGCTTTACAAAACTAAAGTTATGAAAAAGCTATATCTATATATATATATATATATATATATATATTTTTTTTTTTTTTTTTTTAATGAAGCAGTTGGTTATCGAAGTCAGGATTTCAGTTTACGAATTTTTTCAACCTTCAGTAAATCTCAAAACACATACCTTTACTAGACCATTAACCAACACCCATCCTATATCCACAGTCTCCTCCAATTTAAATCCTCAGTCCATTCACTTGATCGCGCCAATCTGACCTTTACATTCCTACCCACAGGACCAAACTTTTGATCGTTCCTTTGATGTCCGCCCGACTACCTTCTGCAATTCGCTACCAACCCATATCTGCCATGCTGCTTTTTTTCCTCATTCAAATCCCAACTTTTCCAATAACTTCTATCATTCCTTCTATCAGAATAGACGATCAGAAAGTGTGATATTTAAATTCCAGACATCTAAATTAAATGAACGAAGATAACTGTTTACCGCCCAATTTCAAATTTGTTTTAAATTCATTTTTTTTTTTTTCATTTTGTTAAAAATAGGATTTTTTGTTCTGAACACAAAATTTAGAAGATTATTAATTATTTTCATTTCTTTGTTCTAAATGTAAAAAATAATTAATTATGTTAATTTGCTTGCCATATAATATATTTTGAACTCACAAAACTGTTAAAGAGATAGTCCCAGAATAAGATTTATTTTCTATTCTATTATATATACACACTATATGTACTATAATAAATTAAGCCAAAACAATTGCATATTTACGATATTTTAAATAAAAAATACAAAAAAAAAAAAAAAAAAAGTGTTCATAATGTTGATAACAAATAATTTTAAAATTAAAATCTTTTGGTTGCATTTTTCAAAAATTTATATTTTAGATCTTTTTTTGTTTTCTTTTCTTATTTGGGTTTTTTTAATTTTTACCAACAATAAAAACAATTGATGTACAAAATAAATTTTAGTAAATGAGTAGCGCATTGTAATGGATTTCCAATCAATGTTTTTAAAACTGTGCAGATGTATTCTATACAAATAAAGATTGATATTGTAAAAAAAAATATTTTTGATAGTTAATTACTGCATCTGCTGCATAGTCTAGTTAGCAATTCAATTATTTCTATTGGAGAGCTGCCAATGGGTAGTATCCCCACGTGTGAATCCATGACATTTGTATCTTGTATCTCATTTACTAGATGTATATCATTATACAGTTGTAAATAGCAATAAATCTATTATTTTTTTAAATATATAATATATTCATACATATATTATATGTATATTACTATTTTATGGTAACTTTACCAATAATCACGGAAAGTGGAAGTTTCATACGTTCATCTCTCGCAACTAGAAACTATTTCAAAGAAATTTGCCTCTTTTCATATATTTTTGAATTTATATTTCTAAACTATGTTTACTTTACTTAATCTTTGAAAAAATTATAAGAATTATAATTTTTCAAAAATGTTACTTCCTGTTCTTATTTTTGTTGTAGATAGAAAATGAACTGAAATCATCATTGAAACCCAAATTGCCTCTTGATGACAGAAAACTGATCTCATGGAATTGTTTTATAGGATATTTTTTGAAGAATTTTTATTATTCAAAGTATGGTTCCTTGTAAGTACATTAAATAATTTATTTTGTTTTTTATGTTGTTCATGAATGCTAGACAAATAATTTTTATTTGTATAGATGGAAACAATCCGGAGTCTTTTTTTTTAAATATTTTAATCTTGTCGACGTTTCAGCTGAAGCTTGTGAGCTGAAGCTTCCAATTAAAATATTTAAAAAAAGACTGACTTCCGATTGTTTCCACCAATAATAGTTTCTACAGTCGCTATACAACCTTAGTATAATTTTTATTTTTATTTCAGCGGATGGTATTTATTGTTCTTTATTCCATTATCTACGTGCACGATGTACCAGTATTCATTAGGAAGAAAACCCCGTGATCTAACCTTAGGCATAATCAATGATGAATTATTACTCCGGCATGGAAACTGTGAACACTTTTCAAATCTCACCTGTTTTCCTGCATTTTGTGGGTTTTTGCCTCTTCTGGAGAATGAAAACATTATTCCGGTAAGTCGTTTTTCTTTGAAGGATTTTGAAGTATAAATAGTTGTATATCCATTAAAGGAAGAATATCTGGTGCGCGCAAGAATTAACTTCGTTAAAATCAATTTAAGAATTTTTACATATAGTTACAAATTATTTACATACAGAAATGTAAAAAAAATTGTTAAATAATTAATTATATTTAATTTCAATAGGAACATGTGTTTTATAAAATAATCTATTATATTATTATCTACTAGAATCAGGGGATCACTTGTAGCTGGGTGGCTAGCGTAACAGCCTCCCATGCTAAAGGTCACGGGTTCAAACCCGCAGGTGGTCCTAGGATTTTTTAATGGGAGTAAAAAATCCTTAGCTACGCCGTCCTTCGGAGGGGACGTTAAAAGGTGGTCCCGAGCCTGTGCGATGTCAGGTACTCGTTAAAGATCCCTATCCTAATAAAACCTGGATAGGCAAAATTTAGGACTCCCACTGTAGCATCGTCCGATTAGCCATAGTAGCATAAAGTGACGTTAAATGAATAAACAAACAATCTACTAGAATCAGTTAGTTTTATGGGCTCCGCATCACTTTCCGTTAGCTTTTACAATTTCTTGAACAAGATAATATTTTTTCTAGGATCCTTAACCGTCTAACGGTACATTATACATCTATATTACTGTCTTTATGTTCGAAAACACAAAAATTGCAACAGCATAAAAGTTTTGCTGTTCTCACCTTTAGTTGGATATCGAATTTGTCCTACTTATATATTTACCCGTTTTTTATCAATGCTAAAAATATGGTATGTTTATAAAAAAAAAACGACTACAACCAATGAAGGGTCTTGGGCTCAGTACATATAGAGATTCGTATTGTTTCTCGGTCAACGGTCGTGCAATGAGGTGATTGGGACGATATCACGCTCAGCCGCCAGTTGTTTCCCCATTTTCAGGTACCCACTTAATAGAGACTGGGTGTGCCCCAGGAGGATCTCCCCACCCCAGAATCGCCCCCGGCTGAAATAACAGAATAAATAATATTCTGTCATAACTGGGATTCGAACCCAGGACACGGAGTACAGTAGACCAGCGCTCTACCTACTAGACCACGCCGCTAGGGATGGGCATTATCGAATGACGATTATCAGATCATCCGATTTTTCCAATCATTCGAATGAATCGAATATCGGATTAATCGGTTTGGAGAAACGAATGATCATTCGGACTCAATTTTATAAGGATAATCTAGGGATCTAGGGGTTACAAGGGGTTGGGATAACCGAATAATCTTTTTTTGTCTTTGTTTTTTTATTTTGCTCATTACATAAATTATAGCCCCAGCTCAGCAACCGTTGAGATGGGGATTATACCATATTATCTTTCAGAATGCATTTTAATCATTCGATCATTCGATTATGGGATCATTCGATTATTTAAATCATCCAAATCCGATCATTCGATTATGACGATCATCCGATTATGCCCACTCCTACACGCCGCTCTCAATGTTTATTTTCATAGAATCTTCAAAATCAAATGTACTTCAGAGGAAGAAAATTTAAAATATCGGAATTTAAGCCCTGTGAGACTATTTCAATCAGCTACAGAAACCTACATAATATTAAGCTCATTAAATTTTATGTCGATATAGGGAGTTAATTCAAAATCGTTGAAGCCGTTTTTGAGGAAATCGTAAAAAGGTGCAAAATGTATGGTATAAAGTAGCTCTTCTGGTCAGCCAATTTTAGTGGAAAGGTTGCTGTGATATCTTAGACGTATAATTTTCTTAAATATGAAATTTCAGCTTCATTCGTTCAAGAAAACGACTTTTCGTTTTCGTGCTAGACTTACCACACACACCCAAGAGCATGCACACACAGACTTAATTTTTTTCGGGACTTTGTTATTTAGACTCAGGAGAACCTAAAACGTGTATTTCCGTTCGAAATTGGAATTCAAAAGGTGCAAAATGCATAAGGATTTTAAAATTCATTTATCTTGTATATTTACGCATTTTCTATTAATGGTTAAAAAAATGGTTATATTTTTTATTTTCTTTCAATCTGCAAAATTACAGACAGAAAATTTAATACCAATTGTAAATTTAAGTTAACGAATTACAATATATAGAGCTGTGTGAATGTTTTTTGGGGGCGGGGTGACCGAATGGGTTAGCGCGTGTTTCTTTGAACGTGCGTTGCCTATCAACCACACAGATGACCAAAAAACTTAGACCAAATAATTACGAGTTCGCGTCTCGGTACTGGAGGGGAGGGGAGGAAGGGCTTTAATCTTGGCATTTATCCGCCCTCATCCCTCTGGCCTGAGAAACACGGGGGTATAGCCAAAGGCGAGGTAGGGATGAAAAAAAAAAAAATAATAAAATATATATATATATATAAAGAGCTTTATGACAATAGAGATCGATAGTGTAGTATATATGTAAATGTTTATTTTAATTTTTTTCTCTTTCAAATTTTATTTATCTAACTAAACAAAAAATCTTGATTCAGGTACTTTATAATGATACGAGAACTGCCTTGGAAAAAGTCAATAGGAATAAGCTTTATGGTGTCATCCACATTTCTGAAAACTTCACAGAATCCTTACAAGAGAGATTTTACAGGGGTCTCAGTACTCCGGAGGACGTTGTTGAGCAAAGCGAAATCAATGTTTGGCTTGGCAACTCAAGTAACCATTTCTTTACTGACTCAAATTAATCAATATGTGTTTCAGTTAAATAAATCAATATATATTTTTAATAAAACAATTTCAGATATAATCATAGGAGATTATTTGAGATTGTCAATACACAAATCCTATTTTGCGTACTTGAATAAATTATCAGAAACCTGCCAATGGCCAGTAAATTATGCTAAATTACCTATAAAGGTATTAAATAAAATATACATGGTTCTATAATTAACTCTTTTTTATCTTATTAATGTCAGATACGTTTATTTATAGTTCAATGAACCGGTGCATGGAAATAATGAGGCCGAGTTCATAGAATTCTCAATACCTGGCATCTTACTACTGTAAGTATTTGAATTTCTGTAAAATACTGTTATACTATGTAAGATTAGATAAATGATTATTGTTTAACCAATCTCTTTTACAATTTAGTTGGGCTATATATTAAACTACATTAATATTCCTATATTAAACTACAATAATGAAATCCTGTTTGACAAACATAATAACAAAACAAACCAAATAGTTATAAAGTTTTCATAAGCGGACAGTGAATATTGTCAAAGCTATTATAAATAAAGTAAAGAAAAACAAACAAAAAAAGAAAGAAATATTAAAATTAGTCTAATTCTCGATAATAACTTTAAGCATTATTTTAGATGAATACAAATGAAAGCATTTTAAATATAACATGACTATTTAATTGGAAAACATTACGAGTAACTTTTTTTTTTCTCCAATTTTCATTTTACTTATAATAATAAAGCTATAAACAAATGGTTTTAACCTGATTATTACCTTCTGCTTCTTTATTTCTCTTTTCTTTTTAGTTGTTAAGAACAGTTATATTGTGATTTTTAGATAATAAATTTTGGATCTTATAGATATTGCTATGTTTTTGACCAGCTGCTTTTCTAAGGCAGCAGTAGCTTCAAAGACTAGATTAATTGATATACTTAATGTATACATAGACTAAATTTATTGAAACAATTAGATTTATTTGTGTTTACCAATCGCAATAATGTCGTGCAGGGGAACATTAAATAAAACAGATTTCAATAAATGACATCGTTATTAAAATTAGCTAATACAAATACAATCTGTTTACACAATTCCTAGAACTATGAATGAGAATACTGAGGGACTCTTTACTATTAGCTTTACCATACAGTATCACAAAACGTTACCTTAGGACACGTTAGTCGGCTAGCGAAGATGTGATTTGTCTCAGGGATTCCTTCTCGGTTCGTCCCCCCGCATCTGTTCGTTCTGAATCCTGACTGACATCTCTCGATGGACTTAAACACTTATGTGTCTCGAAAACACTGACCCATCTGATTCTCCATTCTCACCCTCATCACTCTGCCTGCTCTCCTTTTCAAAAAGACTATTTTCAGGAAATTACCAATCTCCTAAGTGGTCATGACAATGTGGAGCGGGGCTGATATGTAAAGGGCCCGAAGTCGGCAGTCCAGTCTTTATCCACCCTTAAAACTCTTGTCAGGTAATGGATGGAATCTAGGAAGTTCCTGTACCACGGGGGCTCGACATGTTGGGAAAATATAGAGGTTAGGTAAAGTCTTTTGAGCTTTTGCCACCATATTTTATAAATATTTATTTGATTGATATTAAAATAATTTAATAATGAATTTACTTAACTCATAATCCTCAATACATAACAATATGATAATTATGAAAGTAGATTTCGGGCTGAGTGGTTTAGAATTTATTGATATAACAATATGATAATATACAATAAGAATCTGGTATCATAATTAGATAATGTCGAACTATTCTAGACTTATTTCAGTTGTGGCTGTAGGAAACAAACATAGCTTTTGCAATCAGTCAGTGTTGTTTATAATTAATGCATTTTCAATTGAATGTAAGAAGTTATTTTCGATAATGAAGTCATGCAGATACTGATTTGCACACTCTTATTTTATTGAAAATAATAAACCAAAAATTTTGTAAAAAAAAGCAAAAAAAAAAAACACATACTAGAAAGGAGCACTCGAATCGTCCAGCGTTTTACCCTACTCACCTATCCTGAGGAGAGGCTGTGAGTGAATCCCCATTTAATTATATGCTTATAAAAGTCCTGCCAGGACTGGGATTTTAACTCACAACCTTTGACATACAAGATTAGCGCGCTTGTCACTCAGCTACGGGCTCCCTCAAAAGTTCTAATTTACATTAAAAGAAATCTAAACAAATTAAAGTAGGAGTCACGGCAAGTCTTGTTCATATTTATGTTAGAATAATGTCACTAGTATATTACTGATGCACACTTCACATTCACCCTTCGAAGCAAATCCTGTCCAATGGTTAATTTCAATTCCATACCTCTTCTTCCTCCGACACAGTCCAATATCTTTTTCCTAGACAAAAGACTGACGTAGAACCCACATAAAAGACTTAAAAGAAAAAAACTCAACCGCAGATTCGGCTAGTTATTACAGACTACTAACAGAAAATCTCATCTTACAGTTGACAATAATTTACTAATATACAGGACAGTACTGAAACCTATATAGACCTACGGACTTGAACTGTGGGGGACAGCTAAACATTCTAACATCAAACGCATCCAATCCTTCCAATCCAAAGTCCTCCTAAACAATAGTTAATGCTCCTTATTACGTTACTAACTGTACCCTACACCATTACCTTAATATTCCATTTGTTTTAGACCTGTTACCATCCAAATTTTAAAAATTTCATCAGAACCTTAGGCATCATCCTAACCCTCTAACACAATCCCTATCCAGCACCACCCATCCCTACAATCCTCCTCGAAGATTGAAACAGCAGTGGCCGGAGACGTATTGTAAACATTTAAATTGGAGTTCCGACACTGGTCAGATCCTCCACTCATGTAATGTATGTTTGTGGCTATTGCACCCTAGCTCGGCCTCCACTGGCTCACACCAGTGACACGGCTGAGAGCGAGGCACTGGGATCTCTTGGACTCCGCTTTTCCCTATACAAGTGGAGGAAGAGGGCCAGTCTGGGGATCCTTTCAAATTGTAAATATTGTATATAGTTATGATTGTCTATACGATTTTAATGTATTTCTTACTTTTTTATTTCATTTATTTTTATTCATCTCAATTATAGGTTGTATTTTTGTTTATATATATTTTATTTTATGTAATTTGACTTTATTAATGTTTTCTGAATATAATGTGTGAATGTAGTCTCATATCACTATTACTAATGTTATTTAAAAACAAATTGTAATTTATCTCAATAAAAAAAAAGCATATTATTAGATGTACTTAATTATGAAAATGAAAAAAATATCTGTTTTAGATTGGAGTTTTTTCTACCCGTAGCCAATGCGTTGCCTATAATGGAAGATAAGCGGAGCGGTATTATCGAAAGAAGTTTAATATCAGGTAAGTATTCAATGTACTACACATTTTCTTATGAAATATTTAATGAACTATAAACAAATAAATAAAAATTAAGAAAATAATTTTGTTCAAACCCTATTTAAAAAAATCTTGTTCAAGCAACAAACAAAATTCGCTTACCTTAATTATTTAAATGAATTAAGGAACTATTAAAGTTAGAGTTGAAACAAGTTTAAGAATTTATCAACTTTTATAAAGCATATAATTAGGTAGATTCACTCACAGCCTCTCCCCGGGTATGTGGGGCGTCAGCCAACATGTAGCCAATCACAAAAATAGTTTTAGCGAGTGTTGGACCCTACTCTATATCAACCAGAATCGTATTTAATAATATTTGATATTTGATATTGACACTTAATACTTTTCTACATTTACGACATGAATAAAATTAACAAAACCATTAAACATATATATCAGAAACTCCGCCACAGTCCATATTTAATCATACACCATCAAAAGAAATTGCTAAAATAATAAAATATTTAAATATGAAAAAATCCCCTGGACCTGACAACATCCCAGCCATTCTAATCAAACAAATCTAAAAAAAAAAATATAATTCACCTTACCAAAATTTTCAATAACTGCCTTAAGCTAAATTACTTTCCGAATCTGTGGAAAACAGCTAAAATAATAGCCATACCCAAGGCCATAAAGACCCTGAAATAGCATCCTATTACTGACCCATCATTCTATCCAAACTATATGAACTAATATTAAAAATTGGCCTCGAAAAACATATAACAGACAAAACTATCCCCATTGAAGAACAATTTGGCTTTCAAACTTTTCCTCTCAACTACCAAACAATTAGTTCGGGTAATTGATATAATCACTGAAAATTACAATTTTAAAAAACATACAGGTATGATCTTCGTAGTCATAAAGAAAGAGTTCAATAAAATTTCTCTCAAGTTTCTCATATACAAGTTAATTCAATATAATTTACATAGATACATAATACTATCAATAGCTTCCTTCATAAATAACAGATCCTTTTTTATTTCCCTTAGCAATTGTTGTTTGCCAAAAAGGTTCACAAAGGCAGGATTACCTCAAGGATCTTGCATTAGCCCTCTGTTATTTAATTTATATATTAATGATATTCCCAAAGGATACTGCGATTCTAGCATCTTCATTTAGAATATCCAATATAACTAAAAGACTAAAAGAAGCCTTCTTTAAACCAAGAAATATCTGAGTCAGTGGGGATTAAAAAAACAAAAGCAATAATATTTACAAATCCTAGACACATTCAAACCCGCAGGTGGTCCTAGGATTTTTTAATGAGGGTAAAAAATCCTTAGTTACGCCGTCCTTCGGAGGGGACGTTAAAAGGTGGTCCCGAGCCTGTGTGATGTCAGGTACTCGTTAAAGATCCCTATCCTAATAAAACCTGGATAGGCAAAATTTAGGACTCCCACTGTAGCATCGTCCAATTAGCCATAATAGCATAAAGTGACGTTAAATAAATAAACAAACAAAACCTAGACACAATCTTACCTCAACTATACAATTTAATGGCGTAACAATAGCCATTATAAAACTCGTTAAATATTTAGTAGTCACCCTGGACCCTGAAACTAATTTTAAAATAGTTTTACAATTTAAACCTACTTTAATAAAAATTTAAAATTATCACCAAAAAGACAAGCTAATATTATATAAAACTGTTATGAGACCTATAATTACATATGCATGCCCATCCTGGAGTCTTGCAAGCAAAACATATATTAACAATTGCAAATATGACAAATTAGATGCTAAGAATCACTTCTAATTATTCACCATTCACAAAAATAACTACCATGCACAAAGCACTGGATATTCCAACAATACAAGAATTTATGCTCTAACAAGCACTTTCATTTTTCACATGATGTCAACTGACTGAGGATATCCTTATAAAACAAATTGGCATTTATACTAAATTATCAATTCCTAAATATAAACATAAGTATATTGTTATAAAAATTCTAAATTACTAAACCTTATGTTATGCTTTTGATATCTGTAATTTTTGTTATTTTATTTTTATTTGTTTTGTTTTTTATTTGATTTCTTTTGTTTTTTTACCAAAAAATGAAAACAATTGATGTACAACATGCATTTTAGTAAATAAGTAGGGCTCTGAAATGGAGTTCCAATCAATGTTTAATAACTGTGCAGATGAATTCTAGGCAAATAAAGATTAATTTAGTATTAAAAAAATCATAATAATTAAATGAATAGAGTAACATGTAATTGGTGCTGTACCACAACATGTGCAAAGTCTGAGGCTTGTGGACACTTTTAAAATCTTGAAAAATTACTCTTATTCTAAATCTAATAATTAAAAATATGGTCAAAATCCTTCCACCATTTATTTATAGTGACGTTGTTATAACTCAACGAGTTTCTTAAGATGACTTAAGTTGTTTCAAATAAAATAGAGATTAATGCTTATCATAGATAATCTCAACAAAGCAATTCAAAACAAGAAAAGGGACCGGCTTACTGCATGATGACTTTAATAGTCTGCACCCGACCAATGCTATAATAGGCGCTTTTGTACTCTTTTGGTTGGGTCATTTTAAACCACACTTCTATTTTTCTCTAATTTGGCTCATTCGGACATAAGTCCTTCTATATATGCAGGGAGGAAAAAAAAAATCCAGACTTGTCCGGCATTGTCACGGTAGCCTTATAGTTTTTTCTAATGACATGTTGAACAGAAGGCAAATCTTTGTATTACTCTTCACCTGGCTTGAAATATTTTAGACAAGTCTGATCCCATACCTATTACACATTTAGTATTTCATAAAAACTCTTTCTATTTAATTCCTTATAATGAAATATTTTTAATGACTTTCGGAAGAAATATGAATGTATCCAGCTCCTTTATGTCTAACTTTATGTAATATTCTTTCTAGGGCTCACTAATTTGGAAATTATGGCTTCTTACGCCGCTATAACCATGTTGCTGTTTTTTATGCAGACTGCTTGTAATGTGATGATTCTCTATGGATATTATGCTCACATCTTTGAAGGAAGTATAATATTGGCCCTTTCATTACTGACAATATTGGGGTTCAATGGAACATGCTTTGGTTAGAAATGATAAAATTTTAATAAATTTGATATTCACTTAATTAAATCACTAAAAGTTTTTTTATTTATTTTTTTTTTTTTGTTTTATAGGAATTTTTGTGGCAGTTTTCTGTGATTCAATAGTATCTGCAACGTTTATTGTTATGGCATTTTTAATTGGAGATTGCATCGTATGTGGTAAGATGTTAATATTAATAAAATGTTGTTTAAATTATAGAATCATATTATATGGTTATACGATTTGTGTATATATGTGACCATTGGCCATGGAAGAGGTACAATATTATATAAAGTTTAAATAAATAATATTTAATTATCTCGTTAGTCACCCATTTTCGACTACTTCAACACTTACTAGACAAACGCTCAAACCTATCTTTTTACTACAAAATGCTTTTTTATGACTATCATAAAATCAATCCGGTCTTACAGAATTGGGGCTTTGATGCACTAGGAAACCAATCTAATTTATCTCCTATCCAATCATTACAATCTAATATCCTTCGTAAAATCCTCAAAGCTCCTTCCTTTGTCTCTAATTAACCTTAACACAATGATCTAAACCTTCCATGTGCTGCTGATTTGGCCCGAAAAAGGTACTATCCCTTTTATAAAAACTCCATCCCCATTATTAAATCAGAAAAACAATTTAATTTTTAAAAAAATAGTTTTTTGTATTTTTGCGCTTATGAACTGATAAGATAATTTATTTTTATTTATATATTTTTTAATTGAATACAATTCAATAAAATGTATTGAGCTGTTTAGACTTTTTTATTTTTTCAAGAGTATATTGATATTTACAACTGTACTTATAATAAATACAATAAGTAAATAGGCTAATAAGCTGAACAATACCTAAAAAATTTTAATTTTATATGTGTTGTAAAGCAAACAAATTTCAAATTATTTCGGTGGTCCAATTTTTTTTTTCTCAATACCAAAAAAATGGGTTTAGTTTATAGTTTATTTCTTTTATTTTTAATTTCATTTATATTTTTCATGCGTTGTTTATTTCATTTATATATACATATATTTTTTTCCTGAAGGAATTAGTCCGGGTGGCGGTCATTAAATGAAACAACTGAATAGTTTCAACTATTCAGTTGTTTCATTTAATGACCGCCACCCGGACTAATTCCTTCAGTAATTCTCAACGGTCAACTAATTATATCCACAATATATTTTTTTCATATAACATTATGGTAAATGTATTTGTTTTCAATTGTTGACGGCAACTTGAATTTCAGTATACAATGAGCATTTTTAAAATCAGAATAATGAATTAATGACAAATAAATTTACTAATTACAACTACTATAGTGACCTTGAAAAGCTTATCTCATTCCTTTCTAACTGTTGCAGGTATGTTTTGGTCTCCCGAAGGAATGCATTTCCTACTTAAAAGTGTCCAGTGGTTCATTCCGATGTCCCTGGTTTCTGAATCCTACAGGGCCATCGCCATCAGAGCTTGGACGATCACTCATCCTGTCGTTTATGCTGGATTTTTATCTGTCATTATGTGGACATCAGTCTTCATATTCGCCACGTATTGCGTTATCAAATTTAAAAGGGGAAGAGGACATTAATGTATACCTGAATCTGCCAGACAGAGACTTGTATTTTTGAAGATAAAGAACTTTGTGTTTTGAGGAGCAACTGTTGTTCATAGAGGAAGGATTTAACTTAGCAATTCCTACCAAAGCAATCATGCATATTACATTACAGTATTGGTAACATCAGGTAGTATTTTAAAAGTAGCCATAATAGCACAAAAGCTAGTAGACAAGTTTTCGAGAATGCATTTTAGTATGGCTGAAGATTACTTCACTTATGAAATGTTGATAAGGATGCACCCCACCTTGAACTGATGAGTCAATTTGCATTTTCTTCTACGAAACTCTTTTGTGCCCGCAAAAAACGTTTCATTTTTCAAACATTCATAAACCGTTACTATAGCTTTAACAAATTGAAAAAAGGATAGCTTAAGTATATATAAATACTTTATTATCGTTTCTGTGATGACAGATTAAAATCTCCTACGGCTTGCTTGGAATCCTCATGCAATACTTAAACGGCAAGAAACTGCCCGTAAATACCATTTAAAACAACACTAACTTGAAACGATCAAAACTCCTTATTTGGTACAGAAACTGATTTATATAACCATTCTTAGACATATTTGAACATATGGCTATATTTGAGCTATGGGGCTCTACTGACCCATAAATTCCTCCCTCAATTTAATCCTTTAATTTCAAACTACCAGCCAACTCTAACCAGCTTGTCAGTAAACTCTATTCTTCATGTCTACCTGATAATCCTCCGAGTATCCTGAAAAGACGATTGCCTCGAGACCTGATAATAAAATAAACATTATAGTGTTACCTATAAGAATGTTGCATAGCTACATCACTGGGTAGCTTCTCCGCAAGACTATTTCATGCCTATATTTGGAATTTTAGCCGTTTTGCTTGTTTTATATATGTATATATTGCATATATAGTTATAAAAATACATTAAAAAAACTCCAAAATCTCTTGCATCAAGTTTTATTGAGTGGAGGGAGAAAGCTTTTTTTTTTTTTTTGTTTTTTTTAAAGGTTTTTAATGAATTTATCAAAACTGTTATTTTTTATGGCAAACGTAATGCACTAAGCTAAAGAACTTTTAAAAAAATTAATGATAATTATTTATCTATTTTTCACTCAAATTAATGGTCAGAGATATTTTAGAGATAAAAATTCATTGGTTTTCCACTCACAGTAAGAATGAAATTAAGGTTCACCATCAGCATTGATATGAAGTATCTTGACAAAATAATGAGCAATCAATTTGAAACTATGTTGATATTTAGCATAGCAATTTCACAATTTTTGGAGAATTTTCATTGCAAGGCCGTCTATGAAAATTCATATATATTATCAGTTAAATAACTACGTAAAGATTTATTTGAGCGAAGAAAAAAAACATCTAAAAACCTCTTATCTCCACTTTAACCCTTTTTTCACAACAAAACCATATGCGGGAAATTCTGAATATTTTTATCATTTAGTAGTTTAATGAACAGTTTACAATAATTTTCAGCCATTGGGTATATTATTTTAAATAATAAACATTTATAATCACTAAAAAAAAAATATATATATATTTTAAAAGATAGAGAAAAACTTCTAGAGTTCTAGAATTAGTACACCATGATTAATTATAAAACATAAAATAAAAAATTTGAAATTTCACCTATATATACGCCCATAACTAAGTTATTTTTGAAGATAGAGAAAAAAAATGTAAAGAGTTTTAGAATCAGTAAAGAGCGGTTAAAAAAAAAAAAAAAAACTTGAATATATAAGTCACAAATTAAAAGAGATGTTTTCCCAACAAAACTGGGTTATTATTTAAGATAGAAAAAAATTGAAAAGATTTTTGAGATAAAGACACAGTGATGAAAAAGAAATACAAGAAAAAAAATCTAATATGTTCAAGCCACAACTTATATGGTATGTGATTACCTGATAACTCGGTTATTATTGATAATAGAGAAAAAACGTAAGGTGTGCTGGACTCAAGAAATTTTATTTGTTTGAAAATCGATAGAAACGAAAAGAAAATAGTAAAGAAGTCTAGTTATTATAAATACTTATGGTTTATTATTTTTAATTGTAACCCCTTGTAATCAAGCAGAATAACATTACCTTTCTCCCCCTTCTCTCACAATTTAAGGGATTACTTTTCGTATACGTAAAACCTCATTAAAGCATAGAATATATCCATTTGTCCGCCGTACGAATTAAAAAAGAAATACCAATTTTTTTTTTTTTTTTTTTTCTGTCGTTAGTTTAATCTGATAGAGAATAAAATTTCATGGAAATCGGTTACTTATCTGGAAATAATAAACCATTAGGTAATAATTTGAAGCGGTTTTTTTTTTCTTTTTTTTATAATTTGAAAATGTAACATTTTTACGTTTACAAAGGTAACGTATACTAGTTAACGCAACGACTATCAGACGTAGTGTATCCTCACTAAGAATAAATATGCTAAGAAACATCGAGAAAAAAAAACAGCAATACTGAAACAAAATCTTTTGCGACGTTACAAAGGTCGAAACATACTCTTTTACCCCCACAGATTCACTTCTGAATATATCACGTTTCATAAACAAGAGAGCAGTTTGAACTGATGTTTTTCTCTGAATGAAGAGTACTTGTAATTTAGACGTTAAGTTGAAATGTGTAGTAATGCTAGTTACAGAAGAGAAATAGTTTCTTATACCTCCAGAGTATAGATTAATGATGTAGAATATATTTGCTAGAGGTAGGTATTCCATAAACATACTGTGATAAGATTTTACTTTTATGTTATCAGAATTGATATTAGTAAAGTTGTATATAATCTCTGACGACAAATTTAAAATTTTAATTGTTAAGTTATGTATAGTTTTTTTTTTTAATAAACAAATAAAAGTTATTGTTTTTGTTTTTGTATGTGTTCTTTGGCCAGTTATAATCCTTATATTTCTCTTACATGTATGATATGTTATTATTAAGGGACCTAGTCCCTGAATAAACTTATTTTTTCATTCATTCAACAATTAAACATACTTACTATTTAATTTACCCATGGTGACATAATAATAATGAATATATAATAATGAATATTGTATTTAAAACTTCAAAAGATCTACAGATATGTCAGAAAACTAATATTGAAAAGCATGTTCTTTCGTCGTTTTCAGCTACTTCGAAACTTTCTTGGCCGATGGTAAACCTTCCTCTTAACTACTAAAGATATTTGTTTTGGCTTTAAGGCGTAAAACCTCAAGGTCATCAACACCTGGCTTTAAATTTTCAAAAACGACTAATACTTTGATTTTCAATCCATGGGGGATATTAGAAAAGAAAAGATATTAGTAAAAATAAAATATTGGGAAAATAGGAAAATATAAATAAATGAAATAAAAGAAAATTAATGAATTGAAAGAATATGTATAAATATTAACTCTATCTATCTATATGTCTATCGGCGCTACGGTGCTTGTAGGACCTTGGCCTCCTCAACGATCCTCCTCCATTCTGACCTGTCTTTGGCTGCCCTTCTCCATCCGCTGACACCCAACGACCGAAGGTCCTCCTCTATGTCCTGCAGCCAACGTAGTCTAGGTCTGCCCCTGCACCTTCTTCCACCAGGGTGTCCCTCCATCATCATTTTTGGCAGTCTCCCACTTTCCATTCTCTGTACATGCCCCAGCCATCTTATTCTGGCACTCTTGATCTTGGCAACTATATCAGGTGTCATTCGTCTTCATTCGCCAACGATCTCCTTCTTTTGTAGGACCAAAGATTTTTCTGAGAATTTTCCTTTCCCACATGTTTAGTAGTCTTTCATCATTGCGTGTTAATGTCCAGGACTCGCTTCCGTACCTGACCACTGGCTGAAGGACAGTACAATATAGTCTTATCTTCAGTTCTCTGGATATATTCCTGTTCTGAAATATTTTCATAATAAACCAATATCATCTATTGCCAGCTGTTATCCTTGCTTTAATTTCGTCTCTAATCTTATTATTCTCAGTGATAACAGTGCCTAGATACTTAAACTGTGGTACTCTCTCGAACCTATATCCAGCCCCCTCGATATACCTGTTTCCTCCTTCTTCCCTGCTGGTCCTCATATACATAGTTTTTTCCGTATTTATGATCAGTCCTGTTCTCCTCGCAGCCACTTCGCACTCCTCGAAAGCTCCAAGTAAATCACTGGTTGTTCTCCCGGTTATCACAAGATCATCTGCAAACGCTAGATGTTGCGTCAGTCTGATAAATACATCCTCCAGGCCTTGTCCTTATTGACCTCATGACCACTTCCAATAACAAATTGAATAGGACTGGAGAAAGAGGATCGCCCTGCTTAACACCTTTCTGAATTTCAAAAGAGTTTGACAATTCACCCTGAATTTTGACAACTCCTTGACTATTCTGCAGGGTCATCTTGATAAGCCTGATAAGCTTTAAATAAATATAAACTCATGAAATCAAAATATGAAAACTGAATAATATCAATAATAATTACGATAAGTATTATATTGTATTTGATATATTGTTTATATTCAAGCAATTAAACAATTTAGATATTTTGGTTACATCATCACCAAAACTAATTGAAATTTCTTGAGTGAGCCCCAGTATAGAATTTTTTTTATTTATTACAAAACAAGAAAAAAACTTTGACATAAAATTTAATTTGCCATCTGCATTTCCTTTGCAATAAGCAAATTTGTGGACTGCTGAAGCAGAAAAGAACTCTCATCACAGCAGAGTTCGTTAAATGATCAGCATATCTCTTGGGCACCGCCTGTGTAGTCGCCGGGGTTAGCTGTAAGGATTCGTAGAGCATTTTAATGTTTCTGTAAGAGGGTTGGTGTTGTATGTTAGTCTTTGGTGGAAGTTATTGTATTGTTCTGTAGCAGTGGCTGAAATACTCGGAATGTTTAAGTCGTTATGTATAACGTCATTTGTAACGTAGAACGGTGCGTCCACTATTTTGCGCAGCACTTTCGACTGAAAAGACTGTATTCTTTGGATACTTGATGGTTTAGCAGAGCCCCACAGTTCTATCCCGTATGTCCAGATTGGTTTTAGCAAAACTTTGTAAAGAGTTAGTTTGTTGGTTAATGATAATTTAGAACGTCTGTCAAGTAGTTTAGATAAAAGACCGTATCGTCTGTTGAGTTCTTTGCGTTTTTGTCGAATGTGGGTACTCCAGGTCAGTCTTTTGTCCGAGTGAATACCTAAATATCGAATTTCGTCGGAAGTCGGAATAGGAATATTATTAAAGTTAATGGGAGGAGAAGGTTTATGGTTCAGGATGAACACTACATGAGCACTCTTGGACTCGTTCATCTTTATTTTCCATCTAGAAGCCCAAGCAGAAATTTCATCAAGGTGGTTTTGGATGGATATTGCCGCTTGTAAAGGATTCTTATCTGAACAAAGAACAGCTGTATCATCAGCAAAAGTAGCCAAAAGAGTCCCATTGTGCTGGGGAAGATCTGACATGTAAATGTTAAACAATATTGGTCCTAAAACACTGCCCTGAGGTACACCTGCCTTAATTTGCTGAATGTCTGAGAGTTATATATATAGAATATAGAAATAGAATATAGAAAGGGTAATCTTGGGAAATTCGTCTGACGATAAGAATATATTGCAGTGTTGATATTTTGGTGGTGGGTTTTTACTTGTGAGGTAGGAATGGGTTCGATTGGCACTACTCTGGTCATAGAAATAGCATCATCTATTCTTTTATTTATTTTTTTTTTTTTGTAATGAATTTGATCGAATCGAATATTTTTGTTTTTGTCTACTTCTGTATATTATAAACTTAATGAAATAAAGTAAATAAAAAATAATAACAACCGAAAAATTCAGAAATCCGTCCGCGATTATTTAAAATCACCTCTTACTGTTAATTTCTCATCTATCTCTCCAAAAGAAACCGGAAAAATCATTAAAGGTCTAAAACCTAAAAAATCCCCAGGCGATGATAGCATTCCCTCCCTAGTAATAAAAAATTTAAGCCGAAAATCTATTTATTTTTTAACCAAAATATTTAATTCCATATTAAGATTTAGTTACTTCCCCATAGTCTGGAAAACTTCCAAAACTATAGTTATAAAAAAACCAAATAAAGACCATAGTAATGTTTCGAACTACAGACCTATAAGTCTACTAAATATACTATCCAAAATTCTAGAAAAACTAATACTCAAACGAATTAACAAGCATATTAGACTAAATAATTTACTAATAGATGAACAATTTGGTTTTAGGGAACATCACTCCACCGTTGACCAATTGGCACGACTCACTGACTTCATCACTAAAGCCTTTAACGAACGCAAACATACCGGTATGCTCCTTCTGGACCTAGAAAAAGCATTTGATACTGTGTGGCACTCCGGACTCATATACAAATTAATCTCATATAATTTTCCGCCATACCTGATTCACATTATTCACTCATATTTATCAAATAGACAGTTTTATATTCAAGTTGGCAAATCTACTTCCGATACTCTCCCTATCTCGGTGGGTCTTCCCCAAGGCTCTTGCTTATCTCCAATTCTTTTTAATTTGTTCATTTCCGACCTACCGACCAACCCATTTGTGACGAGGTCTTTATACGCCGATGACACTGCATTGTATACTTCATCATATCGTATTGATACTGTAGTAAATCGCTTACAACAATACTTTAAACAATTTAACAAGTATTGCAACAAATGGAAATTGAAAATTAATCCCACCAAATCTGAAGCAATCCTGTTCACTAAACGTCGCTCAAAAATAAACCACCAAATTAAGTTAAATTCAGCTCTCATCCCATGGTCAAAATCTGTACAGTACTTAGGCCTTACTTTAGACAAATCACTTACTTTCACCGACCACATCAACAGAAAAATTGACAAGGCGAAAAAAATAATATACAAAATGTTTCCTTACTTTAATAGAAAATCCCGTTTGAGTACTCAAAACAAATTAACAATATATAAATCAGTCATTCGCCCGTTAATCACATATGCCTCTCCAGTCTGGAGCTCATCCTGCTCGACTAACTTCCATAAACTCGAGAGAATTCAAAACTTGTCAATGCGGATAATTAATAATTTCCCCCGATACACGAAAATATCATCAATGCTCCAAGACTTGCAGCTTCCTACAATCAAACAACTTGTCCATTCACAAACAGCTTCTTACTTCAGTAAAACTCCAGTCTCTAAAAACCCATTAATAAAAGAAATCGGTAATTACAATAAATTTTCACTAAAACGATATACTCATAAGAGAACAAAACATGTATTATTAAATTAACTTACTTTCTTATGTTATAAATTTTATAATCTTCAATCATATTATGTATTTTCTATTAATTTATGTATTTTCAATTATTTCATGTATTTTCAATTATTTTATGTATTTTCAATTATTTCATGTATCTTTAAATATTTTATGTATTCTCAATTATTTTATGTGTAGTTTTTATGCGTAGGTTTTTTGTATAATTTTTCCTACAATCGCAAAGTAACCTCAATTTTTCACCATATGTTTGCCATTAGGCTAATGTACTATAATCACAAAAAAAAACAAAAATATTTTCTGATTGTAAGGATGACTCATCCAAAATCATTGTTAACATTTTGTCCAAATGTAAATATGTGAATAAAGTTTATTTTTATTTTATTTATTAATAAAAAATAATAACGTTTCTTAGTTCTTGGTTAGCAGCTTTAAACACTACCAGAATCTGTAATTATAACCAATTTTAAGTTTTTTACTGTCAGAAACAATTAACATTGAGAGGTTACATGAAGTGAACAATTTTCAAAGAAAACAGCGGTGCTCCAAATTAACAGTGGTCAAAGTTTTGAAAATTAATGTTATAATTCATATAATTAACAAAAAACGGCACATGATCATTGTAATTAAAAATTTAACGCACTACAATTTTGTATATTACAACGTATTTTGTATATTATTATGTATTTTATATTTATGTATATTGTTATATATGCAAATTTGTATATTACACTCTATGTGATAGATATGATAGCCTCTGATCAGTTCTCTCTACTTTATCTACACACAACAAACACCCAATCGCTTACTATAAGTTATTTTGGGAAGGACAATGAACAATAATGAAGCAGTTCCAGCTTATTAGTTTAAATTCCTATAAATGTACATGAATGAATCGAAAATTGGACAGCTTTGCGTGTACGAAGGAGATGGGCTGAAGAAAATATAAAGGGTTCCATGTACCAGACATGCCGAATCCTTATACAGATTGAATGCTTAGAGAAATATTGAAAGATCAAACGTCTATTAATGGATTGCCGAAAGCATAGCTAGTACAGCTATTGTAAAGAACTTTATTACGTAGTAAATACAAGAGAGGTTTCAGCTCAGTCTATGTTGAACGTTGAACGAAGGCCTTGCGTTACATTTTTGGCTGTTTCTTTCAATATGGTAAACATCTGGCATGGTAAATAACATGAAAGTGAGGCATGTATGATTTATTTTTACAATATTACTTAAGTTGGATAAATAATATATATGGATACTATGGATAAATATATATATATATATATATATATATATATATATATATGTGTGTGTGTATTATCAATATTGTCATTCTTTAAATGAGAACTATGGATAAAAATTCTTTATGTATAGACATATATAATTGTATTGTTAGAGTTTTCATTCTTTAAATTAATTTTTGAATGAAAAGATTTTTTTTTTTTTTTTTTTTTTGTATAACTGATTTTACGCAATAAAGCGAGCACGCGCATTTATAGCTTCTTAATCAGCTTTGAATCAGGACCATAAATGCTAATATAAATTTAAATATGTGTTTTTTTGAAAGAAGAATTGTTATTTCGTTATAAAAATAGCATATTAGTTTTATATTGTGGATGTATGGTCGACTTGAATTTATTGGGTTGTGTCACATGAAATGTCCGTTTTCAAGGTAAAGGATTTTTATTAAAAATACCACATGAAAACTAGATAATTTTATTCGAAGTATTTACCTTCTTTTTCTACACATTTTTCCCAACGTGATACCAACTTTTTTATCCCCGAACTGAAAAACTCTGAGCTTTGAAGTGAAACAAAATCTGAAAACGCACTTTTCACTTGATCATCATTTTCAAAAAGTTTTCCTTTGACGAAGTTGTCTAAATTCCTGAACAGGTGGTAATCTGTTGGAAATAATTCGGGAAAATATAGTGGGTGCGGAAGAAATTCCTAGCCCAGTTTCAATTTTTGCGGGGTATGTTTTGAAACATGGGGTCTTGCTGTAGCTCAGTGAGATCATGAGGTACCCATGTATCGAGCTTTTTTACTTTCTCAATACACCTTAAATGTCTGGAAACGGTAGATGCACTTGCATTTAGTTGTGCTGAGAGTCCTTTAACTGTTTGACATCGTTGTCTATTACGGGCGGAGGTCTTCCTCGGGGCAAGTTTTCCAAGTCGGTATCCCCAGCTGAAAACTTAGCAAACCAACGGCGAATGGTCCGTTCATTAACACTCCCTTCCCCAAACTCCTTGAAAATATTTCTAGCGGCCTCAGCTGCTGATTTTCCGAGTTTAAACTCGTACAAAAATATTACTCGAAAATCGCGTGTTTCCATGTTCATATATGGAGGTATACTAAAAAGTGGGTAATTGATTGGGAAGCTAATGTTTATAATACAAAGGTAGAGAATAAGTAACTGTTTACTTTAAATATGTAAACATTCGGAAGAAAACAACAGAGACCTGCAAAATCCTTTTTGTATTTCAGAAACTATAAAAACGGACATTTCATGTGAAACAACCCAATATAATATATTAGGAGGAAATAATTAGGAGTCTCTCAGACCTCTCCTCACACTTCCATCAGTAGAACGATCCCTATACGCCGATGACACGGCTTTTTATACATCTCCATATAAGATGGATGCTATAATCAATAGGTTACAGGCATTGCTTAAAAAATGTATGGTGGTCAATCCATTTGAAATCGTCCAATTTTCATTCATTTCGCTGATAATAATTTACGATTTTAATGCATGTGTTTTGAACCACTTCCATTTGCCGGTAATTAGAATCACAAGTGTTACTCCAGACCGGGGCAGAATATGTCAATATCGGACAGATGACAGTTTTATATATAATAAGTTTGTTTTTTGTGAAAGTTTTGAGTACCTATTGATGTATGGGGTCATTTTGTGGATAACATTTTTAGCTCTATTGCTTTTGTTATGTATGTATTTTGTGAAAGTTAATGATTTGTCCATTTCCTAAATAATTTATTGACAGGGCCCAGGAGATTATGTTTCCGTTTAACAATGTTTTTTTGTTACGGACGGCCTTCTTTTAGTGAAAATTATCGCTTGAGTTTTTAATTAAATTTAATTTTCCAATTTGAAAACAATGCATGGGTCGATCCGTTCGAAATCGTCCAGTCCTTGCCGATAGACATTTTTGATTTTCGTGATTTTTTGACCAGTTACTCTCTATCCTTTTGCACATAAGAATTTATACTATTGTATTATTTAACCTAAAACATACTTTTTTTTGTTAATAAATAAACTTTATTCACATATTTACATTTTGACAAAATGTTAACAACGATTTTGGATGAGTCATCCTTACAATCAGAAAATATTTTTGTTTTTTTGTGATTATAGTACATTAGCCAAAATGGCAAACATATGGTGAAATAAAATTAAGGTTATATTAAGATTGTAGGAAAAATTATACAAAAAACCTACGCATAAAAACTACACATAAAATAATCAAGAATACATAAAATATTTGAAGATACATAAAATAAATGAAAATACATAAAATAATTGAAAATACATGAAACAATTGAAAATACAAAAATTAATAGAAAATACATAGTATGACTGAAAATTATAAAATTTAGAAATTTAGAACATAAGAAAGTAAGTTAATTTAATAGTACATGTTTTGTTCTCTTATGGGTATATCGATTTAGTGAAAATTTATTGTAATTACCGATTTCTTTTATTAATGGGTTTTTAGAGACTGGAGTTTTACTGAAGTAAGAAGCTGTTTGTGAATGGACAAGTTGTTTGATTGTAGGAAGCTGCAAGTCTTGGAGCATTGGTGATGTTTTCGTAAAAGATACTTATATTTCCAACGAAACTGAATAAAATTCTTTTTAAAATTCTTTTCTTTTACATTTTTCAACTTAGATTTTTTTCTATCTGGAATAGATTGACAGTGAGATAATGAAGACCAAACAAATAGAAGGAAGATTTTTTGAGTATGGTTTTGGGTTAAGGAAGCCGATGAAACTCATGAATTGCTGTATATAATAATATAATAGATTATTTAATAAAACACAATTTTCTATAGAAACTCAATGTAATTAATTCTTTAAAATTTTTTCATCTCCAACTATATTTAAAAATTCTTAAATTTAATTTAATTACCAAGGTAAGTGAAAGTCATCTGTTGCGCGATTTTTGTTTTTACCATATGCTTTTCCAATGTTTAAAACATATGATAGTTTTTAGATAACCCAACGATCTTCCAAATCTAATATTCTTAACGGTCAACTAAATTATATCATGCCTAACTTCTGTATGACAGAAATCGCCAATTACCGGTAAATGGAAACTAAATAAATAACAAACTACTCAGTAGAAAATTTACTAAAGGAAATAGAACAAATAACTGTATAGATATGAATTTATACATTTAAATATTATTTTAGTTGAATACAAACAGTGATCAGTTTTAAAGTAATTTGGGTTTTAACAAAGATATTCTTTGTACTACTAAAAGTAATTCTAAAAATAAATAAGTACTAAAAGTAATTCTAAAGTATTGAATGGTATTTAAAAGTAATAAATAATAGAAGATAAAACAACAATAAAAGATAAAAGAGGAAATACACCAGACACAATCGGTCTTCTGGCCATTTACAGAATTCGACGGTTGAGCACGATTCTCATTTAACTTTCAATCCAAATTCATACTTCATTAACGTCAAGTAACATTAAATGTTTATGGAGCTGAAGATTTATTATTAGTAAAAGTGTTAAATTATGAACTATTATTCATTAGTACTTATCTTCAAAGAATAGACCAACACCAAGAGAATCCATCTCTACATACCAACCACAAACATACTCAGTCTTAAAAAAACATTTTTTTTTTCGAAATTGACATATTTGTACTCTAATTTTATTATTATTATTGTTTTTATTACCAACCGCGTTGCTGCGCATCCAGCGAATGTGAGGTATTATTTTCCTCTTTACCAGCGTCCTGAATTTTCAGTTTAAAATATCCCTCAGCCATCGTCTTTTAAGTCTTCTTTGGGTCTGCCCGGGTAACAGGGAGGAAGAACGGGGAGAAACAAGTTCATTTGGAGGGTGATGTGTCGAAGAATGAAACGTGTTATATTTGTCGTTAGCGTAAAAATTTACTGTTGGAATGTTTGTATCATTGTGTATCGTGTGATTCGAAACATACCATGGTGCGTGAATAATTTTTCGTAAAATAAATTGTAAAATTAAGTTGTCTGTAATTGTTTTTTTTTTTTTGTTGTGGCGTGCTTTGAAGAACCCCAAAGTTCTACTCCGTATGTCCATATTGGTCTCAGTAGAGTCGTGTATATTAGTCGCTTACTTAGTAAATTTAGTGGTGATCTGTAATCCAATAGATATCCAATTTGTCTGTGACATCTTGTTTATTCTTGTAGCTTTAATTTTGTATGTATGTTCCATGTTAGCCTTTTATCCAGATATAGTCAGAGGTATCGTACGTTGGTTTTTGAAGGTACTGCATCGTGGTCGATTTTCACTGCAGATAAAAACTCACATGGCTAGATTTGGATTTATTAAATTTGATTTTCCATTTTTGAAACCACATTTCTAGGTCAAATATATGATTTCGTAAGGAAATAGAAGCTATAGTGCAATCTCTGTGCGAAGAAAGAAGTGCTGTATCACCAGCTAAGGTATAGGTGGTGGTGCAAGGGTGCTCAAGAATATCGAAAGTGTAAACATAGTAGAGAAGAGGGCTCAAAACGCTACCTTGTGGCACACCAGCGTATTGAGGAAAAAGGGAGATATTGTAGAATCAATGGAAATACAGAAGAACATTTCGAGAAAGAGAGATCGGAGAATTAGAACATAAGTAGAAGGCAGGTGCGGTTTTATTTTCCATAGTAGAAATTTGTGTCGAACACTATCAAACGCTTTTTCGATATCAAGAAAAATTGCTGAGCAATATTCTCGAAAGCAACACAGATAATGTCAACTATACGATGGCATTGTTGCACAGTGGAGTGATAAGCACGTAAGCTAAATTTGGTATAACATAGTGGATTTCATGGATTGGCTTAATGCGGTCTAGGAATAGTTTTTTCAAATATTTTGGCCACGATTGGCAGGAATGCAATTGGACGGCAAGATGAAGAATCAGAGTGGGTTTTGAAGGTTTAGGAATCATTTTAACTGTGGAGAATTTCCAAAGGAAAAAAAATAATTTGTATGCAAGATAGTATTATAGATGTAGGTTAGGAAGAGAATTGCTTTTCGTGGTAAATGATGAAGGGCGTAATAAGATCATAACCATGAGCTTTTTGGTTTGTTAGTTTGTTAATTGCTTGGTAAACTTCTTTTGGATGAAAACCTGGGGGAGGTAAGGATAGAGGTAAAGGTGATGCCAGGTAGTCTTCAATTTCTGCGGTGAAAGAATCGGTATGCATAGAGTTCACCCCGAAGACCTGTAAGAGGTGTTAGGTGAATACTTCTGGTTTTACGTCGCCTGCTATGGCCCAGGAATTGTCTGTACGTCTGAGAGGATATTGGATATATTTTTTCTTTAGGATGCGGCTAGTTGCTGTACCGTCCCTTCCGTGTTGTCAATAGAGTTCATGTGGTCCCTGTAATATCATTCATCATTTTTAAATTTGGACATTTCTCGGTGAAGTTTTCGGGATAGTTTGTTAAGTTCTGTTTTGTGAGACGGATATCTGGTCCTTTGCCATAATCCTACGCTTTTCTGTAATGAGGTTACGTATGGGCTGCGGTAGGAGAGGATCAGATTTAGTAGTCTTCCTTAGTGTAGTCGAATTCCAAATTACCTTTTAGTTGCACTCTGTTAAGTAATTAACTGCGTCGTCTAGGTTGTCAGGTCTGTATGGAAGTATTTAGCGACATTGTCTAGTTCAAATAATTTTTAAAGTCGTCCCAGTTCATGTGGCCATTAATTAATGTTGGGGTTGCAGATTTTGTAAAAGGATGGTTTGCTAATTCCAGTAAGACCGGGCTATGATCGAAAGAGAGATCAAATTTAGAGGTGACGTTAGAATGTAGAAGTGGCAAGGAGGAGGAGGCAAAGAAATCTACGGATTGGGTGATTTTGTTTGTGACGTAGGCCAATAAGTAGGTTGAGATGGAAAAATAGTTGATAGTTTTAAATAACTCGAGAACCACACCTTGTGTTTTTACTTTCACTTACTATATACACGACTATATATAGTTAGGGGAAGTATTGCGATCGTGAAAATTTTCGAATTCCAGTTTTCAACGGAAATACACGTTTTAGGGTCCCCTGAGTCCAAATAACCAAGTCCCGTAAAAAGGTATGTGTGTGATAACTCCCGGGCGGAAACAGCACGTCCTATGAAACTGAAATTTCATATTTAAGACAACTATACGCCCGAGACGTTACAAAACCTTTTTCATAAAAATGAGCTTACCAGAAGAGCCACTTAATACCATGCATTTTGCACCATTTTTCGATTTTCTCTAAAACGGTTCCGTCTATTTTGATTAAACTCGCTATATCGATGTAAAATTTAATGGGATTTAATGTCATGTAGGTTTTATTCAAATTAAAATGGTGCAACCGAGCTTAAATGTCGATATTTTGTAGATTCAATAAAAATAACTATATTATCTTGTTAACGCTGATAAAAAGAGGTAAATATATAAATTGAATAAATTCGATACCCAACTAAAGGAGGAAACAGAAATTTTTTTCTTTTAATGCAATTTTTTGTTTTCGAACATAAGAGCAGTAATATACATGTTTGATATACCGTTGGAAAGCTAAAGATTTTACAAAAAATATCATCTCAAACACAAGCTTTTAAAAGTTAATAGAGAGTGATGAAATGAACATAAAACTAACTGTATATCTATACTAATATTATAAAGCTAAAGAGTTTGTTTATTTTAACGCGCTAATCTCAGAAACTACTGGTTCAAATTGGAAGTTTCTTTTTGTGTTGGATAGTCCATTTATCGAGGAAGGCTATAGGCTATATAACATTAAGCTGCGACCAATAGGACCGAAGAATCAGTGGAAAAAACGGGAAAAATTGCCTCGCATCACAAATAAAATATTATTTGGGAAAAAATATTATTTGATCGACATCATTAGATGTAATTTTGAATAAAACCACCAGTACCTAAATGGTTACATCAGAACAAACAGCTTTTGTATAAATTCAAATTTTAGATAAAATGCTTGTTTTAGATAATAACATAATAGATTTTTTAATAAAACACATGATTCTATATAAATTCCATTTAATTAATTCCTTAATAATTTCACGTATTTTTATCTTTAACTGTTTTTGAAAATTCTTTCATTGATTTTAAAAATGGAGGTAAGTGAAAGTCGTGTGTTGCCCGCACCAGATTTTTTAGATTTGATGTCACCACTCTCTAAGAATGGTTTATCCATTGTTGAGAAAAGATTATTCATTTCGTTGGTGGTAACTACTTTGTTCGGAGCAATATACACTGAGGCGATTGTGTGTTGGAATTTCGCAGAGTTCAGTGAGATGTTAGTATACTGAAGAGAATGCGTATGGTGGTTTAAAGTCTTGCCCACAATGATCGCAGTACCTCCATGAGCTGTGTGGTCGGGGTGATCTGTTCAGTAAGTTTCGTATCCGTATAGGTTAAACGTCTGTTTGTCAGTCAGGTGAGGTTCTGTTATCAATGTCAAGTTGATGTCATGTTCTTTTAGAATAAGTTCTAGTTCATTTTTGCGTTGAAGCAGACCATTAGAGTTCCAAAGGAGTATTTTAAGAGGAGGCGACGTATTTTTATATATGAGAAGGGTTTGAAATTAAGGTAAATACTAGTTTGTTGAGAAGTTCCAGAATAGGAGATAAGAGGGATTTATGCTCGGGAAGGAAAGGTTCTAAAGATGATTTGATGAAAAGATATATCAGAAGATAGAGGAGGAGGGTGAGAAGGAAGAGCGGATGGGTTACTCCCTGCTACCGTTGGACCTGGTTCATCATTTTTGTCCAAAGGAGGTATATTCTGTCTGAATGTATGGCTTGTATGCTCGATATCTTATATTTTCATGGTTGTGGTAGGGTTGGAGTAGAAGGATCGACGACATAGTTTGTCTGGTGTTCTTCTATTTGAGATATTAATTTTTTATTGTTGAAGAAATTTTAGATTTTTAAACATTATACTGTACTCTAATGGTTTGGTTTATCTAAATCCTTCATCTGATTTTATTTTAAAAAAAAATATCTTTTAAAAATGTATTTGAAATTTTTAATTTATTCCAAAAGGTATTAAATCCACATTTTATTTCATTCCAAAAGGTACTATATTTCCTACTACACAGCATAAGAATCTAGCCTTTTAATATATTGCTAATTATTCATTGCTTCATGCAATTTGCGCTTTTTTATTGACTCATTTAGCACGCCTTGAATCACCGCTACTATTCTGATCAATGGTTTTAAGCTAATAATCAGTTTTGGGTTGTTCTGAACAACTTAGTAGCGTCGCTTTGGTTCTTGTAGGTTCTCAATAAAATTAAATTTTTTGATAGTATTCCTTCTTGCAGCCGCATAATTATCGTTTGAAACTTTTCGGAAACACACAACTAAGCGGACGAAAATAAAGACGTTAGTTCTCGGTAAGTTGTATCCAGAAGGTTATTATGACTGTGACCAATCACCTATCGCGCGTGATATTCTTATACTGTATATTGTATAAAAGTACTATATCCATTTTAATTCTTTCCAAAAAGTACTCTTTCATCTATCATTTCGTTTCAATCCAATAATTATTATATCCTTATTATATTGTTAAAAAGTTATTGAAAAGAGCTATTATCTGGAAAAACAACATGGTAACTCAGTAAAAACTTAACTTTTGATTTAAATAAAAAAAGAATAAAGTGTAGAGTGAAGGTTAATTTCTATGAATAAAATTGGATTCTGTTTATATATAATTTTTATAGAGGAATAATTTTCATTGTTCATGTTTGGTTATAATTTAAAATTTTTTTAAAAATTGTTTTGATAGAATTTCAAGAATTTTAACTGTATGTATATGTATGTATGTGTGTGTGTATGTATGTATATATATATATTATTTGTTTTATTAATTTTTTTCATCATACATTTTAACATAGTTATATAATTTCAGGATAAATTGTAAGATGATTAATTGTGATTTTGACAATATTTTGTACTTTTAGATCAAATTAGTTTCATTGCACCTGAAGATGGCATTGTTGCCGAAACGTAGTGCAATTATTTTCAATAAAAGAGTCGAAGTAGAAATCAGCCTCCAATTTTATTTTCAGAATCAAGTGAATTGGTCCAATAATAAACAAATGACATATTTTTGAGTTTCTTGTTAAATTATTTAAAGTGGATATAGTAGATTTTGGAAATCAATGTCACAACTGTGCTTTCCATGGGGGGTGATCAGTCTGTTATATAGTGCAATGAAAAATACTTTATATGAAACAATGAGGAGACTAATACATTTGTAGTCACAGTATATTTAATAGATTTGTGTTTACATTAAATTATATATTTAATTTAAAACACATACAAATTTATATACTTTCTTTGCTGTTTTAGAGAGATTAAAATGTATATTTTGACCATCAGCGCACTCCTCATAATTCATGCATCTTACGCTCAACCTGAAGATAATGAGACTATAATCGAGCCAGAATATACCAAAGGTACATTTCATTATTATTTTACTTTGTTGACTATGATTTATTTATAACTAATTTAATTAGGAATTATTCTTGTGAGGGACAAGAGAGACATGTATTATTTCAGAACAGAACCAAAATATATTGCCCAAATATTTGGAGTTGCTCCTTTCACTCAGCGTACTTATCACTCTAACGAAATAATACTTTTTTTTTTTTTTTAAACATATTTCATTGGTTTTTACAACTGTATATACAAATACAAGTAAAATGGCTGAATTACGATATTAGTCATGAATAGACATGTGAAGAAGATACCCAGTAGT
Organism: Piezodorus guildinii; assembly: GCA_023052935.1. Classification (NCBI taxonomy): domain Eukaryota; kingdom Metazoa; phylum Arthropoda; class Insecta; order Hemiptera; family Pentatomidae; genus Piezodorus; species Piezodorus guildinii. The sequence goes on along the minus strand of CM041292.1, from coordinate 30,006,535 downwards.
AGCACTTCAAAGTTCATTTTATAAGCAGGTAACGAGGCCACCGTCTTTTCAGGCGCCTCGGAGGATAAAAGGGAATAGAGTAGTTGAGAGGTTACGAACAAGAGGGTTTGAGTAGGTAGGTAGTTTGGAATCAAAGGAGATGACGTATTTTCCAATTTGTATTTTATATCCTTTTTAAATTTTGTATTCTATTCTAATAGGGTGTCCGCAAAAATGACTGTTTTTCAACTAAATGTTTCTATTATTACTTATTTAATATAAAATATTGGGTCGTGTCACATGAAAAGTCCATTTTCAAGGTAAATGATTTTTATCAAAAATACGATACGAAAGCAAGATAATTTTATTCGAAGTATTTACCTTCTTTTTCTACACATTTTTCAACGGGACACCAACTTTTTTTATCCCCGAACTGAAAAACTCTGAGCTTTGAAGTGAAACAAAATCTGAAAACGCACTTTTCACTTGATCATCATTTTCAAAAAGTTTTCCTTTGAAGAAGTTGTCTATATTCCTGAACAGGTGGTAATCTGTTGGAAACAAGTCGGGAGAATACGGTGGGTGCGGAAGAACTTCGTAGCCCACTTCTTTCAATTTTTGCACGGTATGTTTTGAAACATAAGACCCCATGTTGCCGCTCAGTGAGATCATGAGGTACCCATGTATCGAGCTTTTTTTACTTTCCCAATACACTTTAAATGTCTAGAAACGGTAGATACACTTGCATTTAGTTGTGCTGAGAGTCCTTTAAACTGTTTGGTAGGGGTTTCCTTAACTTAGCGAACCAATGGCGAATGGTCCGTTCATTAACACTCCCTTCCCCAAACGCCTTGCAAATATTTCCAGCGGCCACAGCTGCCGAATGGTCGAGTTTAAACTCGTACAAAAATATTACTTGAAAATCGTGTATTTCCATGTTCATATTTGGAGATGTACTAAAAAGTGGGTAATTGATTGGGAAGCTAATGTTTATAACACAAAGGTAGAGGATTAGTAACTGTTTACTTTAAATATTTAAACATTCGGAAGAAAACAACTGAGACCTGCAAAATCCTTTATGTATTTCAGAAACTACAACGGACATTTCATGTGAAACAACCCAATACAATTAACCTTTACGCATGAAGGCGAAAAAACTCCTATTTTCTGAGAGATGGAGTACTCAGTACCCCAATCATTAAAATATACAAATATACTATTAAATCAAGCATAATTTTCTTCCATCATCTTTATTATTATAATTAGCTATATAATTCGTCAATATTAGCCGATGTTTCGGGGCTTTGTCCCCACCATCAAGACTTTTTTCTTTATTATTTATTGACAAACATTTTTTGTTGCTAACAGCCAACTATTGTCGGATTATAATATTAGAGATGAAGGAAGAAAATTATGCTTGTTTTAATATGGATAGATAAAAAGAACTTCCTCAAGATATACTAATCAAAAAACTACAAATATACTGAATTTCTCATTAAATTTAAGTAATTTATTTCAATTCTTCAAAGCTTCTTTATGATATTTAATGGGTTAGATTGTTGAGATAAAAAACGAATTTTTCAGTTAAATGGTCATAATATATTTTGTAGATGAAAAATACTTAAATACAAACTTGGATTATTATGAAACAAATTACAATTTAAAAAATCTGGTGCCCGCGACACACGAATTTCACTCACCTCCGTTGTTAAAATCAGTTTAAGAATTTTAAAATAAATTTAGGGATAAAAATTACTTGTTAAAGAATTAATTAAATTGAATTTCAATAGAAACACGTGTCTAACTAAATAATCTATTATATTTCTATCTACAAGAATCCACCAATGATCTTGGCTGTTGAGTGTCCATAAAATATATATATTCTACAAAAATCAGTTAGTTTTATCGGCTTTTTATCACACTCCATTAACTTTTACAATGCCGTGTATTAGATAATATTCGTTCTCAAATATTTATCTATCTAACGGTATATTTTACTTCTTAGTCACTTTTATTATATTCAAAAACACAAAAATTTGCATAAAAAAATATGTTTTCACTTTTCTCCTTTATATTTTTCTGTTATTTATAAATACTAACAAGATGATGTACCTAATTTTTTAAATCTACAAAATTAAAGGTACTTTAGATCAATAAAAATTAAAATAAAGGCATTTAAGCCCTGTCAGGCTATTTCAATCAAAATGAAACCTACATCATATTAGAGCCCATTAATGTTTACATTGATATAGCGAGTTTAATCAAAATCGTTGGAGCCGTTTTTTAGAAAATCATAAAAAGGTGCAAAATGCATGGTATAAAGTGGCTTTTCTGGTAAGCTGATTTTGTTGAAAACGTTTTTGGAGCATCTGGGCGTATAGTTGTCTTGAATATGAAATTTCAGTCTCATAGGACTTTTCGTTTTCTCCCGGGAGTTACCATACACAGACCTTTTTGCGGGACTTGGTCATTTGGACTCAGGGGACCCAAAATGTGTATTTCCATTGAAAACTGGAATTCGAAAATTTTTACGATCGCAATACTTTCCCTTTCTATATATTTCATATTTAGGTAAGTGAAAGTAGAAATGTACGTATAATTAATATAAATATGCTTTAAAATAGAAAAAAAAATAATATTTGCAAGAAGTTTTGTTTGCCTAAATCATCGCGCAGTTTTGGAATACCACTTTCGAACATTCCTTGCATGTTAGCCGTAGGCAAAAGTTGAACCTCTGTCGTTTTTCTTAGACACATAATGTACCCTCAGACTTTTCTGGAACAAAATTAGTTTTGGGGAGAAGTTGATCTTCTTGAAACTTTGTGGCTTTCCATATAACATAAAGACAATGCGAAATAGCAAAGATAGTATTTGAGAGATCCAAGCTCTGAGAACTGATTATAAACCGCGATGAATTGTTCTCAGTTAATACCTATAATTTAAAACTAAAATAATCTATGATGTATGTACCACCTATTTACTATCAGGTACCGCGCGCAATTCAATGATTCTGTGCAATACCTCAATGATTATTTTTACAAGACAAGGCTTCACAAATATTTTTTATTAAGTTATTAATACGATTTCCTAATGACATCTAGCGGAGCCCCAGGGTCCGCGGATTACTATTTGGGAACCGATGTTTTAAGCTATTCGTTTTCAGCTTTTATGGCTTTTTTTTTTAATCCGAAATTTAGGTATTGAGTTGCACCAAAGATCGACTTGCAGAACACACATTTGGCTAAAACGTAAAAATCACACTTAGGTCTTCTGTCTATATAACTTGACAGACGTCCTTAATTATCGTTAAATAACATAGGGGATATATCTGTGGGGTTCTGGTAAAGTTACTTTTGACAATTTTTGGTTGTTTTTTTAATCTAATTCAACTTTTTTTAAGGATTGAGATATGATTTGAGAACATTCATGACATGTGCAGTTTCTTGCAAGAGAAAGGTATGTTCCTGTTGCCTCATGCTTGTAGTAGCAACGAGTAAGTTTTTATCTTTTTTTTTTTATATATTGAGATATTTATTGTTATATAAATAAACAATGTATTTATTATGTTTTGAAAATATAATGATAAATGGTGACCTATCTAATACCTATTTAAATTATATTAATAGATCTTAATATAATTTAAAAAGGAGAAATTTCAGTAATATCAAAACCAACAAAATTCGAATAAATACATTTTTCTAAGTGCATTTTCCACTTTATTAGAAGTATTTTAGATAAGGTAGTTTCCTTATTCTGATTGGATAGTAATATTTTTAAACATATAGATTTTCTTTTTTGTATGAAATCTACCATATAAGAGAAATATCCTGAAATTCTAATCTTCTATCTATAAGAACATGTGTTCGATGCTACCTGGAATTCCCTACAAACAAAATCCGTTATGCTATTTCTTTATCCTCATTCCAATCCATCTTTTCAATACTTTATTACCTCTCATTCAGACATATTCACTAATAATCATTTTTTGTTTTGCATCATTTATCTTTGAAAAAATATTCCTTTCCTTGACACTTTTCTGAGCATCATATTCTTGTCTGTTTCTTTCCTATTTGTATAGATTCTTTGAACCCATCCCATTATAATTTTAAGATAATAAACATTTAGCATCTTTTCTACATTCCTTATGCCTCCATTTTAATTTTTCTTCACCATTCATGTCTCTACAATTCAGTATAACGGCTTGAAATGCATCTATTTTAAGGTATAAAATATGCATCTATAGATCTTTATATAATGTGAATATATGCCAAATCTCAATTAAGTTGAATTCATAATGTCTTGGTTTTAATTATTACATGTTTACTATTATAGTGTGCGCTAATATTGAAATGGATCCAGCCAAGAAACATATATCGTTTAATGTTGACATAAGTAAGAGGCAAATTATAAACTTACCACTGTCAGGTAAATAATAAGCATTAGTTGTTTACAATAAAATAAAATAAATACTTAGCTTCACTTTATTTAATGATTTACATAAATATATATATATTCTGTTATATTTTGCGTGATATGTATATTTAGTGGCCTTGCGACGCCAAATAGGTAACAATTGAGACATTGATCTCCAAAAGGTACTAAAGGACATTTTTTTCAGTTTTATATTTTCACATATTTGTATTTTAATGGCTTAGTTTTATTTAAATCCATCATCAAATTTTATCTAAAAAACATAAAAATCCTTTCAAAAGTATTTAAAAATTGCATTTCATTCCAAAAGGTACTAAATACACATTTTATTTCATTTCAAAAGGTACAATATCAATGATTTGTTCCAAAACGTACTATATCCTATGTAAACAGATACAACCTTTCCTTTCATTTCCTTCCAGAAGGTACTATATTTCCTACTATACAGCAGAAGCACCTAACCTCGTATAATATCACCATTAATTTATTGTTTTCATCATTTGATGCATTTTTATTGGTTCATTTAACACGTCTTGAATCACCGCTATTATTTTGATCACTGATTTTACCCTAATGATCAGTTTTAGGCTAATTGAAACAACTTAGTTGCGTCGCTTTGGTTCTTTTATGTTGTCAATTAAATTACGTTTTTTCATAGTACTTCTTCATGCAGCAACATATATTTGGTTTAAAATTTTTCAGAAACTCACATTTAATATAATAATGGTATTTGATGCAGCAAATAGTTGGAATTAGCATTCCACGAACTCGCTAAATATGTGAAGAAAAACCGTGCCTGATCTAACTTAGTACTCGTTTTTTTTATGTTAAATCAAAGCTCAAAAGTTCTTATTTATCAGTATCTATGCTTGAATATTGTTTACACGTCGTTAATAATATAGTTGAATTTGCTAAATTCACAAAAATAGTAAATACAAGTTCAAAACAAACTTCATAATTACATACTTCCTAATTATAGTGCCATAAATAGATAAATTGTCCATTGAATATTTACTTTCTTTAAGAAGAATAGATAATAAATGTAATTAAACAACAAAGAAAGATATTTCTCAGAGGGAGAATAAGGAAATTTACAAAACTTACTAATTAACGATATAAAGACAATAGTTATCGGTAATGATGTATCAGGAAGGTTACAGTGACTGTTACCAACTTATCGCAAGTTATATTCTTCCAAAAAGTACTATATCCCTTATAATTCTTTCCAAAAAGTACTATATCCATGTTTCGTTCCAAAAAGTACTATATCCATATTATATTGTTTAAAATCATCGGAAAAGTGCAATAATTTGGAAAAATGAGTTGGCAACAGACTTAAAAATCAACTTTTGATTTTAATAAAAAAAGAATCACGTAAATTGGTCCAATAATAAATAAATGACAGATTTTTGCGTTTCCTGTAAAATTTTCTAAAGTGAATATAGTACCTTTTGGGAATCAACGTCTCAATTCTCAGCTCTTTCACTAACGATTTTAAGGAAGAAAATTTATTTTATTTCAGGATATGCGATATATACATAGTAATTAATCATTTATTCCGTTATTTTAGCCATATGGGCATATTATATGAATAGAATTCCAGAATGACAGTCAGGATTCCGCACTGGTAGGAGATGCATCGATAAAATTATTGTGGTGGCTTCTCTTGTCCACGTAATGCACTCAAAATATTTATAAGCAGCTGTAGTGGATTTCCGGAGAGCTTTGGGCTTTAACACCATAAACTATTGTAGCAAAACCTTTTTGATGTAGGACTTAGTTGTAAGTACTTCAGATAACTTCAGTTACTTTATGACCAAGCCTCCATGATTATTAATAAAAAAATTGGAAATATTGTTCCTGTAAGTAAAGGTGTTTTAAGAGGAGAAACTATTCAGTCCTACCTTGCTCAGTTTTATCCTAGCTGAGGTGGGGTAGGAAAGGGATTAAAATTGATCTCCATTTGGAAATTATTGTGCTTCTCTATGCAGACGATTTAAAAATATTTTCTGATTCACAATATTACATAAAGGAAAAGCTGACGGAGCTACATGATTATTGCATTTTAAATAAACTTTAAATTAATGCGGTCAGAACCAAGGTAATAAACTGTGAGCAAGGAAGACAAGAAAAAAAAAAAAAATTGTTTGTAACTATCAGATCCTCGAAATGTTAGATGAGATATATTAACTAGGATTGAAATGATCAAAGTCCGTTTTTTCCAAAAGCTGCTAAGCAAGCAAGCAGTATCAAAGGCCGACACCGCAAGTGGAGCCACGAAGGACATTCTAGCAAAGGCGAAAAGTAATTATTGGGGTTCGAAGAGGAAACTCAGTGAAGCGATGGTCCTCAGTGTTCTGCTCTACGGTTCGGAGGTGTGGGGGCTGCGCTATCTACCGGTGTTAGAGCCAAGTCAGCATTAATAAAACAAGAAAATACTAGGATTCCACCGAACCACAGCAGACAGCATTGCCCGTCTCCAACATGGATTTCTTCATATCTTATATATCGTCCAATAAAAAGTGTTGAAATGGACTGATAAAATATTAAATAAGGAAGACTCCAAGTATCTAAAAATATGTTTCACCAAAGTCAGTAGATTAGAACATTCTACACGCCACAAAAAAGAACTTAGGGCAAGAACTGAGTGAACTTATTAGCAGATGTAATGAAGAATACACAGTTAAAAATGTAAGGATGCAAAAGACAGGAAAAATATAATTCAAAACCCTCATTCGAAAGCATAAATTTTCTTAAAAATGCATAATTTACCCAAAACGGAAATATCAAATTACTGTCTAAATTACATATCAATGTTTAAAGAAATACAAATGATTCGAAACTACCTACAAACTGGTTTGCCCTTTACTCTCAAATTACTTATGGCTGAAATCCAGAAAAAATAATATTAAATTGTGATGGAAATCACCATGAAAACCATAACTCACAGATTCAATCCAATAGAAACCCGCACCATCTGCAACAAGAAATCGACCATCATACCAGCCATAGGCAAGATAACACACACACACACACACATCATATATAATATATATATATATATATATATATATATTATATAATTATATATATAATATATATATATATTATATATAAGTTATGTTTAGACTGAACTAAAACAATAAAAAAAAGGAGGGGTTGGGGCAGAGTAACGACACAGCTTCTAGAATACAACTGATCTTTATTCGTCTTTATCTCATATATCTTATGTCTTAGATGCGTTCCAATTCGCTATCGACCACCGTAGTTGGAATGTGAACTAGCACGGACGATAGACCCTCGTATGTGCTGGCTTTGGTAACGATTCCTGGTCCTTGTTTAGAGCCGAAAATAAGCTGGAACTTCTTGCCGTTTATGATATCCTCGTTCTCCGGCAAGTCCCGTGCCCGATCGGCCGAGCCCGCGCTGTCTTCCGACTCCTGCCGCACCAACGGGATAAACAAAAACTAAAACGTCTCCCCTAGGGTTTGGCACTGTCCGCTAACCGTAGATATTACGCACCCACAACCCTTCCGCGCGTCCCAGATCCCTAGCTTAAGTGCCCCTGTTCTATTAATCAATGAATGGTGCTTCCCGTATCCAGCAGAAAGGATATCCCCGAATCCCCCAATCGCGCCACGGGCAACCTAGACCCTTTTCCCTTCCTCTCAAGATTATTGATTACCACCACATTCGATAGGTTGCCCCTCCCCGTACATTACCCTCAATCTCTATCTGTCTGCCGCATCGTCATCTCGGTTCCCGAAACCGCCCTCTCCCATGGACTTTTTCTACTCACCTCATGTCTCTCCCGGGCCAGCACACTGCCTCCAGATCCCACGCTCTTCTCTCCGGACGATTCCTCACTGGAGTGATGTCCGCTGTTTCTCCGTTGGCCTCGCGAGGTTCTCCAGTTTTGAGTGTTCACCTCCATCGGCTCCGGGTAGGATTCGAGCTTATGACCGCGCGACTTCTGCTTCGTACATTCCCGTGCTACGTGTCCAGGCTTGCCACACTCATAGCACTGAGTGAGCCGACACTGTGCTGCCAGGTGGCCAGTTTGGTTGCACTCGTAGCACCTTCGTTCCGGTCTCTTCCTCCTCTCCTCCGAGCCACGGCTGTACTTCCTTCCGCCACGCCTGTCCACAGCGTTCCGCCTGGTAGGGCTACTATGCCTTCGTCTTGGGGGTTTTACCTCTACCCACTCTGTAGCTGGCTTCTCGAAACGAGCCTCCTTACGGCCATGGGCGTCGATAAGTTCATGAGCGCTTTTCAGGAACTGCTTATCTCGCGGGAGAGAGCCAGGGCGGTCCATATAGTGGTTGAGCTGGACTTTAAGAATGTCGTTGACAAAACTCTTGTCCAAATGTCTCCACCATCTTTTCAACTAGACGGTTGTACAACACCATCAGTTTTTCCGCGAACTCGCCCTCCGATTGGCCCGATGTCCTTCGCTTCTTCAGTAGATAGAAGGTGTCCTCCTCAGGGGTCCACCTCCCTCCCCCGTACATCTTCTTCAGCCGCGTCTTTAGCGTCTCCTATGTATGTGTTGTATCCCCCTGGATAGCGTTCAGAATTCTCCGTGATATTCTTCCGACCAGCGATGCTTCTAGTAGCACCACATCTTCGTCCGCCAGAGTTCCAGACGCCTTCCGAGTCGTGATTAATTGTTTGATCTGGTCCGCTCCTTTAATAAAATGGTCCAGATCTCCTACGACCCCGGTGAACGGCTCCAATTGGCTGATTACTTCGTGCACAAAGACGGAATTCTGGGTTTAAATCTTTACCAATTCCATGTGCGTCATCTCTTTTGCCTTCAAGAGCTGGGCCGTCAAGTTCTTGTGTTCAACAGCCGCCTGAGAAAGTTGGTCGGTTAAGCTCTTATGCTCCGCTGCCGCCTGTGAAAGCTGGTACTCCAACCGCTCGCGCTCCTCCTTCGTCGTTATTACTCACGATAAACCGACTGGACTTAATTTCCCCTAATATCTTCCCGGAAATTGTTCCCGGGTTTCGGCACCAGTTATGTTTAGACTGAACTGAAACAATAAAAAAAAGGAGGGGTTGGGGCAGAGTAACGACACATCTTCTAGAATACAACTGATCTTTATTCGTCTTAATCTCATATATATTGGGAAACAATGTTTATATTACAATCTCTATTGAGTCTTAACTAAAGTCTTACTTCTAATCCTTAAAGTCTATTTACACACACTTAACTTATATATTATGTTATATAAAAATATATCCCCGGAAAATATAAAAAAAACTATACTTTTACACCAGAATAAGTTTAAATTAGACAAGTTTTGTGATAGATCATTGAATTAATTGGTTATTTTTTAAGTATTAAGTAATGGGTGTACATATTTGTCTAATTATTATTATTTGCTTTATTTTGTATTTATCGTAGCTAAATTTATTTTGTATTACATTCATATGTGTGTATGTATATTATTTTTTTTACATCAAAAAGAAGATAGTTATTTACTTAATTTGATTAATTAATGCACTCCTGTTGTGACTTCTAAATTTGCAATCTCGGCATTATTTTAATTTGGCTTATTATAAACTGTTATGTTATTACAGTTGTCTTAAATATGAAATTTCAGTTTCATTCGATTTTTCGTACTAGACTTTCCACCCCCACACTAAACTACAGACATTTGTCTGTTTCGCGTGACTTGGTTATTTGGACTCATGGGATCCTAAAACGCTTATTTCCGTTGAAAACTAGAATTTGCAAATTTTCACGACCGTAATACATACGCGTACTCTATATTTCATATATAGAGAAGTGAAAATAAAAAAGATTTAAGTAAATTGGCAAATAAATAAATGATAGATTTTTGCTATTATAGTAAAGTTTCCTAGAATGGATATGGTAACTTTTGAAAATCAACGTCTTAGTTCGTCATATTTTTACTTTTACTTACTATTGTATATATGGTAAGGGAAAATTTTTGAATTCCAGTTTTCAACGGAAATACAAGTTTTAGGGTCCCCTGATTCATAATAAACAAGTCCCGAAAAAAGATCTGTGTAACTCCCGGGCCAAACGACAAGTCCTATGAAATTTCATATTTAAGACAACTATACGCCTGAGATGTAATAAAATCGTTTTCATCAAAATCAGCTGACCGGAAGAGGTACTTTATACTTTGCATTTTGCACCTTTTTACGATTTCCTCAAAAACGGTTCAAACGATTTTGATTAAACTCGCTGTATCAATGTAAAAATTAATGGGCTTTGATATCATGTAGGTTTCATTCTGAATGAAATAGTTTGTAAGGGCTTAAATTTCGATATTTCAAAATTTCTTCCTCTAAAGTACCTTTGATTCTATAGATGCTATAAAAATAACTATATTTTCTTGTTAGCATTCGTAATTAACCGCTAAATATGCAAATTTAATAAACAACTAAAGGAGAAACTGAAAAAAATATTTTTTAATGCAATTTTTTGTTTTTGAACATAAGAAGAGTCATATACATGTTTTATACACCGTTGTAAAGCCAAAGATTTTAGAAAAAATATTATCTCATATACAAGCTTGTAAAAGTTAATAAAGAGTGATGAAAAGTCGATAAAACTATCTGATTATTTTAGATAATAATATAATAGATTTTTTAATAAAACATATGATTCTATAGAAATTCAATTTAATTAATTCTTTAATGGTTTCATTCATTTTTATCTCTAACTGTATTTAAAAATTCTTAAACGATTTTAAAAACGGAGGTAAGTGAAAGTCGTGTGTTGCCTGTACCAGATTTTTTTAAAATGTATTGTTAAAGGAAATAAAAAATATTTTCAGAAGATAAAAATTAATTTCAATTTTTATGAATCATGTAGTATTTTAAAATTTGATATATTTGTAATTATCAAGTAACTTTACTATTTTCAGTGGATTTCCCGGAACAGTGCATTACGACAAGTATTTTCGGAATATGTTTCAGCGCGCCTATGGAGGAAAACTACCCAAACTCTGATACTTTTAAAGTATGCCCGTCTTTTTATGGGGAGATGAACCAGCAAAAAGTGATAGGAGTCGGATTTTCCTGTTGGAGGTACATTGGAAACTTAACATTTGTCAATGATAATCCTCTTCAATTCGGTGTTCATGCCTATGTCTAAGCCGGACGATTAATTTCTATAAATACCTGGCAGAAATGTTTATATTTTTATTTTAAACTTAGAGCATAATTACATACATAGAAATACATAGGTTCACTGAATATCCGCCCGTATTTCAGAATTATTTCCGGCAGTGTGTCGGAGATATGCCAGGATTTCAGAAGTGTTTAAAATGAAGTAATAGGTCCCATATCTTTTCGAGTCTCAAATAGTTGACCGTGAAATGTATACGAAGGATGAGATGGTTGCCTGGGAGGCAGACAAAAAACATTAGAAAATAGTAAAATACTATTTATTATCCAACATTTAAGGCGGTTGCTTCTTCACTCTCCCCTGGAACCCCTGATGAATACCCACAACATGCGTCGAAACGTTAAAAAATAAATAATTTACAATTTTCTGATATTTTTTTACTTCCATCCGAACTATTTCACTCTTCGTATGTACTTTCCTCTATAGGGATTGATTCTACTGACATTATGTTCATCCTAACGTCAACTTGTTATTTTTCATTAGAAATGGCTTACATCCGTCCACCATTACATTCTCATGAGACTTCCAATTCATTTGTATTACTTATTTTTTTTTTATTATCGACTTTTCACGACTTACAAGGAGACGATCCCAAATGTGTCTCAACGATTTTGATGATTTTTTTTTAAGGTGAAACTAGATATTAAACTATTTGACTCTGCAAAATTTTAGGGACCAACGGTTTCCAGGAGTCACGTAAACATTTTTTAAATTTTGTGCGCGAAAAACGCATTTTATTTAATATCTCTTAATTGTACATATAGATTGTTCTTGAGGAACCCTGTGTCAAAATAATTTATTTTTCCTTTCTATCTATAGTTCCAGTGAAGGAATAAAATAAGATTTATTTCAAGGCGAAATAATTGAAAAAATAAGCCATTAAAATATTTAAATTTCATATTTAGTAATAACCCTAAGTAATCTCTTTAAAACAGTACTTTTAATAAGGTTAGGGATGGTTAAAAAGGAATCTTAATCTGAGCACAGTTTTTAAGAACCCTTATTTTGACTTATTTTGACGAGATTATTTAAATTAGTAGGATTATTACCAAACATGAAACTTAAATATTTAATGACATATTTTTTTAATTATTCCACTTTGAAATAGGGTAATTTTGACATAAAACTTACTTTTCGACCGTCACACAGTAGAAACTATGACCGATTAAGGTGGACGAAATTCTGAAACTTATCCATATTTAACCTCTGGGGTCCCAGATTACAGAAAAAATACAATAAAAGTTTAAAAAAAAAGTAACCAATTTTTTGACAGCATTGGCCAGCGATTAGGATCACTAAAACTCCCTCCACTGTCATTCCTAAAAGGCTCAGTTAACTGGGCCCTTTTCCGTGAAATAATAACCGATGCAATAGACCTCAGAATAACCCTCAAATCTCCTCAAGAACTAGACGATGCTGTTAATTCCTTCACTACCCTGACCCAACAAGCAGCCTGGAATGTATCTTCACCCTCTCCTTTTCCTCTGTACTACAAGAAGAATCTAATACCCCAAGACCTCCTAGATCTCATCCATATTAAGCGATGCTCCAGAATCCTCTTGCAAAGAACCAGGCACCCAGACGATCGGAAAACCTACAACCAAATTAGTTAAACAGAAATTAGATTCCTTTAGATCCAACTCCTACAATTCCTACCTCTCCTCACTATCCGTAACCGACAATTCTCTCTGGAGAAGAACCAAAAAAGTACTTTACCCATTCAGACCCAGAACTAGCATCTTCCCATTTACATAGATACCTCTCCTCGATTGAACACTGGCGCATCAAAGTCAATAAACCCAGAAGTAAGCATGTCACCTTCACCCTCCGATGAAACTCCTGTCCACAAGTTCATTTTAACTCTATACCACTTCCCTGTTCCGACACAGTCCGGTGTCTGGGTTTCCTAATCGACAAACGACTGCCCTGGAACCCACATGCTCGACTTAAAAAATAAGAGCTCAACAGAAGACATGGACAATTAAATAGACTACTGAACAAAACATCCCAACTTTCCATTAGAAACAAACTATCAATTTACAAGACAATTCTCAAACCTAGTGGACCTACGGAATTGAACTATGGGGTACTACTAAATTTTCGAACATCAAACGTATCCAATCCTTTCAGTCTAAAGTTCATAGAGCAATAGTCAATGCTCCCTATTATGTTACGAACAAGATCTTACATCATGACCTCAAGATCCCTTATGTCCTTGATCTAATCCCATCAAAATTCTCCTTCCACCAGAAACTTTCTTTTTCTTCCTAATCCCCTGGCACAATCCCTATCTAGTACCAACCATCCTTACAACCCTCCTCGTAGGTTGAGGCGGCAGTGGCCGAGAGATCTCTTATAGATAAGCAACTAAAGTGCTGGAAATGGCCAACTTCTCTACTCATGCCTGAGAGTGTGTGGCTCTAGTGCCCTCACTCAGCCTCCACTGGCTGGACTGGTGACGCGGATGACTGAGAGGCGCTGGGAACTCCTAGTGTTGTACCTCTCCATCCACTTATAGGAGTTCGATTCGGAGTTCCCAGGGGCAGTATGTAAATATTGTATATAGGTATGAATGTGGCCAAGATATTCTTTAATTCATTTTATTTTTCTTTCCATTTGTTATTTTATTTTTTTATTATTATTTTATTTTCTTCCTCTCAGATAACTGGAACCTCATCTACCTCCCGGAAAAAAGTCAAGGGAAAGTAGAATTTTTAATTATTTAAAACCTTTCTGAAAATTCTACAGGTATCCAGCAAAACTGCTTTCAATTTTAGTTTGCGCTAATTTTAGATTATTTAAGTAGGTCTGGGCCAAGTTCTTCTGTGCCCTCCCTGGTGCTTTTAGGATTAGACCATTCAAAGAGAGGACAATTGGAGTTGTTACTTTTTCCAGATGGTAAAGTGATTTTAGGTTCTAAAGCGAGCTCTTGGTGTTTTCGGATTTTTTTCAGCTCTAGTGCTTAGCAGATTAGAGTCACTTGGGACAGCAATATCGATGATTTTGGCTATTTTGTTGGTTTTATCTAACACCAAAATATCCGGACGATTATGCCACACTCTGTGTTCGGTGATAATTTGTTCATTCCAGTAAACTTTTAAGTCTTTAATTTCCATAAGTTTCTCGGGGTATACCGATAATAAGATTTCTCTTCATCACCAAACAATCTCAGAGCTCTGCACAAACTTTAGTGATATATTTTAGCAGCATTATTATGTCTTGTCAAATAGTCTGTTCCAGCCAAAGGCGAGACTTATCTATTACCGTATTTTCCTTCATTATGTGCCTCCTGTAAGCTCTTGTTGTAACAACTTGGTCCTGTATAGCAAGAAAAAATCCCTCTGTCTCGCCAAACAGTTGACCCATCCTCATCCATTCGACTGAGAGCTCACTGTCAATATCAGGCGAATTTAGTTTATAGTAAAATCTTCCATGCAGTTCTTTTTCTTTCCAAATGCATTTATAGTGATCCACATTTTTTATTTCATGCATCATAGGGTCATTGAGATTAAGTGCTGTGAATTTCTCATCCAAATCTCGCATCATATTGATGATTGAAGATGGGCATATCAGAAAATACTGCTTCATGGAATTTCCTTCTTTTCGGCACAGATCGTTATTTGAGATAAGCGCACGACCACCTTCTTTTCTTTTCAGATAGAGCCTATTCACAGAAGCTTTTGGGTGATGAATTTTAGCGTCCATCATCATCGTACGCACGTACGGTCGATTTCTTGTACTTTGGTAGTTGACCATTTTATTATACCAAAACTATAAGCTACCAGTGGTATTACCCACGTATTAATGGTATGGATATTATTTTTGCCATTCAGATGACTTCTAAGATTTTTTATTATTTTATTTATTTACTTTTTTTACTCTGTACATATGGAATAAATGACTTCTTTTAGCTCTAACACTTATGGCCCAAGATAGTGGCAGATTGTACTATTTCTCAATAAAGCAATATTTTTAATCATATCAAATTATAGAGTGTGAAACTTTTTATTCGGAGTGTTGTGTCTGAAAAAAATTATGTATCAGCCAAAACGCAAAAAATCGCAAAAAATCTTTGTATCATTTAAAGACTAGAAGGATTGATGAAACAAATCCTACAAAGAAATACTTGGTGTAACTTGGGGGTTATATAGTTTTTTTTGTTATTGAATAGGGGCATACATTTACAAATTGATAAATTAACTCTACAGGTAGATTGAAATTTATATTCAATAACGAGTTTGGAAATATAATGTCTTACCTGTCTCAGCAATGTCCATTGTTAAATAAAAGCAAAAACACTTTGGGATTATCGAATAAAGATAATCCCACTGCCGGTCATTAGACACTTGTGTGAACAGGAATGATTCACTCATTTACTATTTTTTGGTAATCACGGGATAGCGGGAACTAATAATAAAAAGGTGAAGCACTGGAAAATTCCAAACTTTTGACTTGACCCTTGTCCGCCTAAATTGGTGATTTTTGCCCTGTGCACGCCACTAGAACCAGAAATTTTCTCACGAGATTTCTGGAGAGCGTTGGCCACTAATATTTTGCAAAGTCTAAATTTCTTGAAAATCGGTGGAACAGATCCTCTCCTTGTTAGTTTGTTTTTGTTTCTATTTTTCTTTTTTGTTGGCCATTTCTTATGATCGAGCCAGCCTCCCTCTGGTATAGCTCTGGCAGCCTTTCCTTCCTTCACATGCAATCGTCTCTTCCTGGGTATTCCCCTTTTTCGTCTTTCTATTGGTTGAATTTGGTACAGAAAAATGAATTTTGGTCATTGCTCCTTGGTCTTTGTAAATATTCATAACATTTCAACCTTTATATTTCTATTCCATAGAGTAGTTCTTTTTAGGCATTGCGCCTAATAGTTTTGTTGGGAACATGTTGCAATCTGAAAATGGCACAAGAACGACAAGAAAGTACGATATCAAATTACTGAAATAAATTTATTTCAATAGAAAATTTATATATTATTTTAGAATTATGATTCGAAATGTACATTTCGTTTTATTTAGAACATTTTGTTTTTATAAAATGCATATAAAATTATGCATGAATATTGTATTTCGTATAGCTGTATCTTGTGACTTATTTCAATTTTCACTTTGAAAAGTTGTTTTTGTTTTTTTTTAAATATATTTATTGAGATTAAATATATGTGTTAAAATAAATACATTAATAAAATGTGATGAATGTGTAACATAATGTCATGATAGAAATGTGACAATGCATACATTGGCAGTATTCCAATAATTAAAAATCGAAATGTTAAGAATAGATTTGATTTTATTGACATTTTATAGTAGGATAGATTTTTCAATACATATATTCCTATTAAGAGAATAATTTATTTCTAAAAAAAAACTATGTTAATCAATAAAAAAAAGTGCTAAGTCACTCATGAGTGCAAAATTTATTTTCTTCCAGAACCTTTTTTAACCATAATAATTCCCAAATAGGTCTATTACTTCTTTGCAATATCAGAAGTTAGACTAATCTGCATGATTCCCTAATCAATTATTCATATGTTTCAATGAATATACATTTATAGAAACATTTAATAACTTTCTCTTATAATCATAATTGGCCATATACAGCGTTTTTTTTCATGTTAATAATGATCAAGATAGCAACTGTGAAATATGCAAAGTGCTAGAAGATCCTTTGTCTATGTAGAATAAGTATCAATACAAGAAGAAAGCATCTAAAAAAGTTAAATAAACAAAAGCTCAAGACCATTAAGCAGTGCTTAACAGACAATACAAGCAGGAGTCCCAGGAATTCATTGTATTCATATTTTTTCTTTCTCTCATTTCTTCTTTTTTTTAATGTAATCTGTAATAAATTACCTGACCATGTAAAAATTATAACAAAATAATTATTAGCCAGATGGGATCTGGTTTTAAATCTTTAAGGTAATTTAATTTTATTAGAAGTATATTTCCGGAGCAAACCAGTTGTATTATTCGATAATTAGGACATTTGATGAGAGCACATTCATGCAATATCATTAGTTTATGAAAACAAAAAATACTGTTTCATTCCAAAAACATTCCAAGTTGAGTAAATCCCTCACAGCACTCAGAGCATGGTCACATTCGTGTAATCCCAGTTATATGAACAATGGTTCAGGCTTTCGAAAGTGTAAATTAAAAGCGACCATTCGACCATCTCATGGAAGTTTGAAGAAACAAAACCGATACTTAGCAAGAAGGAATAACCTGACAGTGAGACAGTCAAGTTCTTTCATTTGTTTGGGTAAGTAATTTTCTTTTCCATTTTTTTTTTTTGCTCTCTGTTACAAATTTAAAATTATGAAGCCTTAACCTGAAGAGTTCTGGGCCAAAGGCGAGAAAGAGAAGTGAACTAAACAGATGTATTTCTACATCAGCAATATCCTAACTATTCCAAGCACCTTTCTCAACCCAAATCCATATATTGTTTACACGTAGTGTAATAGCTAACATAATAGACTTCTATGCCCAAGGTCATGGATTCAAATCCAGCAGATGGTACAAAGATCTTTTAAATGGATTAAAAATGTGTTTGTTATGACGTCCTTCGAAGGGGGCGTAAAATGGCGATCACAAGCCTACGCGTTGTCAGGTACTCGTTAAAAATCCTAATCTTAATTAAACCTGGACAGGCAAAATTTAGGACTCCCAGCATCGTTCAATAAGCACCTTAATTAAATAACTCACTGATTTATATTTTTTAATTCTGAAGCCATAGTAACATAATATTATTCGACACTCAATATAAATATAGCCGACATTAATGTTCAATAATTTCATTTATGTTAATTTTTTACTCTTCATAAAATTAACTAACACATTATCATTAAGTTCCAGGCAAATAGTCTAGAAAAACAGATTTTTTTTTTTCTCTCCATATATTTATATTCACACTATGATGAAGAATAGAAATATTTAACACCACTTTGCTTTATTTCTTACTGAAAATTGGGCCATCTCTGTGTAAATTGACTATACATTGACGTACAAAAAAAGAGAACTTTATTTGACAAGAGCTGTCTTTATAAAAAGGAATGTTCAATTTCCAATAGGTTCATAATGAAAACCCTAGGCAAAATATAAACATAGCGGTATTTTATTTATAAAATTACAATAAAAAAGGTTTCGAAAAAATTATAGTAAGTATTTAGAGGTATTTAATTTAAATTTAAATTATACTATTTATATTCATACCAAAGCCACAAGTAAAAAAAAATACGAGAAATAAAATTATATACAGTTGTAAAAATCAATAAAATATATCATCAATTGGTACCTTCTATCCTTTCTTCTCACTCCATTCATCAAATATAAATAAATGTTTTTATTCACCAGAATTAAAAATAAAAAATATTGTCATAAGTTTGAAAACTCTTCTGAAACGTCAAATATTTTAATAATGATTAATAAAATTATTCGAAAAAAAAATATGAGAGATATATACTTATATATAACACGAAAAATCCTACTAGATGAAACATTCTCTTGTCAACGAATTGCATTATTTCTTTAGACCAATTTCGAAAAATAAATTATTAATTCATACTGTATTGAAATTAAATCAAAAAACCTAAGATTACAATTTCATATCTTACCATTAAGTTACATGCAACAAGTAGCTAAACATAACGCCCTGACTTCGTCAACCATACGCGATGGATAATAGTAACCGAGCCTTCAGGTAGATTAATCATAATTAACTAACCTTCTAAATTTAATCATACCATAGCTAAATGATTGATTTCTAATTATCTAGACCTTGCGGTGACTGGTATCAGAAGAACAGAAATTGCACTTTATTCCATTTTTAATTCACTCTGAAAAGTAGTGTATTCAAGTGCAGACTTATGAAATAATCTGAAAGTAGAAATCATTAGGGGGCGGGATGGTTAAGTGGGTGAACGCATCTTGCCTAGCAACCACACAGAACCAAAAATTTAAACCAAATAATTACAAGTTCGCGTCTCGAAGGGACTTTAGTCTTGGCATTTATCCGCCGGCCTCACCCCTTGGTCCGAGAAACCCCCTTATAGCCTTCAAAGGCTAGGTAGGGGTGAAAAAAATAAAGTAGAAATCATTAATTATAGCAATTACTCAAGTTAAAAGGTTTTTAGTCACTCTTCATAAACTAATAGCTATGGTAGCTCCATGAACTGAGCTATACCATGGTTTATGTTTAAGCTTATTCATGCTACAGTGGTTGTCTTAAATTTTACCTATTTAGGTTTAATTATTACGAGATCTTTATCGAGTACCATCGCACAGCTTCGGGACCATCATTTTACGGCTCCTCCGAGGGAAACAACCAAGAACTTAAAAATTTAGGGTCACCCGCCAGGTTTCAAACCGTGATCATCGGCAAAGAAGGCTGTTATGCTAGCCACTATGCCACAGGTGATTCCAGGCATTGCTGTTTATATTATCAATATGAATATTAGTGTAAGTTTATTTTCGAAATGAAATATTTTTTTCTATATTATTAATCGACCAAGAAAAATAAAAAAAAAGTCGTCAAAATTTGAGGTCTAACGTCTCAAGATACGTAGAGCCCAAATATCTTATAAAAAAAAATAATAATATGTCTGTCCACCAATTTATGATTTCCAAATGGCTTATAATTAACTTCCCTAAAAGAAAAAAAAACAGAGTTGCCGGATACGAGTTTAATTAAGAAAATGATTAAATTAAAAGAAAATAACTTAAAATTTATAAAACAAAATGTTAGCTGCGTTATGGGCAAAGTCGATATTGGTGAACAGGTTTTCCTAACGTCCATGCA
Source organism: Piezodorus guildinii (assembly GCA_023052935.1). Taxonomy (NCBI): domain Eukaryota; kingdom Metazoa; phylum Arthropoda; class Insecta; order Hemiptera; family Pentatomidae; genus Piezodorus; species Piezodorus guildinii. The sequence continues at coordinate 29,986,158 of CM041292.1, read as the reverse complement.
CAAACCTCTCAAATTTCAGATTCATTTTGGGGAATGGGCGTATTTGATACACTCGTATAAAGAATATTGTGAGAAACTTTGTTTTTTACTTTGAAAAATTTAGAGTTTAAGATCTCCATGTTTTTTTTGTTTTTTACAGCAAAACGAGATAATTTCAATCACAGGTACCCTATCCTATGAAAGAGTACACGTACTCAATACAGATATCCTATCCCTACCCTGTAGGTAACCACACAATTCTGCCCTGCCTGGGAAGATAGAGGTTTATTTCGTGGTTGCTTACAAGATAAAACGATGTAAATACTTCCACCAATAATACTAAACGAGATATAGAATTAATATGCTTTCATTCATGGTAACAAATTAAGTAATACAATTAGAAGCATGGCTATGCCACCCTTCCCTCCTCCCGTACTATACTAAGAATAGGCACGCATAATATAAAATAAATATTATTTTTATCATTTATGTAGTAAAAAACAGTAAAAATTGAGAAATATACAACAAAAGAGAGCATTGATTGCAAGTAATTAAAATTTCTTGTCAGATCAATAACTTTTACAATGATAGTTGTTCCATTTCTCTGAAGAAGAAAATTCAATTCTTTTTCTTTTTCTTCCTCTTCTTTCTTTTTCTTCTTCTTTTCATTTTTTGGATTCCCTCGTTTTTAGATACATTGTGAACAGATCTTTTCGTTTCTTCGTTTTCTTCTGTGATCATTCTATACCACACATTCCCAACTACAACGGATACTTCCTGTGGGGCATATGGTGTTAATTTGTTTTTAATTGCTTTTAACACATTTAGAAAACGACTTTTAACAGAAATTGTATCCGTATTACCTCTTTTTCTCTTTGATGGTACCATACCCTTCCTTTGTAGGGTTACCACAGATAGAGTCTTTTTGAATGTCACAGACTTTCTTTTTTTCAGTATTCCTCTGGGTTTCCCTATTGGACAGTACTTACAGTTGCATTTGTGGGGCAATACAATGCAGATCCTCTTTTTCCGCTTGGCTTTGCGTTTCCGTCTATCACAGCATCGACCCTGGCTTATTTTCATAACAAGATTTCAATTTAGATGTACTATTATGAATTTTCACATTGTAATAAGATATTTTTACCTTAACCTCAACTGGCTAACCCCAAATTAGCAAGCCACTTCAGTTGTGATGTTGGGCAACTACCGTTTTCTTCCAAAGTGCATTTCCTGATACAATTCGGTAACGAAAGATTGAACGCATATTATGTAATCTCGTTAATTTTCCTTATAAAATCTTTATAACCCGAGTTAAAAACGTCGTAGCAGAAAATAATAATATAAAACATGTGATTTTGTAAATAGAGAATTTTTGTAATAAAAAAAAAAAAAAAAGTAAGAAAATAAAAAAAGATAGAGAAAGCAATTTTCATTCCATTCGAAGATCACGAAGGTTAGGAAGCCTTTGATCAGTGTCAGTATTGAAGAGCCTTCGTGAAAACTTTACGCAAGTCCAGTTTAATTGCAATAATTATAGTAAATGGAAATTGGCTGGGGGAGCCCTTGGCTGGGGGAGCCCGTAGCTGAGTGGCTAGCGCGCTAGTCTCTCAAGCTACAGGTTCTGAGTTCGAATCCCAGTCCCGGCGGGGCTTTTATAAGGATGTAAGAAAATGGGGAATTACTCACAACCTCTCCCCCGGGTATGTAAGACCCGTCAACCAAAGGGTGGCCACTCACAAAATTAGTCGTAGGGAGTGATGACCCTACACTAAAAATAGCATCATGAAACGTGAGTATAAACTCGGAGGAGTTTACACCGCGAGGCCCAGGGCCTACACGGCCTGTCGCGCCACTGAATGAAAAAAAAGGAAATTACTCGATTATTTATCCATTTTTGGATGTCCAGGAGTCTTGAGAAAATATTATACCTTTATCTAAACTATTCTACAATCTCCTGAATATCTGTTTTCTATGATGTAGATAATACGCATTTATCTTGATGGTGGGTGTATGGATCCATCCAACAATCCATGAAAAGTCTTGTATTCAGTACTCAAAAAAGTAAGTCACTGTCATCAACGATTTTGCAAGAAGGTGATTAAGTCGAGGTCATGTTCAAAGTTATAACCCCTTTTAGGGGTAGCTAGCCATATTAAAGAGACATACAATTATACAAAACTCGAGTAATACAGCTTATATATAAAATAATTTCAGCAGAGTAGGCTTGCAACTCACCTTGCTAAAGCTTTAAAGTATACGCATCTGGTACAAGGTAAAAGGTACGAATTTTCTTCTCATTGGGAAGCTGAAATTGGCGGAATATTTAGTACTTCTTCGGGAAGGTCAAAGTTCGCAGAACTAAGGAAGTCAACGATGTTTAGCTCTTCAATGGACAGGATCACCTTGTGGATGCCAATAGGACTTAATACAAGTCACAATCGGTTAATTAAACACCTGTAATTCAAATTCTCTAATTTGGGTTTTGTTGAGTCACGATCTCAAGATTCTGTCAAACAAAAACGTAACTGCTTCTCACCTAACAATAAAACATAAGACACTAGGTAGAAGACAATACTTCCATTTTAGTTAGGACCGTGTCACTTAAAATCTTTGATCTGATTTATTATATCAGATTTTCGAAGACGATTGGACCACTGTATGTGGTAGAGCGCTGTAGGAATGCAGGCCAGAGATAATGAACCCAATGTACACTTAATGCAAACCATCTCTTGTTGCCAACATGGTTACTTATCTAACATAAAAGTTACTGTTGACCACTAATATCAAAAATAAACACACACATCGATACATTTAATATTAGTGATAAATAGATTTAATGACAACCATATTTTTCAAAATCTGTTCCCACATGACTATTACTTTCACTTACCTATATATGAAATATATAGTAAGGTAAAGTATTGCGATCGTGAAAATGTTAGAATTTAAGTTTTCAACGGAAATACACGTTTTACTGTACCCTGAGTCCAAATAACCCAGTCTCGCAAAAAGGTCTGTGTGTGCCAACTCCCGTACAAAAACGAAAAGTCCTATGAAACTGAAATTTCATATTTAAGACAGTTATACGCCAGTTTTTCATTAAAATCAGCTGACCGAATGTGCTACTTTATACTATGCATTTTACATCTTTTTCCGATTTTCTCTGAAACGGCTCTAACGATTTTGATCAAACTCGCTATATCAATGTAAAATTTGATGGGCCTTAATTTGATGAAGGTTTAATTCTGATTGAAATAGTCTGACAGGGCTTAAATGCCGATATTTTAAATTTTCTTCTTCTAATGTACCTTTAATTTAGTAGATTTCAAAAAAATTGGTACATTATCTTATTAGCATTGTTAATTAACGGGCAAATATGCAAGTTGAACGAGTTTGATAATCAACTAAAGAAGAAAAGTGCAAACATATTTTATTATGCAATGTTTGTGTTTTTGAACACAAGAATAGTAATATAGATGTATAGTATACCGTTGGATAGCTAAAGATTTTAGAAAAAATATTATTTAATTCACGGAATTTCAAAGGTTAATAGAGTGATGAATAGCCGATAAAACCAACTGACTGTTGTTGATACAAATATAATAGATTATTCAATAAAACACATGTTTCTATTGAAATTCAATTAATTCTTTAACAATTTATTTGCATCTTTAAACGTATTTAAAAATTCTTAAATTGATTTTAACAACGGAGGTAAGTGAAAGTCGTGTGTTGCGCGCACCAGTTTTTTCGCGTGCTATTCATGCGCCAAGTTCTGATCTTACCAAGTTAATGAAATGGTCAACTAGGAAAAAACCTTCAGTCATTCCTACTGATCAGGAATGCTGTAATTTTTAATGCTAAACGTGAAACGATCTTTTTGAATTTATCATTGTTAACAGTATTCGGTCGCTAATAAAACTTATCATTTAATTACGATAACTCGTCATTAGCGAATAAAAATCAAGATTTTTAAAATATTCTTTTTTCGAATATCTGGCTTTGAAAACTAAACAAATTACAAACCACGGATATCCAAGCACGAATGTTTCAGATAATTTGGTAAAAACAACAAAACAAATAAATAATAATAAATATAAAAACTCTTATATTAATCTATTTTAAACCTTTTTAAATTTAAATGTACTCAATAGAACATATGATTAGGCAGATATAACTTGTGCTCCTTACTAGATTGACACCCACATGAATCAGTATAAACTTATTTATATTAAATCAATTATGTTCCTTTCATTGTTACAATCAGGATTACTTTGGACTCATTATGAAAAAGTGAGTTTGATATTTTAGGATTATTTGAAACAATGTAATTTATTGTAAAACCCCTATATATTTTTTTCCATATTACTCTGTCAAACAAACAGTTGGTGGTAAATATTACTCGATTTACCTATTCTATAAGATATCTTGTTCTACTTTTATCTTTAATTAATAACCATTCAAATATGTGCAGAATCTAAAATGACGTTCATTTCCTTACCATTTCAGAATCTATCTTCTTGGTTTCTGTCCATTGGAAAGATTTATCAGTTTTTTTTATCTTAGTATTCATGCCTTTTCCCATGTGTTCTTCATTCCGTTCTGTAACTAACTGCCTAAAGTCATTTATCATCGCCATAAAGGAAAGTTGAGACAGGAATCATAGAAGATGTTGCATTTTGTTGCAACTTCGTCCATTTGTTATAGAAATATCAAAGGACTTAAGCTATCCTCCAGTTTGAAACCATGCTGAGACCCGAATTACTTTTAATCTTGTACAATTATCCTTTTGGAATCACAATAGCTTGACATCTTAGCGTCTAATAAATCTTGAGGCACATTTTTTTTTCCCTGCAGATCTAATACCTCCTTTCATGGCACTGAATCTAAAACCAACTCTTAAAATCTATAGCAAATAGAGCCATACTCGCCATGGACCCATAAGCCAATATATAAATTAAACTAAAAATAAGAACTACTTCATTATGAGATGTTAAAACTTGATTAGCTTAAGATGTAACATCTCTGGATGTATATGATAGACATATATATCCCCAAGGTTAAGCCATTCATATCCATCCTCCACAAAGTAAGGATAGTAGAAATTGATTTAATCCTTTGTAAATTTAATATATTGGAGTGATATACTCCAAATCACATTATTGCATATGTTAAATTTAAAAAAAATTAATAATCAGAAGAAATATTTGTTGGAAATTTTTAGACTTAACCTTAGACATAAAATTTTACATATTTAAATAGACATTCTGTACTTCCATTAACTATATTTGTTCATTAAAACTTATTTAAATATTCTTTTTCATCCTGCTACTTTGTACCTGGTGTGTTCAATAATTATTCTTATTTAATTCCTATGGCTTGTATTTATTTATATTGTGATGATATTGTTTTCTTGATTTTTTTTATTTACACTTAAAATATTTAGGAATACCGTGGTAACACTGACGATGTATGTCACTATGATGAAAATAAGAACAGAATCTGTCGAGACCTAGGAGAACATGCATATCGAGGCGAATTGGTTGATGGAATACCTAAACCGTATTCATATTTCATGAATGATGCTGAACTTTACGAAAACTTAAGAACATATAAGGATAATGTAATTCTTCAATTTTTTTGTTCTAAAACCTTTTAGAAGTTTCTTTTTCTTATTAGTCAATGAATATTCAAAGCTCTGATTGAATATAAAAATGTTTTCCTTTAGTTAAAAAAAAACAAAAAAACTCAGGAATGGTCTTGGGCTCAGTACATACTCGAGATTCGTACTAGGCCAACGACAGTGCAATGCGGTGATTATCACGCTCAGCCACCAGGTTTTTCCCCAATTATTTTGGGTACCCACTTTATAGAGGCTGGGTCTGCCCCAGGAGGGCCTTCATACCCTAGGGCCGCCCCCCGACTGAATTAACAGAATAAATAATATTCTGCCACAGCTGGGATTCGAACCCACGACCCGGAGCACAACAGACAAGCCCTCTATCCACTACGCCACACCGCTCCCTAATAATTATTAAAGAAATATGAATATTAATTAACTTAAAAATAAATATAAATCATGAGTTGAGTAGAAATACATTATTAAGAATTTAGCTACAGCAAACTAATATTCAGATATTAGACAATTAGTCTTGAATACATCTACTTTTACAATTTTCATATAACCTTTTATTCTAGTATTATTGGTTTAAATTTTATTATTGTTAATAAAAAAATAATAATATTAATGGCCATGTATATTAGTCTAGGGACCATTAATAATAAAAAAGAATTTAGTGCTTGAATGTAAGAATGTTTTAAAACAAAATATAAAAGGTACATGAAATGTTACGAAACTGATATTTTTTAATCAAAAGAAAATTTGTTTTAATAAAATCCCTTTTATTCACATTTTATACTTGGTTTATACTTTGTCATTGGTCCATAAATTTTAAATATCTGAAAATTACAATTTAATAAGATAAATTTATCAAGAAGCTCCTAATATAAAAAAATATTTAAAAAATTGTTCCAAACAAAAACCACAAGTATTTTTAAAACTCAATTTGATAGTAAATTTAGAATCAGCTATTATCAAGATTTAGTTAAAGTCATTACACTATGAACTTTATATTGCAGGGTGAAAATACACTAGCAGATAACAGTGAGACAGTTGTTCTCATTTTATTTGAGTTCTCGATTCAATGCCTAAGATACTAATGACTCAATTTATTTCTTAAAATAAAATTAGTTACTATTTATATAATCATAGGACAATTGATTTTATTAAAATTTCACTTTGCTTTTCAGGATATAATAAATGATTTAGGAGATGATTTTGATTTTGCCTGACTCATGAGTGATATTTATCAGGAAAATATCCAATCACTAAAAATAATTGCAAATGTTCATGAGAGGTTTTTAAAAGAATAAATAATAATCATAGGATAAGTGCTTTCTAAAATGAATAAAGGAGTTTAAGAGTAAAACAGAAATGGTAATTTAATCAATGCTAAGAAAAAGATTTGTTGAATAAATAATTGAAAATGAAAACAATGTTTTAAGATCATAATGAAATTAAATCTATAACAAATGATTACAAAACAGTCTCTTATAATAGTTTTAGCTAGGTTCTGGAGACTACTGAATATGTAGTCACAATCTGCATTGTATTTGATGACTCATGAGGACCACGGGAATATTTGTCCTCGCTGAGGAGGAGTTTTCTCAACTAGTAAGTGAAAACAACTTCCGGTAGTTCAAAGAGTTTATTTATGGCTGAAAGATAATTTTGGATCCAGTCTACTTCAACCTCGGAGCTCAAAGAGGAAGAAGAAGGCCAGTACAAAGAAGACCACAGATGCAATAGAAGAGGTAAGCCTGAGTAGGGTGCCGATTCCCATTTAGCCAAATAGGCCAATAGGGATGTAAATAAATAAAAGTACCTTAAAATACTTCATGGATCTACATGCAATAGTAATAAAATATAAAATTAGCATAAACTGATTATTACTATATGGTATCATAAAACAATAAATTAAAAAAGTGAATTTTACAAACCTGTTGCAAGATCTTGTTCTGTACTGGTAAAAAAAAAAATAAAATAATAAAAAATAAAATAAAAATCCATCTAGATATCGCTGTGTTTGTTACATTCCACTTCGTTTGATTTTCTTAAGGAGCAATCATTGTTATCTAAGGAGGAAATTCCAATTTGGATCTGCTGCTCAACTTCGCTGAGTTGCTACAGTACACAGCATACCGCATCAATCCCGAAGACAATCTTAAAGAAAAAAAATAGAGAGAGATTCTGCCAAATAGGAAATACATATATTTTACTAATTTTGAAATCGATCATGGACATCTGATCATAAAGATTATTATCTTAATTAAATATATAGTTATACATTCCTGATCAGTTTTTTAATTAATTATTTGTTTTTTTTTTAAATGTTTTCTTCACTTTAAGTTGTTTTTTTTCTTTTAAGCATTATTATTTTTTTAAACTATTGTAATAATTTTTTCTCTTAATTACTTATTACCTAACAGTTATTTCTAATAAAGGTTAATTATACATATAGTATCTAGGCGTTGATGACTTTAGGGTTTTATGCCTTAAAACCAAAACAAATAAACAAACTCCACTTTGTAAATTTAACAAATAATAATAATAAAACTAATTTAAGTTTATGTTCCACAACCCCATAGCAATCGAATATTGTGTTTGAATTTTATATAATGTTTTAGAGACCTAAGTGAGTCCGAACCTCCAATTTCTCGATACTTTTTTGTCCTGACATTGGACTAGTTAGTTAGGAAGTTTTAAAAATGTTTTGTGATTATTTACTTTTCTGTTAAAAAAAGCTTTTATAAATAGCAAGCAGTGTACTGTAGTTTCGTTTTATCTGATTTGTTTGTTTATTCATTTAATGTTACTGTGGCTAAGTGGACAATGCTACAGTAGAAGTTCAAAATTTTGGCTATCCAGATTTAATTAAGATAGGAGGGATCTTTAATGAGTAACTCACATCGCACATGCTCGGGATCACTGTTTTATGTCCTCTCTGAAGGATGGCATAACTAAGGATTTTTCACTCCCATTAAAAAATCCTAGGGCCCCCAGGAAGTTTGAATCTGTGACTTTGGAAATAGAAGGCTGTTATGCTAGCCACTAAACCATAGGTGACACCACCATTATACCTGATTTAAATGTAGATTACACATACTTTTTTCACACACACAATCAGTAAAAAGATAAGTAAACCTAATCAACATTAAACTAAGTAACATCCAAACTTCAGGTGGAAAACAAAAGACCAATTACTGATAGAAAATCTGAATTCAAAAAAGGGTCTTCAGTTTCATGGCTTTTTTTTCCGTGTTAAAAAAAATTTTGTCTGAAAACTGACACAGATAATGGAACATCATATAATTATCCATAGAAAAATATTTAACTATCAAGTCTACGTCAATATGATTGAAAATTAAATCTTAGCACTTTATTAATGATTAGAAGCAATACCCTAATTAACAGTGAATTTTTTTTATTTTTTTTTATTATTGGAGCATCAAGGAATAGATATATATAAAAATATTGACACATTAATAACAAAAATACTTTATTAAAACAGGGTATACTTTTTCACTAGATAATTATTTACATATATTTTTACTGTATTTTACAAATATTTCCATAAAATATTTTTTTTAACAAAAACATTATAAATTATCACAGATTTCAACAATGGGCTTTCATAAATAAGAAAGTAAATTCTTCATAACAATTAAGTTTAGAGGAAAACAAGTATTTACAAATTTACAGAATCATACATAGACATAATTAAAAATATATGAATAATTTGATTAAATTAACATCCCTGAAAGAGTCATGAACCTCCAGATTTGGGAGACCTGAATTTCCGGTGAATGTCTGGGCTGGACAGAAGGGAAAGTTTGGGAAGTGGAGATGCTTCACCATATTTCTTAAGATTTTCTAATCTTTTCAAAACCTTTGGTGTCTCGACTCTTGAAACAGGAGTTTTGCTATTGTATTCCCTTTCTTTTAAAATTATGAATAATCTCCTCCTTCGCTCTATAGTAAAATTTTCTATACCCTGAAAAGTAAATTAAAAATAATAACATAGATGAAGAGTGCAAGTAACACTACCAAACTATAAAATTAACTTGAATTTCATTTTAATTATAGTGAAGTACGGAGGCGAGTAAAATATAAATTGAACTTTTTCCAGAATTATTTATTTGTTTAAAATTAAATTTAAAGATTATGAATAAAATAATCAGAACTTTCTTTTCTCTTTTTATTATACTTTTATTTATTTTCACATAAATAAAACTTTAATTACGTTAAGAGGTATTTTTTTGCCTTATCTTCAGATTATCCAATTAAAATTTCTTTATGTCTACTCGAAATTGCTTTTAGTTCTAAATTTAATGCTCTTCTTGCTCTTTCATATTATTAATATTTTAATGTCAATTACTAGCATAGAAGAGTATATATTATTATGAATAAAATAATTAGAACTTTTAATTCTATATTTTAATTGGACAGTCTGAAGATGAAGCAAAAAAATATCTCAAAACATAATTAAAGTTTTATTTATGTAAAAATAAATAAAAAGAGAAGAGAAAGTACTAATTATTTTATTCATAATAATATATACTCTTCTATACTAGTAATTTACATTAAATTAAAAAAATATTTGATAGTTTTCCTAAATAGCCTTCTTCCACATTTACACAACAGGTGAGGAGCTTCTGCTAAGTGCTGCCATCAAAGGCCTAAAGAAGAGATGGAAGTCACAGGGGGATATGTCTGTATGAGCTGTACGGGATATGGCTGTAGAGAGGATGTTTGAGTGTTTCCCAGGGCAATTGGTTTAATATTCTTGGGTCATTGTGATAGTGTGAGCATTCAGCATCAGCAGAAACTTTAGACATATTTTTTTTAATTATTTTTTTCTACGGATTTCAGCTAATGAGTTAGTTATTCATTAGCCATTTATTTTTTGCATATTTACATGCCTTTCGACAAAGGTCAATAGTAACAATTAATTTATTGTATAGTGGAATTGTTGACAAGAACCATACAATAAAGCTTAATGAACCTTCCTTTCCTGCCCGAAGGCAAAACAGTCGGTAATTACAAATTGTGGAAATTTCAGTTCGATTCCAAAACAATTTTAAAAATTTAAGTTTCAAAATATCACATTCAAACCCAAAACCATGGAAAACAGAGATATTCCACTATCAGAAAAAACGTTCCGGTGCATAAAAATAACAATAACCTATTCCTGTTTAAATTAACGAAAATTCAAAAGGCATGTTGGCTGTAATTTGCTCTCGACAGTTGACAATAGACCTAATTAAAAAACGAAGGACACCATACTGGTTCGTTTAAGAAAGATTAAAACCAAGATTTTATAGGTAAAATGAAAATGGATCATTGATGTAAAAATGTGGTAGGTAATAATTTTCTTGAAAGAAATCTATCTAAATAAGAAAATAATGAAATGCCTAATCAACTAAAACAAAACAATTCATAAGAGTAAAATAACATAAAAAATTATATATATACTGTTAGATGATAGTCAATACTTTTAGTTTTTACAAGTGTTAAAGTAAGTTGAAATAACTGTACTTTTGTTGTTTTTTGTACATTTTCCTTTATTTTAATCAAAAGCGATAAACATTAGTTAATTATATTGTCACCAAATGTATTTATTTTTTATCATTATTTGTATTTATTTTCTTTTTACTTATTTAAATTTTTTTTTTTTGTTTTGCTCATTAATTTGGAAATCTTGGCCAGATGTGAATATTTTATTATTCTAAATTTTCATCCAGCATCCAGCATTCAGGGTGTCTAGCAAATAAGCTCAAAAAGATTCCCTGACTTTTCTATATGGTAAAAAGTCTTTTACCTGGCCAAATATCAGTGGAAATCGACAAAACAAAGAATAATAACTTGATTAAAAATATATATAATGACTAATTACTTTACGATAAGATTCAACTATATCTACCAGACACCAGCTGAAATTGCAGTTGTTTAAGTTGACTTACCAATGAATTATGATGAACTTGGATAATGCTGTTAGTAATAATCAGTATTTACAAATCTGACCACAAATTTATTTTAAAACTCGCTTTATGATATTTGCAACATCACAACAAGTAGGCATATTGGAACATTTGTCTGAGTGAAGAAGAAATGATGTTAACTAGGGACCATTTTCCCTGACCAAAGTACAAATTTCCTGACTTTTTGATATGTTTTTAAAATCCCTGACTTTTACCGGTTTTTCCGATTTTCAGTGTCGCTAGACACCCTGGCATTGTTGTGCAAAAAAATGACATCTTTAACCAACTGGTTGCATCTTTTGTTCCTATGGGCAACTTCAGCGCTATTTAGCAGAGAGTAATAATAAGCAGCTATGAGAGTTCGATGCTCAGGGAGAAAATATACCAGCAAAAAATTACTATTTTAAAAAATGTTTCTATTCAGAGTGTTCTAAACTTGTGGTCTGCAGACCTCAGGGATCTCGCAGATGATGTTCAAGGGGTCCGCGAGATACCACTGTAGAATAATTTTAAATTACATTAACGTAAAATATTTATGAATCATTGGCTTTTAATAAGAATCAGACATGCTCTACACAGAAAAACATTTCATATCTCCTTTTTGTTCAATCTGGCATACAGGGTTACGGTAGCTGAGGTATTTCCCATTAAAGGAACGTGATATGGTGTAGTCGTAAGATCTAAACTTATTTATTATATTTAGGATTTAGGAGGTCTTTGTCAATGAAATGATGGGGATGACAGAAGGTATCGGAAAAGTTGGGATTTGAATAAGGATAGAGCGGGTATGTGTTTGTAGAGAATTCCAGAGGGTATAAGATGGTATGATATGGACAGTGAGTGATTAGAAAAAATAACTTATACTTTCATCCAACTTGGCCTAACACCTAAAAGTATACATTTAATGAGATCCCAAAAATCCTTTATTTTCTGTTGAATATTCTTTTATTAAAGTATCAGAAGATATAAAGTTAACGATAACAGCTTATACCCCAATATGATAATAAAATTATAATTACCTTTGTATTAATAAATGACTTGGTTTCTTGAAATGCTTTCATAAGGTATTCCTGTTTTGGATTTGAAGAAAAATAAGTCATTTCATTAGCGTAGGTTGAAGGTATGACGTACGATCCCGAACCCTGTCTCCACTGAAGATTGATACAGGCAACAGTAGATCCAGGCTTTAGCGTATCTTCACAACCAAAAGCCTAAAAACAATAAAAAATATCTGTATTTTAGCTGAGTCCCAAGTTCAGCTCTGGAAGTATAATTATTTATTCTGATTTTTTTTTTTTTTTTTAAAGCTATGGAGTGATCCATAGACAGGGAGATCTTCCTAGAGCTCACCTGGCCTCTAAAAGTGGGTAACCTAAACTTTGAGAAAAAATGTGGCACCTTAGCTTGAGCTGGTGGTCTAGAAACAGTATAAAAAACTACAATGTACTTAACCTTTTTGGATCTTCCCTTTATGGGTTATAGAGGTATAGGATTGATTTAATATCAACATTTTCTTTTATCTTGGTTGTTCGTTAATTTATACATTTTATTTACTTAGTATAAATACATAATGGATGGTATCTAACAGTCTTCATACACAATGCTCTTTAGTTAGGCAGATGGTATGAATTTTCAATAAAAACATTATTTTCATTATCACTGATTGTATATTAATCGTCACTACTACCTGTGGTGTGGGGGTTAGCATAACAGCTTTCTATGCCCAAGATCATGCATTCAAACATGGCAGATGGCCCTAAATTATTTTTTATTGGAGTAAAAAACCCTAAGTCATGCTGTCCTATCAAAGAAACAGAAAAACATGGTCCCGAGCCTGTATGATGTCAGGTACTCGTCAAAGATCTGTATCCTAATTAAACCTGAATAGGGACAATTTAGAACTCTCACTATTCTGCAAGCATTCTCCAATTAGCCACAGAACCATAAAGTTACCTTATATGAATAAAGAAAGAAACAAACTACAACATTATGTTATATAAATTATAAGTAAAACTTAATTACAAGAAATTTTACCTTAAGGGAAGTCCAAAAAGTAATCATTAAGAAACTTTCATGGCTATCAGAAAGATAGACATTAGTGACACCCCATGGCTTCTCTGGCTCTTTGACAAAGATGACAGTTCCGACAACATCCATTTCGCCAAACTGTGCTGGTCCAGAGTTCACCACAATGTCATGAATAGTCGTGACTTTCCTTTCAAATTCTTCACTTGGTTTTAACCTATTGCTTTCCTTGTAAATTGTTCTATTGGTACTTGTTAACTGTAGGACTTTATCTCTAGCAAAATAAAAAAATAAAATAAATAAAAATACAGTAAGATGAATAATTATAGAAAAGAAATGAAAAATTATCCAACATATTTACCTCATGCCAGTAGCATTTAAAGCATAAAAGTCAAAACACTTTTTCTCGACTAAAATTTGGCGAAGATCTTCAGAAGGGTTCCAAACCGTCATGAGTGCATTACAGCCACTACCAGGGTCTACTAGTCTCACCTAAAGTTAATTTAAAGCAAAATAAAATATATGATATTTAAAAAACAAATAATTAAAAAGAGTCATTTTATTATATTTAACCAAAACAAAATAAATTGATCAAACCAGTCAGAATATGTTACTAAATAATTTAAGTTCAAGAATTTTCGAAACAGTGGTTGAGTCAAAAGAGATAAGGGGCTGGCATAACAGTTTTCTATGCCCAAGGATGCAGATTCAAACCTGACAGATGGCTCTAGTATATTTTTAAAGGGAGTAAAAAATTCTTAGTTATGCTGTCCTTCATAGGGATGTAAAATGGTGGTCAGGTACTTCCTAAAGATCCCTATCCAAATTAAACCTGGATATGCAGAATTTAGGACTACCACTGTAACATCAGATTATCTATAAGATACAATTTCAAAAATCTGCTATTAGGTTGATTGTGCTTCCAACATAATATAACCTATCTTACTTTCTAGATCTACAGTGGCTAATCGGACGATGCTACAGTGGTAGTATTACATTTTTCCTATCTAAATATATTTAATGTATAAATTCAGATGTTATTTTACATTTGTTAACATTTTCATCAGTCTAAATAATGCTAAGAAATATTTTGATTTTCAAGAGTCATTATTTAAATGATCGAACTGTATATTTCACATAACTGTATCTGTTAACAACATTTAATATTTTTCAAAAATTTATTATTAAAATACCCAAATACTATACGGTGCGGAAACTATGCAACTCCCCAGTCTAGAAAAAATTAAAATAATAGAAAGGAAAATCCTCAGAAAGATACACGGTCCCAGGATGCATGAGGGGGAGTTCAGAAGACGGGCCAATAAGGAATTATACCAGGGAAACAGGAACATGGAGGATGAAATAAGGGCCAGACGACTTAAATTTTACGGACATATGATTAGAATGCCTGAGGAAAGACTGAACAAACAAATCTTTAGGAAAATTTGGGGATATAAAAGCGATGGGGGTTACAGCAGACAAGTCAAGGAAGAGGCACGCTCATTGGGAATAAAGGAGGCGGATTGCTTGGATCGCGACAGTTTCAGGAGAACCGTCAACAGTGTCGAAGGTTTCGTGAGTCAGAGGAAGAACCACAACAACAGGCTCTGGACCGATGAAAGGAAACTCGCGCAATCAGAGAGGATGAAGGAGAGATGGGTCCTCTGGAAAGCGCGTGGCACCAAAAAGAAGCCACGGTGTAAGAGTTCGCGTGATCACTAATGGTCTATCCGCGTCAAAAAAAAAAAAAAAAAAAAAAATACCCAAAACTAAAATTAATTCTATTTAAAAAACACATGTTATGCATACATGTTATAGGAACATGTGGAAAAATGTTCGAGATGGATTGACCCATAGTAAAATAAAATAAATAAATAAAACCTTGTATTTGTGACTTTTTTTTTTTTTTTTTTTTTTTTTTTTTTTTTTTTTTTTTTTTTTTTTTTTTTTTTTTTTTTTTTACATACATACAAAATTAATCAAGTATATGGTATTTACAGTTATACTAGACTAAAAAAGTTCACTACTAAAAAAATAGTACCTTCAATAAACTTTTAGCCTTTTGGGAAGGCATTAGTTCCTCTAATTTCTCCTTCACAAGAGTCTGCACTTGCTCCCTTATTTTTGACGACATCTGTTCATGATACTTTCGAACTTCAAGAAGTTGGTCGGGAGTCATCAAAGATTGTACTTCCGATGGATCTGATTCGTTAGACACTATTTTCCAAAGCAATTGAGGATCCTTAATTTTTTTGATATTATTTTTATCAAATTTCACGACTCCATTTTTGTATTTAGCCTCAACCTGTATAAACTTTTTTTTTGAATATATATCAAGAAAAAAAAAAAGTGCCTTAATTTAATGAGACAACAAATATGAGAACCAATTTTAATTTAGGAAATCAGCAATTTTAAGTTTCTCCGAAATTTTAAAAAGAATGGAAAAAAAAAAACAGTATAGACTGTTTTGAATTTTTAATATAGTGGTTTAAAAATATTGCTTACTGGGACGGGATTGTTACAAAAAAACTAAGAAAATACTTTCTAAAAGAAACCAAGCTCCATCATACTGAATTTCAAACATCTACCTGGAGAAAACTGGAAATAAAAAAAACTCACCTAACAATTGAGAAGTTGATTTCTAAAATGTACTAAAATAAATTGATTTTTTAAACATATTTATATTCTCATCATTTAGTTTTATCTAAATGTTCAATTTTATTTTATCTAATGAACACTGAAGTCCTTTGAAAACACAAATTAAAAAGGCAATTATTTTTCAATGGTACTAATTAAACATTTTGTTTCATTCCAAATCATACTAAAACAACTCATTTCATAACTTTAATATGGTGTTATTAATATAACGTAAAGATTTTAATGCAAAAATAATCAAATTAGTTGGGTTAATAATGTAGTAATGGGAGATTTCGGAACTCAACGTCTCAATGGTCTTGTTGGAAAACAAAAGCTTGGAAAAAAAATTCAATGCATGGGACTATGTCAAGTGATGATGCAATAAAATAATTAAAAATAAATAAATAAAATAAAAATACTTTACCTCAGGAAACAATTTTTCAAATAACTCTTCAGATTTCAAAGTGAGGTCATTTTCTTTTAAACTGGAAGCATGGTGTTCAGCATATGCATTTCTTAAAACTGAAAAGTTATAAGAAACTATAACTTTTACAAATGAAATTATAAGATAATTATATTTTAAATTAAAAGAAATAAAAGATCTATTGGAGAACACAAATTAGCATTGATTTTTAATTTTTTTTTTTCAAAGCTATTAAGAATCGATTGTATAAACAGATCTTTCATCAAATATTAAATTTAAAAATTCAAAATTTTGATATACTTAATATTTTTACAGAACAAATGCCTCTCATAGTTAACAACCAAAGTAAGTATATAATATCTATAAAGAAAGGGAAAATATTGAATATGTACATAAGTTGAAATTATATCTTTTTGATGCCAGTAATTTCTAACTTGAATCAGTATGAAATATTATCATAAAACTCAAACATTTTTGTTTTTGATCAAGCTGTTTACAGACAATGTAGAATTGGTTTATAATTATTATTCATGTTACATTGACTTAAAAACTTATTCACTATTCTTAACTGATTGTATTCATCATCAAGAATAATAAGTAAATTAAAAATAATTACTTGTTTTCCCATCAGCATCTTTTGACATGTACAGCAAAGGATAAACCCTGGCAATGACAGCTGTAGTAAGTCCCACAAGTCCTCCATTTTTTAGAACTGAACTGAGAGATACTCGTATAGGTCCGGGATTTCTGGTGAAACCCAGTTTCGAATCCCACTTAACACGCCTGACACAGTTTGTATGCAATTTCAAACGCACTGAACTGGAAACCTAAACAATAAAAATGCATTGTAAAAGTAGTCATATAACAAGTTTATTAATGATAATAAGGTATAATCCTAAATATCAACACTCATTAGAAGAAAATTAATAAAATAAAATATACTAGATATCCAATTCAAAATGGATCCTTCTACTATATACACATGCACCTATAAATAATATTATACTACAAAGTATACTGTAATACTGTGACTCACGTTCATTGAAAAGTTCTTTAATGAGATTTAAAAAAACTGACAAGGGACTAGAAAATTACCATATTCTCTTAAGTATTAAATACCCATATTTATCTAAAAATACATAATTTTAATATGAAAATAAGAGGATAGAAAGAAAAGAAGAGAATTTTTGCGATACTTAAATAAATCTTATAAATTTTATAGTGGAACAGTAGAGGAGAATTTATATTATTAAAGAATCAGCAAGATCATTAAGAAATATTTGTAGAATATCATTCATCAATGAAATTTTGTGGACTCACCAAAGTGGATATACCAACTTTGATTACTTGATGGAGCCAATCTCTTTCACACATAAAATAATTATGGTGAGGAGGAATACAAAACATTTAGAATGTCATTTGAAAATAATAATGTATATATTACACAATATTTTATTTTAATAGGTTAAACAAATCGACATTGTTATGCTGTTGCCTTCTATGCACAAGGTTGCGGAATCAAACCTGGTAGGCGGCCCTAGGATTTTTTATTGGGTGTATAAATTCCTTGGCTATGCTGACCTTCAGAGGAGACATAAAATAGTGGTCCCGAGCCTGTGTGGGTCTTTTAAATATTTAATCATTTTTTTTGCAGCTGTGGTGAAATGTTAACACATCATTGCTGGCAAAATTTGTGTTGCCTAAAAGGGAAAGCAGAGTTTAAAATGTAAATAAATAAACCGTACCTCTAATGGATCACATCCTTCAGTGCAATTTAATAATTCTGCGGCTTGAATGATTAATTTCATTCCAATTTTAACCTTCTGCTGATCTATCAAAATTTTCATAGCTGGGTCGACACTAGCCCAAATACTGTACCAGCCATCAGTCAATTCAATTTCATAACTGGTTTCATCATCACTTAAATCAACCTAATAAAAATAAGAATAAATTAATAATTAATTCATTTGTAATGATTTTATTTTCACAATGTGATATGGTGATATTATAACTCATGATCAAAATGCAATAATTGTTTAAAAAATGAATTTATTCAACCACTATTTATAAATTTATAGTAAAATAAATAAAACTACCTTCCGAATCTCAGCCACACATGCAACTAATCTCCTTGATGATGGCTCATCACATTCTAAAATTTTTTTCATTGCAGGCCTTTGAGCAAGATCTATTTCTCTATCGTACCGATACTTTAGCTGATGTAGTACATTTTCTGGGGTCAAACGTCTAAATCACAAAATCATTCTCATAACCATAACAATCTATTAAAAAAAATTAGGCAAATTCGATAATTTATAATATATTTAACTTACTTATTTGCAAGATGTCTGGGAAATGCTCTTTCATAACAAGCTAATTTCCAGATGATCCATTTGTAATGATTCTTTATCCAGGCTGATGAAACCAAAGAAGGATCAACATTAGGGTTTGATAAGAAACATCTGGATATTTCCCACAAGCCAATTTTGTTGTCATCAGATAAGATCAAAGAAAAACCATATCCTATCTCAATAATTCCTTTCGTGGAGAAGCACTCTTCAGAGCTATAACAGAATTATATTATTATTACGGTTTAGGCAAGAAATGGATAAAATGTAATTATGGACTAGAAAACATGACGATCCTTTTTACTTTTACTTACTTACATATTAAATATATAGTTTCATTATATTTTTCAAACTTGAGGAAGTTTCATTATTTGAATAAATGTGACACATAAATTGAAAAGAAAAATATAAATATACTTAAATTATGGCTCTACTATTGTCATGTATTACTTCAAATTAATTTGGACTAAAATTGTTTGTTGACCTAATTTATTATTTATGTTATGATTGGAAGAATAAAATTGCTTCATTAAATTTAAAAAATGAGATATATAGTAAGGGAAAGTATTGTTACCATGGAAAATTTTAAATATCAGTTTTCAGTGGAAATACAAGTATCAGGGTACCCTGAATCCAAAAGACCAAGTCTTCTAAAAAGAGAAATTGTATAGAACTGGAATTTCATATTTTAGAACCCTATATACCTGAGACCTCAAAATAACATTTTCAATGAAATCGATAAATCAGAAGAGCCACTTCATACCAATGAATTTACTCCTTTTTACAAAATTTCTCACAAATTGCTTTAACTTAATAACAATGATTAAACTCCTTAAATTGATTTAAAATCTAATATGACGTAGGTTTCATTCTAATTCAAATAGGGTTTAAATGCCAAATTTTCAGACTTTCTTTGTCAAAAGTACATTTAATTTTGCAGCTTCAAAAAAATTAATCACTTTATGCTGTTCACACTGATAAAAAAAGCATAAATATACAAAAAAGGAAGGATTTGAAAGCTAAGTGAAGGAGAAAGGAGCAAAACTGTTTTTTTTTTTTTGTTTTTTCAAACATAGGAATATAAATGTATAATACATGGTCGGAAAACTAAAGATTTTAGAAAAAATGTTATCTTATTTATTACAAAGTTTTATAAGGTAACGGATAGTAATGAAAAGCAGATTAAAGTAAGTAATTGTTGTAGATAATAACTTCAATTGTTAGATTATTTAGTCAAAAATAAATACTTTTTATGTAACTCAATATACTTCTTTATACTTTTTCTCAACTTAAACTTCATTTAAAAGTTCTTAAATTGTTTTTGGCAAAGAAGGCAGCTGAACTTTGGGTGTTGCATGCACCAGATTTTTTTTTTTTTTTTATATATAATTGTTTAAGGATATTGTTACAAAGATTGAGAATGAAAAATCAAACTAAATATCTAAACTATCAATTAAGCATAAAACTTACCTGAAAAATGATTTGGCCCAGAATTCATACGTTTCAGCATTATTAGCATTAATGCTCAATATTTCTTCTTTTAGCCCAAGCTGAAACAACTATAAAATAATTTAAGTTAATAAATTCAAAAAGAAAAAAAAGAAGTGGCCTATTTACTGTTAGCAATAAGTTAGAGACTAACCTGTTCTCTATTAAGAAATGGCTGTAGATGGTCAGACATTTTTTTACAGGGACTTTCATTTCGTAATGTCATATACAATCCAGAAGAAGAGGGAGGTCGGTTCTTCAGTTTATGGTTAATTAATTCATCAGTTTTTTTTCGTAGCTCATCACGGATTGAGATAATATCGGCAGAACAAGACCTAAAACTAATGTTGTTATAAGAATCATTTGTAGACTCTTTAGTCACAGGATTCTCTACAATTGGTTCAGGGATTATCTTTAACTCAGCTGCGACCATGATTTCATCATCGACATCATCAAATTCCATATCCAATAATTTTACAGGTTTCATTGATTTTCTGTTGAAAAATGATGAAGGGCTTGATATGACAGATCTCTCAGGCGTGCAATCGGCCATAAATGCTGCAGCACTGTCAGAAACTTCATACATCATGGTCAAATCACTTTCTTCATTACTAATAAATTGATCATTACACTTCCTTGATTCCAAATCCTTACTTTCCGGATATTTATCAAACTTTAAAGGTGACTTATTATTTAGAACTTTTTTAGGACAATTTTTTTTCTCAATCATGTCCACCTCTTCATCTAAAATTGATTGCGAAATACTTTGTGTGAATGACAAGTTCTGAATTTTTGATTCTTTAAGAATATTACGTCCAGCTATATCCCTAGATAGTTTTGGAGTTAAATTTCCTATTCCTGGTTGAAAACAAATTTTTTTTGCCAGAGGCTGGTCTGTTGTTGAGTTTCCTGTATGAGAGGATTTACTTTTTTTATCATTTTGGTTCAGACTTATGGATAACTTTTTTTCCAAATTTACTTTTGTAAAATTATATGAATTCAAAGGTGTTTTTTTAATAGGTATTGGACTTTGGGGTAAACAATCTTCAATTTCATCAGAGGTTTTTATTTCTGAGACAGGATCGAACCATACATCATCAGAAAAGATTTCATTTGGGGGATTGGCTCGTTGAAAAATATGACCATTACTTCTGTCAGATTCAACAACCAAACTCCTGTCTATTTCCTCACTAAATATAGATTTGGCTTTAAATAACGCATCTTCTGAAACATGGATGTTTTTTCCTCGGGCAGTAGCAAAATTGTTTTTTGTGAGTGATCTATCATCAACATTAATTGATTTATTCAATTCTAAACCAGTTGAATTATCTTTCAAAACCCTACTCAATTTAGATTTCATATCATCTGAAACCACATCAGAAATTTCAATATTTTTACATTCTTCAACAGATGTACTAAAAGGATCAGTCTTATCGAAACATGAAAAAGAAGTCTCCATTAATTGACTTTCATTATTCCATATTTTGGTCATATTGTTTTCAGACTTAACATTAAAAAGGGATTTATCATTCACTAAAGGATCATCAGAAACATTGATATTACTGTCAGCAGTAGCTGCAAAAGTCTTATAAGCTTTAGAAGAACTAGGTAAAACCATTGTGAGTGCCTTAATTTTATCTGATCTAGCTTCACAAATATCAGTCTTATATTCTGTCTCATTGTACTCCATAGTATCAGTATAGATAGACTTAACTTTAGCTAGGGCAGCACTACTAACCTTAACTTTGTTACCACTTGCACTTGAAAACACGAAATTATCATTTTTACTAGAATTAGGCACAGGTAATTTGGATGCTTGACCACTGTCTGTTTCTATTTTGTCTACCTTCTCTTCTGTCTCATAGTTCTCCATAATGTCATTATATTTAGACTTAACTTTAGCAAGGGCATGATCAGAAACTTTAACATCTTTGCCACTAGCACTTGAAAACATGAAATTACTACTTTTACTGGAACTAGGTAAAATGAAATTATCATTTTTACTAGAATTAGGCACAGGTAATTTGGATCCTTGATCATTGTCTGTATCTGTTTTGCCTTCCTTCTCTTCAGCCTCATAGTTCTCCATAATGTCACTATATTTCGACTTAACTTTAGCTAAGGCAGCATCGCTAACCTTTATATTCTTACCACTAGCACTTGAAAACATGAAACTACCTTTGTTCTTAGAACTCATTAAAGGTGTTTTGTGTGCAGGATCAATAACTTCTTTATCCATCATCCCTTCTGTATCATGGCACTTGATAATGTCATTATATTTAGATTTAACTTTAGCCAAGGCCTCATCAGATACCATAAAATTTTTATCACTACCACTAGGTGATTTGGATGCTTGACCAATGTTTGTTTCTGTTATTTCTACCTTCTCTTCACTCTCATAGTTCTCCATAATGTCATTATATTTGGACTTAACTTTAGCTAAGGCAGCATCACTAACCTTTATATTTTTACCACTAGCACATGAAAACATAAAATTCTGATTATTATTTAAACTAGATGAAGGTACTTTTAGTGCTTGATTGGTACCTGTTTGAGTTTTTTGATATATCATTTCTGTCTCATGGCTTTCCAGAATTTCATTATATTTAGACTTAACTTCAGCTAAGGCATCATCTGATACCTTAACATTTTTGCCACTAGTACTTGAAAACATGAAATTCTGATTTTTGTTAAAACACGATAAAGCTGTTTTGGGATCTTTATCCATAACTGTTTCAGGTTTATTCTTTGTAATTCCTGTCTCAGTACACTCGATAATATCAGCATATTTAGACTTAACTTTATCTAGAGCATCATCAGATACCTTAACATTTTTACCACTAGCACTAGAAAACATGTAATTCCCAGTTTTACTATAGCTTGGAAAAGCTGCTTTGGGAGCTTGGTCCATATCTAGTTCAGCTTTATTCTTTGTTATTTCTGTCTCATCGCACTCCATAATGTCATTATATTTAGACTTAATTTTAGACAAGGCAGCATCTGAAACTTGAATATTTTTTCCACTAGCACTAGAAAACATAAAATGACCCTTCTTACTGGAGCTTAGCAAAGCTGATTCTGGAGCTTGATCCATAACTGTTTCAGGTTTATTCTTTGTAATTCCTGTCTCAGTACACTCGATAATATCAGCATATTTAGACTTAACTTTATCTAGAGCATCATCAGATACCTTAACATTTTTACCACTAGCACTAGAAAACATAAAATGACCCTTCTTACTAGAGCTTAGCAAAGCTGATTCGGGATCTTTATCCATAACTGTTTCAGGTTTATTCTTTGTAATTCCTGTCTCAGTACACTCGATAATATCAGCATATTTAGACTTAACTTTATCTAGAGCATCATCAGATACCTTAACATTTTTACCACTAGCACTAGAAAACATAAAATGACCCTTCTTACTAGAGCTTAGCAAAGCTGATTCGGGATCTTTATCCATAACTGTTTCAGGTTTATTCTTTGTAATTCCTGTCTCAGTACACTCGATAATATCAGCATATTTAGACTTAACTTTATCTAGAGCATCATCAGATACCTTAATATTTTTACCACTAGCACTAGAAAACATAAAATGACCTTCTTACTGAGCTTACAAAGTGATTCTGGAGCTTGATCCAGAACTGTTTCAGTTATTTTGTAATTCCTGTTCAGTACACTCATAATATCAGCATATTAGACTTACTTTATCTAGAGCATCATCAGATACCTTAACATCTTTACCACTAGCACTAAAAACATGAAATTTCCAGTTTTACTATAGCTTGGCAAAGTTGCTTTGGGAGCTTGGTCCATATCTAGGTCAGCTTTATTCTTTGTTATTTCTGTCTCATCACACTCCATGTCATTATATTTATACTTCATTTTAGACAAGGCATGATCAGAAACTTTAACATCTTTGCCACTTGCACTGGAAAACATGAAATTACCAATTTTACCTGAAGCTGGCAAAGTTATTTTGGGGGTTAGGTTCATATCTGTTTCAAATTTATTCTTCATCGCTTCTGTTTCATGGTACTCCATGATTTCCATGTACTTGGACTTAACTTTAGCCAAGGCATCATCAGATACTTTATCATTTTCACCACTAGCACTTGAAAACAAGAAATTATCATTTTTACTCGGCACAGATGATTTGGATGCTTGACCAATGTCTATTTCTGTTCTGTCTACTTTCACTTCTGGCTCATAGTTATCCATTATATTTATGTCATTATATTTAGCCTTGACCTCAGCAACAGTATCATCAGAAACTTTAACTTCCTTGCCACTAGCACTTGAAAACAAGAAATTAGTATTTTTACTTGTACTAGGAAAATGTTTTTTAGATGCTTGATCCACATTTGTTTCTGTTTTATTCTTCGTTATTGTTACTTCATGGCACTCCATTACTTCACTGAATTTAGTCCTAACTTTAGCTAATGCTTCATCAGAAACTTTTATTTTATTCCCGCTAGCACTTGAAAAGAATATCTTATCATTGTTACCAAAACCAGACCCAGATTCATCAGGTCCCCTATTAATTTCTATGCTACCAACTTCAGTAATACTGTCGTCAAATAAATCATTAAATTTTGATTTAACTTTGACTATAGCATCTTCAGGAATTGTTGTTTTTTTACCACTAATACTTGAAATCATAAAATGTTCAACTTCACTCGACTTAGGCAAACTCTTGGGTTCTTTATTAATATATGTTGTATTTTCAGTATTTTTCGATCTAATCAGATGGCTCTCTGAAATATCAAAGCTTTTGTCACTTGCACCAGGAAATTTAAAATTATCAGCTTTGCTTGTCCTTGGTGTTAAAAATGTTTTATGGACCTGAGAAATGCCAGTTTTATCTTCAATATTGTCTGCCGAATCACTTTCCAAAAGGTCTTTAAACATAGATTTTACTTTTGCAAGAGCATTACTAGAAACTTGAATTTTGTTACCACCAGCACTTGAAAACATAGGACTACTAACTTTGTTAGGCCTTAGAAAAGGTGATTTAAATGTTAGATCAGTCTCAGTATTTGGTACAGTTTTACTCTCTCTATCTGAATTCAATCTATCTATATGGACATTTGAGCTTAATATATTATCTTGACTCGTAACAACCAAATTGTCAGATATGGATTTACTTTTTTTCAATAATTCTTCTGATACTTTAGCACTTTTACCCAAAGAGGAGTTTGCATCTGATTTCTGATGAGTAACTGAACTGGATTGTTTCTGGGATGAAACATGAAGGTCTGAGTGAAATGTTTCCAGGATGTCATTGTTTACATTACCATCACTGGGATTTTCTACTACTAAATTTAAACTATGAGGCAATTTACTTAAATTTGAATTAGTTTTAGTTTTAGATAAACATCCATTGCCTTCATTAGTATTTACAAATTTATTCTCAGATAAAGGGTTCAGTAGATTTGCTGACTTTTCCTTACCTTCATAACAGACCCTATCATAAGCACTTGGGTTATCACTTTGTGTAATTAAAATAGTGTCATTTAAAAAATCATTAAATGTTAATTTATCCTTCCTTGAACACTCTTCTGAGATATTAATGTTTTTATTATTCATTGGTAAAATAGGAGAACGGTGACTGTTCATACTACTGACATTATTTTCCTCAATTCTGCTTTTATTTAAATTTGTTTCCCTCTTTTGTGAATCTAAATTATCACTTTCAAATTGAAAAGAATTATTAAACTGCTGTAAGCACCCTTGAGATATCAAATCACTATTCAAACTAAAAATACCAGCATTGCATGGTGTCTGAATTGGAAGCTTATTGATTTTACTACACACAGTGTTGGAAAGTATTTCAATATTATTACATTCTGTAAAATCTTTTGTGCCCATGAGGACTTTTGGTGAAACATTAATATTTGAATTATGTGGTGTATGCTCATACTGAGAAAATTTAATTTCAGAACTATCGTTAAAGTAATCTATATTGGTTGATGATTTAGTAGCATTAGGAATTACATTTACAGAGTCATTTAAATCACATGCATCACTTTGATTAAAATCTGCATCCTTATTGATATCGATGAATGAATCATCAGGCAATCTTCCATCGCAATCAGCCAGGACTTCTGATGATAATGATCTATCGGAAAGTAAATGTTCTGGTTTCACTGGAGGTAGAGCACAATTATTACCTGATAATCGAGACTTCACTTCTGCTGAAATCATGTAATCAAATGATTGTTGATAAAATAGCACTGATGTATCAACACTACTCTCAGGTTTCACATTTTCTAAATATTCTTGAGTTAAAAATGCAGGTTCATTAGGGCCCAATATGCCAGATGGTTCCGGAATATATTCTGATGATGAAATATTTCCCAATGTTTTGTTACGCATTTCATCATCTTTTGTTTCCTCTTCATTTGTAATTTCTTGGGCCAAGCCATTAAAACTACTATTCCCATTGCTAGTAATTGGTTTATCTAAGCTTTGCTTTTTAAAGTCTGACTTTGACTTGTTACAAAAGCTCTTCTCAAATAAACGCTGCATGATATCAGTTAAAGTAACGTTAAGCTTACTTGCAGATTTATTAAGCATATCTTTTTCTGGGTTGTCAATGCTTTGGTTTAACTCATCTTCTGTCAAACTTACATTAGCTTCATGATGATCATTTTCTAAATGATTGTTCCTAAATTGCTCAGTAGATATAGCATCAAGATCATTGAAGCAATCCTTGGAAGAAGAAAGAAAAAGTTCTTTGTCTGTGGCAGTTTCAAGTTTGGAGATTGACTTTGGATATAATATGGAACTGTTAAAAATATCTTTTTCATCACCACTTGAATCTTCCAAACCATTTTCTTGCAACAAAATTTTATCTCTTTCATTATTTTACTGAATGATGAGCTTCATCTTCAACATTTTTTTTAAAAACTCCAGATTCAAGACAATCAGGTTCACTACTAGGGTAATCATTTTTATTTTTCAACAAAGAACAGTTATTCCTTCCAACATTGTTCTGGGAATTTTTGTATGAACTTCCACTCTTTGCAACAGCTGCTTTTATGGTATAAGACTCTTGGTCGTTTTCTTCAAGTCCTTTGTGATTAAGCCGATTGTAGTCTTCTTCAATTTCAGTAAATCTATAATTACTAAATGTTTCATCCATTGGGTTAGCGTCAACAGGACTGGCAGGATCATCAGAAATCATAGGTATTTTCTGGAAACTAGAATTTAAACAAACTTCTTTGGTTTTTATACATTCATTTTCGATTTCAGTAAACAAACAATTCCCGAAGGAATCATTACAGTTCTGAAGATCGCTGACAGAAGGAGACAAAACAAGATTATTATCTACCTTAGTACAACCTTTGGCTAAGGATGTTACAGTTTGAAAATCATTAGACCCAACTTCGAAATCTGTTTGCCTGTGTTTTTTCGGTGATGAATGAATATCTGCATCATCAATCATAATAACTGATTTTAAAATATCATTCACAGTAATGGTTTTCGTTTTCACACTTGAAGCACTCTTTTCATTAAATGAATACAACAGTTTTCTTTGAGGTTTAGAGGTAATACTTTTTTGCGAGTGATCGCCTTTGTTGGACTGTGGAGAAGAGACTGTGACAGAAGTTGGCATGAATGTTTCTGAACCTGATTCATCTAAGTTTGGTTCTCGTTTTATGTCCAATGGATCTTTAGACAGTCCAGATTGTTCTTTATCATCTAATTTAGACTTTTTAAAAACATTACCTTCACTCCTAAATGAGCAACTAAGAAGATCAATTGTTTTCCTCTTTTGCTTGCAATTTTTAGTAGGAGTTGTATATATCAACAATCGATCATCCTCATCTGCATTCAGATTTCTTTGTGTTTCATCTTCCGGTGGCATAGCACTGTTCTGGTCAGAAATTTGTAGGCTGGAACACATGAGAAAAACAATCTTAACCAAAAAAAAGAATTAAAATATATATATATATATATATATATATATATATATATATTATATATATAATAGAGAGAGAGAGAGAGAGAGAGAGAGAGAGAGAGAAAATTAACCAACATATATAGAACACATATTAAAATGATGAAAATAAGATCCAGTAAGTAAATTATTAACTAAGGTGGAGTATAAATGAAATTGTAAATTTAGGAAAGAACAACATTTTATAGCATATAATAAATAGTAGGATAATAGTTAAAGTAACAAGCAAAATCTTAACAGTAATTTACAGTATTCACTGCTCACTCAGTAAATCACAAAAGCTACAAATAAAAATTATTGGCTCGAAAAACTATTTCAGGCTGGATACATTTATACCGATAATAGAAAATCTATTCAAAATATCATTTCATCAATACATACCTGGTATCGGAATCTTTTTTCGTCTTGTTTTTCGGTTTCTTCTCAGGACATTTAGTCAACAACGTTCCAGAACCAGATCTTTTTAAAGATCTAGGGAAAACGACCC
The DNA here is from genome assembly GCA_023052935.1 of Piezodorus guildinii. Taxonomy (NCBI): domain Eukaryota; kingdom Metazoa; phylum Arthropoda; class Insecta; order Hemiptera; family Pentatomidae; genus Piezodorus; species Piezodorus guildinii. Next base: position 29,957,206 of record CM041292.1, on the reverse strand, counting down.
ATTTCTTTTTATGAAATACAGGACTTGAAGGTCCTTCTGCACTGCCACAATCTAAGCCCATGAGTTTTTGCCACGAATCTAAATAATTAAAAAAAATATGAACAATTATAGAGTGTATAAACTAGCACTGATCAACATTTTGACACTATTATCAGATTACCATCCATTTTCCGAACAAAATAGGGCGATAACAAAGATATGACCTATCATAATATCCATATATATTCCATGGGTCAGAACTATATTCTAATTTTAAAACAAAAACAAGTATGTTAACTTCGACATAAAGAAGTTTTCAGCAAATATATAAGTCAACTACAAAATATTGACAGTAAACATGGTTAACAATAAAGTTACCTTCCGAAACAGTGAGGGTAAAATTCAAGTGTTGCCAAACTTGAAGTAAAATAAAAGAAATTAAGACTTCTTGAATACTTTAGTGAACATATTTGTAAATGCATTTTATATTTAATATTATGATTAGTCTGTTTTTGATTAGAATATAATCCTGACTAGAATAAAGTACAGTATAAGAATAAAAGCCGTTAGACTAAAATTTAAAGACAAATTAGAATGACGATGGGTGTGAATGGATAAAACTTTAATCATTATTAAGGATATACTACCAATTTATGAATATTTAATAACTAAAAAATAAGTGATTAACACACAGAGTATGTACATGAGTTCCACTTAGTTATATTAATAAATCTATTGTCCGTTATAGTTTTCATGTTGTCAATTAATCATATATGTGGCGTCTTTAAAAATCGAAAGATATTGAGAGATCCATACAATGGATCGTGGAATACTTAATTTTAAGAAAACAAAGGTGATAAATATTATCTTTAGGAGAATTTTCACTATATGGTGCCACAAATATGACATTTCCATAATATTGTCGTTAAATATCAAAAAGTGTCTTGAACATTTGATGTAAACATGGCTGTTGATATATTAATATTTCTATAAAATTACAATCTTTCCTTGGATCAGGAGTAGGTTTCCTGTAGTGCAACAAACCCTTTGAGGAAACTACCATTCAAAATAACACAACCATCTTTAGAAATAAATACTAAATGCTCGCTTGTATATTGTTCTGAACAGATCATTTTTGATTTACAAATTACTAATGAGCATTCGCCAATTTTATAGGCCTTCAGAAGGGCTAACTGAACACCAAATCGTATAATGTAAAAGAGTATAACCATCGTACAGCTGCCCTACCCTCATTTCTCCTTTCATTATACAGCCTCAACAATAATCCATTTAATCATTGTAATTTTAATTTTTATAAATCACTGAAGTAAAAATTATATTTCCTTGTTAAAACTAAAATTGCAGTTGACGTTTCAGATGAGCCCTCCTCAATCCTTAAATTATAGTATTTCCGCTGAAACTAATAAGGTATATTACTAATGTGGTTTTTTAGCAAGTAAAGTGATATAGTAACAAGAGCTGAGCGGGAATGGTTAGAACATTACTAATTATTTTTCGTAATTACTTTGCCTGGCATTTTACTTTCACTTACCTTTATATGAAATATGTATTAAGGAAAAGTATTGCGATCGTGAAAATTTCCAATTTCTAGTTTTCAACGGAAATACGCCTTTTAGGGCCCACAGAGTCCAATTAACCAATTCTCGAATAAAGGTCTGTATGTGTCCGTGTAAGGTTGTTGTTTATTTATTAAACGTCACTTTATGCTAGTATGATCCCGTCCGTGTGTGGTTGGTCCAGCATGAAAACGAAAAGTCATATGGAACTAAAATTTTATATTTAAGACAACTATGGAACTCACATGGAATCCGCACACTAGACTGAAACGACAAGAAACTGCTCGCTGCTTTCGATTACTTCAACACTTACTTGACAAACGCTCTAACCTTCCATATAAATACAAAAGACTCCTCTACATGATTATCATTAGGTCTATATGGACTTACGGAATTGAGCTGTGGGGCTCTACGAAACCCTCGAATTCTTCCCGGATCCAATCCTTAAAATCCTCAACGTTACTTTGTCACAATTAAACTCATCCATAAGTACCTAAATATTCCATTTGTTGCCGATCTAGCCTGAACCAGATTTCACTCCTTCCATAACAAACTCCTCTCCCACAGTAACCCACTAGTTCAATCCTTGCTTCCTCTTCCATCCCTGACTATCCTCCGAGGCGTCTGAAAAGAAAATGGCCTCGAGACCTTCTAGTTTAGAAAAGTTACACGAGTGCTACCATTGGGTAGTTCTTCTTCAAGTTTGTTTTATGCCATTTATCTTTTATCATATTTACTTGTTGTATTATGAAGTGCAGTAAATTTCAATAAATAATGCTAAAATAAAATCATCAAAAACGGTGAGACACATGAGATCCTCTTTTTGTCAGCCGGATTTGAACCGGTGAATATCACTTCGAGGTTGCTATGAAAACGTGCCTCTTAAATGGACGACGATTTTTTTCTTTTTGAGGCCATTTCATTAAAATTTGTCTGAGATTCATCAATATTAATTTAATAAATAAAACATAATCCTTGTAAATTAAATGTTGATGAGGCAGTAGAAGATTTTGCGTTGCTAACTGGACGTGGGACTTATGGCGAAACACAATTTAGAATATAATACCCCTCTTCATTAAAAGAGAAGCCCTCAGAAGCTATTAGGCTCAATCCCTAAGCGCGGGGGTTCCTGATTTAAGTCAAAGGAAAAATAATATAAAATCCGCCAGTTCAGCTGTTTCTTAGTCGAGCAATCACCACCCCTTCTTTAACTTCTTTTCACCGCCTCAATTATTATATTCAATTAGAACTTTATGGCGTCTAAATAAAAAAAGTCAATCTTATAATTTTTTTTTGTAGGAGTAAATGAAAATTCTGGGAGTGGAGGGGGACATAATTGGTTTTATACATCGCTTGAAATTGCCTGCTCTACAGCCATTCTTGCAAGGTCCCTATTCAAAAAGAATAATGCGACAAAGAGACCATTTGTTCTTCGGGAAATTTCAACAGCCGTTTCAATCTTGGAAGAAACAAAAAACTCTGCCTCTTTCAATTAAAAGTTAGGGGAAACTCTGTTCCGAATGAATTTGTATTCGCCTTATTATAATATTTATAAAAGCCTCTGTTTTTAATTTAAATCAAACACCTTTACAATTCAGTTGTCAAATTGATAATTAAGATCGTTTTTATAAGATAATTATGCAATGGGTTTTGTTATTATGTTGATTATTCAAAGTCCTAATATCGTTTATCAATTCTGTTCTAAAAAAAAAAAAAAAAAATTTATGTTCCTTTATCTATTAATAAACTTACCCACACCATCTTATTAGGATTAATTGAAAACGGCCAAATGTAAAAGTTGAACGAATGTGATAACCAACTAAAGGAGAAAAGAGCGAAACAATATTTTTTATACAATTTTACTTTCACATACATACATACATATGTATGAAACATATAGTAAGGGAAAGTATTGCGATCGTGAAAATTTTCGAATTCTAGTTTTCAAAGAAAATACACGTTTTAGGGTCCCCTGAGTACAGAGTCTGCTGGTTTAATATCTAGTTTTACCTTTAAAAAATTATAAAATTTTGTTAAGAAGAAATTTCCAGTGATTTTTATTATTATTTTTACTTTCACTTACCTATATATGGAATTATAGTAAGGTAAAGTATTACGGTCTTGAAAATTTTCGAATTCCAATTTTCAACGGAAATACCCTGATAATAATTAGAGTCCCTGAGTCTAGATGACCAAGTCCAGCAAAAAGGTCTGTGTGTGTGGTAACTCCCAGATGAAAACTTAAAGTCCTATGAAACTGAAATATCATATTTAAGACAAGTATACGCCCGAGATGTTACAGCAACTTTTTTCGTCAAAATCAGCAAACAAGAAGTGCCACTTTATACCATAATAAATAAACGTTTCTATCTGGATTTTTTTTTACTAATTTTAATTGAAATTAGTAAACTAATTAGGATTTTTCAGAAATTGAAGGGACAGGAAGCGATTAGACACACGAGATTTCAATGTCGGAAGAGTGTTGGAGTCATTGATATAAGATCGAATAGAGTTCCATAATGATGATAATCGAATTAGGAAAGATCTGTCGAATGCTGCGGTTCGATGGGGTGTTATATACATGTCCGAAGGCCGTGAGCGAGTGTGGCGGGAGTGGAGTGATGATTTAAAAAGAAACCTATCTAATATATAAGACGGAAGGTAGGATTGGAGAACTTGGAAAAGAAAGGATGCCAGAAAGTACTTACAACGGAACGGATAAAGCCACTTCACCTCTTCGTATAAGCGGGTGATAGAGGTGTCTCTGGAAATCCCAAAGATAAGCGGATAAAGCAGTTGAATAACCGTTTTAATTTTGACTCGAGATCTACAGAGACACCCCCATATACCGCACAACAGTAGCCAAAGTGGGGGGAAATTAAGAAACTAACCGAAATCTTCAGGTTTAAATGAAAGAAGGTGACGAAGGTAGGTAATTTAGGAGTTTTAAGGTGAAAAATGTGCGACGAGATTTCGGAGACATGGTTTTTCCAGGAAAAGGTTTGATCGAGGATGATTTTTTGGTTTTTAAGGGATTGCCGAAACTTTATTATATTACTATTGAGAAACAGTGTTGGGATTGGTGGAAGGTTTTAAATAAGAGTATGGGATCTTATTGCAATAGCCTTAGTTTTCTCTGCATTTACCTTAGCTTGTTGTTGGCTGCCCAATGATTAATTCCGTTCAGACCGTCTTGCAGCTTTTCGATAGATGTTAATAGGTCCGAAGGAGCGAACGATTGGTAAATTTGGAAGTCATCAGCATAAATATGATATTAGTAGGGATGAATATGGAGTGGAAGGTCATTGATGTAAATATCAAATATAATGGGAGACGGTGATGAACCCTGCGGAACACCACATGACACTGGCAAAGTTCTGGAAGGAGGTTGGCCTAGAGCAACCACTTGCTGTGAACGATCAGAGAGGCAGGATTTAAATCATTTAACCGTTAAAACCATTTAAAATTTTATAGTTGGTTTTGTGCAATGGGTTCAAAAGGTTTGAAAATATTAGAAAGTAAAGTAATAGGACGAAAATCAGACGGGTAGGAAGGATTTGGAATTTTGTTTAATGGATGAACTGAGACAGTATTCCAGAAAGTAGAAAATTTATGTGTAAAAAAAAAGATAGAAAGTAATTATAAAAATATTCCTAATTAGTAAGAAAACAATTTAAAAATATTCCTAAATCTGGCAAATACTTTGAAAATGTAAATGTAAATCTTATTCGAGCCGACCCAATTAAGACGTTAAAAAGTGTCCAAATTGGTGTGGTAACCAACTTACAACAGAAAATATTTCGATTCATTTCGTTCTTTGAAGAAAATTGAGTCAAAAATGGTTGTTCTTTATCGTATTCTAGTTCCAAGTTTAGTCTATTATTTATAATCCTTTCAAACGTAGTATAGACTTGAAAAGAAAAAATAAATAAAATAGTCCTTCTTTTTTTAATAAAATAAAGGCAAACTAACTTAAATAAATATTGTAAAATTTATTCTTCTTCTTCCAGTGGAGCGACAGGCCGTGTAGGCCCTGGGCCTCGTGGTGTAAACGCCTGCGAGTTTACACTCACGTTTCACGATGCAATTTTTAGTGTTGGGTCATCACTCCCTACGACTAATTTTGTGAGTGGCCACCCTTTGGCTGACGGGTCTCACATATCCGGAGGAGAGGCTGTGAGTGAATCCCCATTTAATTAAATCCTCATAAAAGAGCAACCGGGACTGGGATTCGAACTTAGAACCTGTAGCATGAGAGACTAGCGCGCTAGCCACTCAGCCACGGGCTCCCCTTAAAATTATTAACTTAAATAAATATTGTAAAATTTATTAACACATTCATTTCCTTAAAAGTTCCCGAAAAGACAAAATAAATACATGATAATAGCCCCTTACTGTTTGGTCAGATTTACAAAAACAATTGGCCTGTATTAACAGGATAATGGACGGCGTCTACTTGTTTAAGTGTACTTAAGGCGGAAGGGAAAAACGTAAATATAAGCTGGAGAAAAATGAAATCAAATGCGGTATAAAGAAATTATACCACCAGTTTAAGATGGCCCAGATTGAACTTTTCTGTCGCTCATTAATGGATATTTTTCGAATAAGTCAAGTGTATGTACGATACGATTTGATTTTCTGAATTTTGCGCTTCTAGAAATCATCCTGAGATCGACTAAATAGTCTTCGGTGTAATTAGCTAACTTCATGTTGTGCTCTTCTAGCCTCAGAACTCCAGAAGATAACCTTGGCTTTTCTCAGGATTTTTTTCAGTAAAAACAATACAAAAACAGAACGACGAATATTTACTCTGTAAGCTTTGACATCATTAAGTTCATTACCCGGCAAAATATAAAACAAGACGTTTAAATTTAACCTAAACGAGTATTTCTACAAAAGCGTTTTGTGCCCCGCTTAATATTCTGCTCATGGAAACGTTGTCTTTTTTAATCACGAAGTGTAACAACGGACTAAGAATGCCTATTAGAACATGGTACCGCTCCTAAAGTGGGCTAGTTACCGTTTGAGCAAAGAAGGGACAGGATAAATAGGTGGAAAAACCTCAAGGAAGGGAGGAGTAGGTGGAGGTAATGAAGTTAGTCCGAGCTCGGTGGGGAATGCTAATCTCTTCGGCCCTTGGTCACTCTGTCTCTCTGCAAAGGAACATCCCGAAATGTTACTACATGGAAGAACCGAAATCACATATCCCCAAATTGTTGTAAATCAAAGTTTTAATTTTATTTATGTTGTTGATTTTGCTCAATCATAAGCTTAGCACCAAAATTAAGTTGAAGTTGAAAAAAAGTAAAGTACCATATTGTATGTCAAAATATAAATTAATGCTGTAAAACAATCTGGTGCTTGCGATCCATGGTTTTTACTTATTGTCGTCGTTAAAAGCAATTCAAGAATTTTTAAATACAGTTTTATGGGTATGTGTAAGTAAAAATGTTAAAGAATTAATTACATGGAGTTTTGATGAGAACATGAGAGTGTTTTATTAAATAATATATATCTATAAATGAATCGCCTTTTCCCTTGGTGAACGCGTGAACGACTCGACCGATTTCGCTAATTCTTTTTTTGTTGTGTTTCTAAGAGTCAGGAGAAGAATCTTTTGACAGAAAAAAACATAAGTTACTTATGCAGTTAGGGTTTATTATTATTATTTTTTTTTTAAGGTGATCTCTTAATCTACACATATAAAAATGATTCCCCTTTTCCCTTGGTTATCGCATCACGCGTGAAAGGTTTGACCGGTTTAACATAGTTAAGACAGGACATCGCTGCAGGGTCAGCTAGTCTTTAATATTATAATCAGCAACAATCAGGTTTATTCGCTTTTTTATCGATCCCCATTACTTTTAACAACTTGGTGTATAAGATAATATTTTCTCTAAAATCTTTGGTTTTCCAACGGTATATTATACATCTATATTACTGCTTTAATGTTCAAAGACACAAAATTCCATTGAAAATATAGTTTTGCTCGTTTCTCCTTTCGTTGGATTCCGAATTCGTTTAACTTATATACTTAGCTGTTTTTTACTTTCACTTACTATATATAGTAAGGGGAAGTATTGCGATCGTGAAAATTTTCGAATTCCAGTTTTCAACGGAAATACACGTTTTAGGGTCTCCTGAGTCCAAATAACCAAGTCCCGCAAAAAGGTATGTGTGTGTGTGGTAGCTCCCGGTCGGAAACAGTAAGTCCTATGAAACTGAAATTTCATATTTAAGACAACAATACGCCCGAGACGTGAAAAAACTTTTTTAATCAAAATGAGCTTACCAGAAGAGGCACTTTATACTATGCATTTTGCACCTTTTTTCGATTTTCTCAAAAACGGTTCCCACGATTTTTATTAAACTCGCTAAATCAATGTAAAATTTAACGGACATTAATATGATGTAGGTTTTATTCTGATTAAAATGGTCTGGCAGGGCTTAAATGCCGATATTTTACATTTTTTTCCCCTAAAGTACCTTTAATTTTGTAGATTCAATAAAAATAACTATATTATCTTGTTAACACTGATTAAAAACAGGTAAATATATAAATTGAATAAATTCGATACCCAACTAAAGGAGAAAACGGAAAAAATATTTTTTTAATGCAATTTTTCGTTTTTGAACATAAGAGCAGTAATATACATGTATAATATACCGTTGGAAAGCTAAAGAATTTAGAAAAAATATTATCTTATACACAAGCTTTTAAAAGTTAATAGAGAGTGACGAAATGAACATAAAACTAACTGATTATTTTAGATTATAATATAATAGATTTTTTAATGAAACACATGTTTCTATATAAATTCAATTTAATTAATTCCTTAATAGTTTCACATATTTTTATTTCTAACTGTTTTTGAAAATTCTTTCATTGATTTTAAAAATGGAGGTAAGTGAAAGTCGTGTGTTGCCGTAGGATCGTAGGAATCTTTAATGGTGTTCTGTGGAGCAAACAGGTGTCGCTTCTTACGTAAAAAAAGATTTACGATTCCTTCCTCTTAGGGACCACTTTATATGGCGCTGAAACATGGAAAGTGCTAAAATTGTCTTAAAGAAGATTGTTGGCTCTGGAGATGGACTTTTGGAGAAGAACATGTGGCATATCCAGACTGCAAAGAATCCCTAATGTGGAAATAAGAAAGAAAGCAGTGGCTGAGCTGAACTCCTTGAATGAGATATCAAAGAAGAAACTCATGTGATATGGCCATGTCATGAGGATGGAAGGGACGCGGTGGCCACATAAAATGATGAAGTACTCCCCGCAGAAGAGGCGAAGACGAGGAAGACCCCGCAAAACATGGATATAGATTGTGAGGTAGGACATGGCGGCCAGATGCTTGACGGAGGAGGACTGCAGGGATAGAGAGCACTGGCGTTCGGAAATTATCAAGTTGCAGAACCCGAGGAAAAAAATATTATAAAATACAATACTGTAACAATATGAAATCATTGGTGAGCATTGTTTTGACTGAAGAAGAGTACAATATGATGTTCATAGTATCTCTCTTTAATTTATTTAATGCGTCTCCAAATAATATTCTATATAATCAAAATCTTCAAGAAATATCTTCAAGGATTCTGACTGCAGAAATGATGAAATTCTATTTTTGATGCTTGCAGTCCCTATTACAGGCTTCATTTAATGAATCACTCAATTTAATTAACTAAAGTAACTTTATTTATGATAAATGGAACACTAAGAAAATATTAAAGTAAATAATAAATAACAGAAAAACCAAAAGGAAGTAGAGGGATGAAGAAAGGCGGGAATGATCAAAGGAAAGGAGGATATGTATTTAGGGACATATGGTAACGCTAAAAATCTATGTCGTCAAAGTAGTTTTTATAGGTAAGATGTTTGTATTACTTCTGGGTTGTACTGAGGTGAATGTTAAGCTTTATTGGTCGAATGTCCCTGAAGGCTATTGAAGGTACGCAAAGTAAGGAAACGGCATCCTTTGTAATTATGGGGAATATTAATGTTTAGTAACATAGAGGAAGCTACAATAAATTAAATATAAAGTAAATCATTATTGATAGTCGGTCAATCAGGTCTTTTGTATATCTTACTAATGTGAATTTAAACACGGACGTATTTTGCAGCTATAAAAACGAATATGGTTTTATTTAATACCTACTTTAATTTTTAGTTTATTATTTTTAATAATGAACCTTTGTAATCGACCAAAAAATAAAATAAAATAATTACCATCTCACAAAATTTGATGGCTTACGTTTCAAGATAAGTAGAATCCGAATAACTTCCGTTTTTTCGCCGTCCTTTTTTGGTTTATTATTTTCAATAATGGACCTTTGTAATCGACCAAAAAAAAAAAAATAATAAATAAATAATAATAATAAAATAACCACCTTCGAAAATTGAGAGCTTACGTTTCAAGATGCGTAGAATCCGAATAACGAATAAAAGAAAATCCGCTGTTCCCGGCATTTCTCCGAAACTACTGGACCGAATTTTTTCGACATTCGCCACTAAAATACTAGTCCATGCAAAGATGATCCTAACACCTAGACGTTGATATCAGCAGTTTATTTTTAAAATGGCGGCCGATTAAAAGTGATTTAATTTAATAACTCAGTTATTTTTGAAGATAGAGAATAAAATTATTAGTGTTTTTTAACTAAATTGAAAATTTACACATAAATAGGCTTATAACTGAATTATTTTTGGCGATAGAGATAAGTATGTATAGAGTTTTAGAATCAGTAAACCGCGATGTATATTCAAGTAACAGATTATAATAGATGTAATTAGACCGATCAAAAATCGGTTATCATTGAAGATAAAGATAAAATATAAGGTGTTCTGGAATTAGGAAATTTTATATGAATGAAAATCGAAAGGAAATAGAAACGTAGTCCTGTCTAAATACTTTTGGTTTATTATTTTCAATAATCAACTTTTGTAATCGACAAAAAAAAAATAAATAAATAAATAACCCTCCCCCTCAAAATTTGATAGCTTACTTTTCAAGACGCGTAGAATCCAAATAACGAATACAAAAAAAATCAGTTTCCTTTAATTAATAAATAACTAAATACCAAACATTTTTGCTTTTAGTGTCATTTGATAGAGAATTAAATTTTCGACCAAATGAAAAAAAAAATCATTGAAATGGGTTAAAAACGAGCTTAGATTTTGCGTTTTGAAATCAGCAGTGATATGATATGATCCATTATATTATTGCTTTTCATATTACTAAATTGCCTATCAACAGCTATATAAACAGTTATGCCCTAGTGTTGTTATTTGGAGATAATAAACCATTGTGTAATAATGGAATGCATAGTGTTCGAATACTCCTGTAAATACGAATATCTATGTATTTACATATCATCCAAACCATTTCCATGTATCGAATACGAAAATTGGCACTTTTCAAGAGAGCAAGATAAAGAAAGTAAAGCGAAGGTAAATATTTAAAATTGGTCATATTCGATTCTTTATTGGAATCAATACAATGATTCTAAAAAGTTTGACAATTTGAGACAAGCCGTATCATCCGCAATGTAAGAGCAAAGAATCGAATCTGAAAAACAAGATTTTTCATATTCGATAGTTTGGAAATGGTAGGGACGATGTGCCAACTTATATACGGTGCTATTCTCTATAATGAATTATTTTAGCAAATATTTTTTTCAAAATTGATTAATTTGCTGAAAATATGGGTAAAGGATGTGAAGGAAAAATAAATATTTTATCATTTCTATGAATTCATTTTCGTTTTTTACTTTAACTTACTATATATAGTAAGGGGAAGTATTGCGATCGTGAAAATTTTCGAATTCCAGTTTTCAACGGAAATACATGTTTTAGGGTCCCCTGAGTCCAAATAACCAAGTCCCGAAAAAAGGTCTGTGTGTGTGTGTGTGTCTGTGTGTGTGTGTGTGGTAACTCCCGGGCGGAAACGGTAAGTCCTATGAAACTGAAATTTCATATTTAAGACATCTATACGCCCGAGACGTGACAAAACTTTTTTCATCAAAATGAGTCTACCAGAAGAGGCACTTTATACAATGCATTTTGCACCTTTTTTCGATTTTCTCAAAAACGGTTCCGACGATTTTGATTAAACTCGCTATATCGATGTAAAATTTAATGGGCTTTAATATCATGTAGGTTTTATTTAGACAAAAATGGTCTGACAGGGCTTAAATGCCGATATTTAAAATTTGCTTCCCCTAAAGTACCTTTAATTTTGTAGATTCAATAAGAATAACTAGATTATCTTGTTAACGCTGATGAAAAACAGGTAAATATATAAATTGAATAAATTCGATACCCGACTAAAGGAGAAAACAGAAAAAATATTTTTTTAATGCACTTTTTGGTTTTTGAACATAAGAGCAATAATATACATGTAGGATATGCCGTTGGAAAGCTAAAGATTTTAGAAAAAATATCATCTCATACACAAGCTTTTAAAAGTTAATGGAGGGTGATGAAAAGAAGATAAAACTTACTGATTATTTAAGATAATAATATAATAGATTTATTAATAAAAGACATGTTTCTATATAAATTCAATTTGATTTATTCCTTAATAATTTCACGTATTTTTATCTCTAACTGTATTTGAAAATTTTTTCATTAATTTTAAAAATGGAGGTAAGTGAAAGTCGTGTGTTGCCCGCACCAGATTTTTTCTTTACTTTTTTCCTCCCATTTTTTTTTTATTTTTTTATTTTTTTGGTAGGATTAGTAAACTCTTTTCAATTTCTTCATAAAGTTTCATTTATAAAACTGATTGAGGATAAAATGGGTCGAGAAGACGGGAATTAAAAGAGATAAAGGAAGGGTAAAGAGATAACGAAGTTAAAGTAGAGGGCTTGCTAATCTGAAGGAGGGTAGGGCGGGGGGAGGGGGTAGACCACAGCCCAATGAGGAAGGATTCGGTTCCGCTGGTGCGAGCCGCTGCCTAATTTACCCTCCGCGTTTTCCATCTGCAACTCCTTTCCGCTCCGTAGATTTCCCGATATTTTCAACCGTGTCCGCACAAGAATAGAACCTTAAGACTCTCTTCGGGAAAATTCATAGGAACTGTGAAGAAATCTATAATGGATCCAGTTGAGCTGAATTAAACTGATGGATAAAGGTAAAGAATAACCGGTTAATCGCTTGATCCGGAGAAATGGGCAACAGGGTACTCGATCTTCCACAAAATTACTTTATTATTATTTTATTTTATCGTGAAATTTTCTAATTCCAGTTTTAAACGGAAATACACATTTTAGGGTCCCCTAAGGCCAAATAACCAAGTCCCGCATAAAGGTCTGTGTGGTAACTCCCGAGCGGAAAGATTTTAGAAAAAATATTATCTTATACTCAAGATTTTAAAAGTTAATATAGAGTGATGATAAGGAGATAAAACTAACTGATTATTTTAGATAATAATATAATAGATTTTTTAATAAAACACATTCTTCTATATAAATTCAATTTAATTAATTCCTTAATAGTTTCACGTATTTTTATTTCTAACTGTATTTGAAAATTCTTTCATTGATTTTTAAAAATGGGAGTAAGTGAAAGTCGTGTGTTGCCCGCAGCAGATTTTGTTTTTATCTTGGCACATTTATATTCACATCTGTCATGTAGACTACAATCAGTGAACTGGAATAGTACAATAAAGTTGATGTTGTTGGAAGATAAACATGAAGTAGAGAGGATGTCCAGCGACACCTTTCCCGTTTTTTCAATTGGCATTTTTAATTTAAGCTTCATGCTAGTGTTGTGGGGCATGTTAATATTGTATGTCCATGTAAGTTGCGGAAACCTTTTTATAGGTTAGCATGTCTGTTAGAGCACTACTCACATCATCAGAGCTAGGGCGTCCTCTAATATAAAATGTGTGGAAGAAATGGGATGAAGCATGGAAAAACAGATATCCAAGCAAACTAAAAACCATTAAGAAAGAGGTCCAGTCTGGGAAAACCTCAAGCCTCACCAACCGCAGAGAGGAGGCGGTCCTGGTATATACTGTCTATATATATATATATATATATATATATATATATATATATATATATATATATATATATATATATATATATATATATATATAAAGAGAGAGAGAGAGAGAGATTCGAAAGTTAGGTATGTACTTGGAAGAAGACTAAATCTCTAACCACACATTTTATCCTGTGTTTATGAATCTTTATTTAATTCACCTTATGATTTAACTATATTTTTTTTATGCTCCAATAATGTTTAGGGCCCCATCTTCTCACCCTTTAAAACGTGTTTAAACTATTAAAAACTTTCTTCTATACTTCACCAGCCAAATTGATTTTTTTTTCTGTTTCTTTATGGATAGTTCCTTTCCCTTTAAAACGGGCTCCCGAATATTTAATTTCCCTCTACCTATCAAAAGATTTGTGCTTATAATTCCTTTGATAACATGTCTGAAAATCAAAATCAGGGGAGTGGTTTTGGAACTTGGGAGACAATTTTTAAAGATTATTGGTTGGAACTTTTTTTTTTCTGGGAGTTTTACATGCTTTCTCTATATTATAGTTATGATGAAAAGGACGGATTAGTGTGTATATTACAACAACATTATAATTAGAGTCGGTAGATCAAAATTCATCACTTTTACCCGCCATGAAATAAAAACCCGCTTAGATAGAACTCAAACCAATGCTGTGTACTGAGGACGCGAAGGTAATACGCCTTGGCATTAAACAATCTAATATTTTTTAAAAGTTTCTACTAACATAAGTGCCTTTCGCAGAGCTTGCTTAAAAAAATTAATTTTCTTTTCGAATCTGAAAGTTGTAACGTCTTTGGTTTTTTCAACAAATTAGCTTCTTTGGATAATACAGAACTCAATAAATGGTACATTTTCTGCGTGTCTACCTTGCACTTCTTTATTTATTATTCATATTTTATATTGGATTTTCTTAATAAAAGCCTTTTTATTTTTTATTCGCTTAACATTATATTTTTTTATTATATCTGACAGGTGGTAATCATGGATATTAATGAATATACCCAACAATAGACCAAGTAGATGCTTAAACAATTTTATACATGCAGGAATGAAATAGTCATTGATTCTAAAATAGAGTTTTATTCAAGAATATCATAAAAATAAAATGTCTGGGATGGAGAGATAAGATAAAAAAAAAAAATTAATTCTTCTGGTATTATGGTCTCAATATCAAATCAGCCGCTTTGTATATTTCAAAGAGATTAGATATGTCAAAACAAGGATATATCTTATTTATCAACTTCAGTTTCTGAAAAGGCTTACTCCTCATACAGTTACTCCATCATGATGCAAGGGTTTAGGCGCACAATACAGGATTAGCTTTGATGATTGATAAAAACGTCATTCCCAAAGGCATATGTTCACTCTTATAGGAGCATTAATTTGAAACGGAAAACCAATTATTTTTGTTGGAAATAGATACGTCCTAATTCTCAGTAGTATTCTCACAAACGCTAGGAAAAAAAAAAAAAAAAAAGAACTTTTATCAATAAAGCCATATTGATACTGAACCAATGAAGATGTGAGGTATATTTTAAATGAAAATTTTATTTGGATGAGTTTAATTGCAAGTAATTAAATAAAAGCTCTGCAAAGTAGGGGTCACCAGTGGTGTAGTGGCTAGAATAACAACCAACTGTATCTCAAGGTCCGGAAGATAGCTCCATCGTTTTTTAAGAGAGTAAATAATCGATGAGATGATAAACGAATAACCTTCTTGATTTAATGAGAATATGCCATGACAACAGTTTATTTACATAATAATCTACAATTATGTGGTCACCTATGGTATAGTGGCTAGCATAACACCCTTTCATGCCCTAACTCGCTGGTTCAGACCAGTATTACTTAAAGGAGTAAAATATCCTTGGCTATGAAGGCCTTCAGAGGGACGTAAAATGGTGATTTCGAGCCTAAATATGTTAGGTACTCTTTAAGGACCTGCTATCCTCCTAGTTATACATGTATCGGCAAAATTTAGAATTACCATCGTAGGTGAGAATAAATTGGCGTTAAATAAATATACAATAAAACAATTAATAAATAAACTACTTAGTTTTAATTTATAGGCGTTCCATCAAGGGTTGCCTCCACCAGTCAGCGCTGAGTTCCAAGCGCTTCGGTCCAACCAATCTACTTCTTGTAGGCCTCGGCCAGCCATTTCTTCTTGGAATCCTTCAATTCACCTGTTTCTGGGTCGTCCACGCCCCCTCCTTCCTGGCGGAACCCAATCCAGGATTTTATCAGACCAACATACTTCTTGCATTCTTTTAACATGCCCATACCATCTTAGGCTGCGTGCCCCGATCCTTCCATTCACTGATGTACCCACATCCATCCTCTGGCGAACAACATCATTCCTAACTTTGTCCAGCCTGGTGACCCGTATACACCTTCTCCAGAAATCCATCTTCACCACCTGCACCCTCAAATACAAACGGGCGTCCATTGTCCATGTTTCTGAAGCGTATGTCAGGATAGACTCCACTATGGTTGAGAAAATTCGGCGCTTTTTCTCGGTAGATATCTCTGTATTCCAAAGGACTGGATGTAACATTCGGGTAACCTTACTGTTCTACCTTTTTTCTCACGTCATGCTCAGACGACCCTATAGCACCCAAATAAGAAACAAGATATTTGAAAACATTCACATTTTTAAAAGCTTACCTGTCCACCAAGAGGTCGCCAGGGTCATTATCGACATGTACATCGGTCTTCTCGAAGTTAATTTTTAAGCCCGTCGTTTCATAGCAGGACTTTAGTGTGAGTACCATTATTTCGAGATATACCTCCCCCCTCGCAAACGCGACCTGGTTGTCCGTAAAAAACAAGGACATCAGCTGCTCGTCATTAATGGACGGCCAACATCCCCACATTACTCGTACCATGGCGTCATCGATACATGCAGGTATATCTTAAAAAGTGTAGGTGACACACTACACCCCTGCTTTAATCCCTTTGCTGAATGAAAAGGGTTAGTGAGATGGTTCCCATATCTTATCTGATACATATCGTTGAAGTATAAGTGTCTCACAGCCTATATCAATGATCCACTAATTCCTACTTCTCCAAGTGCCAACCACAGTCTCTCCCTGGGTACATTATCGTGCGTCTGATCCAGGTGGATAACACTATAAACGCCATATCGTGTTGTTGCTTTCTTTCTTAGGACTCAATAAGCTGCTGAAGAACAATATGTTGTGCGTACATGACTGGTCCGCTGTAAAACCTGCTTGCTCCTGAGAGGTAAGGTATGTCTCCTCTAACTTGTCCCGGAGCATCCTACCCATAATCCTGGTCCCGAAGCTTTGTACGCATTTTTCTCGGTAGTTCCTACACACTTTCCTTTCTCCATTCTTGTATATCAATGAGATGTAAATTAAAATTAATAAAATTCGTCAGGAGCTCCATAGTAATTCCGCCTGGCCCGGGAGATGTGCCAGTCTTTGCCTTTGAAAGTGCCCTTCGAAAA
Source organism: Piezodorus guildinii (assembly GCA_023052935.1). Lineage (NCBI taxonomy): Eukaryota > Metazoa > Arthropoda > Insecta > Hemiptera > Pentatomidae > Piezodorus > Piezodorus guildinii. The sequence goes on along the minus strand of CM041292.1, from coordinate 29,940,152 downwards.
TTGGCCTCCTCCACCTCGATCGGTGTGTTACCTGCTTTAAATTTCGTGCCATTCTTCCTATTTCCAAACTGAGGCCTATCTTCAGTGAGAAGGGTTTTGTAGTGGTTTTCCCACTCCTTTTCTTTGATAGGTAAAAGTGTATTTCCTTTCTCTGATACCCGCAACTGTTTCAGTATGCTCCAGGACTCCCGGACTCGATTGAGCCCCAACGTGCTGTTGATCCGTTGGCAACACCTTTCCCATGAAGCGTTATTGGCTTTTGTTACCTGTTCTTTTACCTTCCGGCTCAGGGGTCTATATGTCACCCAGTCCTTTCTCATGGTGAAGGAAAGATATTTTCCATACGCTATCTTCTTTTCTCTTACCAGCTGGGCTATTTCCTGAGACCGCCAATCCGGCAGACGTCGCTCATCCTCCTCTCCAAGAGCCTCCCTCACTGCCAAATGAACATATTCCTTCAAATGTCCATATTTTTCTTTCGCTGTTAGCCCATAAGATACTTCTATCTTTTCACGTAATCTTCATTGGTACAGGAGTTCTAATACTTGTGTCCTGCAGAAGCTGTAATTTGTACTTTGGAGTGTCCAGAACACAAGTATCACGTTTTTCCTGGCTATTTTTTGACATCCACCAAGGGAAGAGAATTTTGGCTCTCAACATATGGTGGTCACTACCACACTCCCATCCTCTGAAAACTTTCACATCTTTCACCTCAAACGAATTATCCTTGTCACACTTTTTACTAAAATCGGCTGACCGAAAGTGGTATTAATACCTTGGATTTGCACGTTTTTACGATTTTCTCAAAACGGTTCTAAAGATTTCGACTAAATCGCTATATCGATGAAAAATTTAATGGGTTTTAAAATCATGTTTGTTTCATTCTGATTGAAATAGCCTAATAGGTCTTAAATACCAATATTTTAAATTTTCTTCTTCTAAAATACCTTTAATCATGTAGGTTTGAAATTTGTTTACATATCATGTAATGTAATTAATAAATAATGGCTAAATATACTAGTTTATTTAAATTAACATTAAAATATTTAAATTTAAGTTTATTTAATAGCTCTTAAATTGAGTTTAACAGGATTTTTTAAATGCCCCAAAAATATTTAGGAGAGGGGGGGCTCTCTTCCCCCTCTCAGCATACACCCAGGAGTAGTTTCTAATGAAATTCATTTAATAATGGGTTTCAGGTAAAGAAAATTACAAAAACCCAAACTAATGTGTTTCTTTTGTCCTCTTTAGACCTGAGAGAAACTAATTGTTTTCTTAGAAATCAGACATGGAACCTTTTATTTCAATTTGTATTCAATTTCACGATGTATTTTGGATTGAAGCATGTAAATGAATTAAAAGGTTTTTAGAAGAACAATTTGATCCAACATAATTATTTTCTCTTTTGAAACATTATCAGATTTCTTATGGTTCATTTTCGCTTTTGTAAGATATGATACACAATAAAAATGTATAATAAAATCGTAAAAAAAAAAAAAAAATAAAAAAAAATATACATACATATATATATATATATATATATATATATATATATATATATATATATAAAAAGTTATTAAACAATGGTATGTAATTTCGAAAAAAGTTAATTTATATGGAAATCATGAAGTAGAAAAATACAATAACATTCTGATTTCCTAAGCGATGGCCTGGTATACCCTGGAGGAAGTATAGTTTTTGAGCAATTAGCGAATTTCGAAAAATACTATTAACTAACCAAAGTTTCGAACCATTTATTTCCAAAAAAGAAAATCCGCGGTCAAGACGGTTAACAAAATTTCAGCGTGTATGGTGATGATGGGTTCCTAACCCTTCCTAGGGCACTGTCTAAAGTTTGCTTGGAAGACACAAAGCATTGGTCACAGAAAACCCTCACTTTATGACTCGGGATAGCGGACGATATAATTAGTTAACGAATAACACATTTATGTAAACTGATGTAACTTTATTGATAGTCAAAATAGGAACATAACATTCTTACTTCCTCACACAAGACTGAAACGACAAGAAACTGCTCGAAGATGTCGATTACTACAACAAACGTTCAAAACTTCCAGTATATAATAAAGACTCATTTACATCACTATTATCAGACCTATTTGGACATATGGAATCGAGCTTTGGTGCTCTACGAAACCATCCAATTCCTCCCACATCCAGTCCTTACAATCCAAAATCCTGAATGCTCCATATTTTATTACAAATCAACTCATTCCTAATGACCTTAACATCCCATTTGTTGCAAACATAGCCCGTGATAGATACTCATATTTTCATTCTAAACTCCCTGCCCAATTTATCTTCCTTAGATATCCCTGATAACCCTCCAAGGCGACTGAAAAGAAGGTGGCCTCGGGATCTACTGAGTTAGAGTAGTTAGGGAAGTGCTACCACTGCGTAGTTCTTTTTTCAAGAAATTTTCATGATTTTTTTTTTCATTCCTCATATTTACATATTGTGTTCTTTCATACAGTTGTAAATTACTATAAATAAATTAAAAAAAAAAAAAAAACCAAAAAAACTCTTTTTTTTTTTTTTTTTTCTAACCCTCCAAAATTTATTTTCAACTATTTACAACATATTTATACACTTATAACTATGTACATTTTTACAATTTTTGGTCCTTTTTTTGCCCGGAGGCATTTTAAGGTTTATTATACATCATGCGCTGGAGGCGCTTTATGCACTAGGGCTTAAGCCTTTATTCACAGTGGAAATAGGGAAGGGCTATTCTTTTGGGGACAATAAGAAAAGGTTAGGTGGGTTCAGACTGCAGAGTCCGTACCCCTTCCCTCGGCGAACACGTCTACCAAGGGGAGATCACCTTGCCACCTTCCGGGCCTGGATGGTGGTGTTATGTCACGGAAGAGCGGATTACCGCAGGCTTTCAGCCCATCAAAGAAATTGATGTGCCTCCGGCCGATATACTCTGGAACCGAGGGTAGCTGTAGCTCCTCGTATATGGTGACATTTCTCGCCCTTTGGAGTGTAGTTCCTCTGACTATCCGCCTAAGGACGGAGTTCTGGAAGCTCTGCAGTCTCTGGAGGGTAGACTTATACATGTGACGAAGTAGCGGCGCACCATAGAGAAGTGTTGGTCTAATGATGGCTTTGTAGATCTGGAGTTTGAGCCTCAGTGAGAGCTGCGGCGATGTCAGCAAGTGATATAGCCTATACGACTTTGATCGCGCCAGTTTTAATCTCTCCCGGACGTGGCTGGAGAAGGTTAAATGCCTATCCAGTGTCACTCCCAGGTATAACACTTTGATAGAGAGAGGTTGTTTTTCCCCTTCTACGGTGAATTCTGTTGGCAGTTTCCTCTTTCCTGTTTGAAAGGAGAGAACTATGGCGTCCGTTTTCGTAGGGTTTACTCTTATCCCATTCTTATGAAGCTCGTCAACTATGGTGTCTGTGGCTGATTGGGCCGTCTTAAGTGCTTCATCTGCGCTTATGCTGGTCGCATAAATGGCTATATCATCCGCATAAGCTGCTATCACTGTTCCTGGCTGCTTTACGGAGACCATTGGCGCCGTGAAAACGACGAACAGTATTGGCCCCAGTACAGACCCTTGAGGTACTCCGCAGGTGGTGTCGCATGGGTTCGACAGATCCTCACCGACCCGTACGACGAAGGATCTTCCGCTAAGATAGCTTCTGATCAGTCGGCATAGGGGGGCGGGGAACCTGTACTCCTCCAGGCGGCGGAGTAACAGAGTGTGAGACACGCAGTCAAAGGCCTGGGTGCAGTCCAGTGAGATCAACGCCGTAGCCTCATTTTTGTGCATTTTCTCTATGGTGTGAGCCTGCAGCTTCGCCAGATGGTGCTCACAGGATACTCCTCGCTGGTAGCCAGTCTGCTCAGGTGGTATGATGCCCTCCTCCCTGCAGTGTTTCATGAGATGGTACTGAACCAGCCTCTCGAAGATCTTGCTCATGTGCGAGAGAAGACTGATCGGTCTATAGTGCTCCGTAGAGTCTCCAGTCTTCCCAGGCTTGAGTAGCGGTACTACGATCGCACGTTTCCAGGCATTCGGAAAGTATGATATCCTTATGCACGAGTTGAAGATATTCAGTAGAAAGGCTTTACCCTTCCTAAGGAGCATCTTCAACAGTACATATGGTATGTTGTCCTGCCCAGAGGATTTGTTACCCTTGGTGCGTCGTAGAACCGACTCGAGCTGGCTGAAGCTGGAGTAGATGGGCTTCTCGTTAGGGGACGGAGGTCTCCCTTCAGGAAGCACTGGAGCATCTATCTTCCGAGCATCTTCCCTCGCCTCATATCCTTTTGCCAGGAGTTCAGCCTGTTCCCTAGGTGTCAGTAGGTCGTCTCCAGATCTTAGGTGGACTGTCCGTCTCTTGGCGACATGAGTCCTGACTAGCTTCCAGAACTGCCTGTGATCGTCGTGTGTCCTTCTGAGTTGATCATGCCAGAGCGCGTTCTTCCAATCACTCATGAGACTGGCTATCTGCCGGGTCATCGCATTGATGGCCGGTTTCAAGGTGTAGTCCCGTGTGCGATGAAAGATGTTGCTCAGATTGTTCCTCTGGGCAATCAGAGCAAGGATGTGTCTGGGAGGCTTCCTGATGGCGTTCGGCTTCGGGCTGAACCTAGGGATGTGCTGGTAGGCGGATTCCTGGATGGTAGTGGTGATGACCTCCACCGCCTCGTCCACTTCATCTTCGGTTCGAAGAGTCTTCACGCATGGTAGTGTGTTTTCCACACTGGACCTGTAGCCTTTCCAGTCGGCCTTATGAAACATGTATCTGCTCGCTGGTGGTCTAGCGGGCGTGCCATCAAATGTGTATAGCACTGGCCGATGATCTGACGGTCCGAAAGGAAGTGCTAGGCACCCCGTGACGGTGTGCAGATCTCTGGTCAGGAGCAGGTCCAGCGTAGAAGTACAGCCAGGTCGGCCCGCCTGTCGGAAGGTGTGCACCCCTGGGTGGAAAACGGCCATTCTGGTCTTTGAGATGTAAGTGCCCATGGGGTTGTTACTGCTGCACAGCCAGGCAGTGTGCCGTGCGTTGAGGTCACCGAGGACCACAAGCCGACTCTTACCCTGGGCGTGCTGCAGCAACAGCTTCATCGATGTTGTGATTGCCTTGGGCCTCCTATAGACACAGCAGAAAGTATAGCGATGTTTCAGGTGTACATCTACTGTGACTATATGAGTGCCTTCGGTAGAAGCTACTGGGTTTGGCACTGCCCTAGAAGGGACATCTCGTCTGACCAAAACAGCAACGCTTGCCTTCCCGGAGACGCACTCCTCCCGAAAGGAGGTGTACCCCTGGAAGCGAAGACGCTCTGAAGTGGGAAGCTTCGTGTCGGTCAGCACCACCACTGTTGGCTGGTGTTGCTGCAGGAGGAGCTCGACTTCGGCCTTCTTCTGTAGCAGGCCTCGGACGTTCAAGTTGATGACCCGGTGTTCAGTCATCACGGCGGCACTTGCACTTGCACCTCCTCTCAGTTCTGATTTCTTGAAGCAGCTGCGTCATGAGGCTGATGAGAGAGATGATGTCCTGCTGCTGTCCTGGAACTGACTGAGCTGGAGCTGGCTGCGCTGAGATAATGACTATAGCTAATGAGTCAAACTCTTTCAATAGCTATTGATTAAACACATTTACGAGAATCTGAACTTTTTATTGAAATCGCCAGTAAAAAAAACGCTAAGAACTACTATTACAACCCATTATTTCCATCACTTTTCCTTAATAGATTTATTTTGTCGTGAGTCTATTCTTTATCAATTTTATAGTTGTAAGTCTGTATAAATATAAACATATTTTTAAGATTTGTCCTCGGTACACCGAAGAGGTCTCATGTGACCCATTTATGCAGTGAGTTAAAGTGGATCCTCGCATCCGCAGACAATATTTCCTAGGATCATATCTTGATATGATACTACCTATATCCACAGACTTCTACAATTTAATGGCAATCCGCTCCCTCCAAACAAGGTCTCGCCATTTCGACCTCTACTTTCCTAGCCATAGAACAACAACTTTTGATCATTCCTTTCTTGTCCACCCAACTACTCTCTGGCATTCCCTACCTACTCATATCTGCCATTCTTCTTATCTGCCATCATTCAAGTTCCAGCTCTTCTAGTACCTATTGTTATCCCAAACAAACGCTCAACAAGCCTGATATCTTAAATCAAATATCAATATGTATTTATTTTACTCTTTTGTTTTATTATATTAATATATTCTATTCTTCTTACATCATTGTGAATAAGAATTCATTATAATCTTCCTGTCTTGTGGCCAGACACAATGTATACCATATATAAATTGTAAGTATCAATTGTTCGTAAGAGACCCTGTCCCAGAATGTTTTTTTTTCTATTCTATTCCATTCTAAATATTATATTAATACATATTATATTTTTTAAATATAACTCAAGGGAAAGAGAAAAAAACATATTTCTGAGAATGATCAGCTAAAATGGTAGTTTTCGGGGACTGCCTGGGGCCAGAGATGAGTCGGGTAATGAGGGCAAAAGTTAAACGTGTTGAGCTATTGATTGACCAGTGGAGGACCTGCTGAAAAGGCACTCGACATCCTGCGGTCAAAGCTCAGGTCACCTTCTATCCTCACCTCTAATTTATTCTACCATATCTCTAACAATATCGGTATAAATCATCCACATTAATTTTTGAATATATATTTAAAAAAAAAAAACATACGTACAAAAAAGTAATTTTTAAGGCAGATTAAATCATAGTATTTTAAATTCGTTATATGTTCATAATGGGTTGTGTCACATGAAATGTACGTTTTCAAGGTAAAGGATTTTTATTAAAAATACGATACGAAAACAAGATAATTTTATTCGAAGTATTTACCTTCTTTTTCTACCCTTTTTTTCCTACGTGACACCAACTTTTTTATTCCCGAACTGAAAACTCTGAGCTTTGAAGTGAATCAAATCTAAAAACGCACTTTTCAATTGATCATCATTTTCAAAAAGTTTTCTTTTTACGAAGTTGTCTAAATTCCTGAACAGGTAGTAATCTGTTGGAGACAAGTCGGGAGAACATGGTGGGAACTTCGTAGCCCAGTTCTTTTAATTTTTGCACGGTATGTTTTGAAACATGGGGTATTGCTGCCGCTCCATGAGATCATGAGGTACCCATGTATCGAGCTTTTTTACTTTCCCAATACACTTTAAATGTGTGGAAACGGTAGATGCACTTGCATTTAGTTGTGCTGAGAGTCCTTTGACTGTTTTCTAGGGGTTTCCTTCTACTGTATGTTTGAGGACAACGTTGTCTATTACGGACGGAGGTCTTCCTCGGGGCAGGTTTTTTAAGTCGGTATCTCCAGCTGAAAACTTAGCAAACCAACGGCGAATGGTCCGTTCATTAACACTCCACTCCCCAAACGCCTGGCAAATATTTCTAGCGGCCTCAGCGGCTGAATGGCCGAGTTTAAACTCGTACAAAAATATTACTCCAAAATCGCGTGTTTTCATGTTCATATTTGGAGGTATACTGAAAAGTGGGTAATTGATTGGGAAGCTAATGTTTATAATACAAAGGTAGATGATTAGCAACTGTTTACTTTAAATATGTAAACATTCGGAAGAAAACAACAGAGACCTGCAAAATCCTTTGTGTATTTCAGAAACTATAAAAACGGACATTTCATGTGAAACAACCCAATATCTATATGAATAAAAATGAATCACTATTTCCCTTGTTGACGACATCAGACCAAAACGGCTGGACCAATTCCTTCTTTTTCTGTTGGATTTGTAATTGTCAGGCTCTTATGTATGAAAATCTGGTGCACTCAACACACTTCTTTCACTTATATCCGTTTTTAAAAACAGTTAAGAGATGAAAATAAATTTTTAAAGAACTAATTGCATAGAGTTTCAATAGGCACACGTGTTTTGTTAAATTATCTATTATATTCATTATCTGCGATAATCAAACTACGATAATTATTTGTTTTTTTCTGATATACGCGGGCAATGACCTTTACAATATATGTGTATATTTTATATATATGTAAATAATGTATACATACATACAACATATTTTATCGGCTTTTCATCATTCTCCGTAAATTATACAGTTTTGTCTGTATGATAATATTTTTTCTAAAATGTTCACTTTTCTAAGGGCATATTATACATCTATTTTACAATTCTTATGTCAAAAAAACTAAAAATTACACTCGAAAATATGTTGGTTCTTTTCTCTTTTAGTGTGATGTCGAATTTGTTCAACTGGTATATTTAGCCGTTTTTTTACCTTCAAAGGTACATCAGAGGAAGAATGTTTAAAATATTTTAGCCCTGTCTGTCTATTTCAATTAGAATGAAACCTACATGATATTAAAGCCCATTTAATTTGAGTTTAAACAAAATCGTTATATCAGTTTTTGAGAAAATCTTAAAAATGTGCAAAATGCATGGTATAAAGTAGCATCTGTCAGTCAATTTTGGTAAAAAAAGTTGCTCCAACGCATTTGGTATATGCGCTTTTAAAATTTCAGTTTTATTCAACATAGACTTGCCACTTAGAGGTAGACTTACCACACACTCACAAAGACCTTTTCACGGTATGTTTTGAAACATGGGGTATTGCTGCCGCTACATGAGATCATGAGGTACCCATGTATCGAGCTTTTTTACTTTCCCAATACACTTTAAATGTGTGGAAACGGTAGATGCACTTGCATTTAGTTGTGCTGAGAGTCCTTTGACTGTTTTCTAGGGGTTTCCTTCTAGTGTATGTTTGAGGACATCGTTGTCTATTACGGACGGAGGTCTTCCTCGGGGCAGGTTTTTTAAGTCGGTATCTCCAGCTGATAACTTAGCAAACCAACGGCGAATGGTCCGTTCATTAACACTCTACTCCCCAAACGCCTGGCAAATATTTCTAGCGGCCTCAGCGGCTGAATGGCCGAGTTTAAACTTAGAGGTAGACTTACCACACACTCACACAGACCTTTTCACGGGAGTTTTGTACTCAGATAGATTCTTATACACAAATTAAGCCTGATTTTTATACTAAAACTCAAATGTGATAAGTATTCTATGATTATATTATAAGGACAAAATAATTATATATTTCATACCCATAAGTTTCTGAAGGCAGGATTTTAGAAACCATTCTTTGCACAGTTCATACAGCTGATATCCCATCCCATCCTAACACTTTCCTTTCTACCTATGATAAAGACACTTGTGTGTTATCAGTCAACAACGATCTAACAATTGCCTCTCAATCTCTTCAATCTCACATCAGAGGCCTTGAACTTTGGTGTCAGAATTGGAGAATAAAAATAAATAAACCAATGATCTCCTGTCCTACAGTATCCATTAATAATATTCCACTTGTCCCGGTCGAATAGATCCGTTATCTAGGTCTCCTTGACAAACGTCTCAAATGGAACCCTCATACAACACTGAAACTACAAGAAATTGCCCTACGTTTTCGACTACTTTAACATTTACTGGACAAACGCTTAAACCTTCCACTTAAGTACAAAAGGCAAATCAACATAACTATCATACACACCGATATGGAATTACGTAATAGAGATTTGGGTTCAACTAAACCATCAAATTCTTCTCGTCTTCCATCCTTACAATCATATCACATACAAACAAAATCTTTCGAAAAATCCTCAATGCTTTTACTTTGTCACAAATAAACTCATCAATGAAAGACATAAATGTTCTCTATGTCGCTTACTTGGCTCGAGCCAGGTGCCACTCCTTTTATGACAACTTCATTTCCACAGACCCCCACTAGTTTTAATCCATGCTTCCTTACAATCCCTGATAATCCTCTGAGGAGTCAAAAAACAAGATGGTCACATTTACAAAATTTATTTTATCATGAAGTTGTAAATATGAAAAATATATTAAAAAAAAAAAAAAAAAAAAAAAAAAACTGAAATTAAGTATGGTTTTCAAACCTTATTCTATTTCAATGAAGGAATGCTTGGCTATCTAATAAATGTAGGAAGTTTTTATTTATTGTTTTTAAAGAAAACAAAATAAAGAAGAAAATTACAGGTTATTTAGGAATACTTCATATTGAGCACAATAAATGGAATTTCCCTCAGGCAGAATTTATGTAGCTATTAGGAACTTGGCAGACTTTGCCGATAGGAAAAGTTTCTCAATAATAGTTTTTCAAAACTATGATTGGAAAAGGAAAAGCGTAGTAAATAAGTTTATATAATAATGTAAGTCTAACTGTGTTGTTGTGCTGACCATGCTCAAGGGGTTTCCTTTTGGATAGTTTATACGGCGGGGAGGGGGAAGTTGGAGGGGTGAAGGGGAGGAGCAGCGAGGTACTGTGAAAAATGTAAGGGTTCCGGCGGCTCCAGTGCCACTTAGATCGCTCTAAGGAACTCGTATAAATCAATCAGCTAAATTCCTGAGCCCCCTCCACTTCCGCAAACAAGTCTTGTTGGCTTTCAATGATTTATTATCCTCGGCCCTCCTTCTTCACCCCCACCCCTCTCTCCCTGGCCCATTCAATGCCGCCGCCTTTTAACTATTTACTGTAACTTGAAACGTGAATGAAATCTATGGCTCGGTTCACATCAGCCTCTGTTTGAACAAGCAGAATATAAACTGCTAATAAAAAGAAAAGGTTGGTTACTTCGTTGTCACTTCATTTATTACCTATTAACTATTTTAAAAAAAATCTTATAATTTATTTTCTTTTTCTTATTTTGATCGTATCCTTATGAGAGACGAATTATTATTATCTTATTTTCTCATCATAATCCTAAGTTTTCTTTTGGTTCAAATTTTCTAAGATATATATTTGACCATTTCCAGAAGTTTATTTATTTATTTCACTTTCTCACCTTTCAACGTTTCGGCCATAAGGGTCATTTTCAAGTATCCATCATGCATGTTTATCGATATATACACTTACGCCGTTTCAGCAGCAGTGTCGTGTAATTTAGATAGTCAACATTTCATCTGGCCGACCTGCATAGGGGTGGGTATAATCGAATGACGGGGGAGCCCGTGGCTGAGTGGCTAGCGCGCTAGTTTCTTATGCTACAGGTTCTGAGTTTGAATCCCAGTCCCGGCGGGGCTTTTATACGGATGTAAAAAAATGGGGATTCACTCACAACCTCTCCCCCGGGTATGTGTGACCCGTCAGCCAAAGGGTGGTCACTCACAAAATTAGTCGTAGGGAGTGATGACCCTGCACTAAAAATTGCATCGTGAAACATGAGTGTAAACTTGCGAGGTCCAGGGCCTACACGGTCTGTCGCGCCACTGGAAAAAAAATAAATAAATAAAAATAATCGAATGACGATTATCAGATTGATTATTTCAATCATTCGAATTAGTCGGTTTGGAGATACGAATGGTCATTCGAACTGAATTTTTTGTAACGATAATCGAGGGATTATAAGCGGTTGGGATAATCGAATGACTTTTTTTTTTTTTGCTCATCACATTAATTATATACATATTTGCACCTAGGCTCAGCCAGCTCGAGTGGCGAATTGTGCCATAATGTCTTTCAGAATTCATATTAATCATTCGATTATTGAAATATAAAATTATATGAAATTATGACGATCATCCGAATATGCCCACCCCTAGTCCTTTATGTGTTCTATGCACGTAAGAGTATATATATATACATATGTACACATATATAGTCCGGGTGGCGGTCGATGAATAAATGGTTGAAACTACCTAATTGTTTCATTCATCGACCGGCACTCGGACTAATTCCTTCTAGTAATTATTTTTAAATTAGACCTGTAATAGCAAATATTTAAGATTCAAACAAGGGATGTTGTGGCTTTATGTACCACAGAAAATGAAGCACTAATAGTAGAGCCCATATTTAGATATCAATCTAACGTCCGGGACCAGAGCAATAAAATTAGGAAGACAAATAAAATAATTGTTTAAAATGCATTCCCTATCTCCAAGAGATGTTCTGAGAGAAGTATGTGAAAGATCTTTTACAGTTAAGAGGCTTTGGTTCGGGCTATTCCTTTTTGCTACGGGATAATTTTGGAAAAAATTTGGTCTGAAAAAATAAATCAGATCCAGAATTAATAATTCTAACAGAACCATAATTCTGGTCTAGCTAGGAATATTGCATCACCAATAACATTCGTCTAGATTGGATTTGACATTTCCAAGACCTTTATATTAGTGATGTGGCTTTGTACATACTACTGCATTGGTGGAATGAATTCAACAAAGTTGAGAAGACACTCGAAATCGGTATTTCACTCACGTTTTTACCCAGATCTCTGGGATTGAGATTTTGGTCGAGCAATGGCAATACAATTATGAATTCTGTTATATTACCCTTTGTTGAGGGACCCTCCACTGGCTCCTTTAGCCCCTATAAAGTGGATAACCGTGAAAGTGGAATCTGGCAGACACATAAAAACATATCATAATCTTCATAAGTACTGAACCCATGACTTCATTGTTTGTAATAGTGTAGGTTGATCTCCTCACTACTGAAAAACATAGTTGATCAAAATCTTCAATGAATAATCGCAAACCGGAGCATGCATAATCCCATCCATTCATCCATTGACCCCTATTCAAGTCCACTCAGATTTGACACGATTCTTCCAATTATGCCTAGCTTTCATCTCAGAGCTATGTAGGTATTGATATTACCGCCATCATACTAACGGAGAACCAAGCTTGGCACTTCCACGTTGTGTAGCCTCCTACAATCTTCAGTGGATCAGTCCGTTTTCGGATAAAATATTTCTGAATGAAGATGATTGTTAGTCGATTTTTAAGGGACCCATTCTGAATTTTTGAAGAAATTAGGTCACCTGTTGTGTAGTGGCTAGCATTACAGACTTATATGTTCATCGTCGCGGGTTCAAACCTAGCAGATGGCCCTATGATTTTTTAATGTGAGTAAAAAAACATTAATTTTCATGTCCTTTGTAAAGGATGTAAAAAGGTGGTCCAGAGCCAGTGGATTGCCAGGCACTCGTTAAAGATTCCTGTGCTAATTAAACCTGGTTAGGCGGAATTTAGGACTCCCACTGTAGAATTTTCCGATATGCTATTTTTTTGTCTTTGTCGTTGACGTTTTTGCCTGTGTTGAAATTGAGGACCCTTAATTTCTTCTTCATCTAGAATTTCGACATTATAATTAGAATTATTCTCTATTAGAAGATTGACCCATCAATGAAAAATCAAAATGAATGATTTTTTTTCCTATATCTTATACCGCCGTTTTGTTGTCTGTTTTTTTTTTTTTGTTTTTTTTAATATATACAGGTTGTCGGAGGATCTGGGGAGTAAGGAGATCTTGTCCAGGAGATTTACGGAGGGTCAGTTTTTGGAGAAGATATTTGACCTCAGAGGGATTAATAGCTTTAGGAGGTAGGGAAAGTGGAATTGGTGACTTAAGAAAGTCTTGCACTGTTTCGGTGTGATTGATGTGGGATTCCGGGTGAGGAGTGAATACTTTGGAGAGGTGTGTGGCGAATTCCTCGGCTTTATCTTCATCAGACGCAGCCCAGGCGTCATCACCACGTCGGAGAGGATGGGAAACTTGATCTAAATAAATCTACAAGACAATACTGAAGCCCATCTTTACCTACGGACTTGAACTGTGGAGGACAGCTAAACGTACTAACATCAAACGCATTCAATCCTTTCAATCCAAAGTCCTCCGTACAATAGTAAATGCTCCTTTTTATGTCTCCAACTATACCTTGCACCACGACCTTAATGTTCCATTTATTTCAGACCTAATTCCATCCAAATTTTCTAAATTCCACCAGAACCTCATTCATCATCCTAATCCTCTAGCTCAATCCCTATCCAGCTCCACTCATCCATACAACCCACCTAGAAGGTTGAAACGGCAGTGGCCCCGCGACCTTTTGTAAATATATTGGAGTTCTAGCACTGGCTAGATTCTCCACTCAATGTGATGTATGTATGAGTGTGTGTATGTTTATATAGGTATAGGTGAATTCTTGACTTTATTGTATTAATTCATTATTGTGTATATATTTTATTGTAATTTTATGCTGTGTAAATATTGTATGAATGTAGTATGTATGATATCTTTCAGCACTACTATTGATGTCCAAATTGGGACAGATTGTAATTATTACTCAATAAAAATTGTTGTTGAAAAAAAAAAAAAAAAAAATTATATATATATATATATATATATATATATAGGACGCTTAATATTCTTTTTTACTCAACTGTTATTTTTAATTTGTTTGTTGATGTAGAAATTTGTTGATTAGACTATTGCGTAATTTCTCTTCTTATCTCTGTATCGCTTAGACCTAATTTTATTTATTTTTTTTTTCTCCTTTGAATCGAAATTCGCAAATACAACAGGATTATTTACTCAAATGGGGGGATTTTCCTCCTTTATTTCTTATATATAATTTAATGAAAAATAAAGATATTTAGAAATACGGTTTTAAAAAATGAACAGACAGCTATACATGCGCCAATCTAAAGCATGTTGGTAACGTCAAATTGGGGACGAAATCTAAGGTTTTACCCCTGCCAAAATTGCATAACGCGCCTAAAGAAGTTTTCACTTAAAAAAAAAAAACTGATTACATTTTGAAACCAACCTACCATCTTCCACAATCAATATCTGACCGATATATCTGAAAAGGCTCGGTAAAGAGGCAATCTGCCAAAAAGGGTAGAGAGGAACTAGCCTAATGTCTAGGCCTTGAGGAAGTCCCAGGGGAAGGAGGATCGATCCGACGAGCCGATTGGAAGGAGGTCGGATGGAGCTCTCCTCTCGTCCAGGTGATAAATCTCACAGCTCCTGGCTCATTGGGATGCCGGGTCGTCAGCATCCAATAGATCCGTCTGCTGTAGTATCAGCCAGCAGGATTACTAGTCATGTAAGGATATCCTAAAAACTATCTATTAGGAGAAGAAGTAGCGTCGAAAAAACCTCGACGTGGCATAGCGGTGGAGTTTGTTCTTGAACTTATCCCTACAAACAAAAATAAATAAAATATATTCTAGAATTCCATTAAATGGTATTTCCGTGGTAAACAATCAAGTGCATTAAGCACAAGAACTATCAATATTAATGTTAATGTGCTTGTTTTCAAAAAGTAGCAAAGAGGAAAATTTACAAGTAGCACGAATATTTTAATTTTTTAAAAGTACAGAGGAATTGCAACTTTATTTTTATATCCAAACTGAATAATTATAATTTTATTTAATTAAAAAAATAAAGAGGTTTTTTAAATTTCTTTTTATATCTAAATGGCATAGTTTTACATTTTTTTTTTGGAAAAAAAAATTTTTCTTGCGCTTTGAGCCTTCTAAGTCAAAATATCTGGTTCTAAAGCTAGCAAACCACTTACGGACGTGGAATATTAAAAACTTATTTTACATCCTCATTAGTTTTTATTAATATTAATAATAGTAAACATTATTTTTTTGGGTGTATGCCTTTTTATCTCTTTTTTTTTTTTTTTTTTGTCACGAAACGGCCTTTAAGACCACGCGATTATCATTTATTTTTTGCTTCTTCATTTTCGCCTTTCCGTCGCCTCATTTCCGACCACGCAGTACCTTTCCGTTTTTCTTTATTTCTCTTTCGAGTTCTTTGCATATTGCTCTCTGTCCAGGCAGTGTTTGTCCGTTATTTTTAGTTTGTCCTTCTCCTCTCTCATTTGCCTTATGTATCCTCCCACGCTCTTACGGTTTTCCTCATTACAGTAACCCTGCAATGGGTGCATTTATTTCTACGCGTACCATCTTACGATACAACGCGTATTTTTTATTACATAATATAAATTAAGTTACATAACATATTTTATAAAAAACAGTATAATAATAACTGGCAAATAAATCATTTGTTATAACGAATTAACAAAATAATACAAATTAATTAACTAAACAAAGAAACCAGAAACCTCACCTATCGAAAGCATCAGTGCAGAGTCTGGAGAGCCTTCCTTAAATTTACGGCGAGAATTTTTATTACTCAAATATGTCGCTAAAGTAAAAGATTATGGTTATAAACCCTTAGCTTCTTGGTTGTTTGCTGAAGAGGGAAGAGACCGTGGGATCAAGGATATCATTATATAAATATTGAACAGAATTAATATGAATATAAATAGTATTAAATCCATCCCAGAACTGAAAATGCCTTACTGGCTAAAAATGAGACCATACATAGATAGATCAATGGCGAAAATAAGGAAAGCACTCCCAATAGAAATTAGAAACTCTTTTCTCAGGCTGACGGAAAAATATCAAGACTTCAATATGTTGTTTACTGACGCATCCAAAATGGAAGACAGAGTTGGTTGTGCTGTCTACAGCAGAGAGTAACAGCTCATGTTCAGTCTGCCAGGCGAGAGCTCCGTCTTCTCCGGAGAAGCCACAGCCATACTGAGAGCTCTCAAATGGATTAGAAGCTCAGAAAAAATGACATGGACTATCGTTACAGACTCGTGGAGTGTTCTTGCAGTCATTCACAGCCAAACATCTTCTAACGCCATAATTAGAGACATAATAAATGAATGGTGGGAAACAAAAATAATGTCTAAAGTAGTTATTATGATTTGGGTACCATCCCACTGTGGAATTATTGGGAACGAAAGAGCCGATCAAGCAGCCAGAAAAGGTGAAGCCGAAGAGATTACTCAAATAAAAGAAACCACAATGGAGGATTGGGTGAGTAGCTACAAGAAAGTTCTTCTGAAAGAGTGGGAGGATGGTTGGAGAGAAAAGATATCAAAATTGAGAACAATTAAATCCGACTGTCAGAAATGGAGAACTAGTGCAAGATCTTCAAGGAGAGAGGAAATTGTTGTATGCAGACTAAGAATTGGGCACTGCCAATTTACGCATGGTTACCTCTTGAGACGCCTGGAAGCGCCAACCTGCGAAAAATGCAACAATTCTCCTCTAACTGTAGAACACTTGCTGATTGAGTGCCCGCTTTATGAGCAATCAAGAAAAGGGTTGAATCTAAAGAAAGACATAAAAGAAATACTTAAAGATGAGGAAGAAAGTATTAATAAATTAATAGAATTCACGAAAATGATAGGATTCTACCATAGAATATAATTATTTCGATCACGCCAATGACCCTCAAGGGTAGAGGCGGATAAGCAAATAAAAAAAAAAAAAAATAATAATAATAATAATTAATTCATTTGTTATAAGTAATTAACGAAATAATACTAACTAATTGACTAAACTAAGAAACAAGCCACTAACTAATTAATTACTTTATTATAAGTATTATATGATAACCAATAAAGAACTAATAAATAAAATAATGACAACCGTAGTGTCAAGAAGAGAAACAGTGAAGTAAATAAAATAAAAATTAATAACGAGTTATTGCCTATTGCTATTTGTCTAATTATAGTCCACCCGCTCCACAAATTCATCAAATTTTCAAAAATATTTTGTAAGAAGGTCACACTTCGAAGGCGGCCATTGGTCTCCGTTAATTAGGACTGTTGAGATCAGATTGTGTCTATGTTTGTCCAGTTTACTGCAATCGAATAAGATGGTCGTATGTCTCTTCCCTTTTACCGTCACACTTACTGATTTTGTCGTATGTTAGTTTGAATCGAAATAAACAGCTTTTGGCTCCTCCATTTCCCGTCTGGAATTGTGTCAGTTTGTAGGATATTTTTTAAAGTTTAGTTCGATCGTCCATTGTTTTTATGAAGTCAATAGGTGTATCTACCTTTTGTTGAGATGGCCCATTTTGTATTCCACTTCTGCCTTTTATTCATTGACAGTAAGTATTTGATGGCGCTGATCGGTTCCTTGTATGCTATCGGGAGAGCGATGTCTCTTGCCGCCGCTTTAGCCGCTTCATCCGCTAGTTCGTTCCCAACAACGCCAATATGGGCTTTTACCCACTTAAAGCTGATGTTCATCCCTTCCTTATGACAAATTATTAGTGCATGTCTGATTTCCTCTAAGAGTCCTTCGTCTATGTTCATGTTCCTTAATTTCGATAGCGTTGTTTGACTGTCTGTCTGGATACAGAAGTCAGACGCATAACAAGAATTTTTTATGAAGAGCACAGCCGTAATAGTGCATACATTTCTGCCTGATTGTTTGAGCAATAAGGGCCTAACCTAAATCGCGCTGAATGCACCAGCTGCTCTCCTTCAAACGCAACGAAGGCAGCTCCTACCTTGTCTTGATCCTTGCTACCGTCAGTGTAAATGTTGATGCCGCTATTCGGGCAAGTGTCTGTGATGTTAGGATTCGAAATTTCTTTTTAGTGAATCCAAAGTTTACCTGGAATTTCGTGTTCAAATTCATGAATCGGAAAGTTTTGTAGATTTTTGCCTAATGTTATAATTTAGAATTTCTTTAATATTTCGTCAGAAAGTATGGAAATAGAGGTAATGTTAGCGAGGAGGCAAGATGCGTCATATGAAATAGTTTTGTATCCTTTAATAATTTTGATAGCTATCATTCTTTGTACAGATTCTAGTTTTTTCAAGTTCTTTTTGTGATAAAGTCCTTTATGCCAAACTTTTATTGCGTATGTCATAGTTGGCTGAATAGCAGCTTTGTAACTTGAGTTCAAAATCCAAGTTAGTGCTGCGGAGTTTGATAAGCCATGGACTATGTTGAACAGCATGCTCCCATATCCTCCCACGCTCTTATATTCACGGATTCGGTCAAATACACTCTTTTTCAGTCTCTCTTGGTCCATTCTTACCATGTGCCCAAGGAATCTTAGTCTTCTGATTCTTATCTCGGTTTCCAGATATTTTATCCTCTTGTAGATTTCCTGGTTCGGTCTCAACCTGTAGCCTTCCTGTGTTTTTTTTTTTTTTTTGGCCCATAGATTCTCTTCAGGATCCTTCTCCCTACTTTCAGTAATTTTTCTAGGCTGGGGAGACATGATGTTTCTATCCCGTACAAAATTACATGTATATCACCGTATTGTAGTGCCTGATTTTTGCTTTAGAGGATAGGGTCTTCTTATCTTTAGGTTCTTTATCACTTTAATTATAAGAAAGTTCAAAAAAATATATCTATTTAAAATGTGGATAACTAGGGGATGAGTTATAATTTTTATAGTAGCAAATTTGGTTAATCCAGTTAAACTGAATTCTGTGAGTAGATGCATGTTTTTTATTTATTTTATTTTTTTATTTGTTTCATTTACCTCTACCGCAGAGGGTCATTGGCATGTTTTGAAAATTAAACTCTGTTATAATATTTAGTTTCTTTGAGGAACTTGAACAGTTTCATAGCTGATTCTTCTTTGTCTTCTAAGAGTTTCGCGATAATCTCTGGTAAGTTTAGTTTTCGCCTACTTGGTTCAAATAGGGGATACTCTAGTAGGACATGTTTAACTGATTGTAACGTGTTATTGCAATGTTCACATGTTGGAGTCTCCAGACCTCTGAGGAGATAGCCATGAGTGAATTCACAGTGACTTGTTCTGGTGGTCCAACTTTTACAATCTTGTTTGATTTCAAACAATTTTGACCGGCACAATATTAAGGACAATTATACGCTTGAGATGTTACTGCAACGTTTTAATCGAATCGGCTGATCGATTGTGGTACCTTGTATGTGGTATTTTGCATCTTTAAACATTTTTTGTTTTTCGATAACGCCTCTAATGTTTTTATATAAACTCCCAATATCGATTTATGATTCAATGGACTTTATTATCATTTGTTTCATTCTGATAGAAATAGTCTGACAGAGCTTAAATGCCGATATTTAGAATTCTCTTTCAATTATATAACAATGGTGTTAAAAAATAATAAATGTATCATATTTTTAGGACCGATAAAACTTACCTATATATGAAATATATAGTAAGGGAAAGTATTGCGATCGTGAAAATTTTCGAATTCCATTTTTAAACGGAAATACACGTTTTATGGTCCCTTGAGTTCAAATAACCAAGTACCGGAAAAAGGTCTGTGTGTGTGTTTGTGTGAGTGTGTGTGTGTGTGTGTGTGTGTGTGTGTGTGCGTGTGTGTGTGTGTATGGTCCAGTTCAAAAAAGAAGAGTCGTATGAAACTGAAATTTTATATTTAAGACAACTATACACCCGAGATGTTACAGAAACTTTTTCATCAAAATCGGCCTTGAAGAGCCACTTTATACAGTGCATTTGGTACCTTTTTAGGATTTTCTCAAAAACGGCTTTAACGATTTTAATGAAACTCGCTATATCAATGTAAAATTTAATGAGCTTTAATATCATGTAGGTTTTATTCTGATTGAAATAGTCTGACAGGGCTTAAATGCTGATGTTTCGAAATTCCTTCCCCTAAAGTACCTTTAATTTTTTAGAATCAATAATAATAACTAAATTATCTTGTTAATGATGATGAAAAACAGGTAAATATATAAATTGAATAAATTCGATACCCAACTAAAGGAGAAAACAGAAAAAATATATTTTTACTTTCACTTACTATATATAGTAAGGAAAGTATTGCGATCGTGAAAATTTTCGAATTCCAGTTTTCAACGGAAATACACGTTTTAGGGTCCTCTGATTCCAAATAACCAAGTCCCGCAAAAAGGTCTGTGTGTGTGTGTGTGTGTGTGTGTGTGTGTGTGTGGTAACTCCCGGGTAGAAACGGTAAGTCCTACGAAACTGAAATTTCATATTTAAGACAAATATACGCCCGAGATGTAACAAAACTTTTTTCATCAATATGAGCTTACCAGAAGAGGCACTTTATACTATGCATTTTGCACCTTTTTTCGATTTTCTCAAAAACGGTTCCAACGATTTTGATTAAACTCGCTTTATCGATGTAAAATTTAATGGGCTTTAATATGATGTAGGTTTTATTTGGATAAAAGATAAAAATGGTCTGACAGGGCTTAAATGCCGATATTTTAAATTTTCTTCCCCTAAAGTACCTTAAATTTTTTAGATTCAATAATAATAACTAGATTATCTTGTTAACGCTGATGAAAAAACAGGTAAATATATAAATTGAATAAATTCGATACCCAACTAAAGGAGAAAACAGAAAAAATATATTTTTACTTTCACTTACTATATAGCGGGATCACTTGTAGCTGGGTGGCTAGTGTAACAGCCTCCCATGCTAAAGGTCACGGGTTCAAACCCGCAGGTGGTCCTAGGATTTTTTAATGGGAGTAAAAAATCCTTAGTTTCGCCGTCCTTCGGAGGGACGTTAAAAGGTGCTCCCGAGCCTGTGCGATGTCAGGTACTCGTTAATGATCCCTATCCTAATAAAACCTGGATAGGCAAAATTTAGGATCCCCACTGTAGCATCGTCCGATTAGCCATAGTAGCATAAAGTGACGTTAATAAATAAACAAACAACTTACTATATATAGTAAGGAAAGTATTGCGATCGTGAAAATTTTCGAATTCCAGTTTTCAACGGAAATACACGTTTTAGGGTCCCCTGAGTCCAAATAACCAAGTCCCACAAAAAGGTCTGTGTGTGTGTGTGTGTGTGTGTGTGTGTGTGTGTGTGTGTGTGGTAACTCCCGGGCGGAAACGGTAAGTCATATGAAACTGAACTTTCATATTTAAGACAACTATACGCCCGAGACGTGATAAAACTTTTTTCATCAAAATGAGCTTGCCAGAAGAGGCACTTTATACCATGCATTTTGCACCTTTTTTCGATTTTCCCAAAAATGGTTCCGACGATTTTCATTAAACTCGCTATATCGATGTAACATTTAATGGACTTTAATATCATGTAGGTTTCATTCTGATTAAAATGGTCTGACAGGGCTTAAAAGCCAATATTTTTTATTTTCTTCCCCTAAAGTACCTTTAATTTTGTTGATTCTATAAAAACAACTATATTATCTTGTTCCCACTGATGAAAAACAGGTAAATATATAAATTTAATAAATTCGATACCCAACTAAAGGAGAAAACATAAAAAATATCTTTTTAATGCAATTTTTCGTTTTTGAACAAAAGAACAGTAATTAATATACATGTATCATATACCGTTGGAAAGCTAAAGATTTTAGAAAAAATATTATCTCATACACAAGCTTTTAAAAGTAGATAGAGAGTGATGAAAAAAAATGATAAAACTATCTGATTATTTTAGATGATAATAATAATAATAATATTTATTTTCCCTGTGGAATGTCACGAAAAAGATCCTAAAATACCATCATGTTTCCCATCCTCTCCGACGTGGTGATGACTCCTGGGCTGCGTCTGATAAAGATAAAGCCGAGGAATTCGCCACACACCTCTCCCAAGTATTCACTCCTCACCCGGAATCCCACATCAATCACACCGCAAAAATGCAAGACTTTCTTATGTCACCGATTCCACTTTCCCTACCTCCTAAAGCTATTAATCCATCTGAGGTCAAATATCTTCTCCAAAAACTGACTCTCCGTAAATCTCCTGGACACGATCTCCTTACTCCCCAGATCCTCCGACAACTTCCGCAGAAAGCTATTATATTCCTTACTTATATTTATAACTGCATCCTCCGCACCACCTATTTTCCTCTGTTATGGAAACATTCCACCATCATCCTTTTTTTAAAACCAGGTAAACCTTCCAACAACACTTCATCCTGCAGGCCTATTAGTCTACTCCCCATCCTCTCAAAAATCTTCGAAAGGCTTCTTAAACGTATCCTACCCATATTAGAATCTCAAAATCTTCCTTCCCATCAGTTTGGATTCCGTCCTCAGCATTCCACAGTTCAACAGGGGCTCCGAGTTGTAGACCATATTTCCTCAGCTCTTGAATGCAAAGAGTATTGTTCTGGTGCGTTTCTGGACATTGCGCAAGCTTTTGACCGGGTATGGCACACTGGATTACTCTTCAAGCTGAAAACCCATTTACCCCAGTCCCTATACCTCATTCTCCGATCCTATCTCTCGAACCGTTCCTTCCGAGTTCGCTGTGGTGAAGAATTTTCTAACCTTTATCCCGTTGAGGCCGGTGTTCCTCAAGGCAGCGTCTTGGGACCCATCCTCTACATCCTTTACACTGCTGATATTCCTACACATCCTGATACCTTTCTGGCAACTTTTGCAGACGACACCGCCATCCTATCATCCAGTTCCAATCCTGAAACAGCATCCTTAAACCTTCAGAGACACCTTTTCCTTATCGAACACTGGTGTAATAACTGGCGTGTAAAGGTGAACGAAGCCAAATGTAAACACATAACCTTTACTCTTAGACGAAAATCCTGTCCGCCAGTTTATTTCAACTCATTACCGATTCCTCTCTCAGATACAGTCCGGTATCTTGGCTTACTGTTAGACAAAAGATTGACTTGGAACCCACATACAAGACTTAAAAGACAAGAACTCAACCGACGATTCGGACAGTTATACCGACTACTCAACAGAAAATCTGAACTTACACTTGAAAACAAATTATTAATCTACAAGACAATACTGAAGCCCATCTGGACCTACGGACTTGAACTCTGGGGGACAGCTAAACGTTCTAACATCAAACGCATTCAATCCTTTCAATCCAAAGTCCTCCGTACAATAGTAAATGCTCCTTATTATGTCTCCAATTATACCTTGCACCACGACCTTAATGTTCCATTTATTTCAGACCTAATTCCATCCAAATTTTCCAAATTCCACCAGAACCTCATTCATCATCCTAATCCTTTAGCTCAATCCCTATCCAGTTCCACTCATCCATACAACCCACCTAGAAGTTGAAACGGCAGTGGCCCCGCGACCTTTTGTAAATATATTGGAGTTCTAGCACTGGCTAGATTCTCCACTCAATGTGATGTATGTATGAGTGTGTGTATGTGTATATAGGTATAAGTGAATTATTGACTTTTGTATTGATTCATTATTGTGTATATATTTTATTGTAATTTTATGTTTTGTAAATATTGTATGAATGTAGTATGTTTGATATCATTCAGCAATACTATTAATGTCCAAATTGGGACAGATTGTAAAATTTTCTCAATAAAAATTGTTATTACTAATATTTATTTATATACAATATTTACAAGTACATATACAAATAAGTTTTCTTACATGATTTCAGTTATCCTTTTATCATGATAATAGAGTTTCAATCATCGTTCGATTTACCTAATAATGATAATGAAATGTTTTGCTTAAGATAGTAGGAAAAATAACATGAGAAAAAACCTACACAATATAAATTACAATAATAATATAATATATTTTTTAATAAAACACATGTTTCTATAGAAATTCAGTTTTATTAAATTTTAATAGTTTCACGTATTTTTATTTATAACTGTATTTGAAAATTCAATACCACTCCTTTCATGGAAAACTCTATTCCCACTCTAATCCACTTGTTTCAATCCTTGCTTCTCTCTACAATCCCTGAAAATCCTACGAGGCGTCTGAAAAAAAGATGGCCCCGAGACCTTCTAGTTTAACATAGTCTTTGGAGAACTGCCAATGGGAATTATCGCCACATGTGAATCCATGATATTTGTATCTTGTATCTCATTTACTAGATATAGAATAGAAATAGAATAGAAAAAAAATTTTATTCTGGGACTAGGTCCCCTAAGAATAATAGTTATGTACAATAGAAATATATAATATGTCTGGCCAACAGTCAAAATAAACATGAGTACTTATTAATTACAACAATTATTTACAAATACAATTATTAACAATGTGGAGAAAAGCTATACATAAAAAAAACAAAACAAATTACTTCAAAAAAAAAATAAAATAAAAAAAATAATAAAATATATATACATATATAATATCTTCTAAATATTGTCTTCTGAGAAAATAAAATCTAATTTTAACAAAATCAAATTAAAATTTGGGCGGTAAACAAAAATCGTCTTTCATCTCATGTAGACTTCTAGATGGAATTGACATATCATATTTGCTGATCGTCTATTTGGGATGACAGTAGGTAAAGGAAAAGTTGGGATTTGAATGAGGATAAAGAAGTGGCATGGCGGATATGGTTCGGTAGGGAATTCCAGAGTGCAGTAGCGCGAACAATAAAGGAACGATCAAAAGTTTTGGTTCTGTGGGTAGGAGCATAAAGGTCAGAATGTCGAGATCTAGTTTCCAGTGAGTGGACTGATGATTAAATTGAAGGAGACTGTGGATGTAGGATGGGCGCTGGGAGTTGATAGTTTGATAAAGGTATGATCCAAGGAAATATTGTCTGCGGGTGGAGGGAAGGAGCCACCTTAACTCACCGTATAAGTGGGTAACATGAGACCTCCTTGAAGTGCCGA
Source organism: Piezodorus guildinii (assembly GCA_023052935.1). Lineage (NCBI taxonomy): Eukaryota > Metazoa > Arthropoda > Insecta > Hemiptera > Pentatomidae > Piezodorus > Piezodorus guildinii. The sequence goes on along the minus strand of CM041292.1, from coordinate 29,914,909 downwards.
AGACAAATCTTAAGAAAATGTTCATAATGCGCTTTAGTCTGTCTTCAAGCACAGTCGGGAGGCCGTCATATGCCACACAACAATAGTCAAAGTGGGGGAAAATGAGTGAGAAAACGAGGAGCTTACGAGTGGATAGTGGGAGAAGATGACGGGAGCGATGGAAAAATTTAAGGATACTTATTGTTCTTTGGGAGATTTGGGCAATATGGGGTTTCCAGGAGAGGGATTGGTCGATTGTGATACCTAGGTTTTTTAGAGAGGAACTGAAGGTAATTGGGTAATTATCGAGGATTAGACTTGGGAAGTTGGTATTAGATTTGATAAGGGATTTGGAACCTATTACTATTGCTTGCGTCTTCATAGTATTTAGCTTAAGTTTATTCAGATTTCCCCAGGCGCTGATTCTATCCAGGTCCTCCTGAATCTTCAAAAATGCTGCTAAAGGGGAGAAGGATAGGTAGATCTGGAAATCATCAGCGTACAAACGGTAGGAGCAATGATGGATAGAGTTGGGAAGGTCATTGATGTAGGAATTAAAAAGGAGAGGAGATATACTTGAACCCTGGGCCACACCTGCCGAAAGGGTAAGAAAGGAAGATTCTGATATATATCATTATACAGTTATAAATAGCAATAAATCTATTAAAAGAAAAAAATATATATATTTTAAAAATGGAGGTACGTGAAAGTCATGTGTTGCCCGCACCAGATTTTTTTTACTGTAAAATATTGATATTAAAAATAAGTTTAAGTGATCGACTTGCCTTTAAACTTTCCTTTTATATTTCCTCTTTCAATATAATATAATGACCATTGTGGATTATCCATGCTTTGAACTAAGGTAAAGTTCCTGATCATGTTGAACAAAGGGAGATTAACAAACTAGAGAAACGATATGCCGGAGGCATGGCTTGTACAATGCAAGAGTAATTCGGGCAGAAATATATTTAGTTTGGTCTAGCAGGAGGTTCCATTGTACTCGGCAACTTCCGTCCATATTGTCCATTGAGTTTTTGATCGCTGATTATTATAAATTACACGATGAGGAGATTTGTTAAGCAGTCAAGTATTTATTAAGATACTTTAATGAAAAGGAAATACACATTTTAAAAGATTCCATAACTAAAATATTTAAGATATTAAAACTATATAAATAAAATCGTACAAACTAAAATAATTTTTGGCAGCTCATCGTGGAGTCGTAAGCTATTTCTTTCGATTCATACTAACTTACGAGAAACTTTGTAAGAGTGACGGTCGAAGTGAACACAAATACGACCATCTTTTATTTGAACTAAACCGGCATATAGACGCGTCAATGAAGCCATAAAACAGGCAATCTTAGAAAGTCCTCAGAAACAGCTTAATTAACAAAATTAGAAAAACAGAAACATTTTTTATATTAAATCATTAATCCAGTAGATGATAACAACCAGGACAGGGCTGGTCAGCCTATAATAGTTTTAATTTTTATTTTACTCAATTATGACAAAATATATATCTATATATTGTATAGAGTGTATAAAGGAGTATAAAGAGATCCCTTGAGAATGGCAAAGAGCCGAAACGTAGGGACAAAAAATAAGAAAATAAAATAAGTTGAATGAAAAGGATCATTTTAATTAAAGGAACCTAATAATACAATTATTCATTCAAACTAATCTTAATTGTAATAAAAATTAACGTTTATATTGTTTAAACAATATAAAAAAATATTTCCCCCCTTTGAAAGGTTTCTGATTTTGATTCATATAAAAAAACAAATATTTAAAAAAAATGATCAAAATCGGAGCTGTTTCTGAGGAATTTCGACGAAAAAGCTTCATTGACACGACTAATAGGCACAAACTGATTTTTACAGACCATTGGCCACCATCGTAGTGGAACCTTAGTATAAAAAAAAATAGTCAGTATTGATGATTTTTTGGACTGAGTGGACTAAGGGAAATTAGATATGGAATGACTTTTAGATGTAATACACAGTAAGCTGAGAACTTCACGCGTTCTTTATACTTTACTTAAAACTCTTGTAAATAATTCATTATATTTAAATTTTATTTATTATTTTATTTGTTTATGTGTTTAAAATTTTTTTTTTTTTTAAAGTTAATATTTTATTCTTTTTTCATATACTCTGTTTAAAATATGTGAACGAAAATTTTTTAACTTATGTTATGTAATGATATCCATTGTGTCGTAAGATAAATAAGTAGCTGAATAAATGCACCCAATGCAGGGTTACTGAAGAGTGATAAACCAGAAGAGATTTACAATATATGTATCAATAAAGTTTTGAATCACCTCTGTTTCGGTAAGCTCTGTAAGATAAAAATGCTAGGAGCTTGGAGTAAAAAATGGCTTCTAAAATTATTTACGCGATTTTTATGATTGTTATTAAAATGAAGTTAGATTTAATATAATGTAGATATTATCATAATTAAAAGAGATTAAAATATCTTATATCCTGGTCTCTTTGTTCCCTTGTTAAGTTATTTAACGGCCCTTTAGGCTACTGTGGCTAATCGGACGATGCTACAATGGAAGTCCTAAATTTTGCCTATTCAGCTTTAATTAGGATAGGGATCTTTAACGAGTACCTGACATCGCACAGGCTCGGGACTTTTTTACGTCCCCATCGAAGGACGGCATACTTTACCATTATTTACTCCTATTAAAAAAAACCTAGAGCCATCTGCTATGTTTGAATCCATGATCTTGGGCATAGAAGGCTCTTATGCTAACCGCTTTACCACAGGTGGTATTGATGATTAATATACAATCAGTGATAATGAAAATAAGTTTTTTTTTTTTTTAAGTGAAAATTAATACGATCTGCCTAACTAAAGAGCATTAGCTATTAAGACCATAAGGTACCATCGATTATGTATTCATAAAAAGTAAATAAAATGTATTTACTTTGTATAAAGATTCGAGTCGAAATTAAAGCAAGGATAACAGCTGGCAATAGATGCTATTGGTCTCTTATGAAAATATTTCAGAACAGAAATATATCCAGAGAACTGAAGATAAGATTATATTGTACTGTCCTTCAGCCAGTGGTCATGTACGGAAGCGAGTCCTGGACATTAACACGCAATGATGAAAGACTACTAAACATGTGGGAAAGGAAAATTCTCAGAAAAATCTTTAGTCCTACAAAAGACGGAGATCGTTGCGAATGAAGACGAATGACGAAATTAGAAATCTGTATCAAACACCTGATAGTTGATCAAGTTGCCAAGATCAAGAGTGCCAGAATAAGATGCCTGGGACATGTACAGAGAATGGAAAGTGGGAGACTGCCAAAAATGATGATGGAGGGACACCCTGGTGGAAGAAGGAGCAGGGGCAGACCTAGACTTCGTTGGCTGCAGGACGTAGAGGAGGACCTTCGGTCGCTGGGTGTCAGCGGATGGAGGGCAGCCGAAGACAGGTCAGAATAGAGGAGGATCGTTGAGGAGGCCAAGGTCCTACAAGGACAGTAGCGCCGATAGATAGATAGAAATAAAATGTATAAATTATTGAACAACCAAGATAAAAGAAAATATTTATATTAAATTAACCCTGTACCTCTATAACCCATAAAGAGAAGACCCAAGAAGGTTAAGAACGTTGTTCTGTTTCATACTCTATCTAGACCACCAGATCAAGCTGAGGCGCTACATTTTTTAATCCCATTAAAAATTCCTGGGATCACCTGCGGGCTCAAATCCGTGACTTTTGGTGTAGAACGCTGTTATGCTAGCCAATACGATATAGATATCCCCCTAGATTTTTTAAACTTCTATATTTTAAGTGTATATAATTTTGTTGATTAAAAATTAACCATTTTTACTTATTACCTTAATAAGATTGATGACTTAACTAAAGTCTCTGCTTTCAACTCATATATACTCACAGGATACATCTCAGCCATTTCGCGTTGTGCAGCCTTCTGAATTCCCCAGTGGCCTCGTCTCTGTCCATCCTACAAAGTAAGCGACTACGTTTCGAAACGACATAAAACCGTGGGAAGAATAATAGTTTTATAAATTGTAAACTTAAGTCGTGAACTGAGTAATTTTGCATCTAAATAATAACTCGCATTTTCCCCCTTTAATCTTAAATATTTCCTGGATTTCGTTTTGACATTATTATTACGTTATTATTGTTAGTCAAAAATGAGAACTAATTAATGCTTTTAACTTTTTAGCTACTTTTCTTACTCTTTGCCTACTCAAAGTTTTGAAAAAAAGGAAATAAAATTATCTTTATATCCTTTTTCTCTTTTGCTGGGGCCGAAGTAGTTCCTCTTTTGACTCGCCTTGAATCACTTATGGTCCGTTTAAAATTTATAAATGGGTTAACAGGTATTGGCAGCCATCTGTAACTATAAATCTAGGCAATATCCCGAAGGCGTTAGTGGAATCCCTTTAAATTGGGCAGAGAGGGAAGAATCTATCGGACGGGATGGTATTAATTTATAGTGATCCGAAGGGTGTATTCAAATCACGTAGCTCTAACTGCGGGGCCACTTCCGTGCAGCTATTTCCTCCCCCACCATCTCTGGCCCAATCTTATCTCCCCCACCACCCCAAATACCTCTTTGGGGAAATAAGTCTTATTTGGGTATCCGGTCAGGGCGTCTTTATCCATACAGTAAATCTTCCCTGGTATGGGTATCCATATCGATTGTGTTATATATGTTCGCCTACATCGGTTGAATTTTCATCAGGAAAACAATTTTTTTTTTCGCCACTGTTTATTAAAAATTATAACTATGAATGAAAAAAAGTTTATTCTGGGACAAGCTTCCTTGAGAATAACATAAATAAACAAGAAAATAAGAGTTATCACCACTGGCCAATAAACAAAAAGTAAATCTCGAGGCATCTAAAAAACTATCTATGTTTTTACCCTGAATGTTTATATTTTGATAACCCGATAGTGGATTGTGTTTATATCACCAACAAAAACAATAGGCCCATTCGGAGTATACTGATTTGAGCACTGCGATTAGGACGCCATGGTGATTGTGGTTTGGATTTGGGCTATTCTTTCTGTATGTTTCAAAGTTTGTTATGTAAAAGGGTTTGTTGTTAAGATCTTTGTCTCCTAAAGTGCTATGCAGAATGGAAATCGTTGGAAATTATCCAAAGTGCCGACACCGTAACAACCCATTTATGGTCAGACACATATTGGAGGAATGTCCTTTGTACCAACCATATTTAAACAGATCAGGAATAAGAACTGATACAGCTTCCTTATTGTGCAATGACGAAAATAATATTAAATTATTGCTATACCTTCTCAAGGCCCAGCAACTGCTAAATAAAATATAGGGTTACTGTACGTAAAAACTATTGTGATAGTGAAAATTTTCGAATTCTAGTTTTCCCCGGAAATACACGTTTTAGGGTGACCTGAGTCCAAATGACCAAGTCCCCCTAAAAGGTAGGTGTGTGTGTGTGGTAACTCCCGGGTAAAAACGAAAAGTCCTATGAAACTGAAATTTCATATTTAGAACAATCCGAGATGTTACAGAAACTTTTTCATCGAAATCAGCTTACTAGCCACTTTACACCATGCATGTTGCAATTTGTTACAATTTCTCAATAACGGCCCTGACGATTTTCTGGTGTTTCCATTCTCCCACCATGCGCCCTGATGATGACCCACAAAGGGGGTCGAAACGTTGGCAAACAATAAAATAGTTGAAACTATTTAGTTGTTTTCATTTAATGACAGCCACCCGGACTAATTCCTTCCAGTAATTCTCAACGGTCAACTAATTACATCCACAATAACTAAATTTATGTTCTTTGGACCGAGGTAAGTGACTTAATAACTTGGAACAGCCATCCAAGTAAGCTCAAAGCGATTAAGAAAGAGGTGAAACCTTGGAAAACCTCAAGTTGCACCGACCGTAGAGAGGAAGTGGTCCTGGCCCGCCTGAGAATCGGACACACACGGCTAACGCATGGGCACATAATATCAAAAGAATTGCCCCCAAGATGCAAGCATTGTGGGGGAACCTTGACCATAGCTCATATTTTTGAAGAATGTTCCTTCTACATCAGGCAGCTGAACAAAACTAGAATACCAAGCAACGTCGCATATGCTTTGGGAAACAATGGAAAAAGGATTGATGAATTAATGTGTCTCCTCTCTCAAATGGATTTTTACAAGCTTATTTGAACTACTATTGTTTTCTTTGGACTTAAATTACTTTATATATATATTTATTTATTTATTTTATTTTATTTTTTTATTTATTTATTTTTTTTTTTTTTAATTTTTATTATTTTGTTTTCTAGTATATTTTATTTTACTCATTTTTGTAATTACTTTTCTAATTATTATGTTTATTACTTTATTTTTCAATTAAATATTAATGTATTACCATTACTTATTTATTTTTATTATTATCTATTTTATCTACTTGTTTTTTATCTTTATTTATATTATTATTTTTTTTTTTTTTTTTTTTTTTTAATTTATTTATTTATTCTTTTTTCTTGAATATTATCTATCATTCATTTATCTCAAGTAGAATTATACTTATATTATAATATCTTTTAATGAATATCTCTTTTAATATTTTAACTTATACTATTTATCTTAAATTAATCTTCTATAAAATGAATATATCTGGCACTGATGACCGTGATGTTTTGTGCCATTAAAATTTTAAAAACCAACCAACCAACCGAGGTAAGTGAAAGTCGTTTTTTAATTTCTGCTGATTATTAAATATAATAATATATAGACTTTATAAAATAAACATATTTTCTTTCTAATTTCATTTTTCTCTACGATGAACTAAAATTTACAAAGCGATTAACACTATATCGACAGGGATTTCTTAAACATAAATGACACCTCAATTAAATTGCACCCATGAGAAGTAGAGGCGGATCTACTTGTAAATAAGTAAAATGCATTTAGATGTAATAATTTGGTGATTCAGGATCATGTGTTATGTTATAAATGTCGGAAGCCAATACTATTTGTTTAGGGATTACCCCGCGAGCAAATAAAGTTATATTCATTATTCATTCGACAGAAAACTAATCAATATCGCTTTATATACATCTTTATCGTTATGAATATTTTCTTTTTTTTTTAAAGGTATTATTATCTGTGAGACGAAGGTTTCGCCCCGGCCACCGCAATTCTTCGGAGCGATAGGAGTCAATAAGCGATGTACACGAACAGAATAAACAATGTGGGGGGTGCCGAGGGATGCTGTACACGTTGTCGGAGATTTGCACCCTCATCTGGATTCACGCTGCCCGTTCCAAACAGGGGAGAGGGACTCTGTCAAATCCGTAAAAATCTCGTTCGGGAAAAAATAAATTAAAACCAAAAAAAAAAAATTTATCAGGCGTGTTCGCTTAGTGATTCTATTTAATAAGTACCAATTACGCAGAACATTCATTATTTAAACTAAGTACTTCATGTCGCGTTTCTTTTAATAGTTTTTATTTTAAATCATATTATTTTCCACTCGTTCACCTTCAGGTAAAATAAAATATCTACCGCAAACAATTTCGCTCTATCATTTTCAGTAAAGAACCGTTGTAAACGAAAAAAAAAAGAAAATACCCCCTACAAAATTTGAGGGCTTACTATGTTTAAAATACGTTAAACCGAATAAAGAATAAAAAAAATTATATGGCCAAGCTACAACTTATAGGAGATGTGATTTCCTGATAACTCGGCTATCATTGGATATAGAGAAAAATATAAGGTTTTCTGGATTAAGAAAATTTTATTTGAATGTAAATTCAAAGAAAATAGAGGGAAACAGTAACGATGTCTAGTATTTGTTTTAATAATGAACCTTTGTTGTTACCTACTGACCCTATAGGTAACTAAAAAGGTTTAGTCTGTAGAATCAAAGCTCATTAATAATACATTTTAATTGCCTTCGTATGTTGCCTATAATGTCAGATTTCAATCGGCTAACTTTGTGAAATCATATTATTAAAGTCTGAATCAATTTTTAGTTCTCTCCTAGAGCAATAAAAAAAAAAGTTACTAACGACATTATAAAAGTTTCGATAAACAAGGGTTTAAGGTGGACGAAAAAAAGGTAGTTATTTTACTCATTATCTCTAACGAACACTAATCCGAAGGATCCTTATAGCAATGCCAATGTTCCCAATTGTCCTTATCGAGTTTCTCTTTGCCACTTCTTTATTTTGCCAATTATTTTCTTTCTTGCCAACAATTTTTTTTGTGTGCCGTCCTTTCCTGAAAGAAGTACGGCCCCACTTCCCACTCCACACCACTCCCTCCCTTGTTATGGGCCTTGGGTTTTCTCCTTTCTCGGTTCCTGACGTGTCCCCAATCGCCCCTTTCGCTTTGACAGCAGTCATTGCAGTACGGTGGTTTGCCGTCCTAATGATTTGAAAGGGGAAAGAGAAATAAAAAAAATCTTGTACAATAAATTGAATATTTACAAGTTATATTCGATTAATGGAGTGTTAATATTATATAAATTGAACGAAAATTAATAGCAGAATATCGTAAAAAATAGTTTTATGAACCCTTATGTTAAAAATATGGTGCGGTCAAGACATGACTTTTACTTACTTCGTTTATTAAGAACGAATTAACAGTTATTAAATAAAGTTATCGTTGATTTTTTTTTTCAAAGATTCATATTGTTTCGTTAAAAACATGTTTTAGATAAAATAGCATAACAATGTAAAACTTTTATAAACAATAAATACATAGATTTAGGTCCTATTTGTAACTTTACTTCACCTTCCACAACTTTGTAAATAAGATGACAATTTTTTTAAAATATTCAACTATCTAACTGTATTATACATATGGGTCTATCCGTTTGAAATCGTTAAAACTACATTAATTTTGCCGCTTGATTTTTTTACCAGTTATTCTTTATCCTTTCGTAAATATAAAACTAAAGATAGAAAAAAAAAATTCTGACTAATACTTTAAGTGTTGCAGCCGTTTTACGTCAGCTTAACGGGCAAAAACATGTTAAGGGAAAATCTTTCTAATTCTTGTAATTTTTTATGTATCAAATCAAAATGAAATCTAACAATAAAATAAGGACATTATTTGGATTTTTCGTTCTAACAACTCATTCCCTAAATAGTGAAGAAAGTTGTTTAAAAATTTTTTTGTTTCTTATATACGTGCTTAGCCATATTCCTACTTGCTGCAAAAATTACGATCTTGAGAACAATGTCATTTTTTGTGTATGAATTTTTAAAATTGGCCAAAATTCATATTTCCCGATGTTTACATGGAAATCTCAAAAAAGGGACTTAGTGAAAAATTATGAAACTAATACAGATTACCTACATATGCGTTGCGTTTAAGTGGTATAAATTCGGGCTTTGAGACTAAGCTGGTTCTGGAGTTATAAAATTCTCTTAACTGTTAAAATAAAGTTTTCTTTAAAATATATCAATTGCGGTCATTTTTCATATTTAAGGACCAAACAAAAACTAGATTGATGTTGAGAGTATTTTATATAATTTTGGTCTGTACAACAAATTACCTAAGTAGACTAGAAAATCTTTTAAAAAATCACGAAAAAGTACATCATCTGAAACCTTTGGCATGCTATCACAAGGGATGTTAGAAATGATTTTCGCAATTAATTATTTTTCCTTATATAGCCTTATAATTGCTCTAATTTTTTTTTCAGAATTTTTATAGCGTAAGCTGAATTCCGTTTTCAATAAAAAATTTTAAAAAAGCAGTATTTTCCAGCTCATTAATATTTATAGTAAAATATCTCAAAAAGGGCTGAGTGAAAAATAATGAAACTCAAAGACATCTATCTGAAAAGTACTATATAATAAAATTTAATAGCTGAGACTCTACTGGTTCTAGTGTTATTAATTTGGTTTGTCTTATAGTCGTTTGATGAGGGCCACTCTAGCAAGACAAGTAATATCTGATGCATTATATTTAAAAAACAAACTTGGTTTCAGCCACTAAATGTTTTTTTTCTGCCCCTTTTTATCAATTCTTATAAGATGATATAGTTATTTATTTTTTTTCGGCATTAATTCCTGTCCGATTATTTCAATCAGAATGAAATATATGATATTAAAGCCAATGAAATTGTACAGTGATACAGGGAATTACTCAAAATCGTTAGAGCCGTTTTTGAGAAAATCGTAAAAAGGTGCAAAATGCATAGTATAAAGTGGCTCTTTTGGTAAACAGATTTTGATGAAATAGTTACTGTATTATCTCGGGTGTAGAGTTGTTTGAAATATGAAATTTCAGTTTCGTATGTTCTTTTTTTTCGTGCTGGATTTACCACACGTTTTGTATTTTTCTCTTGGTTGTTCGCCTCTACCCTAAAGGCTCATTGGAAACTGAGATTAATACTATTCTGCGGTAGAAGATTTCTTTTAAATAACCGAACCCTTTTACTACATAAGGGACTCTATAAAAATATGTGTTTGATTGGTTTTAAAACTTTGTCGCGACATTCACAGCTGGTTGCATCCAGGTTTCTGAGAAGATTAGCATGGATAGGAATGCGGTATAATATGGTTAATACCTTCTTCTTTTTCTAGTAATCTTCGTTCCGGTGGTCCAATTTTTGCAATCTTGCTTTATATCAAAAAATTTGGATTCGTTCGCTTTTTACCAGTTCCTGAATAATGTTTTATTAAATTGGCTTGTCCAACCTGCTGTTGTTACAACTCTTAAATACATGCTTTTGTTCTAAGTTACCTATAGACGCTCCGTACGAGCACATCTGTCGGCGGTCTCCATTCATGATATTCCTTGCTAAATTCTCAGATGTCTAAAGACACTCTAGTTTCCACTGTCATATTCCTCACGGAATAGCAGTTTTATTCTTTCGATTTGTATGAGTGCATGCCCCGTTGTCAGCAGACGCGCTAAACGAGTACTTGAAGTATTACAGTTAACTTTAAGTACCCTGTTTCTCTTTTTTTTTTTTTTTTTTTTTTTTATTATTTTTATACAAGATATTACCTTTTTTTTTGCATAGTCAGAAGTAATTGTATAATTTTGTTGGTCCTAAGTTTTTTTTTTATTAGTTTTTCTCGGTTTTATTACATTTTCTGTAGACATTTAATTATTTTGCCCTACTACAAGTACTATTAATTTTATTTATTCTATTCACATAAATACCATATAATCTTTATTTCTCTATGAAATATACATAGTTTTGCATTAACATATACGACCAGTTTCTTTTCAATTTGTTTCGCAAATTTATGTTTTTTTTAATAGATCAAATATTTGTTATAATGTTAATTTGTTTACCGTTTATTCATTTCGTGTTATCCCTTTTTACTGCTTGTTACGTTCACTTACCTACATATGAAATATATAGTAAGGGGAACTATTGCGATCGTACATGCATTTTGCCCCTTTTTACGATTTTGTCAAAAACGGCTCGAACGATTTTCATTACACTCGCTATATTGATGTAAAATTTAATGGGCTTTAATATCATGTAGGTTTCATTCTGATTGAAATAGTCTGACAGAGCTTGAATGCCGATGATATTTTAAATTTTCTTCCTCTAAACTACTTTTCATTTTGTACATTCCAAAACATTAACCATAAGATCATAATGATATTGATGAAGGACGGCTATATATAGAAGTTGGATGAATTTGATGACCAACTAAAGGATAAAAGAGTAAAACTTTTTTTAATTTAACAGTAATATAGTTTTATAATATACCTTTGGAAAGAGAAAGATTTTACAAAAAATATCATCTGAATCACAAAGTTGTAAAGGGTAATACAAAGTGACGAATGGGGAATAAAGTTATTACTGATAAACAATTTAATATAGCTATATTATTTAATTTAAATCATATGTTTCCAACAAAAATGAATACACGTTTAATTAAAAAACAACTTCAAATATTATTCAAATTGAAGTATATTTCGTTGTTTTTAAATTTATTTACAAATCGAGGTAAGTGAAAGTAGTGTGTTGCCTACACCAGATTTTTCAATTTATTTTTAGTTTGTTTCTCATGTCAGACACTGAAAAATTTAATCTACATCTTCCCTTTCGAAGTCTATAACGTGAGGCAGATTGGGGGATGAAACACTATTCTTACAATAGAGGAGCCTTGACAGTTATGGTACTAATTGTACCAATTAAAATTCTCTGGTTGTGGACTGTATGATAAAAAAGAATAATAAAAAATTTAAATTTAGATTCTGCCCAGAATAAGGGATCTCCAAATCGTTTTACAAGTAAATTTAAGATAGACAGCAGCTTACCTAATCGCCTTCTTCAGGTCTTCTCGAACGGGCCCGCTCAGGCTTGGCAGTCTCCTCCATCTGCTCCTAGATTTTATCTTGTAAAACTTAGGAGAACCTAAATTCTTAAAATTGAGTCCCTCTATCGTGACCGGGAACCGTATATCACTACAAATATCGTCACGGACCAAAAAAACATACAATCCGGACAGAATCTCAAATCACACTGCCGCAATAGTAAAAAACAAAAGACAGTCGAATAAAACATCTATGCCGTATCCAAGGCTCAACCTAATTAAATTTAAATCAAAATAAATATTATTATTTTCAATTCGCGTAATCGCGAAAAGTTATATTATTCGGAAGATTGATTCTATTATTGTCTGAATAGATGAGGAATATAACAAAGAACCATCTTACCTGTCTTGTTCTCAAGATACAAGCATACGTGATACTTATTCACGATACAGACGGAGCTGAAAAGGTGATTGAGGTGCAGGGGGCAGTAGAGATGACACACACCAGCAATTAGCCGGATTGCCCCCAGTGGACGTCCAATATTGACCTAGAGGCTCGTCCTTTCATCCAATCCTACGTCCAATCCTCCAATCCACTGATCCTCCAGGTCCCCTTTGTCTCCTATCCCATCACAAGGAGGATTAGTCATGCTGATCAATAGAAGCGTTCGCATTGCAGTGACCGCAAGATGCAGGGTTCCAGGAGGATTTGCTACTTTGGAGCAAATCATGGTACAGCAAAATAGCTCTTATAAGGAGAAGATCCCAAATGGGTCCCACCGATTTTGATGAAATTGCTTTAAAGAAAAACCAGACATTAAACCAGTAGACTCTGCAAAATATTAGAGACTAACAATCCACAGGGGTCGCGTCGAAAAAAAAAATCGGGAAGTTCAAAGCGGGAAGCGCAAAAAATACATTTTTTTTAATATCTCTGGTTCTAGTGAAGGTAGAAAAATAAATTTGCTGTCGAAATTCCCCCATTTCAAAGCAGAATAATTTCAAAAATATGGCATTAAATTACCTAATTTTTATGCTTAAACTGTGGCACGGTTTTTTAGGCGTGAGGAACACAGTTTTTAAGAAACCTTATTAAAAGTATTATTTTAGCGCAATTTTTTTTATATTTTTAGAATTATTACCAAGCATAAAATATAAATAATTTATTGGCTATTTTTTCATTCTTTAGTCTAATGGTTTAATGTAATGTTTTACCAAAACAAATAAAATGTAAAAAATTTAATTTTGTATAGAGAAAAAAATAAATTGTCTAGCTAGGAAATAACGGAAAATAACTAACCCCGTATCTCTAGGTAAATTTCAATTTTTTTTGTTATTTAACTAATAAACTAAGTAATTCTAACAATGTATAGGATTGTTTCTCTATCTTCAAAAACAGGAGTCCGAATCCCAAAATCCAATATATATTGTTTTCTATTTTAAAAAATATCTGCGTTATGTGGGGCGTATATATAGGTGAAATTTCAATATTTTTCGTTTCTTTGCATAATTAATTAGAAAACTATCTACATTTTTTCTTTAGCTTAAAAAAAAAAATGAGTTAGAAACTAATTGCCTTAAATAAACTTCCAGCTGTTAGGATCATCGTTGGATTCCCTAGTATTTTCTGCTACATACTTTTTAGATGTACTTTTTGAAAAATATTTACACATATGAAACAGAGGTTAATTGAGGAATTTTAAAAGTTTTCTTCTTTATATTGCCTTTAGTTCTATTTATTTGGAATAATAGAATAGAATAGAATAGAATAGAAAACAAAACTTTATTCTGGGACAATGTCCCTTAAGAATAACAATTATGAACTAAATAATAAATTATAACTGGCCAAAAACAATATATAAATACAATTAGATAACACAAGAATAAAAAAAATAAAATAATAATAATAATAATAATAATTAAAAAAAATAAAGGGTCATAGTGTCATCTCTATTTACAAATTCTAGGAATGAATAAATAAGAATAAACATAAAATGTAACTTTTACATCTCATTAAAGTAAAATTCACCTTACATTAGTTGGCATGATAAAAATTAGCTTACATCTGATTGAAGAGAAAGGAAGTATTGAAAGAGGAGGGATTTAAACGATGAGAGGGAAGGAGCATGACGGATGTTTGAAGGGAGGGTATTCCATAAGGAAGAGGACCGGGCTAAAAAAGAGCAGTCATATTTATTGGTTCTATGGAAAGGAGTGTGGAGGTCGGACAGACGGGATCTTGTTTCCGGATGATGGGTTGAGGATTTAAACACCAAAAGGCTGTAGACATAAAATGGATGGTGGGAGTTTATGATTTGATAAAGGAATGATCCAAGGAAATATTGTCTTCGAAAGTTTGGGGGTTAACCACTTTAACTCGCCGTAGAGGTGGGATACGTGCGACCGTCTCGAGGTACCGAACACAAATCTTAAAAAGCAGTTCATAATCCTTCTCAATCTGTCCTCGAGCACCTTCGAGAGGCCGCCATATGCCACACAACCATAGTCAAAGTGGGGGAAAATGAGTGATGAAACTAGGAGTTTACGGGTAGATTGTGGTAGGAGGTGGCGGGATCGGTGGAATAATTTCAAGGTACAAATCGATCGACGGGAAATTTGGACAATTTGGGGTTTCCAGGATAGGTTTTGGTCGATTATAATGCCAAGATTTTTAACAGTGGAACGAAAAACAATAGGATGGTCATTAAGCAAAAGCGGAGGAAGGGTGGTGATCGATCGGAGGAGGGATTTGGAACCAATAAGGATGGCCTGAGTTTTTGTGGGATTAAGCCTCAAGTTATTCAGGTTTGCCCAGGCACTGATTCCATCTAGGTCTTCCTGAATACGGGCAAATGCTACGGATAACTCGGAGAGAGGGAAAGATAAATAGATTTGGAGGTCGTCAGCATATAGGTGGTAGGAACAACGGTGGATTGAATTAGGAAGGTCATTGATGTAGGTATTGAACAGAAGGGGCGAAATACTGGAGCCTTGGGCAACGCCTGAGGATAGGACAAGGAAATCAGATAGGGATTGATTAGGAATGACAACCGCTTGAGTGCGGTTGGAGAGAAAGGATTGAAACCAACGAATTGAACTGTGGGAAAAGGATAAAGATTTTAATTTAGAGAAAAGGATCGAATGGTTGAGGGAATCAAAGGCTTTGGTAAAATCTAAAAGTATTAGGACAGTTAATCTTTTTTCATCTATAGCGGTATAAATATCGTTAGTGATTTGGGTCAGAGCGGATTGCGTGGAGTAGCCAGGTCGGAAACCGGATTGGTAAGGGTTAAGTTTGTTGGTTTCTTCTAGAAAATTAGATACCTGGGATTGTACTATTCGTTCAAGGGGTTTGGAAAGGTTCGAAAGGATGGATATAGGTCGGTAGTCATTAGGAGCTGACGGGTTAGGGATTTTGTTTATAGGATGGACCAAGGCTTGTTTCCAAGAAGAAGGAAAAACTGAGTTTTGGAGGGAAAAATTATATATGAAAAGAAGGACTGGCAGGATTTCTGGAAGGCATAATTTTAACAATTTTACTGGAATCCCATCGAAACCTAAGGAAGTAGTACGGGATTTCATTATGGAAGATATGAGGTCTGTTGGTGAAATGTAGGAGAAATAAAAATTGTCAGAATCGAATGATGATGAAAGGGAAAAATTAGGAGAAAAGGCTGGTGAAGTGTTGGAGGAGTCGGTTAAGAAGAATGAATAGTTGGATGAATGTTGATGATGAATCTTGAAAATAGTTGGATTTCGCTCGCCTTACTGTTGTTTGTCTCAAGTTTCGGAGGGCCCTGAACGCTTCATAGTCATCTGCTTGCCTTGTACGTCTGAAGCGCCTACGGGCAGCCTCACGTTTTCTTTGTAGTTCTCTTATTTCTTGACACATCCAAGGAGCAGGTCTGCGACGGAATGTACGGGTTTTTAGGGGAGCATGTTTGTCAAGGATGGAGATCAGGTTGGAAGTGAGGATGTCGACCATGTCGTCAATGGAGGAACAGGAATAGATATTGTCCCATTTCAGGGTTTCAAGATCGGGAAGGATGTCTTCACGAGTGAGGGAATTCATGTTACGGAAAGTTATGATTTTTTGAAGGATTTCTGGAGTAGGGATATTATATGATATCTGGATTAAGTCATGGGAAGATAGAAATGGGACTGGCAATTGAGATTGGGAGAGAAGGTTCTGTGCTGAATCAATAATATGAACATCTAACCAAGTGTCAGAACATCGTGTATGATGTGTCGGGGAAAAAGGAACAAGATAGAGGTTGAGGGAAAAGAGAAGATTTTCTAGGTACTGTTTGTCATTGGAATCGGAAAGGATATTGGTATTAAGGTCGCCGGAAATTATGATGTTATTGTATAGAGGAATATAATTGTAGAGAGTTGTTTCAAATGGAGCGTCAAAAGGAACGAGAGGAGGGCGGTACACAACTGCGATTAGGAGAGGATGGGTGTCGCATGTGATTTCCAAGAAAAGGAATTCAATATGTGGTTGGTCGGATGGGGTTGAGACTTCTAATATGCGGGATTTTAGGCTATTATGGACGTAAAGACCGACGCCTCCGCCTGTACGGCCTATTCGGTCATGACGTATAAAGGAATATTCAGGTAGGGAGACAGCAGAGGAGGGGATATAGGGTTTTAACCAGGTTTCGGAGACTGCGATGATATGGTAAAAATTTCGGGTAAAGTAATGGAGGAATTCATCATAATGAGCGGGCAAGGATTGGGAATTCACATGACAGACGTTTAGGATATTAGAAATAGGGATGGAAGAGGAAAGAATACAAACAGTAGGAAAACGATGTAGCTAAGAACAATAATGAATTTAAAAATATATGAAAGATAAATGCCAGCGAAACTATATATACATACATACACACATAAATATACACATACACATATACACATAAATAATAGTACTTAGATGGAATAAAGTGAGTATGATATATACAATGTAAATTTCTACAAAGAATAAAAATAACTATAATAAAAATTAAGATAACTATAGTAAAAATTGTATAAGAAACTATGTTGATAAGAATGAACAGAACTTTGATGACATTATAAATATCTCTGATAGAAATGAAATAAACTTTGTTAAAAATAAAACAAAATAGTTTTTGATAGAAGTAAAAATAAAATATGACAAAATATACAAATATCATATTCAAAAATAGCATTAAGTTTCGTAGGAATAGAATAAGGAGAACTTTGATAAAAAATATAGTAGCTTTGATTATGGAATAACTATCTGTGATAAAAATAAAATAGGTTTTAATTAATGTAATATAGACTTTGATAGAGAAAATAAAACAAAAGAGCTTTGATGATAGTAAAATAACCTTTGATAGAAATAAAAGTAACTTTGGTAATAATAGAATAAAAAGAACTTTGATAAAAGTAAAAATATCCTTGATAAAAATTAAATGAACTTTTGACTTTGTGATTGTAATTAAAATTACGAAATAATAAGATAATGAAATCGATAGAAAACATTGAAGAGAAGAATCGTAGGCGAGATAGGGAATGAAGCTAGTCAGTAGACGAGAGCACTGGTGTCAGCCAAAAACATCGAGGTCCTGAGCATGGTCAATATTAATGACAGGTTGATCGTCGTCCTTACGGCAGCGAACCCTACCGCCCGCGAACCACACATACTTCAGCTTGCCAGCTGACTTCTTCTGACGAGCGAGCCAATAGAGGTGCCTGTTGGTCTGGAATAATGATCCTGCTTTCTGAAAAAAAATTGTTAAAATGGCTTTTTATAATAATTTCATTCATGTAATTATTACACTTAATAAGGAGTAGACTCCAACAACGATTTCCATCATATATGATAGCGAAATCCTGAAGCGAAATTAATTATGTTAAGTTACTTATATCTCTTTTAAAGTTTTGTATATTTACCATATTTCTACTATATTTCTGCATTAAATAACGTGTCTGGAAAATTATTTCAGACTGGAATTATATCCAGTGAGGTAAATTTTTAAGAAGCCATTACTACCCAAATGCCGTTAGAATAAAGAAGGACGTTAGGTTCCAAATGTATCTCATCGATTTTAATATTTATGTATTTTTTTTTTAGGTGAAACGAGATATTGACCGATTAAACTCGGTAAAATATTAAGGGCCAACGCTCCCCAGGAGTCTATGAGAATTAAGTAAAATAGAGTACAAATTGACTTATATTTAGTCATTTTCCACCAATTTCAGTATAAGAAAAACAAGTGAAGTTTCTTTTTTTTCGGTATTATTTAATTATTATATTATAAATATTTTCTTTAAACATATTTCGAAAATATATGCTGAGAATCGCGGAATTGTACATATTACATTTATTTTCAACGAAATAACAAGGATAATTCAAGATTAGTTTACCGTAAGCCATGATGTAAATATGGACCTAATTCAAGGTTCCTGCTTTGTCATGTGAGACAGGAGATATATTTAAAATTGTCTTTAAAAATCCGGAAGGGTGTTTTTCTAGATTAAAGTTTTTTTTTCCTAAGCAAAGTTTTTAAGAAACCTAATTAAAAGTACTGTTTTGACGAGATTATTTATTTTTTTAGGATTATTCCTAAGCATTAAACTTAAATACTTTAATAACTTTTTTTTTTTTATTATTCTGCTTTGAAATAGAGTAATTTTGACACAAATATTATTTTTATACCATCTCTAGTACCAAAGATATTAAATAAAATGTTGGAACTTTCTCTTTTCTTGTTATAATATTTATATTTATTTTTACATAAATAAAACATTAATTTCGTTTCGAGGTATTTTTTTGCTTCATCTTCAGATTATTCAATAAAAATCTAAAAACAATTCAATATCATAATCATTATATTATGCTACTCTTAGGTAGCATTTGCCATTTATAAATTGCAGAGTTTAAACATTTAATGTCCAGTTCCATCTAAACATTTTAATCAAAATTAAGGAGACATATTTTGGATCCTCTCCTAGTTAGTTTTCATTTGTGATTTAATTATAATAACAAATAATATAAATTTGTATTTAATTAGTAGCCTTTGTGTCAAAACGTTTAAGCCGCTGGATATTCAGATAAAGGAAATGAAAACACGCTGCTATTAATAAGCATAATCATATCTTTTGTGCTGCTTCTGGCCTCGTATTATGAGCTTTATTATATTCTCTTCCCCAGCAGCATTTTATGTATCAGATATTTCCTTTTCTGTTTCAAAGAGGGTGGCCATATTACGAATAATAATGTACTATATAACGGTGATAGGCAATAAAATGTAGTTTACAATAATATGACTGTAATATAATATGGATATTGGAAGCAAATATAAAATTAAAACGAAAATATCGGAATGACAAAATTTGAAGACTCTGGGTGGAACGAAATATACGGGAACTAAAAAAAAAATCTGGTGCGGGCAACACACGACTTTCACTTACCTCGATTTTTAAAATCAATGAAAGAATTTTCAAATACAGTTAGAGATAAAAATACGTGAAACTATTAAGGAATTAATCAAATTGAATTTATATATAAACATGTGTTTTATTAAAAAATCTATTATATTATTATCTAAAATAATCAGTTAGTTTTATCTTCTTCTCATCACTCTCTATTAACTTCTAAAAGCTTGTGTATGAGATGATATTTTTTCTAAAATCTTTAGCTTTCCAACGGTATATCATACATGTATATTACTGCTCTTATGTTCAAAAACGAAAAATTTCATTAAAAATATATTTTTTCTGTTTTCTCCTTTAGTTGGGTATCGAATTTATTCAATTTATATATTTACCTGTTTTTCATCAGCGCTAACAAAATAATCTAGTTATTATTATTGAATCTAAAAAATTAAAGGTACTTTAGAGGAAGAAAATTTAAAATATCGGCATTTAAGCCCTGTCAGACCATTTTTATCCAAATAAAACCTACATGATATTAAAGCCCATTTAATTTTACATCGATATAGCGAGTTTAATCAAAATCGTCGGAACCGTTTTTGAGAAAATCGAAAAAAAGGTGCAAGATGCATGGCATAAAGTGTCTCTTCTGGTAAGCTCATTTTGATGAAAAAAGTTTTGTCACGTCTCGGGCGTATAGTTGTCTTAAATATGAAATTTCAGTTTCATAGGACTTACCGTTTCCGCCCGGGAGTTACCACAGACACACACACACACACAGACCTTTTTGCGGGACTTGGTTATTTGGACTCAGGGGACCCTAAAACGTGTATTTCCGTTGAAAACTGGAATTCGAAAATTTTCACGATCGCAATACTTTCCTTACTATATATAGTAAGTGAAAGTAAAAATATATTTTTTCTGTTTTCTCCTTTAGTTGGGTATCGAATTTATTCAATTTATATATTTACCTGTTTTTCATCAGCGCTAACAAGATAATCTAGTTATTATTATTGAATCTAAAAAATTAAAGGTACTTTAGAGGAAGAAAATTTAAAATATCGGCATTTAAGCCCTGTCAGACCATTTTTATCCAAATAAAACCTACATGATATCAAAGCCCATTTAATTTTACATCGATATAGCGAGTTTAATCAAAATCGTCGGAACCGTTTTTGAGAAAATCGAAAAAAGGTGCAAAATGCATGGTATAAAGTGCCTCTTCTGGTAAGCTCATTTTGATGAAAAAAGTTTTGTCACGTCTCGGGCGTATAGTTGTCTTAAATATGAAATTTCAGTTTCATAGGACTTACCGTTTCCGCCCGGGAGTTACCACAGACACACACACACACAGACCTTTTTGCGGGACTTGGTTATTTGGACTCAGGGGACCCTAAAACGTGTATTTCCGTTTAAAACTGGAATTCGAAAATTTTCACGATCGCAATACTTTCCTTACTATATATAGTAAGTGAAAGTAAAAAAACCTTGAACTCCATCATTCTAAAGATTTTTGGTAAAGCATGGTTATTTATTCTGTTACATCAAATATGGATCGACCCTCAAAACATCTTGGCCAAATCACGCCTTTAGCCAACAGGCATGGCAGCTCTAATGAAATACCAAATCCTTGATCTTCCATCAATATATATATTGTTTAATTGGCTGTTTTAATTTGTCAAAAATAGAGTATAAGATAAATGATCCAGAAGGAAATAGGATCGTTCGGAGAATTTTGGATTGCAAGGGTTGGATACGGGAGAAATTCGATGGCTTAGTGGATCCCCATAGCTTAATACCATATGTACAAATAGGTCTAATAATGGCTATGTAAATTAGTTTTTTGTAGTGGATTTGAAATTTTGAACGTTTGTCAAGTAAATTTTGTAACAACAAGCAGTTTCTTGTCTTTTCAGTCTAGTGTGAGGATTCCAAGTGAGACGTTTGTCAAGATGGATTCCTAGAAAGCGGATCTGTTCAACAGGAATTAATGGGATGTTACTAAAGGATACAGTGGGACAGGAGGTCATAGGTTTGCGACGAAGGGGATACGTGATTTGATGGGATTTGTTAGGATTGATTTTATTTCACCATTTCTGACACCACTCTTCAATGGAATCGATGTGTGACTGAAGGTTTTGTGATGCGACAATTGAGTCATTCTTTACTGATAACACACATGTGTCATCAACATACGTAGTGAGGACAGTGCCAGGATGATTGGGGGTATCAGTTGTATGTTAGAATATATAAAACTATTATTCTTCCGACAGTTCTTTACGAATGTCAAACGTATCTACTGGGGATGAAGAACGCGTTAAGGTTTTCGAAAAAAAGGTATGCGTAAAATATTTGGTTAAATAAAATTGCGGAGCTTTTACCCTGTAGTTGATAACATCGCGGAGGCTCAAATGCACGTGTAACGTTGTTGACCTCAGTTAAGAACGAATTTCTAAAAAGTTGGTATTCCCTGAACCAACTGGTAGGCGTCCGAAAAGTAGGCTGGAGGGTCGATGGGAGGTTTGTGTTAAGCCTGATCTTCGGGGCTTTGGCTTGAATAGTGATAGACGAATCTATGTAGGTAGTATTTAGGGGTGTCGGCATAGAACCTTCGGGTTCGGTAGGCCTATTATTATTATTATTAATATTATAAGGTAAAAAGGATAAATAGCCCAAGGGTATAAGGAAATAGGCCGTATTCAATATCTATAAGGCAGAGATATGGATTGAGGAGGCTAAGTGAAGTAGATATTGAGTTATAGCCCTCCTTATCGGAGGCTGTGGCGGCTAGTGCTGAATTAGTAAGGCACTGCTTCTTTATGGGGTATTTCCTCCTCTTCCGCCCCTCCACACCATCCCTCAGTCTTCATCACACTTAGTTGTTACACCACTACAGTCAAATGGAGAAACATTAGGGGGGAACATTCCGGCTATTGGGCCACATTTCATCCCCTAAGGGCACTCCATTTCCGGTGCTTCGGCTTTTCTTTCGTTTGCATTACATCCGGTATACGCCTATTTTTGTTTTTCCTCATTTAGTAAAAACAAGAAGTCAAAGATCCCTAGAGAAGGTTGATAATTATATTAGACAATATAACTTATGAAAAAAATATACATCTTTTCATGTTTACAACTGTACTTATTGTATTTGTATTTATTTATATGTAGGAGTTATTGACAACAATCAGCTTTGCCATCTGCTTGTGAAAGAAGGAACTATGCTAAAAACATAAAAAATAAATAAGATTGTTAAATAGATTTTAAAACAAATGGCTATCAGTGCAGCTAGTCTATTGGTCAGCGCCTCGATAGTGTTATGGGGAGATTAGAAGGGTTTATTACAGTGGATAGGTTCTGAGTAAGTGGGTATGAATTTATGGTGTCTGTCGAAATTTATTTTGTAAACGTCAATGGCAGTAGCGATGAACGGAATGTCAAGGTCTGTATGCAGTGTACCATTAGATATATAGCAAGAAGTTTTAAAATATTTTCATGTACTTTTGATTAAAACAATTGGATAATTTTACCATTTGATTTCTTTTGCTGTACCCATAACTCTACTCCATGAGTCCAAATAGGTTTTATAAATAGTTAATTTATTTTTCAGTGATAAATTTGTACGTTTGTCTAGTAACCTGGAAAGAAGTCCATTCAGTTCATTTCTTTTTCGCTTGAGATAACTTGCGACAGTATGGAAAATTGCTAAATTATAATTACGGACGTGAAAAAGTCTTGTGTAGAAACTAGCCAACAGTAGCACTTCAATGTTTATTTACTCTAGAATGTTCCGAAGTTATCTTCCTCACAATCGCCTTGGAGGTTTGTCAGGAATATGCGAGAATGTTTGGTCACAAAAGATATTGTGTGGATAGAGACTTTAGAATTAAATTACGTATCTGCTTCGAGATGTCTGCAACAGTATGTACTAATCCCAGGATATTTCATGGGTTGTAGAGGTATAGTTTTTTTTTATTTTGACTTTTTTTTGTTACGAAATAAGAAGTATTGAGAATTTTGAATGGAATTGAATAGTTCATTAGAACTACAAAGCTATTCCATATGTCAAGAAGGGTCTGACAATGGTAACATAAATGAGGGTTTTTACGTTCACTTATTATATATAGTAAGGGGAAGTATAGCGATCGTGAAAATTTTCGAATTCCAGCTTTCAACGGAAATACACGTTTTAGGGTCCCCTGAGTCCAAATAACCAAGTCCCGCAAAAAGGTCTGTGTGTGTGGTAACTCCCGGGCAGAAACGGTAAGTCCTATGAAACTGAAATTTCATATTTAGGACAACTATACGCCCGAGACGTCACAAATCTTTTTTCATCAAAATGAGCTTACCAGAAGAGGCACTTTATACTATGCATTTTGCACCTTTTTTCGATTTTCTCTAAAACGGTTTCGACGATTTTGATTAAACTCGCTATATCGATGTAAAGTTTAATGTGCTTTAATATCATGTAGTTTTTATTATGATTAAAATGGTCTGAGAGGGCTTAAATGCCGATATTTTATAAACTGAATAAATTCGATACCCAACTAAAGGAAAAAACAGAAAAAATATTTTTTTAATGCAATTTTTCGTTTTTGATCATAAGAGCAGAAATATACATGTATGATATATTGTTGGAAAGCTAAAGATTTTAGAAAACATATTATCTGATACACAAGCTTTTAAAAGTTAATAGAGAGTGATGAAATAAACATAAAACTAACTGATTATTTTAGATAATAATATAATAGATTTTTTAATAAAACACATGTTTCTATATAAATTCAATTTAATTAATTCTTTAATAGGTTCACGTATTTTTATCTCTAACTGTTTTTGAAAATTCTTTCATTGATTTTAAAAATGGAGGTAAGTGAAAGTCGTGTGTTGCCCGCACCAGACTTTTTTTTGCAATAAATCGATGCAAGTTTTAAATGTTTGTCGATTAAGTATTAATTAAGTCGTTTAAGTCTCGTAGGAGGACTCCAAAAAATATGACAAGATGGATTCCTTGGTTTCGGGATACAACAGGATATAACATGTGAAGGTTATTTGGTGGAATCTATTAGGATTTATTTTCAGCTCTGACATCATTCCTCAATTGCTGTGTTGAGGAACTGAATGATTCGCAATGCAGAAGTCGGATCATTCTGGACGAATAACCGTATAAAAGATGGGATCTAAGATACTATCTTGAGACACACTGGTGAACTGATAAAATATGGAACAATAGGAAAGGTTATGGTTTACTTTGAAGGTTCTATCAGAGAGATAGGAACGGATTGTCAAGAAATATATTGCGGAAAGGAAAACACAAATATAAATTTATATCTATTTTTTTCGTTCAGCCCAAGTGTGTGAGTTAACTAAAAATGATCTAGTTCTTATTATATTTATGTTTATTTTTACTAGCGCGCTATGTTGATGGACATTTCTAATATTTCTTGTCCAATAAATGTGCAACAAGGATCGCCTTAATAAATATAAATAATATATTCTACCACACCCGGGATTGTAAACAGGAACTTGTTAAACAGTAAATCATCTATCTACTAAACCACGCCGCTCCTATTATATTCAATAAATATATAATTGTAAGAAAAATTGTATACGCATAAATGTATGCAAACAATTAACGGCTTTCGAGCGTTCAAAAGAGAAACTCTTGGAAAAAGAAATGAGTTTGCTTTTTCGGACTGTTTCAACGAATGCTCCACAACAAAGGGACGAAATGTATCTATCGTTATGCTTCCATTATTATTAATTTTGATAAGCCTATTTCATTTGATTCTGGAAAACATTTGTTGCTATTTTATACAACAAAGCAAGGCAAATATTGCGCTTCTAATCGATGTTAAAATTCATCTTCAATCATAATAAAAATTGAAAAATAAACAATAGTGTACCCTTAAATAATTATTTATGATATTGGAAGCAACATGAAGGGAGCAATGAGGAAATGAACCATCTGTCAAGTTAGGATTGAGAACAATATTCAATCGGCTTCAACGATAAGCCGATAGGGGCGCACAATTTCGCTAATAGGTTGTTATCCAAACAATTGAAAGCCCAACAAAATATTATCTATCTTGTTATTTAGAGATTACACTGCTTTTGCTGTCAACGAGCAGAGCTGATGAAACTGAACAATGTTATCAAAACATCAGTTTCTAGGAATTTCCGAACAAAAAAGGTTCCACCTGATGGTACGTATAGAATTGTGAGCCATCCGACGAACCTCAAAACCCAATATTTATTTCACAATAAGAAGTTTAATTTAAATTTAATTATAATATATAAATTTTTATAAGTAAACCAGAACTTTATTTCCTCCTGGATTTATTTTTTTCTCGTTATCAATGAACCTAAATATTTAAAGTGTTCAAAAGTATACCCTGATATATCAATATCACCATGATCGCCACCGTCTCTGCTACAAATCATATATTTTGTCTTTTCGGTTTTTATTTCGAGTCCTATTTCTGCACCGGTTTTTATTAACGCATATTTATTTAGTTGCATAGTTTCCGTGTCTTCCCCTAGCAGTACCAAATCATCGGCGTTTCCCAGAACCGGAATTTTATCACCCAAATTTAAACCTTCTTAGTACATGTCACCTTTTCTTTGACATATTCTAAAGCGACTTCGTCTGCATCAATTTCTGTTATTATGATTGCTATTAAGGAGTTTTTAAAAGAATATATTTTAAAGTACTTCCGCGTAAATAACATTTTTAGTTTTATTTTCTTGTGGCAGAAGAACATACTGATTTTCTCCGCAATCCGATCTTGACGTACATCTATTCCTACGTGTTTAAATGTTTACCTCTGTGATTAATTGTTACGGAAAAATATAAATTAACGGGAAATTGAATTATTTAAAAATAAAAGGTAAATCATTTGGAATCATTGGGATGCGAGGTTTTTTTTTCTCCCAAATTTTCCCCGTTTTTCTCAGCTTTTCTACTGATTCTTCGGCCCTATTGGTCGCAGCGTGATATTATATAGCCTATAGCCTTCCTCGATAAATGGACTATCCAACACAAAAAGAATTTTTCAATTAGAACGAGTAGTTTCTGAGATTAGCGCGTTCAAACAAACAAACTCTTCAGCTTTATAATATTAGTATAGATATATAATCAGTAAACTAATAATCTCAAGTATGATGAACCACATGGCCATGAAGGCCTCCTCAGAGTTTCTTATTATCCATAAAACTGAAATGATAGGTAATGAGTAAATGTAACTGCAAAATTTCGATTTCACTTTCACCTACCAGTATATGAAATAAATAGTGACGTAAGGTATCGTGAACCTAAAATTTTTCGAATTCAAGCTGTTAAAATATGAAATTTCAGTTTTATAAATTTTATCGTTTTAGAGATAGATCTGCTACACACAGACCTTTCAGCGGAAGTTGGTCCTTTAAAGTATTTCCGGTAAAAACTCAAGGTAAATTTTCACGAACGTAATACTTTTTCTTACTCTATATTTTATGTATAAATTGGTAAAATAAAAAAAAAACTCACATATTATATGTTAAAATATATAGTATGTGATATTACCATGTGTAAGTCAAAATTCAAAAATCTGGTGTGTGCAAAAAATCGATTAAGAATTTTTAAATATTGTCAGAGATGAAAATGAGTGAAACTAATGAAGAATTAAGTATTTAAATTTCTATAGAAACATTTGTTTATTTATTTAATCCTCTACTCTTCTACCGCCAACGGTGTGAGCCTCCTTATTATAGAGCTTAATCCGTAAATCTTTCTCCTGTATCAATCTTCCTCTCCTTCTACATTCCAGACCTCTTCTGTCAAAGGCTTCCTGGATCGCGCCTTCCCAAGTCTTCCTTGGTCTTCCTCTCGGTCTTAGACCTTCCACCCTTGTCTCATATACAGCCCTTGCTACTCGATTTTCTGTCATTCCGGAAACATGGCCGAACCATCTCAGTTGGTGTTATTCAATAATATCCAAAGCAGAACGAAGTCCCAGGTTTGACCGTATTGTTACGTTTCTCACTCGGTCTCTTCTGGTCTTCCCCTCCATTCTTCTTAGGTATCTCATCTCCATCGCTTGTGGCTGACTCTTGTGCTTTTTAGTTAGAGTTCAAGACTCACTTGAATATGTGAGAATCGGTAAGAAAGTGTCTTTATAGACTATGTTTTTAGTGTTTTTGACACTTCTTTTTTCCCGATGAACTTTCTTGGGGTACTAAAACATCTGCTGGCAGCTTTTATTCTTTGATTTATTTCGCCATATATCCAGCCATGTTCATTAATTTGAGCACCGAGATATTTAAAGTCTCTCAATTGATCTAACCTTGCGTTATTTAGTCTTACGACTCGATCCCCTGCCCCGCTTTTCTATGAGGATAGGTAGCCTCGTGATCTTGGTTTTTCCTGTATTTATTTCCATATTTATCATTCCCAACTCTTCTTGTAGGATGCGTAAATTAAATTGGAGGTTTCTAAAATTTTTTGCAAAGACAATTATGTCGTCGGCCAATGCGAGGATACTAAAGAAACATTTGTCTTATTAAAAATTTATTACATTATTATATAAAATATTCAGTTACTTTCAACGGCTATTTATCAGTCTTAATTAACTTTTACAAGCTTGTGGATAAGATAATATTTTTTCTAAAATAATTGGCTTTCCAACGGTATATTATTTGTATGTATAACGGTATTATACATGTATATTACTATTCTTATCTTAAAAATAAAAAAATTGCATAAAAAAATATTTTTGACATTTTCTCCTTTAGTTGGATATCGAATTTGGTCAACTATGGTTCTTTTAGATAATCTACAAAATTAAAGGTACCTCAGAGAAAGAAAATTTAAAATATTGTTATTTAAGCTCTGTTAAACTATTTCAACCCGAATAAAAGATACATGATATTAAAGCCCATTAAATTGTACATCAATACAGCGAGTTTAATCAAAATTTGTTTCCGTTTTTTTGAAAATCGTAAAAAGGTATCAAATGCATTGTACAAAGTGACACTTCTGGTTAGTTGATTTTGATGAAAAAGTTGCGGTGACATCTCGGGCGTATAGTTTTATTTTCGGTTTCGCGCTGGACTTGCTTCACGCACACACACCTATTTGCGGTACTTGCTCATTTGGGCTCAAGAGGTCCTAAAACATGTATTTCCGTTGAAAAATCAAATTTGAAAATCGCAATACTTTCCCTTACTATATATTTCATATATGGGTAAATCAAATCAATCATAAACTTTTTCATAAATCAAAACAATCATATTATGTAATTTTTGCACTGATTAAAAGTTCAATTATGTATTTGAGATTTCGCTTTCCAACTGTTTTATATTTTTATTCTTTTAACTCCACTTTTATGCGACTGTGGCTAATCGGGCGATGGTTCAGTGGGAGTTCTGAATTTTGCTTATCTAGGTTTAATTAGGATAGGGATCTTTAACAAGTACCTGACATCAATAAGCTTGGAATCACCATTTTACGTCCCATTCAAAAGACGCTATAGTCAAGGATTTTTAACTTCTTTTAAAGATCCTAGGGTCATCTTTCGAGTTTTAATCCACGGCCTTGGGTATAGAATGCTGTTATGCAAGCAATTTCAGCACGGGGGCGGGGTAGCTGAGCGGATTGCTTTAAACGAGTGTTGCCTAGCAAAACAGAAGATTAAAAAAAATTGTAAGCAAATAATCACGATTTCGAGACTCGGTGCTGAGGGGCTTTTGTTTCAACAATTATCCCCCGCCCTCACCCCCTGTCCCGAGAAACCCCGTATAGCCTTCAAAGGTAGGAGTGCAAAAAAATATATTATAGGTAAATTAAAGTAAAAATGATTAATATTTCCGAATTTGCATTAATTATGAGACAATTTAGGTGTTTTTATTAATAGGAAATGAATATGCAAACTTACATTGCATTTATGAAATGTATGTAATTCAAACTTTCCCAATGTGGTGTTAGAGCGAAATGTGGTTGAATAATATCGGTCGGATTCCAGTTATCGGGATGATTGGCCGATAGAGAAAGGGAAAAGCTAAGGGATGCCGGGGGAGTTGGTGAAGTTGCTGTTTGTTATTTATGAAGAGGCGGTGGTAGGGAGGGTCCTCTTACATTTCTAACTTTATGTTTACAGATAGCTGGCCCCGGGGGTTATCAATATCGCCCAACCTAGTGGATTTACCAGCCCCCATCGGGTCTTCTCTCCCGCATCAGCACTTCTGTTTGAACAATCGGTGCAGCTATTTGATTTACTCCTAACCTCAAAGTCCCTCTCGCTTAATCCCCTTCCTCTCATCTATTAAGTAGCTTAGCTATTCCAGTCAATTTAATAAAATAGATCACCGAAGTAGATATAAGCCAATTATTCTGATACCTCTAATTACAAGGAAATAAACTATGACTTGTCTCTCTAATATTAAATCTTCAAACTTATTGTAATTATAATTATTATTAGATCAGTGTGGAACCTATTAATTTAGTTTTTAAAAATCTATACTAATATTATTAAGCTGAAGAATTTGTTTGTTTGAACGCCCTAATCTCAAAAACTACTGGTTCAAATTGAAAAATTCTTTTTGTGTTGGGTAGTCCATTTATCGAGGAAGGTTGTAGGCTATATAACATCACGCTGCAACCAATAGGAGCGAAGAATCAGTTAAAAATCTGGAAAAAAACAGGAGCAATTAACCTCGCATCCCAACGATTGAAAATGATTTACCTTTTAATTTAAAAATAATTCAATTTTCCTAAACAATTTATAAATCACATGGGCAATCATTTAAACACGTAGCTATCATATAATCATATAATTCACCTTTTATTTTGTCCACTACATACATTTTGAGCTCCTTCCATAAAACCAAACTACAAATACAGGCTTTTACGGCGTCCAGTAAGATCGATTGAAGGCAGCAATTAAAGAGAAACGGCCAAAGTTGGTGAATCGAAAAGGAGTGCTATTCCACGAAAACAACGCTAGGCCCCATGTGTCTTTAAGGACACATGTAAAGTTATTAAGCTTCAGATGGGAGGTTTTACTTCACCCGCCGTACTCTCCTGACATTGCTCATTCGGATTTCCATCTTTTCCGTTCCCTCTAAAATCTTCTACAAGGGAAATCCTACTTTTCAGAAGATGACCTCAAAACGGTCTTTTGATTGTTCTTCAGGAGTAAGGACAGTGATTTTTAGATACCATTCAAGCCATCGGGAAAGGGTAATCACTAACGGTGGTAAATATTTTGTAGATTAAATAAATAAACGTTAAGCTGTTCATCTATTTTAATTTTTGTCCAAATTTCTCTACCAACTTTCCGGACAACCCAATATATTCTTTTAAAAACCTCTTAATAGCGATCATAATAACAGAAATTGACGCAGACGAAGTCGCGAGCAGCAGCTAGTTCTTTGTTATTTTTGGTTGATTATTTTCAATAATGAACCTTTGTAATCGACCAAAGAAAAAAAAAATACTTCTCCCTCTCGAAATTCAGTGCTTACCTTTCAAGACACGTAGAACAACGAATAAAAAATATAGTAATATAAAAAGAAAAAAAAAAAAAAAAAAAAAAAGGGGATCACTTGTAGCTGGGTAGCATAACAGCCTCCTATGCCAATGGTCACGCGTTCGAACCCGCAGGTGGTCCTAGGATTGTTTAATGGGAGTGAAAAATCCTTAGTTATGCAGTTAAATGGTGGTCCCTAGCCTGTGCGATGTCAGGTACTCGTTAAAGATCCCTATCCTAATAAAACCTAGATAGGCAAAATTTAGGACTTCCATTGTAGCATCTCCGATTAGCATTAGTATCGGGTTGTTTCACATAAAATGTCCGTTTTAATAGTTTCTAAAATACATAAAGGATTTTGCAGGTCTCTGTTGTTTTCTTCCGAATGTTTACATATTTAAAATAAACATTTACTAATCCTCTACCTTTGTATTATAAACATTAGCTTCCCAATCAATTACCCACTTTTTAGTATACCTCCAAATATGAACATGAAAATTCGCGATAACCGAGTAATATTTTTGTACGAGTTTAAACTCGGCCATTCAGCAGCTGAGACCGCTATAAATATTTGCAAGGCGTTTGGGGAAGAGAGCGTTAATGAACGGACCATTTGCCGTTGGTTTGCTAAGTTTTCAGCTGGGGGATACCGACTTGGAAAACCTGCCCCGAGGAAGACCTCCGTCCGTAATAGACAACGTTGTCCTCAAACATACAGTAGAAAAAAACCCCTACCAAACAGTTAAAGGACTCTCAGCACAACTAAATGCAGTTGCATCTACCGTTTCCAGACATTTAAAGTGTATTGAGAAAGTAAAAAAGCTCGATACATGGGTACTCTCACTGAGCGGCAGCAAGACCCAATGTTTCAAAACATACCGTGCAAAAATTGAAAGAACTGGGGTTTACGCACCCACCATTTTCTCCCGACTTGTCTCCAACAGATTACCACCTGTTCAGGAATTTAGACAACTTCGTCAAAGGAAAACTTTTTAAAAATGATGATCAAGTGAAAAGTGCGTTTTCAGATTTTGTTTCACATCAAAGGTCAGAGTTTTTCAGTTCGGGTATAAAAAAGTTGGTGTCACGTTAGGAAAAATGTGTAGAAAAAGAAGGTAAATACTTCGAATAAAATTATCTTGTTTTCATATCGTATTTTTAATAAAAATCCTTTACCTTGAAAACGGACATTTCTTGTGACACAACCCAACAGGGTAAAGTGACGTTAAATAAACAAACAAACGATTAAAAAAAAAAAAAATCGTTTGTTCGACGACCGCGGGATTTCTTCGAATCTACTACGAATCGAATTTTTATTTATTTTTTTTATTTTTATAATAGCGGCCGATTAAAAGTGATTTAATTCGATAATTCGGTTATTTTTGGGGATAAAAGTTTATAAGTGTTTCTTAACCAGCAAACCGCGAATATTTATAAAAAAGAGAAAAAAGAAAAGTAAAAAAAAATAAATTTTACCCATAAATACGCTCATTACTCAGCTATTTTTGAAGATATAGTAAAATATGTATACAGTTTCAGAATCACTAAAGTACAATGTAAGCCCTCAAATTTTCGATTACACAGATTCATTATTGAAATTAATAGACATAAATTAATTCAGTACATAATTTTATTTTATTATTTAATCCTTATTAAATTGAGCGAACCATGACTTTTTTTAATCCAAACCAATATAACTCTTAAACGGTAGATTCTTACAATAAATCTTATATTACAAAAGTTATCCTTTAATAAATTTTCAATGGGAAACTGCCAACAGATTTTCGATCTAACTAACTCCAACAATGCTAGGACGTGTGAAACTGATAATGAATAATACGTTACACCATTAAGGTTACTGATCCTATAGACTTATCCATGTCAATGTATAAATTAAAACAAAATGAAGTTTTCGCGAGCAATGCTGTGACGGGTTCCAGCTAGGAATTTATGACTTCATAAATTTATAATTCGTGGTTAAATGTTATTCTTGGTTATTGTTTTAGTGGAATGAGATATGAACTTTCCATTGAATATATAAAAAAAAAAGGAAAAAATGTTTTTATAAAAATGTCAGTGTCCATTAGAAGTAGCGTACCATTAGCCAACGATTTGTACCCGTCTCAAAGAATAACGAGCAACATTTTTCTTTCCATTTAAGGGAGTATTATTACGTGAAGGGCGAGCTCCTTAATGCGGTCTTCTTCCATTCCCCGGCTTCCTAATGCACAAAAAAATGAATAAATAAAGTCATAGCTTTATTTGGCATGTCTCGAAGTCTCTCAATATTCCCTTTATAGCTAATAATGCTATTTGAAGTGATAAAAGAGGGATTGAACGTAACGAACAAACAAAATGACAATAACACGTTTTTTTTAAATTTATACTGATGTTTCCCAATAAAATGTTAACTTGGGATGTTCCATAGTCACAGAGGCAGTGAAATTAAAGCTACTACGACATTGCAGCAAAGCATCAAATTATGCAACATGAGAGAAAAAAATTTGCAATTTTTCAGGTTCCCTCTCTGCTATATTATCTATTACAGATTTATCTAAAAATGCTGTAAATTAATACACAATGGTTTATTATTTCAATGGTATAAATTTTTATATAGCTGTTAATAGGCAATTAGCTAAAATGAAAAGTAATAATTAATCAAAAGGAAAATGGAATATTACTACTATTAATATCAAAACAGAATATCTAGATAACTACATAACAAAATATAACTGGTAGTTCTGAACCGAATTCAATGATTCTTTTTTTCATTTTGTAGGAAATTTAATTCTCCATTAAATAACACTAAAAGCAAAAATGGTATTAATAATGCAGATGAGACCTGCGTATCATCAGTAGATAAAAAAAACAAAAAAAAAACGAGTTATTGCTTCTCACACTCATCAATCCTACCTGCGAGACCTTGAAATATGGTGTCAGAATTGGAGATTAGAAGTTAATTCCAACCAATCTCACATAATAACCTTTACCCTTCATCATAAACCTATGACTTCCTGCCCTACAGTTTCCTTTAATGACACTCCGCTAGTTCCTGTTGAAAAGATCCGATACCTAGGACTACATCTCGATAAACGTCTAACTAGGAATCCCCACACAAGACTAAAACGACATGAAACTGCCCGACGTTTTCGGCTTCTTCAACACTTACCGGCCCAGTGTTCAAACAATTCGCTTAACTACAACTGACTCATTTATATGACCATCATAAGACCGATATGGACATACGGAGTAGAGCTGGCTGTGGGGCTCTAGTAAACCATCGAACTCTTCTCGTATCCAATTCTTACGATCCAAAATTCTTCGGAAAGTCCACAATGCTCCTTACTTTGTCATGAATAAACTCATCCATAAATACATTAATCTTCCATATGCTGTTAAAGGCCTAGCCCGCACTAGATACCATTCCCTCTATGAGAAACGTCATCCTCAATCTCTCTAGTTTCAATACTTGCTTCTTCATAGTTCCTGATAATCCTCGCAGGCATCTGAATAGAAGATGGGTTGTGTCTCTACATGTATTTCATGTCATTTTCGTCACATTTACTCTATGTGTATCTTTATGCAGTTGTAAATATCAATAAATGTGTTTACTAAAAAAATACTGGAGCTAAGTGGAAGTCGTGTATAGCGAGATTTTAAAAATATATTTCTAACACTAAGATATGTTAAGTTTGTTTTTTCGATTACTTCTGACAAAGGCAGTCCGGCTGTTGGACAACGGACGTGCAAGGAGAAGCCTTGCTCCCTCGACCCCTGAGTACAGGACAGCATTATAACGAGCACACCCTATTATTTAAATCAAGCCTGTTGGCGCCATCGATTGACCTCCCCGTCCAATTGTTGCCCGTGACAAGATTATTAACTAGCTTTATCCCGTTTGTGAAGATCTAACTTAATGCTATCCTCGCCCCATTCCCCCATCCCCTCTCTCCGGACCACCCCCTCAATTTCCAACCCCAAACTTGACTTAGTTAAACAATAATTCTTGATTCGTCAGCTCTCGATTATGCTGACCTCACGATATTATTCGGGCCGATCAGGATATTTTCTGAGGGTTTCTGTGGTCTTATAATCAATATTGTCTCATGATCAATTCGAGAAATTATTGTTCTCTTATTCATACCCTAACAATGAAAATCAGAATATTATAAAATACGTAAAATAATTAGTATAAGACATTACCATTAAAAACACATAGAGCATACTACTATATTAGGTCACGTGATGAGTCAAGTTCATTATATGGACTGATTCCCTTTCTGCCCTTAAGAGCCTTCATAATATTTGCATTGATAACCCACTAATTAATAAGATCAGAAAATATGTGGTAGATTTAAAAATACCGAAAAAAGAACTTGTGTTATTGTGGATTCCATCCCAGGTAGGCATTGATGGTAATGAGGAAGCGGTTCGGGCTGCGAAAGAAGCGTTCTAATCCACCCAACTTACATCTAGAAAGACGTAAAAAATTAGCTCAAGGTAAAAATACATCAGGGTTGGGAACAGATGTGGTCAGAACTTGACAACACCAATAAATTAAGAAACATCAAGCAATCGCCTGATCCATGGAATACATCATAGGGAAGTAATCGCCGGGAGGAAACTGTTTTGGCGAGACTTTGCATCGGACATGGCAGGCTCACACATTTCCATCTCATCCTCAGGCAGCCCGTACCAATGTGTGACTTGTGTATAGTGCCTCTCTCAATAAAACATATTATTGAGAACTGCCCCAAATTCCATGTACAAATGGATTTAACTTAATCTAGCAAGATCGTTGAGTGAGAGCCGGAAGGACTCTAGTGAAACAGTTAGTTCACTGATTAGGTTCGTCAAAGAATGTTCTGTGCTCCCGAAACTATAAAATAAAAAAATAAAATAAAAAATAGAAGGAAAAATAAATAAATAAAAAGAAGAAATAAGAGTATAAAAATCTGTTACTACAAATTTATTCGGTGCTAATAACGAAGTGGTTGAGCACTTATTCCAATAATCTAACCCCTAACCGCTAGAGCATACTATAAAGATGTCATTAATTAAAATAATAGCGGTAATTCAAGAAGTGTTAAATGAACCAATTCAAATACACAAAATGAATAAAACAATTAATTTATGGTAATATATTACGGAGCTAGGTTCTTCTGCTGTGCAGTAGGAAATATAGTACGTTTTGGAAGGAAATGTACCTTTTGGAACAATATGAAATGCAGTTTAAGTACCTTTTGGAATAGTATGAAATGCAGTTAAAGTACCTTTTGGAACGAACTGCTATTTTCAAATACGCGTTTTAAGGGTTTATTAGACAAAATCTGATGAAAGGTTTAGATAAAGCTAAACCATTAGAATCAAAATATATATTTAAAAAAAAAAAAAACTTCCTTTAGTAAATTTTGGAAATCGACGTCTCGATTGTGCTCCTCTGACTTTTATAATATGCTAAAAATTAATGAATTGAATATACTCAAAAACAGCCTATAGTCGTAAAAGCTATATTGAATTTCACCTTAGAACCGTATTTAGAACCAGTTGAGTCTCAGTTACTAAATTGAGTCCTATTGTACTTATCCTATGAAGGTATACTCTGTTTGATTTTCATTATTTTTCACTGTCCTTTTTGAGATATTCTATTATAAATATTGCTGAGCTGGAAAATAATCCTTCTTTGAAAGCGTATATTAAAAAAGGATATAGCTTACACATTAAAAATTAATAAAAAAAAAGTAGTTCAATGATAAGCCTATATGAGGGAAAATAATTAGGCATGAATATAATTTCTAACCTCCCTTGAAATATCAAGCCAAAGGGTTCAGTTGATATAATTTTTCGTGATTTTTTTTTAAACCATTTTCTTGGCTACTTAAGTAATGTGTTGTAGTGATTAAAATTATATAAAATACTCTCATTATCATTCTAGTTTTTGTTCGGTTCTTAAATATGCAAAATTATCAGAGAATAATTTTTAAAGAAAACGCTATTTTAAC
This sequence comes from Piezodorus guildinii, assembly GCA_023052935.1. Classification (NCBI taxonomy): domain Eukaryota; kingdom Metazoa; phylum Arthropoda; class Insecta; order Hemiptera; family Pentatomidae; genus Piezodorus; species Piezodorus guildinii. Next base: position 29,877,748 of record CM041292.1, on the reverse strand, counting down.
AGTCAAGAGAGTTTTATAAATCCGGAAGCAGCTTAGTATCATAGACCTAATTTATATCACATAAACACATAGGTAGATAGGTATTAGTTTCATAATTCTTCAATCAATCCCTTTTGGGATGTTTCCGTGTAAACACTGGGAAAAATGAATTTTAGCTAATTTTGAAAATTCATATATAAAAAAGGACTATGTTCTGAAGATCGAAATTTTCACAGCAAGTAGGAATATGACTAAGCTGTATAAAAAACAAAATAATTAAAAGTGAGTCTCTTTTCTTTTATATACTTTTATCTCGTTAAAAATCTAGTTTTTTATTCATTTTAGAGAATTTTTTAAACATCATTCGTTACTATTTAGGTAATGGATTATGGGGACAAAAAGTAATAAGCATGTCCTTATCTTGTTGCTAGTTTTTATTTTTATATAATATTTAAAAAAGTAAAGGGATTAAAAAGGTTTTCCTATCACAGGTTTCCGCCCGTAAAGAAGACTTAAACCGGCTACCATACTCAAAGTATTGGCCCAAAAAAAAAATTATTCATGGTTTTATATTCACGAAAGAATAGAGAATAACTGGTCGATAAATCATGAAAATCAAAAATGTGGAGCGGCAAAATTAATAAATACCGGTCGATTTCAAATGGATTGACCCATACTTTATAAAGCATAATTATGGCATTCATGGTGTACCGGCTATCTTGCATTTTAGTAAAATCGGCAAGCTGATACCCGCTCTCCCCTACAATAAATAAATTATCCGGTAATGCCTTACATTACACAATAAAAAAACTTTGTTACATAATAAAAAAAAAAAAAAAATACATGCTTAGTAATAATGGTGCGTAGAAAATTGGCATGTCGGTGACTTGTTTTGTTGATGACGTGGATCGATAGAGTCTTGAAGGGCGGAGGAAGAGAGAATATTCCCGGAGGCTTCACCTCGGATTCTTTTCCGCCGATGTGGATGGCCTGACGGGATTCCGGAGCCCGATTGGTTTTTCCAGCAGCATTCCAATACATCCCGCCTATTTATCTGTATTCCAGGTGAGGAGTTGCCTTCTTTGTCCTGCATATTTTCTTTATTAGATTTTGTTTAAATATTTATTCCGTTCCATTGTTTAATTTAAAATAAAATGGGATAGACCCCAAGACGGATCCTTTGTATAAAAGGAATCCAGACCGGAAACGGCTGACGAACTAAGAAGGTATTTAAGTAATTAAGCATGAGAATAATCCAGATTAACCTCAGACTTACGTTTCGTTTCTGTGTCAAGTACAAAATTAAGATAGACCACGATTTCCTTAATTTTAACAGATTAAATAATTAGCCTTATCAAACTACATTAATGTTAACAAAGCAGAAGCTCAAACACTTGGTAATTGAAAGCTTAAATTTTAATTTTCCGCACTAGAGATTTGTATACATATACATACACAGGTAGGATTATTAAATGCTTAAGTAAGGGAAGTAAGTCTTTTATTACTTATTTTTATTAAATTACTTTTTTCTCTCACTTACCTGTTTATGAAAAAAAAAAAAGAAAAAGATATGTGTATATATATATATATATATTATATAGTTATCTTACCAATCTTATATCATATTTACAACTTTTCTTTAAAAAACTCCATTTTCCCTATCTCTTGGAAAACCACCTTAGTTCGACCACTAAATAAAATTTCTAATCCTTCCTCACCATCCAATTTCCGTCCTATTTCTCTACTTTCAAACCTCTCCAAACCATTGGAACTCCTAGTTCAAAATCAATTATCAAATTTTCTGGAAGAACGTTCCCTTATCAGCCCTCTCCAATCCGGCTTCCGATAAGGCTATTCAACACAATCTGCTCTTCTAAAAATAATCCACGACCTAAAATCCGCTATCGAACATCATTGTAATAGGTTCCAATCACCTCCTTAAAACCCTTCCTTCAAACCCAATACTGTTCCTCAATAATAATCCAATCAAGTTCCACCAAACCGTTAAAAATCTCGAAACCATCCTCGATCAAACTCTTTCCTGGAAAAACTATCACTCCGAAATCTCACGGCACACCATATCCACCTAAAAACTCCTAAATCACCTTCGTCACCAACTTCCACTTGAAATCCGTAGGCTTCTAGTTTGTTCCTTATCATTCCCCCACTTTGACTACTGCTGTACGGTGTATGGGAGTGTCTCTGGAGATCTCGAAGCTAAACTTAAACAATTATTAAACTGCTTCATTCGCTTTATCTTTGGGATATCCAGGGACACTTCTGTTACCTGATTCTACGAAGAGTTGAAGGGGCTTTACCATACCTACCGTTGTAAATACTTCCTAGCAACCTTCCTCTTCCAAGTTCTCCAATCCAGCCGCCCATTCTACATCTCAGATATGCTTTCATTCAAATCCTCCATTTGTTCCCGCAACATTCGTTCACGGCCATCAGACCTGTATGTGGCGCCTCATCGAACCGCAGCCTTCGACAGATCGTTTCTAATCCACTCCTCTCTCGTATGGAATTCCATTCCGTTATATATCCGACATTCTGATACTCTTCAGACCTTCAAATCCCGTCTATTCGATCACTTCCTCTCTATTCAATTTTCAAAGATCCCTAAATAGATTTTCAAATTCAATTTAAATTAGTTAAATAAAAACATATAGAACCGATTATGCAAATACAATATCTTACATTGTGGTGCACTTGCATATTTAACTTTATTATTTCAATAACTTTATATATATACAGTTAAGCACTAATAATTAAAATTTTGTATATATAAACATATGTTTCTGTTTTATCTTTTGTCTAGTTGTATTATTAACTATAATAATTATTATCATCAGAAGCTACCTTTTGATTTATCACAATTGTACACTTTTTTATTTTCTATTTTTTTGTTAGTTTCATGTGTTTACTCTAAGACACTAAAGTTCTGTTTGTATATTTTGTAAAATTATTCAAAAGGGACTCGTCACAGAATAAATAAAAAAAATATTATTATTACTACTATACATATACCCAATTTATACCATGCATTAAGCATTTTTTTAGAGTTTTCTTAAAACAGAAATAATCTATGACTAAAAAAAATTCAATTTTTTTAATCTCTTAACTAACTATTTAATTATTTCGATTCGAAAAAATAACCATTTCAGCTTGTTAGCATTGATAATAAACTGGTTGTATACAAGTGAAAAAGAGAAAACAATTTTTGTTTATAATTTCAATAACGTCTAGTCTAGTCTAGTCTAGTGGATAGAGCACTAGTCTACTGTGCTCCGGATCCTGGGTTCGAATCCCGGCTGTGGCGGAATATTATTTATTCTGTTATTTCAATCGGAGAAAGACCCTAGAACACGAAGACCCTCCTGGGGAAAACCCAGCCTTGATAAAATGGGTACCCTACCTGAGGCTGAGTGTGATCTCGTCCTAATCACCTCATTTGCCGACCGTTGGCCTAGAAACATTACGAATCTCTTTATGTTCTGAGCCCAAGACCCTTCATGGGTTGTAGTTGTAAAAGCTTTTATTTTCAATAACGAACATTTGTGATCGACCGAAAAAAAGAATACCCCCAAATTTGAGGGCTTACGTTTTCAAGACACGTAGAATCCGAATAGCAAAAATACAACAACATAATTCCGTTTGACCGACTTACGCCATACGCGCCTTCGAAACTACTGCACCGATTTTTTCGAAACTCGGCACAAAAATACTAGCGCAACTAAAGGTCATCCTAATTCCTAGACTTTGATATTCACCGATTATTCACCGATAGTTTTAAAAACCAATTTAATAACTCAGTTATTTTTGAAGATAGAGAAAAATTTATTAGTGATTTTTAACCTAGAAACAGCAAATAATTATTAAAAAAAGAAAATAAATTAAAATTTTACCCGCCGCTTTAGGCTACTTCAACACTTACTGGACAAACGATCAAACCTTCTTCTGAACTACAAAGAGCTCATCGACATGACTATTATAAGACCCATCTGGGCTTACGGAGTAGATCTTTGGGGCTCTACTAAACCATCAAATTCTTTCCGCATCCAATCCTTACAATCCAAAATCCTTCGTAAAATCCTTAACGCTCCTTACTTTGTCAGGAATAAACTTATCCATAAAGACCTTAATGTTCCCTACGTTACTGATTTGTCCCGGACCAGGTATCAATCCTTTCATGACAAACTCCATTCTTACTCTAACCCACTAGTTTCAATCCTTTCTTCCTTTTCAATTCCGGATAATCCTCCGAGGCGCCTGAAAAGGAAATGGCTCCGGGACCTTCTAGTTTAGAATATTTTTAGAGTGCTGCCACTGGGTAGTGTCTCTACGTGTATTTTATCACAGTTTTATATATTATCATCACATTTACTATATGTATTTTTATTTAATACAGTTGTAAATATCAATAAATATGTTAAAAAAAAAAAAAAAAAAAAAAAAAAAAAAAAAAAAAAAAAAAACCTATAAATACGCCTAAACATTGTATTGAGTTTTAGGATAGGTTCACCATTACTAATAAAAAAGAAAAGAAGATAAATGAAAATCTTGCTTATATATACATTTTCTTATTTATTTTCAGCAAAAAGAAAAAATAATCATTGCAATCGGTTGAATTGCAGTGATGTGTCGTTCTGAAATTATCAGTGGTGAGTGACCATTTTCCTAGGATTACTTTATTACATTCCATATTAGTTTATTATTATTATTATTATAACCATATTTCTTTTAATCAGCTATATAAGCAGCTATACTAAATTAGTTATTTAGAAATAATAAACCATTGTGTGATAATTCGCTGCGTGTTTATTTATGTCATTTCTTTTTTTTTTTAAGATATGAATAAGATGAGATGTATAATATTCCGTTGTAAAGCTGAAGATTTCTGAAGAAATATTATCCTATAAACAGAGCTGTTGAAGATAGTGCATGGAGATGTACCTTGGACAAATCGTGGTTCACGGCGCACGCTGGACAAAAGTCAAGTCAAAGTTTGGAATTTTCCAGTGCTTTACCTTTTTATTATTAGTAGGCAAGACCCTTAATACTAATCTTTCTCGCAATACCGTGTTTAATAATAAATAGTGAATGAATGAATCATCCCTGTTCGAACAAGTGCCTAATAACCAACAGTGGGATTATTTTTATTCGATGGCCATTTATTGTGTTCAAGGTGTGTTAAGTTTAACGTCGTTTTATGCTACTGTGACTAATCGGACGATGCTAAAGTGTGATTCCTAAATTTTTCCTATCAAGGTTTTATTAGGATAGGGATCTTAAACGAGTTCCTGGCATCACATAGGCTCAGGACCACCTTTTAACGTCCCCTCCAAAGGACCGTATAACTGAGATTTTTTACTCCCATTAAAAAATCCTAGTAGCCCCTGCGGGTTTGAACCCGTGATCTTTGGTATAAGAGGCTGTAATGCTAGCCACCTAGCTACAAGTGATTCCTTTTATTTAACAATGGACATTGCTGAGACAGATAAGACATTACATTTCCAAACTCATTATTGAATATACCTTGCAATCTACCTGTAGAGATAATTTAGCTATTTGTAAATGTATGCCCCTATTCAATATCGAAAAAAATATATAACCCTCAAGTTACCCCAATGATTTGTTTTTTGTATTTGTTTCATCAATCCTTCTGTAGGGATGTTTTAGATATTAGCAAATAACTTTAATGTTTGACCACTGTGCGCTAGCCAATCGTGTCAAAAAATTAATTAGTTTTTATAATTTATCGTTTAGTTTTTGTCATATTTTTTTTCCGTAATCTAGGGACCCCAAAGGTTAATTATGGACAAGTTTCAGAATTTTATCCACCTAAATCGGTCATATTTTCCACTGTGCAGCGGAGAGACGATTTTTTAAAAAATTATTATTTCGGTCCTACGTATATTGACGTAAGACCTCAAATTTTGATAAATATTCGATTCGACTTTTATATATATTTATATATTAAATCTTTTGGAACAGATTATAATTTATAAAATTTATGTTAATAGATTTGTCTAGTTACGGTCGCATAGACAATGAAATGGGTAAGATTAATTTAAATTAAAGTAAAAGAATTTTGTCATTCTTTTCTATTAGCCATAAACAATCTTGTTTCGTTTTAGGATAAGTTGGCTAAGGATTGAGCTTGGCCCTTAAATCTGACTGGAAGAGGTTCTTGAGCGGATGGAGTACCGAGGGACATAAAGGAACCGATGGAAAGTTTTATTGGAAAAGTCAGGAAAGCCCTTGGTTATACACTCCATTTCAAATCACACTACCTTTTATTCACCTCTAACTGGCGACAATATTTCCGCTTTTTGTAGTGTTCATTAAGCTCTTCCAGGATTTTGCCTGACTAGTTAATAGTGCTGTATTTCGTTCTTATTTTGCTGCTTTATATCATAACGAACCATTAAAAATTCGAGTTGTCAAAAAGAAAATAAATAAAATGTAGTTGTATTGTATTATTGTACTCAAAGATTTAGCTATTACTTTTGATCATAAATTACATTACATAGAACTTTACTATATATAGTGTATTTCAAATGCAAATACAGAAACCAATAAATCAAAATATAAAAATAATGTAATATGAAGCTATATTACTTATTTGGAATTAGAATCGTTGTAAAATAATAATTATTAAAATGTGTTTTGGTTGGTCAATGTTTGCATGGTGATAACTAGAGACCGGATTTCGATATGTTTGCACATCTATGCTTTGTTGTATCAGCTTCAAAACCCAACAGCTATCACGTTTATTTATTAGGGAATAATATATTGTAATTTAATATTACTGGAAGGAATTAGTCGGATGGCGGTCGATGAATGAAACAATTAGGTAGTTTAAACCATTTATTTTCTGCCAATTTTCACCCCCCCATTGTGGATCATCATCAGGGCTAAAAAGAGATAATTAACAATAAGATTAAATAAACTATTAAAAAAATTTTTTTTAAGCTTTTTGGTCAGGCAAGACCTAGTTAATATTAGAAAGAAAGAAACGTCTTCAAATAATACGAAATATTGTCCTTAAAGTGTGTTTTTTTATTTTGTTGCTAGTTGAACTCGACTACCTATGATGGGCAATTTTTTTCGTATCAGGCGAAGACCTAGTTTCATATTAGAAAAGAAAGAAACGTCTTCAAATGATACGAAATTTTGGTCCTTAAACCGTGTTTTTGGATTTTGTCTGCTCTGTTAATCCGACCATCTACGATGGGCAGACAAGTTTTTTCGTATCAGGCGAAGACCTAGTTTCATATTAGAAAAGAAAGAAACGTCTTCAAATGATACGAAATTTCGGTCCTTAAAGCGTGTTTTTGGATTTTGTCTGCTCTGCTAATCCGACCACCGACGATGGGCACACAAGTTTTTTTGTATCAGGTGAAGACCTAGTTTTATTTAGAAAAGAAAGAAACGTCTTCAAATGATACGAAATTTCGGTCCTTAAAGCGTGTTTTTGGATTTTGTCTGCTCTGCTAATCCGACCACCTACGATGGGCATACAAAGTTTTTTTGTATCAGGTGAAGACCTAGTTTTATATTAGAAAAGAAAGAAACGTCTTCAAATAATACAAAATTTTGGTTCTCAGAGCGTGCTTTTTGAATCATGTCTGCCGGATGAACCCGACCACCTAGAATGGGCAGACAATTTTTTTTTTTGTATCAGGAAGTGACCTAGTTTAATAAATGAAAAGAAAGAATCGTCTTCAAATAATAATATTTTTCGGTTTTTAGTGACCGTTTTAAATGGCCGCCATTTATGATTCCGACCAGTTTGAGGTGGCAGACAAAAAAAAATGTTGTATAAGTTTGCTAAAATATAAAAATCACATTGAAAATTTTCTTCTTATAATTCGCATTTTTCGGCCTCGGCTCCTGGACTATATAAAAAATAACATGGAATAAGAAACATTAAAATATGGAGTAGAGTGGAGATGCGCACGGAATTGTAGGCGAATGGAAACTAAATACAATTTGGCAGAATGGGATGTAGGTTGATAAGAAAGTCGTACAAAGGTAGGTAGAGTGGAAAATACGTACCGCATTTTAAGTGATCTGAAAGCAATAAGTAAAATTGTAATTCTAACATAAATAGAAGCAATCAGATTAAATATATATATATTAATAATATCATGGTACTAGAAAATCTTTTAACAAAATTCTTAAAGTAAAAACCCATATAATAGTAAGAACAATGAAGGATAAAGTGTACGAAATAAAACTGACTACCTCCCAGCCAACTTGTCGCCAATAATTGAAATATACCAAGACAGTAAACATAACTAGCTGACAATAATATGGAAAAAAAAATTAATATCGTACGTTTTTCTCTTGTAGAGCAAGATTGTAGGTTTCTGATTTTGGCTGAATTAAATTGCTTTGCATTTTTTGGAAGGATCGATACCACGCTTTACGACGAATCAACAAAGGATTTTTTATTCTTATAAAAAATTCTAAGGTCATCTGCCAAGTATTAACATGTGACCTTGGTCATAGAAGACTGTTATTCTGACCACAACACCACAGTTTACTCAAATTGTTCATCTTTATACTTTGTCAGCTTAAAAGCCTCGAGTCTACCTTTTAAAAACTCAAATAGATGGTAGAATAAAATATAGATTATGTTCTAAAAGAATTAAAATCCTATATTTTTTTAAATATATTTTTATTGAAATTTACAACTGTACAAAAAAATACATCAAGTAAATATGCTGAAATTTTATAACACATGAAATAAACATGAAGAGAAACTGCCCATTGGCAGCACTGTTTAGTAATGTGTCTAAATAAAAGGTCTCGAGGCTATCTTCTTTTCAGATGCCTCGGAGGATTATCAGGAATTGAAGAGGAAGCAAGGATTGAAACTAATGGATTAGAGTGGAGTTTTTCATGGAAGGAACGGTACCTGGTACTGGCCAAATCAGCAACATATGGATATATTATAACAATGGACATATTAAGGTCATTGTGGATGATTTTATTCGTGACAAAGTAAGGAGCCTTAAGGATTTTGTGAAGGATTTTGGATTGTAAGGATTGGAAACGGGAAGAACTTGATGGTTTAGCAGAGTCCAAAACTCAACTCCGTAGGTCCAGATAGGCTTATGATGGGCATGTAAATGAGCCTTTTGTAGTGAAGTGAAAGGTTAGAGCGTCTGTCTAGTAAGTGTTGGAGTAGCCGAAATCGTGGTGCAGTTTCTTGTCTTTTTAGTATTGTGTGCGGATTCCATGTAAGTCATTTGTCAAGCAGGAGTCCTAAATAGCGGATCTGTTCAGCCGGGACAAGCGGGATATCATTAAAGGACACTGTAGGGCAGGATGTCATAGGTTTTCGACGAAGGGTATAGGTAATTTGTTGGGATTTATTGAAATTGATTTTAATTCTCCAATTCTGACACCATACCTCAAGGTCTCTGATGTGGGATTGGAGAGTTTGAAGGTAATAGTAGGATCGTTATTAACCGATAACACGCAAGTGTCATCGGCATAGGTAGAAAGGAATGTGTTAGGATGGATTGGGATATCAGCTGTATAGACTGTGTAAATAAATGGGTCCTAGGATGCTGCCTTGAGGGAACATCAGCAGACCGAGTGAAAAGAGATGAATAGGAACTATTGTGGTTTATTTTGAAGGATCTGTCAGAGAGGTAGGACTGGATGATTAGGAAGTATGTAGGAGGAAGGAATTTACGGAGTTTGTACAACAGTCCCTGGGGCCAGATAAATCATATATTTAACAATTATAAAAAAAAAAAAATAGAAAATCGTTCAAAAAATGTTAAAGAAAGTAATGTAAGTCCTGAAGATAGGAAAGCCCGACTTCCAATAAGCGGAAGAATTGGGAACCTATTAAGCAAGCCTCCCAATTTTCTTTCACAGGATGTCTGATTTTAATATTTTAAAGGCTGAAAGACAATCTGTAAATTATAAATAATATAACTTTCTACATAAAAAAATGAAACCTTGGTGTTAAATACAATGTATTCATACACTTTAAATTACTCTAAGGATCCCTAGCGACTCGTTTCCCTTTTCTTGAATTTTTTATTCAATTAGGAGATCGCGCTGTTGGACGCCAAATACAAATAAGGTTACTTTCTTCAAGCTGTGATATTTCGTGTCCAAAAATGAAGAGAGTAGTAAAAATACTTTTTCTTACACTAAAAAGCACTTTGTATACATTAGCAAACTTTTTTTTTATTATTTAAAAAGAGTCTGCTTCGGATTATAATATTGTTGAAAAATTGATAACCCATTAAATAATTCTGACAATTTTCAAAGTATATGCCCGTTTTTTATTTTTTAAGTACTGAATGGCAAAATGTAAATTATTAATAATAAACAATTTTTATAAAAAAAAAAAAAAAAAAAAAAAAAAAAAAAAAAAAAAAAAAAAAAAAAAAAAAAAAAAAAAAAAAAAAAAAAAATCTGATTTTCACTTACCTCTACTGTTAAATTCAATTTTAAACTATTGAATACACTTCAATTAGAAAAATATTTTAAGTTGATTTTAATAAAAACCTGTAAATTCAAAATATCGGCATTTAAGACCTGTCAGACCTTACACCATACACTGAAACCTACGCCATATTAAAACCCATTAAATTTTACATCAACATAGTGAGTTTATTCAAACTCGTTCGAGCCCTTTTTGAGAAAATCGTAAAAAGATGCAAAATGCATGTTATAAAGTTGCTCTTCTGGTTAGTCGATTTTAATGAAGAATTTGCTGTAAAATCTCGAGCGTACAGTTGTCCTAAATATTTCAGTTTCCTACGACTCATTTTTTTTTTGCGCTAGACTTACCAAAACACACACACAGACAGACCATCTTTCAGGGACTTGGTCACTTCGGACTCGGGAGACCCTAAAACGTGTATTTCCGTCGATAATTTTCAAGATCGCATCGAATACATTCCCTCACTGTATGTTTCATATACAGGTAAGTGAAAGTAAACTAATGCATTATTGGTGTTAAGTATGAAAATTATGAAGTATTTATAATGTGATAAAATAATATATTTCATTATACACTTTTAACTCTACGAAATTACATATTAAATATTCTTGATATAAATTAAATAATAAATAAAGTGAATATAACAGTGGAATCAGTATTTGCATTGAAATATTAAATTTCCGATCCGCCAATTTAGATGTAATGTTATACATTGTTGGATGAATCACAAACTGGAAATTGAAGTGGATCCCTAATACCGTAGCGTATATGTTAGCATTGATTTAGAGGGATGCTAGGTAAATAATAGCTCCCTCTACTACCTTCATCACAATGCTATTAACTCTAATGCCACGGGCTACGAAACATCCTTCTCTCAATTCCACACCCAGGATCAATGAGCGAATAAAACGTTAATATTTTATGAAAATCATTATTATACGTAGTTATAAGAATTATATGGAACGTTATTAGAAAATGACAATTGAGCTCTTCCGTTTATTACATAAATTAAAAAAAAAAAAAAAAAAAAAAATAAAATATATATATATATATATATATATATATATATATATATAACATATACACACAGCATTTTGTACCCTTTTACGATTTTATAAATAACGGATTTTAGGATTTTTATTAAACTTGAATACCCAATTCTTAAATTTTCTTCCTCTAAAGTACCTTAGATTTTCTATATTCCAAATGATTCATCATAGCATTGATTAAAAAAAGCCAAATACACAATTTGAGCGAATCTTATAGCCAAACAAAGGAGAAAAGAAAAAAAAAATGTTTAGGTAATTTATTTTTTCCCGAACATAAAAACAGTAATATAAATATAATACATAGTTGGAAATCTAAAAGATTAAAAAAAATGAAGTTATATAATTACAAAGTTGTGGTAGGTGATGTAAAGTGACGTATTTTAGGGCCTAAACGTCTGTGATTATTTTTCTTACTTTTTCTTTTTTAGATTGAGAGTAGCACGATAAAAAGAAAAAAAAAATTGTTCTATATATTCAAGTCACTAATTATAATAGATATAATTCCACCAAAACCTGGTTATTATTGAACATAGAGAAAAATCGAAAAGAATAGCAGCTATAAACAGTTATACCCTGCTATGTATTGAGAATACTGGTAAGAAAAGAAATAATTGGGATTAATCATGGGGAGAATTAAAAATAATAGTATAAAGTAGAACTTTTTCCGAGCTAGAAGCAGGAAGGTTTCTTAAAAGGGCTATGCAAAAAATACACCCCTCCACTGCTAGAGCAGAGATGGCCCTCTACCTTGAAGTCCAGGACAGGATGGGAAGCGGAACTCCAGCCACGGACGGAGGAAGTCAGGGGTCAAGCCAGGGAAGAATTATAGAGTTATGCCCGAAGGTACCTTTTTCATGTTATATTATGTGGTTAATCTGAACAAACCTCAGTATTCTCAATAATTATAATGCCTCGCTGCACCGTGTTTTTATGTGTAATATGTACTCTTGTATGAATAAATGTGTATTTTAAGTAAATTACTTTATTCCCCTTTATGCCACCTGACCCCGATAATGGATTGATAAACATGATACCTTAGGGAAAGAAATCCAATAATTTTATAAAATAAGAACCGAAAATTTACGTATTAATTAATTCAGTTTCGGAGTCACCGCTGCCTTAGAAAAATGGCGGACTGTGACCGTGGGCAATATGACCGATTTAGGTGGACAAAATTCCGAATCTTGTCTATATTTAACTTCTGAGGTCTCAGATTACGGAAAAAAAATATTTTAAAAAAATATAAAAACTAATTTATGTTTGACACGATCGGCGAGCGCACTGTGGTCAAACATAAAATTTATTTGCTAAAATCTAAAAATTTCCTATATTTTATGTTTGAAGTCCCAGAATACGGGAAAAATAATACAAAAAATCTTATTATGGCTCGGAGATGCTAACACCTGCTAATAAATGTATTTTATATCATTTAGGAAATTATTGAAATTATAGATTGTAAAACTTTTGATTCGGAGTGTTGTGTATAGAAAAAATTATGTAACGCAAAACGCAAAAAATTCTTTGTAATATCTAAATACTAGAAGGATTGATGAAACAAATACTTGGGGTAGCTTGGGAATTATATAGTTTTTCGTTATTGAATTCGGGCATACATTTACAAATTGCTAAATTAACTCGACAGGTGAGATTGCAATGTATATTCAATAACGATTTTGGAAATATAATATAATAAAGGCAGGTAACTCAGCAATGTCCATTGTTAAATAAAAGCAAAAAGACTTTGCTTTAAATACACCTTGAACACAATAAATGATCATCGAATAAAGATAATTCCACTGCCGGTTATTAGGCACTTGTGTGAACAGGAATGACTCATTTATTTACTATTTATTTGCTAACACGGTACGGCGGAAAATATTAGTACGAAGTGTCTTGCCAACTAATAACAAAAAGGTGAAGCACTGGAAAATTCCAAACTTTTGACTTGACTTTTGTCCACCTATATTGGTGATTTGGCCCGCTCTGCGGCAAATACATACACGTAGTAACCCTAATATAATAATTGGAAAATAATAAACCATTGTATAATAATTTTTACTTTCACTCACCTATATTTTTACTCTGCGTTTATTCATTAGTTATCAAATCGAATTTCACTACCTAGTTTAGTGAACGGCGTGTGTTTTCCGCACCAAATTTTTATTTTATTTAAGAAAAAATCCGATAAACTAAGCAGTGAGATTCCGTAGTGACTAAATATCAGAGGCTTTGAAGAAAATCCCTCGGCGTTACATGAGAAGTATAAAATCCTACAGCGGCTCTTCTCCAGGGGAGGAAGAGGTCCCAGATATTCATCCCGAGGGAGAATTTAGAGGGAGATGATATTGAGATATTTCTGGCTCAGCCCCGCTCCTCATAAAAGTGCCATACAGGTGCTCTCTCAAGTACCTCATAAAAAAGTCTTTCCATCATCAATGGGCAATATTAGACGCTCAGAGGAGAGGCGTAAAATTGTGGATTCATTTCGGCGGCGCTTAAACTTGATGGATGTGGCTCCTAATATAAGTATTATGCAAATTATTGGAGACAGCTCAAGGCGGGGGGTGTGTGGAGTTTTTATAGTGCCCCCTGATACTGGATTCGCCGAGAGCAAGCGTATAATGACGAACTTCTTAGAAAAAAATTTTTTTTCTAAAATTCTACATATTTTACTTATTCACTAAATAGTTAATTTTTTAAATACATAATAGTTATTTATTTATACTTAAAGAAGAGTTTACAATCTTATCTTATACTTTAACTAGCTGTAAGTTATTTTTATATATATATATATATATATATATATATATATATATATATATATATATATATATATATAATATATATATATATGGCTTTATATGAACCAGAGAGGTATAATCAGAACATGCAACCACTTGTCGAAAGAATTTAAGATATCTCAAGGCATCAGACAAGGTTGTAGTCTCAGCCCACTGCTGTTCATAATGGTCCTAGATGGAGCTCTAAAGAAGGGCAAGTCGAGAATGAGACCCTACTGCTTAGGAAACGAATCTATCGCCTACCCACCTCACCATGCTCGCATATGCTGATGACATCGTCGTATTAGCCAATAATGGAAAGGATCTCCAGTTCAATCGCGTCCTCTAGGAAGCACTTAATCCCATAAACATGGAAATAAATGCCCGTAAAACGAAAATATTGAGGATAGAAACGAGAGAGAACCGAATTGGACGAGTCATCAGGCTAGGGGCAGAAAAGATTGAGCACGTAAAGAGCTTCAAATATCTGGGCGCACATCTAAATGGGCAGGGCTGGGTGGACGAAGACATAAAGGAAAGAATAAAGTCTGCCGGAAGGTGTTTCCTATCTCTTAAGAAGGGCTTTATAGGCGAAAGAGAGGTCTCCAAACATACAAAAATGCTAGTATACAAAACAACCTTCTTACCTATATTGACGTATGCCAGCGAATCTCGGGCCCTCACCACTAAACATAAAAGCCAACTCTATGGAGATGCGCTACTTGAGGAAAGTTGAGGGTAAGGCGAGGAGAGATAGGATGAGAAATGCCATAATAAGATCCAACCTTGATGTCAGATCGGCCGGGGATATTGTTGAAGAAATTCAGCTAAGATGGTACGGCCATGACTCAAGAATGTCGGAGGATCACGTGGCAAAAGCAACGTATGAGCTGAAAGTAGAGGGAAGGAGACCAAGAGGAAGACCTAGGAAGACTTGGGAGGATGGGATCAGGAAGGACTGCAGAAAAAGAGATATAGATTGAAGATCAGCAGGAGAAATAGCGCAGAATAGGAATGCCTGGATCAGCCTCTACAAGCGACCCCCTCACACTGCTGTGCGGTAGAGAGGAAAAATGAAGAAGAAGAAAAAGATATAGATCACAATAAAAATTCTTTCAAAATAAATCACAATAGTTCCTATTCCTCCCTTTTTTCTCAATCTGCTGGTGTTCCTCAAGGCAGCATCCTAGAACCCGTTCTCTATACAGTCTATAAAGTTGATATCCCAACCCATCCAAATACTTTCCTTTCTACCTATGCTGATGACACGTGTGTGCTGTCATAATGATTCTGTTACAGCCTCCATCACTCTTCAATCCCACATCAGAGACCTTGAGGTATGGTGCTAGAAATGAAGGATTAAAATTAATTCTAACAAATCCCACCAGACAACCTTTACCTTTCGTCGTCAACCAATTACTTCCTGCCCTACAGTATCCTTTAATTACACTCCGCTAGCCTCTGTTGAACAGATTTGATACCTTACTGGACAAACGCTCCAACCTTTCTCTTATTTACAAAAGAATTATTTATGTGACCATTATAAGACCCATATGGACTACGAAGTAGAGCTATGGGGCTCTACTAAACCATATAATTCCTCTATCCAATCCTTACAATACAAAATCCTTCGTGAAATTCTCAATGCTCCTAATTTTGTCACAAATAAACTCATCCATAAAGACCTTAATATTCCATATGTTGCTGACTTACCCCGAACCAAGTACCGTTCCTTCCATGACAAACTCCATTCCCGCTACAATTCATTAGTTTCAATCCTTGCTTCCTCATCGATCCCTGATAATTCTCCGAGGCGTCTGAAAAGAAGATGGCCACGAGACCAAGTAGTTTAGAATATTTTTAGAGTGCTGCAACTGGGTAGTGTCTCTACATGTATTTCATGACAGTTTTTATACAACCAACCATTTACTTGATGTATTTTTTGAAAAATACAGTTGTAGATATCAAAAAATATGTTTAAAAAAAAGAAGGTTATATTAACTAAATTGGACAAATAACTCCGCTATTGGTCAATCAGTTAGTCTTCAAATATCTCTATGTATAACGAATTAATTTATTATTTAGTGCCGGATCTAATCTATCATTTCCCGCGTCATGCCGACTCCAGTAAGTGGGAAGAAAAGTTTGCATACATTAAATAATAGTAATAATTGTTTATTTATTCTGGAAATAAAGTCCCTTCAGAATAATATAACGGGAAATAAAAAGTAGAGATATAGTCATAGAATAAAATGATTGTATGCAATATAATTAAACTAACAAAATAACTCAAAAGATAAATTACAATGAAAGTGAACAATAAAAACATAAAATAAGATATATAACAAAAAGTTTTGATTGAAGGAAATACGTATTCTTCTGAATTTTTATAAAATAAAATATAATTTAATTAAAGGATGTATATTCTTTAAAAATATTACTACTAAGGACGGCTAAATAACTTGGCTCTCAATTCTTCCACCTTACATATCGATTTTTATTTTATGTTAGTTGTAGAAGAACAAAGGACCAAATTATTTATTCTGACTATATGTTTATTTATTATCATTATGCTACTCTTACTATTAAAATGGAGTCTGATTTTTTGAATATTTTATACATTTTATTCTTTAATTCACTTTGAGGCAAGGTCATAGTAAGGCATTTTCATAATACTTTATTTCTTTTAGAATCGGAAATAAAATATACGTTGGATACAAAAGAGTGTTTCACATTTAATCATCATTACACAATGAAGAGCAAGGGATATTGACTCAAAGGAGAAAACTTCTCCTGGCTAAGATAGAGTGTCGGGATTTGCTTCCTTCTCACCATTACTTCTCAACTTTTCCAATACGCATTGAATAGAAGGCTTACTAGGAACGAGCTCCCATCGGAACTGGGATAAGGAAAAAAAAACTTTTACACGAAACCAAAGGCAGTCATTGCCGAGAAGAGAAAGAATATTTTACCATCAAGGGAGAGGAAAAGAAAAAGAAGAAAGAAAAAAAAGGCGGATTGAGGAAGGAGGCCCCAACAGGAAGCTAATACTTCAAATCGGGCAGAAATGCCGATTCCTTTTCCGGCCCATTTGCTGGCAATTACCTTCCAGGCTCCCGAGGAATTTTCAGCTTTTAAGATTGTAACGTTGGCTAGAAGGCGGGCGACCTACTGGTGTAATAAGCAGAAGGTTGTCGTATTATAGGAAGGGAAGGAACCTAGTGGAGTTATATTTTAGAAATATATATTTTTATTATAAAAATGATATTCTCGTGGTGTTTTGATTGGTTGGATCAGTCAATCAATAAACGGCTGTAGTTATAATATTAATTGTTGTAGAATATAATGGAGAAAGCATCGTTGACCGTAGATAGAATATTTAATAGTTGATTAGGGAAGAAATGATGCTGTCATAAAAAACCCAAAAGAAGCAAACTTCTTTATTGTGCCGATGTTTCAGACCAACTTTTAAGCCAACAACATGTCCAACATGAAATATTAATAATAACTTGATTATTATTTTCTCTGTTTTTCCATTTTCTTTTTTTTAACAATTAAGAACAATAACAATTTGTTTTTTATAAAGAATTTAATATTACAGTAATGTCTTTAAGATTTTCGTTTCTTAAAGTAGGTAGCTAAAACACCTTACCTACCTACTTTAAGAAACGAAAATCTGATATACGAAGATGACATTTGTTCGAGTACTCGTTCTTGTCGCGTGGCTATAGGGGATTTTTAACTCTGGTATTATTCCTCTGCGTTCATCCTTGGCCAAAGAAAACCTTGTTAGAGGAAAATGATAAATAACGGCTTTTAAACCCTTCCGAAATAGTTTATTTTACACCAATAACTATTTGGAGTGTTCTTTACAGAGGTTTTTCCCTCACATTGGTTAATATTAAATGCTATTAAACTCTTTACTCGTTAATAGTATTTGAATCAATTAAATCTTTTTGGCGTGGTGATCGTTGGAAGGAAGGAAGTAAACCCTGAAGAATGGTCCCTCCAAGCCCTTGAAAGATTACTAGTGCATACAGCGCATATAGCAATCCTGTTTAGAATACCTCCGGGTAATAGAAGGACAAAATGTGACATCTATACATATTACATTTGTATTTGTATTTTGTTTGAAAATCAAACCAGAGGATAAGAAAAAAAAAATGGAAGTACGAGAATGCCACTGTATCAGCTTTTGCCAACGATATTGCAGTCACGAGCAGCAGCTCCGATGCCTGTACAGCTCTCAAACAGTCCCAAAGTGCCTGTCAAAAATAGCTTTAGAGCTAAAGTAGCTAAACATAGAAATTAATCCTGATAAAACAAAGGTTGTTGTTTATTCGTTCCAGAAAGGTAAGGAAAAACTTCCTTCAGGATTTAATCTCTATAATTGCCAAATTAAGCTGTCTAAAAATCTTGTATATCTTGGAATCACATTCAACAGACACTTAAAATTTTCAGTCGACTATTCTAAGAAAATTAAATCTGTAAGGTGAAAAATGTTTAGGCCTAACCATTTGATTTCATCTCCAAGTATATCTCTCCGCCTAAAAGCGATGATATACAAGACAACTCTTCGTCCGTCACTGCTGTATGGCCCACAACTTTTTCCACACGTAGCGAAATCAACGGATAAGAATGTCCAGGCATTACAAAACGGCAATCTAAGAAGAATCGCAAAAGGGACGATATTCCAAAGAGTAAAAACAAAAAAAAATTACAAGAAGATATGAAAATACCAACAATTAAAAATTTATGAGGGAGAGGAATTTAAAGTTTTTCGAATCAACGAAATTTGTAAATGAACCTATATTTAATCTACTGAAATCCCCAGGAATGCCTCAAAGATGGCAGAAAATTAACAAATAAATAAATTAGTTTAAGTTTTAGTTGTAAGGCTGAAACAAACTAGATGGTGAGCCCCATTATCTGAATTATTACTCATAATGTTATTACTCTCCAGAAGTTACGTTAAAGAGTTGCAACTCCTTAAAATGCACGATTGCAGAAAAAGGAGAACTTACAGCATTGCAGCTTTTAGAAGAGAAATTAAGGGACTAAGAAAAAAATAAATAAAAATAAATAAAATTTTCCTAATGCCATTGCTCAATTTACTCTCTTTGACATTTCGAATAATTTGTCACTAAAAAATCTTTCAATTTTCTTAAGCACTAGTCTTCACATCAAATTCTTTGATAGCCTTCTGCACTGTACTAATCCATTATTAAACACACTCACACCTACAAAACGACCACAACACTGGTAAAACTTCTTACGAACCCTCGGCAAAGACTGAGTAAAACTAACTAGACCAACTTTAACGCCAAGTGAGCACAAGACATGAAACATAATTGAAAAATCTTCAATCCCAGATCCACTCTCCATAGCCCTCTTAAAGTGCATATGATGCGGTAGAAATGGAAACTGTAATTGAAATCTGACCACAAGCATACATACTATGGAAATAGGAAAAAAAACAAAACAATTTTCTTAACATGATCATAAAAATCATAAGAAGAGAAATAATTTAAAAATAATTTTTAGCCTCAAATGATCAAAATTTCTATAATATCATGCGAAAGAGAGTAAAGTAAGTTCTGATGGTGAGGAAAACTCTCGAAACGTTGACTCCGAATAGTTATTTGTTTACAATAAACTTTTTGGGAATAATTAAGAACCAATTACTTGTTGTTTTCTGTTTCCTGAACCCTTATTAATTTACGATATTAAATCCGATACCTCTACAACTTCCGCTTCTGTGACCCAGAACTCGACACACATATTCAAACTGCATAACCTATGTACCAATGCATACCAATAAATACACAGCCAAACTACGTACAATAGCCTAAGCTCTACAGTTCTGATAACCGATTCCCTATGCTCAATTAAAGTTTTACAGAACTTGTATCCCATTCATCCCATTTTAGTCCGCACTCACTCTCATATTATTATTATTATTTTTTTTTAACTATTGTTTACATAATAATAATTTTTTTTTCTCATTTACTTATTACCTAATAGTTCTTTTTTATAAAGGTTAAATATATATATATAGTATTTAGGCGTTGATGACCTTTGGGTTTTAAGCCTTAACGCGAAAACAAACTTGTAGTTTTCGATAATTAGTGTTCATATGTATTGAATTGTATTGTATTATATTGAAATCACTGGTCAAACAGGCTAACAACTTATCCAAACAATGAAACTAGATATTAATCTACTTATCTATACCTTTACGTATCAATTTGGGTTAGGGCTATGTAATTTAACGTGTCATTTTAAATTAAAATCGGTATTTAAATATAAGCGAATTTCTAAAACAATAACGGGATTATTCAGTAGAGCTGTGCAAAAGCCCCAGGGTTGGTAAAGGCTCCCCTTACAAAGGGAAGTACAAGCGCAAGGGGCCAAAATATAAACGGATCTGAAAAAGGAGAAGCATCTGCTGGAGATTTAAATATGGGAATGTAAGGGCAAACAATTTGATATTCGCTTTGTCTCTTTTGT
The DNA here is from genome assembly GCA_023052935.1 of Piezodorus guildinii. Lineage (NCBI taxonomy): Eukaryota > Metazoa > Arthropoda > Insecta > Hemiptera > Pentatomidae > Piezodorus > Piezodorus guildinii. The sequence continues at coordinate 29,856,947 of CM041292.1, read as the reverse complement.
ACCTTCGGGGAGGGACGCTATTACATGTAATTTGAGGACGGGGTTGGGGAAATAGGGGAGGCTTTAAAAGTTACGCTTTGCGTTTCAAAAGCTCACGACTTTACTAAGGGGTGAGCTAACTTAATTAATGCCCTTCTCTGTCGGGCAATTGATTACGAATAACTCTTTTGTTTTTGTTGAACCGGCTCAACGGAATTTCGAACTGTAATTGCTGAAAATTATGGAGAGATGTTACGATGAAAGATTCCATAATAATATTTCTTTTATGTCTTCTCATGTCAGCTGACTTGAAAGCGGTGAACTGGAAGCAAAACATAAGCTTATTACCTATAAACTGTGGAATGCGATTTGTATACAAGGTCGCTAGAAACACGATACAGTATTAGGCTGATTCAAGATGGCTCTACCATTCCTAGGTCCCTCCAAAGTTTCCAAAGGTACTATATCCATACAGAAAGCGCTAAAATCACTCATTACTGTCGTATTAAACCATCTTATTTGATACTTTCGCATTAGAATTTTAGAACTAAACTTTATAAAATAAATTTTAGTCTTGAAAATTGGGACGAAACCCTTCGAAATGTCTAGGAAAATTAATGAGTTGTAATAATAATAATAATAGGCTTAGCGAACCCGAAGGTTCGATGCCGATACCACCAAATTCCGCCTACACAGACTCGTCCAATGTTCACCGTTCAAGCCCAAGCCCCCGAGATCAGCCTTAACGCAATCCTCCCATCGACGCTTCGGCCTGCCGCCTATGGACGCCTACCATTCGTAATCCGCTCTTCATCAAGCCCAGTAACTTTACTCGCCCATTTGAGTCTCCGAGATGCTATCAAATCAATTATATTCACAGGATACAAGTCCCGCAATTCCGCGTTGGGCAACCTTCTGAACTCCCTAGTGGCCTCATCTCTCTTCGGACCAAATATTTTATGCAGTACCTTATTTTCGAAAACTTATGCCGTTGTTCATTCTTCAAAGTAAGCGGCCACGCTTCTCATTCGTAAAGAACCGTCGAAAGAATAATAGTTTTATAAATTCTAACCCTTAAGTTTTTAGATAGAAGCCGCGAACTAAGTAACTTAGCAACTGAATAATAACACGCATTTCCCACTTTTAACCGGAACTTTATTTCTTCCTGAATTTCATTTTTTCTTGTTATCACTGAACCTAAGTACCTGAATTTCTCAACGTGTTCAATAGTATGCCCTGATACCTCAATATCACCAAGGTCGCCACTGTTTCTGCTACTAATCATATTTTTCTTCTTATTGGTATTTAATTCGAGTCCTATTTCTTTCCGGTTTTTATTAACACACTTGTATTTAGCTGTATGGTTTCCTTGTCTTCACCTAGCAGTACCAGATCATCGGCATACCCCAAAACCGGAATCTTGTAACATATATTTAAACCTTTCTCGGTACACATCACCTTTTCTATGACATATTCTAAAGCTATATTAAATAACACAGGTGAAAGGGAGTCATCCTGTTTCAAACCCGATCGCACCTCAAATCTCTCGGAGTAATTATGACCGATTCTAACTTTATGGAATGTTTCCGACAAACACATCTCTACTAGGTTTACTAACTTTCTAGGTATTCCCTGTTCAATCATGATGTTATGTAGCTTCTGACGGTCTATTGAATCATAAGCCTTTTTAAAATCTTTAAAGTTGATGGACTACACCGTTGTATTCCAATTTTTTTTCTAATATTTTATTGAAGGCGTGAGCTGTTTTAAAATAAAACAGAACTGAATAAAAAAATCAAATATTTTATTCGAGGCGTGTGTGTTTTAAAATGAATTAAGAACTGATGTAAGTATAATGCTTGTTCAAATATGTAAAAATACTTTAAACTTCCTCAAGTCGAACTAATAACAGATAATAAATGTTATTGTATTATTTATTCTCTATATTTGAGGTTCGAATTTTCGTCCCGGAAAATAATAAACTATTGCTCTATTCACTGCACTACGTCACTTCCAGCGGTTTAGTGGAAAAGGATCAAGAATTAATACACAGCGCAATTATTAGATAAACTAGTTTCAATTTTCGTATTCCCTGAAATATCAGCTAATTTATTCACTTCTGGTATAAAAGTTGAGGCGATTGCTGTCAAAGTATAAGGTCGTTTAATTTGGAATGTGGGTTTTATCAGGAAGAGTTTCTTTATTACTTCAACAGCTAAATGAAATCAAAACATTTTTATTTAAAATATTTACCATAATTTTCCATAGATTAGCCTCAACCTGTTATCAACCTTTTAATCCCTGAACTAAAAAAATGCGAAAGCGCTTTTTTAATCTGAGAATTATTTTAAAATGTTTTACCTTTAAATTTATTTTCAAAATTTTACTTACTTAAAATTTATCTATAGTTTCCTGATTTGAAATTTAATTAAAAAAAAAGTTATTTGCTGCACAAAATTTGCTGATAGGTCCTACTGTTTATAAGCTATATGGTTTTGATGAAAAAAATAACAACGCACCAATGTATAAATGTACATAGAATATTAAAAATAAATGTTGTTATTTTTTTTCCTTCATTTATTATTTTAATATGTCTTCAATACTCCTGCACGTCCGAAAACTCTATTTTTTCAGTCAGGGAATAATACATAAGCCACAAGTTTAAAAAAAAATCTGGTGCACGTAACACACGACTTTACTTACCTTCGTTTATAAAATCAATTTAATCATTTAAAAATAAATTTAAGAGATCAAAAGAAATTCCTAAATAATCTTTTATATTATTGTCTAAGAAAATCAGTTAGTTTTAGCAAGTGAACAGCTACAATTTTGTGTATAAGATAATTTTTTTTTTCTAAAATCTTAAGCTTTCCAACGGTATATTTTAATTTACTTTAGTCTATATTATTGTCCGTATGTTTAAAAACATAAAAATTGTATAAAACATATTTTTGCTCTTTTCTATTTTATTTAGTTATCAAATTCGTTGAACTTTTATGTTTAACCTCTTTTTATATAGTTATTTTTTCAAAAACGAGAAAATTAAAGGTACTTTAGGGAAAGAAAATTTTGAATATCGGTATTAAAGCCCTGTCAGACTATTTCAATCAGAATCAACCTGATATGGTTTTAAAGCCCATTAAATATTAGTAGAGAGAGTTTAATCTAAATAGTTAGAGCTGTTTTTAGAAAATCGTAAATAGGAGCAAAATGCATGGTTTAAAGTACAGATTCCGATCAGCTAATTTTTATGAAAAAGTTGCTACAACATCTCGGGCGCATAGATGAAATAAATATGATATTTCACTTTTATAAAACTTGTCGTTTTCTAACTAGAATTACCACACAGACATCTTGCGGGTCTTAGTCATTTGTACTCAAGGTATCCTAAAACATCTATTTCCGTTCAAATTTGGAATTCTAAAATTTTCGCTGTCGCAATACTTTTCCTTACTATATATGAAATATATAAATAAATAAATTCTTTATTATCCTGGGACATGTCCCTTTAGAATAAAAAATACAGAATTCACAAAATTGTTTTGGAGTCTTAGAGTAAATTAAATATGTATTAACAAGTTAATAATTACTTATGTAAAATAGTCATATTCAAATAAGAAGAAAAACAACGACGAAATAAAAAATAAAAACTTATTCACAATTTTATCGAGCCTGGATATTCATTAAGTGATTAAATATGCGGGATTTGAAGGTTAAAAGAGGGTTTGAGTGACGGATGGAAGGAGGGATAGAATTTCATAGGATTGAGGATCGAAAGAGAAAGGGTCTGTCGAAATGTGCAGATCGATGGGCCGTACTGTATAAATCTGAAGGCCTGGAGCGTGTACAAAGAGGTTGGACAGAGGATTTGAATTGTAGGAGGTCAAAAATGTATGATGGGCGGCGGGATTTGAAAACTTGGTAAAGGAATGATGCGAGGAAATTTTTGCGACGATTGGAAGGGTAAAGCCATTTCAACTCGCCATATAATTGAGATACGGAGGTGTACCCGGGGACCCCGAAGATGAATCGGACAAAGCATTATATATGTAAGTAAAAGTAAAAATAAAAACAATAAGAATTAAATAAATATAGAAGCTGGAAGGAAATATAAATCAAAGTGGTAAGGCGTCGTAAGGATAGCAAACTTGCACCCATGGACGACCTTTCTGGAAAATTATGGTTGTATTTGAAAATTAGTCAATTTATTTAACTTTGCAGAAAAACTGCCAAAAATAATCAAAATGTGTTTAAAAATTTTGATGGAATTTCAAATGATTTCGAATGTCCTTTAGAAACCTGATTTATTGATAAATTCATTGGTAAACATAACACAATTAATTCTAGAAAATAGAAAAGAAACACAACTCCAAAAAAATGAATAATGACAAAAAAAAAAAATATAACTCTAATTTAAACATATTAACAAAAAATTAACACTAATTTTATATTACAAGAAAAAAAAACAACAGAAATCTCCATTTGGAAAATAAACCATAATCAAATTTAGTTTTGTATTTACAAAAAAAAAAAAAAAAAAAATTGAATTAAACTTCAATTATTTAAAATCTATATGAGGAAAAAATGAACGAAAAGTACGTTGATAGTTAAATTCTATTTTTAATAATAATTAATATTAACAAAGAGATACATTTAATATTTACAGTTAATAAATATATGTGTAAAGTAATTTTTAATGAGCTCATTATAATTTATATTTGAATTAATTGCACAATTAAGAATAAAAACAAAATATCCAAAATACCCTGGGTAAATAATCGATGTGATGACCACAGATGGAGTTGCAGTCAGCAGTATCACGAAGTACAACTTCCTTCACTCGGTGATAGCAGTAAACAAAAAAATTAAAAGGTTAAACCAAAAACATATGTTTTTTTTTTTCGTTATTTGTTTTGTTTTTAATTTCACTATTTTAAACGAAAGATTAATTTTCTGCTTACCAATATCAAATTAACAATAAAAAAAATTAAAACTATAACAAAATCGATGAAATAATTTTGTTTTGTAAATTATAATTGAGGCATTTTATTTCGGTCCCTCATTTAAACTAATGAATGTTTACAACAGATAAGCGGCCGAAACAGAAAGTTTAAAAAAAAAAGAATAATTAATTCCTTATGTTTATATATTTTTTTTACTTATTAAATAAATGGTGTTAATGAGGTCCTGAGATCCTGTAGCCTATAATTAACGAATGCTAATAACTTTCTTAGAAATTAATTAACTGTAAAATTCCCTGAGTAAGGTTTCAGTTTACTCAGAGACAACCTTGGAGAGGGAGTCACTTGGAGCATCAGGGTCTGAAGGATAGCATTTCCCCAAGGTGTCTCTTGCCAGGGCTCGTCCTTCATCTTACAAATCACCTTTTATTTTTTCTCATCTTTGCAGAATTAAAACAAGAATAAAATAATATTTATTCATTTAATGTTACCTAATGATATCATGGCTAATGATGCTGCATTGTACCTGACATTGTGAAGACTCGGGAAGAATATTTTACGTTTTAAAAATCCTAGGACGTTATGCAGTGTTCAAACCCGCGATCTTTTGGATAGAAGGTTGTTGTACAAGATACCACGCCAAAGAATGGTCATTAATTTAAATCATTCATTATTTAAAATAATTTTGAACATATGTTGTACACTACAAAGTTATCACAGTCATAGTAAACAAAAAGGCTGGTCAAACAACAAATAGTATGTTCCATTTTTTAGGATTATGGAAACGTCTTTAGAGTAGATGAAAGTTTGCGTGTTTAAAACACTTCGGCGTCAAAACTTTAGAGGAGGTGAAAGATAAATAAATAAGTAACCAGTTAGTAAAAAAAAAACGGTAGAAATACTCTTTTATTGATTTTAAATTAAACAAAAAACAGTAAAACAGGTGAACAGCACAATTGAAAGCAGAAGATATTTAATCGAGAGAGAAACTGAAGAGCGCACAAAATATATAACAAATACAAAAATACAACAGATAGTGAGAGGATACTATGGATTCGCCATTGAAAAATATATTTATGCTTCTACAATAATGAAATGCAAACAAATAAAAATCATCTTCAAGTAAATATATACAGTAAATCCAAAATCCTTCGAAAAATCCTCAATGCTAGTGAAGTGATACCAATGGGCATTTTGTCTTCATGTGTTTTACCTGACAGCTAATTTACTTGATGTATTAACTAATACAGTTGTAATTCTCAATAAATAATAAAATAAAATTTAAAAAATATATATATATAAAATATAAGATCCATGACAAACCCAATTCACATTAATCTTTCTCCCACTAGCTATCTATGTGTTTGTAACCTCATTCTATCGCACACACCAGGTCCGTCACACGTCTTTAAGTTAATTTAAATATCGTAAAAACTCTTCCCACCGTCTTTTATCCATACTTTTGAAAAAACATTCTTGGGCCCATAAAGCCGATTCTTGAAAATCGTTGTTATATCAAATCGGCTTTCGTGCTTCCTACTCCTCTCCTCAACAATACCATCGTATATTCCATACTATCTCATTGCTTTTGAGGAAAGTGAATATTTTTCAGCAATTTTCTTTGACATCGAAGTAGCTTTTGACAATGTTTGGCACAATTCTGCTTTGGAAACTAAGACTGCATCTGCCTTATAATTATTTTCTAATTCTCCAATATTTCTTTCTTATCATGTTCTTATGTATTTTAATTAATTCTTTAACTTTTCCCTAGACTGGGCCTTTTTCCACCAAAGTGACATAGATATTCGTAGAAACCTATAGTAAAACAAATAAGCAGAATATGCATCATGATAATGAGCAACGACATGCAGAGATTTGTCGAAATAGATGTCTAATAAATTAGCTAATGAGGACGCAGTCGGATCTAGAATATAAATGGAAATAGGTTATTATCTTCCATCGGTTGAAGTTCATGAATTTCAAATATTTATAATACAAGAGTAACTTATGCGCATAATGTTAACCCTGGTTGCAAAGAAGCCTTACAAAAGTTTGAATACAATTCAAAGAGAAAGCTGAAAATATATTGAATATCTGCGAAAAACCGTTCATTTTTTTTTTTTACAAAGCCTAAGTCCCTTCAAAAGAATAAAGAACTCAGATTCATTTTTTATATTCTTTTTTTTTCAATTAGAGTTCTTTCTACGCTTATCGAATTCCAAAGGAACGAATTGACAGAAATATGAATTGTTTATAACCTTTGGCATTGCATGTGAAAAACGAGAGAGGTTTCTATATAAAAAGAAATCCTTGCGGCAAAAACAATGCTCAGTTGATTACATCTGTTGATGACAACGTGTACCGAAGAAACGAATTTCCATAGAAATATACATGTTTTTTTGGAGTTAGTTCGCAACGGGCAGGAATACATTTAATACAAATATATTGATAATGAAGAACAATCTCAATATTTTATTTATTTTTTATGAATTTTTATTTGTTTAATATGAAACTCTCCCTCCCGTATCAAATACTGCTAGTTGTAAAATAAATAGTCTAATAGTAAGATATACTAATATGATTTGTGGTAATTATTTTTTAAACACTCATCTAATTTTTTAAATAATCTGACAAAATAATCAAACAGGAATAAATTGTAAAGAAATTAAGTATTTACAATAATAAATACTGAGGCAGGGCAGGTCTCTTTTCCAGTTTCTCTTCAGACTACTTCTGACAGGAATTTCAGGTCTGTTATTATTTTTTTTTTTCTCACCATTTTTTCTTTTATTATTATACACAATATACAATATATACACATATTCATGTTGTAAGTCCCTATGTGGGGATTTGTTGTTTTTGTACCAAGGTACTGTCATTATTTTATTATTATTTTAATCAATTGCAATCTTCCCTTAGACCTGTTTTATTAACTATTTTAAAGTTGTTTTTTTAATGACTGAGTTATAAATGTAGGGCAAAAGATATAGTTATAAGTTACTATTATTATAGTGCTCACTAATATAATAACATGACAGATTAGAATAGTAAAATTATTTCAACTTGATGTTTACATGTATTTCAATGATGATGAATAAGTAAATGGAGAAAGAATTTGTTTTTAAATGAAATTTTCGTATGAAGGTAGGCATGAAATTCTAGAACGAAGCGGCACGTAGAGTAAAGGCTTCCCTAAAGGAAGATGTTCAGTGAGAAGAAATATAGAGGTTAATGGGCTGTGATTTCGTGTTAATTGAATGGATAAAAAAAAACAGAGGATGAGTAGATCTAATATGGAAGGTGGTTCTTATTGGTACGAAATAACAATACCTTACATTTCATTTATTTGTAGACCTTATTCCGACAGAATTCTCTAAGTTCGATGAGAACTTTAATAATCACCCCAATCCTCTAGCCTAATCTCCATCCAGCTCCACATATCCTTACCATCCTCATCGAAGCTTAATATGGCTGTTGCTCCGAGAACATATATAAATTATTTTATTGACGTTCTGGCCATGATTACCCCCGCAAGTTCTTTCTGTCTGTGACTATAGCGCTCTCATTTTTTTTTTTTTCTTAATCTAGCGACGCAGCTGAGAGAAAAGCGCTTGGATAAGTTCTACAATGTTCTAAAAAGTGTTGAAAAATAACTGGATAAAACTAACTGATTGTTGCAGGTAATAATATAATAGATTATTTAATGAAAAAAACTACTGAAACACCTCCAAGAGCCTAAAATGAATACGAAAAACCTATTTTATCTCGAACTTTATTTAAAAGCTCTTGCTCGCGTAACATGTGTGCTCAATTTAATTCATGTGTCACAAGCGGCCATTCTTTTGTAATGAAAAAATCTGGTGAGCGCAACACACAACTTTCACTTACCACCCTTGTTAAAATCAATTTAAGAAATTTTAAATACCGTTAGTGATGAAATTAGTGTAAAGAATTAATTAAATTAATTTTCGAGAGAAACGTGTGTTTTATTAAATAATCTATTATGTTATTATCTAAAACAATCATTTAATTTCATCCGCTTTTCATCACTCTACACTAACTTTTAAAAGCTTGTGTATGAGGTAATATTTTTTCTAAAATCTCAAGCTTTCCAACGCTATATCATAGATGTATATACTGCACTTATGTTCAAAAACAATAAATTGCGTACAAAATATATTTTTTCAGTTTTCTCCTTTAGTTGGGTATCGAATTCGTTCAATTTATATATTTACCTGTTTTCCGTCAGTGGTAACAAGATAATATAGTTATTTTTCGAGAATCGAAAAAAATTAAAGGTACTTTACAGAAAGAAAATTTAAAATATCGCCATTTAGTATAAATGGGCCAAATAAGCCCATTAAATTTTACATGGATATAGCGAGTATAAACAAAATCGTCGGAACGGTTTTCGAGAAAATCGAAAAAAGGTGCAAAATGCATGGTATAAAGTGGCTCTTCTGGTAAGCTGATTTTGATGAAAAAGATTTTATAACGTCTCGGGCGTATAGTTGTCTTAATTATGAAATTTCAGTTTCATAGGACTTACCGTTTCCGCCCGGGAGTTACCACACAAACACAAACACACACAGACCTTTTTTCGGGACTTGGTTATTTGGACTCAGGGAACCCTAAAATGTGTATTTCCGTTGAAAACTGGAATTCGAAAATTTTCACGATCACAATACTTTGTCTTACTATATATAGTAAGTGAAAGTAAAAAACGTAGGATGGTAAGATATAAAACCAAGTATAGCAGAAGCGAGCACACTTCAAACCATTACTGTTTATTCTGAGTGCGTTGTTGTAGCGATAGCATGCACGACGAAGAGGCGGAGATAATGAAGAGATGAAGATAGAAGACTATTTAATTGCACAACTGTAAATATGAAGCCCACCCAAATCTAAATTGTAATATATAACCTTTTACTTTGTTCAAATAAACCGATATTTAGATGCAACTTAATACGTAGTCCAATTGTTTTGGCTACTACTTGCTCTAGACCGCACCATTCTTCATAATGATGGTTAGACAAAACAGTTTAATGATCTTCCGGGCCAAGATATGTAATAATTTAATGTTCCTCCGTGGTGAGATGTTGAAAAGTTCCAATTAGTTCAATATTCATGTAATCATGGATGAAGTATTAGTGTATTTATTTCAAATCACAAGTAATATATTTTTAGGTCTTATTATTATAATTCATTGTTATGTTCAAAGTTAATATTTAATTTAATGACATCGCCATCTTATTCTATCAAACGTTATTGCAATATTTAAAATCAATTATTTAAATTCAAGTTTATTGACTCATAATAAAATATTTTGTCAATAGTTTTTCATTCATTCAATTTTGTAGACACTCCACTAACTAGTTCTAGGCCGCATCATTCTTCATAATGATGGTTAGACCAAACAGCTCTTATATTGATTTCAACAACAGAGGTACGTAAAAGTAGTGTGTTGCGCATACCAGATTTTTCATATTATATTTTCCATAGCTATACTGATGACCGGAGACCCTTACCCTCCGTGAGCTGTCACGACAAGATATTCCCAGCCAGATGCCATCACCCCCTCCCGGATCCCGAACGCTGAAGAGGGTCCGGCAAGGGTGGCTTCCAGCGGCGCTGACAGAGCCGCAATAATTGGAGGACAGTATAGGAAGGAGGCTAAGTAATGAGACAGCTGCCTCGTTATGCCTGCCTTCTTCTGGGTCAAGGGTCTTGTTAGCCGGACCCTCAATTATAGCCATGGTCCTTAAACCCTCTGCTGTCTCCGCTCCATTATTTTAGACCTTATGTTGGACTTCTGCTGCGGTTTCACTATTAATATCTGACGTTAATAATAATAAATCAATACTGAGAACGATAATTCTAAGCATCTTTTTCAGACCCTATTAAATAGTGTACTACTGTTTAATGCTTTCTTGGGAAATTCGATCACAATTCGTAGAATACAGTAAACCCTCGTTATAACGAACTCCAAGGGACTGAAAAATTATCTGTTCGTTATCAAAGAATTTGTTATATCCGAAAAATATATTGTATGTACATATATGTCTTGGTGTAAATTCAGGTGATTAAAAAGAGTTATTTTCAATAGAGTATTCGCTTACAGGCACATGTTTAATTAAAAACTACAAAAGCATTCAAAGCTGTACACCAGCTTTGTCCATATTAAATACATTTCTTGCATCATATTTTGCGTACTCTGGCAAAAACCTTTCCAGCCAATTATCGACGTGGCTTTGGTTTACTTTATTTTCTTCGCCGCTAACTAGCAGTGATGTGATCCCACGTTTTTGAATGCGCCAAAGCCAGTCGGATGAGCACTGAAAGTCTGAGATGCCCAATTCATTAGCTATTCGACGCGATTTCTCCGGGACGATAGGTCCTGAAATGGATATTCTTGAGGCCCTCATTTCTCGGAACTACTTGAGAACATGGCGATGAAGAATTTGTTTTTGCACATCCCGATAAAGACGCAATGGAGGCATCGATTTTATCTTTATTAGCGATAATTGTTGATAGAGTAGATTTTGATATCCCGTATTTTTCACAATTTTCGATTTTGTCTCAATTTTTTTTTATCTAATTCTTGGACAATCGACAACTTTGTATTTAAATCAATGTATTTTCTCATTGACATAGCGCACGGAGGGAAAGCGCACTTCGAACGAAAAGCGAGAATGTCTAATCGGACGATGCTACAGTGGGAGTTTTAAATTTTGCCTATCCAGGTTTTATTAGGATAGGGATCTTTAACGAGTACCTCACATTGCACAGGCTCGGGACCACCTTTTAACGTCCCCTACGAAGGACGGCATAACTAAGGATTTTTTACTCCCATTAAAAATCCTAGGACCACCTGCGGGTTTGAACCAGTGATCTTTGGCATAGGAGGCTGTTATGCTAGCCACCCAGCTACAAGTGATCCCAAACGCTGTTATCTATTAATTTATTTTTAATTTTGCTCAACACAATATTTTCTAAGAATTGTTTTTATATTATTTTATCATTGTATATAACTTGCTCGTATATATGTGTATATATGCAGGTTTGATATACACACACATTTTAACCCATAAGTGTAATTAGTAATTAATTATGTTCCTTCCAGACATGTTGTATAATTTAACTGTGCATACCTGTTATTCTTACGAGACCCAGTCCCAGAATAAAAATTATTTTCTATTTCTATTTCTAACAATGGTAAAATACCGATAAAAATATAAGGTAAATTAATTTAATATCAACTAAATGAGGAAAAGAGCAAAAATATATATTTTGTTTTGTAATTTTCTCTGTCTCGAACGAAAGTATAGATGTAAATTGTAATAGTAGTGTAGATGTAGAATATACCGATGGAAAGCTAAAGATTTTAGAAACAAATGTTTTATTATATTCAAACTCTGTAAAACGCAATGCAGAAAAAAAGAAAAAGGATATGCACTTCAGTGATTATTGCAGACAATAAGTTTTATTGTTAAATTATTTAATCTTTAAGATATGTTTTCAACGAAACTGAATATACATTTTTTATTTTTTTTTTTTTTAGCTCTGTCTTTATTTAATCATTCTTAAATTAATTTTACTAACAGTTTAACGTGAAAGTCGTGTGTTGGCCGCACCTAATTTTTTTTCTATTCTGCTTTTAAAAAAGGTCATTTCAAGCGTTAGAATCCGCTAGACCATTCGCCTGATGCTGCTGACGCCAGGTTTCTATTAGGTAAAGAACTCGGCACCCTTGGAAGTGAGGTTGGGTAAAAAAGTGAGGTAAAGTAGCTGTGAGGGGATGATCCGGGATATAGTGGCCTCACGTAGCGCCGCTGAAGGCTATCACTTACAAACTTCTCTCTCCCGGGAAATGAAATATACTTGTTGGTCCTTGTAATATTTTAGAACGCTCTCAACTTACCATTCCACCCATCTCTTACTCCTCTGATAAATCAGTCACACCTGACTTAAAATAACTCTGAGAGAGAAGCCGCCATTTAATTTTTTAACGGTTCAAGTATTTTCTTTTTAGTTTCACTCGAAAAATTAATTAATATAGATTTATCACACGCCTAATTTATGTACATGTCAAAGAAAATCAGCCAGATTGAATAAAAAAAATATATATATATTATTTTTCGAAGATCAACAGAGCTGAATCGACTGGTAAGCATACGAGGGGTGAAAGGTGGGAGGACTTTGTTAAGTCTGGTGTCGGGAACAAGGGCTTGAACGGAGATCAATGGATGAAGCTGTCTGTGTAGGCAGCATTTTGTGGTATCAGCATTGAACCTTAGAGTTTAGTATGCCTATTATTATATAATTACTCATATTGCCAGAAAAATGACTTAATTACAGAAAATTTACTTTTCTCTTCTAAAGAAAAATTAATTTCAATGTATTTTACTTATAAACCTTCATGAAGGAATCCTCTACATGACAATAAAAACCGTATCAAAATTAGTCTTGTTGTCGAGTAGAAGATCGACGAAACCCTGAATCGTGATATTTTATTAGAACAATGGTAGAGATGGCCTACGATTTTTATACGACATCGATATTTAGAATAATGTTGTGGTTTTCTAGGGTGTTCAGCAGATTTGTCTTGTGAAAGACAAATAGTTCAACTAATACCAGCAAATCCGTGTAGACTTTGATATACAGATCCAAAGCAAACTGCCTTTGAGCACTGCCGAATAAGCTCCAAAGGGAACGTTTATTGAGCTATAGCTTTTCTGCAGCTGCACCATGGAAACAGGCACGCAGCCAGGATTTTATTTTGGAGGGGGCTCAGCATCTAAAATATTGCAATCTTACGGATATTGAAGAAAAAGTAAGGAAATCAACGAAAAAAAAATGTTCTAAAAACTATAAGATCTGAATACAAAGGTGTTTAAATATCATTATCGTAAAGAAAAAAAAAAAAAAACTTAAAACATCATGCTGTCAATTTTCCAACTCAATAAATATCAAATATTTTGTTTATTTTTACGAACCTCATTTTCTCTCAATTTTTGGAACACAAGTTTCATCCAATATGGGTATATAATCGATGACATTATAATATCTAATATATTACATAATTTTGACTGAATCCTGACTTTGCGTCCATGATTAAATAAACAGTAATGTTGAAAAAAATATAATAAAACTTTTTGCTGCATTCCGACATTTCTGTCTATGAAACGGAAAAAAAATATTTTGACAAAAGCAATCAATTTGTTTTTAATTAAGAAAAGCTAGGATTGCTTAAGAGTAATAATCATTCAAGTTTAAAAGGTATGATAAGTATCTTCATATAGTTTCCTGAAAACATAGGCAAATCTAGGTTTAAATGAAACTTTTTTTTTTTTTAATGATATTTACAGTTGAATATAAGAATACAACTAGTAAATGTAAACAATACGATAATAGTATTGATAAAATCGTTTAAAGAAGCAGTTAAATGTTTATTTTATTATGAAGTCTCAACGCCACCGTTTTATCAGGCGTCTCGAAGGATTATCGGGAATAGATAGAGATACGAACAATAGTTTCCAAGTGGGTTGGTATCTTGGAATTAAATTTGATATTATATAAAATTGAAGTATTTTTATTACGGGCTAATTCTGCAATTAAAGAAATATTCATAGATTATTTTATATTCCATCAGAACTTTATTAATGATCCTAATCCTCTAGCACAATACCCATCCAGCTTCATTCACCCTTACAACCCTTCCGGAAGGTTGAAATGGCGTTGGCCCCGATATATTTTGAGAATACTTATGCTGGAGTTCTGACACTGGTCAAATTTTCCTCTCGTGTACGGCGATTTTGTGGCTATAGCGTCTTTTCCCAGCTGAGAGAAAGGCGCTAGGATCCCTCGGAGTCAGTTTGTCCCTGCAGAAGTGGAAGAGACACGTCCAGGGTTCCTCCAACTGTTAATATTGCACAGTTGGGGGAACGCTGGACGCGGTGTGTCTCTCCCACTTCTGCAGGGACAAACTGACTCCGAGTTATCCCAGCTCCTCTCTCTGACAGCACGATGTTTTAAGTATTTTTTTTCTTTACGAAAATGATATTTAGACACCATTGTATTCATATCTTATAGTTTTATAATCCATTTTCAGAACAAATTGTTTTAAATTTCCCTTCTTTTTCTTTAAATATTCGTAAGATTGCAATTTTTTAGATGCTGAGCCCCCTCCAAAATGAAATCCTGGCTGCGTGCCTGTTTCCATGGTGCAGCTGCAGAAAAGCTATAGCTCAATAAACGTTCCCTTTGGAGCTTATTTGGCAGTGCTCAAAGGCAGTTTGCTTTGGACCTGTCTATCAAGGTCTACATGGATCTGCTGGTAGTAGTGGAACTATTTGTCTTTTCCAAGGCAAATCTGCTGAACACTCTAGAAAACAACAACATTATTATTATAATACACACACACACACACAGATATATATATATATACACAATTTATATGTTAACCTAGTATTTATTTATTTTATTTTTTTATCGTTTGGACCATCTAAGGACCACGCTGTTTAATTTACATCTGTTATCTTTCAGTTCTAGAGTTCTTAGTTGGGTGGTTGCTTTCTTGCCAATACCTTAATCTTTTCTGTTGTAACGTATTTTTTAGTGTAATGTGAGTTTACGGTTGTTTATTCTGTAAGTATTGTATTTACATGGTCTTATAACATCATTATTATTGTCCAATTAAGACTAATTGTAATATATCTAGATATAAAATTGCCATGTGTTCGGAAAATGAAATTAATTTCATAAATTACTGATCAGCCGCTAAGTCTTTAGGTGATGAGAAATAGATGGATTCCAAAAATCCAACACTCATAAGTATTGTATCTTTGAATAACTGCTACTGTGTAGATCTGATGGCTTGGTTTCATTTAAAAAAATGCAAATTAAAAAAGATCAAGCGCCATCATGGAAAAAAACAGTGAAAAAAAGAGCCCCCCATGGCGTGAACTTTAATGATATTGTTAGCCCTACATTCATCAAACGAACGGGTCATTTGTTCCCGACGACACAAAATCAATGATATTGAGTATGATAAATACATGAGAGGGGCGGTGATGATGCTAATGGGCACAATGCGTCGGAAAGATTACATTGGCGTTGAGCGATGTCATTTCCGACTTTAGCAAGTCGTCTCTCTTCGATACTCAGTGATTAATGGGGGGCTACTGATAGAAATAGCTTCGTTTGATGCGGAGAATCGAGAATTAAGTATTTCTTTTTAGAATTACGTTTCAACTATATTGGATAAGTTAGTGAGAAGCTAGCTCTCTCAAAAGGACGAAAAGTTACAAAAACACGAGCTTCCACCTTGAAGAGTAGTGGTCCGCAGACTATGTCCAAAAGGTCCGCGACATATCCTCGACAAATGATAGCTATTAAATTACCTTACCGACGATTCGGACAGTTATACCGACTACTCAACAGAAAATCTGAACTTACAGTTGACAACAAATTATTAATCTACAGGACAATACTGAAGCCCATCTGGACCTACGGACTTGAACTGTGGGGGACAGCTAAACGTACTAACATCAAACGCATTCAATCCTTTCAATCCAAAGTCCTCCGTACAATAGTAAATGTTCCTTATTATGTTTCCAACTATACCTTGCATCACGACCTTAATGTTCCTTTTATTTCAGATCTAATTCCATCCAAATTTTCCAAAGTCCACCAGAATCTCATTCATCATCCTAATCCTCTAGCTCAATCCCTATCCAGGTCCACTCATCCATACAACCCACCTAGAAGATTGAAACGGCAGTGGCCCCGCGACCTTTTGTAAATATATTGGAGTTCTAGCACTGGCTAGATTCTCCACTCAATGTGATGTATGTATGAGTGTGTGTATGTGTATATAGGTATAAGTGAATTATTTATTGTATTGATTCATTATTGTGTATATATTTTATTGTAATTTTATGCCGTGTAAATACTGTATGAATGTAGTATGTATGATATCTCTCAGCACTACTATTGATGTCCAAATTAGGACAGATTGTAATTTTACTCAATAAATATTGTTGTTGTCTAAAAAAAAAAAAAAAAAAAAATAAATAAATAAATTACCTTAACAAAAATATTTGTGAAGTCTTGGTTTGTTACTTGCATAAATTACTGAGGCGTTGCACAAACTCAAACGAGCGGTATGTGATAATAAATAGTAATATGTGATACTTATATTGTATTTATAAACTTAATTATTCATTGTAACAGTGTTCCGCGGAATGTGGTTGGTTTTTAGAGCCTGGCTGTAGGATACAATAGTGGTTCCAAGTTGTTGGTCTAAGAGATGATATTGGGTAAATATTTTAAATTATTTAAGTGTTAAATATTTATAAAGCATTGGATTTTAATCATACATGTTAAACACAGAAAAATTCAATGTTTTAAGTTATGTTGCCCAACTATGATTTATGAAATTGGTCATTTTTAACATTTCGAAAATAATACGTTTAAAGGCACATATAACAACATAAGATGATATACGATATTTGTTTATTTATCATTATTTGATAAAATACATACTTGTATCAGTTTTAAATTTTAGTAATTTAATTTTTTTTTTTTTTTGGATCATAGTAAAATCCTCGAGCCTCGTTTATTATCTTCTTTTCCATTCCCCTTACTTGGCCATTTTTGTATACTGAGTTTTGAAAGCAGTGGTATTAAACATGAATTTTTTTTTTTTTAATTTACTTATAGTAATTTAAAACTGTATTAAATACCACAATAAGTAAATATGTAGAATGAAAAAGTCTTAAAAAATAACTACCTAGTGGTAATACTACGTTAACTATTTTAAGACTGTCCCGAGGCCACCTTCTTTTCAGTCTCCTTGAAGGGTTATCAGGGATATCTGAGGAAGATAAATTACGAACAAGTGGGTTTGTGTGGTCAGGGAGTTTTAGGATTTTAAGGGGCATTTAGGATTTTGAGAAGGATTATGGATTGTAAGGACTGGATACGGGAGGAATTAGATGGTTTCGTAGAGCACCGAAGCTCGATTCCATACGTCAAAATAGGTCTGATAATAGTGATGTAGATGAGTCTTTTGTAATATACTCTAAGTTTTGAACGTTAGTCTAGTAAGTGTTTAATCGCGCTTTACTGATTCTAAAACTCTATACACACTTTACTCTATCTTCAAAAATAACTGAGTTATTTTATGTGTAAAATTTCTATTTTTTTTTTCTTTTCTTTTTTCACTTTTATAAAATTATTCGCGGTTTTTTAGTTAAGAACACTAATACATTTTTTTTTCTATCTTCAAAAAATAACTGAGTTTTTAATAAAATTTCTTTTAATCGGCCTCTATTTTAAAACTAACCAGCTGATGTCAACGTCTAGGTGTTAGGATCATCGTTGCATGGTCTAGTATTTTTGTGGCGAGTTTTGAAAAAAATTGGTCCTGTAGCTTAGCAGAAATGCCGTGGATGGAAGACGGATTTTTTTTATTCGTTATTCGGATTCTACGCATCTTGAAACGAAAGCTCTCAAATTTTTATTTTTTGGTCGATTACAAAGGTTCATTACTGAAAATAATAAACCAAAAAGCCCAAAATAAAAATAAAAAGCTAGAGAGATATACTTTATTCATAAATAAACAAACAAAATGATGCTGGCCAACTTAATTAGGTTGCTATAACACAGCATACCGATTTTTTTCCTACAGGAATATTCTTAACATTTTATTTAACTATAAATACAATATTTTATTCCTTTTTTACACTTTTTAATTTATTTTTCCTACTTATTTTTCCCGTTTTTTTTTTGTTTTTTTTTCTGTTTTCCTTCTCTACAGTTTCACATTTTCTTTCAAATACTTAGTTATATCTATACATATACACCAAAGATTAAATTGATAAAAAAAAAGAACCAATATACATATATACAAATATTTGTATATATACATGAAACAACTACATACTAAAAAATCACACTATCATAAATAAAAACAATACCAAAACACTCAACACCTAAAATCAATATCTCTATATATAAAAAAAAATATATTAATATAATAAAAATAAAATAAAAATAATTCAAATCAAAATGAACACACCTTACGGTGGTAATGAAAATTGAGTAGTTTTAATAAAAATTTGGAAGATAACGGAAGTGTTGGAAACTGTAAACCGTAGATACTCAGAGAAAAAGTCATTGCATCACATACTATTAAAATACGGTCGTTTGCTCATACCTCTTTTATAATTTTAGGAATTCCTAATTTAATTATAAATTAACAGGACGTTGCATATAGGTTTGGAGTTATTAAATTATTTATTAAAATTCCAAGTAATAATTATTGACTTCAGAAAATAAATAAATTAATATTATTATTAGAATCGTTAAGCCAAAATTTTCATCAAATACTAATTCATTTATCTCCCGAAGGCAGTAATTAATACTTGGAAATTTAATAATAAGTCAACTTAATACCTATACAAAATGTCAAGTTCATTAATTATTTAATTTTAGCATTAATGACAATGTACTCTCGCTAATTACATAGGATAGATGGTTGCTAGTATCAAAAATATATACCACCGAATAAAAAACGTTATTAATACCTCAAATATCGTTTAATATATCTTAAAACATCTGCAATTATACTCAAATCGTTACATAAAGTTGGACAAAATCAATTATTCAAATCTAATAGCGCATCGAATCTCTACTATTTGAGCGAAAATTTTATATGTGAAAAATCTGGAGCGTCCAACACACGACTTTTACTTACCTCCGTTGTTACATATATACATTTAGAGATAAAAATAAATCGTTAAAGAATTATTGAAAAATATTTTTAATAATGAAGCATGAGTTTTATTAAATAATCTATGATATTTTTATCAACAACAATCTGTTAGTTTTATCGGCTTTTCATGACTCTTTATTAGCCTTTACAATTCTATGCATTATATCATATTTTTTCTAAAATATTTAGCTATACGTCTATATTGCTATTCTTGTGTTAAAAAACACAAAAATTGCAAAAAAAAAAAAAAAATTCTTTTTCAGTTTTATCCTTTACTTGTTTATCAAATTCGCTGAACTTGCATATTTAGCTGTCAATTATCAATGCTAACAAAACAGTACGGTTATTCTTACAGAATCTAAAAAAATTAAGGTACTTAAAGGAAGAAAAAATTAAAATATCGGCATTTAAGCCCTGTCAGACTACTTCAAAATGCATGGTATAAAGTGGCTCTTCTGGCAAGCTGATTTGGATAAAAAAAGTTTTTTTAACATCTCGGGCGTATAGTCTTAAATTTGAAATTTCAGTTTTATAGGACTTTACGTTTACCCACGGGAGTTACCTACCACACACACACACACACAGACCTTTTTGCGAGACTTGGTTATTTGAGCTCAGGGTACCCTAAAACGTGTATTTCCGTTGAAAACTGTAATTCGAAACTTTTCACGTTCGCAATACTAACCCTTACTATATATTTGATATAGGTAAGTGAAAGTAATATATAATGCATATTGTAAAAATAATACTAGCTGACTCATTAAACAGCTGATCGAGCTGTAATTGTAATATTCTAAACATTGAAAGCCGTGATTCAGGAATTGGGGCGTGGATTTATAAAATGTAGTATTGGAATATTTTACAAGAAAAACCAGATATTCTGCCATTCATTTATTATTGGACCAATTCACATGATTCTTCATATATTAACATTCCAAATTGATTTTTTACTGTGTTATAAACTTATGTCCAAATTATTGCACTTATAATGTGACTCTTCCTGTATAATATGAATATAGTACTTATTAGAAAGAATTGAAAATGATGTAGTACTTTTGGGAAGAATACAACACATAATAACAGTTGGTAACAGACACCCTAACTTTCCTCATACAATATTAATATACAATAACTAAAACATTTACAATGTTAGTAACTAATTTATTCATTTTTCCTTTCCTTCCTCATAAAAAGATCATTCTTTACTGGTTATAACATTTTAAATTCGATTTTCTATTCTTCATTAAGAAAGCGAATACTCGATGGAGTTTTCAATCTATAAACCTCAATTTTAGTTTACCAACATGTTTTGTGAAAGATATGTATTTTTCTTCACTATTCGGTATTACCTCAACTTCCCCAGGTGTATTTCCTTATTCTCTAACTATAAAATGTGCGTCATAATTGCTCAAGTTGTGCATTATGACAGAAATATCCTTTAAGCTTAGATAGCAGCAACAGCAACACATCAATGTGTTCTCTTTGAAGTCTGAAGCGTAAAGGATATTTCTTAATTTTTTGGTGTCATTGATATTTTTGATTATTTAAGTTTTATAGAATTTTTTTCCTGTTAATTTTAAACAAGTGGATATTTCTTCATTTGTCCACGAAAGGTAAGTTGTTTGCATTATTACATTTACCTCCGTTCAGACATTTTGAAGATTAAAACTTAAATATGAGTCAGTTTAAATGTTATCTTTGCGGTAATACGTATGAGTATTTGAAGAGCCTTCGTAGACATGAAAAGTCATGTAACAGTAAATCGACTTATACTTGCACGAGGTGTGGAGGTATTTTTCCCAATATTTATAACGGTAAAAGACATGAAAATGTATGTCCCCACGAACCGTTGGTAAAAATATTAAAATTATCTGAGCCACAAAAGAATGCCATTTTAGCATTAAAACCTGACAAGGAGGGACTTGTTGAGTATGAGACAGCATTTCAGAACCGGTTGGCATCATTCTTCATCAGATCGTCCGATTCTATGGATATTAACTCGTTTTTGGATAGTGTTAAGAAGCTCTTAGAGTATAAAATTCGAAATTCACTACATGAACATGGTGCATTAAAAGTGAACTGTCTGCTGGAATCCCGGTGATCGTTCAATTCTGTTTTACAGACTTTCAAAGGGTATATTTTATCTTTTTCATCCAGACCATAAACATTGATGGAGACGTTATTTACCTTTTCAAATTTTCTTTTTTCACTCAAAGAAGTTGGAAATGAAACGCAAGTAAAGTCATATAAATGTTCTAAGTTGTTATACTTAGTAACGCGTTGAGCATCCTTCTTCACAAACTTTGCTAAAACGGAATACTTAAAACAGTATATATCATTATTCCGTACATTGATGCAAGCTTTCTTTGATTCTATAGATGACGGGAGAGGAAGATATGTACAACCCCTTAGTGGTAAATATTTGTTGATTCTTAATCTGATTCCATCGACCCCACTCAGCTTCCATCAGCTTTTTTTAAATTGAGACTCCTCAGCTTCAGTTATGATTTTGTTAAAACTATCCTCTATAAATTTGCTAAGATTGCTACCATTAAACACACATTTGTTTCGTGTTTTGAATGCTTTATCCGTCTGATCTCCGACAGAATTTGTAAAAGTACATTCCAGCAGACAGTTCACTTTTAATGCACCATGTTCATGTAGTGAATTTCGAATTTTATACTCTAAGAGCTTCTTAACACTATCCAAAAACGAGTTAATATCCATAGAATCGGACGATCTGATGAAGAATGATGCCAACCGGTTCTGAAATGCTGTCTCATACTCAACAAGTCCCTCCTTGTCAGGTTTTAATGCTAAAATGGCATTCTTTTGTGGCTCAGATAATTTTAATATTTTTACCAACGGTTCGTGGGGACATACATTTTCATGTCTTTTACCGTTATAAATATTGGGAAAAATACCTCCACACCTCGTGCAAGTATAAGTCGATTTACCGTTACATGACTTTTCATGTCTACGAAGGCTCTTCAAATACTCATACGTATTACCGCAAAGATAACATTTAAACTGACTCATATTTAAGTTTTAATCTTCAAAATGTCTGAACGGAGGTAAATGTAATAATGCAAACAACTTACCTTTCGTGGACAAATGAAGAAATATCCACTTGTTTAAAATTAACAGGAAAAAAATTCTATAAAACTTAAATAATCAAAAATATCAATGACACCAAAAAATTAAGAAATATCCTTTACGCTTCAGACTTCAAAGAGAACACATTGATGTGTTGCTGTTGCTGCTATCTAAGCTTAAAGGATATTTCTGTCATAATGCACAACTTGAGCAATTATGACGCACATTTTATAGTTAGAGAATAAGGAAATACACCTGGGGAAGTTGAGGTAATACCGAATAGTGAAGAAAAATACATATCTTTCACAAAACATGTTGGTAAACTAAAATTGAGGTTTATAGATTCTTACAGATTCATGCCGCGAAGCTTAGATTATCTTGTAAAATCTCTTTCCTGGGACAAATTCAAGGAGACATCAAAATATTATAGAGATGAGGAATTAAAATTGGTTACCAGAAAAGGTGTTTTTCCATACGATTATATAGACAGTGAAGATAAGTTCAATGAAACAGAGCTACCACCAATCGAAGCTTTTTACAATAAATTGAATGAGAGTGATATCAGCGCAGAAGATTATAGACATGCTCAAAACATATGGGAACACTTTAAATGTAAATCTTTGGGTGAATATGCTGATATTTACGTTAAAAGTGATGTTCTACTACTTTGTGACGTCTTCGAATCTTTCTGAGACGTCATGATGAAGACCCATAAACTTGATCCAGCTCATTATTTTACCGTTCCCGGTCTGACCTTTGATGCAATGTTAAAATATACAAAAATGAACATAGAGCTCTTACAGGATTATGATATGATTTTAATGGTAGAGCACGGCATCCGAGGAGGTTTGTGCCAGGTATCACACAGGTATGCAGAAGCGAATAATAAGTACATGATAAATTTTAATCCGAACGAAGAATCCAGTTATATAATTTATTTAGATGCTAATAATCTTTATGGACAAGCGATGAGTATGTATTTACCGTACGGAGGATTCGAGTGGGTCAAAAATCCTGAACGTATCAATATATTTGAGCTTAAGGATGATGACGATATTGGATATATCTTTGAAATTGACATCAGTTATCCTCAAGAACTTCATCATTACCATGATGATTTACCGTTCTTACCTGAAGCGATGATTCCACCGGGAGCAAATTCTAATTCAAAAAAATTGATAACACATTTTGGAAAAAGAAATCGCTACGTCTTACATTATAAGAATTTGATCCAAGCTCTACAGCATGGGCTAAATTTGGAAAAAATTCACCGTGTTCTAAAGTTTAAACAAGCACCATGGCTACGATCGTATATAGAATACAATACAGAGTTAAGGAAAGGAGCAAACAACGACTTTGAAAAAGATTTTTATAAGCTGCTTAACAATGCAGTTTTCGGTAAAACGATGGAAAATATCAGGAACCGCCAGAATATTCAACTAGTAACTGACAGTAAAAAGTTGATGAAACTTGTCGCTAAACCAAATTTCATTGATCGTACAATCTACAATGAGAATATAGTAGCTGTACATATGGGAAAATCGAAAGTATTGTTTAATAAACCTATATACATAGGAATGTGCATTTTAGACTTATCAAAAACTGTAATGTATCAATTTCATTATGACATAATGATGAAAAAATATTCTGGAAAAACCTTGAAGATGATGTATACCGATACAGATTCCTTATTTATAAGGTCTTAACAGATGATGCCTATGAAGATATGAAAAAAATTAATCAATATTTTGATATCTCAGACTATCCTGAAACACATTTATGTTATTCGAATAAAAATAAAAAGAAGTTAGGAAAGTTTAAAGATGAGCTCAATTCAAAAATAATTTTAAAATATGTGGGATTAAGAGCGAAAATGTACGCTATTATGACGGAAAATGATGTAAAAAAGCGTGCTAAAGGCGTGAAAAAATCTTCGTTAAAACAATATATTAGTTTTGAGGATTATGAAAATGTATTATTTAAAAAGGAAATTATGCATACGCCAATGAGGATGATACAATCTAAGCTGCATAATATATTTAGTTCCGAAATAAATAAGGTTTCTCTGTCTCCTTTTGATAATAAAAGACACATACTAGAAGATGGAATCAATACTTTGGCCTATGGTCATTATAAATTAAATGAAGTGAAATAATAAAAAGATTATTTTGGTAATAATATGGAAAAAAAAACGCGAATTTACAACCATTTTTGTCTTTGGTGTGAAAAAACTAAGGTAACAAATAATAAAAATGATGGTTCATAGTGTGGCAATATGTTTGTTCGCTAATGAATTTGGAATATTTTGGCGGTCTTAAAATCATAATGTCTCGAAAGAGAAATGTACAGAGTATCAAACAAAGGTTATATCTGTATGGATAAATAAATTTTAAAAAAAAATCTATTCACCATGAATGAAAGGGGTCACTGACACGGTTTGAACACCTATAAACCCTGAATGAAGGTCCATGGCATGGTTTGAACACCTGTAAACCTGAATGTGTGAGTGAATGTGAGGGGAATAGAATAACCCTGCAGAATAATTTCGATGCTCACATTTCTCTTTGAAATACATAAAGAAAAAATGATAAAGGATATGGTGTTGTTGTTTGTTTTTTTTCAAAATTAAATATTTATTGCCTCACCTTGCCGACCATCTCAACGGCAAATATTTCGTTTATGCCATCAAGTGAAAAAATAAATTTCAATATGATTATACATTACCCAAAAAAAAAAATAAATAAAAATTAAAAAAAAAAAAAGATGATTTTATTTGTTATAAGCATACATTTAGTTTAATTCTTGTTTGTGTTAGAAATTATATTTTATGAATTCTGATTTTCAATAAACTTTATTTTTTCGTTTAATTTGTACACATCTTTATTGTAAAAATCACGTTGTAAAATAAATAAATAAAATAAAAACCTCTTCGATGTACCTTTACCTTGACGGGGTGAAGAGGCTTAAGGCTTAATGCCGAACTAAAAAAGGTACAAAACTTTGTCTACTAATAATGCTTTTAACTAAAATGAATAAAATGTTTACGATGTACTATATTATTTTACTAGAATATAATATTGTTTATACTTTAGCAAGAGATGCAGAGAAGATAAGGAAGTTAGTTTACTTTCGATGGAATTAACGTTATCATTGTTTATTTCTTTAGATAGAACTCCGGATTATAGCGAAGTTGAACGGAGATCGAAGACCGAAGATGACCGGGAGTAGCCGAACGGTCCCGAAGACATCGTAAAGGCTGTCACCAGTGCAATTACAGATCAGAATAGTTAATTATAAGTAAATAATGCTTGGAAATGGTACAAAATGACCTGATAAGGCGCGAAAACAATTTAAAATGTTGAAAGTATTATGTTTAAACAAAATAAATTTCCGTCCGAAGTAGGTAAAAGTTTTATATTGTTGTTTATTTATACACTAAGAAATTCTCAGCACAAAGTTAATGTTTACGTCTTAAATTGAGCTAGTTTACGATTAAATCATTAGGGATTTACTGTATATTTAGGGTTAAGAGATAAAACAAACAAGGTCCGAATTATATTTATATATATACTTAAGAGGAGAAAAAGTCTTAGAGCTTAAGGAACCCAGTATCGCTATTTAAATTGTAGGATTAAGGATCAAAGTTCAAAGCTGTATAGAATAAAAAATCATTACACATAGGAAGATAATAGTCTATAGTCCAAGAGCTTAAGTTACCTTTTATCGCTATTTAAATAGTAGGATTAAGGATCAAAGTTCAAAGCTGTATAGGATTAAGAAGGTCTATAACGATGTTTATATTAAAGCCATCAGGAAGGTTCAAAGGCCATGTTTACGTTTAAGCTTAAGGAACTTTTTATCGCTATTTAAATAGTAGGATTAAGGATCAAAGTTCAAAGCTGTATAGAATTTTGGTGTTCGTACTCGTTATTGTAAAAAAAAATATTTTATTTATTCAAAAGTTACAAAATATCGATAATAACACTTTAAAAGACAATAATGACAATCTTGATAATAACAATATGGCTATAGATTAAGTACCGTAATTACTGCGAGGACTTGAAGAAGTGATCCCTGGGAGAAGGGACAGGGTATATAAAGGCTAATAGGACTGCTGAATAAGATTCAAGGAATATGGTGTGATCTGCAGGTGCACTATGGCCTCATGGTGGCGTGACTCCTCCGTCCTTATGAGAGTGAAGCCCACTGAACTCTAAATTTAAGGATTTGGGACGGTTTGTCTATTCTGTAAATATTGAAACCAAGCTCTGGCTCTGCCATCAAAACATTCAGGTGGTTGAGGATGGGTACTTGGATTATCATTTGAAGGACTAGAACACAGTAATTCCAGTTTACAATACTGACGATAAAGATTATAGCATAAAAGATATAAACATATTACATAAAATATATAAGAAATAAATTGGGATACAGTTATATCATAAGGTTCTAATTCTTCTATTTCTATATTACTTAAGTCTATTTGTTTGTAATTCCTCAAAAGTAAAATTTGTTGATACAATAGTTTTATTATTAACAGAATGATAGGAAATAAAAGGAATATTTACATTGTCAACATAAGAAAGTGGTACATTTATATTTACAAATTTCTCTTTTTCATTAAGATTAAGGAGGCTAGTAGATGGTAGATGATACATTTGTGTGTTTGTTACACTAGTTGTTACATTGCTAATATTAAAGGTTAAATATTGGTGTAATGTGGGTATAAGTTTGATTATAGGGTTTGTTCTTATTTCTACAGCTTTACAATCATTTAATTCTATATTCTTACATAATTCTAAAATACATTTGTCCTTAATCTCTATCATGTCTTTACAGTAATGATGATTATTGAATTTAATACAATTTCCATTGTAAAACGAATTTTTAAATCTAATGATTAGTTGTTCTTTAATCTTTAGAGTAATGACTTTATTATTCCTTGTAACTGGATATGACATAGCATAATAAGTTGTTTTTGGCAATGATTTCAAAGGGATTTTAATAAAATAATAAATTAATCCTGTATCTGATAGGGAACAAAATGTGGAGCTAAGTAACCAGTTTAATTCTACATTTTCTGTGATTGGTTCTCCGAACGGTATGTTTAATTGTTCTAATTCTCTAGTCGTTAATATGCTTGGATGGGTAATTCCTAATTTACATTGTTCTAAGGAAAATTCTATATCATTTAATTGATTTTCTACTAAATCTAATACGGCTAATAAATCATGATACATTAACTTAGTAAGAGCTAAATCTGTAAAATTATTTATTTTTTCTATACTATCCTTATATTTATTTAAAACAATTATTTCTTTATTAAGTTTAGATGTTAATTCTTTATTTAATCCTAATCTAACATTTTCATTATGCTCTATGTGATACATATTTCTCTCGATTTTATTTAAAATATTATCATACTTTTCTTTGTCATCGGCGTCCATATTGCCGGTGAGCCAACTAATAGCATTGCCTAGTCCGTTAATTAAACCTCTTTTTGATCGGTTATTCCGATTTATATTTACAATATGATTAATTTTTTCTAATATCTTGTTATATTTTTGTTCAATAATATTATGCAAAGTTTTATATTCATTACTAATTGTTAATACGTCAATGCTAATCTTAAGGGTTTGAATTTCTCTTGTTAAATTTGTAAGATTCTTATAATGTAAAAATGTGTACCAATCTTCAATTATAAAAGATGGATTAATTTGTACGATGGATGCTCCTGGTCCGTCAGATAAATCTTGTATTAGCAGGGTCTGTATCTGAACCGTAAGCGCTGCGATCAGAAGATACTTGAAACAATTCGTCGTCGAACTCAAAGTCATCTTGGCTGACTCCTGTAACATTAGACGTTTCTATTTCTTTTATGACATTCTCAATATCTTCATCAGTTATTTCTGGGTTTTTTGACTTGTACTAGGTTTATTATTATTATTATTTGATTTCTTTTTCTTAGTGACCTTTTTCGGTCGTTTGACTTGATCAGGGTGGAGTTTTTTCTTTCTACCTTTATTTCTATTTTGAAATCTTTTATCAACATACTTTCCTTTTTCGTATTTAGGATCTATTTTCTTTTTCTGTTGTCTCTTTATATACACATCTTCCGGGATTTCTATGTCTTCTCTATTTTCATTTAACTTGCCTATTTTTCTCTCTTTATTTTGTTCTATACCTTTCTTAGTTATTTCGAAAAGCTGCTTCATTTTCCGATGGTACTCATGAACAAGATATTCTTTTATTTCCGGGGATTCATTATAAGTTTCATTAGTGATACCGAAAGTTATTTCGTTAGGGGTCATTTTAAGATCTTGATTAAGGGAATTATTATATGCTGTCGTTGCTTGCTCTAACTTATCTTCCTCTTTATCATCTTTGTTTTCTATGTTTATAAGTCTTAAAATTTCTAATAACGAAGAGCTTGCTCGATTAAGCAATCCAAGAGAGTTAGGGTGATTGGGGGTAGTATAATGTAATTCAATATTTAAGTAGTTTAGAAAATCTTTAAACAAGTTATTGTCGAATTCTCTTCCGTTGTCACATGATATTTTTTGGGGTTTTGGAAAATATGCTAAATATTTTTTCAATACTTTCATGCTTTCTATGGCATTATAACTCGTTGCGTAATAAGAAAATATTCTTTTGGAAAAAGTATCTACTATTAAATAAATGTAATAATTACTCATGTGTAAGGTATCAATCATTAAATCTGTAAAGGGTTTCTCAGGTGTGGGAGTAATTTTAAATTTTTGTTTTATAGGTCTTCTATCGTATTTGCCTTTTCCACATGTGTCACATTTGTTTATAATTTCTGTGATATGATCTTTCATATTGGGCCAATAAAATTTGGTTTTCAAAACTAAATATGTTTCATTTATACCTCTGTGGCATGTCTTGGCGATATGATAATCAAGGATAAGTAATTTCTGGTCTTCCGTGTTCTTTACATCTGGCAATAGTTTATAATATCTTTTAATTCTATTTGTGGGAAATTTTTCTCTAATGAGTGATGCAACTTTATTAAATAATGCATTATACCAATTATTTTCACTTTCTATAGAATCTGATATGGGTGAGCAGTATATGCCGTAAGTTATATTTGGTCTTAAGATTTCTAAAAGTTTTTCTTCTATTTCAAAATCTTTTTCATGATAAGGCCAAGTAAATTCAATTGTTGTTCTTTGCTTATTATTGAATATTGTTTCGCGTTGAATTTTCGCGTGTCCCTTTTTTATTATTATTTGATTTTTCTCAACATTTACTGGTCTAGATTTATCATCAACTATTAAGATTCTGTTATCGGAGGATTCTGTGGAGTGCTGCGTTGCTAAAGAAGATATATCATCTTGAATTATTTCTTGGTGTTCACCATTATTATTTTCTTCTATGTTTTCATCATTATTAATTCCTTCTAAGTTTTCATTGTTAGCTTCTTCTTGGGTTTCTTCTATTCCCATTTCTTGTAATAAATCTACGATTTCTTGTGAATAGTTATTAGGAGAATTTTCTGTATGAAAAATATCAAATTCTGGTTCTTTTAATTTCCTTTCTTCAATAGGGTAACGGGATAAATGATCGGCGACTTTATTAGCCTTTCCTTCAATGTATTTTATGTCATATTCGAAATCTTCTAACAATAATTTCCATCTAATTAATCTGGCGTTCTGTGTTTTACACGTTCTTAAATATTCTAAAGGTTTGTGATCTGAATATATGAAAAATTTTCTACCGTATAAGTAGGGTCGAAAATGATTGCAAGCCCAAATAATGGCTAAACATTCCTTTTCCGTTGTTGAGTAATTTTGTTCTGCTTTATTAAGTGTTCTGGATGCAAAACATACAGGGAGTTCTTTTCCATCTTTCTTCTGTGCTAATACTGCACCAATGGCGAAATTACTTGCGTCAGTTGTTAAGAAAAAGTCCTGATTGAAATCTGGAATTTGCAAAATGGGGCTACTACATACAAGTTGTTTCAATTTCTCAAAAGCGTTTTCATATAACTCTGGTTTGATTTCTTTTTGATCTTTTCGAAGACATCTCGTTAATGGGGAAGCTATCTTTGCGTAATTTG
Organism: Piezodorus guildinii; assembly: GCA_023052935.1. Taxonomy (NCBI): domain Eukaryota; kingdom Metazoa; phylum Arthropoda; class Insecta; order Hemiptera; family Pentatomidae; genus Piezodorus; species Piezodorus guildinii. Next base: position 29,826,052 of record CM041292.1, on the reverse strand, counting down.
GTATCATTTTCCTATAGAAACCAGTTAATCCTAAAAAGCTTTTAATTTCTTTTTCATTTTTAGGGAGTTTAAAATCTTTTACTGCTTTTATCTTTTCTGGATTAGGTTCTATGCCGCGTTCGCTGATAATATGTCCGAGGAATAACAATTCTTTCTTGCAAAATTCTGTCTTATCGAGCTGAATCTTTAAGTTATGTTTTTCTAACTTTTTAAGAGTTTCTTCTAAATGTTTCCAATGATCTTTGTAATTTTCAGAAAAAATTATAATATCGTCCATATAGACTAAAACGTTAATAGAATCTGAAAAAATGATATTCATGGCTCTTTGAAACGTTGCTGGGGCATTACTGAGTCCAAATGGCATGCGAAGGAATTCAAAGTGGCCTTGATCTGTAGAAAATGCTGTTTTTGGGATAGAACTTTCTTCGACTTTTATTTGATGGAAGCCTGAGCAAAGGTCCATTGCTGTAAATATCGTCGCTTTTCCTAATTTGCCTAAAAGGTCTTCAATATTAGGAATGGGGAATTTATCCGGGGTTGTTTCTCGATTTAATTTCCTGTAATCAATCACCATTCGTATTTTTCTTTTTCCTGATGCGTCTGGCTTTTTCGGGACAATCCAAACGGGAGAATTGTAAGGGGAATTGCTGGGTCTTATTTTGGATTCTAACATCTTTTTAATTTCTTCCTTAATATTTTCTTTGAATTGGTGGGGATATCTGTAATTTTTCGAATATATCGGGTCTTCGGTTTTTGTTTTAATCTTATGCTCCAATAAATCAGTGGCTGAAAGGGGATCATTTTCAGTCTTAAATACTGATGGATATTTCGATAATAATTTAATTAAATTTGATTTTTCTTGAGGAGGTATATGGTCGGTTCTGATTAGTTGGGGGATTTGTTTTATTATTTCATGGTTTCCTTTTTTATTAGAATCTGTTAATTCTACTTCTTCTTTTTGCAAATAGTATAAAGGTAAATATATGGTTTCGTTAACTTTACTGTCGATTATTATATTTTGATCATAGATGCCAGGTTTAATTTTAATCTTATCATCTTCATAGTCAATAAAATATAGATTTTTATTTTGTTCTACTTTTATCTGATTTTCGCCTTCTTTCAAAACTAATTTTAAAACTTCGTCTTCCATAATAAAATCAAACTCTGTATAGCGAGTTTTTATTTTGTTGGTTTCGAAATCGATATTAAATTTCATTTCCCTCATTGTCTCATTTCCTAGTAGTATTTCGTAATTGGGACTGAAATTAAATAGATAAAATTTTATTTTTCGGGGTTTTTAAGAAAATTATTTCTGCAATAAACTGAAATAGATTCCGTGCCAAGTTCTTCTCCGGTTGCTGTTTTTATTGTAAAATTTTCTTTTTCTCTTTCAACATCTGGTGGTACAATGTCTGGTCTTATATAATTCTTCCAAGATCCGGTATCAATAAGCCATTTACGATTCGCGTGGTCTTTAACATAAGGCAGTTGGCTTTTATTCTCTTCTTTTATGTGTTTTGATTGTCTGGCGGGCCTTTCTCTAAAAAGAATTATTTGGATCTAATTTTTCTAATTTCTCTCTTAATTCTCTGATTTCTTGGTCTTTCGGGTCTTCTTGCTGAATTTGGAAATTAGGCTGTTTCGGTTTATTCCCGAATGCGCTAACTGTTCTCATGGATACAGTTGGATTTTCATCTTTCTTATTATTATTATAATTTTGATTCCGGTATCGACCTGAACCGTTGAAATACCTTTGTTGTTCTTGACGGGGCCATTGTTGGTAATAATTATTATTATTATTATTCTGCCGGTAGTCTTGTGGAGGTTCTTGTTGTCGATATTGATGCTCTTGTCTTTGATTATGTGGGTTATACGGGTTATTGGGATTTTGCCAATTATTAAATCGTTTGTGATGTTTTTTATCGAACTTTTTCTTATGGTCGAAGCCTCTTTTGTAATCATGTTCTCCGGGTCTTCTCATATTTCCCGAATTTATGAGGTCATCGAAGAGTAGATGGTTCTCATTCTGAATTAAATTTCTCAAATCATCTAATGTTCTTAACTTTTCTGCTTTAGTCATAAGATATGTTCTTATGTGAAGGGGCATGTTAGTGTAAAAAAAATAAAGAATACTTTTCTCTAATGCGCTAATAATTGTTTCTCTATTTGGTGTGTTTTCTATCCGATGTTTAGAAATTATTAAAGTGCGGATCTTATCAATTCTTTGAAGGAAATCAAGAGGGTGTTCCTTATGATGTATTTTGTTATTAAATAATTCATGCGATAATTGTTCAATTGAGCGGCTGTCTCTGAAGGTTCTTTCGAGATAATTTAGTAATTCTTCAACACGACTAAATTCGCACGTTGTATTTATATAATCAGCTTCATCCGTAAGTTTTGCTAAAAGTTTACTTAATAATCTTTGTTCGTTTAGTTCCTTAAACGAGTTGTCCGGTTTACACACGATTTGGTAAACTTGTCTACAAACTGTCACGAATTTTAACAGATTGTGTGGATTTCCATTAAAATTAGGGATATGATCGTAGTCTGCCGATTTAATTTGAAAGCTTGCCATATTTGTAGTTAATGTTAAATTATTTACTCGCAGGATTAAAGAATTTAAATAATCATCAGACATAAAATTACAATAGTAAAGGAAATTAACTTACAAAAATTGAGTACGCTGTCAAAATAATCTTCGACGGGGTGTGAAGATCTGTCCTTGAGCTGGATACCTGACGACAGTGAAGTCCGGCCAAGGTTGAGTGCAGATAAGAGACTTTGCCTGCGTTGCGAGATGCTCGGGGTGAGTGAACTCGTCCAGAATCTGAAGATCTCGAAGTTGGTAGTCCTCGGTAGGTAAGCCAAAATCTTGAGTCTTCACAGGTGAGGAATCCTAGGCGGTAGTCCTAATTCTGGATTTGCGGAAAAAGTTCGGATCTGCGGAAACTCGGTTCTTAAAACTGCGATAAAAATATGCAGTCCCGATTTTGGGCGCCAATTTTGGTGTTCGTACTCGTTATTGTAAAAAAAAAATATTTTATTTATTCAAAAGTTACAAAATATCGATAATAACACTTTAAAAGACAATAATGACAATCTTGATAATAACAATATGGCTATAGATTAAGTACCGTAATTACTGCGAGGACTTGAAGAAGTGATCCCTGGGAGAAGGGACAGGGTATATAAAGGCTAATAGGACTGCTGAATAAGATTCAAGGAATATGGTGTGATCTGCAGGTGCACTATGGCCTCATGGTGGCGTGACTTAGGATTAAGAAGCCCTATAACGATGTTTATATTAAAGCCGTTAAGAGGGTTCAAAGTCCATGTTTACGTTTAAATTATCAACATGCTTGAACATGATTCAAACCTGTTTGTACATGTTCATACCTGTTTGAATTATTGCAATGATGGCTTCCTCAAAACAAAATGGCGGCTGAAAAAACTTACTTAAAAAAAGTATAAAATATTATTGGAAAGATAACATAAAATATTCCGGAGAGATGCACTCTGGTGGATACATTACGAAGTAGATTGGGTGCTGCGCTCTTGCGGATTCTTTAGAAATGGAGTATGTTTTGCGACTATGTGAAGAGAAAATAAAAGTAAACAAACAGTGGAAATGTTAATACCTATTGAACATGCTTCTGAATTTGTAAACAAAGAGGAAGTTTCAGAACATAAAGTAAGAAAATACGAAGCTAAAATGTAAACATTGGGGAGGTTATATAACAGCAAGGGAGGTTTCCGAAAATGTAAACAATGGGGAGGTTATGTAACAGTTTGGAAGGTTTCATAAATGTGAGCATTGAGAAGGTTGCGGAAAATGTAAACATTGGGGAGGTTATGTAACAGCAAGGGAGGTTTCCGAAAATGTAAACAATGGGGAGGTTATGTAACAGTTTGGAAGGTTTCATAAATGTGAGCATTGAGAAGGTTGCGGAAAATGTAAACATTGGGGAGGTTATGTAACAGCAAGGGAGGTTTCAGATATTGTAAACAACGGGAAGGTTATGTAACAGCAAGGGAGGCTTCAGATAATGTAAACAACGGGAAGGTTATGTAACAGCAAGGAAGGTTTCATAAAATGTAAACAATGGGAAGGTTGAGGAAAATGTAAACAATGAGAAGGTTATGTAACAGTAAGGGAGGTTTCCGAAAATGTAAACAATGGGGATGTTATGTAACAGTTTGGAAGGTTTCATAAATGTGAGCATTGAGAAGGTTGCGGAAAATGTAAACATTGGGGAGGTTATGTAACAGCAAGGGAGGTTTCAGATATTGTAAACAACGGGAAGGTTATGTAACAGCAAGGGAGGCTTTAGATAATGTAAACAACGGGAAGGTTATGTAACAGCAAGGAAGGTTTCATAAAATGTAAACAATTGGAAGGTTGAGGAAAATGTAAACAATGAGAAGGTTATGTAACAGTAAGGGAGGTTTCCGAAAATGTAAACAATGGGGATGTTATGTAACAGTTTGGAAGGTTTCATAAATGTGAGCATTGAGAAGGTTGCGGAAAATGTAAACATTGGGGAGGTTATGTAAGAGCAAGGGAGGTTTCAGATATTTTAAACAACGGGAAGGTTATGTAACAGCAAGGGAGGCTTCAGATTATGTAAACAACGGGAAGGTTATGTAACAGCAAGGAAGGTTTCATAAAATGTAAACAATGGGAAGGTTGAGGAAAATGTAAACAATGAGAAGGTTATGTAACAGTAAGGGAGGTTTAAAAAATGTAAACAATAGTAAGGTTATGTCACAGTTTGAAAGGTTCCGTAAAAGCACACATTACAATTCGACCATCGGACCTAGCCGGGAGGAACTCTGAAGTTAGGCACTCTGATTGGTTAACTAATGAAGGAGTGGGGGGAGCAAAATGGCGTCCGGGTAGACTCATGCTGTTTACATTGTTACGTCATAATACCAATATGGCGTCCGGGTAGACTCATGCTTTATAAATACTAAATTAGCCCAAAACGTAGGGAAAATAAAATGGACGCCGGGTAGACTCATGCTTTATACACTCAAACAGTGGTCACGTGATTAAAAAGGGGCGTGGCTTAGTGGTTTAGGTTAGGTTGATAAAGGGTCACGCGACTAAAAAGGGGCGTGGCCCGGTGGTTTAGGTTAGGTTGATGGCGCGAACTATCGTGGTTAAGGTTAGGTCGTTGTCGAAATTCAAATTCAAATCTCCCGCCATAGGTCACGTGACCAAATGCTGACATCTGATTGGCTGAGCAAAAAAGTGTCCCAGCTCCCCATTTCTTATCTACTGATATTATAGATTATTTAATAAAACATATTATATGCAAAAATGTAGGAAAATGGGCGTCGAGTTAGGAGAAAAAAACCTGTGCCATTTATTATTTGCTGATGATCTGGTACTAATTGCACAAGATGATGAGGATATAAGTTACCTATTCAGAAAAATAATAGATCAATATGAGCAAGGAGGACTGAAAATAAATTATGAAAAACCAAGTATATGTGCACTGAGAAGGAGGAAAGAACCGACCCAACATTGTGCAATCTATGCAAAGTGGAGCAGTTTTGTTATTTGGGCTCCATATTCGAATGTAATGACCGAGCTGAGGCAGAATTCCAAAGAAGAATCACATGCGGAAAAAAAGCAGTAGGAATGCTTAACTCATTACTGTGGAGCAGCAATATAATGATAAAATAAAGCTCATATACAAAGCTTTGGTAGAGAGCATAATGTTGTATGGTTCGGAGACATGGCCCCTCAGCATAGCCCAGGGAAAAAAAATTATTTCTGTTGAAAAGGATTTTTGGAGGAGAGCGGCAAGGATATCGAGAATCGAAAGGGTGAAAAATGTCACTATAAGAGAAGCACTTGAAATAAAGCACAACATTCTTGAGGTGATTGAAGAAAGGAGGCTTAGGTGGTACGGCCATGTGAAACGAATAGGAGACATCCGCTTACCTAAAATAATTATGGATTGGGAGGCAGATGGTAGAAGAAGGAGAGGAAGACCCCTAGTTAGATGAAAGGATAGAGTGGTGGAGAGTATGGCTAATTGGGGGCTGTCAGAGGAGGACGCGATGGACCGGCAGAGATGAAAAGATCTGCTGGGGCAGGAGTTTGGTTGAGGAAACCTTCAAATTGAAGAAATTCCTGACGAAAAAAAAATATATATGTTGTATTAAAACTCAATGTAATTAATTCATTAACAATTTACTTCCATCCCTAACTATAATTCAAGATTCTCTAATTGATTCTGACAACGGATGTAAGTGAAAGTTGGGTGGACCTGATTTTTTTTTTGAAAGATTAAAGCTGATGACGGATTCAAGTATATTAAAACTAAAGATAAGAATAAAAATATGTCAAAATATCAATTTAGAAGAAATGTCATTTAGCACTTAATGGAAATAAACTTCTCAATTATGTTGTCTAATCTAGGCTTAGACTATATAGCTTAGTAGATTAGAGGTGTTTGGCCGGACTGGAAAGTTGCTTTGAGATAGAGAGAGGTGCGACCTAAGGTGAGTAGTGGGTTAACTTAGGCAACAAATAGTAGTGGCCTACTCTAATGAAAGGAAGGCTGGCCCAATAATTACTGCACTATATTACGGCGGTGCTTGCTGCTTGTTGTGGCTCCTCTCTAACTACCTCTCATCAATAGCCCTGCCTCGCTAGGGAAGCCCCTATCTGTCTCCACCGCCCGGCTCCAGCTACCTCCAGCAACCTCCAGCCAACTCCAGCAATCACCTCTGGCTATCTGTCTGATAAGTTTCATTTAGAGGACTAACCTCTCGATTGCTGAAAATCCAACAGAGAAAACCCAGGATTACCCTGTTCAAACCTGAGAAAATACTTTACCACTTAGATGCTCTCCAACTGTGTTGTGATGGTCTTATACACCATACTAATTTTGTCACTTTTTACTTTCGCTTACCCATATTTGAAATGTACAGTAATTGAAGGTATTGATATCTTGAAATTTTCGTTTTCAATTTTTTAACGGAAATACATGTTTTAGTCCCAATGATCAAGTCTCGCTCTATGTGGTAAGTCTACGACGAAAACGAACAGTCGTAGGAAACATAAATTTCATATTTAAGTCAATTATACATCAGAGATGTTACAGAAACTTTTTCACTAAAACGGCAGGACCGTAAGTGGTACTTTATACAATGCTTTTCGCATCTCTTCACGTTTTTTCATAAACAGCCATAACAATTTTGATTAAAATCGCTAAAACGATGTAAAAGTTAACAAAATTTAATGTCATAAACTATTCATTCTGATTAAAATAGAATTAAACAGAGCTTAAATGCCGATTTTCTTCTTCTAAAGTACCTTAGAATTCTGTAGATTCCAAAAAAATTAATGAAAAATAAACATATTGCCTTATTAAATTTTAGAAACAGCTAAATATGCAAGTTAGACGAATTCTAAAGCCAAATAAAGGAGAAAAGAGCAAATATTTTTTTTTAGGTAATTTTTGTTTCCCGAACGAAGGAATATATATATGCATGATTCACAGTGCAGAAGCTTAATATTTAAATAAATAACAAATGTTCTATTCAAAGCTGTAAAACGTAATGCAGAAAGTCAAAAATAGCATGAACTTAAGTGATTATTGTATAATAATTTCTATTGTTATATTATTTAATCTGAAACACGTGTCCATTAGCCCAAATTGATTTAAAATTTCTTAAATTGATTTAAAAAAAAACACTCTAAATTAATACACAATGGTTTATCCAAATAACAACATTAGGGTATAACTGTTTATAAAGCTATAGATAGGCAATTAAGTGATATGAAAAGCAATAAACAATTCAAAGGAAAATGGATTATCACCACTGCTAATTTCAAAACGCTATATCTCTGCTAGTTCTATTTTTTTATTTACGTTTTTATTGTTTATCGCACTTTACTGATTCTAAAACTCTATATAAATTTCTCTTTATATTTCAAAGTAACTGAGTAAATTTGGTATTTATTTATTAATTATTTAGGAGAAACGGGTTTTTTTTTATTCGTTATTCGGGTTCTACGCATCTTGAAACGAAAGCCCTCAAACTTTGAAGGGTGATAATTTTTCTTTTTTTCGTTTATTACAAATATCAATAAAATTTCAATTTTTTCTTTTCTTTTTTTCCTTTTTTTTTTTTTTTAATTTTTCTCGGTTATTTAGTTAAAACACTAATATTTTTTTTATCTATCTTCAAAAATAACTATGTTATTGAATTAAATCACTTTTAATCGGTTACCATAAAAAACAAACAAAGAACAAACAGCTAATATGAACGTCTAGGTGTTAGGATCAACGTTGCATGCCCCAGTAATTTTGTGGCGGATTTAAAAAAAAATGATCCATTAGTTTCATGGAAATGCCGCCGACGGCGCACAGTGTTCCAAAAGCTTAGTAATTCGGAAAAAAAAACTCCGCAGTTTGCGCAATTTTGGCTTAAAAATTTTGAAAAAATTAAACGTATTCGTTAGTTCAAATTAAATTTCTGGGTCACCGAATGATTTAATGGGTACTATAATTAGGTAGTAATCTACCTTAAATTCGACTTAAGTTTGTTTTCTCATTTACTTAATGGTTAATCCAACTGCTACATTCTAAAAAATAAATTTTAAAACCATTTATACAAAAATCTTACACATTTTATTCATAAAAATATTTATTTCAACAATAATTTTACCTTATTCTTTTTAAACTAAATATAATATTTTTAAAAAATCAATAAAATAAAGTTCACTATACACTAAAAATTATTTAAAGTTCACAGTTGCACTCATTTCAACAAATCGTTTGCTGTATGACTTAGCGAAAGGCTATTAACGTTTGGTTCTGGTCTTAAGCAAGTTATATAAGGGTCAGAGAATATCATCATAATATAAAAAATGTCTTGGTTTGTAGCAAGGCGGGATGTTTTCCTACTGTGGTGGGTCCTGTAGTACATAGATTCTTTATCCCGGCTTTCTTGGGCCTCTTCGGAAAGAGTTGCAATCAGTGAAGTAGCACGCTCATTTATTTCCATGAAATAGGATTCGCTTCACACTTGCCGATAAGTAGTACCAAAGGCACATGTATATAGCTGATTCCACTGTCTGTCTGGTATATAAGTCCAATTTATCAGATTGAATGCCTCAGTCACTGTTCAGTACCTCCAAGATTACAGTCAGCGTTTTTCATATTCTTTAACTAAAATAGCTTTTACTCCTAGGAAAGCAGGTATGAGCCAATGGTTTTGTTCTTGGTAGTTATATTATGATATGTACTAACGAGAGGTAAAAGTCCCATCGCGTAGGTTTGCCGTTTATATTTCCATCGAAAGCTAAAACCACACCACAAGCTACAACATTCTTTATAAAATTTTGAAGGTCTTCTGTTGTTGTCTGATACTGTGGTAATAAAGGTTTTTAATAAAATATTAAATTTTTAGTAGAAACTAATCCCTAAGTAGGCACTCGAGTGCTAATAATTATAGGTAAAATGCTGGGTTTATTGGAGGTATAGAAATCTCTTACTTTGTAAATCAATATTGCCAACTTCTAGAGCTATTTTTAGTTCAAACTTTAGTAGAATTGTAGTTTTGGATGTTGTTTATTAAAAACGAGTTGAGATATGTTTAAAAAAAAAGTCCAAATTTTTAGGCTTTTTCCATATTTTAACAACTGTGCGGCGTACGGCGGACAAACATATATTTTTTATTTGGTTTCTACGCTTCTTAAAACGTAAGAACTCAAATTTTGAAGAGAGGTGATTGTTTTTTGGCCGATTACAAAGGTTCATTATTAAAAAAATAAACAAAAGAAAAGGTAAGTGTAATGCCACTGCCCGGCGTTTTAAAAATCAATGGATGGAACAGAGTTTTGGCCAAGTTCAAAGCAATGCGGGTAGGGTAGACCTACGCCTTGAAAACATATGTGCTGGTTAGTATACCGAATCGGCGTATCACTTGACCTCTCTTCAAAATATTCAGATGATAGAAGGTCAATAATTATAAGTATGTCCACTGCTAATACCTGCACCGCAATATGTTTGGAATTATAAGGAACTAATAAACCAGTTTTAAATTCTTGTCAGCAATTGGTCACTTTTTGGAACGTCCTGACGGGATTAGGGTTTCTTTGTGAATTTGGACAAACCTGATGTGAAGACCGTCATCAATAAAAAAAACAAAGAAAAGTTTTATCAAATTAAAGATTTTAATAGACTTTTAATATTTTATTACTATTTGTAATTTATTTTAAGGGACTACCCATTGGAGTATTCTCTATGAATGTTTAATCCCGAGTGGGTCGAGTGACTTCTTCGAAACTTGGCAAAGTTTTGTTATTTGTTTCAAATAAGAAACATGGCATTCTCCTACGAAATTCTTGTAATGTTAAGGCATACATGGGAAGAGATTTCACAGACACTGAAGAAACTTGTGAAATCATCAAATATGACGGGGAACTTGTCCTTGACCAGTGCACCACGCGGAGTAGTTCTGAAAAGCATTGGAGATAGTGAGGGTGTTGGATAGTAAGAAGGATTCCGGGCAAAAGTAAAGCATTTTGATGAAGAAGCTAATTTCTGTAGGAAGCTGTTGAGTTAAATCCATCCGCAAGTACTCACAAACATGCCAAGGAGTGTTGTATTTCGAAAGATACTGTTAGTCGCAATCTGCTTTCCGTGAGGAAGGTGAAAAATATAAATAGATTGTATGAACTTACTCATCAGAAATCAGATCATACTTCCGGTTGAACTAAAAAAAAGTTGAAAGAACTTCATAGGTTCAAACTCCAACTCATTCGATTCATCATTTAGTCCACCTCATTCGATTCACCATTTAGTCCACCTCATCCACCATATAGTACAGACCTCGCACCATCGGACTGCTACTTGTTTCGAAACGGCCCATTTTCTTCTTCTGGGGATAAATAATATTGTGGCATCTGAGATTTTGGTGCAATAGTTCTTTGAAAATCATCCCAAATGGTATCAGCGTGGAATCGAGCAATTGGCTAGCAGATGGCTAATAATAGCGATGGAATATACTTTGAGAATTAATTGTATTTTAAATCAAAGAAATAATAATGCAAATATTTGGTTGAAAAATAGTCATTTTTTCTTTTTCTTTTTTAAAACCTCTAACAAATAAAAATACAAAAAACTAAACTTAGTTGCTAATTAGTATCAGTGTTTTATGTGCTCTAAAACTTCTTCATTACGTGTCATTACTTGCTCTGATACCCTATACATCACAGGAACGGTCGTAACAGTGTTCTTTGGTTTCAATAAAAATTCTTTTACTAGCTAGATTCTTCGGTAAGTAGCACGGTATTGTTTACCAATAGTTAAAATTTCCTCAAATTCCAGATACGGAAAACTGTTCAAGTAGCATTGTCATTATAACGACTCCCTACCAACTCTCTTTATTCTGTTTGATCATGTAAATTAATCAAGCGAACCCAGCTGTGTACAATCGATATATGATTTTTTTTAATTCACTTTTATCAGTATAAAACCACACGGAGGGCTCTGATAGAACCTTGGGATGGTTGCTTTTAAAACAGCCACCGGAGAGAGAGAGCTAAGGCAATATTGACAACCACTAACTGTGTTAATTGGCAGGGAGGCAACATTCATCATAATTATACCATGAGCAAACACATACGGTGGCCTGATACCGCATTCAGTCATCATTCATCAAGAACCAGGGAGCTCTACCAGTCAAAATTCCGGGTAAATTTTCAATTTGTTCATTAAGGCTCACTTCCTTACTGGGTTGTTTACCAGTTAGATTATATTTATCGGAGCCATAGGAGCGTAAAACCAAACTGTCATCAATCAGTCGAGTTGAGTCAGCTTTTTGGAAAAAGTCAAAGAAATCAATTCATAATGAAATTTTTAACTTGTCCCAGAGCCATAAAGTCCTGTATATTTGTATCTAGCTTAACTGAATAGAATAGAAAATTATTCCATTCTCTGACCATAAGAGTACCAGAAATGTTCCAAATGAAGATAACATATCTGGATAGAATAGATTTAATTATTTACATATATAAAGAAGACACAGAAGGAAGTTTATTAAAAATAAAATAATACATTTAAAATAAAATAAATAGTTATCATTTTAGGATGATAAGTAAAAAATACTAATTTAAAAAATAATCTGGTGCGCGCAACACACGGCATTCACTTCACCTCCGTTATTTATATCTATTTAAAAATTTTTAAACAAATTCAGAAACGAAAATATATTGTTAAAGAATTATTTAATTATTAATTACGAAAATATATACTAAGAATTATTTTAATAGAAACAGGTGTTTCATTAAATATTCTACTATATTATTATCTAAAATAACCAGTTAGTCATCACTATCCGTCAACTTTTACAATAGTATAAATAAGATAATATTTTTTTCAAAAAACGTTAGCAATCAAACGATATATTATAAATGTATATTACTGTTCTTAAGTTAAAAAACAAACAAAAATGCATTAAAAATATTTTATCAGTTATTTCCTTTAGCTGGTTACCGAATTCGATCAACTTTCTTATTTACCTGTATTTTAGATTTACTAATCAGATGATATGGTGAATTTCATAAAAGATACTAAATAAAAGGTACTTTAGAGGGAGCAAATTTAAGATATCGGCATTTAAGCCCTGTCAGACTATTTGAATCAGAATGAAACCTACATGATATATAGCCCGTCCAATTTTACGTCGATATAGCTAGTGTAATCAAAATCGTTAGAGCCGTTTAAATCGTAAATAGGTGTAATATACATGGTATAAATAGGCTCTTCTGGTTAGCTGATGTTGATCAAAAATTTACTGTAACCTCTCGTTTGTATAGTTGTCTTAAATATGACTTTTCATTTTCATAGAACTTTTCGTTTGCGCGCGGGAAATACCACATACGGACACACGCACAGAGCCTTTTTTTTCGGGACTTGGCTATTTGGCCTCAGAGGAACCTAAAACGAGAATTTTTGTTGAAAAATAGAATTGGAGAATTTTCACGATCGCAATACTTTCTCTTGATATATATTCCATCTATAAGTAAGTTAAAGTAAAAATTATATAATTATTGAGTTCTTTCAATGAAAAATATAATTTAAAATCTATAATCAACAAGCGTCTGTTTGGGATAATAGGTGTTGGAAATTGGGATATTTAAAATTGGATAAGAAAGATGCACGACGTATATTAGAGGGAATGAAACTCTAGATTGCAGTGGAACGGGCAGGCAAAGTTCAATCGAAGACTTTAGCTCTGTGGGATGGGTAATAAAGGTCGCAGGATAACCTACCATATCACCACTTTCATTGTAAATGCGAAATCCATACATCTTCAAAACATAATCATTTTATGTAGTACAAACTATCTCTGAAATTTATACTGCTACTAATTATGACTATTATAATTTAATAAGTATTTTTTAAAAGTGTAAACAAATAAATTTTCATGTATAAATGAATAATCATAAATGGAGTGATATAATTAGAAACGTGCTGTAGCTAATTTTTAACAGTTAAATATTAATCATACATAGTTGGTGTTAATAAATGAGAGGTGTACATATTATCTAGACCGAGTAGTGAAAAATAAAGTCTACCAAGCCCTTTAGGACTAAATTGAAATCCGAACTTTAGAAAAGTTATAAAAAAGTTTATGTATAATTAGTTTTTTAGTTTTCATTGATAGTGGTATAAACCATTTGTAAAATTTATTTAGTATTACACAACGATTGCCAGGATATTGTTATTCTGTTTGGAATCAAACTTATGATAATTAAGTTAAAGGGAAGGGTTAGCTCAAATTTTTACTTGGGACAGATGAAGAAAGTTTTGCTGTTCTGCAAATTGGTCCACCCGGAGTCGGATTGCAGTTGGACGACTTCCTTACCAAATCCTTAATCAGGAAAAAGGGTTCCTAGAGGAGTTGTTAAAACAGAAGTAGCCAAAGTTTTTCCAAACCAGGGCGGCACAGAACAATCCATGGGCAATAAACAAAACTAGTCTGTCAACAACAGCTTGCGCAATGTAAAGGAAGAAGTATGATTGTACTTTTTAGTTGTATTTTTTTTTTTGTATTGAACAATAGGTAATGTAAAAATAATTATGATCTTCAACTTTTCCACTAAGGTCATATTAAAGTATTTCATTTTTTTCTTTTAGTTTTTTTAAACTGTACTAATCCAAAAAATCTGCAGCTCATTTCCTAAATACATACATATATGAAGGGTACTGGTGAAAAAAAAAAATTTCAATGTCTCTGTCTTTCGATAATTGAGATTCATAAGCAAGAGTATTCTGGATTGGAGGGAGTATGTTTTAGCACTCTACTACCTGGGCAAAATACCGCTTAATGGTGACTAATGGATCGGGAAAATCTTAGTCATAGCGTACAGAGAAAGTAATTAGTGCATTTAGTGCTCATGGAATCAGATAAAGATCATGGACTGAGGAAAGTCAGGGATAATTTTGAAACGCCTGAAGGCTTTAGAGAAATGATTAGATAGTCACAATGTAGAACTTTATTATTATTGCCGTCGACGTTAAAAGGAAGTACAGCAATAATCCAAATAAAGAAAAACACAAATAACTATACAAAACCTGAACAACAAACAGAGTGCTTACAAAAAAATCTGCAAAAAAAACAAAAAAAAAACATTTTTTAGAACGTTTTTCTACCAGGATTTGTCCCTCAAAACAGAAAAATGTTTTTGCCTACACTCTGCGTCAATTCATCCCTCCACCTACGATGTAGTTGCCCCCTCTGTCTGCAGTCCTCTCTCGGGATTCAGTGCAAGCCTTGGTCCATCTCTCGTCTTTTAGTCTTGCCAAGTGCCCACCCCAGCTTTATTTCATTCGATTGGGCCAAACCATTAAATTTTTTATTTTATTTTTATTTTTTGTTCTTCTCCTTTTCTTAATAAACATTAAATCCCTTAGAAGCTGCATTTGCATGGAACTCAGCCTTAGATCAAGTTTTTTTATCGGTGCCCAGGTTTGAGCCCCGTAGAGAAACGTGAGATATACACACGTGTCAAAACTTTGGTTTTAAGAGATAAATGGCTTTTAAAGAATTATAAACTATATATTATGATACATTGTTGGAAAGTTAAGAGAGAAGATACTAGTGCTGAGGAGGGCCTGGTGGAGGACATGAAGCTGGGGGGATTTTAATGAGAGGCTAGGTGTTAGCGGCCCTGGAGTAGTTGTCGCAAGTTGGGCCAAGTTTGTCCCGATAATTGGGATCCCTCGCTAGTTCCCTGGAGCAGTTAGCTCTCCTCTCCCTGGAATAATAACGCTGTCATCTTTCCCCAGCCTTTGATGTCTCCGGGATAATTGCTTTGCCTACTCGCTATGCTGATGACAGGCCGCCTCCTTATCTACCGCGCCTTCGCTCCCCGTCAAGCGTCAGCAATAAGTAAACAGTTAGAACTTAATAATTTAACGAACCAGTTTCAGGAATAACTATTAAGAAATTAGTTTCGTAGTTGAAAACCTAATAAAATATGATAGATTATCAATCCTTAAATAAATACAATGACTATAAGTCAAATAGATGATATTGATATATCATAATGCAGTTTGAAGATGAAAATTCTTCATTAAAGGCTGGGCAAGCGAATTACTTTAAGGTTGCAATATTTCTTTGCTAGCAGACATTATCAAGGAACTTAAAGGTTAAAGCCCGTGGCTGAATGCCTAGCGCTATTCTCGCACGCTGAAGAGTTCGGATCACAGTCCCGGCGGGATTTTTATAAGCATATAATTAGATGGACATTCACTCAAAGCTTCTCCCATGGGTATGTGAGACCCGTCAGCCTACCTGTGTGCACTCACAAAAATAAGCGTAGGGAGTGATAATCCTACCCTATAAAAATTGCATCGAGAAACCTGGTGAGAATATTCTCCTAGGAGATTACACCACGCGGACTATCGCACTTAAAAAAAAGAATGGGTGTTCTAAGAAAAATTGTTGGTCTAAGGAGGAATGAAGCCAATCATTAGTTTAGGCAGATGTGTTCGCATAAGATAATGAACAATATTGGCTTTCTTTATGAGTATTTCTGAACTTAATCTACCATGCACTTGTTTTAAATGTTATTAATTCAATACTTCGTGAATCGAAGTAGTCTCTTAGAGCCTGGTTCTTTTACTTAATTTCTATCTCTCTACTTGGCTATTTCTGTTATTGGGAGTTCCAGTAGAACTGTTAGTTGGCATGAAATGTGTGTGATACTGGGTAGCCATAAACGATTATTTAACTGTGTGATACGTTTCATCTTTGGGATGTCCAGGGACACTTCTGTAACCCGATTCTGTGATGAGTTAAAGTGGCTTTACCCTTCCTACCGTTGTAAGTACTTTCTGTCATCCTTCCTTTTCCATGTTCTCCGATCCTAACGTCCATCGTACATCTCAGATATATTTACATTTAACACTCGTTCGCAACCTTCGTACCTGTATACAACCCCCAATCGGACCTCAGCTTATAGATCTTTCCTAATCCGATTCTCATCCGTATGGAATTCTATTCCTTCTCATATCCGTCACAACAATACTCTTCCGACCTTTAAATTGTTCAAAAACTTTTGTCTATAAATTTCTCACATAACCCCAATTAATTATCGAATTTCAATAAAAATCAGTAAATGGAGCAAAAGAATAATTATTTATTATATTTCATTTTGCGTTGTATTTAAACATTTATCTAATTAATTTTACACTTTTCATAAGCTTTTTAAATTTATTTTAATTAGTCCTGTATATATATGAATATATAAAATTTTAGTAGGGTAGTGCGCTGGGAATGCGCATGCTACTGCCCCATTATACTCTGTTTTTGTTTTGTTTTCTTTATTTATTTATTTATATTAAACTGTGGTGCAGCCCGGTGCACGATTGTGCACCTTAGAGCTGCACCTTAACCGCTACTGCGGTGCAACCCAGTACGCGGTTGCGCACCTTTCTGGTGGGGTTGCACCTTATTTTAAGGCCGGCCATCCTGAGCCTATTCCGATACAGTCCACTTCTCCTGGTGAGCTGCATCCGTCCAGACCTCTCCATCCATCTGGTTCTTTCCAACCATCCAGTAGCAGTCACGTCACACCGGTCCGCCGCCGCATCCGTCCGGATTCGTCAGGCCAGCCTTCCTGGCTTCAGATGTCCTCATCTTCTTCTTCGCCTTCTTCGTTGGGCTCTCCGGCCGGTTGGGCTCTTCCAAGGGTGAAGTGTGAAGGACCCACCAATTCCTTCCACGCGTAGACAAACTCCCTGAAGGAGGGGTAGTTCTCCTCCTCAAGCAGGCGTGGAAGGTCCGGCTCGGAGAGCGTGTAGAGTCCGGTCTTCCTCATTAAGGTGGCGCGGTGCCGCTCCATGGCAGTGCAGGACAACACCACGTGCTCTGCGGTCTCAGGGACTCTGCATGTAGGGCACCGGGGATCGATATCCTTACCGTGGTCATGCAGCTTTCCCCGGAACCCTCCATGTCCTGTTAGTACCTGCGAGACCCAGTAATCCGGGAGGACCCACATGGCCTCTAGTCTTGATCGGACGGTGGGGAAGAACTTTCTCATCGTGGAGCCCTTCTGGCTTGCCACCCACTGTCCGTTCCACTCTTCTATTAGTTCCTCCCGAAGTATTTCCTTCCATTTATTTGGGGTCTCGCCGATTCTTCCTCGGGGTCCCTCCGGAAGCGCTTCTAGCCCCTGCCTCTTGCAGTCGTACCTAAGTGCGTCTTCTCTGAAAATGAGATCCAGGGGCATCGCTCCGGCCAGTACCTGCACTGCCTCGTGCGACACCGTTCGGTATGCCTTCGTGACCCTCAGCAGAGCCAGTATCTGAATGGTGGCCAGTCTTCTCTTCTGTCCTTGGGTGAGGTTCCGACTCCACGCGGGGGATGCGTACCTCAGGATACCCAGCACCACTCCTCTGTAGATGGTCATCGTGGCTGGGTACCTGAGGCCCCAGAAAGCACCCCCTATTCTGCTTAATCCATTGATCGACAGGGTCACCCTATTCTGTAGGTATGCTAGGTGAGGGGTGATGTCGAAACCTCTTCTTATCTTCACTCCTAAGTACGTCACCTCCTCACCCAGCCTCACTCTGCTTCCTCCGATGTTCAGGATTATAGGGTGAGCCCTGTCCGTGGAGCCTCTGATGAGCACAGCCTGGGTCTTAGCAGCGGCCATGCTCATCTTCCTCTTCTCACACCAAGTTACGACGAGGCTGGCGCACCTCTCCGCTTCCGTCTTCACCCTGGCTCTGCTGTTCTGGGCCACGATAACTGCTAAGTCGTCTACGTAGGTCGTGGCAAGGAAACCAGCTTCTTCTAGTTCCCCCAGCAACTGGTCAAACACCAACTTCCAAAGGGCCGGGCCTAGAACTGAACCCTGAGGGCACCCTCTCTCTATAACCCTCTCTACCTCGTAGCAACCACCTCTGATCTTTACTCTCCTGTTGCTGAGGTAGCTGCTCACGAGGCAGTACAAGTTGCTGGGGGGTATCCAATTCCTGTAGCCGCTGGAGTACGCTGGGCCACCACACGCTGTCGAAGGCGGAGGATATGTCAAACAGGACCAACATGACATATCTCTCCGCACTCTCCTCTACATCCCCTCGCACTCTCAGCAGCGCGTCGGTGGTTCCCTTGCCACGGGTCGAGCCGAACTCCCGCGGATGGCTGGCCGCATCAAGGACCGGTCTAAGACTGGAAGCAATCATGTGCTCCAGGACTTTACTGATGACAGGGAGGAGACATGTAGGTCGGTAGGCCTTCGGCGATTCCTTGTCCTTTCCTCCTCCCTTGTAGAGCAGTCTCAGGTCCGCGATCCTCCATTCTCTTGGGAAGTATCCCTATCGAGACATTCGTTGAGGATGTCAAGGATATCATCCTCAACGTAGGGGATACTCTTCTTGAGGATCGCGGCATCTATTTCGTCAAGTCCTGGAGCCCTTCCGATCCTCTGCCTCTCGACAGCCATCCGTAGGTCCCATTTGTCCCATGGTGGGCATAGGTCAGTACCAGGAGGGTACACCGTGGTGCGCCTAATCAACTCATCTTCATCACTGTCCTGGGAAGGGTTGTCCCTGGGGTATGTGTAGTCAATGTACATTTGTAGCATTTTCTTCCAGGGTGGACGCTCGAGCTCCTCCGATGTTAAGAGCTGACATTACTTCTCGCTGTTTTGCCTTTTCCAGCGCCACCCTGTACGGGTTACCCCAATGATTCCTCTCCGACTCCTGGACTATGAACTCGTCCCAGACTCGAAGATACTGAAGTTCCAATTTAATTTGTCTGTAATATTATTCTGAAAGGACTTGTCCCAGAATAAATGAAGAATTTATTATTAATATATATTCCCGATATGAGATTAGAGGGTCCTTGTTATTAAATTGAAGAGATAAAGGGGTCGGCGAAGAATTTTTGTTAGGAACCACTGGTTTAGAAGGTTAGGCAAAACTAATAATTGTGGAGCTTGCTTGTCACCAGTACAATTTTGAGTTTCTAAACCCTGTCGATCAATGGATTAAGCAGAATAGGGGGTGCTTTCTGGGGCCTCAGGTACCCAGCCACGATGACCATCTACAGAGGAGTGGTGCTGGGTATCCTGAGGTACGCATCCCCCGGTGGAGTCGGAACCTCACCCAAGGACAGAAGAGAAGACTGGCCACCATTCAGATACTGGCTCTGCTGAGGGTCACGAAGGCATACCGAACGGTGTCGCACGAGGCAGTGCAGGTACTGGCCGGAGCGATGCCCCTGGATCTCATTTTCAGAGAAGACGCACTTAGGTACGACTGCAAGAGGCAGGGGCTAGAAGCGCTTCCGGAGGGACCCCGAGGAAGAATCGGCGAGACCCCAAATAAATGGAAGGAAATACTTCGGGAGGAACTAATAGAAGAGTGGAACGGACAGTGGGTGGCAAGCCAGAAGGGCTCCACGATGAGAAAGTTCTTCCCCACCGTCCGATCAAGACTAGAGGCCATGTGGGTCCTCCCGGATTACTGGGTCTCGCAGATACTAACAGGACATGGAGGGTTCCGGGGAAAGCTGCATGACCACGGTAAGGATATCGATCCCCGGTGCCCTACATGCAGAGTCCCTGAGACCGCAG
This sequence comes from Piezodorus guildinii, assembly GCA_023052935.1. Classification (NCBI taxonomy): domain Eukaryota; kingdom Metazoa; phylum Arthropoda; class Insecta; order Hemiptera; family Pentatomidae; genus Piezodorus; species Piezodorus guildinii. The sequence goes on along the minus strand of CM041292.1, from coordinate 29,805,930 downwards.
AGCACGTGGTGTTGTCCTGCACTGCCATGGAGCGGCACCGCGCCACCTTAATGAGGAAGACCGGACTCTACACGCTCTCCGAGCCGGACCTTCCACGCCTGCTTGAGGAGGAGAACTACCCCTCCTTCAGGGAGTTTGTCTACGCGTGGAAGGAATTGGTGGGTCCTTCACACTTCACCCTTGGAAGAGCCCAACCGGCCGGAGAGCCCAACGAAGAAGGCGAAGAAGAAGATGAGGACATCTGAAGCCAGGAAGGCTGGCCTGACGAATCCGGACGGATGCGGCGGCGGACCGGTGTGACGTGACGGCTACTGGATGGTTGGAAAGAACCAGATGGATGGAGAGGTCTGGACGGATGCAGCTCACCAGGAGAAGTGGACTGTATCGGAATAGGCTCAGGATGGCCGGCCTTAAAATAAGGTGCAACCCCACCAGAAAGGTGCGCAACCGCGTACTGGGTTGCACCGCAGTAGCGGTTAAGGTGCAGCTCTAAGGTGCACAATCGTGCACCGGGCTGCACCACAGTTTAATATAAATAAATAAATAAAGAAAACAAAACAAAAACAGAGTATAATGGGGCAGTAGCATGCGCATTCCCAGCGCACTACCCTAGTCCTTGTTATTAAATTGAAGAGATAAAGGGGTCGGCGAAGAATTTTTGTTAGGAACCACTGGTTTAGAAGGTTAGGCAAAACTAATAATTGTGGAGCTTGCTTGTCACCCAATACAATTTTGAGTTATAATATATTCATATAATATACGGTTCCAGAGGGTGAGGGCGGGGGGATTAAGGCTGAGATAAAAGTCCCCTCCAGTTCCGAGAGTTGAACTCGTAATTTTTGGTTTCAAAGTATTGGTCATCTGGTAGCTAGGCAACGCGATATAATCGCGAAGGCTCAAATTAGTGTGGAAGGTTACTAGTCTTATGTAAGAACACATTCTTGAACAGATGATATGCGCTTAACCAACCAATAGGAGTCTTAGGTAGATCGAGGCGTAAATGGCCGAATTGAGCCTGACTTCCTCTGATCATGGGGACTAATTCATTGGATGGGTTTATTAAGCGAAAATTTGTAGTACCGATATTGTCAAATTCACTAACCCTGTTATTATTTTTAACACTCCAACGGTGAAAACAAGTCCCTATTATTCAATCCTTCAATTTTATATATATATATATATATATATATATATATATATATATATATATATATATATATATATTTATCGAGATATATTACAATTTGTTTCTATATGAACATTAGTAATATTGATATAAGATCCCATTTACACAATACATACAGTATACAATGATTATGTCAAATTAAATAAAATATAATATATATACAAAATAAAAAACAAACAACAACCTATAATTGAGATAAATAAAATTAATGATATATATAGAATTAAATAATAATAAATATAAAAACAAAACATCAATCTATAATTGAGATAAATAAAAAATTGGCAAATAAATAAACATCATACAAACAAAAATAACTCTTTCATTTTTAAGTGTTAAATGTGTTCAATAAAGTGTTAAATGGTTAGATAATAAGCAAACCTCTCTTAGTGTTTTTTTTTTTCATTTTGAAATGATAATGACTATTTCGTGCTTTTGAATTTTAGAAATAATTTCTAATACGTATGAAATCAAATATTTCAAATTTTAAGTCGTAAAAATATATCTTCATTTTACATTAACTAAGTTAATGAATGAATTGGCCCAATAATTTTCTTTTTGAAGGCTAAAATTTTATTTAAAAGAGTCTTTGTTTATTTATTTTTTTACGTAATGTAAAAAAAAAATATTTTAATTTAATATGGAATAAAATTAAGGGTATTATGATGTGATATTAAACATTAAGCCCTAATATTTTCCTCTAATATTATGCTAGCTCTTCCCTTGGTAGGAGTACAATAATATAAGGAATTAAATTAAGTATATACTTTTTGCAATTTTAAAGGACTTGTGGGTTGTCTAATATAAAGTCGGTTTAATGATTTCGATAAAAAAAAAAATATATTAAAATATGGATTAAATAAATATAGTACACTATGGGCATGTTTTACAAATAATGAATAATAACTTTCAAGAGCCCAAAAGAAATTTTCCTTAGATAATTTAATGTATATGAATGGATTTTGACACTGAAATATGTAAACAAAATGAGAAAATCTTTATCTACTTTGGGATGAAAAAAAGATTCAAAATAGAAATAAAAATTATGATAAACAATAACAAAACCTGAATATGCTGCTACTAACGTAGTTGATGACTTATGAATTTCAAGTAGGTGAAATTTCGGGCAGAAGTAGAAACAAATTAGTGATAATTGGCTTGCTAATGCTAGACAATTAAAATATGGCACTGACTAATAAGGCGAGGAACTTTTCATTGCTTGAGCTGAAACACAATAAAAAAATAAAGTTAGGTATTAAATCTATTACTAAGCTAGCATGCCCGAAAAACGAAGCATATTAATTTGTTAACCAAAAGTAAATATATTTTTTACTTTGTATGAATTCGTTAGTATCATTTTAAAATTCAATATGATTAATTAACTTAACAAAATGAGATTACAAAAATTGTAGCGAAAGCTCCAGGTAACAGCTTGTATAAACAAAAAATATTAATTTATCTCCTGGTATATATAATTTTACTGAAAGCAGGTTTATCGATTCACTACTCAGAACTGGGAACGTGTGATTTAGATCCTCATTGTATAAAATCATAATTTTTCATTACCACAAAATATTATTTATCTAAGGAAAAGGTGTAATAATTATTTTAAAATATAGGAAACTCATCTGAATTTAATCTGTTTAATCATTGATTACATAATGATAAATATATTATTTTATATATTATATGTTTCTAAATTTTATGTTTCTGATAAAATATGATTACTCTCAACTTGAAATACGTCGCTCTTCTATATTAAAATACAAAATTGAAAATTCTCTTGTATGTTTCTCAGTATAGGTTTCAGGATAAACACTGGTATAGCTTACGGAGAACAGAATCCCTCATGCTGTAACAATTTTAAGGCACTTAATATTCTTAACAAATATTTTTTTTGTTGTTAACATTTACCCCGGGGGGTTTGGAGAGATAATATTATAATTTATTCAGAATGTTTTATTAATAAGAGTTGATGATAAGTATTCACAAGAGAGCTTGTTTAAAATGGAAATTGATAGAGAACTGATTTAATATTTGTGCTGAAATTCAAAGCATCTAATGAGCTCCGAAGTTTTTCTTTGTTCGATAAAATAAAAAATTAACAGTCATTAAGTCAGGCTATCAGAATAACAATGCGCTTGTGTTTTAAACTTCGAGTTTTTGTTTTAGAAAGATATTTTCATCACGAGTCAAGTTATACTCTTCTTCATTTAAGCAAATTACAGTTATTCTCTACCCTTTCCTAAATAAAAACTGCGGATTATACATGTTTTTGGCATATACTCATAGTTTTGTTGCCATTTCAAACCTGCTTCTGGAGTAAAAACATGTGGTGGGAAAATCTCTCTAACTCAAGTAGTTTTCTAGATACTAAAAAAAAAAAAAAAAAAAAAAAAAATTACTTAAACAGTGAAGAAAGTGGATTAAAAAATCTCGAAAATAATGTAAAACGAAGCTTTTAAACTTTTAGCAAATAACAATAATTGAAATATACAAATTTCTTAGTCTTACACATTTTTTTTTTTCTGGTATAAACCACTATTATATTTACCAACAAATGTTTTCCCCTGGCTTAAAGTGACTGCAGAACTAAATGTATTTGCCACAAAGGTTCAGAATAAGATTTTTTAAAAACTGACTAAAAAGCTAAAATAAAATGAAAGATGTTAATTGGCAATGGTCTGAAGGATTCCGAATGGATTGAATCCTATGTAATTTTCATCATATAAATTCTATAAAGAAAATTATATAAGGAATTTGACAAAATGAAAATATTAAAAAATATAGTTCGGTTTTTTCAATCAAAATCACACAAAATGAAAATGTTTTCATATAATGTTCCGAATGATTTTTTTTTTTTAAATTTTTGACTGTAGGGTTAGGAAAGTACGAATTTATATGAAGCTTGAAAAAATAAATGAATAAACCTAATTTGTATGAACGTATGTTTATATGATTTGTAAAAAATACTAATCTAGGATCATCTGTGGGGTAATTGCTAGCATAATACCCTTTTTTATGCCCTAGGTCCCTACCCGCCACGTGGTCCTATGTTTTAATAGGAGCAAAAAATCTTTAGTTATGCCGTACTCTGTGACTGTGGGATGTCTGGTACTCGTTAAAGATACCTTTCCTAGTTAAACCAGGATAGGCAAAAGTTAGGACCCCCGCTGTAGCAGCATAAAGTGGCGTTACATGAATAAACAAACAAAATTACTTATATAATTTATAAAATCAGTAGCAACTTACGAAAAGTACATATATAATTAATAAATATTCAAGATGCTCATCATAAAGCAAATCTAGTTTAAAAAAATATATCTTAAAATATTCCGTAAATGTAGGATATTCATATTCATTCTATTTAATCATTAAATTTTTTAAAGACAAATTTTAATATTTGTTTTTAAATTCTCCATGTTTGCTAAATCCAACATTATTAATCTATAATTTAAAAATAAATAAATAATACGAGTTATTTATTTTACATTTAGCCTACCTCAAAAAACAGTATAAACAGTTATCAGTTACAGTTTATACTATATATTCGTTATCCTATAATGATATGTTTTATAAACTGATTTCTATGTTGCTCTTGTTCGTATTTGTTTTGGTTCCGTAAATATGTTATTAGAATCCGCCAAAAATATTTTTTTAATATCTTTAACAGTATAATTTATTTATATTACTCTTTTTTTTTAATGAGGTTTGGTGAATTGATATGATTTAAAAAAATAAAGAGGAAACATGAAAAAAATCAATAGTCGAAACGAACGAAATTGAATCTAGAGCAGTTAGACACACTGAGATACAAAAAAATATAATGTCCGTGTTGATCTACAATAATTAATTTTATCTTTGAAAAAATGATGAAATCCCTATCAATATGTCTAGTGTGCTGTTTTAAGTTGTTGTATTTTTTCAAACAAGTTTCATTTAACATTTAAACCGAAGCAAAAATTACCTTTACATTCTTTATAATAATAACAACAATTTTTATTGAGAAAATTTTACAATCTGTCCCAATTTGGACATTAATAGTATTGCTGAATGATATCAAACATACTACATTCATACAATATTTACACAACATAAAATTACAATAAAATATATACACAATAATGAATCAATACAAAAGTCAATAATTCACTTATACCTATATACACATACACACACTCATACATACATCACATTGAGTGGAGAATCTAGCCAGTGCTAGAACTCCAATATATTTACAAAAGGTCGCGGGGCCACTGCCGTTTCAACCTTCTAGGTGGGTTGTATGGATGAGTGGAGCTGGATAGGGATTGAGCTAAAGGATTAGGATGATGAATGAGGTTCTGGTGGAATTTGGAAAATTTGGATGGAATTAGGTCTGAAATAAATGGAACATTAAGGTCGTGGTGCAAGGTATAATTGGAGACATAATAAGGAGCATTTACTATTGTACGGAGGACTTTGGATTGAAAGGATTGAATGCGTTTGATGTTAGAACGTTTAGCTGTCCCCACAGTTCGAGTCCGTAGGTCCAGATGGGCTTCAGTATTGTCTTGTAGATTAATAATTTGTTTTCAACTGTAAGTTCAGATTTTCTGTTGAGTAGTCGGTATAACTGTCCGAATCGTCGGTTGAGTTCTTGTCTTTTAAGTCTTGTATGTGGGTTCCAAGTCAATCTTTTGTCTAACAGTAAGCCAAGATACCGGACTGTATCTGAGAGAGGAATCGGTAATGAGTTGAAATAAACTGGCGGACAGGATTTTCGTCTAAGAGTAAAGGTTATGTGTTTACATTTGGCTTCGTTCACCTTTACACGCCAGTTATTACACCAGTGTTCGATAAGGAAAAGGTGTCTCTGAAGGTTTAAGGATGCTGTTTCAGGATTGGAACTGGATGATAGGATGGCGGTGTCGTCTGCAAAAGTTGCCAGAAAGGTATCAGGGTGTGTAGGAATATCAGCAGTGTAAAGGATGTAGAGGATGGGTCCCAAGACGCTGCCTTGAGGAACACCGGCCTCAACGGGATAAAGGTTAGAAAATTCTTCACCACAGCGAACTCGGAAGGAACGGTTCGAGAGATAGGATCGGAGAATGAGGTATAGGGACTGGGGTAAATGGGTTTTCAGCTTGAAGAGTAATCCAGTGTGCCATACCCGGTCAAAAGCTTGCGCAATGTCCAGAAACGCACCCGAACAATACTCTTTGCATTCAAGAGCTGAGGAAATATGGTCTACAACTCGGAGCCCCTGTTGAACTGTGGAATGCTGAGGACGGAATCCAAACTGATGGGAAGGAAGATTTTGAGATTCTAATATGGGTAGGATACGTTTTAGAAGAAGCCTTTCGAAGATTTTTGAGAGGATGGGGAGTAGACTAATAGGCCTGTAGGATGAAGTGTTGTTGGAAGGTTTACCTGGTTTTAAAAAAAGGATGATGGTGGAATGTTTCCATAACAGAGGAAAATAGGTGGTGCGGAGGATGCAGTTATAAATATAAGTAAGGAATATAATAGCTTTCTGCGGAAGTTGTCGGAGGATCTGGGGAGTAAGGAGATCGTGTCCAGGAGATTTACGGAGAGTCAGTTTTTGGAGAAGATATTTGACCTCAGAGGGATTAATAGCTTTAGGAGGTAGGGAAAGTGGAATCGGTGACATAAGAAAGTCTTGCACTTTTGCGGTGTGATTGATGTGGGATTCCGGGTGAGGAGTGAATACTTTGGAGAGGTGTGTGGCGAATTCCTCGGCTTTATCTTCATCAGACGCAGCCCAGGAGTCATCACCACGTCGGAGAGGATGGGAAACATGATGGTATTTTAGGATCTTTTTCGTGACATTCCACAGGGAATTATCACGAGCTGATAGAGAGGAGAGGTAGGAATTAAAGGACTGGGAACGGAAGTTCGCCAACTCCCTCTTCAATTGTCTACAATAGAAGTTATAGGAGCGGCGATCTGTTGGGTGTCGGGTGCGCTGCCATAATGATCTTGCTCGGCGTTTGGTGTGGATAAGGTCTATAATAGGTTGTGGAAAATGATTTTGGTCTGGATTTATATTGGAGTGTTTAGGAGAGGAAGCAGTCCAGACAGCTTGTTGGATGGCGGTGGTAAAGGAATAGACGGAATTATCTAGGTCATCTTGGGTTTTGAGGGTTACTCTGAGGTCAATATTATCGGTCAGGATTTGGCAATCCTTTACATTCTAAAGAAATTATATTACTACATAGTTTGAAATCAGGCTACCACTTAATAAATCATAGATCTGCTTGCTATTTTCAGATACTATCGATTGTAGCAAACTGACCTTATGCAAACCGAGAGTTCTAAACATTTTTAAGAATCGAGCCAGTACACTCAAACTCTTAAGAATGTATACTCGTGTTTATAAAAAGTGCTAATAATGCCACTAATTAAATGATGAATACTATTTGTGGGGCCTAAGGATTAGTTGAATACATAATACAATAATTAATGAAAGAAACACAACGCGATGAAAAATGGTAACTATACAAAATCTAGAGTTGACGATATTTGATCAGCTATTATTTTCTGGAGGCATATGTTATTTCTAAACGCCTCAAAAGGTAATCAAGAATTAAAACTATATTGGCGTTCTAGCACTTGCTAGATTCTCCACTCAATGTGATGTATGTATGAGTGTGTGTATGTGTATATAGGTATGAGTGATTTCTTGACTTTATTGCATTGATTAATTATTGTATATATATTTTACAGTAATTTTATGATGTGTAAATATTGTATGAATGTAGTATGTATGATATATTTCACCACTACTATTGATGTCCAAATTGGGACAGATTGTAATTTTCCTCAATAAAAATCGTTGTTGAAAAAAAAAAAAAAAATAATTAAAACTAGGAGATTGGAGTTCTTGTGGATGGATGGGTAATGAATAAATTGATAATAATAATAATAATAGATGACAATTTTTTTTTTATTAAAATATTTGAATAACTTGGCAATATTGTAAATTCTTATTTGAAAAAAAAATGTTCGTAATAAGCAAAACGATATTTTTTTGAAAGGTCATATAATATCAGAAAATTTTCAGGGCCCTAATCGGTGTACGTTACAAATTACGTGAAAATTGTTATTATGATGTAATATCTGACACTGCGAGAAAGTCCAATTTCAAGTTAAGTACCTTTGATCGTTTGTCTAGGAATCTGGATAATAGTCCGATATTTTTGTCAAGTCGTTTTCTCTTAAGTCTATTGTGGGTCCTTCGTGTCAGTCTTTTGGTCTACATTGTCTCACATATCGGTATATCACTGTAAAATTCTTGTGGGCATATACCTCGGTTAAGTGTGAAGATATAACAAACATCACAAATTATAAATGATTTTCGTGGATATAATTAGTTGACCGTTGAGAATTACTTAAGGAATTAGTCCGGGTGGCGTCAAATTTTCAGTTTCCACTCGCCTACCAGACGCCCTGATGATGACCCACAATGGGGGTCGAAACGTTGGCAAACAATAAAATAGTTGAAACTATTCAGTTGTTTCATTTAATGACCGCCACCCGCACTAATTCCTTCAATAAATGATTTTCATTTTTTTTTTTTTTTTTTTTTTTTTTTTTATTGAAAAGTTTGCCCTTTTTACTTTCACTTACTATATATAGTAAGGGGAAGTATTGCGATCGTGAAAATTTTCGAATTCCAGTTTTCAACGGAAATAAACGTTTTAGGGTCCCCTGAGTCCAAATAACCAAGTCCCGCAAAAAGGTCTGTGTGTGTGTGTGTGTGTGTGTGTGTGTGTGTGTGTGTGTGTGTGTCTGTGTGTGTGGTAACTCCCGGGCGGAAACGGTAAGTACTATGAAACTGAAATTTCATATTTAAGACAACTATACGCCCGAGACGTGACAAAACTTTTTTCATCAAAATGAGCATACCAGAAGAGGCACTTTATACTATGCATTTTTCACTTGTTTTCGATTTTCTCAAAAACGGTTCGGACGATTTTGATTAAACTCGCTATATCGATGGAAAATTTAATGGGCTTTAATATCATGTAGGTTTTTGTTTATGTTAGATTTAGGTTTTTTTTCTGATTAAAATGCTCTGACAGAGCTTAAATGCCGATATTTTATATTTTCTTCCTCTAAAGTACCTTTAATTTTGTAGATTCAATAAAAATAACTGTATTATCTTGTTAACGCTGATGAAAAACTGGTAAATATATAAATTGAATAAATTCGATACCCAACTAAAGGAGAAAACAGAAAAAATATTTTTTTAATGTAATTTTTCGTTTTTGAACATAAGAGCAGTAATAATCATGTATGAAATACCTTTTTTAAGCTTTTAAAAGTTATTGGAGAGTGATGAAAAGAAGATAAAACTTACTGATTATTTAAGATAATAATATAATTGATTTTTTAATAAAACACATGTTTCTATATAAATTCAATTTGATTAATTCCTTAATAATTTCACGTATTTTTATCTCTAACTGTATTTGAAAATTCTTTAATTGATTCTAAAAACGGAGGTAAGTGAAAGTCGTGTGTTGCCCGCACCAGATTTTTTCATTTAGTCGGATATCGAATTCGCTCAACCTATGCACTTTCCGATGTTAACAAAATGATATGTTTTTTTTTTTTTTTTTTTTTTTTTGGTACGTAATTAAATGTACTTTAGAAAAAGAAAAAAAATCTGATGCGGGCAACACACGACTTTCACTTACCTCCATTTTTAACACCAATGAATGAATTTTCAAAAACAGTTAGAGATAAAAATACGGGAAACTATTAAGGAATTAATTAAATTGAATTTATATAGAAACATGTATTTCATTAAAAAATCTATTATATTATTATCTAAAATAATCAATTAGTTTTATGTTCATTTCATCACTCTCTATTAACTTTTAAAAGCTTTTGTATAAGATAATATTTTTTATAAAAACTTTAGCTTTCCAGCGGTATATCATACATGTATATTACTGCTCTTATGTTCTAAAACGAAAAATTGCATTTAAAAAATATTTTTTCTGTTTTCTCCTTTAGTTGGGTATCGAATTTATTCAATTTATATATTTACCTGTTTTTCATCAGCGTTAACAAGATAATACAGTTATTTTTATTGAATCTACAAAATTAAAGGTACTTTAGAGGAAGAAAATATAAATTATCGGCATTTAAACTCTGTCAGAGCATTTTAATCAGAAAAAAAACCTACATGATATTAAAGCCCATTAAATTTTACATCGATATAGCGAGTTTAATCAAAATCGTCAGAACCGTTTTGGAGAAAATCGAAAAAAGATGCAAAGTGCATGGTATAAAGTGCCTCTTCTGGTTAGCTCATTTTGATGAATAAAGTTTTGTCACGTCTCGGGCGTATAGTTGTCTTAAATATGATATTTCAGTTTCATAGTACTTACCGTTTCCACCCGGGAGTTACCACACACACAGACTTTTTGGGGGACTTGGTTATTTGGACTCAGGGGACCCTAAAACGTGTATTTCCGTTGAAAACTGGAATTAGAAAATTTTCACGATCGCAATACTTTCCCTTACTATATATAGTTAGTGAAAGTAAAAATCGGCATTAGGCCTTGTCAGATTATTTCAATCAGAATGAAACCTAAATGAGGTTAAATCCCACAACATTTTACATCAAAATTGCGAGTATAATCAAAATCATTAGAGCTATTTTTCAGAAAATCGTAAAAAGGTGCAAAATGCATGGTATGAAACTGCTCTCCTGATAGACCAAATATGATGAAAAACTTCTGAAAAATTTCAGGCATATAGGCTTCTAAAATATGACATTTCAGTACTGTAGGATTTATCGTTTTTGAGCTACTCTTACTTACCTGGACGCACATTAACGCGGGACTTGGTTGTTTAGACTCAGGGGACCCAATAACATGTATTTTCCAAAAAAAGTTTAATATAAAATTTACACGTTCGCAATAATTTCCATTACCATATATAACATCTGGACGATTTTCAGATGATACGAAGTAAAGATGAAAGAACATCTGGACGACGTAGCTTGCTGGGCAAAAACATGGAAAATAAAAATGAATCAATCAAAGAGCATGTTCGTCACATTTTCTTTAAAACATAACCCCTGCCCTCAGGTCTTTTACGATAATATTCCAATACCAGTTTCAGACACAGTACGTTATTTAGGACTTTACTTTGACAAACGACTAACATGGGCAAACCACCTCAAAAGAAAAAGAAAAGAACTAAATCAACAATATGGACTTCTTTCGAGATTACTAGACAAACGTTCAAAATTATCATTGAAGAACAAATTAACTATTTATAAATTACTAATAAAACCCATTTGGACATATGGTATTGAGTTATAGAGAACAGCAAAAAAGTCAAACATCAAAATTATTCAATCATTTCAATCAAAATTACTTAGGAAAATTATAAATGCCCCTTTTTACGTATTTAACGAGACACTACATACTGACCTAGACATTCCATTCGTCATTGCAACTGCCACTGATCGCTACAATAAATTTCATGACAGACTGACCCTAAATTCAAACCCGCTGACTCAAAACCTATCAACTGCCACAAACCCATATAATCCACCCAGAAGACTATCGAGGCGCTGGCCAAGAGACCTGAAATATTGAAAGTTATTAGTTTTTTTTTTTTAATCTATCTTATGTAGTTTGTTACATCATTTGTTAGCATATTAGCTTATTGCATAAGCAGATAGGAAATACAATTGTAATGCCAAAAACATCTATGATTAAATAAGTAAAAAAAAAATAAAAATATATATGCAAGTGAAATTAATAAGTAAATAGGGAATGTATTTATCTAACTAGTTGCATGAATCAATTTTTAATTGAGATTCGAAAATCAGTTCTACATGATAGGGCATTAGGGAATCGAAATCTTTCCCTGATTGTATATTGCTTGGTTTCAACCCTACAGCAAAATATACCAGATGCCTAAAGAATTATTTTAGAAACTCACTATTCTTTCATCTCTGTTATTCTAAAGACGCAAAGGGCTGTGAAGAAAGTGCACAAAGAGAAGAAGAGAGTAAAGCAAACCTGTGACAGGAATGTTGAGATTAAACAGCTTAGTTCAAATTACACGCCTAGGAACAGGGCTTTTTTTCAGAAGGGATTTCTACCTCCCCCTTTCCTAATCCCACTAGACCAGAACAACATTCCTTTTCATTAAACAAAGCTCAACACAGGGAAATGTTGATAAATCTTTTTTCCGCTGTTAGGTGGAAAAAATGTTTCCCTTCCTAATGGCGGGCACCGTAGAAAATATACATAAAATATGAAAACGAATTGCGGGAAAATGTAATATATATTGCTTCGCCCAAATCGATGGTAATCTTCCTGAAGTCATTTGCCTAATTATATTTGCTAAGAATAGCGACAAAGCAAATTGATAACTATGTCATGATCATTCGACTGTTCCTGACATTGTAATTGTATCAGCAGCATTAATGTCTGTCATGCCATGTGAAATCATCCGGAAATGCTGATACATGACATCCTTAATACCAGAGTTGGTGAAATTTTGCATGTTTATCATTTTAAATAAATACGATTATGTAAGCATTTTTATTATTCTTTCTCAATTAATTTTCTTTTTTTAAGTACATTTTTCCTAAAACATTATGCACTTTTAGTTGATATTGTCAAATCATTTACTACTGTAATAGACTAAGAAAAACCTTTAAGATTTTATGTTTCTAGACACACATAATTAATTGATCATTAGAACACGATGTTAATATTATCCAGTCGATTTAATTTGTTTAAGACTCATTACTGGGTTAATAAAAACATTACTTAAATAGTAATTCATAAACTGTGCTATATACTATTTTATGTTATGTGTATTTTGCACTTGTTATATTATTAGTATATTATTTTACCCCAAAGAAAAAATAAATCAATGTAAATTTAAAAAAAAATCGAAATTGTATATATCTCTAATTTTGTTTATTATATAGTTTAATTTTCAATATTTTTATTTGATGTTGTTTTTTTAACTTATTATTATTATATTTTTTTCTGTTTGTTTTTATACTCTAAGACTCCAAAGTGTTTAGTTTAATTTTCTTGTAATATTTTCTTTGGGGATTAGTCACAGAATAAATAAAGAATTTATTATTATTATTATACCTATGACTCGGTTGTTTATAATGAAATATTTATTTGATATACATTTGTATATATATATAAGATGCTAGAACCTGAATAAAAAATAAAAAATATCCGTTTGTCCGTTGTCCGCGGTCCGTGGCATTTATTTGACACTACTGAAAATTCGTCAAAAAAATACTAGGGATGTAACAATGTTCCTAAAACCGAGACGTTGATATCAGATATTTATTTTTAAAATGGCGGCCGATTAAAAGTGATTTAATTCAATAACTCAGTTATTTTTCGTAGTGAGAAATTTGTACATAGTTATTGATTCAGAAAAGCGCTATAAACAGAAAGAAAAAAAAAAGTTGAACTATATATTTAAGTCACAAATTATAATAGATGTAATTTCACTAAAACTCGGTTATTATTGAAAATGAAGAAATATCAAAATGATTAGCAGCTATAAAGAGTTATACCCTGATATACCCTATTTAGTAATGATAAACCATCAAGTAATAATTTGCAGCGTTTTTTCTTATGTACATAGTTTTAATATTTTATTCTTACACATGTTTTGTATTACGGACAACTATTGATATTCATACAATTTTTAATATATAGTTACTGAATTCTACAACTGTATATACAATACATACAACCAGTAAAAGTGCTAAATTATAATAAAGGGCGTGGAAACACTTTTGAAGAAACCACTTTAAAAAATCTGGATAACAAAATAAGTACGTTACCTTGATTTTTAGTTACATTTTTGTTTTTTCACCTTTCCGAAATGAAATTTTCAATAGCCTCAACGTCATTGAATGGATCAAAAAATGAAAAAACAACGTTAGGGAGGGCAAATTTAAAAAAAATCCAGGCTATGAAGTTTAATGTCGTATAAATGTGTAATCTTTAGCGCATTAATAATAGGAAGGAAAGGAATAAAAAGTTAGGGATCGTCGTTTTAAAGTGATAAATATATTCAGAATAATACAATTTACAATGGCTATAATAGATTTTTTCCCGAAGACTTAGAGTTACGTTGCCACGAGGCGGTTTTTTGCCACCCCTTGATGATCAGGATCTTCATTTGTCGATCAATCAAGTGAACGTGCGTGCATTGTGTGGTCCCTAGGGAGGGTTCCACTCCAATCCCTACGATAGCCCTTCTTCTTTCCTACTCGGAACGAATCATTCTAAATGCTCTTATTTAATAAGTATTTATATGAAACTAAATATCCGCTATTTTTTTTTTTAATGGAAAATTACAATTAATGTCCAGAAAACTAAAGCGATAATTTTCACAAAAAGGAGGCCGTCCGTTACAAAAAACATTTTTATGAACGGAAACATTATCTCCTGGGCCCAGTCTATAAATTACTTAGGATTCGAAATAGACAAATCATTAACTTTCACAAAACACATACATAATAAATGCAATAGAGCAAAAAATATTATCAACAAATGTAATGTATTGAGGATACTGAGGGGAGTTCATAATTAAATAATTTTAATATTAAACAATTAATGATAACGAACCTTCAAACGAACATCAAAAGGTGTTTACCTAGCCCCCTAGATTTCCCATCGGTATGGGCCCCCCAGCGGTACCAGAAACCTCTGGTAGTTTCTCCCCAGCGACGGCCAACAAGAATATTAAGATTGGTAAAAAGATAAGAATAATAGCACAAAGGCTATACCGCCAACCGGGGCACTTCCCATCTCGGCCCACCCGAGGTGACAAGAATGAGAGAGAAGAACCGAAGAGTCAGTCAAGTTTTATCCTCAAGAAGAGTGAGTCGGGTTCCCCTGCTACAAGAAGAGGAAGTGGCCGTCGTGGTTCTGAGAGCAGCTGGAGGATGATGTCGAGAAAGGGGACCTAAGACTGTTTTCACCTTCGCCAGCCGGTTAAGGGTTTCAAAGGTATATTGTTATTTGTAATATTGTATGGCAAAGGTAGTAGAGAAAATGTCCCTCAGTATTCTCAATCATAGTTTTAGGCAATATGTGAATATAATGATATGTGTAAATTAATAATTATAGTAATGTATTAATTGAATCTTGTTTACTTTAATCTTACCCTGCATGCCACCTATTGGATTGGTAAACACGATACCTTTGGAAAGGAGATCCATGGTATCATTAAATATAGTTTATATATTGACTAAATATAGTATGTAAGCTAGTTTTTGAAGCTACCGCTGCCTTAGAAAAGCAGCCGGTTATAAACATAGAACAAAATGACCCTATATTTAAATAGGTACTCAAAAGTATCATCAAAAAACAAAATGATTCTCTACAAAACTCTCATTCGTCCCATAACTGACCTACGCTGCCCCAGTACACATGTCATTCCAATTGTCGGAAATTGGAGGTGATGCAGAACACATACATGCGTATCGTTAATAATCATCCTCGTTGCACGCGAATTACAATCATGTTATCGGATTCACAACTCCCGTCGATAAAAAAATATACGTACTCGCTGGCACAACTTTTCTTTTCTCTTACTCCTTCTAGTGACAACCCAATTGTTCAAAAAATAGGCGACTACGACAAGAAAACACTAAAACGTTGCGTACATAAACGTACAAAAGACGTACAACTGCATTAGTATTAAAATGTAAAAAAAAGAAATATTATTAATTTTATATTTGAGCATATAACCAAAATATTGTTATTTTATATTGTTTCGTTTCCACTTAGTTATGTTTTTTAATATAATTTCTTTTGTTCTACTTTAATTATTTTGTTTCCTACTGTTCAAAAGTAACATAAGATACAATTACCACTAACCCCTACTGTAAATATAACGTAAAAGTAAGATGTAATTGGTACAATTACCATAACATGTATAAAGTTTGAGGCATGTGGCCATTTGTAAAAAAAAATATTGTAAAATAAAAATTTAAATCTTTAAAAATCCATAAAACTATTGGACCCCAACCTGCTTCCAACGGAAGCAATTTGAATGAGGTATCATTTATGTTAAAAAAATCTTTGTCTGACCGGAGAGTTTATTGCTTTGGAAATTTTAGTTCATCGTAACACAAAGTGCAATTAGCAAAAAAAACTTTCATTAGAAAAGTATCTTAACGGTTATTGAATAAACGCAGCAGAAGGACCTTATAGATCACAGGAATTAAGAGATAAGCTTCTCATGACGCCCGCTCTGTTTTAGAAGACGCCTACAAAGAAAGCGCGGTTTAGTTTCGCTAAATCAAATCAATTCATAATCTTCCTTTTAGATGTCGCTCCTTTTGCTTCCCATCAGCCAATGAAAACCACAAGCAGACTTGCAAGGGATAATTCTAAAAAAGGGCATGAGAAGAAGTTTTCGCTATCAATTCTCTCATATTTTTTCGCATCTTTACAACAACCTCAGTCACAACCATATCACTATTGCTGCACTTCGTTGATCCTAAATCCAGCTTCTGTACTTCTCTTTGCTCATCGCTTAAAAGGACATAAGTTAGTAACCCTGAACTGTATCATTTAGTGGTTGTATGTTAATTTGTAATTTTATAGTTAGGTGAAATTCTTAAAGTCAATATAATTTTGTCTAATAAATGTTGAATATAATTGTGCGTTTTGTTTGATATTAACATCTTATAAAATTATCCCCTCTCCTTCTACAGTTGAATATCATTCTTTGATTTTAATAACTGATTATGAGGCGGGCGAAAAGGTTGTTGCGGACAACACACGACTTTCACTTGCCTCCATTTTTAAAATCAATGAAAGAATTTTCAAATACAGTTAGAGATAAAAATACATGAAACTATTGAAGAATTAATTAAATTGAATTTATATAGAAAAAAAAATGTATTTTATTAAAAATTATATTGTTATCTAAAATAATCAGTTAGTTTTATCTTCTTTTCATCACTCTCTATAAAATTTTAAAAGCTTGAGTATAAGACAATATTTTTTCTAAAATTTTTAGCTTTCCAACGGTATATCATACATGTATATTACTGCTCTTATGTTCAAAAACAAAAAAAATTTCATTAAAATATATTTTTTTCATTATTATAGGTGGAATAGTCAGGAATCAGTCATTTTTAAAAAGTTTTTAATTTTGCCAACGTTTCGGCTCAAGCTTGTGAGCCATCATCAGGGCATTACTGAGCCATGTCCAGCCATGTCAGTTTATGCTTGGACATGGCTCAGTAATGCCCTGATGATGGCTCACAAGCTTGAGCCGAAACGTTGGCAAAATTAAAAACTTTTTAAAAATGACTAATTCCTGACTATTCCACCTATAATAGTTTCTACAGTCGACTATACACCCTCAATATAATATATTTTTTTCCTTTAGTTGGGTATCGAATTCATTCAATTTATATACTTACCTGTTTCTCGTTAGTGGTAACAAGATAATATAGTTATTTTTATAGAATCAACAAAATTAAAGGTACTTTACAGAAAGAAAATTTAAAATATCGGCATTTAAGCCCTGTCACACCATTTTAATCAGAATGTAACCTACATGATATTAAAGCCCATGTAATTGTACATCGATATAGCGAGTTTAATCAAAATCGTCGGAACCGTTCTTGAGAAAATTGAAAAAAAGGTGTAAAATGCATAGTATAAAGTGACTCTTCTGATAAGCTTATTTTGATGATAAAGGTTTTGTAACGTCTCGGACGTATATATGTCTTAAATGTGAAATTTCAGTTTCATAGGACTTTTCGTTTCAACCCGGGAGTTACCACACACGGACACAAACACGCACACAGACACACATACACAGACTTTTTTGCGGGACTTGGTTATTTGGACTCAGGGGACCCTAAAACGTACATTTCCGTTGAAAACTGGTATCCAAAAATGTTCACGATAGCAATACATTCCCTTACTATATAATATAGTAAGTGAAAGTAAAAATACATTTTAAACGTTTAAATTGGAATCCATGGGAATCCCAATTGTTTTACAGTGAATGATCTGTTTTCACTAAATAGTTTTGAAGTTGAAATAATTAATAACAATGTTAGTTCATAGTTGTATAACAACCTACTTAATATTATTTCTAAAATGTTGCGTACTAAATAGAAGAATATAACTTGCACAACCCTGTACGGCGCACAGTGGGCTAAATCACCAATTTAGGTGGACAAAAGTCAAGTCAAAAGTTTAGAATTTTGCAGTACTTCACCTTTTTATTATTAGTTTGCAAGATCCTTGATACTAATATTTCCCGCCATACCGTGTTTATAAATAAATAGTAAATGAATGAATCATTCCTGTTCACACAAGTGCCTAATAGCCTGCAGTGGGATTATCTTTATTCGATGGTCATTTATTGTGTTCAAGGTTTATTTAGAGAAAAGTCTTTTTGCTTTTATTTAACAATGGACATTGCTGAGCCAGGTAAGACATTATATTTCCAAACTCGTTGTTGAATATACATTGCAATCTCACCTGTAGAGTTAATTTAGAAGTTTGTAAATGTATGTCCCTATTCAATAACGAAAAACTATATAACCCCCAAGGATTTGTTTGTAGGATTTGTTTCATCAATCCTTTTAGTCTTTAGATATTACAAATAATTTTTGCAATTTTTTTGCGTATTGGGTGGTACATAATTTTTTTCAGGCACAACACTCCGAATCAAAAGTTTTACAATCTATAATTTAAAGAATTTCCTAAATGATATAAAATACATCTATTAGCAGGTTTTAGCAACTCCGAGCCATAATTAGATGTTTTGTATTATTTTTTCAGTATTCTGGGACTTCAAATTTAAAATATAGGGAAGTTTTAGATTTTAGCAAATAAATTTG
Source organism: Piezodorus guildinii (assembly GCA_023052935.1). Taxonomy (NCBI): domain Eukaryota; kingdom Metazoa; phylum Arthropoda; class Insecta; order Hemiptera; family Pentatomidae; genus Piezodorus; species Piezodorus guildinii. Next base: position 29,786,836 of record CM041292.1, on the reverse strand, counting down.
GTGTTTGACAACTGTACGCTCGCCAATCGTGTCAAAATATTAATTGTTTTATATTTTTTTCTTATAACTTTTAGAAATATTTTTTCCGTAATCTGAGACCCCAAGGGTTAAATATAGACAAGTTTCTGAATTTCGTCCACCTAAATCGGTCATATTGTCCACTGTACGGCGGTGGCAGCACTTAACTATGGCGTCCTTTGGGGTTGACGTAAATGGAGATCCCAAGTCTGTGTGAGGACAGACACTCGTTGAAGATCCCTATCCTAATTAAACCAGGAAAGGCAAAATTTAGTGCTCATCACCCTAGTAGTTATAGTCGTATAAAGTGACGTTAAATAAATTAAATGGAATAGAAAATCATAAAGAAAAATAAATTGAGTGCACTTGAAGATGGCCTATCAGCTCAAACCCAGTGCAATATAAATATAGTGTTAGAGTCAGTAATAGAAATGGAAGATTAGATCATATTAAATAAAATTGGATGACATTAATAAAATTCTATACTTTCTTATACAAAAACTACGTTATCTATGATGTCCTTTATAAGCTAATATATTATTACATTTAAATTGGTAATAAAATCCTTCAGCATTTTTAAATCAATAAGTTTTATCTGAATGAATTTGGATCTTAATGTTGAAGTCAAGAAGTAGCTTAATGTATTCAAATACATTGAACGACTATACTAGAGCGATGTAAAGTATATAATTATACGACGAATTATTAGAATAGTAGATTATAATATTGTCAAATGATCCTTGAAAACCTAACATATATAACTTTAATTTGGAAGAAGCGAAAAAATATAAAACGTAAATTCAATTTTTGAAAAAATTCCGAGAGTTTAATATCATTCTATCGAGTCTCATAAAGGGCTGGGGTAAGTAAATATTTTTAATAACCATCGAAATTAAATTTTTGGAATTTCACATCCATGTTTTATAAATCATATTGAAAATCAGCTTAGGGGAAACCTTAAATTAAAGGGAATCGGATTAATTAACAGCTATTATTCAAGCATTGACTGAGCTTATTATACCATTATAGACAGAACAGTAAATCTGACATGGATACCAAACATGGCAGGCGTAATCCGAACTTGCTATTATCTCCTATCATCACGTCTAGCGATCATATTTCACCATTCTCGAGATATCAATGCATAAATTAGCTGTCGGTAACTAAACCCTAGAGGTAATGTATATCCGTGCAAGGATGTTAATTAATTTAATTATTGGTAAATAGTAACCATCATTAAGACTATGCTAAATTTATTGATACATACAAAATTTCACACGATTCACTTTTGTATGGAAGGGTATAATTTCATTCAGTTTTATTGTGATTTGTTAACATACAATATATTTTAATCGTACTTACTTGGCTATGAAGTTGCTTGTATTTATTCGTTTTCATTATTGTTAAACTTTAAATTCTAAACAAACTGCTAATATACAAGACAGTACTGAAACCTATCTGGACCTACGGACTTGAACTGTGGGGGACCACCAAATATTTTAACATCAAACGCATTCAATCCTTCCAAACCAAAGTCCTCAGAACCATAGTCATGCTCCTTACTATGTCACCAACCTTACTTTACACCGCGACCTAAATATTACATTTATTTGAGACCATAAAAATTCTCTAAATTTCATCAGAACCTTATCCATCACCCTAATCCCCTAGCTCAATCCTTATCCAGCTCCACATATCCTTACCATCCCCCTAGAAGGTTGAAACGGCAGTGGCCTCGAGATCTCTTGTAACATGTTTATTGGAGTTCTAGCATTGGCTAGATTCTCCACTCACGTGTTGTATGCTTGAGGATTTTATATGAGTGACTTTTGTATATATTTTTATTAATTTGGTTATGTATAATATTTTTATTGATTTTTTCGTATATATGTATATTGTATTATTATTATATACATTTTTAGTTTTGTATATATCGTGTGAATGTAGTATGAATATTGTCTCATTTATATGATCATACTATTTAGAAGGAACATTGGTTCGAATGAAAAAGTCGCGTTTTACTACATTATTAAATGTGGGTGTTTCTCGACATGCACTGTATAAAGGTGCGTTGGTATGGCTAGAATAGAAGATTTACTGTTCCGAAGATATATGTTTTTTAAAGTAAAAAAGTTTCTATTTTCCTACATTTTTTTAGCGTTGTCGCTTTTGGAAACGCTTCATCTCTGTAGTGTTTTATTATTATTTTTGTTTTTAGGGTAATCCCTGTACAAATGGAGCTGGCTGGCACAGCAAAAATAATAAAATATCTTGCCAGCATTCATCAATAATTTAGTAAATTATTTTACATTATATATGTAACACACAATACAACACAATTATATTTGTATAAAATAAAAATACGAGTAGATCTTTGGTTCTCTACTAAACATCAAACTCTTCTCGTATCCAATCCTTACAATCCAAAATCCTTAACGCTCCTTATTTTGTCACGAATAAAATCATCCACAATGATTGCTGATTTGGCCCGTACCAGGTATCACTCCTTTCATGAAAAACTCCACTCCAACTCTAATCCATTAGTTTCAATCCTTACTTCCTCTTCCATTCCTGATAATCCTCCGAGGCCTCTGAAAAGAAGAAGGCCTCGAGTCCGTCTTCTTTAGACTAACTTCCAAAAGAGTGCTACCAATAGGCTGTTTCTCTTCATGTTTATTTCATGTGTTATAACATTTAAGCATATTTACTTGATATATTTCTTGTACAGTTGTAAATTTCAATAAAAATATATATTAAAAAAAGTTAAAACTTTATTGTTGTCTTTTTTTTGTTTTATTAATTGTTATTGTTTTGTATATAGCATTTTCAAGTCAATTGTAACCTTTTCCAAGTCAAATGTAACTTTTTCCAAGTCAAATGTAACCTTTTCCATTTCAAATGTAACCCTTTCCAAGTCAAATGTAACTTTTTCCATTTCAAATGTCACCTTTTCCATTTCAAATGTTACCTTTTCCAAGTCAAATACCTTTTTCTTCACTTCTAGTCTTAAATATTCCGTTTTATTTATTGAAAAATAATTAGTTTAATTAAAATTATGACTTTTTTAATAATTTTAGCATATCATATCACTGTTTTTTTTTTTTTAGATATTTGATATCAAGTTCTGTTTTTTACGAACTAATATTTTAAAAAATATTTAGTTTTAAAATAGTTGTTCATTTTGAATTTTTAGAGGGGAGGGATGGTTTTTGAGAATAATTAATGTGTTTTCGGGTATTATAATTACGTTTTTCGAGGTGTATTTTTTATCGCTCGCGTGCATATTAACTCGCATTTACTTTTAATGTTTTTTATTGAAATAGGGATTAATTAATGTGTTTTCGGGTATTATAATTACATTTTTTGAGTCTATCCTTCATCGCTCATGCGTATTTCAACTCGCATTTACTTTTTATGTTTTTTATTGGTATAGGGATGAATTATCGTGCATTCGGGTGGTTATGATTACATTTTTTGAGCTCTATCCTTTATCGCTCATGCGTATTTCAACTCGCATTTACTTTTTATGTTTTTTATTGGTATAGGGATGAATTATCGTGCATTCGGATGGTTATGATTACATTTTTTGAGCTCTATCCTTTATCGCTCATGCGTATTTCAACTTGCACTTACTTTTAATGATTTTTATTGATATAGGGATTAATTAATGTGCTTTCGGGTGGTTATGGTTTCGCTTTTTGAGCTCTATCTTTTATCGCTCATGCGTATTTCAACTCACATTTACTTTTAACGTTTTTTATTGATATATAGGTTATTAATTGTATTTGCGTTTCTTGTAATTACGTTTTTTGAGCTGTATTTATTGTCGCTTGTTCGCATTTCAACTTGCATTTACTTCTTATCTTTGTATTGTTATAGGCTATTGCACAATGCTTTTTATTGTTGTTTTTGCACGTTCTGATTACGTTTTTGAACTAGATGTTACATCGCGCTTGCGCATTGTTTTAGATCACTTTTTATTTAAGTTAAAATGTGTACTAGCTATAAAAAAATGTCATAAACTCTATTAGTATTCCCGAAAACACTATAAACGATCACTCTATCGAAATATTTATGAAACAGGAACATAACTTGATATGAGTAAAAGCGGGTAACAAATAAGGTTCAAATAATGTTACAAGAACACCCGAAAATAGAATAAACGATTTCTCAATTAAATTATCAAATAATTGTAAGAACAAGTTAGGAAGTGGGTCCATTATAAAATATTTAGTTAAAAAAACTTACTCAGGACGCTAAATAAGGAACTATAACTAATCCTTTTATAAAAAAAAATAAATAAAAATAATAAAAAAAAGCTAAATGATGTAGGTATATTCCAGCAACGTTATAATGAAAACTAAAAACAAAATAATCAATCCCAATATCAATCAAAAACTTAATCATAACCACCCGAAAGAACAATAATTCATCCCTATATCAATAAAAAACATTAAAAGTAAATCGAGTTGAACTACGCATGAGCCATAAAAAATACAGCTCGAAAAAAGTAATCATAACCACCCGAAAGCACATTAATTAATCCCTATATCAATAAAAATCATTAAAAGTAAGTGCAAGTTGAAATACGCATGAGCGATAAAGGATAGAGCTCAAAAAATGTAATCATAACCACCCGAATGCACGATAATTCATCCCTAAACCAATAAAAAACATAAAAAGTAAATGCGAGTTGAAATATCCATGAGCGATAAAATATACAGCTCGAAAAACGTAATCATAACCACCCGAAAACACAATAATTCATCCCTATATCAATAAAAAACATTAAAAGTAAATGCGAGTTGAAATACGCATGAGCGATAAAAAATACAGCTCGAAAAACGTAATGATAACCACCCGAAAGCACAATAATTAATCCCTATATCAATAAAAAACATTAACAGTAAATGCGAGATGAAATACGCATGAGCGATAAAAAATACAGCTCGAAAAACGTAATCATAAGCACCCGAAAACACAATAATTCATCCCTATATCAATAAAAAACATTAAAAGTAAATGCGAGTTAAAATACGCATGAGCGATAAAAAATACAGCTCGTAAAACGTCATTATAATACCCGAAAACTCATTAATTATTCCCAAAAACTATCCCTCTCCTCTAAAAATTCAAAATCAACAACTATTTTAAAACTAAATATTTTTTTTAAATATTAGTTCGTAAAAACAGAACTTGATTTAAAATATCTAAAAAAAACAGTGATATGATATGCCAAAATTATTAAAAAAGTCAGAATTTTAATTAAACTAATTATTTTTCAATAAATAAAACGGAATATTTAAGACTAGAAGTGAAGAAAAAGGTGACATTTGACTTGGAAAAGGTAACATTTGAAATGGAAAAGGTGACATTTGAAATGGAAAAAGTTACATTTGACTTGGAAAGGGTTACATTTGAAATGGAAAGGGTTACATTTGACTTGGAAAAAGTTACATTTGACTTGGAAAAGGTTACACTTGACTTGGAAATGCTATATATTTGAATTTAATCATTTCCGATTTTATGTAATTTTATTTTATCATTATTTTCTGTATATATTATATGAATGTGTATCACATCACTATTACTACTGTTCATTATGAAACAAATCTCGATAAATAAAACTTAAAAAAACTTTAAGAACTACGCAATTCCTTAACATGTATCTAGGTTACAGAAAAAAGGAATAATCTATTTATTAACCACGACTGTACTTTAGATTTGTATTTGGGAAATTATTAATTAAAGATCACCAGGTTTTTGTATAATTTTTCGGATTCCCACTTATAGAAGCTGGGTCGATCTCAGGAGGGTCCAAATAGCTTAGAACTACCACCTATAATTGTTTAGGGCTGAGGATAATCAAATCACGAAGTTGGTTTTGCTTTGTATTAAATACCTTCACAAACACACAACATATTGAACAACAACACTATATATGGGCTCTCTGACTGTTACCTTGCAATACTACCAACATAACTTTATATCACAGAGTCAAAGTTTACCTCCACATACACGTTTGGGTTTCAGAATAAGTTATAATCATGTCATTACTAGTTTTATACTTGTGACTCAGAGATAAGCGGTCACCGGACTATACCGATAGTACTACAGAGCTTATCGATTCCGGAAACGTAAATGGCAAAAGCAAAGGCGAACATCTAAAATAAAATTCCGCCTCGGTCGGATTCGAAACTTGGTGAATACTTGCTTAGTGGTCTACCTTCGAAGCTACCTCTCTTCCCGAATTCATGAAATAATTTACTCTTATTTATTTTATTTTTTTCTCCCAGAGACTGCACGGGAGCACATTCCAGGTCAATTTACCGGCAATAATAATTGACTGTTCCATTTTGTTTACTTTTCCAGCAGCCCCCAACAGAGCGGCTGTTTATACAAGGAGGCAATATCAACATAGAGCCCGACTGCAGAGGACAATAGGCTATATAATTTAGCCCGGAGGACGGAGGAGACTGAAGCAGTATATAATTTGGAGTGGAGTGGGACGGACAGACTGACCTGAGTAGCGATTAATTAGTAAACGTCAAGTGAATACTCCCACTTATTTATGTACATGAGGCTGGAGCAGCTGGTTCCCTTGTCGCAATAAACTATGACCTGCCACTCCTCTAAGGCCCTTACTACCTTGTCTTAGGGCGCCTCAGGAATATAGTCCTGTCTTCTTCCCGGGTCCCTTCGATATATTTCCAACCTTGTTATTTATTCTCATACATCATAGCGGTATTTTGATTATGTTCGAAATATACGTAGAATCGGATGTTATATAATATAACAAAAAAACAAATCTGGTGCACGTAACACAAAATGTTCAGTTGCTTCTTAGCTTGAAATAAATTTTGCAAATAAAGTTTTTTTTTTTTAGCATTAATAATTGATTTATTCAGAAATAAGACACTATCCACAATGTATGGCAATGAGTATTAATTACATCCATAGGAAATTATACGGAGTAAACTAGAAATAAAAAAAACGATTACAAAGAAGAATAAATAAAAAATAATTATAACAACCCTGGTCACATTCATACCTTGTAAATATTTCGAGACATGGAGCGTTCCAGGGTGCTCTTAATATTAAATATTTTTTATGAGGCTGGATGCTACATAAAACAATGTAGTGGACTGTATTTTAAATGGAATATATTATGTAATAATATGGGAACATAATATGATATAAGATTACAATCTACTAAGAATTACAAGGAAATTAAAATTTGATTTAGGTTAAACTATTTTTATTATTACATATCTGCCTGATGCAAGGTGGGGGCGGTCTCTCCTCTTGATTCATTCCTTCGTTCCTGGGCCGGCCGGCGCCTATTCTTTTACTCCTCCATTAGGATGAGGATAATACTTGTGAAATATGATGAAGAAGTTAGAGTCTTTAGATGCATGTGCTTTTCTTTTCTGGCTTTCTTGCTATCTCTCTTGCTCGCAGAGGATTCTGGTCTCAGTCCGAGTACCTACATATGCCGCCAGATGTCCCTGTATGCGCTTGGTTGTATTACTGCATGCAAGATGCCATATCTTAAAATGTGTTAAGGGCCGTGTTCCCTTAACATACTCACATACAATTTTTACAAGCAGGGAACTCCAACGAATCTAATACGTGACTTAATAGTCGAGGTGTAATACCGGGAGATCCCAGCGGCTCCCATTCAGCAGCGTAACTGGTCTTGCAAGCCCGTGGAGTGGTGAGAGCACTAGAGCGAACAGACCCTCAGGACATTTTCAGCAATGGCACAGTCATAAAATATCCCCAGGCTACTGCCGCTTCAAGGCATCTACGAGGAGAGTTATAGGGATAGTTGTAGCAACAGAGGGGTTGTGCCAATGGATTAGAAAGGTCAGTAAGCTTCAGGTGGAAGATTGAGACTGTGGATTAAATAAGATATTCAGAACATGATGTAGGATATCGTTTGTAGCGTAAAAGAACATTCACTATTATTGTAACAACTTAGGACAAGGATTATATACACTTGATGTTCTAAATTTCAGTAGTTCCCCACAGTTCGAATAGTTATGAGAATTGTCTTATAAATTTATATTTTATTAGCAACAGAAAAAAATAATTTTCTGTTCAGTGGTAAAGTCATAGTAAAAGTGTAAAAAGAAATTCTGTTTAGTTCCTCTTATTGACAATATGTTACCATGAGCTATTGTTTTTTGTTTAATTGTTTGTTTATTTTACGTCACTACAATGGGAGTCCTAAATTTTGCCTATCCTGGTTTAATTAAGGTAGGGATGTTTAACGAGTATCTGACATCGCACAGGCTCGGACAACCTTTTTACGTCCCCTCCGTAGGACGGCATAACTAAAGATTTGTTTACTCCCATTAAAAAATCCTAGGTCCACCCCGTGACCTTTGGCATGGTAGGCTGTTATGCTAGCCACCCTGCTACAGGTGATCCCACTATGCGCTATTTAGTGTATCTGTGCAATGTGTGTATTATATTGTCTTAAGGAAATATATTTTATTTAGATAATTAAAAATAATCTTCCAATGACATCTCGTCGAACCCCTAGATATCCTCTGGGCCACCTATTGGGAACCACTTTTCTAATGTTTACGGCTTTCTCAAATTCCTTTCTGGAACATTTTTTTTTTAAATTTAGAATATTGAAATTACGAAAACAATCAATCGTAACGCTAAAATAATATTTATTGAATTTATTATAAAGAAAAATGTTGTTATTATACAACTAAACTTTTAAGAGCAAATAATTAGTTAAACATTCTTATTCGCTTTATTGAAAAAATGTTTATCCCTCCAGTGATTGGAGTCTTCCATTTTACAGCTTTTTAATGACTAAATATTCGAAAGAGTTTTCATAATAGGAACGGAATATAATTTTTTTTTCCGAGACAAAGCAAAACGTCTGAATAGAGATAACTTATCCCGAGCCGAGGAACTGTTTTGACAGTTTAAGTCGATTAAGAAAATTCAACTTGTTAATACCGTGAAAGCCCCTTTTAGCGGCTTTTCACAGACTCAGAACTCCAACGTTGATCCGGACGAAATTAAAAGTCATTTCATAACGGTTGGTATCTTTGAGTAGGATTCGCTTCTTAATGTAGCTCCCAACCCGTGGATCCATTGTTGGCTAAAGATGGATGCAGCGCGACACTTCATTGTTTCCGACTAATGGAACGAGCCTTCCAGTTTTATTTTATGGCTCCTCCTCAAAGCATCCAGTAATTACATGTGCAATTAACTTAATGGACTCTCAAGAGAAAGGGCTGTCTCAGATTATCTTATATCTCTTGCCTCTAGCATCGGGATCGTGATGCCTTTGTGTATACGAAGTAACGCCATATCAACATGTCGTAACTGCGTTGGTTGGGAATAAATTTAAATTGTGAGACGATCTATTTGAAATCTTGATTATCAAAAATTTAAACTATGATTTTTTTTACTGGTTATCCTCTATTTCTGATTTTTTTTGTTTATTTTATTTTTATCAATATACGGAAACAACAACCAGGGTCATGTTTGCCTTTACATTATTTAATACAGGTTATATCAATATAGAAGTAGAGGTAGAGTATAGTTTAGATCTGGGCATAAATAAGGAAGGTAATAAATGTTAGGTATATGTGGAGAGGAATAGGGAGGTTAGACAGATCTGTGGGAGGTTGAATTAAGTACGTAAAGCAGTTTATTGCAGGCATTCTGTAAGGATGTGAAGTATTTAGAGAGGAGAACTAGCAGGATTGACAGAGGTGGAGTAGGCCATGAGATAACCCTTGGTCGACCAAGAGTGTTCTATACGGAGTCGCGCGAACACAACCTCTTTACGTCGAGACAACTCCCAAGGGTCACCGAGGCCAAATATATCTTAGCCTTTTGTTTTCAAAGGCCGCCCACTTTCTGAGTTTAAAACTCTTCGTAAAAAGTTATGAAATACTCCTTAGTAATGAAAAAAAAAAACTGGCAATTCTGTACATTTTGAGCTATGCCAAATTAATATTGATGATGATCATATTACCTTCATGTTTGGTCCTTATAAAACATTAAGTTGTTTTAGGGCCGATTGACCGTTATATTTTGATCACATACTTCGTAACACTTAAGGAACATTGTAATATTACACTTCGTCAAGCAATTTATGCATTTCATCAAAATATATTTCGATATTTTCATAAATGACTTTTGTTATAGTTAGTCAACCTCCGCAAAAATTCAAGATGAAATCTTCTGGGTTCAGCTCTTCTTTCTACTCTACTTTACAAGACTTTTAGTTTCCGAAGCTGATTTAAATTTTGCATATAGTGTGATTTATTAAGAATACTGAAAGAATAAACAAGTGAAATATTTGGTAATTAAATAAAAAAATATATCATATATTGAATTATAAAGAAAATAATGAAGAGTTACGCCTTTAAAAGAAAAAAAAATGTTATGTTTATACCTGTTTTTATTAATCGAAATAGGAAGTTAAATTACCTGTGGCAATTAATCCACTATTTAATTTTAAATTAAAGCAAAAGGTCGTTAAATCAAATAAATTTCAATGAATCCACCAACTGGTCAAGGCCCAATTACAGTAGGTAAATTATTACTAATACTGTATCACATACCAAGTATACTTTATCTAAACAAACAAATAAAAATAATAATAATAATCACAAAAAAATAGAACATTGAACTAATAACTATAAAAGATATATATAAAGACATTTATGTGTTTAAAATTAAATATGTAAAGAAAAAAAAAGACAGAAAAAAAAGAAGAAATAAAAAAAAAATAAGGAAAAATAACTATTAATAATGTATCACATACCAAGTATACTTTATCTAAACAAACAAATAAAAATATTAATAATAATCACAAAAAATAGAACATTGAACTATTAACTATATGACATATATATAAAGACATTTATATGTTTAAAATTAAATATGTAAAGAAAAAAAAAAAGGCAGAAACAAAAAGAAGAAAGAAAAAAAAAAAAAAAGGAATAATAACTATCGCTCTGAGTCATTTAAATATAACTTTATAAATAAAAAAAAAATTCTATAATCCTAATTTTTAAATAATCTTTTAGTATACCATTACACACACACACACACACACACACACACAAACACACATATATATATATATATATATATATATATATATATATAATATATATATATATATATATATATAATCACATACAAAGCTACCACTCACAGCTGATTAAATGATATGGGAATAATATTGTAACAAATGCCTTCGAAATTATAATTAATTATTAACTGACTCACAAATAGTTACTCAATATCTATCTCGAACGAGTAAATGAAAAACTGAGATCAAGCTCCTGTACGCTACCAAAGGAGTCCCAGAATTGAACAACATGGCGAACTGGGCTCTTACACCTGGATTTAGTTATTGTAAAAAAAAATCTTCCATCTGCCTACAATTTACTCTTTCTATACTGAAGTAAAGTCTTCCAAGCATAACAATCTCATCTAAATTGCTCCTGGACAAGTTTTGCAAGGTGGAGTATCAGATAGTGTGCATCTATTTTTCAAAGTATGGCTCAATTTAACTCATGCATCAATAGAGTGAAACACATATCCCAACTACTGTAATGTTAATATTTCTTAAAAAATAAAAATCACAAAAATCACTTTTGCAACCCTCTATCAAATCTACTGCTTCATTGATTTCCGGAAACTATATAGGAGCACCACATTCAGTATGAGTTTGCTCAAAAGCATTAATTAATGTCAATAGTCTACATGTTTTTATGAAATCAGGACATGTTATTATAATAATAACGATTTCCATTTCGAATAGAGATTATTAATATGGGGCTGTCCCGTCTCTCTAGGGATACGTTCCACATTAACTGGTCTAAATCAGTTAAATACTTAGGCATAACATTAGACAAATCGTTAACTTAGACAATCCGAAAAAAAAAAAAATGTATTTATAAAATGTTCCCATATTTTAATAAAAAATCCAGTTTAAGCACTCAGAACAAACTACTACTATATAAAAAAGTCATACGTGCCTAGATCTGTTATGCATCGCCCGTCTGGAGCTCGACTTGCAATACAAATTATAAAAAAAATAGAAACAATACAAAATACATGTATGCGAATCATCAATAACTACCCACGTTATACGAAAATTTCAAAAATGCTCTTTGAACTAAATCTTCCAACATTAAAACAGTATATCTACACAGTAACCAAAAACTATTTTGATAAAACCACAACTTCTGAAAACCCATTAAAACTAGAAATTGGTAATTACAACAAAACATCACTAAAGCGCTACACGCACAAAAGAACCAAACATGTACTTTTAAATTAATATTGTAATTCATATTGTGTAGGTTTTTTCGTGTTACTTTTCTTATTGTCTTAAACAAAATATTGTATGATAATTAGTAAATTCAAAGGATGATTGAAAAAGGTCCAATGAAATCATGAAACCAAACATATTTGTATTGAGTGTACATTGTAAATATTATGTAAATAAATAAAATTTCTTACGAATACGTGTTTTTTTCTTCTCGAGTATAAGACCACATATTTTTCAGTATTTAACAATAGTGAATTTTCTATACCCCACCTTATTAAACCTTCAAAATTAAGCTGAAGCTCACATGGTCCTCGATGTAGATTATGATTCAATGTCAATGTCCTATAGATTATGATTTAAATTATTTAGGTAAATTATTTCAAACTAGACAGAGCTCTATATTTAGTAAGAGCAGCTAATAGGCAGTGGTCTCAGGGGAGGAGGTGAGGGAGGGACAGGCCAAGATTTGATCTTAGGGTTTGCATTGATAATACTTGTGGCCTAGCCGCTTGGCTGTCAAAGTCCTTGCTAATATAACAGGAATTAATCAATCGTCAAGAAGTCTCATTGAGGATTTAATTGTGTAAGTACCCAAAGTCAAAGAGCTATATTATATTACAATAACTCGCGAGTATTGATAGAAATAGATATTTAATATGCATCTTCTACCGTATAAAAATCCATTTCCTATTTTACTTCGTTTGCCTATACAGAGCGTCTTATAAATGTCCCATCATATTGTGAGAGCCCATTCTAGACCTTAATCAGAACAAAAAAGTCTATATGATCCATAGTCCAATTTTCAATGCTTAGGGAAGAAAATCAAATTTTGAGTTTGGTGCTAATAGCCATGCTTTTCATTGAACTATCGGATCTCAAAATATATATAGACATTTATGAGGCACATATTAAGCAGAATTTTCTTTTTTTTTCCTAGTCCCTTATTTTCTCTTCTAAAAGATGCAATGCTGGTAAGTTCTTCTTTTTCTGCAATTGTGCTTTTAAAGGAGTTACAACTCTTTAACGTAACTTCTGGAGAGTAATAACATTATGAATAATAATTCAGGTGATGGGGCTCACCTTTTAGTTTGTTTCGGCCTTACAACTAAAACTTAAACTAATTTATTTATTTGTTGAGTTTCTGCCATCTCTGAGGTATTCCTGGGGTTTTAGTTGATTAAATATAGGGTTATTAACAAAGGGTCTAGCCGGATAAGCATGTGAAATCTGCCCCCGCGTGTATTTGAACCATATTTATACCATTGAGTCACACCTATGAGAAACAACCTTACGCAAATTTTTAGCCCCTTAATCCTAACGGGGGGGAAGTTATGGAGGGGGAAAGATAAAACAAAAAAAATTGTTTTCTCCTGAACTGCTGAACTGATTTTCACGAGAAAAATATATGTTATGGATTTTATAAATAAGTTTCAAAAAATATTTTTTTAAATTTTTTTCCACGAAAATATTGGTCCCAAAAATTTTTTGAATTTTTCGAAAAAATATTTTTTGGTTATGATGGTTTGGTACACCTCCAATTTTTCGCTAATTTATTTTATTATAGGGTCCTCCATAACATATATTTTTTTCAATTTTATCGGAAGTGTACCCCATGGTGAAAAATGAAAAAAAACAATTTTTTCTCCTGAACGAATCAACCGACTTTCACGAAAAAAATATATGTTAATGGTTTTCTAACAGAGTTTCAAAAAACATTTTTTTGAATTTTTTTTTCGAAAACGTGAGTCAAAATTTTAATTTTTTATTTTTCAAAAATAAATTTTAAATTATGTAAGATTAGTACACCAACAATTTTTTACTAATTTGATTCATTGGAGGGTCCTGCACAATATTTTTTTTTTCAAGTTGGTCTAAAATGTACCCAATAAGGAAAAATAAAAAAAACAGCATTTTTTCAGCTCTCTGAGGTCACGCATGAAGAGCTCTATCCCTAGCTGTGGGATCGTAATGTCATTAGATATCACTTACACACTATGCACATACATACTATTTATTATACCTATTATTATAAATATCTTATATTGGATCGAATATATTTTTTTTTTTTTTGCATTTAGTTAATTCTATTTACTTGGATAACTACTACACAGCACTATATGCTGTATTTATATAAAACGTAACTAAAAAGGTTTTTAAATATATATTTTTTCATATTATTATATGTTAATCAAAAAAGTTATGATGACAGACTTGCATGAAGTGTTCGACAAAAAGCCTGTCGACTGTTAACTTTTTTGATTATTTAACATATAATAATATGAAAAATATATATTAAAAAAATCTTTTTAGTTACGTTTTATATAAATATAGCATATAGTGCTGTGTAGTAGTTATCCAAGTAAGAAAAATTAACTAAATACAAAAAAAAAAAATATATTCGATCCAATATAAGATATTTATAATAATAGATATAATAAATAGTATGTATGTGCATAGTGTGTAAGCGATATCTAATGACATTACGATCCCACAGCTCTATCCCTACTCTTCATGCGTGACCAGCTACTACTCAGAGAGCTGAAAAAATGCTGTTTTTTTTTTTATTTTTCCTTATTGGATACATTTTAGACCAACTTGAAAAAAAAAAATATTGTGCAGGACCCTCCAATGAATCAAATTAGTAAAAAATTGTTGGTGTACTAATCTAACATAATTTAAAATTTATTTTTGAAAAATTAAAAATAAAAATTTTGACTCACGTTTTCGAAATAAAAAATTCAAAAAAATGTTCTGTTAGAAAATCATTAACGTATATTTTTTTCGTGAAAGTCGGTTGATTCGTTCAGGAGAAAAAATTGTTTTTTTCATTTTTCACCATGGGGTACACTTCCGATAAAATTGAAAAAAATATATGTTATGGAGGGCCTCATAATGAAATAAAGTAGCGAAAAATTGGAGGTGTACCAAACCATCATAACCAAAAAATATTTTTTTGAAAAATTCAAAAATTTTTTGGGACCAACATTTTCGTGGAAAAAAATTAAAAAAATATTTTTTTAAACCTATTTATAAAATCCATCACATATATTTTTCTCGTGAAAATCAGTTGAGCAGTTCAGGAGAAAACAGTTTTTTTTGTTTTATCTTTCCCCCTCCATAACTTCCCCCCCGTTAGGATTAAGGGGCTAAACATTTGCGTAAGGTTGTTTCTCATAGGTGTGACTCAATGGTATAAATTTGGTTCAAATACACGCGGGGGCAGATTTCACATGCTTATCCGGCTAGGCCCTTTCGTTGATTTGAAAAACATTAAATTCCTCTCACTCATAAATGTTTTAATTGTAGGTATTTTCATCTCTTCATGTAATTTCTTTGTTTTTACTCTTTGGAATATCGTCCCTTTTGCGATTCTTCTTTAGAATGCCGTTTTGAAATGCCTCTACATTCTTTTCCGTTGATTTCGCTACGTGTGGAAAAAGTAGCGAGCCATACAACAGTGACGTACGAAGAATTGTTTTGTATATCATCGCATTTAGTCGGAGAGATATACTTGAGCTGAAATCAAATGGTTAGGCCTAAACATTTTTCGCCTTACAGATTTATTTTTTTTTAGAATTTTCTTTTTTGCTACTTTTTTTTTTAATTCTCCCAGATCTGCAATAAAGTGATCGAGAAGAGAGAAGTAAGCAAAAGTGTAAAACTACTCAAATTTAAGGCGTTGTACCTTCCTGTACTCCTATATAATGCAGAAAGCTGGGAGAACAAGATGGGACTGCATTCGCAATGAAAGAGTCAGAGAGGAACTGGGAGTTCCCTCGATGAAAGACGTCCTGGAAATTCGGCAGCTTAAGTGGTTTGGGTTTGTCATCAGGATAGAGGAACACAGAGATGCATTGAAAATTATAGACTATATCTCCAATGCTAAAAGACCCTGTGCCCGACCAAGAATGTCATACCTGGAGTACGTCGACCGTTGATGCAAAACAAGAAATATAAATTTACTCACAGCCAGAAATCTTACATGCAACAGAGAACATTGGCAATCTTAACTAAGCGCTCCCTTACGCTAAAGGGCACTCTACAGGGTGGTGCAAAAGAAGAAGCCTCCTCGCATTCTGGATTAGCCAATAAAGCCAGGCCTGTTTTGAACCATTATAAAGCTAATTAAATGAAGAGGTTTTTCTGAGATCCGGAAAGTTTAAAACATAACAATAGATGAGTAATAAACAGATCCCTGAAATTTCCGGATATTCACAGAAATGTTCTCTCATTTGGTGACACGAGCGTTCGTGACCATCACTTTATACTTTATATATCACCACAATTTATACATTGAAATATTTTTATTTTCACTATATATAGTAAGGGGAATTATTGCGATCGTGAAAATTTTCGAATGCCAGCTTTCAACGGAAATACACGTTTTAGGGTCCTCTGAGTCTAAATAACCAAGTCCCGCAAAAAGGTCTGTGTGTGTGTGTGTGTGTGTGTGGTAAGTCCCGGGCCGAAACGGTAAGTCCTATGAAACTGAAATTTCATATTTAAGACAACTATACGCCCGAGACGTGACACAACTTTTTTCATAAAAATGAGCTTACTAGAAGAGGCACTTTATACTATGCATTTTGCACCTTTTTTGGATTTTCTCGAAAACGGTTCCGACGATTTTGATTAAACTTGTATATTTTAATACATTAAATTTTGAGCTATATCGATGTAAAATTTAGTAGGCTTTAATATCATGTAGGTTTTATTCTGATTAAAATGGTCTGACAGGGCTTAAATGCCGATATTTTAAATTTTCTTCCCCTAAAGTACCTTTAATTTTGTAGATTCGATAAAAATAACTATATTATCTTGTTAACACTGATAAAAAAAACAGGTAAATATATAAATTGAATAAATTCGATACCCAACTAAAGGAGGAAACAGAAAAAATATTGTTTTAATGCAATTTTTCATTTTTGAACATAAGAGCAGTAATATACATGTATGATATACCGTTGGAAAGCTAAAGATTTTAGAACAAATAATATCCATACACAAGCTTTTAAAAAATTAATAGAGTGTGATGAAATTAACATAAAGCTAACTGATTATTTTAGATAATAATTTAATAGATTTTTTAATGAAACACATGTTTCTATAAAAATTAAATTTAATTAATTTCTTAATAGGTTCAGGATTTTTATTTCTTACTGTTTTTGAGAATTCTTTCATTGATTTTAAAAAATTAGGTAAGTGAAAGTCGTGTGTTGCCCGCACCAGAATCAGGTTAAAAATGTTTAAAAAAATAACACAATCGTATTTCAATGAACTCGATTGAGCACAATCGAAACGTATTATCAGGAGAATATCATTAAAATAATTAAATATTGGCTTATTTATAAATATGCTGATATGCGTTTATTCTTTGTTAAAAAGGAATTCATATTTCAATTCGGAAAGCAATATTAAATTAATACTTATTATTCTTCAGCGATACAGTGGTTTGATAAAAACAACTTTTTCCTTATTAAATTTTCATACTAAATAAGGAAATATCATACTATCGGAGGTTGTTTTTTCTTTCGTATTTGCATAGTTCAGTTTGTTTATATGTATAAGCATATATGGTATGTGAAAATAAAAATTGTTGAAATAAAAATTATACTTAAAGATGATTTAGGATGCAGTAATTAAAAAAACAAATACGCACGAACCAGACAAAATTACATTGTTAAGGACTTAAATTTAACTAAAAAAAAAGAAAGAAAGTTATTAGCACTATCACGACATTACCAGAACATAGGATAGTGGCAAATAGTATATACTTTTCATTCTTCATTCTTGTAGTTTTTCTTAGGAAGGTGAAAATGTATAACGTTGGTAATAATATTAGAAATCATAAAAATAATGTTCCTTATTTCAATATTCCAATTAGCATTTTAACTACCTTAAACACTATTTTTTTTTTCGTTAGTTTCACTTTCACTTTCATGTAAATGAAACATTAAGTAAGGTAAAGTATTGAGATCGTAAAAATTTTAGAAATATCCTCCAAATTTTTTTTTTTTTTTTTTTATTGAAATTTACAACTGTACAAAAATACATCAAGTAAATATGCTGTAATGTTATAACACATGGAATGAACATGAAGAGAAACTGCCCATTGGCAGCACTCTTTGGTAGTGAGTCTAAACAAGAAGGTCTCGAGGCCATCTTCTTTTCAGACGCCTCGGAGGATTATCAGGAATGGAAGAGGAAGCAAGGATTGAAAAATAATGGATTAGAGTGGGAGTGGAGTTTTTCATGGAAAGTGTGATACCTGGTACGGGCCAAATCAGCAACATATGGAACATTAAGATCATTGTGGATGATTTTATTCGTGACAAAGTAAGGAGCGTTAAGGATTTTGCGGAGGATTTTGGATTGTAAGGATTGGATACGGGAAGAGTTTGATGGTTTAGTAGAGCCCCAAAGCTCTACTCCGTAGGTCCAGATAGGCCTTATGATGGTCATGTAAATGAGTCTTTTGTAGTTAAGTGAAAGGTTAGAGCGTCTGTCTAGTAAGTGTTGGAGTAGCCGAAATCTTCGTGCAGTTTCTTGTCTCTTCAGTCTTGTATGCGGATTCCATGTAAGTCGTTTGTCAAGCAGGAGTCCAAAATATCGGATCTGTTCAACCGGGACAAGCGGAATATCATTAAAGGACACTGTAGGGCAGGATGTCATAGGTTTTCGACGAAGGGTAAAGGTAATTTGTTGGGATTTATTGGAATTGATTTTAATTCTCCAATTTTGACACCATACCTCAAGGTCTCTGATGTGGGATTAGAGAGTTTCAGAGGCTATTGTAGGATCGTTATTAACCGATAACACGCAAGTGTCATCGGCATACCTCCAAATTTTTAATCAAAATACATGGTTTATGCCAACTACCTTCAAGTTTTCAAGTTTCACGAAACGGACCATGTGTGTAATTTCATAGTGTATATTATTCATAAATATAAAATTGTTAAAAAATAAAATAATATATTTAGGCATGCATTTGCCATAGATGTATATTTTGACAGACCGGAAATTCTACTTACATAAAAAATACTTCGTACAAAATTTTTACACGATTTCCTCGAAAAGCCTCTAAAGATTTTGATGAAGCTCATTGTATCGATGTACAATTAAATGGTCTTTAATATAATGCAGGCTCTTTCCTCATTGAAACAAATTGACAGGGCTTGATTGCTGAATTTTCAAAATTGCTTCCTTTACCTTTAATTAATTTTATTTTTAATTATTAACACACTCGCGTGTGATAAAATAAAATATAAATCACAAAAATATTTTATTTTCGATAACATTAAATTTGAATTTCTGAAAATAAACATACCGTAAGAAATGTAGATAATTAATACTCTTTAATAAAATAAAATGATTATTTTGATTAATTTTCTATATTTTTAGTTACTATTTTTAACTACTGGAATATATGGTAATAAGAGTTTGTGGACGACAGGATTGGAGTGGACGGGTAATTTGGAATAAAAGGAGAAATATCTAGTTCAGGCTAGATCTGCAACTAATAGGATATTTAAGTCTTTATAAATTATTTTATTGGTGACAAAGTAAGGGGGATTTAGGATCTTTCTGAGGATTTTGGATTGCAAAGATTGAATGCGGGAAGAATTGTATGGTTTAGTGGATCCCCACAACTCGATCCCATATATCCAAATAGGCTTAATGATGGTAATATAAATTAATTTTTTGTAAGTAGAAGTTATGATCGTGTGTAGTAAGCGGTATCTACGAGCTGTTTATTGTCGTTTCAGTCTAGTGTGAGGATTCCAAGTAAGACGTTTGTCTAGATGGAGTCCTAGGTACCGGATCTGTTCAACTGAGGGGAGTGGAATATTGTTAAAGGAAATACTGGGACAGGTGGACATAGGTTTTCGACGAAGGGTGAAGGTAATTTGATGGGATTTAGTAGGGTTAATTTAAATTTTCTACTTTTGACATTATTCTTCAATAATAAATAAATGTGCGACTGAAGGGTTTTGGAAGCAACAGATGGGTCATTATTTAGGGATAACACACATGTGTCATCTGCGTAGGTTGCGAGGACAGTACCAGGATGGATTGGAATATCAGCTGTATATATAGGTATAATGGATTGGGCCCAGAATACTACCCTGAGGTACACCGGCGGACTGAGGAAATATGGATGAGTAGGAAAGGTTATGACTTATATTAAAGGTTCAGTGAGGTAGGATCGGATTAATAAGAAGTACGTAGGAGAGAAGAATTGACGAAGTTTGTAGAGCAGCCCTGGTGCCAAACTCGGTCAAAGGCCTGTTGTACGCCAAGAAAGGCTCCAGTGCAATACATCCAGATATCACAATGTAGAAGATATCACATCCAGGCATTTAACTTCGAATATTTTTTATTATATACGATTTGTCGCTAGGACCTATCTTAAAGTTGCTATATTGAGTTGAATGAACAAAGTCGCCAATTTACAAATGTGTAAATGATTAATCCACATTTTTTTAATAAAAAAATTTACCGTTTTTGAAATCGTCAACGTTTGTTGATGCTGCTCGGTTCAAACCTTTAAAGACAGTTTCCAAATCAGAAATTTAATGTAAAGGAGCTTTCTTAGTTTGAATGAATAAAGTGACTTATGCACCAATACCTTAAATGCTTCAGCAATCAGCTCGTCCGTTCACAATTTCAATTCCTTCCTGCAAAATACTAGGACTACTAAAAAGCAATAGATTATAGACATACCCACAATAATTTTTTTTCATTCGAAATATTTACAAGAATATAAAGTTTTTGTTGATATCACCCTTAAAAAAAACCTACAAACATATTTTACAACGCAGTAGTTTATTTATGTTTTGCTATTTTATAGATTTTCAATATTATAATTTAGAGAGGAGAACTAGCAGGATTGACAGAGGTGGAGTAGGCCATGAGATAACCCTTGGTCGACCAAGAGTGTTTCTATACGGAGTCGCGCGAACACAACCTCTTTACGTCGAGACAACTCCCAAGGGTCACCGAGGCCAAATATATCTTAGCCTTTTGTTTTCAAAGGCCGCCCACTTTCTGAGTTTAAAACTCTTCGTAAAAAGTTATGAAATACTCCTTAGTAATGAAAAAAAAAAACTGGCAATTCTGTACATTTTGAGCTATGCCAAATTAATATTGATGATGATCATATTACCTTCATGTTTGGTCCTTATAAAACATTAAGTTGTTTTAGGGCCGATTGACCGTTATATTTTGATCACATACTTCGTAACACTTAAGGAACATTGTAATATTACACTTCGTCAAGCAATTTATGCATTTCATCAAAATATATTTCGATATTTTCATAAATGACTTTTGTTATAGTTAGTCAACCTCCGCAAAAATTCAAGATGAAATCTTCTGGGTTCAGCTCTTCTTTCTACTCTACTTTACAAGACTTTTAGTTTCCGAAGCTGATTTAAATTTTGCATATAGTGTGATTTATTAAGAATACTGAAAGAATAAACAAGTGAAATATTTGGTAATTAAATAAAAAATATATCATATATTGAATTATAAAGAAAATAATGAAGAGTTACGCCTTTAAAAGAAAAAAAATGTTATGTTTATACCTGTTTTTATTAATCGAAATAGGAAGTTAAATTACCTGTGGCAATTAATCCACTATTTAATTTTAAATTAAAGCAAAAGGTCGTTAAATCAAATAAATTTCAATGAATCCACCAACTGGTCAAGGCCCAATTACAGTAGGTAAATTATTACTAATACTGTATCACATACCAAGTATACTTTATCTAAACAAACAAATAAAAATAATAATAATAATCACAAAAAAATAGAACATTGAACTAATAACTATAAAAGATATATATAAAGACATTTATGTGTTTAAAATTAAATATGTAAAGAAAAAAAAAGACAGAAAAAAAAGAAGAAATAAAAAAAAAATAAGGAAAAATAACTATTAATAATGTATCACATACCAAGTATACTTTATCTAAACAAACAAATAAAAATATTAATAATAATCACAAAAAATAGAACATTGAACTATTAACTATATGACATATATATAAAGACATTTATATGTTTAAAATTAAATATGTAAAGAAAAAAAAAAAGGCAGAAACAAAAAGAAGAAAGAAAAAAAAAAAAAAAGGAATAATAACTATCGCTCTGAGTCATTTAAATATAACTTTATAAATAAAAAAAAAATTCTATAATCCTAATTTTTAAATAATCTTTTAGTATACCATTACACACACACACACACACACACACACACAAACACACATATATATATATATATATATATATATATATATATATATATATATATATATATATATATAATCACATACAAAGCTACCACTCACAGCTGATTAAATGATATGGGAATAATATTGTAACAAATGCCTTCGAAATTATAATTAATTATTAACTGACTCACAAATAGTTACTCAATATCTATCT
Organism: Piezodorus guildinii; assembly: GCA_023052935.1. Lineage (NCBI taxonomy): Eukaryota > Metazoa > Arthropoda > Insecta > Hemiptera > Pentatomidae > Piezodorus > Piezodorus guildinii. Next base: position 29,764,038 of record CM041292.1, on the reverse strand, counting down.
CGAACGAGTAAATGAAAAACTGAGATCAAGCTCCTGTACGCTACCAAAGGAGTCCCAGAATTGAACAACATGGCGAACTGGGCTCTTACACCTGGATTTAGTTATTGTAAAAAAAAATCTTCCATCTGCCTACAATTTACTCTTTCTATACTGAAGTAAAGTCTTCCAAGCATAACAATCTCATCTAAATTGCTCCTGGACAAGTTTTGCAAGGTGGAGTATCAGATAGTGTGCATCTATTTTTCAAAGTATGGCTCAATTTAACTCATGCATCAATAGAGTGAAACACATATCCCAACTACTGTAATGTTAATATTTCTTAAAAAATAAAAATCACAAAAATCACTTTTGCAACCCCTCTATCAAATCTACTGCTTCATTGATTTCCGGAAACTATATAGGAGCACCACATTCAGTATGAGTTTGCTCAAAAGCATTAATTAATGTCAATAGTCTACATGTTTTTATGAAATCAGGACATGTTATTATAATAATAACGATTTTCCATTTCGAATAGAGATTATTAATATGGGGCTGTCCCGTCTCTCTAGGGATACGTTCCACATTAACTGGTCTAAATCAGTTAAATACTTAGGCATAACATTAGACAAATCGTTAACTTAGACAATCCGAAAAAACAAAAAAATGTATTTATAAAATGTTCCCATATTTTAATAAAAAATCCAGTTTAAGCACTCAGAACAAACTACTACTATATAAAAAAGTCATACGTGCCTAGATCTGTTATGCATCGCCCGTCTGGAGCTCGACTTGCAATACAAATTATAAAAAAAATAGAAACAATACAAAATACATGTATGCGAATCATCAATAACTACCCACGTTATACGAAAATTTCAAAAATGCTCTTTGAACTAAATCTTCCAACATTAAAACAGTATATCTACACAGTAACCAAAAACTATTTTGATAAAACCACAACTTCTGAAAACCCATTAAAACTAGAAATTGGTAATTACAACAAAACATCACTAAAGCGCTACACGCACAAAAGAACCAAACATGTACTTTTAAATTAATATTGTAATTCATATTGTGTAGGTTTTTTCGTGTTACTTTTCTTATTGTCTTAAACAAAATATTGTATGATAATTAGTAAATTCAAAGGATGATTGAAAAAGGTCCAATGAAATCATGAAACCAAACATATTTGTATTGAGTGTACATTGTAAATATTATGTAAATAAATAAAATTTCTTACGAATACGTGTTTTTTTCTTCTCGAGTATAAGACCACATATTTTTCAGTATTTAACAATAGTGAATTTTCTATACCCCACCTTATTAAACCTTCAAAATTAAGCTGAAGCTCACATGGTCCTCGATGTAGATTATGATTCAATGTCAATGTCCTATAGATTATGATTTAAATTATTTAGGTAAATTATTTCAAACTAGACAGAGCTCTATATTTAGTAAGAGCAGCTAATAGGCAGTGGTCTCAGGGGAGGAGGTGAGGGAGGGACAGGCCAAGATTTGATCTTAGGGTTTGCATTGATAATACTTGTGGCCTAGCCGCTTGGCTGTCAAAGTCCTTGCTAATATAACAGGAATTAATCAATCGTCAAGAAGTCTCATTGAGGATTTAATTGTGTAAGTACCCAAAGTCAAAGAGCTATATTATATTACAATAACTCGCGAGTATTGATAGAAATAGATATTTAATATGCATCTTCTACCGTATAAAAATCCATTTCCTATTTTACTTCGTTTGCCTATACAGAGCGTCTTATAAATGTCCCATCATATTGTGAGAGCCCATTCTAGACCTTAATCAGAACAAAAAAGTCTATATGATCCATAGTCCAATTTTCAATGCTTAGGGAAGAAAATCAAATTTTGAGTTTGGTGCTAATAGCCATGCTTTTCATTGAACTATCGGATCTCAAAATATATATAGACATTTATGAGGCACATATTAAGCAGAATTTTCTTTTTTTTTCCTAGTCCCTTATTTTCTCTTCTAAAAGATGCAATGCTGGTAAGTTCTTCTTTTTCTGCAATTGTGCTTTTAAAGGAGTTACAACTCTTTAACGTAACTTCTGGAGAGTAATAACATTATGAATAATAATTCAGGTGATGGGGCTCACCTTTTAGTTTGTTTCGGCCTTACAACTAAAACTTAAACTAATTTATTTATTTGTTGAGTTTCTGCCATCTCTGAGGTATTCCTGGGGTTTTAGTTGATTAAATATAGGGTTATTAACAAAGGGTCTAGCCGGATAAGCATGTGAAATCTGCCCCCGCGTGTATTTGAACCATATTTATACCATTGAGTCACACCTATGAGAAACAACCTTACGCAAATTTTTAGCCCCTTAATCCTAACGGGGGGGAAGTTATGGAGGGGGAAAGATAAAACAAAAAAAATTGTTTTCTCCTGAACTGCTGAACTGATTTTCACGAGAAAAATATATGTTATGGATTTTATAAATAAGTTTCAAAAAATATTTTTTTAAATTTTTTTCCACGAAAATATTGGTCCCAAAAATTTTTTGAATTTTTCGAAAAAATATTTTTTGGTTATGATGGTTTGGTACACCTCCAATTTTTCGCTAATTTATTTTATTATAGGGTCCTCCATAACATATATTTTTTTCAATTTTATCGGAAGTGTACCCCATGGTGAAAAATGAAAAAAACAATTTTTTCTCCTGAACGAATCAACCGACTTTCACGAAAAAAATATATGTTAATGGTTTTCTAACAGAGTTTCAAAAAACATTTTTTTGAATTTTTTATTTCGAAAACGTGAGTCAAAATTTTAATTTTTTATTTTTCAAAAATAAATTTTAAATTATGTAAGATTAGTACACCAACAATTTTTTACTAATTTGATTCATTGGAGGGTCCTGCACAATATTTTTTTTTTCAAGTTGGTCTAAAATGTACCCAATAAGGAAAAATAAAAAAAACAGCATTTTTTCAGCTCTCTGAGGTCACGCATGAAGAGCTCTATCCCTAGCTGTGGGATCGTAATGTCATTAGATATCACTTACACACTATGCACATACATACTATTTATTATACCTATTATTATAAATATCTTATATTGGATCGAATATATTTTTTTTTTTTTTGCATTTAGTTAATTCTATTTACTTGGATAACTACTACACAGCACTATATGCTGTATTTATATAAAACGTAACTAAAAAGGTTTTTAAATATATATTTTTTCATATTATTATATGTTAATCAAAAAAGTTATGATGACAGACTTGCATGAAGTGTTCGACAAAAAGCCTGTCGACTGTTAACTTTTTTGATTATTTAACATATAATAATATGAAAAATATATATTAAAAAAATCTTTTTAGTTACGTTTTATATAAATATAGCATATAGTGCTGTGTAGTAGTTATCCAAGTAAGAAAAATTAACTAAATACAAAAAAAAAAAATATATTCGATCCAATATAAGATATTTATAATAATAGATATAATAAATAGTATGTATGTGCATAGTGTGTAAGCGATATCTAATGACATTACGATCCCACAGCTCTATCCCTACTCTTCATGCGTGACCAGCTACTACTCAGAGAGCTGAAAAAATGCTGTTTTTTTTTTTATTTTTCCTTATTGGATACATTTTAGACCAACTTGAAAAAAAAAAATATTGTGCAGGACCCTCCAATGAATCAAATTAGTAAAAAATTGTTGGTGTACTAATCTAACATAATTTAAAATTTATTTTTGAAAAATTAAAAATAAAAATTTTGACTCACGTTTTCGAAATAAAAAATTCAAAAAAATGTTCTGTTAGAAAATCATTAACGTATATTTTTTTCGTGAAAGTCGGTTGATTCGTTCAGGAGAAAAAATTGTTTTTTTCATTTTTCACCATGGGGTACACTTCCGATAAAATTGAAAAAAATATATGTTATGGAGGGCCTCATAATGAAATAAAGTAGCGAAAAATTGGAGGTGTACCAAACCATCATAACCAAAAAATATTTTTTTGAAAAATTCAAAAATTTTTTGGGACCAACATTTTCGTGGAAAAAAATTTAAAAAAATATTTTTTAAACCTATTTATAAAATCCATCACATATATTTTTCTCGTGAAAATCAGTTGAGCAGTTCAGGAGAAAACAGTTTTTTTTTGTTTTATCTTTCCCCCTCCATAACTTCCCCCCCGTTAGGATTAAGGGGCTAAACATTTGCGTAAGGTTGTTTCTCATAGGTGTGACTCAATGGTATAAATTTGGTTCAAATACACGCGGGGGCAGATTTCACATGCTTATCCGGCTAGGCCCTTTCGTTGATTTGAAAAACATTAAATTCCTCTCACTCATAAATGTTTTAATTGTAGGTATTTTCATCTCTTCATGTAATTTCTTTGTTTTTACTCTTTGGAATATCGTCCCTTTTGCGATTCTTCTTTAGAATGCCGTTTTGAAATGCCTCTACATTCTTTTCCGTTGATTTCGCTACGTGTGGAAAAAGTAGCGAGCCATACAACAGTGACGTACGAAGAATTGTTTTGTATATCATCGCATTTAGTCGGAGAGATATACTTGAGCTGAAATCAAATGGTTAGGCCTAAACATTTTTCGCCTTACAGATTTATTTTTTTTTAGAATTTTCTTTTTTGCTACTTTTTTTTTTAATTCTCCCAGATCTGCAATAAAGTGATCGAGAAGAGAGAAGTAAGCAAAAGTGTAAAACTACTCAAATTTAAGGCGTTGTACCTTCCTGTACTCCTATATAATGCAGAAAGCTGGGAGAACAAGATGGGACTGCATTCGCAATGAAAGAGTCAGAGAGGAACTGGGAGTTCCCTCGATGAAAGACGTCCTGGAAATTCGGCAGCTTAAGTGGTTTGGGTTTGTCATCAGGATAGAGGAACACAGAGATGCATTGAAAATTATAGACTATATCTCCAATGCTAAAAGACCCTGTGCCCGACCAAGAATGTCATACCTGGAGTACGTCGACCGTTGATGCAAAACAAGAAATATAAATTTACTCACAGCCAGAAATCTTACATGCAACAGAGAACATTGGCAATCTTAACTAAGCGCTCCCTTACGCTAAAGGGCACTCTACAGGGTGGTGCAAAAGAAGAAGCCTCCTCGCATTCTGGATTAGCCAATAAAGCCAGGCCTGTTTTGAACCATTATAAAGCTAATTAAATGAAGAGGTTTTTCTGAGATCCGGAAAGTTTAAAACATAACAATAGATGAGTAATAAACAGATCCCTGAAATTTCCGGATATTCACAGAAATGTTCTCTCATTTGGTGACACGAGCGTTCGTGACCATCACTTTATACTTTATATATCACCACAATTTATACATTGAAATATTTTTATTTTCACTATATATAGTAAGGGGAATTATTGCGATCGTGAAAATTTTCGAATGCCAGCTTTCAACGGAAATACACGTTTTAGGGTCCTCTGAGTCTAAATAACCAAGTCCCGCAAAAAGGTCTGTGTGTGTGTGTGTGTGTGTGTGTGGTAAGTCCCGGGCCGAAACGGTAAGTCCTATGAAACTGAAATTTCATATTTAAGACAACTATACGCCCGAGACGTGACACAACTTTTTTCATAAAAATGAGCTTACTAGAAGAGGCACTTTATACTATGCATTTTGCACCTTTTTTGGATTTTCTCGAAAACGGTTCCGACGATTTTGATTAAACTTGTATATTTTAATACATTAAATTTTGAGCTATATCGATGTAAAATTTAGTAGGCTTTAATATCATGTAGGTTTTATTCTGATTAAAATGGTCTGACAGGGCTTAAATGCCGATATTTTAAATTTTCTTCCCCTAAAGTACCTTTAATTTTGTAGATTCGATAAAAATAACTATATTATCTTGTTAACACTGATAAAAAAAACAGGTAAATATATAAATTGAATAAATTCGATACCCAACTAAAGGAGGAAACAGAAAAAAATATTGTTTTAATGCAATTTTTCATTTTTGAACATAAGAGCAGTAATATACATGTATGATATACCGTTGGAAAGCTAAAGATTTTAGAACAAATAATATCCATACACAAGCTTTTAAAAATTAATAGAGTGTGATGAAATTAACATAAAGCTAACTGATTATTTTAGATAATAATTTAATAGATTTTTTAATGAAACACATGTTTCTATAAAAATTAAATTTAATTAATTTCTTAATAGGTTCAGGATTTTTATTTCTTACTGTTTTTGAGAATTCTTTCATTGATTTTAAAAAATTAGGTAAGTGAAAGTCGTGTGTTGCCCGCACCAGAATCAGGTTAAAAATGTTTAAAAAAATAACACAATCGTATTTCAATGAACTCGATTGAGCACAATCGAAACGTATTATCAGGAGAATATCATTAAAATAATTAAATATTGGCTTATTTATAAATATGCTGATATGCGTTTATTCTTTGTTAAAAAGGAATTCATATTTCAATTCGGAAAGCAATATTAAATTAATACTTATTATTCTTCAGCGATACAGTGGTTTGATAAAAACAACTTTTTCCTTATTAAATTTTCATACTAAATAAGGAAATATCATACTATCGGAGGTTGTTTTTTCTTTCGTATTTGCATAGTTCAGTTTGTTTATATGTATAAGCATATATGGTATGTGAAAATAAAAATTGTTGAAATAAAAATTATACTTAAAGATGATTTAGGATGCAGTAATTAAAAAAACAAATACGCACGAACCAGACAAAATTACATTGTTAAGGACTTAAATTTAACTAAAAAAAAAGAAAGAAAGTTATTAGCACTATCACGACATTACCAGAACATAGGATAGTGGCAAATAGTATATACTTTTCATTCTTCATTCTTGTAGTTTTTCTTAGGAAGGTGAAAATGTATAACGTTGGTAATAATATTAGAAATCATAAAAATAATGTTCCTTATTTCAATATTCCAATTAGCATTTTAACTACCTTAAACACTATTTTTTTTTTCGTTAGTTTCACTTTCACTTTCATGTAAATGAAACATTAAGTAAGGTAAAGTATTGAGATCGTAAAAATTTTAGAAATATCCTCCAAATTTTTTTTTTTTTTTTTTATTGAAATTTACAACTGTACAAAAATACATCAAGTAAATATGCTGTAATGTTATAACACATGGAATGAACATGAAGAGAAACTGCCCATTGGCAGCACTCTTTGGTAGTGAGTCTAAACAAGAAGGTCTCGAGGCCATCTTCTTTTCAGACGCCTCGGAGGATTATCAGGAATGGAAGAGGAAGCAAGGATTGAAACTAATGGATTAGAGTGGGAGTGGAGTTTTTCATGGAAAGTGTGATACCTGGTACGGGCCAAATCAGCAACATATGGAACATTAAGATCATTGTGGATGATTTTATTCGTGACAAAGTAAGGAGCGTTAAGGATTTTGCGGAGGATTTTGGATTGTAAGGATTGGATACGGGAAGAGTTTGATGGTTTAGTAGAGCCCCAAAGCTCTACTCCGTAGGTCCAGATAGGCCTTATGATGGTCATGTAAATGAGTCTTTTGTAGTTAAGTGAAAGGTTAGAGCGTCTGTCTAGTAAGTGTTGGAGTAGCCGAAATCTTCGTGCAGTTTCTTGTCTCTTCAGTCTTGTATGCGGATTCCATGTAAGTCGTTTGTCAAGCAGGAGTCCAAAATATCGGATCTGTTCAACCGGGACAAGCGGAATATCATTAAAGGACACTGTAGGGCAGGATGTCATAGGTTTTCGACGAAGGGTAAAGGTAATTTGTTGGGATTTATTGGAATTGATTTTAATTCTCCAATTTTGACACCATACCTCAAGGTCTCTGATGTGGGATTAGAGAGTTTCAGAGGCTATTGTAGGATCGTTATTAACCGATAACACGCAAGTGTCATCGGCATACCTCCAAATTTTTAATCAAAATACATGGTTTATGCCAACTACCTTCAAGTTTTCAAGTTTCACGAAACGGACCATGTGTGTAATTTCATAGTGTATATTATTCATAAATATAAAATTGTTAAAAAATAAAATAATATATTTAGGCATGCATTTGCCATAGATGTATATTTTGACAGACCGGAAATTCTACTTACATAAAAAAATACTTCGTACAAAATTTTTACACGATTTCCTCGAAAAGCCTCTAAAGATTTTGATGAAGCTCATTGTATCGATGTACAATTAAATGGTCTTTAATATAATGCAGGCTCTTTCCTCATTGAAACAAATTGACAGGGCTTGATTGCTGAATTTTCAAAATTGCTTCCTTTACCTTTAATTAATTTTATTTTTAATTATTAACACACTCGCGTGTGATAAAATAAAATATAAATCACAAAAAATATTTTATTTTCGATAACATTAAATTTGAATTTCTGAAAATAAACATACCGTAAGAAATGTAGATAATTAATACTCTTTAATAAAATAAAATGATTATTTTGATTAATTTTCTATATTTTTAGTTACTATTTTTAACTACTGGAATATATGGTAATAAGAGTTTGTGGACGACAGGATTGGAGTGGACGGGTAATTTGGAATAAAAGGAGAAATATCTAGTTCAGGCTAGATCTGCAACTAATAGGATATTTAAGTCTTTATAAATTATTTTATTGGTGACAAAGTAAGGGGGATTTAGGATCTTTCTGAGGATTTTGGATTGCAAAGATTGAATGCGGGAAGAATTGTATGGTTTAGTGGATCCCCACAACTCGATCCCATATATCCAAATAGGCTTAATGATGGTAATATAAATTAATTTTTTGTAAGTAGAAGTTATGATCGTGTGTAGTAAGCGGTATCTACGAGCTGTTTATTGTCGTTTCAGTCTAGTGTGAGGATTCCAAGTAAGACGTTTGTCTAGATGGAGTCCTAGGTACCGGATCTGTTCAACTGAGGGGAGTGGAATATTGTTAAAGGAAATACTGGGACAGGTGGACATAGGTTTTCGACGAAGGGTGAAGGTAATTTGATGGGATTTAGTAGGGTTAATTTAAATTTTCTACTTTTGACATTATTCTTCAATAATAAATAAATGTGCGACTGAAGGGTTTTGGAAGCAACAGATGGGTCATTATTTAGGGATAACACACATGTGTCATCTGCGTAGGTTGCGAGGACAGTACCAGGATGGATTGGAATATCAGCTGTATATATGGTATAATGGATTGGGCCCAGAATACTACCCTGAGGTACACCGGCGGACTGAGGAAATATGGATGAGTAGGAAAGGTTATGACTTATATTAAAGGTTCAGTGAGGTAGGATCGGATTAATAAGAAGTACGTAGGAGAGAAGAATTGACGAAGTTTGTAGAGCAGCCCTGGTGCCAAACTCGGTCAAAGGCCTGTTGTACGCCAAGAAAGGCTCCAGTGCAATACATCCAGATATCACAATGTAGAAGATATCACATCCAGGCATTTAACTTCGAATATTTTTTATTATATACGATTTGTCGCTAGGACCTATCTTAAAGTTGCTATATTGAGTTGAATGAACAAAGTCGCCAATTTACAAATGTGTAAATGATTAATCCACATTTTTTTAATAAAAAAATTTACCGTTTTTGAAATCGTCAACGTTTGTTGATGCTGCTCGGTTCAAACCTTTAAAGACAGTTTCCAAATCAGAAATTTAATGTAAAGGAGCTTTCTTAGTTTGAATGAATAAAGTGACTTATGCACCAATACCTTAAATGCTTCAGCAATCAGCTCGTCCGTTCACAATTTCAATTCCTTCCTGCAAAATACTAGGACTACTAAAAAGCAATAGATTATAGACATACCCACAATAATTTTTTTTCATTCGAAATATTTACAAGAATATAAAGTTTTTGTTGATATCACCCTTAAAAAAAACCTACAAACATATTTTACAACGCAGTAGTTTATTTATGTTTTGCTATTTTATAGATTTTCAATATTATAATTTGCCACATGTAATCTATAAAAATTATAATTATACGACCATAGCCTAAGGTTTTCATAACAAGAGAAAAAAAAAATGTAAACTAGTTTCATAGAGGGCTCAAACAAATTTAAAATATAACAGTTTTATAATATTTGATAAGCAATTTTATAAGGAATATGACTTTTAATAGTTCATTAAAAAAACATGATTTGGAATCTTAACTTTCTACCCATTTGCAAAGTTAGTTTTCGTTACTAAAACACAAGAGCAGTAATGGATATAATTGTTCGGTTTTTCCACAAATATTTACTGATATAATTTTTGGTTAATTATTTTCAAAAATGAACATTTGTCATAGATCTACAATAACTAAATGTAACCTCTCTCATAATTTTAGCTAATGAAAAAATCGAAAAATACGCCCATGGTCGATACATAGGAGGAAGAATAAATACTATTGGAACAAATAAAAATAATCCAGATTCTTGGAGAAGATGAATTCAGGTCAAAAAGGTCTCTGAAATTGTTCTGATAGGCTTTGAATTGATCTGGCCAAAGGATTCGATCAAGTTAGGAAGCATGAATGGCGTGAGAGAGCTTAATGTAAGGGAAGTTCAGAAAAGTTAAGAAATAACCACCTCAGATCTTTATATGAACGAGAGCTCCACCTGAGTTACTTCTTTGGCTGCCCGATCGTCGGCTTCATTTCCTTTAATTCCGACGCCTGATGGTATCCCGAGGATAACTAAATTGTTATTCAAAACCTTGATCATCGAGGAGTAATCCTGGACTTTCACAACTGTTTTATCACCATAATTCTACTTTTTTGGTTTAAAATTGTAAGATATATAAACCGTAAAATAGAGTGAATATCAACATAGAGTGAAAGGGAACAAAACTTAATATTATTTCAAAGTTGCCTAAGAGCCAATTACTTTACCGTTTAGGAATTAGTGTTGTTGTTATTGCTTGGCCACTCTGTAAATAATTCGATTAAATGGTTTTGTTTTGTTAGTAGTAGACTTATCAGTTCAATCATTGAAAAACTGTACTAGTTTCTATGAAATTCTTCTCTCCCACAAACTTGACATTTTTTTTTTTTTTTTTTTTAAGTATTTGGAATAAAACCTGAGAATTTTAGACTTTGTGTCTGTAAGGTTTTAGAACCTGATCATGGAGGATACAGCGGTTTGTTTTAACAAAATAATCAAGCAAAGCTATAGGTTTGTCCCAATTCAAGAGGAAACTTATTTTAGCCCTAATGAAGTTACGTTGAAGTTGAAAGAGCGAATCGGATCTTCTAAATCTTTCGGATTCTTGGGGTCTGTTTAATTTATTTATGATCTAAGTGCATACATCATTTACTGAAATTTCTTCTTCTTCCTACAGAAGCGTGATGCTTCAGAAGTTTTTTAGAATTTAAGAAACCTGATTTCTAGAATATAAGTGAATATAATTTCTAGAATACGGTGAACATAAAAAATTTGATGTATTGTTCAATTAATTCAGATAAAAAATGAAATTTCGTTATATTGCTCAAGATAACATGGAGTGTTCCTATTCCCCCCATTTCAAGGTATACATTTTTTTTTTTTGCTATATCAAGTTTCTAATCTTGTGCAAATCAGTGTTTATTCATTCCGACTAGTTCAACCCGTCTAAAATACATCTTTTTCATAATTGAGATCATCTATAATTCCTTATACAGACATTACATGAAAGTCTCATAATATATTCATTTGTAGGGATCTTGGGTTTATAATTCATAGGAGATTGTCAATCAAAAACCTATTTTTATAGATATCAGTTAATATAGCACTGATTGCTATGGAGTATATTTTGATTCATTGACAGATTTACTTTCTGGAACAGCTAAAATGTGGAAGGTACAAGCTTAAAGGTCTTTCGGTGAAAAATAACTGACAGGAGCTGGAAGAGAAGAGCAGAAGACTATCTCCTGAGCCCAGCCTTCCATTCCCTGGCTTAGCCCAGGACATCTTTATCAATTCTCTTCACCTCCTGAGGATTACTGGCTGGCTGGGCACTCGCTGGATTCAGTGAGGTCTTCTGAGGTATTTGTTGGACAAAAACTATTTGTTGTATCCTTTATAAGGTTTACAGCTCTGTCATCTGGAAATGATCTATATTTAATTAGTGTTTTTTTTAATATTTATAATATGTCAATAAGATTGATCCCCAGAAAATTAAGTCGGCATATCTGAGTATGGTCATTACAAAAATATATAGTAAGATTTGAAAAAAAACAAAACTCTTTTTAAAATCATAAATATATTTTTCAGTTAATTTATTCATTATCTTTTTAGAAGTCAACATAACTGGCAAAACCGCCTGTGAAGTTATTTTCTTTTAAGTTTTGGATGTAGTTACAATGTCAATCATTTGTCAAATAGAGAGCCAAAATATGTGTGGTTTGGAGTTGAAAAAACTTAATCAGAGTTTTTTCTATAAATCTATAAAAAGTCTTTCAAACTAAAAACAAGAGGTAAACGGGTAGTTTACTAAGAAGCCCGGCTTATGTCTATTGTCTTTTAGCATATTACTGGTTGTGTTATTTAATAAAGTTGTAAATTTCAATATTTTTTTTTAAATCAGATGCGAGCAACACAATAATATCACTTACCTCTATTGAAAAAATCAATTTAAGAGATTTAAAAAAAGATTCAACGAATTATATTGTTTGGTTGGAAAAACATGATTCAGATTAAATAATATAAACATATAAAAATTTTGTGGATGTAATTAGTTGACCGTTGAGAATTACTGGGATTAATGGGATTGCCATTCTCCCACTATGCGCCCTGATGATGACCCACAAAGGGGGTCGAAACGTTGGCAAACAATAAAATAGCTAAAACTATTTAGTTATTTCATTTAATGACCGCCACCCGGACTAATTCCTTCCAGTATAAAAATTTTGTTCACAATAATCACTTAAGTTATGCCCTTTTAGTCACTTAAGAAATTTCTTTATTAGATATTTTCTAAAATCTTTAATTTTTCAACTGTATATTATACATCTATGTTAATGCCCTTATGGTCAAAATCACAAAAAATGTATAAAAAATAAATACATTTTTTTTTTTCTCTAGGTTGGATATTTAATTCATTTAACTCATATATTTATCCGTTTTTTATGAATGCTAATAAGATGATATGGTGATTTTTTTTCGAATCTCCAAAATCAAAGGTACTTTAGAGCTAAAAATATTCAAATATCGGCATTTAAAACTCTGTAAGGCTATTTCAGTCACAATGAAACTTATATGATATTAAAGCCAATTAAACATTACCTAGATGTAATGAGTTTAATTAAAATCGTAAGAGCCGTTTTTGAGAAAATTGTAATAAAGTGTGAAATGCGTATTTTAATGTAGAACTCTCCGTCAGCCGGTTTTGATGAAAAAGTAGCTGTAACTATTTTTGCTGTGTCTTTAATAGGAAATTTCAGTTTCACACTACTTTTCTTTTTCGTGCTAGACTTACCTCACACTCACACAATGACCCTTTTGCATGACTTATTTATTTGGACTCGGGGGTATAGTTGTATTAACTTAGTTATTTTAGAGGGCTCTGAAATGTGTATTTTCATTGTAAACTGGAATTATAAAATTTTCACGATTTCTGTAACATCTCGGGCATATAGTTTTATTTTAATATGAAATTTCAGTAGATTTACACACACAGACCTTTTCACTTGACTCGGTTATTTAAACTCTGATTTCCGTTAAAAACTGGAATTCGTTGACGTTAACGTCAACTATTCACAATTTCACAATGGTGTACAGTTAATTTGTTTTTATATGAAATTTCAGGTAGTATTTTACAAAAGATTTTTCATTTGAACGTTCGGTTATTTGCGAAACGTTGAATATTAAAAAACTGATTCATGACGATTCGTCAGCTATTCACTTTAAAATTTCACATGGTGTACAGTTAATTTGTTTTTGAATACCAGATAATTGATAACCGAGATATTGTTTTTTACAATAGTAGTGAGGATTCGTTGCTCTTTGTTATTTATATTAACATGGATATAAAGACCAGTGGTAGTGTTGTTGTTGGTTCGTTTTTTTTTTTTATTCCTATACATTTATTTTAATTACCTACACAGGTATATAAATTTTTTAACATACTGCAATTATTCGAAAACAATAAATCATTGTGTAGTAATTTGTAATGTTTTTAATTTATTAATGATATAAATGTTATTTAATGGAAAGAAATGTTTTATTACAATTTCGAATAAAATTAAAAGTGTAAATAGTTACGCAATTTCTTTTAATGAACTTGATTTTCATTAGATGAAATCTTATTATGTATTCCTATAAAACTAAACAACTTGGATATACTATATATTTTAATACGATTTATCAATTTTGCAAAAAATATCCTTTAATGCCTTTCTCAGGATATCAGGGCCTCAATTATGCTTGGAACACGAAGGATAAATATTAATTACTTTAATCACCAACCTCTGCTGAAGAACATTCCTGATCATGGACCAGGGCCCCCACCTCCATTTCGCTGGAGAAAATTAGAAATCCTTCCAGTAATTTTCTTGTTTCCGGGAGAATGACAAATTAATCAGCTGAGAAGAAATATGGCTTTCAAAAAGGGTGGAGAATACAGCGATCCCGTAATCGGGTTGTTCCCATCCCGCTCATAATTTACTTTGTAATGATACTTTCCCCTCCCTTATCCGCTCTAGTATTTAGTAATTGAATCCCCCTTGATGGATGGGGTAGCTGTTATTAAAACCAGTGTAGAAAATGTGGGTACGTATTGCCAAAAACTAATAGAAAGTACGTAACGTTTTCGACAATTCATTTAAGAAGGTCGATTTGTTGAGATGATTTAACAAAATTAAAGCTAGTAAGTACGCTCCACGTCTGGGAGTTACTGTGTTCTCTTCCTATTAAGAATTTTCGAACATTTCTGTAGAGTAAAGGGTAAAATATATGATGGAAACATCTACAAGAGCGCGTTTATTCTACTAAACTAGCACTGTTCTCTTGATAAGGCATAATACTATTTTTACAGTTATTTCAGCCGAGGGTGACCCTTAGATACGGAGAGGTTTCTGAGGCACACTCTATCCTATATAAAGTGGGTACCCGAAAAAAAGGAAAACCAGGCGAATGAATGTGTTCACGACAAAATCGCCTCATCGCAAGGCCTTAATCCTTGCAAATCTACCTCTATCTTTTGGAAAACTAAACTTTTAAAACAGTTACATTTTTATATTATTCTGTTACTAAGGATACACAAAGATATGCACAAAGATTGTTTTTATTTACTAATAAACAATATGCTATCTATTTCAACCTCACGTTGATCTTTAGTACCACAATGTTTTCAGGGTTTACTCATGAAGGTGAAGATATCAGAATATGTTCGCAACTATCTATCTGAGCGAAAAATGTTCATAAGTATAATTATGATATTCTGAAAGTTATTTACATACATTTGATTTAGTCCCAAGAAAGGAAATGCGGAATGCATTATCTGCCATTAGTTTGCCTTGGGGTTTGGTTGTGGACGTAAAATCATCCTACCAAGCAGTCACAGCAGTATTTAGAATAAATTGGACATAATCAGAACCTTTTCCCACGGATACCAGGAATTAGGCAGAGATGTAGTTTAAGCCCTCTCAGGTGATAAATGTTATGGATGAGATTTATAAAATTTGCAAGTGCCAAACTTCTTGGACTTTGGTTGAAAATCGGGGTATGAGAGCTGCCCTCGTTCAGAGCCTTCTATATGCGGATGGCATTGTCCTCATATCTTATTCAACGGTGAAATAACAGCAAGCAGTAGAAGAATAGAGTAGGAGAAGGTGATGCAAATTAAATCCTGCAACGGGGAAGTTCTTGAAGTAGTTAAGGAATAAATCTACTTAAGGACTGTAATTAGTTATAATGATAAGATAAATGCTGAAATTTCCAATACAATATGGAACTCAAACCAGGCATACTATCTAATCAGTAACAGTATCCTCGGGTACTGAGAGGCCGATAAGAGAAAATTGCATTTATATAACTACCTATTCTCATCTACGGTCGAACTATGACACTGTTGGATGGACATTACAGTCGCATAGCAGCAGCAGAAATGAGCTTTCTACCAAGATATATGAAAAAAATCTGGTGCGGGCAACACACGACTTGGACAACGCACACTTATTTCCGGTTTTAGAATCTATTAAAGAATTTTCAAACACAGTAAGAGATAAAAATAATTGAAACCATTAAATATTAAATTAAATGGAATTTCTATAGAAACATGTGTTTTATTAAAAGATAATCACTTAGTTTTATCGGTTTTTCATCACTCTCTATTAACTTTTAAAAGCTTGTGTATGAGATAATATTTTTTCTAAAAAATTTAGCTTTTCAACGATATATTATACATGTATATTGCTGTGCTTAAGTTAAAATATCTGGTGCGGGCAACACACGACTTTCACTTACCTCCATATTTAAAATCGATGAAAGAATTTTCAAAAACAGTTAGAGATAAAAATACGTGAAACTATTAAAGAATTACTGAAGGAATTAGTCCGGGTGGCGGTCATTAAATGAAACAACTGAATAGTTTCAACTATTTTATTGTTTGCCAACGTTTCGACCCCCATTGTGGGTCATCATCAGGGCTAAAAAGATACAAAAAGGATACATTTAAAATAAGATTACAAATACTATTTTTAAAAATTAACAATTGCACTAGAGAATGTCAATATTATAACATAAAAGGAAATAGATGTGTAAAGAAATCAATTAATTAAATTACAATGGTAAAGGTATACTAATGAGAGCTATACAGACCAGATAATGATTAAAGATAGTGTACAAATATATAAGAAAAAATTACATGGAATAAAAAACATTAAAAAATGGAGTACAGTGGAGATACGTACCGTCTGGTAGGTGAGTGGAAACTAGGTACAATTTGGTAATATGGAATATAGGCAGGTAGATAGGAAAGTACGTACAAAAGGTTGGGTAAAATGGAAAATACGTACCATATTTCTAGACGGGATCTGACAACAATGAGTAAAATTGTAATATTAACATAAAAGGAAGTGTTCAGATTAAACCTACAATATTATTAACATCATAACGGTATTAGAAGATGTTTTAACAAGATTGTTGAAGTAAAAACAATATAATACAATAGTAAGAATAATAATGTATAAACTATATATAGTAAAACTGACTACCTCCCAACCAACGTTTTAATAATTATTGTACATGTATTAAGACATTAAAATTAACCAAGTGAAAATATTATGACAAAAATAATAATAAGTAACAATCATTGACAGATCATATAGTTGATACAAAATAGTTAAATAATTACAAATAGGAATAAATTGAATTGTAAAACCATTAAGAATTTATTAAGTTCAGAAACAAATGAAATAGATACATATATAAAATAAATGTATACATAAATAAGTAAAAAATAAACCAATAAATAAACAAAATGTTTACAGTGGGATGGACTTGGGAAGCTGTATTACTTAAGGAGTTTAATATATGGCTGTAGGTGGAGGAGATGCATTGTTTGTCAGTTTTATGATTGACAGGATTAGATTGGAGATGGATGTGGACGGATTCAGCGATGAGTCTTTTTTTATAGTTGGGAACAGAATCTAAAATGGAACAATCTTGAAAGTTAAATGAATGATTAAAAGTTATGGAGTGTTCGGAGAGTTTTGAGGCTAGAAGGTTTCGAGAGGATATGGAGGATTTATGTTGAGATATGCGGGTTTTTAAGTAGTTTTTTGTTTCACCCACATAGGACACATCGCAATCTAAACAAGGTATTTTATAAACAATATTTGAGCGGTAGAGAGGATTTATCGGGTCTTTAGTATTAGTGAAAAGGTGGGAAAGTTTGTTCTGTGTCTTTAATCCTAGCTTTAGGGAGGGTAGGGAAAATTTAAAGGATTTTTTAATATTTTCAGACAGGTTTGGAGTATACGGTAGGGATCTATATTGAAATATTGTGGGTGAATTTTGGTCTTGTATTGTAGGGGGAGTAATGGTCGTTTTTACGTTGTTGTATGAGTTTATGAGTTTTTTAATGATATTGGTGAGTGGGAAGCTGTTTAGGGTAAGAATCTTTTTAATGCGCTGGATATTGGTAGGATGGTACTGTGGATCAGACAAGGAGAGGCAACGGTGGACGAGATTTTGGGCAACATTAATTTTTTGATGGTATGGGTGCTGGGAGAAGAAATTAAGGAGTCTACCGGAATAGGTGGATTTTGTGTACCAATCAGTGGAAATAGAACCGTCCGTATTTCTTATTATCAGTAAGTCTAGAAAGGGAATTGTTGAGTTGTTTTCTTTTTCTACTGTAAAACGGAGGCGTGGATCGTAGGAATTAAAGGATTTAAGGATATCTGGGATTTTTTCAGGGTTTATTATTAGGAGGAGGTCGTCAACATATTTCTTAATGAAAAAGATATCGTTTTTATAAATTTTGGTTATGAAATCCAGGAGGTCATTGAGAACAATATTAGAGAGATCCGGAGCTAGGCAGTTTCCCATTGCTAGTCCAGAGACCTGATTGTAAAATTTTCCCTTAAAAGTGAGGTATCCTGTTTTGCAGCAAAGTTCCAGTGATTGTAAGTAAGTAGAAAGATTTAGCGTGGTGTGAGGTTCGATAATGGTCCAGTGTTTTTTAACTAAATGGAGAACTTTGTCAATGGGAATATTAGTGAATAAGCTTTCGGCGTCAAAAGATGTTAAAATGTAGTTAGGGGGGATTTGAAGTGATAATAATTGTTGTCGGAGGTAAAGAGAGTTTGTAATGTCGTAGGAGTTTGTACGGCTGAGTATTTTTAGTGACGGTAGAAGAAATTTACTGAGTTTGGAGGAAGGTGCATTGATGTTTGAAATAATGGGACGGAGTGGATTACCGGTTTGTGAATTTTCGGAAGGCCATACAGACGTGGGGGTAAGGAATTATAAGAGATTAGGTTTCTGTATGTAGATAGATTAATGAATTTATTATCGAAGAGATTTTTGATATGTTGGTTAAATTTTATCATGAGAGGACGGGTTGGGTCACGGGTAGAGGGTGTATATGTTGATAGGTCTGATAGAAGTGAATTTATTTTGTCATCGTACTCAGTTCTGTCCATAATAACTGTTACGTTACCTTTGTCGGCTTTGGTTACTATAATTTGGTCGTTTGATTTGAGGAATGAGCGGGTTAAGGAAAGATCTTTGAAGAAGAGAGGGGAAAGTGACGAAAGAGGTTTGGGGTGTTGGAGGTGGTTGGAAATCATGTTGCTAATCCGCAACCGGGAAATTTCTTTGTCTTCGTCAGTTATTTTGAAAATGTCGTCTTTATAAATATACTCTAGATCTGTTATAAGTTGGGGAATCATTTTAGAAGGGTTAGAAGAAGGGGTAGAAAAATTGGGACCTAAGCTTAAAATATTATTAACATTAGTGGGAACGGAGGTAGAGGAAATATTTTTGATCCAATCATCCGAGCCTTTGGGATACGGTTTTTTATTGATACTCTTTTCATAAATAGTTTTAAATTTTTTAACGAGGGAAAATTTTTTTTGTCTGTTTTTTAGTGAATGCAAAAATTGTTTGAATACTTGTAGTCAGTTTGTCCATGTTGTGGTCGCCTATAATAGGATGTAAGAGGAATTTAAGGAACGGATATTGTCGTTTATGAGGTCTATTTGTTGTATGGTTTCCCTAATTTTTAAGTTAAGTAACGTTCTCTTGTATTTCTCCAATGAGTAAGTCAATTTGGAAGTAAGGGAGTTTGACAAAGGGACTTGACTAATGCAGTTCTCAATAAAATTTGGAAAAACAGAATGGGTTCGACATTTTAATAAAAAAATTCTTTGTTCAGTTTTTTTGGCCAGTCGTTTGTGAAGGTTGCAGAAATTTTTAAAAGCTTGTCTGTTTTGGGGGAATCGCGATTTTAGTGAAGAGAAAATATGATGTTGGTCATTATTAGAATTTCCTGAAGAAAGATGGGAAGTGGTGGAAGAGGATATATTTTGAGTCTGGGAGAAAGATGTATCCAGAGAAGTAATTGAAAAAAGAGAAGTAACTTGGGAAGAAGGCGTATGGGGAGTTTTAGTATAATGTTGAGTTGGGAGGTGAGTCAAAGATCTATTACAATTTAATCTAGTGTTATAGCGGTGTGATGTTCTAGAAGAACCCAAAAGAGAGGTTGATTGAGGGTTTTGTCGTTGTGGTGGTGATCGTGGAGATCTCCAATCTAATCCTGTCAATCATAAAACTGACAAACAATGCATCTCCTCCACCTACAGCCATATATTAAACTCCCTTAAGTAATACAGCTTCCCATGTCCATCCCACTGTATACATTTTGTTTATTTATTGGTTTATTTTTTACTTATTTATGTATACATTTATTTTATATATGTATCTATTTCATTTGTTTCTGCACTTAATAAATTCTTAATGGTTTTACAATTCAATTTATTCCTATTTGTAATTATTTAACTATTTTGTATCAACTATATGATCTGTCAATGATTGTTACTTATTATTATTTTTGTCATAATATTTTCACTTGGTTAATTTTAATGTCTTAATACATGTACAATAATTATTAAAACGTTGGTTGGGATGTAGTCAGTTTTACTATATTATAGTTTATACATTATTATTCTTACTATTGTATTATATTGTTTTTTACTTCAACAATCTTGTTAAAACATCTTCTAATACCGTTATGATGTTAATAATATTGTAGGTTTAATCTGAACACTTCCTTTTATGTTAATATTACAATTTTACTCATTGTTGTCAGATCCCGTCTAGAAATATGGTACGTATTTTCCATTTTACCCAACCTTTTGTACGTACTTTCCTATCTACCTGCCTATATTCCATATTACCAAATTGTACCTAGTTTCCACTCACCTACCAGACGGTACGTATCTCCACTGTACTCCATTTTTTAATGTTTTTTTATTCCATGTAATTTTTTCTTATATATTTGTACACTATCTTTAGTCATTATCTGGTCTGTATAGCTCTCATTAGTATACCTTTACCATTGTAATTTAATTAATTGATTTCTTTACACATCTATTTCCTTTTATGTTATAATATTGACATTCTCTAGTGCAATTGTTAATTTTTAAAAATAGTATTTGTAATCTTATTTTAAATGTATCCTTTTTGTATCTTTTTAGCCCTGATGATGACCCACAATGGGGGTCGAAACGTTGGCAAACAATAAAATAGTTGAAACTATTCAGTTGTTTCATTTAATGACCGCCACCCGGACTAATTCCTTCAGTAATTCTCAACGGTCAACTAATTATATCCACAATATTAAAGAATTAATTAAATTGAATTTATATAGAAACATGTGTTTTATTAAAAAATCTATTATATTATAATCTTTTTTTTTTTAAACATATTTATTGATATTTACAACTGTATAATTATATACAACAAGTAAATGTGATGGATATAGTAATCTAACATGAAATACATGAAGAGATGCCTCCCATCAACAGCACTCTAAAAATATTTTAAACCAGAAGGTCTCGGGGCCATCTTCTTTTCATACGCCGTAGGGGATTATCAGGAATCGAAGAGGATGATAGGATAGAAACTAGTGGATTAGAGGGAAATGGAATTTTCATGGAATGATTGATATTTGGTTCGGGCTAATTCAGTAACATATGAGATATTAAGGTCTAATTGGATGAGCTTATTCGTTAGAAAGTAAGGAGCGTTAAGGATTTTACGAAGGATTTTGGATTGTAAGAATTGGATACGAGAAGAATTTGATGGTTTGGTCGAGCCCCAAAGCTCTACTCCGTAAGTCCATATCGGTCTTATGATGGTCATATAAATAAGTCTTTTGTAAGTAAGTGGAAGATTGGAGCGTTTGTCCAGTAAGTGTTGGAGTAGTCGAAAACGTCGGGCAATATTATAATCTAAAACAATCAGTTTGTTTTTATCGGCTTTTCATCTCTTTTTATTAACTTTTACAAGCTTGTGTATAAGATAATATTTTTTCTAAAATCTTTAGCTTTCCAACGGTATATCATATATGTATATTACTGCTGTTATGTCCAAAAACGAAAAAATTGCACTAAAAAAAAAATATTTTTTCTGTTTTCTCCTTTAGTTGGGTATTGAATTTATTCAATTTATATATTTACCTGTTTTTCATCAGCTTTAAAAAGATAATATGGTTATTTTATATCAAATCTATAAAATTAAAGGTACTTTAAAAGAAGAAAATTTAAAATATCGGCATTTAAGCCCTGTCAGACCATTTTAATCAGAATAAAACCTACATGATATTAAAGCCTATTAAACTTTACATCGATATAGCGAGTATAATCAAAATCGTCGGAACCGTGTTTAAGAAAATCGAAAAAAGGTGCAAAATGCATGGTATAAAGTGCCTCTTCTGGTAAGCTCATTTTGATTGAAAAGTTTTGTCACGTCTCGGGCGTATAGTTGTCTTAAATATGAAATTTCAGTTTCATAGGACTTACCGTTTCGGCCCGGGACTTACCACACACACACACAGACCTTTTCGCGAGACTTAGTTATTTGGACTCAGGGGACCCTAAAAGTGTATTTCCGTTGAAAACTGGAATTCGAAAATTTTCACGATCGCAATACTTCCCCTTACTATATATAGTAACTGAAAGTAAAAAAAGTAATAGAAGGGATTGCATTAAACATATTTGCATAAGAGAGCAGCTGGAAGTAACAGAACTCAAAACCCCTTTTAGAGAGGAGGTAGCTCAAGAGGTTTGGACATAAACGTTCATTGTTTGCCACATGAATGAGGATATAGAGCCCATCATTAGTAGAGGCTCTACCCACCACGAGGGCGTCTCAGAGTTTCGTATCAGGAATTCATGCAGAGGATTGGAGGTAGAAGAGGAAAATGTCCGGAACCAAATGTAGCTGTTAAACAGAGAGCGGAAAGAGTGGCTGCGCTGTATTACGGCTCCTCGAGAAAAATGTCATAATAATAATGATAGAGAGAGAAGAGCTTATTAGAACGGTTAAAATAAATATAATAGTTTTATATTCTTATACTCCTACTTCCAGCAAAACCAGTTATCACAAGAAGTATATAAAACAATTTACAACAAGAGTTAAATTTCATTTTACAATGCTAAGGTTAATGTACAAATAAAATTACTTAAAATTTTGATATATTTTTGAGTATGATATAATATGATATACGAGATGCTTAGGAGAAAAAGCAACGACTACCAGCTACTAGGCATGCCATATCCTTAACAACCTTCAATATCTAAAGATCGTCTTTATTATATATTAGCATTATTATTTTTTATTTATTTATTTTTTTTTTTGTAAGATTGCTATAATTGCACTTGTACTATAATGGAATCTAAAAATTATTTAAAAAAATATATTATCTTATAAGAATACAATATAACAGAAGAGGAAATGCGGATCTGAGTGGGACTGAATGGGGTAGTGATTAGCCCGGGCTAGAATTGAAGTGGTCCTTTTGAACTAGGGCCATTGAGGGATACTCTTTGATCTGCCCTCTTCTAGTCTCATCATTTCGTCTCACAGTCATTTTTTAGATAGAACTTTTTTTTTTTCATTATAATTTCTAAAAAGTGCTTACATTTTATTTTACCTAATTAAATTTTCCCTGTTGAAGCTGCACTTTTATGTTGGCTCATATATAAGTTCTGAATTCAATGGTGTATTACAATAATGACCAGAACGAAAGTAACTGAATTATGAGATTTTATTTCTGATATTCATGCCCTTACAGTATAAGCAGGTTCATGTTTTTTAATATTAAAAATGCTTATATAAGTTACTTTTATACCTTATAAAATTTTGAATGGCTATATTTAAGTTCAGTATTCACATCTTTATAACTAAAATTATAATGTTAACGAACTTTATTTAATTTTTTTATTTATTCTTTGAAAAATAAAACAATCCTACCTTCAGTAGCAATGCTTATTAAAGCCATAAGATCCGTCTGTACAAAACAAAAAGAAATAATGAACAGCAATATAATAGAAATATAATGAGAAAATGAGTGATCAAGCAAGATTAATTAAACTATGCAAATGTCACATTCTTAAAAAAATACTGATCGATGATATTAGAACTAGCCAATACATATTTCTTTTACTTTTTTAGAAAGAGCATTGCTTCATTGAGAAATGAAACAATCTGCCACTATCTTGGGCAATAAGTATTAGAGATAAAAGAAGTCATTCATTCCATATGTACAAAGTAAAACAAACAAAATACATCAATAACAAATGAAAAAAATAAATTAATAAAAATAAAATTCATACCTATATACAATGTTTACATACTGTCCCTGGGAACTCCGAATCGAACCTGCCAAGGAACAATGTCAGGAGATCCCAGCGCCTCTCGGTCAGCCGCGTCACCAATCTAGTCAGTGGAGACTGAGTGAGGGCGCTAGAGCCACACACTCTCAGGCATGAGTGAAGTTGGCTATTGCCAGCACTCCAGTTGCGTATTTATAAGAGATCTCTCGGTCACTGCCGCCTCAACCTACGAGGAGGGTTGTAAGGATGGTTGGTCCTAGATAGGGTTTGTGCCACGGCATCAGGGAGAAGAGTACGTTTCTGGTGGAAGAAGAATTAGGATGGGACGAGATCAAGGACATAAGGGATCTCGAGGTCATGATGTAAGGTCTTGTTCGTAACATAATAGGGAGCATTGACTATTGTTCTAAGGACTTTAGACTGAAAGGATTGGATACGTTTGATGTTCGAAAATTTAGTAGTACCCCATAGTTTAATTCCGTAGGTCCACTAGGTTGGAGAATTGTCTTGTAAATTAATAGTTTGTTTCCAGCGGAAAGTTGTGATGTTCTGTTCAGTAGTCTACATAACTATCCGTATCTTCTGTTGAGCTCTTGTCTTTTAAGTCGAGTATGTGTGTTCCAGGTCAGTCTGTTGTCTAGTAGGAACTGTGTCGGAGCAGGGAAGTGGTATAGAGTTAAAATGAACTTGTGGACAGGATGTACGTCGGAGGATTTCTTTTACTATGTATTTAATTTAATTTTATTGAATATCTTAAAGTGTTCCCGGATAAAATTGTTGACCTGTTTTATTATATTTTCGAAAATAATTACGTTTTCTTTAATAGATCAATTAAGCTATCTACAGCTTTTTTTGATTCGATTAGCGCTGTATCTATTCTGTAGGAATGATATGATTTTCGAAATACGCTTGTGGAGCTCTGCACTCCACTATTAGATGTCCTACCGTTAAGGGCATGCTACAGATTCGGCTTATTGGTTGGTCCTGCTTTATTATTAAATATTTATGAGTAAGGTTGGTATGGATTATTCTCAATCTTGTGATAACGACTTCTTCTCTTATTTTCCCTCTTACTGCGCTTGTCCATCGTTTTTTTGTTTGTTTAATATTTCGTAATTTGATGCTTAGAGAAATTTCCGTTCACCAGTATGTATTACCAGTTTTTCTGGACTCTGGCTTTGAAGTGTTTCCTCTCTTCATTTGGTTCATAAACTGGTAGAGGTCGTATATTCATTTGGGCTGCTTCTTTAGTTGCTCTATCAGCTGCTTCATTCCCATGTATTCCGAAATGTCCTGGGGTCCGAATAAAAGTAACATTTTTACGAGATTTTGTAAGATTTCTAAATATTTTAGTATCTCCTGCAGCGTTTATACCTATTGTATATTGTTGCCAGAGCGGCGAAATCGGTGTGGTAAGGGTTAGATCGAGGGTGAATAATAACTCTATTACTATAGTAGCTATCTTGGATATGAGAAAAATATAGCGTTTAATCTTGTATATTTCGTGTATAAAACGTATATCTCATAGGAACAGCTCGAAAATATTTTTTTTTTTTTTAAATAAACTTTTATTCATATCCTACCAAAGGGGGGCCAGTACAGCTTTCTGATATGGTGAATAATGCTAGCCTTCAGGACTTCGACAGCCATAAAGAATTTCGACATTGACATAAGGCCCAGCATTAGCTAAACAGTGGGCTGTATTTTATCCTAAAAGGGGCCTATCATTCTTCTCCTGCTTCTTTCACTTTTGAGACAATATTCGGGAGAGTGGTAAATGTTGATGGTCCGCTGTACAGAAGCTATTGTATGCATCCCCGCCATTTGTCAAGCCCAATGGAACCAGCTCATGAAAGGTCGGGTCCCTGTAAAGGGGCCCTCTCCAAGGAGATATTTATCAATATCACGGCATGCTAGAAATATTAACTTCGCACGTGTCTATGTTCAAGCTGGAGGAAACTGTGAGTTTAGAGATTTTTTTTTTTATTACACCATCGATGTACAAACAGCTAATAGTCAAATATCACAAGAAGGTATAGCTTTATTGAGTTACATATTTTATTAAATAATATAGAAAGTATATTAGCGCTGGGATAAATTTCCGGATAGTTATTTACCCAAGATATGTATTATAAGTCTATAATATATATTCTAGAAGTAAAGATTTTTTTTTTTTTGGTTGTTTTTGTTTTCACCATTGTCACTGGCAATATTAAAGTAGTAAGTTATTAAAGTTATACTATCAATACAAAGTAATAATAAAATAGAACATAATAAGAAATATGCATATTATTATAAACAGAATAGTTTTAATAACAAATTATATTAAAACAGAAAACTTTACAGATATACAAACTATCCTTGGAAAGAGAAAGGGCAGTCAAAGTCATACAGAGTCAAGTCTGAAGGAATCATGGCCAAAAAGGGTATCAAGTGAATTTGGACGAGTCGGATGCTGGGGGGTGTTGTCACCTAGCATCTGGAGATTTCTTTAAATAATTCCCCTCAGAAAATAGTTGTGGTAAAGTGGGCAGTTCTCAAGGATGTGGCTGATTTACAGTCGCTGACTGCAGTTTTCAAAGCTGGAATGTGTCCTTTTCGCGTGTGCCCTATTCTCGATCGAGTCATGACAACTCCTTCTCGTCTGTTGTCACTGTTGGTGCTCTTCCACGGTTAAACATTGGTTTTGATATTTCTTAACTTATTTGACTCCTCTGTATTTTGATAAAGTTCCGCCCAAGTCGTTGTCCCTTGTTTTTTAGGTAGGCGCGTGTATCAGATTTTGTAAATATCGGGCATATCTCTGTAGACGATAATGCTGCATTTTTGGCTGCTTACTCATTGCCTCTTATCCCTACATGCGATGGTATCCAAACAGGAACCACGCTTTTATTTACACATTTTAGCTTCGAAGCATTGACTTGGGCTTTCTTTATCACGATATCTCTTGAATAATTATTCTTAAAAGCCATTAAGAAAGATAAAGAGTAAATACTACGAATTCTTCCTCCTCGCGTTGTAACATATGATTAGTATTTAGGAACAGGTTCGTATGCTGTTTCTTTAACAAACGAGCAATTTAAAACTACCATTGTGATAATTTGTTTTTAAATTGAACTATGCCGGGTAAGATATCAAGGTTAATCTGCAGGCAGAGACTAAGCCCGGCGGCAATATAATCTGGCCATAGAAGTGGGGGTTCCGCAGGGACGTCCCTTGTTAATTATCAGAGGAGGAGGGAAGGGTAAAAAAGGTCCCGTCGAGAGGGCTCTGATTTGAATGGCAAGGAGCTCCTGCCGAGATTGGTGCTAAAACAGTGCCCCTAACCTCTCCGGCATAATAAAACCGCATTAATCTTCACCCTGCGACCAATCGCCTGCGATGGGGTTTTGCCCCCCTCAGGACTCCAATAGGGAAAAACCACTTTCTTACAACTTATTCAAACAGCCTTATTCCAGGGGTGTAGTCGATATCACCCTTTGAATATTTAATAATGAGTATAAACGGAAATTATAATTTTTAACCCAACGTTCTTTATGAAAGCTAGATTAAAATGCGAATATGATTTATTTGCTCGAACATTATCTGAGCATTGACTATAAAACAATCAATCAGTGGTAAATTAAAGGCTGTTTCAGCTATTACGGTAATCATAATTTATAATTTAGGTCTATTATGTTCCTAGCCATCGGGTTATATATTCGTCATAGGAATTGTATCACTCAATAAAAAAAAAGTTTCAAAAATTAAACATTGCCACATGCTTTTAAAAAATGTTAATTACAAAAACATATAATATTAAAAATTGAAGTTTTTTGTGATTCATAAATGTATTTTTCACAAACTGAACAAGTATGAACCAAATAAATTTCATAGAATGGGACATTTTTTTTATTTTTCAATCATAACAATAGTAGATATAAAATGCCGATTCTGGCGCAGGGCTTCGGTGCAAGATGGCGGCGCCCATGGTTTCCCGCCAAAACTGGCCTTTATTGAACGATCGTTCGCGATCTACCCGTCGTTCGTGATATAGTCAATCCAGCCTGACCTCATATTGTCAGTTTAATTTATCGATTAAATATTCGATAGTAGATAAGAATTGGGCGAGCTGGCGCACTTTTTTGCGCAGTCAATCAGATGCCAGCATTTGGTCACGTGACCTATGGCGGGAGATTTGAATTTGAATTTCCACCACGACCTAACCTTAACCACACTGGTTCGCGCCATCGACCTAACCTAAACCACCGGGCCACGCCCCTTTTTAGTCACGTGTTCCTTTATCGACCTAACCTAAACCACTAAGCCACGCCCCTTTTTGATCACGTGACCCCTGTTTGAGGGTATTAAGTTTTTATAATGCATGAGTCTACCCGGCGTCCATTTTCTTTTCCCTACGTTTTGGGCTAATTTAGTATTTATAAAGCATGAGTCTACCCGGCCGCCATTTTCTTTTATGACGTCACAATTTACAAAGCATGAGTCTACCCGACGTCCATTTCCTTTTCCCTACGTTTTGGGCTAATTTAGTATTTATAAAGCATGAGTCTACCCGTCCGCCATTTTCTTTTATGGCGTCACAGTTTACAAAGCATGAGTCTACTCGACGTCCATTTTGCTCCCCCCACTCCTGCATTAGTTAACCAATCAGAGTGCTTAACTTGAGAGTTCCTCCCGGCTAGGTCCGATGGTCAAATTGTAATGTGTGCTTTTACGAAACCTTTCAAACTGTGACTTAACCTTACTATTGTTTACATTTTTTGAAACCTCCCTTACTGTTACATAACCTTCTCATTGTTTACATTTTGCTCCCCCACTCCTTCAATAGTTAACCAATGAGAGTGCCTAACTTGAGAGTTTATAAAGCATGAGTCTACCCGGCGTCCATTTTCTTTTCCCTACGTTTTGGGCTAATTTAGTCTTTATAAATCATGAGTCTACCCGTCCGCCATTTTGTTTTATGACGTCATAATTTACAAAGCATGATTCTACCCGGCGTCCATCTTCTTTTCCCTACGGTTTGGGCGTATTTAGTATTTATAAAGCATGAGTCTACCCGGACGCCCTTTTGTTTTTATGACGTCACCATTTAAATAATGTAAACCTGTTCGAGCATGCACCGACAGGTCCGATCATGTAGAAACAGGTTTGTGCAAGTACAAACAGGTTTAAATCATGTTTAAGCATGCAGGTAAGTGAAACGTAAACATGGACTTTGAACCTTCCTAATGTCTTTAATATAAACATCGTTATAGGCCTTCTTAATCCTATACAGCTTTGAACTTTGATTCTTAATCCTACATTTTAAGTAGCGATAAAAAGTTCCTTAAGCTTAAACGTAAACATGGACTTTGAACCTTCTTAATGCCTTTAATATAAACATCGTTATACGGCTTCTTAATCCTGTACAGCTTTGAACTTTGATCCTTAATCCTAATATTTAAATAGCGATAAAAGGTTCCTTAAGCTCTTGGACTACGGTCTATTATCCTCCTATGTGTAATGATTTTTAATCCTATACAGCTTAGAACTTTGATTCTTAATCCTACTATTTTAAGTAGCCATAAAAGGTTCCTTAAGCTCTGAGACTTTTTCTCCTCTTAAGTATATATATATAAATATAATGCGGACCTTGTACGTTTTATCTCTTAGTATAGTAAATCCCTAAAGATATAATCGTAAACAAGATAAATTTAAGACGTCAATATCAACTTTGTACTGATAATTGCTTAAAGTATAAATATTCCTTAAGCTCTGAGACTCTGAACCATTACCCTCTTAAGTATATATATAAATATAATGCGGACCTTGTACGTTTTATCTCTTAGTATAGTAAATCCCTAAACATTTAATAGTAAACAAGCTCAATTTAAGACGTAAACATCAACATTGTACTGAGAATTTATTAATGTACAAATAAACAATAATATAAAACTTTTATCTACTTCGGACGGATATTTATTTTGTTTAAACATAATAATTTCAACATTTTAAATTGTTTTCGCGCCTTATCAGATCATTTAATACCATTCCGAAGCATTATTTACTTGTAATTAATAATTCTGATCTGTGATTGCACTCGCAATTGTCTTAACGATGTCTTCGGGACCGTTCGGCTACTCACGGCCATCTTCGGCCTTATACCTAACTTCGCTATAATCCGGAGTTCTATCTAAAGAAATAAACAATGATAACGTTAATTCCATCGAAACAACTTCCTTATCTTCTCTGCATCTAAACATTTGCATTGCATAGTACATCGTAAACATTTTATTAATTTTAGTTATCAGCATTATTAGTAAACAAAGTTTTGTACCTTTTTTAGTTCGGCATTAAGCCTTAAGCCTCTTCACCCGTCAAGGTAAAGGTACATCGAAGAGGTTTTTTATTTATTTTTTATTTTACAACGTAATTTTTACTATAAAATGTATACAAATGAAACGAAAAATTAAAGCTTAATGAAAATCAGAATTCATGAAAACATAAGATATAATCTTCTAACGCAATCAAGAATTAAATAAAATTTATGATTATAACAAATAAAATCATCTTTTTTATTATTTTTTTTTTTGTTAATTTACCATTATTAAATGTATTTAAATTTAATTTTACACCTGAAAATAAAAATTCTTTCCCGTTAGGATGGTCGGCACGGGTGTGGCAATATTTAAAACCATTTAATCTTAAATACTAAACAACAATTTTCATTCTTTTATCATTTTTTTCTTTGTGTATTTGAAAGAGAAATATGAGCATGGAATTAACTTTGCTGGGTTATTCTATTCACCTCACATTCAGGTTTACAGGTGTTCAAACCATGCCATTGACCTTCATCCAGGGTTTATAGGTGTTCAAACCGTGACAGTGACCCCATTCATTCATGGTGAATAGATTTAAACAATTTTTCATTTAATCATACAGATAAAGCCTTAGTTTTGATACTCTGTACATTTCTCTTTCGAGACATTATGATAAATGAAATGGCTGCCTTGCTGCGAATGCTTAATTAATTTTAAGAGAGCCAAAATATTCCAAGATCATTACAGAACAAACATATTGCCACTCCATAAACCACCATTTTTTATTTTATTTTTTTCCAAAAAACGCTAAATACAAACTAAAATGCTTGTAAACTCGCTTTTTGTTTCTTATTATTAAAAAAAAAAAAAAAAAATGATCAGCTGATGCGCTCGATGATAACAGTCATACGTTACATCGTCTCTCAGATTTTTGCTTTTTTCAGTAGGAATTCGCTTGAATTCGGTGTGGAGAACATCACTAGACCTCAGGAATACTACGGCAGTGAATATTGGAGAAATTTCGGTAAGCAAAGTTATAATTTACTTTGTACAATCACGAAAAAGTGAAAGGAGGGTCACTGATCAGCTGATTGCCGCTAGCTCGGCAAGCTCGGGCTTGCTTTTCTTTTACTTATCTTTCTTTTATCTTTAATTCTTATCTCATTATTTATTTATTATTATTATTTTCTTAATCAATGAGATATTTTCATCAAGTCATGTCCTCAAAGTCTGCAAGTAAAAGATCTAGATCTGCAGGTTCAAACTCGTCTCCCACAAAACAGAGACCCCGCCGTGAACAAAATAAAAAAATGATTCCACCAGCGACCACGTCAGCTACCTCATTAGGATCTGAACCACAGCCCAGCACATCATCACAAGGAATAACTGATGAATCCCCGTTTTTTACACCGAATCCATTTCAAATCCTCCAAAATGAAAAAGAAACCATGGAATCTTCTCCTATACCCAGGGAATCACTACCTCCACCAATATTTGTTAAGAATATTAAAAATTTTAAACTTATGTGTGCGCATTTAAACAAAGTAACTGATCCTAATAGTTATTATTGTATAAGTAGAACCAATGATACTAAAATATCTCCGACTACTGCTGAAACCTACAGAAAGATTGTGAAATATCTGACTGAGACCAAAGCTGACTTTCATACTTATCAGCTGCGCCAGGAGAGAGCATTAAGGGTCGTAATCAGAAACCTACATTCCTCAACACCCGTTGAAGCTATCAAAGAAGAACTGACAGAACTAGGATTCCAAGTGAGACAAGTCACCAACGTTCTAAAAGATAAAAGTCCACTGCCTCTATTCTTCGTGGACTTGGAACCATCAGCAGGAGTCGAAAATATCTATGACCTCAGTAGACTCTACTATACCCGTGTAAAGGTTGAAAAACCTTACACAAAGAAAGACATTGTTCAGTGCCATAACTGTCAGGCATATGGTCATACCAGAAGTTATTGCCATCACATACCACGCTGTGTGAAATGCGGTGAACAGCATAAAACAGAAGAATGTACAAGATCAAGATCTACACCCGCTGTATGTGCTCTGTGCCTCAAGGACCACCCGGCTAACTACAAGGGATGTGAAATCTACAAGAAACTCCGAACCAGATACCAAAAACCTCAGGATACGAATGAAACAGCTGCACCAACCAGAAGCAGAAGAGAACCATCTAAACATGTAAATTCTAACGTGTCATTTGCCCACTTGCTTGGAGGTGGAAACCAGAATCATGAAGTCGAGGCACTGCCGGAACAACGTTTTCCTCAACAATCTCAATCTATTGTACAATAATCTACTTCTCAAAGTTTACCTAATCTTCAAAAAACTCCTCAACATCAAATTCCTCATATCCCTTCACCATCAAACGTCACAGATCTTACCAGTCTAATGACATCGTTCATCTCCGAAATGAAATCTCTTGTTATGCCGCTTATATCACTCCTTACAAATCTAGTATCAAATTTAATCCCTGCCTTGAAAAATCCTTAAATGAATTCACCTAACTCCTTATCCATTCTCCTTTGGAATGCGAATGGTGTTAGAAATCATACTGACGAACTGACAGCGTTGTTGCAAGACAAAACAATCGATGTTGCACTTATAACTGAAACAAGACTAACCACTAAACAGTACTTCAAAATACCGCAGTACATGACATACCGTACTGACCACCCAGACGGCAAAGCCCATGCCGGTTCTGCTATCATTGTCCACCAATCCCTCTCTCATCATTTACTCCCACTTCCCACCTATGATTTCCTACAAGCCACAGCCATAGTAATCAAGACTTTTTCCTTTCCGGTAACCCTCACATCTGCATATTGCCCTCCTAAACATTCCATTTCCAATTCCGAATTTGTATCCTTCCTGGATTCCTTAGGAAATTGCTTCATTCTGGGTGCAGACTTAAACGCCAAGCATCAGCAGTGGGGTTCCAGAACCACGAATTCTCGGGGACGAAATTTGCTGTCTGCGCTCAACTCCCGAAATTTTAATATCCTGCCTCCTGACTCCCCTACCTACTGGCCAACCGATCCTAACCGCAATCCTGACATACTCGACTTCTTTATCCACAGCGGATTAGGCTCCCTCAACTTGTCTGTAACTCGCCTTGATGAACTATCCTCAGACCATAGTCCACTGATCCTAAAAGTATCTCTCACTCCAATTCCAAAACCCATTCCACCATCATTCATCCGAGGTCCTGTCAACTGGAACCTTTTCCGCCAAATCCTAACCGATAATATTGACCTCAGAGTAACCCTCAAAACCCCAGATGACCTAGATAATTCCGTCTATTCCTTTACCACCGCCATCCAACAAGCTGTCTGGACTGCCTCCTCTCCTAAACACTCCAATATAAATCCTCACCAAAATCATTTTCCACAACATATTATAGACCTCATCCATACCAAACGCCGAGCAAGATCATTATGGCAGCGCACCCGACACCCAACAGATCGCCGCTCCTATAACTTCTATTGTAGACAATTGAAGAGGGAGTTGGCGACCTTCCGTTCCCAGTCCTTTAATTCCTACCTCTCCTCTCTATCAGCTCGTGATAATTCCCTGTGGAATATCACGAAAAAGATCCTAAAATACCATCAAGTTTCCCATCCTCTCCGACGTTGTGATGACTCCTGGGCTGCGTCTGATGAAGATAAAGCCGAGGAATTCGCCACACACCTCTCCAAAGTTTTCACTCCTCACCCGGAATCCCACGCCAATCACACCGCAACAGTGCAAGACTTTCTTATGTCACCAATTCCACTTTCCCAACCTCCTAAAGCTATTAATCCCTCTGAGGTCAAATATCTTCTCCAAAAACTGACCCTCCGTAAATCTCCTGGACACGATCTCCTTACTCCCCAGATCCTCCGACAACTTCCGCAGAAAGCTATTATATTCCTTACTTATATTTACAACTGCATCCTACGCACCACCTATTTTCCTCTGTTATGGAAACATTCCACTATCATTCTTTTTCTAAAACCAGGCAAACCTTCCAACAACACTTCATCCTACAGGCCTATTAGTCTACTCCCCATCCTCTCAAAAATCTTCGAAAGGCTTCTTCTTAAACGTATCCTACCCATATTAGAATCTCAAAATCTTCCTTCCCATCAGTTTGGATTCCGTCCTCAGCATTCCACAGTTCAACAGGGGCTCCGAGTTGTAGACCATATTTCCTCAGCTCTTGAATGCAAAGAGTATTGTTCTGGTGCGTTTCTGGACATTGCGCAAGCTTTTGACCGGGTATGGCACACTGGATTACTCTTCAAGCTGAAAACCCATTTACCCCAGTCTCTATACCTCATTCTCCGATCCTATCTCTCAAACCGTTCCTTCCGCGTTCGCTGTGGTGTAGAATTTTCTAGCCTTTATCCCGTTGAGGCCGGTGTTCCTCAAGGCAGCGTCTTGGGACCCGTCCTCTACATCCTTTACACTGCTGATATTCCTACACATCCTGATACCTTTCTGGCAACTTTTGCAGACGACACCGCCATCTTATCATCCAGTTCCAATCCTGAAACAGCATCCTTAAACCTGCAAAGACACCTTTCTCTTATCGAAGACTGGTGTAATGCTTGGCGCATAAAGGTGAACGAAGCCAAATGCAAACACGTAACCTTCACTCTTCGACGAAACTCCTGTCCGCCAGTTTATTTCAACTCATTACCAATTCCTCTCTCAGATACAGTCCGGTATCTTGGCTTACTGTTAGACAAAAGATTGATTTGGAACCCACATACAAGACTTAAAAGACAAGAACTCAACCGACGATTCGGACAGTTATACCGACTACTCAACAGAAAATCTGAACTTACAGCTGACAACAAATTATTAATCTACAAGACAATACTGAAGCCCATTTGGACCTACGGACTTGAACTGTGGGGGACAGCTAAACGTACTAACATCAAACGCATTCAATCCTTTCAATCCAAAGTCCTCCGTACAATAGTAAATGCTCCTTATTATGTCTCCAACTATACCTTGCACCACGACCTTAATGTTCCATTTATTTCAGACCTAATT
The DNA here is from genome assembly GCA_023052935.1 of Piezodorus guildinii. Classification (NCBI taxonomy): domain Eukaryota; kingdom Metazoa; phylum Arthropoda; class Insecta; order Hemiptera; family Pentatomidae; genus Piezodorus; species Piezodorus guildinii. Next base: position 29,728,423 of record CM041292.1, on the reverse strand, counting down.
CCATCCAAATTTTCCAAATTCCACCAGAACCTATTTCATCATCCTAATCCTCTAGCTCAATCCCTATCCAGCTCCACTCATCCATACAACCCACCTAGAAGGTTGAAACGGCAGTGGCCCCGCGACCTGTTGTAAATATATTGGAGTTCTAGCACTGGCTAGATTCTCCACTCAATGTGATGTACGTATGAGTGTGTGTATGTGTATATAGGTATAAATGAATTCTTGACTATTGTATTGATTCATTATTGTGTATATATTTTATTGTAATTTTATTCCGTATAAATATTGTATGAATGTAGTATGTATGATATCTTTCAGCACTACTATTAATGTCCAAATTGGGACAGATTGTAATTTTACTGAATAAAAATTGTTGTTGTTGATATATATTATTAAAAAAAAAAAAACTCTTTATATTATTTCAATTCATTTAATTTATAATGCCCATAAGCCAAAGTATTGATTCCGTCTTCTTGTATGTGTCTTTTATCATCAAAAGGTGACAGAGACACCTTATTTATTTCGGAACTAAAAATATTATGGAGCTTAGATTGTATCATTTTCATTGGCGTATGCATAATTTCATTTTGAAATAATACTTTTTCATAATCCTCAAAACTAATATATTTTTTTAACAAAGATGTTTTTACGCCTTTAGCACGCTTTTTTACATCGTTTTCCGTAATAATAGCGTACATTTTCGCTCTTAATCCCACATATTTTAAAATTATTTTGGAATTGAGCTCATCTTTGAACTTTCCTAACTTTTTTTTATTTTCTTTAGAATAACATAAATGTGTTTCAGGATAGTCTGAGAAGTCAAAATATTGATTAATTTTTTTCATATCTTCATAGGCATCATCTGTTAAGACCCTATAAATAAAGGAATCTGTATCGGTATACATCATCTTCAAGGTTTTTCCAGAATATTTTGTCATCATTATGTCATAATGAAATTGATACATTACAGTTTTTGATAAGTCTAAAATACACATTCCTATGTATATAGGTTTATTAAACAAGACTTTCGATTTTTCCATGTGAACAGCCACTATATTCTCATTGTAGATTGTACGGTCAATGAAATTTGGTTTAGCAACAAGTTTCATCAACTTTTTACTGTCAGTTACTAGTTGAATATTCTGGCGGTTCCTGATATTTTCCATCGTTTTACCGAAAACTGCATTGTTAAGCAACTTATAAAAATCTTTTTCAAAATCGTTGGATGCTCCTTTCCTTAGCTCTGTATTGTATTCTATATACGATCGTAGCCATGGTGCTTGGTCAAACTTTAGAACACGGTGAATTTTTTTCCAATTTTAGCCCATACTGTAGAGCTTGAATCAAATTTTTATAATGTAAGACGTAGCGATTTCTTTTTCCAAAATGTGTTATTAATTTTTTTGAATTAGCTTTTGCTCCCGGTGGTATCATCGCTTCAGGTAAGAACGGTAAATCATCATGGTAATGATGAAGTTCTTGAGGATAACTGACGTCAATTTCAAATATGTAACCAATTTCGTCATCATCCTTAAGCTTGGATATGTTTATACGTTCCGGATTTTTAACCCATTCAAATCCTCCGTATGGTAAATACATGCTCATCGCTTGTCCATAAAGATTATTAGCATCTAAATAAATTATATAACTCGATTCTTCGTTTGGATTAAAATTACTCATGTACTTATTATTCGCTTCTGCATACCTGTGTGATACCTGACACAAACCTCCACGAATACCGTGTTCTATCATTAAAACCATATCATAATCCTGTAATAGCTCTATATTCATTTTTGTATATTTTAACATGGCATCAAAGGTCAAACCGGGAACAGTGAAATAATGAGCTGGATCAAGTTTATGCGTCTTGATCATGACATCTCGGAAAGATTCGAAGACGTCACAAAGTAGAAGAACATCAGTCTTAACGTACACATCAGCATAATCTCCCAAAGATTGGCAATTAAAGTGTCCCCATATGTTTTGAGCGTGTTTATAATCTTCTACGCTGATGTCGCTCTCATTCAATTTATTGTAAAAGTCTTCAATTGATGGTAACTCTGTTTCATTGAACTTTTCTTCATTGTCTATATAATCATATGGAAACACACCTTTTCTGGTAACCAATTTTAATTCCTCATCTTTATAATATTTAGATGTCTCCTGGAATTTGTCCAAAGAAAGAGATTTTACAAGATAGTCCAGGCTTCTAGGCATGAATCTGTAAGAATCTATAAACCTCAGTTTCAGTTTACCAACATGCTTTGTGAAGGATATGTATTTTTCTTCACTATTCGGTATTACCTCAACTTCTCCAGGGGTATTTCCCAATTCTCTAACTATAAAATGTGCGTCATAATTGCTCAAGTTGTGCATTATGACAGGTACAAACGAGGGATTAACGCGTTTTAAATTACAATTATTACACGAAGCTCCTAAGTACGTTCCGGTTATATGGCAGTGGTCTCTAACTTTTATGTTGTTTTCTTTAAATTCGTCTTGGCACATGTAACAGGTTTTAGCTTCAGCCCAATTTTTTTCTTCATCCGATGAGATCCGCATTGGTTTGTTCATCTTATAGATTTCTTGAATTTTTTTAGCAATATTGGAAATATACTCCATGAAGTGATAAGCGGCATTGGCCCCCCTATAAACGTACGGTTTTTTTATTGGGACGTCTACTCCCTCGATCCCTTTAACATATACACAAAATGATATCGGATCGTGCCTCTGATATTTAGTCGTGTTCTTTGACGATTCGTTTATAGGAACTAACATCGATTCAAAGTCAGCATAGATAACAAACGGTACTTTGCTTTGTCGTTCCACATTTGAAAATCTGATAAAGTGATCTTTCGTCGGCAGTTCTATTCTTACTGGTTTATTTTCAGAGCAGTATATCTTGTGTTCTTCAAGTTTCTCGCTAGCTTTTTTTCCATAGAGGTTGTTAAAATGTGTAAAGCAGCGTTTGCAAATCGTCAATTTATGTTCATATTGGCTGAGTTGAGACACAACTAATCTTTCAAAGTTTTTTATGTAAATATAATGCGAAGTCTTATCATCGGATATAAATAAAAGATCTCGGTGGTCTTTCAATTCTGTTTTACAGACTTTCAGTGGATATATTTTTTCTTTTTCATCCAGCCCATAAACATTGATGGAGACATTATTTGTCTTTTCAAAGTTCCTTATTTCGCTTAGAGATGTCGGGAACGAAACGCAACTAAAGTCATATTTATGTTCTAAATTATCATATTTAGTAACGCGTTGAGCATTCTTTTTCACAAATTTTGCTAAAATGGAATACTTGAAACAATAAATATCATTATTCTGTACATTAATGCAAGCTTTCTTTGATTCTATCGATGGCGGAAGAGGAAGATAGGTGCAGCCCCTTAGTGGCAAATATTTATTGATTCGTAATCTGATTCCATCAACTCCACTCAGCTTCCATCCACTTTTTTTAAATTGAGACTCTTCTGCTTCAGTTATAATTTTGTTAAAACTTTTCTCGATAAATTTGTTAAGATCGCTACCTTTAAACACACATTTATTTCGTGTTTTGAATGCTTTATCCGTCTGATCACCAACAGAATTTGTAAAAGTACATTCCAATAGGCAGTTCACTTTCAATGCGCCATGTTCATGTAGTGAATCTCGAATTTTATACACTAAGAGGTTCTTAACACTTTCCAGAAACGAGTTAATATCCATAGAATCGAACGATCTGATGAAGAATGATGCCAATCGGTTTTGAAATGCTGTCTCATACTCAACAAGTCCCTGCTTGTCTGGTACGAGTGCTAAAATGGCATTCTTTTGTGGCTCAGATAATTTTAATTTTTTTATCAACGGTTCCTGGGTACATACATTTTCATGTCTTTTACCGTTATAAATATTTGGAAAAACACCCCCACACCTGGTGCAAGTATAAGTCGAATTACCGTTACAAGATTTTTCATGTCTACGAAGGCTCTTCAAATACTCATACGTATTACCGCAAAGGTAACATTTAAACTGACTCATTTTTAAGTGTTAAATTTTAAAATTTCTGAACGAAGATAAATTTAATAATTTATTTATGCACACAACTTACCTTCCGTGAACAAATGGAGAATTATCTACTAGTTTAAAATTAACGGAAACAATTTTTCTATAAAACTTAAATAATATAAAAATATCAATGGCACCAAGAAATTAGGAAATATTTTTAAACTCAGATGGCAGCAACAGCAACAAATCAATGTGTTCTCTTTGAAGTCTGAAGCTAAAATGACAGAAAATACAAATGACAAGTAACTCCTTAACTACCAGCTGTTGCTTACCCCCACCACCTTCCGTTTTACCCCCACTACCTTCACTTTTACCCCCACTACCTGTCATTTTACCCCCACCACCTTCAATTATACCCCCTCTCCCTCCCCTCCTACCCTTGTAGTGCATCCGAGGATACCCAATTCAAGTTATGGATATCACTCTAATTACGGGTAGAATGAGATGGTCAGAAGTGGTTAAGAGTAATCAGGGAGAGTCGGAGAGGTTCACATGTAAAATTATTGGAACATATTGGACATAGAGGTTCACATGTAAGGAAATAAATAATTTTTTTTAGAACCACGACTTTTCATTACATGTGAACCTCTATGTCCAATATGTCCCAATAATTTTACATGTGAACCTCTCCGACTCTCCCTGATTACTCTTAACCACTTCTGACCATCTCATTCTACCCGTAATTAGAGTGATATTCATAACTTGAATTGGGTATCCTCGGATGCACTACAAGGGTAGGAGGGGAGGGAGAGGGGGTATAATTGAAGGTGGTGGGGGTTAAAATGACAGGTAGTGGGGGTAAAAGTGAAGGTAGTGGGGGTAAAACGGAAGGTGGTGGGGGTAAGCAACAGCTGGTAGTTAAGGAGTTACTTGTCATTTGTATTTTCTGTCATTTTAGCTTCAGACTTCAAAGAGAACACATTGATTTGTTGCTGTTGCTGCCATCTGAGTTTAAAAATATTTCCTAATTTCTTGGTGCCATTGATATTTTTATATTATTTAAGTTTTATAGAAAAATTGTTTCCGTTAATTTTAAACTAGTAGATAATTCTCCATTTGTTCACGGAAGGTAAGTTGTGTGCATAAATAAATTATTAAATTTATCTTCGTTCAGAAATTTTAAAATTTAACACTTAAAAATGAGTCAGTTTAAATGTTACCTTTGCGGTAATACGTATGAGTATTTGAAGAGCCTTCGTAGACATGAAAAATCTTGTAACGGTAATTCGACTTATACTTGCACCAGGTGTGGGGGTGTTTTTCCAAATATTTATAACGGTAAAAGACATGAAAATGTATGTACCCAGGAACCGTTGATAAAAAAATTAAAATTATCTGAGCCACAAAAGAATGCCATTTTAGCACTCGTACCAGACAAGCAGGGACTTGTTGAGTATGAGACAGCATTTCAAAACCGATTGGCATCATTCTTCATCAGATCGTTCGATTCTATGGATATTAACTCGTTTCTGGAAAGTGTTAAGAACCTCTTAGTGTATAAAATTCGAGATTCACTACATGAACATGGCGCATTGAAAGTGAACTGCCTATTGGAATGTACTTTTACAAATTCTGTTGGTGATCAGACGGATAAAGCATTCAAAACACGAAATAAATGTGTGTTTAAAGGTAGCGATCTTAACAAATTTATCGAGAAAAGTTTTAACAAAATTATAACTGAAGCAGAAGAGTCTCAATTTAAAAAAAGTGGATGGAAGCTGAGTGGAGTTGATGGAATCAGATTACGAATCAATAAATATTTGCCACTAAGGGGCTGCACCTATCTTCCTCTTCCGCCATCGATAGAATCAAAGAAAGCTTGCATTAATGTACAGAATAATGATATTTATTGTTTCAAGTATTCCATTTTAGCAAAATTTGTGAAAAAGAATGCTCAACGCGTTACTAAATATGATAATTTAGAACATAAATATGACTTTAGTTGCGTTTCGTTCCCGACATCTCTAAGCGAAATAAGGAACTTTGAAAAGACAAATAATGTCTCCATCAATGTTTATGGGCTGGATGAAAAAGAAAAAATATATCCACTGAAAGTCTGTAAAACAGAATTGAAAGACCACCGAGATCTTTTATTTATATCCGATGATAAGACTTCGCATTATATTTACATAAAAAACTTTGAAAGATTAGTTGTGTCTCAACTCAGCCAATATGAACATAAATTGACGATTTGCAAACGCTGCTTTACACATTTTAACAACCTCTATGGAAAAAAAGCTAGCGAGAAACTTGAAGAACACAAGATATACTGCTCTGAAAATAAACCAGTAAGAATAGAACTGCCGACGAAAGATCACTTTATCAGATTTTCAAATGTGGAACGACAAAGCAAAGTACCGTTTGTTATCTATGCTGACTTTGAATCGATGTTAGTTCCTATAAACGAATCGTCAAAGAACACGACTAAATATCAGAGGCACGATCCGATATCATTTTGTGTATATGTTAAAGGGATCGAGGGAGTAGACGTCCCAATAAAAAAACCGTACGTTTATAGGGGGGCCAATGCCGCTTATCACTTCATGGAGTATATTTCCAATATTGCTAAAAAAATTCAAGAAATCTATAAGATGAACAAACCAATGCGGATCTCATCGGATGAAGAAAAAAATTGGGCTGAAGCTAAAACCTGTTACATGTGCCAAGACGAATTTAAAGAAAACAACATAAAAGTTAGAGACCACTGCCATATAACCGGAACGTACTTAGGAGCTTCGTGTAATAATTGTAATTTAAAACGCGTTAATCCCTCGTTTGTACCTGTCATAATGCACAACTTGAGCAATTATGACGCACATTTTATAGTTAGAGAATTGGGAAATACCCCTGGAGAAGTTGAGGTAATACCGAATAGTGAAGAAAAATACATATCCTTCACAAAGCATGTTGGTAAACTGAAACTGAGGTTTATAGATTCTTACAGATTCATGCCTAGAAGCCTGGACTATCTTGTAAAATCTCTTTCTTTGGACAAATTCCAGGAGACATCTAAATATTATAAAGATGAGGAATTAAAATTGGTTACCAGAAAAGGTGTGTTTCCATATGATTATATAGACAATGAAGAAAAGTTCAATGAAACAGAGTTACCATCAATTGAAGACTTTTACAATAAATTGAATGAGAGCGACATCAGCGTAGAAGATTATAAACACGCTCAAAACATATGGGGACACTTTAATTGCCAATCTTTGGGAGATTATGCTGATGTGTACGTTAAGACTGATGTTCTTCTACTTTGTGACGTCTTCGAATCTTTCCGTGATGTCATGATCAAGACGCATAAACTTGATCCAGCTCATTATTTCACTGTTCCCGGTTTGACCTTTGATGCCATGTTAAAATATACAAAAATGAATATAGAGCTATTACAGGATTATGATATGGTTTTAATGATAGAACACGGTATTCGTGGAGGTTTGTGTCAGGTATCACACAGGTATGCAGAAGCGAATAATAAGTACATGAGTAATTTTAATCCAAACGAAGAATCGAGTTATATAATTTATTTAGATGCTAATAATCTTTATGGACAAGCGATGAGCATGTATTTATCATACGGAGGATTTGAATGGGTTAAAAATCCGGAACGTATAAACATATCCAAGCTTAAGGATGATGACGAAATTGGTTACATATTTGAAATTGACGTCAGTTATCCTCAAGAACTTCATCATTACCATGATGATTTACCGTTCTTACCTGAAGCGATGATACCACCGGGAGCAAAAGCTAATTCAAAAAAATTAATAACACATTTTGGAAAAAGAAATCGCTACGTCTTACATTATAAAAATTTGATTCAAGCTCTACAGTATGGGCTAAAATTGGAAAAAATTCACCGTGTTCTAAAGTTTGACCAAGCACCATGGCTACGATCGTATATAGAATACAATACAGAGCTAAGGAAAGGAGCATCCAACGATTTTGAAAAAGATTTTTATAAGTTGCTTAACAATGCAGTTTTCGGTAACACGATGGAAAATATCAGGAACCGCCAGAATATTCAACTAGTAACTGACAGTAAAAAGTTGATGAAACTTGTTGCTAAACCAAATTTCATTGACCGTACAATCTACAATGAGAATATAGTGGCTGTTCACATGGAAAAATCGAAAGTCTTGTTTAATAAACCTATATACATAGGAATGTGTATTTTAGACTTATCAAAAACTGTAATGTATCAATTTCATTATGACATAATGATGACAAAATATTCTGGAAAAACCTTGAAGATGATGTATACCGATACAGATTCCTTTATTTATAGGGTCTTAACAGATGATGCCTATGAAGATATGAAAAAAATTAATCAATATTTTGACTTCTCAGACTATCCTGAAACACATTTATGTTATTCTAAAGAAAATAAAAAAAAGTTAGGAAAGTTCAAAGATGAGCTCATTTCCAAAATAATTTTAAAATATGTGGGATTAAGAGCGAAAATGTACGCTATTATTACGGAAAACGATGTAAAAAAGCGTGCTAAAGGCGTAAAAACATCTTCGTTAAAAAAATATATTAGTTTTGAGGATTATGAAAAAGTATTATTTCAAAATGAAATTATGCATACGCCAATGAAAATGATACAATCTAAGCTCCATAATATTTTTAGTTCCGAAATAAATAAGGTTTCTCTGTCACCTTTTGATGATAAAAGACACATACAAGAAGACGGAATCAATACTTTGGCTTATGGGCATTATAAATTAAATGAATTGAAATAATATAAAGAGTTTTTTTTTTTTTTAATAATAAGAAACAAAAAGCGAGTTTACAAGCATTTTAGTTTGTATTTAGCGTTTTTTGGAAAAAAATAAAATAAAAAATGGTGGTTTATGGAGTGGCAATATGTTTGTTCTGTAATGATCTTGGAATATTTTGGCTCTCTTAAAATTAATTAAGCATTCGCAGCAAGGCAGCCATTTCATTTATCATAATGTCTCGAAAGAGAAATGTACAGAGTATCAAAACTAAGGCTTTATCTGTATGAGTAAATGAAAAATTGTTTAAATCTATTCACCATGAATGAATGGGGTCACTGTCACGGTTTGAACACCTATAAACCCTGGATGAAGGTCAATGGCATGGTTTGAACACCTGTAAACCTGAATGTGTGAGTGAATGTGAGGTGAATAGAATAACCCAGCAAAGTTAATTCCATGCTCATATTTCTCTTTCAAATACACAAAGAAAAAAATGATAAAAGAATGAAAATTGTTGTTTAGTATTTAAGATTAAATGGTTTTAAATATTGCCACACCGTGCCGACCATCCTAACGGGAAAGAATTTTTATTTTCAGGTGTAAAATTAAATTTAAATACATTTAATAATGGTAAATTAACAAAAAAAAAAATAATAAAAAAGATGATTTTATTTGTTATAATCATAAATTTTATTTAATTCTTGATTGCGTTAGAAGATTATATCTTATGTTTTCATGAATTCTGATTTTCATTAAGCTTTAATTTTTCGTTTCATTTGTATACATTTTATAGTAAAAATTACGTTGTAAAATAAAAAATAAATAAAAAACCTCTTCGATGTACCTTTACCTTGACGGGGTGAAGAGGCTTAAGGCTTAATGCCGAACTAAAAAAGGTACAAAACTTTGTTTACTAATAATGCTGATAACTAAAATTAATAAAATGTTTACGATGTACTATGCAATGCAAATGTTTAGATGCAGAGAAGATAAGGAAGTTGTTTCGATGGAATTAACGTTATCATTGTTTATTTCTTTAGATAGAACTCCGGATTATAGCGAAGTTAGGTATAAGGCCGAAGATGGCCGTGAGTAGCCGAACGGTCCCGAAGACATCGTTAAGACAATTGCGAGTGCAATCACAGATCAGAATTATTAATTACAAGTAAATAATGCTTCGGAATGGTATTAAATGATCTGATAAGGCGCGAAAACAATTTAAAATGTTGAAATTATTATGTTTAAACAAAATAAATATCCGTCCGAAGTAGATAAAAGTTTTATATTATTGTTTATTTGTACATTAATAAATTCTCAGTACAATGTTGATGTTTACGTCTTAAATTGAGCTTGTTTACTATTAAATGTTTAGGGATTTACTATACTAAGAGATAAAACGTACAAGGTCCGCATTATATTTATATATATACTTAAGAGGGTAATGGTTCAGAGTCTCAGAGCTTAAGGAATATTTATACTTTAAGCAATTATCAGTACAAAGTTGATATTGACGTCTTAAATTTATCTTGTTTACGATTATATCTTTAGGGATTTACTATACTAAGAGATAAAACGTACAAGGTCCGCATTATATTTATATATATATACTTAAGAGGAGAAAAAGTCTCAGAGCTTAAGGAACCTTTTATGGCTACTTAAAATAGTAGGATTAAGAATCAAAGTTCTAAGCTGTATAGGATTAAAAATCATTACACATAGGAGGATAATAGACCGTAGTCCAAGAGCTTAAGGAACCTTTTATCGCTATTTAAATATTAGGATTAAGGATCAAAGTTCAAAGCTGTACAGGATTAAGAAGCCGTATAACGATGTTTATATTAAAGGCATTAAGAAGGTTCAAAGTCCATGTTTACGTTTAAGCTTAAGGAACTTTTTATCGCTACTTAAAATGTAGGATTAAGAATCAAAGTTCAAAGCTGTATAGGATTAAGAAGGCCTATAACGATGTTTATATTAAAGGCATTAGGAAGGTTCAAAGTCCATGTTTACGTTTCACTTACCTGCATGCTTAAACATGATTTAAACCTGTTTGTACTTGCACAAACCTGTTTCTACATGATCGGACCTGTCGGTGCATGCTCGAACAGGTTTACATTATTTAAATGGTGACGTCATAAAAACAAAAGGGCGTTCGGGTAGACTCATGCTTTATAAATACTAAATACGCCCAAACCGTAGGGAAAAGAAGATGGACGCCGGGTAGAATCATGCTTTGTAAATTATGACGTCATAAAACAAAATGGCGGACGGGTAGACTCATGATTTATAAAGACTAAATTAGCCCAAAACGTAGGGAAAAGAAAATGGACGCCGGGTAGACTCATGCTTTATAAACTCTCAAGTTAGGCACTCTCATTGGTTAACTATTGAAGGAGTGGGGGGAGCAAAATGTAAACAATGAGAAGGTTATGTAACAGTAAGGGAGGTTTCAAAAAATGTAAACAATAGTAAGGTTATGTCACAGTTTGAAAGGTTTCGTAAAAGCACACATTACAATTTGACAATCGGACCTAGCCGGGAGGAACTCTCAAGTTAAGCACTCTGATTGGTTAACTAATGCAGGAGTGGGGGGAGCAAAATGGACGTCGAGTAGACTCATGCTTTGTAAACTGTGACGCCATAAAAGAAAATGGCGGACGGGTAGACTCATGCTTTATAAATACTAAATTAGCCCAAAACGTAGGGAAAAGGAAATGGACGTCGGGTAGACTCATGCTTTGTAAATTGTGACGTCATAAAAGAAAATGGCGGCCGGGTAGACTCATGCTTTATAAATACTAAATTAGCCCAAAACGTAGGGAAAAGAAAATGGACGCCGGGTAGACTCATGCTTTATAAAGACTTAATACCCTCAAACAGGGGTCACGTGATCAAAAAGGGGCGTGGCTTAGTGGTTTAGGTTAGGTCGATAAAGGAACACGTGACTAAAAAGGGGCGTGGCCCGGTGGTTTAGGTTAGGTCGATGGCGCGAACCAGCGTGGTTAAGGTTAGGTCGTGGTGGAAATTCAAATTCAAATCTCCCGCCATAGGTCACGTGACCAAATGCTGGCATCTGATTGGCTGCGCAAAAAAGTGCGCCAGCTCGCCCAATTCTTATCTACTATCGAATATTTAATCGATAAATTAAACTGACAATATGAGGTCAGGCTGGATTGACTATATCACGAACGACGGGTAGATCGCGAACGATCGTTCAATAAAGGCCAGTTTTGGCGGGAAACCATGGGCGCCGCCATCTTGCACCGAAGCCCTGCGCCAGAATCGGCATTTTATATCTACTAACAATGTTGTTGCTTTTAGTAAGGGTTCATCATAATGATTTTCCAATACATAACAGGAGACCTGGAAACTGAATAGACCCTATAATTTTCCTAGCTAACCCGATAAACGTTGTTCTGACACATAAATTATTTCTAGACGATAGTTTGGTTGTGAAATAAAATATAACGAATGTATTGTATTTGTGTAGGGATGGATATAATATAAATAGGAATGGAGAATTGGATTTGTTCGTCTCTTCGTTATACTCTTCTACTATCTATGTTCTTTGCTTTATTTGTACGACGAACCAAATGGGAATTTTTTTCCTCACCATAAATGTCTGATAGGAAGTGCTACTTTATATGTGCATTTTGCAACTTTTTTAAGATTTTCTCTAATACGGCTACAACAATTTTGATTAAACGCGTTATACTGATGTAAAATGAAATGTGCTTTAGTTTTGGCCATGTAGGGACGAAGGTGAGAAATAAAAAAAACTAATTCTGTATAGGTTTGTCATGAATATATCAAAAAGTATTATGTTTATTACAAAAGTTGTATGCATGTTTAAAGAGCTTTATTACACTACAAAATAAGTACATGTATGTTTATTGTCGTACTCAAACTGTAGGGTAAGTTTGCATGCAGGTGTAATTAATTAATAAATAAACATTAGTTGTGTTCAGGTTTTTTTCAGTACATAGAACAGTAATTAAAAACAATATAAATGCTGCTATTTTGAATGGTTCTTTACCTATTGATTGTTTGTAAGGATGCTGTACTTCTAGCACCCATTGTGCAATCATGCACAAAATACACCAAACAACACGAAGTTGCGATGTTTAAGGTCAACATTGAGTTTTTAATTGATTGGTTAATATTTATAATAATATTTTATAAACTTTAATAAGATAAGCTAAAATTAATAAATCTCAATATTCACCTTGAGTACCGGCAATTTCAAGACGTTAGGCTTTTTTTACACTAGCGTCTGAAATCTGTGAAAAACTATCGCTCTCACTAGCTTGCCCCCTTTTTTAAGCAGCGCAACACATCAAGATAACAGTTTGGTGAAAAATCGTGAAATTTGGTGATGATCAATTATCACACACTATCATATACTTTCAACGTGTAAATATTCAATTACCATATTTATTTTTTTTTATAAAAGTTCTACATCTATTTTTTTTAACTTGTATTACAAATAATGTTTAATTCCTTACAATAGAGTTTTTACATTAAAAAAGCATGTTTTCATGATGTGTATGTTACAATTGTGTGTTTTTATATAATAATATCTTTTTTTTTTCTTTTTAATTTTTAATGATACAGAATTTTTCAAAACAAAATTTATTGATATACTAGGTTTTTTTTTTTTTTAATAAATATTTGATGTTATTCGAATTTAGTCTTCAAAAATATGCCTTCCAACTCTCCCACTATTTTCTTGAACTCTCTCATAACCTTGCTCTCACGATTTTTAACCAACCTCTTATCTCACTTGCAGCACAACCCTAATTTAAAAATTAGAAAAGCTTAGTAGTTTTTTTAACCCCTACTTCGCCTTAATAGGCTATAGGGGGTTTCCCGGACAAGATAGATGAAGACGGAGGATTAACGCCGAGATAAAATCAACCGGCATCGAGATTCGAACTCATAATTATTTTAACTCCATCAAACACTAATATCCGGTTGTTTGGCAACGCACGGAGCTTAGTGGACCTATATAAAAAAAAAAAAAAAAAAAAAAAAAAAAAAAAAAAAAAAAAAAAAAAAAAAAAAAAAAAAAAAAAAAAAAAAAAAGATACAACTATTTTTTGTGTAGAATTTCAAAATTTCACTGATAGAATTTGAGTAAAAGCCATCCTAACCTATCAGGATTAAATACAAACCTAGAATCTTTGCCTAGTTTTCGAACGGTGTTCATCTAGTTCAAATGACCGCTTACTGATTAATTTCTGTACATCTATTTTCCAGTGCAGCCAGCACTAGATCTATAACCTCACCCGATGATCCTCAGCTACACTTGGACTCCCTCCTTCTAGAGACACCCCACCGACCATCGAACTGGAGGGTGAGTGGGCAGTAGGCATTAGCCGGAAGGACGGCCCTCAGACGTGTCCTGACTTTTTCCCGCCCACCAAAATACCACTTACCATTCCCTCCTAATGTAGCTCTTATTCCATCTAATCCGTCACTCTCTCCTTACTCCTCAGGGAGTTTTCTCATCTCCTCGCTTTCCTCCTTGTTAGGGAGGTCTTCTCTGTTTCCTCGTTTAATAAGTGTAATTATATGTACATTTCTAATATGATGATATAATATGTTGATTTTTAACCATAAAATAATATGGATAATTTTTTGTTTGTTTATTAATTGAATGTTTTACATCTTTCAAAGCTTTTTAGATTATTTAGAACAATTTTTATTGGTATATTTAAGATTTGTTTTAACTTTAACAATAGAACAGCTGATGCGCTCGATGATAACAGTCATACGTTACTTCGTCTCTCAGATTTTTGCTCTTTTCAGTAGGAATTCGCTTGAGTTCAGTCTGGAAAACATCACCAGACTTCAAGAAAACCACAGCAGTGAATATTGGAGAAATATCGGTAAGCAAAGTTATAATTTACTTTGTAGAATCGCGAAAAGTGAAAGGAGGGTCACTGATCAGCTTATTGCCGCTAGCTCGGCAAGGATCAAAGTCAATCAATCCAAATGCAGACATGTCACCTTTACCCTTCGAAGACAATCCTGCCCTCCAGTTCTCTTTAACTCCGTCCCGCTTCCTTTCTCCGACACAGTCCGGTATCTTGGCTTCCTTCTGGACAAAAGACTAACTTGGAACCCGCATACTAGACTTAAACGACAAGAACTTAATCGACGATTTGGACAATTATACAGACTACTGAACAGAAATTCTAAATTATCTATCGAGAACAAACTGCTAATATACAAGACAGTACTGAAACCTATCTGGACCTACGGACTTGAACTGGGGGGGACAGCTAAATTTTCTAACATCAAACGCATTCAATCCTTCCAATCAAAAGTCCTCCGAACAATAGTTAATGCTCCTTATTATGTATCCAACCATACCTTACACTGCGACCTAAATATTCCATTTATTTTAGACCTTATACCTTTAAAATTCTCTAAATTCTCTCAGAGCCTTATCCATCACCCTAATCCCCTAGCTCAATCCTTATCCAGCTCCACACATCCTTACCATCCTCCTAGAAGGTTGAAACGGCAGTGGCCTCGAGACCTCTTGTAAAATGTATATTGGAGTTCTAGCATTGGCTAGATTCTCCACTCACGTGCTGTATGCTTGTGAATTGTATATAGGTATGAGTGACTTTTGTATATATTTTTATTGATTTTGTTTTGTATTTATTTATATTGTATTATTATTACATAAATTTATTGTTTTGCATATATCGTGTGAATGCAGTATGAATGTTGTACTTTATCCCTATTAAAAATATCCTAAATTGGACAGATTGTAATATTGTTCAATAAAGAATTGTTTCTAAAAAAAAAAAAAAACTTTAACAATAGAAATAATGCTATGAGACCAGATTAATATAATATCTTCAGAAAACCAAAGTTAACTCAAATTACAAAAAAAGTAAATATAAATAAAAAAAGAATAATTACATAATAAAAAAACATCCATAATTACTCGTATAATAAATAGTTTATAACAATTAATACATTCATGCCTATTCACAAATTCCTCTAGTATACACAGAATTGGGTTTGTCCATTTACTTAATCCAGAATTCAAGAGATTCGAAATCCTCTCTCTGACTCAAGTCACCGGAGAGAGCCACTGGAAGCTGAATGAGGGCGACACAGACATTTTGACGCACATGAGAGGAAAATATGGACAGCGTCTGAACTCCAGTATATATATTTAAAAAATGTCTAGGGGCCACTACCGTTTTAATCCTGAATGAGGATTGAGGTTTTCGGTGGAACTAGGTTGGGATTGTTCTAAAAGATTGAGGTGATGGAAAAGGTTCGAAAGGAATTTCGTTGATGTCTCGTCTAAAATAAATGGAATATCAATGTCTTGGTGAAAGATAGAGTAGGTGACATTATAAGAAGCATAAACTATTGTTCGGAGGACTTTAGATCAAAAAGATTGCATGCGTTTGCTGTTAGATACGTTAACTCTCCCCCACTGTTCTAGGCCGTAGCTCCTTATAGGTTCCAGTATTTTACTGTAGATAAACTATGTTTTGTCTGCTTACTAGTCAACATAACTAGCTGAATCGCGAGTTAAGTTCGATGCATTCGTCTTCGACCTTAATGTTCCTGATGTTGCTGACTTGGCCGGACTAAGGCACCACTCCTTTCATGATAATCTCCATTGTGACCCTAATCCACTAGTTTCAAACCTTGCTACCTCAACAATCCCTGATAACTTTCGGAGGCGTCTTTTAGAGATAAAAATACAGTTAGAGATGAAAAGAATTAATACATTGACCTTCGATAGAAAAATTTATTTTATTAAATTATATTATATTATTATCTACAACAATTAGTTACTTTTATTGGCTTTTCAACATTCTTAATTTACTTTTAAAATTTTGTATATACATACAATAGTTTTTCTGAAATCTTTAGCTATCCAATTTTATATTAATGTTCTTATGTTCAAAAACACATCAATGCTAACCATAACAAGATGATATGGCTATTTTTTTCAATCCTCAAAATAAAAGGTATTTTAGAGGAAGAAAATTTAAAAATTAAAAAAAAAAGGTATTTAATCCCTGTCATATCATATCTCACATATTTTATCAGTGCTCACAAGATGATATTGTTAATTTTGTAGAATCTACAATATTCAAGATACTTCAGAGAAAAACAATATAACATATTGGCATTGAAGCCCTGAAAGACTATATTAAACAAATCGAAACCTAAATCGTATTAATGCCTACGAAGTCTTAAATCATTAAAGCGAGTTTAATCAAAATCATTTGAGTCGTTTTTGAGAAAACTTAAAAAATGTTCAAACATAGCATAATGTTGCTCTTCTGGGCAACCGATTTTGGTGAAAAAGTTGTTAAACTAAGATTTTGGGTTAGTATTCTTAAATATGAAATTTCAGTTTCTTGCGAATTTTCGTTTTCATGCTAGATTTATTTATTTATTTTGTAACATAAAGGCTTTTCAACCATAAATATTATTTTAGCCCTAAACTAATAATGCAGATACAATATAATAAAAGTAATAATACTAATAATACATACATATATACTAATAATACATACTTATATACTAATAATACATACATATATACTAATAATAATACATACATGATAAATAATAAAATACTATACAGACATTATACATAATATACGAAATAATACATACAATACGAAAATAATACATAGAAATATACTAATCACAAAATACATAATGCATAATAAAATAAAATACATAATACACTAAAACATACATAATACTAATAATACAGATATAATATTTTAAGTTAGATTTAAATTGTTAGACTTAACACACACACACCTTCTCGCGCGACTCGATTATTTGGAAAATGTGTATTTCAGATGAATATCGGATTCAAAAATTTTTACGATCGCAATACTTTCCTTTATGTTTCATATATAGGGAAAATAGTGGAGGGAAAAAGGAATAAGTAGGGAATAAAAAAAGGATCTTTGTTTGCTTTCTCTACTTTCAGTTCATATAAATTATACTTGTCTTTGTACTTGAAAAATTCTCAACTAGAAACCGACTAATTTAAATTTTAGTCGACTCCAGCCATTTTCGAACTTTATTTAAAGAGCAAGACGAGAAAATTCGTTGTACGCAGAGGTGCTAGAACTCCTTTCAGACTCCGTTCACATTGGGAATTCTGGCCGTAAAATATGTAAGTGGCCTTGAAGAAAATGGAAGGAGAGGCGTTGACGGACGAGGAAAACGGATTCTGGAGGGATATAAAGGGCGCTGTTTAGGAGTCGGAGCTCGGCGCGGCACTCAGCAGCCGCACACAATGCCCGCCACCTATTCACCTTTCAGTTCCTGGTTAATAGGATCTACTCAAAGCCCTCTCACGGCTAGTTTTTTGTCTGCAAATAGCCCTGCCCTCTGTCCAAATGAAAGGGCCTGTCTCCCGATTGCCATTGACAAAGTGCGTCTCTAGCGCTCATCGGAAAACTTAGTGTTAGGGTAAAGTTTGGTGTTTCGGTTTATTATTTTTAATAATCAACTACCCTATTATAAACTTATACAGAATAGAATAGAAAAAAAATTATTCTGTGACTGGGTCCCCTATGAATAACAGTAATGTACAATTGAAGTATATAATATGTCTGGCCAATAGACAAAATAAACATTATTAATTATTATTTACAATGAGTATATTCGGTTACAATTATTTACAATAAGGAGAAATACTATACATAAAAAGTAACAAAGAAATTGATAATATATATATAAATATCCTCTAAATTTTGTCTTCTGAGAAAATAAAATCTTATTTTAACCAAAAACAAATTAAAATTTGGGCGGTAAACAGTAATCTTCATTCATTCAATGTAGATGTCTAGATAGAATTGACATATCACATTTGCTGATCATCTATTTGGGATGACTGGAGGTATAGGAAAAGTTTGGATTTGAATGAGGATAAAGAGGCAGCATGAATAAGGGTTGGAACGCATCCAGTGTAAATGCTGAACAAACCCTATTGAAAGCACAGGTGGCTTCAACTTATATCATTGAAAGTCTAAGGAAAAACGGCATCAAGGTGAACCCTGCTAAGACGGATGCCATCGTGATGTTTCAAAAGGGTAAGAAGCCTCTACCCAAAGCTTTCAAGCTGGATAGGACCAAGGTCCTACCTGTTTTCCAAACTATTCTCTACCTGGGCGTGACATTGGACAGACATCTTACTTTCTCCAGTCGGGATAGAATGAAATTAGCTCGATTAAAGACGCATAGGCTCTACTATCTGTTGACATCGCCGAAGCTCTTTTTACGCCTGAAACTTCAGATTTATAAAGCTATTATCAGGCCAAACCTGCTCTATGGTGCACCATTGTTACGCCATCTGTATAATACGACTCTTCAGAGGCTGCAGAGCCACCAGAACTTCGTCCTACGGCGGATCGTCCGTGGCACTTAATATAAGTATATATATTTCAAGTCGGCTCTCGGATTTCTTGCTTTTACAGTTGGATTTCACTTCAGCACAGTCTTGAAAACATCATCAGACTTCAGGATAACAACAACAGTTATTATTGGAGCAAACAGCGGTAAGTTGTGATATAATTTACAGTGTAAAGTGAATGCTGAGTCACCTCTTCATATCAGCTGATTGCCAATAGCCCGGCAAGGCTGGTCTTGCTTAACTTTTTTAAGTTATTGTTTTTTTTCCCACATCTGGTTATTATTTAATTACTTTCTATACATGAAATGCGATATTATCATCAAGTAATGTCCTCCAAAGCTTCAACTAAAAGATCTAGATCTAGTGGTTCAATCCCGTCACCTACAAAACAAAGACCCCGCCGTGATACTAATAAAAGATTAAATCTACAAGCAACCCCTTCCGGTACTAATTCAGAATCTGAACCACAACCTGGCACATCGTCACAAGGGATGACTGACGAATCGCCGTTTTTCACCCCAAATCCTTTTCAGATTTTACATAATGAAAAAGAAAACATGGAATCTACTCCTATACCTAGTGAACCACGGCCTCCTCCAATATTTGTCAAAAATATTAGAAATTTCCAGTTGTTGTGTGCGCAATTGAACAAAATTACCGAATCTACCAGCTACTACTGTATGAGTAGAATCAATGATACCAAAATATCTCCTACTACTGCCGAGACATATAGAAAAATAGTGAAATACCTAACTGAAACCAAAGCAGATTTCCATACCTATCAGCTACGCCAAGAGAGAGCTTTAAGGGTTGTAATCAGAAACTTACACCCCTCGACACCAGTTGAAGCTATTAAAGAAGAACTAACGGAGATGGGCTATAAAGTGCGGCAAGTCACTAACGTCCTAAAGGATAAAATTCCTCTACCTCTCTTTTTTGTGGATTTGGAACCAGCTGAAGGAGTTGAAAAAATCTATGACCTCAATAGATTGTACTATTCCAGTGTAAGAGTTGAAAAACCTTACACAAAGAGAGAGATAATTCAGTGCCATAATTGTCAAGCATATGGTCATACTAAAAGTTATTGTCATCACATACCTCGATGCGTGAAATGCGGTGAACAGCACAAGTCTGTGGAGTGTACAAAACCAAAATCAACACCAGCTGTATGTGCTCATTGCCTGAAGGACCACCCGGCCAACTATAAAGGATGCCAAATCTATAAGGAGCTGAGGACCAGGTTTCAAAAACCTCAAGTACTGGATGAAACAGCAAGACAAGTAAGAAACAGAAGAGAACCCTCAAAACTTATTGATGCCAATTTATCATTTGCCCACTTACTTGGAGGTGGGAATCAAAGTACTGAAGCCGTGGCCCTGCCGGAACTACAAAATGTACCTCAATCCATTCCACATATACCTCTTTCTCAAAATGTAACCAATCCTAAGAATCCTAATCCACCACAAATCTCTCATATTCCTCCTCCTTCAAACACCACAGACCTTACCAGTTTGATGACATCCTTTATTTCCGAAATTAAATCCCTTGTTATGCCCTTAATATCACTCCTTACGAATCTCGTAACAAATCTCATTCCTGCCTTAAAAAAACCATAAATGACCTCACCTAATTCCTTATCCATTCTCCTTTGGAATGCGAATGGTGTTAGAACTCACACTGACGAACTTACAGCCGTACTGCAGGACAAAAACATTGATGTTGCACTCATTACTGAAACTAGACTAACCACTAAACAGTACTTTAAAATACCAGGATACACGACATACCGGACAGACCATCCAGACGGCAAAGCCCATGCCGGTACTGCTGTCATAGTCCGCCGATCCCTCACCCATCACTTACACCCAATTTCCGCCCACGATTACCTACAAGCAACTTCCATCGTTATCAAAACCTTTTCCTTTCCGCTTATCATCGCATCAGCATACTGCCCTCCTAAACATCCCATTTCCTCTGCCCAATTTGGATCCTTCCTCAACTCCTTGGGTAATCACTTCATTTTGGGTGCAGACTTAAACGCTAAGAACCAACAGTGGGGTTCTAGAACCACCAATTCTCGTGGACGGACATTGCAGTCTGCACTCAACTCCCGACGCTTTCATCTCCTACCTCCCGATTCTCCTACCTACTGGCCAACAGATCCTAACCGTAATCCTGACATCCTCGACTTCTTCATCCACAGCGGATTAGGCTCTCTGAATTTTTCCATAGCTCGCCTTGATGAACTATCCTCTGATCATAGTCCATTGATTCTAAATGTATCCATAACACCTATTCCTAAACCTATCCCACCGTCATTCATTAGGGGCCCTGTCAACTGGAACCTCTTCCGCGAAATTCTCACTAATGATATTGACCTCAGAGTGATTCTCAAAACCCCAAATGACCTTGACGACGCCGTATATTCCTTTACAACCGCTATTCAACAAGCCGCCTGGACTGCCTCCTCTCCCAAACAATCCCAAATAATTCCTTACAAAAGCCATTTACCACAACACCTGACAGACCTCATCAACAGCAAACGTCGAGCTAGAACATTATGGCAACGCACCCGCCACCCAGAAGATCGCCGCTCCTATAATTTTTTTTGTAGAAAATTAAAGCGGGAGTTGGCGATCTTCCGTTCCCAATCCTACAATACCTACCTCTCCTCTCTCTCGACTCGTGACAATTCCCTGTGGAATGTCACGAAGAGAATCCTAAAATCCCACACCATTTCCCATCCTCTCCGGCGCTGTGATGGTTCCTGGGCTGCTTCTGACAAGCATAAGGCCGAGGAATTCGCACAGCACCTTTCCAAAGTTTTTACTCCTCATCCAGAGCTTAATCCAACCCATACTGCAGCAGTTGAAGAGTTCCTCACGTCACCAATACCACTATCCTTACCACCTAAAGCAGTTAATCCCTCTGAGGTCAGATATCTTCTTAAAAAGCTTCCTCTCCGCAAATCTCCTGGATACGATCTCCTTACTCCCCAAATCTTAAGACAACTTCCACCTAAAGCCATTACATTCCTTACATATCTCTATAACTGTATCCTACGCACTACCTATTTTCCTCTCTTATGGAAACATTCAACTATGATCCTTTTCCTAAAACCAGGCAAACCTTCTAACAACACGTCATCTTACAGACCTATCAGCCTACTTCCGATCCTCTCAAAAATTTTCGAAAAGCTCCTACTAAAACGAATCCTAGCCAAATTTCAAAATTTTCCTTCACATCAGTTCGGATTTCGTCCTCAACATTCCACGGTTCAGCAAGGACTCCGAGTTGTAGACCACATTTCCTCCGCCCTTGAGTGCAAGGAGTATTGTTCGGGTGCCTTTCTGGACATAGCTCAAGCTTTTGACCGGGTGTGGCACCCGGGACTGCTCTTTAAGCTCAAAACCCATTTACCTCAATCCTTATACCTAATCCTCCGATCCTATTTATCCAACCGCTCCTTCCGAGTTCGCTGTGGTTCCGAATTTTCCGAACAATATACTGTTGAGGCCGGTGTTCCTCAAGGCAGCGTCTTAGGACCCGTCCTCTACATCCTCTTCACCGCCGATATCCCTACCGACCCCAATACCTTTCTGGCAACATTTGCTGATGACACAGCCATTTTATCATCCAATTCCGATCCTGAAGCAGCATCGCTAAATCTCCAAAAGCACCTTTCCCTTGTCGAAGACTGGTGCAATGCTTGGCGCATTAAGGTTAACGAAAGCAAATGCACTCACGTCACATTCACCCTTCGACGCAAATCCTGTCCAACGGTTAATTTCAATTCTATACCGCTTCCTTCCTCAGACACAGTCCGGTATCTCGGCTTTTTACTAGACAAAAGACTGACGTGGAACCCACATACAAGACTAAAAAGAAAAGAACTCAACCGCAGATTCGGCCAGTTATACAGACTACTAAACAGAAAATCTCATCTTACAGTTGACAACAAATTACTAATATACAAGACAGTACTGAAACCTATATGGACCTACGGACTTGAACTGTGGGGGACAGCTAAACATTCTAACATTAAACGCATCCAATCCTTCCAATCCAAAGTCCTCCGAACAATAGTTAATGCTCCTTATTACGTTACCAACTGTACCCTACACCATGACCTTAATATTCCGTTTGTTTTAGACCTGGTACCATCCAAATTTTCCAAATTTCATCAGAACCTTAGTCATCATCCTAACCCTCTAGCACAATCCCTATCCAGCACCACCCATCCCTACAATCCTCCTCGAAGATTGAAACGGCAGTGGCCACGAGACCTATTGTAAACATTTAAACTGGAGTTCTGACAATGGTCAGATCCTCCACTCATGTACGGTATGTTTGTGGCTACAGCGCCCTAACTCAGCCTCCACTGGCTCAGACCAGTGATGCGGCTGAGATAGAGGTGCTGGGATCTCTTGGATTCCGCTTTTTCCTCCACAAGTGGAGGGAAAAGCGCTTGCTGGGGTCCCTTTAGCAATTGTATATATTGTAGATAGTTATGATTGTGTGTAAGATGTTTATTTATTTGCCAACTTTTTATTTATCTCAATAATAGGTTTATGTTTCGATTTGTTTTGTTTTTTATTTATTATTATTATTTTATTGTATATATTTGAATTTATGTTATATTTTATGAAATTTGACCATTATTATTATTTTCTGTATATATAGTATGAATGTGGTCTCTTATCAATATTATTATTGTTCATTTTGTAACAAATTGTAATATATCTCAATAAAAAAAAAAAAAAAAAAAAAAAAAAAAATATAAGTATAACTCCAAAGGGCACGAAATAGCCACATCCACGAGGAGCTCCAGCTACCCTCAGTGCCTGAGTATATAGTGGTGGAGGCATATCAAGTTCTTTGATGGGCTAAAGGCCTGTGCCAACCCTCTCTTCAGAGATATTGCACCACCACCCAGGCCTGGGAGGTGGCATAGCACTGTCCCTTTAGTCGACGTTCTCGCTGAAGGAAGGGGACTGGATTCCATTATATTTACATAAGCCTGGAAGATGGTCTCTCCCCATTCATTACTGTTGAGGCGAAAGCCTACAGTCGGAACCACCACATGCAGTGGACTTAGGAATGCCAAACTTGAAATGCCTCAAAAGTTGCGTAAGTTTTGATAATGACTGTTGCACTAATTTGTTTTGCAGCATTGCTTTCTTTGTTTTTTTAACAATAACGAAAATCAGAAAAAAAAAAAAAAAATATGGGTTCGTAAAGAACTCCAGAGTGTAGTAGAGCGAACAATAATACATTACTGCACCCCACAATAAACTTAACACATCGATGTTAGCATCTGTAATATCTAATATTTTTTCAAAATGGAGGCACATTAAAAATGTTTTATTTCAATAACTAGGAAGGAGAGGATACCAAATGTGTCTCACTGATTTTTATGAATTTATTTTAAGTTAAACTATACATCAAACCTTAAGATTGTAAAAAATAATGGAGGCTAACGCTTTCCAGGAGTCTCATAAAAGAATCGGTAAATTTAAAACACATTCTATACCAAGTCATGCGATAAATATTATTACAATGAAATATATCCAGATTTCAAAAGAAAAATTAATTTTTTCAAATCATTTTCGGAAATAAAGAGTATATCTATAGAGAGTAAAACAAAGATGAAATTACTCAAAATGTCTCCCTTTTACCTTGGCATTTAATCTCCGTGGCTAGTCATCAATAGTAGCACACAGAACTTCTCAAGGAAAGCGCTCAACTGCTCAGACCAGAGATTTTTTTAGGCTTTCCAAGATAATGTGTGCTCTATAGCATGCCATCCTTTCCAGTTCGGACCAAAAGCTGGTAATCCAGTGGGTTGAGATCAGGGCTTCCTGAGAGTCAATCGGAGCCACTGATGAACTATGGAATGTTCTTTTTCAGCCACTGCTGAGTTGACCTGGTCTTGTGATCCGTAGAAAAATCGTCCTGATAATATTTAGTGTACGAAAATGTAGGTTTTGGGTGCCATCAAAGCACCTCAAACTCCTCATCAAGCCATGACCATCCATTTAGGATAAATGATGCCGTTTTTCCACTCTTCCAATGTAAGATATTTGATAAATCTTACTTTTAAAATCATTAATAATAGTTTTTTTTTTCTAAATTAGTTCGTTATTACACTTTCGTTTTATTCGAAATAGGTTTTCTCCTTTATGTATGTTGCGTTCGGTTGTAAATTATCAAATAAAACCTTAAAATAATTAAATATTTTATCAATAATGACGAAAAATAATAAAGGATAAACCATTGCAAGAGAAAATCGTATATAGGCAGGGCAACTTCAGGTGGAAGATTCGCTTGTTAGGAAGTTCCATCAAGTGGGAACTAGTTGCTAGCAAGGTTTGCCGCAAAGCCTATCAAGGAATCTTGTTACTTCCGTAAGAGCTTCTAAAATGAGGCTAAATTGTTGGTTGAGAACATCAGCATCTTTAGTATTCCAATTTCGAAGAAGAGATGGCTTCGTGAAGGTAGTATAATTTTTCTCTTGAGCTGATTCTAAGATTTAGATTTATTCCTCTTCTTCCGTTCACTAAAACACACAGTTTACAAACAATAAGAAGCATAACCAATTAAGTAATGCTTCAATCATATGAAAGTATGCTTAACTATTATACCTTTAATTCGATACTCGTATCAATATATTAGCTCGCTTAAAACCCAAATTATTGATTAAAACCCTGTTCATTTACTAGGTTTTTGCTGAGTCACTCAGTTTAGAAGGGTCACTCCACGGCTGAAATAGTTGAATAATTATTTATTTTGCCACAGCCTAAGATCGAACCCAAAAATCATGTGTTCTATCCACTTAATCAATCCTGGTACTTTTACAAGATAACTCTTACAAGCATTGTTGCAAAAATGAGACGGAGTCCTTTAACGGTAACTCATATAAATATTGACCTCAACTTTTATCATATTGTTTGTACCCGAAAAAAAATTAAGGATTTAATCAAGGGATTGGAGAGCACCAATTTAAAAAATAAAAATAAAGATCTTTAGATTTGAGGAAGAGAGATGTATTTTTGAGGAAATTTTACTAAAATTCTAATGACTCTCTGAGTATCAAAAATGTTAATTCAATTTTTTACCGAAACTGAAAAAAATTAGATACCCCTGTTTTGAAGAAAATTATTCAAATTCTAAACACATATTTTAAGCTGATCATATATATTTGTAGCCCTTCTTATAAATATAATATCTATGACTTTGCAACAGATCAATAAGTTATTTAGTTATCAGTTTTCATTTACTACGAATTAAGTATATTTTCAGTGCCAGGTCATAAATTTCCGCTACTAAATTTACAAAAGGACGATGGCGGAAGTATTATGACCAAATTTCAGAATATTTTTTTAATCTCGAAATATTCATTGGAAAATATTAATCTTGTTTACATAATAATCTTCACACAAAATTTGGATACGATGCTCAATGTGATTTAATACATTTAGCATATTCATAAATACTTGTAAAGATTAAGATGATTTCGCTTCCGTTTGGTCAGAAGTTTAATCATTATTTAAATGAGTTAATATTTTTCAGAAGATTACAGTATCTTAAGTAAAGTTTTTGAGTTAATTAAAAAATATGTTTTTAATGTTTTTAGAAACGATTATTTCTAACCCTTTAAAGGACCGATTTTCCCATACCGCAAGCTGAACCTCCATCAATATTTCAGCTTAATAGGTATCGCGATGTCCTAAAAACTGAGTGAGCGGTGAAGTTCTAAAAGAATTGTTCATGAAATGGAACGAAAAATGACGCCCGACAGTTCCCGTACACGTAAAAATTACTTCAATTTTCTTCTTTTTTCTAGGGGACAAAGTGACTAATAAAAGATATTATACTTTAGGTCTCTGGTGTAAAGATACCGAAAACTTTTCAAACATCATTCCAAATTAAATAGGGATAGATTCTTCTATGGGAAAATGGACAAAACAAGTGCATAAGGAATAGACAAATTGAGTGGCACTGATTGCTGAAGGGAACAATATATTTTGAAGTAGAAGGTGGGAGGAGATAAATTGGAGAGGGCTGATTTTTCAGGCGGTGGGTTGGCGCTGACAGCACAAAGCCAGGTCGTGGAGGTGTCCGTGCTTCAGCCTAAGTAAATTCCGATCTTCTCGATGTTCCGATCAACAAGGCACATTCACAACTGTCACTTATCCTCTACCGATAAGCTAAGTATTCTGCCATTGTAGGAGTCTCCAGTGATAAGCGGTTAAGCCGGAATACCAGCCTTACTTTATAATATATACACCTTTGTTTATCATGAATCACAGTCCAGATAGTGGAAGTAGTTTATTAAAACATGAAGAGAATTGTGTTGAGGTGTCTCTTCAACAATCTTGAGTCAAAATTTGGAGGTTCGATTCCGACCAGGATAGGTTTAACTTTAGGCAATTGCGATTCTATAGAATGAATCTTGACCTACTCTAGATAAGTCAACGAAAAATTGATCGATTTTGTTTGTTTTTATTTAACGTCACTTTATGCTACTTTGACTAATTAGGCGATGCTGCAATGGGGTCCTAAACTTTGCCCTCCAGGTTTAAATAGATTACAGATCTTTAACGAGTACCTCAGATCGCACAAGCTCGGGACCACCTTTTTATGTCCCCTCAGAAGAACGGCATAACTAAGGATTTTTTACTCCCATTAAACCACCTGACCACCTGCGGGTTCGAACCCGTAACAAGGCTGTAGCCACCTTCCTTTCTTTATCTCTTAATATAGTAGAAATAATTTTTTTCTTACGGTGCCTAGAATATTTTTAGATTACGTTATAGATACAACTAGATACATATCCGAAATTAATTATTGGTTTACTTTAGGTAGGTATCTTGTAAAATATTAAACTTTAGGGATAGTTATATTTTATTTTACATATTGATGCATACCTTCGAATTTGTATTAATTGCTACAACTTTCTCTCCAGGCAAAAATTATCAAAATATTTCTCAAAAAAATATCACCACTTTACTAAATCTAAGTAAATGTAATAAATTAATATTTTATTATGAATAATATATTTTATAAATTATTAATTTATTATATAATAAGTTGTTGCATATATTGGGTATTTTTAATGTCCATTTTTATGTGTCTAATTAAACACTACATACTGACCTTGATATTCCATTTATAATGTAACTGCCACTGATCACTACAATAAATTTCAGCACAGGCTGACCCAAAATTCAAACCCTTATAATACGCTCAGAAAACTACCAAGGCGCTTGCCATAAGACCTGCTATACTGATAGAAATTTGTTTTTAAAATCTAGTTTACAGATGTATTTTTATATTTCTATTCATTGCTAAGCATATTTGTTTATTGTTTAAGCGTTTAGCAATCCTCATGTTGTCAAAACTCCTTAGGACTCTGCTTGTTCTTCCACAAGTGGGGGGACAAGCCCCGTCCGGGGTTCCCGAGCTGATTGTAAATATTGTACATAGGTATGAATGTGACATGTTTTGTCTATTTATTTGTTAACTTCATTTATTTGTATTTATTTTGTCTATTAATTTTGTTATTGTATACGTTTATTTATTTTGATTTTATTTTATGTAATTTGACTTTCCTTTTGTTTATATTGTAAATATTGTATGAATGAGATCCTGTAGCACTATTATTATTGTCTATTATGACAAATTGTAATATATACGAAAAAAAAAATCTTCGCCAGTGACCATCATATAATTTATTTCAATTTAGATTTCCCTATCTAGATTAAAAATTAAATATAAAAAATCAGTTTTTCGTAAAGTAAGAAAATCAGTTCACAAAATAAATGAAATCCCATTCTGATAAATGATTATTTTCTTAATAATTTTGAATATTTTGTAGAATTTCAACGATTTTGTTATTTTTATTTATTGAGAAATATTACAATTTGTTACATACTGAACAGTAGTAATAGTAATGTAATACACATTCATACAATATATACAGAAAATAATGATAAAGTCAAATTACATAAAGTTGAAAATAAATAAATTCAAATATATACAAAAAATAACAATTAATAAACAAACAAAACAACAACAAACAAATCAAAACAGCAACCTGTAGTAGAGATAAATACAAGTTGGGAAATAAATAAAAATCATACAAGGAAACTTAACTATATAGAATATATACAATCTGCTAAAGGGACCCTAGACTCGGCTGCTCCCTTCACAAGTGGGAGGAGAAGCCGAATCCAAGAGATCCCAGCGCCTCTCACTCAGCGCATCACTGGTGTAAGCCAGTGGAGACCGAGCTAGATCTATGATTAAATCTCTTTTCTTTCCCATTATGCGCAAACATAGCATAAAATTAATTAACTTCTGGGCAAAATGGTACTCGGATCCTTATATGCAAACAGGTAAAAGTTATAAATTGTAACCCCAATGCATAATAATAAAAATAAAAAATATTTAATTTAATAAAATATAATCTTAACATACATATATAAAAAATGTATAAATTATTATTTGGAATTACTATCACACAGGCCTATTACTCTAGCTTTTCTTCCCCAGATCCGACTAAGACGTAACACTGTTTCCGACCCTCATGCGAAGCAGGTGTTCCGGGATGTTCAATTTTAGCTCCCCTACAATACACTATCAGTACATCAGCCCTCCCCGCACTGAAAACACTCTACGCTGACAGAAAAGCAATCCGAAAAAAAAAAGTGTCCCCTTACAATCTTCTCAATCTTCTGAAAAAAAAAAAAAAAGGACTTGCAATAAACAGTTCAGAACAAAAACAATCTGTAACGCAATATATTTAAGCGTATACAAAGAAATAAGCCAGATGTGCTTTAATAATTCAATAAAAAAAATTTCTTATATTCTTTATTGTTTAATACTCAAGTGACAAATCAAACAATATTGCAAAAAAAAAGTTGTGCAACAGTACAGGCCTTATCAGAACTTAAATACCTTTGAGGTATTTCAAGTTGAACATTCCTAAATCGTAGATTTTTTTTTTCTTACCTTCCGACTTTATTTACAATAATTACACATTTTATTTTCAACTATTTTTAGGGATAATAAGGATGTGATGGTTTGTGTTGTGGTCATAAAAGAATAGAAAATAGTAAAACAAACTATTTATTATCCAACGCTTAAGGATCTTCATCAGGTCTCCCCTCCATGAAGTACGAAAGCTGAATAAGTCAGGTCATTCATTAGGCCATTCTGCTTCCTACGTGGGTCAAAACGTTGAGTAGTAAATAATTTTTACTATGATCTATTATTTTATGACCGCCACCCGAACTATCTCATTCTTCATATTCCTCATTTCACAGTCAACCACTTCAAATTCCATATTTTAATTGTTGATTCATTAAACGTTACATTATGCTACTATGGCTAATCGTGCGATGTTACAGTAGGAGTTCTATATTTAGCCTATCCAGATCTAATAAAGACAGGGATCTTTAAAGAGTACCTGACATCGCGATCACCATTTTACGTCTCCTCCGAATGGCGGCTTAATACAGTTGTAAATGTAGATATATATAGTAAACATATATATATATATATATATATATATATATATTGTTCAGGGTGTTTTATCCGGTAAAAAAGTTGAAACTAGACTTTAAAATAATTAATAATGTGACTTACTGTAAAAAAAGAATAAATAAATAAAATAAAAAGATAAAAACAATCGAAAGGTGTAGCTGGGAAGCTTTAATGTTGATTAACTGTTTTAAAGCACTGGTGTACTTACTTTGATGGTCCCAGCACTGGATTTAATGATCTGGATTTTAAAATTCAAAATAAAAGACTCTAGAGCGATCGTCAAAGTCTTTTAATAGATCAGAATAGGACGAATCAATCCAACTTGAATCAAATTAAAACACATTAACACCATTGGGTAAATTACAAACATTTCACATAATGAAGTGAGAATAAAGGCGGTATATTGTTGATAGGGTTCGTGAAATTAGATAACAAAACAACACTTCATAGTTTTGTAAAGACCTAATATTATTTTTAATTTCTATAATATTAACACCCTTCATGTCTTTCATAGCAATTAAATCCGTATCAAAACTATTTCGATAAGATTTAAATAGAACGATAATAACATTATAAGTCCTAATAACAGTTTGATAAAATCCACTTATGCAATAATATTTTAATTAAAAATTATATCTTGTTACTAAGACTACACAGCGTCACTCTAATAAATGTACTAGTAGCAATTGAAGAACTTTAGGTTTGTTATCTTAAAATATAATTTTTTATGAGTATCAATTTTAAATGAGGTCAAAATTCGTTATATATTTTATTTTTACCGCATGAGTAACTTGCCCTAGGATTTTAGAATTTTATGATACTTAATTTTTTTAAATTTATACTGAATGTACAGCATAACGACCAAGAAGCGTGTAGGAGCAACAAGAAGTTTTATATAAACTATTGTTCTGTATCAGGACAAATAAAAGATAAAAACTATGCAAATTATTACACAATGGTTTATTATTTTCCAATAACAATATTACAGTATTACTGTTAATAAATCTGAAGATAGGCAATTAAGTAATATGAATAAGTAACATAAATAATTCAACGGAAAATGGCATATCACCGCTGCTAATTTCAAAACGCTATATCTCTGCTAGTTCTTAACCAATTTCAATTATTCTTGTTTTCATTTTTTAAGATATTTAATTCTCTATAGAATAATTCTGGAATAACTTTCTTGGCATTCATTTATCTATTCATCTTGAAACGTAAGCCCTCAAATTTTGAAGAGTGTATTTTTTTTTTTATTACAAAGGTTCAATATTAAAAATAATAAACCAAAATTAATTCAATTAATTTTAAAACGATTGAATGGAGATTTAGAACGGCTGAAATTTTCATAAATATAATTTTTCAACTCCAACAACTAATACATATTGTGCCTTAGATGAATTAAGGTGTTACGGGCTACGGGGTGTGCGAAATGAACTACTCCAGTTTACAAATTACAAATGTTTATTAAATACAGAAAACACAAATACAAAGGGATTACTAACCACTATATTAACAATAATAATGGAATTACTAGCTTAACTACTAAACAGTATACATATAAAATGAGGTATTCCTAACGAATAAACTACTTACAATCTGCTAGACTTATTCTAAGACTTACAACTATAAATTATATATAAACTACAGTCTTCTAATTTCCCACCGACCGATTATCACAATACTGACACACGGTTTCACTACACTGTCACACTGTCACGAGTTGTTCACTGTCACTGTTCACTGATACATTCACTTGAGCAAGATCAAGACTGACTCACCCAGGCTCAGGGGACCGCTATTTGTACCACTGCCGAATCTTCTAGACCCGGGCGCAGGTAAGGCGGTGGGCCTTTCCAGGCACTTCGAGGACTGTCCAGGTCCAGAAGTCTCTAGCCTCATCTAGGCCCCTCCAGGCGTGGTCCACCCGTCATTGTCTTGACCGTAGCACTACCCCCTCCTTAGACGTGCTCTGCCCCAGAGCACAGATTGCAGAAGCTGAGCGATGCTGATCTTCCTCCGATGTAGGTGTTTTGTCTTTCCAGGGGTTGAACGTGCATACCATTATGATGACTCCAGAGTTGGCGAACGTCTCTTCTACAATGTTCCTGACAATCCTCCACTCCAGGCCATCGTATCCACAACCCAACTTCGGGATGGCGAGCTTGGTGACACGCAGTTCCAGAAGCTTTCTCCGCAGGTCGTCAAGACTCCGGCGCAGTGTGTCGTATGTCGGCCTCTGCTCTGATGAACTCTTGGTAACCAAGTAAAACAGGTGCCGGCCTTCATGCTCTTGATGGAGAGCCTTCCCAACTCTTGGTCCCTGGCGTTCCAGCTCTTCAATTCCAGCGAACTTCTTCCTGAAGACCGTCGCAATCCCCCGGGAATTCCTCAGATGTTCGGCGACGCAATGTGCTAGAGCATAGTCTACCGGTAACGAGAATATGTCTCTGTAAACTGTCTGCGTTACCCTACGGGAGTCTGGCGCCTTAGGATGGGGAATTAGGTCCTTGTCGGTGAGGTTCCTGACTTGCTGTTCCTCTGTAGGGCCATGGTTTCCCTTGTATGGGGCCAATCGGTTGAAATGGACTACCTTGGGTTTTCCTTTGGGCTGCTTCCTGATCCTATAGATGACATCATTGATCCTCTTGATGACCTCATACGGTCCGTCCCAGGAGTTTTGAAGTTTCGGTGAGCAGCCTTGCCTTCTTCGAGGATCGTGTAGCCAGACCAAGTCTCCAGGTTGGAAGCCACCTTTCTCTGCCTTGATGTCGTAACGCTCCTTCATTCTGTCACTTGCTCCCTGGATGTTTGTGCGAACCTTCTCGTGAATAGTGTTCATTCGCTTCCGTAGGTTCGTGACGTAGTCTTCTCCGGCGACCTCCTCATCAGGCTTGAAACCGAATTTCAGATCGCAAGGCAAGCGTAGTTCTCTGCCGAACACGACATTGGCGGGGGTCTGCCCTGTCGTTTCATTGACTGAACTACGATAGGCTAGCAGGAACAGCTGAAGATATTGGTCCCAGTCTCGCTGATGGTCAGAAACTACCTTGGCCAAATATCGACCCATTGTCCTGTTCATGCGCTCTACCATGCCATCGGACTGAGGGTGAAGAGGCGTCGTCCTGGTCTTTCGTATTCCTAGAGCCTCGCACATCCTGGTGAAGACTGCCGACTCAAAGTTTCTTCCTTGGTCAGCGTGAAGTTCCATGGGCACCCCAAACCGACTGACGAGCTGCTTCACGAGAACATCTGCAACCGTGGTGGCCTCCTGATTCGGAAGGGCGTAAGCTTCCACCCACTTTGAAAAATAATCCATGGCCACGAGAATATATCGGTTGCCATTATCTGTCACAGGAAAAGGGCCAGCGATGTCCACCGCTATTCTCTCGAATGGTGCTCCTACGTTGTATTTCTTCATAGGTGCCTTCTTTTTCCTTATCGGTCCATTAGAGGCGGCACAAGTTGCACACCGCCGGCACCAATCTAACACATCGTCCTTGAGGTTTGCCCAGTAAAAGCGTTCACGAACCTTTTCTAATGTCCGGTGAACTCCAAGGTGGCCACCAGATGCTCCATCATGTAATTCCCTCAGTACTTCGGGCACTTTAATCTTTGGTACGATGAGCTGTAGTCTCCGCTGATCTCCCTCTGTGTTCTCCAATGCTCGTTTCAGCAGACCTTTGTCCAGTAGAATGGAGTCCCATTGAGCCCAATAGGTTTTTATATTTTTCGACATTGGAGCAACATCCTGCCAGCTTGGTCTCCTTTGGCCTGATAGCTTCCATTCCCTTATTTGTTTCAAGTCCGGGTCCTCGTCCTGTTCCTTTGCCAGTTGTGTGTCCTGCCAACCGTCGGTAACGACCGTAGTCCGCAACACTGTTGTTTGCTTTTCTTCTTGTCGAGAACAATGCTTGCATTCTCCGTCACAGGGTCTCCTTGAGAGCGCATCCGCATTCCGGTGACTCGTTCCAGAACGATGAGCAGATTCGAAGTCATATTCCTGAAGGCGCTCGATCCACCGTGCAACTTGTCCCTCCGGTGACTTGAATCGCAGCAGCCACATTAGAGCTGCGTGGTCCGTTCTCAGTAGAAATCTTCTTCCATACAGGTATTTATGAAAGTGCTCTATGGACTTAACCACTGCCAGAAGCTCTTTCCTTGTGACACAGTAGTTGCGTTCTGGAGCTGACAGTGCTTTGCTGAAGTACCCAATAACCTTTTCTTCCCCGTCTTGGAGTTGGGAAAGGACGCTTCCAATAGCAGTGTTGCTGGCATCTGTGTCAAGAATGAACTTGCCCTCGGGACGTGGATAGCTTAGAATAGGCGCACTACTCAATTTCTTCTTCAACTCCTCAAATGAAGCCTGACACTCGCGATCCCAAAGGAAAGTCCGTTTTTCCTCAGTGAGCCTGGTAAGAGGTTTTGCGATGTTGGCGAATCCTTTCACGTACCTCCTGTAGTAGGTGCAGAGCCCGAGGAAACTTCTCACTTGGTGCTTATCTCGAGGTGCTGGCCAATTGGTGATCGCTGTAATCTTCTCTGGGTCAACAGCAACTCCGTTGTCTGATACAACATGCCCCAGGTAGTTGACTTGCCTTCGGAAGAGATTGCACTTCTTCGGGTTCAGTTTTAGATTAGCTGCACGCAGCCGTTCGAAGACCCGCTCCAGATTCTCCAGATGGTGAGTGAAGGATTTTCCCAGGACAATGATATCGTCCAAGTAAACCAGGCATATCTCCCAAGAAAGGCCTCTTAAGACGCTTTCCATCAGCCTCTCGAACGTTGCAGGTGCATTGCAAAGCCCGAATGGCATTACCGTAAATTGCCAGAGGCCAGTGCCGATTGAAAATGCCGTCTTCTCCTTATCTTCCGGTGCCAATCCAACCTGCCAATATCCACTGCGGAGATCCAAGGTAGAAAATAGTTTGCAACCCTCTAGTGTGTCCAGCGTGTCGTCAATCCTTGGGAGTGGGTAACTGTCCTTCTTCGTGGCGTTGTTCAAAAGACGGTAATCTACGCAGAATCTTGTCGTCCCATCTTTCTTTTTCACCAGTACGACAGGAGACATCCATGGGCTACTCGAGGGCTCGATGACACCATCATTCGCCATATCCTTAATAATCTCTTCGGCATCCTTTCGTTTAGCTAGCGGCAGCCTCCTCGGGATCTGTCGGATGGGCTTTGTATCCCCGGTGTCAATTTTGTGCTGGACGATGTTCGTTCTACCCCGTGGTCCTGAGCTGATCTCGAAAATGTCCTGCCATCGGGTAATCAATCTCTTCACGATTTCGCTCTGTTCAGGCGAAAGTTCTCTGCATGATTCCTCCACGAATCCTTTTAATTCTTCGGGTAGTCCTCGTTGCTCGGTGGGGTTGCGTTGTAGCTGTCGGACTACTGAGGTAGCGGCCGTACATTCTCCGACTGGTGTTCCTCTCTTTAGTGTCACCGGGAAGCTGTTCAGATTCATCAGTCGGATTGGGGTGGTATGTCCGACCTTGATGAGAGACCTTGCAACCAGAACACCGCGTCCGACTTCCTGCTCCTCGTGCTTCCCAGGTTCAAGTAGAAGACATTGACCCTCCGGTAGTTGTCCATTGATCGTCCCATGCGTCAGAATTTGACTCCGTGCAGGTAAAGTGGTGTCTTCTAGTAGGAGTACTCGTGCATAGAGGTCCTTTCCCTGCCGAAGGATGACCTCTTCGTCTCCCAGCGTCATCACACCTCTCGACATGTCCAGCTTGATCCCGTATTTGATCATCAAGTCCATGCCGAAGATGACTTCCTCGTCTATTTTCGCCACGAGAACGCGGTGCTCTAGACGTTGGCCCCCGATGAAGAAAGTGGCAACTGTCTCCCCGTAGACCTCGGCTGGCTGTCCTGTGGCTGTCCGTAACGCCCAAGTGGTAGGTGATATCTTCTCAGCGTTAACTGCCTTCGGGTTCAGTATTGTCATGGTTGCGCCGGTATCCAGCAGAAAACTCCGCAGCTGCCCGTTCACCATTCCATCCACATAAAAACTATTTGTCTTGCTCCCTATTGTCGCGATTCTCACGGCGACCCTGGGGCCTTTGATGCTACGGGTTGACAGTTGCCCCTTCCCATCAACCCTCCTTAGTTTTCCTGTGGCTTTTCCGGCTTCCTGGTAGGACACTTGCTTCTGGGGTGTCCAAGTTGACCGCAGCTCCAACAGCGTATCTCCTTTTTGCGAGTCCTGAGGGCTTCTAAAACCTTTGCTACTATGTCCTCGATGGTGGGGGCCGCGTTAGGCTTCGCTTCTGCCGCTCGAACTCGTGCATGTCCACGGACTGACTGCCTGACAGCCTCGAATTCCATGGCCTGCGACAATGCATCGCCCAAAGTTTTAGGGCGTGCGAGTTTCACTGCCTGTTGGGTTTCCGGGTCTCGAAGTCCATCCAGAAATTTGTCGATAGCCAAGCTCTCGTAGACGTCGTCGGTGACCGTTGGGTAGGCATTCCTCACTAGCCGGGCGATATCTGCTTCAAATTCCTGCAGCGTCTCGTTGGTCTTCTGGACCCTGTTCTTTAACTGGGAACGGTATAGTTGGTCCATGTGGCGATGGCCGAAACGCATCTCCAGTCTTTTCATCAGCTCACCGTAGTTGCACCGCTCCGACATGGGCATCCCCTGTAGCACTCCTAAGGCGTCTCCACGCAAGGCTAGGCACAACGCTGATGCTTGCGTCTCCTTTGACCACCCGTGGATCGAAGCCGCTGTCTCGAAGAGAGTCACGTAGTCCTCCCACGGCGTCTTCCCGTCGAACAATGGGATGGTGTTGTGCGTTGGTGGCATCCCAGCATTGGCGGAGGGAATGGTGTTGTGAGGGCTTCTCTCAGAGGGTTGGTCGGTGTCGATTGTCGGTGGGTTGCCCATACGTTCTTCTAGAGCTTCTATTCTTACCCTAAGTTCATTTTCTATTGAATCGACTTTTTCTCCTAATCTAGATTCTACATCAGCTAACTTATTATCTACACTTTCCATTAACTTAGTTTCTAAATTGCCTAACTTAGCCTCCAATGTATTTTTAACAGTACTTAATTCATTACCTAACTTCTTTTCTACATTACCTAACTCATTTTTAACAGTACTTAATTCATTACCTAACTTCTTTTCTACATTACCTAATTCAGTTTTAAAAGTTGCAGACAACTTACTGAAATCATTTTCAAACGTAATCTCGTCTGGATTTTCCCCTGAATCAACAAAAAATTGGCGCAAGCGTTGTTGCAGTACTGATTTCGTTCCGGAAGTATCCAGATCTCGTTCTTCTAACTCCCGTCTTAAGTCTGCAACTTTTAAATCATTCAGTCTAACACTCTGAGAAGTCATTTTCCACACAGTAGCCCAATAATTACAAAAACAAGAAAACCAAAATTATAACCATTTACAATGATCCCACTTCTGACACCAAATTGTTACGGGCTACGGGGTGTGCGAAATGAACTACTCCAGTTTACAAATTACAAATGTTTATTAAATACAGAAAACACAAATACAAAGGGATTACTAACCACTATATTAACAATAATAATGGAATTACTAGCTTAACTACTAAACAGTATACATATAAAATGAGGTATTCCTAACGAATAAACTACTTACAATCTGCTAGACTTATTCTAAGACTTACAACTATAAATTATATATAAACTACAGTCTTCTAATTTCCCACCGACCGATTATCACAATACTGACACACGGTTTCACTACACTGTCACACTGTCACGAGTTGTTCACTGTCACTGTTCACTGATACATTCACTTGAGCAAGATCAAGACTGACTCACCCAGGCTCAGGGGACCGCTATTTGTACCACTGCCGAATCTTCTAGACCCGGGCGCAGGTAAGGCGGTGGGCCTTTCCAGGCACTTCGAGGACTGTCCAGGTCCAGAAGTCTCTAGCCTCATCTAGGCCCCTCCAGGCGTGGTCCACCCGTCATTGTCTTGACCGTAGCAAAGGGATACAATTTTATAATGGATAGTCAAATGGCAGCTTCTGAGTCAATCACTTTTAAAAGTTAGAAATGAACTCTCTAATGTTAACTATCTAAAAGTGATATACTGGAATTCCTCTACTTTAGCAAAATATTATTTAGTAATAGTCTTAATTATTTGTTAATACATTTAATGAATTATAAAACGAATTTAATTTTTTCTCTTTAATTAAAAAATGAATTAAGAGGTTAGTGATATGTAGCACATGTTTCTTACCCACTTTAATACAACAAAAGTTAAAATTGATTTATAATCTATAATGTAATTTTATAAAAAATTATAAAACACAATATATCAATTTAGTACTTTTAATTTGCAATCATCAGCTAAAATCAATTTAATAACTGATTAATATAGCTTTGGAGTATTAATTTCAAATAAATACGTATATAACCTGCTGTGTTATAAATTTTTCATCAAACCGGTACTAAGCTCCGCTATTAGGCTCTCATTATGCCTTATCGATTTCATTTTATATGTTAATAATACTAAAGCATTATAACTTTTATATTTGAAACATTTATAACTTAGCCCCGGCGTCATGTAATATGAAAAGTTATACAGTAATAAAGATGAATTTTAGACACAAGCAAGGGATAATGAGCCAATGACGAATTATGATAATATTTGTGTAACTGTTATTTCAGCCGTCGAAAGACCCTACTGGGATACATTCAGCCTCTATAAAGTGGATAACCAAAACCCAATATCTGGTCAAAACGTATGGACAAAAGAGTAAACATATATATATATATATATATATATATATATATATATATATATATATATATATATATATATATATATATATATATATATACACTTTTTTTTTCGAATTGGAAAACAGTAATTTAGATTCACCTTTATATTATTAATACACCATTTGAATCCTAAAGATTTTAGAAAGAAAAATAACTTATTTATAAAGCTATAAAAAGTAATACGGAAAAGGTATGAAATGAAGTGGTTATTGCAGAAATTACTAATTATTTTATAAATATTTAAACTAAAAACACGTGCTTTTTTCGAAACTCAATTTTACTCCTTAACATTTATTTCAGTCTAAGTTTATTTTAGAGTTCATTAATTGATTTTAACAACGGATGTAATTGAAAGTCGTAATTGCGCGCACCTCATTTTTTTTTTTTTTTTTTTAAGTTTTCCAAGAAAGGAAAAAAGAATTTCTGAGTAAAACAGAGTTATTGTATCACATAGAAGTGTTGTTTTATTTTTGAATCCCTAGAATAAATTATAATTCCGTTCGGGGTGAAACGCTTGATGAGGTAGTGAAAAGGGTAGTTCTAGGTTTGACTAGTCCATTGATAAATCACTGAGAACGAGGTTGCGTGTTTTAAGCCGCATTATTAATTTTAATTTTGACTGACATAGTGTTGTGTTCATGATAAATCATATGGGTCTGGAAATAGCAGGCTCAGAGCAAATCTGCATATTTTAGTATTTACATCAATAGTGTTCACTTTATAATATGTTATAATCAGAAATTGTGAACTAGAAGTGAAAGATATCTATTTTATTGCATGTAAATTGTTTAGGCCATTATAGAAAACTTGGTAGATATCAAAGTAGTAGCCGTAAGTTGAGGTATTGTCCAGAAGTTTGTTGAACAAAAAAATTAAAAAATGGAAGTTAGCAGAACGATAGGACAAACGAAAGAGGCACTCTAATAGTCAGTAAGGGCTGGCTGGAGAGGTCCGGTGTACACAGCCCCTATCCCGTTCTAGCTACCCTCTCGACTGATTAACAGCTGTTTTGGAGTCCCAGCAAGTCGTTATCGCGGCTTTCAGGGATCAGTTGGAATTAAGTAGTTACATGATAGTTAACATTAATATGTATTTACGGACACGTTACGTTTTTGGAGTATTTCATATCTAGCGGAGGAATTGAAAAAATGCATCCTTCCACAGAGATCATTGGCAAGTCGCTGCTTCTGCACAATCACAACCTTGAATGTGGTCATTTTTTAGCATTTTGGAAATAATGAGCTTAGAGGAAAAATGTAACTTCGCATAAGGCAATGAAAAATGTTTCATTTCATTATCAGTATTTGATTAAATACCTGCCTTGTATTATTTTTATATTTTAGTTATTTAATATTTTACGGATCAAAGTTAACTAAGGGGGTCACCCATAGCGTAGTGGCTAGCATATCAGCTTTCAATGCCAAAGTCAACATTGCGGGTATGCGGCTTTTAATGGGAGTAAAAGGAATTTATTTATTTATCGATTTTCAATGATCAAATTTATTTAAAGAATTTAAAGAATCAATCAGATCGATAGCCTTTTCATCACTCTCTATTAGCTTTTACATTTTTGTGTATAATGTAATATTTTTTTAAGATCTTTTGCTTCCTAACGGTATATTACAAAACTATATTACGGGTCATATGTTCAAAATTGCGTGACAAAAAATATGTTTGTTCTTTGCTCCTTTAGTTCGATATAGAATTTGTTTAAACTATATTTTCCCGTTATTCATCAATAACTAGATGATATAGTTATTTATTTTTTTTTTATTCTACAAAGTTAAAGGCAAATAAGAAGTTTAAATATCGGCATTTAATCAAATTCATGATATTTCATTCAGAACAGAACAGAAATATTTTTTTAATTAATGTTTTGATTTTTGGAAAATAAGAACAGTAACATAGATGTATAATATAC
Source organism: Piezodorus guildinii (assembly GCA_023052935.1). NCBI lineage: Eukaryota > Metazoa > Arthropoda > Insecta > Hemiptera > Pentatomidae > Piezodorus > Piezodorus guildinii. The sequence continues at coordinate 29,686,963 of CM041292.1, read as the reverse complement.
TGTTGATAAGCTAAAGATTTAAGTTATATCTTATTTTTTATTTATTTTATAATATTCCGCATCTACCCAAGCGGGTCATTAGCGGAAGTAATATCTTATATACAAAGTTGTGAAAGGTAATACAAAGTGACGAATAGGGCATACATTTATTACTGATCATTATAGGTAAAAATTTAATATTGGTATATTATTTAACCTAAAACATATGTTTCCAAAGAAAGTATATAATTTTTTATTTAAATGAACTTTTTTTTTTTAAAGACGTTTACTCAGTAATTGTTAAATTAATTTTAACTGCCGAGTTAAGTGAAAGTTTTTTAAAAAGTCATTCTATTATTCATCTGAAAATTCACCCATAACGACTCGCAATTTCCTGGGTCTTTTTGCGGTCGCCCCGGTACTTATTGCCTGCTCTGCCAAAGAGATTTCGTCAACACTATTTCCTTACAAGGAGAAATACAAAAGAGGCTAGAGGGGAAAGGAGATCAAAGATCTGTTTTTCCAGGTATATGAACATGGGGGAGGACTTAAGGGGGGTATGAGCCCCGGTCGAAATACAATTTGGCCTAATGCCGGTCCCACGGGACCGAGGTCTTTGAGGCTTTGCAGTCCTCTCCAGGCCTAACCTATCTGTCAACTTAGCCTCACTCTCTTCCAGAATAATGCAGTAGTATGCGGTTATAGACTTTAGGAAATATACTCATAATCTCACTTTCCGCTTGCGACATGTTTTTATAATGTGCGTGTATAATTACTGTCTAACTCGAAGTCTTAAATATGGGTAGTTACGGTTTTATTTTAATAATAATAATAAATATATTCTTCATGATCCTGGGGCATGTCTCTTTAGAATAAAATATTCTAACAGAATGTACAAAAGGTTTTTTTGAATCTTAGAGTAAATTAAATACATATAAACAAGTTAATAGTTACTTATTAAAAATAAACATATTTAAATGAGAAGAAAACAAGAAAAATAAAAAAAATTACAACTATATTGAGCCTGGATATTTATTAATTGATGAAATTTGAAGGTAGAACGAGAGTTGGAGTGACAGGCGGAAGGAGGAATAAAATTCTATAGAATTGAGGATAGAATGAGAAAGGATCTGTCGAAATGTGCAGTTCGGTAAACCGTACTGTAATTAGATATTTAGAGGGTTAGATTGTTAAGATTTTTAAAAAATACATTTTTATGAATACAGTAAATCCTATTTTTAACGAACACGGTTATAACGAACTATCTTTGCGGTCCCTTGAAAAATGTATGCTTTCTCCTCGTTTATAACAAAACATTCTCTTATAACGAACTAACGAACTACTTTTCGGGACCTCAGAATTGAGTTTGTTCAGTTTAACGAAAAATGAAGAAAAAAAAAATTACGATACGTTTTAATTCCAGGTAAAGAGCGGCGCCTTTCTGTCCAAATCCTTATTGCCTCTCCTACTATAGGGCTGAATTCTGTAATTCACAGTCTGTGACAGCTTCTGGTTTTTGGAGTTTCAACCTGTCATTGTTTTTATTGGAGGTCAATTCTGTCTCGTTTTTTTAAGTGCGCTTCCGCTCCGTGCACTATGTCAAAGAGAAAATCCGTTGATTTAAATACAAAGTTGGTGATTCTTCAAGAAGCAGATAACAAAATTGAGTAAAAATCGAAAATTTTGAAAAATACAGGATGTCAAAATCTACTTCCAGCCTGAAAGTGACTGCTGTATTGAAAATATGTATATCTTTTTAACCACCTGAATACCAAGACATATATTTTTTGGTTATAACGAATTATTTTATAACGAACAGATAATTTTCTAGTCCCTTGGAATTCGTTATAACGAGGGTTTACTGTGTTAAGGTTAGATGGTATCTATTCATTTTGAAGATGATGGTTTTAGCGAAACGGGAATCCTATCCTATTCCTAACGTTATAAAATATTATTTGTTTTTAGATCGTTTATTGCTAAGTGCTCCTTTAGTAACTTGGCTAAATTGTTATATTTGTTTTGGTTTTTAATAATAATAAGGAGCTCAAACTATAATATTACAAATCTCTTTTCGTCAGAATTATTTCGAAATTTAGGAGCTTGTAATATTGCGTGTAATTCAGCGTTGGAAATAGATGTATTATAAGGTAATTTATGTTCTTCATTATATTCATACGTTGGAATATAAATGAATATAAGCTGGTGAGCCTATATTATCTATTGTATATATACAAATATTTGTATATATATTGGGTTGTTTCACATGAAATGCCCGTTCTTATAGTCTCTGAAATACATAAAGGATTTTGTAGGTCTCTGTTGTTTTCTTCCGAATGTGTACATATTTAAAGTAAATAATTACTAATCCTCTACCTTTGTATTATGAGCATTAGCTTCCCAATCGATTACCCACTTTTTAGTATACCTCCAAATATGAACATGGAAACACGCGATTTTCGAGTAACATTTTTGTACGAGTTTAAACTCGGCCATTTAGCAGCTGAGGCCGCAAGAAATATTTGCAAGGCGTTTGGGGAAGGGAGTGTTATTGAACGGACCATTCGCTGTTGGTTCGCTAAGTTTTCAGCTGGGGATACCGACTTGGAAAACTTGCCCCGAGGTTGTACAATCCTTACAGCCCAAAATCCATCGGAAAATCCTCAATGCTCCTTATTTTGTCACAAATAAATTCATCCATAAAGGCCTTAATATTCCATATGTTGTTGACTTAGCCCGAACCAGGTAATGACAAACTCTATTTCCACTACAATCCTATAAGTTTCAATCCTTGCTTCCTCTTTGATTCCTGATAATCCTCAAAGGCATATGAAAAGAAGATAGCCACGAGACCTTCTAGTTTAAAATATTTTGTGCTGACACTGAGTAGTGTCTTTGCATGTATTTCATGGCAGTTTTCTATAATACCATCACATTTACTTGATGTATTTTATTAAAATACGCTTTTATATATCAATAAATATGTATGAATAAGATATATTTAACAAAAAAATAAAGTCTTGCTATTAATTAAATTATTTTAATTATATTGAGAATGTGTTTAACTAATTAATTATTAGAATTAAAATTTGACAAGCATGCTACATCTTTGAAATAGGTAATCATTCTCAATATTTTGTGTAACTTTATCCACACATACATACATACACATATATACACAACAAAATATGGGGCAAAAACACAGATTAAAAACCATTAAATTAAGTGATAATGGAGTTTTTGTTGACCGTTGAGAAATTAGATGAAGAAGATGGTTAGGGGTGCGGTCATTAAATATAAACACACATTTAAAACAAGTGCTAGAAGAATAAGAATTATAGAAGAAGAATAAAAGAAGTCAAGGTCACTTTTTTAGACACCGTCTCAGAGTCAACCCTGATGAAGGCTACAATGTAGGCCGAAACGTCGGCACATAATTAAAATAGCACTTGTTTTAAATGTGTGTTTCTATTTAATGACCGCACCCCCAACCATCTTCCTCATCTAATTAAATTAAGTAAGGTAAATTACTGAAAAACAGCCCATACTGTAATAATGAGGTATATAAATATGGACTGGTTTTAAGGAATTTACCTTACTTAATTTAATGGTTTTTAATCTGTGTTTTTCCCCCATTTTTTGTTGTTGTGTGTGTGATAAGATGAGAGGGATGCCGCTAACACCCTAACAGGAACTACAAGGAGAAGCAAAGCGAATGCAGCTCCTGAAAAAGCCCCTGATTTCCCCCCGAAGACTTTATTCCTCTTTATCTCCTTAACTTCTTAGCTGGTGACTACTTCTTCAGCTCCTTTGAGGCTCAAAAGGCGCCCTCTTTTCCGACGTTCAAGGGCTTCACTAAATAACTTATCTTTCCTTTTTCCCCCAACACAAGGGAGGAAGAGCGAAGGAACTCCTTTCTAAGAATATATAGAGACCATCTTAATGAAGTAGGGAACTTATATTTAGAAATAGTTTTACACAACATGATAACCTCTTCATAGACAATATACAGTATCTTATTATAAAGTCTTATAATATTTCACAAGTTAGATAACATAGAACGGTCTTATTTCAGCTTACATTATTTAATAACACGAGAATCTTTAAGAGACATAATAACTTTAAAATTCAAGAACTAATTTCAAAGTTATTATGCAATAATATGTATTGTATATTTCGTCATGCATATCAATCAAAAATATGTCTATAGTTTTTTTGTTTTTCCTGTTTGAGAATGATATCACAAACATACCATTTTTCTGTTGGCGCAAGATGCCTATAAGGCCCCTGGCGGCGCGGTATTGTTTCTTAAGATTCCACATCACGATTCTTGATTATATTTTATAGGATATTTAGCACCATTTTTGTAGGTACCACCAGTTGGCTGACGGGTCTCACATACCCGGGGAGGTTTTAAGTGAATCCTTATTTCGTTAAATGCTTGAATGAGTTCTCCCGTGACTTGGATTCGATCTCGCAAGCTTTGACCACGTGCTCCACCTGGATATGATTTCACTCTACTGTTTTTTCTAGTGAGCGATATTTCGAGCTTGCAGCGGATTTATGAAGTATAAAAGGTAAACGAAAGAATAATCCTCTACATTAACCTCTATAATCATAAAATGATTTCGCGGTTCTTATTTTTCTCGTACTCTTTCTAAACCACATGACGGATTTTGATTCGGTATTCATTATCATTTATGCAATTATTTCCTAACGCTTTATAAGAAAATACATTCCAATATTACCCCAGTAGATATATGATTCTGGCTAGAAAAAGGTGGAGTAAATTTCATTTTTAAATACTACTGTCTGTACTGCTCCCCTCATTAAAATCCTAAGTTTTCACGATTTTCACCCTTGTGCTTTTCCATCTCATTCGCTTCCTGGACTTTTTAGAGCAAATGTTATCTTTAGCTATTTTAAGCAGAATAAATTTCCTACATTTTTTGGTATGTAACACGTTAGAAAAATTCGGAACAACTACTAAGGAGATACGTGGGCGTCAATATTGGCAAAATTGTCAAAAAACACAAAATGTTCGAAAAGTCGGTGATTTCGCTTCAATTACTATTTTGGAGTGCAGTTTATTCCATATTACATGCGAAACAATCTTTTAGAGGATTAAATTTCGAACAATTTAGATACAAAATATTTTTAATTATTCCCATTAGAGTGCTTCCATTGGGAAGCTTCTCTACATGTGTTTCATGCCTTTATATATTTCATCTAATTTACTAGTTGTATTCCTGTATACAGTTGTAAATTCCAATAAATAAAAAAAAAAAAAAAAAAAAAAAAAATTATTCCCAAGATACACCATTAAGTTCTGAAATTTTCTGTAATCAAAGCATCAAAAAATATTTATGAAATACAAATAGTAATAAATACGTAAGTGTTTTCTAAAATGGCGACTGGCACAGTTCTACTTACGTATTGCTCTATGTTAGTTTCCTTCTCATCAATGTGATACTGCTTGAAAATGCTTCAAACTTTGTAAATCGTGAGTGGTTGCACTGATAAACACATTAACGAACACATATCACGAGGTGAGTGGCAATTAGTTCGATAGACAATAATAGACTGGTGGCCGTCCTAGGCTGGAGATAAGGCCTAGGCTAGGACTTACTAATCCTCATCTTTGTTTACAAGGTCTCGGTCGGCAATATTGACATTTCCGACTTCGTAACCAAGACGTTCTTCATATAAACTTTTATTATCTTCCTGATAGACTTTATTTTGATATATATATATTTTTTTCTTCTAATGTTTTGTGTGTTTTTTCTCTTTTTCTAGGACATTATTTTTATTTTACTAAATCAGAAATGTTCATTTTGTTTTACGTTTTTTATGTATATGTATATAATGTAAATAGTTTAGTTTTAAGACCTTTACGTTAATTTTCTATTATTAGTAATTAATATAAGTCAACATAACTTTTTTTATTTTATTTTTCAATTTATTTTTATTTAGCTCACAATATAAGAGGACTTTATATATTTTTTTTTCTACCGTATTCATCATGGATTTAGACAAAACTCTATCTAATGATGAATCAGGGGAAGAAACGCCATTCTCTGAGATTAGCGAATCAGATTCCCAATATTTAACGCGACGCCAGAAACGCCACAGGAATAACACTGGGTCCGGCGGTAATTCGCCAAACAAAAAAAAAAATAAATCGGCCAAGTCTAAGCAACCGCCAAAATCAATTCCTTCTCCGCCAAAAACTCGCAGCACCACTGCAGCCAACCAACTTGAATCTCCAGCGCCGTCCACTTCAAACGCCACACCACTTTCTTCTATTATCAACCATTCCGCTTCAGTCAACATTGAAAACCAGCCTCACGGATTTTCTGATCCTGAGCCACCTCCTATCTATGTATCCAATATTAGTAATTTTATATCGTTTGGTGATGAAATCGCCGCTCTCATCGGACAACCGAACTTTGAATGTTTCTCCCGAATAAACGATATCAAAATTAATACAACCACAAAAGAACATTACAAAAAACTAGTAAGTTATTTGAGCTCAAAAAACTACGATTTTCACTGTTATCAGTTGAAACAAGAGAAGTCATATCGAGTGGTTTTACGCGGGCTCCACTCATCTACTCCCACTGAAGCAATCAAAAGAGGTCTGGAAGAAATTGGCCATCACGCACGGAACATTTCTTCAGTGACACACCCCAGGGAAAAATATCCCTTGCCATTATTTTTTGTAGATCTCGAACCAGCTGGTAATAATCCGGAAATATTTCAGGTGAGAAGGCTGGTGTACTCATCTGTCCGTTTTGAAGAGCCTAGGCAAAGAACTACTATAGTCCAGTGCACCAAATGCCAAACCTTTGGACACACAAAATCTTATTGTTACCACCCGGCTAGGTGTGTTAAGTGTGCCGGACCACATGCCTCTGACACTTGCCAGAAATCTCAGACTGAACCAGCAAAATGTGTTCTTTGCGGGGAAGGCCACCCGGCTAGCTATAGGGGTTGTGTCGTTTACAAAAGCCTTCTTCGCCAGAGATCACAAAATTCATCAGTACAAAGAGTGGATCAGAAGATTCGTCCTTAGGTACCAGAGATGAATAATTTATCTGATTTTTCTGAAATTCAGAAACCTGCCAATAGGATCGCTCCACAGCAGCCTGCCACACCGGCAACCAGAGTTCCTACTGAGGAAACCAGGAAATCTCTCTCCGAGGTCACCACTCCAAGGAAGCAACCAACTACTAGTCAGGCGCCTCCAAACTCCCAATTCAAGCCTCCGGTCTCCCGTCCTAAACCACCAGCTTCCCGTCAACCGATCCCATCTCATAATCTACCTTTACTGGTGAAACTCCCTCCTGAGAACCCTAAAAAAATTCCTGAACGTCCTTATGATCCACCGAATCACCCAACGCCCTTACTTCCATTATCTCAGCGGACTGAACAGATTCGTACTCCACGGCGAGTTGAGCCCCCAGCCAACAATCCTGAACCAATAAATTATCCACCCCATGTATCTTATCCACATCCGTATCCAAACCAAGTTCCTTCCAATATATACTCCATCCTTGAGTCCTTTCTCTCTGATCTTAGAGATACCATCAAACCACTAATCACCCTTCTCACCAGAGTCCTTTCTCAAGTCCCATTTAATCTCCAACGATGAGTGTAAAGCCCCTAGCGATTATCTTGTGGAATGCTAATGGCCTGCATAACCATCGTGATGAACTGGACTTATTTCTACATGACAACCACATTGACATAGCACTACTTACTGAAACTCACTTCACACAACGATCAAATTTTTACATACGTGACTACATCACATATAGATCTGACCATCCCGACAACACTTCCCATGCTGGATCATGCATCCTTATTCATAAATCTTTATCCCATTCCCTGATTCCTTCTACTCCAACTGATGCCATACAATCAACCTCGGTAATCATTTCAACTCGTCCTTTCCATCTTACACTCTCAGCTGTATACTGTCCTCCTGGTAACTCCCTTTCCTCTAATCAACTTGAAACCCTCTTCCGATCCTTAGGACCGCGCTTCATTGCTGGAGGAGACTATAACGCCAAACACCAACGATGCGGTTGCTGGACATCCAACTCCCGTGGTAATGTCCTTTCTCGAGTCTCTACCTCCAATTGCTATACTATCCTTTCTCCTACGAGCCCAACATATTGGCCAACATCCCTCAAAAAACGTCCTGTTATCCTTGATATATTTGTTTCCTCTCAGATATCTTCCTCCCAATCCACAATAAAATCCCTAAATGACCTATCATCTGATCATAGCCCAGTTTTGCTTTCCTTGCACTCGAGCCTTGTTCCTAAACCCACCATTCCCTCTCTGATTACAGGACGAGTGGACTGGGACGGATTCAGATGTGACTTGGAAACCAAACTGAACTTAAAGATCCCACTTAAGACTAAACATGATATTGATAAAGCCGTTGACCATCTGACTGACTCAATTAGCAATAGCATACTTGACAACACTTCAACCATTACTACTACTAACTCACAGGAGACTACCTTGCCACAGCACATTCGAATCTTATTAAGGGAAAAACGCAGGGCAAGATCGAAGTGGCATAGGACTAGATATCCATCAGACAAAACTTATTATAATAAACTGACTAACAGACTAAAATCAGAAATCAGAAAAATAAAAATTCAAAACTTACTCAACTTCACCGAAAAACTTACTACTACAGACAGATCATTATGGATGACAACAAAAAAGCTACTAAAGTTCAAAAACTGTAATCATCCACTCCTAACTGATTCCCGTATCTGGACAAGATCTGATGAAGAGAAGGCCCAGATATTCGGTCAGCACCTTTTTAGAACCTTTAATCCACATCCAGATATCCATAATCCCGGACACACTAAGTTTATAGAAGATGAATTAGATATCCCACTCCAAATGGTCCTTCCTCCTAAAGCGTTCCATCCTTCGGAAATATCTAACATCATTCAGAGTTTACCATCCCGCAAAGCTCCTGGGCATGATCTTATAACTTCCCATATTTTAAAACTACTTCCTCGAAAAGCTATCCTATATCTCACTTACATATACAATTCCGTACTCCGTTCCACATACTTTCCTGCTTCCTGGAAATTATCCATTGTCAAAATGATACCCAAACCTAAGAAACCGCCAGAAAATCTATCTTCTTACCGTCCCATCTCACTATTACCAATCATGGGAAAAATCTTGGAAAAGCTTATACTGAAACGCCTGTATCCCATCCTTGATACTAATTTCATAATTCCTCATCATCAATTTGGATTCAGAACGTCCCACTCGACTATCCAGCAATGTCATCGTGTGGTGGACGTTGTATCGTCTACATTGGAGCGCGGCTTGTATTGTACGGGAGCCTTCCTCGACGTGGAACAGGCCTTTGACCGAGTCTGGCACCCAGGGTTGCTTTACAAGCTCCGCAAATTCCTCCCCCCAACATACTTCCTTATTATCCAGTCCTACCTCACTGACAGATCCTTCAAAGTCAATCATAATAATTCCTATTCATCCATTTTTAGTCAGTTTGCTGGTGTTCCTCAAGGCAGTATCCTAGGACCCATTCTTTACACAGTTTGTACAGCTGATATCCCTTCCCATCCTAACACTTTCCTTTCTACCTATGCTGATGACACTTGTGTGTTATCAGTCAATACTGATCCAACTATTGCCTCTCAAACTCTCCAATCCCACCTCAGAGACCTTGAGGTATGGTGTCAGAACTGGAGAATTAAAATTAATGCCAACAAATCCAACCAAATTACCTTTAACCTTCGTCGTAAATCTATGACATCCTGCCCTACTGTCTCCTTCAATAATACTCCTCTTGTTCCGGTTGAACAGATCCGATATCTAGGACTGCACCTTGACAAACGCCTTACTTGGAACCCTCACACAAGACTGAAACGACAGGAAACTGCACGACGTTTTCGACTTCTTCAACACTTACTAGACAAACGTTCTAATCTTCCACTTAACTACAAAAGACTCATCTACATGACTATCATAAGGCCGATATGGACTTACGGAGTGGAGCTTTGGGGCTCTACTAAACCATCGAATTCTTCCCGTATCCAATCCCTACAATCCAAAATCCTTCGTAAAATCCTAAATGCTCCTTATTTTGTCACGAACAAACTTATCCATAAAGACCTCAACGTTCCGTATGTTGCTGATTTGGCCCGATCTAGATACCATTCCTTTCATGACAAACTCCATTCCCACCCTAATCCTCTTGTTTCAATACTTTCTTCCTCCTCAATTCCTGACAATCCTCCGAGGCGTCTGAAAAGAAGATGGCCTCGAGACCTTCTAGTGTAGAAAAGTTACAGGAGTGCTGCCATTGGGTAGTTCTTCTTCAAGTTTGTATCACGCCAATTAACTTTTGTCACATTTACTTGTTGTACCTTGAAGTACAGTTGTAAATTTCAATAAATGATGTTAAAAAAAAAAAAAATAATAATAAATAAATACGTAAATATACCGTTGGATAGTTAAAAGATTTTAGATAAGTTAATTCGCAATAAAATAAGTTTGTACAAGTTAATGTATAGTTGTTATAACTTTATAAAGTTAAAAATATATGTTAATCGTAATGTCATGAAGGATCAAAGTATTAAAAAAACTTTTCTGACATGTGAGTAGTGGTGTAGATCTATATTATTCCTTTAAAATGCACAAGATTTTAGAAAATTTAATGTCCAACAAAAGAAGTCGTACGCGTTAATAAAAAGTTATTTAAAATCAATAAACCATGAACACCTTCTCCACTCTAATGAGCTGATTATTCTCTTCGATAAACCCTAAACAGTGTTCTCTTAATTATTTATGAATAGTTTAAATTTCTTTTTTTTTTTTTGGAATCATATGTGATCATTTAGATATTGGTACATCGATGACTTGTTTATCAATCCAACCAATATAACTTTTAAGAGGTAGGTTCTAGCAACAGATAGTAAATAAAAAAAATATTTCTGATTCAATTTTTGGAAATATTTGTCTGATTCTTGATCCTATCAACGTAAACCATGCTAAAAAATGCGAAATACGTCCCAACACTTAGTGAAATCAATGGAGCCTCTGAACGTTGGGACGTAGCGACAAATGTAATTTATCGAAAAATATTTTCTGTTAAATTCATGATTTTGGAGAAGTAGTAAAAATTATTGCATTTATAATAAATAAAAATCAGGTGTGCTGCATTCACTTATCTCCGTTTTTTAAATTAATTAAAGAATTTTTAACCACAGTTATATATGTAAAAATTTAAGACATTTAGTTTCGATGTAAGCATGTGTCTAACTGAATAATCTATTATATTATTGTCTTAAGTAATGAATTATCTTTGTTGGCTTTTTATCACTCTCGATTAATGCTTACAATTCCGTGTATAAGATTTCTAAAGCCTTAAGCTTTCCAACGGTACATGATACATCTCTATTACTGCTTTTATGTTAAAAAAAACAAAACAATAAATACATAAACTATATTTTAGCTCTTTTTTCCTTTAGTCGATTATCCAATTCGATCAAATTATATATTTACCAGTTTTTTTATTAATGTGTACAAGATGGTATGGTAAACGTTTTTTGAATCTATAAAATTAAGGGTTAATTAGAGGAAAAAAATTAAAATTTCCACATTTAAGCCCTGTAAAATTACATAAATCAGAATAAGATTTGGATACATAGATGATATCAAAGTCTATTAAGTTAGACATTAATTTATCGGGCTTAATCAAAACGTTTTTGAGAAAATCGTAAAAAGGTGCTAAAAGTATAAAGTCACTCTCCTGATTGGTGTAACATCTCAGGCGTATATATGCTTTAAATATGAATTTTAAATTTTCGTATGATTTTTCGTTTCCGTGATACACTTACCGCACAGATTTTTCGCCTAACTTGGTTATTAGAACTCAGGGAACCATAAAATATGTTTTTCCGGTGAAAATTGTAATTCGAAAATTTTCACTATACTTTCTCTTACTATACATTTTATATATACGTAAGTGAAAGAAAAAAGTACAGACCACTGTCTTATGTATGATAAATGCAAAATGTCCATGTAAATATGTATGTATGAAAAATTCAAATATATATAAAACGGTAGTCCATTATTCATTCAGTCTATCATAAGCAGCGATGTAGAATACTGACGACCAAAGAGGCTTGTGATTCAGCATTAAGAAAGGAGGTGTGCCGTGTAAACATCTGGAGTGCTGGAGTGCTCTTCGACTACAGCGGAGATGAGTGCCTGTTTCAGTTCTTAGGCATGAGGCGAATCTCCTTTAAGAGCTCGGCATTGTATTTCAAGAGGCTGCTGTGTACATTCTTATCGGCTGGGAACTATCCGATCAAGACTTTACCAGTAGGCATGAACGCACACAAATACTCAGTACTTAATACAAATGGAAAATAATCATTAAATTATATTGTATTAATTGGTAACAGTATGTCCGTTTCTGCTGCTGGTAATAGTACGATAAAAAGTTACAATTTTTCATTTAAAAACTAAGTAAAATCGTCAGCAACATTAAAACATACGTAAAGCACTGCACTAGATCTTTGTCCTCAACTGGGTTAAGGTTCGACTAATTGAAGAACATGAATTTAGTGATAAACAGATGGGAGAATAAGAATTTTTTGCAAGCTTAGTAATTTTTTTTATTTTTTATTTCTATTAGTGCTTGGTAAATATATATATTTACCGGTTTAAGTAAAAAATAAGGGAATTTATTTAGTTTTTTGGACATGAATATCCCTTCACTGTTTCATTATAGGTACTTTATGTATTAGCGACATTAACTGAGGGGATTGACTTATTGGATAATTACTGCATCGTTACATTGTAATAAGGCTTAAGGTAGATAGATAGATAAATGTTTTTTTTTTCTTTCAGCATATTACAACAAAAATATAACTATAAAAAACATTAATAGAACTATGGTCCTTTAGACCGTCTAGTCCGGAGCCGACCTGCTTAATTTTACAATTTATATAACAGTAACTATATTCATATACGGTACACTACACAATAACAGTAAAATAATCTCACTCACTGATTCATCTATTTCATTATCAGGCTCAAAACAATAACTATAATAATAAACAATTACATATATATAAATATATTACAATTTTTAAATATAGTTAAATTCTTTTATAAGTTTATATCTGTAAGGCCATGCTATTTTACAATATTTATACACAGCTATCCAGTTCTGTCCATTAAGATAGTTTATTACTTCATCAATGTTTAAATAATTCTTTCCGAAACACCTTATTCTAATTTCAGATAAAATGGGGCATATGGGAGGAAATGAAACGTATTTTCTACTTCTTATCTACTTCTTTTAATAAGGCTTAAAGAATAGTCCAAATTAATGGAATAGTAGCAGCAAAATTAATTAAGGATTCATAAATTAAATTATATACCTGCTTAATTCTAGTGACTCTGTAAATTATTTTACTGACTAAACGAATGTGATGCAGAGTATTCTGGTAGGGTAAGGACGTGTGCTGCCGGGTGACCAATCAGTGAAGCAAACGGCGACCCCTATTCTCGCGGGCGAGCGAGCAAAGGGACCAGAAGGGACGACACAGAGGCCGAGGAATCAGATCAAGAGACACGGCCCTTCACCCCTCTCAACCCAACCGCAGCCCACTCCTTTCCTCTTTGACCACCTTCCGCTTCGTCCAATTAGGCTCAACATCATCTCAAAAAATACCTAAAAACCATGCATAACGTGAGTTTATTGAAAGTAAACACATAAATATTCGTAACAAATCTACGATGTAATGCTTGATTTCTCTTCTTATCCCCAATTTAGAAAATGTAATTAGTATGTACAATTTGTACTATAAATATTATTTAGCAGTAAAAGACGGTTGCGCTGGTATATATATGGAATATACAATGCAAGTTTTGCATTGATAACGAGGGATCAACTAGATTTGTAGACATCTTGGCATTTAGTACCACAGAAAAGGAAGCACTGATAGTGGATCCCACTATCAGATACGAGACAAATGACAGGGAACAAGGCGAAAGAATTCAAGAGGAGAAGGAAAGCATTTACTCGAAATGTATCCCTTATCTACAAGAAAAATTTCGCGAGGAGTTTGGCGAAAGAAAATTTTCAGTCACGGGACTTTGGTTCGGAAGCAGGTGGACCATCCCAGTAGATACTGGATCATTTTTGGAGAGGTATGGACTCAAAAGAAAACAGTTACAAAACGTGGTGGAGACCATAATCCTGGACTCACTGGGAATCCTGCATCACCATATATATTGATATGTTATGATATATTGATATATCCAAGTGTTTTTTGTTTTTTTTGGCAGAATCTCCCTCTATTTGTCCTTAAAAAATTGTCTTCAGGATTGATGCGGTATACTGTGTACGCATAGCAACTCAGCGAAGTTGAGCAGCAAATCCAAATCGGAATTTCTCTCTCCAGTATATACGATAATAACTAAAGTTTTTTTCTGTTATCATAACTCTCGATTACAGCTTTCAATGTTATATAAGTAGTTATATTAGCGCTTTACTTCACTTCATTATAAAGAATTAATTTTATTATTATTATTTTTCAACTTTCAATGTTTTGGAATAATAGCAAACTTCTTCACTTAGAAAATAGAAACATAATCATGGAAAACCATTGAGTCATTCCATACCTGGATTTACGTAAACACTTCACTGTAAATGCTTAAAATTCAACATTTTACCTATTCTTGAATGCATAGTGTTTATTTTCAGATAGTTGGTTTGAAATGTTAAAATATTTACTGAACTTTACTTTCAATATACAAGATTATAAGCTCAAGAAAAATATGTAGATTGGATAATATTTCTTTTCTTTTTTAATATAATTTATAAGTGCATTACTTCATTAATGTTTTTTATTTTCCACAAATTAATAATTATATATTTTTTTTTCTAAGCCCCTTATTTTCTCTTCTAAGCTCCTGCAATGCGCAATGCTGGTAAGTTCTCCTTTTTCTGCAATCGTGCATTTTAAGGAGTTGTAACTCTTAACGTAACTTCTGGGAGTGATAACATTATGAATAATAATTCAGGTGATGGGCTCACCATCTAGTTTGTTTCGACCTTGCAACTAAAACTTAAACTAATTTATTTATTTGTTGAGTTTCTGCCATCGACTGAGGTATTCCTGTGGGTTTCAGTAGATTAAACATAGGGTTATTTACAAATTTCGTTGATTCGAAAAACTTTATATTCCTCTCACTCATAATTTTTTTAATTGTTGGTATTTTCATCTCTTCATGTAATTTCTTTGTTTTTACTCTTTGGAATATCGTCCCTTTTGCGATTCTTCTTAGAATGCCGTTTTGAAATGCCTGGACATTCATTTCCGTTGATTTCGCTACGTCTGTAAAAAGTTGTGAGCCATACAACAGTGACGGACGAAGAATTGTTTTGTATATCATCGCTTTTAGTCGGAGTGATATACTTGGAGATGAAATCAAATGGTTAAGCCTAAACATTTTTCGCCTTACAGATTTAATTTTTTTAGGAAAGTGGACTGAAAATTTTAAGTGTCTGTCGAACGTGATTCCAAGATATACAATATTTTTATTTTTAAGTTTAATTTGGCAATTATTGAGATTAAATCCTAAAGGAAGTTTTTTCTTACCTTTCTGGAACGAATAAACAATAACAAACCCAAATAATAAATTTTAAGAAATATTAGTTAAATTATTTCATTATAGAGAAGAGAACTGTATGGGAATTGATAAATGTAAATAAATAGATATTCGTATTTAAAGAAGTTATTTCAACAATATTAGAATCATATTTAAAAAAAAAATTCATAAATAATAAATTATATGTCTTATAATATAAGATATTATACGACCGTATTCGAATTCACGCCTTGCAAATGCGCACATATTGACTTGTACACAGGCCCGTGTACGTTTTTAGACCAGTGGAATACGGCCCACACCAGTGGAATATGACCGTATCCCTTTGCATACCTGTGAAATTCGGGCGCATACCTGTCTATATCTGTGAATATATTTGTATTCGTATTTTTTTTTCTAAATACGAATGCATTAGTATTATTTTTTGAAATACGATATTCGTATATCCGAATGCGATTTTGCCCATCTCTGATGTCGATAATCCTTTCTAAGGACGATTCTGAAGAACCAAAAAATAGTGTTTGGCTGATTAGCCACAGTAGCATTAAGTGAAACAAACAAACAACCTTTTGATGTAAATTATAGAGTTTTAAAATCAATGCTAGTTCCCTTAATTGATGGCAACATTAGCTAGGTTTTGAGAGAGCTTAAGATAAAATTAAGAGCGGATTTACATAGGTTCAGACTCATTTGTGTGGCTGAATTTTCGGTTGTGCAGATACGTATTTCTGCATTTAAATATTCCGAAATGAGACCATGCAACGTTCAAATACTGAATTACAAATGGACGTAAACGAAATGTTCTATTGGTCGGTAACAATCATATCCCTTTACCTCATACCATATCCCTATGGGCGGCATTCCGCGATAATTAGTGATATTGAATAAATGGGAATTTCCTCTCTCGTTAGTTACGTGAATTTAATCTATATAATGATAGTAAATATCTTGTTATATGAATTAATACCCGTTTCCTGTAAATTAACTATAAAGTACTGAAACATTGTTTATCATTGAATCCATTTATTATTTAAATGCCTTAATTTATTTTATTTATTAATATTAACGTTGATTTAGGCATTATATTAGTAAAAATATAATGTATAATCGTATATCGTATACGGAATAATTTGAAAATTTGACAATATAACTAGATTGCTAAATGCAAGATTGCATTATATGCAGATATGCAGCCGTCTATGTTGCCTCCTACAGAGTAGACACTGTTGCTAATCAACTCACCATTAAAATACAAGAAGTATTTATGTATTCCAATATATAGAACAATAAGCCGAATCAAAGTTAAGCAGAAGTTATCGTATTTCCGAAACGATGGCCTGACTTGAACAGCAAGGTTAATCTAGTGAGAAAAAGTATAGCGAGGAAATCAAGTGTTACATATCTTGGTGTAACCTCAGATTTAAAATTGACTTTTACAACCACCAATGTGATAAAGCATCGGGATACTTCAAAATTTGCTAACCCTATTCAGAATGAAAGTCGAGCTTAAACCTGGCTAAGAGGAGGTTGATGTAATACTTAGATATATAATGCCTACTCTATGTATGCCTCATATGGTCCAATATGAGTGCCTTGATTATTCAAAGGCTCATATCGCATTTAATGAATCCATAATACTGATAGGCTTTTTTTAAAGACGAACTCTAATAATATACATGTATGAGCTTTAAATATTCCCAAAATCCCAAAACACGGTCTAAAACTGACAACTAAACTCCTTTACTCCTGCATCAACAGCTCACAAGAGCATATAAGCGAAACAGATAGTTATGCGCCAAAAAACATCACAACTTTCCATTGGAAACAAACTATTAATTTACAAGACAATTCTCAAACCTTTGTGGACCTACGGAATTGAACTATGGGGTACTACTAAATTTCGAACATCAAACGGATCCAATCCTTTTAGTCCAAAGTCCTTAGAACAATAGTCAATGCTCCCTATTATGTTACAAACAAGACCTTACACCATGATCTCAAGATCCCTTATGTCATGATCTCGTCCCATCCAAATTCTCAACCTTCCACCAGAAACTTACTCTTCTTCCTAATCCCTTGGCACAATCCCTATCTAGTACCAACCATCCTTACAACCAACCCTCCTCTAGGTTGAGGCGGAAGTGGCCGGAGATCTCTTATAAAAATCAACTGGAGTGCTGGCAATGGCCAACTTCTCCACTCATGCCTGAGAGTGTGTGCTCTAGCGCCCTCCTCAGCCTCCATTGGCTGGACTTGTGACGCGGCTGACTAGCGTGTCCTCGGCATCCGTTTTATCCATTTTTGGATGCGGAGGTTCGATTCAGGGTTCCCAGGGACAGTATGTAAATATTGTATATAGGTATGAATGTAGCCAAGATTATAATTATTTTATTTCATTTCATATACTTTATTTTATTTTTTTATAATTATTTATTTATTTTTATTTTTTTATTTTTCATTTTTATTTAGGTTAACTTACTTTATTTTATTGTTTGTTTGTTTTACATAGTATAATGGAACGAATGACTTCTTTTATCTCTAATACTTATTGCCCGAGATAGTAGCATATTTTATTATTTCTCAATAAAGGACTATTAAAAAAATATTTCTTGGGAGTACAATCCAAAAAAAGTTATGCGCCAAATAATTCGTCACACAAAAGAAACAAACGTACATTAAGTTAGTTTTTGAAAATTTTAATTAAAATATCATTCTAATTTACTTTTAACAGTGTGGTTCTGTAACATAATGTTTATTAACTAAGGGTTATTTTCTTTTAATTTAACTTTGAATCATGGCACACTATTGATTTATATCCATTAATTAAGTTTTATTATGATTTGTCTGAAATGTAGATTGTTTTAAAATTTTTAATTTCATTTATTAACATAAATTTATTAATTTATTTAAATTGGATCAATGTTAATTTTTCTTAGATTGAAAACGCTACAATTATTACACAATGGTATATTATTTCTAAATAACTATATCAGGGTATAACTCTTAGTCTTCTCGATTTTTCTCTTTATCCAGCTTTACTGATTCTAAAACTCTATTCATATTTTTCTTTATTTAAAAAAATAACTGCGTTATGGGCGTATTTATGGGTAAAATTTTTTATTTATTTATTTTTTTAAATTTAAATTTACTGGTTCTATAACTCTATATATGATTTTCCTATCTTAAAAAATAAATGAGTTGAAGGCGAATTATGTGTAGAATTTAAATTTTCTTCGTTTCTCTTTTTTATTATTATTCGCATTGTTTTTTTGTTTTTTTGTTAAAAACTCTAATAATGTTTTTTTCTACCTTCAAAAATAAACTTTGAATTGAATAAAATTGAATTAAATCACATTTAATAACCCGCCATATCACTTGTAGCTGGGTGGTTAGCGTAACAGCCTCCTATGCCAAGGTCACGGGTTCAAACCCGCAGGTGGTCCTAGGATTTTTTAATGGGGGTAAAACATCCTCAGTTTTGCCATCCTTCGGAAGGGACGTTAAAAGGTGTCCCGAGTCTGTGCGATGCCAGGTACTCGTTAAAGATCCCTGTAGTAAAAAACCTGGATAGGCAAAATTTAGGACTCCCAATGTAGCATCGTCCGATTAGCCATAGTAGCATAAAGTGACGTTAAATAATTATTTATACAAATAATAACCCGCCATTTTGAGATCAACGTCTAGGTGTTAGAATCATCCTTGCATGCCAACAATATTTTTGTGGCGAATTTAAAAAAAAAATGGTTCTGTATTTTCGGAGAATTTAAAAAAAAAAATACACTTTGTGTTTCTACGTATCTCCAAGCATAAGGCCTCAAATTTTGACGGGGAGAGGGGGAGAAGGATAATTATTTTTTTTTTTTGGTAAATTAACAAGTTCAAAGTTCATTATTGAAAAAATAAACCAAAAAGCTAATGCTTGAATAAATTTCTATTTTTCTATGTCCATTTTGCATTCGACAAATAAAAATTATCTTCTTTTTAAAATAAGTTTACATTCATCAATTATGGTAAAGTATTTAATGCAGGAATATCGTATAGGTTTGTTTGTTTGTTTATTTATTTCACGTCACTTTATGCTACTATAGCTAATAGGACGATGCTACAGTGGGAGTCCTAAATTTTGCCTATCCAGGTTTTATTAGGATAGGGATCTTTAACGAGTACCTGACATCGCACAGGCTCGGGACCACCTTTTAACGTCCCCTCCGAAGGACGGCGTAACTAAGGATTTTTTACTCCCAATAAAAAATCCTAGGACCACCTGCGGGTTTGAACCCGTGACCTTTAGCATGGGAGCCTAGCCACCCAGCTACAAGTGATCCCATATCGAATAGGTTATTCGGTCAAGTCAACACAAAAATGAATTAACTCCGAGGGAAGCCGCTATAAAATTTTCCAAGCTAATGTATCTCCTCATAATCGGAAAGTAATGAGGAAGGTAGTTTTATATTTCATTCCATTTGGCATAGTTCCAAAGCTTGTGCAATAGATATTTTTAAAGGCGTTGTTGCCCTATGAAAAGCATAAAGGTCCAATTATCCGAGTAAATAAACCGAAATGTAACCTTATCCAAGTTAAAGCTTCAATAGTAATAAATTTCCAGAGATATTTGGAATCCTTCCAGCGGAATAGAGTCTAGCTTACTTCATTTCAATTGATCAGTCCTAATCCGAAAGTAATGCCGAAAATGGCACATTCTTCTGACTTATGAGTCCTATATTTTGTCGAGTCGAGATTGTAATTTTTTTTTTTTTTTCGTGGCCTGTCCCTAGATTAAATTACAAAAATATATCGCCTTATTCCAATAACAATGTTTTCTAGCAATACATTACACATATTATAAATAAATTTCCAATCTTTAGAGTGGATAATAATAATGTTACCTTTAAGATACGTTAGATCTACTTACATTTCATTATTTTAAGTTATTTTCTTCAATTACTTTGGACTGAGTATTAAATTTTTCAACTTTTTTCAACTGAAAAAAATCATGACATAAACTAAAATCTACTTAAAAAATTGATTAGTAGCTTCCATTGAAGGCCACCTTCTTTCCAGTCGCCTTGGAGGGTTATCAGGGATATCTGAGGAAGATAAGTTACGGACAAGTGGGTTTGTATGGTCAGGGAGTTTAGAATGGAAAGAGGAGTATCTATCACGGGCTATGTCTGCAACAAATGGGATGTTTAGGTCATCATGGAGGAGTTGTTTTGTGACAAAATAAGGAGCATTCAGGATTTTGCGAAGGATTTTGGATTGTAAGGACTGGATGCGGGAGGAATTTGATGGTTTCGTAAAGCCCCTAAGCTCGATTCCATGTGTCCAAATAGGTCTAATAATTTTAATGTAGATGAGTCTTTTGTAATACACTTGAAGTTTTGAACGTTTGTCTAGTAAGTATTGTAATAATCGATATCTTCGAACAGTGTCTTGTCGTTTCAGTCTTGTGTGAGGATTCATTAATTTTTAAAATTGATATTTGTATGATTTACATATTTTAAAAATTAAATTAAAATTAATTAATAATCATTCAAATTAATAAAAAATATCTATGTAAGGTTAGTTTTATTTTTCTATTCTACCATAACTACATGTTTAATTCTTTTTACGTGATTATAAACTCATATGTATTATTAAAAAAACGTTTGCTAGTGTTTTACGTATTTTAAAACTTTTATTTGTACAAATATGTATAGTTTCAGGTTCCATATAAATGTATTTTCTTCAGAAATTACAAGAGTTGTAACTAAAAATATACTAAATGGGAAGGTCTCGTGTCCATCTTCTTTTAGAGGTCTCGGAAGATTATCAGGAATCGAAGCTTCCTAGGATAAAAACTATTGGGTTAAGTTGGGAATGAAGTTTGTTGTGGAAGGAGAGGTACTGATCATTATGGATGAGTTTATTTCTAACAAAACAAGGAGAGTTCAGGATTTTACGAAGGAATAAGGATCTTAAATACGAGAGAAATTCGATAATTTGGTAGAGCCCCAAAGATCAATTCTTTAAGTCCATTGGCCTTATAATAGTCAAGTGGATGAACCTTTTGATATTAAGTGGAAAGTTTTAATGCTTGTCTAATGAGTGTTGGAGTAGCCGAAAATGGAGTGCAGTTTCTTGTCTTTTATCAAGATGCAACCTCAGTTTTTGGATCTCTTCAATACAGACGAGAGGAATATTGTTGAAGCATACTCTAGTGGACTAAAAAGACATTTTTAGTTGTTTTTTTTTAGGTGAAAAGCTTTACCCGAGAAAGAGATAAATTCACATGTATGCAAAAAAGTTGTGACGATATACAACGATTGTGTTTAAAAGCTAAGACGTATTGAGTACTTACAGGTAGTATACATGCTGCTACCAGTGAGCTATTTTTAATTTAATAAAATTAGGATCTGGAACTAAAGAATAATAATCCGTAGTGTATACAAAAAGTTGAAGGAACGACTGCGTGACCTTGCAACTAAATACATATCATTAAACAATTTATAATTAACAAGTAATTAATTATAATTCATAATTAACTAAAATAAATATTATCAACTTATTCGTTGTTAATACAAATAAAGGAGCAACTAATTGACTAATAGGGAAATTATATATATAATTATTCCACTCTTACCATAAACACACATACACACACACAGATATATATATATATATATATTGTTACGGGCCACGGGTGTGCGGAATGAACTACTCCAGTTTACAAATTACAGATGTTTATTAATACAGAAAACACAAATACAAAGGGATTACTAACCACTATATTAACAATAATAATTGAATTACCAGCTTAACTACTAAACAGTCGACATATAAAATCAGGTATTCCTAACAAATAAACTACTTACGTAAATTTATACAATATGCTAGATTTATTCTAAAACTTACAACTATAAGTTATATATAAACTACAGTCTTCTAATTTCCCACCGACCGGTTATCACAATACTGACACACAGTTTCACTACACTGTCACACTGTCACGAACGGTTCACTGTCACTGTTCACTGATACATCACAGATGCTTGTTGAGCCGGATTAAGACTGACTGACCCAGGCTTAGGGGACCGCTATTTGTACCACCGCCGAATCTTCTAGACCCGGGCGAAGGTAAGGTGGGTGGGCCTTTCCAGGCACTTCGAGGACTGTCCAGGTCCAGAAGTCTCTAGCCTCATCTAGGCCCCTCCAGGCGTGGTCCACCCGTCATTGTCTTGACCGTAGCAATATATATATATATATATAAAGCGAAATGGCAAAATGAAATATTCTCAATCAAAGCCACGGGTTAGATTCTATATTTTTATATGTTTCGTGATCATCAGTTTCCTACGATATTATTTTGAACTTCCACTTACCTTATCAGGTAATATATAGTAAGGAAAAGCATTGCGATCTTGAAAATCTTCTAATTCCAGCTTTTACCGAATATACACGTTTTAGGATCTCCTGAGTGAAAATGATGAAGTCCCACCAAAAGATCTGTGTCTATGTATGTGTCTGTTTGTGGTAAGTCTAGCACGTAAACGAAAAGTCGTACAATACTGAAATTTCATATTTACGACAACTATAAGCTCGAGATGTTACGGAAACTTTTATATCAAAATCAGCTAACCAGAAGAACAACTTTTCACCATTCATTAAACAGTTAAAATAAGGTTTTTATGATTTCCCAAAAACGGCTCTTAACGATTTTCTTTAAACTCTCCATATTGATGTAAAATTTAATAGGCTATAATATTATGCAGGTTTGATATATTCTATAAAAATATCGATATCACCTTTTTTAGCACTAATAAAAAATGGAAAAATATATAATTTGAACGAATACCATACCAACTAAAGGAGAAATGAGCATAAAAAAATATTTTTTAATGCAATTTATTTTGTTTTTAAGCATAAGAACCGTTAAAGATATTCATATACCTTTAGAAAGAGAAATATATAAGAAAAAATATTACCTTGTGCACATTAGGGTCAACTAAGTCAAAATGATCAATTCCCGTCAAAACCTATGTGTGTTTATATTATGTCCGTGTTTGATAACTCTAGCGCAAGAACGAAATGTTGTACAACACTGAAATTTCATATTTTTACAACTATACGCCCGAGATGCTACATCAACTTTTTCATCAATATCCGATAATCAGAAGAGTCACTTTTTATGCATTTAAGACCTTTTTACGATATTCTCAAAAACAGCTACAATGATTTTCATTAAACTGCCTATATTGATGTAAAATTAATTTAGGTTTCTTTCTGATTTAAATTGTCTTAATAAGCTTAATAGCGGATATTTGAAATTTTCTTTCTCTATAATACATTTAATTTTGTAGATTCTATAAAATTAACTATATCATCATTTCAGCACTAATTAAAAATGGATAAATATATAATTTAAAAGAATACGATAACCAACAAAAGGAAAAATGAGCTAAATAATTATTATGTATGCATTTTTTCTGTTTTCGAAAATAAGAACACTAATATAGATTTGTAATATACCTCTGAAAAGCTAAGTGTTTTAGAGAAAAATATCATCTTATACAGAAAATTTTAAAAACTACTACAGAGTAATGAAAAGCCGATAAAACTGAGTGTTGTAGATAATAGATAATAACAAAGTTTTTAATAAAACACATGTTTCTGTCAAAGAGGGAGCGGTGTGGTCTAGTGGATAGAGCGCTAGTCTGCTGTGCTCCGGGTCCTGGGTTCGAATCCCGGCAATAGCAGAATATTAATTATTCTGTTAATTTAGTCGGGGGGCGACCCTAGGGTATGGAGACCCTCCTGCGCCAGACCCAGCCTATATAAAGTGGGTACCCAAAATAATTGGGGAAAAACATGGCGGCTGAGCGCGATTAAGGCCTTATCACCTCATTGCACTGCCGTTGGCCTAGAAACAGTACGAATCTTTATATGTACTGAACCCAAGACCCTTCATGGGTTGTAGTGGTACAGGTTTTTTTTTTTTTTGTTTCTGTAAAAATTTAATTAAAATAATTCCTTTTTACTATTACTTACCTATGTATTTCAAATATGACTATATTTAAAAGATCTTAAATTAATTTTAACAACGGAGGTGAGTGAAAGTTGTGTGTTGCACTCACAATATTTTTTTTCAATATAACATAAATAATTATTAATGTTTGATGCCGATCTGATTTGAAAGGTGCCCTCTAATGATGATGAAATCATTGACGCCCTGGTTCTAAATAGACTGACATTGACAATGGAGTGCAGTGCAGCAGTGCTGGTGGCAGGCAGCTGTCATTGCAGAAGGAGTGCACCTCTCACAAAGAAGATTGAGTGGTACTACACTCTGCACTCTGTCGAGTGGTCGTCTCCCATCCAGGCTCCAACTTCTTCCTAATTGAATTCATATCAGGGGGACATAATGAGGACCTCAGTTGCGGTTTTGTCAAAAATTACTTTTGGTGATTCTACGTCCCAAAATATTATAAACGTTTGTCGGTGCCTTATATTAGCTTAGGTTAGTCTAATTTATTATACTAGGCGATCAACTGCTCGGTAATTTTTATATTTATTTTTATTCATTTAACCTTACTTTATGCTACAGCGGGATTCCTTTTAGCGTATCCAGGTTTAATTAAAATAGTAAACTTTAACAAACAACTGATGTCGCACAGGCTAAGGACCACTATTTCATTTCCCCTCCAAAGGACACTTTAGCAATTGATTGTTATAGTGCAGCGCGATTAAAAAAAAAAAAAAAATAAAATAAAATCTTGCCTATATAGACGCTTTGTTACTCCGTTTTTTTTTCAAAGATATACAAAAAAATCTGGTGCGGGCAACACACGACTTTCACTTACCTCCATTTTTAAAATCAATGAAAGAATTTTCAAATACAGTTAGTGATAAAAAGAAAGTAATACGTAAAACTATTAAAGAATTAATTAAATTAAATTTATATGGAAACATGTGATTTATTAAAACATCTATTATATTATTATTTAAAATAATCAGTTAGTTTTATCTTCTTTTCATCATTCTCTATTAACTTTTAAAAGCTTGTGTATGAGATAATAATTTTTCTAGAATCTTTACCTTTCCAACGGTATATCATACATGTATATTACTGCTCTTGTATTCAAAACCAGAAAATTCCATTAAAACTATATTTTTTCTGTTTCCTCCTTTAGTTGGGTATCGAATTCATTCAATTTATATATTTACCTGTTTTTCATCAGTGGTAGCAAGATAATATAGTTATTTTTATAGAATCAATAAAGTTAAAGATACTTTAGGGGAAGAAAATTTAAAATATCGGCATTTAAGCCCTGTCAGACCATTTGTATCCAAATGAAACCTAAATGATATAAAAGCCCATTAAATTTGCGAATTTAATCAAAATCGTCAGAAGCGTTTTCGAGAAAATCGAAAAAAGGTGCAAAATACGTTGTATAAAGTGGCTCTTCTGGTAAGCTCATTTTGATGAAAAAGGTTTTGTAACGTCTCGGGCGTATATTTATCTTAAATATAAAATTTCAATTTCATAGGACTTTTCGTTTCCGCCCGGGAGTTACCACACACACAGACCTTTTTGCGGGACTTGGTTATTTGGACTCATGGGTCCCTAAAATAATTAATTATTTCCGTTGGAAACTGGAATTCGAAAAATTTTCATGATCGCAATACTTTCCCTTACTATATATAGTAAGTGAAAGTAAAATGTATTAGTGTTTTTTAAACGAAAAACCGTGAATAATTAGAAAAAAAAGCAAAGAAAAATTCTGAAATTTTATTCATAAATATGCCAATTACTCAGTTAGTTTTTAAGATAGAGAAAAATATATATATATTTTTAGAATCACTAAAGCACGATTGAAAAAAAAAAGAGAAAACTTGATCTGCATATTGCTAAAAAATGGAAAAGAATCATCGAAATTGGTTAATAATTAGTAGAGATGTAGCGTTTTGAAATTACCAGCGGTGATATTCCATTTTCCTATGAATTATTTATTGCTTTTCATATTAATTAATTACCTATAAGCAGCTATATAAATACCTATACCCTAATATAGTTATTTGGTAACAATAAACCATTGTGTAATAATTTGCAGCGTTTTTCCTCTAATGGTGTGGTAAGTTATATTCTTGAGTATTTAGTGATAGCTACAGGTATATCAGCAGAATTCAAGCACGCAATATACATTATATAATACAGTGTTACTTTAGTCAATTTAAATTTTCATTTCGTACATCATTATTTTGCATCCTATGTTGTAAAATTAGCTTCAAACGATTATAAAAATGGGCTACACCTGTATTATAGTGGCTAGCACAACTTCTATACCTAGGTTCATTTGCTTTGTGTTCCAACCCGACATATAATAAAAAATAATCTTAGTTATGCCGTTCTTCGGAGGGCAAGTACTATTTAATCAGATACTCTTTAAAGAAATCTGAATACGCAAAATTTATGATTACCACTGTAACATCTTCCGATTATCCACAATATCATAAAGTGACGTTAAATGAATAAAAAACAAACCAAAGCAAGAAAACATAATAGATAACATATAAATTTTATTATTTTTTTGAAATTTACACTCTGTTTGATTTTACATCTAGTAAATAAGCTTTAAAATAAAATATATGAAAAGGATATGAAAAGAAACTGCTCATTTGCAGGCAGCACTCTAAAATATAAGTGATGAAACCGCTCTATTGTATATTCCATTTTAAACATTTATAAAATTATGACGAAGTAGTTTTTAGCATAACATGTTTCCGGCAAAACATTTGTTTTTCAGGTTATATAAAAGGTTTTATTATTTGTTTCACTAAACTTAAACAAATAATTGGCTTTTGGTGCAGTACACAGAAAATTACATTTAGATGACTTTGTATACTCGTCCTTAGATTTTTGACACAAAAAACAAAGCTCATTTAGATCTATATTAAATTTAGAAAAATAAGGCTGGTACATTACAACTCTGACTCATTACACTAAACCTAATTTTGAAAATGTAATCGATAGAAAAAAAAATGTGTCTTAAATTATTTAATACAAATCCTAATGAACAAGGAATCATGTGCTGTTAAGGCTAAAAAAAATACCATTTTGTAGTGTAAGCGAAAATGCAGCTGAAATATATTTACAATAGATAAATGTACTATTTCTATCTCTTCAGAGTATGCTTGGATTGAATAATCGTTGAATAACTTTCTTATTTACAGGGTCACCTCTGATGAATTGGAAAGAATAACAGCCTTTGATGACCAGTATCATGGATTCGAACCTGGCCGAAGGCCCTATGATATTTTAATGGGACTTAAAAATCCTTATGCTTTCCTTTGGAGGGGACGTTAAAAGGTGGTCTCTAGCCAATGTAATGTCAGGTAATCCTTAAAGATCGCTAGTCTAATTGAAATTAGAAAGGAGAAAATTAAGACTCCCACTGTAGCATCTTCCAATTAGCCATCGTAGCATTAAGTGACGTTTAATGAGTAAAAAAGAAAATAACTTACTTATTCAACAGTATAATCAGATTTATTTTTTAATACATATTCCTATTTAAATAATTGATATGATAATCTAACGTAAAAAGAATAGTAATATTTATCACTAAACCAGTTCGCTTATTAACTAAACCTTTCAGAAAAAAAGATATATATATATATATGTATGTATGTATTTTTTTAAGTCGAAGGCAGTTTGTATATAACTAATTGAGGTGATAATCAAAAATAAGACTTGCCTAAGTAGCTATTTTTGGACAAGGTATAGCCAATAAAACTCCTTTTTATGCCAAGGAAGCATTATAACACCAGTATTAATAGCGGTCTGTAATAAAGTTCTTTATTGTTATTGTCTGTAATGTCACTAAATAAACATTTCTTATTTTCAATATAAACTATCTTAGCCGGACACTTAATAATTTATAACGTTTATTAATTTTTTTACAATTTTCCGTATTAACACTGATATTAAAAAAGTTCTACGTATTAAAAACTAATAAAGCAGAAGTCAATTATCAGTATTGATTTTCGAAGTATAAAAGACTAATTTTAATTCCAAGGGATCTTGACAATGATAGCAAAGTTATTATCATAGATTTAGTGGGAAAAAAATCATTTGTTGTTTATATAAAATAAACGAATTCAAGCGGTTGAAAAGAGTTGTAATATAACAAATATATGTAGCATAATTAAAATAAATAATATATGTAGCATAATTACAGATATACTTTATTTAACTTATTCTATTGCATTATCACTCAGGAAATTTCAAGCTGCGTTGCATAGCGAGCGATACACAATTGTATTTTGAAAAGCATTAAAATTGAGTAATTATTGGTTTGAATAATTAACTTTGACTGTGTACCATTAACATTTAACAATTAATAATAATATTTGATTCGTTGTACAGTCCAAACACTAACTAATTGACTAATAAATACATTCTATGTACTATGTTATTAGGTTGTAATTTTTTTTTTTTTTTTTTTTTTTTTTTTTTTTTGCGTATTTTACTAGTGATTTCAATGAAAACATCAAATTCTCGTAAATATACATGATTTGGTTATTTAATCAAAGATTAAATATTTTAGATCAATTATGCTTAAATTTTGTCATCATCAACAGTTAAAGATCGTCCCAGGTGCTTTGCATCTTCCAAGTCAAATTCTTCCGGTTCTGAACAGAACCACTTACTGACGGTGCTTTCTCCTATGGCATCTTCGCCATTTACACTGTATATTTTATTATCCGTCTGTGGAGTGGATTTTCATTTTCGGAAATATAAAAATCATTGAATTACGAAAATAATTTTTGTCGGCCCTTTTAAGCTGGTTAAATACCACACTTAAAGATAAGGTATCCCGATTGAAAGTGATGCTTAACAGCACCTTAACTAATCCAGTTTTAAAATATGTAAACATTATTGATTAAGTAAACCTGATTTTATAATGAGCGTTAGTCTAGTGGATAGAGCACTAGACAACTGTCCTGTCCTGGGTTCGAATCTCGGCTATGACAGAATATTATTTACCCTCTTAATTCAGCCGGGGAGCGACCCTAATATATGGAGACACTCCTTGGGCAGACCCAGCATCTTTAAAGTGGATACCTAAATTGGGAGAAAAACCTGGCGGTTGAGCGTGATCAAGGCCTAATCACCTCATTGCACAGCCGTTGGCTTAAAACAGTATGAATATCTATATATATATACTGAGTCCAAGACCCTTCATGGGTTATAGAGGTACAGGAAATATGATTTTTTAAACAGAAAGGATTAAAATGAAATATTGAAAAACGCTTCGAACTTATTTTTACAACCCAATAAACCTTACCACAAACGTATGTGATAATTTTATGCCGTGTAAATATAGTATGAATGTAGAATGTATTATATCTTTCACCACTACTTTGTATGTCCAAATTGGGATAGATTGTAATTTTACTCAATAAAATTGTTGTTGAGAAAACATAAACATATGTAAAATAAATGCACAAAAATATTCGTTAGCAAAGGCGTTGGTACCATTAAGTTTAATAGAATTCTCATTTAAAACGTATTTAATGCATTTGAACATGATGTTCACACTGCATAAGACATCAGTTTTATTAATAAATTTAAAATTGTAATTATGGCCAAGAGATCTCTTAACATAAATTGGTCATTGGAGTTCTACCAATCGGTAGTTTCTTCACAGGACAATCATGTGTCTTAATCTCAAATCTGTCCCATTTACTTGTTGTATTTAATAAATACAGTTGTAAATTTCTTTGAATAAATAAAAAAAAAATGTTAATTAAAACAGATAAATTCCTTAAAATAACAAAAGCATCGAAATGGAATGTTAATTTAGTTGAGAAATATATTTCGAGCTTATAAAGGGTGAATAACGATATTAATCCATGATAAGAGAGAAAGGCTATTTATATCAATGATGGAGGGAACGATATGTGTCGATGAAAACCGCGGGAGGTCGCTGATGGGGAGATGTGTAATTTGTTTGCCCGGTCACCGCAATCTCTAATTGGATAACCCCGTCATCACCGCTAAAGTTGTTTTAGCCGGTTTGGTCTCGATATTTACAGGGGCTTATGCATAGTGCTGGCGTGGCTTCTAAGCTTAGCGATTATATTTTACAATATAAATATGCTTTTGA
Source organism: Piezodorus guildinii (assembly GCA_023052935.1). NCBI lineage: Eukaryota > Metazoa > Arthropoda > Insecta > Hemiptera > Pentatomidae > Piezodorus > Piezodorus guildinii. Next base: position 29,656,145 of record CM041292.1, on the reverse strand, counting down.
AACATAATATGTTTAGTTCAAAATTCAAAGATGCAACCTTTCCTAAAATACACCGCGATCTACGATAATATTTTATAAGGTAGGATCATCACTCCTTACGCTTATTTTTGTGAATAGCCACTACTTAGCTGACTAGTGTCACATATACGGGTGGGAAGTTTTGAGTGAATCTTATATAATTACGTGTTTAATGAAGACTTCCCGAGAGAGGGGTTTGAACTCACAACCTTTGGCGTGGTAGACCAGCGTGCTATCCAAACCGCCATGGGCTTCCTGTAAATAAATCCTTCACGCAGTTCAACAGATTGGTTTTTCTTTTGTTATGCAAGGAAAATGGACTCGCTTACAGCTCTTTTCCTTTCTTTCATGTCCTTTGCAAGCATACGCCTTCTTTTTGTATTAATTTTCTATAACATGTCATTCAATTCGACCTGCATCTGAAACGTGGAGTTCACCACCAACAAGTCGGTCCTCGAGAAGGCATTTGGGAGTAGAATCCCTTGACAGACGTGCTACATCAGCCAGCCAATACAGGTCGACTCAAAATAATTTTTCCACTAAAATTTAATTTTATATGAAATATTAATCATAGTACTACATTAAAATATTAATCAAGTGTATAGCTTTTATATTCCTTAGGAAAATATTAAAAAAAAAAAAAAAAAAAAAAAGATTGTGGATTGAACCCTGACAAATTTAAAAATTCAACATTTAATCTAGTATAACGCCTTCAAGCACTACAAAACACAATTAGTTTGATGGCTTTGAATGGTTTAATTTCGAGTTTATATTCCTGAATTTATTCTTTGAGGTTAAGATCCGCAGTTTCTTCTTCTTAATTCGTCAAAACATTTTATTTCTGTTTTTAAAAAAATAATGGCTTGAAAAATAAATATTTTATCTTAAAACATATTTTCATTCATTTTCTTTTTCAGTTACATAACCTGTAACTTACAATCTCTACCACATCATCTTCTTTTTAATTCTTCACAATTTTTTATTTTCGTAGTGAATGGAATTTTTAGGATTAAGTAATTGGACATGTTAACTAATTACGAAAAATTCTCTCTTAATTTGCTATTTATATTTACAATTAAAAGCTATCAGGATTACAAAATTGACTAAGTAGTAGTATTTATACAATAATATATATTTGTTATACAGAATAAAATTGACAGATTGATCTCGGACTTCATTTTGATAAACAAATTGGAATCTTTCTACATGAGGGTCCCTGCATTTGGATACTTCAACATTTACAGACGAACGCTCTAATCTTCCACTTAACTACAAAATGTTCATGTACAAGACTACCGTTAGGCCAATCTGGACTTACGAAACTAAGCTTGGGGCTCTAATAAACCATTGAATACCTCTCATATCAATATTTACTATCCAAAATCCTTCGTGATCTCCCCACTCCCCTACTTTATTACGAATAAACTGATCCATAATTGACCTTAATGTTCTATATGTTCCTGATCTGGCCCAAAGCAGATCTCTCTCCTTCAATTTCAAACTGTATTCCTCAAACTTTTAGTTCTTATCCTAACATCCTCATCGAATCCTGATAATCTTCCGAAGTATCAGAAAAACGATGACCCCGTGACCTTCTCGTTTAGTATTTTTGTTTTAGTACTGCTAATGGGTTGTTTCTCTAAAAGTGTGTCAGGACATTATTTAATTTATTCTTCAAATTTACTCGATGTATACAAAAGTAAATTTCAAGTAATAGAATAAAAATAAAATCTGGTGCGGTAACACACGACTTTCACATACCTCCGTTTTTAGAATCAATTAAAGAATTTTCAATACAGTTAGGATAAAAATGAGTAAAACCATTAAGGAATTTCTATAGAAACATGTGTTTTATTAAAAAATACTCCTATAATCATGTAACCTGTGTCTAACGGTGCAAAGGCGAACATGATGGTGGTTGTCGCCTCAAAAAAAAAAAAATCTATTATATTATTATCTGAAATAATCAGTTAGTTTTATCGGTTTTTATCACTCTTACTAACTTTTAAAAGCTTGTGTATGAGATAATATTTTTTCTAAAATTCATGCTTTCCAACGGTATATTATACATTATATTACTATTCTTATGTTCGAAAACAAAAAATTGCATAAAAATATATATTTTTTCAGTTTTATCCTTTAGTTGGGCATCAAATTCATTCAATTTATATATTTACGTATTTTTTATCAGTGCTAACAAGATGATATAGTTTTTTTTATAGAATCAACAAAATTAAAGGTACTTTAGAGGAAGAAAATTTTATCGGTATTTAAGCCCTGTAAAACCATTTAATCCGAATAAAACCTAAATTATATTAAAGCCCATTAAATTTTACATCTTTATAGCGAGTTAAACAAAATCGTCGAACTGGTTTTGAGAAATTCGAAAAAAGGTGCAAAATGCATAGATAAAGTGGTCTTCTGGTAAGCTATTTTGATGAAAAAGATTTTGTAACGTCTCGGGCGTATAGTTGTCTTAATTATGAAATTTCAGTTTCATAGCACTTACTGTTTTTACCCGGGAGTAAACCACACAGACCTTTTGCGGGACTTGGTTATTTGGACTCAGGGAACCCTAAAATGTGTATTTCCGTTGAAAATTGGAATTCAAAATTTTCACGATCGCAATACTTTTCCTTACTATCTATAGAATGAAAGTAAAAATGTTCTATTTAATGTTATGACCTACTTAAGAGAACCATCGAAATATTACGAATGACGAATGAAAATATTTTCATAGTACGAATGAAGTTTCCTTCAATCTGTGGATACACTACTCAAAGCCGAAATTATCGTAATTCTGAGTAGATAATGAAATATATAATGTGGAGAGAGCTAGTACTACCGTACTTAGGCACAGAAGTATACTGAATGTCTCCATGCTACAAATCATTTTAGATCATCTTTTAAAAAATAAATAATAAAAAAAATATCATTTATTTACAACTCTATAAGAAATATGTGAAGAATGGCGAAACCCACGCAATTCTCTTTCATTTAACATAAAGTCCCGGTCATCTTCAGACGCTTCGAGGATTATAGGATTAAAAGGATCCAGACTGAAATAAAGATAAAGTGGAAAAGGGGAATAATGAGCGTCTCGTCATGTGAACATTGAGTCTTTATGGATAAGTTTATTCGTGAAAGTTAGGATTTTAAGGACTTAGATGTGAGGATTGATTGAAGAATTTGAAGTTGAGTGAGAGTCAAATACTCCGTATTCAATTTGGACTTATATGTAAAGTAGTAATGAGCTACAACGGCATCTATGTGGAATTTAAGCTTTGAGGAATTGTTGAATAGTTGAAATACGGCGTTAGTGTCAGTCGTCTCAGTCTTGTACGAGGATACCAAGTGAACCTGTATGAGAGAAAAACAATTAGAGCGAAAACATTTCGACGATTTTGCGTGTTATTTTTTGTTTGTAGTGACACTACATTGAATTTAGCTAACATGCAGCATTAAAATTAAACGACAATGAACGTTAAATGAAAGGTTCTATTCGATAAAAAAACAATTATGATAGAATGATTGAAGTCTAAATAAGTGTAAAATTAATGAATTAATACTCATTTTCCGTAAATTAATCAGTTGTAGTAAAAATCATCTATCTACAGGCTTAAGCTTCCAATAAATTAAACTTTGTCACCTAAAATTTCTTACTCAGTAAAACATAATAAGGAATCGGTAATATGAATAAAGCATCTCTAAAACGTTACACTCATTTAAGAATAAACATGTGTTACTTATACTTAATTTAGTTTATTTTAATTTCACATTATATTATCATGTTATTGTTATTTGTGTTTTTGTATAATTTTCCACAACTATATATAATACAATTTAATTTTACCTAACTATGATTAGTTAATTAGATTATAACTACCAAATGAACCAAACATTTGCTGATTGTAAGGATGTCTCATCCGAAATCATTTATAAATTTTTTGTCAATATGTAAAAATGTAAATAAAGTTTGTTTTCTTCTTTTCAATCAGTTGTAGTCGGCACTGTTTCTTACGCTACTTACCAGTAACTCTAATTTCTCAAGAAAACGTATAAACTGGAATCGTGATAATATGTGTAAAACTTTAAGGATTAAGTAATGCATTGTAGTGAAAATTGGTTTATACGTATTTAGTGGTCATTGAATAACACACAAAAGAAAAGAAGTTATTTTTTTTATAATTTCCAAAAATATTGTAAATTCTGAGGCGATTCCTAATATGAATAATAGAATAATGTTGGCATGTAAATAAAATCTGAATTTTTCATTAATTCTACACATAGCTCAAATGATTAGAAAAGGAGCACTTTATTTATCTTGCATCTTGATATTTTAATCATAACTTCGTCTATTTTTATCTATTTTAACAGAAAACTACAGGAAAATATGCTTAATATTTATAAAAAATGCGGTGGTAAGTTTATTATACTTAATCGTTAATAAAATGTAATTTCCCATTAGAGAACACAACAGAGTGCAATGGGTTAACTACAAAGTAGAAGGTTTAGATGCGGTCAGAATTTTTAGTAGAACCTCTGATAATTTTAGTTAACTACTATCTCCTTTAATGCGAGTGTTAGTCCATCTTAACAGTGGTGTTCGTTTTCCTCTAACAATGATAAGATGTTCCTATCCTTTGGAACATTAATTATGCACTCTGCATAATTTTAACATAAAAACGATTAGTTGTAAAATGTATAACAAAGCATCTTGTAACCCTTCCTACAACAAGAGCGAGAAGCGATAAATCCAGAGTAACACAGGGAGCTGATTGTTAGGGGAGAGCGGTCTATAAAATCATTAGCAGCGGTGGGATGGCGGTGTACTCAGCAATGATAATTAAGAAGGAGAAACAATTATTCCTGAAATTTATTGGCGAGGGGATTCCAATGCATACTAAAGCCAGCCCAGGGCCCCTCAGTCAGCCATCAGCCTCCGAGCAAATAATTACTGAGCAACATATTAAATCCGGCCTCTTGTATATTCATAGGGAGGAGGGCGAGAGAGAGGGAAAGTGAGGGGGTTAAGACGCAATAACAAACTACCGCAGCAGTTCACGATGCCTTTGTTGAGCGTGGGTCCGGTCAGCAGATGTGAGCGGTGGATCATCGCGTCCTAAGGTCATCCCATCACCATTAGCCTTAACGATTCGTATGACAGGCTAGGGGGTTATAGCTACTTATAGTGCTTACAGGCCATTGTTATTTGTTATTCATTTGTTTTTTACTTTAATTAGGTATATAAGAAATATATAGTAAGGGAAAGTATCACGATCGTGGAAATTTTCAGATTCCATTTTTCAACGGAAATATACTTTTAAGGGTCCCCGAGTCCAAATGACTAAGTCCCGAAAAACGAGCTGTGTGTCCATGTATTTATTTATTTAAACCCTTCCCTGCATTGAAGGCAATACGGGTGCTTGCAGCTGTAGGAAGTACCAAGTTACAACCCACAGCTGCTTTATGTCTTCAAAGTTAGTTCAAATGTTCGGCATTCTTCTTCATGCTTCTCCCCTAACCAGCGTGAAGTGACTTGGACCAACACATTCTTTCCACCCGTACACGAATGCTTTGTAATACGGGTAGTTTTCTTTGGTTACTAGGTGAGAAATGTCACTCTCCGTGAGGATGTAGAGGCCTGTGTTCTTCAGAAGATTCGTTCTTAGTGTCTCATAAGCGGCACAGGCAAGGAGAATATGCTCGGCGGTCTCCGGAACACCACAACTGGGACATAGGGGACTTATGTTTTTCCCATGCTTAGCAAGTTTGGCTCGGAGGCTCCCATGTCCCGTGAGGAACTGTGAAACCCAGTAGTCCGGGAGGATCCATGTTTTTTCCAGTCTTGACCCGACGGTGGGGAAATACTTCCTTAGATCAGCACCTTTTGGCGTCGTCACCCACCGACGGTTCCATTCCTCTATCGTGATCTCCCGGAGAATCATCTTCCATTTGCTGTATTCTAAGTTGATCCTCACTCTAAGGTTTTCTGGTAGATCCGCCATACCTTCTCTCTTGATTTTATGTACGTAATAGTCTTCTCTTAGGAGAAGGTCTATTGGTATCTCTCCTGCTAACATCTGCACCGCCTCATTAGACACTGTTCTAAACACCCTGGTGACCCGGAGTAGAGCTGTCCGCTGGATCGTGGCCAACTTACTTTTTTGTCGGTGCGAGAGATTCTGACTCCATGCTGGGGACGCATACCTCAGAATACCCAAAACCACTCTTTTGTAAATAGCCAATGTCGCTGGGTACCTGTGTGTCCATGTGTTTGTTGTAAGTTTAGCATGAAAACGATAACTATTATAAAACTGAAATTTCATATTTTAAGAGCGTCTACACCTGAGATGTTACAGCAACTTTTCTATCAAAGCGGTCCGAGCAGATGAGCCACTTTGCACCTTCTTACTGTTTTCTCAAAAACGGCTCTAATTTGATTAAACTAGATATATCGATGTAAAATTTTATGGGCTTTAATGTGATTTAAGTTTCATTATGATTAAAATAGTCTGATAGGGCTAAAATGCCAATAATTGAATTTTGTTTTCTCTAAAGTACCTTTAGTTTTGTACATTTCAAAATATTAACTATATCATCATAATGGCATTGAAAAAGGACGTCTAAATATACGAGTTAGACGAATTTGATGACTAACTCAACGATAAAAGAGCAAAACTATTTTTCTATGTAATCTCTGTTTGTTTTTTTAAAATAATAAACCAGTAATATGGATGCATAATATACCGTTCAAAAGAAAAAATGTTATCTGATACACAAAGTTGTAAAAGGTTATATAATGTGACGAACAGGGAATAAACATATTACAGATTAACAATTTTATATAGTTATAGTTACTATATTTTATATAGTCATTGTTATATATCATATATTTTATATACTTGTAGTTATAGTTTAATCTAAATCAAATGTTTGAAGTGAAAATGAATACACGTTTTATTAAAATCAACGTAATACTTTTCAATTAGAAGTATGTTTAATAGTTTTTAAATTAATTTTTAGAGTGCTGTCAATGGGCAGTTTCTCTTCAGGTTTTTCATGTACACTATCTTTAATCAGCACATTTACTTGATGTATTCCTATACAGTTGTAAATTTCAATAAAATATAATAAAAAAAAAATAATAAATTTTAACAGTTGAGGTATATGAAAGTCGTGTGTTGCACATACCAGATTTTTATTCTTTTTTTTTTTAATCTTAAGATTTATTTAATTCATTACCTGACAAGCATTTGACTATCAGTGAATGAGAGGTAGAGTTTTGTTGCTGAGGCGTGATAGGCATTATAGAGAGTAGATGCCCAGCCGCAGGGTACCTCCTTCTGGCGTGATTTCTGTTACGCATTTATGTAATTCACATGAGATATGAGAGTGACACCAGTTAATGATGTTTTTGCTGATACAAAAAAAAGTCCAGCTAACAGTACATATTTCGTCTTATTGAAGAATATCCACAGCAGACCTAAAGTGGTCATATATAAAACTTTGATACACCCTGTTCTTACCTATGCTTCTCAAAACGTGGACCATCTCAGCCAAAAAGTGCAAATAGTCTTTTAATTTTTGAAAGAAATTTTTTTGTCATTATTACTCTAAGGGACCTAAGACTTTATTTACTTTCATATGTATTATTCAGAAGGGACTTGTCCCAGAATAAATAAAGAAATTATTATTATTATTATTATTAATTGTAAATTTTAATAAATAATAATAAAAAGTATCTTTGTTTTTTTTTTCGATATTACTTTAGAATTTATAATGAACATAGACCATTATCCAAAATCGAAGGTCGATATATTCGGAACCAAATTAGTAAAAATATATATTGAATACATATAAGGTGTTCAATTCTAGCTATAAAAATAATCATTTCCGAGTATATTTATAGCTAAATATGTCGTAGAGAAATCAATGATGGTTCCAGCAGTCAGCCATATTCCCAATCGTTGAAGTTCCATCTTTACAAGATGCCATTGTTGTAAGACATGAGCGCAGGAATGGCCGCTGGGTTGAGGGCGCAGAGGTTCCTACCTGAGATGGCCGTACAGTTGATCGCTGGGTACAAGCAGCATGCGGTCGGGTCTGACATACTGCACTGCAACGGTTCAACCAAATTAAAATAAATAAGTACAATATAAATATTAAATATATTATAAATATAATGCAATATTTATTTATTTATTTCTTAGGGTTTTTCAACCACAAGGGTCATTTGCCCCCTATTTTAAAATTTCCGTTCATGTATTGCTAATTAAAAGTTGCAATTTAAATTTTTTGAAATATTTTTGTTGATTTCAAAAAAGAATATCAACTTCTTAATTTGCTCTTCTGCCTGAAATATTTCCTCATGTTCATTTCCTGATAAATGATTTTGTCGCTCATTCTCATATGCATAGCATTCAGTGATTATATGAATGACTGTAAGAGGTACTCCACACGAAATACACTGATGCGTGGACTTTTTTTCCATTAAATATTGATGGGTGAGCCGAGTATGCCCAATCCTTAAACGAGCCAAAACGACTTCTTCCTTTCGCGTCAGCTGTATGTTCGACTTTGCCCTGCGAACATAAGGCTCTACTATTCTGAGCTTATTGTCCCACGTTGCCCTCCAGATCTGTTGCCATACCTGTCACGTCTTTTCCTTTATTAAAGAGATCACTTCACTTGGCTGGGTGATGTTGATCAATTGGCCGTCGGTAATAGCTCTTTTAGCAACACTGTCAGCTAGCTCATTACCCTTTATACCGATATGGCTTGGCAACCATAACAGATGAATCACACATCCAGCCATTTCCAATGATTTCATGGTTTCTATGGTTTCATTCACCAACCAGTTTTGAGAAAAGGTGTTCTGCAGTGCTGTGATAGCAGACTCTGAATCTGAGCAAATTACTTTAAATTATTATAATGCAATATAATATGAGAGATAGCACGTCGCGAAAAATAACATTTTAGTACTCATTGTTGTTGATGTTAAAGACATTTGCAGATGTTATAGATATTGTTCTTAATTTTCTTCTTTTTTTTTTTTCGTTATCCCAAAGATTTTAATGTGTCCACTATTAATTTAATTTACATTAATTTAAATAGTCCGTCCTCTATTGGGGTATAATTCAATTATTTGGTCTCCTTATTATAAAACTCAAATTAAATTACTTGAGAGAGTACAAAATACATTTTTAAGACTGGTGGGATGTAAGATCGGAATTCTATATCGTGATGTATCTCTAGACAATTTAATGCTTAGATCAAATCTGAAAACACTAGGATCAAGCTGAAATAAATTTAACCTAATATTATTATATAAAAGTATTCATGGCTCAATTACTTGTGTTAATTTATTAGAACAAGTTCACTTCCATGTACCGAAAATGACAACCCGATCATGCCTACTTTTTCTGCTCCTGTAAAAACGACTAATTATCTTTATAGGTATAAGTGAATTCTTGACTTTATTGTATTGATTCATTATTGTGTATATATTTTATTGTAATTTATGCCGTGTAAATATTGTATGAATGTAGTGTGTATGATATCTTTCAGCAGTACTATTGATGTCCAAATTGGGACAGATTGTAATTTTACTAAATAAAAATTATTGTTGAAGAAAAATTATCTTTATTATTCTCCTATTAATAGACTTCACCGACAGGGAAATAAAACATGTCATCTCTGTAATATTAATTAATCAAGCATTAAAAAAACAAAACAGTTTTTTTAATTCAGTTCTACAATAATTATTGTAGAAATGATGCTAATGATTCTGATTTATTGTCAAAATTAATCTTTTCTATGTAAATATTAAAATAGTATTATTCTTGCTAAAATTGTATTAATATTGTTAAAATAGTATTATTATTGTCAAAATAGTATTATTCTTGTCTAAATTGTATTATTCTTGTTAAAAAAAATATTATTACAGTTAAAATTTTATTATTTTATTTTATTATTGTTGTAATAATGTGCGTTAAAAAAAACATACAAAAATAAAATCATTTCACAGTAATATTTAATCATAGCCGTTATACTAAAACGTTAAAATATTCCATTACCATTAATTCATCCTTAAGTGAGAATCATACGTGGCTACATTGAATAAAAATATTGATGCATATCCAAAAAAAAAAAATAAAATAACTACTAAATCATAAATAGAAGTTATCTCTTGAACCATTTTTACTTTCACTTACTATATATAGTTAGGGAAAGTATTGCGATCGTGAAAATTTTCGAATTCCAGTTTTCAACGTAAATACACATTTTAGGGTCCCCTGAGTCCAAATAACCAAGTCCCGCAAAAAGGTTTGTGTGTGTGTGGTAACTCCCGGGTGGAAACGGTAAGTTCTATGAAACTGAAATTTCATATTTAAGACAACTATACGCCCGAGACGTGACAAAACTTGTTTTTATCAAAATTAGCTTACCAGAAGAGGCACTTTATACCATGCATTTTGCACCTTTTCTCGATTTTCTCGAAAACGGTTCCGACGATTTTGATTAAACTCGCTATACCAATGTAAACTTTAATGGGCTTTAATATCATTTAGGTTTCATTTGGATAAAAATGGTCTGACAGGGCCTACATACCAATATTTTAAATTTTCTTTCTGTAAAGTACCTTTAATTTTGTTGATACCATAAAAATAACTTTATAACCTTGTTACTACTGATTAAAAACAGGTAAATATATAAATTGAATGAATTCGGTACCCAACTAAAGGAAAAAACTGAAAAAATACCTTTTTAATGATTTTTTTTTTGTTATTTAAGTTAAGAACAGTGATATACATGTATAATATACAGTTGGAAAGCTAAAGATTTTAGAAAAAATATTATCTTATACACAAGCTTTTAAAAGTTAATAGAGAGTGATGAAAAGACGATAAAAGTAAGTGATTATTTTAGATAATAATATAATAGATTTTTTAATAACACACATGTTTCTATAGTAATTCAATTTAATTAATTCTTTAATAGTTTCACGTATTTTTATCTCTAACTCTATTTGAAAATTCTTTCATTGATTTTAAAAATGGAGGTAAGTGAAAGTCGTGTGTTGTTGTGCGCCAGATTTTTTAACTTATGCCACATGTGTTCAGCGTGAAACTCATTTAAAATAATAAAATAAACTACCAAACATTCCTTAGAATTTAAGCTGCACTTCACATGATCAAGAAATTACATTAGGACATGAATTAACCAGCTCTGACTAGCTCAATACTACAAACATAAAATATACTACAAAATCCAACATCAGATAATACAATAAAAAAAAAAATCTAATTGAAATAGAAATCTAATTGCCTTTATTTATATCCAATATTTTTAAACGATTTTTAAGAAAAACTCAGATAAAATATATGGCAAATGAAATTTTTACTGTTCGTATAAAAAATAAATAAAAATATTAATAAAACTCGAATAGGGGGAAAACTTAGTGTAGGATTTATAACTATTGATGCAACGCAAACAAATGCGATATGGATGAAATGCGGAAATGTAATCCTCCTACTAATTGGACTTTTGTTTGATGAGCGGATTGCTCGGGATCCTCAAACAACGAATATCCAATCAACCGATTATGCCGAACCCCGGTTACATTGTTTCATATTTAATTAATAACTAATTAATACTTTTAATTAAAACGGATTCATTTTTCGATTCAAATTGGAGTTTAATCACTGGATTAGCCCTACGGAAAGGGTAGTATTGTAATACCCACGTCGAGGGCTGGTCCGATGCACCCCGATGCAGTGTTCTGAGCAGAGGCCATCGCACAGAGCATGAGGAGGAGTATGAAGGTCTGCATAGCTGTCTGAGTCGGACTGCCGTGAACTAACGAAGAAGAGAAAATGGGTCGCCGAAACACACCTTTTTGTCAGGTCGTAACTCACAGCCTTCCTGATAAACCTTTACTTTATGATCCTCTCAGGGCTACTCACATCGTATTTTTTACCAATGATGTATAAGTATTATCCTTTGAAAAATATGAGCACTGTCTAGTTGGATTGGATAAAAATTATTTTGACAGCCGTTTACCTTTATATGAAATATTGGGTTGTGTTCATGAAATGTTCGTTTTCAACTTAAAGGATTTTTATTAAAAATACGATATGAAAACAAGATAATTTTATTCGAATTATTTACCTTCTTTTTCTATACATTTTTTCCAACGTGACACCAACTTTTCTATCCCCGAATTGAAAAACTCTGAGCTTTGAAGTGAAAAAAAATCTGAAATCGCACTTTCCACTTGATCATGATTTTCAAAAGTTTTCCTTTGACGAAGTTGTCTAAGTTCCTGAACAGCTGGTAATCTGTTGGAGACAAGTCGGGAGAATATGGTGGGTGCGGAAGAACTTCGTAGTCCAGTTCTTTCAATTTATGCACGGTATGTTTTGAAACATGGGGTCTTGCTCCCGCTCAGTGAGATCATGAGGTACCCATGTACCGAGCTTTTTTACTTTTCCAATACACTTTAAATGTCTGGAAACGGTAGATGTACTTGCATTTAGTTGTGCTGAGAGTTCTTTAAATGTTTGGTAGGGGTTTCCTTCTACTGTGTGTTTGAGGACATCGTTGTCTATTACGGACGGAGATCTTCCTCGGGGCTAGTTTTCCAAGTCGGTATCCCCAGCTGAAAAATCAGCAAACCAACGGCGAATGGTCCGTTCATTAACACTCCCTTCTCCAAACGCGATGCAAATATTTCTAGCGGCCTCAGCTGCTGAATGGCCAAGTTTACTCTCATAAAAAAATATTACTCGAAAATCGCGTGTTTCCATGTTCATATTTAGAGGTTCATATTGGATAGGCGTAGGTTAGTAACTGTTTACTTTAAATCTGTAAACATTCGGAAGAAAACAACAGAGACCTGCAAAATCGTGTATGTATCAACCATAAAAAACGGACATTTCATGTGAAATAACCTAATATATAGTAAGGGAAAGTTTGTTCGATTATTCATTTAACGCGACTTTTATGATAGTATGGCTAATCGGACGATGCAACTGCGGGAGTCCTAAGTTTTGTCTATCTAGGTTTTACTATAGGGGACCGGCTTGGTCTAGTGGATAGAGCATTAGTCTACTGTTCTCCGGGTCCTGGGTTCGAATTCTGGCTGTGGTAGAATATTATATATTCTGTTACTTCATTCAAGAGGGGGGGGCGACGCTAGGGTATGGAGACCCTCCTGGGGCAGACCTAGCCTCTATAAAGTGGGTACTAAAAACGATTGGGGAAAAAACCTGGTGGCTGAGCGTGATCAAGGCCTAATCACTTCAATTCACGGCCGTTGTCCTAGAAACAGTACGAATAGAGATTTTAAAGATATGTACTGAGACACTTCATGTGTTGTAGTGGTGCGATCGTTAAAATATTCTTATTCGAGTTTTCACCGGAAAAAAACCTTTTAAAATGATTTTCACCACAAAATGGTCTGTGTGTATGTCTAGCTTAAATTTCATAATGTGGAAGCGTATATGCCTAAGATGTTACAGCAACTTGTCTGTCGAAATCGGCTGACCAGAAGAACCACTTTACACAATGAATTTTGTTCCTTTTAATGAAAAGAAAAAAAAAAAGGTCTAAGGATTTTGATTAAGCTCGGTGTATTGACATAAACTTTTATGGGCTTTAGTATCATGTAGGTTCATTCTGATAGGTATTGTCCGAAGCGGCTTTAATACCGAATTTTTTAATGTTCTTAAGTCTTGATAAAAACAAATAAGTATACATGTTGAACAGATTTAACAATCAAATTAAGGAGAAAAGTGCAAACATATTTATTTAAGGGATTGTGTTGCGCACATCATATTTTTTTTTAGCTTTATTCACTTAAATTCAAAACTATATTTGATAATAAAACAAGTAAATATATTACAGGATAAATTACATGAAAAAAAATTAGAGAAATATACAATAGATTAGCTCTTTGTAATTAATTGGAAGGTTAGAGGGTCTGTCAAATAAGTATTGAAGTAACCGAAAATAGCGAGCTGTTTCTTGTAGTTTCATTCTTGGATTTCGTGTTAGACTTATATTAAAAACATCTCATGATATTAAAAAAGTGAATATATTTTCAGAACGATGTTAATAAGCCCAAATGCCTAGAATAAGTTAATTTGATAAAAATGACATATTTTTATGTATTATTATTAATTTACCTCAAAAAGAATAAGTTTATGATGAAGCCATTACTTTTATAATATTAATATGAAACTAAACAACAAAGTAACCAAAGAATCGTATTCTTTCTTTAAAATTAATTATAACTTTGATTTGTTTATTAAGGTTATTGTTTAGTTGGACATACAGTGATCAATGATAGCCCTTATATGCTGCTAATAGGTAATATTAAGACTGATATAGCTTATTTAAACAATTAAATTGAAAAAAAAAAAGATATCCAAATAATGAAGCAATTCATCCGAAAGCTAAACACAAAACGAGAATAAATTAAATTATTTATAACATACCATTGTTTTATCTTCTTAAATAATAAAACAATAAGGGGTAAAAAAAAATTGAAAAGGAGGTGGATGGGGTATTGAAGATATAACCAACAATACAGAAGATATTTATAATCTTTTGACGAAAATAACTTAAAGGGGATATTTATAACTTCCTTGAAAAGAAGATGGAGAAGTCCTTAAAATACATTTTTTCTTGCTAGATATTCTTTTATTAACTAGGATTTCGTAAATTTAATGGTTGTTGTTTTGAATATCAAGTTGAATGCTTTTCAGTTATTTAATCACACGCAATAGATACATTAAAACACCACCTAAAAGAACTTTACAATTAGCACAAACTTTGAGAAATTCGACTAAACCGATACAAATCCCATCTATATTCACTATATTACTTCCACTCTTTAACATAAAATCTGCTGTCCAGGATAATTTGACAACATCGGAATTCCACAGACAGACACAATGAGATATCTCGGCTTGAAATTCGACAAAAGTACGACATGCTACATCAATCTACATCCAGACCTTCACATGCCAACACTCCACAAACAGATTCAGAAGCTCATTAAGCCTTTTCGCGACAACTCACACTGACATACCAACATTTAAAAAAAATCTGGTGCGGGTAACACACGACTTTTACTTACCTCCATTTTTAAAATCAATGAAAGAATTTTCAAAAACAGTTAGAGATAAAAATACGTGAAACTATTAAGGAATTAATTAAATTTATATAGAAACATGTGTTTTACTAAAAAGTCTATTATATTATTATCTAAAATAATCAGATAGTTTTATGTTCATTTCATCACTCTCAGTAATGGTACTTTAGATGAAGAAAATTTAATATTTTTTCTAAAATCTCAAGCTTTCCAACGATATATCATACATGTATATTACTGTTCTTATGTTCAAAACCAAGACATTGCTTTAAAAAATATTTTTTCGGTTTTCTCCTTTAGTTGGGTATCGAATTTATTCAATTTATATATTTACCTGTTTTTCATCAGCGTTAACAAGATAATCTAGTTATTAATATTGAATCTACAAAATTAAAGGTACTTTAGGGGAAGAAAATTTAAAATATCGGCATTTAAGCCCTGTGAGACCATTGTAATCGGAATAAAACCTACATGATATTATAGCCCATTAAATTGTACATCTATATAGCGAGTTTAATCAAAATCGTCGGAACCGGTATTGAGAAAATCGAAGAAAGGTGCAAAATGCAAAGTATAAAGTGCCTCTTCTGGTAAGCTCATTTTGATGAAAAAAGTTTTGTCATGTCTCGTGCGTATAGTTGTCTTAAATATGAAATTTCAGTTTCATAGGACTTACCGTTTCCGCCCAGGAGTTACCACACACACACACAGACTTTGCGGGACTTAGTTATTTGGACTCAGGGGACCCTAAAACGTGTATTTCCGTTGAAAACTGGAATTCGAAAATTTTCTCGATCGCAATACATCCCCTTACTATATATAGTGAGTGAAAGTAAAAATATGGCATCCACCATTATACTGCACAACACTCACATAAGACTAAAAAGAAGTTGGACGAGTGACCTTCTGGCATAAATATTTAATAGGAATCATACCCCATCATAAGAAGTCCCCCCAGGCTTCCTCTTTCCATCATGGTTATTAAGTCACAATATCAATACCTTGCATCACACCCACTCCCTGATCGTCAACTGCATGCATGAAAATGTTAATACAAATTAATTCCATTAAATCCCATTAGAAATAATCTTAGATCATAATATCATGTTGATTAACTGAGTTAAGGAAAAACAAAACAAGAAAAGGGATAAAAGATACATTAATTTTAATTTTTGTTTCAAATATTCTATAATACCTTTTGTAGTACAATAAATTATTGAATACGACGATGAATTTATTATTCATGAGAACATTGTTCCCCCTCAACTCGAGTTCATCCGGGTGCATTGCAGTGATCTGAGGAAAATGCACCATCTATATGCATTTGCATCTTTCACTTGAGCGTTTTCTTAACTTCATATCCAATTCCTTGCTTTTATTTGCTGACTTCGTATTATTGGGAAACATTTCTATGACTATGTTTTTTTCTTTTTTTCCGAACTTCTTGAATATCTAAATTTAGCCAAATTTTAGTTATTTACATCGAGTTTTATAAATACACAAATAATTATACAAATAAATATAATATGGGAAATACACGACTGTCACCTTCCTTGTTAAAATAAATTTGAAATACTTTAAAAATGTTAAATGCAAGTATAAATTACTGAGTTTAATGGGCTGTTCTTCTTGCGAATGTTATCATAAAAACAGTGGATGGTTATTACAAATCAATAAAAATAGAGATACGTTAGAAGAAAATAATAATTTTAAAAAATTAAAAATTAGACTGGCTAGCGCGCTAGTCTCCCACGCCAGAGATGTGAGTTCGAGTCCCAGTCCTAGCGGGACTTTTTAAGAATATAATTAAATGGGGATTCACTCACAGCCTCTCCCCCGGGTAGTGAGACTGGTCAGCCTACTGGTGGCAACTCGTGAAAATAGGCGTGAGGAGTGATGACCCCACCCTAAACATTTCATCGAGGAACGTGAGTATATTCTCCCAAGAGTTTATACCACGCGGCCAAGGGCCCACACGGCCTGTCGCGCCAGAGAAAAAAAAATGGTTCAGTGTGACATTCTTTTAAATAACCTAATGTAAAATATCTGTGAAGTCTTGGCTAGTAAAAAGAGTCACACATCCACTTTAGACAGACGCATTCATCATTTTAAATCGTATATCCCTGCGTGTTTTTATTATTACCTTGTGCAATACAAAGTTTTATTAGTCATATTAATAATACACTTAAGGAATAATTGTATCATACATCATTTCAATATTATCATTTGGCGTTTCGAAGTCTACTGCTTCATTTTTAAATATTGCATCCAAACTAAAAACAATATTATACATCAAAATCAAGCATATCATAAATTACATATTTAAAATAACATTATAAAATTCACATCTATATATTAATTACAAATTGAAATTGTATTACTTTAATTTTATCACATACCTTCCATATCTGAGACATAAATATACGTTGAAAATCATTTATTAACATATTTTCTTTTGTTTTCTACAATCATCATTTAATAAAATTAGTCACTATATTATTAAAATATCTATTACATAAATAGTTATAAGCTTCCATTGTCACACATTTAATAGCTACTGCATCGTTTGGAGTAAAATTATTGACCTTTAATTTTTGTTTAATATTCTATATTCATATTTGCTAAATATTTCAGTGTTTAAAAAATAGAGAATTTTTATATATTTTTTAAAAATTTATTTATTAACAGATAATACAATCTGTCACCTGCTGGGGTAATGATTATCACAGCCAAAAGAAATCATTCGTCTCATATGTCCCTCGTAAATGAAAAAAAATAAAAAATACTAGAATAATTAATAAATACTATATAAAGAAGAAAAGAGATATATGTATATAAACTAAAAAAAAAAAAAATATATATATATATATATATAGAGAATAGATCTATTTCAAATATTATAATAGATATATACTCTACGTGTATATTATATGTACTTTTTAGTATTTACACCCTGTAAAACTATTTCAATTGAGATAATATAGCATTATAGTTCCTATTTAATTTTACATCTATGTCAGCATCGTCAAAAATGTTACAGCAATTTTAAAGAAAATTTTAAAGTGGATAGTAAAAAGCAGTG
Source organism: Piezodorus guildinii (assembly GCA_023052935.1). NCBI lineage: Eukaryota > Metazoa > Arthropoda > Insecta > Hemiptera > Pentatomidae > Piezodorus > Piezodorus guildinii. Next base: position 29,637,882 of record CM041292.1, on the reverse strand, counting down.
ATTCTTAACAAGTGGTCTCTGAAATTTTAACATAAAATATCATAAGGAGTTTCTGCTATTAAATGGTGGAGCTATATCATTATGCTTAAACCTCCTCTATTTTCAAAATCACGTATTTTCCAGCCTTGTGGAAATATTCAAAAGTTATGATGGTGCTAAAACTAAATAAATCCGCTGACTGTTTAAATTATTATCAGCCTTTTTCCTTCGTTATCAAAATTATTTGAAAAAATACTTCTTCATCGTTTAGATTCTCTTGAAATATTAAAGTTTATACCCAATCATCATTTCGGCTTTAAATGACATCATTCCACTATAAACAATCTCATCGATTAGTTGATTTAATTTCAAATTCACTAGAATCAAAAACATATTGTCAGGGCGTTTTCCTTGACATTAGTCAGGCTTTCGACAAGGTTTGGCACGAAGGATTGCTTTGCAAACTGAAAGTTTTACTTTCACATACCTTCTATTTAATATCTCTTTCATACCTTTCCGATAGACATTTTTCTGGGAAAGTGGGGGCCGAACTCTCAGACATTCAGCAAATTAGGGCAGGCGTACCTCAGGGCAGTGTTTTAGGGTCCATATTGTTTAACATTTACATGCCAGATCTTTCCCAGCACAATGGCACTCTGTTGGCTACTTTTGCTGATGATACAGCTGGTCTTTGTTCAGATAAGGATACTTTTCAAGCGGCAATATCTCTCCAAAACCACCTTGATAAAATATCTGCTTGGGCTTCTAGGTGGAAAATAAAGATGAATGAGTCCAAGAGTGCTCATGTAGTGTTCACCCTGAACAATAAACCTTCTCCTCCCATTAACGATCACTTAATCAGCTCTGCTGTGATGAGCCGCTGCTTCAGCAGTCCACAAATTTGCTTATTGCAAAGGAATTGCAGATGGCAAATTAAATTTTATGTCAAATTTCTTGTTTGTAATAAATAAAATAAAATTCTAATTCTGAAGCTCAGAGTCTGGCTTTAACACACATCAGCTGCTTGCCCCGCTTATATATCAGTATATTTATATCCACGGTTTTTAGAAGTTAGGGGTTCCTAGTCTTTGAATAAATTGGAAGAAAGAGCCTGCGAAATTTTTTTTTTTTAATCACTGGTATAAATAAAGTGACTCTTCTTATTTGTTGATTTTAGTTGTTGTTACTTCTAGAAATATACAGTTCGTGAGGCTTTTAGTTTTTAACTAGCCTTACTATTTACAAAAACAGACCTATTTACGGGATCTGGATAACTCATAGAACCTTTGGAGACATTTTCATTCAAGGATGAGGTTTTTTTTCGGTGTGTGTCAAAATAATGAAATACTATTCATTAATACTAAGTACTTATGTTATATATAGATAATACTGAGGGGTGTAGAATTATCATTTCTTAATTATTATTATATTAAATAAACATTAATAGGCCTTTGTCGGCGAAAGTTGAAAAGGTGTTTACTCCCCTGTTTCCCCATCTGTCTGGGATACCAGAGACCTTGGTAGTTTCCCCTCAGCGGCCTCCGACAAGAATATTAAGGGTGGCCAAAAGACAAAAATAAGATCACAAAGGCTGTAACGCCAACCGGGGTCCTTCCCATATCAGCCCACCCGAGGTGATGAGGATGAGAGAGAAGATTCGGAAAGTCAGTCTTATTCCATCCTTGAGAAGAAGTGAGTCTATTTCAACGAGAAGTCGAGTTCCATCCTGAAGAAGAAGCGAGTACCGTCTGGGGTCAAAGAGGGCAGCTGGAGATCTAAGAGCCAAGAACTGGTTACACCATCGCCAGTCGACAAAGTGTTTTAAAGGTATTTCTTTTTGTAATATTTTATGGCAAAGGTAGTAGTGAAAATGTCCCTCAATATTCTCAATCAAAGTTCTAAGCAATGTATTAATATAATGAAATGTGTAAGTTTATAATTATAATAATGTATTAATTGAATCTTGTTTACTTTAATCTTACCCTGCATGCCACATATTGGATTGGTAAACACAATACCTTTGGAAAGGAAATCCAATGGTGTCATTAAATATAGTTTATATATGGATTAAATATATCAAATAAGCTAGTTTTTGAAGGTACCGCTGCCTTAGAAAAGCAGCCGGTCAAAAACATAGCACTTAATATTCTTTATTATTCAATAAATATATAAATAGTATGTTTTCATTGCTTTTTTAATAATTTTATCTCTAATCTAATATAGTATTAAATTATAATGTTTATTTTTGTTAAATTTCTAATAATCGCAATACTTTGTGTTTCATGAATGTGGTAAGTGAAAGTGAAAAAAACAAATATTTTGGTTAGCTTTAGGGTAAAATCAATTACTGTTTGAAAGTTGCTATGTTTTCGTTAATGGAAACTATCAGATCTGATAAATATCGCCACGAAAACGGGAAATACACAAGACCAATTGGCTTCTATCACGGCAATGATTGATTCCGTAACTTTAATCACAGTTCAGTTTTATATTCTGTTCTCTGTTCTACGAACAACATATTATTTGTATATTTAAATTATGTACATTATAATATATTTGCTTTAAAAAAAAAAAAAAATTAATCTTCGGATGTACTAGATTAATACCATATTAATGATAATTATATGAAGAATACCTAGTTAAACTAGTTGTCAGACTAATTTTGTATCTTAACTTCTACAGTTAACAATGAATATGTACAATTATTATAATGCATATGCAAGAATTCAGTCCTTGAAGCATTATGATGAAAAATTCTATTACAGATGTATTGTAAATAAATTAATTTTGAAAGCAATCATAAAGATTAATAAATAAACATTGATACATCTCCTGTATTAATTTTTTCATTAAAAAAAAAATCTAAAATATTGTTTTATGCATCGAAATAACAAATCAATAGCCACTTTGACGATTTTTTCCTGAAAGAATCCGAATATCTCTATCGTGGTGAATATATCTTGCTTTTTTTTTTTTTTTTTTTTTAACGTATGAAGACCTCTTTGTGCGTTTATTTATTAGTATTTTAAACAATAATTATGAAGTTTCTAGGTTATTTCATTTTAAAGATCTTAGTACATTAATGTACAAGGTTTAATGACCCAATTACTAATAAACATTTTATTTACAATCATAAGATATGTGTTGATACATATTTATTATTATGAAAAATGTATATTATAACAGAAATAAATAATGACCAGATGATTTCGTAATTGTGACAAAAAATACTGTTGCTGCTTCTTACTTTTAAAATTATTTTCATGAAGGAAAAATAATTTTTTTAAAAGTTTATGGTATTTTCTTCGTTAATTATGTTGTTTTTGTTTGTGTTTTTACGAAAAGCTAACGAAGTTCTACTAATTTTTCTGCAATAGTATTCTAAAGAGTCTTGTCCCAGAATAAATAAATAATCTTTTTTTTCTTCCAATATTATTATTGTTTGAATAGTATAACTCCAATACTAAACAAACACAAATAACAAGAAAAAAATATATCGTTAAAAAGAATGTTTGAATTTCATTCCATTTCGATTAATTGTTTATTTATTATTTACTGTCTATTTCGGATTAAATTACTTATTATAACTTTTTAGTTATAAGATTTCATAGAAATACACTTGCAAGAGGAAGATCTCATAACAGAAGTTTGCAGATAGGAGCGAAATGAAATAAAGACACCCCTCAGAGAAGTGTAGGAACTTTACCTTTAAAGGAGTAGCTTTACGACTTGCGAAACCCTTAAGAATTTATGGCGGGGCAGATAGCGTGTGCTTATAAGCGAGTAGCCTTTGCTTGGATTGTGCTTCATGTGGCTGCTTTGTTTCTGTGCTTTGGCGGTTCTGGTCGGGTCGTCTGCCGGCCAGTCCTGCACCATGCCTGCTATGCCGGTGAGTTCCTCAGGTTTTCTTCATGCTGCGACCGAATCGTTAGGAGGCTGCTAAGGGGGTAAATGGTCCGTAAAAAGGTTTAAATCTGTTGAAGATGTTTGTTACAATTCACAATTATTTCTTATTTTATTGTCATGAATTTAAAGAACCACAACCTGAAATGATAACCAAACGAAAATGTATGACCTTTTTTTAATTTGTAAAAGTATGAAAACAATAACCGATCCATATACTGACTCGCGTATATGAATTTCTTCCTTTGCACCCAACACCGTTTTGCACGCTACCTACTCGCAACTCGAGGCTGCATTTGTATTATATGTGTAAAACATTAGGAAGAAGTAATATATTGTTATGAAATTTGGATTATATGCGTTAGTGGTCATTGAAGAACAAAAAAAAAAAAAAATCTGGTCCTCGCAACACACGACTTTCACTTACCTCCTTTGTTAAAATCAATTTAAATAAATTTAGAAATTAAAATATACTAATAAACAATTATTATTTTACAATAAAATAATATATATGAAAAATATTATATGTTTTTGTAATCGTTTTTTTTTTTAAATGCATTAAAGTTTAATTTTGGAGCATTTTTATTTTTATTGAGTGATACAATTCTATGACCAGGATTGCACATATATATATATATATATATATATATATATATATATATATATATATATATATATATATATATATATATATATATATATAAAGAGCCCACGAAAGAAAGGGGGATGTCATTTGCAGTGCTTTCCGTGAAAATCAAGTTTTAAGGTTTGTATCTTTAGTTACTTGAGTATGCTTTACCATTTTTCTTCAATTTTTTTATACGTTATTTTTCTTTAGTGTGTCATAAATTTTCCCGAAACAGACATAACACGCTCTAAAAGAAAAAACGTTTTAGCAAAAAAAAAACAATTTAAACATAAAAAAAAGGAGAATAGTCCTGGACGCTCGCATGAAATGGCGATATTAATACACAATCCATATAATATTTGTATACTCTTTATTTAGGTTTACGCAATTGCAATAACTATTTTTTTTTTTTTTTTTTTTTTTTTTTTTTTGTCACCAATGGTCTTGATTGAGTGAAGTTCTTAGCAAACAAAATAATAATAATACTTCAAACTTACATTAAATATAATAATAAATCTTATTAACAATTTAAAAACGTTTTACAAAAATAACATTTTCTCCCCATGATCCTCACGACTCCCCTATTCTAGGTTTTTCCGCGTGAACATTGCCCCTTTCTTTCGCGTTCATGGTTCTTTCCATCGCTTATAACCAACCGACTCTCATTTTTCTGGCTATTTCTTTTTACCAACATTTATACTATTTAATTAGACAATATATATATACAACTACAATTCGGAAAAAAAATTGACTCTCTCCCTTTCTTTCGTTTACTCTTCATATGTATTTAACTTTGAAGGTTAACCCAGATTTTACTTTACACAAACCAGAATTTTTAGAACATCATATCTTGTTATATAAGCAGGCGTTGCTAGGCTATATACCTTTTATGCATGAAGGAGGTTACCTACCTAATACTTCCTAGATTTAAAAAATACATTAAACTTGATAATAATGAATCTGATACAACTTCTTAAATCAGATGAAATAGCATTTAATGCATTTCAGAGGTATGGAATATTACAGAAAACAGGAAAATGTGGAATAGGACACTTTATAAACCTTGATTTTCATAAAAAGATAACACCGTTGTTTAGATGCAGTTTAAAATGTAGCAGATAGGAAATCGATGGAATACTAACTGGTTGAACCTTTGAAAGATATCCTTAAGGAAATCTATTTATATCTATGTCTGGGCGACTGCAAATTTCTAAAAGAACCATAACAGACTGAAGGAATATTTTTAGAAAGTGTATGCTAGTGCTATTTTCATAAAAGAGATGGTAAAGCATATTGGCCTTCTAAATGCATATTTCACCGAATTGTATATTGTTTACATTTGAAGCTTGTTTAATATTAATACATTACTTTAAATGTCTGTTCTTTACAAGTATTAACTTGGTAATAATATAAGCACCTCTTTTATAAATAAACTAGCTTCGCTCGCGAATATTTTATTTTGTCTTTTTTTTTTTATTAATTTGTATAAATGCGTTTATGGAAAGGGTATGACAAAGGCACGTAAATGCTAGTGATAAATATGGTTTTAAATATTTTGCTTGATCGGTGCATGACTAGGATTGAGACTGAAATCAAATTATAACTGTGCTTATTTAGATTTGGCCTTTACAATTCTTCTCTTGAATTCTTTAAATTATGAAATGAAGGCTAAAATGATGTCTTATCCCGAAAACATTTACGACAGTGGGTCCGACTCCGTCTTCAACGTTGTACAAGAAGGCGATCAGAAAATTTTCAAAGCTACTACGGTCAATGAGTTTAGAATTTGGGGAAGAAATTAGTTCAATCCAAGAGGAGATTAACTTTTCGTCGGCAATAAATGAAACTTCTCTTCTTTAAAAACTATTTTATTACCAATAATAACACTATTATCTTTATTCTATATATTTATTTATTTTGTATAGAATGCCTCTACCCGTAAGGGTCATTGGCATGTCTTTTTGTTTTATACTCGATTATAAAACTTAGTTCTTTTCAGAAACTCCATTAGGGAATCCACGTCTTTTCCGTAGTCCTGGAGGATGTTACAAAGAGTTTCGCCCAGATTTAACTGATTTCTCAATGCGGTATATTCTTTACATTCTACCAGAATTATATTATATTAGGGGTACTCACTACGTTTGCTATATCACATTTTTTGTGCTATTTTGCTAAACACGACGAGTTTCTTCAGTAGCCTGCTCGGTGGGTTTAGCAACATAACACAAAAAATGTGCTATAGCAAACGATGTGAGTACCCCTATTATCATATAATATAATAAGTTTTCGATGACTTGCCTCATCTTTATGTATATAATGCTTTCTGATGATTTCCTAAGAAAGGTATTATGTTCCACTATAAATTTTCTTCTTAATAGTCCTATATGTTGTACAGATATTATTATATATAATAGGGGTACTCACTACTTTTGCTATAGCATGCTATTTGTGCTAATGTGCTAAACCTATCAATTTTATACAGGAAATAACTGTAGAAACTCGACGGGTTTAACAAAATAACACAAATAGCATGGCTATAGCAAACGTAGTGAGTACCCCTATTATATTAAACTCTTGTAAATGGATAATAAGTGAGAAATTATTACTAATGGGGTGGTTATTATTAAGCAAATTAGAGCCGTTTATTTTATAAGAGGCCTAATTCCATTTTTCATTTTTTTTCCTTTTACCATGGTTACATGCCCAACCTCTTGTAATTTATCAGTAAAGAATTTCAGGTTGCTTATAATGCGGGCAAATACGATAATTCTAGAATCAATAATTCCAGTTAGTTCAATATTCGAACAGTGTATTTTGAAAAAGGCCAAACTCTATTTATACTTCAATCAAGATATTGATGATGATAAGAATGTTCGAAAATATTGTATTGACACCAGTTCAAATAAATGCAAGACAAATTACAACTGCGAAATTCTTATTACGATATATACCACCTTAACATCATGATTTCTTTAAACCTCTTTCACAAGCACTAAATGTAGATGAGTAGTAAATTATATTGTAATAAATTTTTGTTATGTGGTTAAAAAATCTGATGCGGGCAACACACGACTTTCACTTACCTCCATTTTAAAAATCAATGAAAGAATTTTCAAATACAGTGATAAAAATACTTGAAACTATTAAAGAATCAATTAAATTAAATTTCTGTAGAAACATGTATTTTATTAAAAAATCTATTACATTAATATCTAAAACAATCACTTAGTTGTATCTGCTTTTTATCACTCTGTATTAACTTTTACAAGCTCTTGTGTATTAGATAATAATTTTTACTTAAATCTTTAGCTTTCCAACGGTATATTACACATGTATATTACTCTTCTTATGTTCAAAAACGAAATATTGCATTAAAAAAATATTTTTTCAGTTCTCTCCTTTATTTGCTTTTCAAATTTGCTCAACTTGCATGTTTAGCTGTTATTTATCAATGCTAAGTAGATAATATGGTTATTTTTATGAAATATACAAAATTAAAGGTAATTTAGAAGAAGAAAATTTAAAATATCGGCATTTAAAACCTGTCAAACTATTTTTATCAGAATAAACCCTACATGATATTAAAGTCCATTAAATTATACATCGATATAGCGAGTTTAATCAAAATCGTCGAAACCGTTTTCGAGAAAATCGAAAAAAGGTGCAAAATGCATAGTATAAAGTGCCACTTCTGGTAAGCTCATTTTGATGAAATAAGTTTTGTAACGTCCCGGGTGTATATTTGTCTTAAATATGAAATTTCAGTTTCATAAGACTATTCGTTTCCGCCCGGGAGTTACAACACACACACAGACCTTTTTGTGGGACTAGGTTGTTTGGACTCAGGGAGCCCTAAAACGTGTGTTTCCGTTGAAAACTGGAAAATTTTCACGATCGTAATACTTTCTCTTACTATATATATATAGTATGTGAAAGTAAAAAGTTGAAACGCATAAATTATGTTTCAGAAGTGTTTTAAAGATGCGTGAAATAAATTGAGTATTGTTTTTTTTTTCTTTTTTTCAATTTGAAGCCTCTTAAATTACATTGAAAGGGCTAGAACCCTCAAATTTTATGATGTGTCTGATTATTAATTTTGAAATTGGCCTAACTCCATTCTTGATAAGAAAACTCAAATCATTCACTTAATAATTGTCACTATTTTAATAGTAACTATAAATTTAACACTTCACAACACTAGATACACTTCAGCAGCATGACTCATTAGTATCATATACATATGTTTTTAAATAAATTGAACGTAAACCCTTAAATATCTGGATTATAAGATAAATGGATCTAGGCCACATTCAAAATAAACGGCTCATATCATTCTTTGAACATTGATGAGTTTAAAGTGTTTGAAATAATTTTAAGCTAAATGTTAAAAATTCGTGAAATAAGCTAGAACGGCTGAACCCTTTCGTGTTGCTGGTCCACTGGAGCTTATGAATATTCCTTAACATTTTATTATCTATATTAAAATCCCACACCATAGGGGAAGCCTGTTTAATCTGTTTGATTCTACTTCATAAATTTCCCCCCTCATTTGGCCCTCGGTTGGCTATATATATATATATATATATATATATATATATATATATATATATATATATATATTTTTTTTTTTTTTTTTAGATTTAGGTATCAAACAATACAAAAATATTAATAACCACAAAAGTAAGAAACATTAAAATATGAAATAAAGTGGATGGATATCACCTCTGTAAATATCAGATATATAAATATTCCCTCCCTCGTTTTCCTCCGATAGGGAAGATATTTGCACATATGTATCCACTATATTTTATATTTTGATATTTATTTGATATTTTATGTTGATATTAAAAATAAATTCTAACAAATCCCATTAAAAAACCTTTACCCTTCGTCGTTAACCAATGACTTCCTGCCTTATAGTATCTGTTGACACTCCTGTTGAACAGATTCGATACCTATTACTCCACCTTGACAAACGTCTAACTTGGAATTCCCATACGAAACTGAAACGACAAGAAACTGCCCGACGTTTTCAAATAGTTTAACACTTACTGAACAAACGCCCCAACCTTGCACTTAATTACTTATTTATATGACCATCACAAAACCGATATGGACCTACGGAGTTGATCTCTGGGGCTCTACTTAACCATCAAACTCTTCCCGTATCCAATCCTTACAATCCAAAATCCTTCTAAAACTCCTCAATGCTCCTTACTTTGTCACAAATAAGCCCATCCATAAAGACCTTAATGTTCCATTTGTTACTGAATAAGCCCAAACCAGGTATCAATCATTACATTAAAAACTCCATTTCTACTCTAACCCACTAGTTTCTATGATATCATCCTCTTTGATTCATGATAATCCTCCAAGGCGTCTGAAAAGAAGATGGCCCCGAGATCTTCTAGTTCAGAATATTTCTAGAGGGCTGCCGATGGGTAGCGTCTCTTCATGTATTTCATAGCAGTTTACTATGTCCATCACATTTACTTGATTTATATAATGCAATTGTAAGTATCAATAAATATGTTTAAAGATAAAATAAATGTTGATAATTATATTTTTGTTTGCATTATATTAAGTCATAATTTCTTCTGTAAAGCCCTTTCATTTGTATACTTAGGTCATTGTAATTTAATTAATCGATTTCGTCACCTATCTGTTTCTATTTTTATGGTTTACATAAAGAAGGTGGCCCCGGGACCTACTGAGTTATAATAGTTAGTGAAGTATAACACTGGGTAGTTTCAAGACATTTTCATGACTTTTTTTTTTATTCCTCATATTTACTTATTGTGTTCTTTAATACAGTTGTGCATATGGAACAATCGGAACATTCCAGTTGGCCGCATTTCGTTGCGGATAATTCCATTGTTACATCTGATACGATGTATGCTGCATGGATCCCGCTATCATCAATTATTGCATTAATCTGGATGCAATATTGAAGCTGAAACAGTGAGATGCTCATCTCTATTCAAAATCGCGGATTGATTCAGTTTTTGTATAAAAAGATTGAAATATAGAATTCATTGGTTGTATTATTTTTTTTTTTTGTTTGTTTATTTATTCAACGTCAATTTATGCTACTATGGCTAATCGGACGATGCTACAGTGGGAGTCCTAAATTTTGCCTATCCAGGTTTTATTAGGATAGGGATTTTTAACGAGTACCTGACATCGCACAGGCTCGGGACCACCTTTTAACGTCCCCTCCGAAGGACGGCGTAACTAAGGATTTTTTACTCCCATTAAAAAATCCTAAGACCACCTGCGGGTTTGAACCCGTGACCTTTAGCATGGGAGGCTGTTACGCTAGCCACCCAGCTACAAGTGATCCCCATACATACATACATTGGTTGTATGTACAGTAGAATTGTCGGTAAGCATTTGTTCGATTCAATAAAACATAAGGTATTTGTTCATTTATTATTGCTGGAATTGCAGCTTATACTGGAATCTGGCCTTAATATTAAAACGCAACGAGCACGTTTTCACATATCAATACTTGGAAACATCTGATTGCATCTTCTTTTAAACATGACAATTCTCTCATCCCTAATCAATGAATAATAATTAATGAAAATCAGATGAAAAACATCACAAACCTCTAGCAGATTTATGGCGCTTTTAGATAGGAATGCAGTTCTTGAATGAACGGATCAGACCTAAAGTCGTAATTAGTCTAAGCTTGGGCATGCGGAGTAAATGATCTCGGTTGGGTCAGACATAATTTTGGCCCGATAAAAAGTGGGTTCTTGATTAGCAACGAATGGATGGTGGTGAAAACTGTCAACAAATACTCTTTTTGCTTTCATTTACTTGGAAACCATACCAAGGGTCTGTCGCTCCAACCGAAAAAAAATAAAAGTACGCCCGAGATGTTACCCCACCTTTTTCGCCCAAATCGGCTGACCGGTGTTGCTTTATGCTATTCATTTTGTACAATTTTCTCAAAAATGGCTTATATGTAAATTACTATAAATAAATTTAAAAAAATGGTTTGCATATTGACTTCATCTAACACAATACTATACAAAAGTGCTTGCTATCTAGTGGTCCGAGAGATTTTATAAAGAAAACAATTTTAATTACCTAGAGGTAAAATATTTGTGAAATCCTGACTTGTAATAGTAATAACTAAAGGATACGAATAAATTTAAGTCAAAATTTCAAGAGATATAATTGCTTGTGATCACTGGCAAGTGACTACAACATCATAATCACAATAATTAAGTTATTCATTATCCAAAATTTTGAATAAAATGGGGAGTAAGTACAGATGTAATTACGCATAAGATAATGAAAAATATTTGATTTCGTGTTTATTTATTATTTATTGAGTATTTAAAAAAAATATCAACCTTGAATTACTTTTAAATTTTAGTGATTCATTGTTTTGCTGTATCAAGTAAATTTAATGAAGCTACTACACCATTGTGATTCTACCGTTTTTATTCCTGAAGCTCAGCGTCTGGCTTTGGCTAGTTTCTTAATGAGTAACTACCTGATATTTTGAATTTTACCTTTAGCCACTTGGAATGGCTATATATATAAATGGACTATATATATATATATATATATATATATATATATATATATATATATATATATATATATATATATATATATATATATATATATTGTTTATTGTTTTAAATAAAGTTATAAATCAATGTTCTGTTATTCAAACTAAAATTCGGTTCTCTTTTTGCATTTGTACTTCATATTCAAATACGTAAGCTTTTAGGTGATTGGTTGTAAAAAATAAAGTAAGAAAAAGCTAGAAATACCCCAAAATCACTAACCTGGTGGCTTGTCTAGACGCTTTGCATATCAGAAAGGTTGCGAGTCATTGAATGTTCATCCACTATTAACATACTGAAATTTTACGAAGAACATTTTCATTATTCTGACAAAAATATGACAGCGAGGGCGTTATTTTTAAAACACAATTATTTTTATATAATTTTTCATGTACCTGTAGTTGGTATGTTATTATAATAACCTATAAAAAAAATAAAACTTCAGACAAATAAAAAAAAAGAACTACTAATTGAGTAAATGTTGCAAAAAATGTAAGATTTTTATTTATAGTAAAATGAACAAATGTTAAATAAAAAATTTAAATGAGATTTTAGCGCTTCCTGTTAAATTTCCTAAAACGAATATAGTACCTTTATGGAAATAATCTCAATTCATTATCGTAACTTAATATTACGTTTACAACACTAGATCCTTCTAGAAGTATATTATATTGTTATCTACATAAATTTAATATATAAAAATCTCTTGTCACGGTGATTGTGGCTGCAATCCGCCGAAATGGCAAAACCATTATTAGTAATTTTTTTTTTTTTGTATGCTTGTATGAAAATATGTCATAAAGTATATTTCATACGGGATAATACGCTTGGTGATTCGATTGTCCCATTATGGATTTTTTTTTTTTTTTCTTGAACTGTCATACAGAAAATACCTATAATCCCCTAAATTTACCATCACATTTTCAGTATTTTTTATGAACAATATCCAGTAAAACAAAAACAACCGTAGATAGTACTTCATAAATAACGAAATTGTTTATGTTTTTCATCGAATGTTCATCCATAGATACGCGAATCATTCATGAGGATCGGCTCACCATTTCAATTTTTCATTCTGCATTTTTTATCTATCGTAACTCAGTGAGTGCAAATTTCGTACAATTTTTATTTAAATTTATTATAAATAAATATGTATTTTACGATTGTAAAACTGTAGGTAAAGCCACAAGAGGCAAGGCAGTAGTTGAACCAGATCTACTATGACAATTTATGAAATCATAGAAGTAATAATATTGCTTTATTGGGAAATATTACAATCTGCCACTATCTTGGGCAATAAGTATTAGGGCTAAAAGAAGTCATTAAATATGACATTTGGAACGGAGAAAAGCGCGCCGATTAGTAGTTAACACGCGTTGTGCTAGAAGAGCTGATTGGTTCTATGGGCAAATAATGTCTCTATTGCCATGATCTCAAATTCAAAGGAATTCAGCCGAGATGTATACGACCACTAGAAATTGAGAAACCGCCACAACTATTAAACGGCTCGCTAATCAAGATTCAAACCGGTTTGGACCTGTAAAAATTAAAATTAAGTAAAAATGATTACATCTAAAAGATCAAACAATGAATTTCTTGGACATTTTAATGAAATGTATTGATTTGAGGAAATGGAGGGTTGGTGTTCTTTTTTTTTTGTTTTATCGGCGGTCATCGTTTACAGCGTTCCATCCCTCTTTCTGTTAAATATTCCATCCACGTACACTTACAATAAATTCGTAACTTTGTATTTAACAACCAAAATATTCACTGGAAATAATTTATATGGCAGAACAACATTTAGGGTCAGCTAGTAAATATATCATAAAAACGTTTTCAAAAACTTATAAAAAATTCTCAGTTTACGTACCATTTTTTATTTTCTGGGAGAACATTCTTCAAGAGCGAATTTTCCTCTTCGTCAAAGTTTTTAATAAGCGGGCCCTATCAGGATCCGAGTGGTGGGAGGAAGATGAGAATGCTTCCCTCCAAAGAATTTCTAAATAAACGATTAATACAAGTTGACATTCTTAGAAAGAAGAGAACTTCTCATAATTTAGCCGATTGGAGATATAAAACGGTTCCTTGGCGATGGGAAACGACACGGAGGAGAGATGTCACGTAGGAGCCACATGTCTTGGCTTCTGTCGCCCGCGTCACGTAAATAAATAATGAGAGCGACCTAACTGGAAAAAAATATATGTTTTTTGCTCATCCCTAACTTGTTTCATGTTTAATTTATCAATGTCTATTTTATAAAACCGAAGGAATTTACGACTTGGGTCATCCCAAGATATAAGTTTATAGTGTCAATAAAATTACATCAAATATTAGTACAGTAGAATCATGATAAATTTTATTTCCTTATATTTCGTATCGATATGGTGTACACCAAAAGCACTATTTCACTAACTTTCCTGGTAATCGCAGTATCTCAACAATGACTATTGTTATGTTGTTGACATTTGTTTCTCGAGGTTCGCTAAGTTAGCGCCTAGCTGTGCAATAAGGCTGGATGTGGAAAAAATTCATCTTCTAGATGGTTGAAAACAAATATATTTCCAGACCCTTTTACAAAACTGTTTTTTGAATAATTAATACTATTGATAGCATTGTTTAGTCTATTTTTTTTTTCATAAAACCCAATAACAATTAAACATATTTCTATAGGAATCTTCATGCAAAAAATAGATTTGAAATGCAATAGGTTTTAACATATTTGTTATAGATATCATAGTATATTTTCTTAAGGCGATTTTCCTTTGATGTAGTTAAAACTATATCTTTAAGATGTGTTCTTATAGTGTTTGAGTAATTCGAAAACCGATTTTGTAAAAGGTTCTATTAATATATATTTTTTCATCCCCTTAGAGTAGGAATTTTTAATTGCACATTTACATGGTAAGAAGAACCTCCAGGAAAAATTTCAGCCTCACAACCATAGACATTTTTGATATACTGTGATAATAAAAAATAAATATTGAAATGGTACATTAATTTATAAATATAAATTTATTTCATTTGACTGCTAAAAAAAAAGTTGAGATACGAATCCACTGCTAATTTTTTCAAACCAAAACCGTGCAGTGCGCTGGTAAAAGATACCTTCATTTTCATATCCAATAATTTCTTCAATAGTTGTAATTTTTTTAAATTACGAGAATTGCATAGGCTACTCTCAAGTTTCTTCTTTGGAATAAATAATTAAAGTGAGGCTTTGTTTGAGGAAGTCGGATTGGGTTAAACAACCTTAAGAAATACTCTCTAGGGATTATTAAGTATTAAGTAGGGTAAATATCATATCTGCTGATAAATGCAATTAATTAATTAATAATGATGATTCATTAAATTTCGTTTATCATAATAATTGTGGTAATTTAAAAAAAAAAAAAGGACATTTTTCATGGACGGTCGTATTAATACGATATCTTATGTTGGAAATTTTAATTAAAAAAAAAAACTGATGATAGGAAATGATAATATAAACTAATATATACAGCTTAACCAAACAAATAGGGGGAAATTCGAAATTTCAGATATTGGTCATTTGGTGGAAATAGGAAACTGCATCGGCACTGGATGGGTTTATCTGCAATTTAGCTTCCAAGGTCTCCCTTCTCAATATTATATCTGCTTAATCCTACTAAATAATTACACACTAGGAACAATATATTAACACTCTTTATTATTTTCACAATGTAAATATATCAACTTTGAAATATAATTTTTTTTTCTTTATACACTCAATTATTATTCACAATATTTAAATAAGATGATTATAATATATCAGAATCATGGGCCATTATTTATAATATAGCTCCTGATAATTATTAACCTAGACTTTTATATTTATTAAGATATTGAAGTATATATAATTAACTTATGATTTAATTTTTTTGTATACAAGTGTACACCAGGAAGGATGGACTGCTGCCTCTACCCACTGGTCGGATGCCTCTCAGTCGGTGGCTTCAACATGTGCGCTCTCAACATCACAGCTCTTCCAGGATACATACTTAACTCTGGTGGCACTGTCTGAGAAAAACATACAACATCGCCCGGAAACTCCTTTTGAATTGTACATATTAATATTAATAATTGTAATGTTTATTTTTTTACTCTACTAAATAATTCCAACCTCCTAACCAAAATACGTGTAGCAGCAGATATAACAATCTGACTACTTAATTATCTAAATTAATAAACGCTATTTTATATTCGTTGTATGTCTGATATCTCAATTAATATTTATCAATGTTTTTGTTTATATATCATGTAAAAATAATAAAAATGTGGTGCGCTCAACACACAACTTTCACTTACCTCCATTTTTAAAATCAATTTTAGAATATTTAAATACATTTACAGATGAAAATAAATTGCAAAAGAATTAATTAAATTGAATTTCGATAGAAACGTGTGCTTTATTAAATAATCTATTATTTTTTTACTACAACAATCAGTCAGTTTAATCGGTTTTTCACCACTATCCTTTAACCTTTACAATTCCTTGTATCAGATAATATTTTTTTCTAAAATCTTAAGCTATCCAACGGGAAATTATACATCTATATTATAATTCTGGTGCTAATGCAAAAACACAAAAATAGCAATAAAAATAGTTTTGCACTTTTCTCCTTTAATTGTCAATCAAATTCTCTCAACTTGGATATTTAGCACTCATATATTAATGCTAACAACTTTTTGTGCCTAATATATTGAAATCTAAAAAATAAATGGTACTTTAGAGGAAGAAAATTTAAAATATGATCATTTAGGCTCTGTCAGACTTTTTCAATAAAAATAAAACCACATCATACTAAAGCCTATTAAATTTTACAGCTATAAAGCTAGTTTAATCAATATCGATACAGCTGTTTTGGAGAAAAGCGTAAATAGGTCCAAAATGCATGCTATGAAGTGTTTCTTATGGTTAACTGATTTTGATGAAACAGTTGGAGTAACATCTCGGGCGTTTAGTTGTTTTAAATATGAAATTTCAGTTTCATACGGTTTTTGTGCTAGACTTACCCCACACACAGACCTTTTTGCAGGACTTGGTCATTTGGACTCAAAGAACTCTAAAACGTGTATATCCGATAAAAAATCGAATTCGAAAATTTTCATGATCGCAATACTCTCCCATACTACATATTTCATATAAATGTAAGTAAAAGTAAAATATGAATGCAATGTCGATATCTGGACACGTACATTTAACAAAGATAAACGAAACACATATATTGTAATGTGCACTCATATTGTAATATATTAGGCCCAAGCCTCCGAAATCAGAATTAACACAATCCTCCCAATGGCGCCACGGCATAGTGGTCGGTTCAGAGTACATTTACTACCTTCGTTCGTATTCGTTCTTTACTGAGCCTAACTTAACACGCCCATTATAGCAGCCTTGATATTATCAACTCAAATATCCTGTGAGGGTAATAGCTACTTAATTCCGGAGAATATGACCTTCTTGATTTCCAAAAGATTTCTCTTTTTGGATAAAATATTTTTGTACAACACAAATAATAGAAAAGTATCTTATCCTCAAAAACCTTAAGCGTTGTTCATTATTCACAGTAAGCGACCGCATTTCACATCCATTTAGAACCGTTGGGATAATAAGAGCTTTATAAATTCTAACCTTCAAGTTCCTTAACAGGAAATGCGCGCTAAATAGTTACACAACTGAATAATGACAAGCATTTCCTGCCTTTAACCACGACATTATTTTTACCTCGATTTTGCTTTTAATTGTAATTTTAAACAATAATTAACTAAGAAATAACCTTATACCAAATTTCGTTATATGTATAATCTTAAATATTAATATCTATATATAAATTATGAATATTGAAGAGTATACTTATGATGAATAAAAGGGTTGGAACTTACTCTTCTTTTATTATTTTTACATTGATAAGACCTTGATAACGTTTCGAGGTCTATTTATGCATTATCGTCAGATTGCTTCTGTATGTCCGCTTAACATTGTTTTTATTTCTATATTTAATGTCCTTCTTGCTCTTCCCATATGGTGTTCTACTTCCATATTATTATTATTTTAATATAAACTACCAATAATGAAGCGTATACTTATGATGAATAAAAGATTTGGATTTTTGGACATAAAGAAGTAATCTGTAGATGTGACCTCGAAACGTTATTAAGGATTTATTAAAGTAATAATAATAACAGAAGAGAAAGTTCCAACTCTTTTATTAATCATGAATATTTATCTAGACCAATTAAGTGCTCATGCCAATAGTTTTCAACTATTTTTACTTTCACTTACTATATACAGTAAGGGAAAGTATTGGGATCGTGAAACTTTTCGAATTCCAGTTTTTAAAGGAAATACACGTTTTCGGGTCCAGGTTCACGTTTCACTAAATCAGTTGAAATCAATACTTTTTTTTTTTTTTTTTTTCTGTTAGTATGTAGAATAAAATAAATACCGTCCAAATAACCAAGTCCCGCAAAAAGGTCTGTGTGTGTGTGTGTGTGGTAACTCCCGGGCGGAAACGATAAGTCCTATTAAAACTTAAATTTCACATTAAAGACAAATACACACCCGAGACGTTACAAAACCTTTTTCATCAAATTGAGCTTTCCAGAAGAGCCACTTTATACTATGCATTTTGCACCTTTTTTCGATTTTCTCGAAAACGGTTCCGACGATTTTGATTAAACACGCTATATCGATGTAAAATATAATAAGCTCTAATATCATGTTGGTTTCATTTTGATTAAAATGGTCTGACAGGGCTTAAATGCCAATATTTTAAATTTTCTTTTTCTAAAGTACCTTCAATTATGTCGATTCTATAAAAATAACTATATTATCTTGTTACCACTGATGAAAAACAGGTAAATATATAAATTGAATGAATTCGATACCCAACTAAAGGAGAAAAACGGAAAAAAATATTTTTGTTCTCGCAATTTTTCGTTTTTGAACATCAGAACAGAATATACATGTATGATATACCGTTTGAAAGCTAAAGATTTTAGAAGAAATATTATCTTATATACAAGCTTTTAAATGTTCACAGAGAGTGATGAAAAGCTGATAAAACTAACTGATTATTTTAGATAATAATATAATAGATTTTTTAATAAAACACATGTTTCCATAGAAATTCCGTTTTACTAATTCTTTAATGGTTTCACTCATTTTTATCTCTTACTGGACTTTAGTCGATTTTAAAAATGGAGGTAAGTGAAAGTCGTGTGTTGCCCGCACCAGATTTTTTTCTAAATACGTAACTCTAGTTTTGTATAATCCTAAGGCACCTACGTTAAATCCTCCTCTAAAATCCTTATCCTGATCACATGGTAATAATCATAACACTAACTCTTTGCAACCGCTGAAGTTTAAGATATAGTTAGTGTGGTAACTTCAGTGCCATAAAACTGTAATGTAGTGTTTCACAAATTCAAATATTGATATTGATATTGAGGATGTATAGTCGACTGTAGAAATTATTGTAGGTGGAAATAATCGGAGTCAGACTTTTTTAATATTTGAATTTTTCCGACGTTTCGGCTGAAACTTGTGAGCCACCACAGGGCATTGCAGAGCAATGTCCAAGCATCTTTAAAATTTGAGATGATAACGGAGAAGGGTTGGACGGAGGGTGTTGTAGGTAATTGTTGATAATATAGATAATGCCTGTACATGACTCAGTAAAGACTCCCAATCATTTCCACCTATACTAAAATATTGATGATAACATATTTATTTTGTTGAGGTTAACTAACTGGATTCACTTGTATATCGTTGAATACATACTAAATCAGTTGAAATCCATACGGTTTTTTTTTTCTGTTAGTATGTATAATAAAAAAAATACCGTTACTAGTTATGTCGTTATAAAATATGATAAGAAAAAAATAAGGAACATTTTGGAGAAAAATATTAACAAATGTGTTTCCAATTCAAACTTTTTGAATGCAAAAAAAAAAAAAAGAATCAATTGAGCAAAAATTATTATTTTGATGTATAAATTCAGTATTAAACAGTCAAAATGTGATGAAAAAAGTAGAACAAAAGTCCTTCTAATACTTTGCTAGTAAAATTTAGAACTTTGGATATAACTTGGATAACAGAAGTCAACAGCTTTATCAAACGAATATCTTAGATGTCTAAAGAAAAATTAGGAGTCAACTAGATTTGGATCAAACTCTTCGAAAAGTAGGGACATCTTTCATATGGCTTCGAGTTCACGGTCGACAAACAATCCTAGTTGTACAACTATTTTCCGTCAATTTCCTTGGATCTTTCAGACGTACGTCCTCTATATTTCTTTTTATTAACATTTTAATTGTTTTCATAAATAGAAAACTGTGTACTAAAATAGTTCATTCTAATAATATTGATATATTGGGAATGATTTAAACAACATTGTTAAATAATTCTTGTCTGTATTGTGCTAACAGGGCTGTTAAATTTGGTTAAATGTGGCATGAAGCTAAAGGAAGTGGAACATGTAATTTATATTAAAGGGAGACATTTAAATAGAGATTAAAGCAATTTAATATATTATTTAATAAATTGCTATATACATAATAAATTGTTATTATTATTTATTTAAAAAAAAAAAATTGTATGTCATTATTGTACTATCAAACTCTTCTATACCTTGATCAAAATAAAAATTTTACGTGGATCTGAGGAAAATACAATACAACGTGATGACACACATGGAGATACATTGCACATAATTTAAATCTATATCAATTTTTACAATGATAAGAGATTTTATTCACACCATTTGCACAAAAGAAACAAACGAATACTAAAGAAAAACGAAAAGATATACTGTACAAAACAAAGAATTACTGGATAAACTAAAGTAATAATCATGATATTAACAATGAAATTTTAATTTTATGAAAATTGTTACTTTCGAGCTAGACTTGGAGCCACACACAGAACTTATTGCGGGACTTGATCTTTTGGACTCCTTAAAACGTGCATTTCCTTTGAAAACTGTCATTCTAAAACTTTTAGGATTGCAATACTTTCTCTTGCTATATATTTCATATATAGGTAAGTATAATCAATTTTTTTATCAAATTTATTTATTGCTATTTACAACTGTATAAAGGAATACAACAAGTAAATATAAAAATCATGATACACTTGTAGAGATGCTTCCCATTCTGAGCTTGCACTAGAATATTTCGGGGCCATCTTCTTTTTAGACGCCTCAGAAAAAAGGAAAGAAACTAGTTGATTAGAGTGGAAATGGACTTAGTCATTAAAGATATGCTAAATTGGGTCAAAAAAGAATTGGCACACCCTGATTTTTCCATTTAATTCTTAAAGTATGTAATTTATTATTGAGTAATATATTTTTTTAATAGGCATTAAAAACCATTGATATAGCCAAAAAAAATTGAAATAATTAAGGTAGAAATGAAGAAGAAAAATGAATTGAAAAATGCAAATTAAAAAAGTATTGGCACAGCCATTTATTAGTAAACGAAATTTCCTATTCTTCTTCTTTGCATTGTAGAAACAAACTTTTTCGTGACCTCAGTTCCAATTTTTTACCATTCTCCTTACGACACATCTTTTACTACATTTGTTGAAGAAATTTTGTGTTTTCTTACCTTCAAATCCAAAATATACCATTAATGTTCAGGGGGATATGTATCTGGAGACTGGAGAGGGGGTGTTTTCAATTGTCTCCGTACATTGTATAATAACCATTCCTTCATTTTACTGGCTGTGTGTTTAGGATTCTTGTCATGCTGAAATATAAACGTATTCTCCAGTCCTAATTTTTTAGCACTGGAAAGCAGATTATGTCGCAATATGTCTGCATACCTCTCAGCATTCATTATACTTTCAATAAATCATAACTTTCCAACACCATTCGATGCCATGCAGCCCCAAACCATCAATGTCGACTGTAAAAGGCATAAATTTGCAAAACTATATGTAAATAAACCAGTGGAAAAAATGTTTTATTTTCTAATGAGAGCAAATACAACCTTTTTTGGTTCAGATGGACGGAAAATAGTGTGGAGACAACCAAATAGAGTTTTAACCAAGGATCATTAGACCTACACTAAAACACGGCGGTGGCTAATTTCTAAGAAACAATTTCTACCATAATTTTTGCTATATCAACGGTTTATAATGTATATTCAAAAATAAAATTTATTAGTTAATAATAAGTTACATACTTTAAGTATTAAATGGAAAAAGTCAGTTCCATTTGGAACATTAAGCTCTTTATGAATCAGTTCATTTGCTACAAAGTAAGGAGCATTGAGGATTTTACTAAGGATTTTAGGCTGTAGGGGTTGGACACGGGATTCGTCCAGTAACTGTTGAAATAGTCGAAAACGTCGAGCAGTTTCTTGTCGTTTCAGTCTTGTATGAGGATTCCAAGTAAGACGTCTGTAAAGATGCAGTCCTAAATATCGGACCTGTTCAACCGGGACAAGAGGAGTGTGATTGGAGGATAATGTTGTCCAAGGCTTACGACGGTGAGGAAAGTTTATATAATGGGATTCATTGAAATTATAAAAAAATAATCTTAAATTAAACTTTTAAAAGTTCTGTTGATAATGACGGTGTAAATAAAACATAAAAAATACTCTTCGTTAAATCAGGAATATTTTCCGTAAATTAGATTGAGGAACAAAGAGAGCGCAACACAATGGATGTTGAGTGAGGTTATATTTTAAGTGTAATCGTCTTTCGGACCTTTTAGTCTCCAACAACCATTCCCTCACTAAAAGCTTTTAATTTTTTTTTCATCTAAATTGTCAACCAGGATCAACTTCTATTCTCGCCTAACTTCGTGTAAAATTGGACAAAAAAAAATACAACACAGAAATTAAAAACTTTTTAATTTTTTTTTTTTATTTATTTATTTAAAGAAATTTACAACTGTATTAAATAAATACAACAAGTAAATAGGCTTTATATATGATTAGTACACATAATAGTCCTGAGAAGAAACTACCCATTGGTAGCACTCCAATGTCTTATGTTAGAAGGTCTCTTGGCCATCTTCTTTTATGGCGCCTCGGTGGGTTGTCGGGAATAGATATGGAGGAGAGGTCACGGATAAGCGGGTTTGAGTGGGCAGGGAGTTTGGAATGAAAAGAGGTATATCTGTAACGGGCCAAGTCTTCAACTAATGGGATATTTAGGTCTTTATGGATGATTTTATTAGTAACGAAGTAAGGAGCATTGAGGATTTTACGAAGGATTTTGGACTGCAAGGATTGGATGCGAGAGGAATTCGATGGTTTAGTAGACCCCCATAGCTCAATGCCATAGGTCCAAATAGGCCTGATAATTGTGATATAAATGAGTTTTTTGTAGTAAGTAGGAAGTTTTGAGCGTTTGTCAAGTAAGTGTTGTAGTAATCTGTATCTACGAGCAGTTTCCTGTCGTTTCAGTCTAGTATGAGGATTCCATGTTAGGCGTTTGTCGAGGTGGAGTCCTAAGTACCGAATCTGTTCAACAGGAGTAAGTAGGATATTGTTAAAGGATACGGTGGGGCAGGAAGTCATAGGCTTACGACGTAGAGTGAAGGTGATTTGATGGGATTTATTAGGATTTATTTTGATTCTCCAGTTTTGACACCATTCTTCAATGGCTGATAGATGGTTCTGTAGGATTTGTGATGCAGTAACAGGATCATTATTCACAGATAACACACATGTGTCATCGGCGTAGGAAGTAAGGATAGTGCTAGGATGGGAGGGAATATCAGCTGTATACACCGTGTAAAGGATCGGACCCAGGATACTACCTTGCGGTACACCGGCTGATTGAGTGAATATGGATGAGTAACAAAGGTTATGGTTAACTTTGAAGGTTCTATCAGAGAGATAGGAACGAATTAATAGGAAGTACGCTGGAGAGAGGAATTGACGGAGCTTGTATAGCAGACCCGGATGCCAAACTCGATCAAAAGCCTGTTCTACGTCGAGAAAGGCTCCAGTGCAATACTTTCCGCGCTCCAATGTGGAAGATATGACATCCACCACACGGTGACACTGTTGTATAGTGGAATGGGATGTCCGAAATCCAAACTGGTGGTCAGGAATCACGTGGTTGGATTCGAGGATTAGGTATAAACGTTTGAGGAGAAGTTTTTCGAGAATTTTGCCCAGAATGGGCAAGAGGGAGATATGACGGTAAGAGAATGGATATTCAAGAGGCTTTTTTGGTTTAGGTATCATTTTGATAATGGACAGTTTCCAGTGGTCTGGAAAATAGGTAGAACGGAGAGTAGCATTATATATATAGGTGAGGAATAATATGGCTTTTCTGGGGAGCTGTTTTAGGATGTGGGATGTAATGAGATCATGGCCAGGAGCTTTTTTGGAAGGTAAATTTTGAATTATGTTGATGACTTCTGATGGATGAAAGGCCTTAGGAGGAAGGGTCATTTGGAGAGGAACAGTGAGTTCTGCTTCAACACGGTCGATATGGATTGTATTAAGGATGTCAGGGTGTGGGACAAACGTTTTGGAAAGGTGTTCTCCGAACAGCTGAGATTTTTCATCATCGGATCTTGTCCAGGATTTTGAGTCAGTGAGGAGTGGATGATTAAATGTTTTGTATTTCAGTAGTTTTGCGGTTGTTATCCATAATGATTTGTCTGTTGTACTTAAGTTTTCTGTGAAGTTTTGAAAGTTTTGAATTTTGAGTTTTCTTATTTCTGTCTTGAGTTTGTTCGTCAGTTTATTGTAAATGGTTTTATTCGAAGGGTATCGTGTTCGATGCCACTTCGCTCTTGCTCGGCGTTTTTCAGTTAGTAATAGTCGAATATAATATGGCAGGTTGGTTTCTTGTGCCTTCCTGTTTGTATATTGTAATGTGTTGGTCTGTATGGCAGTTTCTATTGATTTGTTAAGTTCTTCAATGGCAGAGTCTATGTCTTGTTTAGTTTTTAACAAAATTTTCAAGTCCAGATTGTTCTCTAAGTCATATCGAAAATTGTCCCAGTTGACTTGTCCTTTAATTAGGGAAGGTAAAGGAGGCTTATGAATAGGATTGGAATGCAGTTGAAGCAGAACCGGGCTATGATCAGAGGAGAGGTCATCTAAGGATTTGATTGTAGATTGGGTGGAGGAGATTTGGGAAGTAATGAAAAATATCAAGGATGTCAGGACGTTCTTTTTAAAATAAGAAAGTAAATGCTTTTAAGCTAAAAAACAAAACAAAACAACATGTACTTTTAACCCAGTGCCTGAACTGTAAAATAAATTAAATCATTCAATAATGCTTAATTTAATTGAACTTATTATTGTGATTTTTTTTTTTTTTTATATGCCTTCACTCATTTAAAAAATGTCAGCGGACTTGGAAGAGATGTTGGGTAACTCTGTCGCAAATGCAACAGAATCAGAATCTCCAGCACACCTGCTAGAGTTGAGAGTAGCTCTGACCGGTAAGAGGCTTGTGTAGATGTAAATAATTTAAGTTTGTTAGGATTAATCTGGAAATTTGTTGTTGTTATTTTTAAGAGATTTTTTTTTCTCTAAAGAAAAAAAAATAAGGAAAAAAAAAGTCAAATATAATCATACTTTATTACTGTTATACATTATATTATAATCATTTAAACAAATCTTTTTAAAGAAATTGTAGTATGCTGTGTATTGAGCATCCCAATGGGAGGTTGGGCAGCATTTCTTAAAAATAAAGTAATTTCTCTCTTGTATTAATAAAATATTTGCAAATCAGAAAGAAAGATTTGTCATTAAATCATTTGATGAAATCTAATTATTACTAGAACTTTTGAAGTGATAAAAAGTAATACAAATGTGTGTTTCATGTGTGGAGCTTTATATATTGTCTAGTAATCCGCTGAGGAGAATCGAGAATTTTTAGTTTGATTTATTCAGGAGTGCTACCATTGGGAAGTTCTACAAATCTTTTTCATGTCATTTTTCCTTTATCATATTTACATGTTGTATTATTTAGTACAGTTGTAAATTTCAATAAATTACGTTTAAAAAAAAAAAAAAAAGGTTTGATTTATTGGTTTCTCGACTGCTAAAGTTGTAGGAAATCATTACACAGGTAATTTTCGTTTTTGTTTTTGTTCATATAAGAACGGTTAAAAAGAATGAATTTTCAATTAAATTGCGTATTCTAACCCCGATAATACATAAAGAAAAACAAATCCTAGCGCCAAAGTGCAAGTTTCAAACAGATTAATTGATGTAGACCATAGGTGGCCCCAAACTTTTGATTGGCATTGTATATGTATTTGGACATTTAAAAGGTTATTATTGCTTCTTAAGATTGAAGTATACACTTTATCACTGCCATTGTTATTTATATACATAACTTGAAAAATATTTTTATGTTCATTACATGCCAGAATCTAAACTCCACCTCGATGGGTAGAAAACTATTAACTTAAAATGATGTGTCGCAATGAATTACGTTAACGTAACTAAAAGTTCACAGAAACGCAGATAATAAAATAGTAAATTTATATAATATAAATTAAACTTTAAAATAGTCAAGGCTATTTATATCACATAAATTATTAATTAAAAAATTCCTTGGTTTTGTTGCCCTTTCCGGGTGAAACGTAAAATATGTTTCCGATCCTGTGCGAGATCAGGTATTCGTTAAAGATTCCTAATCTAATTAAACCTAGTAGACAAAATTTAGGACAACTACTGCAGCATCTCCGTTTTACATACAGTAACATTAAGTGACGTTAAAAAAAAAAAAAAACAGCAACTAAGCTGTAGTTTCATAAACAATTATTAAAAAAATAAATAATACTTTTTGGATTTGTACATATTCCTGCTAACAGAAGGTTAGGGTTCAACTATGTATGCCAGTAAGTCCTCCGTCTTGTATTAACGAACAAACAAGACCATGATCACTAGAGTAAAGCTTGGATCTCAACGGGATGATTAGAGAGGGGTGGCTGAATGGGTTTTCTAGCAACTACAAACGACCAGAAACTAGAAACCAAATAATAAAAAGTTCGTGTCTTGGTGCCTTGGGCTTTTAACTCGGCATTTATACCCCGCCCTACACCCTGACCCGAGAAAGCATCGTATAGCATTCAAGGGAGTAGGGTAAGAAAAAAAAAATGGTTAGTTAGTTTTAAATTATGCAAGTAAAATTATGTCCCATATTACAGTTTTCAATTAATCAAAACTTTTATAACGATTTTTAATCCAGAGCCAAAAGAGTCATTTTGTAACTGAGCTGTAAATGGAGTCGTTAATTCAGAGAGATTGGGTATTGAAATTTCTAAAAAAAATTGACCATTTCTAAAATATTTTAAAGCTCTATAATATTTATTGGACGAGTTCAAGTTCAGTATTGACGGAATTAACATAGTTTATCCAACACCGCTTAAAGGCACCCATTAAATTTAGATAACTTTTTAAATGTAACTTAGCTTTATTTCCTACCCCAACTTTAGAAAACATACCAGCACTTATTTAAATAAAAAATAAATGGATTTCAAAGATTCTACTTGCAAGCAGCTGATTCTAGTACATTTTTTTAAAAAATTAACAAAATCTATTTTCTTACGAAGAAAAAAAAATTAAGAGCAAACAATTATTTTAATTTGTTTTTCCTGAGGTTTTTAATTTCACTTACCTATATACAAAATATATAGAAAGGGCAAGTAATGCGATCAAGAAAATGTTTGAATTAGTTTTTGACGGAAAGTAAGATCTGTGTGTGTGTGTGTGTGTGTGGTAACTAAATGGGAAAATAGAGGGTCCTATGAAAATAAAATTTCATATTTGAGACAACTATACGTCCGAGATGTTTAAAACAACATTTTCATCGAAAATCAGCTCACCAGAAGAGACCACTTTATACCATGCATTTTGTACCTTTTTACGATTTCCTCAAATAGCTCAAACGATTTGATAAACTCTCTCTCTCTTTCCTCTCACTCCTATTATTATATATATATATATATATATAGTGTAAAAATTAGTTGGCTTAATATAATGTAAGTGGCATTATGATTGAACTAGTCTGACAGGGCTTAAATGCAGATATTTAAAAAATTCATCCTCTGAAGTACATTTAATTTTGTATATTTCAAAAAATTAAGTTCATCATCTTATTATCATAGATAAATAACGTCTAAATATGAAAGTTTAACGAATTTGATAAAAACTACAGGAGAAAAAGACTAACATATTTTTTTATGCAATTTTTGTGGTTTCGAACACAAGAATAGTAATATAGATGTATAATACACCGTTGGAGAGCTAAATATTTTAGAAAAAAATATTATCTGATACATGGAAATTGTAAAAGTAAAAACGTATTTATTGAAATTCAATTAAATTAAATCTTTATAATTTATTTTTATCTCTACATGTATTTGAAAATTCTTGAATTGATTTTAACAACCAAACTAAGTGCACCAGATTTTTAAATATTGGAAAAGTTTAGTAATAAGCAATATTTTAGACCAAAGCAGTACATTACCTTACATTCGGCCGAAGGTATGATGACCAACCTTTCAAGATAAAAATAAATAATTTTAACAAAAAATTATTTGTTCTTATACTTTATACCATAATATACACTGAACTGTATATAGAATACACTAAACTCTCTTTTGTCTAAATCGTCAAAACTGAAAATTAAACAGAAACTGAATACATACACATACCAACAGACATAAAAATAATCACATAAAAAAATGACTGTGATTTCAGTTAAAGCCTGATAACGAAACTGCCATTATGATATTTTAATTATTTATTGCAGTTTGGGCGTGGAAAATCCCCCAAAAGTAGTTTGTTTGTTACTTCAACGTCAGTTTTATGCTACTGTAGCAAATCGGGAGATATACATGTATGATATACCGTTGGAAAGCTAAAGATTTTAGAAAAAATATTATCTCATACACAAGCTTTTAAAAGTTAATAGAGAGTGATGAAATGAACATAAAACTAACTGATTATTTTAGATAATAATATAATAGATTTTTTAATAAAACACATGTTTCTACATAATTTCTACATTTAATTAATTCTTTAATAGTTTCACGTATTTTTATCTCTAACTGTTTCATTGATTTTAAAAATGGAGGCAAGTGAAAGTCGTGTGTTGTCCGCACCAGATTTTTTACTTTCACTTCCTATATATAGTAAAGGGAAGGTATTGCAATCGTGAAAATTTTCGAATTCCAGTTTTCAACGGAAATAAACATTTTAGGTTCCAAATAACTAAGTCCCACGAAAAGGTATGTGTGTGTGTGTGGTAACTCCCGGGAGGAAACGGTAAGTCCTATGAAACTGAAATTTCATATTTAAGACAAATATACGCCCGAGGCGTTACATAACCTTTTTCATCAAAATGAGCTTACCAGAAGAGCCACTTTATAGCACGCATTTTGCACGTTTTTTTCGATTTTCTCGAAAACGGTTCCGACGATTTTGATTAAACTCGCTATATCGATGTAACATTTAATAGACTTAAACGCCATGTAGGTTTCATTCTGATTAAAATGGTCTGACAGGGTCTTAATGCCGATATTTTAAATTATCTTCCCCTAAAGTTTCTTTAATTTTGTAGATTCTATAAAGATCACTTTATTATCTTGTAACCATCAATAATTAATAGCTAAATATGCAAGCTGAGCGAATTTGATAAACACCTAAAGGAGAAGACTGAAAAAATATTTTTTTAATGCAGTTTTTTGTTTTTGAACATCAGAACAGTAATATACACGTATAATAAACTGTTGAAAAGAGAAAGATTTTAGAAAAAATATCTTATACACAAGCTTGTAAAAGTTGATTAAAAGCCGATAAAACTAAGTGATTATTTTAGATAACAATATAATAGAGTTTTCAATAAAACACAAGTTTCTATATTACTTCAATTTAATTAATTCTTTAATGGTTTCACTCATTTTTATTTCTAACTGTTTTTGATAAATCTTTAATGGATTTCAAAAACAGAGGTAAGTGGAAGTCGTGTGTTGCTCGCACCAGATTTTTTAATATGTATCTAAGCTTAATACATACAAACAGCTTTGCAATCACTATCAATTGACTCAGACTCTAACCGAGGCATTTTCATTGTTGATTTATAATGAATTGAAACTGTTCATATAATACAGTTAAGATTAATCTATATCCATGAAAACCACTCATTGCTTGAATTGAGATAGCTGAGATCTGATATCCACGACAGCATCTAGTAGCAGCTCGGAGAAACATCCAGGCAGCGTCTGAAGATCAAGAAGTGGTAGGAATGGATTGAAGCAGGCAGAGCACGTCTTGAAGGTAAAGCAGACATCCGGTTGGTCAGAGCAGGTCGGCGTTGTAGAGTCACACTGAAGCATATAGAGAATTATTTTAAACTATTTATATGATTAAGCAACCTAACTATATGACACAATGGAGTATTCTTTGAATTTTAGAAAAACTTTTGTGGAAGGAAATACAATCCGCAAGGCGCATCAAACTAAGTTTCATTTAATTTGTTTGAAATGGTGTATTCCTATTTCATTGTATATATTGTATTATCCTCAGTACTCCGAAGAGGTCCCATGTAACCCATTTTTACGGCGAGTTGAAGTGGCTCCTTCCTCCAATCCGCAGACAATGTTTCCTAGGATCATACCATTACCAAATCATTAGCTCCCAACACCCTCCATACATTTACAGTCTCCTCCAATTTAAATCTTCAGTCCATTAACTTGAAACAAGATCGTGCCATTCCGACCTTTACTTTCCTACCCATAGAACTAAAACTTTTGATCGTTCCTTCCTTGTCCGCTCCTCTACTTTCTGGAATTCTCTACCTACTCATATCCGCCATGCTGCTTCTCTCTTCTCATTCAAATCCCAACTTTTTCAATACCTTTTATTATCCCAAAAATACGCTTAAAAGCTGTGATATTTATATTCCTGACATCACACTTTGAAAGTAATATTTGTTCATTGTATATATTCAAACGATGTTATCTATTAATTTATATTTAAGTTTGTTCAACACAATATTTTCTAGGAATTGTTTTTACTTTGTGTTATCATTGTGTATATATTATATATATATATATATATATAATATATATATATAATATGTATATGTATTTTTTTTTATATATGTGTATATATGCGTGTATAATATACACACATAAATTAACTCATAAATCTATTAGTAGAATTATCTACAAATCTGTTATTCTTAGGGGACCCAGTCCCAGAATAAAAATTATTTTCTATTTACATTTCTATTTCTACTCAGCAAAGGTAAAAGTTTGAAAAGAATATTCATCTAGTTTCAACGAAAACGATTGGAAATAATCTAAAATAAACAATATTTAATAACACAATATCTTAAGTTTGTGGGTTTTTTGGCACTCTCTAGTAATTTTACCTTTTTAACATATTAATTTTTTCTAAAATTATCAATGCATATTATACAGATTTACTGCCAAAAGCTTGAGACTACCTAAGGTTTACATTAATAAATCATGAACAACCTCTATGAATACCATATAAATAAAAAATAGGTATCTTATTATTATTTTTATTTATAAACAAATCGTTAAATTAGGTGTAAGAAAGATTTGTCAAAATCGTGAATAATAAGAAATAATATGATTTAATTTAATTATTACTCAGGCTTCTAACGTAATAAAAATAAGTAAGAATACACAATGTGATTTTTGTGTCTGGAGATTAATTTACATTCTAGTAATCTCCTAAGGGGGGTTGAGAAGATAAATTTTATCGTTAGTTTGATTTGTTGATTGTCGAAGTTGTAAGAAGTTCACTGTGCTGGTAATTTCCGTTTTTCTTCATTAAAGAACGGTTCAAAAGAATGAATTTTCAATGAATAGTAAAACCCACATAGTACACAAAACAATTCGAGCCCTAAAGTGACACAAAACAGATTAATTGATGTTAACCACAGGTTGTCAAACTTGTGACCGGCACTGTATATACTCGTGCATTTGTTATGCCATTTTCTGTTTTAGTTGATTATCAATATTTTTTCATACTTTGATTCACTATTGTTTTCGTAAATGGTAACATAGAAAAATACTTATTTCTAAAAAAGAAATATATTAAAAGTACTTTAGAGAAAGAAGTTTTAAAAATTATTAAATTAAAGCCCAGTCAAAAAACTAATCCTGTAGGAATACAACGTAAACAATCTCAAAACAATTCAATTTTATACCAACACAGTTAGTTTTATCAAAATCGTTTTCAGCAGTTTTTGAGAAAATCGTAATAAGGTGCAAAATGCATAGTATAAAATTGTGGTTTTAGATTTTGGTTGGTCTTGTTGTAAGACCCTTGAGCTATAGAATTGTCTGAAATATAAAATTCAGGTCTACAAGATTTAAGTTAGATTTACTACATGCGCACACACTTAGGCTTTTTAGGGAGTCACATGTAACATTAAAACTAGTATTTCTGTAGAAAACTCTAACAAGAAAGTTTCACGACCGCAATATTGACCATTATTATATATTTCAGATTTAGGTAAATGAACAGATAAGTTAATTTAACACTTGACACGGATTGTTTTTTTTAAATACCCAATTTATAAAAAATTTTCACAAGTAATATTGAATAATCAACTAAATTATATTGACACAAATCCATTACATGATACTTACAGTAGATCCAAACATGGTACAGTTGAGGGGTAGAGATAATATCAAAAGATAGAAGATAATAAAGACATGAAGAGGCCTTAACATATTAAGTTCCAACCTAAACGCGTTGGAAATGTTCTCTGTTTGTTGTTATCAATACATGGGAGTCAACTTTCTCTTTTCAAAACGTAAAATATATTCCTTTTTCTTTATCATCCTTTGGTAATATATCTAAACGTGTTTCCTCAATTACTGTATGGAGGGGAAAATCAGTGTTTTAAGTAAAGAATATTTATTCTAACTAAATTTCTTTACATGTCTTCAACTACGGTTTAAGTTATATAACTACTAAATATTTTTTTCTTTAAACTTTCAATTTAGATATATTATAATCTTTCTCAACTGGACAGTTATAATAATACTGTAAGATCACATTCGTAAATATAGAAAATTTTTTTTTTTTTTTAATACCTTCTGTTAGACTGATGCCTCCTAAAAAGTATACATTTCTATTATAAAGAGTATTTTAATAGTCTTATTTATTTATTTTTTTTATACAAAAAAAAAATGTTTTAATGAAAAACTCTGTTCCCACTTAACATATTACAATCCTTGCTTTCTCTTCAGTCCCTGATAATCCTCCGAGGTGTCTGAAAAAAAAATATGGCCAAGGGATCTTCTATTTATAATTGCTAATGGACTACTCCCAATGGGTTGTGCCTCTATATGTATATCATGTCATCGTATACTTTATGTATTTCTTAATATATTAGTAAATATCAATCAATATGTTTTCAAAAAATATTAAAGCACCCAAAAACAATTTAAATGTAATAAGTAGCTGTGTAAATGATCCGAACGTTAATGAGACTCTTTATTAAAACGTACTTTATAGCAATGCATTTCACCCAGAGAAAACAATACCAAAAACAATCTTTGAGATAAAAATAAGTTAGTAATTGAATGAGGAATTTATGATTTTTCTTCTATTTTTTTTAAAATACATTTATTGCTATTACAACTGTATATTGATATACATCTAGTTAAAGAGATACAATATACAAATGTCATGGATTCACATGTGAGGATACTATGGGTAGTATTGGCAGCTCTCCAATCTTCTATTTAAAAGAATAAAATTATTAATTGATTTAGTAATAGGGCTAATGGAAAAATAACATTAATCCTCATTTGTAAATATTGTTAAGGAAACAAGGTAAAGTTTATGCAAAACCCCTTAACACATACTTTAATGTAATTTTTTTTCTAGTTGTGAGATCCTTGATATATTGATTGATGAGGTCCATTGATGATTATATCAATGGATCCAATTGTGTGGGACGTTAGTATTTTAATGGAAATCGAGAATATATTTACGTTCTTATTATATGTATGTAAGTTAAAGTTAAAAAAAAAACCTTACCAATCTTAAAACCTCATGTTATTTAAACAAATTTTACATAAGATAGTCTAAAAAAAAATCAAAAAGACTTTATTTTATTTTCATAATAGTAATAGTAAACACAAAATAAGTGACTGGATAAAATAAAATAATTTTAAAAAAATATAATAACAATAAATAGAATATAAAAAAAAGATGGATGTGCTGTATAACTTGGACAGGCCTAGCCGCTGGGCTGCGGGACCAGGGATGCGATGAAGTTCCCCAAAGCGGTCTCGAAGAGGCATCCTGGGAGGAAGAGAACGTTCAAGAGGAACAAGTCACTGACACAGGCAGTACATCTTCCGAACGTCTTGCATTTGTTGAGGGGGTAACCGCAGCAGGCACTCGAGTCTCCCTCGCACTGAAATACACAACATTTACTTCCATCGCAGTAGTATTTATTGTTAACATAACTTTTTACTTTATGTATTTACAGTTTACATATCAAATAGAGAAGCTTCCATTACTTTATATAATTTTATATACCTCAATGTTGTTTATATTTGATATACCTTTTATCAGTATAATAATGTTTTTTTTGTTTGTTTTTTATTATGATTCTTTAGAATATCATTACAACCAAATAACCTGGTTTTACACCCTCAATGATATAAAGTTATATCTGTTACATTAAATAAATAGAGGTAAACCGAGAATTTAAGAAGGTAGAAAGGATTTCAGAGGCTATGTGGAAGAGTAGATAGGCCTTGGCCATCTATACAGAACTAATAAACATAGATTAACGAAACTAATATTCGACTATCTCTGCACAAAAACACCACTGTAACATGGATTAAGAAAGCTAGCAATGATTTCGAAAAGTTGAGCATCTCAGAGTCTTAAATGATAGTCAGAAGTTTATTTAAAAGTTGATTGAAAAATCACGAGATGATGTAAGAACTAAGAGAGGTAGTCGGTTTCGACAGAATACCAAAGGAAACTCCCTAGTGAACGCGTGAAGAAATATTGGAAGCAAAGGAAACAAAAAGGCCAAGCATCTATTAATCATCATTTAACAGGTGAAATTTAAAATTAGAGTTTTAAAGTTAGAGTGACGAATTCAAAAGGAGGGAGTTCCATCGAGCATCGGACAACGAATGATACAGTTTGGTCAACGATAGTAAACAGATCTGACGCCGAAATGTTAGTTTAACATATGATCAGAATAACCGAATCAGGGCTATCTGGAAATAAATTGGACATTAATAACGAAACTAATTGATCTGAATGGGAATGAAGTACTCCGTCGGTATCGGCCACCATTCGGAACCAAAAAACTATTGGATTGTGTCACATGAAATGTCCGTTTTCATAGTAAAGGATTTTTATTAAAAATACGATATGAAAACAAGATAATTTTATTTGAAGTATTTACCTTCTTTTTCTACAATTTTTTCCCAACGTAACACCAACTTTTGTATCCCCGAACTGAAAAACTCTGAGCTTTGAAGTGAAACAAAATCTGAAAACGCACTATTCACTTGATCATCATTTTCAAAACGTTTTTCTTTGACGAAGTTGTCTAAATTTTTGAACAGGTGGTAATCTGTTGGAGACAAGTCGGGAGAATATGGTGAGTGCGGATGAACTTCGTAGCCCAGTTCTTATGTCACGGTATGTTTTAAAACATGGGGTCTTGCTGCCGCTCAGTGAGATCATGAGGTACCCATGTATCGAGCTTTTTTACTTTCCCAATACACTTTAAATGTCTGGAAACGGTAGATGCACTTGAATTTAGTCGTGCTGAGAGTCCTTTAACTGTTTGGTAGGTGTTTCCTTCTACTGTATGTTTGAGAACATCGTTGTCTATTACGGACGGAGGTCTTCCTCGGGGCAAGTTTTCCAAGTAGGTATCCCCAGCTGAAAACATTACCAACCAACGGCGAATGGTCCGTTCATTAACACTCCCTTCCCCAATCGCCTTGCAAATATTTCTAGCAGCCTCAGCTGCTGAATAACAGAGTTTAAACTCGTACAAAAATATTACTCGAAAATAGCTTGTTTCCATGTTCATATTTAGAGGTATACTAAAAAGTGGGTAATTGATTGGGAAGCTAATGTTTATAATACAAAGGTAGATGATTAGTAACTGTTTACTTTAAATATGTAAACATTCGGAAGAAAACAACAGAGACCTGCAAAATCCTCTATGTATTTCAGAAACTATATGAACGGACATTTCATGTGAAACAATCCAATAATAATGACGAGTTCATCATCTTAGAATATCCTTTAACATTAGTCCAATTAAGGACACGAGTGTCATAATTAGAAAAAAAAAATAAGAGAAAAGTCGTGAACGCACTTATGGATTTTCAAAAAACCGATATTTGCATTGTATGAATATTGAACACACGAAACATCAAATTTTTAAAGGGTATTAATTTTTTTTTTCTTTTATGAAAAACAAAATTGAATAGGAATGGTTGAGACAGACAAACTTGACGATTCGGTTATTACAGAATAGTGGTAGGGTGGTCGAGGAAGGGTCTGGTTAATGAAGTGAATGCTGGCCTCCCACACGTAATTCCTCCCAACCTCAACTTCCATCTTCACGACCCTACTTCATTTTCAACTGACTTCTTGCCGACCCCAAGGAATTAATTCTAAAGAGCCTACTGAGTACAGTTCAAGTTGAGTATCTGCTTAGTGGATAACACTTTCTGATAGTAAATTTTAATGTTAATTCAATATTTTTTTGTTCATGCATTCACCTATCAAATCTGACATCTATTTGTAACTACTACCTATCTCATATTTTTAGTCTAATAGCTAAAAAGAGTTTTTTTTCAGTCATATCAAACCAGACTCGGTTTTTACTGGTAGGATAGTGCAAGGAAAATTTTAACACCCTTTCACTTGGTCAATAAGGTCAGAGTTCAGTTGGTGCCATTTTAGGTAATAAGAGAGCTGCAAGGAGTGGTTCAGTACTCTCGTCCATTGAGTCTATTTATGGTATAAGCCTCAGCCATGCAAAAAGTCTATCTAATCATGGCGGGTGTTGGAATCAAAACTAAACTCTCTGAATCCCAAGCTCTAAGTCTTAATCCGGCTCAACAAGTATCAATGATGTATCAGTGAACGGTAACAGTGGATAATTCGTGACAGTGTGACAGTTCTCACACCCCGTAGCCCGTAACAATATACAGGGAAGTGTAAGATTAGCAAGCACCTTCAAAATATGGGGTTAGTAGACTCACCGACTTAGGGATTCTGCATGAGGGAAAATATAACTACTAAGATACCCAGCCTATTATATGATGCACATCTGTGAAGAAATGGCTAGAATACGGTTATATCATTTCGCCAATCGCCGTATTTTAGATTCAAAGCTTCGTGAACTACTTTAATCTCTACAGCTTGATCAGATCAGCAAAAACAAATGTCCTATATTAACAGGCCTATGGACGGCCGACTTGGAGCTGCAATGCAGGAAATAAGCTTTAAAAAAATGGACTTTGATCATCTTCCCTTGTATTTCATGTATGTTTTTTGCTTTGTTAAACGATAAAACAACGGATAAACGAAGGTATTATTGGGGAAATTATTTTTATTTTTTGTCTTAATATATACTAATCCGCTCATGTCAACAGTTAAACTGACAAACACCAAACGAATTAAACGATAACCTGTGAGATATGAGGAATTTAGTACCAAGCAACATGTCTTATCTGATTTCAGGCCGTCTAAAAGCTATTCGGATGATTGCCGGTTATTTTTGGTAAAAATTTGAGGAATAAAGAAAAAATAAATCGGTCCGGTGGTTTTGAAGGAATCGACGTAGACGTAGATTATACGTTTCTTGAGACGCGAGACCCCAAATATTGAGGGGGAGAAATTTTTTTTTTTGCTCTATTAAAAGGTTCAATTTATTAAAATTATGAACCAATCTCTAAGTAATTTTAGCCTATCAGATTGTATAACTTCAGTTGACTTATCATTTCATGTTTCCTTACCAGGCCATGGTACTTCCAAACATACTGTAACGTTTCATATAATAGTATTATAATTACTAATAAGTATATAATTATATTCTGTAAAATAATTAATACCTTATTATGGAAGATCGTTCTGAAATTACTGGACATATTGACTACAGAGGGAGAGGCGATGGCTCCTTTGAAGAGGGCCTCCTCATAGAGCTGAATAGAGGAGGCACTATGGCTGGCTATTAAGGTTCCTTCGGGGCCGGGTCGGAGCCTCGCCGCGAAATAACCTTATCAATACCATCAATAGGCTCTCTACTAATGAGAAGCCTGAACTGCCCGTGTGTTGGTGCATCCGTTTGTCGTCATATGAAAAGGAAACAAAGTTAAATTTTCCTTTCCTATTTTTTATTTATCATAAGTCTCTGAATCAAGAGGAAAAATCTAATGCGCCAAGAAGACCACTCTATATTACCTTAGTTACAACTTCCTAGTTCACTTACGTAATAAAATATAAAATGTTGAAATTGTATGCAATGAAGAGATCCTAGAAGTAGAAAGTGAATTCAAATATTTGGGAATACTTATAGATAGGTTTGGCAGGATTGACCAAGAGATAGAAAATATAATCAAAAGCCAGCCAGGTGTTCTAACAGATCAATAATGGCATAAAT
This sequence comes from Piezodorus guildinii, assembly GCA_023052935.1. Lineage (NCBI taxonomy): Eukaryota > Metazoa > Arthropoda > Insecta > Hemiptera > Pentatomidae > Piezodorus > Piezodorus guildinii. The sequence goes on along the minus strand of CM041292.1, from coordinate 29,599,118 downwards.
GGACACGGTGAGATAAGGCGAAATGTTAAGATTATTCATCATCCTGGGGATTATTCATCATCACATATATGGATATTAGTTGGGTTAAGATTTTTACCTAACCTTATTTATTTACTTATATTTATGTTTTTCTTTATTCGCCTTATCTTTTTTGCTTAAATTTTTTCATTGATTCTTTGATACTGTTGGTCATTTAGGTGTGCATTTTCAAATCTGTTTATTTATTTTTTTTTTTTTATGCTTGGATTCTGCTTTGGATTATGGACTATATTACATATTATAAGGTATAACACTTAAATCTGTTGATACGGAAAGTGATTGAATAGTCAATTTATAATTGTTTAGGTCAATATCACATGTCATCAAGATTGATAAGTACGCTGTGTATGATAGCAACCCAATACAGTTGGGCAGCACTGCTTTCTTTTATTGTAATTTTGATAAAATAAAGCATTTCTCTCTCTACCCGTCTTTACACATCGAGAGCTTGTCGACGCTTGGCCAGCATATCAGCCGAATCACTGCTGCTGTGATAAAATTCTGACATAGAGCAGTAAAGACTGTGTAAGAAACAATAGCATCAGAGAGCAGACAGAGATACTAACCTATAAGTACTGCCATTGAAGGTAATCATTGAAACAGACAATTACAATGGTTTAAACATTTTTGTCGAATGAATGAAGTTAGTTGACGGAGAAGGAGGCTGGAAGGTAGTTTTTGAAGTAGAAGACACGTGCCTGACCCAGAATTTCCTATCAGGAACATATCCGGAGGATTGTGGGTAACTGAGGCAAGACGCTTGCTGACATAAAACGACAGTTGAGACGAGATGACTAGGAGCGCAGGTTCGAGGCGTCTCTACGCCAACAATGGCTCCAAGAAGAAGACGACAAAGGTCCATGAAAACATTTACTATAGATAAAATGATGTAACAATAGAACATATTATCTACAACAATCACTTAGTATTATCATAATTGCATTACAATCAATTGGATTATATAATAATAAACCAGAGCAATATGCAAAGAAATTGAAAGAGATCAGGGTTAAAACGGGCAATAAAGAAAAACGGAAAGGTGCTGCGTGGTCGGAGGAAAGGAAGCAAAAACACGCAGAAATGATGAGAAGGTACTGGGAGAAGAGAAAGGCGAAAATGAAGAAGCAAAAAAAACAAAAAAACAATGATATTCGCGTGGTCTTAAAGGCCGTTTCATGACATAAAAAAAAAATAAAAAATAAACCATATAATATATTTTTAAAGAAAATAAACTTTCCAACGGAATATTATACATAAATATCTCTATTTTTAAGTTCGAAAAAAAAATCACCTAAAAAAATATGTTCACACATCTCTCCTATAGATGCTTATCAAACGAGTATATGTACCCGTTTTTATTTATGCTAACGACATGAAACAGTTTTGTTTTCTTCCAAATCTACACACTTAAAGGTGATTTTAATTAAAAAATTAAAATTTAAAATGTCGCCATTTTAGTCAGGCTGTTTAATTTGGTCAGAAAGAAACCCACCAGCGAAGTTACAAAGTCGTGAGAATTAGAGTTTGGGGAAAAAAAGAGAAAAATATGCAAAATACATGCTTTAACGTGGTTTTTCTGATTTAGTAAAAAAACTGACACAGACACCCCTACAAATAAACAGAAATTTTTCTTCGACTTGATCATTTGGATGCTAGGGATCTATATTTCATCAATTATATATTTCCGGTAAAAACTTGAACTCCAAAATTTCCAGGATTGTATTACTTCCCCTAACTATGTATTTTATATAAATGTAGTTGAAAGTAAACAGTTGATCAAGAAATAACAAAAAATATTATTAGAATAAGGACATGTATAAACTTGAACATTTCTAACCTATCAGCCAAAATATATTTTTTTAATTAAATTCTTTATTGAAATAGAAATAATACAATGTTCTATAAAAGGGGCAATAAATACACGAACATAATTTGACATCAACAAACGAATCAATAGGATCATTTTTTGGGTACATCAAAATAATGCTCTGAATTTTTGGATATGATCCATCCATACATAATCCATACTATCAGATACGTGACATTTAATTAGAATTAAAGTATATGTTAAGATTAAACTTCACTTACATACAAGAAGTCTTAGATGCACGTCAAGATTATGTGAAAAGTACAGATTTATTCAAATTATTGAAAAAAATTAAGACATTTAGGCTGTCCTGTTTACCATGTACTATTACGGTATCGATATAACTATTTAAAATAAAAATACGTTATACTCACTGGAAAGCCAAACAGTGTACAGTTGGAAATTATTGAATGTGAAACCGGTATCATAAGAAAAAATATAATAAGAACTGTCTTGAACATGTTAAAGCCTCATGTGAGCTATCGCGTACGACCCACTAAAACTAAAAGCGTTGGGAAACATAGCCTGTAACATTGAGTTATGGGCCCCTATTGTTAACATCATTTGGAAACATAGTCAGCTATACTAGATATTCCATAGAAATGTGCATGAAACTAACGAGCCTATAACTTTGTTAATCGACATTTCATACCATTAAGCATTATCTACATACCAAGTGCATCATAACTTAACTCAATGAATATTGAATGCTATTCGAAGGCGATTCCACTGTGAGGGAGACCTCATTTCCTGTTTGCAGAATATTACATAGATTATTCTGTTCATTACTTTAGTCTTATATTTCGTATTTTCTTAATAACCTTCTGTCATTAATAAAGATACCACTTGGTAATTGTTCAGGAGAAAACTTGATGAGCAGAGCAGGCTTAAGAAGGAAATCCTGGTGACTAGCAGGATCCCTATCTAGTCTTTATTTATACATCAGAAAAGGAAGCCTCTCATTTAGCTTCTTTTCAGTCTTCTTCCAATAGGCATTTCCGCTGATTCCAGCCATCTATTGTCGCATTCTTTATGGTGTTTATGAAAACGCGAGTAAAGTGTTAGAGTTTCGATTTCTGAATGTTGTAATTCAGTATATAGTGTTTTCTGATGACATAGCGTGAAGCAGCAGTATTAATAATTTTAATTGAAATTAGTATGGTTTTATTAAATGAATAAATTTTGCTCAACCATAATCTGTTAAGCTTAACTTCCTACAAGTTAAACGCACCAATATCTTATACATAGTACTTGATCACTAATATATGAACTATGAGACGTAGAGTTGACGACTGCCCACATTCTAGAGTAAAGTCCGTTGTATTGCAAGTGTAGAAATGACTCCCTTACTCGATAACCCTGGGAAAACAATTGATATCCTGAAAAAATCTAAATATTTAGCAAAATGTAGCAGGAAAAGTAAAGTAAAAATTGATCAAATCCGTCATTACAAGATATTGATGGACAATGAATATCTCAGCATCTAACATAGGCTTACGGGTCTAAGTAGGTATGTATAGGTATTTAGTTTCTTTATGTTTTGTTTTATTTTTTTCAAAAATGAACATTTGTAATCGACCAAAAAAAATGTCACCGTACTTTGAGGGTTTACATTTCAAGATACACAGAAGCCAAATAGCGAATAAAAAAAAATCCGTTTGTCCCCTGTTGACGGCTTTTCTCTGATACATTTTTACTATTTTTATTAATTAGGAACTAAAATACTAGGGCATCCAAAAAAATTCCCAACACCTAAACATTGATATTATTTTTTTTATTAAGAGATAATACAATATGCCATCTTCTGGGGCAATGAATATGACAGATCGAAGAAATCATTCATCTCACATTTACATTGTAAATAAAAAAATAAATAATTAATAAAGAAAAAAATATATACACAAAATTAAATTAATATTTATAAAGAAAATAATAATAACAACCTTTATCACATTCATACCTATTTACAAACTGCCCCTGGGATGACCGAATCAAACCTTGAGATCGAGGTCGAGGCATAATGACAGAAGATCCCAGCGCCTCTCATTCAGCCGCGTCACTGGTCTTGAGAGCCAGTGGAGGCTGAGCGAGGGCGCTATAGCCACATACACTCAGGTCATGAGTGGAGAAGCCAGTCATTGCCAGCCATCCAATGACATATTTACAAGTGATCTCTGGGCCACTGCTGCTTCAACCTACGGGAAGGGTTATAGGGATGTTTGGAACTAGATAGGAAGCGTGCCAAGGGATTAGGAAGGTGATTAAACTTCTGATGGACGATTGAGAATTTGGAGGGAATTAGATCAAGGAGAAATGGGATATTCAGGTCATGGTTTATAAAATCATGTTTACATGCTCAATAATGTTTGCATATTCTAAAAAAGAATTACTTAAGATACTTTTATACATTAGCTTACAACCGAGATTCCTTATCTCTAACTAGTGTTTTGTTTGCTCAAAATAAAAGAGAAAAAATCATTTTCGTCATATAACGCCTTATAACAAGAACCGTCAATATGTGGTTTGCTCCGTTCAGAACCGGAAATATTGACTTAGATGTGCGCTTTGCGTCTTCGTCGTCCTTCAACTGTTAATGATGACCGGATTCCATTAGAGATCTAACAGATGGCAAAACATTTAATAGATCAAACTGTGTCATATATAAATGATTACAATTAATTATTGCTGCAGTTTTTATTTGAATCACAAGCTAAAAACGCTATAAACTTTTTATACAACCCAATATAACCATAAAAAAAGAGACACACCCAACTTGTATAAAGGGGGTACCTAAAAATAAGGGACACAATATAGGGCGTGATCCTAGCTTAGTTGCACGGCCATTGGCTTACAATTGATACGAATGCCTATTTGTAGTGAACCCGGCAACCATAAAGTATAGGAAAGGTAACAATAAAGTAATTTTTTCTTTTAAATATGAGAGCTTTAAAAAATAATTAATGGCTCTAACGAACCTCACATGTACATTATTACCTGAAAGCAGTAATCTACGTGAAGCATTAATTATAAAGCAATCAATCATAACAATACACGCTTTTTCCGGCAAAAGTGTTAGGGTTATTTCGGTATGAAATTCAAAGAATAAGAAAAAATATTGATTATACTTCTTACTTGGACGTATGAACTATATTGACGATGCATTAAGAACTATGAATTAAAATAAAATACAAGTATGTCTTATTCCGACCAATTTTTACTTTTTTGCTTTTAATATTGTTTTTTACGCATATTAGGATATCTTGTGCTTGTTTATTAATTTAGAAATGAAGATCGCAGTACCGTTGCAGTACTGAAATAAACAAGCAATAAACAAAACTAATAAACAAAAATACAGTCCTCCTGGTATTTCCCTTTCCTTTAACCCACTTGAAACCCTGTTGCGATCCCTCGGACCGCGCTTTATCGCTGGAGGAGACTATAATGCTAAACACCAACGGTGGGGTTGCCGAACTACCAACTCCCGAGGTAATCTCCTTTCCAGTGTCTTGACTTCCCATACCTATACTGTCCTCTCACCCATGAATCCCACATATTGGCCAACATCTCTAAAAAAAAAACCTGACATCCTGGATATATTTATCTCCTCTCAAATTTCCTCCTCCCAAACAATAATCAGATCACTGAACGACCTTTCCTCAGACCATAGCCCGGTTTTGCTTTCCTTACATTCCAGTTTTGTTCCTCAACCCCTTCCTCCTACATTGATCAAAGGACGAGTCAGCTGGGACGTATTTCGACTGGACTTGGAAAGCAAATTGGACTTGAACACTCCACTCAAGACAAATAATGATATTGATACAGCTGTAAAAAAACTGACTGACTCCATAACTTGCAGTATAACTGACAACACAAAGACCACCAAGATTAATGACACTCAACGTACTGATCTGCCACAGCATATTCGATTATTATTAAAAGAAAAACGCAAAGCGAGATCGAAGTGGCATAAGACACGATACCCAGCTGACAAAACTTACTATACCAAACTAACTAACAAACTCAAATCAGAAATAAAGACATACAAAATTCAAAATTTACTCAACTTTACTGAAAATCTTACTACAACAGACAAATCGTTATGGACAACCACAAAAAAACTTCTTAAGTTCAAAGACTTTAACCATTCACTCCTGACTGAAAACAAAACCTGGACAAGATCTGACGAAGAGAAAGCCCAGATATTCGGACAACATCTTCACAATACTTATACTCCCCATCCAGATATCCTTAATCCCGAACACCTTGAAAGGACAGAAGAAGACCTAACTATTTCCCCTCCAAATGACCCTTCCACCTAAAGCTTTCCATCCTTCAGAAATATCCAATATCATTCATAGATTACCCGCTCGAAAAGCTCCTGGCCATGACAAAATCACTTCCCATATCTTGAAACATCTCCATCAAAAAGCCATCCTATTCCTCACCTACATCTATAATGCCGTACTACGTACTTCTTATTTTCCTGCCTCCTGGAAATTATCCATAGTAAAAATGATCCCTATGCCCAAAAAGTCACCTGAAAATCCATCTTCCTACCGTCCCATATCCCTTTTATGTATTATGGGAAAAATTCTGGAAAAAATCCTTCTGAAACGAATCTACCCAATCCTTGATTCCCATCATATTATTCCAGATCATCAATTCGGTTTCCGTACATCTCACTCCACTATCCAGCAATGTCATGGTGTGGTGGACGTTGTCTCCTCTGCGTTGGAGCGCGGATTGTACTGCACGGGAGCCTTTCTCGACGTAGAACAGGCCTTTGACCGAGTCTGGCACCCGGGATTGCTTTACAAGCTCCGTCTATTTCTCCCTCCTACTTATTTTCTTATTATACAGTCCTACCTTGCTGATAGATCTTTCCAAATAAATCATTACAGCTCCTATTCCTCCCTTTTTTCTCAATCTGCTGGTGTTCCCCAAGGCAGCATCCTAGGGCCTGCCCTTTATACAGTCTATACAGCTGATATCCCAACCCATCCTAACACTTTCCTTTCTACTTATGCTGATGACCCGTGTGTGTTATCGGTAGATAGTGATCCATTTACTGCCTCCCACACTCTTCAATCCCACATCCGAGATCTTGAAGTATGGTGTCAGAAATGGAGGATTAAAATTAATTCTAACAAATCCCACCAAATAACCTTTACCCTACGCCGTAAACCAATGACTTCCTGCCCCACAGTATCCTTTAATGACATTCCACTAGACCCTGTTGAACAGATTCGATACCTCGGACTCCACCTTGACAAACGTCTGACTTGGAACCCCCATACAAGACTGAAAAGACAAGAAACTGCCCGACGTTTTCGACTACTCCAACACTTACTGGACAAACGCTCCAATCTTCCACTTACTTACAAAAGACTTATTTATATGACCATCATAAGACCGATATGGACTTACGGAGTAGAGCTATGGGGCTCTACCAAACCATCAAATTCTTCTCGTATCCAATCCCTACAATCCAAAATCCTTCGTAAAATCCTTAACGCTCCTTACTTTGTCACGAATAAGCTCATCCATAAAGACCTCAATATCCCATATGTTACTGAATTAGCCCGAACCAGATATCAATCATTCCATAAAAAACTCCATTTCCACTCTAATTCACTAGTTTCTATCCTATCATCCTCTTCGATTCCTGATAATCCTCCGAGGCGTCTGAAAAGAAGATGGCCCCGAGACCTTCTAGTTTAAAATATTTTTAGAGTGCTGCCGATGGGTGGCATCTCTTCATGTATTTCATGTTAGATTACTATATCCATCACATTTACTTGTTGTATATAATTATACAGTTGTAAATATCAATAAATATGTTAGAAAAAAAAATAAACAAAAAAACAATAAACAAGCATAAACATAAACAAAAGCAAAAACATAAAAAAAAGTAATAAACAAGCACAAGATATCCTAATATGTATAAAAAACAATATTAAAAGCAAAAAAGTAAAAATTGGTCTAAATAAGACATACTTGAATTTTATTTTATTTCATAGTTCTTGATGCATCGTTCATATACTTTCAATATAGTTCATACGTCCAAGTAAGAAGTATAATTAATATTTCTCATGTTTACTTATAATATATATAGTCTGGCCCGAGACGGCATATTGAGGCAACATCTATTGTTCCCACATTTATCGTTCAACACGTAATTTTTCCAACCTTTCTTTAATACATTTCAACGTGTCGTTAAAAAAACATATTGACACTTAACTTCACTTAAAATACACAAGACGAGGGTTTGGAACGACGGTTCGAAAAGTCGTTTAAAACAGATGACAAGAACGATCGTTTAACGGGCCAAAACCGAAGAGTTAGAAGGACGGTACTGCGACCTGGCCGAGACATAAAAAAAAAAAAAGTCATAGAATTCTTACACTTGATCCATTAAGCTTCGATAATTCTTCCATTATATTACTTATAAACTTAATTTTAATAATAGGTCAATAAATTTATTTTATTAGAATTAAATAAACCAATCAAGCCTACTTTTAATAAAGACATTTAAATCTAATTAAGCTCCATTAATACAACTAGAGTCGTACTATTAAGTGAAATGTATTTTTCCCTGAATCACGTATCAAACAGTAATCACTACCTAATCATGTCTATTAACAATGAAAAGTAAAATCAATGAATAAAAAGCTTCGATGGATGAAAAAGAGGGGAGCCCGTAACTGAGTAGCAAGCGCACGTCAAAGATTTTGGGTTGGAATCCCAGTCCCGTCGGGACTTTTATAAGGATACAATTAAATGGGGATTCACTCACAGTCTCTTCCTTGGGAATGTGAGACCCGTCAGTCCTCTGGTGGCCACTCGCTAAAATAGACTTAGGGAGTGATGACCCTACCCTATAAAAATTGTATCGAGAAACGTGATGAGTATTTTCTCCCAGAAGATTAAACCACGCGGCCAAGGGCCTACACGACCTGTCGTGCCAGAGAAAAGAAAGAAAGAAAAGATGAATGAATAAGAACGATGGCTTAGGGGGTTTTGGTTCCTCGTTCCAAACCGACGGTTTTTCCTTTATTTTTTTCCTTTTTTCAAACCGATGGACTGGAACCACGAAATGAACGATAATATAAGTGAACCCGAAGGCTAAAAATTTCAGTGTGGGTGAAGGAAATGTGGAAAAGGAAAAGTATTGTCTTGGTCCAGAGTTGTCCTATATCGAGGAAAAAAAAAAAAAAAAAAAAAAACAGCAAATTTTTTCTTACTGAGGGATTTCGCCCATATTTTTATTTATTTAACGTCACTTTATGCTACTATTTCTAATTGGACGATGCTACAGTGGGAGTCCTAAATTTTGCCTATCCAGGTTTTATTAGGATAGGGATCTTTAACGAGTATCTGACATCGCACAGGCTCGGGACCACCTTTTAACGTCCCCTTCGAAGGACGGCGTAACTAAGGATTTTTTACTCCCATTAAAAAATCCTAGGACCACCTGAACCCATGACCTTTGGCATGGGAGGCTATTACGCTAGCCAGGATTTGTGATAAAACATCGAAAATTTGGAGGAATATTATTGTAAATGGTATCTACTGAACAACAAGTCAAGTGCTGCAGGATTTCATTATTAAAATTTTCGAATCGTGTGTAGTAAATTGGTTTCGGAATAATTTTCACGTTGTCATCAGCTAATGAAGGAATCCTCAGGTCATTTCTTACATGAATATATAAAAGTATGTCACATTAATGCCAATATTCAAAGACTCTAAATGATCAGTTACATTGAGCAGAAGAGCAGAGGCGTGGAATTATTTGAGCGATAACTTTGCCCCGGATTCAGTCTTCCATTGCAAAACTTACTTGAGATAAACTTGCTCGTTCACAATCGCTACCTTCAAACTTTAGTTATGTCTGTTACGCCACAGCCGCTATATTATGTAGTACACTCAGGTTAACGAAGCAGTATTAAAATGTCCAAGACTGTTGGGATATTTTTTTTGTTTATAACTTTCTTTTTCTTAGGAACTAATACGCTGGCACTTAATTGTACTTTTTATGGGTTCCCAGTGAGTACAGATTTTTATCGATATATATATATATATATATATATATATATATATAATTGTATTTAATTATTACTATAACATACATATGTAACATTTTTTTTTTTTATATTATAGTGTGAAACCGCATCTTCCTGCTGTGGATATCCGTTTGTTTCTTGTTATCGAATGGGCAGCACATCTGTCTGCTTCAATCCTATATTTTTCCCTTTAATATATTGCTGGCCCCACAATTTTTGGCTGAGAACAGTATAGGAACTTTTCAAAATCTTGCTCAGCAATCAAATCTACAACCATCTGGCTGATAATAAAAATGTTTTGTTTTCAACCCTGAGTTTGAACATAATACTAATGTTTAATGATATATCGATATTAAAAAGTTGTTATTTTACCTTAAATACTTAAAATGCTTTGGAACTATCTCTTCGTTTTATATATTTATTTATCATTACATTTATAATTCATTTATACCAATAAATTAAAAAAAAATAATAATATGATATAGAGATTTTATTGGATTTTAATTTAAAATATTATTGATTTGTTAAAAATTTGATTCTAATGTTAGATTGTTGTTGGTTTTTGTTTGGTTGATAATTTTTGATTTTGAAGAATGAGGTTTTGTATGAAAAATAATATATAAAAATGAATTAGTTCAACTTTTTTAATTAATAAACTCTTCATAATTAGGAATTAAATCTAAAGCTTAAATTTTATTTTTGTATGTAATACGTATTTCATGTGAGACTTTCCTATATTAAAGAGGAAATAAAATTTATTATGTATAGTTTTATTAAATTCACTATATTACCAATATCTTGAAATTTCCTTTTTTTTTATTATTGTACATTAAAATTTATATATGCACAAATTGATATGTTAATCACTGGAATTGAAATGTTAGTGATATTTTAAATATTCCTTCAAAATTATTCTATTTCTTGTATTATATTGAATGAGTGTGATATTATAGCACTTTTGATGTCTTAATTAATGTCTATTGAGACAGTTGTAATATATCTAAATAAAAATAAAAAAATATATGAAATTTTTTATTTTTTTTTTTATGTAATGTGACTTTATCATTGTTTTCTATAAATATTATATGAATGTGGTCTCTTAACATTATTACTATTGTTCATTTTGGAACGAATTGTAATATATCATAACAGAAGGTTTAAAAAAAAAATCCTGAATTATTATTATTATATTATTTTCATTTTTTTATGTAACAAGACTAATTGTTTATATTTACGAAGCTTATTTTAAAAATAGTAAGTAATATTACATGTGTTGTAATATATATCATCACCAACTATAAATCAAAATAAATATAATTTATTTTCTCCACATTTTGAATTATTGATGTTGCCTGCTAAGTTCTACTTTTTTTTTTGTTCCATTTATATTTTTTTTCTATATTATAATTATTTATTATAATTATATACCACTTCTTTGTTTATATATTTTACTTTTATTTTATTTATCTACATAAAGCTAAAATGTGATCTTAGGGTTCTAATCTCATTTAAATAATTAAACATTTAAATAACTATGATGTAATCAGCACACTTTCCTGCCTTTGTAAACCATTATATATTTAGTTATAGAATCAAATACACATGTAATATGTATGTATACATACAGCTATGCTAAGATAAATAAATTGCAGTATTTTAATTTAAATGGTTATCTATAGGAGATAGTACAGAATTTACCTAACCCTTTTCAGTACAAATTGTTTTCAACAGTAATTAATTTAAAACAATATTACTTCATATTAAAGCAATAGGGATGAGTAAATAAAGGAATTTAAGCATTACGTTGTAATACAACATCATAAAACTAAGTTTTTAAATAAACAAATATATTTTTTTCCTTCTATGTGCTCAAATCATATTGGCTATTTTTTATTAGTGGAAAATGTAACTGTTAATCTATGTAAATTATCTAGATAAACAAAACGTTAAAAATATAACAAATACTTAGACTGTAAGACTTAGATCGTAATATAGTGAGCTTCATATTTAGAAATAAATAGTCATTTTATTTAATTATTGTATGGCTGGAGTGTATAGTTTTCACGTAACAATAGGCATAATATAAAAATAAGAAAAAAAGTATTTGTAATTGAATTTCGCTTCAAAAATTTTAATCAACAAGTCTGTCTTTATTTATTTGTGTTTTTTTATTAATTTCATACTAAACTTGATTGCCGGAAATGTAAAACGTAAAATATTTCTTATGGAAATAAATATAGATAAACGAAATTATCAGGAAATGTATTTGTGCAAAGAATATAAAGGATTTATGAATTTCGTTAATAATATTTCTATACTTTAAAATTACATAAAATGAGTAATGAAACAAATTCTTTATTATATGTAAATGAGGAACGCAAGACTTATGAACAATATATTTAGCAAAATAATTCTATAGTGATTGATACATTTCGAAAAATGGTGTGTATGATAATTTCCATTTAAAGCATTCTACTCAATTTAAAAAAGGAAGCTACTCACTTTTGAGTCATATATGATGAATTTACCGTATTTTTTTGTTGTTACCAAGTATGTAAGTAATAATGTAATTATATTATCATATTATACTGATGTTATACTTAATATTAAAATCATTTTTTTTTCGACGTCATTTTTATAAAAACAATTTTTATTGAGTAGTATATCAATCTGTCCCGATTCGGACATCAATATTGGTAGAAGATAACATCACACAATATTTATACAGCAATAAATAATTTATACATATATGAATCAATAAAATATTTACAAAATCTAGAAATCACTCATACCTATAAATGGAATATTTAGGTGGTGGTGTAAGGTATGGTTGGTGACGTAATCTATTGTTTGAAGGACTTTGGATTGTAAGGATTGAATGCGTTTGATGTAAGAGAGTTTAGCTGTCCCCCATAGTTTAAGTCCGTAGGTCCAGATAGGCTTCAATATTGTCTTGCAGATTAATAACTTTAAAAAATATTTCCAAGGAAATTGTAGTATGCTGTGTTTTGAGCAACCCAATATATAGCATTTCCAAGTCAAATTCAACAATTTCCAAGTCAAATTCAACCTTTTCCAAGTCAAATTCAACCTTTTCCATTTCAAATTCAACCTTTTTCGATTTAAAAAAAAAAATATTAAAAATCAAACATGATTTTATGTTTTTATGGTTATTTTAATTACATATTATATTTTTAACTTGTGGCTTGTTGAATGGTCCCAGGGGCCTTTTTACATATAATTAGTCACGATTATAATAATAAGTATAACCGTTACTTTAATTTTTAGATATTTTCGATACAAGGTCTGGTAGTCGGATTAGCGGGGGTTTGTTTTATTTTAGTTTTATAATCGCGGGCGAAAATATTATCAATAGAGGTTTATTTTAACTTTTTCGTATTTATTGGATAGTAGGCTTAGTAGGTGAGTTCCCAAAGGTTCGTTACTGATTACACTATTAATTTTAATCACGCTCGCTCAAATATGGGTTTATTATAACTTTTTCGTATTTATTGGATACTAGGATCAGTAGCTACGCACCCAAAGATTCGTTACCGATTACACTATTAATTTTAATCGCGCTCGCTCAAATATGCGTTTATTGTAACTTTTTCGTATTTATTGGATAAAGGCTCAGTAGCTGCGTTCCCAAAATTTCGTTACCGATTACACTATAAATTTTAATCGCTCTCGCTCAAATATGGGTTTATTATAACTTCGTGTTTCTTTTCTATGCTAATTTCTGTATTTGTGTTTAGGGTTTTTTTTTTTTTTTTTGTGAATGTGTTAATGTTTTTTTAGTCAGTTGGTCTTATGTATGTTTATTTCGTGTTTTTTGTAACTTTTCATCTATTGGGTTACCGCTAATCCTTTTTATCAGGATAGTAAGTTATCTTTTTGGCTAATACTTTAGAGTTTGATAATAATCAGCTATACAGAACCATTTTATACGTCCTCGGCTTGAGTTAGCGTAATTAGTCCTTGCTTACGCAGCGACTGAGCCTAGTATGCAGTCAATACGAACAAGTTAAAATAAACCTGTTCTTGACCGACCGCGATTAAAATTAATAGTAACGAACCTTCGGGAACGCAGCTACTAAGCCTAGTAGCCAATAAACACGACAAAGTTAAAATAAACTTCTTCTTGAGCGAGCGCACTTAAAAAAAAATTCAATAATCGGGATAGAACCCCCCGCAACGCAGCAACTGAGCCTAATAGCGAATAAATACGAAAAAGTTATAATAAACCCATATTTGAGTGAACGCACGAATAATTAATAGAATAGTCGGGATAGAACCCCCCCAACTTATTTAATAATAACCCTATTTAAGGATGTGTAATCGGTAACGAGCCTTTGGGTACGCAGCTACTGAGCCTATTACCCAATAAATACGAAAAAGTTATAATAAACCCATATTTGAGTGAGCGCGATTTAAATAAATAGTGTAATCGGCAACGAACCTTTGGGAACGCAGCTACTAAGGCTACTATCCTATAAATACGAAAAAGTTAAAATAAACCTCTATTGATAATGTTTTCGCCCGCGATTATAAAACTAAAATAAAACGAAACCCCGCTAATCCGACCTTGGATCAAAAATGTCTAAAGATTAAAGTATCGGTTATACTTATTATTATAATCGTGACTAATTATATGTAAAAAGGCTTCTAGGAACATTTAACAAGCCACATGGGTTAAAACATAATGTGTAATTAAAATAATCATATAAGCATAAAATCATGTTAATTTGATTTTTATTATTTTATTGAAATCGGAAATGGTTGAATTTGAAATGGAAATGGTTGAATTTGACTTGGAAAAGGTTGAATTTGACTTGGAAAAGGTTGAATTTGACTTGGAAATGCTATAGATAACGATCTGATACCATAGAATCTCTGCCGAAGGCAAACCATTGGGCACATAAATAATCAGATTTTTTTTTAAATTAGTGCATCATATATTACTACCACACCGCCAGCCAACATTTTCTAGGTTCAAAAATTATTGCATTATTAAAAGTTATTGTTAGATTTTGGGGACTATGTTTAACTTTAATATGCTGCCGATAAAATTATCTTAAGTTATTAGTAAATATTATTATTAATATTCTGATTTTACAATTGAGACTTTACTGCCAATTACATTACCCGAAAGTTCGATGTCATTACTACAAAATACTGCCTACACAAATTCGTTCAATGATCACCATAAAACCCCAAGTCCTCGAGATCAGACTTAAAAGGCCGTTTAGACGAGCCATTCACCTCTGGAAAACCAGAGAAATGAGAGTTCAAACCATCGAGAAAGGGGCGTGGCTTAACTCATCGCTGGAAAACCCAACCCAAAGAAATTGGAACCCTCAGAAATTGAAATGCTTAAACAGATTGAGCCTGGAATATCGGACCAGCAGAAAGGTATGGATTTTCACACAATGTCACCTGCCATTTCTTCGATTTTGGCCATAATGAACTACATAATTTAATAACACCGCTATATAATTGACCCAATTACACTCACAGGGTATAAGTTGCGCAATTCAGCGTTGTGCAACCTTCTTCATTCTCCAGTGGCCTCACCTCACGTTGGACCAAATATTTTACGAGGTACATTATTTTCGAAAACCTTAAAACCTTTGACATTATATTAAACTAAAAAGATAAAATTGATCAACTTCCAGAATTTTAATTATAATTTATTTATATAATAATAAAATTTCCAAGCAATGTTTTAACTACTGATTTTTTTTTCTGTTTGTCTGATCTCCTTCTTTCTAAATGTCTTTACACAAAAAAAAAAAAAAAAAAAAAAATATTGGACCCACCAGTACAGATTTATAATGAAATTGAAATATTAAAAAAAAAAAAACTCAAATGATTTTTATGGTTTAAAGAAAGTGATTAATTTTTATATTAATGTTGTACAAATTTATTGGTTTTGGGTGAAAATTACATAGCATACACATTCAAAACTTATTGGTAAGCCAAATCCGCAATCCTTTAGGAAATTAACGTTTCTATAGTAACGAGGTAAGTGAAATCTGTTAGAAGTCAGTTCAAAAGTAGGTTTGATATCCATGCGTAACTTGAAAAATAGTTCTTATCTGTTCAACTTGTTTTTGTTTTTTATTTTAGGTAAGTAAAGGATTATTGATGGTATCACCAATCGCAAACAAAATATATATTTACAATAAGATTGGTTGAGTCCACATTTGCCAAACAAAAAAGCATCAAGCTTTACATAGGACACATCTAGTATTTTAAAACACAAACATCACAGAGGAAGACTTCGTGGACTGTCCAGTGATACTGCTTCTTCTTCTTTCAGTGGCACGACAGACCGTGTAGGCCCTTGGCCTCGCAGTGTAACCTCATGAAAGATTTCACTCACGTTCCTCGATGTATTTTATACGATAGGGTCATCACACCCTAGGCCTAATTTTGTGACTGACCACCATTTGGCTGACGGGTATCACATACCCGGGGAGAGGCTTTGAGTGAATCCCCCATTGTTAAATGCTTGAAAAGCCCTTCCGGGACTTAGATTTGAACCCACAACCTCTTGTGTGAGAGACCAGGGCGCTGGCCACTCAGCCACGTGCTCCCCCAGTCGTACTAATATAGTTAAAATAAAAACTAGATTTTAAAATACAAATTAAGTATCATTATTTTTATGTAGTACTAGTAAAGAAGAGTTTGCTGAGGAAAAATATCGATATGTATATAATGCACTTTAGTTTATGTAAAATTTAGATATTAATTGAAAAATTGTTTTGATTTTTGGTTGATTTCCTAAAGGTACTAAAAGACATTTTGTATAACATTGATGTTTCATTCAAAGAACGCTCCATGTCTTCTAAGCCAAGATTCAGAAATTCAATGGGGAACTACAGGAAATAATTAACCAAAATGAAGAAAATAAAATCTCCGAGGTATTATGTATATACCTGCCATGACCTATGGTTGTGAAACGTAGGTAATAGATAAGAAGACCAGTCACAAGCTGAGAGTAACGGACAGAGGTATGGAGCGATACCTTCTCGGAGTGTCGAGACGAGATAGGAAAACAAATAAGTGGCTAATATCAAGGACCGATCTCCCAGATATTATGGAAAAAGTCCATCTAAGGAAGTGGACCTGGACCGGACATGTTATCCGGAGAAACATTACAACATGGACCAGGCAGCTTATGGAGTGGTACCCAAGGGAGTTAACAAGGAAGCGTGGACCTCCACCGACAGACTGGAACCAGGAGATGAAAAAGAGCTGCAGAGGTGCAACCTGGAAGAGAGTGGCACTGGATAGAAAAGGATGAAAAAGGATGGGGCAGGTTCATTACTTAGTGTAGTTGCAAGAATAAGCCTATTAAAACTTTCAAACAATCGAACTAAAAAAAACCTCAACTTAAGGTTGATTTTGTACATATTTATTTGAATTGAACAAAAGAGGAAGTTTTGTATATATATTTTTTTGTTATACGTTATGTAAAAAAAAAAAAATTATCATTATTATTATTATGTATATACAGGTATGTTTATATATTTTAGAAATATGAGATACCTTCACTCTTAAATTCCGAGTATACCTTCTGAGTAATTTGACGTGGATAAGGCGAGCCATATTTCCTCTGTAAATACTTCTTATCCTAACGAGTATGTTTCACAATTATGAAGTAGGCTACTATATTATGGAGCTGGCTCAGCTCAACTTGGCAGTATTAAAATGTCCAAGTCAGTCGCACTACTTTTCCTAGTTCTAGCTTTTATAAATGAAGGGAACTCACTCCTATTAAATTGCACTGTTTACGGGTTTCCGGTAAGAAAATAAGAAACTACTTTTTATTTTGTCTCTTGATTGCATGTATCGGTATAGATCTGAATTGTTCTAGTACATTTCTATATTGTATAGTGTTGGTGTACCACAAGTTTATTTATTTATTTATTATTATTTTTTTTTTTTTTGATCCTTTATGCAGAAGTGTCAACGGTATAATTTGTTCTCATATTTAAGGATGATATTTGAATATTATATTATATTATAATGGAGGACTTACCAATGAACTTGAATAAAATTGAAACGTCTTATGAATTGTTTAATAAGATATATTTTTGGAGCCCGTAGACGTGACTATATCTCTGGGTATTATACTGACTTAAAGTGGCTTTATCCTTCTGTTCGACGGCTATATTTCCATGGTTCCTACCTATTCCAACTTTAAAAAATAGAAACCCTTCCTATATAACTAAACTACTCACCCTCCGTTCAGACATCCATTCGTTAAACACCAGAACCCAAATAATCAATATTTATACCCCATCACATACACCTTTCACAAATCCTTTCTCGGTCGCTCCTCATCATTTTGGAATTCCTTGCCTATCTCTATCCGTAAAACCGTTTCTCTCTCTTCTTTCAAACAACAACTCTTCCAATACTTCCTTGAATCTCAATCTTCCGTTCTATTGTATATATAGGTACTCTGTAGAATAAATATGTGTATATATAAGTGCGTGCTCGAAGTGTATATAAGTATGCAAAGATATATAGATGTATCAAATCTGTCGTTTTTTTATTTTAATGTAACTGGCCAATAGGCAATATTTTGTTTTCATTGTTCTTGTTCTAAGGTGACATGGTCCCAGAGTAAAGATTTTTTTTCATTTCATTTATTTTATAGTAAAATTGAGAATGAAGTATAGCGGCTAAGCGTGTTCCAGGCTTTTTCACATTCTTGCACGGCCGTTACCTTCAAACAATTCGAATATCTATAAGTATTTAACCCTTAGACCCTTCATGGGTTTACTTCATGATCGGTACAGAACATTTTTTTTTAAATTTTTATGTATACGTTGATAGAGATATTCGTTTACATTTTAGAGTTAATTTAAATAAAAACTGGTATGGAATAAGGAAAGGATTTACAGCATTCATCAAGTATTTCTTTAATAAAGAGGGTTTACAGCATGTTATTAGTAATGATTTAGAAAACAAGTTCATAAACTTCACTATTATTAATAGCCTAAACATATGGATATCAATAGCCTTTATGTTTTTTTTTAAAGATCAAGATAGGAAAAGCGTCAACGAATTCCGATAGGTTATCTTGGGAGAATTTAATTTCTAAATTTAAAAAATATATATCAACGACTTTATGGAAGTGATGGACCCACAAACCCAGAAGTCTGGATCGTATCTAACCAACATGGGCCTGATCGGCGTCGATTGTCACACATGCTTCACTTTTCGTCACAAATTATTACGGGGCCCGGGAAATGGTTCTTTTTTTTTTTTTTTTTTTTTTTTTTTTTTTTTTTCACGAGGAAGCAAAGAACTTGACGTTTTAACTTTTGATGTTTGTTGAGCTCGGGTGGGACCCAAGAATCAGGTTTTTTTGCCTTTCCGATCAAATTTAAACGCCTGGAAACTCTCATTTGATTTTGCCTTGCTCTGACGCAACTTCTTTGACTTTTGAGAGTGTCTTCTTCAACAGTTTTCTTATGATCTTCTTCCATCATTGACAACATCTTATTTCTTGAACAAACTTAAGAAACCAGTGAGGGATGGTTCTTTCATTTTAACTTAACAAAACTCATAATTAAAATTCCTTGCTCTCTAGGAGCGGGGAAATCAGTTTGTACAAATTAAAAAAGTCGTCTAAAAATCGCGATTATCCAAATGCACGATTAAAATTATATTAAAACCTGAATGCCTACTAGGGAAAGAAATATGGCTTGCAGAAGTTAGGAGTCAGCAGACCATGGTATAATCTTCTTTACGATTAAATTAAAAAATCGGACTTTTCATATTTAACTACCGAAATAAATGAGCCTCCTATGGATATTCAAGTTATGACGTATCATGAACGGATAATAATGTGGTGTATTTATTTGCTTAATTCGGAAAATTGCACTGTTAACCACATTGCTCCTTTCCTCCACAA
Source organism: Piezodorus guildinii (assembly GCA_023052935.1). NCBI lineage: Eukaryota > Metazoa > Arthropoda > Insecta > Hemiptera > Pentatomidae > Piezodorus > Piezodorus guildinii. Next base: position 29,579,212 of record CM041292.1, on the reverse strand, counting down.
AGGCGACCAATCTGAAAACCGACAATAATGCACGTGAATGAAAAACAAAAATATATCTTCTTATAATTTTTAATTTTAAGATCAGACAACGAAATACATTAGAATAAAATTGTAGAGCCCTAAGGTGCGTCCTAAATCTGACGACAATGGCTGACTAGACTAAGGCAGTGGTGCCTAGATAGCCGGGGACAGGGAGGCTACATCCGCCAATCGGTTCCCTCCCTGTTTCCTGCTTCCGGTACTTCCGCCTAGCTCTTCGCCTTATACTTTGGAGCCCTACCATTTCGCTGGCTATTTATTATTCGACACGCTACATTGAGAACAACATATGTAACGGACACTGCAACTTGTGAGACCACTGCAATGCTAACATTTGCAGTCTTCACGCCGTGTAAGCCCAGTAGTTTGTTTGTGACTTAAGGGCGAATTTATTTCATACAATTATATATATTAATAATAACATGACGTATACTGACATGGAGAATTAGCACATTTTTCAACGCTTCAAACTTATCAAAAAAACCAGATGGTTATGTTAGGTGGTGTTCATTTGCAGCCATACATTACACTTTCTTGAATCCTAGACAAACCACCAATGCCGAATCGTATTGTAACCAAATTGAAGCAATGCACAAGCATTGGCAATAATGACGCTTCTTTAGTCAATTGGAAGACCATTTATGTGGGATGGAAACTTACAAATGTCTCACGTGTGATGTCAGAAAAATTGTTGGAGATTGAATATGGAACTTAGCCACATCCATCTTTCTTTTATAATTATATTCTTTTATGATTATAATTTTTTTAGACACCTAGACTACTACTGTACAAAACAAATGTTGGACGAATAAATTAGAAAACACGTTTTTTGAGTTAATCGATTCTAATGATTGGAAAATGTAGACCAATAGAATGGGGAAGTTGCTAACACGTATACAAAGGTTTATTCATAGTATTGGAATCTATTTTAATTTAAAAAAAAAACATGAAGGGTGTTGGGCTCAATTAATATAGAGATTTTTAACGTTTATAGACCAACGACCGAGCAATGAGGAGATTCGGCCTACAGGTTTTTTCCCATTTTTGGGTGCCCATTTTGTAGACACTGGGGGTGCCCCTGACGAGTCTCTGAATCCCAGGGTCGCCTCCATGTAGAATAACAGAGTAAATAATATTTAGCCACAGGCGGGATTCGAACCCAGGACCCGGAGAACAGAAGAGTAGGGTTGTATACGCTAGCCACGCCGCATCCTATTTTCTATTAAACACTACATTAATTAACTTTAACCAAAGATAAATTTTATGACAAGTACATAAATGAAAAATATAGGAAAAGTCGATTGGGGGAGGGGCCATCAGATAATTCACACAAAAATTAATCCTACTATATTTGTGTACCGATGTTTAGGCTTAAAATTTAAGTCTTTAAAATTGAGACTAGCGGAAACAATGTTTTTTTTTTGTTTTTTTTTTTTAAATATTTTTATTGAAATTTACAACTGTATTTTGAATTACAACTAGTAAATATGCTGGTAAAGATAAAATACATGAAAAAACATGAAGAGAGACTGCCCATTGGCAGCACTCTAGAAGTCAATCTAAACAAGAAGATCTCGAGGCCATCTTCTTTTCAGACGCCTCGGAGGGTTATCAGGGATCGAAGAGGAAGCTAGGGTAGAAACTAGTGGGTTAGAGTGGGAATGAAGTTTTGCATGGAAAGATTCATACCTGGTTCGGGCCAAGGAAACAATCATAACTGTGGATAAATATAAACAGGGGTGAAAGATGGTATCATTAGTCCATTTTATTTTGGCTGTAGGAGCTTTTTTTTTGTTTATTACGATAAAATATAAAAAATATGACTACTATTTATTATTGTTTATAATACTAGTATACAGGCTCCCCTCCCAGGCATAGGCTCACCTTGAAAGAAATGAAGCAATTTATTATTATTTTGGTTTATCACTTGCAATAATAAACCTTTGTAATCAAGCAAACGTTTCAAGATATGTAGAGTCCGAATAATGTATTAAAAAATCCTTATGTCCGCTTTCCTCAGCTTTTTCCCGAAACTAATGGACCCTTTTTTTTTATTTATTAATTTTTTTGTGATTTGGCACAAAAATACTAAGGCATCCAACGATGATCCTAGCATCTAGATATTGATATCAGCCGGTTTAGTTTAAAAATAGTGGCTGATTAAAAAGCACTTAATCCAATTACTCCGTTATTTTCAAATATAGGGATTTTTTTTTTAAAGAAAAAACCGGGAATAATTATAAAACACAAAAGAAAACTAAAATTTAAAATGTAACTTGAGTCATTTTTGAAGATAAAGACAAATATGTAAAGAGTTTTAGAATGAGCAAATTGTGATAAAGAGAAAAAAAAAAACCTACAGTGCAAAAAAAAATAATCATTAAAATTGGTTCAGAACTAGTTGAATTTGAATTTTGAAATTAGCAGTGGCCTTAATCTACTTTTCTTTGAATTATTTATTGCTTTCCATATTAGTTAATTGACTTTATACAGTTATATCCCAATATAGTTAGTTGGAAAGGATGAACCATTGTATTATAATTAGCATTGTATTAATAATTAGCAGCGTTTTTAAGCAAATAAAAGGAATGAGATATAATATTGTTTCTAGTGCGAATCTGGGCCGTCTTGCTGCGGGTACCCACTCATCTCCTGCTACCGCCTCATCAGCACTTCGGTCTGCATGAACCCCTTGTTCCTACCCCTCAACTTTCTCCTCACTCCAGGATTCATCACGGAGAACCTCATAGGAACGGCACAAAATTTGGTTACGGATCTCACCCAACCAAGTGGTTAAAGAAGTTTAATCTCCAAATCTTCAGATTTTGATTCAATGACTCCAGAATGTTTGATTCAAGGATTATTAATGTGCATTGAATATGCAAGGTACTGCTCATGAAAAAACTTCAATGTATCATATTTAACCATTTCTAAAAATTACAATAATCTATTATATTTTTATTTACAAAACTTACTTATATTGAGTGAATTTTTTTTTTTTTTTTTTTGTATTTTCTTATTTTTCTGTAAGTAATAAGGTAATGATTGTAAATTAATGATGTAATAAAATTCATAGTTTTCCATTTACTTTTTCCTCACCATTTCTTTCTTTTTGTCTATTTTTTAGTTTGTTTATATGTTTCACGGTTGGAACAAACTGCCTTTCATTCATATTCAACAGAAATTCAATTGTAAATATAAGGATAAGCCCTCTGTTGTGTGAGTAGCGCCCTAGTCTACAACGCCAGAGGTTGCTAGAGTCCCCGGTATGCCTTTTTCAAGCATTAAATTAAATAAGAACCACTCACAACCTTCCCCATTGTAGACCCGCCAGCCAACTTGAGAGTTCTAACAAAAATAGGCGTTGTGAAGGATGACCCTAATTACATCGAGAATCGAGGTTCGGAAAGGCTCTCCAAGGCATGCCGTACACACCAAAAAATATACTCGTACATATAAAGTATATACATAGAAATTTCATCACTCAATAAATAAAATGTTTCCAAAATTAAACATAACCTCATGTTTTAAAAAAATTCTGATTACACAAAATATATTGAAAATAAAAGAGAAACACATACAAATCAATGAAAAAAATACATAAGTTTGATTTCTCACGTAAAATGAATTATTGATTATAATTATAATTATTGATTATATCTTGATTATGTAATGTGCGCACCAAAGGTCTAAATTTACAATATAGTGCTAGAGAGAAATAAAATAATGTAAAAGGCAAAAAGAAAAAAAAATTGTAAATATTTATAATTTGTATTAGAATAGGAAAAAAAAAATTGAAAATGTATGTAAAATATGTCCAAGTGATTGATAAGTATGTTGTGTTTTATAAGCAACCCGATGTATTTGGGCAGCATTGCCAGATAAATAAAGCATTTCTCTCTCTAATTTTCAAAACTATGACCACTGTTGATTTGTATCACCTCTTTTTGGACACCGTGAAAATTGTTTCACTTCATGTGATCTCACAATTTTTACTGTTTCTGATAGCAAAATGCTTAAAATTCGACATAATTAAAAATTGTATTATGGTAGTATTTAAAAACTACTAACCAAGAACTAAGAAACGTAATGTATTTTTTTTTTATTTCTGTATTTAATTAAACGTATGATAAAAAAAATAGAACAAAACAAAGCAATTCAATTGGATCAAATTCATTACCATTGTAATGGGGAGCCGGTGGCTGAGTGGCTAGTCTCCCACGCCAGAGTTGTGAGTTCGAGTCCCTGTCCCAGCAGGACTTTTATAAAAATATAATTACATAGGGACTCACTAACAGTCTCTCCCCGGGTATTGCGACTCGTCAGCCTACTGGTGGCAACTCGCAAAAATAGGCAAAGGAGTGATGACCCTACGCTAAACATTTCATCGAGAAACGTGAGTATATTCTTCCAGGAGTCTATACCACGCGGCAGGGGCCTACAAGGCCTGTCGCGCCAGAAAAAAAAATGTATTGAATATACTGAGGGGAGTATATTCCCCTCGCCTATGTTCGCCTGCCCGAGGCGACGACGATGAGAAGATTCTAAAGAGTCAGTCAAGTTTTATCCTCAAGATGAGGTGAGTCCTATTCCAGCCACGAGAAGTCGAAGTTCCATCCTGAAGAAGAGGAGATGGCCGCCTCGGGGTCAGGGAGAGCAGCTGGATCTAAGAGCCAAGAACTGACTCCACCTTCGCCAGTCGACTAAGTGTTTCAAAAATACCTAGCAATTTGTAATATTGTATGACAAGCTTAATGGTAATATTATCCTCAGTATTCTCAATCATAGGTCTGGAAATTGTGTAAATAGAGTTTAAGCCTAAAATCTATGTCTTAGTTATATTTAATAATAATTGCTCTAATATAAATCTGTTAGTAATTTAATGTTCCTCTGCATGCCACCTACTGGGATTGGTAAACACGAAACCTTTGGAAAGGAAATCCAATGATTTCAATAAATATTAGTCTATATCTACAATAAATATATCAAATAATCTAGTTTTTGAAGCTACCGCTGCCTTAGAATATCAGCCGGTCAAGAACATAGCACCATTAAAAATCAAAGTATATGTGTGCAATTTCCATGACCCTTTTACACGCAACACACACACACACACACACACACATATATATATATATATATATATGCGTGTGTGTGCATGTATGTATAAGAGGACCATAGGCCATCTCGTTTTGTGGTTGAAGAGGTGTTCTGTTCCGCTAGATCTGTTTGTTCCGCCTAACAGATTTTTATTATTGGAAACAATCTATATGTTGAACAATAAAACAGAATGTGTGGCAGGCTCACGGACTGGGGGGATAGTGGTCAATAACCTTTAAATTTCGTACTAAAAATATGAATATTGCTTCTAGCTAGGTGATCAAGGGACATCAAATCAAACGAACTCCTCTACAACAAACCCATACGTATAAAGGGGACATAAACAAAAACCAAAGAATTAAAAAAAAAAAATACAAACGAAGGGCAGAGAGCGATATAGGTAAAAGCAGCATTGTCCCAGCGCTCATTTTTCAAACGTTGCCGGGCCTGATTAAACTTGGCCCAAACCGCCCTAGCCTTGGAAAAGAGAGCAATTTGTTCCTGTTATAATTTATTACCCTTTGTTCCAAAGGCCCATTCAATATGGTCCACTTAGTGGGACCCCGGCTGCTGTAGTTGTCCAGGGACCCGCTACAATATGAACTCTCCGGTGTACCTTTGTACCCTCCAGCCCAGGTGTATCGCCATTCCCTTGCTCATTTCAGGACCCAAGCACAATGTACTGTCGAGCAAGGTTGTGTTTTGTGATACTTGGACAAACAAGCTAAAGTTCGATACGCAAAAGGTTCGTTCAAATGATTTTAAGAATACCTTTATATAATAAAGTAAATGAAGATGTGTAGATCATTATTCATTTTAATAATGAAGTTTTTTATTTGATATAAATGAAATATATTCTATTTATTTATAAAGCATCTGCCCATTAATGGCCATTAGCTTCATACATAGTAGTTTGTCTTTTACATTTATAGCTCTGTATTTTTAACGGTATAACATTTATAATACAACTATGATAAATGTTCACGTCATATGTTAAGATAAGGTTTTATGGTTGTTAAATCGAAAATAGATAACTTCATAATTATTATATAACACACAACTTTCACTTACCTCCGTTGTTAAAATTAATTTAATAATTTTTAAATAAACTTGGCGATAAAAAAAGATAGACGAACTAATACTTAAAGTTTCGATAGAAACATGTGGTTTATTAAATAATATATTATATTTATATCTATAACAATCATTAGATTTCTTAGCTTTTTATCACTCTTCATTTGCTTTTACAATTCCGTGTATTAGATAATATTTTTCTAAGATCTTTAGCTTTTCAAAGGTGTATTATACATAGATATTACAATTCTTATATTCAAAAAAACTAAAATTGCATAAAAAAATATTTTTTTAATTTTCTTCTTCTGTTAGTAATTAAATTCGTTCAACTTCCATATTTAGCAATTATTAATCAATGCTGAAATGTTGATATGCCAATTTATTAAATCTACAAAATGTAAAGTAATTTAATTAAAAATATCGGCATTTAAGCCCACTCAGACTATTTCGATCAAAATAATACCTACATCAAATTGAAGCCTATGAAATTGTACACCGCTATAGTGAGTTTAATCGAAATCGTAAATGTCATTTTTGAGAAAATCATAAAAAGGTGCAAATTGCATAGTATAAGTGGCTCTTCTGGCCAGCTGATTTTGTTGACAAAGTTTCTGTAATATCTTGGTTATATAGTTGTCCTAAATATGAAATTTCAGTTTCGTACTCCTTTTCGTTTTCTTGCTGGACTTACCACAAACACACACACACACACACACACACACACACACACACACACACACACAAACTCACACATACACTCTCATAGACGTTTTTGCAGGGCTTGGTCATTTGGATTCAGTAGACAAAAAAAGTATATTTCCCGTGTCAACTCAAAAATTTTCACGATCACAATATTTCCCCTTACTATATATTCCATATATAGGTATGTAAAAGTAAACATTAATTCCAAGGCCATGAAATTGAAAAGGCCTTTTAAAAATATTGAATTTTAGAAATATATTTGAATTGGAAAAATGATACTTTAATAATTTTGTAGTCGTATCCAAAGTATGATGAAGAACCTACTTTCAATCGAACTTCTCAGTGATTGGTTAACTGAGCTGAAAGAAATTCTTCAAAAATCCTGACATTGTAGAAGCAGAAAGGCATCTGACAAACTTGAACTCTTTAGACAGACGCATCTCCGGAAAATTGGAGTTGTAGATAGCCGAATATGTCCCTTATGTCTGGAGATCAGAGCTCAATAACCTTCACATATGCCCTTCCATGTAGGATATAAGAAAGTCTTTTCCAACTAAGAATAATTTCTTGAGACGATCATCCATTTATTGGCAACAAGGAAAAGTATGACGGTCTTGTCAACGAATAACCTCTGCTAACTAATCCTGAGTGCTTTTGACGAGGCTCGGAGTATTTGCGTGGGATGGCAATTGCTTTATATCATCCCCGCTCCGATAAAGGTTTTAATTCATTCAATAAATTTTTGTTGCCGAACTCCAATCTCTTTTCGAATCGCCCCCAACCCATTAACTGAATTATGCCTTTTTAACAATCGGAAGATAGGAGATCGTTCCATACGATTGGCCAAGTAGTAGAGCTGAAACGATCCCATCAGGTCAACTATAAAAACTAAAGCTAAAGATAAATGAGAAGAAAATATTCATGTCTTTTAACTAATGAAAAATCTTATCGCTCTAAGTCATACTAAGTGCTTTGAGTATTACTATATATTTAAAAAAAAATTATTAATATTTTGTTTCCTATTTAACGAGCAATTGGAAGTCGAAATACCTTTGATAGTTATTCAAAATATAATATTATTCAATATATTGTTTTTCTATCAAGTCTAAACTCGCATCCTTTTTCCGAAATATATAAGATTTGTATTTAGTTTAATAATAGATTAATTACGACGTTTTTCCTTATAAGTCCTATATAGGTGAATGAATGAATGAATAAAGCCTTTATTGCAAAGATAACATTTAAATTATGATATTTACTTTTAGTTCTAATATAAGTGAAAAAAAAAAAATATTATATAATGCTAAGTGAAAAATAATAATAATGTATACACTTGGTAAATGAAAAAAAAACAAAAACTATATAATTAATGTTCCTTAATTGCTAACTATATTTACAATATGTTATCTTTACAGGCCTCTCCTTACGGTGGTGGTGGTCTAACTTCCCCGGTGACCAAACCTATTGGGAAGTGGTCTACCTATACCTACCTATATAGGTAACTTACGCCAATTCTTTGATTATCACTTCAAAATCGACCAACCATATGAGCCTATTTTATACCATGCATTTTGCATATTTTGACGAATTTCTGAAAAACGGCTCTAACAATTGATGTACAATTGAATAGACTTTTATATCATGTGTAGGCCTTAAAAGCAGAATTTTTTTAAATTTTCTTTCTCTAAACTACCTTAAGTTTTGTTTACGCCAAAAAAAAAAAAAAAAAAAAAAAAAAAAAAAAAAAAAAAAAAAAAAAAAAAAATTCTTTTGTTAGAATTTATGAAACAAAAATAAAAAAAACGGGTAAAAAATTTGATAGCCATGTAAAGAAAAACATGAGCAAATTAATGTTTTTAAGCTAAAATTTTACTTCTGGACATAAGGATTACTATCCTTAAACATAAGTAAAGATACACAATAACCGTTGGGAAGCTAAAGAATTGAGAAAGGTACATTATCTTATATACAACGTTGTATAATTTAATGAAGAAGGATGAAAAGTGTTTAAATCGAAGTGATTGTTGTAGATAATTCTGTTGGTAGATCGAAACTCAATGTAACTCCTTTCCTTTTTTTTAACTCGAGGAGCGGCCTGGTCTAGTGGATAGATCACTAGCCTACTGTCCTCGAAGTCCTGGGTTCAAACCCAGGCTGTGGCAGAATTTTGCAGATTCAGCCTTGGCGCGACCTGGAGTATAAGAACCTCCTGAGGCACACCAGCTTCTATTAAGTGGGCACTCCGAAATAGGGAAAGAATCTAGTGGCTGAGTGTGACCTCGATCTAATCACCTCATTTCACAACCGTTGGCCTAGAAACAGCAGAGAACTCTTTTTCTTTCTAAAGAATCTTACACATATATAAAAATTTCCCTATATATGTTCTGAGCCAGGGATTGAGTTTTTTTGTTTTGTTTTTTAACTCTAGTTCTATTTAAAAGGGCTCAAAATTTTAAATTATCATCATAATAAATAAATAAAAAGGAGAATAAAATAAGACCGAATGGGGTTCACTTGAATGGAAATGTGTCCCTATATAACTTATCCTTTGCAGATGAGCAGTTCAAAACAAGACATAAAATGTGATGGAATATATTGTGGAAATCAAAAGAGGAATACAGCAATGGGGGCTAGTTATTTATGTTGAGAAAAAGGAACACGTGACATTCAATAAGGAGGACATACAACTGAACCCTGTAGGGATTCTCAAAAGGGTTAAACATTTTAAATACCACTGTCCCATAATTGAAATATATGATGCATGTGATTTGGAAGTATTGGGTTGTGTCACATGAAATGTCTGTTTTCAAGGTAAAGGATTTTTATTAAAAATACGATATGAAAACAAGATAATTGTATTCAAGTATTTACCTTCTTTTTCTACACGTTTTTCCCAACGTGACATCAACTTTTTTATCCCCGAACTGAAAAACTCTGAGCTTTGAAGTGAAACAAAATCTGAAAACGCACTTTTCACTTGATCATCATTTTCGAAAAGTTTTCCTTTGACGAAGTCGTCTAAATTTCTGAACAGGTGGTAATCTGTTGGAGACAAGTCGGGACAATCTGTTGTGAGCGGAAGAACTTCGTAGCCCAGTTCTTTCAATTTTGGATGGTGTGTTTTGAAACATGGGGTCTTGCTGCTGCTCTGTGAGATCATGAGGTACCCATGTATCGAGCTTTTTTACTTTCCCATTACACTATAAATGTCTGGAAAGGTAGATGCACTTGCATTTAGTTGTGCTGAGAGTCCTTTAACTGTTTGGTAGGGGTTGCCTTCAACTGTATGTTTGAGGACATCGTTGTCTATTACGGACGGAGGTCTTCCTCGGGGCAAGTTTTCCAAATCGGTATTTCCAGCTGAATACTTAGCAAATCAACGGCGAATGGTCCGTTCAGTAATACTCCCCTTCCCAAACGCCTTGCAAATATTTCTAGCGGCCTGATGAATGGCCGAGTTTAAACTCGTACAAAAATATTACTCGAAAATCGGGCGTTCCCATGTTCATATTTGGAGGTATACTCAAAAGTGGGTAATTAATTAGGAAGCTAATGTTTATAATACAAAGGTAGAGTATTAGTAACTGTTTACCTTAAATATGTATGTTCGGAAGAAAACAACAGAGACCTGCAAAATCCTTTATGTATTTCAGAAACTATAAAAAACGGATATTTCATATGAAACAACCCAATAAAAAGAAAATTTCTTATGTTAAAAAAAACAAAACATATCAATGCTCAACTCCTTATTGTGAAAACCTAACAAAATACAATCATATACAACATAATAATATAATATGGAAAACAAAAGAAAATACAATCGTGGTCATATAAATTGCATCACCTATGCTTTCATTTTTTATAGTGATGAATTGATCTAATCGAATGTTATTGTTTTGTCTACTTATTAATATTATATGCCTTATGAAAAAAAGGAATTGAAAAAAGAAAAAAAACGTTTCTTAGTTATTGGTTAGTAGCCTTAACTACTACAAGAATATTTTTTTCATTATTTCGAGTTTTAAGCATTCCGCTATCAGAAACAGTGAGTGTTTGCGAGTAAGCGAATTAAAAAAATAAAAGTATATTTTTTTTTATTTATTTAAATTTTATTAGGTTAAGCCGTGGTACGGCACACCTCTTAGGGCCCTTTTTATACTGAAGGCGTTTTAGGCGGCTAAAGCGATAGCGGGTTTCTAGAATCCCTATATTTCCAAGTCATTTCGAAGATTTGCTGCAGCTTTTAAGCGGTTTACCGCCAAAAACGCCTCCAGTATAAAGAGGCCCTTTGTTAGATCTTTTGTTTTTCAAAAGTCATTGTTAGTTACCAATTCATCTGAGTCGTAATTAGTTTTTCGTGACGATATGTGGTAACCTTTCGCGATAGATGGACCAATTTAAGAATTTTGGATCTCCTATGTCTTCATGAACACGTAGAGAAATTCAAGTATTTGGGTTCAATAATAACAAGAAAAAATGAAATCCAGGAAGAATTAAAGTCCAGGTTAAAGGTGGGAAATGCCTGTTTTTATTCAGTTGCTATGTTACTAAGCTCGCGGCTTCTATCTAAAAACTTAAAGGTTAGAATCTATAAAACTATCATCCTTCCTACGGTTCTTTACGGATGTGAAACATGGCCGCTTACTTTGAAGGATGAACAACGGCTTAAGGTTTTTGAAAATAAGGTACTGCGTAAAATGTTTGTTTCGAAAAGAGATGAGGCCACTGGGGAAGAGGGGGGGGAGGGGTAGAAGGTTGCACACCGCGGAATTGCGGAGCTTGTACCCTGTGAATATAATTGAGCTGATAGCAGCGCGGAGACTCAAATGGGCGAGTAAAGATGTTGGGTTTGGTGAGGAAGGGATTACGAGAAATGTGTTATTCGCTGATCCGACTGGTAGGCGTCCGAAAGGTAGGCCAAAGCGTCGATCGGAGGATTGCGTTAAGGCTGATTCGGGGGCTTAGGCTTGAACGGTGAACATTGGACGAGTCTGTGTAGGCGGAGTTTGATGGTATCGGTATCGAACTTTCGGGTACGGTAAGCCTAGTAGTAGTAGTATGTTTTCATGAAGAATTCTAGGAACACCTGGAGGAGACTGCCAACCCTCGGTTTATTTTTATTTTAGTTTAGTTTACATGAGTTTTATTGAATGTTGTAATTTCTATTACTACGATCGTAAATACAATTGTATATTGCTGAGAATTATGACATATGTGTCAGAAACTTGGAGATTAAATAATAATCTTAGGAAAAACCCTTAACTGCAGAAATGGACTGCTGAAAGGGTGCGGCGGGATTATCCAGAATGGACATAGTTAAGTATATGACTATCAGATTAATCAGTTATGTTTTTTTAAGTCCAGAAAATAAATAAATCCAAGACGTTCTGATTATGAGTGATTTTTGTATAAATTTATAAGAAAGGTCTTAGGAACATTTTAGACTAAAGAAACTTAGGACAACATACACAAATGTTTTCTGGAGCAAGTACAAAAAGGCCGCTAAGAGAAGTAATGCTCTCATGCTCTAGTAATTACGAAGGAAGGAGGGGGATCACGTTCGTTTCCAGCCGGCTGGAGATATTTTCCAGGAGCCGTTCCAGCTCGCTACACCGCCACTAACTCACCACGCTCCGCCTAGTCCTAATCAGCTGACAATAATATTCTTTTTCAATCTCCCATCTACAACGGAATCCCTCTTTGTCTTATTACGATAAGAGTGGTCTCCTTCCACATGAGAGGCACGTTTGACCCCGTTTCCGATTTCAACTCTGATTTTACACAGTCACTAACAAGGAAAAAAGGCAATGTCATTCTCAATCCTCCGGTATCCAGGGCATCTGCGTATTCAGAAAGATGAAAAAACTTTGATAACATCAAAAGCATTCTTTTATGTTGGTGTGTATTATTTCTTATATCACCATACCCATTATAATAATAACAACAGTAAAATATATCTTAAGTGAACGAATGAATAAATGTTATTATTTACAAAACAAGGGGAGCCCGTTGCTGAGTGGCTAGCGCGCTAGTCTCTCATGCTACAGGTTCTGAGTTCGAATCCCAGACCCGGAGGGGCTTTTATAAGGATGTAAAAAAATGGAGATTCACTCACAACCTCTCCCCCGGGTATGTGAGACCCGTCAGCCAAAGGGTGGCCACTCACAAAATTAGTCGCAGGGAGTGATGACCCTACACTAAAAAATGCATCGAGAAACGTGAGTGTAAACTCGCGGAAGTTAACACTTCGAGGCCCAGGGCCTACACGGCCTGTCGCGCCAATGAAAAAAAATAATTAAAAAATAATTATAATGAACATCTCCATAAAATGATACGCGTAGTGAAGAAAACCAGACGAGATTCTTGAAATTTTACTTAATATGCGTTTTTGTTATCTATACCGCACTGGGTCAATTACGATCATAGAGAAATGAATGAGATAGAAGGATAATATATATTTTGATTCGTAATAATATCATAGTTATCGCATGTTGTACATGTGTAAATAATAATAATTAAACTGCATTTGTTTCGTTCTATTTAGTGGAGAAAAATCGAGTTCCAGAGCCATTATAACAAATCTGGTGCGCGCAACACACGACTTTCACTTACCTCCGTTGTTAAAATCAATTTAAAAATTTTGATGTACATTTAGGAATAAAAATAAAATGTTTAAGAATTAATTAAATTGAATTTCAACAGAAACATGTGTTTTATTAAATAATTTATTATATTTTTATCAACAACAATCAGATAGTTTTGTCAGCTTCTTATCACTTTCCATTAACGTTTACAATTCCGTGTATTAGATAATATATTTTCTAAAATCTTTAGCTATCAAACGGTATGTTATACACGTAAACTACTATTTTTGTGTACAAAAACTCAAAAATTGCATTAAAAGAATATTTTTGGAATTTTATTCTTCAGCTGTTTTTTAAATTCGCTCAACTTTCATATTTAGCTGTTATCATCAATGCTAACAAGATGATGTGGCATTTTTTTTTCTACAAAATTAAAGGTACTTTTGAAAAAGAAAATTAAAAATATCAACATTTAACTCCTGGCAGACTATTTCAATCAGAATGAAGCCTACTTCATATCAAAGCCCATCAAATTTTACATCGATATAGTCAGTTTTATCACAATATTATGAGCCGTTTTTGAGAAAATCGTAAAAAGGTGAAAAATGCATGGGATAAAGTAAGAAAATAGTTGCTGTAACATCTCGGGCGTATACCTGGCTTAAATATGAAATTTGTTTCATAAAACTTTTATTTTTCGCGCTAAGCCTATCACATACAAACACACACACACATATACCTTTTTGCGGGACTTGGTCATTTGGACTCAGGAGACCATAAGACGTATATTTCCGTTGAAAACTGGTATTCGAAAATTTTCACGATCGCAATTCTTTCTCTTACTATATATTTCATATATAAGTAAGTGAAAGTAAAAATATATTTTTGGTCAAAAATAATTATGTATATTGTTTTATTATGTTATGTAATGAACCTTTGTAATCGACCAAAAAATAAAAAATAAAATAAAATTACCCCCTCGATATTTAATAGCTACTACTCAAGATGCGTAGAATCCGAATAACGAAACAAAAATTTCGCTACCAAAATACAAGTCCATGCAACGGTGATCCTCATATCCAGCTGATTATTTTTAAAAGTTATTTAATTCAATTACTCAGTTAAACTTTAAAGATAGAGAAAAAAATTATTAGTGTTTTTTAACCAAAAAATCGTGAATAATTATGTAAAAGAGCAAAAACAGAAGAAAAAAAAATTGAAATTTTACACATATATACGCTCATAACTCAGTTATTTTTTATAGTAGAGAAAAGTATGTATAGAATTTTAGAATCAGTAAAGCGCGATAACAAAAAAAAAAAAAAAAAGAATGAAAAAAATGAAATCTTGCCTATACATATGCTTGTAACTAAGTTATTTTCGAAAATAATGGAAAAATTCATAAGTGTTCTTTTACCAAAAAAAAAAAAAAAAAAAAAAAAAAAAAAAAAAAAAAAAAAAAAAAAAAAAAAAAAAAAAAAACTGTACCACTACAACCCATGAAGGGTCTTGGGCTCAGTACATATAGAGATTCGTACTGTTTCTAGGCCGACGGCAGTGCAATGAGGTGATTAGGCCTTAATCACGCTCAGCCGCCAGGTTTTTCCCCAATTAATTCGGGTACCCACTTTATAGAGGCTGGGTCTGCCCCAGGAGGGTCTCCATACCCAAGGGTCGCCCCCCGACTGAATTAACAGAATAAATAATTTTTCTGCCACAGCCGGGATTCGAACCCAGGACCCGGAGCACAGCAGACTAGTGTCTTTTACCAAAAAACACCGAATAATTATATAAATGAGAAAAAAGAAAATAATTAAATTGATATTTTACATATAAATACGCTCATAAATCAGTTATTTTGGCAATAGAGAAAAATATGTACAGAGTTTTATAATCAGCGCGATAAATAACAAAAAAAAAAAAAATTAAAAAATCCACTAACAACAAAGTTTGTGTTTGTGTGTGTGTGTTCGAATTCTACGCATCATGAAACGTAAGCTCTCAAATTTTGAGGGAGGTGTTACATTTTCTTTTCTTTTCTTTTTTTCGACTATAAAGGTTTATTATTGAAAATAATAATCCAAAAGAATCATTGAAATTAGTTAAAACTAGCTGAGATGTAGCGTTTTGAAATCAGCGTAGTGATATGATATTATTATATGAATTATTGCTTTTCATATTACATAATTGCCTATCAACAGCTATATGAAGAGTTATGTACTAATACTGGTATTTAGAAATAATAAACCATTGTGTAACAATTTGCTGCTTTTTTAAATAAGGTAAAGGCATTAGATAGACACATATACTTTACTACAGGATTCTCTGCATTAGGTAGAATTGTAAGTTTAGGTATCCCCGACCTCAGTCTCTTCTTCTTCCTCTCCCCCACCCTCTTCACCTCCCAAGTGGGGTGTTATTTTCGGATGAAGTTGCAACCACCTGAATTCTTCCATTTCTACCGTTGGGTCCTGCATTTCCATTATTTCCGGCCCTAATTCGTATTCTGACTTTACATTAGATACAATAATTGGACTAAAGCCCTTCAAATCACATTTATTAGCCCAGCCCACATAGAAATTGGCAAACAGTCGGTCTTTCACTGCGGTCAAAGCTCCTGGCCAAATATTCGACCTGATGACAACGGCACTGTCTTCATCCAAAAGAGTCGACGCCCGTCGCACATTCCAAGCGGGTGTGTTGTCGGGTCTCATCGTATCTTGCGACAGAGTGGTTAGAATAGGCGGTCCTCTTTCACGAGTTAGACTTATTCCCCCTTCTTCTTCTAGATCTTCTTCTGCAGGAACATCAGCCGTCCAAAACTCTGTTCTCCCTTGCTTTAGAATATACGGCTCATGGTGTACCCAAAATTCAAGGGTAGGGTCCAGAAGATCTCTTGTTGGAAGTGGCTGGTAATCGGCATTTTCCGTATACAATTGGCCTTCTTCTACTTCCACTACTGCTTCTTCTTCACCACCACTCGAATAGAATCCAAGAGGAGAAACATGAGTTGAAGCAGTGATTCTCGCTATCTGAGTTCGAAGAAGCTCCATTTCAGTGCCAGGGAATTCAGGGTAAGTGTGAACCACATTGGACAATATTCCGGTAAAATATTTCTTAATAGTTCTTGCGGAGACAATCTGTTGTGGCGTGACATCAGGTAAAAGTATCCATTCATCGGTGGGATCGTTAGTTACAAGGTATACCTTTCTGTTCGGGCCATGACCTGGTGGTTCGACCGGTATCACCACCTCTTTTGTATATACAGGTATCGGTATCGCTGGACTCATGTACGTGTCCAGCTTACGTTTAGACTCAACGGCAATTAAAGAGGCTTCCTCGACAAATTCATCCTTGAAAAATTCTTCGGGATCATTATCCTGTAATGTTTCTTGTTCTTCGTCAACCGGTTCTTGCATTGCAACAACAGCCTTAGACATGAAATCTTTGAATCGCTCACCCATCGCTTCTGGTGTTAGTTCAGCTTCCACAATTATATAATCTCTAATAGTTCCATAAATCCTCCCCCAAAGTTGAATCTTCGAAACAGGATATGACTTTGCTATAAACCTCAGGCCCATTTGTATGTTATACATGTCAGAGTAAGGAAAACCGACCGCAGCTTCGTTTAACAATCTGAAGAAAGGAATAAAATCTAAATTACCGAACTTATCATCGTAAATCGGTTCGATCTGATATAAACATTCCACTCTTCTGTAAAATCGTAGTATTAACTTATAATCATCAGTATCTTTAGGTACATCGCTCAGATCCTTATACATATCTTCGGAACTATTCGTTAGAAAGAACTTCTTTATCCGTATATCGCGGCTTAGTTCTTCAAAATACCTCATGCAATCCTTTGGTCTCTCCTTCAGGACATGATGAAGAATGTCGTTTAAGTGATCCCAGACGGTCTCATTCCTGTAGCCTATCTTCTGTAGGTAGCTCTTGGCAATCAAAAAGTCTCTTTCTAAGTTTATTTTAGGCAGCTCCGGTACGTCATGAGCAGCTTCTTCCCATCCAGACAATTCCGATTCATCTTTGATCGGTGGAGCACCAGCGTTATTATTCTGCTGGTTTGGATCGGTATTATCATTATTTTCAAATTCAAACATGTGTTACGTCAGATTTGATTCTTATTATCGCGGAGAAAGTTAAAATCACTATGGATTAGTTAATTACATACAAGTAAAGCTAAAGAAAAACATTAAATAAATATATATAACTGTTTAGAACCCGTAACCTTGTTATAAGAAGAAACAACTATTTATTTTATATTTATATTATTTATTCATAACATATGTTCTTGAACAGTAAATTAATTTAAGATAGATTTATTCGTTTTGTTTATTTATTTATTTAACGTTACTTTGTGCTACTATGGCTAATCGAACGATGCTACAGTGGGAGTCTTTAATTTTGTCTATTCAGTTTTATTAGGGATCACCTTTTAACGTTCCCTCCGAAGGACGGCATAACTAAGGATTTTTTATTCCTATTAAAAAATCCTTAGACCACTTACGCGTTTGAAACCGTGTCCTTTAGCATAGGAGACTGTTATGCTAGCCACCCCGCTGCAAGTGATCTAATTTATTTGTTTTATAAGACAGAAAAACTATTAATTGGTTCATTCCGCGAAATTTCAGGTCTACCTTTTCTCAAATGTTAAGAACAGTCGTCGAAGTTGTATTTATCTGTTTTGCTACATTCTTGCAATGAAAATTTTTTACTTGGCATTAGTTTTGATCACAAAGACTCTTGAAAACACAAAGTATTAGAATCTCACTGTTAACAAAATTAGCTATTTCTAAAACTAGAAACGTCAAAACCGTAGTATTTCATAAGTTACCCTAATTGAAGAAATTCTGCTTTGACAAAACGAGGAATTAGAGTATATCACAACATATATGTATAGGGTAGTTAGGGATGTAATCCCCAATTAAACAAATATCATTAAAAAATTACATTTAAGAAAATGTTTTCTTTTGCTGCACAAGTGGCACATTTTAATGATGACGTGTCAGTAGCGCATGAGTTGTTCTATGGAACACTCCATATCCTCCAAAGACCATCCGCCATACTTGCCGGACCTCTCACCTACAGGTTACATTTTCTTCTTCTATTTTTACTCCTTCCTCCAGGAGAAATGCTTCAGAAACCAAGAGGTCGCCAGAAGCGATTTCTTTGACTTCATCGCCTTCTACGAGAACGGTATAAATAATCAAGTTGGAAAAGATACGTTTTATAATGGTTCTAATTTCAATTAAAAAATTATATAATGAAAATAAATATTGTCTATTAATGTAAAATGTTAAAAATCGAGAATATTTTTTAATAAGTTTAATGAGTCTGGCATCCAGGACTGCTGTACAAACTCTGAAAATTCCTCCCTCCAACATACTTTCTTATCATCCAGTCCTACCTCACTGACAGATCCTTCAAAATAAATTACAATGGGTCCTTCTCATCTCTTTTTACAAAGTCCACAGGTGTTCCTCAAGGCAGTATCCTAGGACCCATTCTCTACACTGTATATACAGCTGATATATACATATATATAAGTCAATAACGATCCAACCGTTGCCTCTCAAACCCTTCAATCCCACATCAGAGACCTTGAGATATGGTGTCAGAATTGGAGAATTAATATAAAGTCCAACAAACCCCACCAAATAACCTTCACTCTTCGTCGTAAGCCAATGACATCCTGTCCTAAAGTATCCTTTCATAATACTCCACTTGTCCCTGTTGAACAGATTGGCTACTTAGGACTCCTCCTTGACAAACGTCTCACATGGAATCCGCACACAAGACTGAAACGACAAGAAACTGCTCGCCGCTTTCGATTACTTCAACACTTACTAGACAGACGCTCAAACCTTCCACTTATCTACAAAAGGGTCATCTACATGACCATCATAAGGCCTATATGGACTAACGGAGTTGAGCTTTGGGGCTCTACTAAACCATCGAATTCTTCTCGTATCCAATCTTTACAATCCAAAATCCTTCGTAAAATCCTCAACGTTTCTTACTTTGTCACAAATAAAATCATCCATAAAGACCTAAACGTTCCATATGTTTCTGATTTGGCCCAAACCAGATATCAATCCTTCTATGACAAACTCCTTTCCAACCCGAACCAACTAGTTTCAACCCTAGCTTCCTGTTCGATCCATCATAATCCTCTGAGGCGTCTAAAAAGAAGATGGCCTCGTGTCCTTCTAGTTTAAAATAGTTTCTGGAGTGCTACCGTTGGGTTGTTCCTCTACAAGTCTGTCTCATGTGATTTTTCTTTTAGCATATTTACTTGTTGTAATATAAATTACAGTGGTAAATTTCAATAAATTAATAAAAAAATAAAATAAAATAAATTTAATATATTGTCAACAATTGAAATGTTTTATTGCCTCGGTTTTAGACAGACCGAAATTCCGCATAAATGTGTGGGTGTGAAAGTAAATCATGAGTTGTTTGTGGTGGCACCTTCCATTTATCAGAGAGGGAACAACAAGCAATATAAATCAGATATAGCTCAAAAGACTGAATATAGAAATGAAATAAAGTCCAGAGCTGGAGCGGCTCTGTCAGTCACAGGCCGCGATCCATTAGAAAGTATTTAATATTTAAACGTGTCATTGGAACGGCTCTCGATTCTCGCCCGCTCGACCGGACAAGTATCGGATATTGGCGTCCGAAGCGATATATCATGGGAAACCGCTAAATACAAAACCAAGCGCAATTAGTTTTCAATAAATGCCTTTAGGTTATTTGATTTGTTTGCCGATTTGTTTTTAACCTTAGACGATGATAGCACTATTATTCGATCTGTGAGATAGATAAATGTTTTAGTAATGTTTCATAGTGAATGCAATATTCAAATAAAAATTAGAATTTTTTAAAAAGTTATTTTTCGCACTAATAAAATAGATAAATAATATAAATTTGGTTTATTATTTTCAATAATGCACCTTTGTAATCGACCGAAAAAAAAAAAAAATACCCCTCTGTTAAGAATTGGGAAGTACTAATTTAGTTTTTGTTATGTATATATATCGTTAATATTAAGTTCAGACGCAAGAGGGGGGCTATGTTTACATTCTGTTAGAGAGGATTAAGTGATAGTGACCGCTCGGGGGAGAGTGCTCTGAGTAACAGCCGAGACAGGTCGCTTCGCTGTCGCTACTACGCTTGTCTCCTTCGTCCGTCGCCATCGTCGCCCGCAATCGTCCTCGTGACTAGTACTATTACGTTTATTAGAAAGTTAATTTTTTTTGTTCTTTTGTATTTTTTTGTTTTCTCAATATATGTTTTACAAAGTTAGTAAACAAATATAAAATATTTATAATATTTAAAATTTTACGAAACCTAAACAAATATAAGGAATTCGGCGACTCATATTTAACGTTCAGGTTGAGGCTGCGAGCGAGTATGCTGTCGCCCCTCTCCCAACACCCTCTTTCCTTCAAAATTTAAGAGCCTACGTTTCAAAATGTGTAGAATTTAAATAACGAATAAAAAAAAAATCCATTTTTCGGCCGTCTGCCGTCCGCGGCATTTCTCCAAAACTACAAATATTTTGTAAATTCGCTACAAAAATACAAGTCCATGCAATGATGATCCTAACACATAGATGTTGATATCGGCTAGTTATTTTTAAAATGGCGATTTAATTCCATAACTCGGTTAATTTTGAAGCTGGAGGAAAAATTCATTAATGGTTTTTAACCATTTAACCGCGAATATTTTTATAAAAGTGAAAAAAGAAAAGACAAATATTTGAAATTTTTTACATAAATACGTTCATAAGTCAGTTATTTTTGACGATAGAGATATGTACAGAGTTTTATAATTTGTAAAGCGCGGTAAAAAAAAAAAGAAAAGAAAATGCATGTGTGTAGTCTAGTAACTAATTATAATACGAGACATGTTTTTTTAAGTAAGTAACGTTTTGGAATTAAAAAGACAAAGATATCGCAATAATTTTATTTTTACATGAAAGCCTGAACCTTAATCTACTTTTCTACATAATTTCCATGAATTTTGGGGCACTTCTCATAACGTGGCACCAGTTTTTGAATACCCACCTCAAAAAAATTCTGCCGCCTGACTTGTTAACACGGTATCACAAGTGTTTTGACTTCGTTATCGTCTTGCATGCAATCCAGAACAAAAGACGTGGCAAGTTGAGTAAGGGTATCGTTTTGCTGCATGACAATGCCCGTCCACATGTGGCTAATCGGACCAATGATCTCATCAAATCATGTAAATAGGAAACTCATCATCCTCCATATAGCCCTGATATGCGCCCAGCGACTACCATTTGTATCTGTACTTAATGAAACAACTGGGCGGTTGGCGTCTTCAAGACGATAACGAAGTCAAAACAAAAAAGCTGAGGCTTTACCAACAATGGCCTATACTGTAAAAAGGCTCTTTCAATAAGAGCGAAAATAAGGCACTATAACATCGTTGTCAAACCGGTTATTATGTATGGAATGGAGACCGCTTCTCTTCCTAGCTTAAGGAAACTTTAGGGAATTGAGAGGAAGATCTATGGGCCAGTAAAGTTACCGGGGGATGTAGGCAGAGGCCTACCAAAGAACTTTACAAGGAAATGGATGACCTGGAAACGGACATTAGGTTAAGAAGGCTGCGTTTCTACGGGCATATGTAAAGGATGAGCCCGAACAGAATAAATAAAGAAATCTTTTAAAAATTTGGGGATATAAAGGCGCCGGAGGATACATTCAGCAGATGAGGAATGAGATAGTGAGGTTGGGAATCTCAACACAGGATTGTGTCAATAGAGATGAATATAGGGAAAAATTTAGGAAGATTGGTCCTTGTGGGTGCCAAAGAGGTGAGAAACAGGAGAGTATGGAGCGAGGAACAGAGAAGAGTCCAGTCTGAGAGAATGAAGAAAAGGTGGGAAGAGAGAAAAAGAGTGGAACGTGTGGGCAAAGTTAGGGGAAAATGATATTTGCTTGGTCTTTAAGGCCGTTTCGCGTAAAAAAAAAAAAAAAAAAAAATAATTATATTAATATATATAAAATATGAGTTGTAGGGAATTCATCCGAACGAGAAAAGAACAATCGAAAGTTTAAGTTCTGTAGGGTTTATTTTGATATAGAGTACAAACAGTTATTTGTTTTAAATATATAAACAGAAATTTAAATCTGAACGTTTACTTTTTATTTTATTCGAGCTTGTCTTACTCACAACATGTAAAATTATTTAAAAAAAAACATTAATGTAAATTCCGATTTGTGAACCTCTAAAAAAAAAAATAAATAAAAAGGGATTAGTAATGAAAAATGTATTTCTCCCGCGATGACAAGCGAAACAATTGCCTGGCGTCACAACAAAAAACCAATGTCCTACTCTAAAGGGCGCACCATACATCATTCGGGGATAATGTTGATTAATTCAAAAGCGATTGCAACCAGCAGGTATTTTTGGAACGAGAATCAATTTGCAGCCCACATTCTGCTGAATTCCACCAGGTGAAGTTTTTTTTTGTTTTAACTTACAAGTAGAGGATTCAGAATGTATCTTACCTATTTCGATGATTTTGTTTTTTTCTTGTTAAAACTAGACATTAAATGATTAGCCTCTGAAAAATATTAGAGCCCAATGCTCCACAGGAGTGATGTAAAAAAATCGAAAAGTGTGTGCATTTGATTAAATATCTCTGGTTCTGGTGAAGGTAAAAAGATGATTTGGGTGTCGAAATTCCCAGTTCTAAAGCGGAAAAATAAAAAATAAGCCATGAAATTTTATTGTGATTTCCCTCCCATCCTATTCACCAGAACTTGCCCCAACAGGTTTTCACTTATTTCGGGCCCTTTAAAACTGTCTTAATAGGAAACAATTTAATTCGCTCGGGGATTGCAAAACGCACATTAGGGATTTGTAGAGCAAAAATTGTGAATTAAAAAATAGCCTGAAATTGCTATATTTCATCATGTAACAGAATAAAATGAGTCATACACAATTAAATTAAACTATTTAAAAGAATCTGGGGACTATAAAAAGTATTATAGGGGACTAACCGATGAACTGCAAATAAAATTTAAACGTCTTATGAACTGCTTTATAAGATTTATTTTCGGAGCCCTGTTGACGTGACAATATTTCTGGCTATTATACCAACTTAAAATGGCTTTATCCCTCTGTTCGACGGCAATATTTCCATTGTTCTTACCTAATACAAACTTTAAAGAATAGAAAACCTTCCTACGTAACTGAGCTCCTCACACTCCGCTCGGATAGCCATTGGTTAACTAGAACCCAATCAATCAATATTTATACCCCATCACATAAAACAGAACCTTTCACAAATCGTTTCTCGTTTTTTTCCTGTCCTTCTGGGATTCGCTGCCCATCTCTATTCGTAAAGTCACCTCTCTTTCTTCCTTCAAACATCAACTCTTCCACTACCTACTCTTATTTCAATTTTCCGTTCTATTGTAAAATAAAGTGTATATATATGTATGTATAAATTTGCAAAAATCTATATACGAGTATATATATATTAAATAGTTGTTCTTTTATATATACATATATAAATATATATATATATATATATATATATATATATATATATATATATATATATATATAATATTTTTTTTTTTTTTGTTTATGTGACCAAACTATATGGGTTCCTTCTTGCTTATTTTCTTTATTCTAAGGGGACTTGATCCCAGAATAAAAATTTGTTTTTCATTTCATTAAAAAAAAAAAAAATTACTTTAATGAACAGTGCAATACGCTAAGAACTTATTTCACAACTAAAAAGTAAACATTAGTATTTTTTTCAAAGTCAATGGTTGTGCAAGGAGATCATGCTAAAAAGCCAAACTTTGCATCCAATATTTAAGAACGGGTGAACCTTAATATAGCCTTTAGACTATAGATGGTCTATATATATATTATACTACATATTATAGGTTATATACTCACGTTTCACTAATTGTTTAAAAATATATTCTTATTGAAATTTACAACTGTATAAAATACAACAAGGAAATATGCTGAAATGATATAACAAATGAATTAAACGTGAAGAGAAACTGTCCATTGGCAGCAATCTTTAGTAGTGAGTCTAAAGAAAAATGTCTCGAGACCATCTTCTTTTCAGACGCCTTGGAGAATTATCAGGAATAGGAATTATATAGGAAGAAGGAAGAAGGAATTATATACAGGAATAGGAAGCAATGATTGAAACTAATGGATTAGAGTGGGAGTAGAGTTTTTCATAGAAGGAGTGATACCTGGTACGGGCAATGTTTTTCTGAACTTGATGTTGAAACGCATCAGCAATTGAGAAACAATAGGAATTCTAAGCCAAATGGATAGAATTAGGTGTTATTACTGTAGATGTAAATAATTATGGATTCTTTTTTAGACTTCTATTTCGGATGAATTTGTTGATGATATCAAATCAACATTTCACAACTTTTCAATCCTACCCAAGACAAACACTGAAGCGTTTATAGACCAATTAGTGTGAGAGCTCTTCTAATTATAGGCTTCTGAAATATGTCAATGAAAACAAAGGATGAGAAATGACCAAACAATTCAACAACGGAAACAAACTTAATCATTCTTCGCTATTCCCGTTTTCCTTCAAAATAATTTGTCAGGTTTTCCAGGGGGTAACAGAATAATCTGATCAATTAAATGTTAACTAGCAATTCCCGATATAAAGAATCAAAAGAATGCCTATGAGTTCTCTTTTATTATACTTTATTATTTTTATTTTTTCCCATAGTTTCTTTTTATTGTAAATATTTATTAAATACCAAAGATCTCCTATAAGTTGTGGGTTGATCATATAAGATGAAGTAATGTTCGCTTGAGTGCAAAATGTATGAGGGATAGATGTTAATAAATCTTACGCGGGAAACACACGACTTTCACTTACCTCGACTGTTAAAATCAATTTGAAAATATTAAGTATACTACAATTTGAAAAATATTTTAAGTGAAATTTGATAAAACTTGTATTCATTTTCGTTGGAAACATATGCTTTAGATTAAATAATAGAACTATATTAAATTGTTAATAAGTAATAAGTTTATTCCCTATTCTTCACTTTATATGACATTTTACAACTTTGTAAAGCAGGTAATATTTTATGCAAATCTTTCTCTTTCCAACGGTACATTATACATCTATATTATTGTTCTTATTATCAAAACAACCAAAATTACATTAAAAAACAGTTTTGCTCTTTTATCCTTTAGTTGGTCATCAAGTTCTCCCTACTTGTATATTTAGCCGTCCATTATCAATGTCATTAAGATGATATGTTTAATTTAATAAAATCTACACAATTCAAGGTACTTTACAAAAAGAAATTTTAAAATATCGGCATTTTAGCACAATCGGACTATTTCAATCAGAATGAAACCTACATGATATCAAATCCCATTTAATTTTACACTAATACAGGGAGTTTAATCAAAATCTTTTGAGCTGTTTTTGAGAAAATCGTAAAATGGTGAAAAATGCATTATATGAAGTGGCTCTTCTTGTTAGCTGATTTTGATGAAAAAGTTGCTGTAACGTCTCGGGCTTATAGTTGTATTTTTTTTAATTCATATTTTATTGAATTTCACAACTGTAGTAACATAAATACAATAAGTAAAACTGTTGAACTAGAATAAAGTGCGTGAAAGGCTATAGTTGTATTAAATGTGAAATTTCAGTTTCATGGGAATTTTCGTTCGATGGACTTACCAAACACTCAGAGACCTTTTTGCAAGACTTGGTCATTTGGACTCAGGGAACCTAATACTTGTATTTCCGTTGAAAACTGGAATCCGAAATTTTCACGATCGCAATACTTTCCCTTACTATATATTCCTTATATAGTGAAAGTAAAAAATATATATATTTTTTAATGAAAGTATCTTTTTTTTTAATCTACTATATATATATATATATATATATATATATATATATATATATATATATATATATATATATATATATATATATATGCATATATATAACATATATATAATACATATATATAATACATATACATATATATAATCCTTCCGTCTCTCTGTTAACTTGTTTTCCCCCTGAAAAATAAAGGCAGTAGATTACAGACAGACAAATCCATGATCTATTGCTTTTCCCAGTTAAGCAGAATTTTAATTTTTTTTATAATGGAGGAAATTGTTCTTATCATAGTCTACAATAACAGATAATAATATACACCATCAAAAGGTAAATAAAATAAAAAATAAAATTGTATTCAGGCATTCAAAGATGTCGCTATAATACGTGACAACTAAGGGATATTCTGTGTGGGAGGGATTAGTTGAACCACACTTTAATCTCTACGGCTACTGTTTGGGTATGCCTGGATGTGGGGCACAGGGTTGCTCTCGTGGGATACGGCTTACAACGGCCAACATTCATAAGTCCACCTTCATCCTCATTTAAAGGATCTATATTTGTCTTGGTTCGGTTTAATATCAATGTTGTGGGCCAACAGATATTGGGCTGTTGTTTATTATTCCTAACACGAAACTGCATGGTGTATTATTTGAAAATTAATTGTAATAAATTCTTAATCATGATTCATTTAAGCTGAACTTTAAACATTATGTTGAATGTATAGTCAACTGTTTCTATGACTATAGGAAGAATAACCTGGAATCATTCTGGTTAATTTTACTTTCACTCACCTATACATGGTAAAGAAAAGTATTGGGATAGTGAAAATTTTCGAATTCCAATTTTCATCGGATATACACGTTTTAGGGTCCCCTGAGTCCAAATTATAGAGTCCAGAAAAAAGGTATGGGTGTGTTTTATAAATTCTAAACTTTATGTTTTTGGACAGAAGCCGCGAGCTAAGTAATTTGGCAACTAAATAATAAAACGCATTTCCCACCTTTAACCGAGACTTTATTTCTCCTGATTTTTATTTTTTCTTGTTATCATTTAACCTAAAAACTTGAATTTCTCTACGTGTTCAAAAGTATGCCCTGATATATCAATATCACCAAGGTCGTCACCGTTTCTAACTACTAATCAATTATTTATCTTATCGGTATTTATTTCGAGTCTTATTTCTTTACTGGTTTTTATTAACGCACTTGTATAGTTTCCATTTCTTCACCTAGAAATAGAAACTACTTTTTTAATAGCTATTAAAATTTTACTATTGGGTTGATGCAAAATTAATGCAGGTTTCCTCTATTGCAATATCTTAATTCCAATTGTGTAAACAAAGCTAATCCTAACATTGATCATTATTATACAAAACAAACCTTATCTAATACCCTCTCTTTCACATGAATTTGTTTAGTAAAATCGTTTTGTTCAGTGTGTTCAAAGGTCTTGAATCGAAAATGTCAAAGTGCGATTTTCGTCAAATTTATTTTTACGAATTTAAATTAGAGCGCAGCGCTGCGCAAACGGCTCGTAATATTAATGAAGTGTGGGATCAGGGGGCTATTAATGAGTGCACGGTGCAGCGTTGGTTCCAGAAGTTTCGCAGAGGAGATTTCGACCTCGAAGACAAGGAAGGTCGGGGCCGTCATTTTGCTCTGGACAACGACCAGCTGAGGTCAAAAGTGGAAGAAGACCCAACCAAAACCACACGAGAAATGGCGGCGGAACTCGGAACTCAAAAATTGCAACGTCTTTGCCCAGCATTGATGAATCGGAAGGGGCCGATCCTGCTCCACGATAACGCCAGACCACACGTTGCACAACCAACGCTTCGACGACTGCACGAGTTGGGCTACGAAGTTCTCCAACATCCGCCTTATTCACCTGACCTCTCTCCTACATACTTCCACTTTTTCAGGCATCTGGACAACTTTTTGAGGGAGAAAAATTTTCAAAACCAGGACGTCATTGAAAATTCTTTTCGTGATTTCATTGAGTCCAGGGATTCGGATTTTTTTTCTGGTGGAATAAGAAAGCTTGTTGAACGTTGGCAAAAGTGCATTGATTCAGATGGAAATTATTTTGATTAAATATATATGGTTAAAGTAAAGATATGGCGTATTTACAATACCTACTAAAAACCTGCATTAATTTTGCATCAACCTTATAGTTACCTAAACTACTAAATGTTAATTTTTTGCTCCATGTCCGATCCTAACATGCTTTTTTTTATTAACTTCCTATTATGAGTACAATTGTACCCGGATAACTCTCTAACAGTTCATCTTGGACCGAAAAGAGAAAATAAACCTGATTTTTCGATCCATCTGGATCCGGGCAGGATAAAAAATGACGCCGGATTATAATCCCCAATTTTAACAGATTAACTCAAAACCTATCCACTGCCACCAAACTTTATAATCCGCTAAGAGACTATCGAGGTGTTGGCTATGACTTGCTACACCGGTATCCATTGGTTTCTAAATCTATTTAACATTTTTATTTATTTTGATTTTGTTAGCATATTTGCTAATTGCATAAGCATAGGGCAAATCTGTCGAAAATTCATTAACATAGGTAAAAATCTGGTGCGGAAAACACACGACTTTCACTTGCCACGACTGTTAAAATTAATTTAACAACTATTAACTATACTCAAATAAAAAAAAAAAATCAGTAATAAGTTTATTCCCTATTACCTTTTACAACTTTTTGTTCAGATAATATTTTTTCTTAAATCTTTTTCTTTACAACGGTATATTATACGTCTATATTACTATTCTTATTATCGAAAAAAACAAAAATTACTTTAAAAAATAGTTTTGCTTATTTATCCTTTCGTTGGCCATCAAATTCGTCCAATTTGTATATTTAGCCGTCCTTCATCAATGACATTAAGACGATATGTTTAATCTTTTGGAATGTATAAAATTAAAGGCAGTTTAGGGAAGCAAAATTTCAACTATCGGCGTTTAAGCCCTGTCAGACTATTTCAATCAGAATAAAACCTACATCATATTAATTAATTATATAAATTTTATAAATTTTACATCTATACGAAATCGTTAGAGCCGCTTAAGAAAATCGTAAAGAGGTGCAAAATGCATGGCATAAAGTGCCTCTTCTGGTTGGCTGATTTTAAGGAAATATTTTTTGTAGCATATAGTTGTCTTAAATATGGAATTTTAGTTTCATAGGACTTTTCGTTTACGCGCGGCAGTTACCTAACACGGACAGACACACAGACCTTTTTTCGGGACCTGGTCATTTGGACGCAGGAGACCCTACACCGTGTATTTCCGTTGAAAACTGAAATTCACAAATTTCCACGAGCCCAATACTTTTCCTTACCATATATTTCATATATAGCTAAGTGAAAGTAAAAATTAAATATTTTTAAAGAGAAAGCTACGCAAAGGAAGAATGCAAAGCAGGAAAGAATGGTGTACTCTTAGTTGTTTTTTGACGTAGTTTTCAAGATGAAACAAATTTATCCTAATACACGGATTTTTTGAGCAATGATGTTTTTTTTTTTTTTTCAATAAGCACTAATCCAGCTGTAATTATTCGTGAATATACCTACTCCACCAAAGATCCTTTTGTATTTTGACTATATCCGATCCCTTCATGATATTGAGCTGAAAGACAAAAGTAGCTCTCCTCTCTTGAGGCGACGAAGTGGATGATGTGCCTCGGGAATACGCTAATGTAAGGGAGGAGATTGACATATCGCTCCTTGGAGGATTCCCTGACGTAAACAGATCGGTAAAGCCGATTGTCGGAGGTTGGGAGGCTATTCAGCGCGGGACATCACGGAAACTGTTTCAATAGGAGCGATCATGGATGATATCAAGGCGCTCCGTATATTCCATACAATATATGGCAATAGGATGGAAACAATTACGCACAGAAAATTGTAATTTACAACTTTATCAAATACATACAAGTAAATGTTAAGTATGATTACATGATAAAAAAATTTGGTGCTAAAAACACATGACTTTACCTTACCTCTGAACTTTAAATCAATTAAAGAATTTCCAAATTTTTGTATTTATTTTTTTATATTTTATTTAATTTTACAACTGTATAAAAAATAAATACAACAAGTAAAAGTGTTGAAATAAAATAAAGGGCGTGAAAAGGCTTGGAAGAAACTACCCAGTGGTAGAACTTCGATGTCTATTTAAGTTAGTAGGTCCCAAGGCCATCTTCTTTTCAATCACCTCGGAGGGTTATCAGGGATATGTGAGGTTGATATGTTGCGAACAAGAGGGTTTATGTGGGTTGGGAGTTCGGAATTGAATCTGGTATATCTGGTACGAGAAAGGTCTGCAACAAATGGGAGAGTAAGGTCATAATGGATGATTTTATTTGTGACGAAATAAGGAGCATTTAAGATTTTGCGAAGGATTTTAGATTGTAAGGGAAATTAGATGTGGGAGGAATTAGATGGTTTAGTAGAGCCCCATAGCTCGATCCCATATATCCATATGGACCTGATATTGGTAACATATATGAGCTTTTTGTAATAGAGTGGAAGTTTTGAACGTTTGTCAAGTAAGTGTTGTAGTAATCGGTATCTACGAGCAGTTTCTTGTCGTTTAAGTCTTGTGTGAGGATTCCAAGTTAGACGTTTGTCAAGATAGAGGCCTAGGTGTTTGTTCTACAGAAGTTGGGGGGAGGGGGTTAATAAAGGAAACAGTGGGACAGGAGAACATCGGTTTGCGACGAAGGGTAAAGGTAATTTGGTGAGATTTGTTAGGATTAATTTTGATTCTCCAGTTCTGATACCATTCCTCGATGGCTGTGAGGTGGGACTGAAGGATTTGGGATGCTGTGGTTGTGTCATTGTGGACGGATAACACACTTGTGTCATCCGCGTAGGTATTGAGGATTGAGTGGAATATCAGCTGTATAGACTGTATAAAGGATTGGACCTAAGATACTACCTTGAGGTACACCTGCCGACTGAGCAAATATAGGAGAGTTGGAAAAATATGGTTTACTTTAAAGGTTCTATTATTGAGGTTAGGATTGGATATGTAGAAGGAAGGAATTGACGAAGTTTGTAAAGGAGCCCTGGGTGCCAGACTCGGTCAAAAGCTTGTTCAACGTCGAAAAAAACACCTGTGCAGGAATTTCCAAATACAGTTATATGAAATATATAGGTAAGTGGAAGAAGAAAGGTTAAAGAATTAATTAAATCATGTTTAGATATAAACATGTGTTTTATTAAATAATCTATTATATTATTATCTACGAAAATCAGTTAGTTTTATCACCCTCCGATAACTTTTACAGTTTTGTGTATAAGATATTTAATATTTACGGAATGTCAACGCCACTTTGTAGTGTTTCATTAGGTACATAAAAGTCTGGTGCGCTCGAAACTCGACTTTCACTAACTTCTGTTGTTAAAATCAACTCTTAATCAATCACAATTAAAGAATTTTCAAATCCAGTAAGAGTTAAGTAAGTTAAAAAAAATAATTAAATTTATTTTCGATAGAAGCATGAGTTTTATTACATTATCTATTAAAATAATTATTTAAAACAATCAGTTATTTTTTTTCGGGCTTTCCTCACTCTCTATCAGTTTTTACAAGTCTTTGTTGATAATATTTTTTTCTAAAATCTTTAGCTTTCCAACAGTATATTATACATATATATTAGTGTTTCTATTTTCAAAAAACATAAACTAAATACAAATATTTGCTTGCACTTTTCTTCTTTAGTCGCATATTGATTTCGTTCTATTATATATTTATCTGTTTTCTATCAATGCTAAAAATATTATTTTATTTTATGGTTATTTTTTCCGAATCAAAAAAATGAAAACTACATTACAGAAATAAAATTTTAAATATCAGCATTTAGCCCGTTAGACTATCAATCAAAATGATACATACATTATTTGAAAGCGCATTGAATTTTACATTGATTTGGTTTAATCTAAATCGTTAGAGCTGTTCTTGAATAAATCGTTAAAAGGTGCAACATGTATGTATTAGTTGACTTTCTGGTTGGCCACTTAGATGAACATACATCTCAGGCGAATATTTCTCTGAAATATGAAATTCCGAATTTTCGTTTTGGATTTGCCACACAACACAGAGACACAGAGCTTTTTCGCTACTTGGTTATTTAGACTCAGGGGTCCCTAAAACACGTATTTAAGTTGAAAACTGGAATATGAAAATTTTAAAATCTTTCCTTACTTCGAAAATTCCCTTACTTTATATTTTATATTTAGGTAAGTGAAAGTCAAAATGTATATGAATTATGCTAAATACTGAAGTTTAAAAACTGAACACACATATGATTATGTACCTCAAACGACCATGATATTTAAAAATATATAAGCTCCAAAAAGATCAAAGCCAAATCCGTCTCCGGTGGCTTTCAACACCGTGCCATTTTCCGAACGGTTAAGAACATTTTCACACAAGGCTGAAAGAGAACCGACTGACTTCGTTATAGGTAAGCTCCTTTGTCTTTCCTGGAAACACGGTTTCGTTTGTAACGTATTTGCCTTGTTTTCCCACTTATTCGTCAAAGAAGGCAGGCTCAAAGCGACCATGTTCTATTCAAAGATTCGTGCACCCTCGAGGCTGGTGGGATTTACCGCTGAGGGAAGAAATGCCGAAACGAATCTATCCCTTACTCCCCTTTTCCTACCTCCTTCCTCCTCTTCTCCCCTTTCTTCTCCTCCCCTCCCCCGCAAAGGGACTCTTGATTCTCAAAGCCAAAAGAAAATTGCTAGCCTCACCTTTCCAAATCGGCGGTATCAAGGTTATCCTTAAGTCCGCTGCACGACTTGTAACTTTACCAAAGCGTATTGAGATTGCATGAAATATAAAAAAAAAGTTATATATCCTGCATATTGATGGAAATATACATGGAGCTGATTTAATAATAATGACAGTTTTTTTTAAAAATATTTATTGATATTTAAAACTGTATTAAATAAAAATATAATTTAGTAAATGTGATGGTAAATGATAGGAAAACATTAAGGTCTTTATGGATAAGTTTGTTTATGACAAAGTAAGGAGCGTTGAGGATTTTACGAAGCATTTTGGATTGTAAGGATTGGATGCGGGAAGAATTTGATGGTTTAGCAAAGCCTCTACTCCGTAAGTCCAGATTGGTCTTAAAATAGTCATGTAGATGAGCCTTTTGTAGTTCAGAGGAAGGTTTGACCGTTTAGTCTAGTAAGTGTTGAAGTAGCCTAAAGCGGCGAGCAGTTTCTTGTCGTTTTAGTCGTGTATGTGGATTCCAAGTTAGGCGTTTGTCAAGAAGAAGTCCTAGGTATCGGATTTGTTCAACAGGAACTAGTTGATTGTTATTAAAGGATACTTTAGGGCAGGTAGTCAAAGGTTTACGGCGAAGGGTAAAGGTTATTGATGGGATTTGTTTAAATGTATATTTATTCTCCAGTTCTCACACCATACTTCTAGGTCTTTGATGTGGGCTTGAAGGGTATTTGAGCAACAAATGGATCTTTATGAACTGATAACACGCTGGATAATGACAGATAAATTTATTTTAGAAGTTTATAAGTAGTTGCTGGAATCCCTCGGGTTCTGCTTTTCCCTTCAAATGTGTGGAGACAAGCCCCGTCCAGGGTATCTCAGCAGACAATAATCAAAGGTATGATAGTGTGATAATTTGTTTGTTAACTGTTTATTTATATATTTTGTTATTATATACATTTGTTTATTTATAAAAAAATGTAATCGGACTATACCATTGTTTATTCTATAAAAATATTGTATGTGATCTACAATACCACAAGTAATATTGCCCTGTTGAGACGAATTGTAATATCTGAATAAATAAGTTATTACTATCATAAAAAATAAGTATTCAAGATTTGTTTGTTTATTTTTTTTAAGTCACTTTATGCTACTGTAGGTAATCGGACGATGCTACAGTGGGAGTCTTTAATTTTGGCTATCGAGGTTTAACTAGGATAGAAACTTTAACGAATACTTGACATCGCACAGGCTCGGGACCACCTTCTTACGTCCCTCCGAAGGACGGCATTAACAATCCTAGGGCAGCATGTGGGTTTGAACCCGTGACCGTGGAAATAGAAGGCTGTTATGCGAGCCATTAGTGACCCCTAAGTAGTTTATATCACACGGAAGACTACAGAGAAAAATATGTCTGTAAAAAAATGTTTTCCGTTACCACCTACTTACGCTGATTTGCAATTTTTAGTAGGGTTCTATTGTCAGTGAAATACTGACCAAGATTAATTATAAATCGAAAATTAAAAAAAAATCAAGGCGACAACACATGACTTTGTTGCATTAATTTTAAAACTTATCAATGATGAGAAACGAGTTAATATATCAACAATGTGAAACCATTTCATATCAAACTGAAGGATAAAATGCAGACATATTGTTACAGTAAGATATATTTAAAAAAAATACCGTTGAAGAACTGTTATCTTATATTCAAAGTATTATAAGGTGATGGAGAGTGATGAAAAGAGGATAAAACTGACAATAAGCAAATGTTGAGAATAAAACGCTACAAATTGTTACACAATGGTTTATTATTTCCAAATAACTATATTAGGGTATAATTGTTTATATGCCATTAACTAACATGAAAATCAATATACATATGAAACTCTATACATATTTTTCTCTATCTACATATTAAAAATAACTGAATTATAGGCGTATTTGATGTGTAAAATTCCAATTTTTTTCTTTTATTTTTCTGTTGTTTTTTTTATTCGTTACTTGGGTTCCACGTATCATGAAACGTAAGCTATGTAAAATATTTTTGTATGAGTTTAAACTCGGCCATTCAGCAGCTGAGGCTGCTAGAAATATTTGCAAGGCGTTTGGGGAAGGGAGTGTTAATGAACGGACCATTCGCCGTTGGTTTGGTAAGTTTTCAGCTAGGGATACCGACTTGGAAAACTTGCCCCGAGGAAAACCTCCGTCCGTAATAGACAATGATGTCCTCAAACACACAGTAGAAGGAAACCCCTACCAAACATTTAAAGAACTCTCAGCACAACTAAATGCAAGTGCATCTACCGTTTCCAGACATTTGAAGTGTATTGGGAAAGTAAAAAAGCTCGATACATGGGTACCTCATGATCTCACTGAGCGGCAGCAAGACCCCATGTTTCAAAATATACTGTGCAAAAATTGAAAGAACTGGGCTACGAAGTTCTTCCGCACACACCATATTCTCCCGACTTGTCTCCAACAGATTACCATCTGTTCAGGAATTTAGACAACTTCGTCAGAGGAAAACTTTTTGAAAATGATGATCAAGTGAAAAGTGCGTTTGTTTCACTTCAAAGCTCAGAGTTTTTCTGTTCGGGGATAAATATGTTATAATTACATACCAGTACCAAGTAGCCACATCCGAATTATTCAATAACATCGTTTCATCTTTTAAACATAACCGTTGCATATCATCATAACTCATTGCAAGTCTAAATGAGAACTTATATTTTAGGAAACGTATAGTAATATGTATTTTATTATAACTGGAAACCATGGAGTGAATGTATATTTTATCCCATCCTCGTCTCCAACTAATATGTATTTTATTATAACTGGAAACTATAATGTGAATGTATATTCTATAAAAAAGATCGCATAGAAACAATCAACACACACTTATATTTGAATTAATAATCACATATGTGAAGATACAGGAAGGTTACTGAGAAGGAGTGTTGCTACAGCTAAACAAATTTAATTTTACGTTTAAGAAAAAAAAATCTGGTGCGGGCAACACATGACTTTCACTTACCTCTTATAAAACCTACATGATATTAAAGCACATTAAATTTTACATCGATATAACGAGTTAAATCAAAATCGTCAGAACATCGAATAAAGGTGCAAAATGCATGGCATAAAATGCCTCTTCTGGTAAGCTCATTTTGATGAAAAAGGTTTTGTAACGTATCGGGCGTATATTTGTCTTGAGTATGAAATTTCAGTTTCATAGGACTTACCGTTTCCGACCGGGAGTTACTGTTAATAAACAATGATTTATATAATATTGTATTTTAATGGCAACACTGCGTCGGTTGTGAACACTGTGTTAGTAGTGAAGGAAGGTTCTATTAAAATACTGTAGCTCTCCATATGTTTTTTTGTTCTATGAAATAAATACCACGTTTTCTGTTAAAAGTGTTATATCTTTAATTATCCCTTTAATCCTTAACAGGGTTATGGGCCCAGAACGGCCATCTGTTTTATAGTGTTTTATAGTGTTAAAGGACAGAAAATGTCAAGAGAAAAATATTTAATTGTCCCTTTCGCGGGGGACAATTACAACGCGTGGGAGTTTCGATTGAAAAGTATCCTGCGGGATAATGGAGCAATAGAGGCGATCGAAAAGGAGGACTTTAGTAAATCTACGGATGACA
Organism: Piezodorus guildinii; assembly: GCA_023052935.1. Classification (NCBI taxonomy): domain Eukaryota; kingdom Metazoa; phylum Arthropoda; class Insecta; order Hemiptera; family Pentatomidae; genus Piezodorus; species Piezodorus guildinii. Next base: position 29,542,362 of record CM041292.1, on the reverse strand, counting down.
AGCAATTGCAATTGGAAGCTAAGGCCCAGGCTATCATAATAGCGGCAACCGCCGACAGTCACCTTGAATACCTAAAGAACAGATCTGCTTATCAAATGATTAAAAGCATGGAAGACAGCTTTAAGAAGAAAGGTACACGATCTAAATTATTTATAAGAAGAGAGTTGTCTGATATGAAATTCGACGAAAGGAAACCTTTAATGGAACATTTTATTGACTTGGAAAAACTATTTGCGCAACTCGGGGATGCTGGCAGTGAGCTCTCGGAGGAAGAAAAAGTAAACTATTTACTCTTATCCATGCCGAAATCTTATGAAGGCATTATCACGGCTTTGGAAACTGTGGAGGAATTGAAACTGGACTTTGTGAAAAACAGACTGCTAGGGGAAGAGGAAAAACGGAACAGAGGAGTGACCAAATCCCTTGAGTCTTCAATCTTCTTGTGTTATGGATGTGGACGCCCCGGACACAAAAAATTCCAATGTAGGAGCACTCAGTAGGCACGACTCAAGCCTGGTGACTGGAGAATTCAAGGCCGAGGACGTAGCGACTGGAAGTACAACGGAGGCCGAGACGACAGTAAGGCAACTCATCGTCAGACCCAGGGAAGAGGTAGAGGAAAGTCATTTCTAACAGGCACTGAAAATACTGAAGGTAGTAAATTTGTACGTTTTATGTCCTTTAACCCTGAAACCGAACAGCAGAATAAGAATGGTTTTAAATTTGTTGTTGACTCGGGTAGCTCATCCCATCTTGTAAATAACATTAGTTTATTCTTTAATTATTGTAAACTGGATAAGCCAATTAAAATTTCAGCTGCCAAAAATGACGTCGATTTAGAGGCTGTTGGTGTAGGGACAATAAAATGTTATTTGAGTGATTTTAAAGTTGATATTATATTAAATGATGTGTATTATGTACCCCAATTAAGAAAAAATTTATTATCTGTTTCCAAAATGGAAAAATATGGTTTAAAGATCATCTTCAATAAAGGGGAAGTTAAAGTTTTCTCGCAAACCAATGAATTAATTGTAGTTGGGCATAGATTAGGGTCCCTTTATTTTGTAGAATTTAAAGTATTATTTGACGATTGTTATTATGGGGCAAAATCAGACACCAATGATAATTCAGTAGAAATTTGGCACAAACGATTTTCTCACTTAACCTATGGTAGTTTGAAAACGTTAGTAAATAAAAATATGGTTGATGGTTTAACTGATTTAAAAGAAAAAAATTTAGAAAATAGATATTGTGAACCATGCATTCTTGCTAAGATTACACGCCTTCCTTTTAATGGGAAAATGTATAAGGCTAGGAAACCCTTAGAACTGGTACATACGGATGTTTGTTCTGTTAGCCCTTCTACGTGGGACGGGTATAAATATTTTGTTACCTTCATAGACGATTTTACTCACTTCACCGCAGCTTACTTATTAAGAGACAAGTCTGAGGTTTTTGAATATTTTAAGACTTATTATAATTATGCTAGTAATCATTTTGGTCATGGTATATTGAAGTTAAAGTCAGATAATGGTGGTGAGTACATTTCTAGAAATTTTAAATCCTTTTGTGATGAAAAGGGCATAGTATTGCAATATACTGCTGCATATACTCCCGAAATGAACGGCGTAGCTGAAAGAATGAATCGTACTCTGACTGAAAAGGCGCGTGCATTATTGTTAGATTCACAGCTTCCTAAAGAGCTTTGGGGCGAGGCCCTGCGATATGCGATATACGTCACCAATCGTAGTCCCACTGCTTCCCTTAATGTTACACCATTTGAAATGTGGGAGGGGAGACGTCCTAATGTGTCTAATTTTAGAATATTTGGGTCATCTGCATATGCCCATATTCCCCAAAAACTTCGAATGAAGTTAGACCCTCGTGGTGTGAAATTGAAAATGGTTGGATATGCTCCGGGGGGATACAGATTATGGGATGCTAATGAAAGGAGGATACGCATAGAACGAAACGTATTGTTCAGGGAAGAAACGTGTTCAGAGTCCCCTGAGACGATTAATATTGATGTGGAGTCTATCTCGGATGGGAAGGAGAAGGATGGTGGTAGTAGTCCTGAGAAAATTTTAACTTCTGATAAAAGTTAGAGTCATTACAACCTGAGGGAACGGATACAGATAATGTTAATTCTAGGGAGCAAAGAAAGAAAACTATACCAAAATATTTACAAGATTTTGTCACTGATGTTTCAGATTTAGATGATATATTAATGGCATCATTTTTATCTTGTTCTAATGGTAATGTCCCAGAAAATTATTATGATATAGATTCTTATGACGATAAAGATATGTGGTATGAAGCGGTGAATGAGGAAATTAGATCTTTGGAGGATAGCAAAACTTGGGAAGTTGTAGAAAAATCAAACGATGCTAAGTTAATTGATTGTAAATGGATTTTTACAAAAAAGGCGGGTGATGTATATAAAGCTAGATTAGTTGCAAGGGGGTTTCAACAAGAAGGTAGTTTTACCGAAATTTATTCTCCCGTTTTGAAATTACAAACCCTCCGAGTTCTTTTATCATTAGCTGTTCAAAGGAACTATTTAATTCATCAAATGGATGTTAAAGGTGCTTTCCTTCATGGTGAAATTGATGATGTTGTTTACTTATAGCCCCCACCTGGTATAAATGTAAATAAAAATTGTGTATTGAAATTAAAAAAATAACATTACGGTCTTAAAAAATCTTCAAAAAATTGGTACAATAAATTTTATGATTTTATGAAAAGTAAAGGGTTTCAAAGAGCAGAAAGTGATTATTGTTTATATTTTAAGGATGGTATTTACATTTTGTTGTATGTGGATGACTTATTGATTTTGGGTGAGGACAATCCAAGGATAAATAATGTTAAAGAAATTTTAAATGCAGAATTTAAAATGAAAGATCTGGGGTCTAAAAATTTAAAATATCTGGGTATTAATATTATTCAGGATAATGACTGTTTGTATATTAACCAGAAAGAGTATTTGGAATCTATATTGACAAATTTTGGTATGTCTGAAGCAAATGCTAGTGAGTCACCCATGGATGTTAATGTTAATCTTGATGATTGTACGGTTGATTACTCTTTAGAGCATAAATGCAGAGCTTGTATAGGTTCTTTAATGTATGCTGTTGTAGGTTCAAGACCTGATTTGTGTGCTTCTGTTTCATATTTAGCGAGATATCAATCTAGACCATCAGAAAGGTTATGGCAATGCTTGAAAAGGATTTTGAGATACATTAAGGGTACCATTAATTATAATTTAAAATATAATAAGAATTGTAATTCCGAATCACTAGTTGGATATGCTGATGCTAGTTTTGCTGTAGATAAAGATAGGAAATCTATAACTGGTTATGTATTTAAAGTATTTGATAATAGTGTTATTTGGCGTTGTAAAAAGCAGAGCACTGTAGCTTTAAGCACTACTGAGGCAGAGTTATACTCCCTCAATGAAGCCGCTCAGGAGGCTTGTTGGATTAGGAAATTATTAAATGAGTTAGACGTTAGTTGTAATACCACTACCATATATGAAGACAATAAAAGTACAATATTTTCTGTATGTAATCCTGATCAAAAAAGAATGAAACATGTGGACGTAAAATACAATTTTATTAAACATAAAATAGAATGTAAGGAAATTTGTGTTATGTATATACCTACAAAGCAACAAATTGCTGATATTTTTACAAAACCATTAAATAAAACCTCTCATAATTATTTTGTACATAAATTAGGATTGGAATAGAGTTTAGTTCGTATTGTGTATTTTTAGTTTGTTAGTTCTGTTAATACAAATCATTGTAACATTGGTTGATAGTAACCATTGTAATGTTAGTTCTTACTTACTCATTGTAATGTTTGAAATTATTGTAATGTTAGTTCCTCTTTATTTATTGTAGTGTTTGAAATAATTGTAATGTTAGTTCCGTTAATATAAATCATTGGGGGGAGGTGTTAATAAACAATGATTTATATAATATTGTATTTTAATGGCAACACTGCGTCGGTTGTGAACACTGTGTTAGTAGTGAAGGAAGGTTCTATTAAAATACTGTAGCTCTCCATATGTTTTTTTGTTCTATGAAATAAATACCACGTTTTCGGTTAAAAGTGTTATATCTTTAATTATCCCTTTAATCCTTAACAGTTACCACACCCACACATACCTTTTTGGAGGACTTGGTTATTTGGACTCAGGGGACCCTAAAACGTGTATTTCCATTGAAAACTGGAATTCGAAAATGTTCACGATCGCAATACTTCTCTTTACTATATATATTGTAAGTGAAAGTAATATATTTGTCAACCATTTAGAATAGTAAAAAAAACTATCCTATCATTTAGGTTGGACCAAATAACAGATACTTACAAAGTTTGATCAAAGTCGGTTCAGTAATTTCAGAGTTTTTCGCGAAAAAACATTGTGACACGAGATTTTTATATATATTGAAGAAGAAGATAGGTAAAATCAAACCTTCGTGCTTTTTGGAATACAAGCAGTATATATACCATTTCCTATAGTTATCTCTCATCAAAACGTGTTCTAGTTTGGTAATTGCACAGCCTAAAGGATCGGAAACCAGTGGTAAGATGTTAAATTTGCAATCTACAGGATATAGAATATAGTAACTGAATAGGAGCTAATTAGATAGGACCGAGACGAAGGGACTGCCTTTGGAACCAACCTTATCAGGGCTATTGTTATGCAAACCTTCATTAGGAGCCACCTATTCTCGCTCCGGATTAACAAGCGGCTAAGATTTCATTTAATGATATTATCTCTTTACACTTGGGTGTCATATGACCGACCATTGTATCGCTACTGACACAAACTGAGTCCGGAATACAATCTTCCAAACAGCAGTTTAATAAAGTGAAATAATATGTAATAGAGACACATCCAACTTTTAAGCAATGAACCAAGTGTAATATATTGAGGTTACTGAGGGGAGTTCATAATTAAATAATTTTAATATTAAACAATAAACTATTGAGAAACCGGCATAACATCAAAAGGCGTTTACCTCCATGGGGCCACCCAGCAATATGTTCCTCGGGAAACTTCTTAGACACTAGGACAAAGGACCCCCGGCTTGGGGCACTTCCCAGATCAGCACCGCCCGAGGTGACGACGATGAGGAGAAGATTGGAAAGAGTCAGTCAAGTTTTATCCTCAAGAAGAGGCAGTCTTATTCCATCCTCAAGAAAATGTACAAGAAGAGGGGATGGCCGTCGGGGTTCTGAGAGCAGCTGGAGGATGATGCCGAGAAAGGAGGCCTAAGACTGATTTCACCTTCGCCAGCCGGTTAAGTGTTTCAAAGGTATATCATTATATGTAATATTGTATGGCAAATGTAGTAGTGAAAATGTCCCTCAGTATTCTCAATCAGAGTTCTAGGCAATGTGTTAATATAATGGATATGTGTAAATTAATAATTATAGTAATGTATTAATTGAATCTTGTTTACTTTATTTAATCTTACCCTGCCTATTGGATTGGTAAACACGATACCTTTGAAAAAGAGATCCAATGGTATCATTAAATATAGTTTATATATTGACTAAATATAGTAAGTAAGCTAGTTTTTGAAGGTACCGCTGCCATAACTTGACCCTACCCGTCAAAAATCATAGCACAAGTAATTGATTAATTGTAAAAACTCTTCAACTCATGTTGAAGGAAGTATCCATTAAATACTTATAAAACACTTACAATGGCCAACCAGTGCTCAAGGGAAGCACAAAATGGGTATAGGGACAAACTCATATTCGTTTAACTTATATATTTCTTCGTTCATGGTTACTATTTTTAATCATGTACCTTTGTAATCGACCAAACAAATAAAAAACATTACTTCCTCTTAAAATTTGAGGGCTTACGTTTCAAGAAACGTTGAACCCAAATAAGGATAAAAAAAAATAAAAATGCCGTTTCCTGTCCTCCATACGCCGTACGCCTTCCGAGGCATTTCATAAAAACTACTTGACCATTTTTTTTTAAAATTCGTCACAAAAATACTAGGGCATCCAACGATAATCCTAACTCATAGACGCTGATATCAACTGGTTATTTTTAAAATGGCGGCCGATTAAAAGTGATTTCATTTATTAACTCAATTATTTTCGAAGATATATTTTTTTATTTATAGTAATTTACAACTGTATTAAAGAACACAAAAAGTAAATATGAGGAATGAAAAAAAAAAAGGCATGAAAATGTCTTGAGAAGGAACTAAATTCATTCATACATTCCAGCCATAAATTATAATACATGTAATTCCACTAAAACTCGATTATTATTGTATATGATTGATCGATTATTATATTATATAGAGAATAATCGAAAAGATTAGCAGCTATTAACTAAGCTATATAAACAGTTATACCCTAAGATAGTTATTTGGAAATAATAAACCTCTGTGTAATAACTCGCAGCGTTTATATCAAGGCTAACAAGATGATATGGTAATTATTATTAAATTTAAAAAAAAAAATTATTGCTAGACAATAAAACACAGAAATTTTTGTGAGAGTTCGTTATTTTTAATTATTTAGTATTTCCGATAAAACTGGAATCAGAAAATTTTCAATATCACAACACTTCCTCTTACCATATATAGAGGTATGTGAATGTAAAAATGTTTCGATAAAAGTACGTGTTTTAAATTAATTAATTTAACAATAGAAATTATTATATACATCAGTTACTTAGCTTTATCACATTCGTATCACTCTCATTTACGTTATAAAACTTTGGATGTAAGATAAAAATATTTCTTAAATCTTTTACTTTTTTTTTAAGATTCATTATTCAAAATATTTTTTTTTTTAACTTCTTTATTCAAATCAAAATACAGACATTTTACAGTGCAAGTAGAAGTCACTACCACACTAAGGCGAGACCGTGTGAGGGAAAGGGAAATAACAAATAGTAACAGTACACTGTAAGAAACAATACAATACTAAATTAACCAAAATCATTTTTAGTTTTCTTGTTTCCTTTTGACTATCTCTGTACTAATTCCTAAGCAAAATTATCATGTTCTATGTTAATAAAACATTATGTAATTAATATTATTAACATATATATATATATATATATATATATATATATATATATATATATATATATATGTATATATATGTGTGTGTGTGTGTGTGTGTGTGTGTTGTTTTTCTTATGTTGTATTTATACCTAACTGCAAAGCCGAATAAAGTATTTTTTCATTATATTATATCATTTTATAAAGTTAGAATCGGTCATAATTACTCCGAGAGATTTGAGGTGCGATCGGGTTTGAAACAGGGTGACTCCCTTTCACCTGTGTTATTTAATATAGCTTTAGAATACGTCATAGAAAAGGTGATGTGTACCGAGAAAGGCTTAAATATGGGTGACAAGATTCCGGTTTTGGGATATGCCGATGATCTGGTACTGCTAGGTGAAGACACGGAAACCATACAACTAAATACAAGTGTGTTAATAAAAACCGGCAAAGAAATAGGACTGGAATTAAATACCGATAAGACGAAATATATGATTAGTAGCAGAAACGGTGGCGATTTTGGTGATATTGATGTATCAGGGCATACTTTTGAACACGTAGAGAAATTCAAGTATTTAGGTTCAATTATAACTAGAAAAAAGGAAATCCAGGAAGAAATAAATTCCCGATTAAAGGTGGGAAATGCGTTACTTAGTTCGCGGCTTCTATCTAAAAACTTAAAGGTTAGAATTTATAAAACTATTAGTCTTCCGACGGTTCTTTACGGATGTGAAACGTGGCCGCTTACTTTGAAGGATGAACAACGGCTTAAGGTCTTCGAAAATAAGGTATTGCGTAAAATATTTGGTCCGAAGAGAGATGAGGCCACTGGAGAGTTTAGAAGGTTGCACAACGCGGAATTGTGGAACTTGTATCCTGTGAATATAATTGAGCTGATTGCATCGCGGAGACTCAAATGAGCGAGTAAAGTTGTTGGGCTTGATGACGAGGGGATTCCGAGAAAGTTGGTATTTGCTGATCCAACTGGTAGGCGTCCGAAAGGTAGGCCAAAGCGTATGGGTACTGTCCCTACGAGTGTATCATGACGTAATATTTTTCCATGACATACTTGATGTATTTGTATTTGTCATTAGAAATAATGTGAGTGGAAATTTCAGTTCTGAGATTACAACATTATTTGAATACTTACATATATCAAAATAAATATCAATATTATTTTATTATTAAGTTAGATTGACACCTTCTTTCTATTCATTTTAAAATTCATTACATAATTATTTTTTCCCGATATAATTTTTTTTCTGAAAAGTATTTTACTAAGAAAATTTATTTTTACCCTTTCATTTATCTTTAGCACTTTATCTATCTTTTTTATTTGGCTCTTGAAATTGTAGTTAAAGTTGCAATATATTCATCTAAATAAATATTTTTTTAGATGATTGTATATGTCACTTATTAAGGAATAAAGTAAAATTGTCATGAATTGTGTCCGACAAAAAGTAGTTTTATAGTAAACAATGGAGATATTCACCATCTGTTTTGATTTGTTTTTTTCCTCCACTGTTCTAATTAAAACTATACAATAGAGGAGAAAGAAAACAACAGTTTTTCTGTCAATATTTGGTTCATGCAAAACTAGGATAACGGAAGTTTTAATCAATGGAAAAATATACTTGAAAATAATAAAACTACATTTTGTTAATGCAAAATATTACAGATTATTAATAATACACGGACGTTATTTGACATTGATAATTGTTTGTAAAGGAAATACAGAAACCTTGCAAATAGTGATTGCTGATTTTAATTAAGTAAATTTCAATTTATAATTGCATGCGTTTGTTTTCCTTAAGGAGAGAAGATATGCCGAACACGGTAAAGCACCAGGGCCGGGCGATAGCTCGCTCAAATATAACATAAACATGGATAGGAGATAAGGAAAAGACAGCTATATTGCCGGCCTACTTAGATTCGCAACAAGTAACGGTTTGGGCAACCAGATCATGGCGTATTTGGTTTTTGACCGAAATTTACTTTTTTTTGGTTTCTGTCTTGGTTGGTTGGTTATTGTCGGGTTCTTATGTTAGAAGCCAAGAAGAAAGTTCTTCGCAGTGCATAGCATATGGAGCCCCTGTGAGTGAAATTTAAATGACTTATGTAATAATAAGCTAAATTCTTACTCAATTTTATGTACACTAACCTTTAGATGTTTTTTTTTTTTGTTAATTTATTTAACGTCGCTTTATGCTGTTGAGGCTAATCCAATGATGCTACAGCGGAAGTCCTAAATTTTACATATCCAGGTTTTATTAGGATAGGGATCTTTAACGAGTAACTGACATCGTTCCATTCTCGGGACCACCATTTTACGTCCACTCCAAAGTATCATAGGACAAAGTATGTTTAATCAAATTAAATGAATCCTAGGGCCACCTGCTGGTTTGAACCCGTTAACTTGGGCATAGAAGGCTGTTGTGCAACTGATATAGATGAATCCTATATAAAATATATAAATAAAAACTGAAATATGGAATATATAAAAAAAAATTTTGAAATTTTTTTAATTCCAGTTTTTAAATATTTAGTGAAACACATGTATTCATCGAAACTCATGTTAATTATTAGACTTTATTCCATCTCTAGATTCATCTAAATGTTCTTAAATTCATTTCAAGTCGTGTGTTGTGCGCACCAGAGTTTTCATTGGTTCACTCGGGTTAAACATAAAAATAAATCGAGGTTTAATTATTACATGTTTTAGTATAGAGCTGCAGTCTAAAAAATGGATTTAGGTTTTAAAACTATATATTGTCGGGTTGATATAGTTGAGTCTTATCGTAAAGTAATCAGTCATTTTATATATTTTTAATCTAGTATACCATATTAATTATAATTATTCTTTGTTTTGTCAATTTTAACCGGGATTTCGCCAGGTAAAAGACTCCTTACATTATGGAAAAGTCAGTGAATCTCTTTGAGCTGATTTGCTGGACATCCTGTATATACACTGCCTGTCAAAACTCTGAGACGGCCTATGGTTTACATAAATAAACCATGAATACCGAAATAAAATATAGGTATCTTATTATTTGTATTTCTAAACAAAATTGCTAATAAGGTGTAAGAAAGGTTTGTGGCTATCTTAAATAACAAGAGATAATTTGATTTAATCTAATTATTAGTGAGAATTCTAACATGATAAAAAGAAATAAGAATGATGTGAATTTTGTGTCTGGAAATTTATTGACAGTCCAATAATCCCCTCATGGGAATTAAGAAGATAAATTTTATTCTTAGTTTGATTTATTGGTTTCTCGACTGCCAAAGTTATAAGAAGTTCACTACACAGGTAATTTTCATTTTTTTTCATTAAAGAACGGTTAAAAATAATTAATTTACCATTGAATTGCGTATTGCAAGCCTCATAATACACAAAGAGAAAAAAATCCTAGCACCAAAGTGCCGCTCAACAAAAAAAATCAACAGATTAATTTATGAGTACCATAGGTGGTCTCGAACTTTTGACTGTCAGTATATAAGGGTGTCATAAATATCTAGTCATCTTGTGGGAGCAGATATTAGACCTCAAGAGGAACAAACAAGTCCGTATGATCTATGGTCCAATTCTTAACTGATAGAGAGGAGAATCAAATTTGTTTGCTGCTTTCCAAGGTTTTCATCAGATAAACTCAAATATATCTATTTGATGTTCACGCACAAAAAAATAATTGGTACCAAATAAAGAAGAGAATATTAGGTTAAGGTCAAGAAAGCTACCTTCCAAATAGGAATATAAGTGTGCCATAAAGTCATGCAGAAAATTAAATTTAAATATTTCTAAGAATATTTGGCGAATATTTTTATTGAGAACAACTTTTTATTACTATAATAATAATAATATTTATTTATATACAATGTTTACTAGTACATATAGATACAAATACGTTTTCTTACATGATTTCAGTTATCCTTTTATCATGATAATTAATTATTATTAAATAATAATCACATATGTGAAGATATGGGAACCAGTGTTTCCACAATTAAACAAATTTTGCTTTGCCTTTTAGAAAAATATATTTTTCAACCATTTAGAATAGTGATAAAAACTATCCTATCATTTAAGTTGGATCAAATAACAGATACTTACAAAGTTTGATCAAATTCGGTTCTGTAATTTCAGAGTTTATCGCGAACAAAAATTGTGACACGAGATTTATATATATATATATACGAGGGAGTGGCGTGGTCTAGTGGGTAGAGCGCTAGTCTACTACTGTGCTCCGGGTCCTGGGTACGAATCCTGGTTGTGGCGGAATATTATTAATTCTGTTATTTCAGCCTGGGGGCGATCCAGGGGCATGGAGACCCTTCCGAGGCACACCCAGACTCTATAAAGTGGGTACCCAAAAAAGGGAAAAAAAACCTGGCGGCTGAGCGTGACTTGGCCGAATCACGTCATTGCACTGCCGTTGGCATAGAAACAGTACGAATCTCTACATGTACTGAGCCCAAAACTCTTCATGGGTTGTAGTATATTTGATATACTACACTACACCTGCTATTGCTTACAGTATGTTCTCTTCCTCTTTATTCCCTTTTATTCTTGTTTAAATTTGTTCTCTCTTCGACAAGCAAGGTATTCGAGCCCTGTATATTAATACCTTGGTACTTCATGTCTTGGCGGCTCACGTTTGCTTTTTTACTCATAGTTAAACGCTTTCGAACATCAAAAGACAGTTGCAGAAGAGCGATGATGTAATCGTATAGGCTTTTAATCTGTCTAGGTATCGATGTTGTAGACCACCATTTAAACCTTCGTGCATATGTTTCCACTGTGAAATAGTGTCATAACAGATTTTATGTTGTCATTGTTGCTTTTGAAAGGAAAACATATTCTTCAAAAGTTTTCCTCGTAACAGAAAAAAAACATTCAATATTGTTCAACACAACGTTGTATTTTGGAAAATAAAACTGCATTTGCCTTCTAAGTTTGTTTTAAACACAAGCGCTGTAGTTGTAGACCACCATTTAAACCTTCGTGCATATGTTTCCACTGTGAAACAGTGTCATAACAGACTTTATGTTGTCATTGTTGCTTTTGAAAGGAAAACATATTCTTCAAAAGTCTTCAAAAGTTTTCCTCGTAACAGAAAAAAACATTCAATAGTGTTCGGCCCAACGTTGTATTTTGGAAATAAAACTGCATTTGCCTTCTGAGTTGTCTTTCCATTAATCATTCAATTTCCTCCTTCTTTCCTCAATGTAGGTGTACCACAAGGTAACGTGTGAGGCCTTTTCTATTTCATTCACACTTCTGATATCCCTGTGATTTCTTGACACCTATGCTGACAACATAGCAATTCATTCTCCTCACAGAGATTATGTAATATCGAATTTTTCCCTTCAAAACCTACAGTTTGAATTATACCAGCGGTGACGCATTTATTTAGTTGTTTTTTTACTTGGTACCACAATACTACGGTTTTCTTTTGGCCCAGTATTTTGTATCCGTTCTGCATTCTCCTGCTTCCGCTCTTAGTTCACCTCTTGGCAGTTTTGCGCTTGGGCTTTTCATGAAAATTTTAGAGTCCTTTAAGTTTCAGTTTTTAACAGGAACACGCTCTTGAACAACTGTCCTGGTGATTCCCACTTCCTGCAAATCCTTCTTGCCTTCCGTAAAACACTCATCCTGATCTATTCTAGAAGGTAGGTGAAAATTTTTCTTGCTAACCTTGCTTAGTTCATGTTACCATAAAATTTGACCCTTTTCTTCCGTATAACGTCCGTTTTTTTTTTTTTTTTTTTCTTACGTACCTTTCCTCGACCTAAAACCTTCCTTAAAATCCTCCTTCTCTCATTTCTTGACCTATCATCATTCCTTTCCTGTTTAGCACTAGGCATTAACAAATATAAATAATAGATAATAAGTATAAAATAATTCTAATAAACTAATTAAGCAGTTGTTTGGTTACTAGTGCAGTAGCGGTTCGGAGATGTGCTGCTTCAACCCCATGGTAACCTGCCTCACCAACAACAGGGAACAGATGTCTTGCCTCAGCCCATTGGACCTCACTAACCTAAGCCCATCCTTAGCATCATCTCCTTTCTATCAGGGGATAACCAACGCCACCAGGAGGTTACTCAACCTCTTCCCTGGGATGACCTCCCAGATGGGTGGAAATATGGCCCCACCATCTGGATGAAGAATTAGAAGTTTGCCTTAGAATGGATTATCAAGCAGTTTTTAGTATAGTTATAAGTAGTCAATAATGTTTATTAAAAACTTATATAATACATAAAGGATTTCCATATTCATCACATTAAAATAAATTTGAGATAAAAGAAAATGGAATCCAGTAGGCTATAATCATTCATAAATAATTTATGCTCGCTTATATGATGATAATATAAAATATACTGCATACAAAATAATTTTTTTTTTTTCCGTTTTCTCCTTTTATTATTTTAATCAGTAGTTAATAAGAATATATATTAATATAAATATTTAACGATCACTAATTTCCATATTCGAGCACCAGAGTGAATCATTCGTCTACTTATTAGCAGAAAACTATATGAATATTTTAAAAATCTCGTGCTCACTGCCCACTTCGTTTGCTACTCAAACATACTTGGTCTCCTATTTAAAATACATTTTAAAAGTCGAAGTGTGAATACGTAGCATAAGAATTTAAATTATGGTCTACAACGATTTGAGTAAATGTCAGAAATTGAAAACATTTTCATAAAATATTAACCATTCCAAATATATATTACACATAGAATTCGGAAATTGATTTTCAAGGTTGCGAAATATACCATATTATTTTAAGTATTTTTTGTAAAATTTCAGTTTATATTTGAATAAATACCCACAAGAAATAGTCAATTATATGTTATAAACTAAATTATGATTGTACACACATATGAGGCTATTTTTGGAGTCTTCATTGATTACAGTGTAGAGCATCTTAGAAAGTTTTGCTGTCGGAATTCGAAATTTTTGTAAAGATCTAAATGCTTTCTCAATCTGTATATTTCACACATAAATTAAATTGAAATCAAAACGTTATAACGAATTATATTTTTTTATTAAGTCGAACCATTTCGCCTGAGAAAATAAGTGCTAAAAGTAGATACATAGGAAAGGAGAGAGGTGTATACGAAAAGAATAAAAATATAGTAAAAGAACAATATAAAAAAAAAAAAAAAAAAAAATAGCGGAGGTCACCTGTTGCATACTTATCAATTAGAACTCTCTTTTAAAAATTCAGTTATGATTTTACTTTGTGTTTGTATCCATATGAACTAGTTTTCTTTTTACTCCACGGTTTAAGTAATTGTAATAGCATCCTGGCTTTTAAATTTAATCTGTTAAAATAAAATACGTAATTAAAATTCTTACATCCTACCATTTTCAGGATTTTAAGCATTTATTTTGTGATTAGTTCTTTCTATGAAGAAATCTCTTCACAGTTACATTAGGGTTCGTAATTTACAGTTTCATGTTTTATTTAAAAAATATTTAAGGTCTTTGCTAACTTAGTCTGATTGTAACTTAAAAAGAATATTTGAAATACAATTGTCTGGATCAAGTCAATCTCTTGTTATTTTTCAAAAAATGTTTTTTTCTGTTAAAACAAGCTACAAATTACTACACAATGATTACATGATTATATTAGATTGCTGTGTAAGCAATAAACTGGTACGTTATATTTAACAATGGCATATATAACTTATAATTACTTAAGGATAATTTGCAAACACGGCTTCTTAGTACAAAACGCAATATCTCTACTAATTCTTGATTAATCTCATTTTTTTTTTTTTTTTTTAGATGATTTAGTTCTCTTTTTAAGAACCTTCTGCTATCTCATCTCTCATCAGTTGTGTCTTAACCATTAGAGATTTTTATTTAATTTATTTTGTTTTCTGTAATTCTGGTTGTTCTGATTCTAAAACTAAATATAATAAAAAAATAAATAAAAATGATATTCATAAAGCCGTAGTACGGATTTTTTTAAATTCAATATTCTGATTTTTAAAAAACAATTTTTTTTTTTTTATTTATCTTCTTGAATAACTAAGTTATAATTCATTCACTGATTTTCAACAGCTTGACAGGTGTAATATAAAAATTTTGAGATTAAAATACAAATCTCGATCGGAGGATTACCTGGGGCCCACATGTCAAGATGAAGACAGTCTCTTAACCACCGACTGAAAGTACTATACTCACTTTTATCTAAATCTTCAAAATTAAAAAACTGAATAAATACACATACCTTCTTAAGCCAATATGGACTTACGCTTCACAGATTTTTGGTTCAGCAAAAAAGACTCACATACAAAAACTGCAATCATTTCAATCCAAAATTTTAAGACTGATAACACAACAACCAACAGTTGACCAACATATACGAACACTCTATACTCGTTTTCACAGTAAACTTAGCGGACACGACAATAGACTGATTAACGACATGTCAATAGCTCAAATGCCAGTCTGAAGAAGTCTAAAGAGAAGCTGGATGAGGGACCTCCTCGGATAAAATAAAGCCATGGAAGGGGTGCTGCTGGGCATTTTCCTTCTTCATGCCTGCCATGCCTGAGCTCAATTTGTCAGCAAATTTGTCGATTGTATGATACATTCTGAAAGGCGTGAATATAGATATAAAGGGAAACAAAAATTGCCATTTTATACATAATACTATTATAAGCTTTTAAATAAGATATTTACAAGTGTGATTGACTGATATCCAAGTTATACATTTTATATTTACTTATGTCATAAAGGCATGTATGTAAATAAAAACAAAATGAAATATTGGCAAACGAAACTCCAGTATTAAATTTGTGTATGCTGTATGCTGTGTCGAAGAAAATGTATGGAATAAATGGGATGGAACTTGGAAAAACAGATATCCAAGCAAGGTGAAAAGCATTAAGAAATAGGTAATGTCCTGGAAAACCTCAAGCCGCATCAACCGAAGAGAGAAGGTGGTCATAGCAAGCCTTAGAATCGGACCTACAAGGTTATCTCATTTGCACTTAATATCTAAACCATTGCCCCAATGATGTCAGCATTGTAGAGGAACCTTGACCATACTCATATTTTCGAGGAATGTTTTACCTACATTAGACAGCAGAAAAGGGAATACAACAAAATGCCGCGGTTGCATTAGGAAACAATATTTTACAATGTTCACATGTTGGAGCCTCTAGATCTCTATGAGATAGTCATGGGTGAAGGGACAGTGTCCTATTCGAAGTCGGCATATCATTTCTTGCCTCCTAGATTTTCTTGATCTGGTGATCCAGTTTTTGTAATCTTGTTTGATTTCAAACAACTTTGGCTTACGATTCACTTGTTTACTGGCTCACACTCCCAGTTCCGAAAAATAATTGACTTCAGATAGTTTATCTAGTCTTCCTTAGGGATTTCTGTCAGTACCTTTGGTATTTCTCCTTGCCTTGCTATTTTGGTAGCTCCATGCACTTCTTGATTGCCCAAAATTCGACTGTGAAAAGGCGAGGACTACATTCACTCCTTTCTGTTTTGCTTTCCATCAAATCTTCAATATTTCCCATATTATGGAGTTCATGGTTTCTAGAACGCTTTTGGAGTATGCGGCAATGTCCCAGTTTTTTACTTCAGAACTTTGTACGCAATGAAGAGCCTTCAAGATAGCTGTGAATTCTCCTGTGAAATCGAAACATTCCTTTGGTAAATTGAATAGAATGTTGGTTAATAATTACGGCGCAGCCTACATAGCTTTCCATTTTGTAGGTGTGTATCACTACTATACAGTTATTTCGTTCCAATAGTTCTAGGAAAGAATTCTGTACTTCAAATGGATGTCCTTAAAAATTTCTGTTCATCGTTCTATCAATGGTCGATTGGCATTCATACCATATAGGTATTTTCATATCTGGCATAGGTCTTATTGTATTTACTTTCATATCTACTTTAGTTAATGATGCTTGGACTGCCATACTGAATGCACAGTTTTCTATATTTATAAGATCGCAGTTTTCTATATTTTCTTCAAACAAATGTGAATTCAGAGGGTGATTTATTTTTATTATTGATTATTATTATTTGTTTTAACTTATATTGTTATTAAAACTGCATATATGCTATGAGGCTAGGCTGGATTTATATATGCCCATAAGCAATTTCGAAATCAGTAATGTTTATGTATTTCTCTTCGACAGTCTCTCTCTCTATTTTTCTTTACAATTTTCTTCAGGTTTGATGCGGTATGCTGTGTACTCATAGCGAAGTTGAGCAGCAGATCCGAATGGGAATTTCTTCATCGTATTATTTCAACTAAAATCATTATTGATTGTTTCAACTCATATTATTTGTTTTAAATAGATTTTCTTAAATGAGTTTATCTGGCACTGATAACCGTGATGTTTTGTGCCAATAAAAATTTAAACTAACAAAGCGGGTATTATCATACAATTATACGTACATTATGATTACAAATGTTAATGATTATTACTATCACGCCCGATTGTTACGTTTACTTCTGCTGTAGCAATAAATTTAATGGCAGACATTAAAAAACATAAGGAGCATCAGTTTCATTAGCGAACAGCGAACCGCCGGACTAGCGCAGATGTACAAACGATCCAAACCGCATGATAAATCCACAGTAGCCAGGGCGGTCATTAGCGCGGGGAGAGAGGGTGAGAGAGAGAGAGAGAGAGAGTGAGAGGGTGAGGGAGTAAGAGAGAGGGAGCAACGCTACAAATGGATCCAGTTCTTGCCAACATGGATCTTCTCCTCTATGACGTTCCCCGCGCTATTGTTATCTGTCCTCTTCAAACAATTAGTGTTCTTCTGCTTCCATTAGCTAAATATCCACTCCATTCCTTAATAAATTTCATTAATTTATCTACAACTAGATGATAGATTCCAGAAATATTTGTAAAATATACTTAATAAATTAACAACCTTTCTTATTTTCATACTTAGATTCATTTTCGTCAATGAGTTACCCACTGTAATGAAGTATAAAAAACAAAGTACTGTTTTGTCTAATTCAAGATTTCCAAGGACTGTGAATATATTTAATACGAAGCAATCCCTATGTAAGCATTCTCTAAGCTTGTTTAGTCCCGTTAAACTTTTTCAAAGAAAACCTTCGATTAGTTAGTTATTTTAAAGAAGAAACCTTAAATTAAATATCAAAGAAGCGTTAATGGAAAACAATTTTATTGTCACTGTAGTAACGTATGAAGTAATAAATATTCAGCGAAAGGAATCTATAATTTGAGAATTAATCATATTATATATCAAAGAAATTAAAAACAAATATTTAGTTGAAAAACGGTAACTTTTTTCTATAGATCTCATTAATCGTCTAAATATTCAAATAAATATGAAACTTCCTTAAAATTTTCAGATTTGACTTTGACAGATACCTCCACATATCGAATTAAATTAATCTCTTAGTAACCTCTATGCCTTCTACTATTAAACTCTAATTCCACCCACTTGAAACTAGGCAACGCCATTCTGACTTTTCATCCCTGCCCAGATATCTAAAAGTTTCGATTATTCCTTTCTTGCCCTTTGGAAAATCCCACATAAATACTCATATTCGCCATGTTTCTTTTCTTTCCTCATATATGTACCACATTTTTCATTCCTTCTGAGAATCCAAGAAGATGCAAATGAAATGAAAAAAATTAGTCAGGCTTTGAAATCGATAATTAAAAACATACAACAAAATTTGGATAAAAATTGTTATCAGCAATTTTAGATCATTACAGATCAAAAATATTATTAATAACTATTTCATCATTTTAATTATCGATTCTATTTTTTTTTAATCATAATTGGAAAATATCTGGAGCAACACTCAACTATCACTTACCTCGACTGTTAAAATCAATTAAACCCTTTCAGAGTGTTTCAATCAGAATGAAACCTACATGATAATATAACCCTTATAAGTTTACATCAATATAGCGTGTTTAATCAAAATCATTAGAGCTGTTTTTGAGATAACTGTAAAAAGATGCAAAATGCAAGGTATAAAGTAGCACTTTCGATCAACCGATTTTTGTGAAAAAGTCGCTGTGAGATCGCGGGTATATAGTTGTCTTAAATATCAAATTGAAGTTCCCTCCGATTTTTTTTTTCGCGGTAGAGTTACAACATACCCACACACACCGACCTTTATATATATATATATATATATATATATATATATATATATATATAAATTATTTGAGTTGTCTCTTTAATATATTTTGAATCACCAGTAGCAAGTAGTTCGATTAAACAACGATTAGCCACCAAACAACTTTATTAATTTTTGTAAAAAAATAAATATAAATGTAATATCGAAAAATCTACCTCCCCACGTAGATTAAATCTACATTAAGTATTATAGGAATGTGTTGGGGTTTATTTAGTTTTTAAGTCTATGAGCTGAACAAATAAAATAAAATAATGGAATAGTCATAGGTTTTTATAACTAAACCAACAACCGTTGCCTACACACATGACGTATTGAATTATCTAATATTCTTATCATAAAAACATAAATAAAAATTCATTTAAAGGTATTTGTTAACATTGGTGAAATTTCCGACGGAATGTTTTTATACAGGACCTGTATACGACCGCAAATACCGATATTGGAGCAGGTAGGAATTTAGCTGCCAATACTACTACATTCGTATGCCAATTCTCCTTACTTCCACCAACAATGCTTCAACATTTCGATATATTTTTTTCCCTCAAACTTTAGGAGTTGTTTTATTGCTTCAGTCTTAAATCAGTTTCTTTTAGGGAAGTGAATATATATATATATATATATATATATATATATATATATATATATATAATATATATATAATATATATATGTGTGTGTATATAATTCAGGCAGCCATAGGGACTGCCGATAGAAGTGAAATCCTATTTTTTCATTTCGCGATTTGCACTAGAATTTCGCTGAAATGAGGATAGTTTTTTTTTTGTTTTTTTTTCGTGGATCTGCTATTTGTATCACGGAAATTCGAAAATTTAGAAATTTGGAATTAAATTGATCGCTCTTTTTTTGGATTTGTCGTTGACTTTCTTGTCTGCGTTGATATTGACGACCCTTAATTTTCTCTTTATCTTGAATTTCGGCATTATTATTGGAATTATTCTCAATTAGAAGATTTACGCATCTAAGAACAATTAAAATGTATGATGTTTTTCTTATATCTATGCCACCGTTTTTTTTTTTTTGTTTAAAAAGGACGCTTATTTTCTGTTCTCTTCAACCATTATTGTCAATTTGTTTGTTGATATAGAAATATAATGATTAGACTGTTGCATAATTTTCTTCTTATCCCTATATCGCTTATACCAAATTTGATTTTTCTCCTTTGAATCTTTATCTTATATAATATATATATTTATTTATAAGAGCTTTTAAACCACAAGCGTCATTCGCACCCAATTTTACAATTTCCATTCCTAACGAAAAGTTGTAATTTAAATTTTTTGATATATTTTTCTTGATAGCAAAAATAACATTAACTTCTTAATTTGGTATTCTACCCGGAAAAGTTGAAATATATATATATATATATATATATATATATATATATATATATATATATATATATATATTATAATTTTGTTTTAAATAATTCGGGTTTTGGGCCATTAAACCAATACTCCTTCTTAATTTTCTTTATTTTGACGTTTCGATCCTCCGTCCATGAATACACATAGGATCCTTTTCACTGCAACTAAACATAATTGGTTACATTTTGCAGTATGTTGGTTACATTTTCCATAAATCATCTATCTATAGCCGGGTACAATATATTATAAAAACATCTTACCAAAGAATTTTATTGAGCACCGGCACACCACTCAGGCTAACACAGGGCACTGGGATCTCCAAGCCCTCCCCCCTCCAGCCTTGGCGGCCGAAGCTCAACTTATCAATAAATAAATACAATAAAATTATTCTATTAAAAATACAAGGTCAACAACGCTTAAAAAATATATCACAAAAACAACAATAAAATAAACCAAACTATTATATAGACCAATAACTATGAAACAATCTAAAATATTTTATATAAATAATGATTATAAAAACTGATAACAATAAACAACTTATATATTAACCATAATAAAACTTTTTAATTTCGTCTACTTATTCTTCCCAATTTATTTAAAATATTATTGTATACGTTGCTAAGTTTTGTGCAATCATTCCGCGCATTTACAGTATGTTCGTTCCTAATGATGTGCATCAACTCAAGAATCAATCTCTTTTCTTTATTTTTTTCCACATCCAGAACACTTACATTTTTAAAATCAAAATTGTGGTTGTTTTTGATAGCGTGACTCGCTAAGGCCGTTTCTTCTTTCTTGGATTCCACACTGTATTTATGCGCGTAAATTCTTTTATTTAAATATTGTGAAGTTTGGCCAACATAAGTGCCTTCACAATTTCTGCAATCTATCCTATATACAATGTTAGATAATTTTTCTTTACTGGTTTTATCTTTAAGTCTAGAGTAGAGCATTTTTTTAAAATTATTATTATATTTGTACACAATATTTACGTTTTCATTTTTGAATATCCCCTTTTTTATGGGGGCCAGTGGTCTGATATATTCAATAGAAAAATAAGAATAAGGATCTACAGGGTCACGGTTTTTCTTTTTGTGAGAAAATGTTTCATAGGCCCCCCGTAGACACTTCTCTATGACACCTGCAGGGTAACCATTATTTTTTAAAATTTCTCTTGCTCGGTTAATATTTTCGTCTCTATAACATTACACATTTTAATAACATGACACCATTTTAAGTGTTCCGACAGAGAGCTTAAATGATATTTTGGGACATTTTAATAAAGATCAAAATATAAAATTTACTATCGAAGAAGAAAAAGACAATATGATCACATTTTTAGATACGAAAATAATTCGCGGGCTAGGGTACACAAAAGTATCATGGCACGAGAGAAAATACAATGGTGGCCGTATTTTAAATTTTAATTCTTGCCACGACCTAAAAATTAAGATCAACATTGGGAGAAATATATGCTACAGAGCAATACTCTAAGCAGTATCTCTTATAGAGACGAAAATATTAACCGAGCAAGAGAAATTTTAAAAAATAATGGTTACCCTGCAGGTGTCATAGAGAAGTGTCTACGGGGGGCCTATGAAACATTTTCTCACAAAAAGAAAAACCGTGACCCTGTAAAAAATAAAGAAAAGAGATTGATTCTTGAGATGATGCACATCATTAGGAACGAACATACTGTAAATGCGCGGAATGATTGCACAAAACTTAGCAACGTATACAATAATATTTTAAATAAATTGGGAAGAATAAGTAGACGAAATTAAAAAGTTTTATTATGGTTAATATATAAGTTGTTTATTGTTATCAGTTTTTATAATCATTATTTATATAAAATATTTTAGATTGTTTCATAGTTATTGGTCTATATAATAGTTTGGTTTATTTTATTGTTGTTTTTGTGATATATTTTTTAAGCGTTGTTGACCTTGTATTTTTAATAGAATAATTTTATTGTATTTATTTATTGATAAGTTGAGCTTCGGCCGCCAAGGCTGGAGGGGGGAGGGCTTGGAGATCCCAGTGCCCTGTGTTAGCCTGAGTGGTGTGCCGGTGCTCAATAAAATTCTTTGGTAAGATGTTTTTATAATATATTGTACCCGGCTATAGATAGATGATTTATGGAAAATGTAACCAACATACTGCAAAATGTAACCAATTATGTTTAGTTGCAGTGAAAAGGATCCTATGTGTATTCATGGACGGAGGATCGAAACGTCAAAATAAAGAAAATTAAGAAGGAGTATTGGTTTAATGGCCCAAAACCCGAATTATTTAAAACAAAATTATAATATAAAAAAAGGGTCGAAGAATTAATTTCTTGTATATATATATATATATATATATTATATATATATATATATATATATATATATATATATAATAATTTAATGAAAAATGAAGATATTTAAACATAGAACTTAAAAAAATGATTAGACCGATGTTCATGCGCCAGTCTAGAAGATGGTAGGGTCACCATGGTTGCGAAATCGAAGTTTATTTTTTTTACTTGTTACTTATACGTTTTTTTAGCCAACACATTATGATAAAATTTTAGTATTTTATTGTTTTATTTAACAATATTACTTTCCGTTATATAAGAAACATTGATAATAGAGATGAAAGACAATTTATAAAATAAAAGGAAGTAAATACAATAGATTAAAAAAAGACAATATTTAAACAATGAGTAATTTAGCAATAGCAGAATCAACATTAGCTTAAGATTATTATTGAACGTTAAAAACAAAATTAGAGCAAGGAAGGAAGCTGCTAGGAGAGACTTAGTGTAATAAGCTTATTACAATGGAGTGTGTATAATCTGATTCGGATAGGATTATCAATAAACATAAATCATTTAATAAACCAAGTGAAATGTTACGAAATTCGACTTATATTTTAATCTTATTAACAAGCGATTCGTTTAGTAATATTAAAAGTGTTTGAATAAATGAATTTCAAACTTTTAAGGAAAAGATCTGGTGCTCAGAAGAGTCGACCTTTACCTCCGTGGTTAAAAAAAAAAAAAAAATTCTAAATAGAGTCGATAAGAAGGTTAAAGAATTAAGCGTATTTAATTTACAGGAATCAAAATATTCTATAGGGACATAATTGCTGTAAAGTCGTAAACTATAAAAAAATAAAATTAGATAGCAAGGATGCAAATCATAGATAAAATTTGTGATTTTCCGTTAATATAGCAGTAATAGAGATAAAATCCATTATATAAATTCCTAATAATTATAGATCGTGAAAAAAATATATATGTTACTATTAGTTTTTGATAATTGGAAGGAGCGGTTTTATGACACGCTATTGTGTAAAATAAAAATAAAATATACCATTTTCTTTTTTTTCCAAATTTATTCCGGTTATCCTAAAAGGCTTCTTTTGCAAAGTCTACGTTAAACGTAACTTTTTAACAAGTTAAAAAAGATTTAGATGCTACTAACAACTAATGGAGATATTGCTAGAAGAGCAGTCAAATTTTTATGATTTCCTGATAAATAAAAAAATAAAATAAAATATCATGAAAAAACATTATTGTTATAATTGTTTTGTTTTTTTTGTTTTTCCATCAGGCTTTCTAACATAGTGAATATCATTTCACCATATTTTTCTCAGTTCCCCATCTCCTTCATCAATGTAATATTGAAAATGGTGACAATTTCAATATTATTTATCCGTGATAAAATTTGTTTACGGGAATGAGACTTGTGTTAGCATTTAAATATATAAATCTATTTTTATTGATGGATAACTCTATATAGGGTAAAGTGTTTCAATAAATACACATACTTTCACTATTTTTAATTAATTATTCAAATGAGTCATTTTTTTAGAAGAAAATATTATATCCTCTTACCGCACGTAGTATTTGTAAAAATTCTTAGTGTCGAGTTTTTAAGTACCATCAATAATTTGATGTTTTTTATTAATATCCGGAGAAATAATATTATACACACATGCGTTACACTGAAAAAACAAACCCCGATTTCGTTCGGAAGATGTGCTTAAGACGTTAATAAATTATAAAGAAGAATTCCTGTTGCAGCAGGCTTAGCTAGGAGTTGAAAAAAAAAATAGTCATACATTTATTCAGCATCCATCATAAATTTTAGATTCCAGAGAGGATGATCTTAGGAATAATTTAAAGCTACTGACGTCGATGATATAAAGGCATGGGATATTGTGTGGCCTCCATTAATTCAAGTCTGTCGTTTATCATAAACAGGAATTCAATATCATCTTGTTATTTTTATAGACGCTAAAAGTAAGCTGTCAGCTGAAGGATGTAATCAAACCGAGCAAAAAATCCCTCAATACAAGCATGCTGATGCATTAGGCATTTTCTTTCTTTTTTTCTGAGCAAAGCTTTTTTAGACCACGTTAACGATCCGACATACGTTATTATAAAAAAAAAAAAAGGATCACAGTGACAACATTTTTGAAAGAATCTGACGATGATAAACAATAAGAAAATCGGTAAGTGATTTAATTTTCTTTGTAATAAATTAAAGGGATAAGGCTTTGTTTGCTGGAAATATCTTATAGCAGAAGCATGAAACCTCAAAATTTGAAAGGGTAACAATTTTTTTTTTCTTGATCAATTACAATTGTTGAGTACTAAAAATAATCAACCATTAGCATTCACATTGGCGTAAAACGCTTACAGTATTATAGGTCAAAAAACGTATGGGTTGTAGAGGTAAAATAAGTGATAAACTATAATTACATCTTCCCATTCTAAATCCCTTATTCAGATTATTTGTTAAATATTAATCTTGGTGTAATCTGTTTTGACATCAGCGGATATTTTCGTTTGGTCGTCAGATGCTCTGTTATATTTTTGCCGAATTCTGAATAAATCCGTCTAATATTTTTGCATAAAAGCCTCCGACGGTGAATAGTTGAACATATTTTTTATTGCATATTTGCATTCTAAGAATACCTTAAATTTTGATGGAGGGATTTGTTTTTTTAATTTAATTTAATTAGTGACAGTAAAAAGTGTATAATAGAGTTTTGGTTCCACTTTGCTGCAGCAACTAGCCCCATATATGTGTGATAACATTAACAAGTTTCAAAGAGTTGACAAATGGGAGGGAATTCTAGTTCAGCATTTACAACGTTTAAATTAGTAACTAATTGGATGGTCCATAAAGGTGCGCCATTACAAGTTTTTAACAAAATTAAAAATCAACTTGAAAGCCTCCATAAAAAAAGTTTTAATTTATGAATTATTTCTGAATATCTGTGAAGCTATAGTGATTGAAAAGCCTCTTATACAAAGTATTTCTAGGTCCTTGAATCCTTAGTGTAGGGGAACTATGGAATATTTTAATGACTTGAAAGATCATTTTGCGTTAATTTTTGAACCTTCAAATCTTTCAAGATATTCTAAAACACGAAAAATAATTTTATGAAACGATTCGCATTCAAGAAAAAATATGATGCGCGCGACAAACGACTTTCACTTACCTCGGCTGCTGAAATCAATTAGAGAATTTTTAAATACAATTATAGAAAAAAGAAGTTTAGAGAATTGTTTCTACTTCGAATTCCAGTTTTCAACGGAAATACACATTTTAGGGTCCTCTGAGTCCAAATCCCGCAAAAAGGTCTGTGTGTGTGTGTGTGTGTGGGAACTTCCGACAGAAACGGTAAGTCCTATGAAACTGAAATTTCATATTTAAGACAAATATACGCTCGAGACGTTACAAAACCTTTTTCATCAAAATGAGCTTACCAGAAGAGCCACTTAATACCATTTTTGCACCTTTTTTTAATTTTATCAAAAATGGTTCCGAAGATTTTGATTAAGCTATATCGATGTAAAATTTAATAGGCTTTAATCTCATGTAGATTTCATTCTGATTAAAATGGTCTGACAGAGCTTAAATAGCGATATTTTAAATTTTCTTTCTCTAAAGAACCTTTAATTTTGTTGATTTTATAAAAATAACTATATTATCTTGTTACCACTGATGAAAAACAAGTAAATATATAAATTGAATGTATTCAATACCCAACTAAAGGAGAAAAAATAAAAAATATTATTTTCATTTTTGAACATAAGAACAGTAATATACATGTATGATATACCGTTGGAAAGCTAAAGATTTTGGAAAATATATTATCTCATACTCAACCTTTGACAAGTTAATAGAGAGTAATGAAATGAAGATAAAAGTAAGTGATTATTTTAGATAATAATATAATATATTTTTTAATAAAACACATATTTTTATAGAAATTTAATTTAATTGATTCTTTAATAGTTTCACGTATTTTTATCTCTAACTGTATGTGAAAATTCTTTCATTGATTTGAAAAATGGAGGTAAGTGAAAGTCGTGTGTTGCCCGCACCTTTTTTTTTTTTATCGGCTTTTGAAAACTTTCCATTAACTATTACACTTTTTTGTATGAGATTTTTCTAACATTTTCAACATTCCAATGTTTTTCAATGTGCATCTGTATTACTGTTCTTATCATCAAAAATACAAAAATTACATTTAAAAAATATGGTTACTAATTTCTCATTTATTTGGACATAGAATTCTTTCAACATATATGCTTACCTCTTTTTTATCAGGGCTGACAGGTTAATTTTTAAGGAATCTACAAAATTAAAGGTCCTTCAAAGAAAGAAAATTTCCAATATTGGCATTGAAGCCCCTTCAAACTATCTTAACCATAATAAAAGGTACATGATATTAAAGTCCTTTTAATATTACATGGATATTTAAAAATTGTTCTTTAAGGCTTTTGAGCTGTTCTATTTATTCCAGCTGATCACGCTCTCATCTCCTTTTCTTTTTCTGGTGTAATCATTTTCTATTCTTCGTTTATGACCGTACTGATAAACTGAGTCTCTAGTAAATGGCCATCTTCGGGAAAATCGTAAATGTACAATATGCAGTTATAAAGTGGCTCTTTTGCTAAGCTCATTTTGGTATAAAAGTTGCTGTAACATCTTGGGTGAATAAATTTCTTAAATATAAAATTTTAGTTAAATACGAATTTTTGTTTTCAGACCTTCTTACGGGTCATTTGTACTCAGGGGAACCCTACAATCTCGAATTCGAAAATGTTTACGATCACAATATTACTGTATACTTACTGTATATTTCATATATAGATTAGTGAAAGTAATTATAATCTTATATTACTCCAATAATATAATCTAGTTGAAGAAATATATTTATTTTTATTTTTTTATTTTTTATTTATTGAGCAATATTACAATATGTCCAATTCGGGACATTTTTAATAGTGATAACGTACAACATTCATACTACATTCACACGATATATACAAAACTATAAATTTATATAATAATAATAATAAAATATACATATATACAAAATAAAATCAATAAAAATATATACAATAGTCACTCATACCTATATACAATTCACAAGCATACATCACGTGAGTGGAGAATCTAGCCAAAGCTAGAACTCCAATATACATGTTATAAGAGGTCACGAGGCCACTGCCGTTTCAACCTTCTATGTGGGTTGTATGGATAGGTGGGGCTGGATAGGGATTGAGCTGGAGGATTAGGACGATGAATGAGATTCTGGTGGAATTTGGAAAATTTGGAAGGAATCAGGTCTGAAATAAAAGGAACATTAAGGTCGTGGTGCAAGGTATAGTTGGAAACATAATAAGGAGCATTTACTATTGTACGGAGGACTTTGGATTGAAAGGATTGAATGCGTTTGATGTTAGTACGTTTAGCTGTTCCCCACAGTTCAAGTCCGTAGGTCCAGATGGGCTTCAGTATTGTCCTGTAGATTAATAATTTGTTGTCAACTGTAAGTTCAGATTTTCTGTTGAGTAGTCGGTATAACTGTCCGAATCGTCGGTTGAGTTCTTGTCTTTTAAGTCTTGTATGTGGGTTCCAAGTCAATCTTTTGTCTAATAGTAAGCCAAGATACCGGAATGTATCTGAAGGAGGAATTGGAATGGAATTGAAGTAAACTGGCAGGCAGGAGTTTCGTCGAAGAGTGAAGGTTACGTGTTTGCATTTCGCTTCGTTCACCTTTATGCGCCAAGCATTACACCAGTCTTCGATAAGAGAAAGGTGTCTTTGCAGGTTTAAGGATGCTGTTTCAGGATTGGAACTGGATGATAGGATGGCGGTGTCGTCTGCAAAAGTTGCAAGAAAGGTATCAGGATGTGTAGGAATATCACCAGTGTAAAGGATGTAGAGGACGGGTCCCAAGACGCTGCCTTGAGGAACACCGGCCTCAACGGGATAAAGGTTAGAAAATTCTACACCACAGCGAACGCGGAAGGAACGGTTTGAGAGATAGGATCGGAGAATGAGGTATAGAGACAGGGGTAAATGGGTTTTCAGCTTGAAGAGTAATCCAGTGTGCCATACCCGGTCAAAAGCTTGCGCAATGTCCAGAAACGCACCAGAACAATACTCTTTGCATTCAAGAGCTGAGGAAATATGGTCTACAACTCGGAGCCCCTGTTGAACTGTGGAATGCTGAGGACGGAATCCAAACTGATGGGAAGGAAGATTTTGAGATTCTAATATGGGTAGGATACGTTTAAGAAGAAGCCTTTCGAAGATTTTTGAGAGGATGGGGAGTAAACTAATAGGCCTGTAAGATGAAGTGTTGTTGGAAGGTTTGCCTGGTTTTAGAAAACGAATGATAGTGGAATGTTTCCATAACAGAGGAAAATAGGTGGTGCGTAGGATGCAGTTGTAAATATAAGTAAGGAATATAATAGCTTTCTGCGGAAGTTGTCGGAGGATCTGGGGAGTAAGGAGATCGTGTCCAGGAGATTTACGGAGGGTAAGTTTTTGGAGAAGATATTTGACCTCAGAGGGATTAATAGCTTTAGGAGGTAGGGAAAGTGGAATTGGTGACATAAGAAAGTCTTGCACTGTTGCGGTGTGATTGGCGTGGGATTCCGGGTGAGGAGTGAAAACTTTGGAGAAGTGTGTGGCGAATTCCTCGGCTTTATCTTCATCAGACGCAGCCCAGGAGTCATCACCACGTCGGAGAGGATTGGAAACTTGATGGTATTTTAGGATCTTTTTCGTGACATTCCACAGGGAATTATCATTAAGGAGAGGAGAGGTAGGAATTAAAGGACTGGGAACGGAAGGTCGCCAGCTCCCTCTTCAATTGTCTACAATAGAAGTTTTAGGAGCGGCGATCTGTTGGGTGTCGGGTGCGCTGCCATAATGATCTTGCTCGGCGTTTGGTATGGATGAGGTCTATAATATGTTGTGGAAAATGATTTTGGTGAGGATTTATATTGGGGCGTTTAGGAGAGGAGGCAGTCTAGACAGCTTGTTGGATGGCGGTGGTAAAGGAATAGACGGAATTATCTAGGTCAACTGGGGTATTGAGGGTTTACTCTGAGGTCAATATTATCGGTGAGGATTTGGCGGAAAAGGTTCCAGTTGACAGGGCCTCGGATGAATGATGGTGGAATGGGTTTCGGAATTGGAGTGAGTGATACTTTTAGGATCAGTGGACTATGGTCTGAGGATAGTTCATCAAGGCGAGTTACAGAAAAGTTGAGGGAGCCTAATCCGCTGTGGATAAAGAAGTCGAGGATGTCAGGATTGCGGTTAGGATCGGTTGGCCAGTAGGTAGGGGAGTCAGGAGGCAGGATATTAAAATTTCGGGAGTTGAGTGCAGACAGCAAATTTCGTCCCCGAGAGTTCGTGGTTCTGGAACCCCACTGCTGATGCTTGGCGTTTAAGTCTGCACCCAGAATGAAACGATTTCCTAAGAAATCCAGGAAGGATACAAATTCGGAATTGGAAATGTAATGTTTAGGAGGGCAGTATGCAGATGTGAGGGTTACCGGAAAGGAAAAAGTCTTGATTACTATGGCTGTGGCTTGTAGGAAATCATAGGTGGGAAGTGGGAGTAAATGATGAGAGAGGGATTGGTGGACAATGACAGCAGAAACGGCATGGGCTTTGCCGTTTGGGTGGTCAGTACGGTATGTCATGTATTGCGGTATTTTGAAGTACTGTTTAGTCGTTAGTCTTATTTCAGTTATAAGTGCAACATCGATTGTTTTGTCTTGCAACAACGCTGTCAGTTCGTCAGTATGATTTCTAACACCATTCGCATTCCAAAGGAGAATGGATAAGGAGTTAGGTGAATTCATTTAAGGATTTTTCAAGGCAGGGATTAGATTTGATACTAGATTTGTAAGGAGTGATATAAGCGGCATAACAAGAGATTTGATTTCGGAGATGAACGATGTCATTAGACTGGTAAGATCTGTGACGTTTGATGGTGGAGGGATATGAGAAATTTGATGTTGAGGAGTTTTTTGAAGATTAGGTAAACTTTGAGGGATAGATTGTTGTACAATAGATTGAGAAAGTTGAGGAAAAAGTTGTTCCGGCAGTGCCTCGACTTCATGATTCTGGTTTCCACCTCCAAGCAAGTGGGCAAATGATACGTTAGAATTTACAAGTTTAGATGGTTCTCTTCTGCTTCTGGTTGGTACAGCTGTTTCATTCGGATCCTGAGGTTTTTGGTATCTGGTTCTGAGTTTCTTGTAGATTTCACATTCCTTGTAGTTAGCCGGGTGGTCCTTGAGGCACAGAGCACATACAGCGGGTGTAGATCTTGATCTTGTACATTCTTCTGTTTTATGCTGTTCTCCGCATTTCACACAGCGTGGTATGTGATGGCAATAACTTTTGGTATAACCATATGCCTGACAGTTATGACATTTAACTATTTCCCTCTTTGTATAAGGTTTTTCAACTTTTACACGGGTATAGTACAGTCTACTGAGGTCATAGATTTTTTCGACTCCTGCTGATGGTTCCAAGTCCACAAAGAATAGAGGCAGTGGACTTTTATCTTTTAGAACGTTGGTGACTTGCCTCACTTGGAATCCTAATTCTGTCAGTTCTTCTTTGATAGCTTCAACGGGTGTTGAGGAATCTAGGTTTCTGATTACGACCCTTAATGCTCTCTCCTGGCGCAGCTGATAAGTATGAAAGTCAGCTTTGGTCTCAGTCAGATATTTTACAATCTTTCTGTAGGTTTCAGCAGTAGTCGGAGATATTTTAGTATCATTGGTTCTACTTATACAATAATAACTATTAGGATCAGTTACTTTGTTTAAATGCGCACACATCAGTTTAAAATTTTTAATATTTTTAACAAATATTGGTGGAGGTAGTGGTTCCCTGGGTATAGGAGAAGATTCCATGGTTTCTTTTTCATTTTGGAGGATCTCAAATGGATTCGGTGTAAAAAACGGGGATTCATCAGTTATTCCTTGTGATGATGTGCTGGGCTGTGGTTCAGATCCTAATGAGGTAGCTGACGTGGTCGCTGGTGGAATTATTTTTTTATTTTGTTCACGGCGGGGTCTCTGTTTTGTAGGAGACGAGTTAGAACCTGCAGATCTAGATCTTTTACTTGCAGACTTTGAGGACATGACTTGATTAAAATATTTCATTGATTAAGAAAATAATAATAATAAATAAATAATGAGATAAGAATTAAAGATAAAAGAAAGATAAGTTAACGAAAAGCAAGCCCGAGCTTGCCGAGCTAGCGGCAATCAGCTGATCAGTGACCCTCCTTTCACTTTTTCGTGATTGTACAAAGTAAATTATAACTTTGCTTACCGAAATTTCTCCAATATTCACTGCCGTAGTATTCCTGAGGTCTAGTGATGTTCTCCAGACTGAATTCAAGCGAATTCCTACTGAAAAAAGCAAAAATCTGAGAGACGATGTAACGTATGACTGTTATCATCGAGCGCATCAGCTGATTTTTCAAAGAAATATATTAAATGAGAAAAATAGAAGAGAACTAATTTAAATGCGTGCCGACGTTTCAGCTTTAATTACCAACCATCAAGACGACCGCCGTAGGGGATCCAAGAACACCTGACTAAGTTGTGAGGTTCGTTAGTGCATCCAACACTTTTAGATTGATCAATGTGATTTTGAAGGATCTGCAGGTAGTGGAATTTAGTATATATGAGAAAATAGACATTTTTCTTCATGACAGTTGTTAATATTAATAATCAATTATCAATAAGACCATAGTAATAAAGACGAATGTCTTAAGTAATATTCAGACTATAAACGTTTTATAGTTTTTGAGCTACTTTCGGTTTATTATTTATAATCATGAACATTTGTATTTGACCAAATTTCCCTCCTACCCTCAAACGTTTCAAGACACGTTAAACCCGAATAATGAATTAAAATAAATCGATTATATAAACCGATAAATAGTCCGCCGTCCAAGGATTTTCTCTGAAACAACAGAAGCATACATTTAAAATTGGCACATAATACCAAGTCAGCCAACTATGATCTCAACACCAAGACGTGGATATCAGCCGATTAGTTTTAATATAACGTCCGATTTAATATGATGTAATTAAAAAAATCAACAAAAAAGAAACCGCGAATAATTAAAAAAAAATGAAATTTTATCCATAAATACGCCCATAACTTATTTATTTTTAAAGATGGAAAAAAAATGATTAGTGTTTTTTAGCTATAGAACAGCAAACAGTTATACAAAATATTGAAATTTTATCCATAAATACGCAAAGAACTTATTTATTTTTGAAAACATAAAATATGTATAGTGTTTTGGAATCAGTAAAGCGCGATAAACTAAAATAAGAAATGGAAACATTAAAATCAAAATCAATAAATTAATACTGATAGTGTATATTACATTTACAACTATACTGGATAATACATCAAGTAAATAAGCTTTAAGATGAAATACATGAAAAAAAAAAAAAAAAAAAAAAAAAAAAAAAAAAAAAAAAAAAAAAACCTGTTGAAAAACTGCTTATTGGCAGCACTCTAGTTCAATTAAAACCAGTAGGTCTCGAGGCCATCTTTTTTTTAGACCCCTCGGAGGATTTTTAGGAATGGAAGAGATAGCAAGGATAGAAACTGGTAGGTTAGAGTGGAAATTAATTTTTTCAGGCCAGAAGGGATACCTAGTTTGGGCTAAATTAGCAGCATGTGGAACATCATCATCTTTATTCGTGACAAAGTAAAACTTTTATAGGATTTTGGATTTTAATGAAAAGGAAATAATTCGATGGTTTAGTAGATCCCAAAACCTCAACTCCAAGTTTTGGATCATTTCAGCTAGAACAATTGTTTGTTTTTTCGCGTTAATATATTACAGAAGATTCTTTTTTTTTTTTTCTTTGTTCCATCATTTTATATTTTATAGTCCAATCTGTTCCTTTCCCCTTGCGACATTGAGTATATACACTCACGCATTACTTAGCTGTAATGCACAATTGACGAACTAAACAGAGCCTAAATCTTTTTCAGGTATAGATGAGCAAGTATACTTAGTTTATTATACTAACCTATAATTTATTTGGTATAAGAAGTTTGATAAATTAAAAAAAAATGATATAAACCTAATTAGAATTTTTTTTTTTTTTTTTTTTTTTTTTTAGAAATATTACAATTTGTTGCATAATGAACAGTAGTAATAGTGATGTAGTACTCATTCATACAATATATACAGACAATAATGATAAAGTCAAATTACATAAAATCGGAAATAAATAAATTCAAATATATACAAAAAATACAAAAAAAAAACAAGAAACAAATCAAAACAACAACCTGTAGTAGAGATAAATAAAAGTTGGGAAATAAATAAAAATCATACAAGCAAACTTTACTATATACAATATATACAATCAGCCAAAGAGACCCTAGACTCGGCTGCTCCCTCCACAAGTGGGGGGAGAAGCCGAATCCAAGAGATCCCAGCACCTCTCACTCAGCGCTTCACTGGTGTAAGCCAGTGGAGGCCGAGGTAGTTTAGAATGTGACATGAAGTTTCAGCTTGCATTATAGACACACACACGAACACTTTTATATAATTCATATATATATAATATAAATTTTATACTATACATGGTATGAACAATATTATATGGATATCAAGACTTAAAAAACATAATAAAAACCAACAATGGATAAAATAAAATACAAATTTAACACACACTAAGGAAAAACAATAATAATATTAAGGATCACTTATTATAAAGAAGAATACAATTTTCTAAACATATAGGTAATTCCATTAGGTCCAATAGATAGTGGCTTTTCTTAACGATTATATTAGTATTCATAAAAAAAAAAAAAAAAAAAAAAAAAAAAAAAAAAGAAAACTGTACCTCTACCATCCACGAAGGGTCTTGGGCTCAGTACATAAAGAGATTCGTACTGTTTCTAGGCCATCGGCCGTGCAATGAGATGATTCGGTCGAGATCACGCACAGCCAAAGGTTTTTCCCTATTTTTGGGTACCCACTTTATAGAGGCTGGGACCCCAGGAGGGTCTCCATACCCCAGGTTCGCCTCGGCTGAAATAACATAATAAATAATATTCCTGTATAATATAAATAATATTGAATAAATATTAGTATTCATACTAGAAATAAGTAACCCTCCATCTCAAATTATACAACTGTTCATTTGAAATCTAAAATTTCATGAAAGACAACTATACTTTGTTCTAGTTTGCACCTTTTTACGATTCTCTTTAAAACGGCTCTAATGATTTTGACAAAACTCATATCGTTAATTCATATCATTTAGGTTTATATCTGACTGAAATAGCGTGATTAGGCATATATGCCGATATTTACTAATTTCTTCTTCGAAGGTACCTTCAATTATGGATATTTCAAAAATGTATCATATCATTGTACTGGTAAAAAATGGATATATATATATATATATATATATATATATATATATATATATATATATATATATATATATTGAGCGAATTTTATAAAAAAAATAAAGAAGAAAAGAGTATATATATATATATTATATATATATAATATATATATATATATATATTTTTTTTTTTTTTTTTTTATTACAAAATAGTAATATAGACACCATTGGAAATCTAAAATTTTAAGAAATAAATGTTATTTTTTTATACAAAGTTGTTATGTAATGTAAAGTGACAATTTTTACTTTCACTTACTATAAATAGTCAGGGGAAGTATTGCGATCGTGAAAATTTTCGAATTCCAGTTTTCAACGGAAATACACGTTTTAGGGTCCCCTGAGTCCAAATAACCAAGTCTCGCAAAAAAGTCTGTGTGTGTGTGTGTGTGTATGTGTGTGTCTATGTGTGTGTGTGTGTGTGTGGTAACTCCCGGGCAGAAACCGTAAGTCCTATGAAACTGAAATTTCATATTTGAGACAACTATACGGCCGAGACGTGACAAAACTTTTTTCATCAAAATGAGCTTACGAGAAGAGGCACTTTATACTATGCATTTTGCACCTTTTTTCGATTTTCTCAAAAACGGTTCAGACGATTTTGATTAAACTTGCTATATCGATGTAAAATTGAATGAGCTTTAATATCTTGTAGGTTTTATTTGGATAAAAATGGTCTGACAGGGCTTAAATGCCGATATTTTAAATTTTCTTCCTCTAAAGTACCTTTGATTTTGTAGATTCAATAAAAATAACTATATTATCTTGTCAACGCTGAAGAAAAACAGGTAAATATATAAATTGAATAATTTCGATACCCAACTAAAGGAGAAAACAGAAAAAATATATTTTTAACGCAATTTTTCGTTTTTGAACATAAGAGCAGTAATATACATGTATGATATACCGTTGGAAAGCTAAAGATTTTAGAAAAAATATCATCTCATACACAACCTTTTAAAAGTTAATAGAGAGTGATGAAACGAACATAAAACTACCTGATTATTTTAGATAATAATATAATAGATTTTTTAATAAAACACATGTTTCTATATAAATTCAATTTAATTAATTCCTTAATAGTTTCACGTATTTTTATCTCTAACTGTATTTGAAAATTCTTTCATTGATTTTAAAAATGGAGTTAAGTGAATGTCGTGTGTTGCCCGCACCAGATTTTTTACTATTATATTATTTAATCTAAAACATATGTTTCCAACATAATTCTATATATGATATACTGCATGGAGTCAACACATTTCCATTACGAAATCGTCTCTAATTCGGATCTGATCCAACAATTCTTTTCTGAAACACTTTTTTTTATTTTTTCCTTTAGGAATTTGTATTGTAAATGAGGCATTAGCTCTGTTGTTCTTGGGGACAGTTTCTAGAATTACATTCCGGAATAAATCACTTATCCAAATAAAGCCTCTTGCAATATTCAGCGAGCTCTCGAGTCGATTCGTCCTGCTGCGTAGGAACAGTCCAAAGTGCCTCCGCTTTCTGATTAATAACGGAGAAAAAATTTCCATTTTTGGGCTGTACTTTATGATCTATTAAAGTTGAAGAGGGGAAGCCCCTGTGATTTAAATAATGACCTCATTAGGAATTCAGCGAGGGAAGGGAGGCACAGGTAGTTCTCCCCTCTAAGGCCAGGTGTTAAAAATTTAATTAGAAAAAGGCCGAGAATTTATGCTTTGGCATCAGTTATCTCCTGACCTTGGTTTCCTCCTGGTCCAGTTGCTTCCACGGCACTTTCCCTACCACCAGAGGCAATTCACTGGCCATGGAGGAGCTTTACGACGTTCCAAATGGCTCGTAATGAGGGGTCGTTAAGGAGGAGGCTCGCTTATTGGCCACCATCAAGGGCGGAGGTGTCGCTCCTCAGCCAATGGGAAACCTCCAAAGCACCGTAAATGTTTTCTTTCCCTCTAGCTCTCTTGTTTTTGTAATTTATTGGCAGATCTAATTCACTTAGCGGAACCTCAGTAGGGGTGTAAAACCTACGAGGTACAAGAACTTTAACTGCGCAATTTTTAACGGTTCTATTGCTCACAATTTAAAAGAAATGTTCACAAAACAATTTATTTTTTTATTTGTATATAATATATATATATATATATATATATATATATATATATATATATATATATATATATATATATATATATATATATATGTGTGTGTGTGTGTATATGTGTGTGTGTGTGTGTGTGTGTGTGTGTGTGTGTAACCATTACACCACATACGAGCAAAACTAATACAGAGCGTTATACTAGACTAACACGGGACGTGGCCAGGGAAAGAACAGAGACTGATCATTCATAAAATCAATAGACTTCAATCAACTTAACATAGATTGTAGGAAGTCAGTTGAGGTTTTGTAATCTTGTTGTGCTTTATTTTTATTTATTTTTTATTTTTTTATTTATTTTTTTTAAAATCATGATTTGTATAAGTGACATATTTTAGGTATCTCGTTTATTTATGATATTTTTTATATTTTCAATGTGTTATTTATCTTCTCTTTTTATTATATCTATTGTTTAAAACATTGTAAAATGTTGCTAACTTAATAATATTTATCAATATAACATATGTGTGCCTACGTAATATTCATGGAACATGTAAAAATTAATTAATTAACTCTCCTGCTTTGGGGTTACCATAGAAGGAAAAGATAAAAACATAAAATACATATTTTTATTTTATTTTATGACTATGGCTCTCCATTCGGTTTCCACCATAAGGGATCTGGTAGCCTAGTACCATTCCGATCTGGATGGAGTTTCTGTTCTTATTTTTGTAACCGGAAACATACTTCTGGATGCGCTGCATCAATTCCCCGCTTCGTATCACACATACTTATGGAATTTTAGAGTGTAGTGTAAGTTCTGAAAGGGCTGTACTGTCGTATTATTTGTTACTTGATTGTTGTACAATAGAGAAGATAAATATATATATATATATATATATATATATATATATATATATATATATATATATAAATTATAGAATTTTGGCCACTAATCGTAATTTTTTCTCACTGTGCGTCATTGGGAGGATCGCATTAAGTCTTGGTAGTGTATCTGAGGGGCTGGGGCTTAGATGGCGATCATAAAACAAATCTGCGTTGGCAACTTAGAGGTCTTTTATCGATCAATAAGTTAAGAATAATTTACTTACCATTTATTCAGTCGTTGATTTTATAGTAAATTGATCTAGGAGAATTACTTTGCTACATATCTCGGTCAACTTGAGATTGTGCATAGAAAGATTAATAAGGTAATTTTGAGTATGAATCCAAGATCCCCATGAAATAATATATTCTCGGACTTGAATGTAATGTCTGCAAAAAAATTATGCATAAGCTCAATTATGGAGCTATATTTTTGTCGGGATAAGCTAGTCAGGAACCTGGACAATACACTAGACTTGTTATGTATTGATTCTGTTTACAAAAATACTACTCCAAATTTTCAATATTCTCGCCCTAATACTCAAAAGTATTCAAAATATTAATAAAACGTTAAAATATAGGCGAAATCCCTGTGAGGAAAAAATTTCTGAATTATTTAATTCAAATTACTTATCGCTATTGCTAGCCGTAGCAGCCGGAGGGAGGAGGTCGCGTTGACCCGGCTAAGGATAGGACACTCGCGGCTGACGCACTCTTATCTTTTTGCTAGGCAGCCGGTGCCCCGATGCCAGCACTGTGATGGAACCCTTACCATTCGGCATATTTTTCAAGAATGCCCTTATTATTCATCACACCTGAATAAAATTGGACTAAGCCCGAATATTTCAGCGGTGCTGGGTGATAGAGAGAAAACCATTGAATTAGTTTTTGATTTTCTTAAGGAGCAATCATTATTATCAAAATTATAAAGACCATTCCTAGCCAGTTAGCATTACTAGTATTAGCTTTTTAAACTATTGTTTACATAAAGATATTTTTTTTTCTTTCTTTATTTTATTTTATTTTTTATTTATTTATTATTTATTTATTTATTTTATTTTATTATTTTTTCTTTCTTTCTCTCAATCACCCATTACTTAATAGTTCTTTTTTTTTATAAAGGTTGAATATGCATATAGTGTCTAGGCGTTGATGACCTTAGGGTTTTACGCCTTAAAACCTAAACAAACAAACAAACAAACTTATCGCTATTAACATGTCCCCAATACGAGCTAGCATCATTCTTATGTTCTTGCTTAATTTAAATGGTATGTTTTCTTTCTAATTCTTTTTTTTTTTTGTATTATTTGGTTATTATATAATTCAATTTTTGTTTTTATATCCTGTCTATATGAATATGTATTCCTTATTGCTTCTTGGTTTAGTCGATTACTGTTTCTTATTATGTTACTGTTATTTCAGAATTGTTTTTTATATTATTTTAGTATTATATAATTGAATTTTGTATTTGCATGCCTTAATTTTATACTTTGTGAATAATATTTATTCCTTATTGCTTTTTGGGTTAGTCTATTACAGTTTCTTACCGGGTACTGTGTTACTGTTTCTATAGCTTTTTTATATTATTTGAGTATTGAATTGTTTCTTAATGGTTACTGTGTTACTGTTTGTTATTGTAAAAATGGCTGTAATTTGATTTAAATAAATAATTTATTAAAAAAAATAAATAAATAAAAAATGGTAGTATCGGCAACAAACCTTCGGTTCACTGAGTCTATTATTTATTGTTCTTAGTCATGTCCTTTTTTCTAAGACTAAAAACAAAATTTGTAGGGACCTTATGTTTTCCAACACCTACTTACTTTTCAGAGCTTATGATAATAGTTAGGGGCAAGTGATAGGAGAAGCTAGAGGCCACTCAGGAATAGCTAAGTGGTAGGAAAGGAGAAATCGATTTTACAATACAAGCACCCCACTGCTTGATAGAACCCTACATTAGGCATTAAGGGTGGCTATTTGTGACCTACCTTACTTGCCCAACCCTGACCCCAAGTAGAAACACAAGGAGACGATTTACAGCGTTCTATCGACTTACCAAGGAAAACCCAGATGGTCTTAAGGCTAAAGGGGAAGACACTTTCATTTATTTCAGAGACGAGACCCCTCAGTTGATTTTAAAGGAAATTTTAAGTAACTTAATTTTTAACTGCGGTTCAGTACATATCATTATTTCTTAAATACAAAATGACTGAACCGTTTAGGAAGCCAAAATTCTGCATCCGCTGGCTCTGCTGTGGGCTCATTACCTGGCAATATCTCCTTGCTATCATACACTGTAATGCGGTAATATTTCTTTGAGATTGGAAATTTCAGTTTCCGACGGATCGGTTGAATGTATTTCAATTCTAAAAAGTGTATTGGATCCAAAAAAAAATTATCCATTGCGCTCAATCTCACTTTTTTGAAAAATTGATTTTATTGTTTTCAGATTTCAAATTTTCTATGAATAAAAGAAATAATATTATGAAATAAAAATCGGACAACTGTTTCGATGAGACAGGGTTAAAAACTAACTTCACCCTAGTATATGAAGACCCTTCTGGGGTAGACACAACCTCTATACTTATAGGTATCTAAAAAATGGAAAACAATCTGGCAGCTGAATGTGGTATCGGCTAAATCTTCTCATTGCACAGGCGTTGGTCTAGAAACAACATTCCCTTGTGTTATAGGTTTTTTATTATTTTTTTTTATTTTAAGGAACTCGTGAACTTCCACTTAATTATAATATCCGTTTAATTTTTGTTCAACTTAGGAATTTAAGCAAAGAATCCTGAATACTAACCAACCTCTTCAATAGCTAAAACACCTGGTGCGCGCATTATACATTTTTCAATTCAACCTCCGATATTAATATCAATTTAATAATTCCCAAACACATTTAGAAACGAAAATTTTTTTAAAAAAGAATTATTTACGTTAAGATTATAAATTTAAAATAGAAATGATAAATACATTAAAAATAGAGACATTTGTTTAATAAACATATTATATTATTATCTACGACAATCAGTTTGTTTTATCGGCTTTTTCATTCTCCGTTAGCTTTTACTATATTACTTATAATATAATATATTTTTTTTTAATCTTTAGCTTTCCAACGGTATACTCGTATTATACATTTATATTACTGTTTTCATGTTCATAACGCACGAAATGCTTAAAAAATAATTTAGCTTTTAATTAATATTATTTATTTATTTAAGTAATATCCTTTATTTCAGTATCAAATTAGTGCAACTTGTATATTAACTTGTTCTTTATTAATGATAATCAGATGATACGATACGACCAATTTTATAAAATCTACAAAATTAAAGATACATTAGGGGAAGAAATTTAAAAATATCGGTATTTAAGCCTTGTCAGACCGTTGCAATCATAATGAACCTACATGCTAGTTTAATAAAAATCGTTAGAGCGGAAAATGGCGGAAAATGCATGGTATAAAGTGACTCTTCTAGTTAGCTAGTTTATATGAAAAGTTAAGGTAACAACTCAGGTGTATAGTTGTCTTAAATATGTAATTTTAGTTGAACATGGCATTTCGTTTTCGCACAAGAGTTCAACATACATCCACACACACACCTTTTTTCGGGACACGATTATTTGGACTCAGGGGATCCTAAGACGCGTATTTCTGTTGAAAACTGGAATTAGGAAATATTCACGATCGCAATACTTTATCTTACTATATATTTCATATATAAGTTAGTGAAAGTAAAAACTTGATGCAGAAAAGCACTAAACAACCAATGGTAAATTAAGTTTATTAGAATCGGTAACAATTATACGGTGATAATAGTTTTTCATTTTGGTTTATGACAGATAGCTATCGCAAGAAATTCGGTCATTTCTTCCTTGGGAGTGACAGGAGTGTTATTCAGCTATGAGTACGGGACAGCCGATGATTTTCTTGTCTGGTCGTTAGTGAACAATGCTCATAAGCGCTTGTTATTAATCATAATGAACTCTAGTAAATAGAAATAGCGATAAACTGCAAACAATAGACTTTTTTCTGTACCGAAAAAAAAATAAAGAAAGAAGCATTAATAACAATGCTAAGGTGCTGGTCTGCAAGACCAACAGCGAAATGTAAATGATAGAAACATCAAAAAGTATACATGAGGATACGGCACGAGAAAGAAGAACTTGAGACACAGATCCTAGAACTAGGATTTGCGATCTATAAAAAAGTGTTATAGTAATGAAGAGCCCAGAAGATGTTTGAGTGTAAAATCTCTTAGTATTCTGGGAATACCAGAATGACGACCATAAACAAGACGACCAAGAAACAATTGCAGAACGAGAACGTAGTTAATACTTTTGGGGTGAAAATGGAAAGAGAACCAGTTCTAAAACGAGGTGGAATGGAAAATAACTTCAGATAAGACAAAGTTACTTGAAAGCCACAAGGCTAAGGAGTGGGTTAGAAATGAAAAAGTCATAAAGTAAAGTAATCCCTTTTCCGGGACTTTAAAGGGAATGTTAAAGAATGTTTAAGGAAAAATAACCATTTCCTGCTTTTGGTATATTTAAGCTTTGAAATTATACCAATTTTTCGAATAATCAGTTTGAAATTAGATTATTTCTTAAGTACACATCAAAAGATGGGATACTACACCAACAGACAGTTCATTCAACAAACGTTTTATGTATAACAAAAAAATAATAAAAAAAAAACTAGCTTACCTCGGTAGGGCTTTGAGTTTAGACATATTAATATGAGGAACCTGGTGAGGAGTAACTTGTTATCTCATAACAAGAATACCCACATGTACAAAATCATGGAAGTGAAACATGGATTCTGGAAGCAGCAACAGTTGAAAGGAATGTGCTGAGAAGAATCTATCGTGGAGTGTGTGAGAGAGATAGGAGATGGCGCATACGGAAAAATAAAGAAATATATCAGTCAGATGGAATGTGGAAGGCTATCTTGGGGCAGACCAAGATCTACTTCGGTCTGTGGTAAAAAAGAAGATGACGTATAAATATTATTAATATGAGTGGCCATTGACTGAACAAGATGTGCCGAAATCTCAGGCGACAGCTTTTTCTCCCAAGTATTGGGTT
The DNA here is from genome assembly GCA_023052935.1 of Piezodorus guildinii. Taxonomy (NCBI): domain Eukaryota; kingdom Metazoa; phylum Arthropoda; class Insecta; order Hemiptera; family Pentatomidae; genus Piezodorus; species Piezodorus guildinii. The sequence goes on along the minus strand of CM041292.1, from coordinate 29,498,897 downwards.
ATCCGGATAATGAGCGTTTTACCTCAGAGGAATCCATGACTGTTCGAACCTACGTCACACCCTCCAGCAAGCCTGGAGGGCCGCTCTCATTGTTGGTCAGAGGGTCCATTGGACTTAGCCGGGGGGAGCTTCCGAGGAAATTCCACCTACCATTCCCACATCCGCCACCCGTGGGACGCTTCCCATACGCGGTAATGAGATCCGCGCGAGGCGTGTTATTATTTAAATACGTCTTATTATTCAGTTGCTAAGTTACTTAGCTCACGGCTTCTATCTAAAAACTCAAAGGTTAGAATTTATAAAACTATTATTCTTTCAATGGTTCTTTACGGATGTGAAACGTGGCCGCTTACTTTGAAGGATGAACAACGGCTTAAGGTTTTTGAAAATAAGGTACTGCGTAAAATATTTCGTCCGAAGAGAGATGAGCGCACTGGGGAGTTTGCAAAACGCCGAATTGTGGAACTTGTATCCTGTGAATATAATTGAGTTGATAGCTTCGCGGAGACTCAAATGGGCGAGTAAAATTGTTGGGCTCGGTGAGGAATTCCGACAAAGTTGGTATTTGCTGATTCGATTGGTAGGCAGAAGCGTCGATGGGAGGATTGTGTTAAGGCTGATCTTGGGGGCGTGGGTTTGAACGGAGAACATTGGACGAGTCTGTGTAGACGGAATATAGTGGTATCGGCATCGAACCTTCGGGTTCCGTAAGCCTAATATTATTATTATTGGGTTATCCACTTTATATATTCTCGGGGCACCACAGTTAGGAGAAGAGGAAAGGAGAAGAAAAAACAAACTTTAGTCCTGGGACTAACTCCTCTAAGATTTAAAATGTTAATTAAATTTGAGATAATATAATATATAGATCTTGTCAATACATAACATTAAAGAGGAAAAAAAAGAGAATGATTTAACATAAATAAAAGATAAAAAAATATAAATAAATAACAATAATAAGAAATAAATTCATTTGGTGAGAATAGAATAAAAAAAAAATTGAATACTAATAATTAAATTTAAAAAACACTCACAAAAAAAAAAAAAAAAAGAAACAAAGAGAGAGCTCAGATAACTTGTATAAAAATATTTACAACAACCTAACAGTGCTAATATTTTTGTTAGAAAGGATCATTGCAGGACGTGAGGCAATACTGAAACAGGGGTTAAAAAATTGGAAAGAAAGGTTGCTCGACGGATGTTTGATGGGAGATAATTCCGAAAACTGGTGAAATGGGCTAGAAAGGAACGTTCATATGTTTTGGTTCTGTGAGAAGGGATATAAAGGTTGGAATGTCGGGATCTAGTTTCTTGTGGATGGGTAGATGGTTTCAAGTGCAGAGGGTACTTACTATATATAGGGAGAGTACTGGGTGTTGATTATGTACTATACTCGTACAGATGTTCCTAAGAAATATTGTCCACCGGTTTGGGAGAAAAGCCAGTTTAAATCGTTATAAAGAGGGGGCACGTGAGATCGCCTCGTGGTGAAAAAGTCAATCTTAAAAATCATTTCATGATATACTTCGCTCGTTTCTCTATCGTCGAGAAGCCACCAAATGCCAAACAGACGTAGTCAAAGTGGGGGGAAAGCGTCAGGAAACGAGGAGCTTACGAGTGGACTGTAGAAGAAGATGGTGGCGAGCTGTATTACCCGGTTGAAAATGATATAAATGCTATGTTTTTGACCGGCTGCTTTTCTATTTGATATATCTAATGTAGATATTGACTAATATTTAATGAAATCATTGGATTTCCTTTCGTAGGGTTTCGTGTTTACCAATCCCAGTAGGTGGTACGCAGGGTAGGATTAAATCAGACGTGTTTTAATAAATGACATTATTATTTACATTAACTTAAACATATATTATATATTTACACAATAGTTGAGAAGACTGAGGGATTTCTTATAGTTGATCTTGCCAAACAATATTACATAAAAGATTACCTCCTGACACTTTGTCCGCTGGTGGAGGTGGAAATTGTCTCAGCCGTTCGTTCTAGGCTCTCAGATCTCCAGCTGCTCTCTCCGACCCCCAGACAGACACCTCTTCTCCTAGATGGAACCCGACTCACATCCCCTTGAGGATGGAATAGGACTTCTCGTGGCTGGGATAAAACTCCCTCTTCGGATCCTCTCTCCCATCCTCGTTACCTCGGGTGAGCCGATATGGGAAGTGCTCCGGTTGGCGGTATAGCCTTTGTGCTATTATTCTTATCTTATCACCACTCTTAATATTCTTGTTGGCCGCCGCTGGGGAAAACTACCAGGGGTCTCTGGTACCGCTGGGGGACCCATACCGATGGGAAATCTAGGGGCTAGGTAAACACCTATTGAACTTTTGCCGCCCTAAGCTTATAAAGGCATATCAATATATATTTAATTAATATAATTGTTATACAATGATGGATTTACACCCGTCATTATTTCTCAATACATTACATAATAAATAGTTATCCTACAACCACCGGTTTCGAACCCAAGATCAAGAGATTAGTAGTCCCGTGCTGTATCTATTGGATCATCCCACTCAACAAGAATGACACAAAGTTATAGGGGAAAACACGATTAGATAGATTAAAAAAGAATTCTATCAGCAAACTTCTCTCCCTAATGCGTAAGATGCCTCGATCTCACAGTAGGAGGGCTGGTGAGTGGCATACCCTCTGAGGGGAGTAACACCACTAAGGTTAGGGCGTAAGACCCTCTGCCCCTCCATACGTTGCCAAATCTAGCCTGGAAGCGACGGGATGATGACAACAACCATATCAGGGACATTCTGTTCCCTTCAATGTGACTGAGCGCTAATGATCAGTTTCAAACTTTAGCTGGTATATTAAAGATTAACCAAATTTGTGCAATGTACTCAATTCATTGTAGAGATTGGTCAATCACTTTATATTACTATATAGAAATCATATAAATATAGGGACATTTTAATAAATATTACATTATTGTGTGTTTATAAATTCTTATTCAATTAATTTAATTCAACTTATATTATGCCTAACCATGTATTAAGAAAATACGTTTGTGAAAGACAAGATTTTCATTAATTTCCGTTGTTAAATAACACCAGAGATACCTGCACTAAATCCAAGTTCTCTGTGTTGTGGATCATTTTGGTTTATTATTTTCAATAACAAACTTTTGTAATCTTCAAAAAAAAAAAAAAAATAAATAAAATTTCCACTCCTCAAAATTAGAAGTTTTACGTTTCAAGATACGTAGAATCTGAATATGAAATAAAAAATCCGTTAGTCCGCTGTCTGCGGCTTTTTTATGAAACTACTGTACCGATTTTGAAACTCGGCACAAAAAAAGCGCACCCAACGATATTACTAACGCCTTGATGTTGATATAAGCCGATTTTTTAAAAAAAATGGCGACCGCTTAAATATGATCTTATTCAATACTTAAGTTATATTTTAAGATAAAGAAAAATCAATAGTTTCTTAACCAAGAAATCGCAAATAATTATTTTAAAAAAACGTGAAAAAATCAGTTATTTTAAAAGTAGATGAAAAATTGTACTGCCTTTTAAGATCAGGACTCCGCTACGAATAAAAAAAACAAAACAAACGAATAGAAAAAAAAATTGAAATCTTGTTTCTACCGTATATACGCTTGTTTATTTATTTTCTACAAAAACAAAAAACAATCATTGAAATCGGTCTTAGAAATAGCAAATACATATTTATTTGAAATCAGCATTGGGTATTGGCCATTTCCCTTTGAATTATTTATTGCTTATTCAATTTCGTTAATTACCTTTAAACATGTCACAGATAAATTCATCCATAAAGACCTTAATATTCCCTTTGTTGCTAACTTGGCCCGAATCAGGAACCACTCTTTTCATGACAAACTCCAATTCCCACTCTAACCCACTAGTTTCAATCCTTGCTTCCTCTACAATCCCTGATAATCCTCCGAGGCGTCTGAAAAGAAGATGGCCCCGAGACCTTAGTTTAGCATAGTCTTTGGGGACTGCCAATGGGTAGTATCCCTACATCATGAATCATGTCAACATATCTTGTATCACATTTACTAAATGTATTTTATTATACAGTACAGTTGTAAATACCAATAAATATTTTTTAAAATAAAAAAAAAAAACTTTAAACTGATATGTAAACCGTTATACCCGAATATACGGGCGTAATAATCTAGAAATTTATCGCCCTTAAACACCTTACCTACCTACCTATACCCGAATATAGCTATTTAGAAATAATCATCTATTCTGTAATGATTGTCTCCGTTTTTCATGCTTACTTCATACTCTTTTGAAGTTGTAAAATTAATTTTTTTTTTGTCTCAAATAGTATTTACCATTATGTTAACTTTCCTGCAATATGCCAAAAAATATAGTCAACAACTGATTCGGAAAAATAAAACTTTGAAAATGTCTTTATTGTAAAAGGCTTTTTATTAATTTAAAAAAAAAGAAAAAAAAACTGTTCTACTTCTCTCCTAATTTTCCTTGTAGTCGAAATTAATGAAAAACGAAGAAAATACTTGAACACTTATAATGGACCAGTAAAGATTGTCAAAATATGAAGCGCATTCACGGAAAAAAACAAACTATGATAATGTCTATAAAGTGATTTTTAGTATAAGAAGATCTGTTTGTACAACATTTTTAATTCTTTACCATAAAAATCATTTAATTTTAATAACAGCTTTAGAAGGGTGACCTAATCAGTGGTAGGCGCCAAACACGGCGATCTGCTTGAACATTGAATATTACAAAAAATAGTGCGAGAAAAGAGAATCCAGATTTAGTACAAAAGTCCTTAGCTATCGATAATGTAATTTAAAGGGTATAATTTAAAAAAGAGGGATAATAATAACGTATTTTTAGACGCTAGTTCACCTGACCAGGGATCGTTTTATGTTCTCTCAGCACTAAACCACAGGTGATCCCGACTTCGATACAAAATAACACTTAAGCTTAAAGTAATTTTTTTAACAAACGTTGAATTGTGCAATTGGATTTAACTAGGGCGTCATTATTACACAAGGTGAAGAGCAATAATGCGTTATGTTGAAAGGTAAGAGTCAGGGCATTGAAATCTTTAGCTTTTCTTTTCAGTTAAGTTAAGAAGTTATCCTCCTCACAATAAAAGTTCTCTATTCCCAGCGGCATTCATGTTACTTCTTTCCTACTAACACTTCTTCTCTTTTTTTTTCGTATTTTCTTTTGAAAATTAGTTTCCCCGTCAACGGCTTCTTCAACGCGAATCGATTTATAGTTAACAATAACAACTTGACATCAAACTCTTCTTTCTTGGTAACTTCCGCTTGCTTACAATAGTTATTATGGTCAACAGTGCTTTGAAAATTAGGTTTCGCTATTGAAAATTATATTATTAAGTGTAATGTATTGAGGATACTGAGGGGAGTTCATTATTAAATAATTTTAATATTAAACAATTAAAGATTAAGAAACCTTTGTTGGCAAAACATCAAAAGGCATTTCCCGAACCCCCTTGGATTGCCTGCGGTATGCCTGGTACATTCTAGCAAAAGCTACAAGGGTGGACAAAGGCTGGACTTCCCAGATCAGCCCTGAACGAGGTGACGACGATGAGGAGAAGATTCGAAAAGGTCAGTGATGTTCTATCCTCAAGACGAGGTGAGTCTTATTCCAGCCACGAGAAGTCAAGTTCTATCCTCAAGAAGAGTGAGTCTTATTCCAGCCACAAGAAGATGTGAATCGGGTTCCATCTAGAAGAAGAGATGTCCGTCTGGGGGTCAGAGAGAGAGAGCAGTTGGAGATCTAATAGCCAATAACAGATTCCACCTTCGCCAGCTGACTAAGTTTTTAAAGGTATTTCTTTTTGTAATATTGTATGGCAAAAGTAGTAGTGAAAATGTCCCTCAGTATTCTCAATCAAAGTTCTAGGCAATGTATTAATCTTACCCTGCATGCCACCTCTTGGATTGGTAAACATGATACCTTTGGAAAGGAAATCCAATGGTATCATTAAATATAGTTTATATATAGATTAAATATATTAAGTAAGCTAGTTTTTGAAGGTACTGCTGCCTTAGAAAAGCAGCCGGTCAAAAACATAGCATAAGAAAAATATTCGCTTTAAAAATACAAAATAGGAATTTCAAGGTCTAAATGAGATAAAAATGTAAATAAAGACCGTAGGAATATAACTCTGAAAATAACATGAGAAAAAAAATAAATAAAACTGTTTATTAGAAACCTGAAATACCATGAGAAAAAGTTGATAATTGGAAAAGATTGACTAGCATTGGTCAATTACTCCAGATCTGATATATAATAATGCTCAGGAGAAAATTCAACAGTTAAAAAATTAGTGAATACAACTAAAACATACAAATAACTTAAGCAATGTAAAAATAATGGTTCTCATACTGTTTTTTATTAATTATATAGATAGATTAAAGAATAATGTTGTGATTAAACGTCGACTCCAGGAATGTTCAATATACCTAAAGTACGTCTGATTATTAATTTAAATTTAAAAGTGTTATTTTATTTTAATTTGTAATTTTTAAACTTTTTTGCCTGCAATTTTGTAAAAATAAATACTTTTCTATCCTTCCATATAATTCTTCAATGAAAAAAATGAGGACCCAATTTTTCCGTCATCCTCTGAATATTAAACAAACTCTAATAAGCTTTGAATATCATAATCTCAGTAATAAACTTTGGAATATTAACCAAATATATATTTGATTTATTTCGTAATTTTTTAAATATTTTTAACTTTATTCATATTTTCAACTGCACGTAAGTACATAATTGGTTCTTAATTCATCCAAAAGTTTATTGTACAAAATTAATTATTTTGGTTTGTTATATCAGTCGCATTCATATCCATTATATCAAATTTCACCAAATACAAATTTTAAATAAAATTCACTGTATAAAGTATAACTATCCCAGCCATCATATTCTTTTGCTCCTCAGACCATTGGAATATAAAGTATGCTAAGCTTTTGGAAGAATTAAGAACGAATTATCTATAATAAAATCATTACAAGTAAATACAGTAATTAATAGCTTAGAAAGTGTTTCGAATAAACTTGGGTAGCATTTCTGACCGTAAACGTTAGTAAATAAATTTAGGAAAAAAAAAAAAAAAATTAAGACCTACATCCCTTAATTCTTACGTGAGAATATTTTTTTGTTTGTATTTAGCAAATATTCTTATTTTGAAAAAATAAAACTTGATAAAATACAATTTTCTTTATCTAAAAATACGGAACGTAAAGGTCCGCAGGTTTGATATTTATTAATAATTTTTAATAAAATAAAATTGATCTGACTGGCATAACCCTTTCTGTGGTCAATCCAATTTTGATGAAATTTTTATTGGTCTTGCGAATTGGAACGCATATGGGTCCAATATCAGTTTTAAAAAATCCATGCTCTGTTTTCACTTACGCAAAAGGTAACATATTTCCCTTGACACTCCAAATGTATATATATATATATATATATAAAGTATAACTATAAAACAAAAATATTCTTTTGCTCTTAAGACAATTGTAATATAATGCATAATAAACTTGTAGAAGAATTAAGAGCGAATTATTTATAGTAAATATATGTTTCTTTCGAAAAATAAAGGAACGAAAAAAGTAATGTTTTTCTGATTTCGCTCAACGCTGAAGCAAGTTAGCACTTCGTGTTTTCTTTTCAAAGTAACGATGTTTTATGAATTGTCTTTTTATTTTTTTTTTCAGTATTTAAAGATTTTAAATAACCGTATATACATTATAAACCTGTGATATTCTTTCTAAAGTGGCTTTTGGGAAATAGTAAATTTGCCTGTAATAATTTATATGGTTCAGTTTTGTCGTCGAGGATTATAAAAAAATAATCGTAAAAGAGAAGAATTTACCGGAATAACAATTTTTTTAATCAATTTCATAATTTCTTGAACCCATCATATAGTTAGTTTAATAAAGTGTTCCTTTTAAAATCTAAATCTTTTTATATAATCGTGTTGTTTATTTTATTAATTTATCGTTACTTTATGTTACTGTGGCTAATCCGACGTTGCTACAATGAGTGTCCTAATTTTTACCTATCCAGGTCTAATAAAGACAAGGATCTTTATATATTTAGAATATTTGAGGAGTTCCCTTAAAAAAGGAGTCTCCTACAAAGTTATTTTTCATTTGTTTTGTTTATTTCATAGGAATCTTAAAATGTAATGTACTGAAACATTTATCGTAAGCATATTTGTAAATATATTATTTTTGTTTCAGTTTATTAGTTTCATTTCATTTTTAAAACACATCATTTAAGCATTAATAAACATCACAAGAGGTTTTCTTTTCTTTTGTAAACACGTTTTCTATTCAGCATTCAATGTAGGATTTTAACAGATGATGGGAATAGAACACCTGGACCATCAACAGCTTAGCTAGTTGACTACCAAATTCTTCTCAAACCATTTCTTTTTTGCCCAACAAAACTTTCTGCGTCAAAACTTACAAATCTACTACTTACAATATTTTTTTTCTTGAAAGAGGATTACAACAACCATATTCGGACAGTTGTAAGGATTAATAAATTAATAAATGTTTATTCTTAGACATCTTGTCTCCTGATAATAATATAAACGTACATTTAAAAATCTATTTGATGTGTATAAAATTAGTATAATACTATGCACAACATTTGATGAGTGTAAAACTGTATTACATACTGGTACTAATAACAATAAAAATAACTGGGTATTATAGCAAAACACTGGAATAAATTTTAAAAAATAGGAAAAATAAATACATTTAAATTATCCATGAACATTTCGTTTCCCCAAACATTTAACAACATAAGAGAAAATTCCGAAGAAGAAGAGGAAGTAATTGTCCGAATTTTGATCTTCACTCACCGGTCCGATTGATTGACTCCTGAAGCTTATTAAAAATTTTCTATTATGGGATAAATAATTAATATTTAGTTGAATAAAAAATAATTTAAAGATGATAGAATTTGCATATTGGATTTAAATGGAATCAATTAGTACTCATTAACTTGTAGAAGATTGCAAAGTACCTTTATTCATTAATATTGTTTGCCTTAAATGAAAACCTAAAAGAAATAACACAAGGAAAAATAAGTAAAATGGTAAATCTCTTTTTTTCGCTTTAGAAATTGTTATTACTTTTTTACTTTCAGTTACTATATTTAGTAAGGGAAAGTATTTTGATGGTGAAAATTTTCGAATTCCAGTTTTTAACGAAAATACACATATAGGGTCCCCTGAGTCCAAATAACCAAGTCCCGCAAAAAGGTCTGTGTGTGTGTGTGTGTGTGTGTGTGTGTGTGTGTGTCTGTGTGTGTGTGAGTGTGTGTCTGTGTATAGGTGGTAACTCCTGGGCGAAAACGGTAAGTCCTATGAAACTGAAATTTCATATTTAAGACAAATACGCCCAAGACGCTGCAAAACCTTATTCATCAAAATGAGTTTACCAGAAGAGGCACTTTATACCATGCATTTTGCACCTTTTTTCGATTTCCTCGAAAACGGTTCAGACGATCTTGATTAAACTCGCTATATCGATGTGAAAATTTAATAGGCTTTAATATCATGTTTTTCATTTTCATTCTGATTAAAATGCTCTGACAGGGCTTAAATGCCTATATTTTGAGTTTTATTCTTCTAAAGTACCTTTAATTTTCTAGATTCTATAAAAGTAACCATATTATCTTGTTAGCATCGATAAATAACAGCTAAATATGTAAGTTGTGCGAGTTTGAAAAACAACTAAAGGAAAAAAATGAAAAAACAAAAATGTTAATGATTTTTTTTTTGTTTTTGAACACAAGAACAGTAATATACATGTATGATATACCGTTGGAAAGCTAAAGATTTTAGGAAAATATTATCTTATACATGAGCTTTTATAAGTTAATAGAGAGTGATGAAAAGCCGATAAAACTAACTGATAATTTTAGAACATAATATAATAGATTTTTTAATAAAACACACGTTTCTATAGAAATTCCATTTAATTAATTATTTAATGGTTTCACTCATTTTTATCTCTTACTGTAATTGAAAATTCATTAATCGATTTTAAAAACGGAGGTACGTGAAAGTCGTGTGTTGCCCGCACCAGATTTTTTTAAATTTGTTTACAATAGAACTATGAGTTTGTTGCTATGAAACGTTATTTTTTGATCTTTTCAAATTCCAAAAATCATGAAACCGTTCAGGTATATTGAAAACTTTGAAAAGATAACAGACAGAACATTTAGTTGAATAAAAAATGGGTTTAAAATGTATTTTAGCATGTCACGTATTACTCGTTAACTTGAAGGAGACTGCAATTGTAAGGTTTGGTTATTAAATTATTTTGCCTTAATTGAAAACGTGAAAGAAATAACATATGGGAAAATGTTTTTATATATGTGAAATGTTTTTTGGACTATACTTTTTTTTTTTTTTTTTTCTTAACTATGAGTATGTTGTTATGAAAAATTATTTTTTGATCTTTTGAAATTTCAAAAATCAAGTACTTGTTTGGTCATATTGAAAATATAACAATTAATTGAATGAAAAATGGTTTGAAAACGTACTTTAGCATATCACGTAAACATTTCAATGGTTAAGGAAACAAAAACTGTTTCAAATGCCTGCGGACAGAGGAAATGGCCAAAATGGTTTAATGTATATAAATCTTGATACCGTTAACAAGAAGTAATTCTGTTAATTCCAGACAGTTATTCCCGGTTTCTAATTAACTAGCGGGTGTGATTAGTGGGCAAACTTGTCAAACAGAACCTTCTCTAACCGCCCTCTTAGTAAATGCGTAGGGTTTAGTTCTGGAGAATCAGCTATGTCTGCCCGGGGTCTTCTCTCTCCCTTCTTGAAAATAATGAGACTAATGATTTAGGATTTTAAGGATAAAAAGAAAGTGTAGAAGATAAATAAATAAATAAAAACTAGTATCATTACAACTGGATTTAGGTTAAGTACATTTAAATAAATATAGCAGCTGGGTCAGCATCTCTGAACAGACCGTGATCATCTTCATTCCCACGTTCATGACAATATCGTGTACCAACTTTATCCAGACTTAATTAGTCCCATATGCAGGATTGTTAAGCGATATTTCATACTAAGTGATCCAGAAAAAAATAATTTATTCTAGATCATCTGAGATAAATCTATACTAATACTATAAAGGTGAAGAGTTTGTTTGAACGCGCTAATCTGAAAAACTACTAGTTAGAATTGAAACATTATTTTTTTGGGTAAATAGTCCATTTATCGAGGAAGGCTTTCGGCTGTATAATATCACGCTGCGACCAATAAGAGTGAAGAATGAGGGGAAAATCTAGAAAAAACGGGGAAAATTGACTTTACCTTTTAATTTTAAAATAATTCAATTACCCGTTAAGTTTAATATTCAATTACCCCATAACAATTAGTAAATCTCAGGAGCGAACATTTAAACATGTAGGAATCGATTTACGTCAAGACTGCTATTCACAAGGCCAACTATATGTCGCATTGTCAAGATCGGGTTGCGGAGAAAATCAGTATGTTCTTCTGTCACAATAAAATAAATATAAAAATATCATTAGGCAGAAGTACTTTAAAATATGTTATTTTAAAAACTTTTTAATAGCGATCATAAGAACAGATATGGACTCTGACGAAGTCGCGGGTAACAGCTAGTTTAATATAATCTAGGTGAATTTCCTTTAGTTTAGGTTTTGATTTTGTATTAATTGTTCTTGTGGCGGACAACGTAGATGAATTACAGCAAGCGGTAACTGAAGAGCTTAGCCGAATAGGAATGAAAATAAATACCAGCAAAAGCAAGATTCTACAAGTGGGAAGGCAAGCGAAAGATGTCCATATATACTGGAACGGAGAGGAAATGGAAGTGGTTACGGATTTCACCTATCTTGGCACAGTAATAGAAAAATCTGGGAAAGTAGACTCTGAAATATCAAATAGAATCATGAAATCAAATGCAGTCTACTATCAGATATGCAATACTGTATTAGGGAAGCGAGAGGTGGGTGGAGGTGTTAAGCTCCATATCCTCAAGTCAGTATATTTACCTATACTACTATATGGAGCTAAAGACTGGATATTGACGTACCGGCAGGAGAGCAGAGTCACAGCTGCTGAAATGAAGTTCCTGCAAAGAATATTGGGAAAGACAAGAAGAGATCGTGTCAGAAATGAGCGGATACGCCAGGACCTGGAGGTTGCGCCGTTAAAAGAAATTCTGCAAACCCGCCAGCTGAAGTGGTTCGGCCACGTTATTAGAATGGAGGATCACAGAGATCCTCTAAAAACCATGGATTACGTGCCAGATGGGAGAAGGCCTCGGGGGCGACCAAGGATGCCCTACCTGGAGTACGTCGACAAGCTTTGCAGAGCAAGAGGGAAAGATCTCCGCCAGGTCAAAAACCTAGCTGGGAATAGAGAGGAATGGAGCCGGTGGCTGAACGCTCCCCTACGCTGATACGGCACTACAGGGAGAAGCAAAAGAAGAAGAAGTTATTGTAAAGTCATTCAGGAATGGCGGCTGTATAGGAATAACGGAACTAATCCAAGGTAGGATAGACTTAATTAAAAGTGGATGCTTTATGACATGTGCGATTGAAATGAAGAGGACTGTATAATTTTGAAACGGAGGCAAAGCACTTTATGTCAATATCTATAGCCATAAATGGTAGCAAGTCCTGACTCAACGATGAAAGGCTGTTGAACATGTTGGCAAGAAAATAATCCTTAGATAGATCTTTGGCGCTGCAGAAAAATCGTTGGCGAATTAAGACGTATGAGAAAACTATGGAATTCACCTGATAATTGCATGCCACAGTTAAGAGCGACGGGATAAGATAGATGCAACGCTTACAAAACATGGAAAGTGTGAGACAGCCGAAAATGACTGAGAGACACCCTAGTGGAAGAATCGAACAAATGAAGACAAAGACTTGGTTCGCTGCATGTTGTACAGCAGTACATTCGGTAGTTTGTCGTCGGCAGATGGAGAATAGCAGCCGAGACCGGTCAGAGTGGAGGGGGGTCCCTGGGGAAGCCAAGGTCCTGCAAGGACCACCGTTAGATAGGATAGGATATAACTGTAAATGTTATATAATTGTAATATTATGAGTTTTTTTTTTTTTTTTTTTTTTTAATATTTTTATTGAAATTTACAACTGTATTTTGTAATACAACAAGTAAATATGTTAATAATGATAAAATACATGAAAAAAACGCGAAGAGAAAACGCCCATTGGCATCACTCCACTAAGTAACTAAACTAGAAGGTCTCGAGGCCATCTTCTTTTCAGGCGCCTCGTAGGATTGTCAGGAATTGAAGAGGAAGCAAGAATTGAAACTAGAGGATTAGAGTGGGAGTGGAGTTTGTCATGGAAGGATTGATACTTGGTTCGGGCCAAATCAGCAACATATGGGATGTTAAGGTCTTTATGGATGAGTTTATTTGTGACAAAGTAAGGAGCATTGAGGATTTTTCGAAGGATTTTGGATTGTAAGGACTGAATACGGGAAGAATTTGATGGTTTCGTAGAGCCCCAAAGCTCAACTCCGTAAGTCCAGATAGGCCTTATGATGGTGATATAGATGAGCCTTTTGTAGATAAGTGGAAGGTTGGAGCGTCTGTCCAGTAAGTGTTGTAGTAAGCGAAAGCGTCGGGCAGTTTCTTGTCGTTTCAGTCGTGTATGGGGATTCCATGTTAGACGTTTGTCAAGTAGTAGTCCTAGGTAGCGGATCTGTTCAACTGGAACAAGCGGAATATTATTAAAGGAAACTGTAGGGCAGGATGTCATAGGTTTACGACGAAGGGTAAAGGTAATTTGGTGGGATTTGTTGGAATTGATTTTGATTCTCCAATTCTGACACCATATCTCAAGCTCTCTGATATGGGATTAAAGAGTATGAGAGGCAATAGTAGGATCGTTATTGACTGATAACACACAAGTGTCATCAGCATAGGTAGAAAGGAAAGTGTTGGGATGGGTTGGGATATCAGCTGTATAGACTGTGTAGAGGATGGGTCCAAGGATACTACCTTGAGGGACACCAGCAGACTGAGTAAAAAGGGATGAATAGGAACTATTGTGGTTTATTTTGAAGGATCTTTCAGAGAGGTAAGACTGGATGATGAGGTAGTATGTAGGTGGAAGGAATTTTCGGAGCTTGTAAAGCAGTCCTGGGTGCCAAACTTGGTCAAAGGCCTGTTCTACGTCGAGGAAGGCTCCCGTGCAGTACAATCCGCGCTCCAATGCTGAAGAGACAACATCCACCACACGATGACATTGTTGGATGGTGGAGTGGGATGAGCGAAATCCAAACTGGTGATCCGGGATTATCTGAAACGTCTCTAGGATAGGATAGAGTCGTTTAAGGATTAGTCTTTCCAGGATTTTACCCATAATGGGTAAAAGAGATATAGGACGGTAAGAGGAAGGGAGTTCCAGCGGCTTTTTAGGTTTAGGGATCATTTTAACAATGGCTAACTTCCAGGATTTAGGAAAATATGTGGTTCGGAGAACGGCATTGTAAATATAGGTAAGGAATAGAATGGATTTTCTGGGAAGTTGTTTTAGAATATCGGGAGTGATTAGATCGTGTCCAGGAGCTTTGCGGGAAGGTAATCTGTGGATTATGTTTGAGATTTCTGAAGGATGAAATGCTTTGGGAGGGAGGGCCAATTGGAGTGGAATATCCAGCTCTGCTTCAACGCACTCAAGGTGATGGTGATTAAATATTTAGGATGCGGATTGTAGGTTTCAAAGAGGTGCTGAGCGAATGTTTGGGATTTTTCTTCATCGGATCTGGTCCAGGATTGAGATTCATTGAGGAGAGGATGATTAAAATCTTTGAACTGAAGTAATTTCTTAGTGGTAGTCCAAAGTGATTTATCAGTCGTAGTGAGATTGTCTGTCGTATTCAGTATGTTTTGAATTTTGAATTTCCTGATTTCTGCTTTAAGTTTGTTAGTCAGAGTGGTATAAATAGTTTTGTCAGCTGGGTATCTAGTCCTATGCCACTTCGATCTAGCTCTTCGTTTTTCCCTTTATAAGATTCGAATGTGCTGTGGCAGGTTAGTCTGTTGAGTGTTATTGTTGTAGGTGTTTGTAGTGTTATCACGTATGCTGCTACCTATTGAGTCAGTAAGTTGTTCTACGGCTCTGTCAATATCTAGTTTAGTCTTTAGTGAGATTCTTAAGTCCAGTTTTGTCTCCAAGTCTGTCCTAAATCCGTCCCAGTCCACTCGTCCAAGGATCAATTTAGGAGGGGTTGGCCTAGGAACAAAGCCCGAATGCAAAGAAAGCAGAACTGGACTGTGGTCGGATGAGAGGTCATTCAAGGATTTAACAGATGTATGTGAGGAGGAAAGCTGGGAGGTGACGAATATATCTAGGATATCAGGATGTTTTTTTCGGGATGTAGGCCAGTAAGTGGGATTCATGGGCGAGAGGATGGAATAGCTATTTGAAGATGAAACACGGGAGAGGATATTTCCACGGGTATTGGATGTTCGACAACCCCATCGTTGGTGTTTAGCATTATAGTCTCCTCCAGCAATAAAGCGCGGTCCGAGGGAAAGGAATAAGGAGTTGAGGCAGTTAAATGAAATGGCATTACCTGGAGGACAGTATACAGCTGCGAAAGTTACATGAGAAGGATGATTTGAAATGGATACAGAGGTCGATTGTATAGCATCAGTTGGAGTAGAAGGGACATAGGAATGTGAAATGGATTTATGAATAAGGATGCAAGAACCCGCATGGGCAGTGTTGTCTGGGTGGTCAGTTCTGTAAGTAATATAGTCTCGTATGTAAAAACGTGATCGTTGAGTGAAATGTGTTTCAGTCAGTAGTGCTATATCAATATGGTTGTCATGGAGGAATATGTCGAGTTCGTCACGGTGTTGAAGTAGGCCGTTAGCGGTCCACAAGAGGACAGCTAGGGGCTTTACACTCATCGTTGGAAATTAAATGGGATTTCAGAAAGGATTCGCGTGAGAAGGGTGATAAGAGGTTTGATAGTTTCTTGAAGGTCCAAGAGGAAGGAATTCAAGATGGAAAAAATGTCAGGAGGATTTGAATTAGGAAAGGGATGAGTATGAGATGTTGGAGGAGGATTGTTGTTTGTGGGTTGTACCCGTCGAGGGGTAGGAGGAAGTTCGTTCTGGGATGATAGAGGAGGCGGATTTGGTTTTGTGTGGACAATAGGACGGGGTGGAACTTGGTTTGGTTTTTCTGTTGGTAATTTGGCCTGTAAGGGCAGATGATGGGAGGGAATCGGTTGGAGCGGAACTTCAGGCTGAGGTTGGGAGTTTTGGGATCTGGGTTGGGGTTTTGGAGGCGCCTGTCGTCGAGGCTGTTGATTTTGCGAGGTGATTGTAGAGAGAGGTGTTGTGGCTTTTACCATGTTGGTTGAGGTAGTTGTCTGGTGAGTGATATTACCTTGGCGTTGATTGAGGTCTGGGAAGTTCAAAGATTCAGCGACAGGAGCCTGCGTATAATTCTTCTGTTCAGTGATTTTTAACTGCAGGCTATGAAATTTTTGTTTGTATAGATTTTTATAAATCGCACATCCTTTGTAGCTGGCAGGGTGTGCTTCGCCACAGAGAGCACATTTTTCCGGCTTATTTCTTAATTTCGGGCAGTTTTCAGATGTGTGCGGGCCGGCACATTTGACGCACCGGGCCTGATGGTGACAATAGGACTTGGTGTGTCCTAAATTTTGAAAGTTTGTGCACTGAACTATTATTGATTTTTGTCTGGGCTGTTCAAAACGGATGACTGAGTATAATAGCCTCGTCAATATTATGAGTTAAATAAATATTCAATAATAGCTAAAATTATACAATATTATGTGGTAAGCAAGCATATTAATTTTTATTGAATTGAGGATTTAAATTGTAGTTTCAATGTTGTGGTAGTAAATTAGTGGTCTGTTGTTGGCACCTGGTCTCTAGTGACTGTTCTTCTTTTCTTCCTTTAAGAGCCGGCTAGTGCATATTCTTTCTCTCATTCATAGTGCTTGAAAAATTATAAAAAATCTTAATGCCATCTGCCGGGTTTGAACTCAAGATTTTGGACATAAAAGGCTGTCTCGCTAGCCCATCCACCCTCAGTTACCCCGAATATTTCGTTTTACAATAATAATATAATTAAATATTATATAGCTATAAAGTCTCATAACATATCCCTTCTTGTTTTCACGTTGAGTATTTAAATCAGATAACTTGAAGCGGACTGTCAAACACAATATCCAAGAAAATTATTCTCGTACCCTAGCATTGATATAGGAATGAACAGAAATTTATAAACGAATCAGTGATGCATTTCCATAGTAAATCAAGCCCACTCTATAGAACTATAATAGTGACAGTGATATGGCTGGAATGTGTATATGAAAGATCACAAAGAACACACAAATCATTACTAAATCTACATAATAGCAAATCTACATTATTCAGAGCAGGCTGATAACATTGTAAAAAACATTACCAGTTAAAACACCTAACACATACAAAATGGGAGTCTCTTTGGTGTCAAACTATTGGCTATGCCAAAGATTGCGGGCAGATCGGCCTGATATTTCTTAAAGGATTATAAAATTCTTTGAGGAGACGTAATTCTATTACGATATCAGGCGCTCGTTAATGATCTATATCCTAATTGAACCTGGATATGTAAAGCATACTAAAACGATCTTAAATAAATAAATGCTTAGCCAAATTTTAGATTTTCATTCCAAAGTAGTATGCAAGATAATATAACAATTAGAGAGAATAGACCTACATATTTACTTAGTTCAAGATCTAAATAAAATATCACTTGTTATATAAAGGTATTATACGGCAGAGTTAAATAAATATTTTATGCTTTCCTGTAATTAAATATGCAAAAAACTGTCCAATCAATGATGTTTTTTAATTATTCATTCTTCATTTTATTATTTTGTCGTGCAGTGGTATTTATCCTGAAAAAAAATTTAGTTAATTAAATATAAAAAAGAAAATCTCATCTGTTTTTAGAATAATTAGTCAAAATGTTGTCTTATTTACATTATGAAAATTTATTACTCCGAAAATTTAAGTAACGATTTCAAATTGCTAACTAAATATAAAGGTATTGTCTGATGATTACTAAACGAGTCAAATATTTATGTAAATAACTGACCAGTCAGTGAAAGCGAAATCTAAGGGAAAGATTATAAAAAGTTAATATGCAACAAAATAAGTCGCGCAAGTAAATACAAGTTTTTATAAGCCCACAAGCTTATAAACATTTGTTCTCTGTTGAACTAATCATCCAAAAGCGATAAGCTCAAAATCGGTCTTTTCAATTTTCAAAAACTATATTTTTTTATTTTTTCTTCATAAAAAATGAGGTTATGTTGAATTGGTACCCCTAAAAGTTTTTGCTACTTCATTTCATTGGAGAGTCATCCATGTTATGGTGGAAAAGAAAAAAAAAACTCTCCTCAACGGATCAACCGACTTATAAAACCATTTAAAAAATAATAAATGTATGTTAATAGTTTTCTAAAGGAGCTATTTAAATCATTTTTTTTTCTCTTTAAATCTATATTCACGTCTGTCAGAATGTATCTGACAATCAGCAAATGTGCTGTATAAATTGAGATCCAGGCATGGTAGGCATGAAGAAGGAAAATGCCCAGCAGCACCCCTTCCATGGCTTTATTTTATCCGAGGAGGTCCCTCATCCAGCCTCTCTTTAGCCTTCTTCTGACTGGCATTTCAGCTATTGACATGTCGTTAATCAGTCTATTGTCGTGTCCGTTAAGTTTACTGTGAAAACGAGTATCGAGTGTTCGTATATGTTGGTCAACTGTTGGTTGTTGTAAGTCCGTATGTAGGGTTCTGTTGTTTACGTACCAAGGAGCTGTCGTTATCAGTCTTAAAATTTTGGATTGAAATGTTTGCAGTTTTTGTATGTGAGTCTTTTTTGCTGAACCAAAAATCTGTGAAGCGTAAGTCCATATTGGCTTAAGAAGGTATCTGTATGTATTCAGTTTCTGTCTAATTTTTAATTTTGAAGATTTAGATAAAAGTGAGTATAGTACTTTCAGTCGGTGGTTAAGAGTCTGTCTTTTCATCTTGACATGTGGGCCCCAAGTCATCCTTCGATCGAGTGTCAGTCCTAGGTAATGTACAGAGTTGGTCTGAGGAATTTGGTTGTTGTCGATAAAAATTGGTGGGCAAGTGTATTGTCGTAGTGTGAACGTTACGTGTTTTGACTTGTGATTTAAACGAATTTTCCATAGCTTGTACCAATTTTGTAGTATCATCAAGTGATTTTGTAGAGTCAGTGAGGCGAGTATAGGATCGTCGTTTGAGGTTAAAATTGCAGTATCGTCCGCGTGAGTTGCAGTCAATGTGGTGGGATGAGTTGGTATGTCATTTGTGTATACAATGTATAGGAGCGGAGCAAGTATCGATCCTAGCGGTACTCCTGCCAAGACTGGTCGGATTGAAGAAGTTTCTGAGCCCTGCCGAACATAGAAAAATCTATCAGATTTTAATTTTAATTTTCGAAACAAAAAGGTGAAGTGAACGTGACCTGAAGGTTATGTTAGATTGATATATTTTTGCCTGCCCAATATATTTTTTTTTCAAATTAAACTGAAATTCGATGGTAAAAATAAACAAAACGAATAGTTAAAAATAAAAGGACAGCCTTTTGTTAGCTCTCTCACTAGCTATGCAGTGAGTGGTAACTGGTCACGCTTGAAGAGTGTGAATAGAGCAGTAGGATCGTAAAGTCATTAGATATTACTTACACACTATGCATCTACAAAGTATGTATTATACATTCAAATTACGTCCGAGCAAAGCAGGGATCACTATATAGTAGAAAACTGAAATACAATTGAGACGTTGATTTCTAAAAGGTGCTAAAGGACATTTTTTTTTCGAAAATAATATTTTGACGTATTTGCGGTCTAATGGTTCAGTTATATCTAAATCCGTCATCAGATTTTATCTAAAAAACATAAAAATCCTTTGAAAACGTATTTAAAAATGCATTTCATTCTAATAGGTACTAAATACACATTTCATTTCATTCCAAAACTTACTAAAAACATTTCCTTCCAAAACGTTCTATATCCTCTGTAAACATATTACCATTCCTTTCATTTCATTCTAAAAGTTACTATATTGCCTGCTATACAGCAGAAGCACCTAACCCCGTAATGTATTACCAATGTTTGTTTGTTTGTTTGTTTAAGTTTTAAGGCGTAAAACCCTAAGGTCATCAACGCCTAGACACTATATGCATATTCAACCTTTACAAGAAAGAACTATTAGGTAATGGGTGATTGAGAGAAAGAAAGAAAAAATAAATAAATAAAAATAAAAAATAAAGAAAGAAAAAAAATATTTTTATGTAAACAATAGTTTAAAAAGCTAATACTAGTAATGCTAACTGACTAGGAATGGTCTTTATAATTTCGATAATAATGACTGCTCCTTAAGAAAATCAAAAACTAATTCAATGGTTTTCTCTCTATCACCCAGCACCGCTGAAATATTCGGGCTTAGTCCAATTTTATTCAGGTGTGATGAATAATAAGGGCATTCTTGAAAAATATGCCAAATGGTAAGGGTTCCATCACAATGCTGGCATCGGGGCACCGGCTGCCTAGCAAAAAGATAAGAGTGCGTCAGCCGCGAGTGTCCTATCCTTAGCCGGGTCAACGCGACCTCCTCCCTCCGGCTGCTACGGCTAGATGTAGAATTGTGTATTACCAATAATTTATTATTTTTTTCATTTTATGCGTTTTTATTGGTTCATTTAGTATTTTTTAAATCACCGTTATTATTTTGAGCAATGGTTATTACCTAATAATCAGTTTTAGGCTGTTTTAAACAACTTAAATGCGTCGCTTCGGTTCTCGTAGGTTGTCAATTAGATTTAGTTTTTTAAAGTATTTCTTCTTGTAGCAACATGAATTTTGTTTAAAAAATTTCAGAAACTTTCATTTTAATAGAATAATGGTATTTGATAGTTGTAATTAGCATTTCACGAACTTGCTAAATATGAGAAGAAAATCCGTGCCTGATCTAACTTAATAGTAGATTTATTTGATTTTTTCATGTAAAATAAAAGCTCAAATGTTATATATTTATCAGTCTCTATAACTAAATATTGTTTACATGTAGTTAATAACATATAAAAATTTACTAAATTCACACAAACAGTAAATACAAGTTCAAAACAAACTTCATAATTACATACCTTCTTATTACAGTGCCATAAATCGTCCTATCAATATTTACATTCTTTATGAATAATAGATAATCAATGTAATTAACCTATAAAGAATGATATTTCTCAGATGGAGAATAAGGAAATATACATAACTTAGTAGTTAACAATATAAAGACGTTAGTTATCGGTAATGTATCATGAAGTTTACAGTGACTATTACCTACATATCGCGCGTTATATTCTTCCAAAAAGTACTATATCCCTTTTAATTATTTCCAAAAATTAATTAATATATCCACTTTTCAT
Organism: Piezodorus guildinii; assembly: GCA_023052935.1. Classification (NCBI taxonomy): domain Eukaryota; kingdom Metazoa; phylum Arthropoda; class Insecta; order Hemiptera; family Pentatomidae; genus Piezodorus; species Piezodorus guildinii. The sequence continues at coordinate 29,477,340 of CM041292.1, read as the reverse complement.
TCCAAAAAGTACTATATCCATATTATATTGTTTAAAAGTCATCGAAAAAGTGCAATGATTTGGAATAATAAGTTGGTAACACGGTTAAAAATCAACTTAAGATTTTAATAAAAAAAAGAATCAGGGTAATTGGTCCAATTATAAATAAATCAGATTTTTGCGTTTCCTGTAAAATTGTCAAAAGTGGATATAGTACCTTTTGGAAATCAACGTCTCAATTGTTGGAAAAAAAAACCCATAATACTGGTCAAGAGATGACATAATTAACACGGAGCAGCGTTATTCGCTAATTTTCACCGTCATTAAAAAAATGATCGATAAAACTTAATCCGGGAGAAAACTCTTGAGATTACTTCATAGGGGCGTATATGGGAATAAAATATGATTTAGGGAGCACTGCTGGGTAATCTTTTAGGGCTGGGGCTAAGCTCGAAAATGCTCGGATTAGGAAGATTGAAGGTAACTTCGGACTTTTTTTATTTTATTTTTTTATTTGAAAGGGCTAAAATTATGAAATAAAAAATCACCCTGCGGTCCTTACTGGTAGAACTATTACCCGGGGAAAACACTGAGTCATATTTACGACTCCCCCGGGCCTTCCGGCAATCCATATAGATCCTTCCTCCTCGTTAGGAACCGAATCCACTCCCTCCGAATAAAAAGGAATAATTTTTTTCACTTATCGTGTAGACGAGGCAGTGCGCAGGCGCGGGAAGACAGCCTCGGAGGCAGAGCGGGCCGCTGCTCCAGTCTGCCGCTACACTCTCGCGCGTCACCGTCGCTCTCTTCACGGAGCACCTTCCGAGATACGTCGACGTCCATTCATTGAGACCAGATATAAACGTCAGTAATAAACTGTTTATCAATTGAGATTGATATGTTTATTTTTTGTTTGTTTGTACTGTTGTCCTTTTTTTTTCTTTTCTTTTTTTTTTTTTTGTGTCTGTATCTTTGTATTTTTATATTTTTGTTTTTTAATGTCTAAAGTTAATTAACTTTCGACACTTCCTAGTAGCCATTATAAATTAAAGAAATATACATCAATACTGTCTACATTCTTTAATAGTAAATTATTCCATGTAAACAACCATAATTAATGTAGGAATTTCACAACAAGCATTTTAAACAACACTCCATCCTCTATAAAAAAATTTAGTTAGCCATTAAGATTAATCAAATACTTATCAATGCTGATTACATTGTATTTTGTTCTAAGTTTATGACACAATGAAAATCATGATACAATGAAATAACTATCTTATATGAAGTTATTCAATTTTATTAATGAAATCCCTATATCTCCTAGAATATAGACAGATTATTGTTCTCTAACAGTGAATTATACGAAGTAAATAACCTTATGATGGTTCAAGTTTTCATTAGAAATTTCTGAATCTCAAAATTACATTTTAATCGCTGAAAAATCTTCAGTCACCCATTATTCATTAATGATGAAATATAATATTCTCGGGTACATTTAAATTCGTTAAGAGTAAATTGAACAATATTATTTATCATCTTTTATAAAGATATTCAATTTTGTTTTAAACTAAATTTCATCCGAAATAAAAACTTCAGTTTCCGATCAAAGTTGAATATAATTACATAAATATTAATGCTTCCTACATTATTATATGTACTTTTTTTTACTCTCTAAAGTTAATTAATCTTGATATTTTCTAATATACATTAAAAATTAAATATATATACACTGACAACATCTTTGTTTTTTTAAAGTAAATTATAGAATGTAAGTGACCATAATTTATGTAAGTATTTAAATTTTGATTTTACTATTACCAGTAATTAACTGTTATTTTTTTTGGAGAATATGTACCCATATGATCATCTTTATGTTTTTATTTGAAATTCTTTAATCACATAATATAATTCATCCTGAATAAAAACCGCAGTCACCGATTAATGTTGAAAAAAGAAATAGTCCAAATGGATATTAGCTACATTATTATTACACAACAGTGAATTACACAATGTAAATAATCATCGTTTATGAAGGTATTTAATTTGTTATATAACATTTTAATATCTTTATCTTCTTTTCATTCACTATAGAAAATCCAGCGACCTATGTAAGTTGATAAAAATATATTGTATATAAATCTGCATAAATTCTTGTTTTTGAACAGTAAATTTTACAATGTAAATAACCATCATTTATGTAGATATTTTAAGTTTGATTTGACATTTCCAAATCTCAAAACTATATTTTATCCGCAACAAAAACTTCAGTCACCTTTTTAACGATTAAATACATATTATTAATATAGATATTCTCTACATTTAAATTGTTTAATAGTACATTATACAGTTTAAATAATCATATCTTATGAAGGTATTTAATTTTTATTTAACATTTCTATATTTTAAACTATATTTTATCTGCAATAGCCTGTCCTCGATTAAAGATGATAAAAATACATATCAATATTTTCTACAATTTTTTTTATAACAGAAAATTACACAATGTAAATAATTATGCTCAGTGAAGGTATATATATATATATATATATATATATATATATATATTTTTTTTTTTTTTTTTTTTTTTTTTTTTTTTAATTTCTTAACTTAGTACAACGTAAGAACTTCAGTCACACACTAAAGATGAAAGAAATTTATATATCAATGATGCCAAATTTCAAATTCATTAACAGTATATTATACCATGTAAGTAATAATCTTTTATGAATGCATTTAATTTTTGATTTAACATATCTATATCTTAAACTACATTTCAATCCGAATAAAAAACTTAAGTCTCACATAAAAAATAAAGTAATTTATATATATATATATATATATAATATATATATAAATATATATATATATATATATATATATATATATATATATATATATATATATATATATAAAATATATATATATATATATATATAAAATATATATATATATATAATTATATATATATATATATATATATATATATATATAATATATATATATATATATATATATATATATATATATATATATATATATATATAATTATACAAGTAGATTATCAAATATAAAAGTAGATTATACAACATAAATAACTATATTTTATAATGCTATTTAATCTTTGGCGTTTCTTAATCTTAAGCTTCATTTCATCAAAAGTAAAAAACTTCGGCCACGAATTTTGTAATGCGTTATTCCAAAATTAGTCAGAAACAGACATTCTTTACTCGATATAAAAAATATTAATTTAGAGGAATACACTTTTAGAATAATATGCATACTTTCCTTTCTCATATAATATTCTAATTATAATAAAGTATATTAAAATTATTTAACGAGCAATTATAAAGTTAAATGATTCAAGATTAACAATTATAAGGGTATGAAACAATGATAAAAAGGAACCATGCGCAGTATAAAAAATTTAATTTTAATTCCGATGGTAGAGAAATAATTCTTAATAACCATTGTTAAAAACGACTTATAATTATGATTGGTAACAATTGCTGTACCCATAATAAGGATTTCAAACAATTATTGAGAATATTATTGCTAATTAATTACTTGTTAATTTTTAAACGAACTAGTTTTAAAACCTGCTCTTAATGAAACAAATTAAAATAAAGGAATTAAAAATTTAATGTATGATTTCCTGTTTTAAAACGATTGGCCAACCGTATATTCGAAATAAATTTGACAACTTAGTTAATGAAACTAAGAAGATTATATATCCCAATATAACAAAATGTTTAGTTTAAATATTGCCATATGATCATATATTTATGATATATTTATATTTTGCTTAACATCCAAAAGAAACTTTAAGACAATCAGTAAATAAATATCTTTAATATATATTATTTAGTTTTATTACAAGATGTTCAGAAAATGTGACGATTAAGTTAGGTGATATAGCAAACAGTTTCTTCAACCTATTTTATTTACTATCTAGGGAGATAAAAATTGCGAATGCATACATTTTTGCAAAACAATAATAATGAATATATATTCTAAAGATTTATATGAATTTAAAAACAAAACAAAGCTATTTAAAGATGTAGTATCATTTCATCTATTTGTCTTAGCAGCCCAGCGATATGAAAATTTCAAATGTTAATTGTTATACATCTTTATATATTTCAATTTATATAATATTGCAATTTTCAGAAATATTAGCAATATGTGAACTTTTGTTTTTTCTTGTCGTTAATATTATTTTTCATTTAGGCCAAGTTTAATTTTTGTTTTCAATATCCTGAGTAACAGCCAATATAGTACGTGATCTCAACATTAAAATTATTGCATAATTTAAAAGTGAACATATACTATTAATGATGGTTATTATCAGTTATTGTAGATAGCTCCAAGCAATCATGAATAAATAAGATTTTTTCTCTTATATATTTCTAAAAATTTGATTTTGTCTGCATTGTTAAAGGTTATCTAGATTGGTAAATATTTCGTTGAAATATAAACAAATATTAAACTTTTTTTTATTAATTTATTTAAAAACCGTGTGTCGGCAACATGAAAAAGTGAGAAATTTAGTTATTTTTATATTTTGCTAATAGACAAAACAGGTAATATATTTGATACATACAACATATAACTTTACTTACATGATCGCTGAGATTGAATCGTAAAATACTATAAAAGTTGTTATAAATATTTCTCCTTTCAAACCAGTTGGCGTTAGGTTTTTTCAAAAGGAGAAGAAGAAAAAAAATTGGTTAAGCCGTTCTTCGGAGGAGACGTAAAATGGTAGTCCTTAGTCTGTGCAATGGTTAAAGTCGTCGTTAAAGATCCCTATCCTAATTAACGTTATTTAAGGAAAGTTTAGGCCTTCTGCAGTGACTTAGTCTGCTAATAAACAGTAGCATAAAATGGACAATAAATGAATAAATAAGTAAATTAAATATTTTATTTATATAACGTCACTTCATACTACTATGGCTAATCGGACGATGCTACAGTGGAAGTCCTAAATTTTGCCTATCCAGGTATTATTAAGATAGGAATCTTTAACTAGTACCTGACATCGCACAGGCTCGGTACCACCTTTTAACGTCCCCTCCGAAGGACGGCGTAACTAAGGATTTTTTACTCCCATTAAAAAATCCTAGGACCACCTGCGGATTTGAACCCGTGACCTTTGGCATGGGAGGCTGTTACGCTAGCCACCCAGCTACAAGTGATCCCTTAAATATTTTATTATCACTAAATAGAAGTGTATATAGCATTTCCAAGTCAATTGTAACCTTTTCCAAGTCAAATGTAACTTTTTCCAAGTCAAATGTAACCTTTTCCAAGTCAAATGTAACCCTTTCCATTTCAAATGTCACCTTTTCCAAGTCAAATGTCACCTTTTCCATTTCAAATGTTACCTTTTCCAAGTCAAATGTCACCTTTTTCTTCACTTCTAGCCTTAAATATTCCGTTTTATTTATTTATTTATTGAAAAATAATTAGTTTAATTAACATTATGACTTTTTTAATAATTTTGGCATATGATAATTGATATTTTTTTTGGGTCTCTTAGATATTTGATATCAAGTTCTGTTTTTTACTAGCTAATATTTAAAAAAATTAATTATCGTCTATTAAGTTTTAAGATAGTTGTTGATTTTGATTTTTTAGAGAGGAGGGGTAGTTTTTTGGAATAATTAATGTGTTTTCGGGTATTATAATTAAATTTTTCGAGCTGTATTTTTTAACGCTCGCGTGCATTTTAACTCGCATTAAATTTTAATGTTTTTTATTGATATAGGGATTAATTAATGTGCTTTCGGGTGGTTATGATTACGTTTTTTGAGCTGTATCTTTTATCGGTCATGCGTATTTCAACTAATATTTACTTTTAATGTTTTTTATTGATATAGGGATTAATTATTTTGCTTTCGGGTGGTTATGATATGGTTTTTCGAGCTGTATTTTTTTCGCTCGCGCTTATTTTAACTAAAATTTACTTTTTATGTGTTTTATTGATACAGGAGTTAATTAATGTGCTTTCGGGTGGTTATGATTACGTTTTTCGAGCTGTATTTTTTATCGCTCATGCGTATTTCAACTCGCATTTACTTTTAATGTTTTTTATTGATATAGGGATTACTCAATGTTCTTTCGGGTGGTTATGATTACGTTTTTCGAGCTGTATTTTTTATCGCTCATGCGTATTTAAACTCGCATTTACTTTTAATGTTTTTTATTGATATTGGGATTGATTGTTTTGTTTTGGGTTCTCATTATAACGTTGCTGGAATATACATCGTTTAGGTTTTTTTTTTTTTTTTTATTATTAATATTTTATAAAAGGATTAGTTATAGTTCCTTTTCTAGCGTCCTGAGTAATTTTTTTCAACTAAATCTTTTGTAAAGGATCCGCTTCCTAACTCGGTCTTACAATTATTTGATAATTTAATTGAGGAATCGTTTATTCTATTTTCGGGTGTTCTGATAACATTATTTGAACCAAATTTGTTACTCATTTTAAGTTACTCTTTCTACTTCATAAATATTCGATAGAGGGATCGTTTATAGTGTTTTCGGGAATACTAATAGAGTTTATGACATTTATTTATAGCTAGTGCACATTTTAACTTAAATGAAAAGTGATCTAGAAGAATGCGCAATCGCGATGTAACGTCCAAATCAAAAATGTAATCAGATCCTGCAAAAACACTTAATTATAAAATAAATATAATAAATAATTTTTACATCATATTATAACATAATACCTACGGTTTGTAGAAATTCCCAAGCGCATAAAAGAATAAAGTTCAAAACACGTTATGAGAATCCCCTAAAACAAAAACAAAGAAAGACCACTGCAAATGCAAGTTGAAATGAGAGCAAGCGACAATAAAAACAGCTTAAAAAACGTAATCACAAGACCCGAAAAGATAATTACAAACGTCTATAACAATAAAATATATCAAAAGTAAATCCGAATTGAAATACGCATAAGCGATAAAAGATACAGCTCAAAAACGTAATCATAACCACCCAAAAGCACATACATTATCTCTCTATATATAAAAAACATTAAAAGTAAATTCGAGTTAAAATACGCGGGAGCGATAAATAAATAAAACTAAAAAAACATAATTATAGGACCCGAAAACACAATTTTCAACACCTATATCAATAAGAAACATAAAAAGTAAATATTAGTTAAAATAAGCGAGAGCGATAAAAAATACAGCTCGAAAAACGTAATTATAGCCACCCGAAAGCAAAAAAATGAATTCCTATATCAATAAAAAATATTAAAAGTAAATGCGAGTTGAAATACGCATAAGCGATAAAAGATACAGCTCAAAAAACGTTATAATGAGAACCAAAAACAAAACAATCAATCCCAATATCAATAAAAAACATTAAAAGTAAATGCGAGTTGAAATACGCATGAGCGATAAAAAATACAGATCGAAAAACGTAATCATAACCACCCGAAAGCACATTAATTAATCCCTATATCAATAAAACACATAAAAAGTAAATTTTAGTTAAAATAAGCGCGAGCGAAAAAAATACAGCTCAAAAAACGTAATCATAACCACCCGAAAGCACATTAATTAATCCAAAACTATTCCTAAAAAAATCTAAAATAATCAAAATCACCTATCTTAAAACTAAATAGACGATAATTAATTTTTTAATATTAGCTAGTAAAAAAACAGAACTTGATATCAAATATCTAAGAGACCCCAAAAAAATATCAATTATTATATGCCAAAATTATTAAAAAAGTCATAATGTTAATTAAACTAATTATTTTTCAATAAATAAAACGGAATATTTAAGGCTAAAGTGAGAAAAGGTGACATTTGATTGGAAAAGTAACATTCGAAATGGAAAGGTGACATTTGACTTGGAAAAGGTGACATTTGAAATGGAAAGGGTTACATTTGACTTGGAAAAGGTTACATTTGACTTGGAAAAAGTTACATTTGACTTGGAAAAGGTTACAATTGACTTGGAAATGCTATATTTATTATAAATAAAATATTTGGAACTTTCTCTTCCTTTATTATATTTTAATTATTTTTATATAATGTAAAAATAGATAAAATATAATAAAGCAAGAGGAAGTTCCAAATATTTAATAATAAATAAAATGTATTTATTGTTTTATTTGTTTCAAATTGACACATCTTATTTGCGACTACCGTGACATGACTTAGATCATAGATAATAGATAAATTCATAATTTAATTTTTTTTTCTTTTAAATGAAATATTACGTTAAAAAATATCAACCATAATAAAGTAAAAAAAAAAAAAAAAGAAAAAGAAAAACATGGATGAAAGTTCAGCGGTCAACTCACGAGATGGTTATTACAGTTGAATGTTTGAGAGAAGGGTGGGAGCACGTACGGCCCACATATCGTTTATACATGAAGTGAATAGATAATTTTTCGAGGGAATTTCAAAGTCCGCTTCTAAAGTATACCTGATATTTCCTCTTTTCAGATATAAATATTAAAATTAAAAAAAAAATGTAACAATAAATTATAGAAAAATATGTTTTACAATGTAATTATTTACAAATTGGTATATTAAAAAAAAATCTGGTGCGGGCAACACACGACTGTCACTTACCTCCGTTGTTAAAATCAATTAAAGAATTTTCAAATACAGTTAGAGGTAAAACTTAGTGAAAATATTAAAGAATTAATTAAATTGAATTTCTATAGAAACATGTGTTTTATTAAAAAATCTGTTATATTATTATCTAAAACAATAACTTAGTTTTATAGGCTTTTTGTCACTCTCTGTTAACTGTTTAAAGCTTATGTATAAGATAATATTTTTTTCTAAAATCTTTAGTTTTCCAACGGTATATCATGCATGTAGATTACTGTTCTTATGTTCAAAAAAAAAAAATTATTAAAAAAATATTTTTTTAAGTTTTCTCCTTTAGTTGGGTTTCGAATTCATTCAAATTATATATTTACCTGTTTTTTATCAGTGGTAACAAGATAATATAGTTATTTTTATAGAATCAACAAAATTAAAAAAAGTGTTTTAGAGAAAGAAAATTTAAAATATCGGCATTTAAGCCCTGTCAGACCATTTTAATCCGAATGAAACCTACATCATATTGAAGCCCATAAAATTCTACATAGATATATAGAGTTTCATCAAAATCGTTATATACGTTTTTGAGACAATCGTAAAAATATGCAAAATGCATGGCATAAAGTGGCTCTTCTGGTTAGCTGATTTTGATGAAAATGATTCTGTAACATCTCGGACGTATAGTTGTCTCAAAAATGAAATTTTAGTTTCATAGGACTTTTCATTTTCGCCCGGGAGTTACCTACCACACACACACAAAGACCTTTTTGTGGGACTTGGTTATTTGGAGTCAGGTGACCCTAAAACGTGTATTTCCGTTGAAAACATAAATTCGAAAATTTTCACGATCGCAATACTTTCCCTTACTAAGTATATATAGTAAGTGAAAGTAAATATAACTACACGTTTTTACTTTCCCTTACTATATATGAAACATATAGTAAGGGAAATTTTTTTCGCCTATCCAGGATTAACGAGTACCTGATATCACACAGGCTCCACACCACATTTTACGAAACAAATAAGGGTTTTTTACTCAAAACTAATATTCCCAGTGACACCCGTCAGGTTAGAAACCTTGGGCATAGAATGCTGTTATGCTAGCTACTACACCACATGTGACCCTTGAAGCTTGTTGTAATTCTTTAAACATTTTTGTAACTGATTTTAAATTCTTTGATTAGTTTTAGCAATAGAGGTAAGTGAAGGCCGTGTGTTGCGTGCAACAGGTTTTGTTTATGATAAAACCAAAAATATAGATAAATAAAGTATTATCAGTTAAATCGTTTATAAATGTTTAAAAAAAAAATCTATATACTAATAAAAGGAATATGTAGGGAGCGAGATATTACTGAGCTAAATATCCCAGATTCGATTCCTCTTGAGGCAGGAAATTATTTAACCTGTTATATTAGCTGTGGGTCCCCCAAGGTTCGGAAAATCTGAGACGAACCCTCTTCAGGGACATCTATCCTCTTCCAATTGGATATTTTCCGTTTGAAATTGGATACTCTAAACCATAAATATTATTAGAGTGATCTCGTCATTACCGTCCCCTTGCCCATATATATATATATATATATATATATATATATATATATATATATATATATATATATATATATATATATACGAAAACATTTCTTTTTTAATAACGCACAGCTTGTCCTAACACAATCAATCATATTTTAATTGACATTCGAAATTTAATGATGATTTATCCCATACTCTTCAAGCCCACATCAAAGACCTAGAAGTAAGGTGTAAGAACTAGAGAATAAGAATAAATGCCAACAAATCACATTAAATAAACTTTAATCCTTCGTTGAGGCCTATGACTTCCAGTCGCTCAATTAGTTCCTCTTGGAGAGATCCGATACCTAGGAATCCGTCTTGATAAACGCCATTCTTTTAATCCTCAGATAAGACTAGAATAAGAAGAAACAACCTGACGTGTACGGCTACTACAGCACTTCACTGTCAAACGGTCTAACTCTTGAGTTCAAAAGACTCATTTACATCAATCTGGACTTATATTAAAATAAACGAAAAACTGATCTATGATAATCTTAGTGTAAAATTAGTAAAAACCATTTCTCCTTTAATATAAAAATAATATATTTTATGATCCAGTAGAAATAAAAAATAAATAAAATGTTTTGCTCTTAAATTCTTTCTCTATGTTACCTAATAGGATATATATAAAAAACAATTCCTAGTTCAACATATATGTGTGGGTGTGTAAATATTTATATTAATTATTTCATATTTATGAACATATGTTCAATTGTTAAATTGTTTAAAGATTTTGTGTTGTCGAGTTGTAGGTTGTTAACATGTAATTTGATTTATTCTTTTATGTAATAAAAGCAACTTACATATATATAAAAGATAACCTGTACCTCTATTACCTATGAAGGGTCTTATATAGAGTTTCGTACTGTTTCTAGGTCAACGGCCGTGCATGATGTGATTAGGCCTAGGTCACGCTCAGCCGCCAGGTTTATTTCCCAATTTTATAGAGGCTGGATCTGCCCCAGGATGGTCTTCATACTCTAGGGTCGCCTCCAGGCTGAATTAACATAACAAATAATTATCTGTCATAGCTGGGAATCAAACCCAGGACCCGGAGTACAGTGGACAATCGCTAAATCCACTAGACCCCGCCGCTCCCTGATACTTCGTACCGATCCTTTTTTTTTTGCACGACTTTGCAGATTTTTCAATGTCTCACAATAAGACGCTGCATTGATTGTCTCATTACAAGGCAGAAAGTCCACTAGGAATACTCCTTTTCTGTCCCAAAATACTGTGCACATGATTTTCCGGGCAGAAATTGTTTCCTTAAACTTTACTCTTTTGGGTGATGATGAATGTCGCCAACAATTCCATGGATTGTTGTTTTGATTCTAGTGTGACGTAGGCCACCCATGTTTCGTCACCAGTAACAATTTGGTCTAAAACATCTTCACCTTCATTGTGATGCAGTGGTTAACAAGTCAGGCAGCAGAATTTTTTGAGGAGGGTATTCAAAAACTGGTGCCGCGTTATGACAAGTGCCTCAAAATTAATGGAAATTATGTAGAAAAGTAGAGTTAAGGTACAGGCTTTCATGTAAAAATAAAATTATTGGGATATCTTTGCACGTCTTTTTTTAATTCCGAAACGGTACGTACTTAAAAAACATGCCTCGTACTTCATTGAATCCTCAGTACTCCTCATTTTGTCACGAATTAACTGATCCGTAATGACCTTAAGGTTATACATGTTGTTGATTTGGCCCGAATTAAATGCCAATCTAATCATAAAAATTTTCATTCACACTCTAACCCACTAGTTTCTACTCTGATATCCTCTACAATTCTTGATAATGGCTTCTTTGGTTCCTATGAAGTACTGCCTCTGTGCAGTGTTTTTCAAGTCACTGTATCGTGTTTCCGTCACATTTACTTAAAGTATTTTTTAAAACTGTTTGAAGTATCAATAAAAAAAAAAAATGATGATTCCAAGACATCACAAGATGTATGTACGTCACGAAATGGGACAGTAGTCGATTAATTCCGAAGTTTTGCCTGAGACGATAATTCAATCTCTTGATTTTTTCCCTCAGAAATGAAATATTCATATTCAGACTTGGGATAATCAGTTTAAAATTCTTTTCTTTCGTTCTTGATTTTTAAGCAGTCCCTGCATTAAAAGAGTGAAACAAATTGGGCCTGAAAGGAAAAGTTAATGGGAGATCTGTTCATCGGGACGGAAACCCCAAGGAACTTTCTCGGAAAGAAAGCAACTAAAAGTCATTATATCCTATCGATTTGCTATTCTGTCCGACAGCAGTTCCTCCTCAGATATTAAGCTTTTCGTCGAGAGGTTATTGTCTCAGAAATTTTTAGATTTAACATTCGTCTTAAAAAATGAGGGTTGGAAATTTGAAAATCAACAGTAATTATTAAAAATTAAAAAATAATAAAAAATATCTTCTATGATTCAATTAAAAAAAATTAAATTTTCAATCAGGCGTTCCTTTTTTAAAGATGAATAATTACTTACCCCCATTTGAAATATATTGTAAGGGAAAGTATATTTTGAACGGAAATACACTTTTTAGGATCCTCTGAGTCCAAATGGCTGAGTCCCACAAAAATTATGTGTGTGCGTAGTTTTCAAATTTAATATCTTGTAGGTTTTTATTTTTTGTGTTTGTCATATCAATAGAAAAATCGATATTGCCAAAAAATTAATATATAAAATGTTCCCATACTTCAACGAAAAATCCCATTTGAGCCCTCGTAACAAATTGACAATATACAAATCATTATCCGTTCGTTAATAACATACGCCTCGCCAGTCTGGAGCTCAACCTGCTTGACTAATTATCAAAAACTTGAAAGAATTCAATATCTATCAATGCGGATAATTAAAAACTACCCCTACTATACTAAAATATCATCTATGTTCTAGGACTTGCAGCTTCCAACAGTCAAAAAAATTTTCCACACTCAAACACCTCCATGCTTCTGTAAAACACCAGTCTCCTAAAATCCATTAATAAAGGGAATCGGTAGTTATAATAAAACTTCTCTTATACGCTATACTCATAAAAGAACTAAACACCTGTAGCTAAATTAAGCTAGTTTGTTTTAAATTCTAAATTTTATATTTTTAATTATTTTATCCGTTTATATTTTTTTTATTATTTTTTTTATATGTAGGTTTTTTGTATAATTTTTCCTACTACCATAGTTAATATCTGTTAATTTTACTTCATATTTAGTCTTTAGGCTAATATATTATAATTACCAAACGAACAAAACGTGCTGATTGTATGGTTGTCTCATCCTAAATCATTTGTAAGTATTTTGTCAATTTGAAAATAAAGTTTATTTATTTATTTTTACGTTTGTTATTCGGTTTTACGTATCTTGAAACATAAGCCCTCAAATTTTAAAAGGAGGCAATTCATTTTTTGGTCAAAATTACAAAGGTTTACTATTGAAAATAATCAACTAAAATTGTCTTAAATGAGTGGAAATACATAACAATCCATTTGAACAGACCATTTTATCATTTAACATTATTCCGTTGGTATCATTCAATTTTGTTTTATTATAATTTTTTTCAAAAGATTTATGCTTATTTATGACATATTTTTTTTTCTATTTTTCAAAGATGTATTTGTTTATTTTTCCTCATACAAGATGGATAGATATATCCTAATTATTTTCGATTTTTAATTAATTTTATTTACAATATAACACCGATATAATATAATGGGAAGACTTATTCACTTTAGTGTGGGAGCCGGTATTATTACCTTCAGTAAGAGGTCTATACCAATCGTTTTATATCAAATAAATAAAACATTTTGGAACTATATGATACCAAATAAAACAGAAATTCATCATTCTCAGAGTATATAATATAATTCTTATTTCATTATACGTTATATAAACTTTACGTATGGCTAAGATATCTGTTAACCCTACTTCGATAAAATGAATAACTGACCCTTTATCTTATCAAAACGCATCATAATCATTGTACTAAGCCCTAACTGAAGAGGCTGGATTTAATTTATAAAAATGTTAAGAATATTTTGGATGATTATTATTCACAAATATTGATATATCTTACCAAATAGTTAATTCTTATTACGCATTAATATTTAATATTTGACAATAAAATGATTAAACCTGTAAATTAGTAACTTAAGTAAGGTCATTTCTTCTATGCGTAATTCTCTGAAAGAGGTATTCCATGGAAAAATACCCTACTTGGTTCCTTGAAGCTTGCTAGGTGATTGATATTATGCCCGTTTTTTATAGACATTTTAAGTTGTTTTTTTTTTACCACCATCTCCTATCAGCACTGGTGGTCTGATCAACTATCGTAACCTCGTTTGCTCTCGTTCTGGCGAATTTTGTTGGACGCTCAGCTCCTTGGTTTGCGAGGATTTCACACTGTGAAGTTAAGCCAGTAAGTGTCTGTCTCTCGTATGATTGAACCTATGAAAGAATGTTATTAATTTTATTTATTTTTATTAATTTTTATTTTCGTTAAACATATCCAGTACTTCGGACTCCATCTTGAAAAAGGCCTAACTGGCAATCCATATAAAAGACTAAATTAAACAACTAATTAAACTGTCCGCTACTTTCGGCTACTTCAAAACATATCAAACAAACTCTTAAAGCTTCCTCTTAACTACAAAAGGCTTATTTACATGGGTATCATAAGTTCAATCTGAAACGGAGTTGAGTTTTGGAGCTCTACTACCATCGAATTCTTTCCATATCTAATACTTACAATTTAAAATTCTTCGAAAATCCCTCAATGCTCCCTACTAAACACATGTATAACGACCTTTAAAAAAAATCTGGTGCGGGCAACACACGACTTACACTTACCGTTGTTAAAATCAATTAAATAATTTTCAAATACTGTTAGAGATAAACATACGTGAAACTATTAAAGAAATAATTAAATTGAATTTATATAGAAACATGTGTTTTATCAAAAAATTTATTATATTATTTTCTAAAATAATCAGTTAGTTTTATCTTCTTTTCATTACTCTCTATTAACTTTTAAAACCTTGAGTATAAGATAATATATTTTTTTCTAAAATCTTTAGCTTTCCAACGGTATATCATATATGTATATTAATGCTCTTATGTTCAAAAACAAAAAAATGCATCAAAAAATATATTGTTTTCTTTTATCTCCTTTAGTTGGGTATCGAATTAATTCAATTTATATATCTGCCTGTTTTTCATCTGTGGTAACAAGATAATATAAATAAAATTGGAGGCTGATGTCTACTTCACCACTATTTTATTGATTTTATTCATGTGGTTTTGACTAGGAAGCAGCTACCCACACTAGATCTAAGTTGTTCCACTGCACCTGAAGATGGCATTGTAGCAGAAACGTAGTGCGAATATTTTTTTTCACTAAAATAGTGGTGAAGTAGACATCAGCCTCCAATTTTATTTATAAAAAAATTTGACCTTCACCTAAAAGAATCTACACCTAAGATCATATAGTTATTTTTATAGAATCAACAAAATTAAAGGTACTTTAAAGAAAGAAAATTTAACATTTCGGCATTTACGCCCAGTCAGACCATTTTAATCAGAATGAAACCTACATGATATTAAAGCCCATTAAATTTTACATCTAAATAGCGAGTTTAATCAAAATCTTCGGAACTGTTTTCGAGAAAATCGAAAAAAGGTGCAAAATGCATAGTATAAAGTGGCTCTTCCGATAAGCTCATTTCGATGAAAAAGGTTTTGTAACGTCTCGGGCGTATATTTGTGTTAAATATGAAATTCATAGGACTTATCGTTTCCGCCCGGGAGTTACCAGTCACACAGACCTTTTTTGCGGGACTTGGTTATTTGGATTCAGGGGACCCTAAAATGTGTATTTCCGTTGAAAACTGGAATTCGAAAATGTTCACGATCGCAATACTTTCCCTTACTATATATAGTAAGTGAAAGCAAAAAAATAATCCGTACCTCTACAGCTCATGAAGTGGCTTTTAACCAGTACTCATAGAGATTCGTACTGTTACTAGGCCAACAGCAGTGCTGTAAAGTGTCTCACGCACAACAGCTAGGTTTTTTTCCCAATGTTAAGATAACCAATTTATAAAGGCTGGGTTTACCCCAGGAGGTTGGCTTCACGGCTGAAATAAAAGAATAAGTAATTCTACCTCAGCCAGAGGACCATGGTAAGCTCCATTCCCACTCTAACCCACTAGTATCTGTCCTTGCTTCCTCTTCAATCAATATATTTTGGAGGGCTGTCATTGGGCAGTTCCTCTACATTTGTATATAAACTAATACTGCTAGTATATTGATTTCTGCAAAAAAAAAAAGTATCGGCACTTTTCGTTTTGTGCTAGGCTTTTCACATACAAATTTTCATTCCGAGTGCTTTCCTTAAGGTAAATTTCGGCACCATCATATATATTGAGATAAATGGATAAATATAGCATTATTATCTCCCCTGGAGCGCGCTTATAGCCGGCAGAACATTACCTAAAGATGGCCGGAGACCATGAGGCTCCCCGAGGAGAGGAGACACTGAGAGGCATCAGGTGGCCCCCAGCTAATGGTAGGAGTCTTCATCAATTATTTGCTAGGATGGGGTCCATCCACGGCACTCACCACCTTTTTTAACAAATGGAAAATTATTAATAATTCCTGAGACTTGATTAGAAGAGCTAGTCATCTGCGTCCTGATATTCTCCTAATCCTTTTAAGTTTAAAAAAGTCTCTTTGACAAAGAGCTAATATCCAAGAAATTTGAATTGGTGTGCACTGAAATTTTATTCTAATGTATCAGTATTACGCCGAGTTAACGTGGTTCTGTTCTCGTTACAGATGTCAGTATTTCCTAGCTTCCTTTCTATATCAGGTTTTCAGAACTCAACACCCCAGCTATATCTGCGAAGACCTAGAAGTTAAATCTTCAATTCAGTCCTGTTATACCAGATTACATCTTTCTTACCATCTTTACCCTCCTCCTCTCCATATAGTTGCATTTCACAAGCCCTTTTTGGCAAAAGCTGCTTCAATTTGGAATTCTATCTTTCTAAGATTCGTCATGCAAGAACTGCTTCGTCTTTTCAATCGTTCTTTTTTAACCACCTTTTTTTTTTAATTTAAACAGACAATAACCTCAATGTGCAGTTGTTAGAAATAACGATTTTGCTGTATTTTTCATTATTTTAATTATCTCTAATAAATTATCTATTTTTGTTTATTTATTTTATTATATTAGTTTGATTTGTCAATATATACATAGGTTATAACTTCAATTTATTATTTTTAATTTAAACTAACCTTTTAAACCTCACACAAGACTGAAACGACAAGAAACTGCTCGAAGATACTGATTACTTCAACACTTACTAGACAGACGTTCAAATCTTCCAGTATTTTACAAAAGACTCCTTTACATGACTATTATCATTACTATTTTTATATAGACCTATTTGGACATATAAGATCGAGCTTTGGGGCTCTATTAAACCATCTAATACCACCCGCATCTAATCCTTACAACCCAAAATCCTTCGCAAAATCCTTAATCCCTAAACATCCCATTTGTTGCAGACATAGCCCGTCATAGATACATCTCTTTTTATTCTAAACTCCCAGCCAACACAAAATCCCTTGTCCGTAGTTTATCTCCTTAGATATCCCTGATAATCCTCCGAGACGATTGAAAAGAAGGTTGCATCGGGACCTACTGTCTTAAAATAGTTAGGGAAGTGCTACCACTGGATAGTTCTTTCTCAAGTATGAATTTTCTTCATACTGCATATATACTTATTGTATTTTTTAATACAGTTGTAAATTACAATAAACACAATTTAAAAAAATTATTTTTTTATTTTTAAAGATATGACTAAACTGTTTGTGACATCAAATTTGAATAACCATTTAATTCTTCAATGTGTTTAGTCCCTGGATATTAATGATATTTTTTTCATTTAATTTCATCTATGTCTATATTTATAAATTAAAATACTATTATATTCTATCACTCAGATTTATGGTTAAACTTTCTCCGCAGGTTTTTCTTATTGGCCAGATGTGCCGTAAGCTAGTTAAGTGAATGTCGCTCACAGATTTTTTGTAGAATATATACAATATATCTAGGCTTCCTTATGGATTTAAACACGAAGTAAAACAATGCGGTACAATAACACGTACCAAACGAAGATAAGAAGAAAAGAGGTTTGAGAACGGAGGTATGAGAGGGTATGGAAGAGGGCAGAGATATAAGACAAGCTACCATACTTTGCAGCGGGCTTAGCACAACTTGCATAAATCATATTAGCTGCCGCCTTCTGTCAGTCTCTTAGCATCTAAGCCTCTTACAGTTCCGGGTGCCTCCTGTCAAAAAGTTGGTCTTCGTCAAGATTTCTCTAATTTGTCGTCCTTCTGAAATTCCATTTCCCGTATTTTGTGACACTGTATCAGGCCAGTCCAGCAAGGAAATTCAAATATATGTGTCAATAATTCTTATTTATAAAGCTATATTAAGGCCACTACTCATGTATGGTTGTGAATTGTGGGGAGCTGCTTCAGCAACGAAAAGAAAAAAATTCCGAAAAAAAAAATATTAAGAATAGCCGTAGATGACCTATGGTTCATTAGAAATAGTCAACTACTCCGCGAGCTTTTTATGTAATTTGACTTTTCTTTTGTATGTATATATTCTAAATATTGTATGAATGTTATCATGTAGCAATATTATTATTGTCCATTGCGACAAACTGTAATACATCCGAATAATTAAATATATAATACAGAACTCCGCGAGCTACAAATTGAATACATCGAAGATTTTATCAAACACAGAAAATACTACTCCCAGCTGTCAACAGTTAGAGGTTCAGTAGCATACAAAATAGGAGTTCCAAATTCATCTCGCAGGTTCAAACCCAGGCTTTTACAAGACATTCTGTTGTAAATATTATTATTTAGTTTTATGAACCTCATGTTATTTAATCTTGTTAATTTATTTTTATTTTATTTCATTATATATAATATATATATATATATATATATATATATATATTTTTTTTTTTTTTTTTTTTTTTTTTTTTTTTTTTTTTTTTTTTTTTTTTTTTTTGACGAATCTTTTTAAATTTTATATATTTATATTCTTGCAGGGAATTTCTTATTATTTTGTATATTCATTTTTTCTTTCTCTTTAATTTTTATTATATTTATTTATTCAATTATTAGGAATATTTATAACTCTATTATCGTTAGGGTGTCTTGTGTATGAGACTATACCCCCACTTTTGCCATTGTTACCAGATGTTATAATTATTCATTTATAGTAAAAAAAAAAACATGTATGGAAAAAAAAGAAAATTAAAAACAAGAAAAATAAATATGTGTGTGTATATTTTATATTTAAATTACATATTTTATATAGGAGTTATGTTAGATCAAAACATAGCGAGTATTTAAATTATTTTGCAAATTACCGGAAAATCCACCTCTAACCTCAAACTGCTCTTTTTTTCTAGTATTACCTGTCATGCCTTGGTGCCTTCATGTACATTATAGCTTGTATTTTGCTTGTTTAGGTCTTTCTTAAAAACAGCTCTAACAATTTTGATTAAATTCGTTCTATCGATGTAAAATTTATTAGGCTTTAATATCATGTAGATTTCATTCTGATTGAAATATTCTGACCAGGCCTGAATGTCAAAATTTCAAATTGTTTTCCTCAAATGTGCTGTGTGTACTATTTTGTGTATTAAAAAAAAAAAAGAAAATAAAAATTATCTTTTTAGAATTGATAAAATCTTGCTTAATATAAAATTTCAACGAATTTGATGCCCAAATAAACGATAAAAGAGCAAAAACATAATTTTTTTAAAACTAAGAACAGCAACAGGATATACTCATAATACCAGCAATCAGCTGATATGAGGAAATATGGCGACCCTTTGTGACAAGCCTCTTGACCCTGCATTCACTTTTTACGGAAATAAAATAACACTGCTTACCGAAATAGTACTCCAAACTTTACTCTGTTGGTCTCTAAAAAGGTGGTTTAAAAAGTTGTCGAGACTGGACTCATTTGAAATCCTTCTGAAAAACCACAAATCTCAGAGACTAAGTGAATAGCGACTTTTAGTGGGTCCATAATCAAAAGAGTATCATTTTTCGATAGGCCTACCGTTGATATTGTTTGGATGAATGATTAAATAAAAAAGATATGGCGCCCTTACTCAGCTTCCGCTGGCTCTCACTAGTGATGCGGCGCTGGAATCCTTCGGACTCTTCCACAAGTGGGGGACAAGTCCCGTCCGGGGTTCCCCAGCTGATTGTAAATATTGTAGATAGATATGAATTTGTTCATAAATTTGTTAACTTGTATTTATTTTATCTACGAATTTTGTTATTATATACCTTGTTATATTTATTTTGGTTTCATTTTATATATTGTACCCTGTGAATATAATTGAGTTGATAGCATCGGGGAGACTCAAATGGGCGTGTAAAGTTGTTGGGCTCGCTCAGGAATCGGTGCTGATCCAACTGGTAGGCGCCCGGAAGGTAGGCCGAAGCGTCGATAGGAGGATTGTGTTAAGGCTGATCTCGGGGGATCGGGCTTGAACGGTGAACATTGGACGAGTCTGTGCAGTCGGAGTCGGGTGGTATCGGCATCGAACCTTCGGGTTCGGTAAGCCTATTATTATTATTCATTTTATATAATTTGACTTTCCTTTTGTTTATATTGTATGAATGTGAACCTGTAGCAATATTACTATTGTCCATTGGGACAAATTGTAATATATACGAATAAATAAATTAAAATTAAAAAAAAGATCCACTAACAAAGCACTATAAAATCTACAGAGCCCAAAAAAAAAAAAAAATAAAAAAAAAATAAAAAAAAAATAAAAAATAAAAAAAAAATATATATAAATATATATATATATATATATATGTACTGTTCGGAACAAGCTCTTCTATTTTATTTATATATTCATTTATCATAACATATATAAACTATGTTTATTAAACTATTACGTTTCGAGGTACTTCTTATGCCTCATCTTCAGATCTTTAAATATCATATTTATTTCCATATTAGAATCAGCTGATGCGCTCGATGATAACAGTCATACGTTACTTCGTCTCTCAGATTTTTGCTTTTTTCAGTAGGAATTCGCTTGAGTTCAGTCTGGAAAACATCACTAGACCTCAGGAATACTACAGCAGTGAATATTGGAGAAATTTCGGTAAGCAAAGTTATAATTTACTTTGTAAAATCACGAAAAAGTGAAAGGAGGGTCACTGATCAGCTGATTGCCGCTAGCTCGGCAAGCTCGGGCTTGCTTTTCTTTTCCTTATCTTTCTTTTATTTATTTTTTTTTTCCTTCTTATTCTTATTCCATTATATATTTATTCCTATTTATTTTTTTTTTAATCAATGCGATATTTTCATCAAGTGATGTCCTCGAAAGTTACAAGTAAAAGATCTAGATCTGCAGGTTCAAACTCGTCTCCCACAAAACAGAGACCTCGCCGTGATAATAATAAAAAAATGATTCCACCAGCGACTGCTTCAGCTACCTCTTTAGGATCTGAACCACAGCCTAGCACATCATCACAAGGATTAACTGAAGAATCGCCGTTTTTTACACCGAACCCATTTCAGATCCTTCAAATTGAAAAAGAAACAATGGAATCTTCTCCTATACCAAAAGAACCACAACCTCCACCAATATTTGTTAAATATATTAAAAACTTTCAACTTCTGTGTGCGCATCTAACTAAGAAAAACCTTACACTAAGAAAGAAATAGTTCAGTGCCACAATTGTCAGGCATATGGTCATACCAGAAGTTATTGTCACCACATACCACGCTGTGTGAAATGCGGTAAACAACATAAGTCAGAAGAATGTACACGATTAAGATCAACACCCGCTGTTTGTGCTCTGTGCCTCAAGGACCACCCGGCTAGCTACAAGGGATGTCAAGTCTACAAGAACCTCAAAAGCAGATACCAAAAACCTCAGAATCTGGATGAAACAGCTGAACCGATCAGAAGCAGAAGACAACCTTCAAAAACAATTGATTCCAATGTAACATTTGCCCATCTACTTGGAGGTGGGAACCAGAACAAAGAGGCCGAGGCCCTGCCGGAACAACGCACACTTCAAAATCCTCAAACCGTTCCACAACCAACTATTCCTCAAAATTTACCCAACCCTCAAAAACCTCATCCGCATCAAATTTCTCATATTCCTCCTCCATCAAATGTCTCAGACCTTACAAGTTTGATGACATCCTTCATCACTGAAATCAAATCCTTCGTTATGCCGCTAATATCACTACTTACTAATCTTGTATCAAACTTAATCCCTTCCTTAAAAAATCCTTAAATGACTTCACCTAACTCCTTATCCATTCTCCTATGGAATGCGAATGGTGTTAGAAATCATACTGACGAACTTACAGCTTTATTGCAAGACAAAACCGTTGACGTAGCACTTATTACTGAAACTAGACTAACCACTAAACAGTACTTTAAAATACCTCAATACGTAACATACCGTACGGACCACCCAGACGGCAAAGCCCATGCCGGTACTGCTGTCATTGTGCACCAGTCCCTCTCTCATCACTTACTCCCACTTCCTACCTATGATTTCCTACAAACCACAGCCATAGTAATCAAAACTTTTTCCTTTCCGGTAACCCTTACATCAGCATATTGCCCTCCCAAACATTCCATTTCCAACACCAAATGTGTATCCTTTCTAAATTCCTTAGGAAATCATTTCATTCTGGGTGCAGACTTAAATGCCAAGCATCAACAGTGGGGTTCGAGAACCACGAATTCTCGTGGACGAAATTTGCTGTCTGCACTCAACTCCCGTCATTTCAATCTCCTGCCTCCTGATTCCCCTATCTACTGGCCAACCGATCCCAACCGTAATCCTGACATCCTTGACTTCTTCATTCACAGCGGATTAGGCTCCCTCAACTATTCCGTAACTCGCCTTGATGAACTATCCTCTGACCATAGTCCACTGATCCTTAAAGTATCCCTAACTCCTATTCCGAAACCCATGCCACCTTCATTTATCCGAGGCCCTGTCAACTGGAACCTCTTCCGCCAAATCCTTACCGATAATATTGACCTCAGTGTGACCCTCAAAACACCGGATGACCTTGATGGTTCCGTCTACTCCTTTACTACCGCCATTCAGCAAGCTGTCTGGACTGCCTCCTCTCCTAAGCACTCCAATAGAACTCCTCAGCAAAACCATTTACCTCAACACCTAGCTGACCTCATCCATGCAAAACGCCGAGCCAGATCATTATGGCAAAGAACCCGACACCCAACAGATCGCCGCTCCTATAACTTTTATTGTAGGCAATTAAAGCGGGAGTTGGCGACCTTCCGTTCTCAGTCCTTTAATTCCTACCTCTCCTCTCTATCAGCTCGAGATAATTCCCTGTGGAATGTGACCAAAAAGATCCTAAAATACCACAAAGTTTCCCATCCTCTCCGGCGTGGTGATGACTCCTGGGCTGCGTCTGATGAAGATAAAGCCGAGGAATTCGCCACACACCTCTCCAAACTATTCACTCCTCACCCGGAATCCAACAGAAATCATACCACAACAGTTGAAGAATTCCTTTTCTCACCAATACCTCTTTCCCTACCTCCTAAAGCCATTAATCCATCTGAGGTGAAATATCTTCTTCAAAAACTGACCCTTCGTAAATCTCCTGGACACGATCTCCTTACCCCCCAGATCCTGCGACAACTTCCCCAGAAAGCCATTATTTTTCTTACATACATCTACAACTGCATCCTTCGCACCACCTATTTTCCTCTCTTATGGAAACATTCCACAATCTTTCTATTCCTAAAACCAGGTAAACCTTCCAGTAACACTTCATCTTACAGACCTATTAGTCTACTCCCCATCCTCTCAAAAGGCTTTGAAAAACTCCTTCTAAAACGAATCCTGCCTATATTAGAATCACAAAATCTTCCTTCCCATCAGTTTGGTTTCCGTGCTCATCATTCTACTGTTCAACAAGGACTCCGAGTTGTAGACCATATTTCCTCAGCCCTTGAATGCAAAGAGTATTGTTCCGGTGCGTTTCTGGACATAGCGCAAGCTTTTGACCGGGTATGGCACACCGGATTATTCTTCAAGCTTAAAACGCATTTACCCCAGTCTCTATACCTCATTCTACGATCCTATCTCTCAAACCGCTCCTTCCGAGTTCGCTGTGGTGTAGAATTTTCTAACTTTTATCCCATTGAGGCCGGTGTTCCTCAAGGCAGCGTCTTGGGACCCGTCCTCTACATCCTTTACACCGCTGATATTCCTATTCATCCTGACACCTTTCTGGCAACATTTGCAGATGACACCGCCATCCTATCATCCAATTCCGATCCTGAAATAGCATCCTTAATCCTGCAAAGACACCTTTGTCTTATCGAGGACTGGTGTAATGCTTGGCGTATTAAGGTTAATGAAAGCAAATGCACCCACGTCACCTTCACCCTTCGACGCAAATCCTGTCCAATGGTTCATTTCAATTCCATACCGCTTCCTTCCTCAGACACAGTCCGGTATCTTGGCTTACTACTAGACAAAAGATTGACCTGGAACCCACATACAAGACTTAAACGAAAAGAACTCAACAGACGATTCGGACAGTTATACAGACTACTAAACAGAAAATCTAAGCTTACCGTTGACAACAAATTATTACTTTACAAGACAATACTGAAACCAATGTGGACCTACGGATTTGAACTATGGGGGACAGCCAAACGTTCTAACATCAAACGCATTCAATCCTTTCAATCCAAAGTCCTCCGAACAATAGTAAATGCTCCTTATTATGTCTCCAATTATACCTTGCACCACGACCTTAATGTTCCATTTATTTCAGACCTGATTCCATCTAAATTTTCCAAATTCCACCAGAACCTCATTCATCATCCTAATCCTCTAGCACAATCCCTATCCAGCTCCACTCATCCATACAACCCTCCTAGAAGGTTGAAACGACAGTGGCCCCGAGACATATTGTAAACATCTATTCTGGAGTTTTGACACTGGTCAGATTCTCCTCTCATGTGCGGTGTGATTGTGGCTGTGGCGCCCTAACTTAGCTTCCGCTGGCTCTCACCAGTGATGCGGCTGAGAGGGAGGCGCTGGGATCCTTTTGACTCTGCTTGTCCTTCCACAAGTGGGGGGACAAGCCCCGTCTGGGGTTCCCGAGCTGATTGTAAATATTGTACATAGGTATGAATGTGACATGTTTTGTTTATTTATTTGTTAACTTCATTTATTTGTATTTATTTGGTCTATAAATTTTGTTATTGTATACGTTTATTTATTTTGATTTTACTTTATGTAATTTGACTTTCCTTTTGTTTATATTGTAAATATTGTATGAATGAGATCCTGTAGCACTATTATTATTGTCTATTATGACAAATTGTAATATATACGAATGAAAAAAAAAAAAAAAAAAAAAAAAAAATTTCCATATTATATCCTAATATAGGTCATTTAATAATGTAATATTATTCATATTTAGTCCCTATATATGAATAATTCTGTCAATCTCTTAAAATAATCTATTATTTCATTGTCACATAATAACTCCTTCAACATTATGCTGCCAAACAGTTGCAACTATCAGGTAGACTAAATTAGCATTTTAAAAATAGAGATTGTTCCGAACAATACATTCATTACTAAAATTACTCTTCTATAATTGATAATTGATTGTAATTGATATAAAAAAAAAATAAAATATAAATATATATATATATAATATATATATATATATATATATATATATATATATAAATTAAGGGTATTATTATTTTTTCGGAGTTAACACGATGTTTGAAACAGACGATCTAATAAGGCTAGTAACTAAAACCAACATTACACTTTAGTTCTAATTTAAATTAAATTTTAATCATTATGGATTTACTTCTCACTGTCAATCACAATCCAGTAACAAATAGCAAAGTATATCTAGGTACAAGATTTTATAGTTTGAAAACTATGAAGGAGAAACAAGGGTTATAAAATAATTACACCTAAATCTAATTTAAAAGATCTAGAATCCAAAGTGATCTACCTTGTCAGTCAGTGGTAAATTTAATTTTAGTAATTTATCAGTAACATTAAAACGGAACTTTGCCACGGATTAGCAAAAGACCCTCCGCAATCAGGCTAAAGTGGAATCTTTTAATTGAATTAAACTACCCATCCTGTAATTTGTTAAATGGCTTCTATAAAGTAAATTGTATTTATTTTATATCTTTCTGAGTGCTTGCTTCTTCCTTCTTTGCTTCCAATAAATCTGTTACGGTCGCTTTCATGTACCTCTATAATAAATAATAAAAAAATACTTAAACATTTTATGAAGAACAAAATAACCAAACCAGTTTAAAACGCAAGAATATCCAGCAAAAGAAAACTATTAATAATAAAATTAATAATAAAATACTAACTTTTGACATATTAGTAGTTGATAAAGTACAACAAGACAAAGCAGTAGGTTAGGTAAGGCAGGTAAAAATATATACCTAGGTTATTTATTGCTTTTCTGTCTTAAACTTTATCAACTACAAATATGTCAAAAGTTATCATTTTATTATTACTATTAATTATTATTATTATTATATATATATATAACTATGAAAAATAATTAAGTTAAAGAGGAAAATAAGTTTTTCTGGTGTAAAAAATAATCCCAAGAAAAACAAGTAGTTTTTTTGTAACATGTCGAAAAATACATGACAAGATTTGCAAATCTGTCATTCCGCTTTAGCGAAATTTGGTTCAAGAAGTTACATTCTCAACTAACTCTAATAAAAATACGTAAAAAAAAATTAGAGGTACAAATTTTTTCCAACTGGTGCAATCTCAAATCTTTGACTACACCAACGTTTTCATAAACTCCAAGCTCACTGGATTTCCAATAAATAAAAATTTATATTATACAAAAAGAAGTTTGCTGATGACGACATAATAAAAAATCTGATGCGGGCAACACACGACTTTCACTTCCCTCCATTTTTAAAATCAATGAAAGAATTTTCAAATACAGTTAGAGATAAAAATACTCGAAATTATTAAGGAATTAATCAAATTGAATCAAATCTATTATATTATTATCTTAAATAATCAGTTAGCTTTATCTTCTTTTCATCACTCTCCATTAACTTCTAAAAGCTTGTGTATGATATGATATTTTTTCTAAAATCTTTAGCTTTCTAACGGTATATCATACATGTATATTACTGCTCTTATGTTCAAAAACGAAAAATTGCATTAAAAAAAAAAAAAAATATATGGACAGTTATACCGACTACTCAACAGAAAATCTGAACTTACAGTTGACAACAAATTATTAATCTACAGGACAATACTGAAGCCCATCTGGACCTACGGACTTGAACTGTGGGGGACAGCTAAACGTACTAACATCAAACGCATTCAATCCTTTCAATCCAAAGTCCTCCGTACAATAGTAAATGCTCCTTATTATGTTTCCAACTATACCTTGCACCACGACCTTAATGTTCCTTTTATTTCAGACCTGATTCCATCCAAATTTTCCAAATTCCACCAGAATCTCATTCATCATCCTAATCCTCTAGCTCAATCCCTATCCAGCTCCACTCATCCGTACAACCCACCTAGAAGGTTGAAACGGCAGTGGCCTCGTGACCTCTTGTAACATGTATATTGGAGTTCTAGCATTGGCTAGATTCTCCACTCACGTGCTGTATGCTTGTGAATTGTATATAGGTATGAGTGACTATTGTATATATTTTTATTGATTTTATTTTGTATATATGCATATTTTATTATTATTATATAAATTTATTGTTTTGTATATATCGTGTGAATGTAGTATGAATGTTGTAATTTATCACTATTAAAAATGTCCTAGATTGGACAGATTGTAATATTACTCAGTAAAGAATTGTTTCTAAAAAAAAAAAAAATATTTTTTCTGTTTTCTCCTTTAGTTGGGTATCGAATTTATTCAATTTATATATTTACCTGTTTTTCATCAGCGTTAACAAGATAATATAGTTATTTTTATTGAATCTACAAAATTAAAGGTACTTTAGGGGAAGAAAATTTAAAATATCGGTATTTAAGCCCTGTCAGACCATTTTTATCCAAATAAAACCTACATAATATTAAAGCCCATTAAATTTTACATCGATATAGCGAGTTTAATCAAAATCATCGGATCCGTTTTCGAGAAAATCGAAAAAAGGTGCAAAATGCATAGTATAAAGTGCCTCTTTTGGTAAGGTCATTTTGATGAAAAAAGTTTTGTCACGTCTCGGGCGTATAGTTGTCTTAAATATGAAATTTCAGTTTCATAGGACTTACCGTTTCCGCCCGGGAGTTACCACACACACACACACACACACAGACCTTTTTGCGGGACTTGGTTATTTGTACTCAGGGGACCCTAAAACGTGTATTTCCGTTGAAAAATGGAATTAGAAAATTTTCAAGATTGCAATATTTCCCCTTACTATATATAGTAAGTGAAAGTAAAAATGTACAAAGCTAAGACAGCATGCAATCAGAAGAATTTAATATTATTATAGGAATTGGGAAGGTAGTAGCTAACATAGAATAATAAAAATAATCGGATATCTCAAGATTAATACAGCAAAAAAAAAATAATAGTTTCAAAGTATAAAAAGGTTTACGAGTAATATATATTACAAAAGATAATACAAACCAAACGTGGAACATCATTCAAAGAAATAAGTTTTTAAACGTAATAATTATGGTGCTATCATATGTAAAGCAAATTTTAAAATTTAAGCACAATCGTTTAATATTAATAGTTAAAATCATTTAATTGGAAATAGTTCTTTTCATTATTTATTCCTTATCCAGACAAACCGTAACAAAATATTAATTAGTAACAAAAAGGCTTTGTAGAGGTGGCTGTCTGCTATGTTGAAAAGGTGTAAATTAATGTATAGAACAATTGAAAAAGAAAGAAAATACACTTATATTTGAACAGAAAAATAATTCACAAGAAACGTAACACTCTAATTCCAACTGGTAACTTAACATATGTTTTCTTCTATATTTAATTCTTATTAATAATCAAAATAAACATAACAACTCTCCGCGGCTTAATATAAAACGTAATCGGAGAAGTGTGTTGGTCTTCTATGATGTCTTTGTGATCTGCGAAGAGGCGGGTTTTCTTGTTGACCGTCTACATCAGCTGCAGTTGCAGGACCGGCAGCTACAGGTTCAGGTTCAGGTTCAGGTTCAGGCTCAGTTGTTGAAGTCCCTTCTGCTGGTACAGTGGCACTGTTAGATGGTTGCCGGAGTTGTTTGTCCCAGAAGGTAACGGTATTACCGTTTTTCATACTTGGTGCTACCTCTTTAGAAGGGTGTACTCCTGGCAGTTCTGGTATGTATACCAGGCGCAATTGATCTATGTGTCGCTTTAGAGTATACCCATCTCCGTCTAATATGATTAGATAATGTAATTTGCCAAATGTTTTTAGCACCGTTCCAAATCTCCAAGACGGCTTGTTGTTAGAGTACCATCTAGCTTGTACCCTGTCACCTATTTTAAGTTTTCGAACTTTTTTGTTTAAATACATTGTACTAGGTTTATCAAAACATCTAGGTGGTTTAAGAGCGTCTAATTTTATATTGATTCTTCTATTAAGATATAATTCTGCTGGTGACTTTCCACAAGCCAAAGGCGTCGAACGATATCGCAGCAGAATTTCTTGTACTTTGGTCTGAAGGGGCATTGTCAGTTTTGACATTGCCTTTAACTTATTTTTCAGAGTTTGGACATTCCTCTCTGCCAACCCATTTGTCGCTGGATGTCCCGGAGCTATAAACTTTTGTTTGATTCCCGCATTGAAACAAAATTTGATAAACCCTTCGCTCTTGAAAATTGATGCGTTATCGGAGACTAATATTCTTGGAAATCCATGAATGTAAAATATGGATTGAAGCAAATTGATTGTTCCTTGAGACGTAGGAGCTTCTCTTGTTAATCGGACTTCCACCCATCTTGATTTCGCGTCCACCAGTACCAAAAAATAATGGTTTTCGTATGGTCCAGCGTAATCTATGTGAACTCTCTCGAAATTTTCTGTCGGCTCCTCCCAGGAATGGATTGGAGCCTTCTCCGGATTTTTCCTAACGCTGGCACATTCTGGACAAGACTTCACAAGGTTCTCAATTTCTTTGTCAATATTTTTCCAATAAACATACCTTCTTGCTAGCTGTTTCATTTTCACTATACCTGTGTGTGTATGATGTAGTTCCTTTAACACCTCTTCTCGAAGAGCATGCGGTATTACGATCCGTTGACCTTTGAAAATAATCCCATTTTGTAGATAATATTCTGAATCATAGCAATCCTTATTTAAAAGGTCGCATTTAATTTTTGACAACTCTTCATCTTTTGCTGTTTCCTCTGCTAGTGTTTTGTAATTCAATGATTCATTTGAAATGTATACGAGTTCATTTGAAATTAAGTCTACTTCTGTATTTATCTCTTCTTCGATTGATGTTGTGTCTTCCTGCAGTGGTGCTCTTGAAAGGTAGTCTGCATGGACATTTTCTTCAGCTGGACGATGTTGAATCTTGTAATCGAAATTGGTTAGCCATGCTGCATATCTGAGTAATCTAGCAGAAGTCATTGCGGGTAGGTTTGTACTTTCATGAAAAATTCTACTTAATGGTTTGTTATCAGTTACTAAGGTGAAGGTTTTGCCAAATAAGAAATAATAAAATTTTTTCAAGGAAAATACTATGGCGAGTGCCTCTTTGTCCAACTGACTATAGTTCATTTCAGATTTTGAAAGAGACCTAGAAACAAATCCCATCCTCGTCGCCAATTTTGCTATGTTGAAAAGGTGTAAATTAATGTATAGAACAATTGAAAAAGAAAGAAAATACACTTATATTTGAACAGAAAAATAATTCACAAGAAACGTAACACTCTAATTCCAACTGGTAACTTAACATATGTTTTCTTCTATATTTAATTCTTATTAATAATCAAAATAAACATAACACTGTCTACAGCAGAAAATAAATAATAACATCTTCAATATTGATTTAGCAAGGGTTCGTGTGATTCCCGAAACAAAATAGTGGAAAATAGATTAAATATTGAAGGAATGAATCTCTTGTCTTGACGGTCGTATTTATCTTAACTGCCGTTTGTCTTACATTAAATATTGAATATAATTATGGCCGTATTCTGAAAATTTACATATCTGTTCAAGGAACAGAAAAACAACCGTAGTTTGATGATTGGAACCTTATAATGGATTTGCTTATTTTAAATAATCAATCAGAACTGTCATGAAAAATAGATACAATTTAGATAATGTCTAATTTTTTCTTATTTCCAAACTTCATATTATTATGAAAAACATAAATTACCTAATCCTTCCAAAAATATACTTTAAAGATAGATGTTTTCAAAATCATTTTGGACATTTGATCTCTGTCTGTTTTGCTGAGAAAAAATCATTTGTTATTTAAAATAAAAAAATCATTTATTTAAATAGGTAAACATTTTAATCAAAATCCACAGAGCTTTATTTAAAAAAGAGAAAACAAATTCATAAAAAAATTATAAATGTGACACCTTAAGTTAATTAATTTTGGTTGCTAGAATTAATTATAGAAGTTGCTGAAACATTCCAGGAAAATCACTACATTAAATATGTGTTTTTATTCTCGTGCAAAATCGTTTTAAGATAGAATTGCAACAAAAAATGTTATATCATATTTGAGATTCCTACTATGAAAATTTCCTCAACTAAATGCCATCACTTTCTATCTACTTTATTTTAGATAGGTGAAAAAAAAAAATTTAATTTGATTAAGTAAATAAACGTATTGATTAATATACTTTAAATCAAAGTTTATAGCACGATTTTCCCAAATAATTTACCAACTGTGAAAAACGTTAAAAAAAAATGTAATAGTTGTCAGATAATGTTGGTCTAGTGTAGAAGGGTTTCAAATTATTTGAATGTCGATGTTACATTTATAATATGAACTGGTATAAATGAAAAAATAACGCAGTTCCAAATTAAATAAACTGAAATGAAAAACAAACATAAAGTGAAAGTTAAATAAAGAATGGAATTCACAATATTAGCCTAGATCAATATGCCCTGCTTACTCATAACATATCATTTTCTTTTTTTTTTTTTTCTATTTCAATATAGTTTTTGTTTTCAGAACAAGAAGCAATCATTGAAATAAAATGCACCGAAGCATCCATCTCCAGAAGGATTGCGAAAATGTTTTCCCTTACCTACTTAGTAAAATTACGATTCATGATATTACTAAGAAAAATATTATATTGGTCTACTAACAGAAATGTCTGACTCCCCTACAAGTTTTGACTTGGTTCCTTCACAGAAAATTCTACATATACGTAAACTCAGTGCAATTAATCCTTTGTGAATTTATTTTCATCTCTAAATATATATACAAATCTTAAATTGATTTTAACAATGAAGATAAGCGAAATTTGTGTGTTGCGCGCTTTAGATTTTTTGAACAAGGGACCCGGAAAACGTGTAGGCTAGTGCACTATTAACTAGACCACACCGCCCAGTAGATACAGTTTAAAAATAATTATACTTTTTTTTTTTTTTATTATTTCTCGATATTTACACCTTTATTGTACAACACATCTAGTAAAAAGGCTAAAAGAAAAAAGGCATGAACAAGACATGTAGAAAAGCTACCCAGCGGCAGCACTCTAAAAATATTCTAAACTAGAAGTTTTCGAGGCCATCTTATTTTCAGACGCCTCGGAGTATTATCAGGAATGAAAGTGGAAGAAAGGATTGAAACTAGAGGACTAGAGTGAGATTGGAGTTTGTCATGAAAGGTTATGTGGTTCGGGCCATACCTGCAACATACAGAATATTAAGGTCTTTATGGATCAGTTTATTAGTTACAAACCAAGGAGTGTTTAGGATTTAACGAAGGATTTTGGATTTTAGGGATTGGATACGAGAATTCGATGGTTTAGTAAAGCCCCAAAGCTCTACTCCGTAAGTCATATAGATGAGCCTTTTGTAGTTAAGTGGGAGATTAGAACGTTTGTCTAGTAAGTGTTGGAGTAGCCGAAAACGTCGAGCAGTTTCTTGTCGTTTCAGTCTTGAATGAGGGTTCCAAGTGAGGCGTTTGTCCAAGTGGAGTCCTAAATATCGGATCTCTTCGACAGGAACAAGCGAAATGTTATTTAAGGACACTCTAGGGCAGGATGTCATAGGTTTACGACGAAGGATAAAGATAATTTGGTGGGATTTGTTGGAATTTATTTTAATTCTCCAATTCAGATACCAAACCTCAAGGTCTCTAAGGTGGGATTGGAGAGTTTAAGAGGCAATAGTTTGACAAGTCGAAATAAATATGTATTCCGAATATCACTTTTAACAGTTGTAAGTAAGCTTCCGCATCGATTAGAATACAAAATAAAACTGAAGTTCAGAACGGAATAGCTGAATGAAACGGTAAATTGAAATTTTTAAGCAGAGCGAAACTCTGTGGACATTGAGCTAATAGAAGTAGCCATAAGAAAGAATGAGAGGCAGTAAACAGACCCGAATGGTTAAGACTATTTCCTCCCTACATCCCCCCGCCACTTCTCATAACCGAGAGAAGACTCGAGTTTTCAAGAGTTTATAACGCACAATGAATTATTCAACGAATTTAATTTCAAGAGAGAATCCATTCCGGCAATGGAAAAGATAAATGAGAGAAGGATGTAATAACGAGGGAGGGAGGAATGTTCTTTAAGGTGTGAGGCGAGGAGACACAATGAGTGTCAGAAGAACAATAGGACAATGTTTGCTCCCGGCATCGATAATTGCGAAGGGCCCCTTCTAATGAACCGGCCCTTGAGATAGGGCCGGATTGTGTCTCCTCAATAAATCTGTTTCCTTCGTCCGAGTTAGTATTGACGTTCCCGCTCCCTCGGCACAATTATTGTATCGCAATCTGATATCGCCATGGAAGGTTTTCGTCCTTTATCATGTTCCAAGGGTTGTAATCCGCTTAAGGATTAATTATTTCTCAAGACAAAAAAACAAAAAAAAAACAACTTTCAATTGCCTCTGTTGTAAAAATCAATGTAGGGATTTTAAGTACATTTAGAGATGAAATATATAAGTAAGTGAAAGTAGAAGTCCCTCACATCGAACATCCGTCATGCTCCCTCCCTCTCCACCTTCAAATATTTACAGTACTTTTTAGCATCCCAAAATGACGCTGCCTGATAAAGAAATAATTTTAGTTCCATTGTATTTTATGAATTTTCTACATTTTATCTATTTTACTTATTTTGTTTCTATTGTTGCAGTATTTGATATATTGTCACTAGAAGTGTTCAGTTTTTATTATTCCAGTATATTATTTGTATTTATTTTTAATTGGTTTACATTTCATTAATTCTTAGCCAGTTATAGATCGTTTATTATTTCAAAACTTATGTTATTTATAGAAGACTAAATACCAGAATAATGTAAATATTTATTTATATTTCTTCTTCTTATTTTTTATTTAAACGCGGCAATCAATGCTTTTATTTTTCATTATGTTTCACACAATTATTTTCTAAAGACTGTATTTTTTTTTTTAAATTTTGTATTATATATTCATTTATAACTGTAAATATTAGTTAATTATGTTCATTTTGTATGTTGAACAGACATGTAGTATATTTAAACTGTACAAACATATTATTCTTGAGGGACCCAGTCCCACAATTGAAATTACTTTCTATTCCAATCTAAAAAGCTTTAGATTTTTATTATATTAGGTTTTAGCTTAATAAAGTAAATTGTGTTTGAATGGAAACCATTGTTTTATTAAAGAATCTATTAAATTATTATCGACAAAAATCATATCAGATTTTCATCACTCCCCATTAGCATTTGCAATTTTATGTATATAATGATATCTTTTAATAAATCAATAGATTTTCAACGGTATATTATACATCTATCTTACAATTCTTATTTTATTATAAAACAAAAATTACACCAACAAAAATACGTTTGCACTTTTCTCTCTCAGCTGACTATCCAATATATCGGCGAAACATTTTACGATCTTCAATATCGTGTAGGTTTCATTTTAATTGTAATAGTCTGGCATGGATTATTACAGGAATATATGCCGATATTTTTAATTTTAAAAAATAGGCAAATCATCTTGTTAGAATTGTTAAATAACAGTTTAATATACAAGTTGAGCGAATTTGATAAACAGCTAAAGGAGAAAACTGCCAACATATTTTTTTTAATGCAATTTTTGTGTTTTTTAGTTAGTTACGGAAACACAATGTTTTAAGGTCCGCTCAGTCCATTAACAAGTCGCGCGAAAAGAACTGTTTGTGGTAAGTCTGGCCAGAAAACGAAAATTTGAAGGCAACTGAAATTTGATGTTTAACACAACTGTAAGTTCGAGATGTTCAAGCAGCTTTTTCAAAAAAATCGGCGAACCAGAAGAGCCACTTATACCATGCATTTTGAACCTTTTTTACGATTTCCTCGAAAACGGCTGATTATATTTGCTTACTCGATGTAAAATTTAACGGTCTTCGATATCCTTAGGTTTCATTTTGATTGAAGTAGTCTGAGAGTGCTTAGTATGCCGATTTAGTAAATTTTCTATCTCTAAATTTTTTTAATTTTTGTAGATTCTATAAAAAAAACCATATCATCTTTTTAACAATAATAGAAAACGGATAAATACATAATATGAACAAATTTGATATCCAACTAAAATAAAAAAGCACAAAAGTTTCTTTAGTAATATAGATGTACGATACACCGTTGAAAAAGCTAAAGATCTTATACACGGAATCGTGGGATACTTGTAGCTGGGTGGTTAACATAACAGTCTCATATGCCAAAGGTCACGGGTTCGAACCCGCAGGTGATCCAAGAATTTTTTCAAGAGTAAAAAATCCATAGTTATGCTGTCCTTCAGAGGGGACGATAAAAAGTGGTCCCGAGCCTGTGCGATGTCAGGTACTCGTTAAAGATCCCTATCTTAATATAATCTGGATAGGCAAAAATTAGGACTCCACTGCAGCATCGTCCGATAACGTTAAAGAAATAAACAAACAAATACCAGAAATCGTAAAAGTTAATGGATTATATTTAAAAATGAAATCGACTATTTAATAAACCACATGTTTTTATTGAAATTCAATTTAATTAATTCTTTAACAATTCATTTTTATCTCTAAATGTATTTAGAAATTCTTAAATTGATTTTATCGACGAACATGAGTAAAAGTCGTATGTTTGGCACACCAGATTTTTTTTAATATAATAGAACCTGGAATCTGGAGAATTGTGAGATTGTGCCGGGCCCACAGGGCTATACCAGTTTTTATTCGATAAATATACTACATAAATCACTTTATATTTTGCGGGCTTTCCTTTTTTATACAACAACAAAAGAGATAAAAATCAGAAATAGTGGGGCAGGAGCCGCCGAGCGGGAGATGACGGGAGTTGCGTGAGGGCCGAACCACATTAAAGCCGCTAACAAAGACTTACACGTATAGCTCTTGCGTGTCACCGCAGCCTAATTGTGGCCACAGCTCATGTCCGCTGTAGGGGAGCCAGGGGAGGCGATAACTCCAGCGAAGAAAAGGAAATGGCGCACTAAATAATGGAAACCGTCCTCCAGCGCCGGCTATTCCTCGCCCTGATACACCCACCCCTACCACGACCCCTGGCTAATGATAACACGACATGGTCCTCAGATTATTTCTCTACATTCAGGTCTCAGATATTAATTTATAGGATCCCGAGGAATAATACCGCTCTAATGACGTGAAACGAGGCTATAACATAAGACGAATACATCCCAAAGGTTTTCTCGGAAGCATATCTTCATATTAAGGAGCCCAACTTCCTTATAGACAGACTGGATTATATAATAAATAATAACTGACAATATTTATTGTTGTACGGCAATAATAAAGATTGTGGTTGACGACTTTGAAAAAAAAAAAAAAAAAAAAAAAAAAAAAAGGATCCCTAAAAGCATAGGTAATTTAAAGTACTACTTTTTTTCTTTTTTTATGCAAAATATTTAAATCGGCTAGGGATCACTAGTAGCTGGGTGGCTATAACAGAGTCCTATGTCAAAGTTCACGGGTTCAAACCCGCAGGAGGTCCTAGGATTTTTTAATAGGATTTTAATTTAGGACTCCCACTGTAGCATCGTCCGATTAGCGATAGTAGCATAAAGTGACGTTAAATAAATAAATACATTTTTTTTAATCGATTAAAAATTAATTTAAAACATCTATTGTAAGAAAAACCACGACTTTCACTTACTTCCGTTGTTGAAATCAATTTAAGTATATAGTTCGAGGCCGGTATTACGAGTATGTTCACCACTATTTTATTAAGTATTGATGCACAACGTTCCGGCTATTATTTATGCCATCTTCGAGTGCAAGGAACAATTTTATCTAAGGTGAGTTGGTACTTACACCCTGTAGCTTCATTCCTCCTCCTCATGGTTATTAAGTACCCACTCGCCTTAATTAAAATTGTTCCTTGCACCCGAAGATGGCATTATAGCCAAAACGTTGTGCATCATAACTTAATAGAATAGGTGGTGAAGTTAAATACCAGTCTCCAACTTTGTTCTTAGACTTTGACCATCACCTTATAGAATCTACCCCTAATCAATTTAAGTATTTTCAAAGGTAGTTAGAGATGAAATATATAGGTTAGATAAAGTAAGAAGGTTAATGAATTAATTAAATTATGTTTTAAAAGAAACAAGTATTTTATTTAATTATCTATTATTATCTTCGACAATCAGTTATTTTAATGGGTTTTTCAAAACTTTTGCAAAATAACTTTTACTATTTCGTGTTTAAGATAATGTTTTTATTTAATCATAAGTTTTTCAAAAATATGTTATACATATATCTTAATGTTCTTATTTCCAAAAACATAAAAATTGCATTCAAAATATTACTGGCTCTTTTCTCCTTGAGTTGGATACCGAATTCGTTCAACTTATATATGTGTCTGTTTTTTTATTAATGCTAACAATAAGATATGTTTAATTTTATGGAATCTACAAAAGTAGTGATACTTTAGAGAAAGACAATTTAAAATATTCTCTTTAAGCTCTGTGAAACTATATTAATCTGAACGAAATCTATATTATGTTAAATCCTATCAAATTGTACATTTATGTAGCGATATTAATTAAAATTAAAAGGTGTAAAATGAATGGTATAAAATGGCTGTTCTGTTTTGCCGATTTCGATGAAAAAGTTCTGTTATATATTAGGATTATAGTTGTATTAAATATAAAATTTCATTATTGTGCGATTTGTGATTTTCGTAATAGACTTACCAGATTCGAACGGACACACACAGACCTTTTTGCGGTACTTGGTCATTGTCATAGGGACACTAAAACGTGTATTTGAGTTCAAAACTGGAATTCGAAAATTTTCACAACCTCAATAATTTCCATCACCATTTTTTAATAATCAAAATCAGCTAACCAGATGAGCCACTTTATCCCATCCAAATAAATATTTCTTACGTTCAAAACTGTAAAACGTAATGCTGGAAAACAGAGAGTGTATAAGCTTACGTAATTTTTGTAGATAATAATTTCTTTTGTTAGAAATTAATAAACACACATTTATTCAAGTCTAACTTAATTTAAAAATTATTAAAATGATTTAAACGGAGAAGGTAAATGAAAGTCGTGTGTTGCGCGCACCATATTTTTATATCTCTAACAGTTCGGAGAGCTGTTTTATTAGCGCGATTTTATAATACAGCTGGAGGAAAGTGGATTTATTCCGCCAGAAAGCTGAGATGTGAGGTAGGGGATGGAGTTAGTTTTATTGTCCCTGGACGCCATCCAAAGCAATTGATTCTTCAAGCCATAATGGCTCTCTTCCTTAATTCTGTAATAAAAATACAATCTGTACTCTGCCAAACCATTAATACATATTTGAATTTCCGATTTCATATTCTCATTTCCTAACATCGCTAAACGCTTCGGTAAATCGATTTATCTTTATCTAGTAATCACTTATTTTCTCTTTAAGTCTTTTAGATAGGAATATTTTTATTAAATAATATATATTTTGTAGTGTAAGTAATATATATATATATATAGGGCTCAACACCAGACGGTTTTAATACGGTTCACGTAGAGCATGGTATCCATAAGACTCAAAAAGAAAATAACTGATTTTGATATAAAGAATGGTTGATTTACTGAAGCGTTTAGCGGTTTTAGGAAATAAAAATGTGAAATCGAGGAAGCAATGGAAAACGTTCAACTAAAGAGATCAATCGTATTATGCCTTGTCCACATATTAAGTCGAATTAATACTGAAAAGAAAAGTTATTTTGGAAATGTCTGAGATGTTAGATCAGCGGGTTTTTCTTTTCCCCTTTTAATTTTAACTAAATAATATTAGTTTTTTTATTTTAAATTAGTAATTAGGTACAGCATGCCATACCCTGTTAATCTTGAAGATGTCAATGACTTTTATTTATTTTGATGTTGAGCATCTTCAACAAATGGATTCAACACCTCTTAAAAAAAAAAAAAAAAAACTTTTTTCCGGGTTTTGAATTTCGCTGACTAGTTAACTACGATGAAGTTTGAAATCTCCTTCTAGTATACTGCACATTTGTTTACAGATCTCCATATGCACTGTTATGTTCAAACTGAATGTTTTTATAAACATTACATCCTTATCATAACCATGAATGGTCGATGTGCTTTTAGGTATTTTGTTATGGTTAATATTTTATTTTCTTCCACATTGTAATTCTATAGCAAATCTATTTCCAAACAACTACTGTTATTTATAAAGGCACAACAAACACTTTCAATATTTCCTTGATAAATTAAAGCTATCCTAAGTGTTCTAAATATATCAAGATAATTTTTTTATTATAGACAAAATTTTTCTGACATGTATTTTCAAACAAAATTAGCACCTTCCTTCCTCTGCCACTTTTGCTTTATTAGATATTTTTAATGTAAAAAAATAAGGTATTAGTTCGAATATTATAAAGTTTTTGTTATCATTCGTTGATGTTTGTTTTTTTTCTTTTTTTATAGCAATAATATCTAATAATAGAATTAAAATATTATACCTTTCGCACAACAAATACTTTTTCTTAGTTCATTCATACAATAGTTTCAATATTATAATATTTTCCCAAATCGTTATTCTATAATAAATACGCTCAGTATCTCCTTTCTATAGTAAAGCTATCCTCAGTGTAATTTTTACACAAAGACGAGCATTCGGTTTTTTCACTTCCATTATTTTTTACTCATATTCTCTTTCTTTCTCTGCTATAAATTCTGTAATGGGTATGTTAGTTATAAAAAAATAATAATAATAATAAAAAGTAAGTTGTTCGAATATTATGAACGTTATGAAGTTTCATCTTTGTTTTTATTTTCATTTATTGATGAGTGTGTGAGTGTTTTTCTTCTTTCGGTTAGCAATATTATCGAATAATGAAACTTAAATACTATAAAGATAGAGTTATCGTTAAAGTAGGTAGGTAGGTAGGTAAGGTGTTTTAGGGCGATAAATTTCTAGATTATCACGCCCGTAAATCGTTTACTCAATGTATTATTTCTTAATTTAGAATAATTAACCTGTATAATTTCTTTACAATGCATAGTTGATAATGATAGACTTAAATTAATAATAATTACAATTTTTTTTCTTTATTTTCTTTTGTTTATCATTCAACATTGTGCACATGAAAGAGAAGTTTTTTTGTAAATTTAATTATCATTTTATATTACTGATTGTGTCCATATTTTAGTACTGTAAGCTTAATATTTTACTCATTTTTAAATTTAAATTTTAATTATTTTACCTTGTTTTTCTCAGCCTTGATGAAGCCCAAAATGTAGGCCGAAACGTTGGCACACAAGCAAACTGAGTGTTTTTCCTAGTTTGTTTTTCTTGATGACCGCAACCCCCAACTAACTTACTATACCTCTTAAGCTACAAATGATTTTTCTTAGCTCATTCATGAAATAGGCATCCTGCTTTTTTTTGTTTGTTTTAATTTTAATAATTATTGTTTCAAAAAAAAAACATTGAAGCATTAATATATGAGCAGTAATGAGTTAAGGGTAATAATACTTCGCTATATCAATCAACTGCTATCATTCACTGTCATGCTACAGCCTAATTCTATCTTGCCAGTCTTTTGTCTTGTTCCCCTCATCTGATTCTCAGCCACATCGCATAAGCTTGCCTTTCTACCCCTACCTCCAGACCATCTGTCGTTGCTTCTTTCCTTACGAGGGAATTACCGTTTTCGACAGAGTGTAACTTACTCCTCTGACGAGAATCAAGTATCATTAAGGAGAGTGAAACTTTAAGTAAGGGGAGATCCAACGCTTGCTACTTTCCTTTGGTTCAGTTGATCCCGAAAAGTTATGTCGCCTACGTCTTCTTTTCAACAGTGAGTTCTAAATTCTTCAGAGCTTTAGATTTTAATATTTTAAACAAGATTTTGTAATGAAGCATCCGAAAAAGGTTTTTAAGAGATCATAATTTATAAAAAAAATTTTTTAATATATTTTTGGGATCATATAAATATTGTAGAATCTAACGTTATTTTTTACAAGACATGTAAAAGGCAAGTAATTATTTTTCTTAAAAAAATAGAGCCAAGATAACAAATTAAAGAAAAATTTAAATTTCTCCATGTATGTCATTTTTATACTAATGTCATTGTAATTTAGTTACTCTTTTTTTATTTATTATTTTCAACACTGAACCTTTATAATCGACCAAATAAAAAAAAAAAATTACTCCCCAAAATTTGGGGGCTTACGTTTCAAGATGCGCAGAATCCGAATAACGCATATAACAAAGTCCGTTTGTTTGCCGTCCGCGGCATTTCTCCAAAACTACTGGACCAATATTTTGGAAATTCGCTACAAAAATACTAGGGCATGTAACGATGATCCTAACACTTAGTCGTTGATATCAGCTCGTTACCTTTTAAATGGTGGCCGATTAAACGTGATTTAATTCAATTATTTAGTTATTTTAAAATATAGAGAAAAAATCGTTAGTGTTTTTTAACCAAAAACAGGGAATAATTGTAATAAAGAGAAAAAAAGAAAAGAAAAAAAATAGAAACATTACACATAATTACGCTTATAACACAGTCATTTTTGACGAGAGTGAAAAATATATATAGACTAGGGGTGGGCATAATCGAATGATCGGACCTTCATGATTTAAATAATCGAATTATTCCATAATCGAATGACCTAATGATTTATATGCATTCTGAAAGACGATATGGCACAATTCCCTTATCTATGATATGAGCTGAGCTGGATGGATATAATTTATGTGATGAGCAAAAAAAAAAAAAGTCATTACATTATTCCAACCCCTTGTAATCACTCGAAATTCAGTTCGAATTATTGTTCGTTTTTCTCCAAACCGATTAAGTCGATAATCGATTAATTCTAATCATTGAAATAATCTAATGATCTGATAATCGTCATTCGATTATGCCCACCCCTAGTATAGACCTATAGAATCAGTAAAGCGCGGGTAATTAAAAATAAGAAATCCATTCGTATATTCAAGTAACAAATTATAATAGTTGTAATTCCACCAAAAATCGGTTACTATTCAATATAGAGAAAAATCGAAAAGATTTTCGATACCAAAGCAACGCGATGAGCAAGAACAAAAGAAATAATCATAAAAAATCATCTTATATGGTCAAGCGACAACTCGTAAGAGATGATAAAGATAAAATTTAAGGTACTCTGGAATCAGAAAATTTTATTTGAATTATTTGAATGAAAATCGAAAGAAAAGGAAGTAGTAACGAATTCCTGTATTAATACTTTTGTTTTATTATTTCCAATAATGAATCTTTGTATCGACAAAAAAAAAATGAATAAAAAAAAAATTATCCCATCTCGTAGAATCCGAATAACGAATAGAAAAAAAAAAAATCGTTTCTCCTCTTTAATAAATAAATACCATGAAGTGTCATTGAAATTGCTTATTAACTGGCTAAGATTGAGCGTTTTGAAATCAGGAGTAGTGATATGATATTATCCTTTGAATTATTGCTATTCATATTACTTAATTGTCTATCAACAGCTATGTAAACAGTTATACAATAATATAGCTATCTGGAAACAATAAACCATTGTGTAATAGTTTGAAGCGTATTTTACCATCTATTTTTATGTTTTAAATATTGACATTTTGTACACTTAATAGTATATAAAAAATTATCTTTAAT
Organism: Piezodorus guildinii; assembly: GCA_023052935.1. Taxonomy (NCBI): domain Eukaryota; kingdom Metazoa; phylum Arthropoda; class Insecta; order Hemiptera; family Pentatomidae; genus Piezodorus; species Piezodorus guildinii. The sequence goes on along the minus strand of CM041292.1, from coordinate 29,433,822 downwards.
GCTATTGTAATTTTTAAAAAATTATATAACCCTCTTTTTTCTGTATTTTCTTTTATTGTTCTATTATATATATAACTATTCACTCAGTGCATTCCTTGTGTATCTTTCTAGCCCTGATGATGACCCACAATTGGTGTTGAAACGTTGGGAGGCAATAATTAGTTAAAAATATCTAATTGTTTCATTTACTGACCACCATCCGGACTAATTCCTTCCTGTAATTCCCGTTGTACCTTACATAAGTAGACGTTTGTTTTCTTTTCAGATACATTTCCACAGATATCGTACTTTTTGTTGACTTCTCCTGTACCTAAAGGAAATGATTACAATAAAAATCATTTTAATAACTAAAAATTTAATTACAATGAAGATAAGTCTACGTAATATAAATGCGATTAGCTCTATTACGAATTCATAAACAAGAGATTAAACTAATATTATGCTTATGTGATTATTATTTTCAAAATTCATTAGTGCTGTAGGATTTTTATTGAATTAACAGAATATGAATTAAAACAAAGCTATTCAATTATTTTTCTGAAAAAACTAACACAAAAACTTTAACACTACTGTGTTCCTTTCTCCGACAGAACGTCTAAAATAAAAGAGGTAAATGTAAGGGAAGGTGTAGGCACTGCTTTATCCAGGCAGTGAGTCTGGGGGCAAAGCTCTTTCCCTCCATTCTACTAATTGCCTTAGTTATTCTTTATCATGAATCCACCCTCTACATTCACGACCGTATTCCTCACACTGTTTCCAAAATTATAAGAAAAATAACGTATAAAGTGATTTTATTTTAAGAACCAACGGTATTCAACTCTCACACTACAGTTCGAGAAATTGATTGTTTAAATAAAAATCTAAAGCGGGCAACCCACAACTTTCGCTTACCACGGTTGTTAAAATGAATTTAACCCTCTTCGTGCCGGAAAAACGAGTGCCTGTGCGCAGATAACCGGCCGAATTGGACAAATATGCAACGATTTGGAAAAACGCTTATAAAAACCTAACAACAAATGATATTGAAATGCATAAATATGCCAAATATTCGAGACGGAATGGAGAATAAAACATTGATAATCATTCTCCAGTATCAATTTAAATCATATAAATAACACAATAATTAACAATATAAAAATTGAGTTCTATCTATCATAAACAGTTCGACTTAAGGCCTAGATGAGTGCCTGATGCCGAGTGTCCATCTTATCGCTCAAGCGTAAACAGTCTCAGCACACTCCGGTATAGGATGGGTTAAACTTCTTTATCAACGAAATGTTTATAATTTATAACTTATAAAATTATTTAGAGATAAAGTTTTCTCGACATTTAGCAAATCCGATGACGATAGGTTTCGATCTTGAGGCGTGGTCTTGATAGATAAAATAAAACCAATTTAAGCGTAAACTTAAACGCGCGATGCCTAGCAACCACAGAGAAGCAAAATTTGAAAACAAATAATTACGAGTTCGAGTCTCGGTGCATTGTGCCTTTACTTCAGAATTTATTCCCCACCCTCCCTCGTATAACCTTCAAAGACGAGGTAGGGTGGAATAAAAACAAAACAAAAATACTTAAATTTAAACTTGAAAATTATTAAACTAGAATATTAATTTATATGCAATATTTACAAAGTACACTAAATACAAATAAATTTTGTGTAATGATTATTTTTTTTGTGACGTTTTATTATAATTACCAATTTCTGAACATGAAAAAGGTTCATTTTTAAAAACCTATGTTTTTGATTAAATAATATTAAATTGTTACGTACAGTAATATTTACAGTTTATGCCCTGTACGTTACTTTAACATAAACTTGAACAACTTTGTGTATAAGATAATTTTTCTAAAATATTTGGCTTTCCAACGGTATATTATACATTTATATTACTTATCTTATATTTAAAAAAAAAGTAGCTAAAAAATTGTTTTGCTCTTTTCTTGTTTAGTTATAATTCGTTCAACTTTTATATTTAGCCGCTTTTTATCAATCCTAATAAAATAATAAGGTTAATTTTGGGGATCTGCAAAACCTAAGGTACTTTAAAAAAAGATTCGTTGGAACCGTTTTCGTGAAAATTGTGAAAGTAGTATTAAGTGGCTCTTCTGGGTTGCCTATTTTGATAAAAAAAAAAAAAAAAAAAAAAAAAGTTGCTGTAACATCTCGGGCATATAGATAGTAGTCTTAAATATGAAATTTCAGCTCTGTACGAATTGTGATAGTAAAATATACCATAAGAATTGTAGAGCGTATAATACTACAAAATCCTGACGTACTTTAAAGTGTAGCTAGTGATTTAAAATATCCTCTAATAATCGTAAATTTCAATGGAAAGTTAGTATTTTTACTTCAAAACAGGAAATATTAGGAATTTACTATTTATAAAATGTTATGAAATAAATAAATAAATAAATAAATAAATATATATATATATATATATATATATATATATATATATATATATATATATATATATATATATATATATATATATGTATGTATGTAAAGTCAAGATTTTATTAATCTTGATTTCGTTATCATATGTAAATTCACCAAGAGAGTTTTAGTGATCTCTCCTCTTGAAGTTGATATCCATGCATATTTTGTAAAGTGGTCCACCAATACATGAATGTATTTGTGCCCAGACCTGTTTCCACCGAAGCCTCCTATTGTATCAATTGACGTAATTTGAAAAGAGTACTCTGGTGGTCCTTATCACATCCATATTTTTGAAGTAATAAAAAGATCGGAGCTTTTGATTTTAAATTGACGAGTGGTAACAGTTTGAAGAGGAGGAAGCTGGACGAAGTAAGGATAGGGTCACTCAAAATTAGAAAACATATTTCCAAATCTATATATGAAGTGTAGTCTAACAAAAAACGGAAGATACGAAGTACCCCTGTAGTAAGTTGATTACTTACTCTTTTTCCCCTGGACAAGAGAGTCTCTGACCAGCGGAGGGGTAAAATCAAGAATTTTATTATTCTTGATTTCATTATCATATGTAAATATTTCACCAAGGGAGGTTATATCTCTGTTATGTTAATTAAATGTATTAATCAAAGGACTGTTAAAAAATTCTTATTTTAGGTTGGTTCATTGTAAATTATGTTTGTTATCCAATTGATTATTATATGTCAAACAAATTGTAATAATTAAAACTTTATTTTTGAGTTAAATGATACTCCTAATTCATTTAAATTAGAAGAAGAATTACATATATATATATATATATATATATATATATTATATATATATATTATAATGTCAAAATGATCTGTAGCTATAACAGTTTATAGCCTAATCACTAAATGACTGGCTAAACGCAATTTCTACATAAATGATAAATATATTTATTAAGCAAGCGGATCTGTGGCGGCCCGAGTTGCCAGGAGGTGATGCATTAACGGTCTCCTTTGTTTTTGTTAATCCGTTTCTCCGGTCCCTGTTTTTAGGCCCAGGTCCTCTGTTTTGCGCTAGTAACAGCCCTTCCCCGGAGCGTGATATACTGGAAATGTTTTAATCTGAAAGGCTCCCCCGGCTGGGGCATACGCTCACAATTAGTGCGGCCTCCTGGAGAACATTTACAAGAGTTATTGGACGATACCTCCATTAAATTGATTGGAGGGACGTTCGGTGAATGCCCAACCCGAAAGCAATAACTCGCCATTGCTCTGGAATCTGATGGAATGAATAGCTGCCAGTTCGGAGCCCTTCTAAATTCGATCTGGATTGCCTTCAATAGGCTCGGGGTATCGTCTGCGATTTCGTTGTGGATTGAAATTATATTCGTCTTTAATGAAAGCAAAATGATAATAATAATAATATAATTTTTAAAAAAATCTGGTTGGCGCAACACACAACTTTCACTTACCTCCGTTGCTAAAATCAATTTAATAATTACTTACACTTACTATATATAGTAATATTACTATTTGCTATCGTGAAAATTTTCGACTTCAGGATTTCAACGGGAATACACGTTTTACGGTCCCCTGAGTCCAAATAACCAAGTCCCGCAAAAAGGTTTGTGTTTGTGTGTGTGGTAAATATACAAATATTAAATATTAAAAAACAGGTAAATATATGAGTTGAATGAATTCGATACCCAACTAAAAGAGAAAACAGAAAACATATTTTTTTAATGCAATTTTTCGGTTTTGAACATAAGAACAGTAATATACATGTATAATATACCGTTGGAAAGCTAAAGATTTTAGAAAAAGATAGTATCTCATACACAAGGTTTTAAAAGTTAATAGAGAGTGATGAAAAGCCGATAAAACTCACTGATTATTTTAGATAATAATATTATAGATTTTTTTTTTTTAAAGCACATGTTTCTATATAAATTCCATTTTAATTAATTCTTTAATGATTTCACTCATTTTTATCTCTTACTGTACTTGAAAATTTCGTTAATCGATTTTGAAAACGGAGGTAAGTGAAAGTCGTATGTTGCCCGCACCAGATTTTTAAAATACATTTAGAGCTAAAAATAAATTGTCAAACAATTTATTACATTGAGTTTCAACATATGATCTGATAGTCTAGGAGCCAGATGCTTGGTTGACTACCTCATCGAACTTACATCTAGAAATATTTTTAAAACTTTCTTTTTACCGTATTTATTAAAAAAATGCAGTTCTTGCTGTCCTATAACTCTTAATAAGCAGCTAATTTATTTAATGAAGTGATCAATTATGTCACCATTACTAGCCTATCAAACATACGATTAGTTTTTGTTTTAAATAGTCGTCTTTTTCTCAAAAATAAAAAAAATACATTTCTTCCTGTTTAGAAACTCTTACTAATATCTACCCTTTAATATGGTGGTCTTCGGCGCCTTCTGAACCTCGTCGGGCCCCTCGCGGGTCTGTGTGTCGCCTTTCCCCTTTTGCCATCCCCCTCTCTATCTGGAGTAATCAAACCTAGAATGAACCATACCTAACCATCGGGCGTTGATAACCTCGCTGTTTTACGCCCTAAAACCGAACAAAACAAAACAATAAACTCTTAATAATGTCCGCCAGAAGAGCAAACGTTCAGCGAAACCACGTGAAGATTGGCGGCCAACACATTAAGATGGCCCGTGGTGTGACTATTTCAGTGCAAATCGGCTTAAGATAAGACTAGATTTATTTAAAAATGCTTATATTATGCACCCTGTAGTGCGTCTAATTTTAGATTTTAAATGAATCCAAATATGTTATTTTAATTTTCTGTGAGTTTGAAAAAAAATAAAAAAGACATTTCTATCTCCATCTAAGGATCAAAGAGTATCGCATAGCCTCTACACACTGCATGAGGTGGTAGAGGAGTATGGATCATGATGATGGCGTTAATGTATTATTTTCTAAACATATAAGTGCACAAAATCAAATAAAATAAAGTAAAATGCCATATTTTAATAAAAAAGTTTTTCCATATTTTTAATATAAATTTTAGTAAATAGAGATATTCTAATAGTTACCTATTCTTTATTAATTAATTATATATTATATGTTCTTTGAGAATTTTATATTTTTAATTGAAGAAAAAAAAAAAAAAAGGATTGTGTATTTTGGAAGAAAGACCCTCTAGGTTCAGATAGCTTCATTGAAATTTCGGCATCCCTTTCTTTCTAAAAGCATCGGTATAAAAAAGATTAGGAAAAAAAATTGAAAGAGGATTGGTATTTTTTAACGTTTTAATCGTGTTGATGGATTTTTAAACTAAGTTGTACCCTTTGTTGGTTAAATTGTTGCAGGAGGAGCTACTTCCTCCCTTTAAAAAATGTTTGCTTTTAATTTTGAGAGGAAAGTGTAAAGTTTGCCCTATCGGGGTGGCTTTAGATTGGCTTCAGCTTCCTCCATAATAAATTAGTTCCACTCTCGCCCATCGAAAAATTGATTACTGTAATTTTGTCCACATCTACATTGGATAGGCGATGGTCTTACACATTGGCTTGTGGAATATATTTTTAATCCTCTTTAAGATAAATATTCTTTATTAATTTTTTACAAAAACAATTCCATTATGTTATTTTATAGGCTTATTCCATTATCTTAGCTAGAACATATAGTAGTATAGTGGATTATTTTTAAAATATTAAATATTTAAATTTGTTTAGGTTATTTTAATAATAAAAACGAACTTCAGAGTTTATTTTTTTTTTTTTTAATAAAGTTTATATAAATCATTCATTATCGGCGCAATAGACGCATAAAGTATGTTCAACCGCTCTTCCCCAGCCCTCTCTGTCGTTAGCACGCCTCACTGATACTCCCGCTCACCTCAGATTCACAGAGACGCAGTCCGTCCATCTTCCTTTCGGCCTTCCACGAGGCCTCCTTCCGCCAGGGTTTCCATCCAGGGTTTACAGTCTTTTGACTGTCCTCTTTTCGCCCATTCTGATTATATGACCCGGCCACCTAATCCGATGTACTCTCACAAACTGTGAAACACTCAAGTCATCATAGAGTGTGTACAGCTCGGCGTTTCAGCGGAGTCTGAAACAAACCATTTTCCTCTATTAGAATCTTCCTTTCAAACCTGTCAATGCGGTCAGCAGATGATTTGCTTAAAGTCTAGGTTTGATAATACGGGGCAAACGAGCGTTCTATTTAGTCTGAGTTTAGTTGTGCGACTGATCAGTCTACTTCTAAGTTTATATAATAACTTTATAAATACACTCAATAATAATATTAATAATAGGCTTAGCGAACCCGAAGGTTCGATGCCGATACCACCGAATTCCGCTTACACAGACTCGTCCAATGTTCACCGTTCAAGCCCAAGCCCCCAAGATCAGCCTTAACGCAATCCTCCCACCGACACTTCGGTCTACCTTTTGGACGCCTAGCAGTCGGATCAGCGAATACCAACTTTCTCGGAATCCGCTCCTCATCGAGCCCAACAACTTTACTCGCTCATTTAAGTCGCCGTGATGCTATCAAATCAATTATATTGACAGGATACAAATACCGCATTTCCGCGTTGTGCTACCTTCTAAACTCCCCAGGGGCCTCATCTCTCTTTGGACCAAATATTTTAAGCAGTACCTTATTTTCGAAAACCTTAAGCCGTTGTTCATCCTTCAAAGTTAGCGACCATGTTTCACATCCGTAAAGAACCGTCGGAAGAATAATAATTTTATAAATTCACACCTTTAAGTTTTTAGATAGAATCCGCGAACTAAGTAACTTAGCAACTGAATAATAACACGCATTTCCCACGTTTAACCGGAACTTTATTTCTTCCTGGATTTCATTTTTTCTTGTTATCATTGAACCAAAATAATTGAATTTCTCTACGTGTTCAAAAGTATGCCTTGATACATTAATATCGCCACCGTTTCTGCTACTAATCATATATTTGGTGTTATCGGTATTTAATTCGAGTCCTATTTTTTTACCGGTTTTTATTAACACACTTGCATTTGATTGTATGGTTTCCGTGTCTTCACCTAGCAGTCCCATTCATCGGCACACCCCAAAACCGGAATCTTGTCACCCATATTTAAACCTTTCTCGGTACATATCACCTTTTATAAATACACTTACCTTATGAAAAACAAATAAAAACTGTATATCCACAACCCACGAAATGACCTGGCTTCTGTACATTTAGGCAAGGAGGAGACAAAGCGATACTTGTCGATCAGTATTTCGATTGAAAATTTTCGGTCTTGTAGATTCAATAATAATAACTAGATTATCTTGTTAACGCTGATGAAAAACTGGTAAATATATAAATTGAATAAATTCGATACCCAACTAAAGGAGAAAACAGAAAAAATATTTTTTTAATGCAATTTTTCGTTTTTGAACATAAGAGCAGTAATATACATGTATGATATACCGTTGGAAAGCTAAAGATTTTAGAAAAATTATCATCTCATACACAAGCTTTTAAAAGTTAATAGAGAGTGATGAAATGAACATAAAACTAACTGATTATTTTAGATAATAATATAATAGATTTTTGAATCAAACACATGTTTCTATAGAAATTTAATTTAATTTATTACTTTCACTTACTATATATAGTAAGGGGAAGTATTGCGATCGTGAAAATTTTCGAATTCCAGTTTTCAACGGAAATACACGTTTTAGGGTCCCCTGAGTCCAAATAACCAAGTCCCGCAAAAAGGTCTGTGTGTGTGTGTGTGTGTGTGTCTGTGTGTGTGTGTGTATGTGTGTGGTAACTCCCGGGCAGGAAACGGTAAGTCCTATGAAACTGAAATTTCATATTTAAGACAACTATACGCCCGAGACGTGACAAAACTTTTTTCATCGAAATGAGCCTACCAGAAGAGGCACTTTATACCATGCATTTTGCACCTTTTTCCGATTTTCTCAAAAACGGTTCCGACGATTTTAATTAAACTCGCTATATCATGTAAAATTTAATGGGCTTTAATATCATGTAGGTTTTATTTAGATAAAAATGGTCTGATAGGGCTTAAATGCCGATATTTTAAATTTTCTTCCCCTAAAGTACCTTTAATTTTGTAGATTTAATAATAATAACTAGATTATCTTGTTAACGCTGATGAAAAACAGGTAAATATATGAATTGAATAAATTCGATATCCAACTAAAGGAGAAAACAGAAAAAATATGTTTTTAATGCATTTTATCGTTTTTGAACATAAGAGCAGTAATATACATGAATGATATACCGTTGGAAAGCTAAAGATTTTAGAAAAAATATCATCTCATACACGAGCTTTTAGAAGTTAATGGAGAGTGATGAAAAGAAGATAAAACTAACTGATTATTTAAGATAATAATACAATAGATTTTTTAATAAAACACATGTTCCTATATAAATTCAATTTGATTAATTCTTTAATAATATCACGTATTTTCATCTCTAACTGTATTTGAAAATTCTTTCATTGATTTTAAAAATGGAGGTAAGTGAAAGTCGTGTGTCTCCCGCACCATATTTTTATTATTATTATTGTTTTTCATCTTGACCAGCGTCCTGAATTTTCGGTTTAGGAGATCCCACGGCCATCTTCTTTTAAGTCTTGTTTGGTCTGCCCTAGTAACAGGGAGGAAGAAAGGGAAGAAACAAGTTGATTTGGGGTGGTGATGTTTCGTAGAATGAAAAGTTTCATATTTATCTTGAATGTAAGAATTTTAGGTTGTTCGTGTCATTGTGTATCGTACGGCTCAAAACATCATGGTGCGTAAACAATTTTTCGTATTAGTATTTTGTTTGTGTGTACTTCTTGTGCATAACCCCAAAGTTCTGCTCCGTACGTCCAATTGGTCTCAGTAGAGTAGTGTATATATTTTTTTATATTTTTTTTCCATAGAAATTTAGCTTTTATTGATAATGAAAAAATTAATTTTCTATAATCGTAATAAAAAAATCATTCCTGAAATATGAGTAGTAATATAGACTATAATTTTTTTTTTCTTTTTATTCAGATAACTTGTGATATATCTTTATTCTTATGTATTACAATTTGCACAATGGTCAATAATAATATTGCTAAAGGATTACATTCATACAATATTTAAAATAAAAAAAAAGAAAAGTCGAATTGGAAGTGTGTTTCAGGTGATGGCAAAACTGAACATTGATTTATTGTATAATAGTCCTTGCTTCGTAAATTTAGTGGTGATCTGTAATCCAACCGATGTTAATTCTTGTCGCTTTTGAAAATAACCTGAAAAATTGCAACATGTAATGGATCAAAGAAGGTTATATATATTTGTTCAGCAATTTTTACAAGAATCTGCACTTTTTTTTTTAAATCACCAGTAAAAAAAAAAAAAACGCTGGAGACTTATTTTACAATCCAATATATTTCATATAAATTAGAGAACTGTATGATAAAATTTATTTTCGAATAAATATAATGTATTCGAAGGAGTATGTAGGGATATGGAGAAGCTGTGTATAAGGGACGAGCGGACTAGCCATATCAAATCCAGATGACAGAGGATATTGCCAGAGTTATAGCCCGAGGCCTCCCATGCTACCTTACCCGCTCATCGATATTTTGTATCCTCACTATATTATTCTTTTCAACTCCTGCTACAGATCGACTTTACTAAACATTTTATGTTATTTACAATGTATTTAGGTAGTTAGTTCCATTAGGGAAGGATCAATTTGTATCAATCAGATCCATTGTATATGATACTAAAAAATATTGGGTTGTGTCACATGAAATGTCCGTTTTCAAGATAAAGGATTTTTATTAAAAATACGATATGAAAACAAGATAATTTTATTCAAAGTATTTAACTTCTTTTTCTACACATTTTTCCCAACGTGACACCAACTTTTTTAATCCCCGAACTGAAAAACTCTGAGCTTTGAAGTAAAACAAAATCTGAAAACGCACTTGTCATTTGATCATCATTTTCAAAAAGTTTTCCTTTAATGAAGTTGTCTAAATTCCTGAACAGGTGGTAATCTGTTGGAGACAAGTCGGGAGAATATGGTGGGTGCGGAAGAACTTCGTAGCCCAGTTCTTTCAATTTTTGCACGGTATGTTTCGAAACATGGGGTCTTGCTGCCGCTCAGTGAGATACCCATGTATCGAGCTTTTTTACTTTCCCAATACACTTTAAATGTCTGGAAACGGTGTATGCACTTGCATTTAGTTGTGCTGAGAGTCCTTTAACTGTTAGGTAGAAGTTTCCTTCTACTGTAAGTTTAAGGACATCGTTGTCTATTACGGACGGAGGTCTTCCTCGATGCAAGTTTTCCATATGTAAATATTCGGAAGTAAACAACAGAGACCTGCAAAATCATTTATGTATTTCAGAAACTATAAAAACGGATATTTCATGTGAAACAACCCAATAGTTGATAAAGAGAAAATGTATCTGATACTATCATGTATCATGTATCAAGTACAGTGCCAATTAATACAGACCGACCTTGAGCTTGGATTGATACTAATACTGAGTCGCCCGATTGATACACAGCCAGTTGATATGGACATTTTCATTATTCTCAATAAATTCAAAAAAAATCCAATGTCAACCCTTTCTGACTTATTTATTCGTATTGAACAACTCTCTCTTAATTTTCAGATTTTAGTCAGACAAATAATTAATTATTTAATAATTAAAAGGAATACTTTTGAAAACGTATTTTTTTTTATTATTTGAGCGCAACACACGACTTTCACTTACCTCCGTTGTTAAAATCGATTCAAAAATTTTAAATACATTTAAAGATACAAATAAATTGTTAAAGAATTAATTATTTTGAATTTCAATATAAGCATGTGTTTTATTAAATAATCTATTATATTTTTAACTACAACAATTAGTTAGTTTTATCGACTTTTTATCACTCTCCATGAACCTTTAAAATTCCGTGTATTAGAAAATATTTTTTTCTGAAATTTTTAGCTATTCAACGGTATATTATACATTTATATTAATATTCTTGTGTTCGAAAACACAAAAATCTGATGCGGGCAACACGCGACTTTCACTTACCTCGATTTTTAAAATCAATGAAAGAATTTTCAAATAAAGTTAGAGATAAAAATACGTGAAACTATTAAGGAATTAATCAAATTGAATTTATATAGAAACATGTGTTTTATTAAAAAATTATATTATATTATTATCTAAAATAATCACTTAGTTATATCTTCTTCTTATCACTCCCTATTAACTTCTAAAAGCTTGTGTATGAGATGATATTTTTACTAAAATCTTTAGCTTTCCAACGGTATATCATACATGTATATTACTGCTCTTATGTTCAAAACGAAAAATTGCATTAAAAAAAATATTTTTTCTGTTTTCTCCTTTAGTTTGGTATCGAATTTATTCAAATTATGTATTTACCTGTTTTTCATCAGCTTTAACAAGATAATTTAGATATTATTAATGAATCTATTAAATTAAAGGTACTTTAGAGGAAGAAAATTTAAAATATCGGTATTTAAGCCTTGTCAAACCATTTTTATCCAAATAAAACCTACATGATATTAAAGCCATTCAATTTTACATCGATATAGCGAGTTTAATTAAAATCGTCGGAATCGTTTACGAGAAAATCGAAAAAAGTGCAAATTGCATGGTATAAAGTGCCTCTTCTGGTAAGCTCATTTTGATGAAAAAAGTTTTCTCACGTCTCGGGTATATAGTTGTCTTAAATATGAAATATCAGGTTCATAGGACTTACCGTTTCCGCCCGGGAGTTACCACACACACACACCTTTTTGCGGGACTTGGTTATTTGGACTCAGGGGACCCTAAAACGTGTATTTCCGTTGAAAACTGGAATTCGAAAATTTTCACGATCGCAATACTTCCCCTTACTATATATAGCAAGTGAAAGTAAAAATCGCATTAAAAAAATATGTTTGCGCTTTTCTACTTTAGTTGTTTATCAAATTCGCCCAACTTGCATATTTTCGAGTTATTTATCAATGATAATAAGACAATGTACCAAATGTTTTAAAATCTACAAAATTAAAGGTACATTAGAGAAAGAAAATTTAAAATATCGGCATTTAAGCCCCGTCGTACTATTTCAATCAGAATGAAACCTACGTGATCTTAAGGCCCATTAATTTTTACATCGATATAGGGAGTTAAATCAAAATCATTAAAGCTGTTTTTAGTAAAGTAGATCGTAAATGGATGCTAAATGCATGGTATACAGTAGATCTTCTGGTCAGCTGATTTTGATGAATAAGATTCTGTAACATCTCGGACGTATAGTTGTCTATATAAATATATGACTTCTTTGTAGAATACGAAAACAAAAACTTTTTTTTTCACTTTATTTATTGATTTGCACCTGTGAGCAGTATGTGACAATCAGCAAATAGGATGGAATAGTAAACAAAATAATGACATGTCAGGCATGAGGAAGGACAGTACCCAGCAGCACGTCTTCTCGGCAGGTTTTTTTTTTTTTTTTTTTTTTTTTTTTTATGGTGTCCAGCCGTTTTTAATGATTGAAGTCTTTATTTTGCGTCGGATTGTTAATAAGGCTAGCATTATACAATTAGCGACCATTTGGAGCGTTCATAGCTTGATGAAGTAAGCGAGGTGTGGTGGGATATTAATCCTCCCGGCACCGATACGCAAATTTATAATTCTTTCTTCCTAACATTGTTCATCAGATAATTTCCACATCTGAAGTATGAAGAAATATTTTTAAAATGTTCATCTAATATACAATATATTTAAATAGAAATTTTAGACCATTAGGACTTCTCTGATTCTCAACAGACCTGTTAATTTTATTAGCTTGAATAAAATTGTAGAATTTAAACAAAAATAATTATATTTATTATTATTATTATTGATACTTTAGCTAATATGTAGAATATAAACTAAACAGTAAGCAAAACATAAACAAATCATTTTTTTCAGAGTATATTGGGGACCTTCTGTATAGGAATGATGAAAGAGGAGGAATGAAAAGCGACGGAACAAAGTAACCCTGCTCAATAAACTAGGGGCAATCACTCATTCAACTTCTACCTTCCCAAATCTACGCTCACTCCATGGATTGAGTAGTTACTCCAATCCACTCTGATTACCCTTCCAAAGCTATTCAAATGTTGAGCAATTTCTTAATGATGATTGCAGGTAATTGTTTGGGTATAATTCAACCTCGCTCCCATCTCCGACCTAAAAAAAAAAAAAATGTTCACAATAAAATTCTTAATAATATATATTTTTCATTTATGTCATTTATATATCCACATATTGGTGTTACATATTGTTTATATACATATTGATGTTGCTTGACTTAACATAAAAGATAAAAATCTGGTGCGGGTAACACACTACTTTCACTTACCTCGGCTTTTAAAATCAATTTTAAAAATATTAAATTAACTTAAATTGGAAAACGGTAGTGCGAGCCCGATGGTTAGAAAGGAATGTCTTGTGCGGTAGAAGCTGAACAGCAGAGGATAGGTAGCCTCATAGGTGATCATGGGTAGAAGCCGTGCATCCTATCATATGATGGAATGGAAAAGGAGTAAGAAGAGACGTTAGATGAAGGATGGAATTAAAGATAGACCACATTAGTAATACAAAGCCATCGATACTCTGAACTAGGGAGATAACACCTGGTAGGAGCAGGTTGGTGATCTAAAGTGCTGTGCTATTTCTTGTGGTTGTTAGAAAACAATGTTAATTATTGAAGGTGAGAACTTTTCTAGCAGACTAGTGTCTTGGCCCTAGATCAATATACCTCATACGGTTTATTTATTATATCAAAGCAATATTATACCATATATTAAGATATTTACAATGGTATAAAGTTACATTATACTAAATTTTTATATATTATCTCTTCTGTTATCTAGCCAATTACATAAGTGTAGGCTGCACTAGCGCTACCTGTGGGTGTGAAATGAAGCATCCGCTAATAAATATATAATAAAATAAATTCTAACCAAATAGATTTGTTATGAAGTCTTGAGGTCATTTGTAATATAAATAAATAAATAAATAAAATAAATTTAAATAACATGTTTATTCAGCTTGTTAAAAAAACTTTATAATATGATTATAGCAATATTAAATTATTAGGTATAATAAATAATTCGTCAGCATACAACTTTGTATAAATGATAATATTTTTTCTAAACTCTTTCTCTTTCCAACAATATATTATACGTCTTATTTAAAAAAAACAAAATAACAGAAAAATATGTTCGCTCTTTTCTCCTTTAGTTAACATGATATCCGTTCATCTTGTACATTTAGCTATGTATTTAACATCACATATTTAAAATAAAAATTTAATAAAAAACAGGTAAGGAATTGCTAGATGCGATGAAAATTTCAGCTCAAGTAAGAAGTACCAATTTTCTAAATTAATATTCATAAATTGTCCTGCGGTTTTTTTTTTTTTCATTGCAAACATACAACATCAATACAACGTGTTTAATGTGGCCATTTGCCGGTTTGCATAAATGACCTTGTGTACAGAAAGTTATTCAATTTATCACAGGCGACTCCACAAAATTACATTTGTTTTTGTATTGCTGACCAAAGAAAAAAACATGCGAATGGTTATTATAGACCCTGTACAAAAACAAAATAAATAAATTGTATATATATATATATATATATATATATATATATATATATATATATATATATATATATATATAACTAAATAAAAAGTTGTAAGATTAATAAAATACCACGCAATCATTATGAATGCAATGTATTTCCTGGTTTATTAGAGGAAAGGACGAAATCGATGAAGTAATATGAACAACAAACAATGAAAAGATGTAACTAATATTTGAATTATGTAAAATAGTGTGAATAAAAAAACACGAATGCGTTAGATATGATGATATAACCGAATTTTCATCGACTGAATGCAACGCCTCAGAGACCTAATGTGGTACGCCTAATTTTTCAAACTATCTTCTTTACGGAGGACAATTATTATTACTTTATGAATAAACTCATTTTGAATGTAGCTAGTTTGAGCAGAAAAAGGTTCTTATCAGTCAGTTAATGACAGACTCTGTTCTCACACTAAGTCTTTTGTTCTAAAACCTAACAATCGATTCTGAAAAATACTCAGTTTTAGAAGCTTGATAAATTAAATCAGATGTTCCCGTGACCATCATTCACGGGAACATCTGATTTAATTTATTTATTGGAGTACTGCCGATGGCTAGTAGCTTTCGGTAGCATTTTCACCAAATTAGCTTGATGCATTTATCTTAATAATGTTGTTAATATCAATAAATATCTTAAAATAATTTCGAATGAACAAGGAAATCAAGAATGAAGAATGAGTTTTACAGAAATTCAGTATATATTTTAAAACATTATTATTAAAGCAGATAAAGATTGATAATATAAAGGATAATTTATGATTCCCTAATACAGAAGGCAGCATGCAAGCAACCAAGGGGCCAAAAACAATGCATACCCTTTGGGTCGATTCCCGGGTGGCTCTGCCAAAATTTATTTCCTGGCAATAGGGCTGAATAAATCTCTGAATGGTTGAGCCGAAAGCTCGTTGGTAAACGATTCAGATTTTTGGCCCGAAAGTCAGGAAATTCAAATTTATAATTTAGAGAACACGATTTGTGTAAATAATTACTAAATAACAGGGAAATATTACCGACATGTTGTTTGTTTTTAAAAGACATGAATGAAATAAAAAAGTTAACACAGAGAAAGTTTTACTTTAATTAATGAAATTTCCAACTAACTACTACAGTTTTCGTAACACGAGGATGATAAAATGAAATAACGTTTCTCCATCTCACCACCTTATGTATTAATAACCATAGAATTTACAATTGACTTGTGACGCCATCCAATCGACTTCGCTTGCCTTATCCTGCCGTCCATTTAACATAACCATCTCAGCTGTATATTGCCCTCCTGGGATTTCCCTCTCCTCTAACCAACTCGATTCCTTATTTCAGTCCTTTGGTCCGCGCTTCATTGCTGGGGGAGATTACAACGCCAAAGATCAACGGTGGGGATGCCGAACATCCAACGCTCGTGGCCGGATTCTCTCCCAAGTCACCACTTCCAACAGCTATTCAGTCTTATCACCTAAAAATCCTACTTACTGGCCTACTTCCCTGAAAAAGCGCCCTGATATTCTTGATATATTCGTCACATCCCAAATTCCCACCTTTCAATCAACAGTAACATCCTTAGACGACCTCTCCTCAGACCATAGCCCAGTTCTGCTTCTCCTGCATTCAAACCCTATTCCTAAATCCTTCCCTCCTTCATTGATCACAGGACATGTTGACTGGGACAACTTTCGCTCTCATCTAGAAAACGAACTTGACTTAAAGATTCCGCTAAAGACAGAACAACAAATTAACTCTGCTATAGAAAAACTGACAAGAACAATAGGTATTGAAATTAGTAACAACTCAACACGTCCCAAAAATAATTATTCCCGCGACACTAACTTACCGCCTCATATTCGAAAATTATTAACAGAGAAACGGCGAGCAAGGGCTAAGTGGCATAGGTCCAGATACCCGTCCGACAAAACATACTATACTCACCTAACTAACAAACTCAAAACTGAAATTAGAAAATTCAAAATGCAAACTTTTCAGGACTTCACAGAAAACCTAAGACCAAATGACAAATCTTTATGGACAACTACCAAAAATCTGCTCAAATTCAAAACTTTTAATCACCCACTCCTTACCGAATCTTCTACCTGGTCTCGATCAGATGAAGAAAAAACTCAAATATTTGGTGAACACCTTTCCAAAATATTTAATCCACATCCTGAAATCCTTAATCCGACCCATATCGACCATATTGAAGCAGAACTAGCTATTCCACTCCAAATGTCCCCACCTCCTAAAGCCTTTCATCCTTCTGAAATAATTAACGTTATCCATCAGTTACGTATTAAAAAAGCACCTGGTCATGATCTCATCACATCCTTTATCCTTAAACAGCTACCTCGAAAGGCTATCCTCTACCTCACTTATATCTTTAATGCCACCCTCCGAACCACCTATTTTCCTGAACCTTGGAAAATGTCAATAATCAAAATGATCCCAAAACCTCAAAAGCCTCCTGAACATCCATCCTCATACCGTCCGATCTCCCTTTTACCTATCATGGGCAAGATTCTAGAAAAACTCATTTTAAAGCGCCTTTACCCGATCCTAGAAATGCATCACGTCATTCCTGACCACCAGTTTGGATTTCGGACATCCCACTCTACAATTCAGCAATGCCACCGTGTGGTGGATGTTATATCCTCCACATTGGAGCGAGGAATGTTTTGCACGGGTGCTTTTCTCGACGTGGAACAAGCGTTCGACCGAGTCTGGCACCCAGGACTCCTTTATAAACTCCGTCAATTCCTTCCCGCAACATACTTCCTCATAATCCGTTCCTACCTCACTAATAGAACCTTTCAAGTAAATTATAACCTTTCCTACTCTTCCATAATTTCTCAGTCTGCAGGTGTACCTCAGGGTAGTATCTTAGGTCCCATCCTTTATACGGTATATACAGCTGATATCCCACTCCATCCTAGCACTGTCCTCACAACTTACGCGGATGACACTTGTGTGTTATCCGTCCATAACGATCCAACCGCTGCATCCCAAATCCTTCAGTCCCACATCACAGCCAATGAGGAATGGTGTCGGAACTGGAGGATTAAAATAAATCCTAAAAAATCCCATCAAATAACCTTTACCCTTCGTCGAAAACCGATGACCTCCTGCCCTACCGTATCCTTTAATAATACGCCACTCATACCTGTTGAACAAATCCGATACCTAGGACTCCATCTTGACAAACGTCTTACATGGAACCCTCACACGAGACTAAAACGACAGGAAACTGCCCGTAGATACCGATTACTACAACACTTACTAGACAAACGTTCAAAACTTCCAATTCACTACAAAAAGCTCATTTATATCACTGTCATCAGACCAATCTGGACATATGGAATCGAGCTTTGGGGCTCTACTAAGCCATCTAATTCCTCCCGCATCCAATCCTTACAATCCAAAATCCTTCGCAAAATCCTAAATGCTCCTTATTTCGTCACAAATAAAATCATCCATAACGACCTTAATATCCCATTTGTGGCAGACCTTTCTCGAACCAGATATACCACTTTTAATTCCAAACTCCCAACTCATATAAACCCTCTTGTCCGCAACCTATCAACCTCGCATATTCCTGACAACCCTCCGAGGCGATTGAAAAGAAGATGGCCTCGGGATCTACTTACTTAAATAAACATCGAAGTACTACCGCTGGGTAGTTTCTTCACAAGCCTTATACGCCTTTTATTATAATTCATCACTTTTACTTATTGTATTTATGTAATATACAGTTGTAAAATTCAATAAAATATAATTTAAAAAAACAAAAAAAACAATTGACTTGTCATTATTCTTTTTTATTGAATTTTACAACTGTATTACATAACAAAACTAGATGATTTTGTAAATAGATAGAGCAGAGAAAAATTGACTTAATAGCAGGAATATTCAATACTGCTACACCAGCGAGGATAACCATAAGCTGTGTATATAAAAAAACAACTGATCACATTTTATTCTATAGATTATTATTTTATTTTCAAATAAACAAAATAAAATATATATATATATATATATATATATATATATATATATATATATATATATATATATATATATATATATATATATATATATAAAAAGTTTAATTTAGTTTCCATGAAATTCTCGTAGAGTTTATTGCAGAAACCAAGAGTCGCGCGATTATTTAGTAAATAGAAAGAGTAGAGAAAAGAGCAGGAATATTCAATACTAATTTTCATGGATGTCTTTACATTTTAAAGAATCAAAGGTGCAGGATAATATAACGAGAAAATCACACCTTCTTACACAAGCGAGGTTATGAGAGAAGTGGTTTATTTATTGGCAATGTTGCCCAAGTTGCTTACGCTACATAGCATATCAATCCCTACACATACTTTCTAATTCCTATGGTACATACATTAACTCGTTAATTGCCATGCAAGTGATGGATAATCCCTAGGGAGTCTAAAATTATGTTTTCTGTCTATATATCTAAATATTTGATAAAGACACCAATGTTTTCTACATAATAATAAAAAATAAATAAATGGGAGTCGTTTTTTTTATTTTGGTTTTATAAAATATACACACATGCAACATAACCTAGTTGGTGCAAGAAGGCATAACTTTTTCGTTATTTTTTTTTATCCATTTAGTTCTTTCTTTCATGAAAATTACTACTAAATATATATTCCAACTTTAAAGTAATTTTTTACTTTTCTACTTATGGACTCTGAGGAGCGACGTGGGCTGGATAGATCACTGTTCTCTATTCTGGATTTATTCTGTTATTTCAGCCGGGGGCGGCCCTAGGATATGGAGACACTCCTGGGGCAGACCCAGCCTCTTTAAAGTGGCAGGTACCAGTCAGTAGTTTTATATACAGAGACGTATGTGGTATATTATTTAAGCATAATTTAAGAGACGTGGGAGTATTTTTGAAAAACACGGACAAACAAGAGCCTCAGGATAGCGAGGATAAATCCTGAAAGGCGATTGACATCTGGAGCGGGGAGGGTAGGATGGAGGCAGACAAAGGAGCGGCAACGGGGGCAATTTCCCCAACGGCGGACGTCTTCCTTCCCCCCGACGAGAAGACATAGAGGTGACGATAAAAATGATGAGGGTCATCATCTCTCCCGAAGGGAGGTCGGGGTATACAGGCCACAATGTCGATACCCTCCTCCGCTCCATCCCATGTCTCCGCCTAAAGGATCAACTTCCTCAATAAAAAGATCATGGCCCTGGATGAAACAGGAGGAGGGAGAAACCGCTTTTATCGAGGAACGGCTCACTGAAACAACGATTACACGACAGGAGATTAAGATTAATATCAACAGTACGTAATACGATATGAGTGGATATTTGTGGACGATTTATATCAAAATGTTTGAATTATTCAACATTTAATAATTAAGGTACCTGCTGTATTAAACATCATATTAGCTACCTATTAAAATCAATTTTAAAAATAACTGAAATAAAATAAAATAATGTTTAATTAAAGTATTTATTTCAACTAAAACTTCAATTTATCCTTATTCTTATGCTCAACTTACCTTGACGGCTTTCCGGGTTTGGTAATATATTGGTTTAAAAATTGCTGTTTCTTAACAATATTCATTCAATTTTACTTATCTTATATCCAAGTATATCCAGGATTAATTAGGACAGGGCTCATTATTTTACTTGAAATCGTTTATGCTCGGACCACCCCCAAACTAGATAACATTTCTCATGCCGCATCATGCATCCACATCCGTAAATCCTTAGCCCATTCCTTTATTCCTTCTACTCCAACTGACGCCGTTCAATCAACCTAAGTAATCAGTTCAACTCGTAATTTCTAACGAACAATTTCAGCTGTATACTGTCCTCCTAGTTACTCCCTTTCCTACAACCAACTTGTAACCCTGTTTCGATCCCTATGACCCCGTTTTATTGCAGGAGGAGACTATAATACTAAACACTAACGATGGAGTTGCCGAACATCCAACTCCCGTGGTAATATCCTTTCTCGAGTCTCCACTTCCCATTGTTATACTATCCTCTTGCCCACAAAATCGACATAATGACCTACATTCCTCAAAAACCTCCGTTATACTGACAGCTTTATGCATTTCTGAAAGGATCCTTGCAACGGGAGGAAAGTTTTAAAATCAAAAAGATTCCTTCATGTGGTAACTTAGTTACAAATGAAAGTGTGTTGATTGATATATTTTTTAAAAAAGGAATGTAGTCAAAATAATGGTTCTCTTACATTTTGAATTGCATCATATTTACGACTTTGTTCCATGATACAATCACTTGAACATGATAAATGTGTTTTGGATTTTTATCACGAAACCTAATTTAGGACTTAGTGGAGTACGGAATTAGGACCAACCGAGGTCTTATCGCTAACTTTTGAGATCAGATAGGGATGTAATAGAGGTCGAATTCCTTCTACTTTCCATGGAGAGGAAAGAACACTAATACTGATGGCTCTATCGGATGAGAACGGAGGCCCGGTGTAACAACGGGAACCGCAAATAGCCGGCCCGGTCACGGAACGGCCCTAAATTATGACGTCGGGGACTCGGCCGCCGGACACGCTAGCCTCGGTTAAAACTTCACTAAACGTTGAAAGGATTAATTCCTTTTCGTGTCGGAATGACTTTGGATAGGGATTTTCAGGCCTCAGCTTCGTTTCTGCCTTATCGTGTAGCCGTCGGCAGAAACACGGTTAATCATACTGTCTGGTCAGGAAATTATATTTAGATGTGACCTTTAAACCGAAGTATCGCAAGATGTATCAATCAAATATTTTCAAATAAACGGGGAATCTGAAAAGAACAAAAGTTACGTTTAAATTAAAATAAAAAAAAACCTGGTGCTGGTCAACACAAGACGTCGGTTTTTAAAATCAATGTAAGAACTATTAATTAGAGTTAGAATTAAAAAGTATAAAGAGTTATATACAGATTCTTTGAATACATATGTTTTGAATAAAATAATATTTATGTACAATATAAAATTGTAATGTACAATAATCACATGTCCTATTCGTCATTTTACATTTCTTCCTAAACTTTGTAAGCCAGATCAAATTGTTCTCAAATCTATAGCATTCCAACGGTACATTGTACATGTATATACAATCTACAAAATAATCATAATAATACATCTAAACAATAATCTCTATTGATATATAAGGAAATAAAAATAGCGGGAAAGATATCAGAGAGCAGAAAAGCCATAGTCTCTCAGGATTTCGAGTAGAGAAGCTAGAACTCCAAGCTTATTTAAAATAAACCTTTTGGATGATTGCCGTAAAAAACATCGATTATTGTTGTTGCAATGCTGGAGTAAGATAAGAAATGATGGAAGATTAAGAATTTTGAGAATAAAATCTATGACACACCCGATATATCTGATACAATTCGATGTAACAAGTACTTGAATCATTGAACTAATTTAATTATGATAAAATACATTAATTCATATACTAATTAGTACCATTTATTAACAAAAATGAAAGAAAGCGTGTTTGTTCAAGAATAATATATACCTAAATTTGGGTAGTAACGACTGGTAGTTACACCTGATGAAAGCCACAAAAAGGTAGATTTCGGGCTCACTGAATAAAGGGATGATGAACCCTTTGAGGCTGACCCTAATGAAATATTACTCCTCGAGGACTCCCTTCTTCAAGAAGCCCAATTAGGATGCAGGTTGTCGAGTTGCCCACCGCCCCTCCCAAAACCCAATTTGGGAAATACAAATTTACTTCTTTTTTTATTTAATACCTCCACAAATAGTATACAAAGACATAATTCAATTATAATAACCGCACAGGAATGCTTAAAACATTTCCTAGGATCATACCTTTAACAAACCATCCACTCCGTATATCCACAAACTACTGCAATTTAAATCGTCAATCCACTTTCTCTAAACAAGATTGCGCCATTCTGACCTTCACATTCCTACCCATGGAACAATCACTTTTTATCATTCCGTTCTTATTCACTGTAAAACTCTTTGAAAATCCCTAGCTACTCATATTCGCTTGGCTTCTTTCCTACCACCATACAAGTATCAGCTGTTCTTGTACCTACTGTCATCCCAAACAGACGCTCAACAAGCCTGATATTTCAAAACATATTTATAACTTATTGTTTATATTTAACTTAGTTAATGGATAAATTATTATGAATCAGTTTCAATGTTTTGTTTTGTTCAACAAATTAATCTATCAGAAGTTATTTATTTTACTCTTTTATTTTATAATATTTTTTAATCCTTTATTTTCTTCTGATATCATTGTGATTAAAAATTAATTATATTCCTTTGGTCTTTTGGCCAGACGCATCGTATATCTTAATTGTGCATTGTTGTTAATCATGGGCAAAGCGGTTTATAATTTTAATGGTCAACTTTAATTTAATAACTTGGTGTTTGGGAAATGTCTACTTTCACTTACGTATATATGAAAATTGAATGTATGAAAACATTTGTACTCGGATTCTCACTGGAAATACACGTTATGTTTTTAGGTCTCTTGTGTCCAATTGAACAAGAGAAACAAAAAGGCCTACGAGTGTACGTATAAGTCTAGCTTGATGACTAAAAGTTGTGTAAGCCTGTGATGTTACACCAACAATTTTCTCCAAAACATCTGCAACAATCTTGATTAAACTCGTTATGTCGATGTAAAATTGAATGGGCTTCAATATGATGTAAGGTATGTTCTGATTAAAATAGCTTGACAGAGCGTTAATGCCGATGGCTTAAATTTCTTCCTTTAAAGTATATTTATTTTTTCATATTCCAAAAAAAAAAAAATCTATATATTTTTGTTAGCATTGATAAAAACGAGTATATATACAATTCAAATGAATCTTATCAGATTTTAATGTTATCACATTTGATGGAATCAGAACAAACAACCCTTGACTATTTCTTCAATATTTAAAAAAATAGTATCCAGGCTTAGTATTACCTGGGACGAATGCCACAATAATAATAATAGTGAACAAGCAAAAAAAATAAATATTAAAGTAAACACATTAGTAATGCATATGTATAATATGTTTATCAGGCTGGGAAAGGATTATAAAATCTATTATTTAAAACGAATCCGTACTAATGTAGAAAAAATATCAAGATATTACAATTTAATTTTAATGGAATATATAGATACGTTACATCGTCTCTCAGATTTTTGCTTTTTTCAGTAGGAATTCGCTAGAATTCAGTCTGGAGAACATCACTAGACCTCAGGAATATTACGGCAGTGAATATTGGAGAAGTTTCGGTAAGCAAAGTTATAATTTACTTTGTACAATCACGAAAAAGTGAAAGAAGGGTCACTGATCAGCTGATTGCCGCTAGCTCGGCAAGATCGGGCTTGCTTTTCTTTTAATTATCTTTCTTTTATCTTTAATTCTTATCTCATTATTTATTTATTATTATTATTATTTTCTTAATCAATGAGATATTTTCATCAAGTCATGTCCTCAAAGTCCGCAAGTAAAAGATCTAGATCTGCAGGTTCTAACTCGTCTCCACAAAACAGAGACCCCGCCGTGAACAAAATAAAAAAATAATTCCACCAGCGACCGCGTCAGCTACCTCATTAGGATCTGAACCACAGCCCAGCACATCATCACAAGGAATAACTGATGAATCTCCGTTTTTTACACCGAATCCATTTCAGATCCTCCAAAATGAAAAAGAAATCATGGAATCTTCTCCTATACCCAGAGAACTACTACCTCCACCAATATTTGTTAAAAATATTAAAAATTTTAAACTGATGTGTGCGCAATTAAACAAAGTAACAGATCCTAATAGTTATTATTGTATAAGTAGAACCAATGATACTAAAATATCTCCGACTACTGCTGAAACCTACAGAAAGATTGTAAAATATCTGACTGAGACCAAAGCTGACTTTCATACCTATCAGCTGCGCCAAGAGAGAGCATTAAGGGTCGTAATCAGAAACCTACATTCCTCAACACCCGTTGAAGCAATCAAAGAAGAACTGACAGAATTAGGATTCCAAGTGAGGCAAGTCACCAACGTTCTAAAAGATAAAAGTCCACTGCCTCTATTCTTCGTGGACTTGGAACCATCAGCAGGAGTCGAAAAAATCTATGACCTCAGCAGACTGTACTATACCCGTGTAAAAGTTGAAAAACCTTACACAAAGAAAGAAATAGTCCAGTGCCATAACTGTCAGGCATATGGTCATACCAAAAGTTATTGCCATCACATACCACGCTGTGTGAAATGCGGTGAACAGCATAAAACAGAAGAATGTACAAGATCAAGATCAGCACCCGCTGTATGTGCTCTGTGTCTCAAGGACCACCCGGCTAACTACAAGGGATGTGAAATCTACAAGAAACTCAGAACCAGATACCAAAAACCTCAGGATCCGAATGAAACAGCTGTACCAACCAGAAGCAGAAGAGAACCATCTAAACTTGTAAATTCTAACGTGTCATTTGCCCACTTGCTTGGAGGTGGTAACCAGAATCATGAAGTCGAGGCACTGCCGGAACAACATTTTCCTCAACATTCTCAATCAATTGTACAAGAATCTATCCCTCAAAGTTTACCTAATCTTCAAAAAACTCCTCAACATCAAATTTCTCATATCCCTCCACCATCAAACGTCACAGATCTTACCAGTCTAATGACATCGTTCATCTCCGAAATCAAATCTCTTGTTATGCCGCTTATATCACTCCTTACAAATCTAGTATCGAATCTAATCCCTGCCTTGAAAAATCCTTAAATGACTTCACCTAACTCCTTATCCATTCTCCTTTGGAATGCGAATGGTGTTAGAAATCATACTGACGAACTGACAGCGTTGTTGCAAGACAAAACAATCGATGTTGCACTTATAACTGAAACAAGACTAACGACTAAACAGTACTTCAAAATACCGCAATACATGACATACCGTACTGACCACCCAGACGGTAAAGCCCATGCCGGTTCTGCTATCATTGTCCACCAATCGCTCTCTCATCATTTACTCCCACTTCCCACCTATGATTTCCTACAAGCCACAGCCATAGTAATCAAGACTTTTTCCTTTCCGGTAACCCTCACATCTGCATATTGCCCTCCTAAACATTCCATTTCCAATTCTGAATTTGTATCCTTCCTGGATTCCTTAGGAAATCGTTTCGTTCTGGGTGCAGACTTAAACGCCAAGCATCAGCAGTGGGGTTCCAGAACCACGAATTCTCGGGACGAAATTTGCTGTCTGCACTCAACTCCCGAAATTTTAATATCCTGCCTCCTGACTCCCCTACCTACTGGCCAACCGATCCTAACCGCAATCCTGACATCCTCGACTTCTTTATCCACAGCGGATTAGGCTCTCTCAACTTGTCTTTAACTCGCCTTGATGAACTATCCTCAGACCATAGTCCACTGATCCTAAAAGTATCTCTCACTCCAATTCCAAAACCCATTCCACCATCATTCATCCGAGGTCCTGTCAACTGGAACCTTTTCCGCCAAATCCTGACCGATAATATTGACCTCAGAGTAACCCTCAAAACCCAAGATGACCTAGATAATTCCGTCTATTCCTTTACCACCGCCATCCAACAAGCTGTCTGGACTGCTTCCTCTCCTAAACACTCCAATATAAATCCAGACCAAAATCATTTTCCACAACCTATTATAGACCTTATCCACACCAAACGCCGAGCAAGATCATTATGGCAGCGCACCCGACACCCAACAGATCGCCGCTCCTATAACTTCTATTGTAGACAATTGAAGAGGGAGTTGGCGAACTTCCGTTCCCAGTCCTTTAATTCCTACCTCTCCTCTCTATCAGCTCGTGATAATTCCCTGTGGAATGTCACGAAAAAGATCCTAAAATACCATCATGTTTCCCATCCTCTCCGACGTGGTGATGACTCCTGGGCTGCGTCTGATGAAGATAAAGCCGAGGAATTCGCCACACACCTCTCCAAAGTATTCACTCCTCACCCGGAATCCCACATCAATCACACCGCAAAAGTGCAAGACTTTCTTATGTCACCGATTCCACTTTCCCTACCTCCTAAAGCTATTAATCCCTCTGAGGTCAAATATCTTCTCCAAAAACTGACTCTCCGTAAATCTCCTGGACACGATCTCCTTACTCCCCAGATCCTCCGACAACTTCCGCAGAAAGCTATTATATTCCTTACTTATATTTACAACTGCATCCTCCGCACCACCTATTTTCCACTGTTATGGAAACATTCCACCATCATCCTTTTTTTAAAACCAGGTAAACCTTCCAACAACACTTCATCCTACAGGCCTATTAGTCTACTCCCCATCCTCTCAAAAATCTTCGAAAGGCTTCTTCTAAAACGTATCCTACCCATATTAGAATCTCAAAATCTTCCTTCCCATCAGTTTGGATTCCGTCCTCAGCATTCCACAGTTCAACAGGGGCTCCGAGTTGTAGACCATATTTCCTCAGCTCTTGAATGGAAAGAGTATTGTTCTGGTGCGTTTCTGGACATTGCGCAAGCTTTTGACCGGGTATGGCACACTGGATTACTCTTCAAGCTGAAAACCCATTTACCTCAGTCCCTATACCTCATTCTCCGATCCTATCTCTCGAACCGTTCCTTCCGAGTTCGCTGTGGTGAAGAATTTTCTAACCTTTATCCCGTTGAGGCCGGTGTTCCTCAAGGCAGCGTCTTGGGACCCATCCTCTACATCCTTTACACTGCTGATATTCCTACACATCCTGATACCTTTCTGGCAACTTTTGCAGACGACACCGCCATCCTATCATCCAGTTCCAATCCTGAAACAGCATCCTTAAACCTTCAGAGACACCTTTTCCTTATCGAACACTGGTGTAATAACTGGCGTGTAAAGGTGAACGAAGCCAAATGTAAACACATAACCTTTACTCTTAGACGAAAATCCTGTCCGCCAGTTTATTTCAACTCATTACCGATTCCTCTCTCAGATACAGTCCGGTATCTTGGCTTACTGTTAGACAAAAGATTGACTTGGAACCCACATACAAGACTTAAAAGACAAGAACTCAACCGACGATTCGGACAGTTATACCGACTACTCAACAGAAAATCTGAACTTACAGTTGAAAACAAATTATTAATCTACAAGACAATACTGAAGCCCATCTGGACCTACGGACTTGAACTGTGGGGGACAGCTAAACGTTCTAACATCAAACGCATTCAATCCTTTCAATCCAAAGTCCTCCGTACAATAGTAAATGCTCCTTATTATGTCTCCAATTATACCTTGCACCACGACCTTAATGTTCCATTTATTTCAGACCTAATTCCATCCAAATTTTCCAAATTCCACCAGAACCTCATTCATCATCCTAATCCTTTAGCTCAATCCCTATCCAGCTCCACTCATCCATACAACCCACCTAGAAGGTTGAAACGGCAGTGGCCCCGCGACCTTTTGTAAATATATTGGAGTTCTAGCACTGGCTAGATTCTCCACTCAATGTGATGTATGTATGAGTGTGTGTATGTGTATATAGGTATAAGTGAACTATTGACTTTTGTATTGATTCATTATTGTGTATATATTTTATTGTAATTTTATGTTGTGTAAATATTGTATGAATGTAGTATGTTTGATATCATTCAGCAATACTATTAATGTCCAAATTGGGACAGATTGTAAAATTTTCTCAATAAAAAAAAAAAAAAAAAAAAAAAAATGGAATATATAAAATTATTTTTCAAGTCAAATTAATACTCAGCGAAGATGAATGGTTTATGATTTCAGCGACAGCTTATTCTCATTTACTTGATCGATATTTGATTGTAAATCGAGCTAAGTGAGATCATATTTTATGTTGCTATTTAAGGTGTGAACTTTTCGTATCAAGCTTAATGATGGTACACAAAAAACAAACCAAAAAAACACTGAGCACGCCAAAAAAAATGGTATTGGAAATATATTAAAAGAAGAAAAACAATATGAGTACTGATAACATAAATAATATTACGTGATCCAAGTATTTTATCTTTTGTTCTTACTTTTACAAGACCACTGGGTGAAACAATGTCCCACAATCATTATTCCTCGGAAGAACGATTGGAGACACTATGGGCCATCCAACGAGTTGTTCGGTCGTTATAAAGGTTAGTTTCTGGAATTGGTGCCGTCACACTGGCCCGGCTGGGGAAAAAAGAAGAGATATAAAAAGGAAGAAGACGACAAAGTCCTGATATGTTCTCCAAGTCCAGTTAGTCTTTGAAGGAGGGTGTAAAAGTTTCCTTCGCCTCGTCGGGTTTTTTATCGAGAACTTCTTGTGCGATCTCGAGGGACTCTTGTGCCCGGCCACCGCAGCCCTCAGCTGAATTATAATCTAATTGGAAGAGTATTAAAACTTCCCTGGAGGGCGATAAATCTAGAATTGAAATTAATTAGAGAAGGTTCTGGGCGCCCCCTCTTGGCCGAAATTAAAATGGCCAGCTGTCGGCACCTGCCCAATAACGGCTTCTATATCAGCCTCCGCCAGTTATCGGCTGTTGGGGATGTTTCAGTAATTACTTAGGGTCCGGGCGTCGGGTCTCCAGGTGGGGTCCGGACCCCGAATTGTCCAAGCCCCGGGCTGTGATCTTAGCCAAAGGGATCCATTATGCATATAGTTATCGATTAGTATTGCACTAGGGTCGACTTCATTGCCATATTGGTCAGAACGTACTAGTGACTATCTATATTCGACACACGTTTCCATTTAAATTTCGTAATTTGTACAATACGTAGAGTAAGACCTGACTAAAATAAAAATCATAATTTACATACTCAGAGTGTGTGTTCCGTGAAAATGATTTATGATGGAAAATCCAATCGAATATTTTTGTTTTTTGTCTTCTTATCTATATGATACACTTAATGAAATAAAGAAATTAAAAAAAAAAATACTGTTTTTAGTTCTTGGTTAGTATTTTTTACTACTAACCAGAATAAAAAGTTTAATTATTCCGAATTTTAAGCGTTTTTCTATCAGAAACAATTAACATTGTGGGGTTACATGAAGTAGAACACTTTTTGCGTATAACGGCGCACAGTGGGCAATGTGACCGATTTAGGTGGACAAAATTCTGAAACTTGTCCATATTGAACCTTTGGGGTCCCAGATTACGGAAAAAATATATTAATTTTTTGACAGTATTGGCGACCGCAGTGGTCAAACATAAAATTTAATTGTTAAAATATAAAACTTCCCTATATTTTACGTTTGAAGTCCCAGAATACGGGAAAAATAATACAAAAATCTAATTATGGCTCGGAGTTGCTAAAATCTGCTAATAGATGTATTTTATATCATTTAGGAAGCTCTTCAAATTATAGACTGTAAAACTTTTGATTCGGAATATTGTGTCTGAAAAAAGTATGTATCACCCAAAAACGCAAAAAATCGCAAAAATTGTTTGTAATATCTTAAGACTGGAAGGATTGGTAAAAAAATCCTAAAAACAAATCCTTGGGGTAACTTGGGGGTTATATAGTTTTTCGTTATTGAATAAGGGCATACATTTACAAATTTCTAAATTAACTCTACAGGTGAGATTGCACTTTATATTCAATAGCGAGTTTGGAATTATAATGTCTTACCTGTCTCAGCAATGCCCATTCTTAAATAAAAGGAAAAAGACTTTTCTCTAAATACACCTTAAACAGAATAAATGACCATCGAATAAAAATAATCCGACTGTTGGTTATTAGGCAGTTGTGTGAATAGGAATGATTTATTCATTTACTATTTATTTGTAAACACGGTATGGCTGGAAATATTAGTATTAATGGTCTTGCCAACTAATAATAAAAAGGTGAAGCACTTGAAAATTCCAAATTTTTGATTTTACTTATGTCCACCTAAATTGGTAATTTCGCCCACTGTGCGGCGATGACACAACTCAACAGTGGTCACAGTTTAAAAATTAATAATATAATTCATTTAACGAGAGAACTTCTATATCCTTTTCATTTAATTTTATATTATTTTCTTTA
The DNA here is from genome assembly GCA_023052935.1 of Piezodorus guildinii. NCBI lineage: Eukaryota > Metazoa > Arthropoda > Insecta > Hemiptera > Pentatomidae > Piezodorus > Piezodorus guildinii. The sequence goes on along the minus strand of CM041292.1, from coordinate 29,402,725 downwards.
ATTTTCAAAATATAATATTATCTTCTTGTGTAATCAGCATTTTTTTTTTAAACATGGGGTTGGGTTTAGTTTAGGAAATATTTTTGTGTACTCTTTTTATTCAGAGAGATTGGACAGCAGAATGGGTAATTTCTCCTCATGTCATTTTCATGTATTTTATCTACCACCTTCTTTAATAGATGTATTTACCAATACAGTTAATACTAGGGAAATAAAAAACTAGGGAGAGATAAGGGGAATAATATGGAAAATGTTCCCTCTGTTTTTTCCTATGGTTGATAAGGAAATTATTTTATATTTATTGTTTTTAAAAGTAAACCTGATATCCCAATCCATCCCAACATCTTCCTTTCAACCTATGTGAATGGTTTGAACACTTGTGTGTTATCAGTCAATGACGATCCTACTATTGCCTCTCAAACTCTTCAATCCCAGATCCGAGACCTTAAGGTATGGCTTTAGAATTGAAGAATTAAAATCAATTCCAACAAATACCACCAGATAACCTTTACCTTCTTCGTAACCTATGAATTCCTGTCCTACAGTATCCTTTGATAATACTCCGCTTGTTCCTTTTGGAATAGATTCGCTACTTAGGACTTCTACATGACAAACGTCTAACATGAAATCCGCACACAAGACTGAAACCACAAGAAACTGCCCGTCACTTTCGCTTACTACAACATCTACTGGACAGACGCTCTAACCTTCCACTTATCTATTAGGTTGTGTCACATGAAATGTCCGTTTTAAAGGTAAAGGATTTTTATTAAAAATACGATATGAAAACCACATAATTTTATTCGAAGTATTTCCCTTCTTTTTCTACACATTTTCCCCAACGTGACACCATCTTTTTTATCCCCGAAATGAAAAACTCTGAGCTTTAAGTGAAACAAAATCTGAAAACGCACTTTTCACTTGATCATCATTTTCAAAAATTTTTCCTTTGACATAGGTCTCGGTACCCATGTATCGAGCTTTTATACTTTCTCAATACACTTTAAATGTCTAGAAACGGTAGAACCACTTGCATTTAGTTGTGCTGAGAGTCCTTTAACTGTTTGGTAGGGGTTTCCTTCTACTGTATGTTTGAGGACATCGTTGTCTATTACGGACGGAGGTCTTCCTCGGGGCAATATTTCCAAGTCGGCATACCCAGCTGAAAACTTAGCAAACCAACGGCGAATGGTCCGTTGTTAACACTTACCTTCTCCAAACGCCTTGCAAATATTTCTAGCGGCCTCAGCTGCTGAATGGCCGAGTTTAAACTCGTACAAAAATATTACTCGAAAATTGCGTGTTTCCATGTTCATATTTGGAGGTATAAAGTGGGTAATTGATTGGGAAGCTAATGTTTATAATACAAAGGTAGAGGATTAGTAACTGTTTACTTTAAATATGTAAACATTCGGAAGAAAACAACAGAGACCTTCAAAATCCTTTATGTATTTCAGAAATATAAAAACGGACATTTCATGTGAAACAACCCAATACAAAAGGCTCATCTATATTACCATCATAAGGCCTATCTGGAATTACGGTGTAGAGCTTTGGGGCGGTGAGAACCCGAAAACTGGGAAAAAATGAGGCAGTTGGGCTTGATCTTGGCCTAATCACCTCAATGAAAAAAAAAAAAAAAAGAAGTACAAATCTCTATATTATTGTACTCTTCAGGGGTTCTAGAGGTACTACATTTTCTTTTATTTTTTTACGGATCAAAACGATGGGACGTAAATAAAAACAAAATAATTTCATATAATAGAGAGTTATTTTTAACACAGACATTATTTGGTTTAGGCATTAACCATTAGTACAGAGAGAAATCAGTTTGTGAAGAATGTTGGCCTGCAGTTGTCAGGTAGCCTTGCGATCTATCTTCCTTACCAACCGAGGGCATTATCTTGACGTTTCTTGGACAAATGGTTGTTAGAACTTGCTGCACTTTTCAAAGAAAACTAAATCGCTCTATTTGTCTCTTCGGCTATAGGTATTGAGGAGAAAAAATTGCCTTTCCGCTAAATGATTAGGATCAATATAAGTAAATATAAGTAAACGGGGTGTAGTTTAGTTTTTAGTTAAACTAAGCTTACCCTACTATTATTATTATTTATGGGCACTGCAATGATATCATTTGAGTTTTGACCTTATTCATCATAAATCACCAGTTTTCTTGGAAAGTTCCTGCAGCTCTCCAATATCTTACATAGAGCCTTGTATGAATATGATAAAGTTGTCCAATATAATCTCTATTTATATAAAATGATTACGGGATTTTTGATTTCCTCGAACTCCTTCTAAAACACATAACAATTTGATAGAGTTTTCACTATAATTTAGGGAATTGTTTTCTGAAGGTTTATAATTTAAATACATTTTAATTAAGCTTTCCTTTGGAAGGAAAATTAAATTTTCTGTAATCAAGGATTTTTTTTTTCTTTTTAATCATTTATTGAAATTTACAACTGTATTAGTTAATACAACAAATAAATTAGCTAACACAAATACATGAAGAGTAAACGCCCATTGGCACTACTCACTGGGTAATCTAAACTAGAAGGTCTCGAGGCCATCTCCTTTCAGACGCCTCGGAGGATTGTCAGAAATGAAAGAGGAAGCAAGGATTGAAACTAGTGGGTTAGAATGGGAGTAGAGTTTTTCATGGAAGGATTGATAACTGGTCCGGGCCAAATTAGCAATATAAGGTCTTTATGTATGAGTTTATTCGTGACAAAGTAAGGAGCGTTGAGGAATCAAGGAATTAAAAACTTATTCCTGAATTATGAGTAGTAATATAAACGTATAATATATCGTTGGGGAGCAGAAGATTTTAGAAAAATTACTATACCATAAGAGAAAACGCATAAGTTAATATAAAATTGTTGTAGGCCCATAAAATTAGTATAATATGTTATTGGTAAAGATCGAGGTTATGATAGTTAAAAGTTGCCACCGTCGTACAAGATGCCCACCGTCGCTAGTTTTTCGTTTTACGCACTTGATAAGAACGTAATGCTGGATACTTTGGACCTGGGAGAGTTTTATTAGCTTCTCTTAGAAAACAATGAAAGTCATATTTTATTTTAAAAATTCAGAATCGAAGGAAGCCTTAAGCACATTTTGAAATGTTCCCTCCCACTTCCTAACGTCTAGGCCAATGTTGTTCTCAGTTGACTGTTAGCCCTAATCACTTTTATTGTTCTTTTTTATCTTTCCCAACATGATCTTTGCTTCTATGAAGTGCTGATGTATGAATTACAAGCTCACGACTACTCTTAAATAATTGATGACTGCTTAGGGTTCCCGAAAAGGGAAATTTATGTTGACCTTGCAGCCACCTGGCGGCCTATTAAAAAAGCATAGCGCCCCTAGTGGCCAACATAAGAAACTAAGTTGTTGCAGGTCTTGGCTGAATGAGCCAGATTCTCTCTCTAGTTCCTGTAGTATATTATTTTTTTCTATCCCGATGGAGTAGAGGAAATTAAGAAGACCCCCATGGTCAAAGAGGAGGAGAAGAGGGGAGAGAGTGCAATATCACCATTTCAAAGCGTGAGACAGCATCTTCGCCCTCTTAGATTTCTACCACTTAAGTTAATATCACATGTCATATAATTTTCAATACTTCAATTTACCAACTTACTATCCCAAGTACGTGTATCAATTCCGGCCGCAAGATCCAATTGTACAGATCCTTTTCTTTTAATGTAAGTTATTTTTTTACCATTACTCAGTGTTTCATTTTATCTAGGTCCACCCTTCTTTTTTTATATTTTCATACAGTCAACTTTTTCAAAAAGGAATGATGATCTTGACAATTAGTTGGAGGTGATTATCCCAAACAATGACAATTCGAACTAATGATGCAAGGATTATCTTTTGTCGTAAATTGCTGTTTAGGATCCAAATCTTTATTATTTATGTGCGAACCATCTTAAATACAATTTTCCGATCACCATTCAATCGACACAAGTCGGTAGTGATTATTAAAACTACTTTTTGTAAAGGCCTCTTGTAATAACCCTCATGTTCTTCGAAGCCACACTTTACCTTATATTAAAAAAAAAAAAAAAAATGTTGACCATTAATGCTTCATGGAATCGTTAATCTATTCCATGATTTAGAATTTAACGCATCCGGTTTTAAATATTAAAAAATAACAATACAAATGGACATTGGAAAATTGAAGATCGATAATCTACACTTCTTATGTGTGCTTTTACCCTTGAGGTTGGATTCTACCCATATATTGAGGTAGACCAACACCACCTGTAGTTGAAGGAACCTTCAATGTAACATATGGTCCCAATTCTCATCATCTTTTCAATTTTTTCCCATTTATCTTTCCAATCTCGTTTCATTCAAGTTATCCTTTAGTGGTTGATTCTATTTCTAGGAATGTTTTTTAGTTAAGAAAATATTTTTATCCGTTTCTAAAATATAAGGAATGCGAAAATGTCTTGCATTAAAACGTTTTTACTTAAGTTTACATAATGCTTTGGTGTAATAGATTGCATCAATATTATAATTCTACAACTTATAGATTATGTATCATACATCGTCAAATCTTAAACAATTAAGATTCTTTATTAAAATGGTCAATTAAATATATATATATATATATATATATATATATATATATATATATATATATATATTTTTTTTTTTTTTTTTTTTTTTTTTAATTACATCACATTACATACTAGATTTCAGAGAAAATTACAACGGCGATGGAAAAATGTTGCGTACCACGACATCGCTACGATGTACTGAGCAGCAATGAGGAATTCGTCAAAACTTAAACTATTGAATATAATTGAATCATATTGGTTGTAATATATTATAGTTCAGTTTATTCTGTTTATTGTTTTTGTTTTTTATGATATTTTTTTTATTATTATTTAAGTTATCATCTACTGTTCTTTTGTTGAATGTTATCCGACAAGTATTCTAAAAATTGTTGAATCATTTTTTTATGTTTTATGTATATGTATAACTATTTCTATAGAAACAGATTAATTAAAAAAGATATTCGTATTGATTTTCTTACATTATTAAAGTATGTAATATCATTTAATGTCAATAAAATACTGTACAGAAATAGAATAGTTTCATGATTCAAGTTATACAACACAAACCTGGGAAACACACATCCTCATTTAAAAAATATAGAAACTTCCGAAATTCTGCAAAAAAAAAAAAAAAAAAAAATGTGGTTAAAATAGTTTTACAGTAACATATGCTTAGCTCTTTTATAATTATACCGTCTTCTACTATGTTATACTTTATGAACATATGTTGACAAGGGAATTAAGTGAATGTTGCTTTTTATAGTCAGATTTTTTTTAAAGATTTTATCAGTTAATCTCTTTATGTACTTACGAGCGTTGCAGCGTTCCACGACATCGCTACAATGCATTGAGCGACAATGAATAAGTCGTCAAAACTTAAAATCTTGAATTATATTGGTTACAATATTGTTCAGTTGATTTAGTACATTATTTTTTTTTTATATTTATTATTTTGTTTTTTATTGTTTTAGTTATCATCTATTGTTCTTTTATTTTATGTTTTCCGACAATTCCTTTAAGATTCCAGAATCATGAGTGTGAAGTGAAAAAGGTCAATATTTGTTTAAATTTGTACAATATGCATTGAACATTCTGTAATGTTTCATCTTATTATCTCATCAATATTCCATTTCTTTCATACTTTTACATTTATAATAGTTTAGTAAGTTATGAGTACAAAATTAGTAAGGGGTCATAAGTAATTTTTTTCTTGAACTAAACAGCATTAGCGATCATCTATATCAGTGTACAATATGTATAGTCCATAAAAAAAAAAAAAATAAATAAATAAAAAATAAAATAAAATAAATAAATAAATATATGAATATCTGTTTCCATCGAAACAGGGTAATTATTTTTTAATTTCAATATCCATGTCTAATTTCCATAAACAATTTACCGAACTAGCTTGTCTTTTAATTTAACTTATGCAACATAAACTTAGGATACAAATGTAATTTGAAATACGTTCTTGACTCTGAGCAAAAAAAAGTTGTAAATCTAGTCTCAATTAATTTATGGTTAGTTCATTTTTGAACATACCGCCATGTACTATTTTATTTGAAACTTGATAAGTTGACGTTGAAAAGGGAGTCAAGTGAAAGTTTTTTTTTTTTGTCAGATTTTAATTAAAAAAGATCTTATGTCTAACAAACTCGTCATGTACTTTTTTTCATTTATCTAGTAATTGTATTAAACATTTTGGGGAGCGGCGTGGTTTAGTGGATAGTGCGCAAGTCAACTGTTGTCCGGGTCCTGGGTTCGAATCCCCTAGTGCATGGTAACCCTCCTCTGGCAAACCCAGCCTCTTTCAAGTGAGTACCTAAATTGGGGAAAAAACCTGGCGGCTGATCGTGATCAAGGCCTAATCATCTCATTGCAAGTCCGTTGGCCTTGAAACAGTACGAATCTTTATTGGTACTGAGCCAAGACTCTTCATGGGTCGTAGAGGTACAGGTTTTTTTTTTTTTTTTTTTTTTTTTTTTAATATTTATTTTTATCTTTCATTTATTCTACATAAGTGCGACCTGCAGCTTTAGAAGTACAGCAGCACATGGAGTCCATGATAGTCTATTTTAGTACATGGAGTTCACAATATTGACCGAGCTAAACTGAGATCCTGATATAACTCGACCGTTTGCCCTTTCGTATCTTGATTGGTCTGTAACTCGATTACGAACAAGCGCTTTGTTCAATTCCCTTAACTTTGGGAAAACTGTTTCTGTTAAAAAATAAAAAATAGAGGTTTCTATTTTGAACTAATATGGCAATCAGTTTGATTGTGGCCTCCCATTATTTATTTTTTTCACAAATGAGTGTTGAAATGAGAAGTAGCAATACCGAAAAATTTTGGAATAAAACTTAATTTCTTTATTTAAAAAAATATTATTTTATGTAAGTTTTTATTTATTCATTTTATACGAGTTTTGACAGTATGAGATTTGCTATCTGCTTATACAACAAGCAAATATGCTAACCAATAAATAGAAATACAAAAATACAGTTGTACAATAGATTTTAAAAACCAATGGTGCTGGGATCACTTGTAGCTGGATGGTTAGCATAACAGCCTCCTATGCCAAAAGTCACTGGTTCAAAGCCGCAGGTGGTCTTAGGATTTTTTAATGGGAATAAAAAATCCTTAGTTATGCCGTCCTTCGGAGGGGACGTTAAGAGGTGGTCCCGATCCTGTGCGATGTCAGGTACTCGTTAAAGATCCCTATCCTAATAAAACCTGGATAGGCAAAATTAAGGACTCCCACCGTAGCATCGTCCGATTAGCCACAGTTGCATAAAGTGACGTTAAATGAATAAACAAACAAACAAAAACCAATGGTGCTATTAGTGTTCCAGGTCTCTTGGCCAGCTTCTCAATAGTCTTCAGGGCGGATTAAAGGGTTTCAGACTGTGAGTAGGTTCTGAGTCAGCGGGTTTGAATTCAGACTCAGTATGTTACGAAAGTTAGCGTAGCGATTTAAGTCAGTGTCTCCTTAGATACATAAAAAGAAGCTTTTACAATTTTCATATGAAATTTCGATAGGAATGATTAGATAATTTTGATGTTTGACTTTTTTGTTTTTACTTTGGACTTATGGATTGAGTTATAAGTCCAAATAGATATTATTAATACGTTATGAATATTTAGTTTTTTGTCAGTAACAATTTTGAGTCGTTGATTTAGTTATCTTCTTTTTCACTTGAGATGGCTTGCCCATGAAAGATGATTTTGATTTTTTCTTCTTTTTTGTTATTTAATACCATAAATATTAGTATGTGAAATATTAAGTTGGAAACAAGCATGAAACGGTAATTGAATGGTGTGTGATATGCGATTTATACTACAAAAAAGAGTATTTTATGCGATTTGTCCAAAATAGTTATATACATTCTCCAAAGAAATAAATATACAGTTTTCTCAAGTAATAAGAAATAAAATCAACTATTATAGTGGTGTAAGGATCTGTCACAACACACTGGTACCCATAAAAGAGTTATGTGATGAAGCAGGGTGTTGGGATTGTGTTGGACACAGTCGCCACCGTTCCAAGAGATAAAGCGACAATAAATCTACTGTCGCCCCCTCTCTACTGATAACAACTGATAGTCTGTTTTCTTAGCTCGTCTAACTATTGGTTAACTAATAGTCGATATCGGAACTATAATTAGTCCGTTTACACCCAGATATAACTATATTAGTTAGATTAAAGATAAGGAGATAAAGAAAATTAAGCTTCTGTGATAGATCACATTTAGATTTTGCACAGTAGACTAGTTTTTCTTATTATAATAAGATATAAAAAAAAAAAAATAAGCGTGCATTATTCCATTTCCCTTTATACCATAGTCTGATATAGATATTAATTGTATACATTTAATTATCTCTGAAATTTAAAAATTAAGACATTAAAATTAGTTTTTATTAGTTATCACGAATGATTATTACAATAATCGGGGAAACACATAAAAAAAAATTAGTGTATATATATGTACTATAGAGCTGGCTAAGAGACATGCAACACTAATAGTACCATTGGTTTTTAAAATCTAATGAACAACTGTATTTTTGTATTTCTTAGTTTTTTGTATTGGTTAGCTATTTGCTTGTTGTATAAGCAGATTGCAAATCTCATACTGTCAAAACTCCTATCAAATGAATAAATATAAACTTACATAAAATAATATTTTTTATAACAAGAAACTGGTTCAGGGTGTGATCGTTGAAACTCTTCAATTAAGTTTTATTCCAAATTTTGTCGCTTTTGCTACTTCTTATTTCACCACTCATTTGTGAAAAAAAAAATAAATAGTAGGCCATAATTAAACTGATTGCAATATTATTTCAAAACAGAAACCTCTTTTTTTTTTCTTTTTTTTCCCCTTATCTAAAACAGTTTTTCCCAAAGTTAAGGGAATCGAACGAAGCGCTTATTCGTAATCGACTTACAGACTAGCACTAGTTTCCTTTATTACGTCTTTTATGTTCACGTTATTGTAAGTTTTTTTAAACATATTTATTGGTATTTACAACTATATTAAAAAATACATCAATTAAGATTGATGGTTTATTGAAGGGTTAAAATATAACACAATGAAACTTAGGGGCGAGAATTACTCAGCATTGTATGTTTGTTGAAAGAGCAAAGGATAATCTAGGTTTTGATGATAAAAAAACAAAACAATTTTGCGTTTGTGAACATTTTCAAACTTGAGTTTTCACTGGCAATACTAGGTTAGCGTTCTCACCCCCGTGGAAAAACCGTCTATGTGTATGTGGCGGATTAGCACGAAAACGATGAGTTGCATACAACTGAAATTTCCCTTTATAACATGCATTTTGTACATTTTTCTCAAGCAGGGACTCAAAATTTTAATTAAACTTCCTATATTAATGTAAAATTTAATGTGGTTTAATATAATTTAGGCTTCGTTCTGATTGAAATATTATTGCAGGGCTTAAATTCAGACATTTTAAATATTTTGTTCATTTTTAATACCTTTAGTTCCAAAAGCTTCTTCCAATCAGCCATAGCAGCATAAGAGGACGTTAAATAAATAAACTGTTATACCTTAATAATATAATCATTGGGAAATAATAAACCATAATGTAATCGTTTGCAGAATTATTTAAGTTGATTTTAACAACCAAGTTAAAGGATAGTGTGTGTTAAACACTTTTTTTTTTAAGAATTAACACCAAAAATTTGGAAATTATCTTTATTTTACTCCTATTACAGTTCTCTTTCCCATTCAAAAAACTAGTGCGGGCAACACACTTACCTCGGTTTTTAGAATCAATTAAAGAATTTTCAAAATAGAGTTACAGATAAAAATGAGTGAAACATTAAAGAATTAATTAAATGGAATTTCTATAGAAACACGTGTTTTATAAAAAAATCTATTATATTATTATCTAAATAATCACTTAGTTTTATTGTATTTTCATCACTCTCTATTAACTTTTAAAAGCTTGTGTATGAGATATATTTTTACTAAAATCTCAAGCATTTCCAACAGTATATCATACATGTATATGTTACTGTTCGAAAACGAAAAACTGCATTAAAAAATATATTTTTCAGTTTTTACTATAGTTGGTATCGAATTCATTCAATTTATATATTGGACCTTTTTTCATCAGTGGTAACAAGATAATAAAGTTATTTTTTCTAGAATCAACTAAATTAAAGGTACTTTAGAAGGAAAAAAATTGAAAATATCGCATTTAAGCCCTGACAGACTATTTTAATCAGAATAAAACCTAATGATATTAAAGCCCAATTAATTTTAAAACGATATAGTGAGTTTAAACAAAATCGTCGGAACCTTTTTTGAGAAAATCGTAAAAAGGTGCAAAATGCATGGTATAAAGTGGTCTCTTTTGGTAAGTGAATTTGATGAAAATGATTTTGTAACATCTAGGCGTATAGTTGTGTTGATTTTTTTTTTTAATTTTCACGATCGCAATACTTTTCCTTGCTATATATAGTAATTGAAAGTAAATATTATATTTAAAAAATTACAATAATTTAATATTATTTATATAATTAATTAACAAGAAAAATATTATTTGCTGATATGCCGATCTAGGTCAGCCTAAGTTGCTAGTTACTATAGGTTATAGCGAGGGCAGCGGAATGATAGCGATGAGGAAGGCAGTATTCTGACCCAGCCAGATCGTAAACAGCCATAAACTATTAGGGGGCAAGTATGGAATAACCGATATATCCAATTTGATGGGTTGCGCATAACTAATAAAAGGGCTTTATTAGTGCAATAAACCGTTGCAGTAAAGAAGCACCTTCCCTTTAGTGTCTTGCTTAAAATTCATCACTCCTCAAAATCCTCATTGAGTCCTTGCATACCAAATTTACTTCCAATTTAGTTTTACGATTAATCATGAAATTAGTGCTCTGATGAGGAAACGTTAGTAAAGGTCACAGTGTTTATACGATTGAGTATAAAATTAATGTTGTGTAAATATTTGATTGGGACCAATAACGGTAAAATACCATTAAAAACAAAATTAAATAATTTTTTTATTTTATCTTATTTTTATAATTATTTATTAGAATTTACAACTGTTTAATATAAGCCAACGAGAAAATTTGAGTGAAATATAAAAAGTCATGACACCCATGTATGGAAGCACAAATATTCTGAACTAGAAGTTCTTGGGGACATCTCCTTTTCAGATGCCTCGGGCCAAATCAGCAACATACTGATCATTAAGGTCTTTTTGGATGAGTTTATTTGCGACAAAGTAAGGAGAATTGAGGATTTTGGATTGTAAGGATTGGATAAGAGAAGATTCGATAGTTTAGTAGAGCCCCAGAGCTCTACTGCGTAAGCCCATATAGGCCTTATGATTGTCATGTAGATGAGTCTTTTGAAGTGAAAGATTTGATGAAAGGACGTTTGTCTAGTACGTGTTTAAGTAGTCGAAAAGATTTGCCAAGGTGCAGTCATTAAATTATTTTTAAAAAAATCTGGTGCGGGCAACACACGACTTTCACTTACTTCCATTTTTAAAATCAATAAAAGAATTTTCATATACAGTTATAGATAAAAATAGTAAGTGAATGTAATACGTGAAACTATTAATTAATTAATTAAATCGAATTTATATAGAAACATGTGTTATATTAAAAAATCTGTTACATTATTATCTAAAATGATCAGTTAGTTTTATCTCCTATTCATCACTCTCAATTAACTTTTAAAACCTTGAGTATAAGATAATATTTTTACTAAAATCTCAAGCTTTCCAACAGTATATCATACATGTATATTACTGTTCGAAAACAAAAAATTGCATTAAAAAAAATATTTTTTCTGTTTTCTCCTTTAGTTGGGTATCGAATTAATTCAATTTATATATCTGCCTGTTTTTCATCTGTGGTAACAAGATAATATAGTTATTTTTATAGAATCAACAAAATTAAAGATATTTTAGAGAAAGAAAATTTAAAATATCGGCATTTAAGCCCTGTCAAACCATTTTAATCCGAATGAAACCTAAATTACATTAAAGCCCATTAAATTTCACATCGATATAGCGAGTTTAATCAAATAGAGAAAATCGAAAAAAGGTGCAAAATGCATGTTATAAAGTGGCTCTTCTGGTAAGCTCATTTTGATGAAAAAGGTTTTGTAACGTCTCGGGTGTATATTTGTCTTAAATATGAAATTTCAGTTTCATAGGACTTACCGTTTCCGCCCGAGAGTTACCACACACAGAGCTTTTTGCGGAACTTGGTTATTTGGACTAAGGGGACCCTAAAATATGTATTTCCGTTGAAAACTGGAATTCGAAAATTTTCACGATCGCAATACTTGCCCTTACTATACATTGTAAGTGAAACTAAAATTAATTTTTTATAGTTTCTATACCATCGTGTATTAAATAATTAATTTATTTATGTAATTATTGAATATTTATTTAACTTTAACTTTTAAATCGACATGCATAGGATAAAATCATGCTTTCCGACAAGCTTAGTATGTTTTACGATTTTGAGTTAAATAAAAACTAGAAAGATATATTTTAATTCAAAGAATATTTTTAATTTCACAGTGCCTATAACTTTAAGATAGGGATATTGAACAACAATGGAAATAATAAGGACGGTAAGTCTAATAGAAATATTAATTTAAGTATAAGGGGAGCCCGTGGCAAAATGGCTAGCGCGCTAGTCTTTTATGCTAGAGGTTCTGAGTTCGAATCCCAGTCCCGGCGGGGCTTTTATAAGGATACAATTAAATGGGGATTCACTCACAGCCTCTTCCCCGGGTATGTGAGACCCGTCAGCCAAATGGTGGCCACTAACAAAAATAGGCGTAAGGAGTGATGACCTACCCTTTAAACTTTCATCGTGGATCGTGAGTGTATTATCCCAGGAGATTACACCACGAGGGGTCTACACGGCCTGTCGCGCCAGAGGAATTTAAGTATAGGGATACTAATACTACGGCTGCCCAGTCGATATGGCATTTGACTTACCGTCCATATTATTTATTCTGTTATTTTCACTTCTATAGTAGGGCTCATTCAGCATTTAAAAGTGGGTACGAAAAGTTGGGGAAAAACCAGGTATCTGAGCAGTTAGCATGATCTGGCCCGATCATCTGCTTCTATTGTTATCCTAGAAAAAAACGAAACCCTGTACTAAACCAAAACTTTTTTTTTTGTGGCTTGTAGAGGTACAGTTTTTATTGTATTTATTTGTTTTGAATAAACATTGATTCCTTTAAATCTTAATTAGACTATTTTAAAACTAATAATATAAAAAGATATTAAGGGAGTGCAGCATATGACGAAAGGAAGTAAAACGATCAATTGAATTTGCTAACCCATGATGAACACTCCTTGGTATTGTAATTTAGATCAATAGTAGCATCGTATTGGACATAAAATCTCCTTTTGTTTTATTTAAATAAATCCATACCCTCTGCAGGAGGGTGGAAAAATTACAAATTGTTTTATTATTTTTTTATATCACATTGCTCTTGTAATTGTTTTCTCAGTCTTCTTCTTGTCTACAACTGTCTAGCATTTAGGAAAAACTACCCTCCTTATTAATGTGAAATGGCGTATAAATTGATCTTAGAATGGACAAAAAACAAAATTGTTTTTCTTCAGCCTCTTCTTGTAGTCAGATGGTCCATAATAAGACTTTATAAGCAAAAATTTAATGATAGAGAAATAATAAATTAATTTTTCCTATTGCGATAAGAAAACATTTTTTTTCACTAAAATTGATTACATAAAATAAATCATTTAAAATATAACTTTTTTTTTCTTGCAGTAATGGCTCAGTGATGTCTCTGCTGTTACTTGTCGGATGCCTGCTGTTCTCCAGCCTCAGGGTTTTATCTACTCCAGCCAATGTAAAGGGTATGTAAATATATCTTCATCATTGTTTTATTAAATAAATACTAATATTAAATATCACTTTTAAATAAATTGACATTGATATTTTAGTACATAATTAAAACCTATTTTGGAAATATATGTTTATCTGTGTTTCTATTGCTGGTGGCGATTGAAGAGGGGATATAATACTGTGCATTATTATATATTTTGTTCTTAGCCTCTAAAGGGAACCGTACTGAAAAATGAATTTTATACAAAATATAATATAAGTTATTGGATAATAGACCTATTTGTCAGACCTTGGTATTCCTGGTGCCGATTATATGTTGAAAATTAAAATCTTACTATTTTCCGGTGATACTGCATGAGGAAATTCTGAAAATAATAATAATATTGGAAAAACAATTTTATTTCAATCGTAATTATTGATGAAATAGTTAGACCACATGCACAGAACTCTACCTGGATGTGTCATTGAGAAGACTGAGCTTAACAAGTTACCGTTCCTTTCCAAAATGAAAAAAAAATCACACATGAACCTTCACTATTTAGGTACCGTGATTGTTGGCACAAGATTTTGAGTCGATTTCCAGCAGGATTTTGTGCAGATGACTTATGTGATCGGTATCTACCGATCTTCCACCATTGACTGTTCTGACACAAACGCAGTCTGTTTCACTAAGACCGTCAATCACTTTAAAAATAATGTTTTTGGAAATTTCAACCCACCTTTTCTTCTTACCGCATGACGTAATAGAGAAGGCTTGTTAATTATTATGAGGAAATGTTCTTCGAAAACAAAATATTTTAGGAATTATCTAAATCCTATTATATGCCCTGATTTAACCACTAAGATAAGTCATTATAAGTCGCAGACAAAAAATTCCCAATGTTAAAATCTATACACTTGAAAAAAAAAAATTTTATATTCGAATCACTTAATAATGTTATATAATCATTTACTATTTATCTCAGTGCTTAACAGAAATCACATTAGGTCTAAATGTTTTCGGTAAATTATAACTTTCAACTATAACTTAAACTAGCTCAAACCAAACATTATGAAGGAAAGTGAAATACATAAAAAACTAACCAGCAAAAGCACATATTTCTTTTCAAAACGATTCCTTTTAAATATATAGTTCGCGATTTTCGGTTTCATTAACGAATTCATACTAGACAATCGTTCTATTATTTTACTAATATACTAAAGAGGCATTTAAATGATTATCATAAGGCCATTCTAGAATAAGCAGTTAAATATTTGGAATCTACTAAGCCATCGAATTCTCCTCTCATCTTGTCCAACACCTTTCGTTTATTTGAATTCTACTTAATTTGTTATGAAGAAGCTCATTTTTAACATTCTTTATGTTGCTGATTTCGCCTAACTATTTTCCATTTCTAAAACTATATTCCCGCTCTTGCCCGTTAGTTTCGATCCTTGCTTCCCTTTTATTCCTTACAATCAATCATTTGAGGGTGCTGATAAAAAAAATCCTTCTGACTTGAAATACGAATATCGTTTTATATCCTGTTTTCTAATTATTTGTTTGTTACCTTATGAAGACACAAAGACGTCCTATCTTAAAAGCACTCTCGACAGCGTGTATTTCTTCAAAAGTTACCGAGGCCAATTAGGTTGGAATACGAGGAACTACACAGTTGTAGTGGAGAAGAGTTGAATCGAAAATATATCGATATTTGAGTGCTTTATGTATAACTTTTTTTAAAAATATTTATTGAGATATATAAGTTTGTTTCTAAATGAACAATAGTAATAGTGATATGAGACCACATTCACACAATATATACAGAAGACAAAAATAAAGGCAAATAACATGAAGTAATATGAAGTAAGGAATACATTAACATCATATACACTAATGTATTCATTTATTTAATTTTTTTTAAACCTCAAAATGTGTAAAATATTTTAAGGTGTTATAAAATAGTTTAAAGTGTTTTATTAAACCTAAATTCATTTTAAGCTGGCTTAAAAAAAGTAAAAATATAATACTCCTCTCAAGTTATTAGGTCGCTCGGCAAGACGAACTTTTAACGCAAAGGATTAATAAAGCTATAGATCTCGAAATAACATATCAAAATACAAAAAAATTGTCTTCCCCGTACGGATGTTTAGAGGGTCTTCCCGATTTAACGATCAACTTAGCAATTATAAAAGAAACAGTAATAAAAAACCTTATTATTTCATAATTAACAATGGTTCATTGAGGATTTGTAACGAAGAGGGGAATAAAATTGGAGGGGGACAGGAACCCGAGATCGAGGAATTATTAATTCCCATTGAGCATTGAGGGTTAATTAGTGCGCAATATACTGAGTGGCCAACTATTGAGTCATTTCGTCTTAATTAACCTCTTAATTAAAAAGTTTTTCATTTATATAATTAGGGCAATTAACGTTAAATTGGTTTGAGGGGCAATTACCGCTTCACAAAAGGCGATATCAAACCAGGCTTATTCATCTTACTCCTAATTATCCCTTCTATATTTTCGTCTTTTCAGAGATTGAAGGAAGTCCCGCTAGTTGTAAATAAATCTTGGGATGTTCTAAAAGCACTTTAGAGGAGGACTCTTGTCATTCATATATCTATCGAATGATCACTAGTTTTTACTTTCACTTAGTATATAGGAAAGTATTGTGATCGTGAAAATTTTCGAATTACAGTTTTCAACGGAAATACACATTTCAGGGTCCCCTGAGTCCAAATAACCATGTTCCGCAAAAAGGTCTCTGTGTGTGTGTGGTAACTCCCGGGCGGAAACGGTAAGTACTATGAAAATGAAATTTCATATTTAAGACAAATATACGCCCGAGACATTACAAAATCTTTTTGATCAAAATCAGCTTGCCAAAATAGACACTTTATACTATGCATTTTGCACCTTTTTTCAATTTTCTCGAAAACGGTTCCGACGATTTTGATTAAACTCGCTATATCGATGTAAAATTTAATGGGATTTAATATCATGTAGTTTCGTTCTGATTAAAATGGCCTGACAGGGCTTAAATGCCGATATTTTAAATTTTCTTTCTCTGAAGTACCTTTAATTTTGTTGATTCTATAGAAATAACTATATTATCTTGTTACCACTGATCAAAAAAAGGAAAATATGTAAGTTGAGCGAATTTAAAAGCAACTAAAGGTGAAAACTGAAAAAATATTTTTTTAATTCACTTTTTCGTTTTTGAATATAAGAACAGTAATATACATGTATGATATACCGTTGGAAAGCTAAACATTTTAGAAAAAAATACTATGTTATTCTCAAGCTTTTAAAAGTTAATAGAGAGTAATGAAAAGAAGATAAAATTAACTGATTATTTTAGATAATAATATAATAGATTTTTTAATAAAACATATGTTTCTATATAAATTCAATTAATTAATTCTTTAATAGTTTTACGTATTTTTATCTCTAACTGTATCTGAAAATTCTTCCATTGGTTTTAAAAATGGAGGTAAGTCAAATTCTTGTGTTTCCCGCACCAGATTTTTACGTTTCATAAAAAGATTTTTTTTTGCTCTTTTGTAAGTTTTGACCTGTGTTTTTTTTTTATATTCAAAGTATTAAGGGAACCAAAGTTCTTTTTGTTAACTAACAAAGAGATTATCCCAAAAGTGTAGCACCGATTTTGAAGAATTTTCGTTTGATGAAACTCGACATTGAACGATTGGTATCTGGAAAATATTAGTCACCAACGCTCCCCAGCAGTCGCACAAAACAATCGAAACGTTTGGGCGTGAAAACACATTTTATTTAATATCTCTGGTTTTAGTAATGGTAGAAAAAATCATTTGTGGCCAAAATTACCCTAATAATAAAAAATAAATAAAAAAACCATTAAAATATTTAGGTTTTATGCTTGGATTTAATCCTAAAAATATCAATAATATTATCGTCGAAATAATACTTTAAATGAGGTTTCTTAAAAACTGTGCCCGGATTAAAATTCCTTCACTCCTAAAAAAAGCCCATAACCACTGTATAATAAAATTTGTACAATATAGTTATTGTTATTAATGTGAGATAGATATAATCTATGTGGATATGTATATAAAAATATTATTGCGAAATTGTGTACATTTTTTTTTTTATTAATTTTTTTTCATGTTCTTATCTTTAAATTGAAATGACTCAGAGCTGGGGCTGATTTTTATTTATTTTTTAATTTTCTTTTTCTCGTTTTTTTTTTTATTTACTTTTCTATTTCTCTGCTTCTTTTTGTTTCTATATTTTATTGTTTTGTTTTTTTGTATCTTAATATAAGTAATTGTTTAGGAGTATATATATGATGAATTGTTTAAAGTTTTATTTCTTTTTTAGTTAGATTATGATATTTGTGAGTTATATATCTTTTTTATTTAATTTTTTTTGTATTTCATTATATAAATTCAGCTGGTATGTAGTACATTACTATTTAGTTTAAATTTCAATTATTATTATTATTTCAATCATTGTGTTGTAATGTATTTTTTTTTTTTTTTTTTGTATGATTTACCACCTGTAATTGGGCCTAGCATGCTGGTGGATGATGTAAAATAAAAAATAAAGATAAAACTAAAATAATCAATGTTAGAGAGACTAGACTGTTCCAGTGACAGATCACGTAAGCCCCTGCGACGCTAATACCATTACAACCCTCAGCTTTGTGGCTGAGGCAACGCATGCCTCTACCGACGTCCAGGTACATTTCAGACTGGAAATATGTCGGGATCAATAAATAATGAGACTCGAATTCCGGGGTGGATGTGGGAGTAGCGGATCCAGGCGGCAGGAATTCCTGCATTAAGAGAGCAATCTTCTCATAAGGGCTTCCTGGCTAACCTAATCCCGACTAATTGAGCTATTACCTGCCGGCTGTCGAGCTAGTTGCCATTATACACCGCTCCTACAGGGGATTTGCTGGCTAGCCTCTTTACTAAGATAGACGTCAATCCCAGGCAATTTCATCTCTATGAAATGTCATCATGGTTTGCTAAATAATATCTCCCAAGGCTATGGTATTATTTTCATATATATCCACATATTTAAGGATTAATAGTCCTTCAAGTAAAAAAAAAAAGAGAATTAAAAAATATATGATAAAGAAGTTAGTTAGAGGTGCGATCATCAAGAAAATACACTGAAAAGACCAATTTATTTTTTCCGTGTAAGAGTAGGTCCTGAGTTCTCTAATATTAAACAAATAAAAGCAGGTGTACCTCAAGGCAGCGTTTAAGGTCCAACACTTTTTAATATATATTGCTCTGACATCCCACAGCATCCAGAAACACTTATAGCAACCTTTGCCGACGATTCAGCTATCCTGACATCCAACAAAGATGCCTCTAAGGCACTCCAAGAACATCTGGACGACATAGCTTGCTGAGCAAAAACATGGAAAATAAAAATGAATCAATCAAAGAGCCTGTTCGTCACATTTTCTTTAAAACATGACTCCTGCCCCCAGGTCTTTTACAATACTATTCCAATACCAGTTTCAGACACAGTACGTTATTTAGGACTATACCTTGACAAATGACTAACATGGGCATACCACCTCAAACGAAAAAGAAAAGAACTAAATCAACGGTATGGACTTCTTTCAAGATTACTAGACAAACGTTCAAAATTATCATTGACGAACAAATTAACTATTTATAAAGTAATAATAAAACCCATTTGGACTTATGGCATTGAGTTATGGGGAACAGCAAAAAAAGTCAAACATCAAAATTATTCAATCATTTCAATCAAAATTACTTCGGAAAATTATAAATGCCCCTTTTCACGTATCTAACGAGACACTACATACTGACCTAGACATTCCATTCGTCATTGTAACTGCCACTGATCGCTACAATAAATTTCATGACAGATTGACCCTAAATTCAAACCGCTGTCTCAAAACCTATCTACTGCCAGAAACCCATATAATCCGCCCAGAAGACTATCGAGGCGCTGGCCAAGAGACCTGAAATATTGAAAGTTATTAGTTTTTTTTAATCTATCATATGTAGTTTGTTACATCATTTGTTAGCATATTTGCTTATTGTATAAGCATATAGCAAATACAATTGTAATGCCGAAAACTTCTATGAAATAAACTTAATTACGATATTTTCGTCAAATGGGCTAAGAAAAACAAGACAATTAAAAGCAAAATGATAATAAGTGAAGTACAATATTTTTTTCTTTATATTTTTAACTGTATTATGAATTCCATATAGTAAATGTGATACAATGTTAACTAAGTCTAGGGATAAAATCTATTGGCAGCTCTTCAAAAACTATGCTAAACTGGTCCTTGAGCCATTTTCTTTTCAGACGTCTTGTAGGACTATCAAGGATTTTAGAGGAAGCAAGGATCTATAGACGTCTATCAAATCTAAAATTACAGCTAATTCAATGTCCATTAATTTATAATAAAATGAGTATTTTCGTATATTACTTGGTTTCTGTAATACCTTCCCACCGTTAAAATTAGATCAATTTTCGTAGTTAGATCACAATGTATACGGACAAAGATATCTCGATACCTATAAGACCTACAGACGCCTATCATCTCTCGGATCGAAGCTTGTTTAATGTCCATCAATTTATTATATGATGATTATTTTCGTACAATGCTTGGTTTCTGTAATATTTACCTTTATAGTGTTAAAATGAGGTCAATTCCTGGATTTGGACCGTTTTGGATGGCCGCCATTTTTTATTTAGACCAGTTTGATGTGGCTGATAAAAAAATGTTGGTTTACAAGTTAAATAAAATGTAAAAATCACATTGAAAATTTTCTTCTTATAATCCGCATTTTTCGGCAACAGCTCTTGTACTATAGTGAGTTAGAGGGGGAATAGAGTTTGTCATGAAAGGAATACCGGGTTCGTACCAAGTCAGCAACATAGGGAACACTAAGGTCTTTATAGATAAGTTTATTGGTGATATAATAAGAAGAATTGAGGGTTTTTTGAAATGCAATGGGATAAGAGAAGAAACTGATGGTTTTGTAGCATTACTCCGTAAAGCTCTACCCTGTAAATCCATATTGCCCTTAAGATAGTCATGCAGATGAGCCTTTATAGTAATTATAAGGTAATAATAATAAAATATGGAAACAAAAAATATCATGAAATGATAATATTTGTTTGAAAATATTTGAAGATTATAATGGAAAACAAAGCATCAATTTGTTTTTATATATATATATATATATATATATATATATATATATATATATATATATATATATTTATTGTTTTTTACAACTGTATATACAAATACAATAAGTAAAATGGCTGAATGACAATAACAGGCATGAATAGACATGTAAAGAATCTACCCAGTGGTAGTACTTCAAAGTTTATTTCATGAGCAGGTCTCGAGGCCACCGTTTTTCAGGCGCCTCGGAGGATTACCGGGAATAGATGTAGATGAGAGGTTACGGACAAGCGGATTTGAGAGGGCAGGTAGTTTGGAATTAAAGGAGGTGTATGTATCGCGGGCCAAGTCTGCAACCAGTGGGATATTTAGGTCTTCGATGGAGTTACAAAGTAAGGAGCATTGAGGATTTTTCGTAGGATTTTTTATTGCAAGGATTGGATGCGGGAGGAGTTTGAAAGTTTAGTGGACCCCCATAGCTCAATGCCATAGGTCCAAATAGGTCGGATAATCGTGATTTAAATGAGTCTTTTGTAGTAAATAGAGAGTTTTGAACGTTTTTCTAGTAAGTGTTGTAGTAAGCGGTATCTGCAGGCAGTTTCTTGTCGTTTCAGTCTAGTGTGAGGATTCCAAGTAAGGCGCTTGTCTAGATGGAGTCCATGGTAGCGGATCTGTTCAACGGGGATTAATGGAATGTTGCCAAAGGATACAGTAGGACGGGTATTCATAGGTTTGCGGCGAAGGGTAAAGGTAATTTGATTGGATTTATTGGGATTGATTTTAATTCTCCAGTTATGACACCATTCTTAAATGGGTTGGATGTGAGACGGTAGGAATTGGCATCAAGTTTAATACATGGAAATTAAGAGAATGATAGTTTATAGGTGGAGATATAAATGTGGTATAAGAACATTTGTTATTTTATTTTATTTTTTACTGAAATTTACAAATGTACAAAAATACATCGCGTAAATATGCTGAAATGTTATAACACATGAAATAAACATGAAGAAAAACTGCCCATTGACAGCACTCTTTGGTAGTAAGTCTAAACAAGAAGGTCTCGAGACCATCTTTTTTTCAGGCGCCTCGCGGGATTATCAGGAATTGAAGAGGAAGCAAGGATTGAAACTAATGGATTAGAGTTGGAGTGGAGTTTTTCGTGGAAGGTGTGATACCTGGTACGGGCCAAATATAAGAACAATTAAATTAATAAATAAATAATAAGACTTACCTGCCATTTTTATATTTATTATTTTAATACTAATATTATCATTTTATATTCCTGTTTGTTTTCATTACATCTTAAATCTTGTTTTTTATTGATACGTTTATACACATATTCAAACATATAGGTGATATATTTATCAACCTAACCCGACATAGCAGTAGAACTGTTACTATAGAGTCTCCTGTGTAGTGGCTTGCATTCTATGCCCACGATTGCGGGTTTTAATCTGTCCGGTAAATCCTCAGTTATGCCGTCCCACTGAGAGAACGTAAAAAGGTAGTACCAAGCCTTGGCGACGTAACCTACTCATTAAAGATTCCTTTCGTAACTAAAATTTGATAGGCGATATTGACGTTAAATGAATAAACAAACAATGATAATGATATTAACATGATTGATTATAATGATAATAACATGATAATCAAATGAGAATAATTATCAATCTGTATAATCGCAAACACAATCTATACTTTCTTTCTAAGTACTCCAACTTTCTACTTTTCCAGCTAATCGCTTGTAGTACAAATAAGGCCTTAGAAATATATGACATAGATATATAAATTAAGTAGATGAAATAAAAAATAGATTAATGACAACGTGTCTGTAGAATAGCTCAAGCTGTAAATTGTTAATACTAATTTATTTTATTATCTAGCTAAAGTTTCATAACCGAAAGCATCTTTATTTATGATCAAGTAGAGGAAAGTGAAGAGGACGCAGACAAACCAATGTAAGTAAATGTAAAGTATGCGTTGTTAACACCTCGTAAAATTGCTGCTGTGTTAACAAGGGTAGCAGCCTGACCCATAAAAGCTTCCTACAACTTTACTAGTCGAATAAAGAGCCTTAGTAAATTCTTGCAGAGGTGTTGGAGAAATTTAAGGAGCGGGGGTTAGGAGCGGGAGGGGGCTAAATTTCATTTAGGGCGGACCTAATTCGTAACAATTGATGAGGGGACGAGAAATATGTTTGAAGGTAGGAGTTCATTAACGAGGACAAAGCGTTGGCACTAATGGAATCTTCTATAATATTGTTCCATCCTCAAAGGCCGCAGCTTGTTGCTTGTTCTAATTCATCCGAGTGTTCGTTTGTTGGTTTTATTCCGATGCACGGTTCATCCTGTCCGATGTTCGTCAGAGTCCTTTATTATGCGTTAGCAAGGGAAATGCAGTTGTCATATAAAACTTTTGTTAGGAAAACAAAAACAACCAGTTTTACTGTAAACAATATTAAAATTTTAAACTTTCGGTTTATATTGGTTTAACCGAAAATAATAAAATATTTTATGAATGCCCTTTCTCTAAATATATAAAATAATACCGCCATTCTTGGTTTCCACGAACTCCTAAGCCACAGCACCGATTTTTATATGATTTTTACAATCATATAGTGCATTAATTCCTGAAGGTTTATAACTGAAATATATTTCAATTTAGCTGTTCTTTGGGAAAAAAATAAATAAATTTTCTGTAACCAGGTCATCAAAAAGATAATTCATGATATATGAGTAGTAATGTAGACGTATAATATTCCGTTAGAAAGTCCAAGATTTTAGAAAAGTTAATATGAAATAACAGAAATAATACAAATTAATAAAAACTTTTCGTAAGCCGTAAGCAAACTTATAAACTTTGGAGATTATCATAGTTATTGCCACAGACGTACACTATCAAACAAGTTAAATTGTTTCAATTAGTACGAAGATCTTAGAAACAATATTACGTAACTAATCGTAACTAATTTGTTAAATTAAATGGTAAGTCGTTATAAATATGTAAACTAACATAGTTATTAATTATTTCATAAAAACCGATCTATCCCTGTAAAATAAATGAAATTCCCATGGAAACTATATTAAATTTTAAAACTCTATTATAAATAGTTTATTTAAAATTTTTAAGATAGGAAAAAAAAAGATTAGTGTTTTTAAACAAAAAAAAAAAAAATTCGCAAATAATTATATAAATGGAAAAAAAAGAAAAGAAAAATATAGATATAGATTTTGATGCTTAGAGCCCGTATAATGAATAAAAAAAATCCGTTTTTTAATAATAAATAATTACCGAATTTTCGCTCTTTTTGCTATTTCAAAGAGAATTTTATTTTTACATAATAAAAAAAAATCATTAAAATTTGTTCAGAACTAGCAGAGATATTGCGTTTTGAAATTAGCGGTGTTGATATGCCATTTTCCTTCGAATAATTTATTGCTCTCCATATTACTTAATTGTCTCTTAACAGCTATATAAACAGTTATCCCCTAATATTGTTATTAAGAAATAATAAACCATTTTGTAATAATTTGCAGCGTTTTTTGTATGAGAGTATTTTTTTTAACGATAAATCTTTGAGGCGTAAGTCCATATAGAGGCTTAAGGAGGTATATTCAGTTTCTGTTAAACTTTTAATTTTGATGATTTAGATAAAAGAGAGTATTGTACTTTCATTAGCTGATTACAATTTTTAACCAATAACCAAATTCTTTGGACCAACCTGTACATTACCTAGGACTAATACTTGATCCAATGA
Source organism: Piezodorus guildinii (assembly GCA_023052935.1). Taxonomy (NCBI): domain Eukaryota; kingdom Metazoa; phylum Arthropoda; class Insecta; order Hemiptera; family Pentatomidae; genus Piezodorus; species Piezodorus guildinii. Next base: position 29,377,857 of record CM041292.1, on the reverse strand, counting down.
CTCGTAGCCCACATGTCAAGATGAAAAGAAAGACTCTCAATTAGGGAATGAAAGACATAAACTCGAGTAATTGTTTATGATTAAAATTTGAATTGTTATATTATTCAATCTAAAATAGATGTTTTCACTCATGTACCGAAATATTATATTTTTTGTTTTCAGCTTTCATTTAAAACCTAATTTCATGAAGTAAGGTAGAGAAATTAGAGTCTTGCGCTCAACTAACATATCAATTTTAAAATCATGCATTTTGTACAGATTCTACGCAAGATCCATAAAGAATAAATAGCGCACTATTCAATTTAATGACTGGATACTTGTTATTTCTCCAATAGTTGGCACAGGAGCCACATAGTTGCGACAAGATATGATCCGCCCAGATAATAAGTAATATTGGCGGGACGAGGAACGTAGGGAGAAGTCCCCAATATGACATGATATCTTGTTAGCTCCTTCCTGGAAAACAAGGCAGTTACGAGAGAATAAGCTGCTGGAATTGCGACCCTGCAAACTGTCCCTCATCAAATTTGATTTGTCAGCTGACTACCACAGCTTGTCACGGTTCAACTATATCCACCAAGCTCAAAAAGAATATTTTCCTACTTAAAACAGTCACACAGTTATTCCAAACGAACATTGAGGCTCAATATTCTGCACTGGTCATTCTATTTAAGATATATCGTTTTTTTTTAAAGCCATTTTGTTCCTTAAAATTTTCTTAAAAATCTGGTGCGCACAACACACGACTTTCACTTACCTCCGTTGTTAAAATTAATTTAAGTAGGTTTGAGGAATTTTCGAATACACTAAGAGATAAAAATAAATTGTTAAAGAATTACATTTTTCAATAGAAACATGTGTTTTATTAAATAATCTATAATATTAATATCTATGACAACCACTTAGTTTTATCGGCTTGATTGAAATTATTTTAGTTTTGGTTTATTATTTACGATAATTAATCTTTATAATCTACCATAAAACAAAAACCAAATCCTCAAAATTTGAGAGCTATCTTTAAACATTTTTCTAAACTGCTTAGCTTTCCAACGGTATATTATACGTCTATATCACTGTTTATATGTTCGAAAATGCCAAAATTGCATTACAAAAAATGCTTGGTATTTTATTCGTTCAAATGATATATTTATCCGTTTTTTATCAGTATCAAAAATATGATATAGTTTTTTTTTTATAAATTCTACAATATTAAAGGTACTTTATAGGATAACAATTTCAAATATCGCCATTTAGGCCCTGTCAGACTATTTCAATCAGAGTGAAACCTACATCATTCAAAAACTCATTAAATTTTACATCGATATTGGAAGTTTAATCGAAATCGTTAGAACCGTTTTTGTGAAAATCGTAAAAAGGTGCTAAATGAATAGTATAAAGTGGCCCTTATGGTCAGCTGATTTTGATGAAAGAGTTGTAACATCTCGGGGATATAGTTGTCTTAAATATGAAATTTCATTATTGTACGACCATTCGTTTTCGTTCTAGACCTTCCACACACACACAAACAGACACAGACTTTTTTGCGGGTCTTGGTCATTAGGAATCAGGTGATTCTAAAACGTGTATTTCCCGAGAAAACTGGAATTAAAAAATTTTCACGATCCCAATACTTTTCCTTACTATATACTCGTATAGATAAGTGAAAGTAAAAGTACTTAAAATTATTTTACAGTTGTAATTTAATTTAACAATATATCGTTTCAAGCTCCGTTTTCGTAAATATTTATACTGTTACGGGCTACGGGGTGTGCGAAATGAACTACTCCAGTTTACAAATTACAGGTGTTTATTAAATACAGAAAACACAAATACAAAGGGGTTACTAACCACTATATTAACAATAATAATGGAATTACTAGCTTAACTACTAAACAGTATACATATAAAATGAGGTATTCCTAACGAATAAACTACTTACAATCTGCTAGACTTATTCTAAGACTTACAACTATAAATTATATATAAACTACAGTCTTCTAATTTCCCAACGACCGATTATCACAATATTGACACACAGTTTCACTACACTGTCACACTGTCACGAGTTGTTCACTGTCACTGTTCACTGATACATTCACTTGAGCAAGATCAAGACTGACCCACCTAGGCTCAGGGGACAGCTATTTGTACCACCGCCGAATCTTCTAGACCCGGGCGCAGGTAGGGTGGTGGGCCTTTCCAGGCACTTCGAGGACTGTCCAGGTCCAGAAGTCTCTAGCCTCATCTAGGCCCCTCCAGGCGTGGTCCACCCGTCATTGTCTTGACCGTAGCACTACCCCCTCCTTAGACGTGCTCTGCCCCAGAGCACAGATTGCAGAAGCTGAGCGATGCTGATCTTCCTCCGATGTAGGTGTTTTGTCTTTCCAGGGGTTGAACGTGCATACCATTATGATGACTCCAGAGTTGGCGAACGTCTCTTCTACAATGTTCCTGACAATCCTCCACTCCAGGCCATCGTATCCACAACCCAACTTCGGGATGGCGAGCTTGGTGACACGCAGTTCCAGAAGCTTTCTCCGCAGGTCGTCAAGACTCCGGCGCAGTGTGTCGTATGTCGGCTTCTGCTCTGATGAACTCTTGGTAACCAAGTAAAACAGGTGCCGGCCTTCATGCTCTTGATGGAGAGTCTTCCCAACTCTTGGTCCCTGGCGTTCCAGCTCTTCAATTCCAGCGAACTTCTTCCTGAAGACCGTCGCAATCCCCCGGGAATTCCTCAGATGTTCGGCGACACAGTGTGCTAGAGCATAGTCTACCGGTAACGAGAATATGTCTCTGTAAACTGTCCGCGTTACCCTACGGGAGTCTGGCGCCTTAGGATGGGGAGTTAGGTCCTTGTCGGTGAGGTTCCTCACTTGCTGTTCCTCTGTAGGGCCATGGTTTCCCTTGTATGGAGCCAATCGGTTGAAATGGACTACCTTGGGTTTTCCTTTGGGCTGCTTCCTGATCCTATAGATGACATCATTGATCCTCTTGATGACCTCATACGGTCCGTCCCAGGAGTTTTGAAGTTTCGGTGAGTAGCCTTGCCTTCTTCGAGGATCGTGTAGCCAGACCAAGTCTCCAGGTTGGAAGCCACCTTTCTCTGCCTTGATGTCGTAACGCTCCTTCATTCTGTCACTTGCTCCCTGGATGTTTGTGCGAACCTTCTCGTGAATAGTGTTCATTCGCTTCCGTAGGTTCGTGACGTAGTCTTCTCCGGCGACCTCCTCATCAGGCTTGAAACCGAATTTCAGATCGCAAGGCAAGCGTAGTTCTCTACCGAACACGACATTGGCGGGGGTCTGCCCTGTCGTTTCATTGACTGAACTACGATAGGCTAGCAGGAACAGATGAAGATATTGGTCCCAGTCTCGCTGATGGTCAGAAACTACCTTGGCCAAATATCGACCCATCGTCCTGTTCATGCGCTCTACCATGCCATCGGACTGAGGGTGAAGAGGCGTCGTTCTGGTCTTCCGTATTCCTAGAGCCTCGCACATCCTGGTGAAGACTGCCGACTCAAAGTTTCTTCCTTGGTCAGCATGAAGTTCCATGGGCACCCCAAACCGACTGACGAGCTGCTTCACGAGAACATCTGCAACCGTGGCGGCCTCCTGATTCGGAAGGGCGTAAGCTTCCACCCACTTTGAAAAATAATCCATGGCCACGAGAATGTATCGGTTGCCATTATCTGTCACAGGAAAAGGGCCAGCGATGTCTACCGCTATTCTCTCGAATGGTGCTCCTACGTTGTATTTCTTCATAGGTGCCTTCTTTTTCCTTATCGGTCCATTAGAGGCGGCACAAGTTGCACACCGCCGGCACCAATCTAACACATCGTCCTTGAGGTTTGCCCAGTAAAAGCGTTCACGAACCTTTTCTAATGTCCGGTGAACTCCAAGGTGGCCACCAGATGCTCCATCATGTAATTCCCTCAGTACTTCGGGCACTTTAATCTTTGGTACGATGAGCTGTAGTCTCCGCTGATCTCCCTCTGTGTTCTCCAATGCTCGTTTCAGCAGACCTTTGTCCAGTAGAATGGAGTTCCATTGAGCCCAATAGGTTTTTATATTTTTCGACATTGGAGCAACATCCTGCCAGCTTGGTCTCCTTTGGCCTGATAGCTTCCATTCCCTTATTTGTTTCAAGTCCGGGTCCTCGTCCTGTTCCTTTGCCAGTTGTGTGTCCTGCCAACCGTCGGTAACGACCGTAGTCCGCAACACTGTTGCTTGCTTTTCTTCTTGTCGAGAACAATGCTTGCATTCTCCGTCACAGGGTCTCCTTGAGAGCGCATCCGCATTCCGGTGACTCGTTCCAGAACGATGAGCAGATTCGAAGTCATATTCCTGAAGGCGCTCGATCCACCGTGCAACTTGTCCCTCCGGTGACTTGAATCGCAGCAGCCACATTAGAGCTGCGTGGTCCGTTCTCAGTAGAAATCTTCTTCCATACAGGTATTTATGAAAGTGCTCTATGGACTTAACCACTGCCAGAAGCTCTTTCCTTGTGACACAGTAGTTGCGTTCTGGAGCTGACAGTGCTTTGCTGAAGTACCCAATAACCTTTTCTTCCCCGTCTTGGAGTTGAGAAAGGACGCTTCCAATAGCAGTGTTGCTGGCATCTGTGTCAAGAATGAACTTGCCCTCGGGACGTGGATAGCTTAGAATAGGCGCACTACTCAATTTCTTCTTTAACTCCTCAAATGAAGCCTGACACTCGCGATCCCAAAGGAAAGTCCGTTTTTCCTCAGTGAGCCTGGTAAGAGGTTTTGCGATGTTGGCGAATCCTTTCACGTACCTCCTGTAGTAGGTGCAGAGCCCGAGGAAACTTCTCACTTGGTGCTTATCTCGAGGTGCTGGCCAATTGGTGATCGCTGTAATCTTCTCTGGGTCAACAGCAACTCCGTTGTCTGATACAACATGCCCCAGGTAGTTGACTTGCCTTCGGAAGAGATTGCACTTCTTCGGGTTCAGTTTTAGATTAGCTGCACGCAGCCGTTCGAAGACCCGCTCCAGATTCTCCAGATGGTGAGTGAAGGATTTTCCCAGTACAATGATGTCGTCCAAGTAAACCAGGCATATCTCCCAAGAAAGGCCTCTTAAGACGCTTTCCATCAGCCTCTCGAACGTTGCAGGTGCATTGCAAAGCCCGAATGGCATTACCGTAAATTGCCAGAGGCCAGTGCCGATTGAAAATGCCGTCTTCTCCTTATCTTCCGGTGCCAATCCAACCTGCCAATATCCACTGCGGAGATCCAAGGTAGAAAATAGTTTGCAACCCTCTAGTGTGTCCAGCGTGTCGTCAATCCTTGGGAGTGGGTAGCTGTCCTTCTTCGTGGCGTTGTTCAAAAGACGGTAATCTACGCAGAATCTTGTCGTCCCATCCTTCTTTTTTACCAGTACGACAGGAGACATCCATGGGCTACTCGAGGGCTCGATGACACCATCATTCGCCATATCCTTAATAATCTCCTCGGCATCCTTTCGTTTAGCTAGCGGCAGCCTCCTCGGGATCTGTCGGATGGGCTTTGTATCCCCGGTGTCAATTTTGTGCTGGACGATGTTCGTTCTACCCCGTGGTCCTGAGCTGATCTCGAAAATGTCCTGCCATCGGGTAATCAATCTCTTCACGAGTTCGCTCTGTTCAGGCGAAAGTTCTCTGCATGATTCCTCCACGAATCCTTTTAATTCTTCGGGTAGTCCTCGTTGCTCGGTGGGGTTGCGTTGTAGCTGTCGGACTACTGAGGTAGCGGCCGTACATTCTCCGACTGGTGTTCCTCTCTTTAGTGTCACCGGGAAGCTGTTCAGATTCATCAGTCGGATTGGGGTGGTATGTCCGACCTTGATGAGAGACCTTGCAACCAGAACACCGCGTCCGACTTCCTGCTCCTCGTGCTTCCCAGGTTCAAGTAGAAGACATTGACCCTCCGGTAGTCGTCCATTGATCGTCCCATGCGTCAGAATTTGACTCCGTGCAGGTAAGGTGGTGTCTTCTAGTAGGAGTACTCGTGCATAGAGGTCCTTTCCCTGCCGAAGGATGACCTCTTCGTCTCCCAGCGTCATCACACCTCTCGACATGTCCAGCTTGATCCCGTATTTGATCATCAAGTCCATGCCGAAGATGACTTCCTCGTCTATTTTCGCCACGAGAACGCGGTGCTCTAGACGTTGGCCCCCGATGAAGAAAGTGGCAACTGTCTCCCCGTAGACCTCGGCTGGCTGTCCTGTGGCTGTCCGTAACGCCCAAGTGGTAGGTAATATCTTCTTAGCGTTAACTGCCTTCGGGTTCAGTATTGTCATGGTTGCGCCGGTATCCAGCAGAAAACTCCGCAGCTGCCCGTTCACCATTCCATCCACATAAAAACTATTTGTCTTGCTCCCTATTGTCGCGATTCTCACGGCGACCCTGGGGCCTTTGATGCTACGGGTTGACAGTTGCCCCTTCCCATCAACCCTCCTTAGTTTTCCTGTGGCTTTTCCGGCTTCCTGGTAGGACACTTGCTTCTGGGGTGTCCGAGTTGGCCGCAGCTCCAACAGCGTATCTCCTTTTTGCGTGTCCTGAGGGCTTCTAAAACCTTTGCTACTATGTCCTCGATGGTGGGGGCCGCGTTAGGCTCCGCTTCTGCCGCTCGAACTCGTGCATGTCCACGGACTGACTGCCTGACAGCCTCGAATTCCATGGCCTGCGACAATGCATCGCCCAAAGTTTTAGGGCGTGCGAGTTTCACTGCCTGTTGGGTTTCCGGGTCTCGAAGTCCATCCAGGAATTTGTCGATAGCCAAGCTCTCGTAGACGTCGTCGGTGACCGTTGGGTAGGCATTCCTCACTAGCCGGGCGATATCTGCTTCAAATTCCTGCAGCGTCTCGTTGGTCTTCTGGACCCTGTTCTTTAACTGGGAACGGTATAGTTGGTCCATGTGGCGATGGCCGAAACGCATCTCCAGTCTTTTCATCAGCTCACTGTAGTTGCACCGCTCCGACATGGGCATCCCCTGTAGCACTCCTAAGGCGTCTCCACGCAAGGCTAGGCACAACGCTGATGCTTGCGTCTCCTTTGACCACCCGTGGATCGAAGCCGCTGTCTCGAAGAGAGTCATGTAGTCCTCCCATGGCGTCTTCCCGTCGAACAATGGGATGGTGTTGTGTGTTGGTGGCATCCCAGCATTGGCGGAGGGAATGGTGTTGTGAGGGCTTCTCTCAGAGGGTTGGTCGGTGTCGATTGTCGTTGGGTTGTTCATACGTTCTTCTAGAGCTTCTATTCTTACCCTAAGTTCATTTTCTACAGAATCGACTTTTTCTCCTAATCTAGATTCTACATCAGCTAACTTATTATCTACACTTTCCATTAACTTAGTTTCTAAATTGCCTAACTTAGCCTCCAATGTATTTTTAACAGTACTTAATTCAGTTTTAAAAGTTGCAGACAACTTACTGAAATCATTTTCAAACGTAATATCGTCTGGATTTTCCCCTGAATCAACAAAAAATTGGCGCAAGCGTTGTTGCAGTACTAATTTCGTTCCGGAAGTATCCAGATCTCGTTCTTCTAACTCCCGTCTTAAGTCTGCAACTTTTAAATCATTCAGTCTAACACTCTGAGAAGTCATTTTCCACACAGTAGCCCAATAATTACAAAAACAAGAAAACCAAAATTATAACCATTTACAATGATCCCACTTCTGACACCAAATTGTTACGGGCTACGGGGTGTGCGAAATGAACTACTCCAGTTTACAAATTACAGGTGTTTATTAAATACAGAAAACACAAATACAAAGGGGTTACTAACCACTATATTAACAATAATAATGGAATTACTAGCTTAACTACTAAACAGTATACATATAAAATGAGGTATTCCTAACGAATAAACTACTTACAATCTGCTAGACTTATTCTAAGACTTACAACTATAAATTATATATAAACTACAGTCTTCTAATTTCCCAACGACCGATTATCACAATATTGACACACAGTTTCACTACACTGTCACACTGTCACGAGTTGTTCACTGTCACTGTTCACTGATACATTCACTTGAGCAAGATCAAGACTGACCCACCTAGGCTCAGGGGACAGCTATTTGTACCACCGCCGAATCTTCTAGACCCGGGCGCAGGTAGGGTGGTGGGCCTTTCCAGGCACTTCGAGGACTGTCCAGGTCCAGAAGTCTCTAGCCTCATCTAGGCCCCTCCAGGCGTGGTCCACCCGTCATTGTCTTGACCGTAGCAATACTTATGGTGATATAAACAGCCATCACAATTCTATTTAATAATCAAATTAATATCCTCATGTTTAAGTGAATGAGTTCTTAGGATTCAATTTAAGGTTGGATTAATAACTTATAATTAATTAATAAAACGTAATTCATTGCATGTATTTTATTTTTATTTTATTTTTTTTTTTTAATCAGTTTCTGGGTACTAAGATTATTTGGTAACTGAGAAAGTAATTTATAAAAACGGGAATCGATAGACACTTCTGTATTCGTGGCATTATATGCCAGTTTAAAATCTTGGCAACTTATTGTGTTTCCGAATTGAGTTTCTCTTTCTTTTTTTTTTATGTAGATTATATCTAATCTAAAATGCTAGTTTATTATTTAAATTGTTTACATTAATATAGGTAAATTTTATTTCATAAATTAGGGAAAAATAAATTACAAAAATACCCTAAACAAACAAATTAATAATTGTATCTCGCTTCGGGACTGTACTTCGCTATGGACATATTAATTTCATTTGGCAATATTAAGTTAGACATCATAATAATTTCGTATGCCAATTTTCATCTGTTTTTTCCATTGAAGAAATCTCCAAGTCAACCAAGCGTTCTGCTTTACTAAAAGCGTAAAAATCAATTTACGAATTATAAATTTTGTCTGTAAAAGCTTAAAACAAAACTAAACCGAGTGATTTATTCCGGGTGCAGTCATCAAAACACTTAATTAGGTAGAAAGCTTAATTTATTTGTGTTAACGTTCTGGCCTAAATCTCAGGTCTTCATCGGGGCGTTTGAAGGAGGTAGGTTTTATTGAAAATATAAACACAGCACCATTGATTAATTATCTTTGTGATTTAAGGAAATGAAATATGATGCGCGCAACACACACTTTTCCCTTACCGATCTTTTGGAAACTAATTTTTAATTAAACTAAAAGATGAAAAAATATTAAATTGTTCTGATTAAAATATTTATTTCAGATAAACGAATAATGTAGTTGAAATTATAAAGTAAAATATCTTAGTTTGGTTGTTGACTGACGCCTTTCAGCTCACACAACCACCCTGAAGAAGGCCTATAATTTAGGCCGATACGTCGGCACCAATAAATTAAGCTTACGCTTAATTGTGTGTTAAATTGACTGCACCCTCAACCAACTTCTGTCATAAACTATCTTAGGTATATCTTAGTTTCCACTTTTCATTCATTACCTTTTCAAGCATTGTATGTTAAATAATATTTTTCTAAACCCTCTGCCTTTCTAAAAGTATAGCATAAACTTATAATAAATTGTCAGACTATTTAAACCAGAATAAATATTAAATATTTTAATAATTTAATTTAATTTTAACGGGTGCAAAATCTGTAACATCTCAAGCGCATACATATCTTAAATATTTATATATTTTTTAAAATATATTTATTGATATTTACAACTGTATAATAAAATACATCTAGTAAATGTGATACAAGATTATACTGCCTTCTTTAACATGTAGAGATACTACCCATTGGCAGATCTCAAAAAACTATACTAAACCAGAAGGTCTCGGGGCCATCTTCTTTTCAGAGGCCTCAGAGGATTATGAGGGATTCTAGAGGTACCAAGATTTCAAACTAGGGAATGATGTTTGTTATAAAAAGAAAAATACCTGATTGGGGTCATCTCGGCAGCAAAAGGGACATTTAGGTCTTTGTGGATTAGTTGATTCGTGCAAAAATAAGGAGCATTGAAGATTTTTCGAAAGATTTTGGATTGTAAGGATCGGAAACAGTAAGAATTTGATGGTTTAGTAGAGCCCCAAAGCTCTGCTCCGTAAGTCCAAAGTGGTCGGCCTTATGATAGTCATGTAGAAGAGTCTTTTGTAGTTAAGCGGAAGGTTTGAGCGTTTGTCCAGTAGGTCGAAACTGTTGGGCGGTTTCTTGTCGATCCAATCTTGTGTGAGGATATATTAAATATGAAATTTTATTTTCGTACCACTTTTCGTTTTCTTGCTAGTTTTCCACAAACGGACACACTCACAGACCTTTTCGCGCGACTTAGTTATTTATACTCAGGGGTAGGGATGGATAATCGAATGATCGTTATAATCGGATGATTGGACTTCGATGATTTAAATAATCGAATGATCAAATGATTAATATGGATCGTGAGAGACAATATGCCACAATTCCCGTCTCTATGATAGCTGAGCCTAGGTGAAATATGTATATAATTTATGTGATGAGCAAAGAAAAAAAAAAGTCCTGAAGGAATTAGTCCGGGTGGCAGGAGGAGATGCACATCGCAATCTAAACAAGGTATTTGCCTTGTTTAGATTGCGATGTGTCCTATGTGGGTGAAACCAAAAACTACTTAAAAACCCGCATATAAAACTGATAAACAATGCATCTCCTCCACCTATAGCCATATATTAAATTCTCTTAAGTAATACAGCTTCCCATGTCCATCCCACTGTATACATTTTGTTTATTTATTGGTTTATTTTTACTTATTTATGTATAAATTTGTTTTATATATGTATCTATTTCATTTGTTTCTGCACTTAATAAATTCTTAATGGTTTTACAATTCAATTTATTCCTATTTGTAATTATTTTACTTTTTTTATCAACTATATGATCTGTTAATAATTGTTACTTATTATTATTTTTTCTCATAATATTTTCACTGGGTTAATTTTACTGTCTTAATATATGTACAATAATTATAAAAACGTTGGTTGGGAGGTAGTCAGTTTTACTACATATAGTTTATACATTATTATTCTTACTATTGTATTATATTGTTTTACTTCAACAATCTTGTTAAAACATCTTCTAATACCGTTATGATGTCATTAATATTGTAGGTTTAATCTGAACATTTCCTTTTATGTTAATATTACAATTTTACTCATTGATGTCAGATCCCGTCTAGAAATGTGGTACGTATTTTCCATTTTATCCAACCTTTTGTACGTACTTTCCTATCTACCTGCCTATCTATCTTATTACCAAATTGTACCTAGTTTCCACTCGCCTACCAGACGGTACGTATCTCCACTGTACTCCATTTTTTTAATGTTTTTTATTTCATGTAATTTTTTCTTATATATTTGTACATTATCTTTAGTCATTATCTGATCTGTATAGCTCTCATTAGTATACCTTTATCATTGTAATTTAATTAATTGATTTCTTTACACATCTAGTTCCTTTTATGTTATAATATTGACATTCTCTAGCGCAATAGTTATTTTTTTAAAATAGTATTTTTAATCTTATTTTAAATGTATCCTTTTTGTATCTTTTTAGCCCTGATGATGACCCACAATGGGGGTCGAAACGTTGGCAAACAATAAATCAGTTGAAACTATTCAGTTGTTTCATTTAATGACCGCCACTCGGACTAATTCCTTTAGTAATTCTCAACGGTCAACTAATTATATCCACAATGAAAAAAAAAAAAAAGTCGTTCGATTATTATCCGAGGTCCTTATAATCCCTCGATTATTGTTAAACAATTCAGTTCGAATGATCATTCGTTTCTCCAAACCGATTAATCCGATAATCGATTAATTTGAATGATTGAAATAATCGAATGATCCGATAATCGTCATTCGATTATGCCCACCTCTACTAAGGAACCCTAAAACGTGTATTTCCGTTCAATTCTGGAATCAAAAAATTTTCATGATCCCAATACTCTCCCTTAGTATTTATTCCATATAAAGGTTAGTGAAAGTAAAAGAAATATTAGTAATTTGTTTAGGATGTTCTAATCGTAAAAGCTTTACCTGAAAGCAACTACGAAATGCGACACCTTTAAAAGATACAGGGAGATAAGAGGAGGCAATAAAAATCGGACAGGGCCTGAGGTAACAAGCACCCCACCCTAACAACAAAGGCTGGCGGCCGATCCCTGCAAATACTGAGCCCACTATCTCCTCTTCTTTATTAGCCGTTACAGTTTACTGACCACTTCCACCCCCCGGCTATCGACTGCGCAGGGCTAATCGTTATCTTTACTGTCCGCGGTTTTAATTGTCCCTTCGTTTATTGTACCTTTTTGGATTTATCTTTAGTTCGCTCCCGGTTTCCAATGTTAGCGAATGGAGTCTTAGTGTCCTATAGTATACTATTCCTACAGGTTTTAAATTACACGATTTATATTAAAGTTTTTGAATACTTATCAGTTTTAACTATTAAATAATTTCAGCATTTTTAATGCTAACTAGAGCTTAGCGAATTAGTCTAATTTGTTTTCAGTTTTCAAGTGAGTATTATTTTTGTAAATCTAGGTATTTTGTATTGAAGTCTCATAATAATGAAGTATCCAGTTTAATATTAACTGGATATATTTAATATTAATTTAATTATAATGTTGTTTCTAAAGTAGTTAGTTAAATTTTTATAACTTTTCCTTATTAAAGGTGAAAAATGATTTTGTCTATGAATTGCTTTTTAAGATTTGTGTTCGGTACCTCGAGACGTTCGCAGGTATCCCACCTCTACGACGTGTTGAAATGTTTATCTCCAGCCTTTGGAAGACAATATTTCCTTGGATCATTCCTATATCAAATCATAAACTCCCACCATCCATTTTATGTTTACAGCCTCCTAGTTTTCAAATCCTCAACCCATCACCAGGAAACAAGATCCCGTCTGTGTCCGATCTCCACACTCCTTTCCATTGAACCAAAAAATATGATTGCTCCTTTTTAGTCCGTTCCACTGCCTTATGGAGTACCCTCCCTTCAAACATCCATCGTGCTCCTTTTCTATCATCGTTTAAATCCCTCCTCCTTCAATACTTCCTTTCTCTTCAGTCTGATGTAAGCTAAGTTTTATTATGCCAACTTTACTGAGATAGTCGTCAATCCCAGGCAATTTCATCTCAAATGGTGTTATTTTCATATATATCCTCATATTTAAGGATTAATAGTCGTTTAAGTAAAAAAAAAAGATAATTAAAAAATATATGATAAAGAAGTTAGTTAGAGGTGCGATCATCAAGAAAATACACTGAAAAGACCAATTTATTTTTTCCGTGTAAGCGTAGGTTCTGAGTTCTCTAATATTAAACAAATAAAAGCAGGTGTACCTATAGGCAGCGTTTAAGGTCCAACACTTTTTAATATATATTGCTCTGACATTTCACAGCATCCAGAAACACTTATAGCAACCTTTGCCGACGATTCAGCTATCCTGACATCCAACAAAGATGCCTCTAAGGCTTCTAAGGCACTCCAAGAACATCTGGACGACATAGCTTGCTGGGCAAAAACATGGAAAATAAAAATGAATCAATCAATGAGCATGTTCGTCACATTTTCTTTAAAACATAACTCTTGCCCCCAGGTCTTTTACGATAATATTCCAATACCAGTTTCAGACACAGTACGTTATTTAGGACATTACCTTGACAAACGACTAACATGTGCATACCACCTCAAACGAAAAAGAAGTCGTGCTCTTTCTCTATCATCGTTTAAATCCCTCCTCTTTCAATACTTCCTTTCTCTTCAGTCTGATGTAAGCTAAGTTTTATTATGCCAACTTATGTAAGGTAAATTTTACTCTAATGCACATACTTTAATGAGACGTAAAAGTTACATTTTATGTTTATTCTTAGTTGTTTATTTATAGATGTTTTAAATAAAGATGACACTATGGGCTTTTCTTCCTTTTTATTTTTTCATTTTTGTATTATTTAATTGTATTTATTTTGGTTTTGGCCAGTTATTATTTATTTTTCCATAATTGTTATTCTTAAGGGACATTGTCCCAGAATAAAGTTTTTTTTCTATTCTATTCTAACTCCAGTCGAAAATTTCTATTTATCTAAGCATGTTATAGAAAATTTTAATTTAGGGGACATATTAACAATGACCAACTATAAGAAGTTGAACGATTTATTTTTGTTTTCAATTGAAGCTTTAAAGATAAGAATTTTGTTACGAACGATTAGTACAAACTTTATAGACATCTATTATGTCATTACTTTTTGTTTATATGAAACATTTATTAAGATATATATTATTTAAAACTGTTTTTTTTTTTTCTGTTTTCTTGAGTTTATTATTATTATTTTTTTTTTTAAGTGTCTTTGTTTACTATTTAATCAAGATTTGTATTCTTAATTATTTTGTTGATTGTTATTTATTTTTTCTTATAATGTTGTTTCTTAAGTAGTTAGTTCAATTTTTATTTCAATATTTATAACATTTCCTTATTAAAGGTGAAAAATGATTTTGTCTAAATGAAATAGAAAACCGCTTGCTAAAAGATGTAAATCTTAAAAGCAACGAAACATTATTATTAATAATAATGAAGTATTCTGAATAATAAAACTTTACAAAAGACAAAATAAATTTCTCCCCTCCTCCCACCAACAGAATTTCAATTCTTACGTTTCAAGATACACAGCTTGAAGTGTGGGGCGCTGCTTCCTCAACGAAAAGAAAAACAATTCAAACATTCCAAAACGAAATATTAAGAATGGCCGTAGATGCACCATGGTTCATTAGAAATAGTCAACTACACCGAGAGCTACATATTTAATACATCAAAGATTTTATCAAAAACCGCTTCAGGAAATACCACTCCCAGCTGTTAGATAAATGTGCAGTAGCCAACAAAATAGGAGTTCCAAATTCATCTCTCAGGCTCAAACCCAGTCTTCTACAAGACATTCTGTTGTAAATATTATTATTTAGTTTTATGAACCTCATATTATGTAATCTTGTTAATATATTTTTATTTTATGAGAGAAGTTGATTCAGGGTGCAGTCAATGTAACACAACAATTAATCATAAACTTAATTTATTGGTGTCGACGTTTCGGCCTAAATTAAAGGCCTTCTTCAAGGTGATTGTGTGAGCCGAGAAGGCGCCAGTCAACAACAATGCATTGTGCATTATTATGCAACAACATATATTATCGTTTATTTTTATTTTAGTATTATTATTTATTATTTTATTATTATTATCGTTTATATTTATTGATTTTTAAGACTTAAATCCATTTTACTTTTATAATTTATATTCCTTCAGTTAACTGAATATTATTTTGTATATTCATTACTTTTCTTTTTTTTTCTTTAATTTGTATTATATTTATTCGTTCTATTATCAATTTAATTTATAACTAGGAATAATTATGAATCTATTATAGTAAGGGGCATCTTATGTATGAGACTATACCCCCACTATTGCCATTTTTACCAATCGTAATAATTATTCTTTTTTTATTAAAAAAACATGTATAGCTTCCACAGCCGATCTGGAAATAAAGAAAAAAAAAAAAAAACACTGAAACCAAATAGCAAGTAAAAAAATCCGTCTATCTGCTGAATTTATGAATTTCAATTAATTATTTTTAATCCCACATCAATATGGGTATATTGTAAAAGTTAAATGCGTCTGTATACCCACACATACTCCTTTAACTTTTATCAGTTATTTTTTTAGATAGAGAAAAATGTGTAGTTTTTAGGATCAGTTAAACGATAATAATAACAATAATAATAGTTTTAATATTAATATGGTAGATATTCGGAATCGTCCAAAATCCCTACCCTGACTAAACCGGGGTCGACAAAAATTAGGACTCACATGGTAGCATTGTCCGATAAGCAACAGCAGGATAAAGTGGCGTTAACTGGATAAACAAACAAACAAAATAGAAAAATTGAAATCGGTTAAGCAGAGATATTGCGTTTCGAAGCAGATCTATCTACATCGCATGTATCTAATATTTTTAAATATGATATTAAATTAATTATTTAGCATAATTTTATTTGCAAAGATGTTTTAAATTATTCACACTTAAATATAAGTTAGTTACCTAAACAGCTACCTAATCCCCCCTAATATAATTATTTAGAAATAATAAACCATTTGGTAATAATTATCAGCGTTTTTTTAGGTCTGATTTTTGAAAAAATAAAATTTCTTTTGTATTATACGAATGAATACAGTCGAAAGCAATTACAGGATCAGTGAGGAGAGCGATGGCTAAGATGAAAGATCTGGAGGTGAAGCACTCAGCAAACAATGGCTGGATAGTGCTCTGCGTCGGAGTGCACCTTCAAGTGCAGCCCCGGGTCAGAGATAAGAGTGAAATATCTGGGTCCGATTCCCGCTGAGGCGAGCGCTTTCCATTTAGCCCCTCATTGTCGCCCTTGTCCAAGCCTCTCCCGACCTTTGTTCTCCAACAATACCACCGATTTTTTTCCTTTCAGCTCCAGCCGTTGTCGAGAACCCCTTTGGGAAACCAAGGCCGGATTGGATTTGCACCTTTCATTGATTGCTGTTATTTTAATTCCAAAACAGATCACCTGTTCGTGATCTGTGATGGCCAGGCTTTAATCCAGGCCAGAAGTAATCGTTTGATTCCTTGTTCCAACATCCAAGTCTCTGGATATCATAGAAGAGTTTTATATAAAATGATATCCAGATTCATAGTTAACGCAAACTCCTTCTAAACCCTAAAAACGGATTTTGATACAGTTTTCATAATCATTTAAGACATTACTTTTTTTATGTAAAATAAATTTTAATTTATCTTTTCTTTGGAAGGGAAAATTAAATTTTATGTAATCAAGGAATTAAGAAATTATTCCTGAATTATGAGTAGTAATATAGGCATATAATATACATTAGGAAAGCACAAGATTTCATGAACGTTAAAATTAAATAATATAAGTCAGATAAGTTAATAGAAAGTCGTGTCCGAATAAAAAGTTTTACAATCTATAATTTCAAGAATTTCCTAAATTATATAAAATATATCTATTAGCAGGTTTTAGCAACTCCGAGCGATAATTAGATTTTTTGAATTATTTTTCCCGTATTCTGACTTCAAACGTAAAATATAGGGAAGTTTTAGATTTTAAGGAATAAATTTGATATTTTACTACTGTGCGCTCGCCAATCGTGTCAAAAAATTAATTAGTTTTTATAATTTTTTTTTAATATAATTTTTTTAAAAATTTTTTTTCGTAATCTGGGACCCTAAAGGTTAAATACAGACAAGTTTCAGAATTTTGTACACCTAAATCGGTCATATTGTCCGCGGTGGGCCGGGAGAACAGTAAACTATCCACTAGACTCTTTGATGTAATAGTATTCAGCGGTTTTAAACATGTATATTCAAACTACAATTAAATTTAGCATACATTATTTTTTTTAAAGAAATAGTAGGAGGCTTCCAATGGCTCTTAAGGTAAGGTTGAGTAAGAAAGCTGACGGAAGGGCCATATTGGAGGAGCAACTTCACAAATTAGGGCTATTTACCCCAAGCTCTACCCTCACTGGAGTTTACAATGACAAATAGCAGTTTTACCCACACCCGCTCTTAAGGGCTTTACTCTTCAGTCTTCCAACAACTCTCCAGAAGTTAATACTTGAGGATAGTGGGAAAGGCAACTTACGCTATATTTATTTCGAGAAGAATTCTTCAAGAATAATATAATATTTTACTATATAAAGAGCATAAAGAAAAAAATAAAATAAATAAATTTAAAAAAAAAAATATATATATATATATATATATATATATATATATATATATATATATATATATATATATATATATATATATATATATATATATATATTTACTACATTAGGGAAGGAAAGGGAAGGAAGAGGAAATTACTACATTTTTGTAAGGCATATTAAAATTTTAAACGAATCTTAGGTATATTTTATTGTAATTTTTAATCTGAATTTTTACATGATTGTGATTTTTATCAGTTTATGTACCTTCTTTTAAGTTTAAAGGGCAAAACGGGTGGGACATATCGTATGTCCCAGTGGTATTTCATGGCTGGTTGATTTGTCCCATTGGTATTTTCTTAACGGTAACTTTTGTCCCACTGCTATTTTGAGCACAATAAAAAAATGAACTGTAACATCATAAGAATATTTGAACGAGCAAGGAAACTTACTCTATATTGATTTCAAAGAGAAGTCCTCGATTGTAATATAATATTTTACTGAGGCATCTTAAAACTTTTGAACGAATCTTATATTTTATTGTCATGTTTAATCTGCACCTTTAACCATATGATGTTTTCTTTTTAAGTGTTCCTTAAAAATATGAGCAAAATGTTAATAACTGGTGGTTTTTAAATCTACCACAAAAGTTTATTATTATTTTCTTTCTGATATATATCGTTTTTTTCTGAAATGAGTGGTGAGGGAAGTTTGATTAGGTTTATTAGGTTGTTTTTTTTTTAATTGGTGTGCAGCTATATCTGTGTTGATATACTCTCATTTTTGAATATTGTTCAGATGTTCCGAAATAATTTATTTTATGCAATAAATACATTTTATTACATCGAATCCAGACATTAGTAATGATGGTTAGTTTTTCATTACTAAAACAATTGTTTATGTTATCACATGCTTGTTAACCCTTGACTACCAATTATTAATTTTACTTTCACTTACTATATATAGTAAGGGGAAGTATCGCGATCGTGAAAATTTTCGAATTCCAGTTTTCAACGGAAATACACGTTTTAGGGTCCCCTGAGTCCAAATAACCAAGTCCCGCAAAAAGGTCTGTGTGTGTGTGTGTGTGTGTGTGTGGTAACTCCCGGGCGAAAACGGTAAGTCCTATGAAACTGAAATATCATATTTAAGACAAATATACGCCCGAGACATTACAAAATCTTTTTTCATCAAAATGAGCTTACCAGTAGAGGCACTTTATACTATGCATTTTGCACCTTTTTTCGATTTTCTCGAAAACGGATCCGATGATTTTGATTAAACTCGCTATATCGATGTACAATTTAATGGGCTTTAATATTATGTAGGTTTTATTTGGATAAAAATGGTCTGACAGGGCTTAAATACCGATATTTTAAATTTTCTTCCCCTAAAGTACCTTTAATTTTGTAGATTCAATAATAATAACTAGATTATCTTGTTAACGCTGATGAAAAACAGGTAAATATATAAATTGAATCAATTCGATACCCAACTAAAGGAGAAAACGGAAAAAATATTTTTTAAATGCAATTTTTCGTTTTTGAACATAAGAGCAGTAATATACATGTATGATATACCGTTGGAAAGCTAAAGATTTTAGAAAAAATATCATCTCATACACAAGCTTTTAGAAGTTAATAGAGAGTGATGAGAAGAAGATAAAACTAACTGATTATTTTAGATAATAAAATAAAAGATTTTTTAATAAAACACATGTTTCTATATAAATTAAATTTATTTAATTCTTTAATAGTTTCACGTATTTTTAACTCTAACTCTATTTGAAAATTCTTTCATTGATTTTTCAATTTGATGTAAGTGAAAGTCGTGTGTTGCCCGCACCAGATTTTTTTGAATATTTTGATGATAGTGATTGTTTCGTCCACCAATCTGTCTCAGTGCTAGAGAATTCGATTGGAAAGACTTAATTTAAAAAAATATTCTGCCGGATAGCATTGTGTGACCTAAAGTTATATTTGAGATATAAAATAAATAAATTAAACAACAGACAAATAAAAGGTAAACAAAATTAATAAAAAACTGAACAAATGAACATTAAAACCAAACATTTAATCTAGTTACAAAACAAAGAAAAAAAATTAAGTTTCAAATTAAAATGAAAATAAGCTGTACAAAGCGGTAAAAACTAATAAAAAGTTAAAACTAATACAATTATAAAAAGGGTACTTAAGAGTTCAATAGTCAAGACGGGATGGTTGCTGTGCGCCAAATACTCGTATAGAGCGAAGCAGAAACAAAAAAGTTCCCTAAGGAATTTGAAGAAGGGAGACCGTAGGTATTCCTGCCTGAATGAGTGTCCAAAAACAACTGAAGGGAAAGATAGGCCGGCGTATTGCTGAAGGCGTAAACAAACTCTCTTTGGATATAAACACACCGCCGGCTTCCTTTCTTCGAAATACAATAATTTAAGTTTAACTAGGAGATATTTTAAACTTCGAATTTATAATAAAAATGACTAAATTGTATACATTATATTAAAAAAAAGTAACGTTATTAAAATGGAATATAATGACAATGTTTAATATAAAACAACGATTATTTAAATGGAGTAACAAAAAGTAGCGTTATTAAAAATAGAACATATAATACATATGTATGTATCAGTAATAAAATACATATACATTCGGGCACGAACAGTGATTTTTTCCTGTTAGGTACCTTCTTTTAAGTTTAAAAATTAATGAAAAAAAAGTAGTGTTTGATTTTACATAGCTGAGTTTGATTTCGTCCTAATCACTTGTAGGCATAGAAACACTAGGAATTTCTATATGCAGGTACAGTATTTTTTTTTTAAATAACTATTTAATCATAACGTTTCTTTTACAGAGCTGGTTCTTTGATTTGAATTGTATGCATTATTGGCAAGTAGCAATTATTCTAAGATCCCTCTTCAGCTGAGATGAGAATGGAAAGGAGAGAGAGCCAGGAGCTAAGATGCCCTGCTAGGCCGCAAAGCCATCAGTAGCTGGGGCCGACCTCGACCTGCCGAGGCGAGATTTGCGGGCCTACTGTAATCTGGAGGAGGCAGGCCAAGATTTAGGTTCGGTCAGCGCGGGATTACCCTGGGGATCGATGCAACAATAGTCTTCTCCGGAGTCAGGGTCTTGGTCTGCTCTTGCTCATCTAAGAGGTTTGTCGCTGAACACAACCTAATAAAAAAACGAAAATTTGATGTGCTTACTTCCGTTGTTTTTTTGGATATAAGGGCCAAAAACTAGGAGTGGTTATTATTTCCCAAAACAACTTCTAAAGGTGATTATCTTACCTATAATAAAAAATAAAAAGAAAGATAAATATAAAAATATAATGCAAAACAATAATAATTATATATACGTACATCCAATTTTCTGAGAGAAAAGGACGAAATCGGTTCTAAAAGGACGAAATCAATAAAAATAAAATAGAATAATAGCAACAATAAACATAATGATTAAATAGAAACAGTAAACATACTGATTACCAATGAAAAGAGTGGGATATTGGGTTGTTTCACATGAACCCAGGTCTCTCTTGTTTTCTTCCGAATGTTTACATATTTAAAGTAAACAGTTACTAATACTCTATCTTTGTATTATAAACATTAGCTTCCCAATCAATTACCCACTTTTTAGTAAACCTCCAAATATGAACATGGAAACACGCGATTTTCGAGTAATATTTTTGTACGAGTTTAAAGTCGGCCATTTAGCAGCTGAAAAATTTGCAAAAATATTTGCAAGGCGTTTGGGGAAGGGAGTGTTAAGTAACGAACCATTCGCCGTTGGTTCGCTAAGTTTTCAGCTGGGGATACCGACTTGGAAAACTTGCCCCGAGGAAGACCTCCGTCGGTATTAGACAACGATGTCCTCAAACATACAGTAGAAGGAAACACCTACCAAACAGTTAAAGAGCTCTCAGCACAACTAAATGCAAGTGTATCTACCGTTTGCAGACATTTAAAGTGTATTGGGAAGGTAAAGAAGCTCGAAACATGGGTACCTCATGATCTCACTGAGCGGCAGCAAGACCCTATGTTTCAAAACATACCGTGCAAAAATTGAAAGAACTGGACTACGAAGTTCTTCCGTTCCCACCATATTCTCCCGACTTGTCTCCAACAGATTACCACCTGTTCAGGAATTTAGACAACTTCATTAAAGGAAAACTTTTTGAAAATGATGATCAAATGACAAGTGTGTTTTCAGATTTCGTTTCACTTCAATTTTCCAGTTTTTAAGTTCGGGGATAAAAAAGTTGTTGTCACGTTGCGAAAAATGTATAGAAAAAGAAGGTAAATACTTCGAATAAAATTATCTTGTTTTCATATCATATTTTTAATAAAAATCCTTTACCATGAAAACGGACATTTCATGTGACACAATCCAATATATCAAAAAGTAGTTTAAATAATTTGATTTTGTTAAATGAGCCGTTATAAACGAATATTCTTCACCAACTGAATGACACCGTCGACGGCCTAATCACTATCGCTTATATCTCTTATCTCCGTTGTTATAAACTATTGTAGAACTTTTAAATAACGTTAAAGTTGAAAAGATCTGGTGCCCGCGACACCCGAATTTCACTTACATCCGTTGTTAAGTTTAGTTAATTTAGAGAGACTTTTAGGTAAAGTTAGAGTTGAAAAAAGGTTTAAAAATCACATTAAATTTCGATCAAAATATTTGTTTCAGTTTGATCAATCTTATAATATAAATAATTATTTGTAAGACTCACGTTTATCCCCTTTACATCACTGTCCATTTCCTTACACAAGTTTGTAATTGAACATAATTTTGTCTATAAAATCTTTAGCTTTTCATTGGTATATTATTATAAATGTATATTAATACTTATATGTTCGGAACAAAATATTTATCTTAAAAATGTATGCTCTTTTCTTATTTAGTTGGCTATTAAATTTATACGTCTTGCATATTTAACTTTATTTTAGCAATAAAAACAGCTAATTTTTATTTTTTCGAATCTTCAAAATTAATGGCACTTAAGTGGAAGAAGAACAGGCATATACGCTAGTAAAGTATGTACAATATTTTATACAATTTATCTTTATCGCGCAAGATCTATCAAACACATACACACACACTCACACACACACACACACACACACACACACACACACACGCACATGTGCGCAAACATTTTCACGATCGCAATATTTCTCTTACAAAAGATAAGTAAAACTGAAAAAAAAATGTTAAGAATGAATTTTATTGAAGTACAATTTGCCTTACAAATCTTAGAACACCAAAAGCTGTTAAACAGACCAGGCAAAAAATGGCATATTCGTTATTGTTAATGTTTCATATTCATAAACTTAAAAATGTTTGAAAAAATAACACCAAAGTATTAGCTATTAGATACTTCTATGAAAGAAATGTATTAACAACATATATTAACATTATTAATTAACAATACTTAATATAGAAATGGAAAAGAAACTTTATCCTGTAAAAAGATCTCCTAAGAGAAATATATATAAATAAAAAATATAGTTACAACTTTTATTTATTTAACCATATTAATACCTAATTTTAATGAATTTCTTCTGAATAGCCGTTGTTGCATAATGTGACGTTATATTAATAAACAAAAACCATGAGTAAATCAGTTTTAGTAGTGTTACTATGTGAGACATTTATGTGTTCAATACAGTGAAAAAAATGACAAAACATTGTGAATTTAATAAAAAGTAATATAATAGCAGTCTCAATACGAAAATGTTAATTACTCAGAACGTTAATAGGTAAATGTTTAAGGCTGGAAAAAATTAATAAAAAGTGATATCTCACACTTCAAAAAAACGTAAATTTATTTGAACCTCAAACAAAAAATTAAAACATAGTAAAAAGAAAATCCTATCTTAAGCACATGCACTTAATATTTTTTTTTTAATCTTAAGAATATTCTTATAAGGGAATACCAATGAAACCCATATTATGACCAACAGTGTAGGAAATTCTTTATACAAAACTGTTTCCCTATATAAAATATTATCATAATTGTATATTTAAACAAGGGAATATAAAGTGATTTTAAATGAATAATGAATCAGACAGAAAATTAACGTATACTCTTATTTATTAAAACCAATATGGACTTACGGTTGCCAAATATACGGAGCTGCTAAAAAGTCACACAAAAACGAAAAATACAAACCTTTCAATCGCAATTCCCAAGACTGACAACGAACTCACCACTATATGTTTCAAACGATACCCTTCATACTGATTTACGTATTCCAACTACAACAAACCACATTCGATCGACTTACAAACGATTTCACGACAAAATAAATGGACGCATAAACAAACTTGTACAAAACATGGCTACAACTGACTTACCATCCATAACTCGGCGTAGGGTGAAAAGGAGTTCGATGAGGGACCTCCTGACCTGAAAATATAGTTGTGCTTAAAGACAGGGGGATGCACCACTGGGTGCTGTCTCCATCATGCCTGCCCACGCCATGTTTCCTTAGATTTTTAGCACATTTGCTGATTGTAATATTTTTTACAGGTGTAAATAAAATGATAAATGACAAAAAAAAAATGAATAAAGAAATGTTTTAATTTAATTTTATATATATTTCCTACTTGAAACAGGGTTAGATTATTAACCCAGAAAAAGGCTTCGATAGCTTCCTTAATTTATTAATTCAATCTTTTTGTTTCGTATACCACATGAAAGTTTATTTATGATAAATTATTCTACCGGTTTAATTTTATTTTAAAGTAATACAGCAAACTGTAGACTACAGATGTTATATACTCAGATGTGGTCATGATATGATGACAATGATGGTAAGATAAAAGATAAAAACATATTTTCAGGTTCTATGATAGCTTTGAAATGTTTTTTATTTTTTTATTTTTGGTATTTGAGAAGATAATCTACTGATTCATAGTCTATCAAAATGAGAAAAAGAAAAAAAAAATGTTCCAACCTAGAAAAGAGCATATTAAAGGATCTGCAGGGTAAGCAAGAAGGAAAGAAAGGAAATTGCATTTTTTGCTTGACTGAGCCAGTTGGGTAGCTGCTGAGGGTGGCAGTTGGTACAGCATCGTACCCAGTCTCACCAGCAATTTACTTATTATCTTAAAAATTTAAATTAACCTGCTAAGTCGTGGTAAATTTTAAATTATGACTACATTTAGAAGAATTAGGTATAACTCTTCTGGTATTGTGTAGAGCTTCAAAATATTCAAAAATTGATACATTTTCTTCATTGTTTTGGGTTATGTCCGTTTTCAGGGTAAAGGGTTTTTATTAAAAATACGATATGAAAACAAGATAATTTTACTCGTAGTATTTACCTTCTTTTTCTATACATTTTTCCCAACGTGACAACAACTTTTTTATCCCCGAACTGAAAAACTCGAAAATTGAAGTGAAACAAAATCTGAAAACGCACTTTTCACTTGATCACCATTTTCAAAAAGTATTCCTTTGACGAAGTTTTTTAAATTCCTGAACAGGTGGTAATCTGTAGGAGACAAGTCGGGAGAATATGGTGGGTGCGGAAGAACTTCGTAGCCCAGTTCTTTCAATTTTTGCACGGTATTTTTTGAAACATGGGGTCTTGCTGCCGCTCAGCGAGATCATGAGCTTTTTTTTACCTTCCCAATACACTTTAAATGTCTGGAAACGGTAGATGCACTTGCATTTAGTTGTGATGAGAGTCCTTTAACTGTTTGGTAGGTGTTTCCTAGTGTTGTCTGATACGGACGGAGGTCTTCCTCCGGGCAAGTTTTCCAAATCGGTATCCCCAGCTGATAACTTAGCAAACCAACGGCGAATGGTCCGTTCATTAACAATCCCTTCCCCAAACGCCTGGCAATTGTTTATAATACAAAGGTAGAGGATTAGTAACTGTTTACTTTAAATATGTAAACGTAAGGACGAAAACAACAGAGACCTGCAAAATCCTTTATATATTTCCAAAACTATAAAAACGGACATTTCAAGTGAAACAACCCAATAAATACATTTTTGAAAAATCATTTGTATATCTGAAATCTTATATTTTACTAGAAAATAATTGAATTATGATGCTTATTTTGTAAATAATGGGAAACGATTTAAAACTCTATTGATATATTCCAATTAATAAAAAAAAGAAAATCAACTCTGTTATCTTATTTTTAAGTTATTTTTATTTTCTGAGGGTTTCGAATACTTCCAGTTAACTAACTATTTCTAAAATATATAGTAAGGGAAAGTGTTGCTTTCGTAAAAATATTTAGATTTGAGTTTTAACTGGAAATGCACGTTTTAAGGTCCCCTGAGTCCAAATGACGAAAGATTCACAGAAAAGGTGTGTGTGTGTGTGTGTGTGAGAGTCTAAAGCGACAAGTTATGTAAAACTTGTAGTCTTTTCCTCTTCAGAAGTTTGTGAGTTCGAGTCGCACTAGTGCGGTAGACCTCAAGTCGCCAGACTTTCGGCGGAATAAGTTTCATGACTCAGGGACGCTCCGTACCTCCACATGTAAAACTTAAATCGCATATTTAACAAGAGGTCTATGACTGAGATGTTACAAATTTGGAGAATAACTACTTTATACCGTGCATTTAGCACATTTTTTACGATTTTCTTAAAAAATCCTGAAGGATTTTGATTAAACTCCTTATATCGGTGTAAAATTTACTGGGATTTGATATCATGATGATGATGATTGTGATTGCAATAGTATGTCTAATATTTTAAAATTTTAATTTTGTTAGCATTGATAAAAAATCTTTTGCACGCAACACACGATTTTCACTTACCTCCGTTGCTAAAATTAAATTAATAATTTTTAAATACACTTGGAAATGAAAGAAGATCAAAGAATCAAGTACATAAAGTTTCATAGAAACATGTGTTATAATTAATAATTTATTATGATTTTATTTACAAAAATCAAATAGTTTCATCGGCTTTCCTCTATCTTTTACAATTCTATGCATTAGATAATATTTTTTTCTGAAATCTTTGCCTTCCCACAGTAAATTATACATATATATTACTATTCTTGTGTTCAAAAACACATTTCCAGAATCCCAATACTATCATATATTGGTAAGTGAAAATTAAATCAGATCAGATTATTCATTGGAACAATAATCAAAATTAAATGTATAGTAGAAAAATAATTAATTTGTAAAGATGTGTTAATAATAAAGTATGCAGCCATTGCCAATGACAATTTAAAGTTAATTACGAGTTAATCAATAATTTGATTATATTTTTAATATAATACTGGGTAGAGCAATCTCAAATTATGGAATTAAAATTAAGACAGAGACTAGCGGACTGAGATACAATTTGGTGCTCCACAGGTTGTTCCAGAGCCAGGGGCCTCTCCAGTTTCCCCTCACTCTGGAAAGAAATGGTCTCTTTAATGATGTAGCTCCTGGAAAAGTTTCTCCAGAGGGCGATAAGCCTCGCAACTAGTTGTATTACCGCTCTCTCCGTCAAAATCACACAACTTTTTCCAAAATAAGTCACCTGTGTTCCGGGGCCAGAGAAATAGTATCCTAAAAATAACTCACGACCTACAATATGCAATAGAACACCAAAAACTTACCATTCTAGTCTTGCTAGATTTTACCAAGGCATTTGACACAGTAGACCATACAATCCTCCTCACCAAACTACGAAACCTTCCTTTATCCAATAGCGCTCTGCACTGGTTCAAGTCTTTCCTTTCCGATCGCTCACAGTATGTGGTAGTTCCAGGCCAACCTCCTTCTAGACCTTTGCCATTGTCATGTGGTGTCCCCCAGGGATCATCACTATCTCCTACCCTCTTTGCTATCTACGGAAACGACCTTCCCTTCTATATCCATCACTCACAATTCCATATGTATGCGGATGACCTCCAAATTTATTTATCCTTTCCTCCGTCGGACCTATTACTAGCAACAGAAAAGCTTCAGGAAGATTTAAACAGAATTAGTTGTTGGGCAGCTGACAACAAGCTAAAGTTAAATGCTGAGAAAACTAAAGCGATAGTAATAGGTTCCAATCCACTCCTTAAAACCCTTTCCCTAATCCCAACTCTATTTTTAAATAATCAACCAATAAAGTTCCACCAAACCGTCAAAAACCTTGGAGTAACTGTCGATCAATCTCTTTCCTGGAAAATCCATGTTTCCGAAATTTCCCGACGCACAATTTCCATTCTGAAACTCCTTAATTACCACCGTCACCTTCTTCCATTTGAAACCCGTAGGCTCTTGGTTTGCTCATTAATATTCCCCCACTTTGACTACTGTTGTGCGGTGTATGCGGGTGTCTCTGGAGATCTTGAAGCTAAACTAAAAAGATTATTCAACTGCCTTATACGTTTCATCTTTGGGATATCCAGGGACACCTCTGTAACCCGATTCTACGATGAGTTAAAGTGGCTTTATCCTTCCTACCGTTCTAAATACCTCCTGGCATCCTTCCTTTACCAAGTTCTCCGATCTCAACGTCCATCTTACATCTCAGATATATTTTCATTTAAATCCTCCGTCCACACCTGCAACACTCGTTCGCGACCTTCGGACCTGTATGTAACGCCTCATCGAACCGCAGCTTTCGACAGATCTTTCCTAATCCGATCCTCGTCCTTATGGAATTCTATTCCTTCTCATATCCGTCACTCCAATACTCTTCCGGCCTTCAAATCCCGTTTGTTCAAACACTTTTTGTCGATCCAATTCTCAAATAACCCCAATTAATCAGCAAATAGAGCAGAGAAAAACAGTTATTTACTATATCTTATTATGCATTGTATTCAAACATTTATGTATTTTATGTTACAATTTTCACAAGCATTGTAAATTTATTTTAATTAGCCCTGTATATATGAATATGTAAATATTTTATTTTTTGTCTAGTTTGTTTTATTTATTTTTTTTTTAAATTATTATTATTAGAAGCTACCAGTTAATTTATTACTATTATTCATTTTCTTTGTTATTTCTGTTGTTTTTTGTTTATTTTATTTTTTTTTTTATTACTCTAAGATACTGAAGTTCCAATTTGATTTGTCTGTAACATTATTCTGAAGGGACTTGTCCCAGAATAAATAAAGAATTTATTATTATTATTATTATTATTATTATTACTCACTACTTATTCGAGACAAAACTTTGTTACAACACCTATTAAGCAACAAACCAAGATTTCAGATAAATATTTTTGTATTTGATTATGAAAAATAACTACCTCATAACTTTGTTGAAGTCCAGGCTTGTTCCCATTAGATTAGAAAAAATCTTTACTACTGATGTTATTATGTTAATTTCAACTCTTTATCATTAGCTATTACCATAATTTATATTAAATTACTCACATTATTTATTTCTTTGTACGTTTACTAACATATAAATTAAATATGTAAAAATGTATGTTCTGAATTTTTGACCTAAATACATGCTTAAGATTATCTTCATTAAGACAACAAACTATAGTAAAACAAAATGATGTTAGTTGTATTAAATTATAATATATCTATTTTTTTTTTTTTAACAAAATGTATATTTATATAATTGCAATGGTCTTATTCTGTATTTTTTTTTTTTTTTTTTTTTTTTTGTATCTTACAATATTATAAGAAAATGTTACTATCTTCTTTTAATGTTATTATCTGATAATAGATGTTTCTGGATGATGGGGTACATCGTATTTTAGTCATAAGATAAAAATAAATGTTTGAAATTTCACTACTTTTTGAGAACCGGACGGGAATGAACAGAGATTGGAAATGTTTCTACGTTTCTTTATAAGTACCTTGTGAAGCTTACCATAGGTAAGACAGTTAAAGGCTATACGTTGCTCAAATATTTTAATAGCGAATACAGTACTAACTTTATATATATACAATTACAACAGTAGAGAAGCAGTTATTACTCGATTGAGGATAGGCCACACGTGTCCCACTCATGGGCTACCTTAGACACATTCTAGAAAACTGTCCAATTTACCACAATTATTTGATGCAGAAAAAAAAATCGAAATAAATCTCATGGAGATGCTAGGCGATAAAATCGCAAATTGCAAAGCCGTGGACCAACTGAAACAAAAAATAAAATAAAAACGCTGCAAATTATTACACAATAGTTTGTTATTTCCACATAAAAATATTTAGTTGATAGGCAATTGAGTAATATGAAAAGCAATAATTCAAAGGATAATATCATATCACTACTGATTATTTCAAAACACAATATCTCAGCTATTTGTTAACCAATTTCAATGATTATTTTTTTCATTTCGTCAAAAATTTAATCCTCTATCAAATGGCACTAAAAGCAAAAACTTGTTTCTTATTTCCAAATAACACTATTAAGGTATAGCTGTTTCTATAGGTATTCATTTTTTTAAAAATACATTTTTGGTATTTAATTATTTATTAATTAGGACAAACGGACTACGTATCTAGAAACGTAAGCTCTCAAATTTTGAGCAGGGGTGTTAAGAATTGAGAAATACTGATTTAGTTTATATATATGTGTATATATATATATATGTATGTATGTTTGTATATATTTAGTAAATATTAAGTTCAGACGCAAGAGGGGGGCACTATTTACCTAAAAGGGATTAAGTGATAGTGACCGCTCGGGAGGGAGAGTGCTCTGGGTGCCAAGAGAGAAAGGTCGCTTCGCAGTCGCTACTACCCTTCGTCGCTCGCCATCGTCGCCCGCGATCGTCCTCGTGACTTTAAGTACAGTACACTCACGTTTATAAGTTAATTTTATTTGTTCTTTTGTATTTTGTTTTCCTCAATATATATGTTTTACAAAGTTAGTAATCTGAATAAACCCATAACGAAACCTAAACAAGTATAAGAAGTTCGGCGACTCACATTAACGTTCGGATTGAGGCTGCGAGCGAGTGTGTTGTCGCCCCTCTCCCCAACATAAATTTGGAGGCACCGGCGAGATTGCCGAATTTTCTCGATTTGTTTAGGTTTCGTTTTGGTGACTATCGCTTTGAAATTAAATTGATTTAATAGGTTACGCTTTCGCATTATTTTATTCGCATTTGTTTTATCAGTTAATTTGTTTCTTAATCTTTAGCATCCTTTTATTTTATAAATTTTATTTGTGTATAATATAGTAGAGAGAACTATTTTCATTTTATTTCAAATCTTTGTGCATACATGCTTTCATTCTATTTTTAATTCTTTGTATATATATGTTTTTCATTTTGTTTTAAATCTTTATATATATGTTTGTTTTTTTCAATGATTTATTTGATTATTGCAAATCTTAATTTCGCTAATACTACGTAGTGCACTTTGTACATATTTATTTTCTTTATTAACTCACTGTGTATTATAAAGTATATGTTTATTTCTTTAATACTATACGTAAGTCACTTTAATGCATATTAATTTAATTATTCACTACGCATTATTCATTTTAATTTTATAATATTTTGTAGGTCATTTTTTATTTTCATCTCCATTGAATATTTGATTGATTATTATTTAACTACACCACACCAAAGCTTTATTATAATTAGTTTGCAATTAATTTGAGAAAATTATTTCTATTTTAATATTTTCTTTGATTTAAGTTAGTTATTTTCGTCAAAATTATTGTTATCTAATATGCCGCCCAAAGCTGATAAAGGTTCTAATTTAGAAAGTGATGAACTTAAGTTACAATTTTTAATGGACGAATTTAGTGATTTATATAAGGACATTAAAAACACTAATAATCTAGGTTTTATTTCCACCACAGATACATCTAAGAGGGCATTATTTAAGGCACGCTTATCGCGTATAGATGGTACCTTTGAGAAGTTTTCTCAAATATTTCGAGAAATAAAATCGCTCGCCACACGAATAGAGGGTTATGATACTTCGCTATGTATAAAAATGAAACATGAGGCTCGAGAAGCCTACTACGAAGCTTTGTCCTACAATGAACACGAAGATCAAATCTCTATGAAGAATAATTCAATCAATAGTATGCCCATTCTACGACTACCTCCTATAAACTTGCCCAGTTTCGACGGTAATATTTCAGATTGGGGGCCATTTAAGGACACTTATATTTCGCTGATTCATCATAACAATGATTTACCTAATGTGCAGAAATTTCATTATTTAAAGTCTGCATTAAAGGGGGCCGCCGCTCAGATAATAGCTTCTATTCCGATATCTGACGCTCAGTACCTGCATGCTTGGGAAACGCTTTCTAAACGATATGAAAACAAGAGATCGCAAGCCATTACCTTTCTTATGAAAATATTTCAATTTCAATCACTTAAAAATCAAAATTTGGCCTCCTTGAAAACTTTCTCGAATGTAGTTTTAGAAAACATTATTTTATTTCAGAACTTGAAATTAGAGGATCCGGCGGGATTTATTCTTATGACGTATGGCTTGACATTGTTAGATGAAAAATCCCGCGACCAGTTTGAGACAAAATATTCTTCTTCGACCACATTACCCACACTTCATAATTTTCAGAACTTCATTCAAGAAATTTGCATAAAATTACAAACCAAAGCCTTAACTTCTAACCGCTCAGTAGAAACAATAGTCCCGCAACAAAAATCTAAATATTTCATTGAACCAAGACGCGTCTTTATGTCAACTATCTCCGATAATGCATCTCTGAAATGTTTTAAATGCCAACAGAACCACCGCATTTATGAATGTCCCCAATTCAGAACTTTAAGTCAATCACAAAGATACGAAGAAGTCAAGAAACTTAATCGATGCTTTAACTGCTTGTCTTCGGGCCACCCTGCAAAAGGCTGCCCCTCTCGCAATTCCTGTCGTTCCTGTGGTAGAAAACATCACACTCTATTACATTTTTCGCCATCAAATCGTCCCACCTTTCATTCTAAAAAGGTCGCTACCGAACAAACTTCAATCAGTCGCTCTTCATGTATCAGCCAGCCTAAAACATTTTGTCACGTGGACGCTAAACCAGCAACTTCAAATGACTCAAAGGAAGCAGTACTTTCTACTGCAAATAATGGAGGAATTAATGTCCTACTTGGAACTGCATACGCCGAAATTAGGGACCAACAGGGTAACTACCATCCTATAAGATTAGTTATAGATAGCGGGTCACAGAGATCTTTCATAACCACTCATTGTTCGCAACGCTTAGGATTACCCCTTTTCAGAAACCCTCATAAGATCAGTGGCTTTGCAGATAGTCAGATTCGTGGTGGAGAATACCAAACAAAATGTATTATACGCCCGTGCGGACTGGATCAACCACTATTAGAAACAAATGCCATATTAATATCGCATATTACCGATAAATTACCCACCCGCTGTTTATCGCCAAAATTAAAGAAATCTTTAATAATACGATCTAGCTGATCCTGGCTTTGAAAAACCGGGTCAGGTAGATTTTCTTCTCGGAGCTGATTTGTTCAGTAAAATATTTACAGGAGAAACCATCAACACTTCCTCAGGTTTCCCGAATGGATTAAAGACGATTTTCGGATTGGTCATAACTGGTCCTGTAAGTGGCACCTTAACTTCGCATATCACGTACGCTAAGAATAACCAAGAATTTGAAACTGATCGTCCCTTAAATAATTCACTGACTAAATTCTGCAATCCAGGACTCGTCAAGGTGGGCGGCAGATTAAATGCCTCGCTGTAGTACAAGACAAATATCTTTGGTTTAACATATACATCTACCAATAGGACAAGATCGCTCTATTAGTAGTCTCAGATGTGTCTAAAGAAGCGTTCCTCGCCTCATCGGACCACCCTGGAAGAATCATCGACCAAACATCGCTCATCCTCGCTGTACTTTACTTACTTTTATCACTTAATTCTGTCCCATGTCACAATTCCAAAATTTAAATTTTATGTTATAAAATTGGTGGGCGGCATGTTAAGAATTGAGAAATACTGATTTAGTTTATATATATGTGTATATATATATATATGTATGTATGTTTGTATATATTTAGTAAATATTAAGTTCAGACGCAAGAGGGGGGCACTATTTACCTAAAAGGGATTAAGTGATAGTGACCGCTCGGGAGGGAGAGTGCTCTGGGTGCCAAGAGAGAAAGGTCGCTTCGCAGTCGCTACTACCCTTCGTCGCTCGCCATCGTCGCCCGCAATCGTCCTCGTGACTTTAAGTACAGTACTCTCACGTTTATAAGTTAATTTTATTTGTTCTTTTGTATTTTGTTTTCCTCAATATATATGTTTTACAAAGTTAGTAATCTGAATAAACCCATAACGAAACCTAAACAAGTATAAGAAGTTCGGCGACTCACATTTAACGTTCGGGTTGAGGCTGCGAGCGAGTGTGTTGTCGCCCCTCTCCCCAACAAGGGGTAATGATGAGCATAACAGCCTCCTATGCCTAAGATCCCGGGTTCAAACCCTCAGGTAGCCCTAAGATTTTTTAATAGGAGAAAAAATCCATTAGTTATGCCGTCCTTCGGAGGGGACGTTAGAAGGTGGTCCCGAGTATGTGCGATGTCAGGTACTCGTTGAAGATCCCTATCCTAATTGAAACCTGGATGGGCAAAACTAAGGAATCCCATTGTAGCATTGTCCGATTAGACGTAGTAGCATTAAGGGACGTTAAATAAATAAATTACAAACAAACAATAAAATAACAACCTAAAAAAAAACATAAGATATAAATAAATAAGATATACATATTACAAAAACTTGAGAAAAGCTATTGGATTGCCACTTACGCTTAACC
The DNA here is from genome assembly GCA_023052935.1 of Piezodorus guildinii. Taxonomy (NCBI): domain Eukaryota; kingdom Metazoa; phylum Arthropoda; class Insecta; order Hemiptera; family Pentatomidae; genus Piezodorus; species Piezodorus guildinii. The sequence goes on along the minus strand of CM041292.1, from coordinate 29,343,433 downwards.
AAATACTCGGCGAAGAAGAAAAACATATATCCAAACTGTTTGAATACTTAAAGATTGTAGGGTACTACAACAGAGTATAACTTAATATGATGACGCCAATGACCCTGTAGGGTAGAGGTGGATAAAAAAAAAAAAAAAAAAAAAAGATATGTATATATATATATATATATATATATATATATATATATATATATATATATATTAATTAATGTAATTGTCTTATAAAAATTAATTATTGTTATTCATTAATCTTATTATCCAGGACTGCTGGTATAGGAAAAACGAACCATAAAAAAAGAGAGATAGAATTATTCAAAAGAAAGAAAATAGGCTTGTTACATTCTAATGCTCAATTTATTGGCGGTGACATAGAGAAAGGCGCCTATACAGCTCACTGCTTACCGCTAGGCTTTGTTCCGTCCTACACGCTTATAAAAATGTATAAAGGGTTTCTACCTTCAGGTCTTATGTTTGTACCGCCCTTGTTCCTTTGTGGGCTATTTCCGATTGCCTTAGTTTGTAGCACCTTGTTATAGACCTTATCCCTGTCCTCACATCCACATTTTTGTGAAATGCTTTCATCTGCGGAAGAAACATGTTCGTTTCATATTGGCAGAAAAATGAAATAGATTTTTTTATCGCTCAATTAGCAAACAAGAAACTCTTTTAAACTATTACACATTACAATGATGAATTATTTTACGTTACATAAGGTTGCGTAGTCATTCAAATTATATGTTTAGTAATTAATTAATCAAAGATTTTAAGAAAGACGAATATGCAATACTATCAATTTATATTCAATCACAGAATCCATTCTTCCTAGGAATATATTTGCAATGAATTACTTTATAGAGCATTTGAATTCATTTGATTTGAGGGGTATAATACATCTATAGGTCTAATAATTACTTAGAAACTTGTTGATTACTCATCAATACTACAATAGATCATCAATACGAAATTTCGTTTTTAATTTATCTTATTTGCTTTAGACGGACATATTCCTGAGAAAACTCGACAGAGCCTATTATATGCACTATTTTCAGTTTTTTATTATTACTGTAGTAGGAACAATAATTAACTCGATATCGGTGTAAATAAAGCTAAACACTGGTCTGTAAATAAATAAATAAAGTCTGTCTCTATTTTTCTTTTTATAAATTGATTACCACGAAGTTCTGATATACCCTAAACCAGTTTTGGAAACCAGACTAATGGTCCGTAGAACCCAGGAGGTACGCGAGTATTCATTAGGAAATTATTCTAAAATATTTAGATTTCATTCTGATTGAAATAGTCTGATAGGGCCTAAATGCCGATCGTTTAAATTTTCTTCTTCTAAACTTCCTTTAATTTTCTAAACTCTATAAAAACAACCATATTGTCTTTTTATCATTGATAAAAAACAGGTAAATATATAAGTTGGACGAATCCCATATCCAACTAAATGAGAAAAAAATATCTTTTCAATGCATTTTTTGTTTTTATTTTAAACATAAGAACAGTACTTTACATCTGCAATACACTTTTGGGAAGTGATAGATTTACAAAATAATATCATGTTATACACAAGGTTGTAGAAGTTATTAAATAGCGATGAAAAGCCGGTAAAACTAACTGATTATTTTAGATAACAATATAATTGATTTTTTAATTAAGCACATGTTTCTTTAGAAATTCAATTTAATTTATTTTTTAATAGTTTCAGCTATTTTCATCTCTAACTGTATTTAAAAATTCTATAATCGATTTTTATGACAGAGGTAAGTGAAATTCGTGTGTCGCACCAGATTTTTACGTTCACTTACTATATATAGTGAGGGGAAGTATTGCGATCGTGAAAATTTTCGAATTCCAGTTTTCAACGGAAATACACGTTTTAGGGTCTCCTGAGTCAAAATAACCAAGTCCCGCAAAAAGGTCTGTGTGTGTGGTAACTCCCGGGCGGAAACGGTAAGTCCTATGAAACTGAAATTTCATATTTAAGACAACTATACGCCCGAAACGAGACAAAACTTTTTTCATCAAAATGAGCCTACCAGAAGAGGCACTTTATACCATGCATTATGCACCTTTTTTCGATTTTCTCAAAAACGGTTCCGACGATTTTGATTAAACTCCCTATATCAATGTAAAATTTGATGGGCTTTAGTATCATGTAGGTTTTATTTAGATAAAAATGGTCTGACAGGGCTTAAATGCCGATATTTTAAATTTTCTTCCCCTAAAGTACCTTTAATTTTGTAGATTCAATAATAATAACTAGATTATCTTGTTAAAACTGATGAAAAACTGGTAAATATATAAATTGAATAAATTCGATACCCAACTAAAGGAGAAAACAGAAAAAATATTTTTTTAATGCAATTTTTCGTTTTTGAACATAAGAGCAGTAATATACATGTATTATATACCGTTGGAAAGCTAAAGCTTTTAGAAAAAATATCATCTCATACACAAGCTTTTAAAAGTTATTGGAGAGTGATGAAAAGAAGATAAAACTAACTGAATATTTAAGATAATAATATAATTGATTTTTTAATAAAACACATGTTTCTATATAAATTCAATTTGATTAATTCCTTAATAATTTCACGTATTTTTATCTCTAACTGTATTTGAAAATTCTTTCATTGATTTTAAAAATGGAGGTAAGTGAAAGTCGTGTGTTGCCCGCACCAGATTTTTTGGAATTGTTACGAAATACACAGATTACTTTAACACATTATAAGATATTTTTTAAAAGTTAATTTAATACTTTAATAGAAAATAAAACATATTTACTTAGTTTTGAAATCCACTTTTAATTCATGTAAGACCTTAAATTTGGGGTATTTTTTTTTTAAGTTTCATTAATCAAATTAATTTATTATACTTATCTACGTAGAAAGTGTACTTTCCGTTTTATCGGTAAAATTTTGTCGTTGTAATCCATGTATTTGAAAAAGTTTTATCTCAAATTTTGAGCGTATCAAGTAAATATTTGTTCTGGTTCGTTATTAAAAACGCATAATAATAGTCTCAGTAAGTGAATTTCATGGACATAACTATACTTAAAAAAAATTCTAGACATTTATCCATGTTCCTGATGTAAGATAGTCAAGAGAGAGAGAGAAAAAAAACAACTTTATTTCTATTGTTAACGTTGGTTTCTTTCAAGAAGAAGGGAATATTGATAAAAAAATATATGAAAATGGTCGAGATGACGAAGTTTAAGACAGAAGTTAGGATGGGCCCGGGGCCGAAGATAACTCCATTTGGGAATGGCCGCTCTCTTGACAGTTATTCCCTGAGAGGTCCCCTCCACTCTACTCTCTATGCGGGTCGCGGTCGGGATTACCCCTCGTCCTATTTGGGAGAACTTTTCAACCCACTCACCTGCCAAATTTTCTACCAGATATGTCTATATTACTCTATTATAAGTGTTATGGAACTTGTTAACTACTTGTAAATCTATTAAATGATGGCCCAGACGTATTGTGAATTTCATAGATAGAAAAGTTTGATCCTGAATACCATTTAAAAGGGTATTAACTACTTTATTTGGAGAGAAAAAAAATTGGTCAGTTCGCACATGGCGGAGCTCAGGAGGCATAGCATTCCAAATGGAGGCAGCTTTGGCTCAGAAAGGAATTGACAAACACTGTACGGTGAGGGGGAGGGTAGAGGTCAAAATTAAAGGATTGCTATGTTTTTAACCGGCTGCTTTTCTAAGGCAGGGTACCTTCAAAAACTAGCTTACTTACTATATTTAGTCAATATATAAACTATATTTAATGATACCATTGGATTTCCTTTCCAAAGGTATCGTGTTTACCAATCCAAGAGGTGGGATCCAGGGTAAGATTAAAGTAAACAAGATTCAATTAATACATTACTATAATTATTATTTAATACGGATCCATTATATTAACACATTGTCTAGAACTCTGATTGAGAATACTGAGGGACATTTTACTACCTTTGCCATACAATATTACAAATAACGATATAACTTTGAAACCCTTAACCGGCTGGCGAAGGTGAAAACAGTCTTAGGTCCCCTTTCTCGGCATCATCCTCCAGCTGCTCTCAGAACCCCAACGGCCACCTCCTCTTCTTGTAGGTGGAACCCGACTCACTCTTCTTGAGGATGAAACTTGACTCACCCCTGGTTCGTATAAGACCGCCCTACGAATCTTCTCTCCCATCCTCGTCACCTCGGGTGGGCTGACATGGTACTTCCCATGTGTACTTCCCCCGGTTGTCGGTACAGCCCTTGTGATCTTATTTTTACCCTTTGACCACCCTTAATATTCTTGTAGGCTGCCGCTGTAGGAAACTACCAGGGGTCTCTGGTATCCCAGACCCATGGGAAACCGGGGGGCCTATTAGAGAATCCAAGGGCAAGTACACGCCCTTTTGTACTTTTGCCGACATAGGCTAATCAATATTGATTTAATTAAAACCATAATTATACAATCCTAACTCCCCTCAGTATCCTCAATACATTACAGGATTTAGGAGATATAACTGAGGCGATGGGTTCTGATCACCTAGTACATGAAGTAAGCTAGAGAATACTGGCATCTATAATGAGGATAGAGCCATACTGGGCTTATATTGGGCTGTTAAATAAGTTCGGAGCGTTTTTTAATACTTCAAGTTAATCCTCTCTGTGTTTATAAAATCATGTTTTCTTGATCAATGAGGTTTACATATTCTAAAAAGTGATTGGTGAAGGTGTTTTATGATTTGGTTTCGACCGAGATACATTATCTTTAAGTGGCATTTTACAAGCTGAAAATGAAAGAGAGAAAAATTCAATTTCGTCATTTAATGATCTTTTATTTTTGAAAAGGTAAATACGCAGCACAGAATGTTTACAAAATTTTAAGTGCATATGTCGATGATGCCTTAGGAGAAAGCATCATATGTAAGTGGTTTGCACGGCTCAGAACCAGAAAATTTTACCTGGAAGACGCAAAACGCACGGGTCAACTGTTGATGATTACCTAATTCAAAAAGTTACCTATAAGATGGCAACATGTAATAGATCATGTATAATTGTTTTAAACATATTTACAAGAATCTGAAGTTTATAATGAAATTAACATAAACAAAAGACTACGAACCTATTTTATAACCCAATATTTTATGAGTTTACAAAATATATGATATGCTAAGCCGCAGTTTTTCTCTTAGTATTACACTTTTAAAAGGGTAGATCACCTTCAAAGAGTTTAGGGGGCAGCAGGTTGTCACACACCTCCAACATTAAACTAAATAATTATTCTTCCACAGCCGAATTCTAATCTTTCAAAAATTTAAACTTTAGATGTTATAGTGTGTCTATTACTTACGTTCTGTTTCCCCGAAATTTTTATATTTTGTCAGGATTATTTCGAGTTTCGGTTGATTTTTCTATTTACTTCTTCTTTCCTCAGCGCACGAGCTTTCCATAAGGTTAAGCCCTGTTCTCTATTCTCTGAACATTTCCAATGTCAGTGAGCACCATTGTACCACCGAGTATACCTTTCCTGATGACTCAGCGCTTCATACTTCTCGCAGGATTCTACTTTAGTTTCTATTTCTTTACATCAACTCTATGAATTGGAGAATTAAAATTAATGCTTCAAAATCGAGCCACGTGAACTCCTTCCTAAGAAAAGGCACATGTGAAAATTGACATCAGTACCTTTAAAAGCTACATTCGATATCTCGGACTATATTTCCGATAAAAGACTAACATGTAAAATACTTAAGGAATTAAATCGAAAGAAATTAAAAAAAAAAACGTTATATACAACTTTCACATCTACTTTACTACAATCATCACGAAATTTAAAAATCAAGAGCCTAAATCTACACCGCAGTACTCAGACCTATCTGGACATACGGAACAGAACTATAGTGTTCAGAAAAACACGTACAAAGAGAAAAACTGAATAAGAAAATTATAAGCAGGAAATTGTGACATTTCAGACAAGCATAACAAATTCCATTTATCTACGCACAACCACCCAAATAAACTATTATTTCCACTTCCATTCCCTGGTTGACAGGCTTACCCACGAGATGACTAAAAATAAATTGGCCAAGAAAATTAATTAATTCATAATCTACGAAAATCAGGATTCAGTTCAAAAAGATCAGGAAACTTTAAGAATTTCCACAATCTTTCATAAAAATAAAAGGCAATGAGTATAAAGAAGAACCAAAAGGATTGGGAAACAAATACAACTGTTTATATATATATATATATATATATATATATATATATATATATATATATATATATATATATATATATGCTACTAGCTATCATGTGCAACATCCATTCAGTTAAATTTTACTTATCCGTAAATATAGTGAGAAACGCTGAATCTCTTTTAAGAGATTTCCTAAAAGCGGGGAATTCCAAAAGTGATGGCTAAAACGTCAAACGTGGAAGATTTTTCTTCCGCTTCTCCTTTCCTTTGTTTTTTAAGTGACAAAGGGGTTCGTTCAAAGGAATTCCAGGACCCAAATTTGTCGCTGTGAGCGGCCGACCATGAACAGTTGCTCCAAGATTTATTTTATACAAAAAGAGACTTCCCCCTGGAATATTTTTCGACCGAATTGACCCTAGCTTTGACACCATTTTCTCGTTTGTAAAACCTTTTGTTTTACGGTCGATTAGGTCGCAACACTCTCACATTTGATGACTAAAAGATTTATGGGCTTTGTTCGGATTACAATTTTCAATTATTTCATTCTTTTTTTTTAATCTTCCGGATCTGTACACTTGATTGAATAGCTATCAGACTATAAAATATCATTACTTCTTTTCTTCCTACAGCCAACATATTTTCACCCTGTTTCATCAAAATATCGTAGAATTTACCGTGAATTAAAGTAGAAATGTTATTTTTGGAGAAAAATATAATCATATATCCAATTTTCATTACACATAAAAAAAAAGAAAGAATGAAGGTTAAAAACTTTAAATTTCAGCATTCCTCCACATAAAAAACAAACAAAGCCATTTTTAATACAAACTGGTTACTTATGAGTTAGTCTAAAAGAGCTTAAATGCTGATATTTTAAATTTTATCCCCCTTAAAGTTCCTTTAATTTTGCATATTTAAAAAACTGAACCTTATCTAATGATCAAAATAATCCTAATATAATTATTAGGATCAATATAAACTTTTTTTTTTTTTTTTTTTTTTTTTTTTTTATTGAGGCGACAACCACCAGGGTCATGTTCGCCTTTGCACCGTTAGACACAGGTTATATAATTATAAGAGTAGAGGGAGAGTATAGTTTAGATCTGAGAGTAAAGATGGTGTGACTTTAGGAAGCGAATGATGTTAGTTATATGAGGAGAGGAATCAGAGAGAAGAAGCGACAGATCGGTGGGGAGGTTGAAAAGAATACGTGAAGCGGTATATTGTCGACATTCTGTGAGGATGTGGAGTACTGAGAAAGGAACCTGACATGATCGACGGAGAGGTGGATGTCCACGTGCTATGAGATAACCGTGGGTCAACCGAGAGTGTCCTATACGAAGTCGCGCGAGCACAACCTCTTCGCGTCGAGACGGCCGGAAGGAGGACCCCCAAGGGCCAACATAAACCTTTAAATAAAAAGTATGAACGAATTTTATAACTAACTAAAGGAGAAAAGAGAAAAAATATTTTTAAATGCAATATTAAACCTTTATGGTTAAAAAGCCTTTATGTTAACAAATAAATGCAATATTCGGTTTTCCGAACACAACAACAGTAACATAGATGTATAACATAGTGGGAAAGCTAAAGTTACTTAGTAACTTCAATTCACTATCTTTAAAGTAGGGCATAATCTTATTACTAAATATTATACCTAACAATTTTAAATTATTTAAATGCATCTACCCAACAATGTTACATTGCTATATTATTCAATCACAATTATATGTTTCCAACGAAATAGAATAAACTTTGTTTTTGTTTGTTTATTTAACGTCACTTTATTCTACTGTGGCAAATCGGATGAAACATTGTTTTTAAATTACCTTAAAACTTTAAGTTTATTTAATAGTTCTTACATTGATTTTAACAGCCGAGGTAAGTCAGAGTCGTGTCGTGACACATTATGAGCATTGAATATAAAATGTAGTCAACTTCAAATCAGGTTTTGATTCCATTAATTTATAATCATATAAAGGAGAAAAAATGGAAAAATATATTTTAAATATCTTTTGTTTTTTTTATCATAAATATAATAACATAGACGTATAATGTACCATTGAAAAGTTAAGTATTTAAAAAAAAAAATACTATCTTATATTAAAATTTGCAAAATGTAATGTAAAGTGACGAATATGGCGTAAACTTATTATTGACTATTACACATATCAATTTTATATAATTTATTTTAAATAATATGTTTCTTACAAAACTGCATAAACATTTTATTTAAATTAACATTATCCTTTTTTTCAACTTTAAGTTTATTTCAGGGACTTTACTAAACCATCAATTTCTTCCCATATCCAATCCTTACAATGCGAAATCCTTCGTAAAATCCTCAACGCTCCTTACTTAATCACAAATCAACTCATCCATAAAGACCTAAATATTCCATTTGTTGCTGATCTGGCCCGAACCAGATATCAATCTTCCATGAAAAACTCCACTCCCACTCTAACCCACTAGTTTCAATCCTTGCTTCCTCCTCGATTCCTGACAATCCTCCGAGGCATCTGAAAAGATGATGGCCTCGAGACCTTCTAGTTTAGAATAGTTACAGAAGTGCTCCTATTGGGTAGTTCTTCTACAAGTATTTTTCTTTTATCATATTTACTTGTTGTATTATGTAGTACAGTTGTAAATTTAAATAAATTATGTTTAAAAAAAAAAAAGTTTATTTTGTACATCATAAATTGATTTTAGCAGCCGTGGTAAGTTAAAGTCGTTCGTTCCTCGCACCAGATTTTTTTTGTTTGTTATTATGGATCAAAAAAGACAGTTATCAAGGAAATATTGCTTCTAAGACATTTATAAGTGACTATATAATTATAACAAAATAAATCTTATACTAATTTGCATTTTAGCCGCAGTAACATATGATTGATCCATGAAAGCAGACTAGATCCGCGGATCAGTACCCTCTCGGCATGTACGCCATCACCGCACTCCGCGGAGTTAGTCAACTTGGAAGAGACAGAGAGAGTTGGGAACTACGGGGAATAATTTAAGGGTCGTTATTAGGACGCCACTAAGCTCTGAATTATACATCTCCTCGCCTAGGACTGCCAAATTAAGTAATCATTAGTTCAGTCCTCGCTTACTCCCTCTGCGACTGTCTTCATATTTGACAATCTTACCCTGAAGGTGGTCGGAAGCGAATGTTGGCAGTGAGAACTCTAGTCAAACAGTACAATCTACTCAACCACAGTTGAATTTTTCAACTTCGAATTATTAGAAAAATCTACATATTTATACAGGGCATGTTTTTTAAGCAAAAACCGTTTTGGAATTTAAAAAAGACGTGCAAGGATATCGCAATAATTTTATTTTTACATGAAAGCCTGTACCTTAATCTACCTTTTTACATAATTTCCATGAATTTTGAGGTACTTGTCATAACGCGGCACCAGTTTTTGAATACCCTCAAAAAATTCTGCCGCCTGACCTGTTAACCTTAGTGCTAAAGGCGTAAAACCGGCCCATATTCATCGTGAGATCGTTGAAGTTTACGGACAAAACATTATGAGTGATGGAATTGTAAGGAAATGGGTGAGAGCATTTAAGGATGGCCGCACAAATGTGCATGATGAAGAACGGAGTGGGCGTCCTTCGGTCGTTAATGAAGATTTGGTTCAGAAAGTGGACGAAAAGGTGAGAGAAAACAGACGCTTTATAATTTCATCATTGTCCGACTGCTTTCCTCAATATTCTCGTATTTTTTTGTATCGCATTGTGACCGAGAACGCCGAGAAAGGCGGCAGAATTTTTTGAGGAGGGTAATCAAAAACTGGTGCCGCGTTATGACAAGTGCCTCAAAATTCATGGAAATTATCTAGTAAAGTAGATTAAGGTACAGGCTTTCATGTAAAAATAAAATTATTGCAATATCTTTGCAAAACGGTACTTACTTAAAAAACATGCCTCGTATATCAACCGTTGACAACTTTAAAATCCCGACTTAATGAATGGAGAATAGCTGACATTCATATTTGGCGGTCTAATATAGTTCAAGCAGATAATAGTTGTTTCTGCATATATGATTGCTTTGCTAAAACACGCTTATTATTTAAATTAACGTATGTATTTATTTAGGTAGATTTTATCAATGAAGATTTATTTGGGAATGTTTAGAATTCATTCTTTTTTATAGTAAAGAAACTACAGCTAGAATCGATCCATTTTGCCAGCTAATTCACGGCCATCCATGATAAAAGTTTACTTTTTCATTTAAAACACAAAGCTATGTGAATGTTCTCTAACACAATATTTCGCAAATTTTACAAATAACCTGTTAAAGAACTATGAGACTTCCGGAAACAAAATTACTGTTTCTAAAAATATATATTCATAAAAAAAATAAATAAAAAAAAAGTGGTTAAGATTAAGATTTAGAGAATCTGAAAATATTCAAGCCAATATAAGAAAATAGTACGTAAGCTCCAATAGCAAAATAAACAGAATATGATTGGAATATTAAACATTTTTGAAAATTAAACAAAACAAAAAATGTAAATGTGAATGAATATAATAAAGCAGATTAAGATTTTGTCTTGAATGGACCATTTCATATAAAAATGATAGAACATAAATTATGTAAATGATAAAAAATTATACAAGACCATTTTTGCTTTAATATTAAATTAATTCCAAATTAGGGTCAAAACTGGACCAATTTAGAAAATTTAGTGGTATAAAAAAAAAAAAAAAAAAAAAAAAAAAGTGTATTATGACTAGTGATTTCCGAGACATAGGCATATTAAGAGAGTCACAATAGTGACGCGGCTGAGAGCGAAGCGCTAGGATCTCTTGGACTCCGCTTGTCCCTCTACAAGTGCAGGAAAAGACCCAGTCTATGGTTTCTTTAGCAAATTGTATAAAGTTATGATTGTGTGTATGATGTTAACGTATTTATTACTTCTTTATTTGTATTTATCTCAATTATAGGTTGTTGTTTTTTTAAATATTATATAATTTGACTTTATCACTGTGTACTGTATATATTGGGTGAATGGGATCTTATATCACTATTACTAATGTTCATATAGAAACAAATTGTAATATATCTCAATAAATAAATATTAAAAAAAAAATCATATTAAGAAACATATGTACGGAATAAGTGAATGGGTTTAGACGGAATTAATATTGGAACATGAAATAGAGCCACCAAAATCCCTAAAAAACCATTAAAAGACAAGAGATCGTATGATCAGGAGTAGGATTTATGCCCGTTGTATCTATTTAACTATATAGGGAGTTATTTTTAAAGGAAGAGAAAAATATATAGATAGTTATAGGATCATAACACCGAGAGAGAAAAAAAAAAAAATGAACTCATGTCGAAGATTAAGAGAACTTTGTATAGAGTTTAAAATTTAGTACACCGATTGTAAAACAAAAAAAAAATATATATATTTATCTCTGTATATTTTTCCCACGTTAGAGCTATTAATTTTCCTATAAACAAATTTTGAGTTTCAAATAATTAATTTATATCTTGTAATATTTGTTAATTGCTTTTGGACAGCTGTATAAGCTGTTATTACCTGAAATAGTATTTTGGAAATAATAAACCATTTATGATTAAAAAATCTCTGTCTGATTGATTTACAGTTTATCGCTTTGCGAGTTTTAGTTAATTGTAACGAAAAGTGCAATTAAGAAGGAAAAAGCGTCTATTTTATAAAGCCTATTCACTATTATATTCAATCATCGGCAGAAATGAAAAATATAAATTAAAATTAGTTAAGTTTATTTTAAAGTGAAGTACAGATAACGGATAATTAAATATTCCCATTTAAAGAAAACATGATTGCTATATATGTATTCGAAAACTATAGATATTACAATAGTTTCTATCTTATTCGATTTGTTACTGTTTTTTTAATTTTAAATGAACTATTTAAATCACATTTAGGGGCCACCCATAGCGTAGTGGTTAGCATAACTGCTGTCTATGTCAAAGGTCGCGGGTTCAAACCCGCGGGTGGCCCTAGGATTTTTTAATGGGAGTAAAAAATCTTTAGTTATGCCGTCCTTCGGAGGGGACGTTAACAGGTGGTCCCGAGCCTGTGCGATGTCAGGTACTCGTTAAAGATCCATATCCTAATAAAACCTGGATAGGCAAAATTTAGGACTCCCACAGTAGCATCGTCCGATTAGCCATAGCAGCATAAAAGTGACGTTAAATGAATAAACAAACATAAATCACATTTAAAAGTTAAATCAAGTTTCCATAGGAATCCCATTTAGTTTACAGTGAATTATCTGCTTTTATGTATTAGCATTAAACTTGAAAAAGTTAATAACAATGTTATTTTATATTATAATAACAACCTACCATTTATATTAACAACTTAGTTACAATTTGATAAGTAATATTGTTTCAAAATATTATCTACTAATCGGAAAAATATAACTTACACGACCCTCTACATTTAACTATTATAACCTCCATCTGTTCCTATAACATATGTTTACAGGTGTATGGGCTCACAACAACTTTATATTAACTTGTACGATTTATTTTATTGTACATACACTTTTCTAAAATCCTCCGCTTTCCAACAGTATATCATATGTCTTTGTTACTACTTAGATTTTAGGAATAATGTTTTGATGAGTTGGCAACAAAAAATATATTTTTTCCCGCTTAAAGAAAATCTAAAGTGAAATAAAGTTTCTTTTAAACCTTCAGAAATAATTCCCTAAATTATGAGGAAAACCGTATTGTGGTTTGTGGTTTTGGTGTTCGCGAAAACCAAAATCCCGATATCATTGTACATATATGTAGAGAGAGATATATACCACACATGTATTATATTGTACATATATGTAGAGAGATATATATACCACACATGTATTATATTTATAAAATGTTTAGCACAGTTCCATGGAAATTGTTAACTCTGAGAATGAAGATAATTTGGCCTGCGTGACAATGGAACCTGTGTCGGTCTAATTAAGTCTTCGGCTTATTGTCTATGAGGGATTAAAGCCAATTAGTCCACCATTCACCGATATTCTATACTCTCTCGTATCAAGCGAGGATCAAATGTGGCTCTTGTCATGGCCAATGTGTATGTGTTCAGTATTGTCAGGTTCGAAGCTTCAAATTGGTACATTGATCAATGATGTTTCGTTTATATAATCTACTAGCAGTAGAGGTATTTAGATATTACATAACATGTTGTAGCAGTAAATATGAAAATATTGGGTTGTGTCACATGAAATGTCCGTTTTCAAGGTAAAGGATTTTTATTAAAAATACGATATGAAAAAGAGATAATTTTATTCGAAGTATTTATCTTCTTTTTCTACGCATTTTTCCCAACGTGACCCCAACTTTTTTTATCCTCGAACTGAAAAACTCTAGGCTTTGATGTGAAACAAAATCTGAAAACGCACTTTTCACTTGATCATTATTTTCAAAAAGTTCTCCTTTGACGAAGTTGTCTAAATTCCTGAACAGGTGGAAATCTGTTGGAGACAAGTCGGGAGAATATGGTGGGGGCGGAAGAACTTCGTAGCCCAGTTCTTTCAATTTTTGCACGGTATGTTTTGAAACATGGGGCCTTGCTGCCGCTCAGTGAGATCATGAGGTACCCATGTATCGAGCTTTTTCACCTTCCAAATACACTTTAAATGTCTGGAATCGGTAGATGCACTTGCATTTAGTTGTGCTGAGAGTCCTTTAACTGTTTGGTAGGGATTTCCTTCTACTGTATGTTTGAGGACATTGTTGTCTATTACGGACGGAGGTATTCCTTGGGGCAAGTTTTCCAAGTCGGTATCGCCAGCTGAAAACTTAGCAAACCAACGGCGAATGGTCCGTTCATTAACACTCCCTTCCCCAAACGCCTTGCAAATATTTCTAGCGGCCTCAGCTGCTGAATGGCCGAGTTTGAACTCGTACAAAAATATGACTCGAAAATCGCTAGTTTCCATGTTCATATTTGGAGGTATACTAAAAAGTGGGTAATTGATTGGGAAGCTAAGGTTTTTAATACAAATGTAGAGGATCAGTAACTGTTTACTTTAAATATGTAAACATTCGGAAGAAAACAACAGAGACCTGCAAAATCATTTATGTATTTCAAAAACTATAAAAACGAACATTTCATGTGAAACAACCCAGTATTAAAAATTGTTAAAGTGAATACAACGTTAAAGAAGTTTTATTTACACTTCTCAAGAGTAGAAAAAAAAATGAGAAGGCCTCGAGGTCTAGTGGATAGAGCTCTAGTCTACAGTCCTCCGTGTCCTGGGTCGAATCCCGGCCAAAGTAGGGATCCTAGGGTATGAAGACCCTTTTGAGGCTCTGTAAAGTGGGTACAAAAATGGGGAAAAACGTGGTGGCTGAGTAGAGGAACAGTACGAATCTGTCCATGCACTGAGCATACACCTTTCATGGGTTATGCATGTCCAGGTTTTTCATTTTTTTTTCTAGGGTCATAAATAGTGTATTCGTAGCCAAAGATTAAGTGTCATGGGATGATAGAGATGTATAATGTCTGTTCTTATTTCTACGCGTACCATCTTGTGATACAACGCGTATTTTTATTACATCATATAAATTAAGTTACAGAACATATTTTATAAAAAACAGTATAATAATAACTAGTAAATAAAACTAATAAATATAAACTGATAAACAAATCATTTGTTCTATCTAATTAACGAAATAATACTAACTAATTAACTAAACTAAGAAATCAGAAACTAATAATTCATTTGTTATAACTAATTAACGAAATAATACAAACTAACTAAACTAAGAAACCAGCTACTAACTAATTAATTACTTTATTATAAGTATTAAATGATAACCAATAAAGAACTAATAAATACAATAATAACAACCATAGTGTCAGGAAGAGAAACAGTGAAAGTATATAAAATATAAATTAATAATGAGTTATTGCCTGTTGGTTGCTATTTGTCTAATTCTGCACAGTCCACTCGGTCCACAAATTCATCAAATTTTGTAAGGTCACACTTCGAAGGCGGCCAGTGGAATATTATTTGTTTGTTTATTTAATGAACCACACTTTGTGTTTTCATGGTTAATCGGACAATGATTATAACATTAAAAAAAAAAAAAAAAAATTATACTGAAAATATGTTAATAGCATAATTTTTATTATTTCGTCGAACGTAGAATACCTTAAATGATAAGAACTCTAAGTTGGGCTGTCCTTACCTAATGTAACGCGATCTTAATTCTCAACAAAACAGCTTCGATTTTTTTAAACTGAGTTATAGTTTCCATGTTGAGATTTATTGTTCTTTGCTAAGTGTATCTTCTTTTTACTTTCACTTACCTATATATAAAATATATAGTAAGGGAAAGTATTGCGACCGTGAAAATTTTCAAATTCTCGTTTTCAACGGAAATACACATTTTAGGATCACCTGATTCCAAATAACCAAGTCCCGCAAAAAGGTATGTGCGTGTGTGTGTGTGGTAGGTCCAGCGCGAAAATGAAAAGTCCCAATTTAAGAACTATACGCCCGAGATATTACAGCAACTTTTTCATCAAAATTAGCTAACCAGAAGAGCCACTTTATATTATGCATTTTGTACCTTTTTATGATTTTATTAAAAACGGCTCTTACGATTTTGTTTTAACTCATTCTGATTAAATTAGTCTGATAGGGCTTAAACGCCAAATTTTTTAAAATTTCTTCCTCTAAACCATCTTTAATTTTGTAGATTTTATAAAATTGACCATATCATCTGATTAGCATTGCTAAGAATCAGGTACATATATAGGTTGAACGAATTCGATATCTAACAAAAGGAGAAAACTGCAAACATGTTTTTAATGCAATTTTTATTTCATGAATTTAAGAACATTAATATACATGTGTAATATACCGTTGGAATGTTAAAGATTTTAGAAAAATATTATCTTATACATGCTATTGCAAAAGTTAACGGAGAGTGGAGAAAAGCCGATAAAATAAAAAAATAAAAAACTGATTGTTGTAGATAATAATATAATCGATTATTTAATAAAACACATGTTTCTATCAAAATTCAATGTGAATAATTCCCTAAATATTTATTTCGTTTCTAAATTCGTTTAAAACATCTTAAATTGATATAAATAACGGAGGTAAGTCGTGTATTGCGCGTACCAGATTTATTTAAGACATGCGGTTGTTTAATTTTGGTAACACTTTTTTTTATCGATACTATTTCTGTGACCACGTTTATTAATATATATACTAGGGGTGGGCATAATGGAATGATCGTCATATCCGGATGATAGGACTTCGATGATTTAAATAATCGAATGATCGAAGGATTTATATGCATTATGAGAGACAATATACCATAATTCCCGTCTCTGTGATGGCTGACCTAGCTAGATGAAATATGTATAAAATTAAAAAAAGAAAAGAAAAAAAGTCGTTCGATTTGTCCGAGCTTTTTATAATCCCTCGATAGACAATTCACTTCGAATGATCATTCCTTTCTCGAAACCGATTAATCCGATAATCGATTAATTCGAATGATTGAAATAATCGAATGATCCGATAATCGTCATTCTATTATGCCCACCCCTAATATATACATATCTGTCGAAAGGTTTGCATAATTACAATCGTAATTTTTTAGTTGCTATAGCCTAGTTCTTTAGTCAACAGAATTCTTTTGGTAGATTCTTTTAATTCAATTTCATACCATATTAAAAAAACTAATTAAGTAACCATTTTATTCATTAGAAGATGATAATATTTATAATTAGTTAGTACATAAGTTTAATAGAGTGTTGTGTTTTAATTTCACAAGATTAGAAAGAGATTGCTGTTCAAAAGAACTAATTATCTCCATTGCAGTAACAAGCATCCTTTCGCCTTGTTACCGGGGACCCCTCGGCATAGCATTGTAAAAACTTCACGGAACTCAAACACAACAGAACACGGAAAAAGAGGTTAACAAAAAAAAAAAAAGAAACAAAAATACAAAAAAAAGTTATGCTCATTTGTTTTTAGAACCGTGAGCCGTGTAAAAGCTTCTGGGAAGTGAAGAGAAACAAAGTTAGGCTTTGAACTCCCTCAAGGAGAATTAGCTATCCGACTGGAACCTCTTCATTAGGACATTATAGTCCCCCTACTTATGTCTCTCTCCTCTCCATGGCTCCAGCCTAACGCAATTCTCGGCGTAATGGCACCAACGCAATTAACGGCTAGCTACTATCATGACATTTGATGAAGGGGTCTTGCAGTGTCGGGTGAAATCGTATCATCAACTCTATCGTCCAACTCGGAGTTTTGCGCGAAGAACACAAAAAAAGAAATTTTTAAAAACCAACGCAATTCCCGTTTGTCTGCTATATCAAAACTTACTAAAAAAGAGAGAATCGAAAATGTGTCTCATCGATGAAATTTTTTAAGTTTAAAATAAGCATCAAACCCTTGAACTGTTAAAAATGTGAGGGGAAACGCAACCCAGGATTCGCGAAAAAAATGGGAAATTGTGAGCGTGATTTATTTAATTTTTTACACATTTTATTCAATTCCTCAGATTCTAGTGAAAGTAAAAAAATAAGTTTGGTGTATAAATTATCCTATTACAAAGCGGAATAATATATAGCTATTAAGATATTTAAGTTATATGCCCCATAATAACCCTAAAAGTACAAATAATCTCGTGAAAACAGTACTTTTAAAAAGGTTTCTTAAAAACTATATGCCTCACTCCTAAAAAGGAATCTTAACCTCAACTTGACTCCCTTTGCCGATTGATCCGAATGATGATCATTTGTCATACTGGTTGGCGAATACACTACCTGCGGACTACGTCAAGGGTCTATGCTGGGGCCAGTACTTTTCGTTGTTTTCACAGTGCCGGTGGTCTCAGACAAGCAACCAGGAGCAGTATTCTTAGTAGCCTATGCTGACGATATCGGGATATACATATCCAGGGTAAACGCTGAACAAGCCCGAATGAAAGCACAGTTGGCTTCGACTTCCATCATTGAAAGTCTGAGGAAAAAGGGCATCGTGTGGTTCCGGCTAATACGGATGTCATCATGATGTCGTTTCAAAAGGGTAAGAGGCCTCTATCAAAGAATTTTCAAGCTGGATATCACGGACCTAGCTGTTTCCCACACTATTGTCTACCTGGGTGTGACATTGGAAATATCACCTTCTCCAGTCACGTTCATGAGATATTGAAATTAGCACGATCTAAGACGAATAGGATCTACTATCTGTTAACGTCACCGCAGTTCTCTTTACGTCGGAAACTTCAGATTTATAAAGTTACTAATTGGTTTCTTCTCGAAATGTGAATTATGTCATCGGTGTTTTTTTTACTACATACAATTTTCTAGTTGAATTGAAAAGTTTAATCATTCAAATTTTAATTTCATTGATGGTACTTTCACTGGTACTTTGACCAAGTCTGGCACCCGGGTTTGCTTTACAAGCTCCGCCTATTTCTCCCCCCTACTTATTTTCTTATTATACAGTCCTACCTTGCTGATAGATCTTTCCAAATAAATCACCACAGCTCCTATTCCTTCCTTTTTTCTCAATCTGCTGGTGTTCCCCAAGGCAGCATACTAGGACCTGTCCTTTATACAGTCTATACAGCTAATATCCCAACCCATCCTAACACTTTCCTTTCTACTTATGCTGATGACACGTGTGTGTTATCGGTAGATAATGATCCATTTACTGCCTCCCACACTCTTAAATCCCACATCCCACATAGGTCCCGAGACCTAGTTTAAAATATTTTTAGAGAGATGCCAATGGGTGGCGTCTCTTCATGTATTTCATGTCAGTTTACTGTGTCCACCACATTTACCTATTGTATATAATAATAAGTTGTAAATATCAATAAATATGTTTAAAAATAAAAATAATAAATTTCATTGTTTCAGTAATTCATTTCAAAACAATTCGGACGCACTGAATTATTTAAAGTTGAACAAACACTGCTATAAATCAACCCAAGAAATGGTCACAACAAACAGAATAAAATATTTTATTTATTAGTTTTTATGGCTGATTACCTAGGAGTATTATTCAAAATAAGGAACCAAAGCAATATACTGAAATTAAATCATTAATATACATGAACATTTAAAATGGAGTCCTGACACTGGTCAGATCCTCCACTTATGTTTGTGGCTACAGCGCCCTAACTCAGATTCTACTGGCTCAGACCAGTGATGCGGCTGAGATAGAGGCGCTGGGATCTCTTAGATTTCGCTTTTTTCTCCACAAGTGGAGGGAAAAGCGCGTGCTGGGGTCCCTTTAGCAGTTGTATATAGTTATGATTGTGTGTAAGATGTTTATTTATTTGCCAACTCTTTATTTATCTCAATAATAGGTTGTTGTTTTGATTTGTTTTGTTTTTTTTATTTATTATTTTATTTTATTGTATATATATAATATATTATATATATATATATATATATATATATATTTGTATCAACAGAATAAATATTTCATTTTTATTTTATTTTATATTTTATTTTATTTTATTCTGTTGATTCAGTCGGGGGGCGACCCTAGGGTATGGAGACCCTCCTGGGGCAGACCCAGCCTCTATAAAGTGGGTACCCAAATTAATTGGGGAAAAACCTGGCGGCTGAGCGTGATTAAGGCCTAATCACCTCATTGCACTGCCGTTGGCCTAGAAACAGTACGAATCTCTATATGTACTGAGCCCAAGACCCTTCATGGGTTGTAGTGGTACAGGTTTTTTTTTTTTTTTTTATATATATATATATTATATATATATATGAATTTATTTATTTTCTATTTTATGTAATTTGACTATTATTATCATTTTCTGTATATATAGTATGAATGTGGTATCATATCAATATTATTATTACCTTTTAAAATGTCTACAGAAAGAAGCAGTCCAGGAATGGCAGGAGAAATATGACTGGGAGTCACAATTTAAAGGCAAAGATTACTATCAAACCCAGCCAACCATTAGCCTTATACCATGGTTCTCCAATAACCAACAACTTGATAGAAAAGAAATTTCACAATTAGTAAGACTACGGATTAACCATTGCTGCACAAAAAAATTTCTCAGTTTGATGAAAATGGAAAAAGATGGCAATTGCCTAACATGCAAAGTTCCTGAAGACCCGCGCCATATTTTATTTCAATGCAAAAAATATAGAATGCAAAGGGAAGTAGTGGTTCCCCCAGAAACAGAAGCAATGTTTTTACATAAGTTAGACAAAGAAAAGTTCATGATCATCAAGAAGTTTTTCATTAACGCTCAATGCAAAATCTAAAAAAAAAAAAAAATAAAAAAAAAAAATAAATAAAATAAAAATGAGGCACTTCACAGAGCTTAATTTAATTTTAATATTATTTCATTTCTTCTAGTTATTTTGAGTCACCTTCCTGTCTCATTTACATAATCATATTTTATACTCTATTTAATTAATTTATTGATCTTTTTCTATTATACTTGGTTCCGTAACCTAAGTTTCTATTAAATTATGGCAAACAAGTACTGACCATATAGGATTTGGATTCAAGTCTTGACGGTCATTTGGAAAAAAAAAAAAAAAAAAAAATATTATTATTGTTCATTTTGTAACAAATTGTAATATATCTCAATAAAAAAAAAAATATATATATACATGAATAGATAAATTCATCATCTATAAAATACATCACAAATTATATGGTTTATACCTGGTTTACACAAATTATATCCAAAAGAATAATCATTAGCTTCAATTCTCAGTAATTAATTTGTACATGGCAAATAAAATCAATATAAAAAACATATCCATTTATTCAATTTTCCTCATTTATCTCCGAGCTATTGGTGGTATTACGTTCTTCTATATCAATTTATTTAATTAACAACTCTGGAATTTTTTTATTATACTTTTTTTTCACAATACTTTTATATATATTGGGGCCGTATATTTTTTAAAAAAAAAAACAACAACAACAAGAACGCTGCAAACTATTATACAATGGCTTATTATTACCAAATAACAATATTAGGGTAAACCTGTTTATATAGGTAGTTTTTAGTAATATGCATTTAAGTTTTTCCATAGTGTTTCTTCTTACAATATCATAAATTGTGTTTAAAATTTTTCAGAAACACACATTTTATTAGAATATCTATAATTACATACTTCATTATTACAGAGTTATAAATAAATAAAAGGCCCCTTTACTATTTCCTTTATGGAAAATAAAAAAATAAAATGTAAAATGTTATTTCTCTATTTTTTCTAATTTATTCTCTTCTATTTTCTGAAGGAGAATAAGGGAATATACATAACTTCGTAATTAACATAATAAAGACGTTAGTTATCAGTAATATTGAATGGGAAAGGTTATGGTGGCTGTTACCTACCAACTATTATAACGCACGTTTGTTTATTTATTTAACGTTACTTTATGCTGCTATGGCTAATCGGACGATGCTACAGTGGGAGTCCTAAATTTTGCCTATCCAGGTTTTATTAGGATAGGGATCTTTAACGAGTACCTGAATCGCACAGGCTCGGGACCACCTTTTAACGTCCTCTCCGAAGGACGGCGTAACTAAGGATTTTTTACTCCCATTAAAAAATCCTAGGATCACCTGCGGGTTTGAACCCGTGACCTTTAGCATGGGAGGCTGTTACGCTAGCCACCCAGCTACAAGTGATCCCTTATAACGCACGTTATATTATTCCAAAAAGTAGCACGTCCTTTTCAATTTTTTCCAAAAAGTATTATATCCATATTATATTGTTAAAAAAGCATAGTAAGCTTAATAATTTTGAAAAATGCGTCGTTAAGACATTAAAAAGAAGCTTTAGGGGGTCACTTGTAGCTGGGTGGCTAGCATAACAGCCTCCTGTGCCAAAGTCATGAGTTCAAACCCGCAGGTGGTCCTAGGATTTTTTAATGGGAGTAAAAAATCCTTAGTTATGCCGTCCTTCGGAGGAGACATTAAATGGTGGTCCCGAGCCTGTGCGATGTCCGGTACTCGTTAAAGATCCCTATCCTAATAAAACCTGGATAGGAAAAATTTAGGACTCCCACTGTAACATCGTCCGATTAGCCATAGTAGCATAAAGTGACGTTAAATAAATAAACAAACAAACAAGAAGCTTTAGATTTTTATTTATTTTTTTAAATAATCAACTAAATTAGTTTATTAATATATGACATCGCGTTTCCTGTAAAATTTTCTATAGTGGATACAGTTTGGAAATCAACGTGTCAATTGTGGAAGTATTTCACTACTTTAAAACTCGCAATTTCACTCATACAAATTCGTTATTTCATACAAATTTTAATGATAATTTTAAATATTTTGCATATGTATCCTATCAGAATTAATTAGTACCGGGTGGCATAGGTAAGAAGCCCTTTTGTGAAAATATTAAAAATATGTAAGATTTATGGAATAAAGATGTACTTCCCGTATCTTGATTCTGGAAAAAGTCAAATTAACATCAGGAATATACCAATCTTATAAAGAAAATTTTACTTTTCAAAGACTTTTCGTTTTTATCCAAAATACTAAAACTTATCAACTTTTACTTTTTTTTCAGAAAATAAGTTCTTTAAACTGAGCCATTTACTATTTGATTTAGTTCTGACCGAGTTAGGATTTGTACATGCTATTAACTGGAGGGTGATTCCTTTTCCCAAGTTCGATTTTAATAAATGATCTCAGGCGATATAGTATAACATTACTATAACATGCTATATGTTCATATAGCTTTAATTTAATAATAGTGTACATTGATTGTATTAGAAGTTACTTTCAATAAATAAATAATAATAGTGTAAAAAATCTGTTGTGCGCAACACACGACTTTCACTTAACTTCGATGTTAAAATCAATTTTATTAGTTTTTAAGAATTTTAAATACACTTTGTGAATAATAAATAAATTGTGAAAGAATTAATTACATTGAATTTCTATAGAAACATGTGAATTATTAAATAATCCATTATATTATTATCTTTGACAATCAGTTAGTGTTATCGGCTTTTCATCACTCTCCAATAATTTTTACAATTTTGTGTAAAAGATAATATTTTCTCTAAAATATTTATCTTTCCAATGGTATATTATACGCCTATATTACTGTTTTTATGTTAAAAAACACAAAAATTGCAGAAAAAAATATGTTTGCACTTTTGTTCTTTAGTTATAAGCAAATTTGTGGACTGCTGAATCAGCGACTCATCACAGCAGAGTTCGTTAAGTGATCAGCATATCTCTTGGCCACCGCCTGCGTAGTCGTCGGGGTGGGTTGTAAGGATTTGTAGAGCATTTTAATGTTTCTCTAAGAGGGTTGGTGTTGTATGTTAGTCTTTGGTGGAAGTTATTGTATTGTTCTGTAGCAGTGGCTGAAATTGTCGGAATGTTTAAGTCGTTATGTATAACGTCATTTGTTACGTAGAACGGTGCGTCCACTATTTTGCGCAGCACTTTCGACTGAAAAGACTGTATTCTTTGGGTACTTGATGGTTTAGCAGAGCCCCACAGTTCTATCCCGTATGTCCAGATTGGTTTTAGCAAAACTTTGTAAAGAGTTAGTTTGTTGGTTAATGTCAAGTAATATAGATAAAAGACCGTATCGTCTGTTGAGTTCTTTGCGTTTTTGTCGAACGTGAGTCCTCCAGGTCAGTATTTTGTCCAAGTGAATACCTAAATATCGAATTTCGTTGGAAGTCGGAATAGGAATATTATTAAAGTTAATGGGAGGAGAAGGTTTATGGTTCAGGGTGAACACTACATGAGCACTCTTGGACTCATTCATCTTTATTTTCCACCTAGAAGCCAAAGCAGAAATTTCATCAAGGTGGTTTTGGACGGATCTTGCCGCTTGTAAAGGATCCTTATCTGATATTAGCAAAAGTAGCCAAAAGAGTCCCATTGTGCTGGGAAAGATCTGACATGTAAATGTTAAACAATATTGGTCCTAAAACATATAAATAGCATTAAAACAAAATATCAGATTGTTTTTTGTTTGTTTTTTTAGTTGGGCATCGTATTCTTCCATTTTATATTTTTATCCGTTTTTTATTAGTACTAAATTAGATTATATGGCCATTTTTATGGATTATACAAAATTAAAGGTACTTCTGAGGAAGAAAATTCAAAATATCAGCATTTAAGGCCTGCCAGACTATTTTAATCAGAATGAAACCTACATCATATGAAATCACATTAAATTTTACATCAATTTAATCAAAATCGTGAAAACCGCTTTTGAGGAAAACGTCTAAAGGTGCATGCGCTAAATGCATAATATAAAGTGGCTCTTCTGGTTAGCTGATTTTGATGAAAAGTTTGCTGTAACATCTCCGGCGTATAGTTGTCTTAAATATGAAATTTAAGTTTCGAACGACTTATCGTTTTTATAGACATACTACACGGACACAGACCTTTCTGCGGGACTTGGTCATTTGGACTAAGTGGTGTATATCCGGTTGAAACTAGAATTCGAAAACTTACACGATCATAATACTTTCCCTTACAATATATTTCACACGTAAGTGAAAGTTATTTTTCCACCATGATATTTCTTTAACCAATTTAAAACGAAGTGGGAGACGGTCTGAGGGAGCGATACGTGGAGTTAACTCATGTTTAATTTAACTCGAGTTATCCAGTTTTCACGACCGCCACAGAAATAATCTATTATATTACTATCTAAAATAATCAGTTAATTTTATCCGCTTTTTATCACTCTCCATTACATATAAAGCTTAGTGTATAAGATTAGTATTTATTCATTAAAACAGTGGACAAACGGGCTCTTTTTTATTCGTTATTCTGATTCTACGTACAATATATACGCACAATGTACCCTTATAATATATTTCATACGTAAGTGAAAGTAAAAATATCTTAATAATTTTTTAGTTCTATTGAAATATCATAAATGGAAAAAAACAAAAAAAAAAAAAACAACATTTTAATATCATTAGTTGAGCCGTTTCCAGTACTTTTTGATTCCTATTTTTAACTTTTTAGTTTCCTCGTAATTTTGAATAGCTGGTCAAGTGGCAGTATCTTCCCTCTTGAAAGATGAAATTTAACCCTAATAAAAAACTTCTTAAGGGTTTCTTGAATTTTTTTTTCCCTTTCAGGAAAATAAATTGAATAAAAGCCAACTCCACTTTCCGTCATGTTGTTAGTTACTGTAACGAAGTAGTCATCCAAACCTAGCAAGACTTTAAATTTTTATTTACGATACAGTACCATTAGCTTTTATTGCATTTTCGCCCCACTGAGCTAATTCAACTTTATCCACTTTTCTTAATTATATTACTACATATAATTATAAATATAAAGCACTTTATTCTCAAAACCCAAAGTTAGACAAATTAAATATATATGATATTTACATTTACTGGTTACCTACTATCATATCTGACAAGAATAAAGCTTTTTTTTTTTAAATTAATCAATTCGTCGTAAACCTACGACATCCTGCCTTACAGTGTCCTTAAATAATATTCCGCTAGTCCCGGTTGAACAAACAGATTCGCTATCTAGGACTCCTAATTGACAAACGACTAACTTGGAATCCGCAAACAAGACTAAAACGACAAGAAACTGCCCAACGCTTTCGCTTACTTCAACACTTACTGGACAGACGCTCTGACCTTCCACTTAACTACAAAAGGCTCATCTATATCACCATCATAAGGAGTTGAGCTTTGGAACTCTACTAAACCATCAAATTCTCCCGTATTCAATCCCTAAAATTCAAAATCCTACGTAAAATCCTCCATGCTCCTTACTTTGTCACCAACAAACTCATCCATAAAGACCTTAATGTCCCATATGTTGCTGATTTGGCCCGTACGAGGTATCATTCCTTCCATGACAAACTCCACTCACACATTAACCCACTAGTTTCAATCCTTGCTTCCTCTTCCATTCCTGACAATCCTCCGAGGCGTCTGAAAAGCAGATGGCCTCGAGATCTTCTAGTGTAGATCACCTACCTAGTGGAGTGTTGCCAATGGGCATATTCTCTTCATGTCTTTTCATGTATATTATCTATATTATGAGCCAATTTACTTGACTTATTTACTAATACAGTTGTAAATTTCAATAAATTAATAAATAAAAAAATTAATCAAATGGAACATTTTAAAATAAATATAAAACTATGTCTGTCTTATCCGTTTCCGACACCATTTAAAAAATAGCTGGTGGCCGCAATACACGACTTTCACTTACCTCCGTTGTTAAAATTAATTTAAGAATTTTCAAACACCTTTAGATATGAAATAATTTTAAAGAATTGATTAAATTGATTTTCGATAGAAAGATGTGTTTTATTAAATCTGTGGCGGTCGTGAATAATTGATTAAGTCAAAATCTTTCATTTTACATGTGAGCTACTTAAACTTTACGTAATACCCAAAATAGAGTGATAACATACAGCTATCATTCCACCTAAAATTTCTTCCACCAAGAAATTTCTTTAACTAATTTAACATGACGTGGGAGACGGTCTGAGGGAGTGATACGTGGAGTTAACTCATTTTTGAAACAACTCGAGTTATCCAGTTTTTCACGACCGCCACAGAAATATTCTATTATATTATTATCTAAAATAATCAGTTAATTTTATCCGCTTTTTATCACTCTCAAATTTTAAAACTTTGTGTGTAAGATTGGTATTTATTTATTTCAACAGTGGACAAACGAATTTTTTTTTTTATTCGTTATTCGGATTCTACGTATCTTTAACGTAAGCCCTCAAATTCTAGAGGGCGTAATTTTTTTTTTCTTTTTTTCTATTGCAAAGGTTTATTTTTGTAAATAATAATCCCAATTTAAAATTATTTACCATTATTAAGATATTCAAAACAAGTTTGTTAAGTTATTGAATGGAGAGGAGAGAAAACACCTTTTATGATGATATATACAAGACCTCCCTCAGCCTACCTACCACCCTAATAATCCTCTTAAAACTAACACATTGTACTTTAGGGCCCAACGGCTTAAACTTTCATAAAATCGCAACATATTTCACAATGTAACGTGTGTTTTCAAACTTTCATGAACCTTATTATTGGAGGATTTAGCAGCAGCTGTTCGCTTTCATGTAATAACAAGGAATTCCGGAGTTCCTTGAAAATTCAAGCATTATTTAATAAATTTTGTGCCTAATTGTTCATTTTGACTTTTTAAAAATTTCACTGGTATGAGAGTCTTTATTACAGTCAATTTAGGGTAAACAAAATGACAGAAAAATCACTTTTTAATGATGAATTGACATGTTCGGTGAATTCTGTTTAATTGCAACACAGTTTTCCTTATATTCCTTGAACCGATGTCTATTATGTAGTAGGAAAATTTCGAAAATGTTGACATAGATTGAAATACATTTAATTTTAAAATCATGAAAGAATATAGCTAAGACATTAAAACAAAAACAACGTAACATTGTTAATAATAATGTATAATCACTATAATTACATCCATTAAAATATTTTTTTCCATGCAATAAATGTCTTGTTTTTTTTTGTTTGTTTTTTTTTTGTTTTTTTAGTTAGTAAAACAATAATTTTCTTTTGTACTTAAACACAATATTTTATCAAAAATATCAAAACTTCATATACTTTCAACTATGACGTATTGTATTGGTTTTATATGGTTGTATCTTTTTGGGGGGAAAATGTTGTCTAATTCAAACTGCTAAACCAAAGATAACGCTAAACACAAAAAGGCTATTATACTCACCACTTTTAAAACATTTAAAATAAAATCTTAAACAAAAATCGAAAACTTAAACCCATTTGTACTTACGCGTCACAGGTATAAGGGACAGCCAAGAGAGCACATAAACGTAAAATTAAAATTTTCCAAAGCAAAACATTCATAACAATAACAAATTGTTGAGCATGATTACCATTGTCATTATAGAGAAAGAGAGTAATGTTGATGAATAAAATGATTAATGATACATATAAATAAAAAAGTCAGTTTTTAGGGCTACTAATTGTCTCTACGACTTTTTTTTTTTTTCTTTCTCTCCATATCTTTATTGTGAGAAGCTGTTGGTTGTTGTAAGTCCGTATGT
Source organism: Piezodorus guildinii (assembly GCA_023052935.1). Taxonomy (NCBI): domain Eukaryota; kingdom Metazoa; phylum Arthropoda; class Insecta; order Hemiptera; family Pentatomidae; genus Piezodorus; species Piezodorus guildinii. Next base: position 29,315,157 of record CM041292.1, on the reverse strand, counting down.
AGGGTTCCGTTGTTTACGTTCTCTACCACTTTTTTTTTTAGTTTTTAACAAAATTTCTGAAATGTTATTAAGCTACTAACAAACTGTTTGGCGGCGTGGTCTAGTGGATAGAACAGTAAGCAACTGTTATCCGGGTCCCAGGTTCGAACCTTGGCTGAGGCGTGGGGCGACTCTAGATAATGGAAACCCTCTCTATAAAGCAGGTATCAAAAATTAGGGAAAAACCTGGAGGGCAGGTATGATTTAGGCCAAATTGGTAATTTGGCTTGCTTGGCCTTGCCTACTTCTAAATCCCAGACCCTTTCTGCATTGTAGAGGAACATTTTTTTTTTAAATTAACTGCAAAAATTTTAATAACGTTATGTTATCTATACTAATATTATAAAGCTGAAGAGTTTGTTTGTTTGAACGCGCTAATCTCAGAAACTACTGGTTTGAATTGAAAAATTCTTTATGTGTTGGATAGTCCATTTATCGAGGAAGCCTATAGGCTATATAACATCACGCTTCGACCAATAGGAGTAAAGAACCAGGGGAAAACCTGGAGGGCAGGTATGATTTAGGCCAAATTGGTAATTTGGCTTGCTTGGCCTTGCCTACTTCTAAACCCCAGACCCTTTCTGGATTGTAGAGGAACATTTTTTTTTTAAATTAACTGCAAAAATTTTAATAATGTTATGTTATCTATACTAATATTATAAAGCTGAAGAGTTTGTTTGTTTGAACGCGCTAATCTCAGAAACTACTGGTTCGAATTGAAAAATTCTTTATGTGTTGGATAGTCCATTTATCGAGGAAGCCTATAGGCTATATAACATCACGCTTCGACCAATAGGAGTAAAGAACCAGGGGAAAACCTGGAGGGCAGGTATGATTTAGGCCAAATTGGTAATTTGGCTTGCTTGGCCTTGCCTACTTCTAAACCCCAGACCCTTTCTGGATTGTAGAGGAACATTTTTTTTTAAAATTAACTGCAAAAATTTTAATAATGTTATGTTATCTATACTAATATTATAAAGCTGAAGAGTTTGTTTTTTGAACGCGCTAATCTCAGAAACTACTGGTTCGAATTGAAAAATTCTTTATGTGTTGGATAGTCCATTTATCGAGGAAGATTATAGGCTATATAACATCACGCTTCGACCAATAGGAGTGAAGAACCAGGGGAAAATCTGGAAAAAAAAACAGGGAAAATTGGAAAAAAAAAAAAAAAAAAAAACTCGCATCCCAATGATTCCAAATGATTTACCTTTTATTTTTAAATAATTCAATTTCCCGTTAACTTAAAGTTGACGAGCTTCATAAGAATGGGATAAGAGTAAACCCTACGAAAACGGACGCCATAGTTCTCTCCTTTCAAACAGGAAAGAGGAAACTGCCAACAGAATTCACCGTAGAAGGGGAAAAACAACCTCTCTCTACCAAAGTGTTATACCTGGGAGTGACACTGGATAGGCATTTAACCTTCTCCAGCCACGTCCGGGAGAGATTAAAACTGGCGCGATCAAAGTCGTATAGGCTATATCACTTGCTGACATCGCCGCAGCTCTCACTGAGGCTCAAACTCCAGATCTACAAAGCCATCATTAGACCAACACTTCTCTATGGTGCGCCGCTACTTCGTCACATGTATAAGTCTACCCTCCAGAGACTGCAGAGCTTCCAGAACTCCGTCCTTAGGCGGATAGTCAGAGGAACTACACTCCAAAGGGCGAGAAATGTCACCATATACGAGGAGCTACAGCTACCCTCGGTTCCAGAGTATATCGGCCGGAGGCACATCAAGTTCTTTGATGGGCTGAAAGCCTGCGGTAATCCGCTCTTCCGTGACATAACACCACCATCCAGGCCCGGAAGGTGGCAAGGTGATCTCCCCTTGGTAGACGTGTTCGCCGAGGGAAGGGGTCCGGACTCTGCAGTCTGAACCCACCTAACCTTTTCTTATTGTCCCCAAAAGAATAGCCCTTCCCTATTCCCACTGTGAATAAAGGCTTAAGCCCTAGTGCATAAAGCGCCTCCAGCGCATGATGTATAATAAACCTTAAAATGCCTCCGGGCAAAAAAAGGACCAAAAATTGTAAAAATGTACATAGTTATAAATGTATAAATATGTTGTAAATAGTTGAAAATAAATTTTGGAGGGTTAGAAAAAAACAAAAAACAAAAAACAAAACCGTTAACTTATCTTTTTCCGTAACAATTAATCACAGATGTAAACAATTAAACACGTAGGAATCGATTTCCGTCAAGATCGGGTTGCGGTATGTAATCAGTATGTTCTTCTGCCACAAAAAAATAAAACTAAAAATGTCATTTACGCGGAAGTACATTAAAATATATTCTTTTAAGTACTTCTTAATAGCGATCATAATAACAGAAATTGACGCAGAGGAAGTCGCTTTAAAATATGCCATAGAAAAGGTGACGTGTACTGAGAAAGGTTTAAATCTGGGTGATAAAATTCCGATTCTGGGAAACTCCGAAGATTTGGTACTGCTAGGGGAAGACACGGAAACTATACAAGTGCGTTAATAAAAACCGGTAAAGAAATAGGACTCGAAATAAATACCGATAAGACAAAATATATGATTAGTAGCAGAGACGGTGACGATATTGGTGATATTGATATATCGAGGCATACTTTTGACCACGTAGAGAAATTTAAGTATTTAGGTTCAATGATAACGAGAAAAAATAAATCCAGGAGGAAATAAAGTCCTGGTTAAAGGCGGGAAATGAGTGTTATAATTCAGTAGCGAAATTAATTAGCTTCTGTCCAAAACCTTAAAGGTTAGAATTTATAAAACTATTATTCTTTCGACGGTAAAACGTGGCCGGTTACTTTGAAGGACGGACAACGGCTAAAGGTGTTAGAAAATAAGGTACTACAGGTAAAATATTTGGTCCGAAGAGAGATGAGGCTACTGGGGAGTAAAGAAGGTTACACAACGCGGAAATATTTATATCAATCTATATTGTTAAGTCATGTTTTATTTCAAGAGTCATTTTTAACTTTAATCGTTATTACCTTGAAGCATATACATTTATTTATTTATATTACAAATGAACATATACATTTATAAATTAAAAAAAAACTACTATTGATTTTGATTTATTCAAGTATAATAATCAGAACTATAATTTTAAGCATATTTAGGACTTTTATTAGCTGTATGTCTATATTTATTTTTCTATATTTATATTGTCTTAATCTGATATGTATCAGCAAAGGTACAAAGATTTTATAACAAATATATTTAAGCATATTGTTATCTATTCGTTTAACGTCACTTATATACTACTTTTTTTAAGTCCAAGATTAGTTAGGGTAGAGATCTTTAACGAGTTCATGAAATCGCAAAGGCTTGGAACCACTATTTTACGTCCCTTTGGAAGGAGGGCATAACTAAGATTGTTTTTTACTCCCATTAAAAAATCTTAAGGGAACCTGGCTGGTTACTACATACAGGTGACCGACCCTTTTAAGCATATTGCGTTTCATATCTGTTTCTAGTGTAGGTTCCTATGAAAATATATTCAATTGTTACTTATTTTTTAGAAATTATTTCAATTGTCTAAAAAACTATTAATTTCAAGAACATAATTTCTGAATTCTAAAAAAATGGGAGTGATTCAGGTGTAAGGTTTTACCGACGAATATCATTAATTCATATTTAGGCTGTCAACGGTTTGTGACGATTATTTTTACATATTAAGTGATTATGGGTATAACCACTTCTACTGGTTTGCTATTGTAAATTTGACAGGAAGAAGTCAAGATCGGACTTTAAATGAAAACAAAGAGTAGCTGATAGTTGATATTTATTATAGCCAATCTTACCATAAACGCGCATAAATTAATACGAAATGCAATATTCGCGAGCAAAGCTGCGTCTCACAGCTATTAAATGTATATAACATCTTGTTAAGAACTCAAATTATAACCTTTTTTTTTTCTTTTTCCCTTTGCCTCTACCTAGGAGGATTAATGGCATAATATGACCACTTTATTTTAAAAATTTGTTTCTTAAAGTTAATTGAACTATTTTACTGTCGTATTTTATCTTCTAAAATGTCTGCTATACAACCTGATAAATTTATTTTTCGCTGAATTGGTTCATATATGTGATACTAGCAGCTCATGTTATACTGTTTGTAACATGTTTACTGTTGTTTCACAATATGATCCTGACTTCTTAGGAGATATTTATATATAACATATTATTTCACCAATAGTAATAAGACGAAACCTCATTTTTATTTTTGATTCATTTTGGGTATGCTCGACAGATTCTTTTGATATTCTGTAAAGGCGATTAGCTGTTAAGTGATTGTAGTACATATGTAATAGTATCGCTCGCGAAAGTGGACTGTTCTATGGTAGTCAGCAAGCATTGTTGCAAATCTTGCGTTATCGCTATCCGTTATCATAGAAATGTTGCTGGGATGAAAGTAGCAGTCGCGAGAGAGGGAGGAAATCGCATAGATAATAGAGAGGATTGGAAATTCCAACAAGAGGAAGCAATTGTTACTTGTACCTAAGTGAAATAGTATTTTTCTTTTATCTAATAACATGATTTTTTATGTTTTCCTTTTATTATTTATTTTATTTATCTCCAACAAAATTATTCAAGTAAATTTAGAGACTTATACTACCGACCGGGTTGAGGCGATGAAAATTTAGCCCATACCAGCTAATATCAACGCTTAGGTGTTAGGATCATCGTTGGATGACCTATTATTGTTGTAGCGAATAAAAAAAAAAAAATCGTCCTGTAGTTCCGGAGAAATGCCACGGACAGCGGACAAACGTATTTTGTTTTTCTTTAATCGTGTTCCACGTATCTTGAAACGTCCCTTAAATTTTGAGGGGGTTTAGTTTTTCTCTTTGTTTATTTGATTTCAAAGATTAATTTTGGAAAATAATAAACCAGAATATAAATGTTACCCATAAATATCACTATAACTTAGCTATTTTTCCAGATAGAAAAAAATTGTATTGAGTTGCAGAATCAGGACACCGTGACAAAATAAATGTAACAAAAAAAGAAGAAAATAAATTGAAATTTTGCACATATATATATATATATATATATATATATATATATATATATATATATAATATATATATATTGATTGATATAATTGATTCGATTTTATTCTATAGAGAATCCCATTTTCTACAAAACGATAAAAGAATCATTTAAATCAGTTTAGAAAACGTAGAGATATGTCGTTTTGAAATTAGCAGTGGTGATTCTATAAAAACATTTATGGCATACCCTAATATAGTTATTTGAAAACCATTGTGTAATAATTTGCTGCGTTTTTTTAGTCCTGAAGAAGGCTCAAAATTTAGTCTGAAATTTTGGCACACAAAAGTTCTTGACCTAATTAAAAATATAGTGGTAATGATTTCGAAAATATAATCTTCTAGCCAAGGATAAATTATTTGACCATATGCAATAGAATTGAGGGAAAGAAAACGCAAAAAAAAACACCTGTACCACAACAACCCATGAAGAGTTGGGCTCAGTACATATAAAGATTCGTACTGTTTCTAGGCCAAGGGCAGTGTAATGAGATGATTAGACCTTGATCACGCTCAGCCGTCAGGTTTTTCCCTCATTTTTGGGTAGCCACTTTATAGAGGCTGGGTCTGCCCCAGGAGGGTATCCATGCCCTAGAGTCGCCCTCCCCCCCCCCCCCCCGACTGAAGTAACATAATATATAATATTATGCCACAGCCGGGATTCGAACCCATGACCCAGAGCACAGTAGACTACTGTTCTATCCGCTAGACCACGCCGCTCCCTAAGAATCCAGGAAACATCACTATTAAATAAAGAATCGGTAATATTAGTTTTTTTCTTCTTATATTAGAACTATTAATCTCAATGAAGGATCATGGAATAGCGGTAATGTGTGATTGAAACGAAGCAATTACTCGAACTGGGAATCAATAAAGGCCATTATCCAAGGAACTGGGGCAACCCGCTGCATTCCCTTCAGGAACCATCTGATAGCCCTTTACGTGACTCCCATCATTTTAGTTAATATCTATCTCCGAAACGATAAAATAGTTGATTAATACAGGAATAGAAAAGGGTAAAAGAAAAAAAAATACAAATGTTATAAAATTAGTTTAAATAAGAAAGAAATCTGGAGGGTGCGACTTTTACTTCAAAAATCAATTAAAAGACTTTTAAAAAGAGTTACAGAATTATATTGAACAATCTAGAAAACATGCGTTTTATATTAAATAAAATTACTACAGAATTATTATCTACAGCAATCATTCAGTTTTATCCGCTTTTCATCGCTCTCAATTACCTCATATAACTTTGTATATGAGATTTAAAAAAATAAAGTAAATATAACAACACGTTCGCTTACCTCCACTATGAAAATTTAAGAGCTTTTAAATAAAGTTAGCCTTTAAAAGAGTTAAAGAATACATAGAGTGTTGATGGATACTTGTGTTTTAGATTGAATGATATAACAATAGAAATTATGACTTACAACGTTGACATAGTTGTGTCCGCTTTTTCTTCATTACCTAACAAATTTGTATATAATATAACATTTTTTTCTCATATCTTTACCTTCCCAACGGTTTATTATAATTGTATAATACCATTCTTATGTTCGTGAGAGAAATGCTTTATTTTTTGGAAATGCTGCCAAAATACACCGGGTCGTTTAAATAACGCAGTATACTTATCATCCCTTAAAGATATATTCCATATACATTTTTTATTTATTTATTTTTTTTCTATTCTTAAATAAAATTAGTCTAATATCTTTCAGTGGGTTATTAAATTCCTTCAACTTGTATATTTAACCACTTTAATCAATAGTAAATAGTTGACATCTTTAATTATTGAGGACCTAAAAAATTAAAAGTGCTATTGAAAAAAATTTAAAAATTGATATTTAAGCTCTCTTAAACGATTTTAATGAAGATGAAACCAGCATGATATTAAGACCATTAAATTTCACATCGATATAGCGAGTTTATTAAAAAAATTTACAGCTGTTTTTGAAAAAAGTTGTAATATGCAAGGTATAATGGATCACCAGTTGTCATAAATATGAAAGTTTAGTTTTGTACGACTTTTAGTTTTTTAAATCTTTCACTCATTTTTCCTATGGTAAAATATTTATGCACCAGTTTTAACCGAGATCTTCAAGAGGTATTTCACTTTCAAAATGGAAGAGTAAAAAATCATTTTCGTCAGTTAATGACTTTTTTATTTTCGAAAATGAAATTCTGGTGCAGAGACGTTTAACAGAATTTGCATTGTGTATTGCCATGATACGTTAAGAGGAAACGCTGTCTGCAATTGGTTTGCTGGGTTCAGAACCGGAAATTCCCACTTGAAGCACGCAAAGCGTGTTGTCTTTCAAATGTTGATGATTACCAAATTCCAAAAATTACCCGAAAGATGGCGAAAAGAATTAGATTAAAATATGTTACATATAATTGATTAAAATATTTACAGGAATCGAAAGTGTTTATTGAAATCACCAATAAAAAAGGTTTCTAACTTATTTTACAGCGTATTTTTTTTTTATTCTATTCTGTACATTAGATTAAGTTATTCTCATAATTTTATACAAAGGTGTCTTTTGATTATTATTTTTTTTTTTTTTTTAACATAGGTTCTATTTTAAAGTATCTTTTAATTCATCAGAAATTTATATTGCATCATTTGACGAAGCAAATGTACAAAACAAAATTAATGTTGGATATCAGTTTGGCCGAGACGGGAAGCAGGTGCTGAGCGAGTGGCCTCACTTCCTTCACGAAAAGCCCCTGAAGGAAAACCCCGGCGAAAGGCTACTGATAAATAGCCGCATTACTTTCTTGTATTGCGTGCTTAGCGTCTTTTCGCCTTCTTTATAGATTAGTTTTACATGGAATTTCGGTCTTGTAACAGATACAGAATTCAATTATTAAAAAAAAAAAAATAGGGAACTACCCTTGAGTTTCACTTACCTCCGTCACTAAAATAAATTTAAGAAATTTTAAAGTGAACCTTGAAATAAGTTAAATAAGACATTGAGTTTCGATTGAAACATGTATTTCAGATTAAATACCTAACAGAAATTATGACATACAGCAATGAGTTGTATCCACATTTCATACCTCTCCATTACCTTACAAACTTTGTATATAAAATTACTTATAGCTAAAATTTTTAGCTTTCCTAACGGTATGTTATACAGCTATGGCACAATTCTTATGTTCGGAAAAAAAAACAACTAAAAGTATATGACTGCTCTTTTATATCTTTTAGTTAGTTATTAAATTCGTTGAAATTGAATATTGGGGCCACCTGTGGCATAATGGATAGAATAAACATTCCCAAGGTTGTTATTTCAAACCTGCAAGTGGTCCTAGCCATGCCGTCCTTCGATGGGAACGTAAAAAGTTGGTCCTGTACCTGTGCGATATCAGGTAAACTTTAAAGATCCCTATCCTGGTGAAACCTAGATAGGAAAAGTTTATGACTTCTGTTAATAAAAAATTGTATATTATCTGTTTTGTATCGGTCTAATAAGATGATATTATTAATTTTTTTGAAAATAATTTGAATGGTTCTTTAAAGGAAGACAATTATTAATATCGGCATATGATATTATATAATAATACTATTTCAATCAAAATGAAACCTACAAAATAAAGCGAGTTTAACCAAAATCTTGAAGAAAATCGTAAAAATTGCAAAATGCATAGTATATAGTGTCTTTTTTTTGTTAGTCGATTTGGGTGAAAAAGTAGCTGTAACGTCCCAGCCGTATTCGCTTCTAATGTATAAACTTTCTCAAAAAAGAAGAATTGGTTTCGGGCATGACTTACCATACACACAAACACAGGCCATTTTGTGGGACTTAGTCATTTGAAGTAAGGGGGCTGTAAAACGTATAATTACGTTGAAAACGACAATTCAAAAATTTTCACGATGGCGAAACTCTCCTTTTTAACATATACTTGCAATGAATATTTTATTGGTAATTTTGTTTTTGCAATGCTATACTACCTTATTCGTCTCACTTACGTTTTCTTTACATCTTACGCTATAATTCCTAGAGGAATGACGCTTGCCAAGAAAAATATTGGCAACAAAATATAATTTCATTTTTTCATAACAACCTTCCATTGATTGAAATATTTCAATAACAATTTCTTGCCCGTCGGAGTTTAACTATTGGGAAGCTGTAACCCTCGTCTCATAGATTGCCCACACTCAGTGGAGAAGGGTGTGGGTTCAAATTTGTCCTGGTCTATTATTCAGGAGGCCACGTTATTTTTTAATGTAAATAACTAAAACATTAAACATAAACTTTAAAGTAAAACCAGTCATTATTTTAGGTTATAAAGAAGTAAACAAATTAAATTCTGGCTGTACCTTTACACATACCATAAATAAACCTGAGTGTATCTGGCACTGATGACCAAGATGTTTTGTGCCAATAAATAAAACAAAAACCAAAAACCATAAATAAACAAACATAAAATTTCCCGTATAATAAAGATATAAAAAACATGTATATTTAATTAAAGGATAAAATAAAAAAACAATTCACACATACAAAATATATTTACATCAACCAAAATAAAAAAAATCCTACTCTAGAATATTATAAAAACAAAACTATTTATACTTAATTAAAGAAAACCCTGTAAACTAAACTCAACTTTACATACACAAATTCTATTTTTATAAACAAATTAAAAATAAAAAAACCCATAGTATATCCTCTATTAAATCTATATACATAGTTTAGTTATATAGTCCTTATTTCTCTGGCCAGTAGGATTATTTACTTCACAACACAGGGAGGCGGGTTAATAGTGCTCTCCCAATTACCGTAAGTCCTCGTGTGACAGTTCTCCTTCCTCCGATCTCCTTTCCGGAAAAATCTCCCGGCTTCCTCACGAAGTCGTCGGGATGTGTAGTGGAGGAGAACAAATCCAGCGTAGCTGCCTGTCACTCGGGTGTCTTCCTACTGCCACTCCGTGCGCCTCTCTGTCTTATCGCATGTGAGATGCGCATGCACCTTCTGTGCCTCCCCCCCACTACTTACTTGCGTATTTAGGTACGGCCAGAATATATTAAAAATATTATCTAAATATACCGGTGCTATTAATATTACAACCGTAACAAGCTATGGCCTTCATTAGCGTTATAATTATTGGAATTGATCTTAACAACCCTTTAGAGCATTTAGCATAATAAATGTCTAGTTTAAGGATGACTTTGAAGACTAATCTGACATAAGTATCCTTCGCGGAGATGAAATACTGTTGCCACAGGAAGAGAGTGGTAATATATTCACTAAGGATGATCAAACGCCAACTACATGAGATGGCAGATGATGTATCTTGTCACAGTTATGGCTGAATTACTCACCCCAAAACACACCTGCCTCCTCACCTCACTGCGGTTCATTTACCTAACAAAGTAATTTAGCATCAACATAAAGTCATAAATGCGCTTAACTTAGCTAAATGTAAATACCTTACGGATAACTGTACCAAAAAATCTGGTGCGGGCACACGACTTTCACTTCCATCCGTTGTTAAAATCAACTAAAGAATTTTCAAATACAGTTTGAGATAAAAATTAGTAAAACTATTAAAGAATTAATTAAATTGTATTTCTACAGAAACATGTGTTTTATTAAAAAATCTATTATATTATTATATAAAACAATCGCTTAGTTTTATCGGCTTTTTATCACTCTCTATTAACTTTTAAAAGCTTGCGTATGAGATAATATTTTTTCTAAAATCTTTAGCTTTCCAACGGTATATCATACATGTATATTACTGTACTTATGTTCAAAACCGAAAAATTGCATTAAAAAAATATTTATCTAATAATAATTATATGTTTCTCCTTTAGTTGGGTATCGAATTCATTCAATTTATATATTTACCTGTTTTGTATTTGTGGTAACAAGATAATGTAGTTATTTTTATAGAATCAACAAAATTAAAGGTACTTTAAAGAAAGAATATTTAAAAAATCGGCATTTAAGCCCTGTCAAACCATTTTAATCAGAATGAAACTTACATGATATCAAAGCCCATTAAATTTTTATATCGATATAGCAAGTGGCTCTTCTGGTAAGCTCATTTTAATGAAAAAGGTTTTATTACGTCTAGGGCGTATATTTGTCTTAAATATGAAATTGCAGTTTCATAGGACTTACCGTTTCCGCCCGGGAGTTACCACACTGAGCTTTTTGCGGGACTTTTTTTTTTGGACTCAGAGGACCCTTAAATGTGCATTTTCGTTGAAAACTGGAATTAGAAAATGTTCACGATCGCAATACTTTCCCTTACTATATATAGTAAGTGAAAGTAAAAATATGTAAACATAGGTGCAATAATCATATAGTATGAGATTTTAGTGAATTTTCTTTAAAATTAATTGTATGTTATATATTATAATTAATCAGGAGAGTATTAGTCCGGGTTGTGGTCAGTAAATATAAGCAATTAAATAATTTGTATCTATTTATTGTCTGAATAAATTAAGTTTATTGAAATAAAATTACTTCGGATTCGATGTTTATATTTTTTCATTTAAGAAAGCATTGACGGAGATAAATTAGTCGAAAATAGAAGAGAGAGAAATGGTTGACATAAGGTCCCACCGGGGGAGACCTAACGCAGACTGATAACTCCCTATTATAATTTATATTAATACAGCCTCTGACTTTATCTTTCTACCTTCTGCTCTTCTCACATTTCTGAAATGGTTAGAATATATTCTTATTTACTTGAAGAATATTTTCACATTATCTGGTTTAGTTGGCTTCTATAGGCCCTGATAGTGACCTGTAAATCTCTGGTTCCCAACTAGTGTTATTCATTGTTTTATTCAACATAACGTTACTTTGGCTAATCGGAAGATGCTATTAGAAGAATCTATTGCCTATCCAGGATCAGTGTTCTTCAGGATAGGTGGAAGTATTTTAATTAGGAAATAAATGAATTCTCAACGAATTTTGTGGCATTAAAATGACAAATATTCAGTAATCTAAAGTTTTGGGTCATAAAAATAAACAATGTAAATTATGAACAGCTTAAATTAAATCAAATATATAATATACCATATGATATACGAGTATAATAACTAAACATTGTTTAATGTTCATTAGTCAATAGTACTGTTTTGAAAAAATATTATTTTTTATTAAATATTTTTATAAAAGTCTGTTTCGGAGCCCTGTTTTTCCCCATTTTCCTAAAATTCATAGTTACTGAACATTTTATTATTTTTTTTTTTTTAGTATAACCTACCTTTACCCTGAAAACTCATGCAGTGTCTTGGGCTCAGTAATTATTAGCACTTTTTCCTGCCAACATCCGTGCAAGAAAGTGATTAGGCATAAATCAAGCACCGCCGCCAGGTTTTTTCTCCAATTTTGAGTACCTACTTTATAGAGGCTGGGTGTGCCCCAGGAGGGTCTTCATACTCCAGGGTCACTCCACGGCTAAAATAACAGAATAAATAATATATACCTCAGCTGGGGTTAGAGTAGTAACAGGGTTCGAACAGTAACCTAATTTTCTATCTATTAGACCAAGCCTACCTCATTTTATTTTTTTTTTTTTTAATCTGAAAATATAAAAATAATTATACTAGCTTTAATTAATTTATTTCTTATTGTTTTAAATTGGTTAGTTTATTCCCATAGTTAGTTTGGGTTAAACATCTATTAAACCAAGGTTTCTATTTCAAAGAAATGGGATAGGTACATTTTTTTTTATTTTTTCAACATTATAGTAATAGTGTGCCCTAGTAATGCCGGCAGAACTATTAAAGGAAAGAAGAGAGTCAAGACTGCAGATAATAGAGAACTATAAGCATAGAGATATATTTTTTTTTGTTGGAATGAGGAGTCTACATTAGATGAATACTAACTACACCCTACTCCCGCCCTCAATAGCAACCCTATCCTTCCAACTCTATCAAGATATCTAATATACCCTTTTAGTAATATAGATAACCTTAATTGTAAAACTCATTTCGTTGGTGATAATTTTTAAGTTATCGTGCGATCTACACGAAAATATTTTAGATAAGTATGTATCAGGGTCAAAAAAACCATTACAACGATATATATGTTTACAAAAATAATGTCATGTTGTAGTAACTATGAAAATATTGAAATCATTTACTGTTCCTACAAAATTAGTCTCTTTGGAAAACTTCAATTAAATCATGACAAGTCAAAATCATAACATTAAAACTACGACAAAACACTTGCCCACAATTTTTAATCGGCGACAACTCACTTCCTCAGACCAACCCTCTACATTACCTGGACTAATATTCGATAGAAGAATGACTTGGGCCTAACATTCAAGATGAAAAGACAGACTCTCAACCAACCGACAGAAAGTACTATACTCTCTTCTATCTAAATCAGCATAACTAAAAATTATACAGAAACTGAATACATACACATATCTACTTGAACCCATATGGACCTACTTTCACATGCTCATGTCTTACTAAAAAAGACACACAAAAACTACAATGATTTCAATAAAACATTTTTAAGACCATAAGGACAGGTCATTGGTAAGTAAACAACAAAAACATACATACGGACTTAAAACAACCAACAGTTGACCAAGACTGAGCTCTCAATTCTGGTTTCAAGAAAATGGCTCAAGCACGATAAAGGGCTTATAAAAGGTCATGTCAATAACTGAATGACTGTTAGTAGAAGGCCGAAGAGAAGCTGGATGAGAGACCTCTTCTGCTAAATTAAAGCCTAGAAAGGGGTGGGCACTTTCCATCCCCGTGCCTGTGGATGTCTACAGCTTACGTTTCTATATAACACACTTGTTATTGGCAGATAGCTTCTAACAGTCGCGAATGAAAATATGATATAAAAACAAATGAAATAAATTAAATGTGAATTTCTACATTTTATTTATTTGATAATATTAGTCCATTTGTATTTGTAAAATTGTATCACCAAATAACGGAGGAAAAAGCTTCATAAAATATTTTAAATCTATATCCATTAAGGTTAAAAAAATCTGTATACACAACACACAAATCCCCTTAAATTCCTTTTGAAAAAAAAAATCGATGGAAAACAACTTGAAGTTCTCTGTCGTCACTCAGTACCTTATACAACTCGTTTATAGGTGATAATGATAATTTTTCAGCCCATACAACGTTATATTATACATCCATATTACTATCCTTAAAAAAAAATAAGAAAATATTCTTCTGTTTTCTTTTTAATTGTTTGTAAAATTATTTAATATTTTATAACCACCTGTACTGAAACTTAGAAATTCTAAAATATATAAGATGAAATAAAAAATGCTTTAGAGGAAAGAAATTCCTCTTTCAAGTACTGTTACACTATTTAAATCAGAATAAAACCTACATGAATTCAAGTCAATTTAATTTCACATCAAGTATTGTGTCGTCAGTTAGTTTTCAAAAAGCGTTGTAAAAATTGCTGGTACTTTCTTGGTCATTGATTATTTATATTACAAATTTGAACATTCCTGTATAATATACTTGGCTTTACACGGACCCTTTGTGATTAACTGGATACTAAAATAGTTAACACAAATTTGTTTTACATCTCTTTTATTTTGATATAATATTGATATCTAATTAACAAAGATTTTTTGTGAAACTAATTTCATTTGACTTTTTTAAGAAATAAAAAAAATTATATATTGAAAAAAAATAACAATATATATATTTATTAAAATAGTATAAACTAATACTATATTTTGCTTTATTAGTTTTATATATAATAAAAAAAAATTATATATATATATTATATATAAAAGAAACTGATCGATGCCGCTTAAGCATTGGAGCGTTATTGACAGTTGATTCATGCTAAGAGATGCAAGCTTATTGATTCTGCTTCCGTGACTGCTCACGGTGGCTTTATAATTGAAATGATAGTGATTTCGATTAACGTGAATAGTAATTGAAAGCTTTAAAACTTTCTGTACTTAAAATGTAAAATAAAATAATTATAGATAAAATATCTAAATAAATTTTATAATTGTAAAAAACTATACTTTAATGGAATATTTGTATAGTTTGTTGTTTGAAACTAAAACAATAAATGGACCAGAAGATGAAGACAAATTAAACTTCAAATTAAATAAATACCTTTAATTACCAGGAGAACCCAGAAGAGCTTCGCTTCTCTCTCTCTCTCTCTCTCTCTCTCTCTCTCTCTCTCTCTCTCTCTCTCTCTCTCTCTCTCTCTCTCTCTCTCTCTCTCTCTCTCTCTCTCTCTCTCTCTCTCTCTCTCTCCCTCTCTCTCTCTCTCTCTCTCTGGATCCAGGAAATCTCAGCGCTTCTCACCAAGCAGTATCAATGAACATGAGAATTAGTGTAGGTCGAAGGAAGTCACATCAGCTGCAATCGTTCTGTACTTCCTGATATAATTTAGAATTACGAGGGATTTTGGTACAGCAGCAATATGAAATTCTTCTCGAGCGCAAGCTTATCAAAGATTCCTACCTTATCTTCAGAAAAAAGAAATAGGCTTTTTCATTTTAACTAATCGTACGATTTTAATCGAGGAAATAAGAAAAAAATAACCTTTTTAAAATTACAGGGATTAAGTAAAAAACTATTTCAACAAAGTTAATGACATTTAATACCGATTAGTTGATTCTTCTTCTTCTTTTCTTCGGTTGGCGCGACAGGCCTTGGAGGCTCTTGGCCGCGCGGTATGGTTTTAAGTGTCCACACCACGAAACTCGATGGCATTTTATAGGATAGGGTCATCACTTCCTATGCCTATTTTTTTGAGTGGCCACATACACGTGGGAGGCCGTGAGTAAATCCCCATTTAATTGTATGCTTGAAAAAGTCCTCCTGGGACTGGGATTCGAACTCACAAATTTAGTGTGGCTGGCTACAACGCTAGCCACTGATGTTGATGCCAACGATTAGTTTATTAGTATTATTATATTCAACGAAAGAGCTTTAATAAAAAACCATAACGTAGGAAATATTAGTTAATTAAGATTTTTTTATGATTTTGAATCTTTTTTTAACGCCACCTAAAACATCTCATTCTTCATAAAATCACATTAAACATCATATTCTGAGATATTTATATTAAACTACTTTTAGGATAACAGCGTAATTTGTCTGAGAGTCTTTATCGACGGAGAAGTCGGCGACCTCGATGTTGGATCAGAATAAGTTTTACGTTCATCAGCCTAGTTACTGCGTCTATACGACCTTTAATAGTTTACATGATCTGAGTTCAGATCAGCTTGATCCAGTGAATGGTGTTATTTCGAGATCAGAATAAAACATAGAAGCTCAGCTGCTTCTCGCCGTACGAATTGTCTCTTGTTCGAAACTCTCATTCGGCTGTTCCTCACATTCGGATACAGGAGAATCTCCGTCGAATATTTGTATCTGTTAAGTACTGTAAGGGAGTAAGGGAAATATTTTTTCTGCATCTGAATATGAGATTTATGAAATCAGGTAGACTAACTAGGGAAGAGAATGTCAATAGAATTTTAGAAAAAGCAATAATATAATAATAATAATAATAGGCTTAGCGAACCCGAAGGTTCGATGCCGATACCACCAAATTCCGCCTACACAGACTCGTCCAATGCTCACCATTCAAGCCCAAGCTCCCGAGATCAGCCTTAACGCAATCCTCCCATCTCCGCTTCGGCCTACCTTTCGGACGCCTACCAGTCGGATCAGCAAATACCAACTTTCTCGGAATCCGCTCGTCATCGAGCCCAACAACTTTACTCGCCCATTTGAGTCTCCGCGATGCAATCAGCTCAATTATATTCACAGGATACAAGTTCCGCAATTCCGCGTTATGCAACCTTCTAAACTCCCCAGTGGCCTCCATATTACAATCATAATACCTTATTTTCGAAAACCTTAAGCCGTTGTTCATCCTTTAAAGTAAGCGGCCACGTTTCACATCCGTAAAGAACCGTTGGAAGAATAATAGTTTTATAAATTCTAATCTTTAAGTTTTTAGATAGCAGCCGCGAACTAAGTAACTTAGCAACTGAATAATAACACGCATTTCCCACCTTTAACCGGGATTTTATTTCTTCCTGGATTTCATTTTTCTAGTTATAATTGAACCTAAATACTTGAATTTCTCTACGTGTTCAAAAGTATGACCTGATACATCAATATCACCAAGATCGACACCGTTTCTGCTACTAATCATATACTTCGTTTTATCGGTATTTAATTCGAGTCCTATTTCTTTACCGGTTTTTACTAACACACTTGTATTTAGTTGTATGGTTTCCGTGTCTTCGCCTAGCAGTACCAGATCATCGGCATACCCCAAAACCGGAATCTTGTCACCCATATTTAAGCCTTTCTTGGTACACATCACCTTTTCTATAACATATTCTAAAGCTATATTAAATAACACAGGTGAAAGGGAGTCACCCTGTTTCAAACCCGATCGCACCTCAAATCTCTCGGAGTAATTATGACCGATTCTAACTTTATGGAATGTTTCCGACACACACATCTCTACTAGGTTTACTAACTTTCTAGGTATTCCCTGTTCAATCATGATGTTATATAGCTTCTGACGGTCTATTGAATCATAAGCCTTTTTAAAATCGATATAAAGTTGATGGACAACACCGTTGTATTCCAATTTTTTCTCTAATATTTGACGTAAGGAAAATATTTGGTCAATATGCGAGCGATTCCGCCTAAAACCACATTGGTAATCTCCGATAATTTCCTCAGCGTATTCCGTGATTCGACTAGTTAGAATTGACGAGAATATTTTATAGCATACTGGGAGAGGAGAGATCCCACGATAGTTGTTACAATCCGACCTCGGTCCTTTTTTGTGAATCGGAATAAGTATTGATTCTTTCCATTCTTCGGGCATTTTTTCAGTTTCCCAGATCTTTTTAACTAAAAAATGTATTTTGGAAACGCCCGCTTCTCCACACGCCTTGATTAATTCACTCGTGATATTATCATTTCCTGCGGCCTTATAACGTTTTAATTTTCCTATCGCCATTTCGACTTCCTCTTTACTCGGTGCGTCTATCCATGGTTCAGCGCTCTGATATTCAGAGAGAGGAGATTGATTATTATTTTCCACATTTAAGATGTCGTCAAAGTGTTGTTTAAATTTATTTAATATCTCAGAAGGATCCGCAATTATATTGTTATTTGCATCTTTAACCGCATTCAATAGAGGCTCAAATCTTTTACGCGATTTGTTTATACCTTTGTACATCTCTCTTACGTCATTTTCGTTTCTGTGTTTTTCTATTTCTATTATTTTACCTTTAAGATTCTCTCTTTTCTTATTTTTGAAGAGTTTTGAAGTTTCATTCTTTACTAACCGAAAATAAGCCACATTATTATCGCTTGGATTATTTAAGGAATTCAGTTTAGCGGTTTTTCTTTTTTCGCACATATTTTGACAATTCCTGTCGAACCAAGGTTTGTTCTTTTTATTTTCGATTTTTCCAAGACATAAATTACCGACCTCTTTAATATTATCCCTGATCCTTTCCCATAGTTTGTTTACATCTTTGTGTTCCTCGTCTGAAGATTCCAAAGCTTCGAACCGATTTTTTACTTCTATCGCGAATTGTTTTCTAATTTCGAGGTTGTTCAATTTAACTAAATCAAAATTCTCGGGACGAATATAGTTCGGTGTTCTCTTTTTTGTATTTAGTTTTTGTCGAAGTTTCGCGATTACTAATTCATGATCAGAACCGCATTCTGCACCCCGATACGATCTCACGTTAATTATGCTACTTTGCCATCTGTTTTGTATTAAAACATGATCGATTTGATTCCGTGTTTGTCCATCCGGCGATGTCCACGTATACTTATGAATATCCTTATGTTTAAATGTAGTACTTTTGATTACTAGGTTTTTCGAAATGGCAAAGTTTATTAGTCGGGTCCCATTATCATTACTATATTCGTGCAAACTTTCTTTACCGATTGTAGGACGATATATTTCTTCCCTTCCAACCTTTGCGTTCGCGTCGCCTAGTATTATCTTAATGTAATTTCGCGGTAACTTATCGTAAACCGACTCTAGTTTATCATAAAATTCGCATTTTACTTCATCATCACTGTCTTCGGTGGGAGAATGAATGTTTATAAACGCGATTTTAAACCAACGCCCTTGAAATATAGCAACCGATATTCTTTCACTAAAGAACTGTACGTCCCGTAATGCGGAAAGAAATCTATTCCTAATCAAAAACCCGGTACCTAGACAATAATTAACACTCCCCCCGTACCAAATAGTATACTTTCCTTCTGTTAACGAACCCTCCCCTGGCCAGCGAACCTCTTGTAATGCAACGATATCTAAATGGTACCCCTTAACTTCATTCGCGACCGACTTTAACCCACCTGCCGTATTTAAACTTCTAACGTTCCACGTCCCTATTGTTAGATCTCTAATTTTCATCTTGCGCCATGATTCCCCTGAAGCAGTCCCCACCCGGAGACCCGAACGGGGGACTAGTTTACCTCCGGATAATGAGCGTTTTACCTCAGAGGAATCCATGACTTTTGGTGATATTTTGTGAACTAAAATATGTGAGTAGGGCGTTCGAACCTACGTCACACCCTCCAGCAAGCCTGGGGGGCCGCTCTCATTGTTGGTCAGCGAGTCCATCGGACTTAGCCGGGAGGAGCTTCCGAGGAAATTCCACCGACCATCCCCACATCCGCCACCCGTGGGACGCTCCCCATACGCGGTAATGAGATCCGCGCGAGGTTAGAAAAAGCAATATTAAAAAAAAAAATAATATGACTGACTCCATGGAAGAAGCTTACGAGGACTTAATATGGGAGGATGCTGTGATTCGGGATGCTTACCTGAAACTGTGTGCAAGTTAGAGGAACTTGGTAATGTTTTACTGAGAAGACCAGGGACAACATCGGTAATAAGTTAAGGAGTTATTAACCATCCAAATATTAAAAAAAATCAATTATGCGGTCATTCATCTTTGGAATTCAATAATTTTCTATTCGATAGAAAATTAAATATTCAGGGTATTTGTTTCATTTATTTTTTTATATTACGAAAAAATTTAAATGACTTTTATTTTTTTATATTTATGATCCTCTTTGATTCAAAAACGCCAACTATGCACTTGGCATATATTGTATGTGACATAAATATACTATTATTGCCGAAAGATAACGCAATACGCTCTACAAGCGCTTTTGGGTTAAGGGCTGATTTATAAGACGGCTATTTGATATGATTATTATGTCTGACTTCAGTTAGTGGAAATAGCTACCTATAATATTTGTTTGTTTATTTATTTATTAAACGTCACTGTATGCTACTATGGTTTATCGGACGATGCTACAGTGGGAGTCCTAAATTTTGCCTATCCAGGTTTTATTAGGATAGGGATGTTAAACGAGTACTTGACATCGTACAGGCTCGGACATCCTTTTAACGTCCCCTCTGAAGCTCGGCATAATTAAGGATTTTTTACTCCCATTAAAAAATCCTAGGACCACCTGCAGGTTTAAACCCGTAACCTTTGGCATAGGAGGCTGTAATGCTGACCTCCCTTATGCTACAAGTGATCCAAACCTATAATGTTTGATATATAATATTGACAATGCATGATATGATTTGGTTTCTTTATATTGCCTTGGCGTTAGGGAAAATATAAATTTCTTTGTATTTTTATAATTGAACTTTAACTTATCAATATAAGATTTTTTTTTAAATTATTTGTCTACGGTTCGAGATCATGTCTGAATTATCAAGACTAAAATAAAAACAATCTGGAGCGCACAACTCACGACTTTCACTTACCTCTATTATTTATATCAATTCACTTTTTAAACAAATTTATAAACGGGAATTAATTGCTAAAGAATTATTTAAATTAGATTTTAATAGAGACATGTGTTTTATTAAACGATTTATTATATTATTATCTAAGACAATCAGTTTGTTTTATCGGCTTTTCATCACTCTTCGTTAACTTTTACAATATGATGTATAAGCTATTTTTTTTTCTAAAATCTTTAGGAGTTCTGCGCTTGCGCTAGTTCATTAACATACGTCTTTATATCGTCTCTTTTTTATGAACAGTTTTTAGTGTGTAATAATTGTTTTTATTACATATAAACAATTAGTGATTGTGCAACAACATTCGTTGTCAACAATGGACTAATCCTACTGACTGTAAGTAGTAATATTTACGATTACTTAGTTGTCGTATGAAGTAGAGCTGAGAAGCCTTATCTTTTTCGCCATATTGCGATCCCCACTCAGCTTCCTCAGCTTGCCAGTCTTCCACTGACCCCTGGAGGGGCCAC
This sequence comes from Piezodorus guildinii, assembly GCA_023052935.1. Classification (NCBI taxonomy): domain Eukaryota; kingdom Metazoa; phylum Arthropoda; class Insecta; order Hemiptera; family Pentatomidae; genus Piezodorus; species Piezodorus guildinii. Next base: position 29,293,777 of record CM041292.1, on the reverse strand, counting down.
GACGCGCTCCGGACGACAAGGTCAAGGTCGCGCGGACGTATTTTTTTTTGTTTTATTTTTTTTTATTTTTATGTATCAATGAGATACTATCACGAGGTCATGGCGGGAAAGGCAAGCATTAAACGCTCCAGGTCAGCTGGCTCTTCTGCTTCCCCGGTCAAGCAAAGGCAAAGACGTAATAACAAACGCCCTACGCCCCCTTCATCAGCTGCTTCTAACGAACAGGAACCACAACCCGGGACTTCAACGCAAGGGATGACTGAGGAATCTCCCTTTTTTACTCCTAACCCCTACCAAGTACTCCATATCGAGAAAGAGGTCATGGAATCAGAATCTACACCGAGAGATCCCCGCCCTCCTCCCATATTTGTTAAAAATATAAGAAATTTTCAACTCCTATGCACCCAATTAAATAAAATCATTGATAGCAAAAGCTACACATGTCTAACACGTATCAATGACACAAAAATATCACCCGATTCAGCTGATGTGTACCGCAAAATAGTAAAATATCTTAGTGAAACAAAAGCTGATTTTCACACGTATCAGCTAAGAGAGGAGAGGGCATTAAGGGTGGTAATAAGAAATTTACACCCCTCTACACCAGCTGAGGAAATAAAGGAAGAACTGACGTCTCTTGGGTTCAAAGTGCGTCAGATAACTAATGTCATGAAAGATATTATAGAAGAATCAGGTGACAGGAGTAAAATTCCTTTACCTCTATTTTTTGTGGACTTAGAACCGTCTCCAGGAGTAGAAAAAAATTATGAAGTGGAAAAACTCTATTACACGAGAGTCAATATTGAAAAGCCATATGTAAAAAGAGACATTATACAATGCCACAATTGTCAAGCATACGGCCACACGAAAACGTATTGCCACCACATACCGCGCTGTGTTAAATGTGGTGAACAGCACAAGTCTGAGCAGTGCAATAAATCTCGTATAATCCCAGCAGTTTGCGCTCTGTGCCACAAGGGACATCCGGCGAATTACAAAGGCTGCGAGATTTACAAGAATCTCAAGTCAAGATTTCTGAAGCCCCAGCGCCAAGAGGAGACTAGACCGAGGAGAAACCCATCAAAATACGTCGACCCGACAGTTTCGTTCGCCCAACAACTTGGTGGTGGTGACCAGTCTACTCAATGTGAGGCCACGCCGGTTCAACATACACTCAAACATCCCGAACCTGAATCTCAACCACCTCAAAATTTTAATTCTCAAAAACTTCCCCAGCATCAAATTTCTCCTATCCCTCCTCCATCAAATGTCACAGACCTCACCAGTTTAATGACATCATTCATCTCAGAAATAAAATCAATAGTTATGCCTCTGATATCAGTCCTAACAAACCTAGTATCAAATTTAATTCCTGCCTTGAAAAAGCCCTAAATGATTCCATCCAACTCCATTTCCATTCTCCTCTGGAATGCGAATGGTGTTCGAAATCATATTAATGAACTAACTTTATTACTACACGACAAACGTATTGACGTAGCTCTTATCACTGAAACACGACTAACTAACAAACGATCATTCAACATCCCAGACTACCAAATATACCGAACTGACCATCCCGATGGAACAGCTCATGCCGGCACTGCTGTCATCATCCATCGCTCCCTCTCCCATAATTTATTACCCTTACCGGTCCATAACTTCCTCCAAACCACTGCTGTAATTATACAAACCCGTCATTTTCCTATAACAGTAGTTGCAGCATACTCTCCTCCAAAAATACCTATTTCCGAAATCCAATTTAATTTATTCCTTAATTCCTTAGGGCATCATTTCCTCATAGGTGCGGACTTAAATGCCAAACACCAGCAATGGGGAGCCAGAACTACAAATTCTCGCGGGCGAACATTGCTGTCTGCACTCTATTCCACTCACTGTAATATCCTCTCCCCCGATTCCCCTACCTATTGGCCTACTGATCCTCACCGTAACCCCGACCTCCTCGATTATTTTATCCACAAAGGGCTGGGACCTTTAAATCGTTCCGTTTCCCGGCTCGATGACCTTTCCTCCGATCATAGCCCTCTTACCCTAACTCTCTCATTATCTCCTATTCCCAAACTCCCTCCACCATCATTCCTAAGAGGCCCAGTTAATTGGAACCTCTTCCGCGAAATAATAACGGATGGAATAGACCTCAGAATATCCCTCAAATCTCCACAAGATCTTGATGATGCAGTTGATTCCTTTACTACCCTTATCCAACAAGCAGCCTGGAATGCATCTTCACCTTCTCCTTCCCCAAAATATTACCAGAAGAATCCTATACCCCAAAACCTCCTAGATCTAATCCATACCAAACGACGCTCTAGAACCCTCTGGCAAAGAACCAGGCACCCAGACGATCGTAAATCCTACAATTATTACACCAAATTAGCTAAAAAGAAATTAGATACCTTTCGATCCCAATCCTACAATTCCTATCTTTCTTCACTATCTATCTGCGACAATTCCCTCTGGAAAGTAACCAAAAAAGTTCTTAAATACCAATTCATCTCCCATCCCATCCGACGTGAAGATGGATCCTGGGCTTCGTCGGATGAGACTAGAGCGGAAGAATTTGCCAAATACCTTTCTAAAGTTTTTATCCCACACCCCGAGCTCAATCCTGCCCATACAGCTAACGTAAAGGAATTCCTCTCCTCTCCAATTCCTCTCTCTCCACCCCCTAAAGCTATTAACCCCTCTGAGGTCAAATTCCTTATAAAGAAACTAAAACCTCGAAAAGCTCCTGGCTACGACCTCCTCAATTCTAAGATCCTTCGTCAACTGCCCCAAAAAGCAATTATATTCCTTACCTACCTCTATAATAGTATCCTCCGTACAACCCACTTTCCTTTGGTGTGGAAACACTCCATCATTCTCCTTTTTCTCAAACCTGGTAAACCTCCCAACAACACCTCATCCTATAGGCCTATTAGTCTCCTTCCGATCCTTTCAAAAATCTTTGAAAAAATCCTTCTCAAGCGTATCCTACAGTTAATTGAAATTCCTTTCCACCAGTTCGGATTCCGCTCACAGCACTCCACTGTACAACAAGGCCTACGAGTGGTTGACCATATATCCTTTGCACTTGAAAACAAGCAATATTGCACTGGTGCCTTTCTGGACGCTGCTCAGGCATTCGACCGGGTCTGGCACGATGGCTTGCTTTTCAAACTAAAAACCCATTTACCCCAATCCTTATATCTAATCCTACAATCCTACCTTTCAAACCGTTCCTTCAGAGTCCGCTCTGGTTCAGAATTTTCCAATAGTTACCTGATCGAGGCTGGTGTACCTCAAGGCAGTGTCCTAGGTCCTGTCCTCTATCTCCTATTTACAGCTGACATACCTACGGATCCTGATACCTTCTTAGCAACTTTTGCCGACGATACTGCCATTTTATCAACCCAATCAGATCCCGAAATTGCATCTTCCTATCTACAAAGACATCTATCCTTGATTGAATTTTGGTGCGCTAATTGGCGTATCAAAATTAATGAATCCAAATGTAAGCACATCACCTTTACCCTTCGCCGCAGATCCTGTCCACAAGTCAATTTTAACTCCATACCCCTTCCCTGCTCTGACACAGTCCGGTATCTAGGATTCTTACTAGACAAAAGACTAACGTGGAATCCACACACTCGACTTAAACGACAAGAACTCAACAGACGATACGGCCAACTATATAGACTACTAAACAGAACATCAAAACTTTCTGTTGCTAATAAACTATTAATTTACAAGACGATTCTAAAACCGATATGGACCTACGGACTCGAACTGTGGGGGACAACTAAATTTTCGAACATCAGGCGTATCCAATCCTTTCAGTCCAAAGTCCTTAGAACAATAGTCAATGCTCCCTATTATGTTACAAACAAGACCTTACACAATGATCTGAATATCCCATTTGTCCTCGATATAATCCCATCTAAATTCCTAAACTTCCACCAGAGGCTAACTCACCTTCCTAATCCTTTATCCCAATCCCTATCTAGCTCCAGCCATCCCTATAACCCTCCTCGTAGGTTGAAACGGCAGTGGCCTAGATATCTCTTATAACTAAGCAATGCTGAGTGTTGGCAATGGCCAGCTTCTCCACTCACGCCTGAGAGTCTGTGGCTCTAGCGCCCTCTCTCAGTCTCCACTGGCTTATTAGACCGGTGACGCGACTGACTGAGAGGCGCTGGGATCTCCAAGCCTTGGACCCCGACGCCCACAAGTGGGCGTCGGAGTTTAATTCGGAGTTCCCAGGGGCAGTATGTAAATATTGTATATATATGTATGAATGTGTCCAAGATTATTATTTTTTTTATTTCTTTTTATCTTTATATTTTATTTATTTCTATTTATTTTGTATTCATTTATTTTTATTTCTTTATTTTGTGTACATAAGGAATGAATGAATTCTAATATCACTAATACTTATTGCCCAAGATTGTGGCAGATTGTATTATTTCTAAATAAATAAAAGTTAAAAAAAAAAAAAAAAAAAATCTTTAGATTCCAACGGTATATTATACATGTATATTATTGTTCTTAAGTTCATAAACAAAAATTTCATTAAAAAAAATAGTTTTGCAGTTTTCTCGTTTGGTTGTGTATTGAATTCGTCCAAAACATAAATATTTACCTGTTTTTTAGCAATGCTGATCAGAGAATGTGGTTTATTTTTTCGAATCAACAAAGTTAAAGGTACTTTAGAGAAAGAAATTTTGAAATATCGGCATTAAAGCCCTGTCAGACTATTTAAATGAAAATGAAACCTACATGATATTAAAGCTCGTTCAATTTTACATTGATATACCGAGTTAATCTAAACCGTTTGAGCCGTTTTTAAGAAAAAAAAAAGCGCTAAATGCATAGTGTGGAGTGGCTCTTCTGGTTAGCCCGATTTTGATGAAAAAGTTTTAGAAAAATATCTCGGGCGTATAGTTGTCTTAAACATGAAATTTGAGTTTTATAAGACTTTTCGGAGTTACCACATACACACAGAGACCTTTTTGCAGAACTTGGTCATTTATACTTAGGAGACCCTAAAACGTGTATTTCCGTAGAAAACTGGAATCCGAAAAAGTTGACGATCGCAATGCTTTCCCTTACTATACATTTCATATATAGGTAAGTGATAGTAAAAATCACATAAATAAATGTGCTTTTGTAAATATCAAATATGTTTGGATGATTTTTTATTTTAACGTATTTTTAACATAACATAGACATATGATAAGTTAAAAAAATATATTTTTATTAAATAAACATATTGGAAGCTAATGTGCTTATTGGTAACAAATAAAATCGGGTATTCAACAATTTTTATAGAGTAAAATTACAATCTGTCCCAATTCGGACATCAATAGTAGTGGTGAAAGATATCATACATACTACATTCATACAATATTTACACAGCATAAAATTACAATAAAATATATACACAATAATTAATCAATACAATAAAGTCAAGAAATCACTTTTACCTATATACACATACACACACTCAGACATACATCACATTGAGTGGAGAATCTAGCCAGTGCTAAAACTCCAATATATTTACAAAAGGTCGCGGGGCCACTGCCGTTTCAACCTTCTAGGTGGGTTGTATGGATGAGTGGAGCTGGATAGGGATTGAGCTAGAGGATTAGGATGATGAATGAGATTCTGGTGGAATTTGGAAATTTGGATGGAATTAGGTCTGAAATGGATGGAACATTAAAGTCGTTGTGCAAGGTATAGTTAGAGACATAATAAGGAGCATTTACTATACAAATAAAATCAAAAATATTATTTGGATATAATATATTTCTTTATAATAATTTCCAACTAAATGAAGCCTGTATGGTTTTGAACTATCCCAAAAACACCTCCGGCTATTGAATCCTGTACGTGACTTCACAAATAGAACGTGGGACGAGGCTGTAAAGTTAGAGGAAAGGCTGGAAGGTAGATAGATGAATAGCGGGTGCAGAGAGAGCACTAAGCTTCTTAGTTTTATCTGTCTCGTCCTAATCTTCTTACCCTCATCCAGCCAGCTGCTCGCCTCATTGCATCTTAACTGCTATCTTAAAACTCTGCAGTGTGAGTATGCATTAGCTTTATATGTATAATAAGCATTTTTCTCATAAAAGTAATAGAATTATGATATTTTGTATTGCTATTACTATATTCATAAAAGTTATATAAGTTGACAAAATGTGGTTTATAAAACACTTTACCTCAAAAATAATAAATTTATAAACAGATTAGAATGATAAAAGAAATAAGATTATGAGCTTTATAAGAAAGGAATTATGGTTTCACTTTAATTTACTCACGTAAGTAGATCCCAGAAATACTTTTTTTCTGTACCCTCGGAGGGTTATTAGGTATAAAATAGAAAATTGAAATAAAATAAATTAATTTGTATTTGAAATGGATAAGGTAAGTACACAAATTATACAACAATAACTAAAATAGAAATCAAGGATAAAATCGTCTATATTTTGTATTCTTCTTTTAAAAAATGAAAAACAAATTAATGTTTAAAAGTTTAAGTTTGGCCGGTAAACAACTATCTTCATTCATTCAATGAATTGGGTTTGTCACATGAAATGTCCGTTTTCAAGATAAAGGATTTTATTAAAAATACTATATGAAACAAGATAATTTTATCGGAAGTAATTACCTTATTTTTTACACATTTTTTTCCAACGTCACACCAAATTTTTTATCCCCGAAACTGAAAAACTCTGAGCTTTGAAGTGAAACAAATATAAAAACGCACTTTCACTGACATAATTTTAAAAGTTCCTTTGACAGTTGTCTAAATCCTGAATAGGTGGTAATCTGTTGGAGACAGTCGGAGAAGATGGTGGATGCGGAAGAACTTTGTAGCCCAATTCTTTCAATTTTTGCACGGTATGTTTTGAAATGGGTCCTGCTGCCGCTTGGTGAGATCCGAGTACCCATGTTTCGAGCTTTTACTTTCCAATACACTTAAATGTCTGGAAACGGTAATCACTTGCTTTAGTTGTTAGGGGTTTCATTCTACTGTATGTTTGAGGACATCGTTGTCTATTACGGACGGAGGTCTTCCTCGGGGCAAGTTTTCCAAGTGTGTATCCCCAGATGAAAACGCAAACCAACGGTGAATGGTCCGTTCATTAACACTCCCTTTTCCAAACGCCTTGCAAATATTTCTAGCGGCCTCAGCTGCTGAATGACTGAGTTTAAACTCGTACAAAAATATTACTCGAAAATCATATTTGGAGGTATACTAAAAAGTGGGTAATTGATTGGAAAGCTAATGTTTATAATACAAAGATAGAGGATTAGTAACTGTTTACTTTAAATATGTAAACATTCGGTAGAAAACAACAGAGATCTGCAAATCCTTTATTTATTTTAGAAACTATAAAAACGGATATTTGATGTGAAACAATCTAATGCATGTGGAAAATAAAATAAATCAACGATCAAAAGTTTTGGTCCCGTGGGTAGGAACGCAAAGGTCAGAATGGCGCGATCTACTTTCAAGTGAATAGACCAATAATTTAAATTGAAGGAGACTGTGAATGTATGGAGGACGTTGGTAGTTGATAGTTTGGTAAACGTATGATCCTAGCGAATGTAGAAATACACAGAAATGACAATTTAAAAACAAGTAGATTTATGTAAACAGAAATTTTGGAATTAAAAAATTTATATACGATATATCTCCGACTGATTTGGTAGTAATTAGGATATTAAGGTTTTGGCTATGTTGGTAACTAAGAATGAGGAATTTTAGATGGATTACAGACTTCAGGATAAACATGTACTTGACATATATATTTGCAAGTAACATTTTATATTCGTATTAAGAATAGTCTCAAATCATCTTTTTTTGCTGAAACTTAGTTTAACAGTATTGTTTGGTATATCCCTTTTACTCATCTTTATGTGAAATATTTTTTAATTTGAGTTTTCACCCATAGAACGTTTTAGGATATCTGAGTCTAAATAAGAAGGTCCCGCAAAATGGTCAGTGTGTATGTGTGAGTGGTAGGACTTGATCAAAAAAATAGTTTTTATAAAATTGAATTTTAGTAGCGTATATGCCTTTGATGTTACAAATTTTCCTTCAAAATCAGTGAGCCAGAAGAACCTCTCAACACTTCTACGATTTTCACAAAAATAGCTTGAACGATTTTGTTTAAACTCGCAATATCTATTTAATTTGTATATTATTGTAATAGATTAACAGGACATTAATTACAATGTTATAAATGTTCTTCTTTTAACCTAAAAGAATTTGCGAATTCGAAAAAAGATAATTATTTCCTTTTTTTTTTTTAGATTCGATAAAAACAAGGCAACTATACAATTTGAACGAATTTATAAATAACTATTTGCAAAATATTCTTCGACTTAATTTTTTTTTTTTTATTATTCGATTCTGAAGCATAAGGGTTGTAATATGGATTGAAGTTAACAGCAGAGGTAAGTGAAAGTATTGAGTTCACCGCAACCGATTATCAATTAGTCGTTAGTTAGGTCGGAGCCGTGTCATTTCTCCCCCAAACTTTGTACACTCAATTTTGTAATTTTAATGCATCTTTATAATGGTTATTTATTTAAAAATATCATAAATAATCATCAGATCGAAACAAAGAAACTAAAATTAAAATAATAAAGAATTATGCACTCCACAACATTATACAGGAACTAAGGATAGGCGGGAAACGAATTTAATTCTACTGCATCTTCCGGGACGGGGTCGAGACGTTTATGAATAATACAGAAAATAAATTTGAACATCAAAAAAAAGAGAAGGGTTTAAAAAATTCATACAAAGATACCCGGAAAACCCTCTTAGCTCTACCTAGAGAGCAATTATGATTACTTTACATAAAGTAGTCTTTAAGGCGACTCTGAGGTAGGGCGATCGAGATGAAAGCGGCCGAAAAGGCAATATATTATAATTGCAGGCGGAGGTAGCTTAGGGCCTAATAAGGCTCGCCTAATTGTAATAGGCCCCCCTTCCTAAGGCTAATGGCATAAAACATTTAATAATGCTTTAATGTCCCTTTAAGCCTTCCTTAAGGGCGGGCCTTTATAAAGCGATTCCTGTAAACACCCCTCTCACCGAAGCAGGGCTTATTGTTGCTACTTTTAACGACGTTTAACGGCAACTTAATGAAATATTGCTGTTTCAACCAGAGCTATAACTTTATTGGGGACTCCTTTAGCCTTGCAAATCCTAAATTCATTAATTTAAACAATTTACAGCCAAGCTCATGTCAGTTAATCGAACAAAAAATGTTACTGCGCCTTATAAGTTTATTGCATGGTCTAAAGCAGAGGTTCTTAACAATAGATTTCCGCTGACCACTTTATACAACCATTTTAATGACCACCTAAATCCTAAATAAAAGGTATATATTTAGATTTTTAGAGGGCTGAATGCGTAATACGGTGTTTACGTACATTGCGTGCAAAATACATCTACTGGAACTCTATATTCCAGAGAAATGGCCTTGTAACGAAAAAAAAGACCCAATCTCTAGTTCACATCAATCCGCAAAACAATGAATAACTAAAATTTAATGTTGATCTTGGCTGATGAACATAGAATGTTTTCCTTCGTAAAAATCCTTTCTTATGCCTTCCTTCAGAAGCAACGTAATAGGGTGGTCCAGAGGCTGTGCAATGTCAGGTACTAGTATAAGAAACCCATCCTAATTAAACCAGGATAGGCAAAACTGAGGGCTCCCGCTTAAATATCGTCCGATAGCCACAGTAGAATAAAATGTCGATAAATAAATAAAATGCTCGCCGCTTTAGGCTACTTCAACACTTACTAGACAAACGATCAAACCTTCCTCTGAACTACAAAAGGCTCATCTACATGACTATTATAAGTCCAATCTGGACTTACGGAGTAGAGCTTTGGGGCTCTACTAAACCATCAAATTCTTCCCGCATCTAATCCTTACAATTCAAAATCCTTTGCAAAATCCTCAACGCTCCTTACTCTGTCACGAATAAACTTATCCATAAAGACCTTAATGTTCCCTATGTTACTGATTTGGCCCGGACCAGGAATCAATCCCTTCACGACAAACTCCAATCTCACTCTAACCCACTAGTTTCAATCCTTTCTTTCTCTTCGATTCCGGATAATCCTCCGAGGCGCCTGGAAAGGAAATGGCCCCAGGACCTTCTAGTTTAAAATATTTTTAGAGTGCTGCCACTGGGTATTGTCTCTACATGTTTTTCATGAAAGTTTTGTATATTACCATCACATTTACTAGATGTATTTTTATTTAATACAGTTGTAAATATCAATAAATATGTTTTTAAAAAAAAATGAATAAAAATAACTTAAAATTTAAAACATATACTTAAAGGTATTTATTTGAATACTCATAACGAAATTAAAAATTGTTCATTATCTTCTACGATACATTGTAGATCTTATTTTCTTTTAACTAGATATTTTTGAAATGCTAGAAAATAACTAATCTTAAGGTTGTGATTGGAAACAGTAGCAATTAACGCAAGCAATTATATTACCTACAATGTTAAATTTGTCCGTGTAGGAAGTGTGATTTTCATTAATAGCCAAAGGTTCACAAATATTTAACGTAATTTATTTGATTTAGAGCTATTGTATTACTTTTCGGGGTCAACAGTTTCACAATGCTGTCGATTTTTTCTTGTGAATCCTTTAGAGCTACTTGTCTACAAATTAGGAAAATATTTTAACAAAAAGTTTAATGACTATTTGAAAATATTTAAACATATTAAAATGTTCTCAGGAGAGCCTGTGGCTGAGTGGCTAGCGCGCTAGGCTCTCATGCTAAAGTTGTGAGTTCGAATCCCAGTCCCATCGGGGCTTTTATAAGAATGTAATTAAATGGGGATTCACTCACAGGCTCTCCCCCGGGTATGTGAGACCCGTCAGCCAAATGGTGGCCACTCACAAAATTAGGCGCAGGGAATGATGACCCTATACTAGAAAATACATCACGAAACGTTAGTGTAACCTCTCAGGAGATTACACCGCGAGGCCCAGGGCCTACACGGCCTGTCGCGCAACGGAAAAAAAAATAAGTTCTCTTAATACCGATAAAACGAAATATATCATTAGTAGTAGAAACGGCGAGAGTCGTGGTGATATCGATATATCAGGGCATACTTTTGAACATGTAGTGAAATTTAAGTATTTAGGTTCAATGATAACAAGCAAAAATGAAATCCTGGATGATTTGAAGTCCCGGTTAAAGGCGGGAAATGCGAGTTATTATTCAGTTGCTAAATTACTTGGCTCGTGGCTTCTGTCTAAAAAACTTAAAGGTTAGAATTTATAAAACTATTGAGTTGATAGCATCGCGGATACTCAAATAGCGAGTAAAGTTATCGGGCTAGGTGAAGAACCGATTCCGAGAAAATTGGTATACGCTAAACCGACTGGTAAGCGTCCGAAAGGAAGACCGAAGCGTCGATGGGAGGATCGCGTTAAGGGCATGATGGTCTTGAACGGTGATAACTGGACGAACTTGTGTAGGAGGAATTTTTGGCATCGGCATCGAACCTTCGGGTTCATTAAGCCTATTAATATAATTATTATAAAATGTTTTCTAGGTTCCGGATGTGGCAGAATTAAACATTCTGTTATTTCAACTGTGTAGCGACGGGGGTCTGGGACACCTTTTTGGGGCATTTCCAGGCCTATATTGAGGGAAAACTTGGCGGCTGAGTGTGATCTAGCTCTAATCACCTCTTTGCACTACCTTTAGTCTATAATTAGTATGAATCTCCATAGGTACTGATCCTAGTGCGCTTTATGTTTTGGAGTCAAACCTGTTCGTTTCGGGAAATATTAGAGATTTTTTTAAATTTATTTATTTAAAAATATTATGGAGTAATAGAACTTTAATGAATTAAATGAATCTTGTGCGATCGATGTAATCAAGAATCTATCCAATTCATGTTATAAACTCTTTAAGTAGAAACGGCTTTCATTAGACATTATTCCATGATTTGTTGCATATGAGATGTACCATGAGATGTTGTAAAGGATATTGATTATAATGTTAACAGCAATGTTGCTTCTAAGAAGTCACTTATCCGGTCAGTAATTCACAGAATTTAATTTACTTGCTCTCTGTTTTATATCGAATTACATTGGCGAATATTCTCACCTGTTCCTAGAATTTATTAATTGTTTTTAAGCCAATTAAAGGATAAAGCCAGTATTATATTGAATTTCACTAGAATTCTAAATTTCTATTGTATTTAACAAACTATTGTAAACTGTTGTGCGGACAAAGATCTGAGCAATACTCTTGCTCAGATCTGATGTATTTAGATATTGACTTCGTTTTACATTTTTTATCTGGCTCAATGTGAGATTAGTGAAAATGTTGGGATTATGAATATATAACGAGACTTCTGAAGATGGGAGAATATCCCGAAACGTCATGAAATAAAAGAATGAGTATTAATGGAAGAATTATTCAGCCCTAAATCAACCTTAATAATTAAATGAGCTCTTCCTTGTTTAGAATATATTGATGTAATAAATTTCTATTATTTTGTTTTCGGTTAAAATACTCTCTCCAAAATACATTTGCCTAAAATAATTAAATGTCGTAAACTTGCCTAATTGATGAGTTTTATCTTCATCACCCTTACTTTTACAAATTGAGCATATGCAAACTATTTCCCTCATCCATGGTTTACAATTTAAGGATATTAATTTCGGCTCTCTTGTTTTAAAAACTATTCTTATTATTTCTATATTGTTTTTATTATTAATGTAGTCTGCACCATAATCTAGCTTCTTATTGATTAGATGGTGCTCGGCACCCATGACGGAGATTATTAGTTTGTTTTTAGTTTTTCTTGGCTGCAGCTATTAAATTAACCAGCTGACTTATCCATCTCACCGACGATACGAATTCCCTTTCAAAAGTACACTCTAAATCTTCCGCTAGTTTTACCCATTCCTTTAGCCAACTATAATTTTTGTTCTTCATGTCTTACATAATTATGATAATAAATCTAAGCAAATAAATGCTTGTCGACAGAGTGATTGTCTCCTGTTCTCCGGTCTCGAATCTCAGCTGTGACAGAATTATTTGTTCCATTGTTTCTGCCGTGTAGCAGCAATAGTGATCCTGGGGTAAGGGCACACCCAGTATCTATTATGTGGGTACCCAATAATCAGAAACAGAACCTGGAACAAAGCGAATTAGTCTGCAAGACTTTAATACTGAATCAAAGACCTTTCATGTACTGTAAGGCACAGGGATTTTTTTAAATGAATATAGCTTTTTTCAGTCAAATTCATAATTTTTCAATCAAATTCATAATTTTTTCAATCAAATTCATAATTTTATGTCTAATCCATAATTTTTTCAATCAAATTCATACTTTTTTCAGTCAATTTCATAATTTCATGAACCCATTTCATACAGTTAATTTAATGAGGTTTTGCTACCAAGAACTTAACATTTTTCTCAAATCTTGTTGTTGTTTATCAGTTTAACGTCACTTTATGTTACTGTGATTAATCCGACGGTGCAGCGGGAGTCCTAAGTTTTGCCTATCCAGGTTTACTTAAGATAGGGATCTTTTACGAGTTCCACTTTTTAAAACATTTGTCACCTGTGGTACACACATATAGGGCGATCTGCTGGTTTTGGACTTACGACCTTAAGCATAGAAGGCTTTTATGCAAGCACTACTCTTCAGGTGACCCTCGATGCATTCAACAAGGCGTTTGAATCGTCGGGTTTGAACCCGTAACGTTGGGCATATTAATCTTTAACACTTTACTGAATGCGTCCAGGTTCACCTGTGGAGTAGTGGCTGGCATAACAGGATAAAGGACGAAATAACCAAGGATTTTTACTCCCCTAAAGCAAATATAGGGCCATGTGCTGATTTTGAACTTGCGGCTTAAAGCATAGAGAGCTGTTATATAGCCACTTCTCCACAGGTAACCCTGGATACATTCAGCAAGGTTACAGATTAATATGTCCATGATCATGGGTTCGAACCCGGCAGATTCAAACACCTTGTTGAATACATCGATGGTCACCTGTGGAGTTGTGGCTAGCATAAAATCCTTCTATGCTTAAGGTCGCAAGTCCAATACCAGCAGATCGCCCTATATTTGGCACCACAAGTGACTCTTAAAAGATTTAAAAAGTAGAACTCGTAAAAGATCCCTGTCTTAAGTAAACCTCGATAGGCAAAACTTGGGACTCCCGCTGCACCGTCGGATTAATCACAGTAACATAAAGTGAAATTAAATTAATCAACAACAAGATTTAATAAAAATGTTAAGTTCTTGGCAGCAAAATCTCATTAAATTAACTCCATAAAATGGGTTCAAGAAATGAAATTAACTGAAAAAATTATGAATTTGATTGAAAAAATTATGAATTTGACTATAAAAATTATGAATTTATTTGAAACAAATTTTGAATTTGACTGAAAAAATTATAAATTTGACTGAAAAAAGCTATATACAGGCCGTAGATCAACTCTTCAGTCAGACTTTACTTAGACGAAACCCTTTTCATGATAGATGATTTTGTTAAGCATGATTGTGGCCAAATCACTTTCTAGCAGAACTGGTAGAATAGAATGATTACTTCCCTACTAAATGTCGAAGCCTCTTCTTAGTAATAGAGTCCTGTATAATTACTTAAAATTATAGAATTAAATGAATGCCCAAGACAGTATCCTACCTTCTTCTTCTTTCCCAAGCTCCTTAGTGCCTTTCAGCGTGGAGCACCAGCCTCAGTCCATCGCTTCCACTCATCTCTTTGAATGGCCATATTTTTCATTTGGGTAACTGATTTGCCTCTCTTTCTTCCGAGTCCCTCCAGGTACTGCATATACGTAGTTCTGGGTCTGCCAACCATTCTCTTTCCTATTGGTTTGGCTTCCATGAACCATTTCACTCTTCTGTCTTCTGGGAGTCTGCACACGTGCCCGAACAAGCGTAATTGGCGTTCTTCTATTGTCTCCTTCAGTGCCACCACTTTCAATTCTTCCCTGATGACTTCGTTTCTAACGCAGTCCCTTCTTGTTTTTCCAACTATCCTTCGCAGGAATCTCATTTCTGAGGCCGTCATTCTATTTATGACTTGCTTTGGGCCTGTCCAGTGCTCTGCTCCATACAGCAGGATAGGAAGGAAAATTGTTTTATAAAGGACTAATTTGGTGGCATTAGTTATTTCTTTTGTTCCTATAATGTGGCTGATTTGGTAGTATGCGAGGTTGGCCTTTCTAATCCGGCTATTTACTTCATGTTCTATTCTTCCATCATTGCTTACGGTTGTGCCTAAATACTCGTATGTGTTTACAGTTTCGAGCAATTCACCATTGCAGGTCACATTCACGTTTGTTTCGTCTCGCCCTACTTTCATGATTTTGCTTTTCTGAGCATTTATAGCCATACCCTTTCTATATAGTTCTTCTCTCCACTCATTAACTGCTTGTTGTAGGTTCTCCTGTGAATTTGCTACTAGAACTATATCATCAGCGAAAATCATGGCTTGGGCTGATACAGGCATCAAGTTTCTATACCTAATCAGGGTTCGTGTAGTCCTTCTCTTACACATTTTTAATATTTCGTCCATGAAGGTTATAAATAGCAAAGGACTAAGGCTGTCCCCCTGTTTGACCCCAACATGAAAATAGAAAGGTTGGGATTCTTTTCCATTTAGGCGTATTACTCCTTTTGGACTCTGATAAATGGACTGCATAGCTGCAATAAGGTTTGAGGGGACATTTTTATACTGCAAAGCTGCCCATACTTCATCCCTTGGCACTGAATCGAATGCAGCTTTGAGGTCTATAAAGGCCAAATAAATATCCTTCCCTACTTCCCATGTCTTTTCCATTATCATTTTGAGGGAGAATATATGGTCTTGTGTTTGTCTACCGGGTCTGAACGCTGCCTGTTCCTCTTCCAGATCTTCCTCTATGAGTTTCCTCAACCTTTGTTCTAAAATTCTGGTATATATTTTATACACAACCGGTGAGAGACATATAGGCCGATAGTTTTCACATTGGGTTTGAGATCCTTTTTTATGGATAGGTACAATAATATTGTACTCCCAATCCCGAGGTATCTTCTTCTCATCCCATATCTTTTGAAACAGCACTTGGAGTGTTTTTGTTATTTCTTCGCCTCCATACTTTATAAATTCAGGCACTATGTTGTCTCTTCCTGAGGCTTTACCCAGTTTTAGTCTCTGTATTGCCAGTTCCACCTCCTCTTCACTGATACAGTCATCCATATCCTCCACATCTCTTTGTCTTACCCTTCCTTGGTCACCATTAGGAGCAGATCTTTCAGCAAATTTTTCCTGATAGTGTTTTCTCCATTCCTCCAGTATCTCCTCGTCTCTAGTTACTATCAATCCATTCTTATTTTTAATGCTTCTGACTGGCTTTCCCTTTCTACCCCTCAGCGCTTTAACAGTGTTCCAGAACTTTCTGGTATTGTCCTTGTAGTTGTTTTGCACAGACCTTCCGAACTCTTCCCACGCCTTCTTTTTTGCTTGTTTGATCACCAATTTTACACGGTTTCTTTTTTCAACATATAAATGCCATGGTTGTGGATCTTTTGAGCGCAAGTAGTTTCTCCAGGCTTCTTTCTTCTGTGCTACAATCTGTTTGACCTCCTCACTCCACCAATTTGTTCTCTTAGTTTGTGGTCCTATTTTACTAACTCCACAAACTTCTGTTGCTGAGGTAATAATGGTCGATTTAATCATCTCCCACATCTCATCTAGGCTTTTATCTGCATTTACTTCGCTAAGTGTCCTGCTGAGAGCTTCCTCATATTGCATTCTTTTTCTTTCATCTCGCAAAGTTCCAACATTAATTCTTTCGTACTTTTTAGCCTGAGAGTTCCTACCTTTATTTAGAGACATTTTTGTATCCATGACCAGTAGCCTATGATGTGTGTTCAGCTCTGCTCCTGTTATCACCTTGACATCAGTTACATACCTCCTTAACTCTTCATCATATATAAAATAATCAATGATACTAGTAACATTTCGTCCTTCACCCACAAATGTAATTTTATGGATATGTTTGTGGTTAAACCAGGAGTTGCCCAGAAGTAAATTATTATCTGTGCACAAGTTCAATATTCTCTGCCCATTGTCATTCCTTGTATTTTCTCCTCCATAAGGGCCCATGACTCCGAGGTTCTTGTTATTCATTCCTCCTGCTCTTCCATTCATGTCTCCACATATAATTATTTTATAGTTCTTACACCTGGATTCATCTATTTCCCTTTGAAGGTCGCTATAGAATTGTTCCTTGTCAGATACTGATGCATTTTCAGTTGGAGCATATACTTGGATAATGGTGACTTTTCCTATTTTAAGCTGCAGATCAACAGTGATAATTCTTGAATTTACTGCTTTCCACTGTTCAAGTTTTTTAAATATTTGGTCGCTCAATACAATTCCGACTCCCTCATTTGCTCTTCTATCCATACTTACCCCTGAGTATATCAGTTTGTATTGTTTGTTCAGGTCTTTCAAACCACTTCCCTTCTTCTTTACTTCACTTATTCCTAGGAGATCTATATTGTATTTTTCCATCTCCTCAATCAATTCCACTTCTTTCCCTCTCAGTGTCCCAATATTCCATGTGGCCAGTCGTATATCCTTATTCATGCCAGGTCTATTCCGTGGAATCCATCCATTTCCGAGGCTTGGTGTTTTACTTTGAATCGTTGGTACTCCAGACGAGTGATTAGCCCAGTACTGGAGGCCCCGTTACCTCGGGACAATTGGAGTCATTTTATACTCAATGACTATTGAGTCTTCCCAGGGAAGGTAGCCCTGGGGTATGTACTGTTAGTGGCCTAATGTTAGTATATGTGTGTAGAGTACTGTTGTGGTGAGGTTGTGTGTTAAGTACTGAACTCGGGACCCGGGGGGTTGTTAATCCCCTCCAGACTAACACACAAGTCTAGACCCTGCGGGGGGTCTTGACAGGATCCTACCAAGTATAGAAAAGTACGCATTACAATTAAGATAAAAATAAAAAGAACATTGTATATATCTGCTGTTGACAGTACGGAATGCTCCTGAGTTCCTTAAAAGTTTCCTGCTCAACTTCCATTTTTTTTTTTTTTTTTTTTTTTTCAATTTCCATCTCCCCTTACCCTGCCAAACTATGTTGCTAAGTAAAAAGTTTTAAGCTTTCCATAACTTGGTTGAAATATCTCCAACAGATTTGTATTCAGGCCGATACAATGAATATTTCCTTTGACCTAACTTATCTTCTGTAGTTATTTTTTCTCGTGTATTTCCATCGCTCTACTGATACAATCTCTGCATGGCTAATTGTATTTTAGATAGGAAGTATTGAAAATAATTTTATTATTTATATTTAAATATTAATTATTTGTTTTTTTTATTTTGTTATTGGCCTCTAGCCTATAGGGTCATTGGCAACTAAGGCTTATTAGATTTGGCTTATTGCTAGATTTTTTTAAATCAACATATAGTATTGATCATTTGTATACGCTATCAACATAAAATTATTGGGCAATAAATTCGACATTGTCAAAAACATACCGAGTTTTTTTTTACCAGTTATTCTCTTATCACTTTCAGAGCGGGTAAAACATTTGTCTGCCTTGTACTGTCAAGTTTGCAACCATTTTAAGTTTGCTTAATTTCTGAAAATATAATTATTCATTTATTTCTGATATTGTTATTTAATTTGTTTAAACTGTATCGCTATTATTTCTGTATTAAAAAATGCCAAAAATCTGATGTCCGCAGTACACAACTTTCACTTACTTTTCTAGTTTAAAATACAATTTAAAAGTTTATGTCTTGTAGCAAAATTAGGAGTAAAAGCTCTAAAAGATTCTATCTGGTGTCATCCGTTCCCAAAGTTACGGTTAAAACCCGTCACATAGTCCTAGGATTTTTCAATTAAAAAATCCTTGCATATGTTGTTCTTTGGAGGAGATGTAAAATGGTTGTCCCGAGCCTCAGCTACTAGCAGAGAAGTCAGCTACTCATTAAGGAAATAAACCTGGAAAAAATGGATTTAGGACTTATATTTGCTAAATTAGACTTACCAATGTAGCATGGTTCGAAATGCTCGGCTATATAAACAAATATTCTATTCAGTTGCTATGAAAATAATATGAACTCTATATTACTAAATAAAACAAAAACTTAATTAATGGGTATTTTTCCAGTCTGTAATAATATTTTTTATTTATATTAATCCTGCTGTAATATGAATGTGATGAAGAAGCTGCTTGAGGGATGCGGTCTTCAAGAAATAACACACTGATAGGAAAAACTTATAATAGGGGTACTCACTACGTTTGCTATAGCATATGTTTTGTGCTATTTTGCTAAACCCGCCGAGTTTTTACAGTTATTTTCTGTATAAGCTCGATGCGTTTAGCACAATAGCACAAAAAATATGCTATAGCAAACGTAGTGAGTACCTCTTGTATTCGTGTGCTGACGTTTCGGCCTAAATAAGGATTATAGCTGCGTTTATACTGCACTCGTTTTGGGGACTAGAGTCGTATTGGGTTCCTAGAGTTATATTAGGTTGTCTCCGTTTCCCAAAACGCGTTTACTATAAACGCGCTCTGCGATAAACTAGATAACTTCTAATAAAATTTTTAAAAAATTGAGTTGGGTAAAATAATACCATGACAGTAATAAAGAATTGAAACATAAAAATAAAATTATTATTATTTGACTTATTATTATAATTATCATAATACCTATAAATTATTTTGCTTGTTACTTTATTTATATACCACTATTAACCATGTTAAAAAAAGTACATTCTTTGAGATATGCGGTAATCAAATATAATTTTGCTTGTTTTCTTATTTCTAATGATTCAGGAAAGATTACTTTCTCTCGGTAATGATAAGTTCGCGAGGGGAACATCACGCGAATCTCCCATTGTTGACGTGTCAGGCTATGATTGGCCGTTCTTCTGCCAATGATGGAGGTTATCAACTTTACCTAAAAAGTTAGTAATTTTCTTGCTTTATGTTTTTATAAAATATGTACATTTTTTATTATATATTGTAATTTACAACTATATTAAACAAATATTTCAAGTAAATTTGTCGTGAGAATACATGTATGAATACTGAGAATACATTTCATGAGCTCTCTTATGAATGAGATACCTATCGAAAGCACTTTAACAACTAATGTATTTTAAGTGAGACCATTTTATTTTAAATTGCCTCAGAGCACTAATTTAGCTTAAAAAATATAATAAAATAAATAAAAAGCTCTGTACCTTTACAACTCATGAAGAGTCCATGTATCAGTAAATACAGAGATTCGTTCAGTTTCTACGTAGAAGAAACAATATAATAAATAACATTCTGCTATTGCCGGGATTCAAACCCAGGGCCCAGAACTTTGTAGACTGGTTTATTTATTGCTGCTTTTAAGTACATATAATCTCTCACATTTCTTCTCAAAAACAGGTTTCTTTAAAAAAAAAAAAAAAAAAATCTGGTGCTTGTAGCGCACAACTGCCCTTTTCGCAAAGAAGTTTTAAGAAAAGTAGAAAAAATAATTATGTTATGTATATCACAATATATACGGATGTATTAACAAAGAATGGTGGAATCATTTGTTTTAGATTAAATAATATAAGGATAGTTACTATTATCTACAAAAATCTCTTCGATTTATTGGCTTCTCTTCACTTAGCATTACCTTCTACAACTTTATAAGTTAAATGGAGGTGATGCTTAAAAAATACGTGTGTAAATCACGTACTATATGGCACCCTACCACGTTGCGAAATCGACCAAAAAAAAGTTTTAAAATTTTCAAAATTATAAGACAATGAGAACGTCATTACAAAGAGTCCTTGAGGGAATGAAAAGGGAAAAAATAGATCATTACACAAAAATGAGAATCATCAATTTTTTTTCAATCCATTAAAATCATTAAAAATGATATGTACATGCCATCCTGGAATATCTTAACGGTGGCAAAGAGTTTTTAAGTTAAAATCTATTTTTGTAAGTCCAACATAATAGTTGTAATAAACTAAATGGCAAGCCTTATCTCCTGTTCATTAATTATTAATTGGATGGACATCATAAATTATTTCCTTAAAAGGCCTACTAACAGCAAACCGAAAATCCTCAGTAATAACCTCGATATTTAGAAAAGGCTAAAATGGGGTTATGAAAAAAAAAATACTAATAGTTCGTAAAAAATTATAAAAATTTGTTTCATAAATAAAAATAATAGAAAAAAAAAAAGCCATAGAATATGTTCCTTAAAAAAATGAAATTTTAGTTCATTACTTCTTTTCATTTTCGAGGTAGACTTACAAACACAAATATTGGCTCTGGCTCACTCATGCTTAGTAGTTCAGAGACATAAAGATAGAACCTTACAGATTTCATGAAATTCTTCCAAGATGAGATATTTGCTTTAGTAGAATAATTTAGCATAAACCTAGTAAATTTTATTATGCTTTCAATGGAAATAGGAGACGCTGATATGCAAAATAATCCGCTGAGCTTCTAGATTTTTTTTTTTCGATTTCGGTCACATATATCCATTTCAAGGCAACCCCTTCCACCCATCAGCCTGAAGAAAATACTGGGTTATAACCATCTGCCGGTGGGATTGAATAGTTTCAATTCCAGGCCCGACCCCATCCCTTTTTTCCTTCTTGAAGAAAATCTCCAGATCCGGGGCGATTTCCCGAATCAGAGGAGAGAGTGAGAGAGAGAGAGATGCCGGGAAAATACTAGCCTGGAGTCCTCACAACACTGATAGCCCATTTAAATGGAAATTGAAACGGGACAGACCTGGGAAAACTGAAAAGCACAAACACTTAATCATACAACCCTCTCGTAGCAGGCTGAATTATGTGCCGAACCCCGCTCCCACTTACTGCCACAATAACGTGCAACTTTTATATCTCCATTCTCTTCGTTTTGTTTTGTGGGAAATGAGTTTATTTGCCGCAAATGCCGGCGTTTAAACTAGTTTCGAGAAGAGCGGGGGTCTTCCATTAAGATAAAAAAAAAGGAAGAGGATGAAATCCATTCTATCTCTGCAGAAGTTTAAGATTTTATGCTGCTCCAAATGATTCATAAACATTTATTAGTCTATATTTATAAATTCAAGTACCATTTCACTCACTTCTTTTACATTCTTGACTACAGGGATCAAACTCATTCTTTGTGCCCCATTTTTTACTATGTAATTTTTTACTATTCTCTAGCGCGACTTGTCCTATTCGCATAAAAAGCATCAAAACTTGGTATATCCTCCTTGCAGTCCAGTTAAAATTGCAACAACTTTTAAATCAGAACAAATGTTCCACGTAGACTGTGAATATTTATTTTTTTCCAATAACTATTATAGGTGGAATAATCAGGAGTCAGTCTTTTTCTAAATATTTTTATTTTTGCCGACGTTTCGGATCAAGCTTGTGAGTCATCATCATTTAAAGCCCTAGTGATGGCTCACAAGCTTAAGGCGAAACGTCGGAAAAATTAGAAAATATTTAGAAAAAGACTGACTCCTGATTATTCCACCTATAATAGTTTCTACAGTCGAATATACATCCTCAATATTTTTCCAATAACAACTTCATATTTCCATGATTCGCATTCATGTTCGTTGCGGGTGCAAGAGAAATAGAAAGATATTTATTGCCGTCAGACAAAAAAACAAACAAATACTTCGGAAAATGTCTATATGTGATATAAAAAAAATAGAAAGCAAACATCAATTTAGCATATTAAGCTCTTCATATTTATCAAATTTTATTTAAAGGAGGATTTTGTTGCAGACCAGTGTTATCAGAAGCAATACTGTTGTAGAAAATTCAATGTTTAAGAATATTGATGGTGGAGAAATCGATAGGACTGTAGTTTGGAAATCTATAAATGTAGATAGTATATTTAAATAGTCACGTAGATGCGGAGTCGGCTGAAATCGATAATTGTAATTCATAGGGCCGTGGATAAACAGAACAGTATCGTCTGGGGCAGGAAATAATGTAGATCGTTCCTGGGGACCATGCATCAACCACTACAAATCCAACCTACCCCGCCCTTCCTCCATTTAATCCACAATATCACTATTTGCGGGAGGGAGAGCGCTGCTTTATCTCTACGGGAGGCTTGGGATAATAATATTCCATTACGTTTAAGGGATCAATAAGATTGAACCGTAATGGATGGATGCAAAAGTTTTCTATGCAGGAAGAAGAACGAGCGTCTAGCAAGAACGGATTTGATATTCAATAATAATAAATATGATTAAAAACGTTTCTTAGATCGTCAGTCAAGGAATTGAAACATGTTTTTGATGCAGACAATTCATTATGTCGGGCGCTGATGACTAAGCTTTTGTACATTCTAAAACCAAACAACCAATTTATAATTGTTTGTAATGTACGAAGAGATGTTTTGGGTGGCGTTAAAAAATCAGAAAAACAAATAGTAAAGAAGCTATTCTTGAAACTATTTTTCGCTATTTTTGGTTTATCATTTTCAATATTGATCATTTGTAATTAATTAAAAAAAAATTACCCACCTGGAAATTTTAGGACTTACGTTTCAAGGTACAAAAGGAGCGGCGCGTGGTCTAGTGGGTAGAGCGCTAGTCTCCGGGTCCTGGGTTCGAATCCCGGCAGTGGTGGAAAATTATTTATTCTGTTATTTCAGCCAGGGGGGCGATCCTGGGGCATGAAGAACCTCCTGGGGCACACCCAGTTTCTATAAAGTGGGTACCCAAATTAATTAGAGAAAAACCTGGCGGCTGTGCGAGATCTTGGCCGAATCACGTCATTGCACGGCCGTTGGCCTAGAAACAGTACGAATCTCTACATGTACTGAGCCCAAAACTCTTCATGGGTTGTAGTGGTACAGGTTTCAAGATACGTAAGGGCCCGAATAAGGTTTTAAAAAATTAGTTTGTCCGCTGTACTAATAAATAAATAAATACGAAAATTTATTTATTCAAATCGGTTGAGAAATAGTAGAGATATAGCGTTTTTAAATTAGCTATAGCGATAGGCTATTTTCCTTTGAAATATTTTATGCCTCATATATTATTTCATCCTATAAACAGTTTTACCCCAATATAGTTATTTGGAAATAATAAGACAAGTGTGATAATTTGCAGTATTTTTTTCTTTTCTTTTTTCACCGCTACTAGTCCTTTTTACTTCATATCATCTCACGGTCCACCATTTATTAAATATTATTTGTAATAGTATTTGCAAATATATTGTATTATTAAAAAAAAAAAAATACAATATTTTAAATAAAATATTGTATTATTAGTAATATTATTTGTATTAGTATTTAATATTCATAAAATTAAGTCACTACTTAATCACTCGTATTACAATTATATTGAACTTCTTATTTGTTTATTCATTTAAGGTCAGTTTTATGCTACTCTGGCTAATCGGACCATGATAAAGTGGGATTCATAAATTTAGCATATCCAATTTTAATTGGAATAGGAATCTTTTTATGGATGCCTGACATCACACCGGTTCGGGACAAACAAATTATGGACCCTCCGAAGGACAGCATAACCAAGAAATGTTTACTTAGCTAGTAACACCAGTCAGTATATTGGTTTAGTATCGATGTGTTTTGTTTACTTGATTTTTAAAATGGTTATTATCAACCACACAGAAAAAACAACAACATATTTTAAACAAAAGTAAAATTCAAAATACAGTTTTATTTCTTTTTTTTTTATACGATAGGCTTCACATGCGAGGGAGAATAATTCATATTTACGTGTAAAAGAATTTGTTTTAATATCACTAAATTGAAGAGTATATTTATTCTTAATAAAATATTTATAACCTTTCTGCCTTTATTATATTTTTATTTATTTTTACATAAATGAATTTTTATGACGTTTCGAGGTATTTTTTACCTCATCTTCAGGTTAACAAATAAAATAAAAAACAATTAAATAGAATTATTTCAAAAACATTTATTTTGTTTAGTAAGGTAGGAGAGGCACAGCCATAAAGGGAAGTTATACAAACAATTGTAATTAAACCAACGAACAATGCCTCTAACCTAATGTTGTACAGGGCACCTAAAAGTAAAATAAATAAATAAAATATCTACAACACACATAATATTTAAAATTTGCAATTCAATATTTATCAATATCATATTCTAAAATTTGTTTCTAAAATATCTGCACTTACAAAAAATGTTTTTTCCATATTGCACAAATACAGGTCATTTGTGTTATAATCACTTCACTTATATGCGTCATTTATATAATAATAATTTCTTCATATAATTTTTAAAATATTTTTTTGCTTCACTATCACACATTTAAATTGCATTAACATTTACGCTATTATTTACATGCAAGTATGAAGTATACTGAATGTTACCTCTAATCTCACTCCATTCTTATACTTCTTACTGTTTATTTATATTAGCCATACAAATTATTCATAATATAGATTAATAAATATATTTTTACAAAAATCAAATTAGAAATTCAATTTATTTACAATATCTGCATAATTTTGACTTATTTTTTTTTTAATTTTTTTTTTTAATTATCTGTATTTTTTAAATGTGTTGTTATATAAATCGATTCAAGTATTTTTTGTTTTTTGTTCTGTGTTTAGCACTTGTACGTTTTCAAAATTAAAATTACGTTTATTAACTATACTGTGATTATAGTATGTTAGAGAACGCTGTATGATTTATATTTTTAAAATATTTGCAATTAGAGATGTGTTGTCTTATTCTAGTTTTTTACAATTATAATTTTTATTATTACCTTTCACATTATTTGCAACTGCATTGATTATATATCTCCGTTTATATTTATTTTAATATCTAATAAATACGTACGTAATATAATGGTTTCACCAAAAGTTAGCTAATTAAAAATAAATAATATATATATATATATATATATATATATATATATATATATATATATATACACGATTAGCTTTTTCACAAATGCATACATGAAAATGATAAAACATTAACCTATAATAATTAATTTATTTCAAATACAATATAAATTAATTAGCAAGATAATATATTCAATTAAAATCCTGATACATTCTACTGTGTAGTTGGGCAAATAAGTGAAAATATAATAGAAAAGGAGAAAAGGTCTAACAAGTAGAGAATACGTGACCTGAGTTTTATCCGAGGGAATAAACACCAACTGTAGAATCTAACTGAGTTTAAAGGATCCGGAATGTGTATTAAATAACTATGAAACACTAGTTATTTAGAAACGGGACATTAAGCTGCTATGGAGGGTATTATTTTATGATGCAAACATTTAAACTTATCCAATTCAGAGAAAATATTCGTTTAATCTTTCTGAGGATCAGTAACAAACGGATAGAAAATTAAGCCAGAGGTAAAATTCCACATAACACTCTCTTTTATCTGATATTACATTTCTGAATTAATATATGAAGTGAATTAAAAATTATTACGAAAATAAACACAAACGTTTCTCTCTCATTCGTTGTAAATTATTGGGTTGTGTCACATGAAATGTCCGTTTTCAAGGTAAAGGACTTTTATTAAAAATACGATATGAAAAAAAGATAATTTCATTCGAAGTATTTACTTTCTTTTTCTACACATTTTTCCCAACGTGTCACCAACTTTTTTTTCCCCGACCTGAAAAACTCTGAGCTTTGAAGTGAAACAAAATCTGAAAACGCACTTTTCACTTGATCATCATTTTCAAAAAGTTTTCCTTTGACGAAGTTGTCTAAGTTCCTGAACAGGTGGTAATCTGTTGGAGACAAGTTGGAAGAATATGGTGTGTGGCGGAAGAACTTCGTAGCCCAGTTCTTTCAATTTTTGCACGGTATGTTTTAAATCATGGGGTCTTGCTACCGCTCAGTGAGCTCATGAGGTACCCATGTACCGAGCTTTTTTACTTTCCCAATGCACATTAAATGTCTGGAAACGGTAGATGCACTTGCATTTAGTTGTGCTTAGAGTCCTTTAACTGTTTGGTAGAGGTTTCCTTCTACTGTATGGTTGAGGACATCGTTGTCTATTACGGACTCTTACGGAGGTCTTCCTCGGGACAAGTTTTCCAAGTCGGTATCTCCAGCTGAAAACTAAGCAAACCAACGGCGAATGGTTCGTTCATTAACACTCCCTTCATTCAAATATTTCTAGCGGGCTAAGCTGCTGAATGGAGGAGTTTAAACTCGTACAAAAATATTCGAAAATCGCGTGTTTCCATGTTCATATTATGAGGTATACTAAAAAGTGGGTATTTGATTGGGATACTAATGTTTATAATACAAAAGTAGAGGATTAGTTACTGTTTACTTTAAATATGTAAACATTCTGAAGAAAACAACAGAGAACTGCAAAATCCTTTATGTATTTCAGAAACTATAAAAACGGATATTTCATGTGAAACAACCCAATATTTAAGATATGTATTACTGTACTACAGTTATTTTCAAGTTCAGAGTATAATATGTTGAACTATTATAACTTTATAAAATAAAAATTAGAATAAAACACAATTTATTGCCAACGTCTCGACCCACATTAAAGGTTTTCATCAAGGGTAAAATGAAACATACAAATAAGGAATACAACAGAGATATAAGAGCACATGTAAAAATAAAAGAGCATTTTAAATAAGAAAGATCTAAAAAGAAATGAGTACAATTCATTTTTATGTACACTGATAGAGAAAAAAAAAATTATAATAATAACAATAAAACGTGTACTTATACTACCTGAAGTACTTGGGTTACTTGGGAATCGTACTGTTTCTAAACTATCGGCATTGCAAGGAGGTGATTAAGGAGGGAGCATGGAGATGGGAAGAATGATATAAAATAAATGCCATTATATCCTGCTATTTGCCGACGACCAGGTAATAATAGCGAATTACAATTAAGATGCCAACTAAACGCTATGAAATCTCTTGGAGGAGTATAGATCATGAGGCCTGAAAGTAAATAAAGAAAAAACCAAGCATATGGCATTTAATAGGAATATAGACGCCTCATCCCTAGAAAAGTTGGGAGTTAGAAATGGTAAAGGAGTTTAAATATCTTGGCAGATGGACAGCTGAGGATAGTAGCTTTTTCAGGGATATCATGAATAATTACGAGAGGAAGACGATTGGAACCTGAATTCTATTTAATGGAGCAAGCAGGTGAGTCAAAAAAAGAAAAAGAAAAAAAGCCATTGCTTTTTGGGAAGGGTCACACTATATGCAGCAGAAACATGGGTGATTACCAAAAAGGAAAAAGAGCGAAGGCGAAAAAGAGACCCAAGAAGAGATGGTAACATGATGAGGAGGAAGGCGTGGCTGCCAGGGGTCTTCCAGAAGGAGATTGGCTTGACCGAAAGAAGTGGCTAGAAAATTTAGGAACGAGAAACAACTAAGTTGTAAAAAAACTCGTCAATAATAAACGAATTCCGATTACACAACTATTGAAGATAGAGATGTAAAAATTCGATGAAACATTCAGCTATACGTTTAGTCTAGTATGAAATAATCATTAATATTGTACGTAATACTAGTAAATTAAAGAAAACGTTAGATTAATGAAAAGATGCGTTTTCAAAAACGGTATAAGGAAACTTAAAGGGTTTCCGAGGGTAAACTTCTAGAGCAATAATTTTCAATAGCCAGGAGCGCGGCTCCTACAAGGGTTGTTAGGCCAACTCGCAACTCCCCAACGCCAGCATTCCTTTTTAGCTTAATGTTGGAAACATTGCAGGAGGAGAACGGGGAAAAGGGAGAAATAAAAGCTTTTTCTGAGCACATTTCCCCGAAGTGGTTGGTAGAATCAATCAGGTAGATTGAAAAGGCAGAGGTGTATCGGAGGGGTTTGGAGAAGGAAATTCCCGCCATTTCCTGTTACGGTAGATTTCGCGTGTTCATTTTAATATGGCGCCGAAGGGGGTGAATTCGCCCCGTTTCACTCTAGGCAATAATTTGATAACAACTCACCCCCGTGCCTTTTCTGACTTCATCCCCTGTGTGCTCCTTTGAGGGGTGGAATTCAATCAGGTTTATCGGCTTCCGGAGCTCGTCTCTTGGAGTGCTTTAGCATAAATCTGTAGCCAGGTCTTGTTTCATCGTTTCTTATGCCCCGTAAGGAAAATCATTACTGCCGGGTAATCTTATATTTTCACCCTCTGCTAACATCATTATCTAAAGATTACTTCTGTTGAACCTCCTTAACGTGGATGTTGTAGCATGCGAACTTAAGGTAAGCGGCTTTGTTTTGTAACAAGGTATTTTGTTAAAAAGATTCGTTAGCTTAATCTTTCTTGGAAATATGAAACAAAATGTCAAGCCATATGTGTGTATATATATAATAAGATAAACGGAGAAAATATATATTTATAATAAATGATTTGATAAACTTGTTGTTTGCTATCTGCGAGAAAAAAAGAAAATTGCAATAAGCAATTATGTTCTCTTCTAAAAGGGTGCGTCAGGGAATCTCCAAGTCACCATCTCAAAAGTCGCCTGGGAACTTTTTTTTAGACTGATGCATTCGAAATGTAATCTACTAATCGATGACATTGTTGAATGGTCGGATGGTGTTTTCTGAAACCGAACTATTGCAAAAAATAACCTGATATAGCAAAATATTAATGTAATAAAAATGAGATACAAATAATAGGTGTTAAAATGTATATTATAAGAGTTATAATAATAATAATAATAAAAGCTTTATTTTAGGACTATGTTGCTTGTGAATAACAATATTGTACAGTACATATTAGAAAATCTAACGAGAAACCGATAAATGTTTTTATTTTTAATTAGAATGTGTCCAAAAAATTAGAATAAATATGGATTATAAACAAACAAAAAAGAAAATAAATACAAGAAATCTTCTAAAAGATACTAGGATTGAGGAAATTAAAAAAAAAAACTAATTATTTCAGAATGTTATATTATAAGGACAAAATCGATAATGATAATTTACATTAAAATTAGGATAAGTTGGTTGCAAATAGACATTTCTGGTGGAGTCTGTTTGGTATGCCAAATGATGTTGGAAAAGGTGAGAAATGAATGTGTGAAGGGAAGAAGCATGGCAAATATGAGTAGGTGGAGAATTCCAGAGGGTTCTAGATGGGAAGTAAAAGAAATGATAAAAAGATTTAGTTCTATAAGTAGGAATATGAAGGTCAGCATTGCGTGATCTAATTTTTATAGAGTGAAATTGAATTAAATTGTAGGGACATAAGGGACAGTGGATGTAAGAAGAGTGTTGGGATTTGATGATTTTTTAAAGGTATGATCCAAGAAAATATTGTATCTGTAAGGAAGGTATGAGCCAATTCAACGTGTCGTAAAAGTGGGTCACTGGCGACACTGAAATTGAACCATATGAACAAGTTCATGATACATATCAATATACTATATACTAATATATGGTATACATAACTACACCTATATTTTATATAGAGCTGGAATTTGGAGAGAAAAACTGCAAAAAAGAGAAACGAGAAAAATCGCGTTTTAGGAAAAAATAATAAAACCTTGCATAACGTAGAGATGAGATGTTTGTAGTATTTTTTTTAGTTCTGAATGTATTATAACCAATCTATCTTTTTATAAACTTAAATAATAAATGTTTTCAACAACAATGTTTATTGAGTAAAATTATAATCTGTCCCTATTTGGACATCAATAGTAGTGGTGAAAGATATCATACATACTACATTCATACAATATTTACACAGCATAAAATTACAATAAAATATATACACAATAATGAATCAATACAATAAAGTCAAGAAATCACTTATACCTATATACACATACACACACTCAGGCATACATCACATTGAGTGGAGAATCTAGCCAGTGGTAGAAATCCAATATATTTAAAAAAGGTCGCGGGGCCACTGCCGTTTCAACCTTCTAGGTGGGTTGTATGGGTGAGTGGAAATGGATAGGGACTGAGCTAGAGGGTCAGGATAAATGAGGTTCTGTTTGATGCAGGCAGAACATAATGTGATGTCAGGAATGGAGATGGGGAGTCCAACTTTCCATGATAGATCGAGTTTTATTTTGCTACGGAAGGAAATCCTGATCTGCCAGCATTAAGCTCTTAACATTTAGTATGCAAACAACGGTTCGCCGGGTTAAAAGTAATACAAAAATCAATTTTAGTTATAATGGAAAATAATCTAGTGCGTCCAACACACAAAATTCACTTAACTTGATGGTTAAATTCAATTTAAGATCTTTTAAATTAAACTGGAGTTGAAAAAAATTAAAAGAATTACATTCAGTTTTGTTGGAAACATATTTTTGAGATTAAATAATAGTATGAATAATAAAAAAAGATCACCCGATTCTATGCTATTTTACTTTACGTTACATTTCATAACTTTCTATGTAAGATCTTGTGTTTGAAAAAAATTACCTAAAAAAATATGTTTTTTTTTTTTTTCCATTAGTCGGATATAAAATTCATTTCATTATGTATATTAGCCATTGTTTCAATTTTATTTTAGTAATATGGTATGTTAATTTTTTCGAACCTACAAATTTTTTAGAATAATAATTTTTAAAATATTGGTAGAAAAAAAAAAAAAAAAAAAACTTATGTTATATTAAACCTTAACATTAAATTTTAGATCGATCGAAAATTGTAAAAAAGTGCAAAATGCATAGTATAGAGTGGCCATTCCATTCCAAAAAGTTGCTGTAACATCTCGGGTGTAAAGTTATCCTAAACATAAAATTTCAGTTTGGCAAGACTTAATTTTTCGTTCTGGACTTAGCGCGCACACAAACGCACATACTTCAATATATTGTGTGTTTTATACTTAAAATTTATAAGCGAAAGTAAAAAAAATGTATAATAAATTAAAATACTTTTTCTAATTTTTAAAAATTGAACATACATAAAAAGAAAAAAAAGAAAATGGGTGACGCTATATGTGGTCGAAATTAAAGATCTCGAAAAATGATAAATATAAATGAGTTTTGTTCTGAAGGAAACATTTTTAAATGAATAATTTTCAGAGAAATACTTATTTTTTGACTGTTCTAATAATAAACCCGGATAATAATGACAGAATTCTTTAGAGATTGGAACGTAGAAGTTGGCTTTATTAAACATTTCGGAGTGCTCTGATTAATTTTGTTTTAATAAGGATAGTACGTCCTGCTTCCCTTATATTAAAAAAAAAAGTCTTCTAATTTTAAAGTAATAAGGTTTGTTTAAAAAAATTAAAAATGGTATTGTAAAATATTACTTATTATTTCGTTATCCTTCTTTCACTGACTAAAGAAATAATTTAGTAATTACCATTTGGATAGGTATTCAACATGAACTAAATTTTTTTTTTTTTAAACATATTTATTGATATCTAAAACTGTATTTAAAAAAAAAATACATCAAGTAAATGTGATGGTTATGTAGAATATGGTCATGAAATAGAAAATGGTCATGAAATGAACTAAATTTAATAAGTTAATCGAAAAATGTCACTTACAATTTTAGCATATTTTCTTGAATTTTGGAACTGAGTACTTCAAATATTTTAGTTTATTTTTAATAGTTTGTAAATATTTATTGATTTCTCCATTCTATATATTTAATTGTTTTTTGTTTAGTGTATATATTTTCTCATTTCATTCTTTCTAAATATTGAGTAAATGTAGTCACAAAGCACTCGATTTAATTGTTTATTAAAAAAAAATTCAACCGAATTTCACAATAATTAATTTATTGTATATATTTTTATCATTGTTTTATTTTTTCTAAATATTGAGTAAACGTAATCACAAAGCACTATTAATAACGGCCTTATTTAGACAACTTGTAATATAACTGAATAAAAAAATATTTGGTTTAAAATCTAAAAAAAAATCAATTATACAGAATTTTATAATAATTGATTTATTGCATATATTTTAATGATTTTTATTATTTATGTTTTCTATCATTATTTTATTCTTTCTAAATATTGAGTAAGAGTAGCCCTAAAGCACTATTCCTTATTGGGAAAACTTGTAGTATAACTGAAAGAAACAATTTTTTTTTTTTTTATTTGAATAGCGTTTATTATTTATTATGGAAATTGGTTCAAAAATACGTATAAATAACATTTAGTTATTCTTTCTATTGACAAAATGTTAGGAAGACTAGATAATAAGAAATAAAGTGATGTTTTTATTTATTTTAATTTTATTTTTACTTTCGCTTACCTATATATCAAATACATAGTAAGGGAAAGTATTGCGATCGTTAAAATTTTCTAATTCCAGTTTTCAACGGAAATACAAATTTTAGGGTCCCTTGAGTCTAAATAACCAAGTCCCGCAAAAAGGTCTGTGTGTGGTAACTCAAATTTCATATTTAGAACAACTATACGCCCGAGATGTTATAGCAACATTTTCAATAAAATCGGTTGACCGTAAGTCCTACTTTATCCCATGCATTTAGCAAATTTTTACGATTTTCTCAAAAACAGCTCTAACAATTTTGATTAAATTCGCCATATCGATGAAAAATTAAATGGGCTTTAATATCATGTAGGATTCATTCTGATTGAAATAGCCTGATGGAGCTTAAATGCAGATATTTTAAATTTTCTTCATCTAAAGTACCTTTAATTTTCTATATTCCATAAAAATAACCATATTATATTATTACGATTGATAAAAAACTAGTAAATATGTAAGTTGAACGAATTCGAAATCAACTAAAGGAGAAAACTAACTGTTATCGCCTGATGTTCCAAGTTTCATCACACGGAGTGATGAAAAAAAAACTTACTGAGTTTGATAACATATTATTTAATAAAACACATTTTTCCATAAAAATCCAATGTAAATAATTATTTAACAATTTACTTTCGTTTATAAATTTGTTTAAAAATTCTTAAATTGATATTAATAACAAAGGTAGGTGAAAATCGTGTGTTGCGCTCACCTGCTTTTTTTTCAATTTACGTACATCCACTCCATCATGCCTATCACGCCACATGAACTACATTGTACTTTCTCACCCATTCACTGATTGTCGACCACATGACATGTGTGTATATAAATATAAAAAAATCTGGTGCGGGCAACACACGACTTCCACTTACCTCAATTTTTAAAATCAATTAAAGAATTTTCAAATACAGTTAGAGATAAAAATACGAGAAACTATTAAGAAATTAATCAAATTGAATTTATATAGAAACATGTGTTTTATTAAAAAATCTATTATATTATTATCTAAAATAATCAGTTAGTTTTATCTTCTTCTCATCACTCTCTATTAACTTCTAAAAGCTTGTGTATGAGATGATATTTTTTTCTAAAATCTTTAGCTTTCCAACGGTATATCATACAAGTATATTACTGCTCTTATGTTCAAAAACGAAAAATTGCATTAAAAAAATATTTTTCCTGTTTTCCTGTTAACAAGATAAATATATTTATCTGTTTTTCATCAGGGTTAACAAGATAATCTAGTTATTATTATTGAATCTACAAAATTAAAGGTACTTTAGGGGAAGACAATTTAAAATATCGGCATTTAAGCCCTGTCAGACCATTTTTATCCAAATAAAACCTACATGATATTAAACCCCATTAAATTTTACATCGATTTAGCGAGTTTAATCAAAATCGTCGGTACCGTTTTCGAGAAAATCGAAAAAAGGTGCAAAATGCATGGTATGAAGTGCCTCTTCTGGTAAGCTCATTTTGATGAAAAAAGTTTTTTCACGTCTCGGGCGTATAGTTATCTTAAATATGAAATTTCAGTTTCATAGGACTTACCGTTTCCACCCGGGAGTTACCAAACACACACACACACACACACACAGACCTTTTTGCGGGACTTGGTTATTTGGACTCAGGGGACCCTAAAACGTGTATTTCCGTTGAAAACTGGAATTCGAAAATTTTCACGATTGCAATACTTCCCCTTACTACATATGTAGTAAGTGAAAGTAAAAATTTACATATAGAATAAATTGTTTTCATTATATAGTCAGGCGAAGAATAGTGAACTTTCTATTTAAAAGATCTAAATAAGTTAAAGTTGGTGACAAATTAATAGTTGATAGAGAGAGAAGATATTGCCTAGCCCAAGTAGGCAGGAGGCGAGCCCACTTATTATCAAGTTCCCTTCCCACTCATTACCAAGTTTGGACTCTTCCAAGTCGAGTTATAAAGTTAAACGTTTCGGGATAAAGACTCGAACCATTCCTTTAAAAGGGGAGAGTGGTCCCTTTAATATAATTTCCTGGGTGGGGTTAAATAGTTAATTATGAAAAGGAAAGCTTTCGCTCCAATATTTTATCCCTTTTAACTCTACTGCCTTCCTTTGTATAGATTATATTTTGATTAAAATAGTCAGAAGAATATACTTTTTTTAGATATGTAAGTAATCCTGATTATTAGTAATATAAATGATTAAATAAGCGATGCAAATTATTACAAAATGGTATATTTTTTATGATATGGCGATTTAAACAGCTGTTTAGAAAGACGAATCACCAATTTTGTCAATTTATGTATAAGAAAAATGACTGATCACCAGTAATATTGTATATCTATTGGCAATATTTTTCTCAATCAATTTCAATGTTCATGCTTTTTTTTTTTTGTTTTGTAAGGATTTTAACTTTTCTATCAACGAGAAGTATCGATAAATTTATTTATTTGTAAGGTGGACATACGTTTTTTTTTATACGTTATTTGGGTTCTACGCGTCTTGGAGCGTAGAACTTCAAATTTTGAGGGATAGGGAGAGATTATTTTATAATAACGTTCATCGTTGAATGTAATAAATAAAATTTAAAACAAAAGCATACCAAAAATAATTTTATAGATAAACAAAAGAAAGCATTTAATTTCAAAAGTAGTACTGCCCAACTGTGTCCAGTTTCTTTGTAAGATATTATAAAACTTTTTTAACTCAGTAATTTAAGATGGTTGACATGCTCCAGCTCCGTGTTGTGT
This sequence comes from Piezodorus guildinii, assembly GCA_023052935.1. NCBI lineage: Eukaryota > Metazoa > Arthropoda > Insecta > Hemiptera > Pentatomidae > Piezodorus > Piezodorus guildinii. The sequence continues at coordinate 29,257,751 of CM041292.1, read as the reverse complement.
TCCTTCGATCGAAAATTCAATTAATGTTTCATTATCAGAAATTTAATGATAACATATTAATTAATAATTGTGAAAAGTTAAAGTAGTTATCATGACGTCAAAAAATTATAGCTACAGGAAAAACGTTCCTCCATTTTTATGAAACTGAGTACCTAGATTATAGATTGACTTTACCATGATTTATTGTTTTGCCCATTTAGGAAGAATCACTAAACAAATATACCTTTTTTATGAAGTAGTAACATAATATTAATTTATCCGAAAGAAGCATGCAGTCAAATTTAATAAAATGGTTGTAAATACTTCAACAATTTATTTTATAAAAAAAAATATTTTGAGTCCAGGTTTCAGGACTTTTCGCCATGTTTTATTTGGTATCAATTTATAACTTGTCAAAACATATAATTTAACATATATATTATTTACTTAATACTACGACTTTAAAGACTTTCGAACATGAAAAATTTCCCTCGATTGTTCTTTGGCGAGTATCAATCATAAAAGTGAACTTGGAAATCTTCAGAAAATCATATGACCTTTACGTATTACAAGTATATTTTCTACCTCATTTTTCGTCTTTCAGATAGTTTTGTATTCCCTATATAAGAGAAACTTGTTACGAGAGAGTGCCCATAAAGTTCTTGAAAAGAACTCGGGATATTACTCCAGATAAAATATTATTGATTCCGAATTCGAAGGGATTTGAAAGGGATGTATTATGATGGGATGAAACCTTTTCATATGGAAAAAGGATTAAAGTCGAACTAAAGCAAAACTATCAAATATTCTGTCAAAGGCAAATTACACTGGGAACATTCAGCATACTAAAATAAATTATGAGTAGTAATTTCATTAAAATGATAGAAGGACTTGGATCATACTTTAACATCAAGCAAGGATTTAATTGTATTTACATTTAAGCTCGGATGATGAGAATAGATTTTTTTTAAGAGAATAAAAATTCCTTTGTTATGGCGTCCTTCGGAGGAGGCGTATAATGGCCCTTAGTGTATGTGATATCATACACTCGTAAAAATCCCAAAGTGGATAGATTTAATTTAGGACTTTCACTGTAGCATCGTACGATTAGTCGATTAGTATTTGGTAATTTTTAAAGGAAATATTTATTATATCTATTTATTCTGACCTTTGACTTTCTCACCCCACGTTCTTAAATACATAATTCAACCTGGTGATTGCAATTCGCCTTTTTACTGAAGTACTTTTTATTAAAATTGTATAACATCTATTTAATCATATTAAATACCTTATTATGGAATTATTCAATCATCATTCAGAAATTATTTATTTAACATCATCCTCTCAGCTATCAATTTTCGGCCTTTAGTTAAAAACGCATTACGTTATAAGTATGAAAAAAATATATAGAATAGAAAAAAATTATTCTGGGACTGGGTCCTTTTAGAATAACAGTTATATACAATTATAATAAATAACATGTCTGGCCAACAGATAAAAGGAAGATAATTAATTATTATTTACAGTTAGGAGACTTTTTTCTCCTTTGATACTAATACATAGCACAAACAAATATTATACTACAAAAATCTTCTAATGGCAATTGTGTTCAACAAATTAAAAAAAATAATGAATCGACAGACAAAATTTAAATGTTGGCCAGTAAACTATTTTTTATTCGTTCAAAGTTTGATATATAAAATTAATATATCACAATTTCTGAGCGTCGGTTTGGGATGAAGGAAGTTATTGGAAAAGTTGTGATTTCAATGAGGATAGAGAAGCAGCATGGCGGATATGGATTCATAAATAATTCCAGTGGTTAGTGAAGCCGACAAAAAAAGAAAAATCAAAAGTTTTAGTTAAATGAGTAAGGACGGAAAGATCATTTATATGTGATCTAATTATATGCAATTTCTTTTATAATTATTCATTTTTTTTCGCTTGTTAAAACTTATGGTAAGTGTGAAAAAAGAAAAACAAAATATTACTTAACTTTTCGTTGTTCATTTATCCATTCACACGAGAAAAAAAATCTGGTGCGGGCAACACACGACTTTCACTTACCTCCATTTTTAAAATCAATGAATGAATTTTCAAATACAGTTAGAGATAAAAATACGTGAAACTATTAAAGAATGGATTAAATTGAATTTATATAGAAACCTGTGTTTTATTAAAAAAAATTAAAATCAATGAAAGATTTTTCAAATACAGTTAGAGATAAAAAAAATCTGGTGCGGGCAACACACGACTTTCACTTACCTCCATTTTTAAAATCAATGAAAGAATTTTCATATACAGTTAGAAATAAAAATACGTGAAATTATTAAGGAATTAATTAAATTAAATTTCTATAGAAACATGTGTTTGATTCAAAAATCTATTATATTATTATCTAAAATAATCAGTTAGTGTTATGTTCATTTCATCACTCTCTATTAACTTTTAAAAGCTTGTGTATGGGATGATAATATTTCTAAAATCTTTAGCTTTTCAACGGTATATCATACATGTATATTACTGCTCTTATGTTAAAAAACGAAAAATTGCATTAATAAAATATTTTTTCTGTTTTCTCCTTTAGTTGAGTATCGAATTTATTCAATTTATATATTTACCAGTTTTTCATCAGCGTTAACAAGATAATCTAGTTATTATTATTGAATCTACAAAATTAAAGGTACTTTAGGGGAAGACAATTTAAAATATCGGCATTTAAGCCCTGTCAGACCATTTTTATCCAAATAAAACCTACATGATATTAAAGCCCATTAAATTTTACATCGATTTAGCGAGTTTAATCAAAATCGTCGGTACCGTTTTCGAGAAAATCGAAAAAAGGTGCAAAATGCATGGTATAAAGTGCCACTTCTGGTAGGCTCATTTTGATGAAAAGAGTTTTGTCACGTCTCGGGCGTATAGTTGTCTTAAATATGAAATTTCAGTTTCATAGGACTTACCGTTTCCGCCCGGGAGCTACCACACACACACACACACACACAGACACACACACACACACACACACACACACACACACACACACAGACCTTTTTGCGGGACTTGGTTATTTGGACTCAGGAGACCCTAAAACGTGTATTTCCGTTGAAAACTTTAATTCGAAAATTTTCACGATCGCAATACTTCCCCTTACTATATATAGTAAGTGAAAGTAAAAAATCTGGTGCGGGCAACACACGACTTTCACTTACCTCCATTTTTAAAATCAATGAAAGAATTTTCAAATACAATTAAAAATAAAAATACGTGAAACTATTAAGGAATTAATTAAATTAAATTTCTATAAAAACATGTGTTTCATTAAAAAATCTATAATATTATTATCTAAAATAATCAGTTAGTTTTATGTTCATTTCATCACTCTCTATTAACTTTTAAAATCTTGTGAATGAGATGATATTTTTTCTAAAATCTTTAGCTTTCCAACAGTATGTCATACATGTATATTACTGCTCTTATGTTCAAAAACGAAAAATTGCATTAAAAAAATATTTTTTCTGTTTTCTCCTTTAGTTGGGTATCGAATTTATTCAATTTATATATTTACCGATTTTTCATCAGCGTTAACAAGATAATCTAGTTATTATTATTGAATCTACAAAATTAAAGGTACTTTAGGGGAAGACAATTTAAAATATCGGCATTTAAGCCCTGTCAGACCATTTTTATCCAAATAAAACCTACATGATATTAAAGCCCATTAAATTTTACATTGATATAGTGAGTTTAATCAAAATCGTCGGAACCGTTTTCGAGAAAATTGAAAAAAGGTGCAAAATGCATGGTGTAAAGTGCCTCTTCTGGTAGGCTCATTTTGATGAAAAAAGTTTTGTCACGTCTCGGGCGTATAGTTGTCTTAAATATGAAATTTCAGTTTCATAGGACTTACCGTTTCCGCCCGGGAGTTACCACACACACACACACACAGACACACACACACACACACAGACCTTTTTGCCGGACTTGGTTATTTGGACTCAGGGGACCCTAAAACGTGTATTTCCGTTGAAAACTGGAATTCGAAAATTTTCACGATCGCAATACTTCCCCTTACTATATATAGTAAGTGAAAGTAAAAGTGCATTGATTTTCGTTGTAAACATATGTTTTAGATTTATTAATTAACAGAAAAAAATTGTTTGTTTATTTATTCAACCTCATTTTATACTACTTTGGCTATTCGGACGATGCAACAATGGGAGTCCTAAATCGTGCCTATCCAGGTTTAATTAGGATAGGGATCTTTAACGCGTACCTTACATCGCATATGCTAGGAATCACTTCTTGGAAGTGTGTGTCAGGTGATGACACAACTGAACATTGATCGTACATTGATTTCGTGCAGATCTGCAATACTGAGTGTTATCACGTGGTTTTCTAGAAGCCAAAGCGGAACTTCCCGATGACTAGGCTCTCGGTCGAGATCCGCTTCTGGGCTCCTCGAATCACCGCGGCTGTTTCAAATTGAATCACTTCTTTTACGTCGTCTCCGAAGGACAGCATAACTAAGGATTTTTTACTTATTAAGGCCCTCTGCTGGTTTGAACCCATGGCCTTTGGCATAAAAGGCTGTTATGATACAGATGACCATAACAGTAGAAATTATTATATAAAAAAATTACTTATTCGCTTTTCATCACTTTCCATTATTTTTCAAACTTTGTATATAATGTATGATAATTTTTTTTTTCTAAAATATGTACCTCTTCGATGGTAAAATATATATATTACTATTGTTATGTTGGGGAAAAAAAAGATCAACCTACAAAAACATGTCTGCAATTTTCTCCTTCAGTTGGTTATCAAATGCTTTTACTTATTACTTTAAACCTTATATACTTTATACTTTTATATATTCGTTATTTTTCAATGTTAACTACATTTTTTTTTTCGAATCAATAAACGTTTAGGTAATTTAGAGAAATAAAATTTAATACATCGATATTTAATAAACCCTGTCAGACTATTTAATTCAGAATTAAACCTATTTGATATTAATGGCCATTAAATTTTACATAGGCTTAGCGAGTTTAATCAAAAGTCGGTTAAGCCGTTTTTTTTAGAAAATCGTAAAAATATACAAAGTGCATAGTATAAAGAAGCTCCTACGGTCATGCGATTGAGGCGAATAATTGGTGTAACATGTCTAGTAAATTGACATAAATATAAAATTTCATTTTGTACGATTTTGTTTTTCGAGCGAGGAAACCCGAAGATCCGAAGTTTATTTTCGCAATTCTTTACCTTACTATATATTTTAATTATAGGTAAGCTGATTTAAAAATAAAAATAACAAGTAAATTTTTTTTTCGAAATCATGAGCAGAATGAATATATTTTTACTATAACAAGGGGAGGAGAAGCTCTATATAGTATCAGATATTTATAAAACACTGATATAAAAGGACATCGTAATACTTGGATATCAGAAATCAGGAACTGACTACCCCGAAACATATTTCAAAAGGGGCTATAAAAGAGATGTCAATAACGGAACGAGGGTTCTGCCAACGATAAAGATAAAAACTAAACGTATAGAAACAAAAAAGGCAAAGGAACAAGAATATATTATGTCAGAGAGAACTGATAAAGAAATAAAGTATTTCCGAGAGATGTGCAGATTGCTTTTTCTGGCGAAAATAAAGTTCTATTAGGTCAAAGATGTGTTTTTAAGAGCACTTTCAGAAATGTATTTTCAACTTCATTTTTATTTACCTCGGTTTCTAGAAAATTACATTTTATTTACTGAATAAAATAAATGTATATATTTCTGTTTATTTATAATTATATATAATCTTTCCTAATTCGATCTTCATCCTTATGGAACTCTATTCCTTTTTACATCCGTGACTCCAATACTCTTCCAACATTTAAATCTCGCCTTTTTAATCATCTCCTGTCCCTCCAATTTCCGAAGAATCCTAATTAATTTTCTAATTTCATTTAAAATTAATAAAAAAACAGAAACGTTTATTTACCTATTATATTTTATGTTATCTTGTGTTTTGCACGTATTACATTATTAGTATATTGTTAAAAAAAAACAAAAAAAAAACACTGTAATGATTTTTTATTGAAAATTGTATATATGTACATATTTCTTATTATGTTTATTATCTAGTTTAATTTTCAATATTATTATTTGAGGCTGCTTTTCAATCCATTGTTTGTAATTTCTATTGTTTCTTTGTATGGTTTTTGTATACTCTAAGAACTTAAAGTTTTTATTTTAATTTTCTTGTCATGTTATTCTTAAGGGACTTGTACCAGAATAAAGAAAGATTTATTATTATATATATATATATATATATATATATATATATATATATATATATATAACATCTCATTGTGATAATAATGGTGCCCAAATGCATTTGACTGCTTTTAACAATATACATATATACAATATTTAATCCTACCTTAAAGATTAATTAACATAGTGTAAATAGGAGGAAGGTACGAGATAATTAAGCCTGAAGTAATTAGTTAAACAAACGAACAGAAATTAATATTATTTTAATAAGCCAAAAGCTAAAATATACAAGGAATTATTGAACAATCCTATGTGGTAAAACTCCCACCACCTGTACCTAGGCACAAATGAAACCTATAACGTCGACATCGCCCGAACGAAAAACTACGAAACATTTTTACGACCACCTTTGAAAAGTACATTGATTAATAATGCCCAAGTTCTACACTACGTTGATATTTCTTGCCATTTGGATCTCTTTCTAGCCTACATTTTTTTTTTTTTTTTTTTTTTTAGAAACAATTCTTTATTGAACAATATTACAATCTGTCCAATTTATGACATTTTTAATAGGGATAAAGTACAACATTCATACTGAATTCACACGATATATACAAAACAATAAATTTATATAATAATAATACAATATAAATACAAAACAAAATCAATAAAAATATATACGAAAGTCACTCATACCTATATACAATTCACAAGCATACAGCACGTGAGTGGAGAATCTAGCCAATGCTAGAACTCCAATATACATTTTACAAGAGGTCTCGAGGCCACTGCCGTTTCAACCTTCTAGGAGGATGGTAAGGATGTGTGGAGCTGGATAAGGATTGAGCTAGGGGATTAGGGTGATGGATAAGGTTCTGATGGAATTTAGAGAATTTTAATGGTATAAGGTCTAAAATAAATGGAATATTTAGGTCGCGGTGTAAGGTATGGTTGGATACATAATAAGGAGCATTAACTATTGTTTGGAGGACTTTTGATTGGAAGGATTGAATACGTTTGATGTTAGAAAATTTGGCTGTCCCCAACAGTTCAAGTCCGTAGGTCCAGATATGTTTCAGTACTGTCTTGTATATTAGCAGTTTGTTCTCGATAGATAATTTAGAATTTCTGTTCAGTAGCCTGTATAATTGTCCAAATCGTCGATTAAGTTCTTGTCGTTTAAGTCTAGTATGTGGGTTCCAAGTTAGTCTTTTGTCCAGAAAGAAGCCAAGATACCGGACTGTGTCGGAGAAAGGAAGCGGAACGGAGTTAAAGAGAACTGGAGGGCAGGATTGTCTTCGAAGGGTAAAGGTGACATGTCTGCATTTGGATTGGTTGACTTTGATTCTCCAGTTGTTACACCAGTCAGCCTACATTAAGCTCGTAAAGTATAATTATGCCAAAACTACGTCTACTTAGTAAAGAGTGAATTATAGGAAGAATAATCAGGAGTCAGTCATTTTTATTTTTATGAAATCTACCTTAATAATTATATGAGATCTTCCGTGGTTCAGAATATATTGTTATAATGAAATTTTTATTATATTTTTTTTAATTTTCAAAAATTGAGTGACTCCTTATTATTCCACCTATAATAGTATCTACAGTCGACTATATATCCTCAATATAAAGAGTGAATTATTTAAAAGTAGCAAAATTCTAAATAGGCAAACAAGCATTATCTTTTTTTTTTTTTACCTAATAATTTAATTTAATTAATAAACCAAAAAGCGTAAACACCGTATTATATAGAGGAGTATTAAAAGAAAAACCTTAAATCCCCCATGATATTCCGTACATTGCTTTTCAGCTATGAAATACAATTTTTGATCTCATAATACAGTATATTTTTTTTCTACTTCTTTATCTTCCTTTGGGTCTACCCAGCGCAGCGACTCTTTCAGGCCTCTGCTTAACAGCTTTATTAGGTTCTGGTATTTTTCTCTCCTATCTCAATCCTCTGCATAAATTCCTGATACGAAACTCTGGTACACCCTCAAGGTCTCCTCCGAGTTGATCGAGCATCTAATATTTCAATGGGATGCATTTATTTGTTCATGCGGTAGACATGTCGAATCCACTTTAGTTTTCTCTTCTCTGAGGTGGTTTTGAGTTCTGCTACTTTCAGCTGTTTTGTTATGGTATCATTTCTAATGCCATGCCTCCTAGTTTTCCCACTGATCTACTTGGGGTTTTTACATATGGTTGAGAAAGGTAGACTATGTTGGACAGCATTACTAGTGCAAATAAACGTACGACTAATATTGTTAACTTTTATCATAAATATTATGTCTTACGTAACGTATTTTGTGCTTTTATCAATTGTAAATTGTTGCCTTATAAGAAAGATCATATTAAAAGTTGCCCTTTTATCAGGGTCAGGTACAATGACCATCCTGGTTTACAAATCTGGATCATACAACATAATACCTCACTGTCACGGAAGTGATAGAACTGAATGTTTATGCTTCTTATGTCCTTTCACACAAGGTCTGTCATTGTCCTTGATGTCTCCAGGGCTCTTAGTCTTTCCTCAGACCACATGCCCATCTCCACATGCTGCCGACTAGCACAAAGAGACAAAGACTCCTCCAATCCTACCCTTCCTCCATTTTCAATCCTTCAAAACCCCTGTGACTTCCCATACAGAATTAAAGATGTAAGAGGAATAGAGAGATAGTAGGATATAGCTAGATTGTAAAATAGTATGTTAGGGATAGTTAGATAGAGAGAGTTAGTCATTCTCTGTTAGTAAGTCTTAAGTATGACTTTACATTTGTAACATTACTAAAGAATAAAATCTTTTATAAGTATCTAGAATAGAATAGATTAGGAAAAAAAATATTCTGGGACTAGGTCCCCTAAGAATAAATGTTATGTAAAATTAAAATACATTTGTCTGGCCAACAGACAAAATAAACATGATTAATTATGATTTACAATGATTATTTACAATTTAAATTATTTACAATAAGGAGAAATACTATACATGAAAAATAACAAAGAAATTAATAATATATATATCTTCTAAACTTTGCTTCCTGAGAAAATATAATCATATTTTAACAAAATGAAATTAAAAGCAAATTTGGGCAGTAAACAGTAATCTTCATTCATTCAATCTAGATTTCTAAGTTTGGATTTGAATGAGGGTAAAGAGGCAGCTTGGCGGATATGGGTTAGTTTTTTAATTTCCTCCTTTTTCTGCATTTATGAATTTTAAGGATGTCAAAATATCTATAATACCTGTAATATATGATTATCTTCTATGAATCTATAATGAGGTGATGGGGCTCACCTTTTGGTTTAAGTAGAACCTTAACCTAATCCTAAAACCTAAATCTCGATATTCTGCCATCGTTGAGGTAATCCAGAAGCTTACTATATATCGGATTGTTAATAAGTTTGACCGTTTCATAGAACTTTTTATTCCTCGTAGTAATGAATTCGGAAAGTTTGTCAATTTTTAATTCCTCGTGAATTCTTGAGGTTTTGGATCTTTGTAATGATGTTCCTTTCACAATTTTCCGCAGTACGCCATTTTGGAACGATTTTAAACGTTTTTGGTCCTTATTATCTCCAGAGTGTTGTAGAGTGAACAATAAGGGAACGATCAAAGTTTTGGTTCTGTGGGTAGGAACGTAAAGATCAGAATGTCGCGATCTTGTTTCAAGTGAGTGGACTGAGTATTTAAATTGAAGGAGACTATAGATGTAGGAAGTTAATAGTTAATAGTTTAGTAAAGATGTGATCCATGAAAATATTTTTTGCGGGTGGAAGAGAGGAGCCACTTTAATTCACCGTAAAAGTGGGTAACTTGAGACCTCCTTCTTCAAGCACAGCCGTGAAGCCATCATACACCACACAACAATAGTCAAAGTGGGGGGAAATAAGTGAGGAAACGAGGAGCTTACGAGTGCATAGGCGAAGAAGATTACGGGAGATACTTATTGTTAATCTAATGTTATGTGTTCGTTAATTCCCGTAACTGAAGCGGAAACATGGATCCAACGTGGATCGATAATACAGTATCTGCAGTCACTTATATTATTATTCTGCATCTAGCAGTGAGTCATCGGATAATACCCCTATAAAATATCCTCCAGTTCAAGGAAGGAGTAAAATACGACGTTGCTGAATTTCAAGTAGGATGCGTGAAGGATGGCGGGGGAAGACGCCGAGAGTGTACTTAGCCGGTTAAAAATAGCCCACAGTGCACGGACTACAACTCGTTTATATTTATACCGGGGACTGGAGTCCATATGTATGAGGCCAGGGGGGCAGGGCAGTGGCTGATAAATAAGGGATCGCCCTCAGCTGTCAATCCGCCCGCCGGAGCACCCCTTGTCCTCGGCTAGGGACTATATTCAATACGATCTCGGGGATATCTTCAGATCGACGTTGGTATAGTTCGAAACTTATTGTAAGTTAAGTAATATTTATGATAGAATATGATACAGGCAACACACGACTTTCACTTACTTCGACTGATAAAATCAATTTAAATACTATTAAATATACATCAATTTTGTTTTGAAAAATTGTTTCTATTTTTTTTGCTCTATGTCCCACAAACCATGAAGATAGAACCCGTTTTATGCCTGTATTAAATGATGGCTTTTATGAAATTCTTGAGGAACCCCACGTAATAGACCTGGAATCATTATTTATTTTTGTCAAAGAGAATCTTAAAATAAGATTTCAACATCTTTCTTCTCAGAATGTTAATCGCTGTTAAACGTTTCGAGACTTATCAGTATTTTGTAGGGAATAAGTATTTGCTATTGTACTATTAGTGTTACATTATTTATTGATATTCTTATATTAAATAGCAGCACCTTTATGCTTATTGCTGTATATGTGTTTTGTTGTTGTTTTTTTAAATATTTATTCGATTTGTAATTAATAATGTATATTTGCTGGTGATATGATTACCCTAAAGACAAATAAATACAAATTATTATTATTATATACATCAATTTGAAAAAAATATTTTAGGTTTATTTTAATAAAACGTGCTTATTTTCATTGGAATTTTATGATGCATATTAAATAATATAACTATATTAAATTGTTACGTACATTAATCAGTAATAAGTTTATTCTCTATTCGTCACTTTATATTACCTTTTAAAAATTTATGTATCAGATAATATTTTTCCAAAAAAATTTTCTTTCGAACGGTATAAATACGTCTGTATCTTATTATAACAAAAATACTTTTGCTCTTTAATCCTTCAGTCAGTAATAAAACTTTTCCAACTTGTATATTTAGCCATCCTTCGTCGATGTCATTAAGATGATATTTTTAATCATTTAGGATATACAAAATCAAAGGTATTTTAGAAGAAGAAATTTTAAAATATTGACATCCAATTTAAATCAGAACGAAAACAACATGTCATTAAAGCCTGTTAAATTTTACAATTAGTTATTAGTGCCAGCAGACTCCGGAAAATGGACTCAAAGGTTATTACCAGTTGTTAGTTGTGGTAAAGTCGCCGGCATGGTGAGGTGGATTTTTATGTAACCCAACTGTTGACCGGACATGGATGCTTCAGAGCATATCAATATCAACACTGCAGAATGTCCCTCGTGAGAGACATTTGAGGAAACACCAGAACATGTATTTTTCGCTTGCATTCGCTTTGTGGAAGAAAGAAGTGAATTGGAAAGAGTGTGCGAGGGAAGCATCACACCAGAAAACATAGTGAGCCATATGCTACGCTCGGACTACGATTGGGACACAGCGAAGAATTTCGTCACAGTCGTCCTTAAGAGGCTGAGAACGGAAGAGAGGACCGAGCGTCAGCAATATGGAAAGACAACAAGGCGGCACTCAGCCATTTCCTTCACGAAGTAATGACTAACAGCGGTCCCGTGGAGAGGAATGAACAGGTGTAGGGAGGTGCTTTTTGTGGGTAAAACTCCCACAAAAGGATGGTACGGGTATATCCGCGTTTTTTGAAGATTTCCATCTACCCTTGTTTAAAAAAACACACGCCCGAAGACCTTTTTTCGAAAGTTGGTCATTTGGAATCCAAGTCACTAAAATGTCTATTTCCGTCGAAAACTGGAATTAGAAAATTTTCACAATCACAATATATAAACCTATATTTCATATATAGGTAAGTGAAAGTAAATAAAGAATAATAATTTTAAAACTAACAATAATTTTCTTAAATTTATCCTGAATAGTTTTCTTAAAAAGGCCGAATTCCAATAAGTTATTTAAACCATTTTGGTGAAGTGTTGGTAATTTACCATAAGAAGGTCAAGATTTTGCAACCTCCAATTATAAATTAAAACCTCTTTATTTATAAAGTTGTTGGTTGCGTGATAATGAATAATTCTTTATTATTCCAAATTATTATTAGATGTTATCTCTTGAGTTATTGTATGCAATAAATTTAACTGTTTAATTATATTATTTTTGTTAATTACGATCTAAAACTCAAAGCCATAGGTTTTTAATGTATTCTGAATATAAACGGATGACGGACTTCTATAAAAATAAACAATTATAAAAATAGACGTGGAAATATCAATTAATAGAAAATTTTTTATCATACCTTTTAGAAATTACCATTCCGTTCGATAATACAATAATTAAGGCTGGATAACAATAATAAATAATATTGAATTTATTTAAACGATAAACAGATCAAAGCTGAAATGTATCTCTTTTTTGGCTTATTTGTACTTCATCAAAAATGATTAAATTACACTTGAAGACCAATCAATTACCATATTCAACTACCACGGATACTCCCCGTCACAAACATCCAATCCGTAAACATCCAATTATATACCAGGCTAGACACATTCGTAAAGCACACAACTTTTAATCAAACATTAAATGTAAACCTCCAGGTAATAAATATAATTAAGTCGGACATATGGAGTTTCAGTTAGCGTGGAGGGAGAGGTTTTAATCAACTAATGACCGAGCTCCACTGAAAATAAACAGAAGCTGGACACTGATGTAAACAAAGTTGAACAAACATCGGTGTGAGTGGCCATTCCGATAAAATTATCGGGAGGTAACGCAGTGCCATTTTAGGTAATTAGATTCGGAACTAGTTACGAAAGCTGAAGGGAAGACCATATATCTTCATCCCCTTTTGCTTTAGGAATCTATTGAAGTCCCCGGGTATCAAGAGGGGTGAAAAACAGAAGAGAAATATTAAGTCCTTCATCCGGCAAACATTGGACCAGCTTTGTCGGGACCGCGTCACTCCATCATCGCATTACCGGTTGTCTGAAAGCACAGGAATCACAGAAATGATTGCGTTTTTTCTCTCCTCTACTATTAAATATTAGCTTTATCCGCACCTTGGTCTTTTTTGCTGTATCCGCATCAGTTTTTACCTCCTCTTAAATTTTACGAAACGTTAAACTTGTCTTTTTGATAATAAATCTGATAGAATTTAGTCGTGTGAAAAAATTATGATTCTCAAATAATTCAATGAAATGTTCCCAAATTTGGCCCTTAACCTTATTATTCTGTGCTAAAGGGTGGTCCGTTTATTTGTACAAGGTAGAGTTGTAAACTTATAAACTGGGAGATATAAGTGTTTATCATCTTCAAAACATAAATGAATGTAAAAAACTATAATTTCTAGAAAAATTGACACAAAATATTTTGCCATGTGGACATGGAATTGGTTTATCAGTCATTGAATGGGATTTTATCTATTTTTAAAATTTAAATACCTAACTAAATAAGATCGGAAAGGTATGATAAATGTAAGCAGACAATCCAGAACACGTTAGGAAACTACTTAGCATTATATTCAAATATAAATTTTTGTTATAAGAAGTAAATAGAGATAAAACCTTGTATTATTTTTATACATGAAACCCAGTAGACTAAGCTCAAATCAGGGGTTTGGCTTAAAAAAGGTGGGGTAATTTATAATTTTAGGCATGATTGTAAGTATGTTTTTTTTTGGACTATCATGAAAAATAATCTATCAGTAATGGACTATCAGTAATTTTTCAATAACCTCATTCCATTACATTTTATGTAAAACTTAATGCTAAGCAATTTCGAAGAACAATAAATTTACTCCTATTAAACTCCTAGTTCTAAGTTTAACATAAGTCACGCCACCATGAGGCCATAGTGCACCTGCAGATCACACCATATTCCTTGAATCTTATTCAGCAGTCCTATTAACCGTTATATACCCTGTCCCTTCTCCCAGGGATCACACTCTCTTCAAGTCCTCGCAGTAATTACGGTACGTAATCTATGTCAGATCTAGTATAGCCATATTGTTATTATCAAGATTGTCATTATTGTCTTTTAAAGTGTTATTATCGATATTTTGTAACTTTTGAATAAATAAAATATTTTTTTTTTCAATAACGAGCACGAACACCAAAATTGGCGCCCGAACAGGGACTGCATATTTTTATCGCAGTTTTAAGAACCGAGTTTCCGCAGATCCGAACTTTTTCCGCAAATCCAGAATTAGGACTACCGCCTAGGATTCCTCACCTGTGAAGACTCAAGATTTTGGCTTACCTACCGAGGACTACCAACTTCGAGATCTTCAGATTCTGGACGAGTTCACTCACCCCGAGCATCTCGCAACGCAGGCAAAGTCTCTTATCTGCACTCAACCTTGGCCGGACTTCACTGTCGTCAGGTATCCAGCTCAAGGACAGATCTTCACACCCCGTCGAAGATTATTTTGACAGCGTACTCAATTTTTGTAAGTTAATTTCCTTTACTATTGTAATTTTATGTCTGATGATTATTTAAATTCTTTAATCCTGCGAGTAAATAATTTAATATTAACTACAAATATGGCAAGCTTTCAAATTAAATCGGCAGACTACGATCATATCTCTAATTTTAATGGAAATCCACACAATCTGTTAAAATTCGTGACAGTTTGTAGACAAGTTTACCAAATCGTGTGTAAACCGGACAACTCGTTTAAGGAACTAAACGAACAAAGATTATTAAGTAAACTTTTAGCAAAACTTACGGATGAAGCTGATTATATAAATACAACGTGCGAATTTAGTCGTGTTGAAGAATTACTAAATTATCTCGAAAGAACCTTCAGAGACAGCCGCTCAATTGAACAATTATCGCATGAATTATTTAATAACAAAATACATCATAAGGAACACCCTCTTGATTTCCTTCAAAGAATTGATAAGATCCGCACTTTAATAATTTCTAAACATCGGATAGAAAACACACCAAATAGAGAAACAATTATTAGCGCATTAGAGAAAAGTATTCTTTATTTTTTTTACACTAACATGCCCCTTCACATAAGAACATATCTTATGACTAAAGCAGAAAAGTTAAGAACATTAGATGATTTGAGAAATTTAATTCAGAATGAGAACCATCTACTCTTCGATGACCTCATAAATTCGGGAAATATGAGAAGACCCGGAGAACATGATTACAAAAGAGGCTTCGACCATAAGAAAAGGTTCGATAAAAAACATCACAAACGATTTAATAATTGGCAAAATCCCAATAACCCGTATAACCCACATAATCAAAGACAAGAGCATCAATATCGACAACAAGAACCTCCACAAGACTACCGGCAGAATAATAATAATAATAATTATTACCAACAATGGCCCCGTCAAGAACAACAAAGGTATTTCAACGGTTCAGGTCGATACCGGAATCAAAATTATAATAATAATAAGAAAGATGAAAATCCAACTGTATCCATGAGAACAGTTAGCGCATTCGGGAATAAACCGAAACAGCCTAATTTCCAAATTCAGCAAGAAGACCCGAAAGACCAAGAAATCAGAGAATTAAGAGAGAAATTAGAAAAATTAGATCCAAATAATTCTTTTTTAGAGAAAGGCCCGCCAGACAATCAAAACACATAAAAGAAGAGAATAAAAGCCAACTGCCTTATGTTAAAGACCACGCGAATCGTAAATGGCTTATTGATACCGGATCTTGGAAGAATTATATAAGACCAGACATTGTACCACCAGATGTTGAAAGAGAAAAAGAAAATTTTACAATAAAAACAGCAACCGGAGAAGAACTTGGCACGGAATCTATTTCAGTTTATTGCAGAAATAATTTTCTTAAAAACCCCGAAAAAATAAAATTTTATCTATTTAATTTCAGTCCCAATTACGAAATACTACTAGGAAATGAGACAATGAGGGAAATGAAATTTAATATCGATTTCGAAACCAACAAAATAAAAAACTCGCTATACAGAGTTTGATTTTATTATGGAAGACGAAGTTTTAAAATTAGTTTTGAAAGAAGGCGAAAATCAGATAAAAGTAGAACAAAATAAAAATCTATATTTTATTGACTATGAAGATGATAAGATTAAAATTAAACCTGGCATCTATGATCAAAATATAATAATCGACAGTAAAGTTAACGAAACCATATATTTACCTTTATACTATTTGCAAAAAGAAGAAGTAGAATTAACAGATTCTAATAAAAAAGGAAACCATGAAATAATAAAACAAATCCCCCAACTAATCAGAACCGACCATATACCTCCTCAAGAAAAATCAAATTTAATTAAATTATTATCGAAATATCCATCAGTATTTAAGACTGAAAATGATCCCCTTTCAGCCACTGATTTATTGGAGCATAAGATTAAAACAAAAACCGAAGACCCGATATATTCGAAAAATTACAGATATCCCCACCAATTCAAAGAAAATATTAAGGAAGAAATTAAAAAGATGTTAGAATCCAAAATAATAAGACCCAGCAATTCCCCTTACAATTCTCCCGTTTGGATTGTCCCGAAAAAGCCAGACGCATCAGGAAAAAGAAAAATACGAATGGTGATTGATTACAGGAAATTAAATCGAGAAACAACCCCGGATAAATTCCCCATTCCTAATATTGAAGACCTTTTAGGCAAATTAGGAAAAGCGACGATATTTACAGCAATGGACCTTTGCTCAGGCTTCCATCAAATAAAAGTCGAATAAAGTTCTATCCCAAAAACAGCATTTTCTACAGATCAAGGCCACTTTGAATTCCTTCGCATGCCATTTGGACTCAGTAATGCCCCAGCAACGTTTCAAAGAGCCATGAATATCATTTTTTCAGATTCTATTAACGTTTTAGTCTATATGGACGATATTATAATTTTTTCTGAAAATTACAAAGATCATTGGAAACATTTAGAAGAAACTCTTAAAAAGTTAGAAAAACATAACTTAAAGATTCAGCTCGATAAGACAGAATTTTGCAAGAAAGAATTGTTATTCCTCGGACATATTATCAGCAAACGCGGCATAGAACCTAATCCAGAAAAGATAAAAGCAGTAAAAGATTTTAAACTCCCTAAAAATGAAAAAGAAATTAAAAGCTTTTTAGGATTAACTGGTTTCTATAGGAAAATGATACCAAATTACGCAAAGATAGCTTCCCCATTAACGAGATGTCTTCGAAAAGATCAAAAAGAAATCAAACCAGAGTTATATGAAAACGCTTTTGAGAAATTGAAACAACTTGTATGTAGTAGCCCCATTTTGCAAATTCCAGATTTCAATCAGGACTTTTTCTTAACAACTGACGCAAGTAATTTCGCCATTGGTGCAGTATTAGCACAGAAGAAAGATGGAAAAGAACTCCCTGTATGTTTTGCATCCAGAACACTTAATAAAGCAGAACAAAATTACTCAACAACGGAAAAGGAATGTTTAGCCATTATTTGGGCTTGCAATCATTTTCGACCCTACTTATACGGTAGAAAATTTTTCATATATTCAGATCACAAACCTTTAGAATATTTAAGAACGTGTAAAACACAGAACGCCAGATTAATTAGATGGAAATTATTGTTAGAAGATTTCGAATATGACATAAAATACATTGAAGGAAAGGCTAATAAAGTCGCCGATCATTTATCCCGTTACCCTATTGAAGAAAGGAAATTAAAAGAACCAGAATTTGATATTTTTCATACAGAAAATTCTCCTAATAACTATTCACAAGAAATCGTAGATTTATTACAAGAAATGGGAATAGAAGAAACCCAAGAAGAAGCTAACAATGAAAACTTAGAAGGAATTAATAATGATGAAAACATAGAAGAAAATAATAATGGTGAACACCAAGAAATAATTCAAGATGATATATCTTCTTTAGCAACGCAGCACTCCACAGAATCCTCCGATAACAGAATCTTAATAGTTGATGATAAATCTAGACCAGTAAATGTTGAGAAAAATCAAATAATAATAAAAAAGGGACACGCGAAAATTCAACGCGAAACAATATTCAATAATAAGCAAAGAACAACAATTGAATTTACTTGGCCTTATCATGAAAAAGATTTTGAAATAGAAGAAAAACTTTTAGAAATCTTAAGACCAAATATAACTTACGGCATATACTGCTCACCCATATCAGATTCTATAGAAAGTGAAAATAATTGGTATAATGCATTATTTAATAAAGTTGCATCACTCATTAGAGAAAAATTTCCCACAAATAGAATTAAAAGATATTATAAACTATTGCCAGATGTAAAGAACACGGAAGACCAGAAATTACTTATCCTTGATTATCATATCGCCAAGACATGCCACAGAGGTATAAATGAAACATATTTAGTTTTGAAAACCAAATTTTATTGGCCCAATATGAAAGATCATATCACAGAAATTATAAACAAATGTGACACATGTGGAAAAGGCAAATACGATAGAAGACCTATAAAACAAAAATTTAAAATTACTCCCACACCTGAGAAACCCTTTACAGATTTAATGATTGATACCTTACACATGAGTAATTATTACATTTATTTAATAGTAGATACTTTTTCCAAAAGAATATTTTCTTATTACGCAACGAGTTATAATGCCATAGAAAGCATGAAAGTATTGAAAAAATATTTAGCATATTTTCCAAAACCCCAAAAAATATCATGTGACAACGGAAGAGAATTCGACAATAACTTGTTTAAAGATTTTCTAAACTACTTAAATATTGAATTACATTATACTACCCCCAATCACCCTAACTCTCTTGGATTGCTTAATCGAGCAAGCTCTTCGTTATTAGAAATTTTAAGACTTATAAACATAGAAAACAAAGATGATAAAGAGGAAGATAAGTTAGAGCAAGCAACGACAGCATATAATAATTCCCTTAATCAAGATCTTAAAATGACCCCTAACGAAATAACTTTCGGTATCACTAATGAAACTTATAATGAATCCCCGGAAATAAAAGAATATCTTGTTCATGAGTACCATCGGAAAATGAAGCAGCTTTTCGAAATAACTAAGAAAGGTATAGAACAAAATAAAGAGAGAAAAATAGGCAAGTTAAATGAAAATAGAGAAGACATAGAAATCCCGGAAGATGTGTATATAAAGAGACAACAGAAAAAGAAAATAGATCCTAAATACGAAAAAGGAAAGTATGTTGATAAAAGATTTCAAAATAGAAATAAAGGTAGAAAGAAAAAACTCCACCCTGATCAAGTCAAACGACCGAAAAAGGTCACTAAGAAAAAGAAATCAAATAATAATAATAATAAACCTAGTACAAGTCAAAAAAACCCAGAAATAACTGATGAAGATATTGAGAATGTCATAAAAGAAATAGAAACGTCTAATGTTACAGGAGTCAGCCAAGATGACTTTGAGTTCGACGACGAATTGTTTCAAGTATCTTCTGATCGCAGCGCTTACGGTTCAGATACAGACCCTGCTAATACAAGATTTATCTGACGGACCAGGAGCATCCATCGTACAAATTAATCCATCTTTTATAATTGAAGATTGGTACACATTTTTACATTATAAGAATCTTACAAATTTAACAAGAGAAATTCAAACCCTTAAGATTAGCATTGACGTATTAACAATTAGTAATGAATATAAAACTTTGCATAATATTATTGAACAAAAATATAACAAGATATTAGAAAAAATTAATCATATTGTAAATATAAATCGGAATAACCGATCAAAAAGAGGTTTAATTAACGGACTAGGCAATGCTATTAGTTGGCTCACCGGCAATATGGACGCCGATGACAAAGAAAAGTATGATAATATTTTAAATAAAATCGAGAGAAACATGTATCACATAGAGCATAATGAAAATGTTAGATTAGGATTAAATAAAGAATTAACATCTAAACTTAATAAAGAAATAATTGTTTTAAATAAATATAAGGATAGTATAGAAAAAATAAATAATTTTACAGATTTAGCTCTTACTAAGTTAATGTATCATGATTTATTAGCCGTATTAGATTTAGTAGAAAATCAATTAAATGATATAGAATTTTCCTTAGAACAATGTAAATTAGGAATTACCCATCCAAGCATATTAACGACTAGAGAACTAGAACAATTAAACATACCGTTCGGAGAACCAATCACAGAAAATGTAGAATTAAACTGGTTACTTAGCTCCACATTTTGTTCCCTATCAGATACAGGATTAATTTATTATTTTATTAAAATCCCTTTGAAATCATTGCCAAAAACAACTTATTATGCTATGTCATATCCAGTTACAAGGAATAATAAAGTCATTACTCTAAAGATTAAAGAACAACTAATCATTAGATTTAAAAATTCGTTTTACAATGGAAATTGTATTAAATTCAATAATCATCATTACTGTAAAGACATGATAGAGATTAAGGACAAATGTATTTTAGAATTATGTAAGAATATAGAATTAAATGATTGTAAAGCTGTAGAAATAAGAACAAACCCTATAATCAAACTTATACCCACATTACACCAATATTTAACCTTTAATATTAGCAATGTAACAACTAGTGTAACAAACACACAAATGTATCATCTACCATCTACTAGCCTCCTTAATCTTAATGAAAAAGAGAAATTTGTAAATATAAATGTACCACTTTCTTATGTTGACAATGTAAATATTCCTTTTATTTCCTATCATTCTGTTAATAATAAAACTATTGTATCAACAAATTTTACTTTTGAGGAATTACAACAAATAGACTTAAGTAATATAGAAATAGAAGAATTAGAACCTTATGATATAACTGTATCCCAATTTATTTCTTATATATTTTATGTAATATGTTTATATCTTTTATGCTATAATCTTTATCGTCAGTATTGTAAACTGGAATTACTGTGTTCTAATCCTTCAAATGATAATCCAAGTACCCATCCTCAACCACCTGAATGTTTTGATGGCAGAGCCAGAGCTTGGTTTCAATATTTACAGAATAGACAAACCGTCCCAAATCCTTAAATTTAGAGTTCAGTGGGCTTCACTCTCATAAGGACGGAGGAGTCACGCCACCATGAGGCCATAGTGCACCTGCAGATCACACCATATTCCTTGAATCTTATTCAGCAGTCCTATTAACCGTTATATACCCTGTCCCTTCTCCCAGGGATCACACTCTCTTCAAGTCCTCGCAGTAATTACGGTACGTAATCTATGTCAGATCTAGTATAGCCATATTGTTATTATCAAGATTGTCATTATTGTCTTTTAAAGTGTTATTATCGATATTTTGTAACTTTTGAATAAATAAAATTTTTTTTTTTTCAATAACGAGCACGAACACCAAAATTATATAACAGCAATTGAAAAATCTTTCTAAAATTCGAAGCCACCAAAATATGACGGAATATAAAAAATCCCGAAAAGTCAGTAAATTCAGATTAAGCGAATTTTATTTGGTAAAGTTACCATCAAAATGTATAAAAACTATTTTTATGGAGAATTAAATTTATTCTAAGAAACATATAATACAAAACATTGGTAAATTCTGTCAATAACCTAGAGGAAATTCGTAAGAAACTATTTACCAGAACGTGGACTGAAAACGTAAAATACCAATTTTTATTCAGATTAGTGTTTTTGAAAGAAATTCCGTCTTATCCCACTGTGTATCTCTGTATTTTTTCAATATACACGTGAATATGACAAGACTAGCTTCGTGGATTATTTTGTAATACTAACTAATATTAAACAATTTAAAAAAAATTATATTTGAATCAAATAGTTCTTAAATTGTATAATGTTTAAATTTTGTCTATAAGAGGATAGTACTGAAGGTGGTATGAAATTACATTCATACAATATTTACAAAGAAACATAGGTAAAGGAAAATTACATAAAAATATAAATAAATACATTATAGAAACATATATAATAAGATATATACTTTAAAAATTGATAAAATATTTACAATAAAAAATCAATATTATGTATCTAAGTTTAAAAACGAATAAAGAAATTAAAAACATCCTTTCTTGTGTACAATATTTACATTCAGCCAAAAAAACCACAGACCAGAACTTCATGTCCGGATGGATAAGCTAAACCCAAGGGATCCCAGTATTTCTTTCTCAGTCAGATAACTGGATTAAGAGCTAGCGGAAGTTAAGTGAGAGCGCTAAAGCCGTGTAAATTGTTAAAATAACTATGTTAATAATGATACACTTAAATTAGAAACTTTATTATTCAATATTTTTTAAATTATGAACAAAAATACTAATAAATTGATTTTTTTTCAGGTAAGTGGTTCGATCAGACCTTTATTTTAATGACACTTACAGGTAGGTTATAATTTTTAAACCATCAATATTGATGTTCAGAAAGAAACTTTTATTATTCGTACAATAAGCTATTTTTATTTTTTAAACCTTTATTTTTAAGGTTCTGATATTCTACTATCTCTGATCGTAGCAAATATTGTTGTGGACATTGTTAACCGCTAGAAAGTATCGCACGAAGTTGGTTGCTATGTTATGTGTAAATATAATGAATAGTAAAGGAGCCTGTATTGATCCTTGTGGTGCTCCCGCCAAAACTCGTAAATTTGTTTGACATTGTGCATATGAGGCTGTAGGTCTTGAGTTTGAATAGAAATCATATCCCTAAAGTTATAGGAGGCATCTAAAAATAAGAAAGTTGCTTTTAATTTTTTTTTATTTAGATTAGTATTTTGGAAATACAGTTAATATCCATATAAGGTATAATACAGGTATTGTGATAAACTGCAATTGAAATTGCTGGTTAGATATAATTTTTTGGCGGCTACTATTCCATTGATTTTCTAGTGATTTAAGATATTTAAAAGGTTTTTTTTTTTTTTTTTTTTTTTTTTTTTTGTTGAATTATTGTTTTAAGAAACAGTGGAACAAGGAATTTTTTCTATTCAATATTTGCTTCTCAGAAATATTTGAGAATGTTCATTTTTCTGCTAGTTTGCATTTAAAACAAACCTGTCCGCATCTCAGTATGTTTTCTAATAAATTAGTTAGTAAATATAAATTAGTTAACCTAGTTTATAATTTATAGTTTATGGAAGACTTGAAACTAAAACTACCATCATGATGAATTTTTAGATGATAAGTGTTTATTATAAGTGTGTTATTTCTTCTCCACCATAAAACTTCTTTTGATTGATTATTTACTTGATCTTTATTTAGATCGCTAGTTTTTTTTACCCTCTAGTTTTATTATTATATAATATATACATATATTACAGGATATTTGACCTTTTATTTATACCCTAAAGTATCCTAATTAAAAAAAAAAAAAAAAAATGTTTTTGAATGATCCGTAACTTAAAAGTATTAATTATTTTTCAAGTGATTTTCTGGGTATTTGTTTTTTCTTTTTTTCTTAGCCCCTTATTTTCTCTTCTAAAAGCTCCTGCAATGCTGGTAAGTTCTCCTTTTTCTGCATTTTAAGGAGTTGCAACTCTTTAACGTAATTACTGGAGAGTAATAACATTATGAATAATAATTCAGGTGATGGGGCTCACCTTCTAGTTTTTTCGGCTTTACAACTAAAACTTAAACTATTTATTTATTTGTTGAGTTTCTGCCATTGCTGAGGTATTTCTGGGGGTTTCAGTTGGTTAAATATAGGGTTATTTACAAATTTCGTTGATTCGAAAAACTTTAAATTCCTCTCACTCAAAAATTTTTTGAATGTTGGTATTTTCATCTCTTCATGTAATTTCTTTGATTTTACTCTTTGGAATATCGTCCCTTTTGCGATTCTTCTTAGAATGCCGTTTTGAAATGCCTGGACATTCTTTTCAGTTGATTTCGCTACGTGTGGAAAAAGTTGTGGGCCATACAACAGTGACGGACGAAGAATTGTTTTGTATATCATCGCTTTTAGTCGGAGAGATATACTTGGAGATGAAATCAAATGGTTAAGCTAAATATAATGAAATTTTTGAAATTTATATCAAATATAACGGATTAAAGTAATGAGATCTTCAGAGAAATTCATTAGAAATAACTTTAAAGTAATCGTTTAAGTTAATTTTTAAAGTTAAGCTTTCGTATTATACTTGAAAAGAAATAAGGGGGAGTAAAAATTACATTTTCATCAAAATTTAATTGAGCACTTGCGCATGATATAACGTAAAATTGTACTAAATTTAGTAGGAGCTTTCCACTGGTGGTAATAAACCCACGATAACTGCCCTACTAGGTCCCCATAATCCTCACCTTTTATTCCCCCTGAAATATTTTCCTTCTTGTGGGTAATTGTGAACTTCTATACCTCTCAGGCTGATTTAGACAGGATTTAAAAGGGGAAGGGGTTTAAGGTATATTTTTGATTGACGAGTGGGTAATTATCCAAAAAAAAGACTTCCATTTAATCTTTTTTATCGGCCATCATTTTTTTTTAAGTTTATTTTATCGACAATTTCAGCTGAATAAATAACGCGGATAATTATAAAGCAATGGTTTTTTTTTCCAAACAAACATATATGTATATGGATTAATTTATCAAAAAGCATAAGATAGACAAACAAGCTCTATTGCCTATCATATTAAATACAACTTTAAGGACAATGTTCAGTCAAGTCTGTGAAGTTCAAAACGCCATCTTAATGAACTGAAATCTTAATCAATTTCAATGTTTGTTGATTTGTTATGTTCAATAATGAACCTTCGTAATCGACCAAAAAAACTAAAAAATGACACCCCACAAATTTGAGATCTACGTTTCAAGATACGTAGAAACCAAATAATAACAAATAAAACAAATGCCGTCCGCGGGCGGCATTTCTCCGAAACTACTGGACCACTTTTTTTTTTTAATTCTCCATAAAAATTCAAGTGCATGCCAAGATGATCCCAATACCTAAACGTTGATATCAGCTGGTTGTTTTTAAAATGGCTTAAAAGTTTTTTTAATTCAACAGCTCAGTTATTTGAAGATAGAGAAAAAAATATTAGCGAATTTACCAGAAAATCGCGAATAGTTATAAAAAAGGGAGAAAAAAGAAGATGAAAAACACTTATTTTCTACACATAAATACGTCCATAACTCTGATATTTTTGAAGATAGAGAATAAATTGTAGAGTGTTTAGAATCAGTAAAGCGCGAAAAACAGTAGAAAACGGAGGTAAAAAATGTTGATTTATATATTCACGTCACAAGTTATAATAGATGTAATTACACCAAAGCTCGGTTATTATAAAAGTTTGAGAAAAATTTAAAATATTAGCAGCTATAAACAGTAATACCCTTATATAATTATTTGGAAATAATAAACCATTGTGTAATAATTTCCAGCGTTTGTTTTTTTTTTGTAGTATATTTAATTCTACTATCAATAATAATTTAATGTTCTTAATTCGTACCGTGGACAGCCGGGCTTTCTTTAAGTCTTTATTTGTGCTTTACTTATCTCAACTTTATGACATATGATCTCAAATTTTGAGTGGGTATTTTATTTTTATTTTTTTCTTGGTCGATAAAAAAGAACATTATTAAAAACAAGCAAAAATACAGGTTCATTAATCCCAAAGCTAGATGTGCATAGAAAAATTCCTATCTTCTTCTTCTTTTAGCTCTACAAACCGAAGTCTGCCTCAACATAGCCTGCCACAGTCCTCTATCCTCTACCATACGGATGCCGAATATCCCCCAGGATCTTGTCCTTCCATCATTCTCTTGTCCTACATTTTTGGCGTGCGGCTATGATTGTTCCTTGAAAGGCCATCTTCATCTGACTGTCCTCACCCAACTTGTTCAGATGCCCATACCCCCCTTAACCTATTCATCCTTATGGCGTCAGATAAGCGCAGCCCATTAAATAGTTCTTAAATGTCTCTGTTTTTTCGCATACCCCATCTCCCATGTCCCTCACACACGCCACCATAGATCCTTTGCAACACCTTTCTTTCATATCTATCAAGCCTTTCAGCTGTTGCATTTTTTAAGAATCCTTGTTTCACTACAATTAGTTACCACTTATAAGCGTTTTGTCCATGTGAATCTTAGAGTTACGGGAGAGCAGATTACTCCTTACCAGGTTCCCTAGGGAAAAGTACGCTCTGTTACTTGCAAATATTTTTTTTCACTTCCTCTACATCGTTGGCTTCTAGTTTGATCAGGGATCCGAGGTACGGGAAGGCTGGAACTACTACTTCTATGTTTTCAGTAGAAATAAGGGTGCTGCCTTCTTAATCAGTCAACTATCATTAGCTTGGTCGTCTTGATATTAACGTCAAGACATGCTATTCCTCTCTCAGTAATGCGTATGTCTCAATTGCCTGTTTACTTCTTCTTGCAATCACAAGATCATCTGCATAAACCATTAATTGGAGTGACTTGTTCAAAACTGTGCCACTTTCTTTTAATCTGGCAATCTTCAAAACTTTGTCCAGAACTAGGTTAAATTTGTTAAGATTAAATTCGCCACGGCGTCTCCCTGTCTTAGTCCATTATTTATATCCGTGGCCTTAGATAATTCTCCATTTGTTCGAAAAATTCTTAAAACACCAAAAATTCTTTACACTTTTAGTAAAATTAATTACATGAACAAGTCATACAAGATAAGCAAAACGCTTTACCAAAATAGAAATTAGAATATTAGAATGGTAAGATATTAATTGGAAAATTAAATATTTCCCGAAATCCTTTCTATACAATAAAATTTCCAATTTATCTTAATCGTTACCTTCTAATTATTTATTTGAAATAGTGATGTTTTCTTTTCGTTCTCAATTTCAATTTTTTCTCATACCTTTCAAATAAATCAACTCATTGGATAACCTCTGGTGTGGTGGCTAGCATAGCAGCCTTCTATACCCAAGGTAAAGACTCGGGAATTTTTTCTTTAGAGTTGAAAAACCTTGATTATGCCGTCCTTTAAAGAGGATGTAAAATGGTAGTCCCGAGGTTTTGCGATTTTAGATAATCCTAAAAGATCCATACTTTAATTTACCTTGACAGACTAAATTTAGGACGCTCACTGTAGCATAGTCGAATTTTTTTTTATATATAATTTATTGAAATTTACAACTGAACTAAAAAAAATACAACAAGTAAATATGATGTAAGAAAAATGACATGAAAAAAACTTGTAGAAGAACAACCCAATGGTAGCACTCCTGTAACTATTCTGAACTAGAAGGTCTTGGGGCCATCTGCGCTTTTCAGACGCCTCGGAGGATTGTCGGGAATTGAAGAGGGAGAAAGGATTAAAACTAGAGGATTAGGTTGGGAATAGAGTTTGTCATGAAATGAATGGTATCTAGGTCGGACCAAATCAGCAACATATGGAATATTAAGGTCTTTGAGGATCAGTTTATTAGTTACAAAATAAGGAGCATGAAGGATTTTACGAAGGATTTTTGATTGTATGGATTGGATACGGGAAAAATTGTATGGTGTAGTAAAGCCCCAAAGCTCTACTCCGTTAGTCGAAAATTAACCAAATAATTATAATTAAGCGTTAAGACACTAACTTATTTAGCAAACTAACAAATCTAACATACTTCATTACTTTTTTTAAATTTTATAATCATAAAATGTAAACTTCGAGGTTATGACTCATGTCATTTATTTTATTTTTTCTTGTGAAATTCAACTTAAGCACCTACGGAAGAGGGGCCGCATCTTGTGTGGAACAAGGAAAAATAAAGTTTATTTCATTCATGAGTAATTTCCATCTCTGGATTTCATTATTTAGAAATCTATAGGTCTCATCTAACAATATGAAAAGAATAAAACTTGTCCGGCTTCGTGTATTGAAATGTATTGAAGCTACGAACGGAGGTTATTTTGAATAAAAATAATATCATTGAAATATTTTTCTATCGTTTGCCTCATTCTAGGAACTGACATTTTATATGTTCCAACACAATTGTTATATTATAACTTTTATTTCTTCTTCTGAACAGTCTTGCCTAACTTCGAGTGTCTCCTCTATCGCATTCCTATAAATAAAATATTTTTTTGAGTGGTTTCAATTTATTTATTTATTTTACATTTTGGTTCCGTGTGCCATAACACTGGGTTGAAGGCATATAAGTGATTTTGATAGTTAATAAATATCGTTAATAATTATCAATACCCATTCAAATAATATGTTTTGATAAGTACAAGATAATGTATCTTTTAAAAAAAAGTTTAATTGCAAAATACTGGTAGTTTGAAATATTTTTTGGATAATTCCAACCATATGATACGGTTTAATTAGTTAATATTTAATGCTCAAAACTCAAAGACTAATGTAAAACAATTTGAGGAGTTTACTTAACTCTGACAGTCCCTTAATGGTAAGTCGATACGGCGGTGAGTGCGGTTGAGTTGGCGACATGAGTTAAGGACCCAATCAGTACAACTGCATAACTACTACTCTATGGCAAATAAGGCAAGATTGCAATCAAGCCGACAGTCTTAGCTAATTAATACAAAAATTTGGTGCGCACAACACACGAATTTAACTTACTTTCGTTGTTAACGTCAATCTAATGATATTTAAATACAGTTAAAGGCGAAAAAAAAAAAATTCAAAAAATCAGTTTCATTGATTTTTTTTTTTATAGAAAAATATTTTACGTTAACTTACTTATATATAAAATAAAGTAAGGGGAAGTAATGCGATCGTGAACATTTCTAAATCCAGTTGTCTGGAAAATAAATACACGTTTTAGGGTCCTCCGAGTCGAAATAACAAAGTATTGAAAAAAAGAGGTGTTTGTGTTAAGTGTAGCAAAAAAATCAAAAATCTTACGAATATTAAATTTCATATAAGTACAAATATGTTACAGCAACATTTTCACAAAAATCGAGTGACTAAAATTGCTACTTTAAACCATCATTTTGAATCTTTTTACGATTTTCTCGAAAACGACTTTAACAAATTTAATTAAATTTTAGGTAAAATTAAATGGACTTTAATGTAAGATAGGTTTTATCCTGATTGAAATAGTCTGACAGGGCGTAGATACCGATAATTTAAATTTTCTTCCTCCTAAGTATCTTTTGCAAAGCCGATAAAACTAGCCGCTTTTCGTAGATATAACACATTATTTAATAAAACTCATTCGTTTCTGTTTAAAATCAATGTAACTTATGTATACAATTTTTTTTTCATCTCTAAATGTATATAAAAATTGTCAAATTGAATTTAAAGGTATGCGAAAGTCGTGTGTTGAGCTCACTAGATTTTTTATTAAATAATCTACTGTTTCAATATCACTTAATTGAACAGTATATTTATTATCAATAAGATATTTGGAACTTCCTTCCTCTTATTTATTAAAATTTTTATTTATTTTTACATAAATAAATTTTCCTTATAACGTTTCGAGGTATTCCTTGCCTAATTTTCAGGTTAACAATAAAATCAAAACAATTCAATAGAATCACATCTACAACAATAACATTTAATACTTAAAATTTTCAATTCAATAGTTATCAATATTATATAAAAAAAAATTTTGTTTCTAAAAATATCTACATATTAAATCTTCCTTACAAAAATTTTAATTTTTTCATATCGCACAAATATAAGGTCATTTATTGCATACACATTTCACTTATATGTGTTATTTATATATTTATAAATTCGTCATATGCTTGTAAAATCTTTTCAATTACTTTATTATCGCATATCTAGCATTGTTATAACATTTAAAATAATATTTTATGGTTATACCATACTATTTAAACTACTTTATGGATTTTTCTTTTGTTCCTTATATTTCATCATTAATCTGCTTTTCGGGGTGGGTACTAAATATTTTTAAATATATGGTGGGTGATGTCTTATGCCTTCAAGTCCTTTCTTTTATTATCATTTGGGATTTTTCTATCCCGGCTCTCCTATATTGTTATTTATAATGTATATATGTTACTTATTTATAACATTTACTTAATTATTCAAGGGAAGTACTAAACCATCGTGTTCCTTTCCTGCCCAATCAGAAATCCTTCGTAAAATCCTCATTGCTACTAACTTTATCACGAATAAACTGATCCATAAAGAGCTTAATATTCCATACATCACTGATTTCGCCCTGACCAGGTATCAATCCTTCGATGAACGACTACATTCTCTCTCTAAACTATTGTTATTGTTAATTATGGCTTTAAGGGTAAAACATCTAAGGTCATGAACGCCTATAAGAACGCACACGTAATTGTTAGACTTTCAGAAGAAGGAGGAAATAAATTATTATAATTACTTACTTTTATTATTATTATTTATATTATATTATTATAATTACTTAATTAGGAAATAAATTATTATAAGAAATAAATTATTATAACTATTCGTAATTATTAATAAACTGTATACATAGAAAAATCAATTATGTATGAATGACAAAATTAATTTATAAAGATAAGTGTAAAGTTGTGAAAAGCGAATTAAGAATAAAATAAAAAAATTGTAACAAAAAAAAAATCTGTTTTTGGAATAAAGTTTCAATGATGAAGATAGAAAAGTTTATAATTTAGGTAGTAAGGATTTTTTCCGAAGAAATTTAAAAAATTAATTTAATTAAATCCTCATTATCACCCAGAGCTTTCGATGTATCTGGAATGAGCCCCATTCTGTAAAGCTGCGACGTATAATACGGGCATTCTTGAATGATATGATTAATCGAGAGGGCTCTATTGCAATGTTGGCACATGGGTACAGGCTCGCGAGCGAAAAGGTAGGAATATCTGGTCTAAAAGGTAGGAATATTTGGTCCACATCAAGCCGTGGCAGCCGCAGGGAGGAAGTTGCATTGACCAGACTGAGGTAGGACACACCCGACTAACACATTCCTCTCTAACCTATTTGTTTTTATCCTAGCATCCTCTTCGACTCCTGATAACCCTCCGAGGCGCCTGAGAAGAAGATGGTTGCGGGACCTTCTGATTTAGAATTCCTATTAGAGTACTGGCAATATTTAGTGTCTCTATATGCATTTCATGTTATCGTACTATATACCTCTAACATTTATTTGATGTATATCTCAATATTGTTGTAAATATCAATAAATATATTATTCATTATAAGATAAATTTCATATTACTTAACCCCTTTTATTCTAAACTATTTTGGGAATACGGTTTAACGTGTACACGGTATTCCATGCTAAACCGAACTAAGACCTTATTGTATGAGAAAGGCAGCATCTGGTAGGCGGCAGGGGACAGGGCTTCTACTCCACGCTTAATTAATTCATTAAGAGGAAAATACGATAGCCCGGGACTAACCCTTATCAGTGTCCAGCCTAATGCATTTCTCATGGGTTTCGTGTAGTAACATAAAATAAAACTAACATAATAATAATTTCACGCGACTGATTCCCGATTATTCAAAAAAATTACATTAAGGCATATTGGCCTTCGTTTAAAAAATAAAATAAAAAATAAGCCTTCTCTAGTCACGTCTGGGAACGACTCAAACTGGCCAGGAGAAAGGGCTATAGACGTAATCATCTACTCACGTCACCTCAGCGGTCACCGAGGCTGAAACTACAGATCTACAAGGCTATATATAATACGTCCGACTACGTCGCTCTATGGTGCGCCATTGATGCGGCATCTGTTTAAGTCCACTCTCAAACAGTTACAGACGTTCCAGAACTTCATCCTTCGGCGGATTGTCAGAAGTACCAACTTACATAAAGCCAAAAACCATATCCTACATCAGGAGTTAGTATTGCCAACAGTGCCTGAATATATCAGCCGGAGGCACATTAAATTTTTTGATGGGCTGAAGGCCTGTGCTAATCCATTATTTTCTGATATCATCCCACCACCCAAGCCTGGGAGGTGGCAAGGATCACTACCTCTCGTTGACGTTGTCGCCGAGGGAAGGAGTTCGGAGTACGTCTGAACTCAATTTATTGCCAAAACCCTGAAGAATGGTCCCTCCCATTTTGCAATTGATAAATAAAGGCATAGAAGCCCTTGAAAGATTACTAGTGCATGCAGCGCATATAGCAATCCTCTTTAAAATACCTCCGGGTAATAGGACAAAATGTGATATCATATATACATATTACATTTGTATTTGTATTTTGTTTGAAAATAAAAACAGAGGGTATAAAAAAAAAAAAAAAAAAAAAAAAAAAAGTTTCACTCATCGCCAAATTTCAGTTACGATGAATAGTCTGTTCGGAGTACCTCATTACCATTATGAATAGTACATATGGAGTTTTAATATAAGTTTGTATGTTTTTAAATATAATATATTTATTAAATAACATTAGTCATTAATGTTTGCATATTCAAAAAATGGATTAGTTAAGGTGCTTTTATGCATCAGTTTCAACTGAGATTTTTTGACTTTAAGTGGTATTTTGTATCCTCAAAATGGATGAGAAAAACATTAATTTTCTTCATTTAATGTTTTTTATTCCCGAAAAGGGTTTCTTTAATTCCACTGTACAGACTGTTAACAAAATTTTTAGTGTGTATGGCGACGATGCCCAAGTGGCTTGCTCGGTTCAGAACCGGTAATTTGGACTTGGAAGACCCTGAGTACTCGAGTCGTCCTTCAATTGTTGATGATGACCAACTTAAAAAAAATTACCTGAAATTTGGCAACATGTAATGGACCGAAATTGCTAATATGTAACAGATTAAAATAGTTTAGAAGCAAAATGACAATATTCTAATATTTTGAGAACTTCTACAAGAAAACACTATAAACAAAAAAAAACAAACAAATAATTTATGTTGGAACAGCTGAATACTTAGAAATACAGACTGCAAATTAATTAGAAACAGTCCAATAAGGTTACAAATAAAAATTGAAAAGTAATGAAAATCGAGAAACGTGCTATAGAACCCTCAAAATAATTTATCTATCTTGGGCAAAAAAAAAAAAAAAAAAAAAAAAAAATGCAAAGAAATAGACAGGAAATTAAAACAAGGACAAGTTTTTTGTATATTTGAGAATTAAGAATCTTTAACGTCACATTACGATCTTGTTGCTAATCACTCGATGCTACAGCGGGAGTCTTAATTTTTGCCTATTCATGTTTAATTAGGATAAGGATCTTTAACTAACATCACACTAGCTTTTACATTCACTTCTGAAGGACGGCAAAAAACAAGGAATTTTTTAATCCATCAAATGAATGAATATTAATGAAAAAGAATAGGAGAAGCAATAAATTATAGCAAATATTGTATTTATACTGAATTATTATTAATATATTTGAAATTTGTTTTGAATAAAACATTTATAAATAAGTAATTTTCAGGGAAATAATTATTTTTTGACTGTTCTAATAATAAACCCGGATAATAATGACAGAATTCTTTAGAGATTGGAACGTAGAATATGGCTTTATTAAACATCACTCAGTGCTCTGATTAATTTAGTTTAAATATGGATTGAAAGTCCTGCTTCCTTGATATTAAAAAACTTTCAATTTAAAATAATATGATTTATTTTAAAAAAGATAATATGTTACTGCAATATACTTCTGATCATTTTGGTATCCTTTATTTTTGGAAGGATAGTCTCACATGCATACTAAACCGGACACTTTTCAAATTTATATAATTAGAACAAATATAGGTTTATTCATGAAAAGTCACTTTCTCCTACTGTGGCTTATCGTACGATGCTAGAGCGGGAGTCCTTAATTTTGTCTATTCATGTGGGAGAAGAACACACAGTTAAGATATAAACTTAATTAACTGAGACCTTCTTAGGGGTTTCAAACAAAAGATCACAATCAGACGTAGAATAGAATATAAAGATTGTTAGTAAAAAAAAAAATATACTGATTATCAAAAACAAAGTGAAATGATAGTCATGACAATTGACAAATATGAAATAAATAATTAGAAACCAAAAAGGACAAAAGAAATATAATCAAAGGGGAATAATTTGATAAATAAAATCAAAATATTTAAAAAAAAGAGGTAAGAGATATTTAAATCAGATATGAGTGCGTACCATTTAAAGGAGATAGTCACAACAATGAAGCAATAATGGCGCCCAGTGTGGGGAAATGATGAACTTAAATTGGCGGTAACAATGATATCAAAGTAAACGTTAAACAAATGAATATTAAAAAATATTTTGAATACTTAATAAAATATTTTTTTTAACAGGAAAACAGGATATATGTAAATTAAAATAAATAACAAATAAAATGAAAATAGGAAAGTATATAATGATAAACGTATTAGGACAACTCAATAAGGAATGGAAATTGGGGGTAATGTAAATCAGAACGAAAACAAATAAAAGAAACGAGTTAACAAAGTCATTTTTTTTTTTTATTATTATTTTTTTCTTTTTGTTTGTCTAATAACGTAAACACAAGAAAACGGAAGAAACGAGTGGATATATAGCTTTTTTCAGTCAAATTCGTAATTTTTTCAGTCAAATTCATAATTTTTTCAATCAAATTCATAATTTTTACAGTCAAATTCATAATTTTTTCTGTCAAATTTATAATTTTTTCAGTCAAATTCATAATTTTTTCAATCAAATTCATAATTTTTTCAGTCAATTTCATAATTTCTTGTACCCATTTTATAAAGCTAATTTAATGAAGTTTTGCTACCAAGAACTTAACATTTTTATTAAATCTCGTTGTTGTTTATCCATTTATATATTTGCTATATATTTGCTTTTAGGGAGTAAAAATCCATGATTATTTCGTCCTTTAAAAGAGGCTGTTTTGCTAGCCACTACTCCACAGGTGACCCTAAATGCATTCAGCAAGGAGTTAAAGATTAATATGTCCAAAGTCACGTGTTTAAACCCGGCAGATTCAAACACCTTGTTGAATGCATTTAGGGTCACCTGTGGAGTAGTGGCTAGCATAACAGCCTTCTATGCGTAAGGTCGCAAGTCTAAAACCAGCAGATCCTCCTATATTTGTGCACCACAGATGACCCTTAAAAGATTTAATAAGTGGAACTCGTAAAAGATCCCTAAGTTTTGCCTACCCAGGTTTGCTTAAGAGTAAACCTGGGTAGGCAAAACTTAGGACTCCCGCTGCACCGTGGGATTAAGCACAGTAACATAAAGTGACGATAAATGGATAAACAACAACGAGATTTAATAAAAATTTTAAGTTCTTGGTAGCAAAACTTCATTAAATTAGCTTTATAAAATGGGTACAAGAAATTATGAAATTGACTGAAAAAATTATGAATTTGATTGAAAAAATTATGAATTTGACTGAAAAAATTATGAATTTGACTGAAAAAAATTATGAATTTGACTGAAAAAATTATGAATTTGATTGAAAAAATTATGAATTTGACTGAAAAAATTATGAATTTTACTGAAAAAAGCTATAATTGATATAGAGAACTAGTTAACATACAGAAAATTTATCAGATAAGAAATTAGAAGAGTATATACTGATTAAAGTGATTACTATGGAATCTGTAATAATGAAAAAGGAGAGATAAATAATGAGAAAGGAAAGAGAGGAAAAGGAATTAAAGAATAAATATAGGAATATTAGGATTCGTGTTTAATCAGGATAGGGATCTTTAAGGAGTAACTGACATCATACATGCTCATGACCATCTTTTACATCACTTTCTGATGGATGCCGTAATCCAAGGATTTTTTTCTATCCCTTTTAAACATTTTGGGGTCTTCTGCCAGATCTAAACCCGTGAACTTGGTTATATAAGGTTGTTATGATTGCCTCTGCACTACAAGTGACCTCCACAAGAGTTACTACTTTTTAAGTATAAAATAAGCCGACAGGGGTTTATAAAAGGGCCCAATTAGAATCCCGGTTTTAAATGTGTGTCGTGGCCTTACGAAAAAAAACGTATCTCGATCTTACCGTTTTAGCAAAAATAGCTAGGTACAAAAATTAAAATAAATCAAGGAGTGGAATATGATGGCGATAGTTTGTTAGGGATTAGGAATTATCCTTCCAATATTTTGTAAACCGCTGGAAGAAATTACAGTTCGCAGATTGGATCAGGCATGTTTTATGAAGTCTGTGTCTTTCTGCCTATGCGGCAGACCATAATCTTAATTTATGGTATAATATTCATTATAGGGAAATGCTGAAATTTAAGTCAAGTTGATAAGGTGATTCCAGCCGACTAAACGTTCCATTTTTACCGGATAATCACTATAAGGAGGGCGGTGTAATATAAAATTATAATAGGTTTCGTGATTTGTTGCTATAATTTAGGATTTCTGTATCCTTCAGCCGGAAAATAAATCGTTTCTCACCTGAAAGAGCAAAAAGTAGAGGAGAAGGGGGCTTGAAATGGCGCTATTTAATTAAAGCCCGGAGCCGTTGATATATAAACCCCCTCCCATTGCCCGCGGCCTCAGCCTTTCTCCGCCCTTATTAAAGTCACTTTTTCCCTTTCTCGTCCGCAGGGGCCAGTTTGCGGTGGACTTCATCTGTCACGGTTATTCCAGCTCAAGGCAATTTAGATATTTGTCAACGATTGTTTCAGAAAATTGTAAGGGGTTACGTAGGGAATTATAAGGTATTAACGAAATATTTTAAATAAATTAATTTTTTTTTCATAATTTATTGAAATTTACAACTGAACTAAAAACATCATGAATTAAAATAACTTGGATTACTTTATTTATGAACGATTATTATTTTCACTTACCTATATATGAAATATATAATGTGATGTTACATAATCTTTTCCTTCAAAATCAGCTGACCGAAAGATCTTCCTTATACCATGCATTTGGCACCTTTTTACTATTTTCTCACAAACGGCTATATCGATTTTGATTAAACTCCCTATATCGATGTAAAATTGAATGGGCTTTAATATGATGTTGGTTTCATTCTGATTGACATACTATGAGAGGGCTTAGATGCCGATATTTTAAATTGTCTTCATCTAAGGTATCTTTAATTCTTTAGATTCTATAAAAATAACTATCTTTAACTATAAATATAATTATCTTGTTACCGTTGATAATTAACATCTAAGTATGGACGTTGAGCGAATTTGATAAACAACTACAAGAGAAAACTTTTTGTTAGTGCAGTTTTTTGTTCTTGAACTTTTTTTTTTTTTTTTTTTTTTTTTTTTTTATATACAAGTGGCCGTCAAGACTAGACACCAAATCCTATATGGCCAATACGTGTTTGCCACAGTTTAATAAAAAATAAGGTTACGGAACCAAAAATAATAAAAAAAGTATCAATAAGTTAAGTAGATAGAGAATAATATAAAAGAATGTAAATGTGAGAGGAAGGTAACTCAAAAGAGATAGAAAAAATAAAATAATAACACTATTATCATTAAAATAAATTCTGTGAAGTAATTTGTTTTACTATATTTTGCACTGAGCGTTAATAAAGAACTGCTTGATCATCAAAATTTGTTTTTTATCTAACTGTAGTAAAAACATGGCCTCTGTTTCTAGGGGAACCATCGCTTCTGTTTGCTTCCCATATTTCCTGCATCGGAATAGAATGTGACGCGGGTCTTCAGGGACTTTGCATATTACGCAATTGCCATCATTTTCTATTTTCATTAAATTTAGATATTCTTTGGTGCAGCCATGGTTAGTCCGTAGTCTTACAAGTTGGGCAATTTCTTTACTATCGATTTGTTGGATCTTTGACAACCATGGTATCAGGCTGAGTTTTTGAACTTATAGACGAAGTTATAGCCGTATAATATACCGTTGAAAGAGAAAGATTTTAGAATAAATATTATCTTTTACACAAGCTCTTAAAAATTAATAAAGAGTGATAAAAAACCGATAAAACTGACTGATTATTTTAGATAATATTATAATAGTTTTTAACGAAACACATGTTTCTATAGAAATTCAATATAATTAATTCTTCAATGGTTTCACTCATTTTTATAGCTAACTGTTTTGGAAAATTCTTTAATCGATTTTAAAAACGGAGGTAAGTGAAAGTCGCGTATTGCCCGCACTAGAATTTTTATCAAGTTTTACGTTAACTAACCTATATATGAAACATAGCAAGAGAAAGTAATCGGAACGTGAACATTTTTTAATTCCGGTTTTCAACGGTAATACATGTATTAGGGTCCCCGAATCCAAATAACCAACCCCGCATAAAGGGGTCTGTGTGTGTGGTAAGTCTAGCGCAAAATCCAAATGTCGTATGAAATTGAAATTTCATATTTAAGAGAAATATACGTCTAAGATGTTACAGTAAATTTTTCATAAAAATCGGCTGACCGATCATGACATGACATGACTTTATACTATTTTGCACCTTTTTAGGACTTTCTCATAAATAGCTTTAACGATTTTGATTAAACTCGCTATATTGATGTAAATTGAAAGTAATAGGCTTTGATACAATGTAGGTTCATTTTGATTGAAATAGTCTGACTTGACTTTAATGTCGATAATTTTCTTCCCCTGAAGAACCTTTCATTTTATAGATTTGAATAAATTATCATTATCATCTTACTAACATTGCTTACAAATGGATAAACATATAAGTTGATCGAATTTGAGATCCAACGAAAGGTGAAAATACCAAAAATATTTGTTCGTGCAAATCTTGTGTTAAGCACCTAGTTACCAAAAAAAGGCGGTAAATACCGCTAAAAAGACCAACAATTTTTCACAGGTTTTAGACGCTGCACAGTGGGCAATATGACCGATTTAGGTGGAAATCATTCTGAAACTTGTCTGTATTTAGCCTTTGGGGTCCCAGATTACGGAAAAAAAAAATGTAAAAACTAATTAATTTTTTGACACGATTAGCGAATGCACCGTGGTCAAACATCAAATTTATTTGCTAAAATCTAAAATTCACCTATATTTTACGTTTGAATTCCCAGAATACGGGAAAAAACAATACGAAAATCTAATTATGACTCAGATTTGCTAAAATCTGCTAATAGATGTATTTTATATGGTTTAGGAAATTCTTGAAATTATAGATTGTAAAATTTTGGATTCGTAGTGTTCTTTCTGAAAAAAATGATGTATCATCCAAAACGCAAAAAATCGCAAAAATTCTTTGTAATATATAAGACTAGAAGGATTGGTAAAACAAATTCTTGGGGTAACTTGGGGGTTATATAGTTTTTCGTTATTGAATAGGGGCATACATTTACAAATTGCTAAATTAACTCTTGCAATTTATATTCAATAACGAGTTTGGAAATATAATGTCTTACCTGTCTTAGCAATGCCCATTGTTAAATAAAAGCAAAAAGACTTAGCTCTAAATAAACCTTAA
Source organism: Piezodorus guildinii (assembly GCA_023052935.1). Classification (NCBI taxonomy): domain Eukaryota; kingdom Metazoa; phylum Arthropoda; class Insecta; order Hemiptera; family Pentatomidae; genus Piezodorus; species Piezodorus guildinii. The sequence continues at coordinate 29,218,043 of CM041292.1, read as the reverse complement.
ACAGAATAAATAACCACCGAATAAAAATAATCCCACTGTTGGTTATTAGGAACTTGTGTGAACAGGAATTATTCATTGATTTACTATTTATTTGTAATCACGGTATCGTGGGAAATATTAGTATTAATGGTCTTGCAACTAATAATAAAAAGGTGAAGTACTGGATTCCAATTCAAACTTTTGACTTGACTTTTGTCCACCTAAATTGGTGATTTAGTCCACTGTGCGCTGTCCTTGTTAGTGCCAAATGTTAAACATAAGGATCATTACGTATAAGTTTACACCTGAAAAAGAAACATTGATGATATTACTTAAAATTTTAGAGTGTAACAATATTTTTAGATTAGTGGTTTAGTTTACTCAATTTTAATTGTCTATAATTCAAGATTGGTCTTATAATGTTTAAGTAAATGAATCTTTTGTTTGTATAGTGGGAGCTTATAGCGTTTGTCATGTAAGCGATGAAGTACCCCAAAACGGCGAGCAGTACTGTTTCAATATTGTTGAAAGTATAAATTAAAATACATAAGAATTACTAAATAGAATTGTTTTTGTTTTTTACTCGGTCTAAACGCATCTTTCGTATTGCGTTATTCTTGGAAATATAATTATAATTATTTTTTTTTGCTAGAGGCACCGAAATATCATCTAACAGATATTTCAGTCAGCTTACTTGAATCCGAAACATCTTATCATATGCGTAGTCTTGCAGTGCCCCGGGCAATATGAAACAGCTCCCCCTCCTTCAAGTCCCCTAACATTAGTTCTCAATGCGTAGGGCAATATAACTCGTAATGGTAATGGTGGGGAAAATGAGACCAGCATGTAGGCTTATCTTCCAAGTGTAAACTGCGGAATATTTGAAAATGTTTAGTCGTAATGACAAACTATTAAGTTTTTATTTCATATAGTAATAATCAATTTTTTTTTTGTAGAGAGTAAATTGAGCAGGAAGGATGTCCATTTGTCTGTAACTTATAAAGTATAAAGACCATTCTGATATTCCACGGTGCCTCTCGAGTTTAATAATTATGGAAGAAAAAGATGATGTATACGTATTAAGATCGTCAACATTTTTGAAATGGAAATATGTTTTTCGCGTATAACAGCGAAACTAACTCAAAATAAATAAATTGAAAAAAAAACAATAAAAATTTTATTAGAAATTATTCCTTGAATATAAGTAGTACTCTAGACATATAATATAGTAACATAAACTTATGAACATATGTTATTGGGAAAGAGGGAGGTTATAATAGTTAAACATGGCCACCGTCGAACAGGATCGTTCAAGTTATATTCTTCTAAAGAGTACTCAAGACATTAGAAACAATATTACATTCTGAACCGTAAATAAGTTGTAAACATAAATGATAAGTTGTTATAAATCTATAATTTTACTAATTTTTCTATAATTTTTAATTTTACACTCTTTCATAAATTTAGAGTTTCATTTTAGACTTAAGTAAAGTTAATTCAACTCTTAAAATGTGATTTAAATGGCTCATTTGGAGTATAAAACTGTAATAAACCGAATAAAATAAGAATAGTTGTTATTTCTGTAGTTTTTGAATACATACATAGCAATCAAGTTTACTTTATATTGGAAAATTAAATTTTCCGATATCTGTGCTTAACTTTAAAACAACAAACAAAATAATTTTTATTAATATTTTTTCTTATGACGATGATAAAATAAAATAATAAAAAGTCGTTATAAAATAAACATATTTTCTTGATAATTGGACTTTTCCTTACGATAAACCATAACTCCCTAAGCGAAAAACTCTAAATCAGTTAGATTAGATTAGATTTTTATTCTTTTATGGCCTAAGGCCCTTTCTTTGGATAAAATAATAATTTTTACACTTATATTAGTGCCAATTACGATTATTATTCTATACATTTATAACACTTTTTTTTAATAAGCAAACTTTAAAACTAAACTATTAAATTATACACTTAAGCGAAAATGGACACTGAAGGAAAAAAATAAGCAAAAATAAACATATAAACTAAAAGTGACAAAGGGATATTGGAAAGGGGAAGGAAACATCTCCAGATTTGCTCAGAGAATCGAGGCGCACTCGATGAGTCTGCATCCCAAGAATAGTTGAAGGCAATAATAATAATAAAAGGCTTGCCGAACCCGAAGGTACGATGCTGATACCACCAAACTTCGCCTGCACAAACTCGTCCACTGTTCGCCGGTCAAGCCCCCAAGATCAGCCTTAATGCAATCCTCCCATCGACGCTTGGGCCTACCTTTCGGACGCCTACCAGCCGATTCAGCTAATACCAACTTTCTCGGAATCCGTTCCTTAGAAAGTTTCAGCCCATCAACTTTACGCGCCCATTTGAATCTCCGCGATGCTATCATCATTTTATCCACAGGGTACAAACTCCGCAATTCCGCGTTTTGCAACCTTCTAAACTTCCCAGTAGCCTCATCTCTCTTCGGACCAAATATATTACGCAGTACCTTATTTTCGAAAACCTTAAGCCGTTGTTCATCCTTCAAAATAAGCGGCCACGTTTCACATCCGTAAAGAACCGTCGGAAGAATAATAGTTTTATAAATTCTAACCTTTTAGTGTTTAAAAAGAAGCTGCGAGCTAAGTAATTTAGCAACTGAATAACAACACGCATTTCCCAACTTTAACCGGAACTTTATTTCTTCCTGGATTTCATTTTTTCTTGTTATCATTGAACCCAAATACTTAAATAGTTGAAGGCAAGCCTTACGGAAAAAGAAAGAAAATCTGACTTCCACCGGTAGTTGGTTGAGCTCTCTCGCTGCCGCTGCGTGGAAAGCACTCCTCGGTTCCGCAAGCAGATAGTTGGAATACACCTTGCAGTCTCTCGCTCCGTACGTACCTCCAAACATTTACAGAAAAAAAAATACCTCGAAAAAGGTTTTTAAACATAAATGACGCCTCATTCAAACTTCCGTTCTAAGCCGGGGTGGGTCTACTATATTTCATATATAAGTGAAGGTAAAAAATAAAACTAAAGCATTCCTTAATATATTTAAATCAGGCTAATCTGAAAAGATGTCCAAAATATAGTAAAACTAGTCCTTTTCGTGCGAAAATAGAATGGCTCGACGATGGTTTTCTCTTACATAATGTTTATTAAATCAACTTTTTTTATTAGCTTTGATTCGAGTTTTTTCTCCCCAATTCTGCGTTAGTTGAAAATTATTATTTTGTACACACAATAAGATGCAATAAATATCAATTGAAAACCAGGAAGGACATTACTGACGGTAATTTTATACTTCTAAAAGAAACCGAAAGGATTTTTAGAAGACAAACAAATTCCATTTGCCTCAAAACGAATTTAGTAAGAAAAAACTGAGACTTCTTAGCGGCGGTCTCAGCGAGTCCTTATTGAATAAACAGCCCCGGCGAAACCGGAGACAAGAGGAAAAGAGTTCATTTACATAATTCTACTTGTAAATATGTAAATCAAGATGGATGTAAGGAGAGCTCTACGCTTGACAATTAGTAATGGAGATTTTTTTCGTTAGGCCCATACCGTGGAAGACTCAATTAGTTTTGAAATGTTCCTTAAAATAAACGCAGGACTTAATTAATGTTGGCATTGATAACTTTATTTAAAACATTCTTAAAACCGGAGCAGAAGAATTTTGCTTTCATTTTAAATTAGCTGAACCAATTAGACAAGCTGTTACAGTATGCTGTAGAATTTTTATAATGGCCGATCTAAGAGTGAAGAGAAAGAAGGAACATCTCCACCTCCAACAAACTTATTGTTGCGTTTAATAAAAAAAAATAAACAAATATACATATATTTTAATAAAAGATACACTGATAATATAAACTTAAGTTTAATTTTCTTTTACTAAAAATCATTGAGCGATAGTTGTTTTATTTACTTTTACCTACCAATATATGAAACATATAGTAAGCGATCATGAATTTTTTTATTTTTTTTATTTTATTGAATTTTACAACTGTATATTACATAAATACAATAAGTAGAAGTGATGAATTATAATAAAAGGCGTAAAAGGCTTGAGAAGAAACTACCCAGCGGTAGTACTTCGATGTTTATTTAAGAAAGTAGATCCCGAGGCCATCTTTTTATGAAAATTTTGAATTCAAGTTTTTAGGGCTCCCTTAGTCCAAATGACACAGTCCTGCAATAAGGTGTGTGTGTGCTTCAATGTCCGTGTGTAGTAAGTAGGTCAAGTGCGAAAACGAAAAGTCCTATATAACTGAAATTTCATATGTAACACGACTATACATGATGTTATGATTTTACATGATGTTATGATGTTACATGATGACAGCAACGTTTTCATCAGACTCAGCTAACCAGAAGAGCCACTTAATACCAAGATTTAGCACTATTTTAAGATTATCTCTAAAGATTTTGATTAAACTAGCTGTATCGTTGTGAAATTGAAAAAGTATTAATTTAATATAGTTTTCATTCTGATTAAAATAGTCTTACATCCCTTAAATGCCGATATTAAAAATGTCTTCCTTAAAAGAATCTTTGATTTCTTATTATATACCTTTATTTATTTATTTTTTAATGTTATTTGATTTCTCTTTCGTTTATACTGTAAATATTTTATGAATGTGATCTTAAAAGCCTGTTACTATTGTCCATTGAGACAAATAGTAATCTTTTTGAATAAATTAATTAATAAATATCAATATGATTTCGTAGGTTCGAAAAAACACATTACAATAATACCTTTTTAGTACCGATAAAAAACGGATAAATATAAAATTTTAACAAATCTAGTAATCAGCTAAAGGAGAAAAGAGCGAACGTATATTTTTTAGGCATTTTTAAAAATATTTATTTTTTGAGATATATTACAATTTGTTTCATAATGAACAGTAGTAATAGTGATATGAAAACACATTTATACATTAAAAATAAACACAGTATTATAGACGTATATACCATTACGTACGTACCTTCGAAAAACTAAAGATTTTAGAAAAATATTATCTTATACATGAAATTGTGAAAGAAATGATGAAAAACCAGTAAAACTAACTGAATGTCGTATATAATAATATAATACATTGTTTAATAAAACACAAGATTCCATTAAAACTAAATGTAATTAATTCTTCAGCAAATTATTTTCATCTCTAAATGTATTTTAAAATTAATAAGTTGATTTCAATTATTGAGGTAAGTGAATGTCGTGTGTTGCGCGCAAAAGATTTTTTAATGCAATTACAGGAGGTAGGCCTGATTGTAGGACAAACAAACGCAGCGCAGGCAATCTTTTCCGCCATAACCGTTACTGTGCTCATCCAATCGACAGAAAAGATAACCATTGACATGAAAAGAGGAGAATGGAAAGTTTATTGAACGGCGGTGTTTCAATGAGACGTGCAGGTAAATAAGCAGAGTTCTCCCTCCGGACTGGGAAACTGATAGAAGAGTAATATCAGGGAAGGAACATCAATAGATTTACTGGACTGGGAAATTCGTTCCTACCCTCTCATCATCAAAGGGTAGAATCTTTCCGAGAATCCGAATTCGGGTTTCGCACCAATTGAACGAACCCGCATTGTAGCATTTCACCCCTCAACTTATTCCGTCTTATATCCAATTCACATTAGCCCTAGCATCTCCAACTCGCCTCCGGTACCGGAATTAAATGCGGGCCCTAACAAACGGCTTTCGGCTACTTCTGCGAAAACAAAGATAGAAGTCCATTGACTTTTCTACTTGTTATCCGGAGGAGGGGCGAACACCGAATAACTTCTTCTGCGGAGTTTCCATCCGTGTCGGAACTTACTCCGGAAAATCTGGTATTGTGGGCACATGCGGGTCTTTACTTACTTCTTCTTCTGTTTAAAAGTTAAAAAATATATAAATTAAAAATGAATAATAATAAAAGGCTTTATTATTATTATTAATTTATATATATATATATATATATATATATATATAATATATATTTTTTTTTTTTAATCAAAAAGGCAAGTAACTTTATATTATAATATATCCTTTTAATAATATATTTTAAAAGAAAAAAATATAAGTATAAATAAAAAAAATTATTAAATAGTGTAAAAAAAAAAATAATAAATAAGTCTTATATTACACGTTTTTGGACAAAAATGATCTTTAAAAACAGTTTTATTACAATAATGCTGTAGCAGTGTATGAAGAATTTAAAAAAACAGTGGATTGCAGTAATTGTAGATCATAATTATTTCCGTTACTACATTGTTAAACGTAAAATATATTTTAAGCAGACAATTCTCTGATACGTGCATTAGATATTTTCTATAAAACCTACCAGATACTATGGGGTATTTATTTAAATTCTAAGTCCTACCGTTTTTTCTTCTAATTAACACCTTTATTATTTATTTATTTATTTTTTTAGAAACAATTCTTTATTGAGCAATATTACAATCTGTTCAATTCAGGACATTTTTAATAGTGATAACGCACTACAACATTCACACGATATATACAAAACAAAATTTATATAATAATAATAATAATACAATATACATATATACAAAACAAAATCAATAAAAATATATACAAAAGTCACTCATACCTATATACAATTCACAAGCATACAGCACGTGAGTGGAGAATCTAGCCAATGCTAAAACTCCAATATACATGCTACAAGAGGTCACGAGGCCACTGCCGTTTCAACCTTCTAGGAGGATGGTAAGGATGTGTGGAGCTGGATAAGGATTAAGCTAGGGGATTAGGGTGATGTATAAGGTTCTGATGAAATTTAGAGAATTTTAATGGTATAACACAACTTTATTAGATAGAAAAATTTGATATTTCAACGGTAGCGTGTGGTTCAAGATACTATGAGTCCAAAAACCCTTGTTTCACAAAAATGTTTGTGTTTGTGTGTGTGAGTGTGGTAAGTCAAATAGTCAAAATAGCATACGGAGCTAAAAATTCGAAATCTAAGACACAAACATAAGACATTACCAAAAATGTAAGGCAAAATTGAATAACCAGAAGCGTATTGTACTTTTTCAAGAGTACAAAAACTAAACTAAAACGGCTAAAACGATATTAATTTAAATCGCAACATTGATGTTAAATTAAATGAATTTTGATATACAATTGTAAAGAAGAGAATAATGTTTTATTTATTTATAATAAATACATTGATACATCAACATTATTTTGCTCGTCAGCCGGAGTCTGCTGTATATATGCATAATATTTAAATAAATAATATCGAAATATGAAACGAAAAAAACACCAACATTACAATGCAGAAATACAAAACATGTTTCTATTAAAAAAAAAAAACTAAATATGTGAATAACTAAATTTATAAATGAAATAGTTTTACAAGTTAAGTGGTATTTTCTGAAATATGGCAAGAAATAAAAGTAATTGAGCGTTATAGTTGACATTTTAAAAAAACAAATCTGGTGCGAGCAACACACGACTTTCACTTACCTCGATTTTTAAAATCAATGAAAGAATTTTCAAATACAGTTAGAGATAAAATACGTTAAACTATTAAGGAATTAATCAAATTGAATTTATATAGAAACATGTGTTTTATTAAAAAATCTATTATATTATTATCTAAAATAATCAGTTAGTTTTATCTTCTTCTCATCACTCTCTATTAACTTTTAAAATCTTGTGTATGAGATGGTATTTTTTCTAAAATCTTTAGCTTTATCGGTATATCATACATGTATATTACTGCTCTTATGTTCAAAAACGAAAAATTGCATTAAAAAAATATTTTTTCTATTTTCTCCTTTAATTGGATATCGAATTCATTCAATTTATATATTTACCTGTTTTTCATCAGCGTTAACAAGATAATCTAGTTATTATTATTGAATCTACAAAATTAAAGGTACTTTAGGGAAAGAAAATTTAAAATATCGGCATTTAAGCCCTGTCAGACCACTTTTATTCAAATAAAACCTACATGATATTAAAGCCCATTAAATTTTACATCGATATAGCGAGTTTAACCAAAATCGTCGGAACCGTTTTCGAGAAAATCGAAAAAAGGTGCAAAATGCATATTATAAAGTGCATCTTCTGGTAAGCTCATTTTGATGAAAAAAGTTTTGTCACGTCTCGGGCGTATAGTTATCTTAAATATGAAATTTCAGTTTCATAGTACTTACCGTTTCCACCCGGGAGTTACCACAAACACAGAACGTTTTGGAGGACTTGGTTATTTGGACTCAGGGGACCCTAAAACGTGTATTTCTGTTGAAAACTGTAATTCGAAAATTTCCACGATCGCAATACTTCCCCTTACTATATATAGTAAGTGAAAGTAAAAATGTATTTACAGCTCGGTACGTAATATTGTTTCTAATGAATCTTGCGTACTGAATGAAAGATCTCCAACTTTGCATATGTTCATAATTTTACAAGCTTACTGTAAAACTTTATATTAGTGCGCAAAATTTCTTTGTTACTACATACATATATTTTAGGAATAATTTTTTTACGACTTGGTTACAGAAAATTGATTTTTCCTATTTAAAAAAAAAACTAAATGGCAATGTATTTTACGTATAAAAATTCATGAAAGAATGCCCTAAATGCTGGTGAAAACCATATCAAAATCCGACTTGTGTTTTAGAAGGAGATAGTTGAATCAAAATCGCGGTATACTTGTATTTAGAGAGAGAACAGGTTTTTTAATCTCAAAGAAATATTTTCATCGAATCTCAACGTAATTTTATATTTTATCAAGGAAAAGATAGTTTAGTTGGCAGAACACACAAAAACAGAAAATGTTTTGAAAGAATAGAACAGAGTGAAAAATCTATATAATATCCTACTTTTCGCTCAGCGTTGTGAGGAATTCAACTTTGTGAGCCATTCAGTTTTTTGGAGAGAAGCCCTGATGAGGACCCGCAAAATGGGTCGAAACGTTGGATATTAAATATTTACACTATTTTCTGTTATTTATTTTTTTTACCACCACCCGAAACATCTCTTTTCTTATAATCGTTTTACGGCCAAGGGTTAATTTATTGTCTTTTTATTTAGGCTCTGGGCCTCACGGAGTAATTTCCTGAGATATTATACTCACATTTCTCGATGTATTTTTGTAGTGTAGGTTCATCCCTCCCTACGCTTAATTTTATGAGTGGCCATTAGGCTGACGGGTCTCACATACCTGAGGGAGAGGCTGTGAGTGAATCCCCATTTAATTACATCGTTATAAAAGTCCTGCCAGGACTGGGTTTGGAACTAAAAACCTTTAGCATGAGATACTAGCGCGCTAGCGACTCAGCCACGGTCTCCCCAAGTGTTAGTTATACAATAAAAGTATGTTTTACCTTTTTTTACTTATTTTTTTTTAATAACTAATATTGATTTTTACAAGAGTTGTAACTTAAAGTCGTGTTTCCCACGTACCTTATTTTTTATTTTCCTATGTTTATACTTCAAGGGCATAATACAGTATAGTATAATAAAAATCTAAACCTTACAGCTTTAATTAAACTAGAATGCCACAGCGTACGATCAAGAAAACATAAACTATATCTTTACTCGAACTGCGAAATGACTCCTTTCCTCTATAAAGGAAAAGGGGGAACATAAAAGAAGAATAACATGGAACCAGCGGAATGTGGGGGAACGGAGTGGGGAAGGCAGGAGGGGGAGGAATGGGGAACACGCCCACCCCCTTCCCAATGACCCCGAAATATGTAATAAGAACCGTTACCATCAATAAAGTTATTGAAGCGAAAATCTCACTTCGCCATAAAGATCAAAGTGCTGAGCACTTATTGAATTCTGGAACGATGTTGCCTCAGATCTTTTGTTGTATAGATCTCATTCAGTATTTTTTTTCCTTCTTTAGCAGGTTTATTGTCTGCCTCATTATTACAGCGATGTGGGCAGGAACCGTATAAAGGCTTCTAAGGTTCCCCTTATAACCTCGAAGTTAATTTTTCTTCTTTTATAGCGATAGATAAAAGGATAAAGGGCTACCTTCATTTGACCGATAAATCCAGGAATCGATTACTCTAAAAAGTGGATTTGCTACGTTGTTATTATTATTGTTTTCTGAAATTCAATCAATTTTTTTTTTTTATTTATTTATTTATTTTTTAAACGAGACCTTAAACTATCAAACTGTCCAACTTAATCCACCAGATGGCCCCATGAGTCCAAGAAAAAAAATGCAAATACAAAAATCTGGTGAGCGCTGCACATATCTTTCACATATTCCGACTCTTGAAAAAAAGTTTTATTTAAGGTACACTAGATCTTTTGTGTACATTTTCTGGAGCAGTTGAGTATTTATCAAGCCATGGCCAGTAAACCAACAGATTAGGACCCTCTACAAACGCATGACTCTGGATTTTTTTTTTTTTTTTTTAACATCTTTCTTGATATCCACAACTCTAGTTAAAAAAAAATACAACAAGTAAATGTTATAGTTATATAGAAAACTGACATGAAATACATATAGAGACACTACACAGCGGCAGCACTCTAAAAAATATTGTAAACTAGAAGGTATCGTGGCCATCTTCTTTTCAGACGCTTCGGACGATTATCAGGGATCGATAAGGAAGCAAGGATTGAAACTAATGGATTGTAGTGGGTATAGAGTTTGTCGTGAAAGGAACGGTACCTGGTTCGGGCTAAGTCAGCAACATATGAAATATTAAGGTCTCTATGGATGAGTTTATTTGTGACAAAATAAGGACTCTGTAAATAAAAATATTAAAAAACAAAAAACACGAATTAAATAGTTTCGATAAAAACGTTTATTTTAAATTGACCATAACAATGTTTATAATTTTAAGCTGTTGAAATCGTGGCAGGATTCTTTCCAACGTCACAACCTCCAATAGCTATTCCATCTTGTCACCCCAGAATCCCACGTACTGGCCAACTTCCCTTAAAAAACGTCCAGATATACTTGACATCTTTATTAGTTCCCAAATTCCCTCCGCTCAAACTACAATCAAATCCCTCGATGACCTCTCCTCAGATCATAGTCCGGTTCTTCTCCTCATGCATTCACAACCAGTTATTAAACCCTCTCTTCCTTCCCTGATTAAAGGTCGCGTTGACTGGGACTGTTTTCGTAATGATTTAGAGATCAAACTTGACTTAAACATTCCGTTAAAAACTAAACATGACATAGACTCCGCCATACAAGAACTTACAAAGTCGATAGAAACTGTCATAGACACCAACACATCGCTTCGCAAAATTGGACATATTCATAAAACAAACTTACCGAATCACATTCGACTCCTACTAACTGACAAACGTAGGGCAAGGAAAAAATGGCACAACACAAGATATCCATCTGACAAAAAGCATTACAATCACCTGACAAACAAATTAAAATCAGAAATAAGAAAATTCAAAATACAAAACTTTCAGAACTTTACAGAGAACTTGACCACTTCAGACAAATCTTTATGGACAACAACCGCAAAACTGCTGAAATTTAAAACCTTTAATCATCCTCTCCTCACTAAATCCCAAACCTGGTCGAGATCCGATGAAGAGAAATCACAAATCTTTGGAGAACACCTTTTCAACACGTTTAATCCGCACCCTGATATCCTTAATCCCAGCCATAGTGAACATGTTGAAGCAGAACTAACTGTTCCTCTCCAAATGTCCCTTCCTCCTAAGGCCTTTCACCCTTCCGAAATCATTAATATCATTCAAAGATTACCATCCAAAAAAGCTCCTGGCCATGATCTCATCACATCCCATATCCTGAAACAGCTCCCCAAAAAGCCATACTCTTACTCACCTACATATATAATGCCACACTTCGTTCTACCTACTTTCCTGATCCTTGGAAATTGTCCATTATCAAAATGATTCCTAAACCTAAAAAGTCTCTAGAAAATCCATCATCCTACCATCCTATCTCTCTTTTGCCCATCATGGGCAAAATACTGGAAAAACTCCTCCTAAAACGTCTATATCCAATCCTTGACATTCATCACGTTATTCCTGACCACCAGTTTGGATTTCGCTCATCCCATTCCACTATACAGCAATGTCACCGTGTGGTGGATGTGATATCTTCCACATTGGAGCGCGGAATGTATTGCACTGGAGCCTTCCTCGATGTGGAACAGGCTTTTGACCGAGTTTGGCATCCAGGACTGCTCTACAAACTTCGTCACTTCCTCCCTCCTACCTACTTCTTATTAATCCGTTCCTACCTCACAGATAGAACCTTTAAAGTAAACCATAACCTTTCCTTCTCCGCCATATTTCCTCAGAACGCAGGTGTGCCCCAAGGTAGCATCCTGGGTCCAATCCTTTATACCATATATACAGCTGATATTCCTACTCATCCTTGCACTGTCCTCACTACATACGCCGATGACACATGTGTGTTATCTGTAAACAATGACCCAACTATTGCTTCCCAAACTCTTCAGTCTCACATTGTTTCCATTGAAGAATGGTGTCAAAAGTGGAGGATCAAAATAAATCCTACTAAATCCCACCAAATTACCTTTACCCTGCGCCGCAAACCTATGTCTGCCTGTCCCACTATATCCTTTGGCAATATTCCACTCACCTCAGTTGAACAGATCCGATACCTTGGACTGCATCTTGACAGACGACTTACTTGGAATCCTCACACTAGACTGAAACGACAAGAAACAGCTCGCAGATATCGCTTATTACAACATTTACTTGACAAACGTTCAAAACTTCCCACCTACTACAAAAAACTAATTTATATTACCATACTTAGGCCTATTTGGACATATGGAATTGAACTATGGGGATCCACCAAGCCATCAAATTCCTCACGCATCCAATCCTTGCAATCCAAAATCCTCCGAAAGATCCTAAATGCCCCTTACTTTGTCACCAATAAAATAATCCACAAAGACCTGAATATCCCATTAGTTGCAGACTTAGCCCGAATTAGATATACTTCCTTTCACTCCAAATTACCACTCCACCCAAACCCACTTGTCCGCAATATCTCATCTCCTTCTATTCCTGATCATCCTCCGAGGCGGCTGAAACGACGATGGCCTCGAGACCTTCTTGTCTGAAAAACCTTTGAAGTGCTACCAATGGGTAGATTCTTCTCACGCCTATCATGTCCATATCTCATGTGTGAACAGTCACATTTACTTGATGTATTTTTTGTGTTAATACAGTTGTAAATATCTCTATAATAAATAAAAAAAAAAAAAAAAAGCTGTTGAAATATACAGACTCAATTATTTTAAGTTGGTTGAGGAATTACCTGAGGCCAAGTTGCAAGGCTTCGAATCCGTTAGTTTATCCTAGCTTTTTTTAAAGCTTAAAAAAAATCTTAGCATATACCGTCCTTCGGAAGGGACGTATAATAGTGGTCTTAAACCTGGGCGACGTCTAGAGCTCGTTAAACATCCTTATTCTAATTTAACCTGGATAGGTAAAATTTATGAGTATCACTGTAGCAGGGTCCGATTCGCAAGAGATGCATAATAATGCAATAATAATTAATTACTATTTTTCCTTTATTTGAAAGTTATAAATCTAAATATATTATGTGAAATAAAAAATCAATAGAAGTATATCTATATTTGTATAAAAATAATATATCCTTGTGGACACGTTTTAGTTAAATCTAGAAAAAAAAATGTTTGCTGAATCTAGGATTTATAATAGGCGTCCAAAAAATTAAAGAGCCAAGGGACAAATCAGAATGTAAAAAGAAAAAAATATTAATTCTTACTATTAGTTTCCTAATAGAATAGAAATTTTATTTGTCTTTGGGGCTTCCCCATACAAATATAGCCTAGCTTGGCTATAAATTACAATATTATGGTTTTAGAACTTTATATACATATCATTTAAAAATAAATAAAATAATAGTGAAAATTTACTAAAACAATTTGACTTTCAAAAATAAATTACAGATTAAAGAATAAACAGTTACTGGTGCTATAATTGAAACAACAAATAAGCAAAATATCACTTTGATGATAAAATAAAAATAAACATTGAATAGAAAATGTTCCTAAATAACTGAGCACTTTTTGAACTCCCATCATGTAATAGTACACTTTATGTAAGTTATCTACATTATCGATACTCAATATAGCATGGATACTTTGGTTGTCAGAAGATTCTAAGATGAAATTGTCGTCTATTTTCATTGTGTGTCGGGCAGTGAAGGAGAATGTGATGTAGACTGTTGTAGATAAATCGACTACATAATATACATCTTTCTTGTGACTTGAACAAAAATCTGAGTTTTTTCCATAGATTCTAATATGTTCTGGATTTGCAACTCTTAATTGGCTGACACATCTCAATTTCTTTATATGTACTTTGAATGTGAGGTACGTTTCAGGGTCGGGAGCATTGTAATTGCATAGTATTCTATATAAAGGATAATTAGTCGAATTTGGGGTCCTTTGTACGATATGTCGGCTGAGAGATAATGGTTATGTGCTTTTTCCAGTATGTCGTCTTTGTATCGAAGAAGTCCGTTTAGTTTGCTAATAATAAATACTCATATAAATTAGGATACCGAAGGTATAATGTAATTGTTTATCTAGAAATGCGAAAATTACAAGTTTTAATAGCTAGAAATTTGGAAAAAAAATTAATTTTGTCATTTAGTAACTTTGAGAGGAGTGAAATGTTCTCAAAATTATATTTATATTGTTATAATGTAGGTAGTAAAGTGAGACTTCTTCTTATTTTTTTTTTATATTTTTTCAAATCTTATCCTTGTTAACAGAAACATTTACTATACTAAACTCATCTGTCCACATTGCAATATTAAATAAAGTTTCCCTTATGAAAACTTTTCCCAAGGCACCTAAGTCGCGTTGGCGGCTAACCTTGGAAAGAGTCCAATATTCTAGGACCTGGATTGACCTAAAAAGATTTCATTGAAATCCGGGAGACGCAAAATCTTTTCCTCGTACGATACAGGAGTACAAAGACTTGCCCCATTAAAACATATATTTATTCTCTGAAATAAACTACTATTTTAAAGTATTTTGAATTTCGCGTACCGCTTATGAAAAGAAAAATTATACTTTTTTATGATAATTTATAAGAAATGTTCACATGTTTTGGAATTAATGCACCGAAAAACAGCTTTCTAATTCAATTGATTATTTAGAAAAATGCTTTAATGAAACGATATTCATTTTTCAGGAAGAATAGCCAAAAGAACAACAGCCATAATTTTTCTCCTGAGCGGATCGACCGAATTTCACGAAAAACATATATATGTTATAAGTTTTTTAAAAGAGCTTTATTTTTTTTTAAATTTTCATGAGCCAAAAATTTGATTTAATTTTCAAAAAATCAATTATGGGTTATGTTGGATCGGTACACCTACAATTTATTGATACCGTTTTGGAATTAATGCACCGAAAAATAACCTGATAATTAGGAAAAATACTTTAATAAAACGATATTTATTTTTTCCGGGAGAATAGCCAATAGAACAATAGCCATAATTAATAAAGTGGTTCTAAATATCTTTACTTTATTTAATAATGATTTTATTTCGAGTCTACGTTCTGGGATTTTTTCCGATCTTTATGATCAACTTTACTTTCTTTTTTAAAGACTTTCTGCTAATTGTTCACTAAAACCTCTTCTTATTTTCAGCCCATGGTTTGAACCATCTTAACAAAAATCCTACAATGCAATATATAAGAAAGTAATGCGAGTCTCCCCTGGAAAAAGTCTCGCAACATAGACATTAAATAAAATTAAAATTTAAAAAAAAAATTGAATAATTTAGAGCTATTTTTTAAAACATGATTATATATTTCTTCTTGCAAAATTAATTTCGCTATGTTTAAAAAACTTTCATAAAAATCAAAGTAAATAATCAAGTGAATAATCAGGTCTTTTTCTTGGTCTTTTAGGGAGCGGCGTGGTCTAGTGGTTAGAGCGCTATCTACTGTGCTTCGGGTCTTGGGTTCGAATCCGGCTGTGGCGGAATATTATTTATTCTGTTATTTTCAGCCGGGGGTGATCCTGGGGCATAGAGACCCTCCTGGGGCACACCCAGCCTCTATAAAGTGGTTACCCTAAAAAGGGGAAAAACCTGGCGGCTGAGCGTGATCTTGGCCTAATCACCTCATTACACTACCGTTGGCCTAGAAACAGTACGAATCCTCACAATTTTTTTTCTCAGTATTTTTTCTTGCAAAACACTCAAACTTACATCACTTCTTATCAATTACCATAAAGTTGTAAAAAAAAAAAAATGTTTTTATTGAAGGTGCACTGATTTGAAAAAATAATATATATATTTATTTTTTTTCTTTCTTTTTATAATAAATTGAATCATAAAAATTTAATAAAAAATTAGTCCGCCGTCATTGATTTAGTACCTTCAGGAAAAGTACTGAAACGTAGACTCGAAATAAAATGAAATTTTCGAAGAAATTCCCATTTGGTGTGTTATATCTGCATAGTTGCAAAAAAGAGTACACAGCATGTCGGATCAATCCTGAAGACAATTTCAACCATTTTACAAATCATTAATTAAATAAAACCTAATTTAAATGATATTTAAAAGTTTTCCAAAACTAATTTTAATATAATATATTTCTTTCTTATTATTTTCTGCGTTTTTCGATTATGGCTTGAAATTAAAGGAATCTATATTAAATAAATAAAAGAACGTTTTATAATTTTACTAAAATCTCCGAATGTATCAAATTTAAAAAGATAATAGGTTGTTTGAAGAAGTATGTTCAGCGTTATATTTCAAGTAGTATCAGAAAAGTGTAATAGACATATCAATAAAATGGACTCAGCCATAGGAGAAGATAATTCAAAGCTCAAACATGATTGAATTCATTGAGTCGTCTCTCACGTAGCAGAACGCTATCAAACTCATGTGCGGGAACTAGTGGAGGGGAAATATACTCGTCTAACTGTGTCTGCACCAGCAACAGATGTTTCTAGGATTTCTACAACTCAAGATTCTCCAATAGATAATTTACCTTAACGAGATGTAATACACTTTATATATATATATATATATTTTTTTTTCAAATTGAAGTTTAAAACGACCACGTATTTTCCAAAACAATGTAGAACTGTTCTTATAAATCATCTAAAAATAAACAAAATTTCTGAATAACTACTAATACACTAAGATCAAAATTTAAGATAAATGATGTAATAAAATAAAATTAGTAATACATATTTATGAAATATGATTATAATAAATAATTCACTTTAATATTTAATATTTGCATTTTTCACTATGACTTGACATATTAAAGGTGGATGGTTCAGTATACATTAAACGGATATATTTTAAATAATAAACATGATATTATTTATCGTATAATGATGGGTTTATAAAGGTAGTGTTGTACATATTGTAACAATGATATGTCTTTTAGCTGGGAATCTGCTAGTTTGTAACTGCATTATTGAATACAACAAGATGATTTTTAAACATTCGATAATAATTACATATTAGCAACAATTGAAAAAATTTACTGAATGAGAATGTCTTTTATTTGTTTCTTTTTAAAATTTTCTATTTAGACCCCTCAGAGATTTAAAAGTTTGAGTTGGAGTAAAATAGTTTTTCCTGGAAGAAATGGTACCTGGTTCGAGTCAAATTAGCAAAATGTGGAGCATTAAGATCATTAAGGATGAGTTTATTTGTGTCAGAGTAAAGAGCATTGAGGATTATACGAAGGATTTTGGATTATAAGGAGGATATACGAGGGAAATAATAAGTAAAGCCCCAAATTTCAATTTTGTAAGTCTAGACTAATAATGAGTATAAGTATAACTAATAATTTCGTAATAATATAATTAACTAATAAGTATAACTAATAATTTCGTAATAATATAATTAACTAATAAGTATAACTAATAAGTACCCAACTAATACAACCCATAAACTTGTAAATACCTTGACACAGATCCGTCTCCTTCAAAAAATCCTTTGTTATTCGTGCTACCCTATTTTGGAACTCTTTGCCTGTATCCATTCGTAAATCCTTATCATTATCCACTTTTAAACACCAACTATTTCTCCATCTCCTTAAGTATCAATCTTCCCAACATATGTAATATTTAAAAGCTATAGATGATACTATTCATTGTCACGAAATCCATCTTTTATTGTTAAACTGAAGTCTTAAACGACCAGACAATTATCATGTATATTGTACTTTTCTTGTTATTCTTACGGGACTACTCGTCCCAGAATAAAATTACTTTTCATTTCATTTCAATTAGTATAACTAATAATTTCGTAATAATATAATTAACTAATAAGTATAACTAATAATTTCGTAATAATATAATTAACTAATAAGTATAACTAATGATTTCGTAATAATATAATTAACTAATAAGTATAACTAATAACTAATAAGTACCCAACTAATACAATCAATAAACGTGTATATACCTTCACACAGATCCGTCTCCTTCAAAAAATCCATTGTTATTCGTGCTACTCTATTTTGGAATTATTTTCCTGTATACATTCGTAAATCCTTATCATTGTCCACTTTCTAACACCAACTATTTCTCCGTCTCCTAAAGTATCAATCTTCCAAGCATATGTAATATTTAAAATCTATAGATGATACTATTCATTCTCACAAAATCCATCTTTATTGTTAAACTGAAGTCTTAAACGACCAGGCTTTATCATGTAACAATTATCATGTATATTGTACTTTCATTTAATTTCGTAATAATATAATTAACTAATAAGTATAACTAATAATTTCGTAATAATATAATTAACTAATATGTATAACTAATAATTTCGTAATAATATAATTAACTTATAAGTATAGCTAATAATTTATCATCTTCAGTTTGACACGCTCAGATCTGTTGGTATTGCTTGGGACGTAAATTTCAAAAACAATTCTTCAGAAATTCCGAGGGGAATATTTTTTTAATAAAATTTGTTGCTAGAACCAACTGCTTAGGGGTTATATTGATCTGAATGAAAATTGTCACATTTTGCTTCATTTATTAAGTGTTGTACCTTTTTTGACTTCCTCTATCTCTGGGGCTAAAAATGAATTTTGACGATAGTTTCCCCATTGGAACTCTAGTGGAGAGTATTTGTTTTTATATATTTGTTCCAAGGACCTAGCACATAAAAGCTATATTTATTTCAATTAAAATATTACCAATGTCTAAATTTGCATAGATAATTAAAATATTTTTTTTTAAATTTTATTCTTTGATCCTTTTTCTTCTATTGGGTTGTTTCACATGAAATGTCCGTTTTTATAGTTTCTAAAATACATAAAGGATTTTGCAGGTCTCTGATGTTTTCTTCCGAATTTTCACATATTTAATGTAAACAGTTACTAATCCTCTACCTTCGTATTATAAACATTAGCTTCCCAATCAACTGCCCACTTTTTAGTACACCTCTAAATATGAACATAGAAACGCGATTTTCGAGTAATATTTTTGTACTAGTTTAAACTCGGCCATTCAGCAGCTGAGGCCGCTAGAAATATTTGCAAGGCGTTTGGGGAAGGGAGTGTTCACCGTTGGTTTCCTAAGTTTTATAGACACCGATGTCCTCAAACATACAGTAGAAACCCCTACCAAACAGATAAAGGACTCTCAGCACAACTAAATGCAAGTGCATCTACCGTTTCCAGACATTAAAAGTGTATTGGGAAAGTACAAAAGCTTGATACATGAGTACCTGATGATCTCACTGAGCTGCAGCAAGACCCCATGTTTCAAAACATACCGTGCAAAAATTGAAAGAACTGGACTATGAAGTTCTTCCCCACCCACCATATTCTCCCGTCTTGTCTCCAACAGCTTACCTCTTGTTCAGGAATTTAGACAACTTTGTCAAAGGAAAAATTTTTGAAAATGATGATCAAGTGAAAAGTGCGTTTTCAGATTTTGTTTCATTTCAAAGCTCAGAGTTTTTTAGTTCAGGGATTTTTGGGTTGACCCAAGTTGGTGTTAAGTTGGAAAAAAAAGTGTAGAAAAAGAAGATAAATACTTCGAATATGATTATCTTGTTTTCATATCGTATTTTTGATAGAAATCCTTTACCTTGAAAACTGACATTTCATGTGACACAACCCAATATGTCTCGTCGATCCACCCGTTCGTCCGCAAACTCAATTTTTCTTCTCTGACTGAGAAAGTCAGTAAATTATGGAAATACTGTCTATCATCAATTGTTTTCCCAAGTCAAGGAGAAATAAATAACTAGCATTCACTTTTTTTTTTCAATTAGATGCGCAGAAAGCTTTTTTTAAAAAAAAATAATAATAATTTATGCAGTCATAGATACTGCCGATAGAAGAGAAAATTTTTTTTAGTTCTATAATTTTATTTTGTCTTTTTTTTAGGACGCTAAATTTCCTCCTTATCCTCAACTGATATTGTTAATTGTTTTGTCAATGTAAATATTTCTTGATTAGGCTATTTCGCAGTTTTTTTTCTTATCCCTATAGCGCTTATAACCTAATTTTATTTTATTAATTTTCCTCGTTTGAATCGAAATTCGCGAATATAACAGATTTGACTCAAAGGAGGGGATCTTCCCGCTTTATTTCTTATATTTAATGTAGAGAAAAAATAAAGATATTTAAAAACAAGGTTTGAAAAAATGAAGATATTTTCAAATATTGTTTCTTCGCTAATATTATAAAATATTTTTCTCAAGTTCAATTATCAAAGGATAACATTCAAATACATAACTCTCTATTCTGCGGTCTATTAGTTCGAAAGTAATTATTATTTGAAACATATTTTTTAATGTATGTAGGATAACCTTATTTTTTCTTCCAAGAAAACAAAAAAACAAACAAAGAAACATATGTTTTTATTAGTAGTAAAATATACATTGTGCTTAATTAAAATCTATATTATTATAATGAATTTTAAAATGTCATATTTATATACTAATATAAGATATTCTTTACAATTTGTCTTACTACGATTTAAATATTGACAATAAGATCATCGTGATTTTGTTTCGTATGTTTAATTATTTTCATGCAAAGTAATGTTTTAATAATATTTACAAATATCGAAATTTTAGTGTCTAGAGAATTAAGATATTCATTATATAAATTTTATATACAGTAAGAGGTAAGTTCTTAGACATAGTTTATCCACCATGTCTTTATTCATTTTATTTATTACTGATTTTAACTGAAGTAACGATAGTATAAGTATCGATATTTTTGTGTCGAAATTACACCGGTACCGATAATGGTCACAGAAATTGATATTGATATCCTACCTCTAGTGGACAGGCATACGCAGACAGCTTCGCATGCGCCAGTCCGGAGCATGTTGGTAAAGCTGTCAACTAAGGTACAAAATCAAAGCTTTTACCTTCGCCGAAAATCGCATAACGCAACTATAGATGTATTAACTTAAAAAATAAACTAATTACGAACGTAAACCCAATATAATAGTAAGCATACAGTTACAATATAGAGATCATTGTTTTCGAAATAGGATATTGAGCGAAACCGAAGATAAGATTCAATTAAAATAAATTTACCATCCGATATTGGTGATTAAAGTAAATAAACCAGTTGTCTGCGGAATTATCGAATCTAATTTCAACTCAATTAGTTCTGTTGTTTCATCAACCGATTCCATATCAACTCAACAGGGCTATAACAAGATACAAACATTCAGACCACATATTCATCAATTAATTGTCACGTTAAATTTAATTTCAATGCATGGATTATTTATGTAAGTAATTAAGAGAGAAAATGTCAGATATTATAGTATAGAAATGAAATCAAAAATGGAAGAACTATTGGGTTGTGTCACATGAAATGTCCGTTTTCAAGGTAAAGGATTTTTATTAAAAATACGATATGAAAAAAACATAATTTTATTCAAAGAATTATTTACCTTATTTTTCTACATATTTTTTCCAACGTGACACCAACTTTTTTTATCCGACTGAAAAACTCTGAGCTTTGAAGTGAAAAAAATCTGAAAACGCACTTTTCACTTTATCATCATTTAAATAAGTTTTCCTTTGACGAAGTTGTCTAAATTCCTTAAAGGTGTAATCTGTGGAGACAATCGGGAGAATAGGTGGGTGCGGAAGAACTCGTAGCCCATTCTTTCAATTTTTGCACGTATGTTGAACATGGGTCTGCTGCGCTTTTACTTCCAATACACTTAAATGTTTGGAAACGGTATATGCACTTGCATTTAGTTCTGCTGAGAGTCCTTTAACTGTTTTGTAAGGGTTTCCTTCTACTGTATGTTTCCTTTACTGTACTGTACATCGTTGTCTATTACGGACGGAGGTCTTCCTCGGGGCAAGTTTTCCAAGTCGGTATCACCAGCTGAAAACTTAGCAAACCAACGGCGAATGGTCCGTTCATTAACACTCCTTCCCTAAACGCCTTGAAATAATTCTAGCGGCCTCAGCTGCTGAATGGCCAAGTTTAAACTCGTACAAAAATATTACTCAAAATCGCGTGTTTCCATGTTCATATATAGAGGTATACTAAAAAGTGGGTAATTGATTGGGAAGCTAATTTTATAATACAAAGGTAGATGATTAGTAACTGTTTACTCTAAATATGTTTAAACATTCGGAAGAAAACAACAGAGACCTGCGAAATCCTTTATGATTTCAGAAACTATAAAAACGGACATTTCATGTGAAACAACCCAATATTTAAGGGACTTGATATTATAACGGAAACTGTATTTATACTTTTATTCTAAAACAAAAATTGTACCTATTAATTAACAATGGTCCAATCCAAACTAAGTCAAGTAAACGAATCAAATTGTAATAATACATTATTCATCCTCCAAAGCATATCCTGCACACAAGTCTGCTTAGTATCGACTAAAAAGCTAAAATAATTAAATATTTGAGTCTCCGATCTTACTTAATATTAAATGAACACTCGATAATCCCTAATATCGAGCCCAAGTTTCGAAAATATCTGAAAAATAAAATTAATCAATACTTAGTCTTGAAATCGTGAGTGATTGTATGTAAAAAGTACCCTGGGAACAGATAACAAGCCACATTGATTAGAAAGATAATACATAATTAATTACATTCTTATTATTAAATAGCTATCATTATTCGAAACAAATATTTTTTCTTAAAAATGATAATGATAGCTATTTAATAATAAGAATGTAATAATTAATAGTTTCTTAATATTTGTAACAATATGTTCTTGATTTTTATTTTAAAAACTTCAAGGATGAAAATAAAAATAATTTATACATGAATCCACCAAATACAATCCACATATGCAAGTAAAATCCATCAACCTCAAATTATAAATGTTGTAAGAGAGAGTTTCTTATATACATGTGTATGCATATATATAATTAATGAAAATTAATATGTAAACTCTGCAAATTATTACAACGGTTAATTATTTTAAAATAACTATATTTGTGTAAAATAGATTATATATCTGTTTACAGATAATTAACTAATATGAAAAGCAATAAATTATTCGAAGGAAAATGCCATATCACCACTGCTTTCAAAATGCTATATCTCTACTATTTCTTGACCAATTTTAAAGAAACTTTTTAGTATTTATTTATTAAGAATATGAAAGGCAACGGAGCTATGGGGGTTTTCAAGTCAAATTCAACCTTTTTAATTTCAAATTGGATCTTTTCCAAATCAATTTTAACCTTTTCCATTTAAAATTTAACCATTTTATTTTGGAAAAATTAATAAAAAATGTGAATATATTTTTTTATTTTTCTGGTATATTAATTATGTATTATCTTTCTAATCAATGTGGCTTGTTATCTGTTCCCAGGGTACTTTTTACATACAGTCACTCACGATTTCAAGACTAAGTATTGATTAATTTTATTTTTCAGATATTTTCGAAACTTTGGCTCGATATTAGGGGTTATCGAGTGTTCATTTAATATTAAGTAAGATCGGAGACTCAAATATTTAATTATTTTAGCTTTTTAGTCGATACTAAGCAGACTTGTGTGCTGGATATGCTTTGGAGGATGAATAATGTATTCTTACAATTCGATTCGTTTACTTGACTTAGTTTGGATTGGACCATTGTTAAGTAATAGGTGCAATTTTTTGTTTTAGAATAAAAGTATAAATAAATTTTCCGTTATAATATCAAGTCCCTTAAATATTGGGTTGTTTCACATGAAATGTTCGTTTTTATAGTTTCTGAAATACATAAAGGATTTTCGATGTCTCTGTTGTTTTCTTCCGAATGTTTACATCATACATAAAAAACATTTCGTAATTTTCAATTTCATTTTTATCATTCTAAATTATTTTTACGAATTTTTAAATTTATAATTTCCGACAAATAGATACATTTCATATAGTTAGATAAGTTAAGAACTTACTGACTCTTTTTCGTTAGAGGAAAATAGGAAGTTTGTGAAGTGATCCTTTGAAACGAAATACGTACTCTTAAGTCTGAAAGCAAAGATTAAAAATTCGCCGCCGCTGTTTAAGAAATGCATAAGAAGAGTACACAAGTTGTGTTTCCGGTCAGAGCGCGGGCCTTGTGTATTATTCAGCTGATGAGACCCCCCTTACTGGCTCTTTATGGCGAATGCTTGCTAAATTATTTAATCTTCGCTGCTAACTTTCACAGCTGTCATGATCTTCACCGGTTAGCCGAAATTCTCTTGAAACTCTTCCAAGCATCATTAAGAACTAGTAAAATTCTGACATACTTTTGTATTTTAGTGTTATAATTTTTTTTTTATAGTAACTGCTCTACAGTAAACTTATTTACAACCAACCAGCAATACAATTATTATGGTTTAGATTATGAACTCCACTTTTAAATGTTCGCCAACTTTCGAGAGTGACTGATTACCTTGCGTCCGCACTAGAGCAGAACTTTTGTTTTAATATTTTGAATAATGATCCTTTGTAATCGACCACAAAAAAATTATACTATTAATAATAATTACCTCCCCTCAAACTTTGAGGGCTTACGTTTCAAGATAAGTAAACCCGAAAAGGAATAGAAAAAAAAATGGTTTGTCCGCTGTACGAATGAGGAAATCAATAAATATGAAAAATTGAATAACTTAGTTATAGTTATAGTTATATTCCTGAAGATAAAAAAAAAAATTGTTTTGAGTTTTGTGATCAGGACACCACGACAAAAAATAAAAAGAAAAAGGAAAAAAAAAATTCAATCTCGAATATATACACGCTGGTAACTTCGTAATTTTCAAAGATAGAGAAAAACATTCTATAAAATATTTGAATTACTACAGTTGCTGTTGTACTCACTACAGTACTATTCGATAGAAAATTAAATTTACTACGAAAAGATAAAAGAATCATTTAAATCGGTTCAAAAATAGTATAGATATAGCGTTTTGAAATTAGCAGTGTTGTTTGGCTATTTTGCATAAAATTATTAATTACTTTCCAATTATTTAATTTTTTTTTTTTTTTTTTTTTTTTTTAAGCCCCATTTCGGATCTGAGTGTTAAGTGAATTTACCATTGTCTTCACCTCATGATCTCTGGTCCTGTACCACTTATTCTTCCACTTATTGCGCAAGGCGATAAGTTTCAGAATATGATCTGGCGGAGGGCGCAGAGCTGGCGGAAGTGGAGTAAACTTCGGGATGGCTACGAATTTTTCAATTTCCTATAAACAGCTATTTAAACAGTTATATGAAAATATAATTATTTGGATGTAATGAACTATGGTGTAATAATTTGTAGCGTTTTTTATTTCGCCTTATCTTTCCGCAAGACACGGGTGTTGGTAGCACTGCATGGGTGGGATGCATATGCTATCTATCTATCTAGAATTCAATAAGAATAGTATACCATAAGGTCACTCGGCCATCTTATTTTAGACAACTCGGATGATTATCAGGAATAAAATAAACCAAGAATCGGAGCTAATGCGTTAGAGTGGGAGTGGATTTTGTTATTAAAGGAATGGTACGTGGTTCGCGCCAAGTCAGTTATATGTGGAACATTAAGGCTTTATAGTGTAATTAAAGGGACTGTAGGGCAAGAAGTCATAGGTTCTCGACGAGTGTTATTTGGATTTGTTATAATTAATTTTCCTTCTCGAATTCTAAACCTATTCTATAAGGTCTCTGATGGGGGATAGAATAGGTTGGAGGCAATAACTGGATCATTTATCTACAAATAGACATAAATTCGAATGCGCCGTGGCAGATCAACATGTTGAGTGTCATTAATGTCGGTGGTTATTGTTTTGTCGATTATTCATACTTAAAGAGTCAGTCAGTATTTTCCAGCTGTACCAAGATAATTTTTGGTTTGAAGTGGAGTAGTTAAGTCCGATTTGCTTCCAAACTCGAAACGAAATTCTTCCTAGTTTATTTTTCCATAAATAAATAAAGAGGAGGGAGAAGGGTTAGGAAAAAAAAACAAACTGGAATGCAAGGAAAGCAGAACCGGACTATAATCTGAAGAAAATCTCTTTATGGTTTATGAGAAGGAAATTTGAAAGTTGATATTATCCAGCATATCAGGTATTTTTTTTTTTTTTTTGAGGAATGTATGTTAAATTTTAACTTTTGAAATAAAATGTGATAGGTAAAAAGGTTCCTATCTAGTCTTCAGCAGTCAAAACATCAAAAATGGAAAACACTGAATATCATTCTGACGGTTAACTTATAAAAAAAAAAATAAATAAATAAATAATGCTCTACTGAATATCCATACCTCTGCAACAAAATTTGCGAGGATTTCAACGATTGCGAACTATTAGATCTTTTAACTTATACAATTCAGTAATTTTTGACATTTTCTCTAAACATTTGGGGTACATTTAGCCAGGACAATCTTTCCTTTTTTTTCACATTTACCCTACCTGTCGAAAGCGGCAGGGGACCAGAGGCAAGGAAAAGAGGTTGTTGAGTGCCATTGGCTGCTAAATAAAGCAGATATAAAATATTCATCGAATGCAGGATCGGGAGTCCCGTCAGGTGCGGAACAAGAAGTCCTGAGGGCAGACAACACGTGGCTATTGGGTCAGCGACCTAGCTATTTCAAATGGAAAACTGGTGAGAGGGCCTCTGGGAAATCCAGTTTTATTTTCCTCCGTAAAAATTGGGGAAAAAAACTTTATCACCGTTAAATCGAAATAATAAAAATTTAAATATCTTATACTCGCAACACACTACTTTCACAAACCATATCTCTGTTGTTAAAAGCAATTTAAGAACATTTATATAAAGTTGGAGAAGGAATCTGGGCTAAGTTGACAAATGGTATAAGTCACATTTTCAAAAATTAAATTTGTTTAACAATCTGGAGTCTCATTCGTTTGTAATTGTATAATCAATGGCTTATGGAGTCTTATTCGTTCATAAACAATTATAATGAATCAAAAGATCCACCTCAACATTAAAAGTGTTAAAACATAAAAGAATAAGGAACTCCAGAATAAGAAAATTTCTCAATTTCAGAAAAAGTGACTTCTTGCCATCTTAGCTCAGAAATACAGGTAAGTGGGAGTAAAAAGGTTAAATAATTATATAGTTTCGAAAGAAACCTGAGTTTCATTTAATTATCTACTATATTATTATCTGCAACAATCAGTTACTTTTATTCGATTTTCAGTCTACTAAAATCAGAAAAATTCCTGTGTACTAAACCAAAAATAATTGTCAAAATATTAATGACTTAATTACTTTTACTTGAAATATATTATTTTTAGTTAATTAAGTTAGACAGTAAATCATTGTCATCGACCAAGGAAATCCGCAGTTTGTGTCTATATCTATCAGGCCGAGTATTTGCCCGAAATCCGACAAGAGAGTGCAAAAGGACACCCATAGACAATTGAGGCGTTGATTTCCAAAAATTACTATATCCATTCTGAGGAATTTTACAGGAAGCGCGAAAATCTCTCATTACTATATTATTAAAACAGCTAATTTGATTCTTTTCGTATTAAAATCTAGAATTATTTCTTTACTATATTAATAAAACCATATTAAAGTTATGAAATGAAATGATCTGTTATGATTTAGAATGAAACTAAATGCTTAATAAGAATCTTAAGAAATTAATAGCATTTCTAAATCACGTTATTGAAGGACATGAGTGTTCATTAGATACAATCAAATTTAAGATTTAGATAAAACTAAATCAGGAGAATATAAATATGTAAAAAAATCAATTTCATAAAAAATGTCCTTTAGTACCTTTTGGAAATCAACGTCTTAATTGAGACGTGGATTTCCAAAAGGTTCTTGAGGACATTTTTTACGATTTGATATTTTGTGTTTTGTATTATTATTTTCAACGAGGCTACAGCGCCCTAACTCAGCCTCCACTGGCTCAGACCAGTGATGCGGCTGAGATAGAGGCGCTGGGATCTCTCGGATTCCGCTTTTTCCTCCACAAGTGGAGGGAAAAGCGCTTGCTGGGGTCCCTTTAGCAATTGTATATAGTTATGATTGTGTGTAAGATGTTTATTTATTTGCCAACTTTTTATTTATCTCAATAATAGGTTTTTGTTTTTTTATTTATTATTATTATTTTATTGTATATATATGAATTTATTTATGTTCTATTTTATGTTATTTGACTATTATTATTATTTTCTGTATATATAGTACGAATGTGGTCTCTTATCAATATTATTATTGTTCATTTTGTAACAAATTGTAATATATCTCAATAAAAAAAAAAAAAAAAAAAAAAAAAAAAAAAAAAAAAAAAAAAAAATTCAACGATAAACCTTTGTAATCGACCGAAAAATAAAAAAATTAACCTCTCTCAAAATTTGAGGCTTACGTTTGTAGATATGTAGATCCCGAAAAAACGAATTTAAATAAAAAATCCGTCTGTCCGCCGTCCCCCGTGCGCCGTCCGTGGCTTTTCTCTGAAATTACTGGACCCTTTTTTTATTTAATTTTGGCAATAACGACAATTCTTATCGTTATCAGTTTGCAAAAGTGATATAATTCAGAAAAACGGAAAAGAAATTACCACCTTTCATAGTTTCAAAGCTAAAGTTTTAATACGTAGAACCCGAAAAACGAATGTAAAGAAATCTGCTTGGCCAAATTAATAAAACAATAGTACATACAATCCATCATAGTATTTGTATTTATTTAAAAAACGCTAATTTAACATTAAAATGTAAGTACGTTAATTGTGTGTTTGTTTTTTTCCATTTAATATTTAAGTTGAAATCATACGTAACTACCTTAAAAAAAAAAGGCTGAATCATCGACTATCAATACTTAGACGACTTCTTCACCATAAAAACAAACTATCACTAAGCAACAAAACCATCATATACAACATGTTACTTAAACCTATATGGACGTACGGTATTCAGGTGTGGGGCTCATGCAAAAAATCACACTTGCAGACAATTCAAATCTTTCAATATAAAATCCTCCGCTTCATCACTCACCGTCCCTTTTACGTAACCAATAAATCATTACACAAAGACCTGAACATACCAATCGTACCGGATATCATTAAAAAATATTGCAAACATTTTCACGACTCACTCGCTGGACATCCAAACCTACTGGTACAAACATTATTGACTGATACACTACCATAAAACCTAGCAAGGAGACTGAAACGCCTCTCCGAGACCTACTTCTTTAGCAGATCTTCCACGCCAAGGAGTGCCTTCACTGGGAGGTTTCTTCGCTCACGAATTCATAAGAATCCTGAAGGAGGTTTTTCGTAATGGTCATCAGTGTTACAATATATACCTAAAAGCATTTGTTTATTACTTGTTGTTAAATAAATAAATAAAATAATAATATTTTAGTAAACATTTTTTTCGCCTTTTACAAGAATCATAAAATATACTTTATTTTAATGTTGCAAAAGCTTTACTATTTTCCTGAGTATTCTGGCTAACAGGCGTTATTTATGTAATTATTATACAATTTTTACTGATTGTTCTTCTTTATTAAAGTGGTTGTCGGTAATGCCTGGAAGTGGTGGAGAGGCAACTGAGATCTCCTTCAGGGTTTTTCTTTTTATTTGACCTCAGCTAAAATATGTACTCGGCGGTTGTGTGAGCCAGGAAGGCAGGATAAAAATTAATCTGTGCTTTCTTCTAAGCCGTGCCATGAATCAAGCGAGAGAGATAGAACCAATCATTTCCCGCAATTTATCAAGTTTCCATTACACCCATCTTGAGGATGAGGGGAGGGGAACCTTTGAAAAATATCACACGGAAGCCCACGGCGACTCATATTTACTTTAACGGAATTCAATCATTTTTCATTTATTTCTTTTTATAAGCTAACCTG
The DNA here is from genome assembly GCA_023052935.1 of Piezodorus guildinii. Classification (NCBI taxonomy): domain Eukaryota; kingdom Metazoa; phylum Arthropoda; class Insecta; order Hemiptera; family Pentatomidae; genus Piezodorus; species Piezodorus guildinii. The sequence continues at coordinate 29,187,774 of CM041292.1, read as the reverse complement.
AATCGATCATCGGGTTAGAGTATTTTTTTACTTTATTCTTTATTGCTTCGAATTAGTTTATAACTTTAGGTAAGTAATACAAGTTTAAAAAAGTTATCAGATTTATTGTATAATAAAAATCTGGTGCGCCAAAGACATGACTTTCACTTACCAAGTTGTTATAAAAAATTTAAGAATTTTAAAATTATATTAAAAGGCAAAAATGATTTGTTAAACAACTAATTACTTTGAGTATGAATATAAGATGTGTTTTATTAAATCATCGAATATATTATTATCACGACAATCAGTTAGTCTTATCGACTTTTCACCAATCTCTCTTTACTTTCACAATTTTGTATATAAGATAATATTTTGTCTGAAATCTTTAGCTTTCCAAAGGTACACTATACGTCTACGTTAATCTATGTCAATAACCAAAAAACTCGACGATTAAATAAAATATTTTGCTCTTTTATCCTTTAGTTGGATATAAAAATGGTTTAACTTTTATATTGAACAATTTTTTATCAACGGTAATAAAATAATATGTTTATTACTTTTTAAAATTTATTTATTGAGATATATTAAAATTTGTTACAAAATGAACAATAATAATAGTGATATCAGACCACATTTATACAACATATAAACATAAAATAATAATAATAGTCAAATTACATAAAATAGGAAATAAATAAATTCATATATATACAAAAAAATAATAATAGATAAAAAACAAAAATCAAATCAAAAAAACAACCTATAATTAAGATAAATAAAAAGTTGGCAAATAAATAAACATCATACAAACAATCATAACTTTATACAGTTGGTAAAAGAACTCTAGACTGCGCTCTTCCCTCTACTTGTGGAGGAAAAAGCGGAATCCAAGAGATCCCAACGCCTCTATCTCAGCCGCATCGCTGGTGTGAGCCAGTGGAGGCCGTTACTTTTTATTTAATTTTATTTTTTAAATCTACAAAATGAAGGTTATTTAGCAAAAGAGAATTCGAATCAAACATTTTTCACGACCGCAATACTTTCTCTTACTAAACATATTTCATATACAGGTAAGTGAAAGTAAAAATCATTTAAATTTTTTGTATAGATAATATTGTTTCTTAAATGTTTAGCATTCCAACGGTATACTATACATCTATATTACTGTTTTTATATTCAAAAACACAAAAATTGCATGAAAAAATATTTTTTATTTTTTCTCCGAAATTAATATTAAATACAAATGGTATTAAAGCTGATTAAATTTTACTTTGATAAGGCGAGTTTAATCAAATTGTTAGAGCCGTTTTGTGAAAATCGTAAAAATGCATGTTATAAAGTGTTTTTTTCTGGATAGCTGATTTTGAGGAAAAAGGATTTGCAACGTCTCGGGCGTATTTGTCTTAAATATGAAATTTCAATTTCATAGGCCTTTTCGTTCCCGCATGGGAGGTATCACACACGGACACACACACACATATACAGACCTTTTTGCGGGACTTGGTTATTTGGACTCAGGGGACCCTAAAACGTGTATTTCCGTTGAAAACTGGAATTCGAAAATTTTCATGATCGCAATACTTTCCCTTACTATACATAGTAAATGAAAGTAAAAAAGTACTTTACAACCCTCTCTTCACGAAACCTAAGAGAGCTTCGATGCAATTAACATCTCGGGCGTATAGTTAGTTGTCTGAAATATGAGATAGGACTTTTCGTTTATGCACAGGAGTTACCACACACGGACACACAAACACACATAGACCTGTTAGCGGGACTTGTTCATTTGACTCAGAGTACTCTTATACGTGTATTTCTGATTAAAACGTATATAATATCCGGTTTTTTATTAAAGCTAAAAAGATAATCTGGATGTTTTAATAGAATCTACAAAATTAAAGGTACTTTAGATGAAGAAAATTTAAAATCTGGGCATTTAAGCCCTATCAGAATATTTAAATCTGAATGAAACCTTTTACATCAATTTAGAATCGTAGAATGCAAATCGCTAGAGCCGTTTTGGAGAACATTGTAAAAAGATACAAAAGTGGCTCATCTGGTTAGCTGATTTTGAATAAAAATGCTGCTGTAACATCTTGGGTGTATCTAGTTGTCTTAAATATAAAATTAATCACAACGTATTTGTTTGTTTACTATAAATTCCTCTACACGATTTTGATTTATTATTTAACTAACAACAAATTACCAACAGTTATTATTACAACAAATTATCAACAGTGCCATCAAGTTTATAAAGAATATTCGTCTGTTTCAGCAATTATAACATAAATTTTCTTATTCTTTTTGTATTATATATATATATATATATATATATATATATATATATATATATATATATATATATATATATATATATATATAATTTTATTTATTTATTTTTTCTTTTTCTTCATCATTCAGTTTAAACTAAAATTTAATTTTATTTATTAATACTTAAATTATTATTTATTTTATATATATATATTTTGTATTATTGATTATTTTTATTATATACGTGTTTTATTTGTTATTATCAGTTATTTGTTTGTTATTTATTATTATCGTTAATTTCGTAGATTTTATTTTTATTTGCCTTTATTTTTTAATGTTACTGTATTGTTTGTTTGTTTTAGTATTTTGTTCATTGCTTTCTTTTCTTAAACTTTTTTTTTTTTTCCTGATATCATCATTTTGGTAAAAAGTTTTCCATTTATTTTTTTTTTTGTAAAGATGTGAGGGCGATAATAACCATCAGCAGTTTTTTGCCCTTAAAATAAAAACAATAACAACAACAACAACAAATTACCCACCGCCCCTTATATGTTGAGTTATTTTTTTTCAACGTTCGTATGAATGACGAATAAATTTTTTTTTTTCAATCCACCACCCTTGATATTTCTTGAAATCTACTAATAGCAACTACTGTTTTTCCTAATTTGGCACAAAAATACTAGGGCATCCGACGAAGATTTTTACACTTCGACGTTGATATCAGCCGATTAAAAAAGATTTAATTCAATAAAAGTTATTTTTGAAGATAGAAATATTTATTATATATTTTTTTTTAATCAAGAACTGTGCCTAATCAAAAATACAGAAAAAAAAATGAAATTTCAATAATGCCTATACCTCATTTTTTTTTAAAGATGTAGAAAAAATAGTACAGATTTTTAGGTTTAGGACATATCAGGTGTAAAATATCAGAAGAAAAAAGCAAGACATTATTTAATAATTAAAAAAAAATACATCGTTACTGTCTCTTAAGTTAAAAAAAAAAGTGTGACCCATCAAAGCAAAATTAATTTATCACTAGTCCAGAATATTCCAGGTGTTTTTTTTAATTAATTTTACTATTGCCATAAAACCAAACAATATAGATATGAGTGGAAATGAGGAGAAGAGAAGGTTTAAAGAAAACTGAATGAATAACGACCGAGAGACAAAAAGAATTGGTGAGTGAGGAGAGTAGGTGGAATATTACACTCCCTTTAGGACCCTGGTTCAACTTGTAATTTATATCTGCGTCGTAAAATGGGCTAAGGGAGCCCCTGCCTCTATAAAAAAACAGAAATATAACTGCTTCCAGCTCAACAAACACTTTCTAATTGTTTTTATTCTCCCCATGTTTCTTCTTGACAGCGCAGTGTAAATCTTAGTGAGTTCTACAGCTTTATATAGACTGTAAATATTTCAAAAAATGACGACTTAGCCATATTTATAAATTAATTCATTTATTAGGGGTACTCACTACGTTTGCTATAGCATGCTATTTGTGCTATTATGCTAAACCCATCAATTTTATACAGGAAATAACTGTAGAAACTCGACGGGTTTAGCAAAATAACACAAATAGCATGCTATAGCAAACGTAGTGAGTACCCCTATTTAGCTAACAGTAATTTAAATTATGTCTGTAAAAAAGTTCCAAAGTTAGTCAGATTTCTTAAAGAGGCTGGCCGCCGATTCCAAATTGGATTATTGTCTGATATTAACAGAAATAATTCTTACATCTGAATTATTCCTTTAACAAATAAAAAATAACATAACAAACGAACCTAGGTTTAAAAGATAAAAGGGTGTACTGTAATTTATGAATTGGAGTTGCCCAACACAACTTTTACTAACTTCCAATGTAAAAAATAAAATTTAAATGTTTTTAATATAGTCAAAGGCCCAAAAATGAAACAAAATTATATTAAATTTTGACATTTAATTAACTTTTAGATAAAATTTAATGGTAATATTTATTATTAACATTGATAAATTAGATTAATGCGCTTTTTTTCTCTATTACTTTATAAAGACAGCTTTGCATGCTTGATAAATTATAAGTAGAGGATTTCTAAAATATTTACTTTTCCTACGGTATAATATCCAGTTATATTTAATATCATAGAGCTATGGGGCTCCACTAAACCATCGAATTCCTCCCGCATCCAATCTTTACAATCCAAAATCCTTCGACAAATCCTAGTCACTCCTTACTTTGTTACCAACAAACTCATCCATAGAGACCTCAATATCCCACTAGTTACAGAAATTGATCAAAAAAGATACACCTCCTTTCATTCCAAATTACCCGCCCATACAAACCCGCTTGTCCGTATTCTCTCATCGACATATATTCCCGATAATCCTCCGAGGCGTCTGAAAAGACGGTGGCCTCGAGACCTGCTGAACAAATAAACATAAAAGTGCTACCGCTGCGTAGATTCTTCTCGGGTCTTTTTCAGGCCAATTGTCTGTTTTTAGCACATTTAGTTATTGTACTATGTAAATTGTACAGTTGTAAATTTCAATAAAAGAATTTAAAAAAAAAAATTAATATGTTTACTTTCGAACAAAATATTAAACCCGAAACAAAGTTTACTGTAATGGCATTTGATGTGTCAAATTAACACTAGGATTATTAAAATTTTGTTATTGAATAAGATTATTTCTCCTAACTATGTGTCAATAAAATTTCAGTCATAAAGTTTTGTCTTTACGTAACCACCAACCTGGCAGCCAGCTTTAGGTTCTAACTATTCACGCTCATGGTTAAAATCAAGTATTAAGCACTCTCTCTGTTTCTGTTTATACAATACCCCCGTCTCTTTTCGTGAAATAACACACTAAAATTGCAGGAAAGCGAGAGAAAAGACTTGTGAGCCTTTTTTGTAACGTGTGTTTGGGAACAATCTGAAATGTGTAATTTCACTATTTTACGACATCCGTTTTTGACGAGAATCACACACACGTTTAAAATTGATCTTAAATTAATTTTTTTTTTCTCTCTCTCTTCATATATCTATATTCACACCTGTCAGAAGCTATCTGACAATTAGCAAATATGGTGTACTAATGTGAGATCAAACATGTTAGGCATGGGGAAGGAAAGTGCCCAGCAGCACCCCTTCCTATGCTTTAATTTAGTAGAGGTCTCTCATCCAGCTTCTCTTTAGCCTTCTTCTGACTGGCATTTCAGCTATTGACATATTGTCAATCAGTCTATTGTCGAGTCAGTTAAGTTTACTTTAAAAACAAGAATAGAGTGTTCGTATATGTTGGTTGTTGCAAGTCCGTTTGTAGGGTTTTGTTGTTTACGTACCAAGGAGTTGTCCTTATGAGCCTTAAATTTTAATGTAATCATTGCAGTAATTTTATGTGAGTCTTTTTTGCTAGACCATAAATCTGTGAAGCCTAAGTCCATATTGGTTTAAATAGATATGTGTATGTATTCAGTTTTTTATCTAATTTTTAATTTTGATGATTTAGATAAAAGAGAGTATAGTAATTTCAGTCAGTGGTTGAGAGTCTGTCTTTTCATCTTGACATGTGGGCCCCAAGTCATCCTTCGATTGAGTGTCAGTCCTAGGTGATAAAAATTGGTGGGCTAGTGTTTTGTCGTAGTGTGAACGTTACGAGATTTTGGCTTGTCGTGATTTAATTGAATTTTCCAAAGAGTGTACCAATTTTGTCGTTGCATTAAGTGATTTAGTAGAGTAAGTGAGGCTAGTATAATCTTTCGTACTAAATGGAAAAATATAACTTGGACGATCCTGTACGTCGGTGATAACCTCTTTCTTTGCCAATTGCATATGTCCATTAGTTTATGGGCATACAACAACTTTATATTAACTTGGATGATTTATTTAATTGCATATCAAGTTTTCTAAAATCTTGTGCATTTCAACGGTATATTATACGTCTATATTACTACTTATATTTGAGCAATAAATGTTTGATGTATTGCTTACAGAAAAATTATGTTTCCGTTTAAAGACAAGCTAAATCGTAATGTATTTTACTTTAGACTTCAGGAAAGAATGTCCGAAATGATGGTGAAAACTGTATTAAGCCCGTCTTTTACTTTAGAAGGAGTTCACGGAAACCAAACATTTTATGTATTTATAGAGATGAGACTTGTAACAAATATATCTCCTTTTTTTTTTTTTTTTTTTTTTTTTTTTTTTTTTTTTTTTTTTTTTTTTTTTTTCTTACCCTCTGGTTTTATTTTCGAACAAAATACAAATACAAATATAATATGTATAGCTGTCAGATTTGTCCTTCTGTTACCCGGAGGTATTCTAAAGAGGATTGCTATATGCGCTGGATGCACTAGTAATCTTTCAAGGGCTTCTTCTAAGCCTTTATTTATCCATTGCAAAATGGGAGGGACCATTCTTCAGGGTTTTGGCAATAAATTGAGTTCAGACATAGTCCGAACTCCTTCCCTCGGCGACAACGTCAACGAGAGGTAGTGATCCTTGCCACCTCCCAGGCTTGGGTGGTGGGGTGATATCAGAAAATAATGGATTAGCACAGGCCTTCAGCCCATCAAAAAATTTAATGTGCCTCCGGCTGATATATTCAGGCACTGTTGGCAATACTAATTCCTGATGAAGGATATGGTTTCTGGCCCTCTGTAAGTTGGTACCTCTGACAATCCGCCGAAGGATGGAGTTCTGGAACGTCTGTAATTGTTTGAGAGTGGACTTAAACAGATGCCGCATCAAGGGCGCACCATAGAGCATAGTCGGACGTATTATAGCCTTGTAGATCTGTAGTTTCAGCCTCAGTGAGAGCTGAGGTGACGTGAGTAGATGATTAAGTCTATAGCTCTTTCTCCTGGCCAGTTTGAGTCGTTCCCGTACGTGACTAGATAAGGTGAGGTGCCTATCTAGAGTGACGCCCAGGTAGAGGATTGAATTAGAGACTGGCAGTGTTTCTCCGTTCACTTTAAAATCAGTGGGCAAAGCGCTCTTCCCCTTCTGGAACGACATGACAATAGCATCTGTCTTCTTCGGGTTCACCCTAATGCCAATCTCCTTCAGCTCATCTACAATAGTGGTCGATGCTCCTTGTGCCAGGGTGAGAGCCCTTTTCGGTCTCATACTAGAAGCATAGATGCCAATGTCATCGGCGTAGGCTGCTACCAGTGCCATTGGGTGCTTCATTGAGATCACTTTTGCTGTAAAGATCACAAACAATAGTGGTCCCAATACAGAACCTTGAGGAACCCCACAAATGGCGTCCTTTGAAGTTGACAATTTATCGCCTACCCTTACGACGAAGGATCTCCCGCTTAAGTAGCTTCTGATCAATCGGCATAATGAAGCTGGAAAACGATAGTCTTCCAACTGGCGAAGCAGTAACTCGTGGGATACACAATCATACGCCTGTGTGCAGTCCAGCGAGATGAACGCCGTGGCTTCATTGTTCTTCGTCATACGCTCTATGGTGTGCCTTTGAAGTTTCACTAAATGATGATCGCAGGCTACGCCTCGTGAGAACCCGGTCTGTTCTGGTGGAATGATGGACTCCTCACTGCAGTGCTCTAGCAGATGGTGATGGATCAGCCTCTCGAACACCTTGCTCATATGCGAAAGGAGACTGATAGGCCGATAATGCTCTGGTGATTCTCCATTCTTCCCAGGCTTAAGTAGCGGCACTATGATCGCTTGCTTCCAGTCATCGGGGAAGTATGAGATCCGCATACAGGAGTTAAAAATGTTTAATAAGAAGGCTTTACCCCTCCGAGGTAGCATCTTCAATAGTACATACGGAATATCATCCAGTCCCGAAGCCTTGTTACCCTTGGTGCGTCGTAGTACCGACTCAAGCTGTCCGAAGGTGGAGAATATCCTCTTTTCATTAGGGGACGTTGGTCTTCCCGCAGGTAGTGTGGGAGCATTTAACAGCCGATCATCTTCCCTCGCCTTATAAGAATCGGCCAAGAGTTCAGCCTGTTCCTCAGGGGATAATAGGGTGCCACCTGATGTAAGGTGTACACTCTTCCTCTTAGTGACGTGTGACCTCACAAGTCTCCAGAACTGACGATGATCATCATGAGTCCTACGGAGTTGCTCGTGCCATAGGAAAGTCTTCCATTCACGCATGAGGCTGGCTATCTGCCGGGTCATCGCATTGATGGCCGGTTTCAAGCCGTAGTCACTTCAAGTTCGGTGGAAAATATTCCTCAGGTTGTTCCTTTGTGCAATGAGAGCAAGAATGTGGCTCGGTGGTTTCCTGAAGGCGTTTGGCTGAGGACTAAACCTTGGTATGGTAAGATTGGCTGATACATGGACGGTGGTGGTGATATCCGAGATCGCCTTCTGCACCTCTTTAACAGTTCTTAAGTACTGTATCTTTGGTAGGGTATCATCCACACTAGCCCTATATCCTTTCCAGTCGGCCTTGTGGAAGAGGAACTTGCTCGCGGGTGGTGTTGCTGAGTTCCCTCAAAGGCATATAGCACAGGCCGGTGGTCCGACGGTCCGTATGGGAGCGCTAGGCACTCAGTAACAGTGTGAAGGTCCCTGGTCAGGAGTAGGTCAAGTGTGGATGTCCAGTCAGGTCGGGCCGCATGCTTAAAGGTGTGCACTCCGGGGTGGAAGACAGCCATCCTGGTCTTGGTGATATAGGTACCCATCGGATTGTTGCTACCGCACAGCCAGGCAGTGTGCCGGGCGTTGAAGTCCCCTAAGATGACAAACCGACTCTTATCCTGGGCGTGCTACAGCAATAGCTTCATAGATGTTAATATAGCCTTGGGTCTCCTATAGACACAACAGAAAGTAAAACGTTGTTTTAATCGAACATCTACTGTGACTATATGAGTACCCTCTGTAGAAGCTACTGGGTTGGGTACCAACCTCGATGGGATATCTCCTCGAACCAGAATCACTACGGCCTCGTTAGCCCCGGGTTGACAAGCCTCCCGGTATGCAATATACCCCTGAAAATACAGTGAAGCAGAGGTGGGTAGTATAGTGTCGGTCAGCGCCACCACCGATGGCCGGTGCTGCTGCAGGAGGAGTTCTATTTCAGCCTTCTTCAGTAGTAGGCCTCGAATATTATAGGAAATAACTAAGTGCTCAGTCATAATGCTTAGCGATGATCTTCGTCAGCATCTTCATCATTTCTCGAACAGTTGCCATCATCTCTGCGAATTGGGCGTTGAATAGAGCATTGCTTGGATGTGCTTGTGTATTTAATGTGAATTGCGGTGTTGAGGAGTGAGCGGGTGCTGTCATTGGTTCAGCTTCTTCATGATGCGATGCTGGGGATGTTCTCTGTAGCTGCTGCTGCTGCTGTTGCTGCCCGGCGGGTCCGCCAAGTAGTTCAGTGAAAGCCAAGTTAGGGTTGACTAGCCTACTTGTCTTACTTGAAGGGGCTGCTACATTTATAATTGTCCTCTTTCTCATCTGGATCAGTTCTTGCCGGCGGGGACACTCTTTGGAGGAGGCATGATGGGCTCCACTACAGTTGGCACATTTGATTGGTGCAAGTCGTGGGCAGCTTCTTTCTTCATGAGTTTGGGCGCACCGGGGGCATTTTACTGTCCTCCCGCAGTATTTCATGGTGTGCCCAAACTCTAAGCAGTTTCGACACTGTGCTGGGCATTTATCTTCTTTAAAGGGGGTTACCCTAAATCTAACCTGGTTCACATGGCGAAGAGCCTGTACATTTTCGATTTTTACCGTAGGCTCAGTGATGAGCAAGATGGCTTCAATCGGGTAGGTTACTTCTCCTTGTCGTTTGGTCAGGCGCTTGGCCATCACGAATCCTGGCAGCCTTTGTTTCACTTCAGTGGCGAACATATTTAAATCACTGTCAACATCGAAGCCATGAACCACAAACTTCTTTGTCCTCTTGGTGCCGCGAGGTGCATAGGTGTGGAATTGCACCTTATCATCACGACGGAATAGTTTTACCACGGCATAGTGATCGGCATCATTATCCAAGTATAACCTCGTCTCCTTTGCCGAGGTATTTGTAGTAAACTTTGTGATCTTCATTTCCAAGAGAGTCGCTCTGAGAATGGGTTGCGACAGTGGTGGCCTGATTATTACTGGTGGTGGTAACCTCTTCTTGGGCTGATCATTGCCTGACTGAGTGGGAGCAATTGGCGCAAACTGGTTAGAGACAGGTGTCGGTGGAGGCCCGGCGACTGTCCTCAGTTTTTGGGAATTTTTCTTTGAAACTTGGACAAATCCCGCTTCATCAGCTCCACTTGACGGGCGCTTCTTGCCTCTAGCCTCTTCCATTATCATGGCCGTCGAAGTCGATGGTTCACCCATATCGCTAGATGGCCGCGTATAGGGGCAAAAACTCTTGTCAGCGCTACGCTGCCCGATTGGCTGTTAAAGATTATTTCCACGGGATAAGTGTGGTCTTCAACAGCATAAGGCGCAAAGCTAAACAAGAGCTGACGTCAGAAAGTCTTCAAGCGGCAGTTCTTCTTACTTCTTCCACTGCTCTTCCCTGCTACTTAATGCTAAGCGATAAGGTTTTGTGGCTTGTTACCACACAAAAATAATATTCACGAGTATCAACTAAATACCAAATTGAAAATTGTGAATGGATCAATTGTGAATGTAATAACCAAGTCTCCCAAGCCGATCTCCCAACTTCCTCTGGTAGCTCAGTTGGTAGAGCGGTGGACTGTAAATATATCTCGAGCTGTCCAGATGGTTAATTACATGATTACTATTCATTATCCGAGAGCGAATCTGCATTTCTAGTTGCTCCAAGGAGGGCAAAACGCCTCCCCCATATCTATCCACTAATGGCATCGTTTTTGCCGGCATTGAAGTTGCGGCGGATCCGAGACACTGCTGTCAGCTAGTTAGCATTCATAGCCTCCCACCTTTGTCTCTCTGTCGTCTTCCAATTAGTCACTATGGAGCCCACTATTATCAATTAGTGTCTTCTTATCTACTCTACCTCCGGTAATAAATCTCGAAACTAATAGATCCCGGAATTTACTGGCTGGAACAAGCATTACGTGAGAGAATGCCGTATTCAATATTTAATGAATTACACATATCAATAAACTGATGTAACGTTATTAAGAATCAAAATAGGAACATAACATTTAAAATACACTATAAGTTTATCATATCATCTTGGAACGGAGTGTCCTAGATCTTATTTTTTTTTTTTTTTTTGTTTCCTAGCCCCTTGGGAGTGGGGTTGAAATATGGGTAATAGGAAAGGAATAAGGGATCATTTTTACTGCATTTGATGTATTTTAAGAGGGGTCTGAGGGTAGGAAAAAGTTTCGGAATAGGGAACAAATAGGAGTATGTTCTAGTGATGGGGCTCGCAAGTCTTACTGAGTCAGGTTAAGTAAGTTATTTTTATTCAGTCTAGTCTAAGGGTCTGTACATAGTATAGCCAACGCTGTGGCCGCCCTGTCGGAGTTAGTGTGTTGAACAGTGGGTTCTTGCAGTGACGGAGGCTATAAAAAAACTTGATATGTCTTCGGGAGATATACTCTGTCACGGTCAGAAGTTCGAAAGTGTCGTGTATTACCCAGTACCCTAGATCGAGAATTTTAGGGGTCCATATACGAAGGAATAATAGTGGGGATGATAGAAGGCGCCTGAGATAAAAAAAGGGGTGAGTATTGTGGGACACATCTCTTAGTATCCATAATGTCCAAGTACTTCTTCTAGGTGAGCTGTTTGCTCCTGAGCCCAGGTAAGTGTTCAGGTACCTTGTGCAAGAACACCTCAAGACTATCAGAAGTAGGAAAAGTTTGGGAGCCGCATCCTTTGTAATAGGGGAATTATTAATATGTATTATTAACTATCACTATACTATACTGATGAGAAAATCTTATTCCATAACTAATAGTAATTAATCTCCAACGTTGGTTCTCAATAAAATCATAAATTATTTCTGTAATCCTACAAATATATTTTGTTTGTAATTTATAAAAATTAAGTAATTTATTATTAGAAGAAATAATTGGGAAGCAGTCTTGTAAAAAACAATTTAATTTTGCTGACGTTTCGGCTCAAACATGTGAGCCATTATCAGGGCATCAGTGAATCATGTCAAGCATTTAAGTCGAGCCTTGGTAATAGTTACACGCTTGAGCTGGAACTTCGGCAAAATTAAAATATTTTAACAATACTGCCTCCCGATTATTTCTACATATAATAATTTCAACAGCCGACCATAAACATCAGAATAAAAAGTTTATTTATTAGGATCTTGAATAATTCCTCGATTTTTGCCTAAAATATAGTTGTACTTTGTGCTTTCATTTCAAGTAAAAACGTAAGTTTTCCAGAAATACTGTCTTGGTTTGCTTTGATTTAAATACTACTTCAGCACAATTTAAACAAGTAGTTTTAATAGTGACGAGTTCTTCCTAGGTAAAGAGTACTTACGGGAAATTATGTTTGCTATTTTATTTAAATAATATTTGCTAGTGAAGCATACATAATCACTAATCATTGTCGAGAGCCTGTTCTGTCGGATACTTCATTTAGGACAACTTTCGACACTTGACAACTAATGATTTTAATCTTGGAGTTTAATTAAATTAAAGAAGATATAAAATGCACTGTATTAAGTGGCACACTTCTGATCCCTCGATTTTGTTTAAAAATATGCTGTAACATGTTAGGTCTATGAGATTCTTAAGAACTTACATTTCTGTTGTATACAACTTATCACTTTTTAGAGACAAACACTAACCTTTTTGCAGGACTTGGTGTTTTCAGGATTCAGGTTAAAATTCGAATTAGAAATTTTTCAAGAACGCAATCCATTCCCTTACAACATATTTCGTGTACAGGTATATTTAAAGTATTGATTCGAACAGCGAGAGTCCGTTATGGCCTTAAATTTTACGATGTACTTGTTTTAAATTTAATTTAAGATATTCAAAGATTCCAACATCCTTCTGGCATTCAAATTTCGTCAGTCCGATTACTTCCTCTTCATCCATTCCCAAACAACATTTTCAATTAAAAAAAAAAAAAGTCTTAATGAATCTACGCAACGGTAGTACTTTAATGTTTATTTAATCAGCAGGTCTCGAGACCACCTTCTTTTCAGGCACCTCGGACGATTATCTGGAATAGATGTAGATGAGAGTTTACGTAAAAGCGTGTTTGTATGAGCGAGTAGTTTGGAATTAAAGGAGGTTTATCTATTTTCGGCTATGTTAGCAACTAATTGGAAATACAGTTCTGTATGGATGAGTTGATTAGTAACAAAGTAAGAAGCATTTAGGAATATTCGAAGGATTTTGGACTGCACGAATTGGATGCGGTAGGAATTTGATGGTCTAGTCCAAATCGATCTGATAATGGTTATGTAAATGAGTTATTTGTAGTAAGTAGGTAGCTTCGATCATTCTTCCTAGTATGTGTTTTAGTAGTCGGTATATACGAGTAGTTTATTGTCGTCAAGCCTTGTAAGAGAATTCCAAATAAGACGTGTGTCAAGATGGAGCTTAAATAAATAAATAAAACAGTTAGAGGCGTTTATTTATTTATTAAATATTATTAATGTTGTATTTTGCATATTTACAATGATTACATTAAATGACTTAAACTTTAAGCGCATAATAATAAATAACTCTTCAACAATATTACTGATTTTCTTTGTAATTGTGACATTTATTTATTTTATAATATTCCGCATCTACCCAAGCTGTTAATTTTGACATTATTTTCGTCGTTCTGTCAAATAAGAAAACGCGACAGAGACGTTGGGTAAGATGCGGGGTACAATATCCGGTGTGAGATGGTATTTTTCCCTGGGCAAACAATAGAGCTGTGTTTGCTTTTAATCAGGCCGCGGGGCAAGTCCATCTGTCCAACACCGCACCCCCTTATCGAAAAACAAATGTTATCCCTCAAAACAGTGTCGTCTCCACCTACCATAACATACTTCTATTATTTTTTAAATGAGTACTAATGCCTGTTGGTATTCAGTTGTAAATTTAATTTGTATTCTGTCGGAGCACTCACTTGTGGGGTCAGTTGTAGAGGTCCGCCAATTTTTTCAACTCTAATCAGGGAAAATATTTCACTTTCCTGAAGGCTGTTGTTCTGAATTACCATTGCCCAGGCGTAATAAACAAAAACTAGCTCTTGTATTTTTGATAGCGCTTAATTAACAGTCCATTTAACGCGGCGTCCTATTTAGAACATTCTATAAACAATTTCCTTTAAATAAACCTAAGTTATTAAATCGGTCTCCGACTCAAAACAGATCGGCGGATATCAAAATTGAGGAGACAACCTATCCTAGGATGCCCTGGTATTTTGTGCAATATTTTGAAAAAAATCGGACCTGTAGTTTAGGAAAAAACCCACGGGCGACTGATTTTTTTTTTTCTTTATTCGGTTTCTACGCATTTCGAAACTTCAATTTTAAATACTTCGAATTTTGAGGGGGCATTTGTTTTTTACTTCCACTTACCTGTATATGAAATATATAGCAGGGGAAAGTATTGCAATCGTGAAAATTTTTAATGCCAGGTTTTGACAGAAAAATACACGTTTTAAGGACCCCTGAGCCCTAATGACCATGTCCCAAAAAAAGGTGAGTCCAAGTGTGTATGTGTTAAGTCTAGCTGAAAAACCGTAAATTTATATTTTAGACAACTCTACGTCCGAAATGTTACAACAACTTTTTCATCTGAATCGGCCAACCAGAGGAGCCAAGTTTTTTTTAAAAATGCCTCTAACGATTTGGATTAAACTCGCTTTAATGATGTAAAATTTAATAGGCTTTAATATGTAGGTTTCATTCTGATTGAAATAGTCTTACAGGGCTTAAATGCCGATATTTTAAATTTTCTTCCTCTAAACTACCTTTAGTTTTGTACGTTATAAAAGATTAAGCATATAATCTTAATACCATTTATGAAGGACGGCTAAATATACAAGCTGGGCAAATTTGATTACCAACTAGAGAGAAAAACTATATTTTTATGTAATTTTTTTTTGTTTTATAACAAGAACGTAACATAGGCGTTTGATATAACCGCTGGGAAAGAAAGATTTTAGAAAAAATATTATCTGATACACGAAGTTGTAAATAAGTGTTATAAAGTGACGAAAAGTTAATAATCTTATTACTGATTAACAATTTAATGTATTTTCATTATTTAATCTAAATCCTATATTTTCAACAAAAAGAATACACGTTTTTTAAAATCTACTTAAAATATTTTTTAAATTAATGTATATTTAATAGTCGAAGTAAGTGATAGGCGTGTATCGCTTTCACCTATTTTTTTTTTTTTTTTTTTAATAGAAAGAGTCCGTTTTGAAAATGAAAAACAAAAGTGGAGTTGTTCATAAGCGTACAATATCCAATTGAAGTACGATAGGAAAGACTTGTTCTGATAAAAAAATCTTATTTAAAAAATTTTTAATTTTTTTTCCATGTTTATAGCTCATTAGGTTTATAAATTTGTAAAAAAAAAATTCACAGAATCAAAATTTTCCTTTTTATTTAGGGAGATTGCATTGACACAAAAATTCATGATTATCGGCCTTTTAACTTCAATATTTTAATAAGAAATCTACTTTAAATGAAAAAGTTGGTGATAGCTCAAAATTAAAGCATACCATTCTTTCCCTTATTTAAAGATAAAAAAAAAAAAAAAAAAAGAGAAAGAAAGATGCTGCTATGCTAAGTAAAGTATGGGGTAGGAATATGAAAGGACCCGTCGTGATATCATCTTGATATATTACAATTTACATTTAATGGGAAAATTTCGTCGTAAGGAGTCATGGCCAGGTCATAAATTGTTGTCAAGAACATAAGAGTATAATGCACGGTATTTCTTTCAAGTATTTCAGCTTTTATTAAACTGGAAACCCTCGGATACATATTCAGTAAGTGCTTTATAATGTCTTGAATACTTTGAATTATTACAGCTTTTGATATCTTTGTTAAAACCAAGTTTCATTATTATTTCATTGTAAGATAAATAAATGTGAATTGAATGGATCGAAAAATGAAAACTTAAAAAAAAGGAGTATTATGAGAATATTATCTTTCGTTTACGAAAAAAATTATATATATATATATATACAAATAATTCTTCATTAGGTGAACCTGCGTTTTTTGGTATTATATACCTGTATAGACAATGACTAGTTATCCGTTTAACTTTTTTTATCTTCAACGAATAGACCTATTATTTAGCGTATTAAAATTTATTCTATAATCAGTTAGACGTTACAACACGACTTATTTGCTATGTAAATGTGAATTAATACCAGTCCTGAGTGAAGCTTATCACTTAAAACTAATACGTTTTCAGATTTAAAAAATAATTTTTTCCATTTCTAATACGAAATATGTTTTAGTCCCCTTATGGAATAACATCAAGGAAATTTGAGTGAAATATAAAAAGGCATGAAACATGTAGAGAAGCACTCTAAAAATATACTAAATTGAATGTCTCGGAGCCATCTTCTTTTTCAGACGCCTCAGAGGATTGTCAGGAATTGAAGAGGAAGAAAGGATTGAAACTAGAGGATTAGGGCGGAAATGGAGTTTGTCATGAAAGAAATGGTATCTAGATCGAGCCAAATCAGCAACATACGGAACATTAAGGTCTTTATGAATCAGTTTATTAGTTAAAAAATCAATGATCATCGTAATATCATTGAGGATTATACGAAGGATTTTGGATTGTAGGGATTGGAGACGGGAAGAATTTGATGGTTTAGTACCTTATATCACATGTATTCGTTAAGATAAACTCCACGAAATAATTCAGCTTAAGTACTATAGTAATTTTTGAGATACTGCAAAGACCATAAATGTGAGTGAAGCGGTACTTTTATTCATTGATATATTTTTGAACTGAGTTTTAATCAATTATATATGACCCATTTGGATCTCTTACATGTTGCAATGTGTCAGGTATTCTTTTTAACTTTTGGTCATCAAGAACAGTTAGGAAGATCTGAGCACTTTGCATCTTTCAAGTAAAAATTTCCGGCTCTGAATCTAGCAATCCTCTAACGTGCGGTGCATTTTCCTAAGGCATCTTTGCTATACACACTGAATATGTTATGAACCGTCTGTGCAGTGGATTTTTTTTTTCGAGAATAAAAATCATTAAATAACGAAAATGATTGTTTTATTTTATATTATACTGTGAGCAAGCAAAACACCACTTAAATAAGATGGATCTTGGTTGAAACCGATTCATAAAAGCACTTTAAATAATTTTTTTTTTTTTGGAAAAATAAAGTAAAAATGATTTTATAAACACAGAGAGCAATAAATTGAAAAATCCTAGAATCTTATTTTACAAACCAATATCAGGATTTCGAGCTGTGTTTAATATTTATGATGATATGTCAGTAGGAAATGAATCTCATAAAAACTGTTTAGAGGAGCGAGTATTTGGAACCACTTGGACCTCTAACCATTATGGAATACTATTCAAACTTCTCAACTGCAACCGTTCCAAACGTTAACGGTACGCCGCCCTCGTCATGAGTGCGCAATTGTTTCGTTTCACATTGACATACAGCTTCTCTCGCATTAGAAAAAAAAACAAAAACATCTATATGAATCCAACTTGCTATTAAGTAGTCGCAGCAGTCGGGTAAAACTAACGCGCAAGACACGTCCTACAATTAATGTATGCCATGACGAAGTATAATTCAGGAATGGGAGCTTTTAAAATCTTTTTTACATTATCGTGAGAAATATCTGCAATATAAGCAATTATCATACATTTTTAGCGAAATTCTAAATTTACGAATTTCGTAAAAATACTAGAATAATCGATACAAATTTTGATTTTAAAAAAAAATTGACTATACTAGCATTACAAAATGTGGTTATTTTTGTTTTTTCATAAGTTTTAAACCAAAAACCACTATTTAATGATCTTCAGATTTTATTTTTTTTCTAACTCAGTTAAAAATAACTAAGAAAAAAGAGATGCACAATAACAGTAAATAATAACAAGTTAAAGAAAACCAAAAGTTCAAATTAAATTTCAAAAAACTATCTATCTGTTTAAAACATTAGGTTTGGGGGTTGTTGAGCCAGTATTCAATGAAGCAAAAAAGTAAATTATATAAATGAATATGGAGTGTCTGCCTATAATATTATTCTCTTACCGTGTCCTGGTAAAATACAAAAAAAATCCACAATTACTTATGTCTAACAATTCTTGACAAAATATAACTAAAGCGAGTCAAATATGTAACCAAACTATAGTAGCGTAAAAATAAAAATCTGGTGGGGGCAACACACGACTTTCACTTACCTCCATTTTTAAAATCAATAAAAGAATTTTCAAATACAGTTAGAGATAAATATACGTGAAATTATTAAGGAATTAATCAAATTAAATTTCTATAGAAACATGTGTTTGATTAAAAAATGTATTATATTATTATCTAAAATAATCAGTTAGTTTTACGTTCATTTCATCACTCTCTATTAACTTTTAAAAGCTTGTGTATGAGATATTTTTTCTAAAATCTTTAGCTTTCCAACGGTATATCATACATGTATATTACTGCTCTTATGTTCAAAAACGAAAAATTGCATTAAAAAAATATATTTTCTGTTTTCTCCTTTAGTTGGGTATCGAGTTTATTCAATTTATATACTTACCAGTTTTTCATCAGCGTTAATAAGATAATCTAGTTATTATTATTGAATCTACAAAATTAAAGGTACTTTAGGGGAAGAAAATTTAAAATATCGGCATTTAAGCCCTGTCAGACCATTTTAATCAGAATAAAATCTACATGATATTAAAGCCTATTAAATTTTACATCGATATAGCGAGTTTAATCAAAATCGTCGGAACCGTTTTTGAGAAAATCGAAAAAAGGTGCAAAATGCATGGTATAAAGTGCCTCTTCTGGTAAGCTCATTTTGATGAAAAAAGTTTTGTCACGTCTCGGGCGTATAGTTGTCTTAAATATGAAATTTCAGTTTCATAGGACTTACCGTTTCCGCCCAGGAGTTACCACACACACACACACACAGACACACACACACACACACACACACAGACCTTTTTGCGGGACTTGGTTATTTGGTATCAGGGGACCCTAAAACGTGTATTTCCGTTGAATACTGGAATTCGAAAATTTTCACGATCGAAATACTTCCCCTTACTATATATAGTAAGTGAAAGTAAAAAATTCAGTTTCAATAACTGCAATATTTAATAAGCTATATCGTAGCTCTTTCGATTACAGTTGCCAAAATGATATTTCTTGTTTTGGTATTCTAATTACTTGTCCATCCATCGTAAAAATATATACAAAATCATAGTTATGTGCGTATAACATATCTTATCAACAACCATATTTAAAAACTTTCCTTTATGTCGAGTTCAGAAGTTCAATGTAAGAGGTGAGGATCATTGAGTTCAAAAAATCAGGTGGATAAGAAATATTAAAAAAAAAAAAAAAAAATAGTCTAGTAAAGACGGAATTTGTTGTGTGTTCGATATAAAAATAAAATTTATATAGTATAAATAAAGATAGTTCTAAAATAAAAAAAAATCATTAAAAAAAAATAATAATAATAAAACAAAAAGGTCCTTTGCAAAGGTTTATTACAAAGAATTACTGAGCGTTAGTACAATTTTTCTTAACTATATAAATATTCAATGAGGCTTCTTATCATTGTTATGATTGGACATTATGTTACATCTCTAGAAAAATATATTTATTTAAAACAATATTCAAGAACGCGTAATATAACGCAAGTCCTGAATGTAGTGCACACGTGTAGAGACGATGTTGATACGAGAATATCATAGGGTGTAAGAGGAAACTGTAACACAAATAAAAAGATACAAAATATCCGGAGGGATGCCAAGCGACAAAGACTGGTCCACAATAAAACTTATATTGTTTCTTTGAGACAATGGCCAGCTTTTGTGAAGGGAGAGCCCCCTGCTCGCATTAATACATTTGTCGGGACAATACCTTCGTTTGCCGGCCTGCCTCTCTCATTGTGTGTCTTCGCCCTCATCTAACGTTCCCATTTTATGAAATAAGATGATCTCCTTATTGTCATCTATATTAATAAATATCAACTCTAACCGTAAACAATAACAAGGAATATGAAAGAGTGACAATGATTTAGGACAAATTAACTGTAACACGATTTAGTAAGATTTTTATTTATAAAAAAAATGCAAATTATGCTCAATAATAACCGAATTTCAGTGGAATTACATCGATCATAATTTGTGACTTGAATATATATTTTTTTCCCCCCGAAAATCTCGCTTTACCGAATCCAAAACTCTGAACATATTTATCTCTTTTTTTCAAAAATAACTACAGTAGCTCGATGAACGCAGATACAGCTCTACATCAGGCGGAGTTGGCTTGTAATGGGATTACATAAATACTGGAAAGATTAAATATTACAGTTAATCCTAAGAAGACGGACTGTATTATTTTTGTTTCCAGAAGAATAAGCGCCGTCTACTGAAGACCTACGAGGTAGCGGGAATCAAAAACAAGCCGGCAATCGGATCGTTTACCTGGGCATCACCCTTGACAGGCACCTCAAATTGTCTAATCACTGCCTCAAAAAGTTTAGCTCGGCTAGGACCAAGTCCTATCGACTAAATCATTTACTAACGTCGCCAAATCTATCCCTCCGCCTGAAAATATTAATCTATAAATCATTAATTAGATCGGCCCTCCTATACGGAGCATCGATGTTAACTAATATATTACCAACCATAGCAAAAAAGCTCCAGCAGTTTCAAAATGAAGAACTGAGACGAATAGTGAGGTCTACTTCTCTACAACGGACGAAGAAAGACCAAATAAACGACACCTTCGAGCTTCATTCGACATAGTTTATCTCCCTTAGACATGTCAAATTCTTTGATAGTCTCCGGTACTGCACGAACCCACTGTTTAACACACTGACTCCGACAGGACGGCCACAGCGCTGGCAAGACTATGTACAGACCCCCAGACTAGACTGACCAACCATAACTTGACTAACTGACTCAGAAAGACTAGCGAGTCCCATCACGAGACGTGACTCCTATTCGCTCCTATATACCTAACATTTTCGTACCCTCTCTCCCCTCTTATAATGCATGTAATGCAGAAAAAGAGATCCCATATTCCTTCCTCTATTTCCGATTTCTAACCCCAACTCCCATGGGGATAAGAAAAAAAATGGGCTTAAATGCCGATATTTTAAACATTCTTCCCCCAAAGTACCTTTAATTTTGTTGATCCTATAAAAATAACTATATTATCTTTTTACCACTGTTGAAAAACAGGTAAATATATAAATTGAATGAATTCGATACCATTACTATATATAGTAAGGGGAAGTATTGCGATCGTGAAAATTTTCGAATTCCAGTATTCAACGGAAATACACGTTTTAGGGTCCCCTGATACCAAATAACCAAGTCCCGCAAAAAGGTCTGTGTGTGTGTGTGGTAACTCCCGGGCGGAAACGGTAAGTCCTATAAAAATGAAATTTCATATTTAAGACAACTATACGCCCGAGACGTGAAAAAACTTTTTTCATCAAAATGAGCTTACCAGAAGAGGCACTTTAAACCATGCATTTTGCACCTTTTTTCGATTTTCTTGAAAACGGTTCCGACGATTTTAATCAAACTCGCTATACCGATGTAAAATTTATTGGGCTTTAATATCATGTAGGTTTTATTCTGATTAAAATGGTCTGACAGGGCTTAAATGCCGATATTTTAAATTTTCTTCCTCTAAAGTACCTTTAATTTTGTTGATCTTATAAAAATAACTATATTATCTTGTTACCACTGTTGAAAAACAGGTAAATATATAAATTGAGTGAATTCGATACCAAAAAAAAGGAGAGAAAACAGAAAAAATATTTTTTTAATGCAATTTTTCGTTTTTGAACATAAGAACAGCAATATGCATGTACGATATACCGTTGGAAAGCTAAAGATTTTAGAAAAAAATATTATCTCATACACAATCTTTTAAAAGTTAATAGAGAGTGATGAAAAGCCGATAAAACTAAATGATTATTTTAGATAGATTTTTTAATAAAACACATGTTTCTATAGAAAATCCATTTAATTAATTCTTTAATGGTTTCAAACATTTTTATCTTTTACTGAATTTCAAAATTCTTTAATCGATTCTAAATATAGGGGTAAGTGAATGTCGTGTGTTGCCCGCACCAGATTTTTTTTTATTAGTTTTATTGTTCATTCATTCAGCGTCACTTTATTTTTTTATTCCTCAATTAGTAAGCGAGATATTGTTAAAGGATGCAGTGGGGCAGGAGGCCACAGGTAGAGGTGATTTGATGGGATTTATTAGTATTTGTTTTAATTCTCATATGTCTCATTCTTAAATGGCTGATGGCTTGAAAATATAAAAAGATTCCCTTATAAACATAGACTTAATACATATTTTAATTTTACTTCATTTATAATTAAGACAACTTCTAACCATAACTGTTATTATAAAGTTCTCTTATTTTTTACCCATTATAAAATGTTGGTTTTTGGTCTAGTAAAGCTGCGTCTTCCTCCCCAACATTGCACTACCACGCCTACACCTATGACCATTTGCATAAATTATAGGGTTCCTACAGAATATAAAATACACTCTCCGCGCTGATTATCATAAGCAGAAAAATTAATAAATCTAAAATCGGAGGTCCCACCCAAATTGGTGTAATTAAACCTTATCTATATCTCCTACGATCCATTTTTATTTGCAAATCTCCTTAAACTGATCTACTTCCACTTATACATCAATCTGTTTGGATTGTAAAAATGCCATGAGCAACTTAAGTAAGGTTTTAATGATTAAACTTTGCAAACAACCCTTAGGATGTTGAGAATCGGAAAAAGAGGGATTTTAACCGACAGTGCAGGGAAAGGTCCCCTCCCTATAGTGGAGGAAAAGACAGCGGATGGTGACCCACCGCACTCAGCCTTTGTGGTTCGTTAACGGTCACAGACCTTTGGTCTTCTCTCCATTTCCAATCCAAGCGGCTCTAGATTTCTCATTAGCTCTATCAGCCTCTGTGTCATAGCAAACATACAACTCCTGCATCTCCTTATAAAGATTTTCCTGGTTTGATTTGGTTACCATTAATTCAATAAGCAACTAAGGAATGGGATATTCGCGCAATTTACATTATATTGTCATTATGTTTTGATGAATCCAATAAGATTTCTATATGTTTTAGTAATCTAATAATAATGGAGTAATGTGTGTGCGTTTTGTTTGAGAAAATATGTCGATTTTCAGGTTATATGATCAAACCATTCGAACTTTACATGCTTCAGCAAGAATTGATCTCAGAGCAATGAAAAGCATTTTATTATTTATGCAATTCTAATGGAGTTTATGTTAAAAATGCTCTTTCTGACAGATTTAGAGTTTATCACTATGATCAATTAGCAAGAAAATCTGTTTATTTTATAAGCTCTATTCATGGTTATATTTAATCATCACCAGAAATGAGAAATTTAAATCAAAATTGGTTTAATTGTCTATGTATGTATTCAAAAACTGTAGAAATATCAACTGTTCCTTTTTTATATGTTTTATTACTATTATATGTTTAAAATGAAAAAATTTAAAAGTGTAATTAAGTTTCCACAAGATTCCCATTATTTTACCTCTGTGCTCTCACCTGTTTTCGGTTCGCGAAGATTAAAATCGAGTTATCATTTTATACATATATATAATAATAGAGATTACAACCTGAACTTCTGCAACCTATGAACGGTCTATATATACGCTTGGACTCTGAAGGGGTTCATATAAATTAAACAAACAGTCTTCTATGCTCTAAGTCGCGAGTTTAAACGAGAGTTGTTGAAGGGAGTAAAATAATCTTAGTTATGTAGTGCTTCGAATGGTTGTACCAAGTTATTGAAAGGTCAGGTACTCCTAAAAGATTCCTGTTTAACTCCATAGGAAAAAATCAGTTATTTTCAAACTAGATTCCATAAGAGTCGGTCGAGAGGATCGGGGGAGGGACTACCTCATACCTGAGTAGTTCCCAACAAGAATTATTTGCGGAACTGTTATACAATCATTTCTATGCCAAGGTCCCCTAAATCTTAAATATAAGGCATACATTTAGATTTTTAAGTGGGTACACTGTATCACGTAAATTGCTTGCGAAACGCCTCCACCAAAACTCTATATTCTAGAAGTGACCTAGTAGGGAAAATGGAAATGAAGAAAAAAGAACCAGGCTCGACGAGTAAAATTTTATGTGATAATGCAGAAGGTCCTAGATTTTTTTAAAGGGGTGAGAAATCTTTCGTAATGCCGTCCTTCAGAGGAAACGAAAAAAAGATGATCTCTGTGCTAATTCAGGTACTCGTTAAAGGTACCCGCCTAAATTAAATCGGGTAGGGTAAATTTAGGGCTTCCTCTTTAATATCGTCTGATAGCCACAGTAGCATAAATAAATAAAAATAACCTAAAATATAAAACATATACATGAGGTTATTTATTCAAACACTCATAAAGAAATCGAATATTGTTCACAATCTTCCGGAATACATCATACATCTTCTGTTCTTTAAGCTGATTATTTTCGAAATGTTTAAAAATGATCAGCTTTAAAGTTGTGATTGTAAATAGTGGCAAAAAAGACAAGCAATTATATCGCTTAGAATTTTAAATTTATCCGTGTAGAGCAAGTAATATTTATGAATAGCCAAGACCACCAATATTTTATGTTTAATGTAATTTAAAATGTTTCCCCAATGACATCTCGCGGACCCCAGGTAGGAACCACTTTCATGCCTAAATATGGAAAAAATAAAACGTAAAATACTAAAATACGGACATTATTGGGCACATTTCCAGGACATAACTTATATGATTGTATTTGAAAGTCGTGAAATTATTTGCAGAGAATCCAAAATCGAAAACAGTTGGTATATGAAGGCGTTAAGTGCAATGTTGCTGAGATGCCATGGAGTTTTGATAAAGTCCGAACAGTTCTTGATTACACAAATTAAATATGTTTGCCTTTTTCAACTGTCGCTGAGAAATAAACGTAAGGTTTATAGTAAACCCAAAGTCAAAAATGTTAATTAAAACCCATAATTATTTTAAGTGATAGTAGAGAGCATAGTTGATAAGGAAAATAATAAATTAATTAAATATTGTTATTTAAATTATTTCAATTATATCTTCCCTTATCTACTATATTCATCAAGTCAGGATGGCCGAGCGGTCTAAGGCGCTGCGTTCAGGTTGCAGTCTACTCTGTGGGCGTGGGTTCGAATCCCACTTCTGACAGTAATATTTTACTAAGTTTTATTTCTTTAAAATGAATAAAAAATGCATCGTTATAAAACATACCTGATAAGAGTAATTTTGTTTTATTTATATAACTATAAATTGTAGATACATATCTTATTTATTTAAATATTAAAATAAATAAAACTAAGACTTTTCATAAAAACTTTTAGGAAATTAAATTATCTTGAATTATTGATTATTATATATTTTTTTTTTTAAATTATCAAAATTTATATTTGCTTGGAATGGTAGATTCGAGACAAGGCTAGTTACTTTAACTTCTCAAGCTGTGCATTTTTGTATTTTTAACTGTAGCAGATAAATGCAAGTTAAGTCCGCCTCCAAAGCCAAAATCGATTTTTTAAAAAATTCAAATAAGTTTTTCATGAGGAAGGAGATAGCATTGCAAAGAAAAATAGTGAATTTCATGAAATATATTTTTATTTTATGTTATTCCAATGATATATGGCATTATATATTTACTTAATCAATTCTTTTGACAGTAATATTTTACCAATATTCAATATTTTTATTTATCAAAATAATATTGGCATCGTTATGATGACGGAACGTCTATGTACTTCATGGTAGAATTTTTTTTTCATATCTTGCGGCAATTTAACGGGATATTATTATAAATAATTGTAAAAATCTTGGTTTTCAGAATTACTATTTGGAAATAATCTTTTCTTAGCTCATTTACAATCTATACCTTTTTTTTTTCTTTGTAAATTGTCGAAATTGCCAATTCTTCATATTGTAATTATGTGATTACGCCAGTTCTTTCGTCGGATCAAGTCGATTGTAAAGTATTTTAGAAAAACTTGGGAACTAAAAATGAGGAATATAAGCAGATAGGGAAGTATGGGTGTATTTTATTTGAAATTTTAATATCAAATATTTTATGTAGTATTAAAAAAAAACTTTAAGTTTTCGGATTGTTTATTTACAAATCATTATAAGTATTATTTTTGTTTGTGAAAAATAAACCAAATTGGAAAACGTTTTACCTAAAGAAAAAACAAAATGATAAAATACTGTTTATACAAGTAATGAGGTTTTAAAATAAATTAATAAATCTTTGATTACTGTAAGTCATCTTGCTGGCAAAATAATGATATTGGTAAACAAATCATAAAAATCCTATTATACTTCTTAGATTATATATCCCTTAAGAAGTTGCTTTATAATCACAGTTCAGACAATAATTAAAATTATTTCATGAGCTAATTATTTCACTTAAAGGTCTGACAACAATTCATTAATATCTTTATTACTTACAATACTTTATTACTTTTGGTAAAACGTACAATTATCATATTTGGAATCTATTTCCATAAATAAGTTTAATAAATATTTTAGCTTAAACAATGATTTGGGTAAATCATTTTTAAATATTATTATAATCAATCACTATTAAAGTGCTAATGTGTTTATGATTAAACGCAATACTATTTAATTATATAATATTATATTTACATAAATTCAATTGTTTTGTTTGAGTTCTGATCAAAAATGCTACTAGCATTCATTTCCGCAGTCAGGATGGCCGAGCGGTCTAAGGCGCTGCGTTCAGGTCGCAGTCCACTCTGTGGGCGTGGGTTCGAATCCCACTTCTGACAAGGCTTTTTTTTCTTTCGTTTTGCCTTATACGGTCCAATATTTATATAAGAAACCTATAAAGTTTCTACTATTTTTATGATCTCTGTGTTTACACATTTTAAAAAAAAATAATATTACGTACATCACTGATTGAACTTAGGTTTCGAAATACAATTTGAGCGAATTCCAGCCTTACCATATCGGTATGGATATAATTAAAAATTTGTTTTTTATTCTTTTTTACATAGTGGATATCAGTTTCCATGCGCCTAAACACGCCCTTATGATGGGGTCGAAACATTGGCAAAAAAAAAAAAACTGTTGAAACTACTCAATTGTTTCATTCACCGACCGCCACCCGGACTAATGCCTTTTAATATTTTTTTTTTTTAATTTAAAAATTGCTAGCTCTATAATCCTGACCGAATTTTATTCGGATTAAATATATAAAACTTCTTAATTTGACCAACTTATTAAATTTCATATAATGTTTTAAGATTTTCCGATATTAATATAAGAGTGCTAAAGCTTACACTGTTTTCAATATCTTTTCAGTTAAAAATAATGATTCGTACTTTTTTAGACTAATATTATATGTATTATTGATGACACTTTGGGTTACTTTTTTATTGCACGAATAAGTAATGCAAAAAAAAAAAAAAAAGTATCTGTATAGATAAGGATTGCATTTTTTTTTCTCATTTTTAAGTTTAAGTATAAAAATAATTTGTGGTAGCAGGGAAAAGAAAGTTTCAAATGTTCGAAACAAATCTAGCGTATATTTATTAATATTTATACATTCTCAAGATATATTCCTAATAACAGTGTTAAAGGAAATAAAATGAGAATAGTAGTGTCCTAGTGTAAATAAAACAAAAAGAAAAATGAATGCAATAACCGAATAATAATAAATCAACATCTAACTTATAATTTTAATAATTACGAAAATTTAATTATGAAAACTAAAATATAAAATAATGCAGAAATAAAATTAACAATTATGTGTCATTACCAAAAGAAAATTTCCAATTTGTAAAGTTTATTTTGTACATTGTTCAACAGCAAAAAATAACCAGTGCAATATTTGAAACAAATAATTAAAATAAATTAAAATAATGACCATTTAAATTAAAATTAAATATATTTAACTTATCTTCTTTGTCGAATTATACTCGAACTATTAATAATAGTTAAATTATACCATGATCAGTAACAATGCTCGCCTCATCTTCAGGTATATCACTAAAATGATATTAATCATGATGAAATAATTAATTATTTTATTATTTTTAACTTGATTTTATATTATATTTTATAATTATGGAATTTAAAAATATCTTAAAATATAATTATAACAATGCTACCTAGTACTTATTTTAACCATGATTGTTTATTTTTAAATATTATTGATAAATTTGATGATTTTCTCTTTACTAGTGGCTTATTTGTTTTCAGTCTCATATTTTTTCATGAATGGTGTATTCATATGAAAAGTATAAAATACGGGTAGATATATATTTATGCTATAGCTATGGTAATTATAATATGAATCATTTTATTGCAAATACATATTTTTTTTTTCACTTTATTTATTGATTTGCACCTGTCAGCAGTATGTGACAATCAGCAAATAGGATAGAATAATTAACAAAATAATGACATGTCAGGCATGAGGAAGGACAGTACCCAGCACCACGTCTTCTCGTCAGGTTTTTTTTTTTTTATGTATGGTGTTCATCATTTCTTAAATGATTGAAGTCTTTATTTTGCGTCGGATTGGTAATTAGGCTATCAACACATCCAATAAATATTTTGATTTTTTAAATGGAGTAAACTGTAAACCAAATACAGTCTTATTTTATTAGTTTAGTTCCTTAAATTAATAAATGAACTAAAACTTGTTCGCCAATTAAGAATTTCAGATACTTGAAAAGTGTATTATAGATATACCACTTGGATTATAAAAACATGGGGAAAATGTAGATGTAAAGAATATAACTCTCAAAACTTAGAAAACCTGTTATTGCAATGTCCTATACACAAAATATTACTTGGTGAATTACATTGTTCAAAATGGTTAACAATCATCTTTAGAAAACATTCTAGATATTGATTATGTGGATACAATTAATAAGATATATTTATTTTTGTTTAAAACTATATATATTTAAGGTAACAAGAAATCAACATAATTTTTGTAAGAATTTATATTAAGATGTTCCAGTAAGCTATATGAATTCATATCTATCTATCATTGTCATTCAATACGAACAACTTCTAACGCCAAATGGTCCAAAACGCCATGGCTAAAATATCTATATAATAGCCAACAAATTACCTATCTATCAATATACTTTAATTAATTAGAAAAAAAAGTAAATTAACAAGGAAGAAAAGTGATGATCAACATTGAATCAGTAAACTAATGTGGAAATGCAAGAGGCCTATAAAAAAATAATATTAAATAACGCTATTCATTCCGCTCCACATATTTTTTATAGGAAACTAATACATCATCAGCTGGGAACACTAACTGCGACTCGGAACGTTTGTGAGGTACAAAACTTTACCTGTTTCACGAGATCTAATAACTCTGTACTGAAAGGGGCAACCAATGGTCCGGGAAGAGGTTTTCTCTTTATTTTCTCACGGTTGGCACTTGGCAAGGACTTGGCTAGTGTAAAGTCCCTTAAGTCCCTTGGTAAAGTTTTTTAATGCCTCTGCTGGGGCACTTTGTTGTGGCCAGTTTCTTTTATTGTCTGTTTCACGAATTGAGAGCAAGCCACCTTACGATTATTAGATGTCTTTCAGGATTGAATACATGGCTATTTACTGGCTTCACTTCATGAGCTGTTTCTTTAAAAACTTTTTTTTATTTTTTGTTTTCTTGTAAATTACCACAGTTTTAAAGAATATCAGTCTTTTGTTTATTTATTTGTTTTTTTATAACAGATTTATTATAGAAATAATTTCAAACAGTTTTATTAGAATTAAATTTCTTCTGTATTTGTTTTGGTTTGTAAAAAAATAAAATAAAAAAGTAAAATTGTGTTATCTAATATAACATTTTGTAGCTGTATAATTATTTGAATCAAAATAATTAAAGTGGTATTATTTATTTTAATGGAATTAATTTTAATGGTTCTATTATGAAAAGAAGTATAATGCCTATCTAAGACCTTCATTTGTTTTTATTTCATTATTATAAGAAAAAAACAAAACAGCCAAACTGAAACCGATTATTTCTATCTATAAACGAAAAATAAATTCTTAAAAAGGAGTAAATTGCTTGATCCTGATTCTACATATTTAAATTTGCTCTTTAATAAACGTAGATGTCATTTATCTAACGATTCATTGTATTATGAATTTTGGGCAGGAAAAAAAAAGAATTTTTTATGAACGAGTTAAGAGGAAAAGAATTAACTGGAATTATTCACAGGATGAAGAATTCTTTAAGGACAGGGAAAATCCTGTGTCGAATTAAGGATAATTGGACGCTGAATTTTCCTTTGATTGGGCATCTGGTGAGCCTAACGAACCAAAGGCCGCTGAGATTACCGCACCTCGTTTATGCAATTTATAGCTTCAATACGGTCCCCGCAAAATTTTCCCAACATTTTTCCTATTAATTTCTTTGCTTTACTATAGTTAAGAGGTTTCAGGTCATTTCCGATATAATTCTATGAAATTGTATTTGTTGAAGGCATCATAGCCCTATTCCATTTTTATTTTAATTATTTCCATTGATATTTTTATATATGTACATAACATAAATAAAACAAGTAAATGTGAAAAATATGATAATGGACTTAATAAAGTCATGTGAAATAGATAACCAGCGATAAAATTTAATGTTTATTTATTAGCAGGTCTTGGGGCCACCTTTATTTCAGACGGATGATAACGAGAAATTAAGAGAAGAACTATGCCTTAGAGCCCAAACAAACAATTAATTAATTAAGAGGTAGTTTTTAAATGTTATTTTTAAAAACTGTATAATAAGTAAATAAGTATTAATATATTTATATATGTGATTTCTTTAGAAAAAATACTGTATAAAGAATAAAATAATAGTGGTTTAACTTTGTATGATTCTGATTTATATAAAATTAAATTAATCTATTTTATCATTCAAGCTGAATAAAATTAAATTACAAAAACTCATTCACAAATAAGTTCAGACAGATCCTTCAATTGTCAATTGTTAATGGTTCATATTCATTATTCAATAGTTTATATTTATCCGTGTTCGCTCACTTTGCTGGTGTTCGTAATCTCAATTTCGTAGCCATTACTTACACAGCCCATACAGCTGGTATACCAACTCATCATATCACCTTTCTTTCTACCAATGCTAATATCAATTGTGTGTCATCACTTAACACTGCACCTCAAACATTTCATTCATACATCTCAGACATTGATCAATAGTGTCAAAATCAGTAGATGATGATCCAGTTACTGTCACCCATACCCTTCAATCTCACATCAGAGACCTTGAAGTAAGGTGCCAGAATCGGAGGATTAAAATCAATTCAAACAAATCTATCTTTTACCTTACTTCCTTCCCTACACTATCTTTTAATAACACTCCGCTTGTACCTAATGAACAGATCCGATACACAGGACACCCTATCAACAAACGTGTTATCTGATTTACCTACCATATAACTGAACTTCATAAAAGATTTTAACAACGAGAAACTGTATGACATTTTCAGCTACTTCAACACTTACTACACCAATGTTACTATCCCATACGTTACTGTGTGTGCGTGCCTATCATACAACTAATCTGGACGTTTTGGTCTAGACATCTGACAAAATTCTTCATAAAAGTTTTAATGGCCTCTTCATGCTCACAAATTAACTCGTCCATAATGACCTTAATGTTCCATATGTTGCTGTCTTAGTCCAAAACCGGTCCCATCCCTTCCACGAGAAACTCCATTTTCACTCTAATCCTCCTTTTTCGATTCATTATCATCCACTGAGTACTGCAAATAAGTAGCTAATCTACAACTCTGCTTCATATGGTTTGTCTATTAGCATATTTACTTATTGTATGAATGTAGTATTAATTTTTTCTTTCACTACTACTATTGATGTCCGAATCGCGGCCAATTGTAATTCTACTCAATAAAAAATTGTTGAAATATAAATTAGCATTTTTATAGTTGCATTATATAATGCAGTTGTAAATTTCAGTTAATATAATTTAAATCAATAAATTCACTAAATATTTACTAGGTAACTAAAAAGTAAATGCCTATATACCATGTAACATATGATGATGTGTATATTTGACATAATATACTACAATAAAAATCGATATTTATTTTTTTTTAAATATATACTGAGTTCCTAATGAATGATGCATAAGCAACTACCCTAAAGTAAGTAAGAGGTTTTAAGAAGAGAGTAGCGACTTATCCTGTTGTTCCTTAAATATAGCCCCTGTCACATTAACGCCAAAACTTTAACTTTCTATGAGATATAGTTATTCGAAGACAGTTTGAAAGTTCATTTTTCTCTTCTTAGAAGTTTAAAATTCCTCTTTCCCTGAGCCATATCATACTAAAAGCCTCATCTTAGCTAACACCCTACCGCTCAAGTGTTTTCTCATGTAGGCATTTTTCAGAAGACGCAACTCCAGGGAATACGCCTCTTTTCTCTGAATGCATTAGGTAGATATTGATCACAGCTTTCTGGATATGAAATGTGAATTAACTGCTTATTTTCTCAACTTTTTTTGGATTTCCAAAAACCCATTAGTATAACTTTTTCGAAACTGATATTTTGATATGTTTATATTTTAAGTTTAGTTTTTTCGAAATGTTTCATCCGATTTCATCTTGGAAGCACAAAATCTCTTTAAAACGCATTTTAATATTTAATTTTATTGAGAAATATTATTTAATTTAAAATCATACTATACTCTTTATGACGTAAAAATGGAGGGTTCATAGAAAATAATATCTCAATAATTCCTGCTTGCTTTTTTTAAATTTTTTTTTATTCGTTTTGAAGGAAGACCCTCTGAGGAGCCTGAAAAGATGGTGGTCTTGAGACCTGCTAAAAAAATAAACAATGAAGTACTACCGCTAGGGAGCTTCTTAACAAGAGTTATTACATGTTTTTTTTTTTTTATAAATTTGTGAATATCAATAAATAAATGATAAAGAGATTATTTTTTCGCCTTCAAAATATGAAATTGCAATAGAAACGAAAAAAGGTGGAATAGCTGAAAAAATCCTTTAACCATTATACATATGTCAAGATAAAAAACAATAACTACTATTATCTTTATTGCTGTTTATATTAGTATTTCTATTTTACCATAATATATTTTGGTTTCTAATAAATGCTTTATTTATTTTTTTAAAGAAAAGAGAATATCTTAGTGCTGTTTAGGAGAATTTGGAGAGGGTGTTTACGCCGCTCCCCAAATTGGACAATGTTACTTTAAAAACTGATGAGCTGCAATTTACTAATGTATAATAAGCATTAGAGGTTGAGAACTTAAGTGCCTTACTGCTCAGGTCGATTGGATGGTTCCGGTTAAGTTGAATGAGAAAGCGGTACATGAGGAAACTTCTTCGAAAGTGGTAAGGTTACTTAGCAGTAACATGTTATCTGTAGCTCTTATCTGCTTGTATTACTTTCTTCTTGAAGTAGATAAGTGGCGGAATCTAACCGACTTTACTGATTTCCAGCTTGCATTTATCATTGTATTAAGACGAGAATGATAAGTTAATGATAAATCGTTTACCGAAACCAAAGTTTACTATATAAACAAATGCCATAAGGATTCTGATAACATTTTTTTTTTTTTCATTTATTGAAATTTACAACTGTATGTTCATACATCAAGTAAATAGGCTACAATGATAATACACATGAAAAGAAACTGCCCATTGGCAGCACTCTAGTAGTGAATCTACACAAGAAGGTCTCGAGGCCATCTTCTTTTCAGAAGCCTCGGCGGATTGTCAGGAATTGAAGTGGAAGCAAGGATTGAAACTAGTGGATTAGAGTGAGAGTTGAGTTTTTCATGGAAGGAGTAATACCTGGTACAGGCCAAATCAGCAACATATGGAACATTAAGGTCTTTGTGGATGATTTTGTTGGTGACAAAGTAAGGAGCGTTAAGGATTTTGCGAAGGATTTTGGATTGTAAGGATTGGATACGGGAAGAGTTTGATGGTTTAGTAGAGCCCCAAAGCTCAACTCCGTAAGTCCAGATAGGCCTTATGATTGTCATGTAAATTAGTCCTTTGTAGTAAAGAGAAAGGTTAGAGCGTCTGTCAAGTAAATGTTGAAGTAACCGAAATCGGCGAGCAGTCTCTTTGTCTTTTCAGTCTTGTATGCGGATTCCATGTAAGACGTTTGTCAAGCAGGAGGCCTAAATAACGGATCTGTTCGACAGGGACAAGCGGAATATCATTAAAGGACACTGTAGGGCAGGATGTCATAGGTTTACGACGAAGGATAAAGGTAATCTGGTGGGATTTATTGGAGTTGATTTTAATTCTCCAATTCTGACACCATACCTCAAGGTCACTGATGTGGGATTGGAGGTTTTGAGAGGCAATACTAGGATCGTTATTAACTGATAGCACGCAAGTGTCATCGGCATAGGTAGAAAGGAATGTGTTAGGATGGGTTGGGATATCAGCTGTATAGACTGTGTAGAGAATGGGTACTAGGATACTGCCTTGAGGAACACCAGCAGACTGAGTAAAAGTGGATGAATAGGAACTATTGTGGTTGATTTTAAAGGTTTTATCAGAGAGGTAGGACCGGAGGATGAGGATGTATGTTGGATGGAGGAATTTACGGAGTTTGTACAGCAGTCCCGGGTGCCAGACTGATAACATTAATAGTTAAATTAAACGATTTTCAAGATATCACCAGTGGTATAGTGGCTAGCGTAAGAGCCTTATAAAGTTACATTTTTTTAAAAATATATTTTTATTGTAATTTACAACTGTATAAAATACAACAAGTAAATATGCTGAAATGATAAAACACATGAAATAATCATGAAGATAAACTGCCCATTGGCAGAACTCTTTAATAGTGAGTCTAAACAAGAAGGTCTCGAGGCCATCTTCTTTTCAGACGTTTTTTTCAGACGAGTGGGAGTTTAGTTTTTCATGGAAGGTGTGATACCTGGTACGGGCCAAATCAGCAACATATGGCACATTAAGGTCATTGTGGATTTTTTTATTTATGACAAAGTAAGGAGCATGAAGGATTTTGGATTGTAAGGATTATATACGGAATGAGTTTGATGGTTTATTAGAGCCCCAAAGCTTAACTACGTAGGTCCAGATAGGCCTTATAATGGTCATGTAAATGAGGCTTTTGTAGTTAAGTAAAAGGATAGAGCGTCTGTCTAGTAAGTGTTGGAGTAGCCGAAATTTTCGAGCAGTTTCTTGTCTTTTCAGTTTTGTATGCGGATTCCATGTAAGACATTTGTCAAGGTGCAGTCCTAGATATCGGATCCGTTCAACCGGGACAAGAGCGGTGTTCTTGGAGGATAGTGTTGGGCAGGATGTCATAGGTTTACGACGAAGGGTAGAGGTTAATTGGTGGGATTTATTGGTATTGATTTTCACTCTCCAGTTCTGACACCATACCTCAAAGTCTCTAATTTTATATTTTAAAAGTTATATTATTATAAAATAATAAAATATATTCTTTTATGGCAAATTAAAAAAATAACAACATACAAACATTTTTGTGAACAAAATTTAACAAGGTGTAGATTCATTAAGGTGAAGGTCAAATTCTATGAGTAAAGTTGGAGGCAGATCAATATCATCACTACTTTTTTATTAAAAATTAATGCACGATGTTTTGGCTAAAATGCCATCAACAGGTGCAAAGGAACAAATTTATCTGTAAGTACAAAATATTGTCAACAATAAAAAATAATCTATCTAACAGTTTTATCATTAAATTATATAACTCTACTAAGGTATAATAAAAAAATAAAATTTAAACAGTTAAAAAATTTATAAGATAGGGACACCCGAATTACACAGTGGTATGAAGTACGTTTTACAACTAATTCTCATATCTACCAGATATACATAAAAATCTTCATACATATCTGTTGAAAAAATCAATTTAATTTTCTAGTAAGCTGGGAAATGTTATTTCTTCATTAAATTAAATTAGTTTGAATAATAATAATAAATTTTTAAAACAATTTTAATGAATGAATTAGATTGTCCATTAATGTGTATAACTATCAATTAATATTATTAAAAGCAAGGAAGATTTTCAGGAACGTATACATGATGACAAAATATACGATGATGAGGCATCTTTCTTAAAACTTCATTTGATGTAATTTAATTTGGCAAGTAAAATAAATTTGATACTTTACTATTAGGAAATAAATATTTCCGAAGTTGAGTTTAATTGAAAAAAGAAAAAAAGTGACCTCCAAGCCTGACAATTTATCTGCTCACACTCCACTATGCGACGGTGTCTAGCCTGAAGAATGCTCTCAATAAATATTTGAGGTCAACCCGCTACCCCTTCACTATCCAAGTAGGCTAACCCTCTAGACAGTTCGGATCTGTCAGACTGTATCTAAATGCCCCTTCCACAATTCATTTTACTTTTTTTCTCAGGATTTCTTTTGTATAATATTTTTAAAATATTTAATCTTTAGAAAACATGTCAGCTTTAATCTTTCTATTTCCGAGGAAATTAAATATAATTTTTTTTTCTTAAATTTTACTATTTTAGACTCCATATCTTTATACTTTATTATGAAATTCTCAAATTTATTATGCATTACAGAAAAACAAGCTCAAAAACTAACATATCTACTAGAATATTTATTTATTTATTTACAATCGTTTATGTTTGACTTTAATGTCATTTGCTATCTGCAAAAAAAAAAAAAAATTGCAATAAGCAAATATGATGACTTCCGAAAGTCGGTTAAAGCAAGGAATCTCTAGGCCACCGCCTCAAAAGTCGTCGGGGTGGGTTGTACGGGTTCGTGAAGGATTTAAGTGTTTGGGCCGATGGGTTCATGTTGTAAGTCAGTTTGTTATGAAATCTTTTATAATATTCTGTGGCTGTGTCTGAAACTGTGAGTATGTCCAAGTCCTTGTGAAGTAATTCGTTGGTTACATAAAACGGTGCATCCACGATTTTTCGCAATATTTTCGATTGAAGGGTTTGAATTATTTGGATGTTAGAACATTTGGCAGATCCCCATAGCTCTATCCCGTATGTCCATAATGGTTTGATCAGTACTTTGTAAATAGTAAGTTTGGTGTTCACGGATAATTTGGATCGTTTGTCAAGCAGACGGGATAGTAGTCCAAATCGTCTGTTCAGTTGTTGTCTTTTAAGTCTAATGTGGGTCCTCCATGTCAGTCTTTTGTCAAAGTACAGTCCCAAATATCGTACTTCCTCTGATGTCGGAATGGGTTTATCCTCAAAATAGACTGCTGGACAATCCCCATGATTGAGCGTGAAAACGATAAATAGACTCTTTGATTGGTTCATTTTCACTTTCCATCTATTAGCCCAACTGGATAAGTCATCAATGTGGCTTTGCAACATGAAGGATGCAAGAATTGGGTTTTGATGGGATGTCAAAAGAGCTGTATCGTCTGCAAAAGTGGCGAGTAAGGTGTGGTCATTTTCTGGTAAGTCTGCCGTGTAGATATTAAATAGTAACGGTCCCAGTACACTGCCTTGTGGGACCCCTGCTTGAAACACGTTTTATTCCAGAAAATGCGTCTCCTACTTTTACAGTAAAGTGTCGGTCTGTCAAGTAAGAGAGTAATATTAAATAATAAGTCGGAGGGAGCAAATTTTTGAGCTTGTAAAGCAATCCTTCATGCCACACCTTATCGAATGCTTGACTAATATCAAGAAAAACACCAGGGCATATGTGATATGTAATATGTGATAAAGCGTAAAACTTTTGCAAATTTTGATCATAAAAAAAAAAATTGAATATTTCTGTGATTTCACCGAGATTTTTTTGGTGAATTCACAAGAAAACTCATTAGTGATGGCTATTGGACGAGCCAACATGAAGGCACAGAGTTCCCTTTCAACCATACAATTGAAGGTGAAAAACGTTGCACAAACACCCAAGAAGGTTGCAAAATCCAAAAACGCTAAGCCTACCGATACTGGTCGTCAGCCGGAGCATCCTGAGGAACTTATTATTGAAGCCGGACCTAGTAACCCAGCAGCAGGCCAATGGCAACAAGTATCGCGCAAGTGTGCATCTCCGAGGGCCGATAGTTCGTCAACTCTACTCAGGCAGATCAGTTTTGAAACTAATCTACTAGAATATAAATATATATACTTCTAAATATGTTATCTTCTATAGTGCATATTCCATTTATGGTTTTGTTCTATTAAATAAAAATAAAAATTGGTTTAAAAAATTAAAAATACGAAATAATATAACATAAATATATTAATAAACCAATTTGAGTTCATAAACATATAACATTATGTAACATATAACATATATATAACATATATATATATATATATATATATATATATATATATATATATATATATATATATATATATAACATACATATATATAACATTATATAACATATCGCGTAGTGTTTTCCGCCAAAAGATTGGTTCCTATCTGAATGATTCCTTCCTCGTTTAATATATTCAGCCTTTACAAGAAATTGGACGTAATATACTGTGAACAGGATTATTATATTTATTCTTAGAGGTATTTATACTATAGGACCTATACATATGTGTCACTATTTCAGAGATGTTTTTATTTTTCTTTCCTGTTTTATATTTTACGAAGCTATTAGAAACATATATAATTATACAAATTTCAACTTTATATAATCATAAATAAATTTTTTCTCTTTTTACATGTTTAAAAAAAACTAATGTAGTTATTTATACTTTGTTTCAGGTGAAGTGAAACGCGATCATTGTAATAAAACAGTGGACATTTACGAAGACGTTTCGTCGCCGGAAGTGACACCGGACACGTTCGGTCGACCGATGACCTGTTGGTACAGGTTCCGTTCTTTTAGGGGAACCCCCAGGGACTGGATTCTGAGGATAAGGTTCAAGAAGTTCAAAGTGGGGACGCTGGCCAACGCTACGCACTGCATAGGTGGATATATGCAGGTAAGTCTTCAAGCTCAGTTACTTATATTCTATATTAATTGTTTTAAACAGTATGATAATCTACTATATTAAATAAACTATTATTTAAAAGTTGTTCTTATCAATGAAACACATTCAATGAATTACAGAGTTAACAAAAAACAACCTAGAATTACTAATAGATTAAAGTGTACATCGCTGTATTTTTATCGATTTTGCGATGTAACAACAATAAAATTAAAAAAAAAAAAATTCTGATTCACATTTATATGTCTTGTCTTGCAGTTGACAAATCTCCTTCGGTTTCGGATACCAATGATAAACGGCCTATTCATCAGGAAATGCGGTTGAAAAGCCAAATGTTAAATACTCCATTAGCATTTCTACCTTGACTATAAAAAAAAATATTCCATATCACCATTTTAGATCTCGTCAAACGCAATCCATCACTTCAGCGGTTATTAAATGTAATTTTATTTTAAAATAGATAGATTGACAGATATATAGGTTGATTTATTTATTTTTGGGTGAGTCCTCTCACAAATAGAGTCTGGCCACCTAATAGTATTAGTACAATTTAAATATAAATGAACATTAATGTATATAATAAATATTGAATAAATAATTTGCCTCTCAATTTATATTAGCGGAACATAGATATAGATAACAAACTACATATATAAAAGTATAAATATACAGATTTGGCTATTAATGTTGTTGATAGCTTTAGATTTTATTTAAATTACTGAAACATAAAATTTAAAGGGTTAATTATCGAACTTTTTGCCTATTTTAGTCTATCATCAAAGGATATTAGGATTGCATTTATTAGCTTTAAGTAAAATTATTTATTCAAAATCATATGGATCTACAGAATATGTGCTGAATAAAATAAGTTTATAAACTTTACTACAATTATTAGTCTAAGCCACAACGGCCTTAAGATGGTGTTTTTTTTTTTTTATTTAACGTAAATTTCTGTATATATAATTAGTATCCTTTACTTAGGTTTAAAATGTTGAATGTTATTTAAGATAATTAAATGAAGTTTTAAGATGACCAGAATAATTATAATTGCTAAGTACTTATTCGTAAAATTGTTCGCTAGTTTATTTAAAATAATATGGATTGAATAAAAAGTAAGTAACGTAAGGCTATTTAATTTTCAGTTAATGAATAAAATATTTTAATTATGTTCGCATTTCGTTATTCCACTAGGAATAAAGTAATAGCATTTTTTCAGTTTATTAAAATTATTAATCACCTGGCTTCAATGAATAATAAATGCACGAAAATATAAAAGTATGGATATGAATTAACTTTAAAAGAAACAAAACAATCTATTGAAAAAGGAAAACAATAACCGGGAAAGAATTATTACCATTAACTTGTATTTTAGCAGAACATTTTCACAACCCTTTCATAAAATCTCTGATTATTTAGCTTTTGGATTCTGTGAATTTTTCATTAGAGGCTGTTTGTTTTTATTCAAGTTTTGATTGTTTTTACCTCCCGATAGAACAGAACAGTATCCTGGTGTTGGTGAATAGAATGCTAACCGCTTTGGTAGGAAAATTTTTAAATGATTTCCAAACTTTCTTATTCACGGGCCGATTTGATATGATCCAAAATCCAAATGACTAAACATTCAATTCGGCTTCCGATTTATTTGTAAAGTAACAGCTAAAGTGATTTGAGAAGAATGATATTTACACTATCAATGTATTTCCTACGACACACATTTTGGTTTCCATAAATTAAAGTATTAGCTTCACCGTGTGAAACGTAATGACCAGCAAAAGTTATGAATGGACTGAAAATGATTAAAAGTTTTGCGTTTCTTTCCGACATGTACGGATTTTGCGTTCCGATCCCCACTTGGATAGACTAAAGACCCTAAAATAATCTAATCCTTTAAAAAATCGAATCTCTATTTTAGTTGAAAATGGAGGACCTGCAATTGCAAATCGCATCTTCCTATTCTGCCATAATTGAGTTTTTCGATTAACTTAAATACATTCCAAATAGATCTGAAAATAATATATATATATATATATATATATATATATATACATATAGCGGAGCCCGTGGCTAAGTGACTAGCGCGCTAGTCTCTCATGCTGAAGGTTGTGAGTTTGAACTCCAGTCCCGGCGGGTATGATTAAAGGCGGGTGTAATTAAAGGGAGATTCACTCATAGCCTCTCCCAAAATTAACAGTGATGACCCAACGCTACTAAATGCATCGAGAAACGCGATGTAATTTCCCAAGAGCTTACACCGTGAGACCCAGGGCCTACACGGCGTGTCGCACCACTGGAAAAAAATATATATATTACATATTTTTACTATGAAATAGCTTATATAATTATAAAACAAGATTATTTCATAAATAACAACCATCTAACTCTTTCTTCTTTTTGATTCATAACATGATAAATGAATAGTGTCTTTTGGTAATCTGTTTGTAGTGAAAAATCGTTACATTCGGTAACGTAGATCTAGAAATGATCTAGTTCAGCATAAACGAGAGACTGAGATTAGCGTATTTTCCATATAATATGTATGATATATATGTTCTATTAATTATGTACACCTTAATTTTTATATGGAAAGCGACAGGTGTGGAAATAAAAAAAATGTTAAAAAAAAAATTGGAAAGATAAATAACAACGTCAGTTTTACATTGCGCATTTGAAAGTTTCCGAAAGCAATTAACTGATGTAAAAGCAATAAATATTGTAAAGAAAAATGGTCAATCCCCACTGCTAACTTCAAAAAGATATATCTCAGCTATTTCGAAACTGATTGCAATGATTCTTATTCGTATGTTTTTGGTTAAAAACTCTAATAAATAGTTTTTTAGCTTAAAAAACGAGTGAGTTAGTTATTGAACAAAATCATATTTAATCGGCCTCTATTTTAAACACAATTTTTGGAAATCATCGTCTAGGTTTTAGGATCATCGTTGAATAAGCTTGTAGTTTCGTGCCGTTTTGGAAAACGTGGTCCAGTATTTTTGGGATAATGTCGCGGACGGAGTACGGCGGACTATTGAAAACGGTTTTTTTATTCGTTGTTCGGATTCGGTGTATCTTGAAATGTGATCCTTCAAGTTATGTGTTGAGAGGGTAATTTTTTTTTTTTTTTTTTTTTTTTTTTTTTTTTTTTTTTTTTTTTTTTTTTTTTTTTTTTTTTTTTTTTTGTGGATGACAAATGTTCATATTGAATATTGAAAATAATGAAACAACATTTTCTGGGTTAGATGAAACATATATTACAGCTAAAAGCCAATTCCTGGAGGTATAAAAATAGCCATCGTTGGAATAACCCAATAGAAGAAGTGATAGACAGTCCGGGTGGAAGTAAATAGGGGGAAATAAATGGAGCCATTAGCTGATAGCGAATTGATAGCAAAGGGTAGATGTGAAATGCGACTCGAGCGGAATGTTGATTGGGGCTGAAATGTTAATGTGTTTGCACTAACCGGCAAGTAGGGCTCTTAAAAACTCCCTGGAATTAAGCACATTTAAGCGAATAATTCTCGCTCCATCTTTTCACAGACAGAAGGACAGCCTCTCTCATTTATAACAGTTTTTCCATTCGGCTTTTTTTATCTCACATTTAGTATAGAGCAAAAGAGGAAAAAAATAAATCAGAGAACCATCTCGTTATGTGTTTAAATATTTAATGCATAACGACGTGATATTCATTCATAATTATTTAAAATGCCAATATAATGAATTAAAACCAACTTTAGAATTCTATTTCATTAGGAATCGGTATTCAATAAATAAAACCGTTTCATTTATAAATAATCACTGAAATTATTTTTCCATTCACAGTCAACTACTTCGTATTTACGAACATTCTCTATATTTAGATTTTCTCTATTGACGTTCTTTTATTATTATGGAGCTAATAATAAAAGAACGTCAATAGTCAATACTTCAGACAAGAATCGTAATGAAAAAATAATTAAAAATATTTTATTCTAATATTTCATCAACATGATTATTAATAGGACATCATCCTAGTTATAATTCTCTCATATTATTAGATATAAATGATATATTGACAATTTAGTAGATTGGCCCACACCATAATAACAATTTTTCTTATGGCTTAGAGGCTATGCTCCATCTTCAGGGGAAGTTATTTCAAAACCAAAAAATTACCTGGAATCACTTGTAGCTGGGTGGCTAGCATAACAGCATCCTATGCATAAGGCCACGGGTTCAAACCCGCAGGTGGTCCTAGGATTTTTTAATGGGAGTATAAAATCCTTAGTTATGCCGTCCTTTGGAGGGGAAGTTAAAAGCTGGTCCCGAGCCTGTGCGATGTCAGGTACTCTTTAAAGATCCCTATCCTAATAAAACCTGGATAGGCAAAATTTAGGGTTCCACAGTAGCATCGTCCGATTAGCCTTAAGTAGCATAAAGTGGCGTTA
This sequence comes from Piezodorus guildinii, assembly GCA_023052935.1. Lineage (NCBI taxonomy): Eukaryota > Metazoa > Arthropoda > Insecta > Hemiptera > Pentatomidae > Piezodorus > Piezodorus guildinii. The sequence goes on along the minus strand of CM041292.1, from coordinate 29,144,015 downwards.
AATAAATAAACAAACAAAAAATATCTATACAGTCTCAAGATTTTTCAAATGGTTCTGATATCATTATTTGTTTAACACAACTTTATATATCTTATAATTTTTCTCAATTTTTATCTCCTACTGCATTTATTATTCTAATTCGGAACACTTTTTAAGTAAGCTTGTGCTTAAAATAATAAGAAATAATGGAGAGACTCTGTTTTTCAAAAGGAACTGTAAGACATTTATAACAAAATTTATGTTTTAGTATACTTATATTCTTGTTCGTTTAGTTTTATCAAAATCCATCTTCTGATATTTTCCAAAAAAAAAAAAAAATAACAACAAAAACAATACAAATTCCTTAAATACGTCATACCACATTGAACCTATAATGAATACCTACAAATTAATTTTTTCTCAAAATCGCAGTAAATAGTTTTCTTACATTACTTAGAAATTGTCTTAATAATATAGCAAAAAACATTTTTATATTTAAAAGAATCCGATAAATTGATTCAATAAGAAACTTTTGTAAGTGATGGATTTTTTTATTTAAAGTATTCATTTTCAATTTTTTTTAGATCAAGACTTTTATTTTTCAATATTTACAAATGGCCGCATGCCTCAAACATTATTAATGCTATGGTGATTGCACCAATTACATGTTACTTTTACGTGATAATTACACCAGAGGTTAATGGTAATATTAACACCTACACAATAAAACAAATAAAAAAACTTGAGTAAAAACAAAACAAATTATAGTAAAAAATAAAACGAACAGAAAAAAAGACAAAATATTTTGGTTATATAATAATATATCAAACTAATAAATTTTTTTTAATATTTTAAAATTAATGCAGTAATATGTCTTTTTTACGTTTATGACGTATCGTTTTAGTGTGTTTTTATTGTTAATCTATGTTTATCGTTAAGGAGTTGATTGTAATTTCTTATGGAACCCTTGAAATTAGGAATATGCCTAAAACATTGACAAACTTTGTACTGATTATTGAAAAATAAATGAAGCATCTTAAAAGAGAGATGATCCAAAAATACATTTATCTATATTAGAGCTCTTAAAGTTACAATAATAGTTAAGTATAATATTATGATAACTGCAAAGTCGAAATACAGAAGACGCTGCAGAAGTTCCCGAAGTATTTGCCTCGGCCCAAAAAAGCAGGAAGGGAAAAATAAGTTGGACCGGTTTGTACGGCCTCAATGTTTACAGATGGCGGATAAGTGCTTGTCCCCAGTCTCTATGTGAACAACCGGCTTCCCATCATATCCCATAATATAACATTACCATATTCCAATAATTATCACATTCTTGATGTTATGATTTATATAGGTAAATGTATGATCATCAGGTTTGTAGATCTATAAAAAACAAAATAATGATAATAAAAAAAAATTCTAAACGACCAAAGATACAACGGATTTAAGCAGAATGTAATAAACTCTAATGCTTGATAAAATAATGTAATATCATGAACTCATCAAATTGGTAAGGGCTTTATCCTCAGTAAATATTGGTATACATTGATATTACAATTGCTTCGCTAACATAGCCTCATTTTGCCGGAATTCATATAATCCTTTCAATAGGTCTATATAAAGAAAAGATGATGTAAGATAAAGTATATAATTTCTAATACATAATATTCTCACATCTAATTATATCATTCAAGTGAATGGTCCTCTAGTAATATTATTGTATTAAAAGAATAACAAAGTCCGAATTCACCCTATATCGTATAATGGAAGTCGGTATTTTGTGTTTCGTTTAAAACGATTAGTCTTTTATTCCGATATGGATATTTGTCGATTTTAATACCCGTACTTTTAAGGCATATAAATTTGGCAAGTGATATATATGTCAAAATTCTTTGACAAAACACTGTTTCTATCATAGTTACAATGTATAATAATGAAATGTATAAAAAATTGTCAATTTACCAAAATAACTAAATTCATTTTAAATTACTGTAATATAAAATTAATACTTAATGATATCACGGTGGTGAATTTGTTGGAAAAAGATTCGTATTGTATAGCTGGTGTGGAAGACAGTTCGATATTACAATGGCTTTTTTCCTTGGTTTGTTAAAACTTATGCGAATTGACATACGACTAATACGATTAACTTTGTCAACAATTATTTGTAAAAAGAAAAAAATATTGTCGCGTCGGTTTACTTCCCTTCCTAACAAATCATACTTTAATAACTAATTGACTAGGTATCTATCCTTTTTTATAGGAAGACAGCAAATTTTAATTATGCTACTATTTCTGTTTTGTTTCGAATATGTTAAGATTTTATCTATAAGGTTTTTGTATTATTTGACCACAACAAACCAACTGTATTTTACTGTTAGGTTCACATTATTTCCAATAATGAACCTTTATTTTATTTTGTTCTCTTCATATCTTTATTCGCACCCGTCAAAATCTATCAGACAATCAGCAAACGTGCTTTACATATGTGAGATCAGACATTGTAAGCATGGGGAAGGAAAGTGTCTAGCAGCACCCCTTCCTGGGCTTTAATTTAGCAGAGGTGATCTCTCATCCAACTTCTCTTTAGTCTTCTTCTGGCTGCCATTTCAGCTATTGACATGTCGTTAATAAACCTTTATAATAGAAAACAAAGGAATAAAGAAAACCCGTTTGGCTTTTCATCGGAACTACAGGACAAATTTAGCACAACAATACCAGGACATCCAACAATGAAGCCAACAGTTAATATGTGCTAAGCTAACTAGACGTTCATATTTTCTGATTAGTTTAAAAATTATTTAATTTATTAACTCAGTTGTTTTTGAACATGTAGAAAAAATTTATTAGAGTTTTTTTTTTTTTTAACAAAAACACGTATTATTAAAAAAAGTAAAGAAAAAAAAATTAAATTTTACTAAATAAGATTTACTAAATAGGCCCATAACTTAGTTATTTTTGAAGATTTTAAACAGCTCTATAAACAGCTATTTCCTAATACTGTTATTTGGAAATAGGGAGCGGCGTGGTCTAGTGGATATAGCACTAGTCTACTGTTCTCCAGGTCCTGGGTTCTGATCCTGGCTGTGACAGAATATTATTTATTCTGTTAATTCAGCCGGGGGGCAACCTTAGGTTGTGGAGACCCTCCTGGGACAGACCCAGCCTCTTTGAAGTGGATAAACCTGGCGGCTGAGTGTGATCTCAGCCTAATCACCTCATTGCACAGCCGTTGGCCGAGAAACAGTACGAATCTCTATATGTACTGAGCCCAAGACCCTTCATGGGTTGTAGTGGTACAGGTTTAGGTTATTTAGAAATAATAAACCATTGTGTAATAATGTTATTAGTGTTTTATAATTAATTGTGAACAATAATTTGTTAATCTGTCTGTTTGGATCCATACTCCTGATACGGACGTAAAAGGTTATTATTCTTTTCCTGATTGTGACCGTGTGTTTTTCTCTGTGCCTATACTTTTTTTTCCATACTAAAGGACTAGATACATTTTTCTCTACTAATTCATAGGAACTTAAACACTCTTTATTTCAACTATAGTATTTTTTTTTTTTGTGATTTCCGATCAGTCTGCTTGTAAGAAGTTTATCTGACGGTAGAGATTGCTCCGTTGAAGATGAAGCCGGTAATGGGCTTGCGATGAAGAAGCCATAATGATCCTAGGAAGAGATGCTATAAGAATCGGACTGACCACTCTCATCGGCTGATGAGCTGGACCTAACGACTTCCAGGCCTGTCCACTATAGCTCATCCCAACCTCATTACGTATCTTTCTCTTCTCTGATAGCTTCTTCCAATCAATTTTTTAGCATCAGCTTCACTGACAAAACACAATGAAAAAAAAAGTACCCGAAACAAACAACGTTCAGTTAATTATATTCTTAAATTCAAGTTTAGATTCGGTGCTTAGGACTCAACATCGACAAACGCCTAACATGGAACCCTCATAATAGACTGAAACGACAGGAAACCTCTCGTAGATTACAGATTACTACAACACTTACTCGACAAACGCTCAAAACTTCCTACTTACTACAAAATACTCATTTATATAACAATTATCAGGCCTATTTGGACCTATGGCATTGAGCTATGGAGGTCTACTAAACCATCGAATTCCTCTCGCATCCAATCCTTGCAGTCCAAAATCCTTCGTAAAATCCTCAATGCTCCTTACTTTGTTACTAATAAAATCATGCATAAAGACCTAAATATCCCAATTGTTGAAGACTTGGCCCGTTTCAGATATACCTCTTTTCATTCAACAACTCTTTGCCCACTCAAACCCGCTTAGCCGCGACCTCTCCTCCATATCTATTCCCGACAACCCACCGAGGCGCCCTAAAAGAAGATGGCCAAGAGACCTCCTGACATAAATTAGACATTGGAGTGCTACCAATGGGTAGTTTCTTCTCAGGACTATCATGTGTTCTAATCATATATAACGCCTATTTACTTGTACTTATTTAATACAGTTGTAAATTTCTTTTAAAAAAATCTGATGCGCGCAACACACGGGATATTAATATCTGATAACAGAGATAAGAAAAGAGAAAATACAAGTTGGTTTAGACGATTATGTGTTGATGTCTGATGTTTATGTCATTGTGTGTCTTGTGATTCGAAGACCATGGTGAATGAAAGTAGAATTGAATGAATGAACGAAAAATAATTTTTATTCTGGAATGTTTCGCCCTCTAAGAATAATTACAGTGAACAGAGGGAGTCCAAAATACCAGGCTTCATTTGATACATAATTATTTAGATAATTAAATATGAAAGTTCATATAAATAAAATATACAAATAAAAACAGATAACGTGAAATAAGTTTAGAGTCTAGATTTATCACATATTTGGGGAAGATTGATTTTGAGGAGATATATAAATAATCGGTGTTTGAAGGTGGTTAGGGATGACACTATTCGGAGGAAGATGGTTAATGAGTTCCCAAGTATGGTATCGCGGATGATAAAGAACTTTTCCATGGATGCTGTTCTCTGATTTTGCTGTTCTAATTAAGTTCGGAGAACGCAGAGCAAGAGGTAGTTTTCTTGTTCGCAAAGATTGGCAAGGAAGATGCCAAGAAGGTATTTTCTTTGGGATTCGGTATAGAGTCACTTTTGACCAGAATAACAGTGAGAGACGTGTGACTGTCTAGAGAGGCCGTACATAAATCTTATAAATCTATTAAATAATCCTATTAGCCTCATCTCGTTTTCGCCACTCAATCCCCCTTATACTAGGCGTCTATAGTCAAAGTGGGGGAGTATGAGAGAAGACACTAAGAGATGACGGGTACTTCTAGAAAAGAGTTACGGAAACGTAGGAGCTGTTTGAGGATAGGAACGGATTTTCTGGTAATTTTTAAATTTTTTACAACACTTAAAACCTTGTCGAATGCATCAAGGGTCACCTGTAGAGTAGTGGCTAGCATAACAGCCTCTTTTAAAGAACAAAATAACCAAGGATTTTTACTCCCTAAAAGCAAATATAGGGCCATTTGCTGGTTTCGAACTTGCAACATTAAGCATAGCTAGCCACTACTCCACAGGTGACCCTTGATGCATTCAACAGTGTGTTAAGATTTATTATGCCCAATGTCACGGGTTCAAACCTGGCAGATTCAAACACCTTGTTCAATGCATCGATGGTCACATGTGGAGTAGTGGCTAGCATTACAGCCTTCTATGCTTAAGGTCGCAAGTTCAAAACCAGCAAATGAATCTTTTTTTTTTAGGGAGTAAAAATCCTTAGTTATTTCGTCCTTTAACGCCATCTGCCAAGGCTGAACTCGCGATGTTGTGGATAGAAGGATATTATGCTAGCCACTGCACCACAGGTTACTCTTAAAATATTTAAAAAGAGGAACTCGTAAAAGATCCCTTTCTTAAGTAAAGCTGGATAGGCAAAACTTAGGACTCCCGTTGTACCGTCTGATGAAGTAACATAAAGTGGCGTTAAATGGATAAACAACAACGAGATTAAATAAAAATGTTAAGTTCGTGGTAGCAAAACCTCATTAAATTAACTGTATAAAAGGGATACAAGAAATTATGAAATCGACTAAAAAAATTATGAATTTGGTTAAAAAAATTATGAATTTGATTAAAAAAATTATGAAATCGACTGAAAAAATTATGAATTTGATTGAAAAAATTATGAATGTGACTGAAAAAATTATGGATTTGACTGAAAAAAGCTATATACCTTTTTTTAAACCCTCTACCCACAATTATGTCCTTGTCCGCAACCTATCATTCATACATCTTCACGATAACCTTCTTAGGCGGATAAAATGAAGATGGACGCACTAACTGTAACAAACATGGAGTTTTTATCGCTGGATATTTTCTTACTAAGCATTATAATACACCCCAATAATTATAATTTAGAACTATCCATTGTTGTAATATCCTATATAAAGTTGTGAAAATAACTAAAGTATTTTAAAAAGTTTATTTTTCAAAAATTTTCTCTATTCATGATTAATTCTGATATAACATCATTTTATAGGTAGAATGTTCAGGAATCAGTCATTTTTTGAAAAGTTTTTAATTTTGCCAACGTTTCGGCCCAAGCTTGTGAGCCGTCATCAGGGCATTACTGAGCCATGTCCAAGAATAAACTCAAGTTATTTGAGTTGTATAGTTGAGTGTATGCTTGGAAATGCCTCAGTAATGCCGTGATGATGGCTCACAAGCTTGGGCCGAAACGTTGGCAAAATTAAAAACTTTTAAAAAAATGACTGATTCCTGACTATTCTACCTATAATAGTTCCTACAGTCGACTATACATCCTCAATATCATTTTTTTTTTGTAACGTTTTAGATTGCTAGTGGTAAACTATTCATCCGAATTAGTCTCTTCAATGCAACTAACCATGCATTCAGCTCCAAATCCATTTGAGAGAGAATACTCGACTTTGACATACGTTGTACGTTAATAAATGTTGCCTACATGAAGGTACTATATGTACCTACGATGTACAAACATGGATGATAGTAATGGACATGTGGAACGCATGTTAAACTGCTAGTTAACATGAGATAGGTACACTACTTCATTGGTTATTGTATGTCTGTATAGCCTCTTGTAGTGGGCATGTCCAATCTAATAAGCATTAAATGGGCTTAAGATCAAGTTTGATGATTGCATTGGTCAAAAGTTAGCCTTCTATTGATTCTTATTTGGGATCCATTATTTTTTCTCCTCTAACATTGAATAATTTACTGTTTTTGGTTAGTATATTTTTTATATGCGTTTCCAATCCTCAGAATTTCGCTCTTTTAACAAGAAAAATGTACTTCTACGAACTATAAAGTTTCTTGGGTTAAGTACATACAGAGATTCGTACTTTCCTTTTGTCTGCAACAAATGGAATATTTAGGTCATTGCGAATATTTTTGTTTTCGTGACTAAATGATGAGCATTTAGGATTTTGAGGAGGACTTAAGGTTAAATGTGGGAGGAGTTATATGGTCCGAGCCTCAAAGCTCTAGTAAAACATCTCATTAAATTAATTTTTGTCGAAGGTAAGTTCATTTGAGAAAGATTTATTTAAGATATATATTTTTTCCATTTAACGTCTTTCTTTTGCCAATTCAGGTTAACGTAGGATAGAGATATTTAAGGAGTACCTGATATTGCATAGGATTGCAACCCTTCCATGGACAGCATATTTATTGATTTTTGATTCCCTTTAATAAATGAAGCTGCGTGATGTAGTGGATATAGCACTGTCATACTGTTCTCCAGTTCCTAGATTCGAATCCCAGCAGTGGCAGACTATAGTCTGTAAAAAATTATGATTTTTTTTTCTTTTTTTATTCGTATATATTACAATTTGTCATAATAGACAATAATAATAGTGCTACAGGATCTCATTCATACAATATTTACAATATAAAAAAAAGGAAAGTCAAATTACATAAAATAAAATCAAAATAAATAAACGTATACAATAACAAAATTTGTAGACAAAATAAATACAAATAAATGAAATTAACAAATAAATAAACAAAACATGTCACATTCATACCTATGTACAATATTTACAATGAGCTCGGGAACCCCAGACGGGGCTTGTCCCCCCACTTGTGGAAGGACAAGCTGAGTCCAAAGGATCCCAGCGCCTCCCTCTCAGCCACATCACTGGTGAGAGCCAGCGGAAGCTAAGTGATGGCGCCACAGTATAATTAATTCTGTTGTTTCAACCAGAGGACGACCCAAGGTTATAGTGACCCTTCTAGGGTAGACACGGCCTCTATAAAGTAGCTATAAACAACTGAGCGGCTCAGTGGGATCTAAGCCTAATCTCCTCTTACACGGCCGTTGGAATAGAAAAAGTATGAATGTTAATGAAACTAAGATCCTTCATGGGTTGTAGAGGTACATAATTTTTTTTTTATCTTAGGGACATGTGCCTGGTTCAACCTCGCCATCTTAGGTGTGGAAAGCTGTCACGCCATTCTGCAACTCCAAAGATGGAATCTGAAAAGTAACAATGCAGTCAGGCAATAACACTGTTTCTTTTTGATTCGGTAGAAATCAGTCAGTTACCTAAGACAAGGAAGTAACTATTAAAGGCAATACGAAAGGGAAGTTGGAGAAGATAAGAAAATATCTCTGTAGGCACTAACTCGGCAAAACACCTGTCAGATGATTTATATTTGATAAAGGATGCAAATAAAGAGGCAGACCTTAGGGTGGCCGACTGTCTAATGTAGTGGAAGAATCGCATCTAACAAGCACTCCATCTTGAAGTTACTTAAAGGGGTGAAGTATGCTCCCTCCCTGCACTGGAGGAGTTTCCCCATAAATAATACACATTACCCTGTAGCTGCGAACTTACTCTTCTAAGGAGTCGGTAGGGAAAGATGTCTGTCCGAGTTAGTCGGTAGTACCAATACATCACTAGCTAAAAGCAGATACTTCCTTTTCTTTTTTTTTCTTTTTTTGTTAAAAAAATTACCTGTCCGAAATAGCCTTTCAACTGGATTTAAATCACTATTAGGACTATGAAAAGAACATAATTATGCAAAATTGACACTTTAACTATTGTATTTATAATAGCGATACTCAATGCAATATTCATGGATTAGAAAGAGAGGACCTTCCTTACTCCATAATGAGCAGATATATTAATTTAAACTAACAACTATGTCAATACAAATACATTTAGTAAATTTAAGGAAAATATTTAACAACGTTATGATACACGTCTAGATAAATAAATTAATTATAAGGTTTCCCGGCCATATTATTTTATTAATAAAATCTTAGAGATTAAACCTGCATATCTGTTTGCGTATCCCAGAACATTTACTTGAATACATAACCTTGAAATAATCAATTTAAGTTCAAAAAACAAAGTCAAACTTGAAAACAGTTTTAAAAATATATTCAGTTTTGTTAGGACACATATGTTTAAGATTAAATATTATGATAACTTAAGTTTATCAGTTTGTATAAAACATTGTGTATAATATAACGTTTATTTCTAAAATATTAAGCTTATATTAAACATACATCTACTATTGTTATGTTTGGAAAAAAACAATTATGTAATTAAATGTTTTTGCTCTAATTTTTTTTTAGTTTATTATTAATTTCGTCAAACTTGTTTATTTAGTCGGTTTTTTATTAATGATTATAAGATTAAATGTTTTTTTTTGTTTTTTTTTCGAATATACTAAAAAAATTAAAGTTGCTTTAAAGGGTAAAAAACTTTAATATTGGTATTTAAGCCATGTCAGAATATATCAATAAGACTGAAACCTTCATGTTGTTAAAATCCATTAAATAGTACATCGATATAGGGAGTTTAATTAAAATCGTTCCAGCCGTTTTTGAGAAAAGCCTAAAAAAGGTGCAAAATGCATGGTATCAAGTGGCTCTTCTGGTTAACTGATTTTGAGTAAAATGTTTCTGTAACATCTCGGGTGTATAGTTGTCTCAAAAATCAAATTTCAGTATCATAGGACTTTTCATTTGGCGATGGAGTTGCCAAAACACACACACACACACATACATACAGACCTTTTTACGGGACTTGGTCATTTCGACTAAGGGGAACCTAAAACGTTTATTTCCGTTGAAAATTTAAATTCGAAAATGTTTACGATCGCAATGTTTTCCACTACTATATATTTCTTATATAGGAACTGAAAGTAAAAAATCTGATGCGGGCAACACAAGACTTTCACTTACCTCCATTTTTAGAATCGTTTAAAGAATTAGCAAATTCAGTAAAAGATAAAAATGTTCGAAACCATTAAAGAATTAATTAAATGGAATTTCTTTAGAAACATGTGTTTTATTAAAAAATCTATTATATTATTATCTAAAAAAATCACTTAGTTTTATCCGCTTTTTGTCACTCTCTATTAACTTTTAAAAGCTTATGTATAACATAATATTTTTTCTAAAATCTCAAGCTTTTAAACGGTATATCATACTGTTCTTATGTTCAAAAACAAAAAATTGCTTAAAAAATATATGTTTTCTCCTTTCATTGGGTATCGAATTCATTCAATTTATATATTTACCTGTTTTTCATCAGTAGTAACAAGATAATATAGTTATTTTTATATAATCAACAAAATTAAAGATACTTTAGAAGAAGAATGTTTAAAATATCGGCACTTAAGCCCTGTCAGACCATTATAATCAGAATGAAACCTACATGATATTAAATCCCATTAAATTTTACATCGATATAGCGAGTTTCATGGAAATCGTCAGAACCGTTTCTGAGAAAATCATATAAAGGTGCAAAATGCATAGTATAAAGTCGCTCTTCTGGTAAGCCATTTTCATGAAAAAGGTTATGTGTCATCTCGGGCCTCTGTTGGTCTCAAGTATGAAATTTCAGTGTCATAGGACTTTTTGTTTCCGCCCAAGAGTTACCACACACAGACCTTTATGCGGGACTTGGTTATTTGGACTCACGGGATCCCAAAACGTGTATTTCCGTTAAAAACTGGAATTCGAAAGTTTTCTCGATCGCAGTACTTTCCCTTACTATATACAGTAAGTGAAAGTAAAAAATTATGTTAAATTTGTTATTGATTTATTCATCAAACGTTCTGAATGTATTTTTTTTTTAATCGTTTTAGATCAGTCAGGAATGTACAAACAGGAAAGCACACGAGAAATGTGTGGAATTCAGGGAATATTTAGCTTTCGGTTGAAATCATGCAATAGAGTTGGTGTTAATAAAAGCTGATTTAAAAGTGGGCTTTCAATCAATAGCCTGATAATCATCTCTTGATATATTGCAAACAACATCCTCCAATACTCCCCAGCTCTTTCGACTAATCAAGCGAAAAGCATCTACTTTTTTTCATCTATTTAGGTTTCAGTTGATAGCCGATTTCATGAAAATGGGAACTCGAAAAAAAAAAATAAATAAATAAATAAAAAAAATAGGCAGAAATAAATAAAAAATTATCATAAAAATAACATTTTTTTTTTTTCAAATGTTAACTATGCAAACAACATATTACGAAGCAGAATTTCAATCTTGATTAGAAATGTGATTAATAAAAGATTTGTAAAAACATAAATAAATAAATGTAATCAAATATGCAGGTGTCATAGATAACAATTAAATATATTAACCTAATTATAAGCAATTTCAGCTATTTCAGATGATTTTATTCTAACTTTAATATTTGTTTCATGGGTAATTGAGTCATTTTTGCTTTTTTATGTTAATTTTAAAATCAAATATAAAAATCACTCCACCGATGAAATTTTTACATTAATCATCCATTTGACATTATCATGTTTGACTTTATTATTATTTTCTATATATATTGTATGAATGTGTATTCACATGACTATTACTACTGTTCATTATGAAACAAAATGTAATATATCTCAATAAATAAAAAAAAAATCAACCAAATACTCACAAGACCAGAATGAGTGGCGCTTGGATGTCTCGGGATTGTGTTTTGACATCAACTATGAAGTTCTCCGAGATTTGATGTACATTTTTCTTATAGATATGATTACAGTCGAGGTTATTTTATTTTATTGCTTTTGACTTACTTAATACTTTTTATTTACTTTTACTTTATTTATTTATTTTTACTTTTTTAATCTTATTTGTACTTAATTATTTTATATTAGTACACTTTGTGAATATGTTATAATTTGTTTAATTATTTACATAGATGGTAGCAGATTGCCTTATTTCTCATGAAAAAAAAAGAAAAAAAAATCATCCAAATAGGAAAAAAACTATTTTTTAAATATAAAAAATGATTTTATACTTTCATGACTTATACTATTTGAAAACATTAAATTACTACATATCCACCAGTACTCCATTACTCCATTATCTGTTAATGGTTTTAAATTAGGCACTTACCATAATTCAAGAAAGGGAATCTCAGCCTGTTTATTTATATTCTCATCATAATACCCATGTCTATGATACTTTTATGAGTTTTATTATGAGAAATTATTTTTAGACAAAAGATGGTGATTTTGTCATTACCTAGGTTTTTTTTTGTTTACGTATCATTGAATTTCGGTAATTAATCTTAAAATTAAAAAAATAAAATAAAAGAAACCATGAAGAGTCACGGGCACAGAAAATACATTGATTCGCACCATTTCTAATACAATGAAAGCGCATGGAGGTGACTAGGCTACGATCACGCTCAGAAACAAGTTCTTTTTTCCTATAATATCTGGGTACTCACTTTATGAGACTGGTTGAGTCCTGGGAGAGTCTTCTTATCTCAAGGTAAAGAACATGTTTGAAATGGGTGAGATCTACTATTGGGTTTAATAATATTTATAGTTCTATTAAATTCAAATCTGATAAAAGTAGTTCGTTGCCATCCAGAATATCAGATTTTAAGCCTGAAAATAAATTGAATAGCCACCAGTTTAATACCGGTATGTACAGTTATGATAATAATCTATTTAAAATATCTTCTCTTCGCGTCGCGAACTGAATATTCTTCATTTTAATATGTATGAGGAAGCTAGATAATTTGATTAGTCACGGACGAAGGGAGAAGCTGAGAAGATGCTAGGAGGTAAGGAGCCAACTCGCTCTATCCCTTGATAGCAGATTAGTTTAGGCTATTCTCTGTTTTAGGATTGGTTCGTTTATTACATTCAGCACTTGTTGTAAGTAAAAAGTATCCAAGAAAAATGGATTACTTAGAGCTACATACAGAATTATAATAATGTAAATGAGAAAAATAATAACCAAGTAGGTCACAAAGGCTTTTGGACCATATTAAAGTGAATAAAATAACATATATTTCAAGAGGAAAAACATGCTTGGGAACAGAGCTGAGAGAAATATAAGTGTGTGAAGGAAAATACGATTCCATATTCGTAAGTGAAAGAAGTAAATGAAATTTCATGAAATTGATATTAGCTTGTTTTGACACTATTTTTCATTTTTTTCTATTTTTTAACTTTGGATGAAGTAAAACGGGCTACTCCGGAAATAATATACTTACTTTGATAGTTAAATTGGTAGAGGGGTGAATCGTACTTTTCTATCTATTTAAACCTTCTTATATTTTACAAAAATATAGTTTTAGAGATTAAAGAAAACCACTAGCGTATCAGCTGATTCTCTATATGAAGCTTAGCTTCAAGTCTTAAAAAAAAAATAACTTCCAAAAAAAACAACGTATAAATCCATAAAGCAATCTGAAAAAAAATTAAAGAAAAATGTAGTAGTTTTAAAATATGAATACGATTGGCAAATGTGAAGTTTGGGAGAAATATAACGATTAATGAGATCATCATGAGAAGCTTCACGAATTAGGACTGGTCTGAGAAGGCTTAGATCAACGAAAATTTGAAAACTATGTACGTGAATAACAAATTTTAATAAAACAGAAGAAATATTAAGACATTTCTCTTCATGCAATAAAATGATAATTTATTCCAAATAAATTATATCCGATTTAGGTTTTACTTTATTTTTTTTAATATATTTATATTTCATTGAATTTTACTACTGTATATACATTAATACAATAAGTAAAAGTTTTTAATTACAATAAAGGACGGGAAGAAACTACCCTGTGGTAGAATTCTATGTCTATTTAAGTATGTAAGTCTCGAGACCATCTTCTTTTCAATCTCCTAGGAGGGTTATCATGAATATGTGAGTTTGATAGGTTGCGAACATGAGGGTTTATGTGGTTGGGGTTTTACTTTTTAACGGGAATAAACTTATCCCTAAAGAACAAACGCGCTAGTCTCCTTACATCCATGCTTCTTGTGAAACCTGAGAATCCTCCAAAACATCTGAAAAAAAGATGGCCTTAAGACCTGATTTAAATATTTATGCTATTGCTGCATAGACAATGGCTCTACTATGTATTATGACACTGCAATCTATTTCAATTACATTTACTTGATATCTACTTTAATACAGTGTTAAATTCTCTCTCTCTCTCTCTCTCTCTCTATATATAATAATATATATTATATAATTATTAATATATATACAATATATATATATAATATAAATTAATGAATCTACAAAAAAAAAATTAAAATAAAATAAAACAAATCAATCTTATATCACCAATATTGACTTGATAATTCTATTTTTATATACATATTATTTTTTCAAAATGTCGTTGGCCAAAGCTGAAGTTAAATAACTTTAATAATCAGACTGCTTCAACATATTGTATAACAAATAGTCAAAAATCTATTTGAAGTTTCATAAATTTTTTAAGAATAATTATATTTTCATCGTGTGCTCTTGACGTCTTGTGAAAAGTTAACCTAAAAAGTTGACAAAAGTAAATCCCCAAAACGAAGAGTAGACTCATGCTCTATCCCTATTCCACGTCCCCCTAATTCACTTTAAGTACGTTTAGCAAATCTAGATTCAATGATCTTTAGTATCTGTTAGTCATCTAAATAATATAATTATTGTTCCTCCCCCTTATGCTCTTTTTGTAGGTTTCTAAATATAAAAAATAAAAAAAAAATTTCATAGTCTTAGTAATTATTTTTATTTCTTCGTTTCATCTTCATAGTCTATCTTTTTAATAAAATCATTTGAAATTAATTATATGAAACACCAAAAAATATCTTCTAAGCCCAAAAATTTGAGATGTACTCAGATAGAACTGGATGAAACCCCCTCACCAACGAGCCCCATATCTCTCCCTATAAGACTGCGCAAGCATTTATCAATTTTTTTCCCATCTGTTTTCTGGCCTAGTGGGATTTTATCCTTCGACAAATAACATTCCAGAAACGTGACCCCCGCCCGACCGCTGTACATTCCGTTCGACTTTCGCCCTCAGGGCCAACTGCTAAATACATTAAAATGAAAAATGTGATTGCCTTTAGGTAATAAATAAGGGTAGGATGGTGATATATTGCTCACTTATAACGAGGGATTTCGGGGCACGAATGCTATCAGCTGTTATTCAGCCTTCGGAAAAGCCTCGATTTCTTCAGAAAAAAAAAACAACAAAAATATGAAACATTTTTTATAAATTTGTTAAATCTTATGGATTCTTCTGCGCAACGCGTAAAAATAAATTTCTGTTTTTTAATTAAAAAAAAAATGTTTATACATAATGTATGGCTTGTAAATAACTCTGTACGTTCTCAGTGTTTATAAAATCATGTTTTCTTTGTTAATAGCGTTTACATATTCTAAGAAAAATTTTAATTATGGTGCGTTTATGAATCAGTTTCAACCAAAATTCCTTATCTTTAAGTATTATTTTTCATGCTCAAAATGGAAGAAAAAACTTTAATTTTCGTCATTTGATTCTTTGCATATCCGTAAAGGAAAATCCGCTTCACAGTCGGTTAAAAAAATTTGCAATGTGTATGCATGAATATGCCTTAGAAGAAAGCATCGGCCGTAAGTGGTTTGCTCGGTTCAGAGCCTGAAGTTTTGACTTGGAAGACGCTCGTTTCAACAGTTGATGACCAAATTCAAGCATTGATCATAGACAACACTCACTCTACGACACGGGATGGGACATATATAATTGATGAAAAATATTTACAAGAATGTGAAGGTTTTAGTCAAATCAACAGTAAATTACGCTATGAACTCATTTTACAACCCAATATATTATATGATATAGCGTTAAATATATAAATATTTGGGTAAGCATTTACTATATTTTTATAGTTTTTAAGTCAGTAAAAAACAAATAAAGGGTATTATCATTTGGCCTATATTTTTTTAATGTCTTGACTTAATAATAGTCTGTGATTAATATTTACCATTCGAGTCCAGGAACCATAATCAGTTCTCTAACATGAATTTCATCATCATGGAACTGGTAAGAAAACAGTGAGGTCATATGTTTACGGAAAATTCGTTGTAATATAGAAAATTAATGTATAAATATAGCTAAAAAGTTGTATTGTTTTTATATAGTATATGAATACAATGAGAAATAACAATAATAAATAATGATTAAAATATTTAAAAAAATTAAATCAAATTAGCTAATGTATCCCTCCCCCTAAAAGAAGATAAATATAGGTGATAGGAACTTTTATTATCGAATAATAGAATCTTAAATTATCGCTTCACTGGTGCTAACCTATAAGAAATATTTCATATTAAAATTACTTGTTGTTGTTTTTAAAAATTAGAAATGCTACTAGTCTGATCCGTAGAAGAAAAATCTGGTGCGGAAAACACACGAATTTCACTTCTCTCCGTTTTTAAAATCAATTAAAGAATTTTCAAGTACAGTAAGAAATAAAAATGAGTGAAGCCATTAAAGAATTAATTAAATGGAATATCTATAGAAACACGTGTTTTATTAAAAAAAAATTATATTATTATCTAAAACAATCATTAAGTTTTATCGGCTTTTCATCACTCTCTATTAACTTTTAAAAGCTTTTGTATAAGATAATATTTTTTCTAAAATCTTTTAAACGGTATATCATACACGTATATTTTCTTAGGTTCAAAAGCAAAAAATTTCATTAAAAACATATGTTTTCAGTTTTCTTCTTTAATTTTTTTACATACATATTTAGCTGTTATTTATCAATGCTAACAAGGTAATATGGTTATTTTTATAGTATCTACGAAATTAAAGGTATTTTAGAGGAAGACATGTAAAAATATCGGAGTTTAAGCCCGGTCAGACTATTTTAATCAGAATGAAACCTACATGATGTTAAACCATATTAAATTTTACATTGATATAGCGAGTTTAATCAAAATCGTCGGAACCGTTTTCGAAAAATCGAAAAAAGGCGCAAAATGTATGGTATAAAGTGGCTCTTCTGGTAAGCTCATTTTGATGAAAAAGGTTTTGCAACGTCTCGGGCGTATATTTGTCTTAAATATGAAATTTCAGTTTCATAGGCCTTTTGGTTTCCGCATGGGAGGTACCTCACACGGACACACACACACACACACACACACACATACACAGACCTTTTTGCGGAACTTGGTTATTTGGACTCAGGGGACCCTAAAACGTGTATTTCCGTTGAAAACTGGAATTCGAAAATTTTCATGGTCGCAATACTTTTCCTTACTATGTATAGTAAGGAAAAGTAAAAAAGTACTTTACAACCCTCTCTTCACGAAATCTAAGAGAGTTTCGATGCAATTAAACTAAAACGCCTAAAAAAGATAGGCCTGTTTCTTGTTTGGCTTGTATGATATGAGGCATCGGAAGAATAGATTTGAAAATTTTCGTAAGCACCGCTTTTCTCTAAAATGGTTCTGACTATCGATTAAATTAGCTATACCGATATCAAATTGAATGGAATTTGATAGCATTTTTCATTCTTATTAATCTGACCGAGCTTTAATGCCCATATTTTAAATTTTCTTATTCAACTACCTTTTATTTTGTGGGTTTGAAAAAAATAACAATTTAATTTTGTTTGAATTAATGAAAACGGTTAAATGCACAAGATAAAATAATTAAATTACCAAATGAGGGGAAAAAATAAAAAATATTTTCATTGATACTTTTTTTTTCGGAAAATACGAACAGCATTAATGTGGTCCTTATGGCTTGTCGATTTTGACATAAACTATGTAACATCCCAGGCCTATACTAGTCCTGGTCTGGAATTTAGGTTTCTTATAATTTCTTATTTTTGAGCTAGAGCAAACACAGACAATTTTTCGAGAATTGGTCATTTGGACTCAGGGGTACTTAATATCTTTATTTTCGGTAAACCTCAAATTCCAAAATTTTCACGATCGCATTTATTTTCCTCACTGTATATTTTCTTAATAGATAAGTGAAAAATATTAGCTTAATTATGTAGTAGTGTTAATGGGCATAGTAGAGAGGTAAGCTTGGTATTCAGTCTATTAATTATAGTAATTGGTATCTCGTACGGGTAGTTTCTCGTCAGTTCAGTCTTAGATGAGGATTCCCTCTAAGGCGCTTGCATAGATAGAGTCCTAGGTATCGGATCTATTCATTAGGGATTAGTGGGAAATTACCAGAGGAATAGGCACGGATTTCGGTGACGGCAACGGTGAGTAAATGTGATTCAATGGAACATGTTAGGATTTGATGTTGAGGAGTTGATTCTCCAGTTACGACAATATTCTCGAATTTAAATGTATTAATTATTTTTTTATATATATATTACTTTCACTTACTATATATAGTAAGGGGAAGTATTGCGATCCTGAAAATTTTCTAAATCCAGTTTTTAACCGAAATACACGTTTTAGAGCCCCTGATTCCAAATAACCAAGTCCCGCAAAAAGATCTTTTTTTTTTTTTTTTTTTTTTTTAAGGTAGGGGAAAAATCTTTCATAGACGATGTGTGGCTATACAAGCCCACAACAGTGTGAGATTCCTACTTACTAAAAAACCACCTCCCTATTCGCCTTCACCACCCCACGGAACTGCCGTCAGGCATTACTTCGCGGGGGGCAGTATGGCTATGTGCCTACTTCAGTAATGGACATCTTTATATAATTTAACTTACAAGCCTTACCTGCCCGCTCCTTTCGCGCTCTTGAGATCTGAGCTTTTTTCCGACTTGCGCCGCATATTCTGCCACAGCATTCCAGTTCTCCTCTTTGGTCATCATTAGGTTGACCAAGTTTTCTGGAATAGTCTTCTCTCCAAGAATGCTGTCTAGTTCATCCTTTTCTTGGGCGAAAATTGGGCAATGAGAGAATGCATGCTCCACTGTTTGGTTCCATAGGCAACTTGGACACGATGGTTCATCCTCTATTTTAAAACGAGCTAAATAAGATTTTAGGCAGCCATGCCCTGTAAAGAGTTGGGTGAGGTAGAAGTCTACATCTCCGTGCTTCCTATAAACCCATGTAGCTACGTCAGGAACTAGACGGTAGATCCATCTTCCATTGGATGAGGCATTCCAACGTCTCTGCCATTTGTCAATCGTCTGAGACCTCTCTTCGTTTGCAACCGTCGCCCAATGAGCATTTAGATCTTGCCTTCTTCGAAAAATTCGTTCGCGTTCCTCAGCCAAAAGATCAATTGGAGGCATACTGGCGATAACACACACTGCGTCATAGGAGACCGTCCGGAAAGCCCGACAAACCCGAAGAGCACTAATTCTGTGCACACTAATGGCCTTTCTAATGTATGTTTTCTTCTGCACGGCTTCCGTCCAGATTGGTGATGCGTATAAAAGCGTGGAGCTAGAAACACTGGCCAGAAGCTTCCTTCTGCACATCTTAGGGCCGCCAATATTTGGCATGATTCTAGATAGAGCATTTGTTACTTTTAGGGCTTTCATGCTAACCTGGTTCAAATGATCATCAAACCTAAGTCTGGCGTCAATCTGTACACCGAGGTATCTAATAGACGGCTTAGACTCGATGTCGTAATCTCCAATACTTAGTGTAATATATTCTCTAACTTTTCTACTAGTGACGAGAACTGCCTCAGTTTTGTGTTCAGCAAGCTCGAGCCCTACTGTTGAGAGCCAGTGACGAATCGTTGTTACGGCCTTGTTCGCATTATACTTTATCTCCTCCAATAGTTTTCCACAAACTACAATGGCTAGATCATCAGCAAAGCCGATTGTAGTTGTACCTTCTGGCATGGAGAGTCTAAGCACTGCGTCGTACATAATATTCCACAATAGTGGTCCTAGGACAGATCCCTGCGGCACGCCACACGTTACGTCGTAAAGTTTCTGACCCGCCTCAGTATCATAGCTTAGGATAATATCCGTGAAATAGTTTCCAAGAATGTCTACAAGATACTGTGAAACACCCATCTTTTTTTTAGTCCTTCCATGATGATGTCCCAACGTGCTGAGTTAAACGCATTCTTGACGTCTACAGTTATTATGGCACAGTACCTCTTGCCACCTCTTCTCCACCTCTTTCCTGCAATGGCTACCCTAGCAGCTTGAGTCACAAAGCCGATAGCATCTATCGTGGATCTGCCCTCCCTAAAACTATACTGGTTATTAGACAGTCCTTGGACTCCTTCTGTAAAGGCAGTTATCCTTTTATATAGAATCCTCTCAAATACTTTACCAGCAGTGTCTAAGAGACAAATTGGTCGATAAGATCCGGGGTTATCCGGAGGCCCTTTCCCTTTAGGAATGAGTACAAGACGTTGCTTCTTCCATTGGATAGGAAAGATACTCTCACGAAGACATGAGTTGAATACATCTACGAAGAGCTCTGGTCTTGATCTGATAGCCATTTTCAGGGCAAAATTTGGGATGTTATCAGGTCCAGGTGCCTTAGAATCCTTTATCCTTTTGCAAGCTAGGTCCAGTTCTTCTTGCGTGATTTCTGGCACTTGCTCCTGAGACTGAACCTTCTCAAAAACGATTTTTGACCGTCTTGGAAACAGCTCTGCTACTATTTTCTCCAACAACAATGGACAGCTAGGGGGTGACAAGCTTATACTTCCGCAAAAAGGTCTGTGTGTGTGTGGTACCTCCCAGGCGGAAACGAGAAGTCCTATGAAACTGAAATTTCATATCTAAGACAAATATACGCCCGAGCCATTACAAAACCTTTTTCAACAAAATGAGCTTCCCAGAAGAGCCACTTTATACTATACATTTTGCGTCTTTTTTCGATTTTTCGAAAACGGTTCCGACAATTTATATCAAACTCGCTATATCAATGTAAAATTTAATATGGTTTAACACCATGTAGGTTTCATTCCGATTAACATAGTCTGACAGGGCTTAAATGCAGATATTTAAAATTTTCTTACTCTAAAGTACCTTTAATTTTGTAGATTTTATAAAAATAACTTTATTATCTTGTTAACGCGGATGAAAAACAGGTAAATATATAAATTAAATAAATTAGATACCCAACTAAAGGAGAAACCAGAAAAAAATATGTTTTTAATGCAATTTTTCGTTTTTGAGCATAAGAGCATTAATATACACGTATGATATACCGTTGGAAAATTAAATATTTTAGAAAAAATATTATCTCATACACAAGCTTTTAAAAGTTAATAGAGAGTGATGAAATGAACATTAAACTAACTGATTATTTTATATAATAATATAATAGATTATTTAATAAAACACATGTTTCTATATAAATTCAATTTGTTTAATTCCTTAATAGTTTCACGTATTTTTATCTCTAACTGTATTTGAAAATTCTTTCATTGATTTTAAGAATGGAGGTAAGTGAAAGTCGTGTTGCCTGCACCAGATTTTTTAAATTTAAATTATTACATTCACTTACGTATTAGGTAGTGCCAGCATAAAACAATATTTATTACAACTACTTGATATAAGATATACTCTTCAAATGAGAGGAGCTAATAAATGTATATTTTTTAGGACAAAATTTACTTTCCCCTAAACAATATATGAGAAATATATTAAGGGAAAGTATTGCGATCATATTTTTTTTTTTTTTTTAATTCGAGTTTACACATTAAATACACGTTTTAGGTTATAGGTCTGCTAAATCCAGTTGATCAAGGTCGATGAGTATGTGGTGATTCTAGTTCGAAAACAATAAGTTGTATGGAACTAAAATTTTATATTTTAGGAGCGTATGTGCCCGAGATGTTACAGCAACTTTATCAAGATAATCGTCAAACCAGAACAGCCACTTTGTGTTACACCATCTGCATTCATCATTAAAAACAATTTTTCATTTTATATCAATTACTATTATAGAAGAGTAATTTAGGATATGATTATATCAATTGGAACAATCTCTTCTAATTTTGTTTATATGTATTTATTTATCAAAACATGTCAATAATAAATCTTATTACGTTTCGAGGTATCCCATGCCTCATCTTCAGATGTTCAATATTATATTTATTTCCATATTGTATCTCAATATAGGTCATTTAATATTATAATTTATTCACATTAAGTTCATATATATATGAATAGTAATTCTATCAAATTAATATGTGATAGTGAAAAGCTAAAATTTGATAGAATTACTATTCATATATATATATATATATATATATATATATATATAAACTTAATGTGAATAAATTATAATATTAAATGACCTATATCGAGATACAATATGGAAATAAATATAATATTGAACATCTGAAGATGAAGCATGGGATACCTCAAAACGTAATAAGATTTATTATTGACATATTTTGATAAATAAATACATATAAACAAAATTAGAAGAGATTGTTCCAATTGATACAATTTTTCATGTTTAAATTATTTGAGTCACTATTTTTAGGTAATTTAACATTTACTGGAATACGTTTTTCCTTTCCACCTATCATATAGCCAATCTGGACTTATGGAGTCGAGTTTTCGGGCTCTAAATTCAAATTCAGATACTATAGAATTCTCTAATTTTTTTCTTTACCTATTAAACGTCACTTTATGCTACTGTGGCTAATCGTTTGATAGAACATTGGGAGTCCCAAGTTTTGCCAAGTCAGGTTCAATTAGGATAGAGATCTTCAGCGTGTGTCTGGTATCTCACAAGCTTGGTACCCACCATTTTATGTCCTCCCTGAATGAAGTAGCAAAGGATTTAATGCTGCGTAAAAAAAAAAAATACTAGAATATAAAAGGCGGTCGTGTTAGCCACTACACAAGTGACCCCATATAGCTAACTGATCTTTTAGTCATGTAAGTTTTACTTTATTATTTAAAGAATTCATATATGTTTGGACTTTCATTTCCTAATCATTCTTTGTTGCTTCAACCTGCCAGGAAACTGCTGACGCCAATATGTTTAGATAGTGATCCCACGTGCGAAGTTGGCCAAGTTTACACTTACTTGGCAAGTAAGCAGTAACAAAGTGCTGCGTCAGACAGGCTTTATAAACTTCAACGGGAAGGATTTTTGGATTAAACTTTATTCTAAGAACAAATCTCGTCCTCTTTCAACTTCCACTTGACTTTTTTTTAATTATTAATTGTCATCAAAAAAAATATTTTTCCAAGATTTATCATAAGGTTATTAATTGTCTTGTAATAAATTAATAATTAAACTTCCCTCTCTATCCTATTTTTTGTATTGAAAAATTAAGTTTTTTTTTTTTAAGACGCAGATCAATTACAAAAATAGTTTCCCTTGAGAAAAAAGAGGAACTCATTTAGGCTTCAATCGTTTATTTTTTATAAAAAAAGATTTACATCAGAGTAAAAATTTCCATTATAATCGATTATAACAAAATTGGCTAATTATGATGTTTTTCTTCTCCTGACATTCTTTATAATTTATTAATGTTTTTTTAATAACTTTAATAACTTTAACCCTTTAATAACTTTGTAATTTATTATTCAATGAATCAACTAAGCTAGAGGTTTCCATGAAAAATAATTCGTGGGCCCCATTGTCTATCATTTAAACGCCAAGGACACCCTACATCCTACAAATCTAATTCTAAATAATATATATTGTATTGTGAACAGTATTTCTTTACAAAGTAAAGAATCGATTAAAAAAAAATAAGTATTTCGGTTTTCTTTTTTTTTTTTTTTTTTGTGTATTACTATTTTCAAAAACCGTGCAAAACATTTCTTTTATACTAAACCCTTTAACTTCCTTTTTTTTTTTTAAGATTCTAAAAACCTCTCATATTTCAAAAACCCTTTGAACGATTCAAACTAAATTCAGAGAGTGAGTAAGGGTTCTTAAATTACTAGGTCTGCTTTATCCCAGATGTTCCTAAATACTTATTTAAAATTCAATTTTTTTTTTAAATATATTATTTAAGATAATGTAAAAGCATTTTTATGGTACATAACCTAGTTAAAAACACGAACTAAATTTTCTTTTATATGCAGCTTCATCAAACCTGCCTTTATTTAAAGTGGTAAAACATATATTATGCCATTATACTTCTTATAATATTATATTGCATAAAAGGACAAATGTCTTAAAGGTTTTTTTTTTTTTTTCAAGTTACTATATCAAAGGGAAACATATGTATAAAAACCATTATCATATCATTTTCATTATAATTAGTTTCACTTACTTCGAAATTTCAACATAAATGACTGATTCCCAAATAATAATTTGTGTGTGATTTAGAAGTCTAGCTCAGACAGGAAAAGTCATAGTAAACTTAAATTTCGTATTTAAGACAATGTTACGACTGAGAAAAAATGCAAAATGAAAGAATTTGATAACCAACTGTAGAAGAAATATTTGTATAAGGGGATCACTTGTAGCTGGGTGGCTAGCGTAACAGCCTCCCATGCTAAAGGTCACGGGTTCAAACCCGCAGGTGGTCTTATGATTTTTAATGGGAGTAAAAAATCTTTAGTTACGCCGTCCTTCGGAGGGGACGTTAAAAGGTGGTCCCGAGCCTGTGCGATGTCAGGTACTCGTTAAAGATCCCTATCCTAATAAAACCTGGATAGGAAAAATTTAGGACTCCCACTGTAGCATCGTCCGATTAGCCATAGTAGCATAAAGTGACGTTAAATGAATAAACAAACAAACAAACAAACAATATTTGTATATGTTTTTTTCTAACTCTATATTGAAGTGAAATAAAATGGGCTATATTATTATGTAGTTTCTATCTATCTAAAATTATTTGGCTGAACTTAATTGCTAGATTTTCAAAATTTTTTCCTTGTTCCAAAATTACCTTCTTTTTTTTTTAAGAATTAGCTATTGTTGCATGCTAATTTAATTTATGAAAAATGAGAGAACATGAAGTAAAAATAAATTCCATAATCAGGTGATTAAAATCTCAAAAAAATATTTTTATTTTAGTTTAATTTTTTTTTCTCTGCAATCATTATAGCTATAAAGATTTGTAATATAATATGTTGTTGGTAGGCTGAATAATTAAAAAAAAAAGTTATACAACATAAAAAATTGTAGAAGTTAATGCAGAGTGAATGGCCATAAACCAAGGTTAATAATAATATATATTGTATTATTATTTAAATCTAAAATAAATGTTTCCATCGAATCTAAATTATTCTACCTCAGATTTCTTATCGTTTACTATAAACTAGATTTCAAGAAGGGTTTTTGACGACCAGACTTTTTTTTTTTGATCATTATTATATCTGATAGCTCATTGAAAAATATAATTATCATGAGGTATAACCAACGAAATATATAAATAAAACGAAATTGGCAACAGTTTTACTCCGAGTTGGGTGGAGCTTATACAGCGGCCAGCAAATATAAGAAGATATTTTTTTTTCATAACCGGGCGTTAGAAGTTCATCTCTCCTCCTCTAGCAATATCCGTTGGCCTAGAACCAGTATATCCTAATCTGCCCCTAGGATTATACCACATAGTGGCGTCTTATCTTAATAAAAGCATATCCTCATTGTCCAAAATTATAAATCAAAATCAACTTTTCCCCTCATAATAAATGTTTCAATAACAGTGACTTTAACCATTCCTGTTAAACATACTATCAAGAGACATTACAATATTTTTCTTTAAAATTAAAAAAAAAAAAAATACATTAAAACCCTCAGATTATCAGGAATTTGTTTATGAGATTATAGATCTTTCAATTCCTAAAGTTATTTATTTATGTTTTTAAAAAATGCACATTCACAAAGAAAAAGTTAATTACTTTGGCATTATAATTTAATTTATTAAAAAATCGCACCTAGCAAGAAAAAACCATGTTTATTATGTAAGGTCTATTCATTAATATAGTTAATCATAGACAAAAATTAGAAACATGAGTTGGTTAATAGGTCAAAATTGGTTCACATTATTTGTTTCTTATGTTAAACGGTTTTTATTTTATTCAGTTTATTACTATTTTATAATACAAATGAACTATTTAAAAAACATATTAAAAGTTTAACTAAGTTTTCGGCCCGTACCAGGTATCTCTCCTTCCATGAAAAATCTACTCCCTCTTTAATCTACTAGTTTCAATCCTTGCTTCCACTTCAATTCCTGACAATCCGCCGAGGCGTCTGAAAAGAAGATGGCTTCGAAACCTTCTTGTGTAGATTCACTACTAGAGTGCTGCCAATGGGCAGTTTCTCTTCATATTTTTTTCATGTGTATTATCATTGTAGCATATTTACTTGATGTATGAACATACAGTTGTAAATTTCAATAAATGAATTTTAGAAAAACAACTAAGTTTTCATGGAAGTCCTATTTATTTTACTGCGGATCATCCGATGTAATGATCTAAAAGTAAAAATAATTAATTACAATATTAGCTTTTTTATCCATTACATCTTTTCATTTATTTTGAAAACGTAGGTACGATATTGTACGTAATATTGTTTCTAAAATGTTGAATACTATAAGGAAGAATATAACCAGTTTGATACTGTGCGGTGGTAACACTTAATTATTAAAACCTACCTCATCACAACATTACAACTAACATATGTTCATGGGTTTATGCACTTATATGAAATTTCCATTAACTTGTACGAATTAGTTTATTTTGTATTAACTTTTCTAAAGTATTTCACTTCCCAAGGTTATATTATAGGTTTATATAACTACCCATAATTCAGGAATAATATGTTTATGACTTGATTATAGAAAATTTAATTATCCTTATTTAAAGGAAATCTTTATTGCAATATATTTTACTAGTAAATCTTCAGATTAGAATGCCCTAAAAAATTGTAAAAAACGTTGCGTGGTTTAGTAGTTCGCGTAAACAAAAATTATAATATATATATATATATGATGAAGTCCTATTATTTATTTATGTCCTATCAGTTAATTTTGTATCGAAAGTATATCGATTTAGCATGTGCTATATTATGAAAGGTTTTGACAAAATACTGTTTCTGTCTGGGTTACAATGTATACTAATTATTGTAATGAAGAGAATAAAAAAGTTTCTGTCTTAGTGTAAAATAAAATTAATATTCACAGATATTGCGGTGGTGTATTTCTTTAAAAAAGGTCTGCACTATATGGTAGTACTACTGTTCACGCTATATGTTATGGCCTGATGAGGTTTCATGACTGTTTCATGTAAAAAAAAAGAAAACTGTACAATTTTTACGATATTTATCAATAGATCAAAGCCGCCCTGCGGTCATTTTCAACATACCTGAGAACTTCGTCCAAGCCGCCCTGCGGAGATTTTCTACAATACTCAACTGGACTTTTTCACGTGAATATAGCCTATCTATTAATGGAACTTTTAATTTCTAAATTTCAATTTAAGAAACAGTTTAATTTTGGTAACTATATTTTTTACATCTTTAAGCATTTAATTAAGTTTGTTTCTCCTATTTTCTTCAATATTTAATTAGGTTTATTTTGTTTCCTACATTTTCTTACAGCTGTTTAATCATATAATTAGGTTAATTTGTTTCTTATATAAATTTATTAGGTTTATTTGTTTCTTATCTTCTTTATATGTATTTTAGTGTATTAAATGTTTTGTGATTCGTCGTTAGCTTCCATTATTTTTTTATTTTAAATCTATACAGTCCACTAATTTATTTCAATAGAACCACCCTCGATTTTGAGTTGTCACTTGGAAGTAATGTTCTTTCATGGATAGCCCAGCGTATACAACTACTCTAATTAAAAAACTGTTGGCAACAAATTTTTATTTAAAAAATATGAAAGTGATCCAAGTTGTTGTAGCAACTAAAGGCAATTTTAAATCAATTAAAAACTGGTGTTTTTAAACGTCTGTAAGTCATTATATACGTTTCGTTGCAAAATTAATGAGAAGGGAAACAAGAATTTAAGCAAGCAATATCAAATATTTTTTTCCAGCCTATATCCTGCACTGCAGCCTCAAGCAGACTTATTTTGCCTTGGCCGTTATCTTGCAAATATCGCCTACCTCATTTGTAAATCTGAACAATATGTTAGGACTAATCAGTTCACAAAGCTTAGGATCTGAATTACGATCATTGCTAAAGTGGTGAAACCAAAATCGTAGCTATTTCTTTACAATTACATACACATGATAGGCTATTTTATTTTCCTTCTGGCAGAATCTAGATGATCGGTGAGGCTACTAACTCCATATTTTGTATATTAACTAAACTACGGTTATATCATACAGAAGCCTGGATTGCTAATAGGGTAAAATCCCTTGATAGTAATAAAACAAAACGGGAAAAGGTGTGCAGTAACTCATTAAAAATATTTCGTGCCTCACGGATTAAAAATTGGCGTCATTTTTTGATGAATTAAGATAAAAATAAAATATTACTTATTCAGAATAACATACACAAAGGTTATTCCTACAGAGGCAAGCACTTCTAATAACAGACACGCCAACTTTCATGTCTGCCAAGCGACAAAACTGCTTCGAATCATAATTAACTAACTAGTCGAAACGATTCCATAGTGAAATTGTAATAAACTATAGAAATAAACATTGCTCATAAAGTTATGAAGACTTGTTAAAAGGAAATAGAGCATTGATTTAATTTAATATATCCTTTAATGTGTTTTTTGCATTCTCCAATATCATGTTCTGTGATATCGGCTTACTAATGGTTATCAGCATAGTTATTCCATTTATAACGTCTTCCCCAAATAAGGCCTCTGCCTCATCGTAGTGTTGTTAAAAAAAAATCCAGTGTGCACAACAAACTTTCACTTACCTCCATACCTTTACCCTAAAACTCGAATTCGAAAATTATATACAAGGCGATATTTTCCCTTACTAAATGTTTCGTGTATAGGTAAGTGTAAATAATATTTTAAAACTCTATGTTATAATGGGACCATAGCTTCTACTAGAAAAGCAAAATCCTGGAAAAATGTAAAAGGGAAATGGTTCTGAGATAGTCCTTAATAGCCTGAGAGAGCAGGAATGGATTGAAACAATCAAAGAACATGTTCGCTTAAAGAAGACCATGAGAACCAGCCCTTCCTCCTAATATACCTTCCCTTCTCTAAGGTAAATAGGTTATTAAGGTAAATTACCTAGCTTAGGGCTCAAAGAACAGCGCAATTTTGGGTAATATGGTGCAAATAGGGTTCTCAGCTTGATTAAAATTCCTTATTCTACTCTCCACCTGTTCCTCTTCCAATTTGGTATTATAGATTGCTAAAAGCTGTCCCATTTTCATTTGTTAGAAATTTTCATTGAAAATATTTGAAAGAAATTCATTTTAATACAAATAATTTATTATAGTAATTTTTTTTTCTCAATATTAACATGATTTAGACGTTGATTTCTAAAAGGTACTAAAGAATATTTTTTACGAAATAGATGTCTAGACATATTTTGATTTACATATGCTGGAAAAGTTGGTTAAATATGACTAATAATAATGATTAGCTCTAGCGCCCTCACTCAGTCTCCACTGGCTAGACTGGTGACGCGGCCGAATGAGAGGCGCTGGGAACTCATGGTGTTGTGCCACTCCACCCACTTCTGGGTGTAGGGGTTCGATTCGGAGTTCCCAGGGGCAGTATGTAAATAATGTATATAGGTATGATTTGGCCAAGATTTTATTTACTTTATATTTTCATTTGTTAGTTAAGTTTACTTATCTTATTTCATCTTATGTTATTTTATATATATATTTTTTTTTATTATTATTATTTATTTATGCATTACTATTATTATTTCCTTTTTTTTTTATATATTGTTATGTCTGTTTTGTTTTGTTTTTACTGTGTACATATGGTATAAATGACTTCTTTTAGCCCTAATACTTATTGTCCAAGATAGTGGCAGATTGTATTATTTCCCGATAAAGCAATATTATTAAAAAAAATAAAAAATAAAAATAATAATGATAGCTTTATTTAATTCTTTGCAGAACATCCCCCGATTAGGGAGCTACAGGCCTGGTATAAGAATTATAACCAAATTACATATATGTTACTTTCTTCGGTGCCGCGACAGGACGTGTAGACCCTTGGCCGCACGGTGTAATCTGCTACGAGAATACACTCGCGTTTCTTGATAAGTTCTTATAGGGTAGTGTCATCACTTCCAACACCTATTTCCGCGAGTAGCAAGCGGGGGGAGAGGCTGTGAGTGATTTCATATTGAATTATATGCTTAAAAAAGTCACTCCGGGACTGGGATTGGAACTCACAACCTTTGGTGTGAGAAACTGGCCACTCAGCCACGGGATCCCTTCATTTTTGTTACTATTTACTTTTTAGCAGTAACAATATGACTAAAATAAAACATTTTATGAATGATTTGAACTAGAATCACATCCAGGTATTCACATAAATTGTCTGTCTCATTATTCCAGAAATTCCTATTTCCAACTAGCTAGGTAGCCTAACAGTCCCCCATTGAATGCACTATACCGTCCCTCAACCACGTCAGTGGTCTTCCTCGCGATCCCTGACGTTCCCTTCAATCCACTCTGTAGTAGTCTTTTGGGATCCTAGTCACATGTCACGGCACACCTGCATTTTAATATATGTGCCTCTTTTTGTATATTTTTGCGATGACTTGCTTTTGTATTTTATTATTTATTATGCAGTATTTTCTTTTAATATTTAATATGCTTCTTGAGAACTGAATCTGTGTTCTTGTCAGCTTATCGTAGTTTTTGCTGATCCTAGACCAGGCTTGTGAGTCATATAAAGATTACTGGGTACACACAGATTTTCAGAACTATAGCCATCGATGATTGAGTTGGCTGACTTTGAAAGACATTTTTTATGTTGCAGTAATTTTTCCATCCTATACTGAACCTTCTGCACTCGGCACTACTTTTTCGTTAAACGTACACATTGGAATTGTGATAATATGTATAAAGCTTTAGTAACAAGTAATGCGTTGTAAGGGAATTTGGTTTATATGTGTGGACATTGAAGAATACACAACAAATAAAATTTTATTTTTTTATAATTTCTCAAAAATTGGTAAATTCTGAATTAATTCCTAATATGAGTAATATAATATTATATGCATGTTTAATGTTAAGTTAAATATGAATGTTTCACTAATTCTACATATTGCTCAAATGATAAGAGAAAGCTCACTTCGCATTCATTTAACACGCACCTTGATATATTTATCTCCAATTGTTTTTTTTATAATATTTTACAGACAACTGCAGGGAGATTTTACATTAAACTACAGCGTTTCTAATAATATTTAAAAACAAAACAAAAAAAACATGTGGTCTAAGTGCTACATAATCGCTAATCTGTAATGTCACCTCAGAGGGGACAAGCAGGTGCAAAGTATTAATTTTTATTACTTCTTCTCTTTTAGTTTTGAATATGATGTATCGCCCTAAATAGATGTATTGATCAACAACATTGTTGAGGTGCAGTAAACAAGAAAACCACAATAATAAAATATTCTCCTAAGCGAAGTATGTATTTTTTTATTGATATGTTTATTTTCCTTATCACCACTCATTTCTTTTCCCTTATCTGACTGTTATATATCCAGATCCCTCACTCCGCCCATATGATTGTTAGTGCAATAATATATTACTTCAAAATTGATCTAACATAGCCGTCAAATATTACTTTAAAACCTTTCTTACAAAACCGTCATCTTACTTCCTAATTCTATTGTTGTTAATTTAAATGATCTAGTTCCGTATATATATATATATATATATATATATATATATATATATATATATATATATATATATATATTTATTTATTTATTTATTATATTATAACTATTTTATAATTATTGTGGATGTAATTAGTTGACCGTTGAGAATTACTGAAAGGAATTATTCCGGGTAGCGGTCATGAAATGAAACAGCTAAATAGTTTCAACTATTTATTGTTTGCCAACGTTTCATTGGCAATTAATGTATTTTACAATTTTCCATTATTATTTTACTTTTTAGTTCTATTTTTTCCACTCTGTTATCTTTGGATACCTTTAACATAATAAGGGATAATTTAGTTGGGAGGTACAGTCAGTTTTTCTCCATATATATCTTCCATCACTGTTCTTACTATTATAAAGGTGATATTTCAAGAATAGAATTATAAAAAATAAATAAAAATTTTTTATCCTGTATCATTATTATATTATTATTATCATATGTTAAATTTCATTGGTTCTTTGTATGGTAGTATTAAGAATTTTAGTCATTATTATCAGACGCTGTCCATAAATACGGTACGTACTTTCCATTCTACCTTTTTTTCCTACGTATTTTCCATCCTATCTACCCATCTATCAAACAGTACCTAGTTTCCATTCTCCCACCATGCGGTATGTATCTCTAATCTACTTCATATTTTTATGTATCCTATTTCATGTAAATTATTGATACCTGTGAAAATTTTTTTTAGTAAACATTTTTTTTTTTTTTTACATAAATAGTTCTTCTTTTATATTTTAATACCGACGTTCTCTAGCTCAATAGGTTATATAATGTTGTCTGTAATGTCATTGAAATTGTATTTCTTTTGTATCTTTTTAGCCCTGATGAAGACCCACAAAGGAGGGTGAAACGTAGGCAAACAATAAATAGTTGAAACTATTTAGCTGTTTAATTTAATGACCGCTACCCGGACTAATTCCTTCTCGGAATTTTTTTATTATGTTTGTTTCCATATTTAATCTTATTATTGTACTAAACTCATAATTATTATTTTTTATAATAAACTATTGTTATTGCAATGTAGGCTGCCAAGCAGGCGCACAATAAAATAAGTTTATGTTATGAGTGTGATGACAGCACCCTCAACCAACATGTGCATAAGATTTTCTCAACGGCAACTTTTCGGATTATAATAGTTTATCGGAATCCGTCATATGATTTGATCTAAAAAATACGAAAATCCTTTAAAAACGCATTAGGAAGTCGCATTTTTTTCTGTTCAAAATCCACATTTCATTTCATTCCAAAGCGTACTGAAAATACTTTCATACAAATCGTTCTTCACCATTTGTAAAAAGATATCCTTTCCTCATAGAAAGAATAAAGGTAGCAAAGGTAAAATAATTATATTAATGAAGATAAAACCAAATAAATTAACTTCAAATTCATGCAATACAGAATATAAACATACTACCTTGGGGAACCCCGAGCCAAGCTTTGGTTACTACTGCTGAAGAGCTAGACAGAATTACGGAAGATCTCAGCGTCTCTCACTTAATCGCGTCTTTGTCATCGAAAAGTAAGGAATACCTAATATAATATCTAGATCAAAGAGGATATTAAGGTCATGTTTTAGATTATTGTTGATTACATAGTAGGGAAAATTGACTCTTTTTTGACGAAATATATGTTATGTTTAATATTAGAAGAAGGAGATATTTTACACGGGTCAACCCTTTAGGCTCTGTTAGATTTCAACAGGTTCTTCTTAATCAGAAATTCACTAGAAATTGAAATTAGAAATTTCCTGTTTAGTTGTTTATATAACTGACAAAATCGTCGGTTAAGTATATATTGAGAATAATTATTCCATAACACAAATTTTATATTATACTACTTAATTTATTCAAATCATTGAGATACCAATTGTAAAATATTAGATAATAGTTGATCTAACGAGTTAAACAAATATTGGGATTTCTAAATTGAAAATATTTGATTTAAGTAAAGAAAAACCGCAACACATAAGTTCGAACTCGGGCGAAAAACTAGACCACAATTTTTTTATTCAAGATAAACAAATAACCCAGACGGAAATAGTATTTTCGTTTACCTTTGACAAACATTCGACAGCTCTATGACGTGGGACACACCTGAAACTAAAAAAAAAAAAAAAAAAAATATACGCTTTACAAACAACTAAAAATGCTTTACTCCGTTTATTTTGGAACCTGTAAAGTATATTGCAACGTGAAATGATGTAGGTCAAATTAATATATAAATGCATTAAAGCATGGATTAAATATGGATTTTTCATTGATTTTCAATTCCGTTATAAAAATTCTTATATAAGGAATGGTATCTTCTTAATCCGAAATTTCTGCTACTTCACATAAATATTTTGCACTATCTCATACATTCCGAAACTTTAACAAAAATAACAGTGATTCGGCCATTACTTTCAAAAATATAAATACATTATCAAAACTATTCACGAAAACTAAAGAATATGACCAAACAGACCTTAAATCTAATGTAGTATACAACATTACTTGTGAAGACAAACATCTGAGCAATATTTAAAAAGGAGAGTGCAATATCAACACAAATATAGCTGCACTGCAATTACATAAACCCCAATAAACCAGATCAAATTGCCCTCATCGCTAATTTCAGAAAAACAGGACATACATTCAAATTTCATTCATCCAAAATTATACATTATGAAAAAAAAACAGCTTCAAACGAAATTTAAAGAAATGATTTCCATATAAAAATCGCGCCATAAATGAAAAATCTGATATCTAAAACCTTAATGCACTCAAATTTTATTAACACGTATTAAAAAAAGTCTGAATAATACAAAATACAAAATAAAATAAAAACAAGAAAAAAAAAATCCCGCACTCCTGACGTCTTAAATAAGGAAAATCCTCCATACCTGAACTATTCCTTGACATCAATACTTCAGTGTTCATTCAAACTTTATAGTATACACATATGTTTATGTATGACACTATTTTATCTCAAATTTCTAATAATGTCAATAATGTAAATTCTAATTGAAATATCTATATAACTACTGCATGGCTATTCATTGTTCAATGTATTTTTTTCTGTCTCTCTAATAATAACATGTATTCATTATGGTATAAACATTTTAATATTCTGTTTTTACTTTCACTTACTATATATAGTAAGGAAAGTATTGCGATCGTGAAAATTTTCGAATTCCAGTTTTCAACGGAAATACACGTTTTAGGGTCCCCTGAGTCCAAATAACCAAGTCCCGCAAAAAGGTCTGTGTGTGTGTGTGTCTGTGGTAACTCCCGGGCGGAAACGGTAAGTCCTATGAAACTGAAATTTCACATTTAAGACAACTATACGCCCGAGACGTGACAAAACTTTTTTCATCAAAATGAGCTTACCAGAAGAGGCACTTTATACTATGCATTTTGCACCTTTTTTCGATTTTCTCAAAAACGGTTCCGACGATTTTGATTAAACTCGCTATATCGATGTAAAATTAAATGGGCTTTAATATCATGTAGTTTTTATTTGGATAAAAATGGTCTGACAAGGCTTAAATGCCGATATTTTAAATTTTCTTCCTCTAAAGTACCTTTAATTTTTTAGATTCAATAATAATAACTAGATTATCTTGTTAGCGCTGATGAAAAACAGGTAAATCTATAAATTGAATAAATTCGATACCCAACTAAAGGAGAAAACAGAAAAAATATATTTTTAATGAAATTTTTCGTTTTTTAACATAAGAGCAGTAATATACATGCATGATATACCGTTGGAAAGCTAAAGATTTTAGAAAAAATATCATCTTATACACAAGCTTTTAGAAGTTAATAGAGAGTGATGAGAAGAAGATAAAACTAACTGATTATTTTAGATAATAATATAATAGATTTTTTAATAAAACACATGTTTATATATAAATTCAATTTGATTAATTCCTTAATAGTTTCACGTATTTTTATCTCTAACTGTATTTGAAAATTCTTTCATTGATTTTAAAAATCGAGGTAAGTGAAAGTCGTGTGTTGCCCGCACCAGATTTTTTTGTTTTAATACTGTTAAGGAATGAATAGGAGAACAATAAATTCTCGAAACATTGAAATAAATGAAATTTTTTTTTATTGACTGAAACCTTAGAACATTGGAAAACTTTATATATATATATATATATATATATATATATATATCTTCTTCTTCAGTGGCGCGACGGGCAGTGCAGGCGCTGGGCCTCGTGGGAGATTACACTCGCGCTTCACGATGCAACTCGTAATGCAGGGTCATCACTCCCTACGCCTAATTTTGTGAGTGGCCACCATTTGGCTGACGGGTCTCACATACCCGGGGAGAGGCTGTGAGTGAATCCCTATTGTATTACATCCTTATAAAAAGACTGGGATTCGAACTCGCAACCTGCAGCATAGGAGACTAGCGTGCTAGCCACTCAGCCACGGGCTCCCCTTTATATATATATATATATATATATATATATATATATATATATATATATATATATACATATATAATAAAATACAATAATACGATAAAATGTTACATTAAAATATGATAATTGCGCAATAATAAACCACTGTATAATTATTTGGAGCGTTTCGTTTTAATAATGAATTAAAAAACAGCTAAACCCCGCTGCATTTAGCTACGTTTGAAATAATTTAAAATCTTATAGGATACAAAAAATATTTGCTTCAGAAAGTTTAAAACAGTGCCTATCTTTTTAGTAGTATACGGGTAATCAATTATTTATTATGAATTTATCTTTGGTTGTTTATTCCATTAACGTCACTTCATCTGTTGCTAATCGGATTATACTACAGTGGGAGTCCTAAATTTTCCCTATCCATGTTTAATTAGGACAGGGATCTTTAACGAGTACCTGATATCGCATAGGCTCGGGACCACCTTTTAACGTCGCTCCTGAAGGACAGCACAACTAAATATTTTTTATTTCCATTAACCTGCCAGGTTTGAACCCGGGCATAGAAGGCAGTTATGCAAGCCACTGAACCACAGGCGACCCAGTATTTATCTTTTAAAAATATAGACAAACCATCATTCATCTATTTTTTAAAAGAATTTAAAATTCTTTTTTTTAAAGATTATTATGAGTGCCTCAAGTCACAACGAAATAGGCTGACGTCCTCCAATTATTTTTAATTAATGTTATAAAATAACATTAAGTCAAGTAAAGTTGTGGTTTATTAGAAGATGGTTATCGTTTAATGAGCGGGTAAATGCTGTGTTGAGGTCAGGCGGGAGCCGGCAGAAGAAAATAAAATACTGGCCACGGGCACGTAAACACAATCTTTATAAATCTTCTCGCAAATAAAAACAAAAGCACTTAAGTTTTATATAAGAAAATCTTGCGGTCGTCGGTATCATCCTCTTTCTCTATCTTATAATCTTTTTATATTTACACCCATATTCCCTCAAACTGATGATGAAATATATATATATTTTATGATATTATTTTTTTTTTAAATAAACACTTTATTATTTTGGGGCAAGCCCCTTTCGAATAATAATAATAACACGTCTAACGAACCCGAACACAGACTCGTCCAATGATTACCGTTCAAGCCCAAGCTCGCGAGATCAGCCTTAACGCGATCCTCCTATCAACGCTTCGGTCTACCTTTCGGACGCCTACCAGTCGGTTCAGCGAGTACCAACTTTCTCGGAAGTCGTCCCTCACCGAGCCCAACATCTTTACTCGCATTTGAGCCACCGCGATGCTATCAAGTGAATTATATTCACAGGTTACAAGCTCCGCAATTCCGCGTTGTGCAACCTTCTAAACTCCCCACTGGTCTCATCTCTCTTCGGACCGAATATTTTACGCAGAACCTTATTTTCGAAAACCTTAAGCCGTTGTTCATCCTTGAAAGTAAGCGGCTACGTTTCACATCCTTAAAGGACTGTCGGAAGAATAATAGTTTTATAAATTCTAACCTTTAACTTTTTGGACAGAAGCCGCGAGCTAAGTAATTTAGCAACTTAATAATAACACGCATTTCCCGCCTTTAACCGAGACTTTATATTCACCTAGATTTCATTTTTTCTCGTTATCATTGAACCTAAATACTTAAATTTCTCTACTTGTTCAAAAGTATGCCCTGATATATAAATATCAACAAGATCGCCAACGTTTCTGCTACTAATCATGTATTTAGTCTTACCGTTATTGATTTCGAGACCTACTGACCTATTGATTTTCAGACCTATCGAGTCGTATAGTTTCCGTGTCTTCACCAAATCATCGGCGTGTCCTTTTAACACTCAGATTTAAACCTTTCTCGGTGCGCGTCACCTTTTCTATGACATTTTCTAAAGCTATATTAAATAAAACAGGTGAAAGGGAGTCGCCCTGTTTTAAGCCCGATCGCACCTCAAATCTCTCGGCGTAGTTATGACCGATTCTAACTTTATGGTATGTTTCCGACAAACACATCTTTACTCGATTTACTAACTTTTTAGTAACTACCTGTTCAATCATGATGTTATATAGCTTCTCACGGTCTTTGGATTTTATCTTGCGCCATGATTCCCCTTATGCAGTCCCCACCCGGAGTCCCGAACGAAGAACTAGTTTACCTCCGGATAATGAGTGTTTTACCTCAGCGGAATCCATGACTGTGGTATTATATGAACTAAAATATGTGAGTAGGGCGTTCGAACCTACGTCACACCTTCCAGCAAACCTGGAGGGCAGCTATCATTGTTGGTTAGCGGGTCAATCGGACTTAGCCGGGAGGAATCTTCCGAGAAAATTCCACCGACCTTCCCCACATCCGCCACCCGTGGGACGCTCTCTATACGCGGTAATGAGACCCGCGCGAGGCCTTTAGAATAACATTGACATTATATATGAATTGGGCTTCAGAGTCTTAGAGTAATTAATTATTTATAAACTAGTGAACTAAAACTGATCGGAAACAGAAATACGCAAATATGTAGAAAATAAAATGAAATAACTTATTTACAATTTTGTTCTGACTGGATCGTCATGAGATGAATGAATAAGCGGGATTTGAATGTAGGAAGAGAGTTAGAGTGGCGGATAGAAAGAGGAATAGAATTTCATAGAATTGAGGATCGGATAAGGAACTATCTGTCAAAATGTGCAGATTGGTGGGCCGTTGTGTATAAATCTGAAGGTCTAGAGCCTGTACATTGAGAATGGTCAGAGGGTTTGAATTATAAAAAGGCGGGATTGGATAACTTGTTACAGGAGTGATGAAAGGAAATACTTGCGACGATTTGTAAGGATAAAGCCACTTTAACTCGCTATAAAATTCGGAGACAGAGGTGTACCTCGGGGCCCCTTTTTTCTGTTTATGGTTTCTTTAACGACTGCTAATTTTAACAGAGACTAAATTGCAACGCGGAGTGGCACTGGTCTACTGAATAGAACCTCTGAAACGTTGAATCATGATTGTTTTTATGTATAATAAACTTTTAATGGAAGATATAGAAACCATCTATTTATTTATTATCAATGTGTGTTCTTCCGATTAATTATTTTTTTATGAATTTATGTTTGGAGGATGGTTGCAACCATATGAAGAATAATAGAAGAATTTTTATTTACAAATTATCAAAAATATTAAAATATAATGTAATAGAGGGCATAATGAGTCCTGAAGATGGAGAGGGCCCCCGAAACGTTGGCTCGTCAAAGTTGTTTATGTATAATAAACTTTTAATGTAAGATATAGGAACCATATATTTATTTATTATCAATGTGTGTTGAGGACAAAAATAAAAAAATGAATAAAAAACACTGGACCACTACAACCAATGAAGAGTCTTGGGCTGAGTACATAAAAAGATTCATGATCACGCTCACCCGCCAGGTTTTCCCCCAATTTTTTGGTTAAACACTTTATAGAGGATGGGTCTGCCCCAGGTGAGTCTCCATACCCTAGGATTGCCCCCCGACTGAATTAGCAGAATAAATATTATTCTACCACAGCTGGGTTATGAACCCAGAACCTGGAGAACAGTAGACTAGTAATCTATCCACTAGACCACGCCGCTCTCCAGTGTGTTCTATCCGAATTATTCATTTTACTATATATATATATATATATATATATATATATATATATAATATATATATACACTATTTGTACCAATTGGTATAATAAGTCGTAGATAGTTTCATAATCAAACTGAAATATTTTTAGAGCTTTATGTTTTATAATAACAATAGGTTTAGCGAATCCGAAGGTTCAATACTGACACCACTAAATGTTGCCTACAAAGATTCGTCCGATGATCACTGTCCAAGAAATCGGACTTAATACAGTCCTTCCATCGATGTCTCGGTCTACTTCTGCGCACACTAACTTTTTCAGAATTCGCTCTTCC
This sequence comes from Piezodorus guildinii, assembly GCA_023052935.1. Lineage (NCBI taxonomy): Eukaryota > Metazoa > Arthropoda > Insecta > Hemiptera > Pentatomidae > Piezodorus > Piezodorus guildinii. The sequence goes on along the minus strand of CM041292.1, from coordinate 29,103,696 downwards.
AACATAGAAAAAACAAAATTATTCTCTCCCCCATGTTCGAGGTCTTGCATATTTTTTTTCTAATATTTGGAAAGCAAACTAAAAGAAATATTATATGAAATTACTAACGTTATATGTCTAGGATTTTTGTAACCTTAGTAAATTAATATTTTAAATATGTGCAGAATTTAATATATTTTATCATAATACTTTATGTAAGAATTTACTCGAATACTATAAAAAATTAGCAGATTATACAAAAATATTCGCATAATATTTAAGACAGATATGATCCTTGTTTCAAATCTCTCTAAAATACAAGAGATGTAAAAAAAGTGAAAATAATATACTACCCCGCTTTATAAATTTATTAGACTGTAAACAATCAAAAGGGAAAATTAAGGGTAAGAAAAGTTTTCAGAGAGCCGTTTTCCAAGATTACTTCTTAAAGGGAATACGCCATGACCTAGTTCCCTAGGGCTGAATGTAATTCCTTAAGGAAAACGCCATCCAGTCAGGATCAAATTCAAGGGCACTGGATTCAGGAAGAATTTAGCTCAACCACTTGTGGTGCTTAAGGCAAGATTGGTCTTAACCTTCCCAATTAACTAAGCAACAGTTCAAAGTCATTTGAGGATTGTCTCGGTACGATACCGCTATTTTTTCATAGATAATTTTTATCTTACTTTTTCATACCATTTACTTCTTCCAACTTTACTATATGTTTGTAGTCATAAAAACTTCTTGATAGAAATAAAAAAAAGGTCGGACGTAGCATTGAATACATTAGCGAAAGTGGAAAAAAGAAAGAAAATAAAACGGTTACTTTTTACTGATAGTTATTTCTCTTTCTTTTAATTCACATGACGTTTTCATTAGTTATTTTTTAATGCAAAAATCTTTGTATAGAATCTTTCATTGTTTAAGAGAAATTATTTTTTGGCATCAATTTTTTTATTGAGATTTATTACTTTATAAAGGAATTTATCTAGTAAACGTGAGACAAGATTAAATTAAATCATGATATACATGTTAGCAAAATATCTAACCGCAGTTCTCCAAAAAGTGTACTAAGCCAGAAAGTCCCGAGGCCATCTTCTTTTTAAACAACTCAGCGGAATATCAGGAATCGTAGAAGAAGCAAGGATTAGAAATACTGACACATTTAGAAATATTTTGAATTGTAAGGCTTGGCTACAAAAAGAATCTATGATTTACAAGCTAAGCTTCACTCAGTTCTCATTACTTGAATTAAAACCACATTGGAGCATGAAATTAAAATATTTCTGGGAAATTATTGAAAAGGAAATTTGCAGTAGCCGGAACTACAGTATTGCACTCAGGGTACTAACTTTAATTAAGTGAGTTTATTTAAAGCAGTCAAAGGTCTAAAAGCGAAGAAAATAAAAAAAAAATTCACTTTTTACCGGGATGTTGCTGTACATTCCGTGCTTTGTTTGGAACTAATGTATTTAATACAAATGTTCCATAGATATCCCGCTTTATTTGATTATGCGAATATCATTTTTAGAAGGAAACCATCATCTTTAGTGATAAAAAAATTTTTAAAAACAATTTTTACTTTAATTTACCTATATATGAAATATATAGGAAGGGGCAGTATTGCGGTCTTAAAAATATTCTAATTCAAGTTTTCAACGGAAATACACGTTTTAGGACCCCCTGAGTCCAAATAACCAAGTCCTGCAAAAAGGTCTATGTGTGGTAACTCTGGAGCAAAAACGAAATGTCGTACGGAACTGAAATTTTATATTTAAGACTAATATACACCTCAGATGTTACAGCAACGTTTTTAATAAATTCGGCTGACCGGAAGTGCTACTTTAAACCATGCATTTTGCACCTTTTTATAATTTTCGCAAAAACAGCTCAAACGATTTTGATTAAACTTGCTGTATGGATGTAAAATTAAATGGGCTTTAATATGATGTAGGTTTCATTCTGATTGAAATAGTATGGCTGGTCTTAAATGCCGATATTTTTAAATTTCTTCATTTAAAGTACCTTTACTTCTATAGATTCTATAAAAATAACTGTAATATCTTGTCACCATTGATAAATAACAGCTAAATATGCCCGTTGAGCGAATTTGACTAACAACTAAAGGAGAAAACTGAACAAATATTTTTGTATACATTTTTCGTGTTTTTTAACACAACATTAGTAATATAGATGTATAATATACCCTTAGATAGCTAAATATTTTAGAAAAAATATTATCTGATACACGGAATCGTAAAGGGTAATACAGAGTGATGAAAAGCCGATAAAACTAACTGTTGCAACCTGGCGGCTTGTCGATGAAGCACAAAGCGCCAATTTTGTTTTTGAACATAAGAACAGTAATATAGACATATAATATACCGTTTGAATTAGAATGACTATAGAAAATATATTATCTTGTACAAGCACAAAAGCTTGTATAATTGAATAAAGAGTGATAAAAATCCGATAAAACTAACTGATTATGTTATATAATAAAGTTTTAATAAAACACATGTTTCTATATTAATCCAATTTAATTAATTCTTTAATAGTTTCACTCGTTTTTATATCTAACTGTGTTTAGAAATTCTTTAATCGATTTTAAAAACGGAGGTAAATGAAAGTCGTGTGTTGCCCAGATTTTATTTTCATGCATGTATAAATCCTATCATCTGCACCTATTTATTTTCTTCCTAACTGACATAGATGTCTAAATGACATTTTCCGCCTTTTTTAATATAATGTCATGATGTCTTTTGAGATATAGGGAATCGCCTTGTTTTACTCGTTCTTCGGTAAATCCTTGATTCTTTTCTATTTAGGCGAGAAAAAAAACGATCGGAGAGAAAGGATTGAAACCAGTGCAAAGCACGGTTGGATACTAGAAGATTTTGGAGTTTGCTAAGAAGGATACAAACTGTAACAACTTAATTTTCTGCATTTTAATATACATTACATTCAGCGTACACGAAATTCGAAGTCGGATTATGGATGATGAAAGATTAGTTTAAAAGGTTGATATAAATAAAACGTCTGAAAAACTTGGTATTTCAGAATCGTATAATAGAGAAATATGTATTCTGAGAGATAGGATTCGAAGAAAATAAGGTACAAGAGATAAAAAGCTCCTTAGTATAGTGTTACGTAGCCCCATCATTACCCAAATGGATCATCATCCAAAGTGGAGAGAACCTTTCCAAACGATTTGAAAGCTTTCAGACGTTTCGATAAGGCCAAAGGTGAATTAGCAAAAGGAAGGATGTCGAATAAGGTTGTTGGTGCATTAATAGCTAGAGATTAGACTATCCTAAGTTTACAAGTCAAATATTAAAATACAATATCAAAAACTAAAAAATCGGTTGGAAAATTTTAATATATTTAAAAATAATGTGAATGGTGTATTAAAATATACATATAAAATAACTCATGTTTCTTTCACTCTTAGAATATTTGATTGCCCTCCATTAACACTTTACAATATTCATTATAGATGGAATAATCAGGAGACAGTCTTCTTTTTTTAATATTTTTAATTTTGCCAACGTTTCGGCTTAAGCATGTGAGCCATCATCAGGGCTACAAACATCAGAACAAAAGAGATACATGATAATGTGATAATGAAAAATTTTTTGAATGTAGTGACAATAATAACATTTGAAATATAACAGAAAATATGCCAACATACTTAAATATTATAGATACAAATAATGATAATGATTATACAAAATTATACAATGGAACAACAAAACAATATATGTACAATAAGGCTCAAAATTTTAAAATTTTGTATAACTTTTTAAAAACAAAGATAAGGTGTAGTATTTATATTTAGAAGGGAAAACCTTCAGGGTTTTTACATGAACCCCTCCCCAACTACCTATGTTTATGGTTTTCCTCAGTTCATGCTGGGACTTGGCTCAGTAATGGTACATTTATATATAATTTTTTACTTCTAAATTAAAGTGTAAAGTTTGGTTTTTATGCTTATCATCATCATATTGTTTATCATATTATCATTATTTGTATCTATAATTTTTAAGTATGTTTTCTGTTTTATTTTAAATGTTATCATCGTCACTAAATTAAAAAAAAATTTCATTTTTACATTAATATGTATCTCTTTTGTTCTGATGTTTGTAGCCTTGATGATGGCTCACAAGCTTGAGCCGAAAATTTGGCAAAATTAAAAATATAAAAAAAAAAAAAAAAAATGACTGACTCCTGATTATCCCACCTATAACAGTTTCTACAGTGATTTTGAATTCCATGCACTACACCATAGCGCTCCCTCTTTTTGACCATATTTTGTACTTCTCTTCTCTATTAGGAAAGCTCATCTTCAGGGTTTATATGGAAAAGTATATGGCAACATGTCAACTTTAAAAAAAAATTAATTTATATAAATGAATAATTAGGACAAGAAAATAGATGCCAAGTCTATTTACGAATATTGGAAGGTTCGTGATTCATAAGTACAACCTTACTTTTGACACTAAATATGATTTTCAATTTTAAAAATCATTACAGCTGAAAAAAATAATTTGTGTTTCTTGTTACTTCTTCTGAGTAGAATAAGTTGTTAATCACACAAATGCTCTATTTTTGTTTATTATTATATTTTATTTTTGTTTATATAGTTTAAATTCTAAAATAAAATAAAAACAGTAAATAGTGAGAACATCACATTAACTTATGTCAATTCAATCTCAATATGAAGTGTAAAATAAAACGTTTGGTTCGCTAGCAAATTTCATCTATTAACTTCTGTTTTTATGATATAATCAAAACTTATAAATTGTTAGAGTAATATAATTTTCCGGACTTGAAGAGTTTTTACTCTCTATTAAATTTTACGACTTCATTCGTAACTTTTTTTTTTAAACTACTGTTTTATCTCTGTTATTATGTTGTAAATTTTTATTTCCAGAATTATTTTTGACAGACTGACACTTTACTGTAAAAGTAGGAGACGCATTTTCTTGAATAAAACGTGTTCAAGCAGGGGTCCCACAAGGCAGTGTACTGGGACCGTTACTATTTAATATATACACGGCAGACTTACCAGAAAATGACCACACCTTACTAGCCACTTTTGCAGACGATACAGCTCTTTTGACATCCCATCAAAACCCAATTCTTGCATCCTTCATGTTGCAAACCACATTGATGACTTATCCAGTTGGGCTAATAGATGGAAAGTGAAAATGAACCAATCAAAGAGTCTATTTATCGTTTTCACGCTCAATCATGGGGATTGTCCAGCAGTCTATTTCGGGGATAAACCCATTCCGACATCAGAAGAAGTACGATATTTGGGACTGTACTTAGAAAAAAAAGACTGGCATGGAGGACCCACATTAGACTTGAAAGACAACAACTGAACAGACGATTTGGACTACTATCCCGTCTGCTTGACAAACGATCCAAATTACCCGTGAACACCAAACTTACTATTTAAAAAGTACTGATCAAACCATTATGGACATACGGGATAGAGCTATGGGGATCTGCCAAATATTCTAACTTCCAAATAATTCAGACCCTTCAATCGAAAATATTGCGAAAATCGTGGATGCACCGTTTTATGTAACCAACGAATTACTTCACAAGGACTTGGACATACTCACAATTTCAGACACAGCCACAGAATATTATAAATGATTTCATGACAGACTGACTTACAACATAAACCCATCGGGCCAAACACTTAAATCCTACACGAACCCGTACAACCCACCCCGACGACTTTTGAGGCGGTGGCCTAGAGATGCCTTGCTTTAACCGACTTCCGGAAGTCATCATATTTGCTTTATGCAACTTTTTTTTTTTTTTTTTTTTGCAGACAGCAAATAACATTAAAGCTCAAACAAAAGCGATTGTAAATAAATAAAATAATTTTTTTAACCAGAAAAAAAATACTTCTTCCAATGTTGTTTTATTATATTATTTCATATTTACACATGTCTTACCACTGTTTACAATCAAAACACGGTCAATCATTTCAACTAAAACAATATAAACGTTACTTCTTAAAAATAAATTATGAAAATTCGTCCAATAAGCCAAGTCAGGCTACTTTAAGAGGGAAGAGTTTATGACAAACTCAAACATTTTTAAGAATGAAAAATGTAAGCTAATAAAATAAAGTGGTAATGCCGGTCACTCGGTTTCAGTGGAGGAAAACCTTTAACATCTTTTCCAGGCACTTAAGTGGACTACCACCCACACAGACGGTTTCGGGAAACTTTGTTGTTAGGACCCACAGAACCTTAAAAAGTATAATTCTGTTGAACACTGGAACCCGGAATATTTCACAATATCTTTCACTATATTATATATAAATATTTCAATTTATAAAAACCAAAACAAAGAACAAATATGTTTGTATACACCTGTCTTAGACTTATTCATTTTCTGAAATTGTAGGTTGAGTTGTCAAATTATTGTACGAATCTTTGTTATGTTCATGTTTGTAATACATTTCCTGAAACATTAAAATAAAAATATTAGATATGTTTGATCACATTGCAATAATTTTATTCAATTGTTGAAAAGTATGAAGTATATTAAAATTAATTACATTATCGGAGTAGAGCTATGTGGGTCTACTAAACCATCGAATTCCTCTCGTATCCATTCCTTACAATCCAAAATTCTTAACGCTCCTTACTTTGTCACGAATAAGCCTTATTAACCCGTATGTTACTGAATTAGCTCGAACCAGGTATCAATCATTCCATGTAAAACTCCATTTCCAATCTAATCCACTAGTTTTTATCCTATAACATCTTCGATTCCTGATAATCCTCCGAGGCGTCTGAAAAGAAGATGGCCCCGAGACCTTCTAGCTTAAAATATTTTTTTAAGCGCTGCCAATGTGACGTCTCTTCATGTATTTCATGTCAATTTATTATGTCCATCAGATTCACTTGTTGTACATAATATTACAGCTGTAGATCAATAAGTATGTATTATAATATATATATATATATATAATATATATATATATAATAAGAAAGTACATAATAATTTATTTAATAGCTTCTTAGATTAAAATTTATGTTTTAAATATATAAGATATGGAAAAAAGATTTATTTTCCTTAGTAAAACAGTCTGGATTTGCAAATACTGAGAGAATAATTTTTGTTGAATCAGTTCGTTGGGATAAGGAGTTTCTTGACTAAACCCACCTGACTGGAATGCAAGGCAAGATAATCTTCTTCGAAATAACTCAGGCGAATTCTGATCAATCTAAAAAAGTTATTATATTCAATTATATCACGGTTCGAATGACTTTTAATAAAAAAAATTCGTTTCATAGAAAACAACGATTTTTTCAACACTCATCAAAAAGCCCAATGATAATAATTCGATTAATGTGCACATTTTAGATCTGAAGATATAATTGTTTTGAATCACTAGACTTCAAGAATAAAGGAATAATGATTATAATATAAATAAAAATAGAAAATAAATGAATAAGACTAAAAAATATGAATAGTGTTGGGTCATTAGGTAATAAGAGACCTGTAATGTTTCTAGAAAATGTTTTACAAACATTTTCCAGTGTCACCTGTTGCGTAGTGGCTTGCATAACAGCCTTCTATGCCCAAGGTCACGGATCGAAAGCCATGAATTAGATACAGAGATGAAAGAAAATAAATCAAAGAATAAATTACGTCAGATTTCGATAGAAACATGTGTTTAATTAAAAAATCTATTTTGTTATTATCTAAAATAATCAGTTAGTTTTATCGGCTTTTCATCAATCTCTATTAACCTTTACAATTTCGTTTGTTAGATAATATTTTCCTTAAATATTTAGCTTCTCATCGGTGTAATATACATATATATTACTATTCTTATGTTCAAAATCATAAAAACTGCACACAAAAATATTTTTTCTCTTTTCTCCTTTAGTGGGTTATCAAATTCTCTCAACTTGTATAATAGTTAGTTATTTATCAATATTAACAAGATGATATGCTTATTTTTTTTTAAAATTATGAATCTACACAATTAAAGGTGCTTTAGAGAAAGACAATTTAAAATATCGGCACTTTACCTCGCACACCCTGTCAGACTATTTAAGAAGAATGAAATATATATCAAATTCCTGCCCATTAAATTTTATATCCATATGAGTGAGTTGATTCAAAATCGTTCGAGCCATTTTCGAGAAAATCGTAAAAACGTGCAAAATCCATTAAGGAAAATCCGGACATATAGTTGTAACATATGTCATTTTAACATAAGTATAACGTACATAAACAAAAGAACACACATTCACACACACACACACAAAGACGTTTTTGCAGGACTTGGTCATTTGGACTTATCGAGACCCTAAAACGTATATTTCCTGCGAAAACTGGAAATTCTAAAGTTTTTCCGATCACAATTCTTTCCCCTACTATAAATTCCATATATAGATAAGTGAAACTAAAAATAACAAATTAAAAAAGCTAACGGAAACAGGGACAGTATATCATTTTTTTTTTTCGTTTACGGAACGATTGAAGTTTTAATGAAATCTATTTGATGTAGGTTGTTTAAAGTGCTTCTAGTAGGATAATTATTGTTTGAATGAATTCCGGAAAGCATAAAGTTTATGGAAATCACTTGTGGTTTGCGAAGAAGTTGTTACTCAACTCTACTAAACAGATAAGTTCTTCCTATCTTCCTATCTTCTAAGGCCTACCTAAGAAATGAAGTTTATGCCATAAAAACTCCAAACTGTAGCATATTATTATTTTTTTCCTTGAAGGTAAGATTCGCTCCTATAAAAAGCGAGATAACAGCTTTAGCTAACAGTTTACATAGAGAGTAGCCGATTTACAAGTTAGTTATAGCCACTTCACATAACAATAACCTACCATCTACATAAGCAGGATTCTGAGCTAAAGTAGTGCAGTTTTCGAGAAGCATAGTTATCGAAGATGCATACACAAGGAGTGTGTTTGTTCTTTCTTCATGGGTTCTTTTAATTTTTTTATTTTAGTTCATTATTAAATCATTTCATACAGAAAAAAAAAATCTTAAAACTCACACCACTTTTGATTATGGCGGTTGTTAAAATTTAAGAACTTTTATATGCCAGGATGAGATTTTGAATATTACATTTTTTTAAAGAACGGCTTCGACAAATTTTCGTGTATTAATGTATCTTCATTCATGTGAAATTTAATGAGCTTTAATATGCTAAGGTTTCATTTTGATTTAATCTGACTGGGCCAAAATGCTGATATTTGATATTTCGTTTCTCTAAAGTACCTTTAATTTTTTAGACTCCGAAAAATTAACCATATCGTGTTGTTAGCATTGATTTAAAGAGGTTGAATGTATGATTTAGACGAATTTTATATCCGAATTAAAGAGAAAAAAGCAAAAAGATATTTTTTAAAAATAATTTCAGTTCTTTTGAACAAAGGACAGAAATATGCACCGCTAGAAAGCAAAAAATTTCAGAAAAAGTATTATCTTATACATGAAGTTGTATAGGTAAGGCAGAGTGATGAAAAACGGATAAAATTAACTTATAATGACAGATAATAATATATTTAAATATAATAATAATATATTATTATATATAGATAATAAATTATTTAATGAAACAAATTATTCTATTTAAAATATACCATATCTGAACCGATTTTATACCATCTCTGGGTAAGTAAAAGTGGTGTGTTGCGCGCGCCAGATTTTTTTTTAAATTTTACTTACGTGGGGTAGAGCGGGGCTAGTTGGGCATAGGGGCAAGTTGGGCGATTGAAATATTTCGCAAACTATTCACTGTACGCACGCATAGGCATCTTATGGCGGAAAGAATTTGGATACGGGAAGAATTTGATGGTTTAGTAGAGCCCTAAAGCTCTACTCCGTAAGTCCATATAGGCCGTATGATAGTCATGTAGATGAGCCTTTAGTAGTTACGTTTGTCTAGTAAGTGTTGAAGTAGTCGAAAACGTCGAGCCGTATCTTTTCGTTTCAGTCTTGTATGAGTAAGTAAGACGTTTGTCCAGGTGCAGTCCAAGATATCGGATCTGTTCAACCGGGACCAGAGGAGTATTATTGAAGGAGACAGTAGGGCAGGATGTCATTGGTTTACGACGAAGGGTTAAGGTAATTTGGTCGGATTTATTGGTATTTATTTTAATTCTCCAGTTCTGACACCATACTTCAAGGTCTCTGATGTGGGATTGGAGAGTTTTAGAGGCAATAATTGGGTCAGCATTGACTGATAACATAAACATTTTGTCAATTGCAACAGTAACAATGATCATTAAGTTCCGAAGGTTTAATTAATATTTTTGTAAAGATATAAGCTATATGAGTACTAATATAAACATTTAGGACTGATTTTAAACAGCAAGACTGAATCTAATGTTGAAATTAATCTTAAGATACGTTAATGTTTTATTGATTCTAATTTTGGTTCATTATTCAAAAAAAATTACTTTAAATTTTGTTGTTGTGTCACTATAAGACGATAAATAAAGAGCTGAATGTTTAACACATTTTTTACTTTATTTCTAGTCGAAATTTAGCCCATGGTTTGGTTAGACATTCTTAGTGCTCAACTTGCCCCACACCCTTGCTCAACATACCTCACCTATGGGGTACATTGAGGAAACTTGACTTCCTGGATAGCTGTAGCTCTTAAATTCGACTTCTTACAAAAAAAAATTACTATGGGCACTTTCGCTAAGGGATATATTACGAATCTATCAAGCGGCTTAAAAACTCATTGAGACTTATCATTGAGGAACTATGTCGGTTCAAGTTACTCAACTAGCCCCGTCATACCTTATAACTCTGAAATTAATTATAATGTCAATTTCTAATGGTCGATCATTCAGAAAAAGTTCCTCACTTGAAAATTATATTACTGAGAATCCGTTATTAAAGTCATGAAGTATTTTGGATATAGTTCTATGAAAACCCATTCCGTTTTACAAAGTTTCTCTATTGACTCTGAAAATTTACATTTCTTGGAATATTCCACTTTCATAATATTTCACTTAAATGATAATTAAATTGCGTTCCGAAACTTACAAGGGTAAATAATTATTAAACATATTATTGTGTTTGAACTTTGAAATCAAAGTGGTCAGGAATTTCGTGTCAACAAGAAAGTTATAAAAGTTCCAACAACCAGGAATGTTTTAAAAGCGTATTCCGGTGAATACATAAAAAAAGAAAAAAGAACACTTTGACGGCAATTTTAAAAAGAAAGCTTTGGAATTTAGTATGAAACGTTTTTATGGAATATTTTAAATTTCATAAAAAGATAAACTGAATTCCGACCGAAGATAAAGTGAAAAAAAAAACTTTATAATACTTATTTTGTTTTACTATATCACGGAGAATTCAAAACGAACAATTGATGATCTAAAGATAACAAAATTGCTTGTGTTGCTACATTTTTTCTTGAAATCTAATATTTCGTATTTTTTTTATTAATTTTTTTTTTTTTATATTATTTGCTTTATAAGTTATATTCGAGACCGAATACACTTTAGAAGTTTAATACAATCTAATGAACTAAAATAATGCTTAGAAATAATAAAATATAAGCCTAACGAAAATATATTTCTATATGAAAGATGGGATGGCACGGGTCATGATAGAAAAATAATAAAAAAATATTAAGTATCCAACGTTTAAAAAATTATAATTTGTTTTAATCACTCGGGAAGCGTGATCTAGTGGAACGAGTTCTGGGTTGCTGTTTTCTAGGTTCCGGTTTCGAAACTAGCTGTGAAAAAATATTATTAATTTGTTTATTTCAGTCATGGGGCGAACTAAGGTAAAACCCATCTTGGGTACACCCAGCCTTTCCGTCTCCCTATCAAAAAGAGGAAAACCTAACGACTGAGCGTGTTCTCAGCCCAATCACCTCTTGCACGGCCGTTGGCCTAAACAGTAGACAATAAGAATCTCTATATGTACTTATACCTAAACCCTACAGGGTTGTAGAGGTACAAGTGTTTATTGCTGACACTTAATGAGTAATTATGATTAAACCCTGTTCCAGTAGTGTACTACTTTAAATTTGATGAAATGAAATTAAAATTTGGTGATAAATAATAGGATGATAACTCACAATTGATAAATAATTACAGTATATAAAAGAGTAACTGATTGACCGACAGCTAAGTTATGTGTATTATAGTTACCCATACCATAAAGGCATATATACGTAAATCAACATAAAATAAATTATCCCTGTGCAAAGCACGGGGTTACAGCTGGTATACCAATAATAATCGAGCTATCGAACTCAAAAGTTCAATGTTGATACCACCAAATGTTGCATACCTTGATTTTTCCGATGACCAGGTTCAAGTCCAAGCCTCCAATATCCAACTAACGCACTCCTCCCAACGAATCCTATCAATACCTCTTGGACGCCTACCAGTTTGTTCAGCGCATTTTACTTTTTTTTTTCATCAAATTCTTCTTGTATATTAATAAAATTAATAAACCTTTAAGTATCGACCTGGAGTATACAGTTCCCTAACGGATTTTCATATGTTTCCCAGCAGCAGAATTTTTTTTTAACTTTTCCCAAAATAATTGAAAAATAAAAATTATCTTACATTAAAATAACTAATTCTGATCGTTTGAATTATTTTTTAAAACTTAAAAGATCATTTCGAAAATACAAATTTTCCCCCTAAATACTATTCGCGTATCGCGTTTCAAGGAGTTGGGTCGAAATATCTTTTAGGAGGGTTTCACTGTTTAAAAGTTGAAGAAGCGAGTAGGAAATACAAGATGATTCAATTTCAAGCTAATGGATTTTCCTTTATAGAGGAATACCCTTTTGTATTATGATCGACCCCGCCTTTTTAGAATTATTCAGTTACTTTCCTAAGCTTATAAACTTTATGAAAAAAAAGCTCTTAACCTGACTTGTCGATTAATTTTAATAGGATCATATTTTTTAAGAATCATGGAAGAATTATTGACCGTAGATATGATATGAATATATACCGTGTGATGTTTTTCCAAATTAACATAAAAATTGTCTGTATCTTTTCCAGCTTTTGTTTTATGTAATTGGTATATATTTTGATGAATTATTACCATAATAGTCTGTTAGTGACCCACTAATCAATATGTATTTCTATTTAATTTTTTTAAAATGGTTGTTATCATGTTTCTTCTAGGTAATTAAGTTCTTAAATCATGTTTATGTCCTATATTAATTATTTGAAGTGTCATTTATGACCGCGGCCAAACAATTTCTCCTTACATAATATCTAAAGTTTTTGTAAAGGTGGTTACCAAAACTATTATTTAGCTCAAAGATAAAATAATCAGACTTGATTAAAATTGTAATAAAACAATAAGATAGTTAAAAGTAACCTCATATGTTTATTAATAAAAATTGTTTAGAGATAATATTAGAAAAATGATCTACTATATTATTAAAAATTATACTTGTATAAGTTTAATTTTATTATTTGTTTCTATAGTATAATTAAGTTGTGTTTTTATTAATTTTATTTTATTATTTTTTAGTTAATATATAAGTTTTACATGTAAACATGATTATTATTGTTTATTTATTTAACGTCACTTTACGCCACTGTTATTATTATCATTTATGTTAATTTTTTCCGTTGGTCAGACATATTATATTACTTTATATTTCAATGTACAACCGGTTTCTATTTTATTATTATATTTTTTTCCCGTATTAAAATATAACTGAGCTATGGGTGTAAAGCTTCTGCTTTTTATGTTCGCCACAAATATCCTTATATAAAGTAATAATATATTATACATTAGTATATGTGCATATTAAAGTATAAGGTTTGTATACAAATAATTTAAGATAAATACACAAAAAAAAAAGCTAATGAGGGGTATGAAAAGAAAGAAAACAACAAAAAAGAAAGAGAAAATAATGATGAGAGGTATCTCATCTCTCATTACTTATTTTTCTTTTCCTTCCATGCAAGAATTGTTTCCCCTTCAGATTCTCAACATTTTCTTGCGAAAAGTTTAAGTTGAAAATTCTGAAGGTTTTTTGGAAGTAGTATTTAATTAAAGTATTTAACATTATAGTATTAATTTAAATATTAGAGTGCTTCGACTGGGAAGCTTCTCTACATGTGTTACATGCCTTTATATATTTTTCTCAAATTTACTTGTTGTGTTCCATTATACAGTTGTAAAAATCCAATAATCAAATAAAAAAAATAATTTAATTACAATTAAAATATATCTAGTTATAAAGAAATTGATTGATTGAACTCGCCTGTGTAAACATTCCTTCTCTTTACAACAATACATTTAAATAAAATCATTCGGCTCGAATGTAAATATAACAAGCATCAGAGAGTAAAGAGAACTATATTTACTATTTAGAATTCAAGCAGATATAACCTGTTGAGTGTACGGTGGAAAAAAAATCCGATTAAAACGTCCTGCTGGCACTAGGGCCGAAAAAATATAAAAGCGGATTTAAAAAGGTTAAAAGGACAGGTAAATAAAATCCTTATCTTTATTTATATTTCATGTTTTTTCTCCCGCTTTTTTTTTTAATTTTATTTTAAAATGGCGTTTTATCTTTGCTACGGTATTTAGTTGTAATGTCCACAAAACGAAAAATTACACTTCGTATTACCACCTCATAAAATAACACCTTCTAATTAACGTTTTTTTTTAATTAAACACAAAATGGAGTGCTTTGAACTTCTTTATCCAAAAGGGCTAATTAATTACTTTGTTTACATGTTTTAATCGTGCAAAACGAAATAATAACTGTTTATCAGACGTTCATTGCTGCTGACCATAGAGCCTAAATAAGTGAACTAGTCTACACATTCAAACGAAAATGGACCGGACCTATCTTCACCTCTCATCCAACAGTAGCCACTACACCAGGTCCTGCTTGCAAATATTTAGTTTTCCTTAAACAATGTTGTTCTAAGTTGTTGGAATTAGTTACGATCCAACAAAAACGTTAATAAGCGTTGAGTTATAAACCATCTGACAAGTACAAAATAAAGTAATATATAAATGTAAAATATTCCGTTAGAAAGGTTTACGAAAACAATTGTATTAAAGTATTTGCTTAATTAATTACTGTGAATGATCATATGGTGCTTTTATTATAACTATGATAAACGGAATTTCCTGGTAATAAGGAAGTACACACCTAATTGCAGATACAGAGGAGGAATTTGATATATTTGATATTATTACATTGTTGCAAGCAGAGAAGGTTAATGCAGAGCATTGTGTAATTAGAAATCTACCGTCTAGCTGATCTCAAGTATTTTAACAGCATCATTTGGCTTTAGTGAATATGTGTAATTTAATGTGCACTATATAATTATGAGGTTCATTAGGTGATTAAATTAAACAATAAATTAGCTATATATATATATATATATATATATATATATATATATATATAATTAGCTATATATATATATATATATATATATATATATATATATATATATATAAATTATATATATATTATATATATATATATATATATATATAATTACTATATATATATATATATATATATATATATATATATATATAATTATATATATATTTATATATATATATATAAATTAGCTATATATATATATATATATATATATATATAAATTATATATATATATTATATCTTTTATTTATTTTTTTTTATTTAAAGAAGTATTTTCAACTGGTGCAAAAATACTCTATTCAATACATCAGATAATAAATTCTAAAAAAAAAAAAATTCCAGTCATTTAAAATGATTTATTTCTCAAAAGTCTTAATTTCATATCTTTATGAAATTTCATTTGAAAAACTTTACAAAGCAATGTTTTATTATTGTTTTATTAAATATATGCTACTGTCACTTTTCGGGCGATGCTACACTGTGAGTCCAAATTTGTTTCTATCCAGTCTTTATTAGGATAGGGATCTATAAAGAGTACCTGTCATCACAAAAACTCAGGACCACCATTTATGCCTCCTCCGAAGAACGGCATAACCAAGGATCTATAACTCGTAAAAAATCCTTAGTCACTTGTTGGGTTTGAACCAGCGGGTTGCGACCTTGGAAGTAAAAGGCTACTACTGAAAGACTACACCGAAAGATTTTAAAATTCAATGATTGGAAACTTTTTACTAGACTACTGTACTACCAGTACTAACTCTACACAAAATTAAATATTTTCGAACAAAGCGAGGTTACAGCTAAAATAGTGTAACACTTCTGTGGTCATCACAGTATCTAAAATATTACTATAGTTATTGACCTCAACTTTTTCCTGGATATTAGCCTCCCTATTTAGATGTACAGTAAGGCGGGATTTGGAAAACTTAGAGGTTTACCAAGTGGTTGAAAAAATAATTAATTAAAAATATAAAACATTGATAAAAATTGATTATCGAATACTGTAGTTGTAGTACTGTAGTTGTATAAATTGAATTTACAACTACTGAAAAATTACATTTATTACATTAAAAAGATGATCAAATTTCTGGCCGTATGAATTACCTTCATCTGCTAAGATACTAAGAAATTTGTACTGAATATTATTAAGCGCATAGGGCTCAAATCTGTGTTTTGTGTCCAGGTTTTCATAGAAACACGTCAATTTTTTTTGTTTTTGTTTTGCCTTCATATATATATATATATATATATTATTTTATTTATTATTTCAAAAACATTCCGCTATTGAATATTTTTGAAGAAAAAATTATTTATTTTAGTTTAAAATATCCACCAGATAGGATTACTGAGCATTTATGCAGAAAATGACTTGTGAGACGTATATTATACGTCGATTATGTATAAAAGTAAGTCGTATTGAGGAATTAGGGATTTTCCTTCATTTACTGGAATATTGTTGTAATTTGACAAAATGAAATTAAGATAAAATAACAACACTTTATTCGTTTTTAATAAAAATGGTTGAAAGAATAGCAGTTTGACTAATATCAAAGTCATAAATATTGTACATAATATTTTCATAAAAAGATAATATTAACAAAAAAATAAATAAAAGCGAGCAACACCTGTAAGATAGTACTAATTATAATTAAGAATGTAAAATTTAAATTTTAGAATTTCTTGAATATTTTCACCATCCCCTTTGTTGATCAATGGGTATTAAATATCTGAGTTAAACTTTACTTAGGGGCAAGCACGTAAAGTGAACTTAGTCCATACCAAAACAACTTCAACGTTCTCAAAACAAGCCTGTGTAGTTAAAATAACTGAATACTTGCTAATGGAGTGAGGAAAGTTGTAAATCAGATTACAAATATTTGTTCTTGGACTAGTCACTAATCAGGGATTTGTGTAGCTACATGGGTGAATACATTAGTCAAGATCCGACAGCGGTAGGTCAAGTTGGGGCAGAAGCCTGTTTGTTCAACAACTGAGGTGGTAAACAGGGGGAGCAAAGGAGGGGTCCAACCACATTATACGCATTTACTTTGAGAGGATATATATATTATATATATATATATATATTATATATATATATATATATATATATATATATATATGGTGTAGATTCTTGTATATAAGGTGAAGGTGAAATTCTGTAAATAAAATTGGAGGCTTATTTTTATTTAGACATGAGGCTTCTGTTTGTAAGCATCAACTCACACTAGGTAACTTGCACATTATTAAAGTTAATTAGTTATTGTTTCTTATTTATTAATTAAACTTTAATCATTTTAATTGTATTTCAATAATGATGAGCAGAGTACATTAACTGATTCCTTTTATATTTCATTTCTATAGTGGTATTATTTTTAATGTTCTTCTTTTATTTATGTTCTTTTTTTTAAATTGTTTTGATACACTTTTAGGAATTTAACGTTAATGCGTTATATAATTTCCATGATAAAACTGTTAGATCGATTATTTTTGATTGTGACAATATTTTGTACTTGCAAATACATTTGTTCCTTTGCAACTGATGATGACATTTTAGCATTTATTAATGTTGATATTGTAGGACAAATTAATTTTTAATAAAAGAGTGGTGAAGATACAAATCAGCCTCGATTTGTATTCAAATTATGATTTTAATAATAATAATTATAATTCTTTAATTATTCTGGGACACGTCCCTTCAGAATAATATGACAGGGAATAAAAAGTGGATTTAAGACGAGAGTTTTAGAGTTAAATAATTAAACATAATTCAATTAAACTAATAAAATGAACAAATAAAATAACTCAAAAGATAAATTCTAGTAAAAAGGTACAAAAACCATAAACAAAATGTATGTTAACATGAGAACAGAAAATTAAGATATAATAAAAAATATAATAAGATTTAAGAGAAAAAAAAAAAGGGAATTACAATCCTTCAGAATGTTTGCAAGACAATAGTTAATCCTCGAAAGATAATCGCTTCAAATAATATTCGCTCTTGGATGTACCGATGAAAATGAAAAAAGATAATAAATGAATAAACGTATCTGTCTGCTTTGTTTGCCGATTTTTCCTGAAATTTGCACCTTTTTGGAATTATTTAGAGAATAGAATTGAAAGGAAATGGCTGAATAGACGGGATTTAAATGTTGAAAGAGTTTGGAAGTCTCGGATATTGGAAGGAATGGAGTTCCAGAGGGATGCGGATCGGATTAAAACGATCATTCGAAGGCTGTGGATCGATGGGACGATACATACAGATCAGAAGGCCGCGAACGGAGGAATTTTATTTAAGGAGATCCGAGATGTAAAACGGTCACCGGGATTAGATAACTCGGTAGAGGAAGGATGCCAGGAAGTACTTATTAGGGATGGGCATAATCGAATGACGATTATCGGATAATCCGATTATTATAATCATTCGGATTAATCGATTAATGGATTAATCGGTTTGGATAAGCGAATGATCATTCGAACTGAACCGTTAACGATAATCGAGGGATTATAAGGAGCTTGGATAATCGAACGACCATTTTCTTTTTCTTTTTTTTCTTTTTTCTTATGACATATATCGTGTCTCATAATCCATACTAATCATTCGATCATTCCATTATCAAATCATTCGATTATTTAAATCATCGGAGTCCCATCATCCGATTATGACGATCATTCGATTATGCCCACTCTTCGTAAAATCGGGTGATAGAGGTATCTTTGGATATCCCAAAGATGAATCTGGAATCATGGGACCTTAAAACGTGTATTTCTAAAGAAATCAATAATTTCTCTAACAACATTTTATATATATATATATTATATATATATAATATATAATATATATATATAATATATATAGAGATAAATGAATAAGAAAATGTAAGGTATGTTACACAAAAACCATACTATATATCTCTTATTAAGGCGCATTGTTGCTTTCGGCGACATAGCGCCATATTCATCTGTAACATTTTTTGTTTTTTTATATAATAGGTTAAAAGGGTAAACACTAATTAAATACAAATTAAAAAAAACAAAAACTTTTTACTTATTGTCACCATAATAAAAATCGTCCAAGCAATAGCTTGCTGTCAAATTCTAAAAATTAACAACAGTCGATAAGTTATATACTATACTAAAGTTAATGCAATATATTTATTTTACATTTAGGTGCCGTGTACCACAACATTAGGTTAGAGGCACCGTTCGTTGTATTAATTACAATTTTTGTATAAATTAATCTTTTTGATGAATTCTATAACTGTATTGTGGAACTTCGTGTCATTTGCAATATATGGTAATGTAGTCAATGCAATATATGGTAAGGTAGTTTTTGGTTAAAAATATTATATTAGTAACTTTATCAAAGTAGTAAGTAAAATAATATTCACCTAATTGGACAAACCCCACCATAAAAAATAAAAATACATTGAATTAAATTTATTATTATTAAAAGTTTAGCTTATTAATAATATAAGTCTGATCCCTGGAATGATAATATTATCAGTATTGGATAATGTTGGAATGCGTATTAAATGCAGAGATAGTCCCGTGGGATAGGAATGCACCGAGGAGGGTGAAGTAATGAAGATGGATGGCAATGAAAATGTTGCCTCTGATTGATTGGCCTTTGCTACTCCTGCTTTCGGTTAGCTAATAACCTCACCCTCTTAGTGGAGCGATGAATCAACCGAATTTGGATGATCATCCAAAAAGAGTTAGGATGAGTTACGTTTATAATGGAAGAGATTTACTGCGTGGTTACAGCGTATAGAGTAGAGACTAGAGCGTCACTTGGAGAGCAAAGGTTAGCTTTCAGCTATCATAGAGGTTCGTAGAGAACTTTCAGTTATATTTCCAGATTTCTATGATTTTGCATGTTCTATTTCCTTACGTGTATCAGCTTCAAAACCAAATAGTTATACAGATTCATCAACTAGGGAATAATATATTGCAATTATAATTTTATATTGCATGAAGACAGAGTGAAAAAAAATTGACGAAAGAAGACATATAGAGGGCACTGCCTGTTCAGGGTGTAGACCATTGAACAATCTTGTCGGTGACCAGTCTCTATATAAATATGAAGAATGTGATCAGAGCCGGAAACCACATTTCAAAAGAATTTGGGATTAACTGGGTATCCTACAAGGCTTTAGCCTTAGTCCGTTGCTTTTTATCATGGTTCAGGACTCGGAAGTAAGAATAGCCAAGTCTATAATAAGGAAATTCCAGCTAAGGCAGAGAAACCTGCACCCTACCAGATGTTCCCTGTTGGCTTTTACTCACGACGTCGTTTTATTAGCTGCTAATCATCGAGACCTTCAAAATAACATAAATAAATGTCCTGGAAGAGGAATTTTTTACACTGAGTATGAAGATTAATCCGGGAAGACTAAATACATTCAAATAGGAAAGAAACACCGAAGTATAATGAAAGCACTAGGGATTGGATGACAGAGTTTAGAGCAGGTAGAGATTTTCAATAAGAGTAGCTACTTACACACAGAAATGGCCCAAAGAATTGGAGCAGCATTGAGAAAGTTCAGTATGGTCAGGTGGAATTTCCTGAAGAGAAGAGAGGTGTCCAAGCGGACAAAACTATCAAAAAATCTATAAATCGACATCCCTCCCTATCCTATCCTACTTCTCGGAATCGTGGGGTCCCACCTAAAAAAACAGGAGTTAGATACAGTCCATGGAAATGAGGTATCTGCGAGAAATAGATAGGATACGGAACGGCACTCAACGATAACCTCTATACGTCGGAGATCGTTCTAGAGGAGTTCAAAGAGAACCGGTTTGGATCGATTCGGACAGAAGTCCCAGGAAGACTTACGAGACCCCTGTGGAAAAAAAAATCCAGAGAAAGGCTACTGCTGGTAGGACAGTGTAAAAGAAGCATGCAGGGGCGCGAAATAGAACAGGAGAGTGGAGTTAGTACAGGAAAGAGACATCTGGGCCAGACTGCAGAGGCAGGACTCTCACACCCAACTGTGGTAAAAGAAGGAATCATTATGATGATGATGATATATTGAACGAAATTTCTCGTTGTGTTCTTTTAAGACCAAATAACACTTTTATTTTTATTTTCGAATTAAATTGCAGTTTTCGCAGTTGTGAGTTAAATTAGATTGTTAAATTTTTATTTTAGAGCTGATCGAACCTGATTTTCGGTGATAAAAATATATACATAAATAAGTATTTTAATATGAGATCACTTGTAGCTGGGTGGCTAGCATAAGAGCCTCCTATGCCAAAGATCACGGGTTCAAACCCTCAATTGGTCCTAGGATTTTTTAATGAGATTAAAAAATACTTAGTTATGCCGTCCTTCGGAGGGGACGTTAAAAGGTGGTCCCGAGCCTGTGCGATGTCAGGTACTCGTCAAAGATACCTATCCTAATAAAACCTGGATAGGCAAAATTTAGGACCCCCACTGTAGCATCGTCCGATTAGCCATAGTAGCATAATGTGAACTTAAAGTAAATAAACAAACAATATTTTAAAATTCTATTTTATCATTTTTCTCTGGTTCGATGGGGTCGTAATATACAATCAGAAAGGCGCGCACAAGTGTGTCAATCGAAGATTTGTATAGTAGGAGATCTGAGATATATGACGAGAGGCGGGATCGGATGACATGGTAAAGGAAGGATGCCAAGAAGTACCTGCGACGGTAGGAGGGATAAACCCACTTTCACCCATCGTAGAATCGAGTGGCGGAAGTTTCTCTGGAGATGCCAAAAATAAATCGGATGAAGCAATTAAATAACCTTTCGAGTTTCTCCTCATGATCTCCAAGGACACTCCCAAACAACGTACAGCAATAGCTAAAGTAGAAGAATATTAGGGAAGTGCAGTAACCTACATGTTTCGAGGGCTATAGTGTTCTTGATCTAATAAAAATTCGTTTCTTTGTGATGTAACTTTGATTTAATTTCAAAATCAATAAACTATTACAATTAGGTAAGAATAAAAACGTTTAATTTAATATGATTGTACATTTGATGGATATCCGATAAGAACCGTACACGTTGTTATTTTAACGATGGGAGGGGCTAGCTGATGATCAGGTTGCATGCACGCTCGCTGAGAAATTACGATATCAGGCAATCTTAAATGGACAGTAACGATGTTCCTCGATTCGGTAACATGACTTGCCGGTATCATGCGAACAATAGTAAGGGTATATCATTACAAAATTACTAACTGAATATACCAGTGCTACCGATGCATTCAAATGATAACGTTCATTCTTATTGCGAACTAGAACGTCTCAAAAATTGGTCATAGCTTGCTAAGTTTTTACGTTTCTCTACTGATGTAATATGAATAAGACACGAGAAAGAACTGGAGAAAACTTATTAGAAAACTTAATGTGATTTAATTTAATGACAGTAATTTTCTAAATAGAGATACAAATATTTAGGTTTTTTACCCTACTTGCTGATAATAATTTT
This sequence comes from Piezodorus guildinii, assembly GCA_023052935.1. Classification (NCBI taxonomy): domain Eukaryota; kingdom Metazoa; phylum Arthropoda; class Insecta; order Hemiptera; family Pentatomidae; genus Piezodorus; species Piezodorus guildinii. Next base: position 29,080,829 of record CM041292.1, on the reverse strand, counting down.
TTATAAAGTGAAAACAAAAATATAATTTTACCTATAAATACATCTATAAATCAGTTAGTCTTTAATATAGATGAAAAGTTGTTTTAATTTTAGGATCAGGATATCTCAAGAAAATCAACGAAAAAAAACACTGAAACTTTGCTTATACGCTAGTTAATTTATTTTCTATAAAACGAAAAAAGAATCATTCAAAGAGGTTAGAAATAGTAGAGATATGTCGTTGTTTGTTTGTTTGTTTATTTAATTAACGTCACTTTATGCTACTATGGCTAATCGGACGATGCTACAGTGGGAGACCTAAATTTTGCATAGGTGGCTGTTACGCTAACCACCCAGCTACAAGTGATCTCAGAGATATGTCGTTAAATATAAGATATAAATTAGCAGCGGTGTTAGACCATTTTCGTTTGAATTATTATTTCCTTTTCGTATCAGTTAATTGCTTTTAAACAGCTATATAAAGAGTTTCACTTTAATATATCGGGTTGTGTCACATGAAATGTGCTTTTCAAGGTAAAGGATTTTTATTAAAAATACGATATGAAAACAAGATAATTTTATTCGAAGTATTTACCTTCTTTCTCTACACATTTTTCCCAACGTGAAACCAACTTTTTTATCCCCGAAATGAAAAACTCTGAGCTTTGAAGTGAAACAAAATCTTAAAACGCACTTTTCACTTAATCATCATTTTCAAAATGTTTTCCTTTGACGAAGTTGTCTAAATTCCTGAACAGGTGGTAATCTGTTAGCGACAAGTCGGGAGAATATGGTGGGGGCGGAAGAACTTCGTAGCCCAGTTCTTTCAATTTTTGCATGGTATGTTTTGAAACATGGGGTCTTGCTGCTGCATGTATCGAGGTTTTTTACTTTCCCAATATACTTTAAATGACTTTAAACGGTAGACGCACTTGCATTTAGTTGTGCTGAGAGTCCTTTAACTGTTTGGTAGGGGTTTCCTTATACTTTATGTTTGAGGACATCGTTGTCTATTACGGTCGGTCTTCCTGGGGGCAAGTTTTCCAATTCGGTATCCCCAGCTGAAAACTTAGCAAACCAACGGCGAATGGTCCGTTCATTAACACTCTCTTTCCCGAACGCCTTGCAAATATTTCTAGCGGCCTCAGCTGCTGAATGGCCGAGTTTAAACTCGTACAAAAATATTACTCGAAAATCGCGTGTTTCCATGTTCATATTTGGAGGTATACTAAAAAGTGGGTAATTGATTAGGAAGCTAATGTTTATAACACAAAGGTAGAGGATTAGTAACTGTTTACTTTAAATATGTAAACATTCGGAAGAAAACAACAGAGACCTGCAAAATCCTTTATGTATTTCTGAAACTATAAAAACGGACATTTCATGTGAAACAACCCAATAGTTATTTGGAAATAATAAAGCACTGAGTAATAATTTGAAAAAAGTAGTACATCATTGTTACTAAATGAAATGTCCGTGTTAGTAGACCCGCCGTTATATTTGAGGCTAATGAAATTAAAATTTCTGAAAAAAAAAAAGAAAAGTTGTTATCCCACTAAAAATTATATATTATTTTGATTGACATTTACAATCATTTTGAATAAAATTATACAAATTTGACTAATAATGATATGAATCTGAATGTTAATTCATTATTATTTATTTCTTAAAATAAGACATACATAACAAAAATGACAATCGCATAAATTACGTTATTACTCCACATGATATTAATTTATGTTTCATTATCTACAATATCGAAGCTTGTAATCGAACATAAAAGGATACCCCCACTGAAAATTTGAGGTATTACGTTTCAAGGTATGTAAAACCCGAGGTTATTGAGATCAAAGAAAAAGAAAATTTGTAATATTAGGAGCCAATGTTTCGGTAGGCATTCAATTCTTTATTTTTATTCAATTCAAGACATACATAACAAAAATGACAATCGCATAAATTACGTTATTACTCCACATGATATTAATTTAGGTTAGGTTATTTTATTTATGGGCACAAAACATCTGGGGTCTTTAGCGCCCTTTTCTATTTACATAAAAATTTCATTAGATTTTTTTAAACAAATCAAATGTTTTTAAAAACCCAATTGTTTTTCTAATCGTTGTAGTGTTGTCACCTAGTATCCTCTTGAGGTTTCTTTGAATATTTTCTGTCTGAAAATAGTTGTGGTATAGTGGGCAGTCCTCAAAGATGTGGCAGATGGTCAGTCGCTGGTTGCAGTTCCCGCAGCTCGGAGGTGTGCTTTTCTCTATAAGGTATCCATGGGTCAGTCGCGTGTGCCCTATTCTTAAGCGAGTCATGACAACACCTTCTCGCCTGTTAACACTATTGGCGCTCTTCCACGGTTTAACATCGGATTTGATGCTTCTTAACTTATTCGACTCTTCTGTATTTTCCCAAAGCTCGGCCCATGTCATTGTCGCTTGTTTTTTTAGATAAGCGCATGTATCAGATTTTGTAAATATCGGGGTGATTTCTGTACAGGATAATGCTGCTTCTTTGGCTGCTTGGTCTGCTTTTTCGTTGCCTTTTACCCTACATGCGATGGTGTCCAAACAAGAACCACGCTTTTGTTTATACATTTTATCATCGAGGCATTGGCTTGGGCTTTCTTTATCACAGTATCATTGGAATAAATATTTGTAAAAGCCATTAAGAAAGATAAAGAGTCCGTAAATATTACGAATTCTTCCTCTTCACACTGTAGGATTTTGTATAGTGCTGAACTAATTGCGTAACTTTCTGCTGTGAAGTTGCTAGCAGTGTGTGGAAGTCTGTGCTTAACAATATTGGGTTCGATTACAACAGAACATCCAACGCTATTTTCTGTTTTTGAGCCATCTGTATAAATATGGGTCCTATTTTCATATTTGTCCTTAACGTTTTGATATTCAGTTGCATAGGTGAATTCTGAGGTGTTGTTTTTCTTAAATTTTAGAAGCGTTAGATCTATGGTGGGTAGTTGTAAGGTCCATGGAGCGAAATTATTTTCAAAGATCGTTGTTTCGATGTCTTGGATTTCGTCTATATATCTTTTGTATCTGACTCCCAGTGGGGCAGCTAACCTTCGGTTTTCTGCAAACCATCTTGTTTTGGGTTGGAAAACATGTTTCCATGCAGGATTATTTTTATTAAATTTTAGTTTGCCGATGTATCCACATGCAAGCTGCTGTCGCCTGACAGCCAGAGGAGCAAGACCAGCTTCTACACATAAACTATTAACAGGACTAGTTCTGAATGCACCCGTAGCAAGTCGGATACCAGCGTGGTGGACTGAGTCTAAAGCTGAGAGATCTTTAGGATTTGCAGATGAGAAGATAGTGCAGCCGTATTCTAATTTGGGTCTTATCAAACAGGAATATACTTTTAGCATGCTAGGCCTGTCCGCTCCCCACGAGCACCCAGCTAGAACCTTGAGAATATTTAATCGTTTTTGAGTTTCCTCCTTTAACCACCTAAGATGATCTTTCCAGTCCAGTCTGCTATTTAAAATCAAACCCAGAAATCTTACGTTTGATACGAAGCTCAGTTGCATACCTCTGTACGTTAATTCTGGAGGAGGAGTAGGTGTTCTAAATTTTGAAAAAAGTAGGCATTTTGTTTTTTCTATTGAAAAATTTAATCCAGATTGAGTAGACCATGAATCTAACTTTAACAAACAATTGTGTAGTATTTTTTCCATCCTTTGTTTGTTTTTAAAGGGCAGTAATAAAGCCAGATCATCAACAAATAAAAACGTTCTTATTTGTTTCGGGATTATATATGTAACTTGGTTGATGGCGATAGCAAAAAGTACGCAGCTCAAAACACTTCCCTGAGGTATTCCGTTGTTCATTACTTTTGTTGAAGATAGGTTATTGCCTATTCTAACTTGGAAGGTTCGATTATATAGAAAGTTTTTTATCAGTATAAAAAGACGGCCTCTGATTCCCCATTCCCTTAACTGTTGTAGGACAAGAGAGGGATTTAGGTTGTCATAAGCTTTCTCAATATCGAAGTAAATGCCAACACATTCCTTTTTTTCGGTAAAGGAATTAAGTATTTCATATTCCATAGTTACCAGATGGTCCATAGTGGAACGTCCAGTTCTGAATCCACTTTGCGCGTTTGATAGAAAGTTGTTTGTCTCTAACACCCATATGAGCCTTTTAAAAATTATTTTTTCTAGAAGTTTGCACATACAACTTGTGAGTGATATGGGACGGTAGCTTGAGGGGAGTAATTTATTTTTTCCTGTTTTCAGTATCGGGATGATTATAGATCTCCGCCAGATATCAGGAAAGTCTCCTGTGCACCAAATATGATTGTAGAGTGCAAGAAGTGCATCAAGAGCTGGTTTAGGTAAATGTTTCAACATGTCATTATGTATATTGTCAATTCCCGGAGAGGTCGGTTTCAGCTCTTTGATATTGGTCAATAGTTCTGTTTTAGTAAGTGGAAGGTTATACACGTATTCAGTTTGAAAATCAATTGTATCCAAACTTGTATCTTCTGATGTCAACAACGGTGTTAGTGGGGTAAATATATTTGAATAAAATGTTGCGAAGTGCTCAGCCAGCGTGTCTGGGTTTCGTTCAATGTTTTCGTTAATGAGAAGTGTGGGTTGGTAGTCGATATATTTCCCTGAAACGCTCTGTATTTTATTCCAAAATAAGCTTGGTGAAGAATTTGTTGAGATGTTCCCAAAAATTGTTCCCAGGATTTTTTCTTTTTGGTTTTAATTAATCTACGGGATATGGACCGGGTCTTTTTATATTCAATTAGATTGCTTAAACTGGGTTCCCTTCGGAATGCCCTAAGTGCCTTTCTTCTATTTTTGATTACCAGTCTACACTCGTCGTCATACCAAGGAACACTGCTTCGGCTGGAAGTGGTATTAGTGGAACTTTTGGGAATTGAGAGATCTGCTGCTTTCAAAATAGATGAGGTGATTAGGTGGTTCATCTCGTTGCTACTGTTTAATGGTGATAAATCTGATTCCGTTACTGCTATATTGTTTTGGAACTTTGACCAATCAGAACTCCCTGTGATCCACTTGGGATGTTTTGAGATTCGGGGGTTGCTATGGCGGAAACTAATAATTAAAGGAAAGTGATCACTTGAATACTGATCATTGGAAACCTCCCACTGTAAGTGGGTGAAAATGCTTGGTGAGCACCATGCAAGATCTATACAGGAGAATGTATGGTAGGCCGGACTTAGATACGTTGGCTGCCCTGTGTTTAAAATTATGGAGTTGGAGTTATCTATGATTCGTCTAATAATATTACCTCGCGTTGAGCAATATCGAGAACCCCATGAGGTGTGATGACCGTTCACATCACTCATCGCGATATACGGGGAAGGAAGGGAATTTAAAAGATGAAGTAAATCGGTTTCAGATAGATTTCCCGGAGGGAGATAAATATTGGCAAGAAAAATTGGAAAGTGGAGAAAAACTTTAACAATGATTCCTGTAGGGGAGTGTTAATTGTTATCAACTCGGAAACGATACTTTTGTGTACTGCAATTAAAACCCCACCGCTTGCTATTCTATTTTCTTCAAAATCAGTTCTATAAATTTCGTAGTCTTTTAAATTAAATTTTCTGTTCTGAAGGAGTTTAGTTTCCTGAATACAAATTATTAGTGGATGATATTTATCGATAATAAGTTTTAATTCTTCATATTTCCCAGTTAAACCATTGCAATTCCACTGAATAATATTGGTTTGAAGAACCATAAAGAAAGATAAGTAGATTTAATTATAACAAGAAGAAAGATTGTAGAATATATTAAACGTCGTGAATTATATATTAAATTTATAAGTGTAGATATTATTAAAACCGTACAAATAATTAATTAGTTTCCATTGTCTCCGTTCGACCAGGAGATTTTTTCCTGGTTTTGCTTCGGGTTCTCTTTTCTTTAACCGTTATCCAATCGTCATTTTGGTCCTTTAAGCTACCCTGAAGAGAGACGACTTCACTAGAAGTCGATTTTTCTAGGGCAGATTTCGCATATGAGGGATACTCCTGGTTGTTATTAGGAGCTCCCTTGGTTTTGGACAGTGTACCGGTCGAGGACCGAGTTTGGGAATTATCGATAGAGTTTGAGGTAGAGGGTGTAGGGGTAGATGGGAGTGAGACAGGAGAAAGAGTAGGGGAAGAAGGAGTATGGAGAGGTATAGGAGAGGGGAAAGAGGAAGAGTTTGGGGAAGGGTTGGGTAAAGAAGTACAGGAAGGGGAAGAAGAAGAGGTGGAGGGAAGAGTGGTAGGGGTAACGCTCAAGTCATTATGAGCACAACTAAGGCTTGAAGTTTTATCATTAGCTGACATTTCGATCGGTTTGCTGATTTGAAATACATTATTACCAAGATCTTCAGTTTGGACACAAACACTTTTTTTATTTTTTACCACATTGGAAAATGATATCTGAGTTGACAGAGGATGTAGCATGTCATATTTTTTTTTTGCAGCAACATATGTTATTTTTTCGGCTTCCTGTATGCCTCTAATTTCTTTCTCTTTAACGTACAGGGGGCAGTTTTTCGAAAAGGAATCATGGTTACCCTGACAATTTACGCATTTAATTGGACCATCACAATCTAACCCTTCATGTTTTGTTTTCCCACAAAACCGACAAAGGGGCTCCTTTTTGCAAACTGTTTTAGTGTATCCGAATTTGAGACAAACATAGCAACGCGTTGGGTTTGAAATATATTGCCTTATAACGACATTACAATATCCTATTTTTATTTCTTTAGGCAAAGTGGGGTTATCAAATGTTAATAGGTAATTATGGCTATTTTTCCTTTCGCTATTTTTAAAGTAAGTCATTCTTTTAACCTCTACAACGTTCTGTGGTTTCAACTCATCTCTTATTTCGTCAATTGAACAAAAATTTAAGTCAGGGCACCATATTACGCCTTTACTTAAATTTAACCTACTATGGGGCTCTACTTGAACTGGGAAGTTTATAGCAAGGCTATCACATCTTATCAATTTTTCGGACTGTGTTTCAGAAATTACCTCGACTAAAAGTGTTCCATCTTTCAGTTTTTTTACTACTTTAACATCACCAATAATGCTTTTTATGCTTTTATAGATGAAGAATGGAGACACTTTTTTGAAATCTAATGCATTACCTTCGATGTCTACTTCTGTTCTTCTTATAATAAAAAACCTAGCACAGTTTTTCTTTATGCTTATATCATTGTTACCCATGATGGAAGTTTTAAATCTCCCTTTTTTCCTTTTTAACGGGGGAGGTTCACCCATAGTGCTGAATATAACAGTACCTTATAATAATCAAAATAAGAAAATTTTGAAGACACTAATAAGTAAATTGTTATTACTTAGCTGGAGAGACACGCTGATATTCCGCAGACCACCGTTGTTTCACGACTGGCTCTTCAACACTTCGCCAGGCTGGTAGTTCAACTTTATATCTGATATTAATTTATGTTTCATTATCTACAATATCGAAGCTTGTAATCGAACATAAAAGGATACTCCCACTGAAAATTTGAGGTATTACGTTTCAAGGTATGTAAAACCCGAGGTTATTGAGATCAAAGAAAAAGAAAATTTGTAATATTAGGAGCCAATGTTTCGGTAGGCATTCAATTCTTTATTTTTATTCAATTCAAGACATTTAGGCCTTCAATTCTTTATAAGATCAAGTATTTATTTTAAATTCAAGTTCTAGACTATCAAAAAAATGCTTCTTAAGACAAACGATTAACAATGTAAATATGTTAACGTCCCCATGAAATAGTTAAAAATATGGGATGCGAACGTCCAAATAAATATTCATAAACTAATACTGGGATCTCATATCCTTATATATTTCCATTGTACCTACTCAAGACGGCTTTTATAATTTTTGTTCGAAATTCCTGAATAGAGGAAGTTAAATGAAATTATTTATAAATAATGTTAAGAAAGAACAAAAATCTTAACAAGTAGCACACGCTCTCTGATTGCTCGAGGTCACGAACACTTAAGTCATGCAAAACTTTGGCGCTACTCAACTGTTTAAAGAAGATTGCCAATTTAAAAAGTTTCTCTTAGCCATGTTTAAATTAGAGTTATAACTATATGTGTTTGGGTTCGTTAGGTAAAACAAACCGAGGTATTTTTATAATTTCTTTTAAAGCACTATTCTAGTTAATACTTTTATTTGAAAAATATTACATAACAAGTATAATTAATGAGTCACGCAATGAACAACCTTAAAACAATGAAAATGTAAATTTATAACTTCTGTATTGTTATTTGTTTTTTCCTCTCCGGGTTCAGATAAATTAATTTAAAATTCTTAAATGTTCCTAATAATGTTTTTAAGATCCGCGGCTATGTTAGCTCATTTAACAAGTAACATTAGGAGCGCGTAACAAACGAATTTTACTTTCTATTTAGCTTCAATCAAGCTATATTTCACAAAATTATTTAAAATAAATTTTAAACTTATGGAAGTGACGTGGTTTAGTAAGTAGAACACTAATGATCTCTAGATCCCCTGAGTTCGAACAGTAATAGTAAATGGTAGAGTTATTGATTCTGTTATTCCAGCATTGGAGCGACCCGTGGATATGGACCCTCTGGGGCACACCCAGCCTCTATAAAGTGCTTACCCAAAGATTGATGGAAAAATCCTGGTGGCTAAGCGAGATATAGGCCTAATTACCTCCTTGCACGTACGTTAGCCATAAAATCTCTCTGAGAATTGAACCAAAGATCCTTCACGGGTTGTAGAGGTACAGGTTTATACGTTTAGTTTCAATTGAAAGCCCTATAGTTTTCCTCTAAACATATATATTTTTCTTATGAAATGATTTAAGGGTACAAATTATAATTTAATAACAACGTGAGTGCAAGATAATGACTTTTTCTAAAATAATGATCGCCCCTATATTTCTTCAACAATTAACAAAATTAATGGCAATTAAAGCGAAGACGTTTTAAAAATTTTGCCATTTAACCCTTGTCGAACTGTGTCAATTAGAATAGAATTTTCGAATAAACAGGATTTAAATTTAACATGAGATTCCGAGTTACATCAAAATAGCAATAGCCATTTTTGAGAAAGTTGTATATAGGTGTTTGTTTTTTAACCCATACCTCCAATTTTTATCATTTACAGAAGTTTTCTGGGGTCTGATGATGAGGTATGGGATTTATGTTAGAGTTAAAAGCCCTCGTGAAACCGAGAAGCGAACTTGTGATGATTGTATTCCACGGTTTGGCCATCTGATTGCCAGGCAACGCGCGCTGACCCACACGACCATCCCAGACCCTTGTGAATAGGTACATTTTTATTTTTTACTCTATCTATATAACACTATTTCATTACATAAGCAATTCAAATTTTGTATGGATTTTTATTTTTTTTATTTTTTTTTTTATTATTTTATTTTTGTTATTTTTATTTATTTATTTTTTTTTTTTTATGGATTATTCCACTAAGAGGTTCTCTGAAACTAAAATTTGAGCATTTTTCACGATAAATTTTCCTTACTATATATTTCTTTAAAAGATATGTTGTTTTTTTTATTCTAGCTCTAGTATATGAACAAAAAATACATAAATCCACCTCATTTCAATTGTAAAGATTAGTTCCTACCATGTTCCTGGGTTCGACATGAGAAATTCATTAGCAGGCATATTGTAGCAGGGGCAGGAGAGCTGTCGAACAAGTTGGCCATTGCTAAACAAAGACGCGTACAGGGGATCAGACCCAGCGGTGCGATGACAACTGGAGAGCTTTTGAAGAGAGTGAGTGAGGGAAAACAGTGAAAACCACTAAAGCTTGAGAGCCGCTCTATCCGGGAAACTTATTAATGACAAAGTTGGGAAGGATTGTCCGCTCCCGAACCCGTCTCATTTAACATTAACAGCCGACATGAAACCGGCATTAATGCTTTACCCAAACTCTCTCTTTCCTCGAGTTTTGTATCTTGGATCTTCAATAGGAGAGAGAGATCTCACTGTCTAGTACTAACCCAATATCCTGTGAAAATAGTTTCCATCAAAGTTTCTAAGAAATTTTTCTCAAATTCAAAGTGCAAACTGTTTGAAAAAAATAGTTAATCATTTATTTTCTAGGGATTTCAGTAAAATATATCGCCATACAACCACGTTCGGACTAGGAGAAGAATATTTCAAATTTAAATGCTATATAAGCAAAATAAGGTTAATTGATTAAATCGTTATTGGAAATAATTTTAAAAATGCACAATTAGCACATAGCAACTTGAATTTCTTTCAACTGCCTTTGAAAAATAACTGAGGAAGGAGGAGTTATATTGGGTTGTGTCACCTGAAATGTACGTTTTCAAGGTAAAGGGTTTTTATTAAAAATACGATATGAAAACAAGATAATTTTATTTGAAGTATTTACCTTCATTTTCTACCCATTTTTCCCAACGTGACACCAACTTTTTTAACCCCGAACTGAAAAACTCTGAGCTTTGAAGTGGAACAAAATCGTTTGGAACAAAAACTGTTGGAGACAAGTCGAGAGAATATGGTGGGTGCGGAAGAACTTCGTAGCCCAGTTCTTTCAATTTTTGCAAGGTATGTTTTGAAACATTCCGCTCAGTGAGATCATGAGATACCCATGTATCGAGCTTTTTACTTTCCCAATACACTTTAAATGTCTGGAAACGGTATATGCACTTGCATTTAGTTGTGCTGAGAGTCCTTTAACTGTTTGGTAGGGGTTTCCTTCTACTATATGTTTGAGGACATCGTCGTCTATTACGGGCGAAGGTCTTCCTCGGAGTAAGTTTTCCAAGTCGGCATCCCCAGCTGAAAACATAGCAAACCAACGGCGAATGGTCCGTTCATTAACACTCCCTTCCCCAAACGCCTTGCAAATATTTCTAGCGACCTCAGCTGCTGAATGGGCGAGTTTAAACACGTAAAAAAATATTACTCAAAAATCGCGTGTTTCCATGTTCAGGTATACTAAAAAGTGGGTAATTGATTGGGAAGCTAATGTTTATAATTCAAAGTTAGAGAATTAGTAACTTTTTACATTAAATATGTAAACATTAGGAAGAAAACAACAGAGACCTACTAAATCCTTTATGTATTTCAGATACTAAGAAAAACGGACATTCCATGTGAAACAACCCAATATTTCTTACATGTTGTGACGACCATGTAGGATTATTTTTTTTCTTTATTACAATTACGGTGTCTCAATTTCGAGAAACATTACATTTCTATATCTTTTATAATACCCGAGCTAGAGCTTATAACATGTGCTATAGCTATAATGTAAATATTATAAACATGTATATAATATTTACATTATATTTTAGTTTTTAATAATCAATCGGGAGGTACTGATTCTAAAAATCCATATAGCCTTTTACCTACCTTAAAAAATAACTGAATTATTGGCGTAAATATAAGTGAAATTTCAATTACTTTTCTTTTCTAGATGACAAACAATAAATAATAAATTATTTACCATTTTTCGTTCAATGAAATTCATTTTTTAATATTTCATATACTTTATTTGTATTCGGATAAAAAACCTGATTGAAACGATGTCCAAAAGGTACTAAAAGACATATTTTACGAAATTGATGTTTTGACATATTCGTGCTTTCATCATTTGGTTTTATGTCAATCTTCTATTTAATTGTATCTAATGAACATTTCAGTCCTTTAAAAAGCGATTTAGAAGGGTAAATATTTTCTAAAGGATCCATCTATCCTTCTATCCTAGATCAAATACTATATTTCCCTTCTTTCGTTTTATTTTTGTCTGGCATCCGGGACTGTTGTACAAACTCCGTAAATTCCTTCCTCCTATATACTTCCTAATCATCCAGTCCTACCTCTCTGACAGATCCTTCAAAATAAACCATAATAGTTCCTATTCATCTCTTTTCACCCAATCTGCTGGGGTTCCTCATGGCAGTATCCTAGGACCCATTCTTTACACAGTCTATCCAGCTGATATCCCAACCCATCCTAACACATTTCTTTCTACCTATGCTGATGACACTTGTGTGTTATCAGTCAATAATGATCCTACTATTGCCTCTCAAACTCTCCAATCCCACATCAGAGACCTTTAGGTATGGTGTCAGAATCGGAGAATTAAAATCAATTCCAATAAATCCCAACAAATTACCTTTACCCTTAGTCGAAAACCTATGACATCCTGCCCTACAGTGTCCTTCAATGACATTCAGCTTGTCCCGGTTGAACAGATCCGCTATTTAGGACTCTTCCTTCGGTTACTTCAACACTTACTAAACAAACGCTCCAAACTTCAACTTAATTACAAAAGACTCATCTACATGATCATCATAAGACTTTTCTGGAATTACGGAGTTGAGCTATAGGGCTCTACTAAACCATCAAACTCTTCCCGTTTCCAATCCTTACCATCCGAAATCCTTAACGTTCCTTACTTTGTCACGAATAAAATCATCCACAATGACCTTAATGTTCCATATGTTGCTGATTTGGCCCGTACCAGGTTTCACACCTTCCATGAAAAACTACACTCCCACTCTAATCCATTACTTTCAATCTTTTCTTCCTCTTCAATTCCTGATAATGCTCCGAGGCGTCTGAAAAGAAGATGGCCTCGAGACTTTCTTGTTTAGACTCACTACCAAAGAGTGCTGCCAATAGGCATCGTTTTATTTTATTTTTCGTTATTGATTAGTTTTAATTGTTTTTTGTTCAAAGCAAATTAACTACTATTCAAAGTACTGAATAATTAGTTAATAAGTATTCTCTTTATATTTATTATTTGTTCCTCGAATTCATTAGAATTAAATAAAAAACTAAAATTCGAAAACATTTGTTTTTATTAAAGTGTGTTTCTCTTTAGTTTAGGAAAAGATGGATTTCCAAACCCAGATACATAAATTTGTCCTGAATATTATATTCATGGTATAATTCCAGGTTGCACAGTGCCCTAGCCGCTAAAACACCCCGCTTCCTGTAACCCTAACATGCTCAGACACCCTATGATGCTTCATAACAACATTAATACCCTACACACTAAGCTCATGACAGGCAAAGCATCAGACCATACCAGCCTAAAACCCATCGAGGTATGAAGAGACAAAAGCTGTCAGTTCGGAGAGAACACCCCTTTATCGTTAAAACTTTTATTAAGCTCAGTTTGCATAACCTTTGAACGAACCCCCAACGATCTGCTGACTTTCCCAAAGCCTGATTAGGTCAAAATCCCGAACCCCAAACTCACTGCTAGCAGAATAAGGAAGCAATAATAAAACTTCCCCGCCTCATAGTTCTGTTTTTTCATCCCCTTTCTACCCTCTTCGGTATTTTTTTTTTTGTTCCTCCAATTTCGAAGCAATTTCATTAATGCTCTCCCTATCTAATAAACGAACTAGGAGAATTATCGGAAATAGCTATAGACACAATAAGAAACCTTGTTTACGCAAATGTAATTTAACTTCCCTTATTACTATTTTTTTGCTTGTTGGCTTATCTCGTAATCTCATTACTTATCTTGGCAAACAGTAGAGCACCATATTAAACTTTCGAGGCAATATCTAAGGATTTTGAATTATTACTCTGGTAAATCCGCATAGAAAAGATTCTATTATTGTGGAATTTAGTAGTTAAAGGTCTACATATTTATTTATTTCAATCAAAAATTGAATTATTTATTTTCCTTATTGGGATAAAGAAAATAAAAAAAATATGTGGTAGGCGCAACACACGAATTTCACATACCTCTGTTGTTAAATCAATTTTAGAAGTTTTAAATACATTTAGAGATTAAAATAAATTGTTAAAGAAATAATAAAATTAAGTTTAAATAGAAGACAGATCGGAATACAAGGTAGAAAAACAGGAAAATGACCACTGCGAGTATGAAAGTGAGGAGATCTCTGTGGATGAAGTGGAGGTTGCCTTGAGAAAGATGAAAAATGGAAAGTCACCAGGACCCGGGGATCTGCCAATAGAGTTGATAAAGGCAGGACCAAGAGAATTGAAGGAGATACTGGCTAAGATTTACACAGAGTGTATGAAAAAAGGAAAAGTTCCGGAGGATTGGTTAATGGGGGATATAATACCTATACACAAAAAAGGAAAAAGAAACATGTGCACCAATTACAGAGGAATCACGGTAACAAGCAGTATAGGCAGGCTTTATGGCCGAATTCTTAAGGAAAGACTAGAGAAAGAGGTCTCTGATCAGATGACGGAAGAGCAAGCAGGTTTTAGAAGTGGGAGATCATGTAGTGACCCATATTTTTACCTTGACTCACTGGTACAGAAGAGGATAGAATATGATCTCGAAACCCACTTAGCATTCATTGACCTTCGCAAAGCATACGATAGTGTTCCTTTAAAGAAACTGTGGGAAGCCTTGGATCTGGCTCAGATAAATAGAGGTCTCATTAAAGCTATAAAGAGTCTATATATAGGGGCTCGATCAAGAGTGAAAATAGGAAGAAAATATACTGAACCATTCCTGGTCACTAAAGGTCTAAAGCAAGGATGTTGCCTCTCTCCAACACTTTTTAATATTTACGTAGAACAAACCCTAAGATTGTGGAAACAAAAGTGTCGAGGAATGGGTGTGGAGGTTGGTGATGACACACTTTTCAGCCTTCAGTTCGCAGACGATCAGGTTGTCCTAGCTTCGGAAGATTGTGATCTTGAATATATGCTGAGGAAATTGAATGAAGCATACTCTGAGTGGGGTCTAGAGATCAGCAGAGAAAAAACAGAGTATATGCCATGCAACTCACCAGTCTCGAGCATCTGTGTGGAGGATTGGACGATCCCACAGAGCAACGCCTTTAAATATCTTGGGGTAACCATGGATCAGTCCGGAACGATGACAAAAGATATTGAAAATAAGATTGCAAATGGTAGAAAAATAGTAGGAATCTTGAATGGAGTTCTGTGGAGCAGACAGGTGTCGCTTCTTACGAAAAAAAAGATTTACCATTCCTTCCTCCTAGGGACCACTTTATATGGCGCTGAAACATGGACAGTGGTAAAATCGGCTGAAAGAAGATTGTTGGCTCTGGAGATGGACTTTTGGAGAAGAGCCTGCGGCATGTCCAGGCTGCAAAGAATCCCTAATGCGGAAATAAGAAAAAAAGTAGGGGCTGAGCTGAATATCTTAAATGAAATATCTAAGAAGAGACTCATGTGGTATGGCCATGTCATGAGGATGGAAGGGACGCGGTGGCCACATAAAATGATAAAGTACTCCCCGCAGAAGAGGCGAAGACGAGGAAGACCCCGCAAACGTGGATAGAGAGTGTGAGGGAGGACATGGCGGCCAGAGGCTGGACGGAGGAGGACTGCAGGGACAGGGAGCACTGGCGTTCGGAAATACTAAGTTTCGGGATGTGACGCAAGTTGCAGAACCCGAAGAAAGAAGAAGTTTAAATAGAAGCATATGTTTTATTAAATAATAAATTTTTATTATGATCAACGATAATCAGTTTCTTTTATCGGCTTTTCATCACCCTGCGTTTACTTTAAGAATTTAGTTTATAAGATTGCATTTTTTCTAAAATATTTAGCTTTGCAACGGAACATTAAAAATCTATATTTCTGTTTTAATGTTAAAAATCCTTCGTAAAATCCGCAATGCTCCTTATTTTGTCACGAACAAACTTATCCATAAAGACCACAACGTTCTGCTGTTTTGGCCCGATCTAGATACCGTTCCTTTCACGACAAACTCCATTCCCACCCTAATCCTCTTGTTTCAATACTTTCTTCCTCTTCAATTCCTGACAATCCTCCGAGGCGTCTGAAAAGAAGATGGCCTCGAGACCTTCTAGTGTTGAAAAGTTACAGGAGTGCTGCCATTGGGTAGTTCTTCTTCATGTTTGTTTCACGCCATTTAACTTTTGTAACATTTACTTGTTGTACCTTCAAGTACAGTTGTAAATTTCAATAAATGATGTAAAAAAAAAAAAAATGTAAAAAAAAAAATCGTATAAACAATTCTTTTTGCTTTTTTCTCCTTTACTTGTTTATCAAATCGCTCAACTTGCATATTTAGACCTTATTTATCAATTCCAATAAGATGATGTGCCTGATTTTTTTTTTTTTTTAAATCTACATAATTAAAGATACTTATAACATTTAAGCTCTGTCAGACTATTTCAATGTGAAAGAAACTTTCATAATATTAAAGCCCATCAAATTTCACATCGAGGTTAATCAAAATCGTTTGAGCCGATTTGAGAAAATCATAAAAAGGTGTAATATGCGTGGCTCTTCTTGTTAGCTGATTTTCATGAAAAAGTTGCTGTAACATGTTGGGCTTATAGCATCTTAACTATGTAGTTTCAATCTTATAGGACTTTTCGTTTTTGGGCTGGACTTACCACTAACCTACGGACACACCGAACTTTTTCCGGGACTTGGTCATTTGGTCTCACTTGACCCTAAAATGTATATTTTCGTTGAAAACTAGAATTCGAAAATTTTCACGATCGCAATACTTTCCCTTACTATATATTTCTTATATAGATAAGTGAAAGTAAAAATTAATAAAAATATTTATGTTTGTGTTTGTGTATGTGTGTGTGCTAAAAATATGTTTTTTCTTTCTTTCTTTACATAGATCTTCTCTTCGGATATTTCAGTCTTTAAGGGTGACTACCCTTACTTTACGCGACCATAGTACTCCCTCTATCTTGCCAGTAAATGCCACATTATGCTTAACTGAGATACGCAACTACAACACCTTGAGAAAGAAACTCTAATGAAGATACGTTGACAACACATATAAACATTGTAAGTGATTTATATTAACAAAAGTCCTTTTTCCTAATGGTCAATGAAAGTAATCAGATAGAATAGAATATATTTTTATTTGTGAAAGACAAAGTCTGTTACAAATTTACAGCATAAAATACAATTATAAAACAAACATAATCTTAGTCTCGTTCTTTATTACAAAAACGTTAAACAAAAGATAAAACAAGTACTCCTCAACAAAATAATAAACAAAAATAAAACGGACTAGATAATACAAAATTATTAACATAATATTGAATACTAGGCAATATTTTTTTTTTCTTTATATCATTATTTACACCTGTCAGAATATGTCTGACAATCAGCAAATGTGATGGACAAAAGTAAGATCAGACATGTAGCATGGGGAAGTAAAGTGCCCAGCAGCACCCCTTCCAAGGCTTTAATCTAGCTGAGGAGGTCCCTCATCCAGTTTCGTTTTAGCCTTCTTTTGACCGGCATTTCGGCTACTGACATGTCGTTAATCAGTCTATTGTCGTGTCCGGTAAGTTTAATGTGAAAACGAGAATAGAGTATTCGTATATGTTGGTCAACTGTTGGTTGTTGTAAGTCCGTATGTAGGGTTCTGTTGTTTACGTACCAAGGAGCTGTCGTTATTAGTCTTAAAATTTTAGATTGAAATGATTGCAGTATTTGTATGTGAGTCTTTCTTGTTGAATCAAAAATCTGTGGAGCGTAAGTCCATATTGGCTTAAGAAGGTATGTGTATGTATTAAGTTTCTGTCTAATTTTTAATTTTGATGATTTTGAAAAAAGAGAGTATAGTATTTTCAGTCGGTGGTTGAGAGTGCTGACTTTCCATCTTGACATGTGGGCCTACCATAAGCTAGACAATATTAAACTTAAAATAATGACACATTTAAAATAAGAGGAATCGTAGTAAAAGAACAAATATTAAATGGTTTCAAAAACTATTTACATAATATTGTTTTATATATTGATATACTACATATTTTGAAGATATAAATATAAAGACTGTTCAATTTGGCTTCACTATTAAGGTTCGAGATATTTTAAATGTTTTTAGGTCGCAGGATACGGATTCAGATTGTTTTAAGATATATTGTTTATTGTCTTTAAAGCTTGGGCAATGTAGGAGGATATGGTACAAACTATTATTGAAATAACCATTTCAGAATATACAAAGTCCGTTTGCCTAAAATGTTTGCAAAGAAATCAGATCAAATACTAAATTACTCCATTCCGTCAAACAGAATCCGCTAAGGATAATCAAAATAAGAAGAGATAGAGGAGAGGAGTAGCTAATAGATGCTAACCCGATCGACAGATAGCTTCCACCGGCGCCCCTCTCCTTGCTAAGGCAAACATTTGTCAAGTGTTGCTTCGCCCTGGCCCCTTCATTAAAGGTATACTCTCAGCCCTTAGCTATTCTTAGGGCTCTTATCCGTTTACTGATCGATAGAACAGCTGCATACTGGGTTCACTAACCTCTTTCGGAATCAGGATATATCAAATAGAAATACTTAATAAAGCCGCACATTTAATATTTACTTGGTATATGGAAAATATATCAAGGGAAAGTATTGCGATCGGGCAAATTTCCGAATATCGGTTTTCTACGAAAATTCACGTTTTAGGATCCCGGCCTGTTAAAGTTCAGTTTGTCTGCACGTCGAGTCTAGCTCGAATAACGATAAGTTTTATAAAACTAAACCATCATATTTTAGAAACGTATATGCCTGACATGTTGAGCAACTTTTTTTTTACTGGAATCGACGAATTAGATTGGCTCTTATAATTTATCAATTATAGTATTAAGCTATGCAGTTTGCAACTTTCAATGATTTAACGAGCACACTAAACTGAAATGACAAGAAACTGCTCGCCGCTTTCGGTTACTTCAACACTTACTAAACAAACGCTCCAAACTTCAACTTAATTACAAAAGACTCATCTACATGATCATCATAAGACCTTTCTGGAATTCGGAGTTGAGCTATAAGGGCTCCACTAAACCATCAAATTCTTCCCGTCTTCAATCCTTACTATCCAAAATCCTTCGAAAAATTCCTAAACGCTCCTTATTTTGTCACGAATAAGCTTATCAATAAAGACCTTAATATTCCGTTTGTAGCTTATTTGGCCCGAACCAGGTATCAATCCTTCCATGAAAAACTCCACTCCCACTCTAACCCACTAGTTTCAATACTTACTTCCCCTTCCATTCCTGACAATCCTCCGAGGCTTCTGAAAAGAAGATGGTCTCGAGACCTTCTTGTTTGGATTGATTACAGTTTCTCTTCATATTTTTCATATACACTAGCCTTCATTAGTATATTTACTTGATGTATTCCAATATACAGTTGTAGATTTCAATAGAATATAAAAAAAGAAAGGATTTAACGAATTTGGATAAACTTGCTATATCGATATAAAAATGAATTGTAAGTTTCATTCTGATTAAAATACTCTGACGAGCTGAAATCCGATTTTTTAACTGTCTTCCTCTAAAGTATCTTTAGTTTTGAATATTTTAAAAAGTTAACGATATTATCTGAATAGCATTGCTAAAAAACGGTTTAATACACAAGTTGAAAATAATATTTTAATGTATTTTTCCTGTTTTTGAACATAATATTACTAATATAGATCTATATTACATCGTTAGAAAGTTAAATATTTTGCACAAAATATTTTGTTACCCATTAAATTGTAAAAGGTAATGAAAAAGCGGATGAAATAAACTGATTTTTATGGATAATAATATAATAGACTAGCTGACCAGGCAGACTATATGTATATATATATATATATATATATATTAATATATATGTGTGTGTGTGTGTGTGTGTGTGTGTGTGTGTGTAGATAGATAGATAGATTACTTAATAAACATATGTTTCTATTGAAACTCTCTTACAAAAAATAAAATTGATTTTACATCAAACGGCGATCCTATAATGGCCTCACTGACTCTACAAAATCACTTAGTGCTACTACGTTTAAATCACGACAAATCAAAACACGTAAGTTCACACTACGACAAAATACTAGCCACCAATTTTAATCGACAACAACCAAATTCCTTAGACAAACTCTGTACATTACCTAGGACTGACACTCCATCGAAGGATGACTTCGGGACCATATGTGAAAATAAAAAGATAAGTCTCAACCACCGATCTGAAATACTACTCTTTTATCTAAATCATCAAAATTAAAAATTAGACAGAAACCAAATACATACACATGTATACTTAAGCCAGTATGGACTTACGTTCACAGATTTTGGTTCAACAAAAAAGACTCACATACAAATCTGCAATCATTTGCAATCCAAATTTTAATACTCCAGCTTAAGAACGAAACTCCTTGGTTCGTAAACAACAAACCCTACGTACGGACTTAAACAACCAACATTCGAACACTCTTTCTAGTTTTCACAGTAAACTTAACGGACACGACAATAGAATGACTAACGACATGTCAATAGCTGAAATGCTAGTCAGAAGAAGGCTAAAGAGAAGCTGGATGAGAGACCTCCTCTGCTAAATTAAGGGGGTGCTACTTGGCACTTTCACTTGCCTACCATGCCTGAGCTCGCTTTTTTACAGCACATTTGCTGATTGTCAGATAGCTTTTGACAGGCGTGAATACAGACATGAAAGAAAAAAAAAATTATTTTAACAACGAAGGTTATTAGAAAAATAGTGTGTTGTATGCACCAGAATTTTTATTTTTAAAGTATTATTATATCAGTAATTTTACAGTACTCTACATAGCTTTGTCGCACTAATTTTTTCAATAATGTTATTTTATTATTCCGAAGTCCTAATGCATTTTTTTCATATATTTGAAAATTAATAATGATGGTCATAATAAGGAATGGCTGTTTTCGTAAAACCAACTCCTTCGACTTTTAGATCAAATTTTGAGCACTGTTTTAGTAATGAAAACCGAAAATAAAAATATTCAGAAATTTAAGATTCAGTTAAAAAGATGCAAAAGAGCGAAGGGGGAGAAAAGGTCTCAAAGTGATTTTTACAGTTATTCAAAAGCGGGAGGCTAGGAGATGAGAATGGACTAGGGAGGAGATTAACGAGGCGATATAATAGCCCTGGTTAGGGGGAGAATAAATGATAATTGCTCCCTCAGGGAAGTTGAATTTTAAATCAAGGTTAGCTAAATCTTTCGAGGCCCTTCCCTCCCTAGCCTCTATCGCCTCTAATGGCCCAATTAGTGTAGCCATCTTGTCATCTATATGCCCTATGTATGTAGATTTGTCTGTCCCCAGTGGACGGCCACTGTGTAAAGTACACTTGATATGACTGCATAAGTAAACTTTATTTCCTGAAACAGCGTAGTATCACTGTAAATATAGCCCTTTCTGTCCTATTTCGAGAGATACAAGGACTTTATACACCATTAGCATACAACAATAATATGTAATGACTGCAGGTTTAGCTCAATAAATTTTATAATCGAATCAGGACTTGGAACTATGGGTTACACTTTTATAAAACATTCTTATATGGGCCATTCTCAACGAAATGTACAAACGCTGTCCAAATGATTTCCCTCGTAATGAAACTGGTTATTTTCCAACTTTGTTTTCTTTTCTGGTAGACATTTTTCTGCCCTACTTGATGCACATTCATAAGTTCAAATCAACGAATTATTCCTGTATGAAAATTTTGAATAAATGTCCGAAAAATCATTGGCTCGCCCTGTCCAAATCAGACTTTGCCAACTTCAACGTGCTACCCAGTCAAGTTGCAGGAAAATTTTTACTGGTTTGGTCCATTGCGTTCATACATACAATCTATAGTTTCAAAATACAGAATTGCAGGTTTACAAAACGGTTATATCCGTTTCAAATAATTAAAACTGAAATGTCCAAGAGATTTTGCGTCATTGGCGCACCCAAAACTGTTTTTTTGTCGTGATCTTTCTTCAGGCCATATAAAGGCGGTAAAAGGTTCGCAAAAGCCGTTATACCTTCGGCAAGCCGACCAAGAGGTTTATAACCGCCTTCTGTATCTTTCACGGTGGCAGGGAGGGAAGACGTACGCTAGTGAGTGAGAGCATTTTTATTGACCGTTATTTGACGCACCCACTCTACCTTTGATAGTTATTTTTAATTGATTATTTTTCTATTTTCCCGTGATAGGGTTCAGCTTACTGAGTAGATTGATGTACTTCTTTATTTTGACACTTTGTTTTGGAGAGAAAACTTTTTGGAAAACCTTCGATTCGTCATTGACGCCCCCTGTCATTAGCGCACCCCACAGAAGGTGCGCGAATGATGAAACGGTTGTTTGTTTTTCTACCTTTGAACCTAGTGCTATGGTATGAAGAAATATTCTGGTTCACACTTTATCGTACTCAATCGGGTGCTGATCGTATATCGAAGCGAATTTTTTAAAATATTTAACAGATGAAAGAGGTAAGGACTATCTTAACTCTTTTTGACGTTCAAAAACCTTCGGGAGATCATTCCAAAAATCATTGGCTCACCGACTCATCATTGGCTCACCACTAGATTGTCATTAGCTCACTTTCTGATTTCTGGAGTAATTATTATTTTAATTAATTAATTATTAATGGAATTAATTATTTTGATTATTACACCGAATCAAGCTCTGCTGAGTGCAACATGAGATCATATTTTATATATAGGGACACAAAAAAAAAAAATAGGATTGACCGAAAATTCAACTTTTTAAATTTTCAAGAAATACGCACCCGATTGTACGTTTTGCTGAGAATAGCCCATATTGTATTATACTTATGAGGACCAAAAAATCATTAGATCCGATCAGAACTGATTTCTTTATTCAATTAAATATTTTTTATCCTGATATGTCCAAAATAGTTTGATATAAAATATTATTTAAAAACAAAAAAGATAAAAAAAAACTAAATGATAATGTTATATCAAACCAAAAAAATAAACATCATGAAAACATGCTTTCTTAAGCGTAGAAACTCCATTCCAAGTAATTAAACATTATTTATAATAAAAATTTTAAAGGAGTAAATTATGTGATTTTATAGAAAATCAGTAATTGAATATTTATAGGTTGAAAGTATGTGAGAGTGCATGATAATTCACTATCACCAAATCTCACGAATTTTCAACTACCTGTTCTCTCGCAGTGTAGCGCAACCTTAAAATGAGGCAAGCTTGGAGCACCTACTAACCAAATAAGACGATACCGATACAGCTCGTAAGAGGAACAATTTTTCACAGGTTTTAGGCGCTAGTCCTAGGTTTAAGCAAATATTTTAAACTGAATTTAAAAGCTTCCTGAGGATACTGGTTGTACCTATAAGAACTGCTCTCTGTGCATCTTTCAGAATTTAAGTAAATAAGTACATTAGTAATGTTTAATTCCTGAAAAAGTGTATCACTGTAAATATAGCCCATATTGTCCTAGTTCTTCAAATCAGCTAAAATAATTCCAATAAAGTTTTACGGGTCGTCATTGACCGTAAAACTTGGAGCTAAGTAATTTCAATGTGTTTTTTTTTTTTTTTTTTTGCCAGCTTGACGTAAGTCAACGCATTTCTCACGCATAGCGTGTACAACGATTCATTAACTTCATGAACAAATATTGATAAATAATTTTGTGATAGAACCATAATAAAAAATTCTATAAAACGTAATATTTAAATATTTTTCATGAGAACAGTTTAGTCAAAGTTAATTTAATATCTTTTGTATTTGTAAAACTTTATTTTTAGCAATTCTCCTCAATTAAACAGCAAAATAAATAATCAAAATAGTAAAAAAAAAAGAAAGTTACTTTATGTATTTAGGTATAATGACCGTACTTCTGCTATAGTAATAATTTTTTTTTCCAATCGACAACGATTTTTATTGAGTAAAATTACAATCTGTCCCTATTCGGACATCAATAGTAGTGGTGAAAGATGTCATACATACTACATTCATACAATATTCAAACGGCATAAAATTACAATAAAATATATTTAAAAAATATACAATTAAAATTAATATTTTTTTATTATTATTTTTATTAATATCTACTCATTACAATGCACCATTAAGGCAGTAAAATACATTATATTATAGATAAAAACTATATTTGTTCCACTTCAAAAGCAAACAATTATTTTCATCATGCTCTATGTAAGTTCCAGGAACTTTTTCATTAAAATTTAAGCATCCTTTTGTTGTAAACCATCATTAAAAATCATCAACTATTATTTAATAATATTTGGCTTTTCTCAGTTAAAACGGACCCTACAAGCCGTACTCTACAACTTCTATTTTAGTATCTTCCAACAAAAACTGTATCCGACCACCATGCATGTTCCACTCACTTTCCCACTTGAAATAAATTTTACATTACAATTAAATTATTAAAAATTAAAAAAGTGGCTTTTGTATAGTAATGTGGCGATATATAGTAATAGCACGAACCCTTCAAAAGCGCTCAAGCAAGTAGAGAAAACTTGTGAGATTATAAAGAACTACTAAACTAAATACCTTAAATATCCAAATAAACCCATCTAAAACCGACTGCATTATATTTTCCTTTAAAAAAAAAATAAGAAAAAACTGCCGACTAAATTTCAATTTTTTTTTTTTTTTTTTTTCTTATCCTCCAACTTTATTTACAAAATAAATACAAAAAACATTGTATGTATATACAGCAGCAATGGTATATACAGTCCATGGCTCAGGCCTCGTATTGCCCGTTGGCATTAAATATAATTAAATATAATTTTTTCCTAAATTTCAAATAAAAAATTCACACTTCAAGATATCCAGAAATATCGTATACTTGGGTATAAAACTTGATAGACATTTAAAATTTAACAACGATATCATTTCGAAATTATCAAAAGTTAGATAAAAAAACCTATAAATTTAACCATCTCTTAAAAACTCCTAATTTAAGTTTTAGACTGAAACTACTTATTTACAAAAGCGTGATCAGACCTTCACTATTATACGGAGCACCATTACTAATCCATTCTTCAGATAACTAAAAAAAGAAACTACAGCAAATTCAAAATGGCGTTCTAAAGAAGATTGCAAGAAGAACTACATTTGAAAAAGAAAAGGCAGAAATGCTTCATTTACTATTTAATATTCCTAAAGTGAGTGAATTCCTAGATAAAAGAAGACATAACTTTTATAATTCCTTAGAAGTTCTTCCAAACCCGGTTTTTAGTAGGCTTAAGATTCCGCCAGCTCCTCAGAGGTGGCAACATAGTGTAAGCTAGAGTTTAAGATTAGCCTAAGTCTGGAAGTGTCAAGATTGAAGTGATCCCCATCACCAAGAGGAATAGCAAATTAGTGATAGTACAAAAACATAATCTCTAACAGAAATATTCTTAAAATGTATCTAGATACAGTAAAAGGAAATTATTCAGAAAATATTTTAGCAAAACATGCAACTAAATTGGGGTTAAGAAAAAAAAAAAAAAAAAAAAAAAAATGGCTTTTAATAAAAATAGTTGTATGCAATAGGTATATTGTACAATTTAATGTTTTTAGAGTGTTGTACATCAACATTTTTTAGATCAGAAAGATATTTAAACAATAAGATAATATCTAACATATTTTTTATTGAAATTATTTACCTTTATTTTAGATACTTCTTTTCTAAAAATTGAGTAGTTAATTCAATAGTTTAAAAAACAAAAAAAAAGTTTATATTGAAGGGAAAAATGGTTCCAGGTGAATTTTCAGAGAAAGGGAGGACCACTCCGCAGTGAAAATTGAGGATAACTTTTAGTTGTTAGCTTAATGTCGAACTGAGTTTTCATTCAAATTAGATTCATTATAAGGGTCAAGGGATGGTCCATAATTCATCTCACGGGGCAGGTCATTCTTTGGGCCCTCTTGGGAAAATTATCCGTAGGCATCAAAACTGTGTTTAATAATGAACTTAAACATTTGTTTTGTTTTTTTTAAACACAATATTTGTCTTTATATCTTTATTTTTACAGTCAAAGAATTCAAGACATCAGCTTCAAGGCGTGTTCCTTTCTTTAAGAAAACATACTTAAATCGAAGAGAAAACTGCACCTTAAAATCAGTCTATCATATGAATTTGGTCTGATAGCATTATCACAATTATTCATTTCAGAAAGGTTGTAATATATCCGAATAAAAAAAATTATGTATCTAAAAAAAAACCACTTATCACTTATTACTGTAAATACCTTTCTACGAAAATATTTTTCGGGTAAAATTGGTCAGATCCAAAATTGGAAGGGCTGGAATATAATAATATTAATATAAAAATGAGTGGATTTCTTTACCAATATAACCTAAATATAATACCTCATATAACTTATTAGTCGAAAAATCTTTGCCTGTACAAAATTAAAAATTTCTTACAATAGCTCAGAAATATTTTAAATTCCGAACTAATGTAAGGGGTTAATCCATCCGAAACCTACCAGATCATGCCACTCAACAATTTTAATTTTTACTCTTTTTTTTCTTTAATTTAAAATCGTAGGTAAAATATTTTTCTTGCTAATACTTTTTAGTTTTGCATTAATTTTATGTCAGATTCGTGGTTGAGATTAGGTATTAGAAAACCTGTCTGAATCTGGTTACTTTGTGAATATAAAATAACGGCAAAAACTAGCTATAGCATATTTATGTACATTACCCACATAAATGCTTTTATGTATTTAATGTATTTAAATTCATAAAAGGATGCTTTTAGAAGGCTGTTTTGGCCTTTCACAGGTGAAAATTTAAATTTACTGATCATTGACTTCTGAGTGGTTTCTGACTTCCCGGATTCCGTGTTAGAACCCAGGAGTGAATAGCTATATGGAGGTCCAATTAAGGCTGAGCCACCCACTAAAAATGGGTACCCGATGCTTGGGCGAAATGCTCGGCTGCTGAGCGTGATTTCTGCCTAATCACTTCCTTGCACGGCAGTTGTCCTTGAAGCAGGAAAATGTAGAGATATGTACTGAACTCAAGACTTTTATGAATTTTAAATGTACAGTTTTTTACAACCAATGGCAGATTCGAAGTGCTACTAAACATAATTTCATTTTTTTTTTAATTCATCTACTCTTACTTATAAATGGTTACAAATATTTTCAATCGGAAACATACAAGAAGAAGAATATATGATAAATTAAAAAATGGTCTGATGGCAATATAAGTTTTGAAATGGATAAAATGCTCGCCATTGCTGAAAGGACATCTATAAGATCTAAGAGGTTCTAATACCCAAAACCATCCCTTGGGCTTCGGTTAGCTTTCAAAGGACGGTATTACCTCGGGTTGTGGCCCTACCGCGGCTCAATAACTTCCCTCTGATAGGACCTTTAACGAGCTTGGCGTCCCTTACATCCCTGTCTACATGTGAAATGGACCCTACAAGGCTCAGTTTTTCTAAAAGGGGATTTATATTTCAGTATCTTCGAACGAAAAAAAAAAAGTACCTGCTATCATAGATGTTCCTCATACCTTCCTGCTCGATATAAATTTTTAAGCTATAAAATATAGAGTGTCTTTTAATGGAAATAATTTCCATTGCATAAATTTGTTTTAAATTAAACTGTAAAATTAACATGGATAACCATTCTGCAACCATTAACTTTTACAGCAGGAGATTCTGTTTTGGCATGTATCCAGGAGGCCAATCGGCATCTAACCATTGACCTGATCGGCTTCGATTGTCATACATTATCCACTTTTTGCCACAAGCTATTATACTCCGGAGATAGTTCGTTATTTTGAAGAGTTATGGCATCAGCTATAGTAATTGCCAATAATTAATATTAATATGGAAATATAATACATCATGGGAACATGATTACAAAGGATGCCGCTCCCGGACTTTGTCTACATCCGATAGCCTTGAGGGGATTTTGCCCAAGATACCTGGACTCTCACACAGGCCCAGAATCAAACAGCTTACCTACAAGAAGTACTTGGACATTATAGATATTAAGCGATTATATGTCCCACAATTTATTCCCTTCATTTGATTTTTTCCATTCTCCTTCCTCTACATGACTTCATATAAGTACTTCCATTATTCTAGAGTCAGGGAACTCCGGTCCAAAGCTACAACAGTTTATTTAGATGTGTGATTCATTAACTAAGCAAAGAAACACACATCTCTTGATGTTTCTACTGCTGACTTTCGGTGAGCTCACCAGTTAATCAGGAACGATCGATTTTCAATGGTTTGAAGTATATGACATGTAACTAGATTTGTCATAAGTTCTTTAAGTATTTTAGAAAAGTCCTCTTCTACAGCTTTCTTAAAAGCTTCGCCCTCTATTGATGTATAAGACCATCCTTGTGGCATATTTTCTGATGTATTGTCTCCTGAACATTGTGAAATTTTATTAATCAACGGTGAATGATTCTTTCATTAAAACTTCCTTCAGCAAGCCCATGATTGATATTCATAGCTGCCTAACACTAACGCGCTATACTCATCAGTAATCTTAAAATTTGGGATGATAAATTTATTTATGAATTTAGAATTATTGATACTTTTCTAGACAAAACATTACAATTTTGTTTGTTTGCGATAATTAAATGAGGGAAGCTGGAATATATTGTATGATTTCTAGTAGTATCATTGTATTCCATGTAACGCAAAAACTACTAGGACTCACCTGCAGTGTAGTGGGTAGCTATAACAGCCTTTTTTGCCTATACTAGAATGCTTTATCCATGATGTTTGTAAGACTATTGATTGGAAAGAATGAACCCTTTGGATTTTAGAGGTTTTGGTTAATCTCCATAGCACTATCCCGTACATTCACAACGGTCCGATGTGTACTCTCTAAATAATAATTTTGATTTTAATGGATAATATTGATCAATTGTCAAGTAGCCTGGATAATGGTCCAAATTCCAGCTATAGTACTTCTTCTGAATAATATTTTACTTGTAAATATTTTAATCGATTACATACTACCAATTTTTGCCATATTCCAGGTAATTGTTGGAATTTGTTCATCATCAACAGTTGAAGAACGACCCGAGCACTTTGCGTTTCCAAGTCGAATCTTTCAGTGCTGAACCGAAAAAAACAACTTAAAGACAGTGCTTTTTATTAAAGCATCATCGTCATCGACACTGCAAATTTTGTACAGCCGATTTTCTTATTTCGGAAATTAAAAACAAAAATGATTTTTTCTCTTTTTATTTAGAGCGAGAAAAATACCACTAAAAGATAAGAGATCTCGATGCATTAAATCACCTTCCTTTTTTTAGAATTTGAAACGTTATTACCAAAGATATGAACATATAAAAAGATGCTAAGAAGTTCAAGCTAAAAGAGTATTTTCAGTCAGAATTTAGCACTCTTACGAAATTGACGTGAAAACACCAAGTCCCCTATTTCACTATATCCGTGGGATTTTTTGGGTTAATCCTCTTTCGTACTTGACAACATATGGAAGGATGATAAGAAGATGCTAAGCTTTAGAGGATAGAGAAAAAAATTATAAGCGTTTTACAACCAATAAAACGCGAAAAATATTAAAAAAGAAAAAAAATAATTTGAATATTTACACATTAATACGCTCATAACTCAGTTATTTTTGACGATAGAGAACAGTATCTAAAGAGTTTTAGAATCAGTAAAGCTCAATAAACAAAAACAAATTAGGAAAACATTTAACTTTAACTCATAAATACAGCCATTAATCAGATATTTGTGAAGGTAAAGAAAAATATGTTAAGAATTTTAGATTGAAAAAAAAGTGCGATAAACAGAAAACAAATGTTAATTTATATATTCAAGTCGCAAATTATAATAGATGTAATCCCATCAAAACTCGGTTATTATCGAAGATAAAAAAAAAATCGAAAAGATTAGCAACTATAAACAGGAGCATACCCTAATACAGTTATTTAGAAATAATAAACCATTGTGTAATAAATTGTAATTTTTTTTTTACTATATAATAATTTCCCCATTTGTCCTTGATCTAATCCTGATCTAATCTAATCTAATCATGATTTTATTAACACAGTGAGGATTAAATCGAAATTTTGAAAAACGCTATGATTTTATTGTAAAACCCAATACGTCTCTCACTGGTATTCTGAATCCCGAAGAAAATACCAACTTGGCATCTTCCTGTTCCAATCCTTGCGAGCCAGAAAACCTTCCTATATCTTTGACCTCCTTACTCCGCGCTCTTTCATGCACACCCTAAATACAAGATCTCAACCCTTCGCTCGATCTTTACCAACTCTCCCACAGAACAGCATCCTTTGAAACGTCCTTCATCATCCGTGCTACCATAACTGATCCATAAGAACTGTTTACGCATCCCCCTCCGGAATGACACTTCTAACACCAAGTGTGATCCTAACCACTTTTAAACCAATTATTTATCCACCTCCTCTAAAATCAATCTTCCGCACAAATAAATCTTTATTTGATATTACATAACTCAACTCATTTGATGTTATCGGATTTTATTTTTATTTATACTAATTATAAATAATTTACTATTTGAATAAATAATTAAGTAACAAATGAAGCCAGACAATCGGACTTCCTCTGATCAATGTATATTTTTCTTAGGGGACGAATTGTCCCAGAATAAAAATTATTTTTCATTCATTCATTCAATACTATGGTTAAACGTAAAGACAGTAAACACACTCTTTGTTTAATGTTCGAAAACTTTATACGTTTAGACTACTCCGGTTTTAGTTTAAAGCGGACAAAAACAAACTAACAGAATTTTTGTTTTACATAGAAATATCTAAATTTAGGCCGTAAAAATAAAATCTGAATATCGGAAGAAGAATATTTTTGCCAAGGGACAAGACAACATGGATGTTGTTGGAGTGGATGGCAGTTATGTGGGACAGGGCCGTAGGATATTGCCGGGAGCCCTACAAAAGGATATTAAAATTCTCCCTTATTGAAGGGAGAGGGAGGGGTATTGACTAGGAGGTCAATCTGTTTGATCAACACTGGCCCAAGACTTCCAGATCCGCTTAATAAAAATCTGCCCTCAAGCTCTATTCGGCGAAGCTTCTTCTTGTCTACTCTGTTTATTTAATTTTCATTTTTTGGTTTTCTGAAATACTTAGTAACTTGCTTTACTTTGGAAAATCCTATTTAATCTTTACCAACTACGCTTCAGGGTATTTTCTTCTCTTATAAATTTAATTTTAGGTTTATTGTTTTCAATATAGAAGACTGACCTGTAAATGGCACGTAAATTTTTATTGAGTGATATTACAATATGTCCTAATTATGGCAATCATATTAGTGATGAAATAGTGATGAACATTCATACAATATAGTCAATGCAAGAACTCCAAAAGACATATTTACAAGAGATCTCGAGGCCGTTGCCGTTTCAAACATCTTGGGGCATGGTAAGGGTGTATGTGGCTGAATAGGGATTGAGATGGAGGATTGGGTAATGGATAAGGTTCTGATAGAATTTGAAAAATTTTGATGGAATAAGGTCTCAAATAAATGGAATATTCAGGTCGTGGTGTAAGGTATGGTTGATGACATATTAAGGAGTATTAACTATTGTTCGGAGGATTTTGAATTGAAAGGATCAAATGCGTTTGATCTTACATTTAGCTGTCCCCCACATATAACTGTGATAGGTTTCAGTACAGTCATGCAAGTTGGCAATGTTTTTCAATAGAAAGCATTAATTTTCTGTTTATCAGTCTGTATGATTGTCCCAATCGTCGGTTAAGTTCATGTAGGTTAAGTCTAGTTCCAAAGAAAAGACTAAATTAAGACAGTCAATAGTTCGATGGCTTCTACACCATGACAACAAAAAAAGAAAAGAAAAGTATGTGTGTGTTGTGTGTGTGTGTGTGTGTGTGTGTGTGTGTGTGTGTGTGTATATATATATATATATATATATATATATATATATATATATATATATGAAACAAATAAATTATAAATTATCACATAAAACATGTTACTGGTGGCGTTGTTTTATTATTATCATTATCGTATACAAAAACGATCTATTAAATAATATTAGAGGTAATACATTGAACAAAGAACAAGACGAAAAGTAAAAAAAAAAAAAAAAAAATTAAACATTATATTATATGTATGTAAGTTATCTTACTGTTTATAAAAACAAAAAAGTGTTTAAATACAAAATTATTTCATAATAATAATGAAAAAAAAAAAAAAGTATCTCTTCAGTCACATCTATAAATGAAAAAAAAAAAAAATACTGTACTGTTTCTAGGCCAGATAATATTATTTTCAACTTCTACAATAGGGATTTATTCATATTCATTAAGATCTATTTAATACATTAATGATATTTATTACAACCATTAAAGAATGTCTATTGATCATTCACTATTGGCCCGTTTTAAAAATACTGCAGAAATGGAAGTTTAGTAAATGAGGAAACATATAATAGGAAATTTCCATTAAAAGCTTTTAGGATCCATTAAAAGGGATTTGAAATCTTATTCAATTGTCCTGTCTAATCAGGAATAATACTGCTTAATAACCAGTAGCATTTATGTTACAATGCAATGGTAGTAAAATTCTCTGAAACTGTGTTTTAAAACGAATATTTCATTAAACTAGATTAACTGAAAAATTATTTGTATGTTCTTTTAAATAATGACGAACCTAATTAATCCAATTTATTTTAGATTGTTAACTTGTTACTGATATAGAAGTACCTATAAAAAAAGTTAAATTCAGTTATGTTATTATTCATTATTCTTAAGATCCCTCAATTAAAAATTAATGATATTAAAAAACAATTTTATAACATTTGACAACAAAACAATATTATAATAATTAACCTGGTTCTATAACTAACCAATGCCTTAATATTTATAGTTAGGTCTTAAAAATGTATGAGCACTAATGTATATTGCCTCACATAATATTATAAACTTTTGGTGAAATGATTTTAATATTTTAAAATAAGAAGATTCTTTTCTTTTTTTTTGAGCTAATTTTTCAAAATAATATAGAAAAGATTTTTTTTTTCTATTAATTCAAGTTTTTAACTAATTTCCATTGTCATTCAATTTTTTTATAATAATACCGATTGCTACATTTCTTTTAATGGTTTGATCTTAATATATCCACAACAGATAAATTAACGATAAACGAAAATGCGTATAAAACTCAAATTTCATAGTTTAAGCAATTTTATGCCTGTGATGTCAGAGTAACATATCTACAAAAGTTGACGAACTGGAATTGCTACTTTATACCATGCATTTCAATTTGTTTTTACGATTTCGTCAAAAACGGCTGTAACGATTTTGAATAAACTCGCTGTATCCACATGGAATTTAATATGTTTTTAACATTATCTAGATTTTATTCTGATTCAAGAAGTCTGACTTATTTTTGACAAAAGGTTGACAGGGGGCCCACACGTCAAGACTAAACGTAAAACTCTAAACTTTCGACTGAGACTATTGTATTCGATACTTCATAGACATTCTAAATTACCCATCAGACAGAAACTTAACGTATACACTTATTTATTAAAACCAATATGGACTTACGCTTGCCAAATATACGGTCCTGCTCAAAAGACACACGTACGTAAAATACAAACCTTTCAATCGTAATTTTTAAGACTGGCAACGAACTCACCATCATATGTTTCAAACGATACCCTTCATACTGATTTACGTATGTCAACTATAACAAACCACATCCCATCGACTTATAAACGATTTCACGACAAATTGAATGGACACATAAACAAACTTGTGCAAAACATGGCTACAGCCGACATACCATCCATAACTCGGCGTAGGCTGAAAAGGAGTTGGATGAGCGACTTCCTGACCAGAAAATATAGTTCTGCTTAATGTCAGGAGGATGCATCACTGGGTGCTGTCTCCCTCATTCCTGCCCACGTCATGTTTCCTTAGATTTTAGCACATTTGCTGTATGTAATATTTTTACAGATTTAAATAAAATATTAAGTGACAAATAAAAAAAGAAAAAAAAAAAAAAGAAGTCTGAGAGGGCTGAAATGACGATATTTTAAATCTTCTTCCTCTGTAGTAACTTTAATTACGTACAAAAAAAAATTGACCATTTTGTGTTGTTAGCATTGATTAATGAGTAAATGTACAAATTGAATTTATAACTAACCAAAGAGAAAAAAAATATAAAACATTCTTTAGGTTTTTTTTTTTTTTTTTTTCGAACATAATAAGAATATCGATGTATAATAAGACATTGGAAAAATAATTATTATAAAAAAATTGTTATTTTAAATAGAAACATGGACAAAGTAATAGAGATTAATGGAAAAGTGATAGATTGTGATGGTTGCAAATAATAATTTATATTGTTAGATTTTTTTAATGTAAAATAAGTGTTTGTAACAAAACTTCATGTAATTT
Source organism: Piezodorus guildinii (assembly GCA_023052935.1). Lineage (NCBI taxonomy): Eukaryota > Metazoa > Arthropoda > Insecta > Hemiptera > Pentatomidae > Piezodorus > Piezodorus guildinii. The sequence goes on along the minus strand of CM041292.1, from coordinate 29,046,694 downwards.
TAGTAACTTTTTTCTATTCTAATTTCAATTAAAAGACCTTAAATTGATTTTTAATTAAAGGTAAGTGCAAGTACCGTGATTCGTGGAACAGTTTTTGTAGTTATTATCTTGTTAAGTATTATATTTCTTCACAATACTTTTTCAAGCCCAAAATTGTAAATTAGCATATTAACTTATTGTATTTATTTTAAGTACAGTTGTAAATATCAATAAAATGTTTAATATATATATATATATATATATATATATTCCAAGCACAATAAATATTTTGTTTAGGGCAAAAACCTTTTAACAAATTGTTAAATTTTTTATTGGTTCGCGTTCCTGTATTTTGGCCTGAGATTTAAAAAAGTCAAGTCGAATCGAATCGATAATGAACTCTTTAAATATTTGAATATGAGTTGTTTGTTCAGACGTATTAGAAAGAAAGAAATGGCCTGATTGCCTGATATCCGGATTTCAATAAGCCGATTCCTTGAATAAGGATATTGTTCTACTTTTTTCGGGTATTTTAGATTATTTGCTCCCAAACATTTATTGTGTATTATTGCTTTTTAATCCCATTTTCCATTACTCATAAGTTGGAAATATTTTTTAATAAAGCATTTTGGAAATTAAATTATTTTGTATTTAGGAATCTTTTCGTATTTTTACTTTCACTTACTATATATAGTAAGGTTAAGTATTGCGATCGTTAAAATTTTCGAATTCCAGTTTTCAACGGAAATACACATTTTAGGGTCCTATGAGTCCAAATAACCAAGTCCCGCAAAAAGGTCTGTGTGTGAGTGGTAACTCTCGGATGGAAACGGTAAGTCCTATGAAACTGAAATTTCATATTTAAATATACGCCCGAGACGTTACAAAACTTTTTTCATCAAAATGAGCTTACCAAAAGAGCAACTTTATACTATGCATTTTGCACCTTTTTTCGATTTTCTTAAAACGGTTCCGACGATTTTGATTAAACAAGCTATACCGATGTAAATTTTAATGGGCTTTAACATAATGTAGGTTTCATTCTGATTGAAATGGTCTGACAGGGCTTAAATGCCGATATTTTAAATTTTCTTCCTCAAAAGTACCTTTCATTATGTTGATTCTATAAAAATAACTGTTTTTTACCACTGATGAAAAACAGCTAAATATGCAAGTTGAGCGAATTTGAAAAGCAACTAAAGGAGAACACTGAAAACATATTTTTTTAAAGCAATTTTTTGTTTTTGAACAAAAGAACAGTACTATACATGTATGATATACCGTTGGAAAGCTAAAGATTTTAGAAAAAATATTATCTTAAAGTCAAGCTTTTAAAAGTTAATAGAGAGTGATGAAAAGAAGATAAAACTAACTGATTATTTTAGATAATAATATAATAGATTTTTTAATAAAATACATGTTTTTATATAAATTCAATTTAATTAATTCTTTAATAGTTTCACGTATTTTCATCTCCAAACGGATTTGAAAATTCTTTCATTGATTTAAAAAATGGAGGTAAGTGAAAGTCGTTAATATGCTAAATTTTGTTGCCTTTAAATCTAAGAATTCTGAATTATCTTAGGTTATTTTAACACCTAGAAAATTGTTTAGTATGATGAATATCCATTTTCTCAGATTCGTTTAAATCAATATGATGGAAATGCTTTATATACTATATAATCTAAAAGTATATAAAAGTAGAAGTAATGTGGCAAAGAAAAAAAAAAAGTGTATTTGGTTATGGAATGATAGAGGATAGATAAACTTTATTGGTCTTTTAAATTCAAATTTATAGTGTTCATATAATATTTTGTGATTTCATTTTATCAAGTATTTATAATAAAAAAAAAACGATTTTATTCCAAGAAATATTATCGGATAAAAAAATATTTTATTGTAATGTAACTATGCTCGAACTATCAGGGACAGCTAGAGATGTGGTGGCAGCCAGAGTAAAGAATCTGGAGTTCAGGAGATGAGGTCTCTCTACCGAATATGAAATATCAAGAAACTAAAAATTCCTTGGTAATGCCGTCCTTCAGACGACAGATGGTGGTCGAGCCTATGCGATATCAGGTACTCGTTAAAAATCCCTTTCCTGATTAAACCTAGATAGGCCAAATACATGACTACCACTTAAGCATCGTCCCTTTAGCCCCTGAAGCACAGAAACAGAAAAAACAAAAAAAACAAAAGCATAGTCTTCCCTAGGAGGGTCTCCATACCCTAGGGTCACCTCGCAGCTAAAATAGCATAATATTGGATTGTTTCACATGAAATGTCCGTTTTTATAGTTTCTGAAATGCATAAATGATTTTGCAGGTCTCTGTTGTTTTCTTCCGATTGTTTACATATTTAAAGTAAAAGTTATTAATCCTCTACCTTTGTATTAAAAACGTTAGCTTCCCAATCAACTACACACATTTTAGTATACCTCTAAATATGAACATGGAAACATGCGATTTTCGAGTAATATTTTTGTACGAGTATAAAATCGGTCATTCAGCAGCTGAGGCTGAACGGACCATTCGCCGTTGGTTTGCTAAGTTTTCAGCTGGGGATACCGACGTGGAAAACTTGCCCCGAGGAAGACCTCCGTCCGTAATAGACAACGATGTCTTCAAACGCACAGTATAAGGAAACCCCTACCGAACAGTTAAAGGACTCTCAGAACAATTAATGCAAGTGCATCTACTGTTTCCAGACATTTAAAGTGTATTGGGAAAGTAAAAAAGCTCGATACATGGGTACTCATGATCTCACTGAGCGGCAGCAAGACCCCATGTTTCAAAACATACCGTGCAAAAATTGAAAGAGCTGGGCTACGAAGTTCTACCGCACCCACCGTATTCTCCCGACTTGTCTCCAACAGATTATCACCTGTTCAGGAATTTAGACAACTTTGTCAAATGATCTTTTTGAAAATGATGATCAAGTGAAAAGTGCGTTTTCAGATTTTGTTTCACTTCAAAGCTCAGAGTGTTTCAGTTTGGGGATAAAAAAGTTGGTGTCACGTTGGGAAAAATGTGTAGAAAAAGAAGATAAATACTTCGAATAAAATTATTTTGTTTTCATATCGTATTTTTAATAAAAATCCTTTACCTTGAAAACGGACATTTCATGTGACACAACACAATAAAAATAATCTACCATAGCCGGGATACGAACCAAGGACTCGAAGAACAGTATACAGTTTCATTCATTAGATCACGTAAATTCTGCGTGTTTTAACTTTAGCTTCATCTGTTAATAAACTGTTCGTAATTGACACTTTCAGGTGAATCCAAACAGTGTTAGAAAGACTCATCATGATTTAGTGTATCGGTTTTTTTTTTTCTTCCGGACTTCGATATAAAACAAGGGTGAAGTTAATGCCAGAAGAAAAGTGAAAAATGAAGCCGGGCTGTAAATGGGTAAAAGATCCCTGAAGGATTTAGGGCCGATAGGGAAGATATAAATCATTGCTAGGACAAGACAGACCCTTGTGATTAAGATTGCTACCGACCTGCCTACCTACCGCTCTGTAATTACTACACTATCTCCACCCCTTATCTTCAGTCAGTCAATCAGTCTCCACATTTGCATAATCCAGCAATTATTTCCAACAGCTTCTTCTATCTTAAATCTCCTAGTCTTTGGGAGGGCTCTTTCTTCTCAGAGTGCTTTTTCTCGACACCTGCCATTCGTTTTAATAGCGTCACTGAACGCGCTTGGTATAATTTTTACTCTAACTTCCTATTATAACTTAAATGAATGAAATTATTTTTTTTACTAACAGTGAAATATGGTTTATAGAAATGAAATAAATACAAGATACACATAAGAACAGTATTAAATGTGATTAGGGTTGTGATAGTTTACGGAAAGAGATGAGTAAGAAGTAGTATAGATAAAAAAGGACTTTTTAAAGAAACCATTTTTTTGTGGAATTACATATAAAGCGCTAGCTTGTATGAGGCGGGGTGGCTGAGTGGGTTAGCGTGCGTTTCTCATCAACCAAATGACGAAAATTATGATAAACTAATTACGAGTACACGTCTCGGTAACGCGGGTGCTTTTAACTCCGAGGAACCCCCGTACTCGGGTTGAAAAAAATCGTTAGATTGAGTTATTTAGGGTAAGTATGGAGGAAGGAAGAGTGAGGAGATCAGGGATATTGGAAGGTATTTTGGGTCTTAAAGATTGGAATAAGAAGATTTTCTTCTGTAATCTACATAAAGCCACCCTTCACCTGAATACCAGTATCTTAAGTGTTGCCTGTATTGTTAGTAGAAATTAAACTTCCTTTTTGAATTCCCTCATTATTATTTTTTGAAGAAGGTTGGGAAAAACGTTTGGGGGCATCGCAGTACCCTAAATAAGAAAATTGCTTTATTGCAAAATTTCGGTCTATAATTTAGGCCATATTCAGGGTTATGAAAAGTCAAGTTACAACCAGTTTTTAAAAATTATTCGAAAGCATTAATAAAAAAGAAAAACATATAAAAAGCAGCTCTCTCTCGACTCCGATTATTAAAAGGATCCAAACTTATGCTTAAACAAGGCTTATTAGAAAATTACTAAATCATAAAATTATAGATTAAGGATGGGTTTTCAAACAAAGGATGGTTCCAGACTCTCGAATCCAGAGCTCTGTGGAATAAAACAACTAAAATTCGGAGTGCCTCAGGGTAGTGTCATATGTCCTGCATTGTTAATTATATTTTTCTCTGATATCCTACAACACCCAGTTAATGTTACATTTACTCATGATTAATGTATCAAAAACAGATCAGCATTACCTTTTCAAAGCCTATCAAAGAAAATGCGGCTTAAGGATTCCTTCCTGGGTTGGATAAACAATAGATCATGAATATGTCTATCCATGCATGCTTGATCCATAAAACGTAAAAGGTAAAGAAAGAAAAGAAATAATCTGCCAGTAAAATTTATTTTTGATTATCTATGTACATTGAGACATTAATATATTTTTTTTTTTGTTCAAACCAATTCAACTTCTGAAAGGTAGATTCTAGCGATTAATGTTACATAACAAAAAATATCATTCACTAAATTTCCAAACCGGAAACTGTTATTAAATATCCGATCCATAAAACGCCAACAGATGTAGGACGTGTAAAACATGTTACATTTTTGAGGATGAAAAACAGTATGTACCTCGAGCCTAATTGTAGTAATAAATAAATAAACAAAGATAATTGAGACGTTGATTTTTTGTCATATTTGTATTCTCATCATTTAGTTTTATCTAAATATTCTATTTGATGTTATCTAATGAATTCTCAAGTCCTTAAAAAACGCGATTTAGAAATGAGGTCATTTTCTAAAAGTACTAATTACGCATTTATTTTCGCTCCAAATCATTTTTTAAAAAATCATTTCCTAACTTTAATATGATGTTATTATTATAGTAAAAAAATAATTCTAAATTTTAAGGCAAAAAGACCCAAATTAGCTAGTTTAATAATATAGTAATGAGAGATTTTCGCGCTTCCTGTAAAATTTCCTAGAATGGATATAGTACCTTTTGGAAATCAACGTCTCAATTATTAGTACACCAATAAAATTTTATCATGAAACCATAATAGAATAATTTGAAAAATAACTAAATAAAAGCAACATTTATATTTAAAACAAATAATGAAAATAATATAGAATAAATAAAAACAATTAGTACAATATTTTAATAACTAATTTTGATTTGGCCTTCAAATTTTTTTATTTCTCTCTACCTACACATACAATCATCCTTACAAACAGAGTTTGTTTCTTGAAAACAACTGTAGGTTTCTTAATCTTTTAAAATCTATAATTTTATTTCATATAATTTAATCCTATTATTTAATATAATATTTAATCATTTCTTTTTATAAACAGTATTTTCTAATGTGTAAAAGTTTTCAACTACAACTATATATTAGAAAAACTCTTTACAACTGTAACTTTACAACCCATGGAAGATTCGTACTCTTTCTAGGTAAAGATATTTCATAAGGTCACTATTTATGTCCTTTTTAACGAATGTAATAATAATATAATATACATTATACTAAAACCCATTCCATTATACATTGAAATATGAGTTAAATCGATAATGTGAATCATGTAGTCAGTTTATTGTAGAAGAAAAGTTACGAATTATACTACTTTAAAAATTATAGCTAGAGTTACTCTCTTATACAGAGAGAATATTAAACTTCATATACATAACATTTTACATTATTATTTTATTTTCTCCTTTTTAAGTTATGAATATTTCCCTTAACACATTTCCTCATACAAATATTCCTCTTCTTCCTTGTCAGTTTCAATTAATTCAAACTGTTATTTATTTATTTTATTTGAAAATGTCAGGTACAGATATGTGGAATTATTTATTTTCCTTACTGAAATAAATAAGGAAGATTCACTACTTGAAACTTTTTAATGTAACTTATCTTATTATGTGTTAGATAACAACACTAAAAAGTCTGGTGCGGGCAACACACGAGTTTTACTTAACTCGGCTGTTTAAGGACAACTAAATATATTATATTTATATCTTTTATCATGAGAAATATATTTCTTTTCTCTTTTTTCCTTCAGTTCAGTAATCAAAATCGTTTTACTTGTATATTAAGCCGCTTTCATCAATGATAATTTAATGATATGGTTAATTTTTGAGATCTTCAACATTTAAGGTACTTCACTAAATAAGGTTTCAAATATCGGCGTTTAAGCACTGTAAAGGCTATTTCAATCAGAATGAAACCTTCATGATATAAAATAGTATTTAATTTTACATCTTTATAGCAAGTTTAATCAAAAGTGTTAGAGTGGTTTTTGAGAAATGTTAAAAAAAAAGGTAAATGCATGGTACATATATACGATTTTGGAGAAGTCGCTGTAACTGAACTGTACAGAGAAAAGTCGCTGGAACTTCTCAGGTATGTAATAATCTTAATATATACATACATACCACGACTTCCCGCTTTCATGACCTACCAAATACACACATACCAAGACCATTTTGTGAGACTTGGTTATTTGAAGTTTGGGGACCCTAAAATGTATATTGTAGTTTCAATAATTTCCGATTGCAATACTTTTCCTTATCGTTTGTTTCGTATATAGCTTAAAAAAATACTATAATGTAATATATAAAACAAAGTTATTGTATATTTATTAAAATATGTTGATATTGTGCGATAATATTATCGCCGACTTACCACACGCATTTAGCATTTACATAAATCCCTCCATAATGAAGTAACGCTGCTCTAAAAACATATATTCTTGATGTAAAAAAAAACATGACAGCTGAGCCAAAGTCAGCCCACATCACCTGCTTGCCCTGCCGTTGACATGGGAACTGTGCTGCTCCTTACAATGTAAAGTTCCGAAAATGTACATTTTAATCCTACATCAATACATCAAATTACCCATGTTGTTAGGTTCTTACATCATCTATGTATTGCTGAAATAACAAACATGGTCAAAATGCACAATATAATAAAAGTATATTTGCTTAAGCGCAAAGTAAATATTTATTTTTCCCGAGTGTAGATAACCGATAATGATATTGGACATAGGGTTAGATCCGCTATCTCACTGTCAGAGCCACAAGTGGATCGACTCTCTTCCTATTGTCTTTGCAGATTGTTTACTAAAACCGCTTCATTCTGTCACTGCCCATTGTGGTTGAACTCATTATGGCAAACTAGTTTCCAACTACACCTTTGTTTACAATATTTGGCTACATAGAGATGGGAAGATATGAATGAATGAATAAATGCTTTATTTTACTGAGCTCTCTACATGTAAGTAAAATGATGTCAGAAATCTTGGTTTCCGCAAACTTCTCCTAAGCCACGGGAAGGATTTCGATAACGTTTTAATAATCACTCAGGGAATCCTTTCCTGATTTTTTTTAGATAAAATACATTGCAATTAAGTTTATCGTTTAAAGGGAAATTTCAATTTTCTATAAATAAGTATTAAAAAAAAATCTGATATAAGAGATTTAATATAGACCTAGATTTAAGAAAAGGTAATATGAAATTAAATAAATCGTACAAGTTAATATAACGTTGTTACAAGCACTTAAAGATAAGGCATTTTAAATGTAATGAGAGAGGTTATGGTGACTCAGTGTTGCCGACGTACAGTATCGTACAAGTTATATCCTTCTATATAGTGCGCAAGGTTTAAAAAAACAAAAAAACATTACGTATAAAACCGTACGTAACTTGCTAAAATAAATGGATGGTTGTTATAAATACATTAAATAAAATTGTTAACCATTATTTTTTTTTTAACTTTTAGATTATTTTCTGAAAACAGATGTTCCACTTTAAACTGAATGCGGTTCCTATGGAAACTGCATTAAACTTTTAAAACATATTTTAAATAGTTCATCAGCATGTTTACAAATTGATGTCACGAATCTTGGTTTCCGCGAACTCCTTTTAAACAATACGGATTTCGCTATGGTGTTCTCTGTCGTTTGGGACAAGTTTTGCTTAAGGTTTAAATTGATAATACATTAGGAATAAGTTTTTCTTTAGAAGTGAAAATTAACTTAAGTATAATCAACTCATCAAAACATTGTTCCTGGAATTCCAGTAGTAATATAAACATTTACAATAACATACCGTTGAAAAGTACAAGATTTAATATAAAGTAAACATGCAATAAAGGAAGTCACACAGTCAAGTAGAAAGTTGTTCTTCTTCTTTCAGTGGCGCGACAGGCCGTGTGGGCCCTGGGCCTCGCGGTGTAAACTCCTGCGAGTTTACACTCACGCTTCATGATGCTATTTTTAGTGTAGGGTCATCACTCCCTACGACTAATTTTGTGAGTGGCCACCCTTTGGCTGACGGGTCTCACATACCCGGGGGAGAGGTTGTGAGTGAATCCCCATTTTTTTACATCCTTATAAAAGCCCCGCCGGGACTGGGATTCGAACACAGAACCTGTAGCATAAGAGACTAGCGCGCTAGCCACTCAGCCACGGCTCCGTTATAAACTCCGAAAGTTGTTATAACCCCATAAACTTAATAACACATATTATTTTTAATGTGGTGAGAGATGTAATTTTTTGAATTCGTAAATCCAGTCCAAATCACAAATTCCCAGGGTAATACCTGTGTGTTTGCGTTTTTATGCCTGTAAGAGAAGTGCAGCACGAAAAAAAGAAGCCGTACGAAAACTGAAATTTTATATTATAGAAGCGTATACGAGATGCAACAGTAACATTTTAATCAAAACAAAATCATTTTATGCCATGCGTTTTGCAGTTTTCAACGATTTTTTTTCGAAAACGGCTCTAACGATTTTGATTAAACTTGCTCTATCAATGTACAATTTATTGTGCTTTTAGCATCATCTAGGTTTCATTCTGATTAAATTAGACTGAATAGGCTTAATTGCCGATATTTTAGATTTTTATTTTAATATTTTAATAGACTGAGAGGGTAGAGGATCATTCTGAGTAGAAAACCACGAATACATGTAAAAAAGAAGCAAAATAAACATTACCCATAAATACTCCCATAAATCAGTGATTTTTGTAAATAGAGAAAAAAAAAGATAGTTTTTCAGAATCAGGACACCGCGACAAACAATAGAAATAAATAAAAAGTAAAAAAAATTGAAGTTTTGTCCATAACAAACGTTTGAACCTAGTTATTTTTGAAGCCAGAGAATATTATTTTTAGAGTTATAGAATAAAAAAAACCCGCAATATTGTTGTTAGTCTTATTTGATAGTGAATTAAATTTTCTACAAAACGAAAAAATAATCATTGAAATCGGTTTCGAAATATCAGAGATATAGGGCTTTGAAATTAGCAATGGTGATAGGCCATATACCTTTGAATTATTTGTTTATATTAATGAATTGTGCTATACACAGTTATTTCCTAATATAGTTATTTGGAAATAGTAAACAATTGTGTAATGATTTGGTTCCTTTTTTTTTTTCTCAAGGAGAACAGACTCATGCATTAACCCTAACTACAGTAGCAGCTATTTCAGCAGACAAAGTACTCTAGAAGGCAGTGGACGAGAAACTAATCAGTGTATCGCGTGATTCTCTTATCTATGAGCTCTCCTTATCGACCGATAGTTACACCTTTCTCTGACCCAGACTGTCTTATCGGAAATAGAAAAGCCTGCCTTAGCCCGAAATCAATTATATACAATTGGGCAATTATCAGGCATAAATAGAAAGAAAAAGTTTTATATTGATACTCAAATTAGCCAATTCTACAGTAAGTAGCTACTTTCGAGCTTATTGAGGCTATTATTATCTTAAAGAATTTTCAAAACACTTATATTCAGTTATCAATTTGTTTATGCTAATTGTATTAGGCATTTTGATTGCATTTACATAAAAAACATTTACGAAGCCATATCTATACAACGTGATTCTTGCAACACCGGTAATTATTCTCATAATATTATTTCGATTAATTTAAAGTCACAACTCATTGTACAGGAAAAAACTAATGGAAATAAACACTTGAAATGTTTTAATAAAATTAAAACATCGAACTCTATGAGTTTTACAATCTTAACAAAGATATTATATTTGACTCTATGTTATAGTCTGGCGTCACCTGTAATGTAGTGGATATCATAACAGCCTTCTATGCCTAAAGTCACGAGATTAAGCACGGCAGATGGCATTAGGATTTATTTGCTAGTAAAAAGTCTTTGAAGAGGCGTAAAATTATGGTCCCGAACATGGGCGATGTTATGTTAAATAGGGAGAACATGACCATAGAATTAATTTTATTGAATTAAAAATTAGTTTTTCTCCAAAATGCATTTAGTTTACTGAAAATGTTCAAGTTGCATAAAATGCGTAGACATTGTTAGTATTAGACATTTTTTTAATGAAAAGATTACAACTTGGTTGAATAATAACAATTGCAATAACACTATACGATCTCATTCATAAAATATTTACAGAAAAGCAAATTTAATGTCAAATTATATAATAATACTAAATTAAATAAATATTAAGTTAACTACTAAATATACAAAAAACCAAAACACAATCATACATATTTGCAATATAATGGAGGAACCTCGAACTATGCATGTCCTCCCCACTTGTGGTAAGAAAATCAGTATCCGAGAGATCTCAGCGCCACTCTCTCAGCCGCGTCAATGGTGTGTGCCAGTGTGAGCTAAGTGAGCTACACAAACATACAGCCTTTGAGAGGAAAATCTCGGCTGTACCAGAGCTCCAGTATAAATATTACAAAATATCTTGGGGCCTCTGCCGTTTCAATATTCGAGAATGTTTGTAGGTTTATGTATAGTTGGATAGGGATTTGGCTTCGAATTTAGGGTATGGTTGTTCAAATAATAAAAGGCTTTAATAATAAGATTATAGATACATATGTGTACAATAATAATAGACCTGTAGTTTCTGTAATTCTGAAGGATTTATTATGTTTGCATCCGCCTTATCACCAGCTATCTGGAGATATTTTTCCTTTTGAAATTAAATGATGATAAAAATCATTTTTCATTCACAATAATATAAGGTTTTATTGATATTTGCTTTAAATTTACTATAAAATATGATGCATGAATGTTTAAAATAAATTAAATATTTACATACATTTATGAGATATTTGCATTCACTGATATATGAATTTTGTAAATATTTATGTTTTCACCACATTGATATTTAATGCGTAAATACTCATAATCATTATTATAAAGTTTTTATTTACATTTACATATCAGAATATCTTTAGCCATATTATTCGGGACCAATGAATTTCTACATAATATAGATGTTACTATCTGATGACATATTTGGCTCTCCAGTTCTGAAATGTATGGGTTTTGTCAGATGGAGATTACCTTTCTATATACAGATATGGACTGGATAGGAGATTGTGCAATATCAGAGATGGCCCGAACGACATTTCCAACTGGACCGCAGTACACCTTGACATTTCTGGGTCCTCATCCTGTGCAACGGGATCTGGCGCAATTATTTTTGTTTTAAAAGGCGCTTAGCATGCTGTAACTTGTGTTTGTTTAGTGCGTTAAGTTAATATTTATAGAGGAAAAATCTCGCTTATACAAATAGACTTTAAGTAATACAATTCAATACTCTGCCACTGTTACATAATAGGTTGAGTTATATATGGCGAGTTCAAAGTATTAAATGTTATATTTCCATGTAATTTTATCGCTTCACTTCAAGCTTAATGCTAAAATATACAACTATTGATATCTCCACAACTTTTTCTAGGCTTACATTAATAGTGTAGAATGTTATACACTATTTTGAACAATGAGCATTCGTGCTTAGAAAGAATCATCCCTCCCTTATAATTCTTCTTTTCAGGATACGTAGAGTAAAGAAAATAAAAAATATCAGCGTGTACGCCATTCCAGAATTTTTTCCCCCTATTAGCGAAACCATTTGGGTTTACCAGTAGCATGGTGGTTAGCATATCAGTCTCCTATGCCCAAGATCTCTGGTTCAAACTCGCAGGTGGCCCAAGGAATTTTTAATACGAGTGAAAAACCGAGCCTGTGCTATGTCAGGTACTCATTAAAGATTCCTATCCTTATTAAACCTGGATATGAAAAATTTATGACTCCCGTTGTAGCATCGTCCAATAAGCAAAAGCAGCATAAAGTGACGTTAAATAAATATACAAACAAGAAAAATATTCGAAGTTAGTTCATGACGTTAGGAACTCATCATGATTAAAAATCAGCTCAACGATCTGATTTAAAATTGTTTTTTTATTTTTTTTTTTTTTTGGAGGATGGAGAACAACGGAGGATGAATTTCAATGAAAAATTAATGATCAAGGATGAACTTTGAAGGATGAACAACGGCTTAATGTTTTCGAAAATAAGGTACTGCGTAAAATATTTGGTCCGAAGAGAGATGAGGCCACTAGGGAGTTTAGAAGGTTGCAGAATGCGGAATTGCGGAGTTTGTACCCTGTGAATATAATTGAATTGATATCATCGCGGAGACTCAAATGTGCGAGTAAAGTTCTTGGGCTCGGTGAGGAACGGATTCCGAGAAAGTTGGTATTCGCTGAACCTAGTTGATGTCCGAAAGATAGGCCGAAGCGTCGATGGGAGGATTGCATTAAGGCTGACCTCGGGGGCTTGGGCTTGACCGGCGAACATTCGACGAGTTTGTGCAGGCGAAGTTCGGTGGTATCGGCATCGAACCTTCGGGTTCGGTAAGCCTATTAATATTATAATTTTTTTTATTTTTTAGAGACCTTTTATAGATATTTTAAGTGTATGTCTATATTCATAACCACCACTTCACTTCTTTCTGGTTTATCTAAAAAACTAGCGACTTGTCCTTGCTTCGAACAGGTGCAAATTAAATGTGGCATCATTTAGGTTTGAAAAAGTTAAATTCGACCAATTAAACGTTTATCACTTTAGGATTATGAATACACCATATTAAAAAGTGCGCATAGTAAGAACATATTATGTTTATTTTACAACGTAGAGTCGAGATTTATGCCTTTATGTTGAATGGAATATGTTTCATTATTACGAAGAGAAAAGAACATTTTATATTCCATACATTAAGAATAAATTACGTATTTATTTAAACTTTTTCACTGCTGTGAAACGGATTAGAAAAAAAAAATCAAAAACACAATTACCAAATGAGCGGGAAATCATATATTTATTTACTCACTATTGCCTTTTCCCTTTCAGCTTCCTATATTTATGCAACTTTTCTTCTTTCCTGGTTGTTTTAAAACTCATATTTCCTTCTCGAACCCAATAAGCTCAAACCCATTGAATCTTTGTTCATATAAATGAGCCTCTGCGATGTCAGGTACTCGTTAAATATCCCTACCCTAATTAAACCTGGATAGGCAAAATGTAATACTCCTACTGTAGCATCGTCCGATTATCCACAGCAGCTAAAGGGACGTTAAATAAATAAACAAACTATCTAAAATAAATATCCTCCATAATACAAATCTTTTTTTTTTTTTTTTTTTTTTTTTTTTAATCTCTAACTTTATTTAAACGTTTTTAATTTAATGTGATTCTAACAAAGGAGGTAAGTGAAAGAAATTTTTTTTATTTTATTTTTATGCCATTTTTTAGGTCGTTATTTTCTTAGGAAATTATGTCGTTGAATCTTTTTATTCATTTAATGTATTTTATAGAAAAAAAAAGAGGCAAGTTTTAAGTGGTATGTAATAATGGTAAGTTTTTAATGTAATTACATATTTCATATATAATTTTTTTCGCAGCTTTAGGCTACTTCAACACTTACTAGACAAACCATCAAACCTTCCTCTGAACTACAAAAGGCTCATCTACATGACCAATCTGGACTTACAGAGTAGAGCTTTGGAGCTCTACTAAACCATCAAATTCTTCCCGCATCCAATCCTTACAATCCAAAATCCTTAACGCTTCTTACTTTGTCACAAATAAACTTATCCATAAAGACCTTAATGTTCCCTATGTTTCTGATTTGGCCCGGACCAGGTATCAATCCTCCGAGGCACCTGAAAAGGAAATGGCCCAGGGCCCTTCTAGTTTGGAATATTTTTTTGGGTGCTGCCACTGGGTAGTGTCTCTACATGTCTTTCATGACAGTTTTGTATATTACTATCACATTTACTAGATGTATTTTTATTTAATACAGTTGTAAATATCAATAAATATGTTTAAAAAGAAAAATATATATATCATTTTTTTTTAAATATTTTTAGTTATATACGATTTTACACCTAGGCCATAAGCCTCGCAATTTATACTTTATTTTATGGCATTGCACTAATTATTATATTGCTCTTAAGTGGTTTTTACAAGCGGAGCTAATGGTGTTAATAACAGCTTAAGTTGATCTTGAAACAGTAGAAAAAAAATATTATAAAAAAACCTACATAGAAAGTTTTTATTTTATATTAAATAATGTTACTTGCTGTTGATAAAGCTGGATGTGAGGACGGCAATAAGACGGTAGCTAAAGAATTAAGAATTAGCCGGTAGACGGTATTACCGTTGCTGGAGACAAGCTAAGCCCCTAAGCCGCTCTCGAGGGTACAATAGTACTGATTACTTAGCTCTCTGCAATCCCACCTTATCCTGTACCTCTCTTATCAATTTTACTTAACGTTTCCCGTTTCACTTTACAAATTGACGGCGGATAGCGTGACGGCTTGTCTCTGTCTATACTTCAATTAACCTAACCCTGCTTTTATATTATTAATTTTCTTCTTTTACAAACCTTTAGTTTGAGTTTTTTGTTGACCGTTGAGAAATTAGAGGAAGATGGTTGGGGGTGCGGTCATAAATCAGAAACATACATTTAAAACAAGTGCTATTTTAATTATGTGTCGACGTTTCGGCCTACAATGTGGGCCTTCATCAGGGCTAAAAGAAACAAGATAACCAATGTAATTACAGACTTAATAATGCGTTAGGTATATAACAATAATATGACAGTAATATAATATGGGAACATAAATAAAATTAAATGTAAAATGATAATAAAATGACAGTTATAGAGTATGGAAATAAACAAAATTAAGATGATAGTTATAAAGTATGGAAGTAAACAGAATTGAGATGATAATATTGTAATAAGAATACATAAAGAGAGACTAAGCAAATGAAAAATATGTGAACAATTAAAATGTTACATATGAACAATTTTGAAGTGATAAATGACGGTAATATATTAAAAACATAGTTAAGAGTATAGGTAATATATATATATATATATATATATATATTATATATATATATATATATATATATATAAAGAACATATTTTTTAAAAAAGAGAAACAGTATGAATAAAAAATAATTTTAAATTTTAAAATAATGTATTATTAAACTAACAATTATATGTCAGGACATGTAACGGAGAAGGATATGAGTATGGAAAGAGGGTGAAAGAAATAGGTGATGAAAAAAAGATCCTAATCAATAAGAAAAAAGATACATACTTGACTCTGAGACGGTGTCTAAAGAAGTGATGTTTATCTGTTTAAAAAACGCCCATTGCGTGGAACGGAAAATATGGGAACTAGAATGTTCGTTAGAGCTTTTCCAAGAAGCTATGTTATGTTTACTGATTCGACTGCTTGTTGAAGAAAAAAAGAACTAACGGATTGGCTAATGATTTTTTTAAATACATATTAAGAATATAAATTAGCGGACTGAGATTAAAAAAATGTAGAATTAGTGAAAATAAGAGAAAAATAGGAAGCGAGAATATATAAGTATGACTATAAAGGTGAAGATGCAAGTAATAGTGACGAGGTAAAGATTAAATGATATAAGGTAATAACGAATAGCGATGATTAATGAAGATTAGGTAATAACGATAAGGAGCTGTCGAAGGAAATGATAAATAAAACAGTAATCTAGTAGGTGAACAAAATAAATAAATAAAATTGGGGTACAAAAAATAAATAAATATATAAACAAAAAAATGATAATAAGTAAATAAAATTATGAAGAGATGATCAGACGTTTGTTTAAAAAATGAGCTAGGGATGCTTTATTAAATTTAATATTTGAGAATAAGCTAGTGATAAGTTATGTTTGTCAGTCTTTTGGTCATGTAAAGTATTGCTTTTGCCAAACTTTATGTAGTAAAAAACACTTCTAGCCAAAATATTGAACCTTATTTTCTATTAATTTTTATCAACTTTTCAATCCCAGCCTGGAAAAATTCTGGGATTCGCTATTTTTTACAAAAAAAATAAGTTATTGTGGCAATATAACATTAAACGGAGTACGTATGATGTGGTGGGGCAGATGTTGGCCAAAGCCTGAATTAGTTTGCTCACCATGAACAGATATAATCCATGGATCTAGTCTGATTTGTTACTGTCCCTTAAACCTCGTGTCAGTGGAAAGTGCACAAGTTGGTTTTAGAGTTATACAATTTAAAACTTTATTTTATACTCTTTGAAATAAAGGTTTAACTGTTTGGATTGCATTCAAGTTAATTTAATCAAACTAATTAGAAATTTTAAATTTTAGTATGATATCAAATATGCAGGATTGTAACACAATACTACTCAGAGACATACGCGGGTCAATTGTCAAAGAATATATACAGTCTCACAGAAAATTTCACAGCAAGCTCCAATGACATCTCAGTAAACTCATACAAAATGGCAAAATATCCGAAGATGGCGGAGAAGGAGTTGAATGAGAGACCTCCTTGAATAACAAGTCAAAGCTGAAGAATATAGTTTCTCATGCCTGACTTGCCCTTTTATTATTTTATATTTCATTCGCTGGTTGTCTATAATTTTTATAGTTGTAAATTAAAGAATAAAGAGGAGAAACCATTATTTCCGGATGGTTCTATAGTGGTTTAAAACGTTGACGCAAATTTTAAAGAATGATCAACGCCTGAAGATTTCTTTGATAATAAGGTTCAACATAAAATTCTTGGTCCGAAGTGAATTGACGTAAACTGTATGTTACAAAACACGGGGTTGCAAAGTTTGTTCCCTCTATTATAACTAAAGTTGAAACAATGCGGCATCTAAAATGAGCATACACAGTTTTTAGGCTTGATGAACGCCGAATTTTTCTTATGTTAATATGCGCTGAAATGACGTTGAATTCCATGTTCAATGTCATTAAAGACGTTGAACGAGACATAGTTGGTAGGGCAGAGTTTTCTGATATAAGAGATACGGGCTAGGGGGTAGTCAGAGTATTGAATTTCGTATGGAACGAGCGATATCATTAGCATCGAATCTTTGGGGTCCAAGAAGTCTATTATTATTCATTGTATACTTGAAATGATAAAAAGGAATTTTTGTCAAGTTTAACATTAAAATACCTGTGAGGGATCACCTGATGCATAGTGGCCAGCATAACCGCCTTATATGTCAAAGGTAACTGGTTCAAACCTAAAGGTGGTGTAAGGATTTTTAATGGGAGTGAAACATATTAGTTAGGCCGGCCTTCGGAGGAGACGTAAAAAGGTGGTCCCGAGCTTGTGCGATGTCAGGTACCCTTAAAGATCCCTATATTAATTAAAACTGGATAGGCACAATTTACGACTCTCACTGCTGCATCGGGTTCTAATTATCACAAAAATTTAAGACCTAAAATTTAGAAGGGGTAAACCTTTTTTTTTCTTGATTGATTGAAAAAAGTTCATCATTATTTAAAATAAAAAACTGAAAAATAGTAACATCTCTTATTTTTCTCAACTACTGAGTGTTGTTTGTTTGATTTAGATTTGTAAAGAAATAATCTCTTTAAGAGAAAATTTCCTGTGAAAAGATACGAGCTCGCAAATCATAATTCAATGTATATTAAAAGATCAAGAAATTGTAAAACTTAATAGTTTTAACTAAGCGGCTTGTATAAATGTGTTTGTTCTGATATTTTGAGATATTATTTCATCTATTGCGTAGGTAGTAAATACACTTTGTAATGGTATCAAACATTTATATCTGTTAAAGAAAAAATAATCTTTGGTTATAGAAGGCTGTAAGTGTTCAACTTATGATGGGTTTTAAGTGTAGTAATATTTCTGGGGCATTTCTCCGAAACTACTTGATCATTTTTTTTTTTTTTAATTCGTCACAAAAATACTAGGGCATGATGACACTAACACCAAGACGTTAATATCAGCTGGTTATATTTAATATGGCAGCCAGTTAAAAGTGATTTAATTCAATAATTAAAAAAACAAAATAATAGTGATTAAATAATGATTTGACAAAATAATTTAATTTTTACTTATTTTCATTTAAAGAAAATTAAAAAAAAAAATTATTAGTTTTTTTAACCAAAAAAAACACGAATGATTATAAAAAAAAAAAAAGAAAAGAAACAAATTGAAATTTTACTCGTAAGTTATCCATAGACTCAGTTATAGAGTTTCAGTTCTGATGTATAGAGTTTTAGAATCAGTAACCTAAAGTGATAAAAAAATTAAAATTAAAAAAAATTGGCCTATCTATCATTGTAACACTGTAATTTTCAATGATAGAGAAAAAATATATAAAAAGAGAACATAGAAAAAAATTGCTTTATATATGTAAGTCACAAATTATAATAGATATAACTCTAGCAAAATCGTTTATTATTGAAGATAGAGAAAAATCCAAAATATTTTTGAGATCAAGACATTGTGATGCGCGACGAGGAAAGAAAAAATCGATGGTTAGCAAATGTGATTCCTTGATAATTCGGTTATTATTGATGATAAAGAAAAAAATTAAGATGTTTTGGATACAGGAAATTTTATTTAAATTATTTGAATGAAAATTGAAAGAAAAGAAAATAGTAACGAAGTTTAGTATAAATGATTTTGGTTTATTATTTTCATTAATGAATATTTGTAATGAAAAAAGAATCATTGAAATATGTTCAGAACCAGCAAAGATATAGCGTTTTGAAATTAGCAGTGGTAGTATACCATTTTCTTTGAATTATTTATTGCTTTTCATATTAGATAATTGGGCGTTTACAGCTATATAAACAGTTATACCCTGATATATTTATTTAGAAACAATAAATCTTTGCAGCGTATTGATTTATGTTTTTCATTAATGCCGATCATTTAATATAATAATGAATAGACGTTAGAAATATATATTCTAGCTAATAACACCTTTCGTTACGATGAACTAAAACTTCCAAAGCGAAAACTCTAAATCGGTCAGACAGAGATTTTTAATATATAAATGACACCTCATTCAAACTGTGAAGCAGGGGCATGTCCACTAGTATTTCATATACGGGTAAGTGAATGTAAAAACGGCACAAGTGTTAGAGGAAGGACAAGAGAAATGATGTGGATGCTACTAAAAATATTTCGAGTAGAGTTTTGTGATGGCGAATAAACGTATTGTGATTCTTCCATCGCATCAAATTTTCTAAACCGTTCAATGGCCTTTTATTTTTGTAGCACTATACGACGAAAAGAAATATGGAAGACGAAGGCCACTCAAAGACATATAAGCCCCAGGGAAGTAAGGACTGACAAGGGATATAAAGGGCGTTACATTTGTAGCCCGTAGAGGAGACCCCAGGATCAGGACTCGGCTAAGGTGTCTATAAAGCCGGGTATTATCTTTTACACCCTTATTTGTGAGGAGGTGCTGAGCATCCCCCTTCTTTACGATCTTTGTACCTGAGCCCGCACACCACAATGAGTTATATTCCAACATAAAAATATACTAAAGTGGGTTTTATTGCTTAGTGAGTTACGATCGATAGCTACTACGCCCGTGTAATAGGGGAAAGGGGATCGGCAATGATTTCGCTATACTTTCTTATTGTTGAAGGCACCCGTAAAAAGAGTTTCTGGAAAGTATTGAGTGCTAATTGGGTTGTTTTTCTTTCTTTTCGAAGAACTTGAAGCCTTCGGCACTAATTATCACCCAGTTTTATTTTCAGCAATGGTTTAAGGATGCTCAGTAGTTAAGCTGTTTGTGCTCAGTTTAACGGATGGTATAGTCCAGGAAGCTGATGGTTGATACCTCACCTAACAAAACATATGGATTTTTTTTTAACTTTGTTTCACACTTCTAACGGAAATGCACTTCTTGCAGTTCTCAAACTCTTACTACCTTGCTAATTAATTAGATGAAGTGTCAGTTACATCTGATTTTCTATTTCCATCGAGGATACGATAGTTTCTATTTTAACTACCCTTTTCTGTCCCAAAGATAACGAGAGTACATCTCTTGTGATTAGGAACCTTTAGAAGCTGGCGTCTCACACGTTAAGATGGCCCATTTGATGTTGTTGTTTGGGGTTTTGAGGCGTAAAACCCAGGGGTCATAAACGCCTAACTAGGTGTTTAATTAATTAGATAAAATAGTCAAAAAACTAAATAAAATTAATATTCAATTAAAAGGCTATATTTTTTAAATAATAGGTGACTCTTAAGAAACCTGAGCAGCGCCGAGATGTTTTTTTCATTCAGTATGAAGGATATAAAAGGGCCCAAATTTGTTTAAACCGTCCTATAAGAAGGGCATTCTTCTAGAATGTGGCTGATAGTCAGGATATTGTTACAGTGTTGGCACTTAGGAGGTGGATGTTTCGTAATGAGATGAAGATGGGTCATGTTAGTGTGGCCAATCCTTAATCTGGCCAGGACAACTTCCTCTTTGCGGCTTGAGCGACATGATGAGGACCAAGATGGCCCATGGTGTGACCATTTCAATATTCATTGACTTAAATAATACTAAATTGAGCTAAGCCTAATGATATTGACAATTAAATTGCTAGATTATATAATTTTGTGAATTTATAACAGATTATTTTTTAAATGTAAAATATCTAGGATTTAGTAGTTTAGTAGGCAAATTTGAAATGTTAATTTGTGATGCATTGCAATAATTTGGTTACAATATAATTCAGCATAGATGGCTTCTCCATGAATTAATAAGATGCCGTGTATTAAAGAAAATGGAGCTTACTAAAAAGTAATCATCACCAATGTGTGTGGAACCCTACTTTCAAGTTTTAAACATTTTAAATCGCCTTGAGGTAGTCATCGACGGCCGAATTGCAAATATTTGATTATTTTTTCTGAATTTTATTTCATTAAAGCGTCATAAAAAAAGTCATCTACCATCGCCTTTGTTTTAAAAGCTGAAGTCTCCCTTCTGAATTTTTTCGAAGCAAAGTTAAAGAGTGCACTGATTAATGCTGCCTCCGCCTTAATTAATGTTTCTGGCACCCATAACTGAATAATTTTTCCAGACGAGTTTAAAATTTCGAAATAAAAATAGACGGATATTGCGCGTTGCCGGGATGAATTATTTCTTTATATTTTATAGTTCTACAGAGGGAAAAAATATTGTGTTTTGGAAAAGGATTGAAAAGTGTTAAAAAGCAACCCTAATGGTCACTGTTGTAATCTCTCTCTCTCTCTCTCTCTCCTCGAATAGCTCTGATGATGACCTCAAATTTAGTTAGAAACTTATGAACAAATAAATTAATTTTCTACATAACTAAGTGTTTTGATGAATATAAACCTAATCAACTTCTTTCTATATAAGGTTTAAACAAAACAACTCTAAGGTTTAAACAAAACCTGTTCCGTAGTTTTAGGGTATAAATTTTCTTTGGATAAATTCTTGGAGATAATGTTATTCTAGATCAATCACCGACCAATGACAAATGATAAATAATTGTTTTTTTTCAGTTTTACTTTTATTTTATATATTATTTTCGCTCTTTCTCTTCGTATTATAGGAAAAGTGTTGATATGTTTTCTGGCTGAAACTGTTTTTTCCAGATAGGTTGCTGGACAGAGTGGCACGGACAGTTCCTCCTCCGAGTCCCTTCTTATTTCACGCCCCGGCGACCACCCCAGCCGCAAATAGGCTTCATCATTTCTCCTCACTCCCTTAGGCACCGCTCTAACCGCCTGGTCTTATGTCCTCCGTCCCATACAATCTTTATGTCCTTATTAAATAAGGGATACTTATTCGAGCTAATTAATTTATATCATTAAGCGTGATTTGTTTATTATTTTCAATAATGAACCTTTGTAATCCACCAAAAAAAAAAAAATTACCCATCCCCTCTCTAAATTTGAGGGTTTACGTTGAATATAAGTAGAATCCGAATTACGAAATAAACGAAAATCCGTTTGTCTACCGTACGAATCAATCAATAAATAAATAACAATAAATTATTTTTTTCATTTAAATTTCTACTAACAATAAAATACTTATTAAAATCTGTTAAGAAATGGCAAAATATAACGTTTTGAAATTACCGGTGGTGATAGACCATTAAGCTTTCGAATTATTCATTGCTATTTAAATAAGTTAATTGCCTTAAACAGCTACACAAACATTTATACCATAATACAGTTATTTGGAAATAATAAACCATTGTGTAATAATTTGCAGCGTTTTTTACTTTCACTTACCTATTTATAACTGTTATTTATTTGAAAATTGTTCAGCTCTCGAAATGCTATATTTCCGCTCCTCTTTGTTACTTATTTGAAAATTGTTCAGCTCTATTATTTTATAGCATATTTTTTTTCGTTTAATTACATTCCACATATTTTGTACATATTTATATAAATAGATATTTTTTTACACATTTGTGAATAACAATTTATTTATAGTGGAATAATCAGGAATCAGTCATTTTTTGAATTTGCCAACGTTTCAGCTCAAGCTTGTGAGCCATCATCAGGGCATTACTGAGCCATGTCCAAGCATAAACTGGACCAGCAGTCGAAACGTTGGCAAAATAAAAAAAAATTAAAAAAATGACAGTTTCCTAATTATTCAAAGATTTAAAAAGCATGTCTACTGCATCAATCATTGAATTCGGAAACGTTTGTGAAACTATTTGTTCTTTTTTATTCTTCTCTACCTCGCCTTTTTATGCAGCACTGGCTTTTTTCTTGGGCTAGGGTGTGGGACACGGGGAGTAATGCCGTAGCTTAAAGACACCAAGCACCGAGACGCGTACTCGAGTTATTTTTTCTTCTCAACACCAGTTATCAGGTTCCCGTACACCTTAATCTCCATTGGTACAACCATTTAGTCAATGGAGCGAAATCTCAAAGTTCCCAACATTTTATGATCTAAATACTAATATGTCAAAATACCAATATCGTAGAAAATGACCTATATTACTTTTTAGAGAGGAAGATCTATTGAGTTGATGGTGCTGATCAGAATTGTCAAGTTATTCATTTTTTTTTTTTTTTGGTTGGGAGAGTTAGAGGAGATAGATTCTTTCACTGCACCGCCTCGTTTTCGCAGATTATATGGGTGAAACAACAAAAACAAGCGAAGCTTTAGGAATGTTTAAAGGGTGTGAAAGGGTCTGAGTTCTAGAGCGGTCAGGCATTCCTGAAACCTGACATGTTAAACAGCTCTCGGTGTGAGGCCCACAGCCACCCATTTAAGTGAATAAGTTAGCAATCATTATTCAGGGAATGGAAAAGAATTTACATAAGGCTCAAACTGATGATTTGCTGGCAAAAACATTTGCAATGTAGATAAAATAGCCTCCGGTTTAAAATAAATACGCCCTAAATGTGCATTAGATTATTCTCGGGGTGTGGTATTTTGTTATTTTCTGATTTAAGAAACCTTCAAAGCTTCAGATTTATTATTTTTTATTGAATATAGGATATTCCAATATAGTTTATTGTATAGAGTATAAGTCCTCTCTCCCAGCAAAGGCAGAGCTATTTATTCTCTTATAACAGCCTTACATTGACACCAGAGTATAAAGACCCTTCTCGAATACATCCAGTCTCTATAAAGTGGGTAACTGAATATTGGGGAAAAACATGGCTGTTGATCGTCGTGGTTCGGACCTAACACATCTTGGTTATTCGTACTATTTCTAGACTGTTGGCCGTGAAACAGTACCGAATAGCTGAACCCAAGACTCTTCATTGCTTGTAGAAGTACAGTGAATTTAGACTTATTTTAAATTTAGTCGGATAAAGAATGGCGATATTGAAACTTTTTGAATTTCCGTTTTGAATATAATACGCGTTTAGAGACCGTGAGTCCAAATGACGCAGGTCTGTGTGCATCGGTGTGTGGTCTAGTGCTAAAAACCAAAAATCGAACGAAACTGGATTTCTTATTATAGGAGCGTATATGCCTAAGATGTTACAGCAACTGGTAAATATATAAGCTGAACGGATTCGATATTTGACTAAAGGAGGAAAGAGCAAACATATTTTTTCAATGCAATTTTTGTGTAGTTTTGTTAAATAAATAAATGTTTTAAGTAATATAGATATAAATATACCGTTGGAATATTGTCTTATACACAAATTTGTAAAAGTTAATGGAAAGTAATAAAACCCCGATGCATCTGTTTTGTTGTAGATAATAAGATTATAGATTATTCACACATCCTTCTATCGAAAGTCAATTAAATTATTCCTTTATCTGTTTTTCATCACGAATTGTTTTTAAAAATTGTTTACTTGATTATGGTAACGGAGGTAAGTGAAAGTTGTTTTTTTTTTTTTTTTTGAACATTCTTAAATTAAATAAATTTTCGAAATGTGTAAATACATACAATGAAAATATTAGAGCGGCTTGATAACTTTCCTGCAACATAGACTGACTCCTCGCAAATGAAATATTGTCTTGGCTGTACTGTAATAACAAACCAACAACTAAGTTTTGCCTACTAGGTTTTCAGTGGAGAAAGACCATTTTGAAGACTCTCCATTGACTTGCTAGATATAAAACAAACAACTCGATCATTGCAATAGAATCCAGGAGCGTACTGGAAAATAGAATTGGATAATTGAAGACAAAGTTCTTCAACATCTGCAATATTTACAATTTGCTAAAGAAACCCCAGACATGACCTTTTCCTGCACTTGTAGAGGGAAAAGCGGAGTCCAAGAGATCCTAGCGCCTCGCTCTCAGCCGAGTCACTGGTGTGAGTCAATGGAGGCCGAACTAGGGCGCAATAGTCACAAACATGAGATTAAAATGTTGCCGTAACATTTCGAACCTATAGTAGCCTTAAAAAAAAAAAAAAAAAAAAAATCAATTTTATACACACATCGTTTTTGAGCTTGAATGACAACATACATCCATACAGGCGTTTTTGCATGCATGGGAAAGTAGCTATGGTTTATTATTTCCTAAAACTAATTTCGGGTTAAATGGTTTATATAGCCATTAAGTAATATAAAAATAAGAAATTAATCAAAGGAAAATGACTAATACCTACTGCTGATTTCAAAAAGCTACATATCCGCTTTTCTTTGATTTTTATAAATTCCTATCGCAGACAGACCGATTTTTTTTATTCGTTTTTCGGGTTCTACGTATCTTGAAACATAAGGGTAATTTTTGTTTTTCGTCGATCGCAAAAAAATAAACGGAAAATATCTATTTTCAGTATATTCATACAGTGTTATATTATGATCGAAATATAAAATATATGTCAAATAATTATAAAAATACATAATTCTCAATTTTATTTCACGCATTTCAGGTATGGTGTGTATTACAATACATGTTTTACGTTTAAGGACGTCTGGGTGAAAGGATGAATGTGACAGAATTACTAAGCATTTAAATTAACAAAACCGGAACCAATTCAATTCCGGGTTTAACTGAGTGTTAAACGTGGTTTCATCTTCATTAATATTTATTCTGCGTTTTAAATTATTCCTACCAGTGGCTGGTTGCACGGGAGACCTAAAGAGGATTAGCTACCCGGAACAAAGCAAATACAAAAGGTTTAGCCCTGTTTCTAAATAAGACATGCTCCCTCTAAGTTTCTCTTTAATCCTCAACAACTTCAGATCAGTGTTTTATTAGTATACCTCTCTTTCCAGGGTTTAGCTACTGCAAAAATTAAACTTCAGATCGTGCACTAACACCATAAAATATGTAAAAGTGTGTAAGTACACCTAATTAAATATTAATATTATAAAAATATTGAATGTTTGAAATAATAAAGTACCTTATGTCTCTTAAGTACCTTTAATTTTGTTGTTTCTATAAAAATAACTCTATCATCTTGTTACCACTGATGAAACAGCTAAATATACAAGTTGAGCGAATTTGAAAAATAACTAAAGGAGAAAACTGAAAAATATCTTAGTCGCTTTTGAACATAAGAACAGTAATATACATGTATGATATACCGTTAGAAAACTAAAGATTTTAGAAAAAATAGTATCTTATGCTCAAGCTTTTAATAGTTAATAAAGAGTGATGGAAAGAAGATAAAATTAACTGATTATTTTACAATAGATAATAATATAATAGATTTTTTAATAAAATACATGTTTCTATATAAATTCAATTTAATTAATTCTTTAATAGTTTCACGTATATTTATCTCTAACTGTTTTTGAAACATTGATTTTAAAAATGGAGGTAAGTGAAAGTCGTGTGTTGCCCGCATTAGATTTTAACATTTTGTGTGAGTCCGTTTCAGATGCTAGAAGGTGTTAGAAAAGATAGATGGGATTTGAATGAGAGAAGGGAAGAAGCATGGCGAATATGAGTAGGTAACAAATTCCAGAGGTCTATAGATGAGGATATAAAAGGAATTATTTATTTCCGTAGGAAGGAATGTAAAGGCAAGAATGCCGTGATCGAGTTTCAATTAGACGGACTGAGTATTTGAATTGTAGGATACTGTGGATGCATAGAAGGTAGAAGCCGCTTCAACTCGCTGTAAAAGTAGGTCACTAAAAACCTCTCCGAGGGACCGAAGATAAATCTTATTAGCATGTTCATAATCAGCTTGAGTACATCGCCTCATTACATTACAGGATTAAATACTTTAAAAGTTTCATTTTATATTCAATTACATTATTTACTATTAATATGGCTAGATACAACAACATCAATAATACGGTATTTAAAAAATTAATTATGCTTAAGATTTTTTTTTTGTTTAAGTTTTCCAAACTTTTTCAAGCAGTGTATTGATAAATGGTATTTGATGCATCTTAGTACTTCAATAGTGCTCATCATGGAGTAATGCGACACTAGAAAGGAAGAAATTAATTAATGTTTTCCATATCCGCGGACTTCGATACAGGTTGGTAGCTTTGACATAGATAGTGGTAATTACGACAAAGTGACCCGGGGGCAAAGCAGCGGTCAGAGGCGGGAGACTATTGATCCATGCAAGTCCCAGGTGTCGACCAATATTCTTAATGTAGCGACAGTTGCCGAACCGACCCGGCCAAACGTGTTCCCAACATCTAACTTATTCAAACACCCTTCCTCGGAGCTCCTTTATTTTCGGCCAAAGGGACTTGTTTACTCATTTATTCCCTCTCGGAAAAGTTTCCCTTCTTCCGAAATAAACGCCGCTCAGCTGTCGGAGCCGGAAAGCTACTAGCTTAATTGAAGGGCGAAAAGTTTCTTTCGGAATGATTATTGTATCGGGGGCTGATTGACTTGGTATAGTTCAGTTCGTATTAGGAACGTTGGGGTTTTTGTTCCCTCTAGTTCTTTAGTCAAGAGAGCGGAAAAACTCAAATAATTAAAATTAACATTTTCAATACGAAGTTCATCAATTTCAGAAATCATTCATTTATTATTAAACCAATTCATTCGAAGTCGAAAATGAGAAATTAACATCTAGGATTTAGAAACATTTGGCCAACCAACCTTAGTATCCACCGATTTTCAAACAATTGTTGCAAACTTCATTTCAATTTGCGCATCCTACAATAAGAGTTGGAAATGGTAAATATAAAAATAAATATAGAGAACACTAAGATCATGAGGAAAGGTAGGAAAAGCGAATAGAGGGATCGAGTCGAAGACTAAATAACACAAGGTTAGAGCAAGTGAGGGACTTAAAATATCTCTCTGCACACCTTAACTAGCATGGTTGGAAAGATGGCGAAATAAATGAAAGAATGATAGCTGACAGCAGATGTTTTACTTCCCTCAAGAAAGAAAAAAAAACACAAAAGATTTTGCTATTGATTATCACCTATTCAAGTGAATCTTGGACTCTAACTTAAAAGCACTAGAGCCTACTACAAAAGATAGAGATGAGATATTTAAGAAGAATAGGGGGTAGGAGAAGACAAGAAGAGACCGAACAAAACAGGACAAAGCGGATAGATGTAGGACTTCGGCCTCCTTTGGATATTATAGAAGAACACCAACTGAGATGAATGAAGTAATCAGTTTGATCGAGTCAGAACCGAAAATTTTGATTTGCAATACGCAAAGCACTCAGGTCGTCCTTTAACTGTTGATGATAACCAAATTTAAGCATTGGTCAAAGACATCCCTCACACAACAACACGGGATATCTCAGAATATAATCGATTAAAATAATTTAAAAGAATTTGGAGTGTTGTTGTAATCCCCACTAAAAAACACTACCATCTTAATTTTCAAAACAATAATTTCATAATGTTCAAGATTCGTATATAATATTTGCAATTTTCTCAGGAACTCTGAGCAGTCTCCAGGAGATCCTGATTAAATGCCTATATCGCCTATAAATCTGATATTATTGTAAAATGCGTCTTTGTATTTGTAAATTTTCAATAGGTGTTACTTAGATTTATATTTTTACTTTATCGACAAACTATGCAATATTAAAGAAACATAAAATAAAACGTCACTTTCAAAACTTTTAGTATGATTTGGATAATATTTAAATATGAACAAATGAGAAAATTTATATAATTAAAGTAGCATAGTAATTTTTTATTGTGAAAGAGCCATTCCACCTCTATTTATCCATTAAAATTATTTTTAAGTTTTATAAGGCCTTCGATCGAGTCTGGCACCCAGGACTGCTGTGTAAACTCCGTGAATTCCTTCCTCTAACATACTTTCTAATCATCCAGTCCTACCTCTCCGACAGATCCTTCAAAATAAACCACAATCGATCCTATTCATCTCTTTTTACCCAGTCTGCTGACCCTCAGGGCAGCATTCTGGGACCCATCCTTTACACAGTTTATACAGCTGATATCCCAACCCATCCTAACACATTCCTTTCTACCTATGCCGATGACACATTCAGTTCATAATGATCCTAGTATCGCCTCTCAAACTTCTCCAATCCCACATCAGAGACCTCGAGGTATGGTGTCAGATTTGGAGAATTAAAATCAATTCCAATAAATCCCATCAAATTACCTTTACCCTTCGTCGAAAACCAATGACATCCTGCCCTACAGTTTCCTTTAATCATATTCCGCTTGTCCCGGTTGAACAGATCCGCTATTTAGGACTCCTGCTTGACAAACGCCTTACATGGAATCCGCATACAAGACTGAAAAGACAAGAAACTGCTCGACGTTTTCGGCTTCTACAACACTTACTAGACAGACGCTCTAACCTTTCACTTAACTACAAAAGACTCATTTACATGACAATCATAAGGCCTATCTGGACCTACGGAGTTGAGCTATGGGGCTCTACTAAACCATCAAATTCTTCCCGTATCCAATCCTTACAATCCAAAATCCTTCGTAAAATCCTCAACGCTCCTTACTTTGTTACAAACAAAATCATTCATAAAGACCTCCAAGTTCCGTATGTAGCCGATTTGGCCCGTACCAGGTATCATTCCTTCCATGACAAACTCCATTCCCACTCTAATCCACTAGTTTCAATCCTTGCTTCCTCTACAATCCCTGATAATCCACCGAGGCGTCTGAAGAGAAGATGGCCTCGAGACCTTCTTGTTTAGATTGATTACTAGAGTGCTGCTAATGGGCAGTTTCTCTTCACGTTTTTCATGTTTATATCTTTATCGGCATATTTACTTGATGTATTGTAGTATACAGTTGTAAATTTCAATAAAATATAAACAAAATTTATAAATTTTAATTTAAAGTACACAAATAAAATAATGTTGATTATATATATATTTTTGAAATTTGTTTCAGGTATGTAACTTTGTCAGTTAAGAATCAACTGTAAGTGAGTACAATTTTTAATAATATTTTGTTTCAAATATTGTATTCTAATATTAAATATTTACACACTATTGAAAATCAATAATGAATTTTAATATAGTTAAGGGCCTGAAGTGAAGGTTAATAACAAAATAAAATAAATACGATATTCAAGTTATAGCTTTATGGCTGTTTGTTGTTTATTTGTTTAACGTAACTTTTTGCAGCTGTTCCTTATCGGACGATGTTATAGTGAGAGTCCTGAATATCCACTGTTAATTTTTTATTAGGATAGGTTTCCTTAACGATTTTAATGCATTCTTGATATCCGACAGGCTCCAGAGCAGCCTTTTATGTACCCTCCGAAGGACGGCAGAACCAAAGATATTTGATCGCTTTAAGAAAACCTAGGACCATCTTCCAGTTTTGAAACAGTGACCTTGGGCTGATAGAGCTAAGTTTGTTTTAAAAGAACCTTCTCCTGATAACAAGAATCTTAAAAAAAAATAAAAAAATTGACTAATTGATTGAACCGTTTATGCCTGATTCCATAACCAAGGTAAATAGGGATTTATTTTTGTGTATAAGATTTAGCAACAGGTAACTATGCTGAAGCCTTTCTCGGCTTCAGACATTATTGGCATTACAAAGGCTATAGATTTTCCTTTAGGATTTGTTTGGTAGTCAGTTATAAGATAGATAAATACATAACTTTTTTTTTTATTTACTGGAATATTACAATAAAACTATAGCGATCTTACAATTCATAAAAAAAAACAAAAAAAAAAAAAACAGCAATGAAGAACATTAAAAGATCACTAATGATTATAACAATGATCTTTTAGAGCGTCTACTCTCGAGCCGACCTGTTCAATTTAACAAATTAGACATACGTCATTATTTTACATATATTTAGTTTTTTTTATGTGCTCATCTATCTTTTCTTTTCTATGTGCTCATAAAGCTTTTAATAGAAATAGAAACAGAATAGTCACCCACTGATTCTACTATTTCTTCAAAAGGCTCAAAAAACAAGAAACAATAACAATAAACAATTAATATTTTATATATGACTGATTTTAATATAATTAAATTATTTTATAAGTTTGTATCTATAAAGCTATACTACTTTACGGTAATTATTCACAGCTATCCAGTTTTTACCGATAAGACCGTTTATAATTTCTTCAACGTTCAGAAAATTCTTTACAAAGTATCCTCCCTATATCTTCTATCACACATAATTATATTGCATTGTTATTTGATCAAAATCTATTGTAGTTAAGTGATACCAATCCACACCTAACTATAAATATATATTTAACGACAATATTCGAGTACCATACAGATAATGCGTTGCATAATGCTAATTAAAATTTTTATATACAGACATTTTTCTGAGACTGCAGTCTCTGACTCAGTTATAGAAAAAAACAACAACAAAAAAAACTAAATATATGTCGTGTAACAGTTTGAACACGTCATATATTATTCAACCGAAAATAAAGTTTCCATGCAAATTATGTACTTTTATAAAGGAAAATATGTGAAAATCTTTTCTATGTGCTCATAAAGCTTTTAATAGAAATAGAAATAGAAATAGAAAATAATTTTTATTCTGGGACTGAGTCCCCTAAGAATAACAGAATTGTATAATTTAAATATAAAACATGTCCAGCCAACAGACAGAAGGAACATAATTAATTACTTATTACACAGATGGGTTAATTCGAGTGTTAATATCACACACGAATATCCACACATATATACAAAAAAAATATGATATGATAAAATAAAATAAAAACAGTTCATGAAAAATATTGTGTTGAACAAAATTAAAATATAACAGCGTTTACATAAAGAACAAATATTACTTTTCTTTCAATGTGTGATATCAGGAACATAAGAATCACTGTACTTAAGCGTATTTTTGGGATAATAAAAAGTATTGGAAAAGTTTGGATTTGAATGAGAGAGAAGTAGCATGGCGGATATGAGTAGGTAGAGAATTCCAGAATGTAGTGGAGCGGACCAGGAAGGAACGATCAAAAGTTTTAGTTCTATGGGTAGGAAAGTAAAGGTCGGAATGGCGCGATCTTGTTTTAAGAGTGTGGACTGAAGATTTAAATAGTAGGGGACTGTGAATGTATGGATGGTGTTAGGATCTAATGATTTGGTAAAGGTATGATCCTAGGAAATATTGTCTATATTAATACATAGTGTGTTGGAAAGGATAGAAATATAACTGTATTAGAGTAGCTACAAACGCTGGAAATGCAGATTGGAAATAATTTGAGACTGAGCCTTTGACTCATCTCCTTTTGAGGACACAAGCGTTTTGATAAATTAAACAAACGAAGGGAGAGGAATCAGTTAGCGAGCCAATCGGAGGATCATTTTGCTAAAATGCAAAGGCCCCGGGTCTCTGTAAATCTTGGATCTGTTTGAAGAGGACGGACCGGATTATCGTGCCCATTACCTTCGGGGCCACTTCCTTTCATCAAACCTTTCTCCCCCTTAACTAATTTGTTCCGCTCTTTCATCTAGGTGCCACAGTTTATTTTAGCCACCCACAATGGGATTGGGATCAATTAGATGTGCAGGCCTTTGAACGAACCGCGGTCCGCTAAATCCATCATTTATTTCGCCCGTCTTCTAAACTTGAGTTAAGGGATCTTTGATGTCTGTTTCCAGCATTCTCTGTGATTAGAAATCCTTCCCACATTATTCATGTGACCGCCATTCGCTTATAACATTCGTCCCTAAGCTTTTATCTATATTTATTAATCCTAAGCACTCTGTAATCCTAACCATCCCTCTGAAGGGACCAATATTTATTAGCGATTATATAGAATGATAATAGGCCACCTCATTATTATTTATTTATTTTATTATAGATATTTTTTAGTATCATTAGAACTGTATATTTTCCTGTAATTTTCTGTTAAAATAGAACAAAAAAATATACCAAATTATGATAAAAATATCAAGATTCATGATAAATAATTACGAATGTACCTCCTCTTATCATTAGAGCAATATTAAGAATTAGTTGAACATTCAGATTCCATTTAAACAATTTAAACCTTCTAGAATTAAATTCTTATTCATATTAGGATTTGCTTCAGAATTCACCTTATTGTAAGAAATTATAAAATATATACTTTTATTTTTATCTATTTTTTGTGTGTTCTTCAATGACTACTAATACTTATAAACCGAATTTCATTAGAATACATTACTTTATCCTAAAGTTTTACACATATTATCTCGAATCCGGCGTGTACGATTTCGCAAAAATGAACCGCCGAGTTACTGGTAGGTAGCGTGGTAAACGGTGCCGAGTGAAAAGGGTTAAAGTAATTATTCACATACTTATGTGCTCATCGCAGTATCTCAAAAATAACAGGGGTCATGCATGGTGTTGTGGCTAGCATAACAGCCTTCTTTCTCCAATGTCAAGCCTAGAATTTTTAAAAGGAGTAACAATAAGAGTAAAAAGTCCTTGGTTATTAAAAAAAAAAAAAATCTGGTGCGGGCAACACACGACTTTCACTTACCTCAATTTTTAAAATCGGTTAAAGAATTTTCAAGTACAATAAAAGATAAAAATGAGTGTAACCATTAAATAATTAATTAAATGTAATTTCTTTGGAAACATGTGTTCTATTAAATCTATTATATTATTATCTGAAATAATCACTTAGTTTTATCGGCATTACATCACTCTCTATTAACTTTTAAAAGCTTGTGTATTCAATAATATTTCTTATAAAATGTCTAGCTTTCCAACGGTATATCATACATGTATATTACTGTTCTTATGTTCAAAAACAAAAAATTGCATTAAAAAAATATTTTTTCAGTTTTCTCCTTTAGTTGCTTTTTAAATTCGCTTAACATGCATATTTAGTTGTAATTTATCAAAGCTAACAAGATGATGTGGTTATTTTTATAGAACCAACAAAATAAAAGGTACTTTAGAGGATGAAAATTTAAATCATCGGCATTTAAGCCCTGTCAGACTATTTTAATTAGAATGAAACCTGTTATTAAAGCCTATTTAATTTTACATTTATATAGCGAGTTTAATCAAAATCGTTGGAACCGTTTTTGAGAAAATCGACAAAAGATGCAAAATGCATGGTATAAAGTGGCTCTTCTGGTTAGCTTATTTTGATGAAAAAAGTTTTGTAACGTCTGAGGCGTATATTTGTCTTAAAAATGAAATTTAAGTTGCATATAACTTTTCGTTTCCGCCTGGGAGTTACCACACACACACACACACACACACACACACACACACACCCTAAAACGTGTATTTCTGTTGAAAACTGGAATTCGAAAATTATCACGATCGCAATACTTTCCCTTACTATATATAGTAAGTGAAAGTAAAAATAAAATAAAATAAAATAGGTTTGAGATAAATACTTTAAACAACACGTTTCGAAGAAAAACAACTAGGCTCAATAAAGAGTTAGTTTAAGAACGTCAGGTTATATCAAATATCCAATTTTTTTATTTCCACTTTAAAGAAGCTGATGCATGCGCCCTGATTCCTTTGTTTGAATTTGCTAAGAACCGACCGGAGATAAAATTACTTTAATAGATAACTGAAGTGTTTCCCGCCAAACATGGTACAGTTCTTGGTTTGTTCCAACAATAGCAAAAGTAGGTCGTTGAAACTTAGCTTCAAGTTGCGGTTGAACAAGCTGCTGCACTTTCCATAATGTCCCAACTCTAGCCTTGTCACCTGCCTCTTTATCACGCATGGTTTCTCATTTCAACTTGTACATTTCTACTTGTGGTTTACGATCTTACTAACGACTTGAGAAAAAATAAATACAGTCAAAAGTGCATATTTCCTGAACTAGGAGGAAAGCCGATCTTTGACACCTAACTTCGCTGCATTCTTTGAAAACGTATCATACATCAGTATTTTTGTAAGTTGTGGATTCTTTGCGGTGAAGGTCAAATTCTATGAATAAAATTGGAGGCTGATATATAACATCACCACTCTTTATTAAATATCAATGCGCAACGTTTCGGCTAAAACGCCATCTTCAGATGCAAAAGAATAATTTTATCTGCAAGTACGAAATATCGTCCAATTAAAAAAAAATCAATCTCACATTGTATCGTAAAAATTATATAACTAGAGTTAAAAACTTTTCAAAAAATGACTGATTCCTGACTATTCCACCTATAATAGTTTATAAAATACAAAAAAGCCGGCGTATTGTTAAAGTTTTTCTTTCTTCCAAATACAATATTTAAAATTTAAACTATGAGATATTTTAACATTAGAATTGATTATTAACAAAAAGGAATAAAGTGTATACATAATAAAAATATATTGTAAGTAATTTTAAAGAATAGAATTATTGAAATAGAATAGAATAAAAATGTTGAATATAAAACAAGAATCATTTAAATGAATTAACAAAAAACCACATTATACAAAATAAAACATATAATAAGTAGGTAAATTAGTAATAAAATATATATACATTTGGGACTAAACAGTATTAACGTATTTATTTGCCAAACCAATCGTATATTTATTACTGCTTCCAACATTAGTCTAAGAGGCAAAAAATATTATATTAATTAATTTTTTGAAGGTTTTAAGGTCTACGATTGGACGATATCGCACTAATGTCTTGAAGGAAAATTAATTTAAAAAAAAATTAATCTGCCACATTTTTTCCTATATGAATTATTTACAATGAATAGAGAAAGGTTTTTACGACTTCATTAACATACATAATTTGCTAGCCAGCTAATGATAATGAAAAAAACACATGAATATGAATAAAAGATACAAGGGTCACTTATGATGTCCTAGCTCTAGCATTACAGTCGAGGGTCCGTACCTCGCAGCCGGCCGTACTATTTTTCAAAGGGAGGAACAAATCTTTAGCTGTGAGTCGAAAATTTAAGACCACCTCTACGGTCCCACCTATGGTTTACATCAATAAATCACGAATAACGTCTATGAATACTTAAATAAAATATAAGTATCTTTTTATTATTCGTATTTATAAAAAATATTGCTAATTAGGTGTAAGAAGGTTTGTGACTATCGTAAATAGTTTGATTAAATCTAATTATTACTGAGCCTCACACAGTGTTCTTTCAAAATTTATAGTATACACATATGTCTATCTAAAATTGCATGAATATCAGAACAATAAATTCTCAAAACGTTGCATAAATAAAATTGTTTATTAATTGGCTGAAACCTAAGAACAGTTGAAAACTTAAATTATAAACTGTCGAGAAATAATAAAAAATATTAAATTATATATTTAAGACAAAGAATATGCTGAAAAATACTTTTTTTTGTGGCACTTTTTTGGTTCTTATGATTTAAAGGAAGTATTGTCTATGAAATTTTCGATCAAGTCAGTTTAACTCCGTATACATTACAGGAACACAAGAACCCATGGAAAACACCAATAGGAGTCTTATATATATGGTATATAAAATACCATGTGTAAATTGTCCTGCAGTATATATTGGTGAAACAAAACAGTTCTTGAAGGATAGGATGTATCAACACCAAAATGATGTTAAAAATAAAGAAAAAGATGGTAATAAGACTGCTTTAGTACAACATGTAATAAATAAAAAACACCAATTTGACTTTGAAAATACTATGGTAGTACATAAAGAAAGTAATGATTTTAGAAGAAAAATTTTAGAGGCAATATATATATCAGAAAACATTAACTACAGTATAAATTACAAAACAGACACAAAGAATTTGAATGACCATTATGCGGAGATTTTGAGCAAAATTAATAAGTAGTATAATTTAAATAAATGGAATTTCTGGAATAAAGTTTAAATAACAATATAGTAGAATAATATTTGGAATTTTATGGTTAGGTAAATTATCTTGTTTTTAATTGGATATTAATATATTTGTTTATGTGTTTATGTATATGTATGTATATATATGTATTTTGTGTGTGTGTATATATATATATATATATATATATATATATATGTATGTGTATGTGGGTGTGTATGTGTATGTGTGAGTGTGTGTGTGTGTGTGTGTGTGTGTGTATGTATATGTTTATGTATGGTAATAATTTATTAAAGAATTTTAAATGAAAAAATTTTTGGCTGTGAAAATAAATGTAGACTTGACTGAGGAGGAGATAATAAAACAATATATGTGTGTATATTAGTTTTGATATCAATAGTTAAGAGTGAGGGAATAGATTTCTTTAATCCAGTAGATGATAACAACCAGGACAGGGCTGGTCAGCCTATAATAGTTTTAATTTTTATTTTACTCAATTATGACAAAATATATATCTATATATTGTATAGAGTGTATAAAGGAGTATAAAGAGATCCCTTGAGAATGGCAAAGAGCCGAAACGTAGGGACAAAAAATAAGAAAATAAAATAAGTTGAATGAAAAGGATCATTTTAATTAAAGGAACCTAATAATTAAATTATATATTTAAGACAAAGAATATGCTGAAAAATACTTTTTTTTGTGGCACTTTTTTGGTTCTTATGATTTAAAGGAAGTATTGTCTATGAAATTTTCGATCAAGTCAGTTTAACTCCGTATACATTACAGGAACACAAGAACCCATGGAAAACACCAATAGGAGTCTTATAAATCAAGCCTATCATTTATTAGGCCAGCTGAAATAGCTCTACACACAAAGTAGCTTCAGTACAAATAAGGGAAATCTGGAGAGGATACCAGGAACTCTTTACAGGGCATTTTGAGGAAAGGATTGGGAAATTTCGGAACTTGAAGAACATTTGTGTATGTAGGGAATATGGTTATTCTAGGAATGGGATTGCATGAAAACTGAGTTCATCACAATATGGGGGCCCCATTTAGATAGGAAGATCGTTAGTGTTTTCGGAAAATAATGTTTAGCGTAAGTAAGAAACCAATGGTTGTGGTGGAAATTTAGAGTAAACATTACAATAATTTTATCAATCTATGCTTATAAAGGGAGAGGAGTTGTCTAGTGGATAGAGCACAATTCTACTGTTCTCAGGGTCCATGGATCGTACCCCAGCTCTGGCAGAACTATATTTTCTGTTATTTCAGCAAGTTTTAGCAAAAATACTAAATTTATAACAAAGTATTAAATTTAAAACATAGTATTATCTCTGATAGTGTGCAGGTTCGGCTGGAAACATGTTAAACTGTTATTATTTAAAATAAAAGAATGATTTCAAGCCGCTAAAAACATATCGTTTTGATGTATCCAAGAACTTATTTCTAAGGCCTTAAACACTTTTTTTTTTTTTTTTGTTTTGCTTTTCCTGGAAATGTTCAAATGGGATTAATTCAAATTACTTTTGGAAACGACTTCAGACGATAAAGAAAGATTGTGGTGAAAAACTATTGCACCTTTCTCATATTTTCGTTAAAGTAACGTCACCTATTTAGGGCTCGATAATCTGAAGATTTCTCTTCAAATATATCCAAAATTAACAGAGACGCTGAGCCTTCGCATTATACCACAATGAACCTCTGATTGCCTCACTAACCGATTTCTATCCCTTCGGTTGTTCAATTCATCAAAATGCTGGTGTTCTTTACAGAAGGTGAGTCAAAGGGTCAGTCTCAAATTATTTCCAAACCTCATTTCCATTATTTTTCACTTTTTTTATAAGTTGTTTTAAAATGTCTTATTATTGGGTTGTGTCCCATAAAATGTTCGTTTTAAAGGTAAAGGATTTTTATTAAAAATACAATATGAAAACAAGATAATAATATTCGAAGTATTTACCTTATTTTTCTTCACATTTTTCCCAACGTGACAAGTTTCCCCGAACTGAAAACTCTGAGCTTTGAAGTAAAACAAAATCTGTAAAGTAAAACCGCACTTTTCACTTGATCATCATTTTCAAAAAGTTTCCCTTTGAAGTTGCCTAAATTCCTAAACAGGTGGTAATCTGTTGGAGACAAGTCGGGAGAATACGGTGGAGGCGGACGAACTTCGTAGCCCAGTTCTTTCAATTTTTGCACGGTATGTTTTGAAACATGGGGTGTTGCTGCCGCTCAGTGAGATCATGAGGTACCAATGTATCGAGCTTTTTTACTTTCCCAATACACTTTAAAATGTCTGGAAACAGTAGATGCACTTGCATTTAGTTGTGCTGAGAGTCCTTTAACTGTTTGGTAGGGGTTTCTTTCTACTGTATGTTTGAGGACATCGTTGTCTATTACGGACGGAGGTCTTCCTCGGGGCAAGTTTTCCAAGTCGGTATCCCCAGCTGAAAACTTAGTAAACCAACAGCGAATGATCCGTTCATTAACACTCCCTTCCTCAAACGCCTTGCAAATATTTCTAGCGGCCTCAGCTGCTGAATAGCCGAGTTTAGACTCGTACAAAAATATTACTCGAAAATCGTTTATTTTCATATTCATATTTGGAGGTATACTAAAAAGTGGGTAATTGATTGGGAAGCTAATGTTTATAATACAAAGGTATTATTAGTAACTGTTTACTTTAAATATGTAAACATTCGGAAGAAAACAACAGAGACCTGCAAAATCCTTTATATATTTCCGAAACTATAAAAACGGACATTTCATGTGAAACAACCCAATATATATACATCCATATTTCACAAGAAAATAGTACAAAGGAGTTTGTTTCATTGTTCGTTTATTCGTTTAACATCACGTTTATGCTATTGTGGCTTGGGGCAATACTAGTGAAGGTATCCTAAATTATAGCTATCCAGGTTTAATTAGGATATGGATCTTTAACGAGGACATGGTCGGTCGTCTTCTTCTAAAGGTCACAAACCAAGGTTTAAAAAAATCGTATGGTCATCTGCCGGGTTCAAACCTTTAAGCTTGGGCATAGAAGGTTGTTTTGTTAACCATAACATCACATGTGGCCCCTTCTATTTTCGAGACATAGTGAATTTATTCGTTGTAAATAAAAAAATAGTTGAAAGAGAAGATATCCTGACTTATAGTTAAGTTATATGTAATGCAATCACTCTTGAAGTTAAAGGTATATAAACTAAAAACAAAGGAAATATTCTTGAGTTTCTAAGCAAACGGCCGTGGATTGGGTGATTCGGCCGACACATCGCTAATCCACCAGGTTTTTCCTCATTTTTGGATACCCACTTTATAGATGCTAAGAATTCTCCAGAAGGATCTCCATTCCCCAGGATAGTCTGACGGTTGACATAAATGAATGAATAATTTTTTGTCATAGCCAGAGTTCGAACCCAGGACAAGAACCCATTAGACCAGCGCTCTATTCACTAGACCACGCCGCGCTCAAGCACTGCTAGTAAAATAATAAACACTATTAATTTTACCATTTGGCTTTCACTATTCATTAAAAAGTTAAAAATTAAATTATAAATTAAAGAAAAATAAGAATGAATCATAAAACAGACTAGATAAACGTACAAAGAGAAAAATAGTCATGTCTGGATGCTAAAAAAAAAAGGTATTGTTTGTTAGATCTTTGGGGGTAGGTTGTGATCCGGGATGAGCCAATAGGAATACACCCTCAGCCATCTATCCTACCTCTTTCCAGGGATTTCCTCTCTCGCCCGCAAGGAGATATACTTTCTTATGTATCTTACTGTGTCTCTCACCGAACTAGGTATCAGATTTACGACCTTCGTGTAATGTATGTAAGAATATTTACCAATTTTATATAGCATTTTTGTTTTTATTACAAACAAAAGCAATTATAATAAGATGATTTCATTCACTCAATACTTACAGAAAAAAATATAATGTAAATTAAACAGGAAAAAAAAAAAAAAAAAAAAAAAGAATATAGGAAAAATAAACTTTTTATCTTTAGTTTTATTGTTTTATAAAATTTATTACATGGGTCAAAAAAATTTTTTAGTAGTTATAGCGTGACACGTGAGAAGAAAATATTTAGAGAATTATGCTATCATTGTGGTTAAGCAAAACAGTGTAGAAGATTTACGTTCGAATTTCATTTTTTTTTTTTTTTTTTTTTTGATGAACTGGTACCTATTAATTTTTTTTTTTTTTTTTTTGAGGAACTGGTACCTATTAATTTTTTTATTTTTTTTTTTTTTTTTGAGGAACTGGTACCTATTAATTTTTTTTTTTTTTTTTTTTTATGAATTTCCCCCTGATTAACAGATATGTTGATGTCAAACAGTAATTCATTACTCTTTGTTGGCTAAGATTTTCTTAATTATCTAAATCTTAGTCAAATTTCTCTTCTTTTTTTTTCAAAATAGTCATATATTTATTACTACACTTAAAATTAGTTCTATTGAAAAAATAGAACCGTTTAGGGTTAGGGTATTGGAGTAGGTGCTCAACCTCTTGGTTATTAGCACCGACTAAATTTGTAGTAACAGATTTGTTTTATTTCTTTTCCTTCTATTTTATTTATTTATTTTTTTTTATTGTTTATTTTTTTTATTATTCTTTTGTTGACACATTCTGAATTAGTGAATTTATTCCAATTTTTTCTTTATTTATTTATTATTTTTATATATATTTTTTTATTACTACTATTATTTTTTTTGTTTTCTTTCTTTCTTTATTTTTTTTTCTTATAGTTCCGGGAGCAGAGAACATTCTTTGACGAACCTAATCAGTGAACTAACTGTTTCACTAGAGTCCTTCAAGCTTCACTCAACGATCCAGCTAGGTTAAGTTTATTCATTTGTACATGGATAACTAATAGAACCGTTTAATTGATTATTATTCAATTATATTAATAAAATTTCCAAAATCCTTAAATCCATGACTCTATCACTCATATCTAGAGCTTGTAAATTTTCATTTATGCACAATTTTTCATGAAAATAAATAAAGGGATTTTCTTTGTTTCAGTATTTGTTTCAGAATGTGTGTTGTATTGATGGTTTTATGAACAAACTGCAAATTATCATATAAACTGCTTTATTGTTTCACATTTATTACATGTTTATCAAATTTATTAGGTTATAATTAACACCAAACATAGTTTTTATCATTTTATTTACGTTTTCATCTAATGATAATCATTAAAATATATACTTCCTTATTTACAATTTTGTTGATATCTAAAATTCGTTCATTAACCTGAACACGTGTATTATACGAAACAAGATTTTATAATGTTTATATCAAAAATAAATTAAATAACAATATTTTAATGTATTTCTATTATGTTAAAAAATATGAATTAATTGTTAAATATTAAAAATATGATATAATCCGTTCTTGGTCATTTATGGATAGTTTCTAAACATATTATAAATCTAAAAGTTATAAAATATTGAACGAATAATGTCATTATTTGTATGTACTTGAAGAGTAAATATTATTATGGTCAAATAAAAAATGTATAATAATAATAATATACGATAAAAATATCATATTATATTTTCCATATTACATAAAAGTCCGTATAATAATAAAATTTTAAGTTTTTTAAAAATCATTTTTAGTACTTATTGGAAAAGAAATTGCCTTAAAATATCTAATCCTTCAGTAGGCTGTTGCTGGCCGGGCTTCAGGCAGAAAATGGTTTCCAAGTTTGATTCGATGGCAGAAGATCTTTGTTCCAGATTTCTGTTAAAGGCGGGAAGGAGTTGCTCTTGAACGAATGTTTCAAAATCTGGATCACTGCTTGTGCTCCAAGAGTTCTCCTGAATGTAAGCCTCGACGTTGTCCAAGCTGAGTGCAAGGGCCTGGAGGCGGACGTTGCATATTGCTCCGTAATAGTTGACGGTGTAGGAGTACTCCAAGGAATTGTTGATCGCCCTGTAGTATCCGGATCCAGAGATGTCCCCGTATGTGATCCTCCTGAAGAACGTAGCCAGTATAGTCTGCCCGATGTTGTAGACGTAAGTCACGCTATCGCCTTTGAACTGGATGAGGCAGTCGCCTGACCTGTAGATGGAGTCTAAGCCGATCCCTACTGCACCCTCGTACATAACTTGGCCGACGAACCCGTTGCCGTAAGATACTTCGGTGTTGTTGGTGGAGAGTGAGAGCCTGTTGGCAAGCTGGAGTTTGAGGTCGACGATGTCGTTGATGTTTATCGTCTTGGTCTGGGCGGCAGCAAGGCCGATGAAGGAAATGACAAGCAGTGGAGCGATCATACTGGCGGGCTAGCACGCTGTGGACTGGACTGACTCTAATAGCCAGGCCCCCGCGTATATATAGCAAGGCACGATTGCTTTCCAAGTGCGGATTAGTTCTATATCACAATTATTGATAAA
This sequence comes from Piezodorus guildinii, assembly GCA_023052935.1. Classification (NCBI taxonomy): domain Eukaryota; kingdom Metazoa; phylum Arthropoda; class Insecta; order Hemiptera; family Pentatomidae; genus Piezodorus; species Piezodorus guildinii. The sequence continues at coordinate 29,003,083 of CM041292.1, read as the reverse complement.
TGACTGTGATTATGATAGATTGAATGTTTACTTTTCCCGTCTTATTTTGTATTAGACATTTTAATGTTTCAGATTTTATATTTTTACATCCGCTTAACTGTATAAATAGCTCCCAGCTTCTATAAAAAAACATAAAGGTAATAGTTTATAAAACTATTATTCTCCCGATTTTATACGGATGTGAAAGGTGGGCGGTTATTTTGATGGATGAACAACGCCTTAAGGTTTTGGTCCTCGAAGGTCCTCATCGAGCCCAACAATTTTACTCGCCCATTGGAGTCTCCGCGATGCTATGCAGCACGTCATCATGGACTGCACCGCCTTCGATTCATTAAGGGCTAAATTATCGAGGGATACAGGTCTCTACGCCCTCACAGAAAACGATTTTCCCCAGCTGGTCAATAGGCATAACTACCCGTACTACAAAAATTTTGTGTACGGGTGGAAAACCGCTATTGGGCCAGCCCACTTCAATATTTACCGAAGACCTGCCCTACGAGGACCTCTAGACAGGCGAGGAAGAAGAGGAACTGCTACCCACATGGACCGGAGGAGGAGAGAGGAAGGCCCAGTTCCTAACAGGCCGCCGGACGGAGGAGTGGAGCAGGACGGTGGCTGATCTGAGGACTGATGTGACTTGTGAGCAAAAGATAATATTGTTACTGTTTTAATAGCAGCAGTGGGTTGTTATGCGGTCACGCTTACCATCCCACTGTTGCAAAACCCGTATTGCCTAACAGGCAGGGCAGGGAGTTAAATAAAATAAAATAAAATGCTATCAACTCAATTATATTCACAGGATAAAAGTTCCGCTATTCCACGTTGTGCAACCTTCTAAACACCCCAGTGGCCTCATCTGTCTTCGGACCAAATATTTTACGCAGTACCTTATTTTCGAAAACCTCAAGCCGCTGTTCATCCTTCAAAGTAAGCGGCCACGTTTCACATCCGTAAAGAACCGTCGGAAGAATAATATTTTTATAAATTCTAACCCCTAAGTTTTTAGATAGAAGCCGCGAACTAAGTAACTTAGGAATTGAATAATAATACGCATTTCCCACCTTTAACCGGGACTTTATTTCTTCCTGGATTTCATTTTTTCTTGTTATCATTGAACCTAAATACTTGAATTTCTTTACGCGTTCAAAAGTATGCCCTGATATATCAATATCACCAAGATCGATATAGTATCTATATCGATGTAGTATCTCCAAGATAGTTTATGGTAGGGCATGGCTCAGTAATGCCCTGATAATGGCTCACAAGCTTGAGCCGAAACGTCGCCAAAATTAAAAATATATTAAAAAAGACTGACTCCTGATTATTCCACCTATAATAGTTTCTACAGTCGACTATACATCCTCAAAATTTTTTTTTTAAATATTCATATATGATAATACAATATTATATAAATATTAGGTATGTAACATTGTTGTGTAGAAAATTAGTAAAAAATATGATACTAGGTATTAACTTTCTACGGTAACTAAATGCACTTGAAAATAATTAAACCAAAAAGTTTAGTGTAAAGGAAGACATCAAATGTGACCCGGAAAATATGCAATTTAATTAAATTCTTATCTTTACTAAGATTCTGTTGTAAACCAATGTGGGGATAAAAGAAAACGAAGGAAGAGATAAGGAACTGATGTTTTCTAAGAACGGGATAGTAGATGTAATTGAATAAGATTGAATTAGAAATCAAACCAAGTGCTCTGTATTTTTAGAACAAGACTAGATCAAGAAGGACCAAGGTTTTCGAACAATTTACCAGTATTAGAATTTTATAGTGATTTATTGAGTCAGGACTCAAATCAAGTAGAATGAAGATATTGAAATGTATGGAGTTTATGATGAAATAGTTTGGATTATAAAAATAAAATCTGTTAAATAAAAAGATAAAATTCCCTGTTCTAAATCAGTGACGGGGCTGAGTGAGAGAGAGAGAGAGAGAGGGGGAGAGAGAGAGAGAGAGAGAGAGAGAGAGAGAGAGAGAGAGAGAGAGAGAGAGAGAGAGAGAGAGAGAGAGAGAGAGAGAGAGATCCTGGAATCTTTTGGGCACTATTATTCTCTCAATACATGATCTTAATATTTGTTGTGATATTTTTACTTATTACATATTTTTATATGAAATATGCAGTAAGAGAAAGCATTGCGATCATAAAAATTTTCGAAAACGAAATTTCACTAGAAATACACGTTTTAGGATTTCTCAAGTACAAATAACTAAGTTCCGCAAAATATTGTGGTAAGTCTAGATCGAAAACTATAATTTGTATAAAACTGAAATTTTATATTTTAGAAGGTTATGTCCCTAGATAAAATGTTACAAATATTTCATCCTCTTCTGATTCCGAATAACCATGTCTTGCGAAAAGGTGTGCCACTTTATACCACACATTTTGCGCATTTGTTCATATCTCGAGAATGGCCCAAACGATTTTGATGAAACTCCATATATTGGTGTAATAATTATTATGCTTTAAAATCTAGGTTTCATTTTGATTTAAATAGTCTGAAAGGGCTTATATTTCAATTTTTTAAACTCTGTTCTTTTATATTGTATGTTCGAATAAATAACCATTTCATCTTTTTAGCATTGATAAAAAACTGGTAAACATACATGTTGAATGACTTTGATAACTATATATATATATATATATATATATATATATATATATATATATATATATATATATATATAAATAAATAAATAAATAAATAAATAAATTCTTTATTATTCTGGGACAAGTCCCTTTAGAATAACATCTACATAACATGTAAATTGGACTTAAGAGTCTTAGAGAAATTAATTATTTATAAACAATTTGACTAGAACTAACAGAAAACAGACATATGCAAATATGTTGAAAATAGAATAAAATAGAGTCAATTACAATTTTATTCTGACTGGATGGTCATGAGATGAATGAATAAGCGGGATTTGAATACAGGAAGAGAGTTGGAGTGACGGATAGAAAGAGGAATAGAATTCCATAGGATTGAGGATCGGATAAGGAACGATCTGTCAAAATGTGCAGATTGGTGGGCCGTTGTGTTATATATATTGATATACATATATATTGACGTAGGAATAGTAATACAGATATATTTATTTTATACTATTAAAAAGATCAAAATTAAAAAAAAATCTTATATACAAAGTCGTATAGGGTTGTGGAGAAATACAATAAGCGGTTAAAAACTAGATTATTGCTTTACATTAAGATTTGTATTGTTCAATTATTTAATCTGAAGTGTATGTTTGCATCTAAACTCAATGTAATCCTATTATATTTTTCCAAATCAAAGTTTTTTTTGCTTGTTTTTTAAGTTAAATTTATTTTAACAACGGAGGTAAATATAACCCGTGTGATACTCACACTATTTATGTTCTTTGTAAATTTTGTGTGAATGAGGTCATATATCATATTCACTCTTTTCCTTTAAGAAGGCATAATTAAATATTGCTCAATAAATATTTATCAATTAACAAACTGAAGTTAAATTACTTTATAAATTCTTACAAACTTATAATTTAACATAAAGGCTGATATTATTATGTTCTATTTGACTTAAAAAATATTTTAAAGGTGTTGCAAGTTCTGAAAAAATATATATAGGACTTCATTCATTAGGATAACTTGAATTTCCCAGTTCGGTGAAGATTTGCAAAATTTTATAGTTTAAGGTTGTATTTTATGAATTTTGTAGGTTATATTTTAATAGTAATTATGTTTAAAAGATAATAAGGTAAGAGTGTAGAAATGTTTTCATTGATTAGAAGGATATGGACCTACATTTACACAGAAACACTTGTTATATCATGACAAATTACTTTAAAGTAAATAAACACTTTAAATGTATATACAATTTAATTAATAATTTACATTTTTTCATTACATAGAACTCCTCAGTAGTATATTTAATACATAGCTGCGAGCCCTATAAACGTTTATTTATTTACAACATGGTAGTAAAAAGCTCTTCGGGATGCTTATTCGTGACAATATTGGATACTTGATGTGAAATCAGATCAATAAGTTAAAAAGTAAAAAAAAAATAAAATAATAAAAGAACTATTTTAATTTTGTCAATGATTTGAATATTATTTATGTTATTCTTACACTGTGAACTATTACTGAAGACATCGATTGGATCTTTTGATAATTCCGTCTTATTTTATTCAAAAAGGAAGGTCCGGAGAACGTCTATACCGGCCGTGTACTGCTCTCCGGGATGTGACTTCTGGCAAAACACGCTTTCCAGGGCATCTTGGACGGTGCTTGTTCTGGATCGCAGTTTGTTGTTGAAAGCGGGTATGACTTGCTGCTGGATGAAAACTTGGAAATCCGCATCGGTTTTAGTGTTCCAGGACTTATCTTGGATGTACGCTTCGGCATCTCCTGCTTTCAAAGCGAGTGTTTCCAAGCGGACGCTGCACGAACCTCCTTCGTACGAGACTGTGTACGAGTAATCGATGGAGTTGTCTAAGATCTTGTAGTATCCGGATCCTGTGACGTCTTTGTAGGATATCTTCCTGAAGAATGTGGCTAGGATTTCTGTCCGATTTGGTAGGCGTACGTGATCTTTTGACCGTCGAAGTTCATCTGACAAGGACCGGTCCTCTTGAGGGAGTCTAGACCGATGCCCACACCTCCTTCGTAAGAAATGGTCTGCAAGAACCCGGATCCGTACTCTGTTACTGAGCGGTTCCCTTCCACTGAGAGCTTGTTTGCCATTTCCAACTTGAGATCGACAATTTCGCTGATGTCGACTATGGCTGCGTGAGCCGTGGCCAACACTGAAAGTATAATGGCTATCACCGATGTCTTCATGGCGCTTTCCGTGTTTTTCAGAACTGCTTCATTAATTTTATTCTGTTCAATTTATATAGCGATAGCTGTCTCGGTTAATTATTCGAGTGCAGATTAGATAAAAATATATTAATTTTTTGCAGAATGATAAAACGTATTTGTTTTATTTCATGTATACGTCATCAAATGACTTACATACCATTTAAATTCGTTTCTTGACTCATAGGAATTCACGACATAATGATTGAACCATCGTAACCTAAATTGTTTTGTTATTACATTATTGTTCCTACGCGCTAATAAACACTTGAATGCAATGAGACATTACTGCTATTCAAAATATTGTGTCCTCATTGCCATCTCACTGTCAAAAAAATTTAAAATCTGTCAATACAGTGTAATTAGTTATTTCTCTAAATTGTGTATATAAATATACATAAGTATAACTGTTTATATAATAAATACAAGTATCCAAAGCTTTTGAAATTCAAGCCTTTCATTTAGATTTATTCTAAAAATCAATTTCAATGAAATAAAATTAAACTAAAACACAGAAAATTAAACCAGAAATAATTATCTACAACAATGACTTAACATTAAGCTTTCTTTTTTTTTTTCATTTTCTATCACCTAATAAGACTTTGTAGTTTAACAAACATTTGTTCTATTTTTTTTTTTTCATTTAAAGATATATAATACATCTGTATTGGATTTCTTATTTGAAACCCTGAAGAATGGTCCCTCCCATTTTGCAATTGATAAATAAAGGCATAGAAGCCCTTGAAAGATTACTAGTGCATGCAGCGCATATAGCAATCCTCTTTAGAATACCTCCGGGCAATAGAAGGACAAAATGTAACATCTATACAAATTAAATTTGTATTTGTATTTTGTTTGAAAATAAAACCAGAGGGTATGAAAAAAAAAAAAGTCATATTTGAGGATAAATATTAACATAAATGCATAAATATATATATATATATATACATATCAGTTGTTTCCTCGTGCAGTCTATGATAACATACTTTCATACTGTTTTATGAAAGATTTTAAATATAACAAAATATTGTTAGAGAGCGATGAAATTTTTTTAATAAAAACGATTTTAAATGCCTTGTATTCAATATTATAAATTTATAAAGAGAATGAAAAAAAAATTGCAATGGAATTTTAATAGAAAATCATAAAAATAACTTTCAAATTTAACTAATTCCACTTAAACTCGTTAAAACTAATTCTAAAATCTTAATGTTTCTTAATTTCTGGTCATAAATCAAGTCAGACTTAACATAGGAAAAGTTTTATTTCTTATTTAATCTCATTACTGTTAGTTAATTATGATAATATTAATTCTTGAAAGATTATTTAACTTTGAACATTTTTGCTTGTCATCTATGATTGATTACTTTAGCTCTATTAAAATGGCATAATTAGATAGTCATGTTTTGTATCCTATTTCTTGAGTCCGATCATGTTAATGTGACATGTAATTTGTGTAGTAAGGCAGTGAATATTGATATAAGTTGGAAGTAAATAAAGAAAAAAAAACACTTCTAATTATAATTTCAGACTATCAAATTTCTTGTTAGTTAATTAAATATTTTATGTTTCAGTTAAAGTTCTGAATGGATATTTATAAAATTATTGGAGACATAATGAATGGTATTTTATTAGATAACTATTAACAATTGGAAATGAGGCTACTTGTAAGCATACTGATTTCAGTTTGTAACATGTATTTTTTTTTCGGCGGGGGGGGGGAAGGGGGCATTTGTTGTTGAGCCTAGCATATTTATATATACATATATAAGTATCTATCTAGAAATCTACATTGAATGAATGAAGATTACTGTTTACCGCCCAAATTTCAATTTGCTTTTAATTTGATTTTGTTTAAATACAATTTTAGTTTCTCAGAAGATAAAATTAGAAGATATTATAAATATTGGACAGACATATTATACATTCCGATTGTACATAACTGTTATTTTTAGGGGACCTAGTCCCAGAATAATTTTTTTTTTTCTATTCTATTCTATAAGTAATATATGTCTTGGAAGAGAAAACAATGACTATTTGTTTTTCTCTCCGATTCCAATTTCATTAGATTATATTTTCTTTTGCATATTACGTTAATGTTATATTGTTAATTTTAGTTTCAATTTCTGGCTCAGATACGAAATAATGCTCAATTTTATTTATTTCAAATTTCATGGTTTAAGTTGAAATGCTTATTTTATTTTTTTATTGTTATTATCATTTTTTTTTTAAATTTACTTGAATACATTTTTATTTTAATTTATATATTATGCAATATACGAATTCAACTGAGTTAATCGTTCCTTTTCACTATTGCTGAAAATAATGCAATCTTATTAGGTTACAACCTTTCGTGTAGTTAAAAACGTTGTTTGATTGCATTCGAGTGTTTTCTGATTAGCTCATTGATTATCCGCATAATGGAATAACAAAAAACACAATGAAAAATAAATTAAGGCGACACTTTTCTTAATTTAATAGTTGAGCAGTCACAATAAGATAACATTTTTTTGATTCTTTACAAACGTACTCATATCTTATCAATTAATTAAAAGTCTATTGGTCTGAATTTTCATATATATACGAATTACTATATTAAAAACCAGCATATGAGGTTAGTTGAGGTTTGAGGTACTTTTGGCGAAACCTTTCTGTAACGGTAGCACCATGGGTTCGCTGATTGTTTCTTTGGCTTTATGCATGGTCGCTCTCACACACGCAAAGACGGTTGTAATCAACGATATTGTGGAAGGAAAACTGGCTCTGAACAACCTAAGGGCCGCAGAAGGAGGAAAGACGACTTTGAGCTTGGGCACAGGTTTCATGAACCCAATCAGCTTCGAAGGAGCCACAGCCATCGGCCTAGACTCGCTCCACAGAATTGGAGACTGCTCCATGGATTTCGGCGACAGCAGCATAAAGTACACCTACAACATCGGGCAGGCCATCCACGCAGTCTACTTCACCAAGTTGAGCTCCCCGTACGGAGAAGGGTCCGCTTACTACAGGGCCTTCGACAACAGTATCACATACGGCTACACCGTCAACTACGCCCGAAAGTGCCAAGTGCAATTAGACGCTCTCCATATTGAGATAGGTAATGTCGAGCTGTGCGTTCAATCGACATGTCTCAATAGCTTAACCGATGCAACTTTCAATGAAACTGTAGTCCAACAACTCAATCCGGGCTTGAATAAGCTGTTGTCAGCGAATAGTCAAAAGGTAGAAGAATCACTGTACAATGTCTACTGTCAGACTAACGCGCGATTCGACAGCGATGACCAAATCGGAAAAGGTTTGTACGTCCTCAGCCAAACCCTTTTTGATTAGTCACAGTTCGCAAGATACACTTTGTGATGTGTAAATGATGTAAATATATTATAATGTATTAGATTTGTACTTTAATGTGAAAACCGAACAGTATGTATCAATCTCAGTTTACAATAAAGTGGAAAATATACTTTTTCTTTGTTTTTTATTCTAAATAAAATATACGAACAGCTTTACTTTTTTACGTAACTAAAAACATTACATTGATTTTATTCATTAGCTGATAATCACCAAATGAATTTCTCGTTTTCTCTTTCACTTTCCTTGTAACCTCAATTAGAACATGTCATAGATCCTGGTACAATCCAGAAGACCATCATATTTACTAGATGTATCGCAGAGGCAGTTGTATATATTATAAAAATAATGCATTTATGGATAATGTTTAATCCCTCTAATTCCTTCTATCGAATATTACTTGAAGATCTGATAACGTGTATGGGCTGGTAGGTGAATAAGAATTGAAAATTAACTGTATTGTCAATAAGAAAAAAACAGGATGATAAATAGTGATACAGAGAATAAAGGAACATTGATGTTGGTCAGTTTTTTTTTTTTTTTTTTTTTTCTAATTTCAAAGACTGCCTGCTCGAAGGCAGTAATGATGGTCAGCTTTATATATTCTTATATCCCTGTTTTATTATTTTATACTACTTGCTTGGCATTTTTCTTGTTTTCTCTCAGAAACAATCATCACGACGACCACTAGTGTAAAAAAGTATTTTTAACATTTTTGATCACACTTTAATTGATCTGCGCAAATATAAAGGGAGCAAGATGGTGTTGAAAAAGGAAATATTTTAATGTTATGGGAAGGAGCATGACGCACTTTTGATGGGAGAGTATTCCGGAGAACAGTGGACCAGACTAAGAATGATGCTCACGATTTTTGTTCTATGGAAAGGTAAACTGAGGTCAGAAAGACAGGATCTTTTTTTTCTTGGATTGATCAATTAAACTCCAAGCTGTGAACGTAGAAATCAATTTAAAAATTTTAAAGAAAGGTATAGTTATAATTTTTTTAAAAGAATTATATTCAGTTACTTTCATCGGCTTTGCATCTCTTTTCATTGCATTTTACAATTTTTTGTGTATGATCATATTTTTTTCTAAACTCTTTAGCTTTCCAACGATATATTATGCATCTATATTAAAGCTCTTATGTTTATAAACTCATAAAACATTTGTTTGGTATTTTCTTTCTGGAGTAGATTTAGAATTTGTTCAACTTATATATTTACTCGTTTTTTATGAATTCAAGACGATATAGATTCTTTAAATCTACAAAACAAAGGTACATTAAAGGAAGAATATTTTAAATATCAGCGTTTTAAGCACTGTCAAAATATTTCAATCAGAATGAAACTTACGTAATCTTAAAGCCCAACAAATTTTATATAGTTATATTCTTCTTTTCTTTAAGTGGTGCGGCGGGCCGTTTAGGCCCTGGGCCTCGCGGTTTAATTTCACACGTTTCTTAACGCCTAATTTTGTGGGTGGTCACCATTTGGCTGACAGATCTCACATAACCAGGGGAGAGGCTGTGAGTGATTCCCCATTCAATTACATCCTTATGAAAGCCCCGCCGAGACTGGGATTCGAACTCACGACTTGAGCTTGACTGACTAGCGTGCTAGCTACGGGCTCCCCATAATCAAAATCGTTATAGCTATTTTTGAGACAATCGTAAAAAGGTGTAAAATACATGTTTTAAAGTGACACACACAGACCTTTTCGGAAGACTTAGTTATTTGGATTAATACCCTAACGTGGATTTTCGTAAATAACTAGAGTTGGAAAATGTTTATTATCCAAATACTTTTTCTTACGATATATTTCTTATATCAGTATGTGAAAGTAAAGAAAAAAATAAATAATAATTCGTTTTAATCTGTCCTTGAGTACATACCGAACAACATAGTTAAAGTAAGAGAAAATGAGTGAAGACACTAGTAGTCACTGGGAGCGTTGTGAAAGGAGGTTGTGGGATCGGTGAAGTAATTTAAGGGCACTTATCGAATTTTAACAACATTGGACAACATGGCGTTTCCAGGATACATTTTGAAAAATTACGATAACTAGGTTTTTGATAGATGAGCTGAAAATAGTAATAATGTGACAGCTAAGCAAAATAGAAGAAAGGAAGACTATGACGTCTTAATTTTTCGTAAGCCTTGAGTTATTGAGGTTACAATAGGGGTACTCACAACGTTTGCTATAGCATGCTTTTTGTTCTATTTAGCTGTAGCAAACGTAGTGAGTACCCTTCATAATAGGTAAAAGGAAAAACCTCTTTATATTTCGTAAGGAGAGAAGTATAAATATTGAGTTGTAATTTAATTTAATATAATCCTATCCTTGTTTATAAAATCACCTTTTCTTGGTCAATAATGTTTGCATATTCTAAAAAAAGATTAGTCAAGTTGCTTTTATCAATGAGTTTTAACCGAGATTTTCCATCTTTAATTGGTATTTCGCTGGGTCAAAATAGATTATAAATAAATAGATAAATAAATAAATTCTTTATTAACCTGGGACAAGTCCCTTTAGAATAAAAAATAAAGAATTTACAAAATGTATTTTGCAGTCTTAGAGTAAGTTAAATACATATTAACAAGTTAATAATGGCTTATATAAAATTAGAAGAAAACAAAAACGGTGACAAAAAAATAAATAATAATAATAATAAATTATTTACAATTTTATTGAGCCTGGGTATTCATTAAATGATTAAATATGCGGGATTTAAAGGTTGAAAGAGAGTTGGAGTGACGGATGGAAGGAGGGATAGGGTTCCATGGGACTGAGGATCGAATGAGAAAGGATCTGTCGAAATGTGCAGTTCGGTGGGCCGTACTGTATAAATCCGAAGGCCTGGAGCGTGTACAACGAGGATGGACAGAGGATTTGAATTGAAGGAGGTCAAAAATGTATGATGGACGGCGGGATTGGATAATTTGGTAAAGTAATGACGCAAGGAAATACTTGCGACGATTGGAAGGGTAAAGCCACTTCAACTCGCCATAAAATTGAGACACGGAGGCGTACCTGTAGGCCCCGAAGATGAATCGGACAAAACAAATAAATAAGCGTTTTATTTTTACTTCGAGATCCCCAGAAACACCATCGTATACCGTACAGCAATAGTCGAAGTGGGAAAATATAAGAGAGGTAACGAGGAGTTTTCGGGTTTCGTTCGGTAATAGGTGACGGAGGGAATATAGTCGCTTTATGGTTGAAAAGGTTCGACGGGAGATTTCGGAAATATGATTTTTGAAGGATAGAGTTTGGTCGAAGGTTACTCCCAGATTTCTAACAGTCGGATGGAACTTTATAATTTAAATTATAAAACAATTTATTTTCGCCATTTGATGAATTTTTAATTCCGAAAGGAAAATCCGCTACTCAGACTTTTAAAAAAGTTTGCAGTGTTTATGACGATGATAGCTTAGGAGAAAGCGCAGTCTGTAAGTGGTTTGCTCAATTCAGAACCGGAGATTTTGACTTGGAAGACTCAAAGTTTTTCCAGACTCCAGTTCAACGGTTCATGACCGAATTCAAGCATAGGTCAGAGACAATCTCAGATTTCGCAGAATTTAGTTGTTTTAGGATATTTACAAGAATCTGAAATTTTTATTGAAATCACCAATCTAAAACTTATTTTACAACTCAATACTTACAAAGGTCGTTAGTTGATACGGAGGATATTTAATTAAGGGACTTTTTATATTTCACTATTTCTTTGCGTAATAAATAATGCAGCAGGTAATACTGCTCTCTTCATGGAGACGGGATCACGGATTTATGTTTTATTTATATTTGCTAGATTAGGCGTAGTAAAGTCAGCGACAGAAAGAGCTAAACCATTAATCTGGCTAAGATGTTTTCATTTCTGGAGAATGGAGAGACGCCTGGAGAGATAAATCAGGAGTTTCATTTAGGGAAGTTCTCCAGCACATCCCTCTCAGGGCTAAGCCTTTTTCTGCCGTCTTATCATAACCTATCGCAGTCATTCTCTTTTGTCTAAGTCGCTGTGTGCTTCGCAAGAGAAGCCAACATTTTTCTGGTTTTAACATCTCCAACCGTATATTTTCCAGAACAATATCTAGTATTTTTTGAACGATAAAATGTTATGCCAGCATCAGGAAGTGTATTGTGAAGCTTTTATAAAACAAAACTATCTAAATACCAACATATGTAGAAATAGCTGGGAGTCATTCGTTTAAAAATATTTAAATTTTGCCGGTTTCGACTCAAGCATGATATAGTATATGCTTAAAATGGCTCACTGATGTCCCAACGATGGCTCACATGCTTAAGCCGAAACGTTGGCAAAATTTAAATATTTTTAACAACTTACTCCCAATTGTTTCTACCTATGATAATTTCAATAGTCGACTATACATTCTCATTTTAAATACCAACAATTGAGACGTTGATTTCCGAAAGGTACTAAAGGACATTTTTTACAAAATTGATTTTTTTATATATTTGTATTCTCATAATTTAGATTTATCAAAATCTTCTATTTGAGTTTATCTAATGTACACCTAAGTCCTTTATAAACGCAATTTAGAAATATAATTATTTTTTAAAGAAACTAATTACACATTTAATTTCGTTCTAAATTATACCAAAACATCTCATTTCATAACTTTAATATGATCTAATTAATATACTAAAAAAAACAATTCTGGATTTTTATGCGAAAACAATCAAATTAGCTAATTTAATAATATAATAATTAGTGCTTTTCGCGTCTCCTGTAAAATTTCCTAGAATGGATATAGTACCTTTTGGAAATCAACGTCTCAATTCTTTCTTAATGTTTGGAATAGCTATATTTATATGGTATGGTTTTTAAATTTTAAATTTAACTTCAAGTGGAGTCCTGCTATTTGTTAGTATTATACTTGCGTTGATTTGATGTATTTGTTTATAGATTATTTACAACATGTATACATTAAAAAAAAAAAAATAGTCTGAATGTGCGCTAAGTCGATGTCGCATCTTTCTTATATGCGTTTCCACGCACAGTACGAAAAATTGGCAGTTTTCAGCACCCTATGAAAAATATACTTGAAGAACATAAAAGTCATGATCGTAACAGTTTTCACATTTCTTTTCTCTTTCCACTAATATACCAAAAAACAGTAAGTAATATTAGGTATAGAGGTTAAGTTGAAAGAAAAATACCTTGTAAAAAAACCGTCTGTAATCCGCCATTTTATTGTTGAGATTATAAAAAGTTTATATTTGTAAATAAACAAAATTTTATAACTTGATAATGACATTATATTTAAAATAGTATTTTTTAAACTTCAAAATTATTTTGCCAACTTTAATTTAATAATTTATAAAAATTATATTGCGTCATCCATTTAATAATGCTGGATTTAAGTTAAAAATATAATTACAACTCCTTTATTTAATCAAACTAGTCTCCACTACTATCAATACATTTCTTCCTATATGTCGGCAACTTTTCCAGGCAATTAGAACAGAATTTTCCTTTTTTAGAATTGATAAATTTCAAAACGCGTTATATATTTCCATTATCTATTAAATTCTATGTCATGTAAGTAGTATTCCAGGCCTCTAAAAGAATGATAATTCATTGACGAGATGTCTGATAAGTAGGGCGGATGTGGCAGAATTTCATATTCAAGCTAACACAGTTTTTGTGACGATACACCTAAGAAATGTGGCCGGTCGGTCGTCATCCGATAAAATATCCCAGTTCCGATTGTCTAATTATTGTTATCTCTGTCGATTTCTGGTGCATTAATTTGGTTACAATACGATTCGTTATTGATGATTTCTCTAGGACATAAGAATCCTAAATGAAGCCCACCAAACAGGAGACATACCTTTTTTTGATGAGTTGTTGTATTTGAAAACTGTTATTTTTAAGTATCCATTTTTCGTCTCATCTAAAAATTGTGGACAGAAAAGGTACCTTAAACTTCATAACGCTAGTTTATTGGCGGCTGTTTGATGTATGTGGAACCCCAACTTTTTAGCTACTTTATCTTTCTAATCGCCTTGTTCATCTACGTTTGATTTACTTAGGTTATGATTCTCTGCATTTATCAAACATTTTTTGTTTGTTTGTTTTTCAACAAATCGATATCAAGCAAGGAAGTCCTTCTAAGACCTCATTTATCTTCATTAATGCTGCCCTCACACCATATTCATTTTTTTTTCTGGTTCTGTACCCCGTTCTTTTCGAGTTTAAACTCCTTTAACCAAATTTTACAAAAATCACGAGTTGACATCCGAATAAATACTAAATTTTTTCTAACGAGCAAAATGCAGAGGTAAACAAGGCTATAATACGTTTGGAAGTGTTGACATTCATAGAAATGAATAATCCAGTAAACTTAAACAGTTAGTTATTTAGAGGAGTCCCTAATGAAAGCTCAAAATCTTGCATTATTTTAAGTATATTAGTCCTTGTAAAAAATCACAAAAGGACTGGTAACTCTAATAAGAGAAAAAGCTAGGGTTTGAATCCGCTCTGCGGGTGCAGGCTATGCGGAGGTCTGTCTTACACGTTGAATGTCCTTATTGAGATTTAGCATCGCTGGAGCCTGGAGTCACGTAGGCCTCCAGAGACGTGGACTTGCTGATTCTTAATCCTCCCTTGAATGGCTAACCTAGCACTGCATCTCTCTTAAAGACTCTCCAGATCAATGATTCAATCCTAATGGATTATTCTTGGAACGTTTGCTAGGGAATCAAATATAATTTGGTGGAAGAATAGTCGATTGTTGATAGAATATGAGGTGAATCAGGTTGGGGCTAGATGTTTGCGTTGAATATTTTTTAACTATTTCTAGGTTTCAAAAAACTTGTTCTTCCATCTTCATAACTAACCTCTAATCCTAGGATCCTATTTATCAAACCGCTCCTTCCGAGTTCGCTGTGGTCCCGAATTTTCCAAACATTATACTGTTGAGGCCGGTGTTCCTCAAGGAGCGTCTTAGGACCCGTTCTCAACATTCTCTACACCGCCGATATCCCTACCGATCCCGATACCTTTCTGGCAACATTTGCTGATGACACAGCCATTTTATCATCCATTTCCGATCCTGAAGTAGCATCGCTAAATCTCCAAAGGCACCTTCCCTTGTCGAAGACTGGTGTAAGGCGTGAAGAATTAAGGTGAACGAAAGCAAATGCACACACGTCACATTCACCCTTTGACGTAAATCCTGTCCAACAGTTAAATTCAATACCGCTTCCTTCCTCAGACACAGTCCGGTACCTTGGCTTTTTACAAGACAAAAGACTGACGTGGAACCCACAAATAAGACTTAAAAGGATAGAACTCAACCGCGGATTCGGCCGGTTAGACAACCACTAAACAGAAAATCTCATCTTACAGTCGACAACAAATTACTAATATATAAGACAGTACTGAAACCTATATGGACCTACGGACTTGAACTATGGGGACAACTAAACATTCTAACATCAAACGTATCCAATCCTCCCAATCTAAAGTCCTCCGAACAATAGTTAATGCTCCTTATTACGTTACCAACTGTACCCAAAACCATGATCTTAATATTCCAGACCTGGTACCATCCAAATACTCCAAATTCTATCAGAACCTTCTTCATCATCCTTATCCTATTGCTCAGTCGCTTTCCAACCATCCATACAATCCTCCTCGAAGATTGAAACGGCAGTGGCCCCGAGACGTTTTGTAAACATTTATCTGGAGTTCTGACACTGGTCAGATCCTCCACTCATGCACTGTATGTTTTGTGGCTATTCCGCCCTAGCTCGGCCATCACTGGCTTACGCCAGTGAAGCGCTGAGTGAGAGGCGCTGGGATCTCTTGGATTCGGCTTCTCCCCCCACTTGTGTATATATTATATATTGTATATTGTTAAATTTGCTTGATTTTTATTTATTTCCCAGCTTGTATTTATCTCTACTACAGGTTGTTGTTTTGATTTGTTTTTTGTTGTTTTTATTAATTGTTATTTTTTTTGTACATATTTTAATTTATTTATTTCTGATTTTATGTAATTTGACTTCATCATTATTTTCTGTATATATTGTATGAATGTGTATTACATCACTATTACTACTGTTTATTATGTAACAAATTGTAATATTTCTCAATAAATAAAATTTAAAAAAAAATATATATACTACTTTTTATAAAATGTTCCGAAATTTCCGATGGTTAAACTACGTTTTTATGTTACATTTATTTCAAACATGTTATGTTTCACAGTAAAGCCACTTTCGGAATTTTGTGTTTCGAAACGAATCTGTAAATTATTTTAAAGAACATTTACTAAAAACTGTACAATTTTGATAAAAAATGTAATATAACATTTAAAAAAGGGACGAGGAATATACAATAATAACATTTTTTTTTCTGGAAGCTTTAGGAAAACTATTTCGATTTATATATCGTTTACTATATACGTATTTAATTAGCACTTCATTAACAATGTTATATTGTTATATTAATTAAATATTACATTTACATTAAAATCGGATACAACGAAACGTAATATCTTTATTCAAGAAGTGATACAGCGATAAGATATTAAATAAATTTACTTGCTTACTACAATTTAAGTATATAAGAATTTGTAAAGAATATAGAAGAAACGTTGAGCCTATTAGCTAATAAACATGTAAGCCTATTAAGCATGAATCAGGCTTCAAAACATATAAAATAAATAATACTTCCAACTACATATTATTATCCAAATGAGTGATTTAGATCAATACAATAAATTTATCTACAATATATAGAGTTAATACTAAAAAAGTATAATTAATTAAACAATTTCAATCATATGTCTAATATTTTCTGTATTTTTCAGGTATGCATCTTAGGTGCCAATTTTTAACAATTCGGTGAAACAATGTGTGGTGAGTTTATGTTTTATTTATTTTCCATTTATCCCAATCTATTACTGTGCCATGGATCAGTCAATTAGAAAATTCGGGCCCATATTTCTATTAACTTCTATAACTTTCTCTATATCATAATTATATGATCCACTAACGACTGTCGACCGATTTCCATCATCTCTAACCTTTCCAAACCTTCAGAAATAATAGTCCAATCACAATTATGTAATTTTCTTGAAACGTCTTAACTTCTTGATTCTTTCCAATCCGGATTCCGACCTGGCTTTTCTGCAGTTTAAAAATCAACAGTGACATATACACTGCCATGGATGAAAAGAAACTGACCATACTAATACTTCTGGACTTACGTCGATTAAGGGAGTTGGAGAAAACCGTGAAAAGGTACAAAATGCGGAAGCATCTAAGGCGTGTAGTTAGTTATCTTAGATATAAAATTACAGTTTCGTACGAATTTCAATTTTCGTCCTAGACTTACTATTTCAAGCTTAAAAAACATTTACTCCAGTCTTTATACCTCATTCTACAATCCTATCTCTCTAAACGCATTCAATCCAAAGTCCTCCGAACAATAGTAAATGCTCCTTATTATTTCTTTAACTATACTTTACACCACGACCTTAATGTTCCATTTATTTCAGACCTGATTCCGTCTAAATTTTCCAAATTCCACCAGAACCTCATTCATCATCCTAATCCTCAAGCACAATCCCTATCCAGTTCCACTCATCCATACAACCCACCTAGAAGGTTGAAACGGCAGTGGTGCTAGAGTTCTGACACTAGTCAGATTCTTCTCTAATGTGCGGTGTGAACGTGGCTGTGGCACCCTCACTTAGCTTCCGCTGGCTCTCACCAGTGATGCGGCTGAGAGGCAGGCGCTGGGATGCTTTGGACTCTGCTTGTCATTCCACAAGTGGTGGGAAAAGCCCCGTCAGGGATTCCCTAGCTGATTGTAAATATTGTTCATAGGTATGAAAGTGACAAGTTTTGTTTATTTATTTGTTAACTTAATTTATTTGTATTTATTTTGTCTACACATTTAGTTATTGTATACGTTTATTTATTTTGATTTCATTTTATGTTATTTGGCTTACCTTTTGTTTATATTTTATGAATGAGATCCTGTGTCAATATTATTATTGTCTATTATGATACATTGTAATATATACTAATAAATAAAAGTTCTTGAAAAAAAAAAAAAAAAAAAAAAAAAAAGACCTACTACACCCACAGACACGGACACACACAAAGACCTTTAGACACAGTTGACCCAAAACTTATGTTTCCGATGAAAATAAGAATTAGAAAATTTTCCCGATTGCATTACTTATTTCATATAAAGGTAAGTGAAAGTAAAAATATTTTATTGTTCACTCATCATTTGTAAGGGTTGTTTGGAAAACGGTCGTATAGTATATGAGAAATGTATATTATGTGCGTTATGCATATCTAGTAACCACAATCTTACCCAACCATACTACAGAATATGTGGAACACACTCCATATACACATAATCGAAATACATAACCCATACCCCAAGCAAGACAGAATATATTATGCTTTTTTATTACTAATTATGAATTTTTTTTTTAACTTTTAGAAATATAGATAAACTTGTGATACTTGGCTATTTAGAAGAATTGAAGATGTTGGTTGCAGACTCCTCATTCTTAAGGTCACTTAATTACAAGCCTTCTTAGACGACCTTTGATATTTTTAATACCGCTGACCTACTTGAGATCCTTTTCTTCCTTTTCATCCGATTCCTCTTTTAATTAAACTTCAGCTCATTTCAATTTTCTTATCGCTGTGGCCAACTGAGACACTTTTCTAATTTCATTATCCCTCGCTTTTCCTCGAGTGGAATTAAAATCAATATTTGTACTGTCCTTTAAATGTCTTTTGATAAAATTCTCAAAAATAAAAGTCGTGATGTTTAACAAGTAACAGATATATTTTTTTTTTTTTTTTTACCTTATTGCCAAGCTTTTCTCGGTTCTTTGAAATTCAATTTAAGAAACACCCTTAAAATTCTTTTGAATCTTCTATTATTTCTTTATTCTTTGATTGTTCCACTCCTCATCTTTATTAAATATAACTTTTTTTAGATTACTTTTATCCTACCTTGAAAACCTCTCTCTCTCTTTAAATAATGATAAGGCGATTCTTGGTTTCTTTTAGAACATTCTTTCCTGAAGGCTTATATGTAAAATAAAATTCAATAGTGTTTTTCTTTGTAAGTGAAATTAAATTTCCTATTATCAAGGCAAAATATTACCTGAAATGTGAGTAGTAATATAGACGTATAATATAGAAAGCGCAAGATTTTAGACGAGTTAATATGCGATGAAATATGTACAAGTTAACAGAATGTTATAAGCCTATAAACTTGTTAAGAAATGTTATTTGTAATGTTTGTAGAGAAGGAGGTCATAAGGTTCACTGTTTCCACCGTACAGTATTCTACAAGCTCTTCATTCTCACGCAAGATTTTTAAAACAATATTACTACTACCAAATGACCCTACATTTTTGTTTACTTTGCACCTAAATATTCAGTATATTCAAAAAGTATTGATGTTACCCAGCCATATACTGACTAAGATTTTGGCAGAGGAAATTATTAAAAGAAATTTATGGTGGTGTGATGATTTCCGGTCTTTGTGTCGGAGATATAACTGGCAAAATAGTGATTATTTAGTAGATGGAAAGAAGCAATGTTTTAAAGGGTTAATAGAATATATAAGAGAAGACTTTAGAAATGGTTTACTGGTTAAAGTCAACAAATCTATTCACCATCGACTGTATAAAGAATTAAATTGTGATTTAGGGGAGAACAGTTATATCTCTGATAGATACGGCCTGGGACTCATCAAATCAATAATTAAAATAAGAGGACAGCTTCTGTACCTTAATTGTAATGTTACAAGGGCGGAAGAACTACATTATTGTAGTTTATGTAATAATAAAGACTTTGAGGATATGTGCCATTATGTAGGGGTCTGCTCTGTGCTATCAGAAATAAGGATGCGTTGGCTTGGTGGGGCAGTATTGTCCAGACAGAAATACATAAATTATCTAAACGGTGAAAATTGGGTAGCATTGCATAACTATCATTTAAGGGCCTGGAAATATAGATATTTACTTATATCAGAATTTATTATTTAAATAAAGGGGGAAAAATGTGGGGAAAAAAATGTTCAGTTAGTTTTATATTATAATTATTATTTATATAATATTTGTAAAGAATATTTTGTTAAGGCGCGCTATTCTGCAGATGGACTAAAGTCTATGCATAGTGTGCAATATACAAATGTATAGTAAATTTATATATGTAAATTAAACAATAAAACACATTATTATTATTATTATTATTATTACTACCAAATCGGAAGTAAGTTGATAAAATAAATGAAAAGTTTTTATAAATCTATAAACTAGCATTATTATTAATTGATTCTACTTAAAACATTATTTAATGGAAATAAATGTTTTATTTTAAACTAAATAGGAAGTTCATAGAAACTGAATTAATGTGTATTTTAAATAGTAGTTTTATAAATGAAATAATAACTAACCAGATATATGAGAACCGTTGTTATTTCAATTTTTCATTTTATATATATATATATATATATATATATATATATATATATAATATATATATATATATATATTATTTACAAAGCATAACTTCGTTGGTGTACGAAGGCATAATATTTTTGTTATATTATTTTGCCCATTTGATTCTCCTGGGTCTGCCCCAGGATGGTCTTTATAGCCTAGGGTCGCCCCCAGGATGAATAACCAGAATAAATAATATGTTAATAATATTACAATAATATTGCCGGGATTCGAATCCAGGACCTGAAGTTTAGTAGACTACCGCTCTATCCACTACACCACGCCGCTCAGGTGCGAAACATTTCCTTCCAAAAAATCTTTACAATTTTTTTATGCCATTAATTTTTAGTAGTTCTCAAAGGGAATAAAGACCCGTTACCCAAAAGGCATAACTAACCTAGTCATTTAGATACAACACCTTGCAAAGTAATATATATATATATATATATATATATATATATATATATATATATATATATATATATATAAAATATAAATACATACATCTATATTTACTTTTATTCTCTGTGAACTGATTCAATATCACTTGTGCTATTTTTAAAACAAATGGCTGATGTTACCGTCAAGTTCCTACGATTACTCTGGAATGACATGGGTTCTATTGAGGATTTTTTTATTGTATTCCATTTTCTATTTTGTATTTTTATTTTTATTTATTCTATTTACTACTTTGTAGCGTGTAACCTCAACTCGAAGGGCCAGGGGATCTTTATCCTTATCGAGGTAAATCCTAAAAAAGTGAAAAACATTTAGTTTTCCATAAGTAAGGTAAAAAAAAAAAAAAATGATATGAGCGAGCAACAAAAACATTTTATCTGCTTGTCCAGATAATTAGAGTAGATTAGAGTATGATACATTGATTTGTTATGGATACATAACTGAAGTCGTTCCTCAGTTCCTAAACCGTAAAATGCGACTGAAAATTAGGTCTAGTTGTTAAATATTTTTTATATCCAGTATGAACTGAAGGCTTCTCTATTTCAGCTTTGAGGAAGCTAACATCAGTTTCAAATCTGTAGAATAGCCTGGATCAAATCTGTAGAATTTGAAGTGGATTAAATTCGAATAACCTCGGAGGGCGACCAAGCTAATTTCGGGAGCCTAGTTACATTACCGTTGTAATCCCATCGCTTTAAGCTGATCAGTTATGGTCTAGAATATTGCTGTCATCAAGATTTCCCCAACGTAAGCTCTCCGGGGGGGTTTGGCTTCTGAGAATAGTTAATACGTTAATAATTAACATTTTTTGGATGGGACTATATCTTTTGGAATATTGGAATTCAAAATTAATTTATTAATATTTATTCTATTTATAAGTTAAGTAGTTATTCATAAATTTAAGCAGCATAATAATAACCTTTATATATTAATAAAACAATAATAATTTAATATAATACATAAATATGATTTTATAATTAAAATAAAAAAATAAGTAAATAGAGAACAAAAAAAAATATGATGTAAATGAGAGAGGAAGGAGACACAAAAGAAAGAGAAAAATCGAAATAATAATAATATTAAAAATAAAATAAATTTTGTGGTCTTTATTTTAGATTATACACTGGGTGCTAGCAAAGAATTGTTTAATCATCACTAACTTTGGTTTGTCTAATTGTTGTAAGAATCTGGCTTCTTCTTCTTGTACAATTATCACTTTTCCTTTCTTCCCATATTTTCTGCACCTACATAGAATGTGGCCATATATTTTTCTTAACAGACCTTGCCCCAGAATGAAGTGTTTTTTTTTTCATTTATGTACTTTATGACATACATGTTCTACATCAAACCATCAGATATATATCATAATGACTATTTAGAGTGGTCTTAATAGGCGTTTAATTTTACAAATAATTTTTTTTCCAAAGTGCATGACCGAATATGGAAATCTCATTGTTGATATAAGAATCGTACAGAATAAGAATTTTGGCAAAATATAATTTCCCCCTATATCCATAAAAGTCGGAGTTTTGGGTATAACTTCTGTGAGCGATTACTTTATCTATTTTTAAGGATATGCATGTTTCTCGATAAACTGATTCTAACTTGTTTCTATTTTTTCAATACCTTTGATAGTTAGAAGTTCTCTAAAGATGTTAGTGTGTCTATTACGAACAATTTTACATTCTTCTGATTACATATTTCTTAAAACTAGATAATTGCTATCGATTAGGAAGAATTTTACGAACTGAAAATTAATTTAAAACGGACGCGTTCTTCGAACTCCATTCAGAAAAATAATAATCATATTATTTATAACCACGTCTATACGATCGTAAATTAAAATAGGTTACGATTTGTCATTATTTAATATTTAAAAGTAAAGATAACGAAAAAAAAATCAAGGGAGTAGATTTAGTGGGAGCTAGTAGCAAGAATCAAGGAATGTCATCCCTTGCAGGAGCTAAGAAGACCCTACTGATTACAAGTTTTTTTTTGTTTTTTTTATCAAACAGTGAAAAGAAAGTTGGGTCGCCTATTCAGCTAACGCCAGCAACAAGTTAGCCACACTTACTTAGGAGCCAGCCGATTGTTTTTTCCTAAAAAAAAAAAAAAAAAAAATCCAAAATGTGTCTCGCCGATTTTGATGGATTTTTTTTAAAACCATTAAACTGCAAAATATGATAGGCCAAAACTCCCAACCATACGCTAAAAAAAATATTTTATTTAATATCTCTGGTTCCAGTGAAGCAGAAAATAAGTGGGGTCAAAATTACCGTATTTTAAAGTGGATTAATTAAAAAAATAAGCCATTTAAATATTTAAGTTTTTGAAAACTGTGCTCAGATTAGGATTATGGTAAGTGAGGAAGTTTATAAGAAAGCTTATAAAAAGTAATTTATAGACGAGATTATTTATATTTTTAGGATTATTGTCACCATTATCATTATTATCATTTGATAATTATTAATTATTACATATTTTTTCCGTTTGATATAGATATACTTTTACGTAATTTTAACTGCATTTCAATCTTGTCCCCATAATTACCATGAAAGATGAGTTCCAAACGACGATGTTAAAATATTCGAATGAAGTATGAATCTATTAAAGATATAATTATTTATTAATTTATTTTAATACGTCGAAATTTTTAATAGTTTTATCTAAGTGTAAAGGTTAGATTTCCTATTTTTTTAAAGGAAAAAATTAGGCAGGCTCACAAGTATGTGTGGCTATTTTTTTTATATTGTTAGCTGAATAGGGGACGGAACAAAAGCTAATTTAAAAAATGAATCGTATTGTTACGAAGTAAATTTAAAAAATAAATTTGGTCACGCGCAATACATGCTTTTCATTTAC
Organism: Piezodorus guildinii; assembly: GCA_023052935.1. Lineage (NCBI taxonomy): Eukaryota > Metazoa > Arthropoda > Insecta > Hemiptera > Pentatomidae > Piezodorus > Piezodorus guildinii. Next base: position 28,979,043 of record CM041292.1, on the reverse strand, counting down.
CTTACTAGTTAAAACCAATTTATTAAATTTTAAGAAAAAAATAATTATAATTTTCAGATAAAATAAAGTTATTTTAGATTAAAACAGTTGAAACTATTATCTAACTATTATTACATTTTATGCGCTTTTTCATTACCTTCTACAACTTTGAGGATTAAAAAATATTTTTCTAAAATCTTAAGCTTTCTAACTGTTTCATCTATGTTTAAAAGTAAAATTTCCTTTTTTTTTTTTAAGAAACAAAGTTGGCAGGTTTATAAGTAAGTGTGCCTAACTTGTTGCTGGTGTTAGCTGAATAGGTGACCTAACTTTCTTATACATTTTTGTAAAAATACTTGTAATCAGTAGGGCCTTCTTCTTACCTCCTGCAAGAGATGACATTTCTCGACTATCACGTTTATCTTCTAAATCTACTTCCTTGATGTTCGTTGCCTTTAGCTTTTAATATTAACTAATAAAAAAAATTGACCATTTTAATTTACCATCCTGAACACATTGTTATTAATAATTATATTATTATTTTTCTGAAAGGAGTGGTTGCTATTTTCAAAAGTTTGAAGAACTCAGTTTCAAATACATTTTCAGATTGTAAAAGCTTTCCCAATAGATAGCATTCATCTTGTTTTAAATAATTTGTGATTAGGAGAATGTAAATTGTTTCAGGATAGGCACATTAAGATTTTAAGAAAACATCTTGGTAACCTACGAAGATAAAGAAAAAAATATCGACTACTTTAGTATCAATTTATCAAGAAATATTCTATTTTTTAAAAAATCATAGCTTTTTTTTTCATATCCCTTTAATTTAAAACTCTTAATTTATTTTTTTTCGTTACTGAATTATTCCTTTATCTGTAACTTACATACATTTTAAGGAATTGCGGAGTCGTTAAAAGTTTTAAAATGGTTTTCAAAATGAAGTATTTCTGCGACGGGGCTCGCTTCTGTTCGGTGTCCTTAAAATTACCTCTTAAGCCTATCTTATTCTATACTAACTTAATTAGATACAACAGCATTTTGCCACCGTTTTGGGGCTGGTTGAGGTATTAAGCTAGAAACTAGCGGATTAGCAATTCGTGTTGTGGTTTCAAAAAACTTGACCTGACGTCGTTTAATAAATTCTTGTACAGTTGGGATGTTGAAAATTTTATGGGCATTGAGAGTTTTTTCCTTCCGGAGTGAAGTGTTTCTGCATATTTTTTTTGACCAACCCATTTTGATATTGCTGCAATTTCTTCGTTGTGTGTTATAAGGAAACTTAGGAGCACCGTACATCAGAGCTGGCCGGATGAAGCTGCGGTAAATAATGATTTTTAGTTGCATACTAAAGTGTGGCGAAGTGAGGAGATGGGCTAGTCTGTACGACTTGTTTCAAACATTATTTAGTTTTTTTCTAAAGTGACCTGAAAAATTCAAGTGTCGGTCAAATTTGGCCCCTAGGTATGATATTGTCCTGGAAGTAGATTTCTTCTCATTTTCCATCGTAAACTGTTTAGGTAATTTATTTTATTTTTTTGGAAAGAAAAAATTATGTCATCCGTTTTCTCAGGATTTGCGATTATATTAAAAAATCGAATCTATCTGCTATTTTGTTTGCAGTATCAAATCCTAGAAATAGCTCATATATGTTTTACTCAGAGTTCCTATTTTTATAGGGAACGAGGAAAATTATATTTTGACAAAATTTATTAGATACAGTTCAACAATAACGTATAAATGAATTCTCCATATAGATTATTTTAATTATCATTTAAATTAATAAAGAAGATTTACATTACATGATGCATATTTAGATAGATAAAAAGATTGGATAGATTTTTCGAAAATCTATTAATTTACTGTTTACAGCTTTTTCTACGAATTTCTTAACATCAATCGGAGTATAGTTGATTTTAATTTTATTCTCATTCATATTTTTATTTATTCTATTGTGTTTAGTTTTTTAAATTTTATATTACATTAAGATATTACTGTTTCTTTGTTTTCCGATAAATTAAAAAATAATTGTATGTATTTATTGTAATCATTAAAGTTATAAGCTTTTTTGTGTGCTCTTTGGCCCGGTTTAATTTTTCTTTTTTTTTGTACATTTGTTATTTTTAAAGGACCTTGCTTCATAGTAAAGTTTTTTTTTTTTTATGACATATATGTTCTATATCTAATCATGAGATACATATCATATTGACTATTTATAGTGGACTTAATAGGCGTTTAATTTTCAAATAATTTTTTTCCTACTTGTATGACCGAATATGGAAATCTCATTCATGATATAAGAATCGTACAGACTAAGAAAGGGAAAAATCCTAAGGAGATAAGAAGACGGCGAAGAGGAATAACAGGGAAGTGTACTTTAGGAGATTTGCTGGGGCTACAAGGTTTCCCTCTCAGCGGACCCCCTCCTCTTCAATTAAGTAGTTTTAAATAAATCCAAGATGCGCCTCTCCCGACAAAGCCCGTAGGCAGCCCCTGCGTGACCGGAGGGTTGGGGTATTCTTATCTTAGATCTTCCAGGGGGTTCCAGGGGAGTTCCAGCAGTTCCAGTTAGGTATTAAACCAGCAGGAAACTGGATAAGGCCCATTAGCAGATAAGAGCAAACATATTTTTATGTAGTAACTGCGATTATCAACAATTATTGTCTAAGTATCTCACAAACAGATGCTATATTTAAAAGGTTTGAATGCCATAAGGCTATAATATTTTCAGAAGTCTTGAAGAATTATAAGGAAGGCAAGGAAGGATTAAACAAGATTTAGAGTGGGAGTGGAGTTTGTTATGAAAACAATGGTACCTAGTTCGGGCCAAATCAGTAAAATATGGAAGCCTGTGCGTCCGGTGTCACTGAGTCCTCCCATCTTACATTTGACCTCCCAACCTTTCTTTGCCATTGCATCTTTTCTGACAGCATCTTCATATGGCCGAATATTGTCAACATGGTCAAATCAATACACTTATAAAGACTAGCGAGTTCGTCATTTTTCCTTCTTCTACAAATTCCATCCTCTCTAAAAGAACCAAAAAATCATTCTTAAGATTGATCTCTTAAAGATCAGAAATCTATTTTCATCTTGCTTCTTTGAAGTCTATGTTCCTGATCTATAGAATATTATTTTACAATACTTTCAATATTTTTACCCAACTAAACCGTCATCTTAGCTCTTAAAAATATTGCTATTAATTCAGATCTATTAAATTCACATACATATCTCCATATATACTCTATTACCAACCTAGTTAGTATTATTTTAATTTGTTGCTTAGTTTTTGAATTAATAAAAAGTAATTTTTATTCTGTGACATATCGTCCCCTAAGATTAACGTACAATGAACAGGAGAAGTCGAGTTTGTTTGTTTGTTTATTTATTTAGCGTCACTTTATGCTACTATGGCTAATCGGACGATGCTACAGCGGGAGTCCTAAATTTTGCCTATCCAGGTTTGATTAGGATAGAGATCTTTAACGAGTACCTGACATCGCACAGGCTCGGGACCACCTTTTAACGTCCCCTCCAAAGGACGGCGTAACTAAGGATTTTTTACTCCCATAAAAAAATCCAAGGACCACCTGCGGGTTCGAACCCGTGACCTTTAGCATGGGAGGCTGTTACGCTAGTCTCCCAGCTACAAGTTGTCTCCGGTCGAGTTTGTTATATCATGATTATCTAGTTGACAATTGAATTATTTAAAGTTAAAATACACACAAAAAAATAATAACAACAGAGAGCTTCGAAAGGATATAGTTGCGTATTAAGTCAAGATATATTACATAACTGCGAAAGATTGATTCGGGAGGAGGTGGAAAAATAAATGGTATTTAAAAGTGGCTGGAGGTGATACTTCATGAGATGAGTAAAGTGTTCCGGAGTGTGGTAGCACGGATGATAAAGGACTTCTAATTTTTTTATTTTAATATTCATATATTTTCCTACCAACATTAACATTTCATATTAATGTTTGTTTCTATATTGTATTAGTGTAGTTCATCTTGCTTCTTTAAAGTCCATGTTCCTGATCTATAGAACATGATTTTACAATAGTTTCAATAATTGTATCCAACTAAACCGTCATCTTAGTTCTTAAAAATATTGCTATTAATTAAGATCTCTTAATTTCACATACATATCTACATATATACTCTATTACTAACTTAATTAGGATTATTTTATGTAGTCATATCATATGTAGTCATATTATTTAACTTTTTTGTTATTAACTTCGTTTTATTTTAATTAGATCGGTTATGTTATGAAGAGTAGACAATGATTGAAACCAGTTGGTAAGAGTGGGAATGGATTTTTTTTTTTTTTTTTTTTTTTTTTTTATGAAAGAATGGCACTTAGTTAGGGCCAAATCGGCAATAATAATAATTTCTTTATTTATTCTATGACAAGTCCCTTCAGAATAATACATATGAAAGTAAATAAAGTCTTAGATGCCTTAGAGTAATAATGGAAGGGAAAAAAAATCTGATACAGTGATGAAGTAAAAAATAAATACAGATGACAAAGATAACATAGAAAACCAAACTGATGGATATAATAAATCGACTTCTCATTCTAATGAGGGAGAGAAAAAAAAAAGATAAATAAATAAAAAAAATATATATATATATATATATATATATATATATATATATATATATATATATATATATAATTTACATGATAGTTAAAAAAAATAAATAAAATATACAACTATCCTTCTATTCCTGTACAGAGCTTTGATAAAAAAATAATTATATACAATTCATATCTAATTAAAAAAACAAAAACGGAAGAAAAAAAAAAAACTTCTATATTAACAATTCTATGATTTTTTTTTTTAATTTGAAAATTTTCATTTAAATTGGTTATTGTCGAGATTCCTAGGAAATTGAATAGATAGGAAGTAATTGAATAGATGGGATTTAAAGGTTAGAAGTGTATTAGAGTTACGGATATCAGAAGGGATAGAGTTCCATACGGAAGATGATCGGATAATGAAAGATCTGTCGAAGCTGCGGTTCGATGGGACGGAATATAGAAATCAGAAGGCCGTGCACGAGTGTTGCGGGAATGAAACGAGGATTTTAATAGTAGGAGGTCGGAGATGTATGATGGACGGTGGGGTCGGATTACTTGGTAGAGGAAGGATGCCAAGAAGTACTTGCGACGATAGGAAGGATACATGCAACATTAAGGTCATTATGGATTTTTTCGTGACAAAGTACGGAGCATGTATGATTTTAAGAAGGATTGCAGACAGTGAGTATTTGATAGAGAAATTAAGAGATGAAACTGATTTTATGTTTGGTACGGCACATTACTGGCTTGATAATGGTTCACGTGTTTGAGCCGAGACCGGCAAAAAACGATATAGTTTACAAGACTCAAGATTATTGTTATCTCTTATGATTCCTACAGTCGACCATACGTTCCCAATTATTCATATTCTAGCATTTTTGATATCTGAAAATTTTTGCTCAACGTAAGCACTAAAATGAACATTATATATGAATTTTCGCTGAAAGAACCTGAAATATATTTTTATGAATAAAATTGGAGGCTGATGCCTACTTCACATTTATTGAAAAATTCGCACTACGTTTTGGCTATAATGCCATCTTCCGGTGCAGTGGAACAATTTAGATCTAAAAGTACAATATTTTGTCAAATTCTCAAATAATCTTCTTAAAATTTGTCATGAAATTATATAAATATGTTAAAATGTATGATAAAATAATAAATAAAATATATATATATATATATATATATATATATATACACATATACATACATATACACACGCATATACATATATATATATATATATATATATATATATATATATATATATATATATATATATATATATATATATATACACACACATATATATATATATATACACACATACATACATACACACATACACACACACACACACACACTTACATATTCACAATGAGGACACTGATAAGGTTTTTCTCCAGTATGGCGAGCCATAATATGTGCTTTTAAATTGCATAATTGTGCTCCTTTATATTGACAATGAGGACATTGATAAGACTTCTCTTTTGTACAATTAGATGTCATATGCTTTTTTAATTGCATTTTTTCTCCTATTTCATAGTCACAATGAGGAGATTGTTGGGTCATCTTAGTTATATTTAATGGCATTGGATTGAGTTTTAATGTTGTTTTTCCGATTGATGTATTATCATCACAATGTTCTTTGTGAGTGTTCTCACTAATATAAGACATTTCTAGATTCTTCAATTGCATATCATTTTCTTCTTTTATCCAGCTTAGCTCCTCTGATATGTCAAAAGTATTTCTGATTCCTTGAAACAATAGAAAATGACAGCATGATTATTTATATATTTTAATAAAATATTATAATTGTGTGTTTATATATATTGAATAGAATAGAACAAGAAAATTTATTCTGGGATAATATACTTTGAAAATAACATAAAAGAACAAAACAAAAACTGTAAATGGTCAAAAACAATTATCATAATAGTAAATATAAACAATTATTTTATTTTATTTTTTAATTTTTCAGGATGTTTTTCTTAATATTACACACTTAAATAAGCACATCTTAACTTCCTTTTGTTATATATAAATTTGTGAATTCATATTGAAGTGTGTATTAATTAATTAATTAAAAAAGAAAAGAAACTAAATTTAAATATGGAAATTAGCACCAACCATATGACCAACAATTCATCAACTTTGAAGAAAAAAAATAGAAAAGCACATCATATCTTGAGAAGGGGGAAAGAACCCCGAAACGTTGATAAATGATGTAAAAAATTATAAAATAAAATAAATAATTAACAAAAGGAAGTTAAGGTGTGCTTATTCAAGTGTGTAATAACAATTATGTTTAAATAACAAAAGAAACCAAAAAAAAAAGTCATAGTGACATCTCTATGAAATAAAAAAAAATATATAAAAATTTAAATTTTACAGGTCATTAAACAAACAACAGTGTGTACATTATTCATCTCACATTAGTTTGCATATTCAAATTAGCTTACATCTGATTAGGAAGGAAGAAGGTATTGAAAGAGGAGAGATTTGATGTATTTCATGATAGGTATTTTTGATTTAATATATTGCATGGTGGGTGTTTGACGAGAGGGTATTCCATAAACAGGATATTGTTTACTGCGAGAAATATTGGTGGACCAAGGGGAAACCAGAGGAAGCTTCTGGCCAATGTAGCCAGTTCCACGCTTCTGTACGCAGCACCGATCTGGGCAGAATCCTGTCAAGTGCAATCATATGTCCGGAAAGTTATTAGTGTGCATCGGAGAAGTGCCCTGCGTGTCGCTCGAGCTTTTCGCACTGTGTCCTACGACGCTGTATGCGTCATCGCAGACATGCCTCCGATTGATCTTTTGGCAGATGAACGTAGAAGGATCTACCGAAGAAAACAAGAAGAGAAGGATGCTCACTGGGCTTCTTTAGCAAAACAAGAGAGAGTTCATACACTTGATACATGGCAGAGACGCTGGAACGCTTCATCTTGTGGAAGATGGACCTACCGCCTAATTCCCGACATATCGACATGGTTATCCCGGAAACATGGAGATGTAGATTACTATCTCACTCAGCTGCTTACTGGGCATGGTTGCTTCAGAGCGTACTTAGCCCGTTTCAAAATAGAGGAAAGTTCATTGTGCCCATTTTGTGATCCCATAGAAGAAACAGTGGAACATGCATTCTTCTCTTGTTCGGGATTCGTTCGAGAAAGATCGGAGATAGACGCTAAATTTAGTACAAAAGCATCACCCGAAAATTTAGTCTCCTTGATGATGGCTAGTCAGGAGAGTTGGAGCGCTGCAGCTGATTATGCAGCACAAATCTGCAGAAAACTCAGAGTACAGGAGCAAGAAAGGAGAGGCGGTGCATCGGCCTAGCCTAAATCAGATGTCCAGTAAAGTAGCTGGCATTTAGCCCTTCTGCCCCCCCCCATGAAGTAATGCTTGACAGCGGTTCCGTGGGGTGGTAAAGACGAATTGGGAGGTGGTTTTTTTAGTGAGTAGGAATCTCACACTGTTGTGTAGCCTGACAGTTGCACTTCGTCTGATGAAAGATTTTTCCCCTACCCGAAAAAAAAAAAAAAAAAAAAAAAAAAAAAAAAAAAACACACACTTACATGTTTATATATATATATATATATATATATATATATATATATATACAATCAAAATTATTAATAATTTATGAAATTAACGTTAACATTCTTAAAATTCTATAAAAACAATTTAATATTTTTATTTATTTTTTAATTTTAAGCTATAGATATTCTTTGAGCGGACGTTTTCTAGAGGAAAGATCACTGGTCTACTGTTCTCCGGGTCCGGGGTAGGAATCCCGGCTGTGGCAGAATATTATTCATACTGTTAATTTAGTCTGGAAGCTATTCCGGGATAAAGAAATCCTCCTGGGCCTAAACCAGCCTCTATAAAGTGGGTACGCGAAATATGCAGGAAAACCTAGCGGTTCTGATCACAGCATAATCAGCTCATTGCATAGCCGTTGGCCCCAAAACTCTTAAATATTGTATTGGTGCAGGTTTTTTTTTTTTTTATTGATATTCAATAATATGAAAGTAAAAGCGGCTTGAAGAAATTCAATGCATCACTTTAAAGATAGCACTTGTAAACTGCAAATAATATAGCTTTGACAAATAATATAGAACGCATTCCCTTATCTGTGAATTACCTTCTTTTTTTTTTTTTTTTTTTTTTATAATTGACTCTTTGGATAATGTAAGCCCGTAGGAGGAAGAACGGAGCCAAACGAGATAAATAGCGCCTCTTCAAATACTCGAGAAGTAAATAGTCCAATTAACGGCAAAAGGTTTTTAATTGGAAGCCATTAAAGCGGAAAGTCCAATAGCTCTCAAACGATCAGATACTTTTGTGTTGCCGGTGATGCGGAATGAAAACAAGTAAAGGAGAAGAAGCCAAAGATTGTAAGGGACTAATAATTAGAGGTAAAAGGGCGGACTGAAAGGGTGAAGGGAGAAGAGAGGTTGGGAGGGAAGGAGAGACAGCGAGCTGCCGATAAGGAACTTCAATCAGTCTAATGGAGGAAATTATCTCATCGTCCTTCTGCATCCTATAAAGGGCTAAAAGGTCCTATCGATATCTTTTCGTACTATGCTAGTTCTTTACTAAATAGTATAGTATTTTTTGTTTTTAAAAATCTGGTACAGGAGTACTACTATTGGGTAGTTCTTCTACAAGTCTGTTTCAAGTCATTTTTTTTTTAATCATATTTAATTGTTGTATTATGAAGTACAGTTGTAAATTTCAATAAATAACACTGGTCTGCAACGAAATCCTCCTTTAAATAAATATATGAAGAGCTTAATATACAAAATCGATATTTGCTTTCCATTTTTTTCCATCACTTATAGAATTGTTTTTAAGTTTTTTTTTTTTTTTTTAATTTCTCATAATTATGTGTTTTTTTTGTCTGAAGGCAATAAATATCCTTTTATTCCTCTTGTACACGCAACAAATATGAAAGAAAATTATGTAAATACTAAGTTATTGGAAAAGTGTATAAATATTCACAGTATACGACAGAATCTGTGTACGATACGACAAAAATTACATTTCGACAGATCCTTTCTTATCCGATCCTCAATCCTATGGAACTCTATCTCTCCTACCATCTGTCACTCCAATTCTCTTCCTACCTTCAAATCACGTATATTCGATCACTTTATGAATACCCAGGCTCAATAGAATTGTAAATAAGCTTTTTTATATATTATTTTAATTTTATTTTTTATCTTTTGTTTTTTCTCATTGAAAAATGTATATTCTATACCAGCAATTATTAACTTGTTTGTATTCATTTAATTTACTCTTAGGCTGTAAAGCCTTTTTTGTACATCCTGTATATCTTATTCTAAAGGGACATGTCCCAGGATAATGAAAAATTTATTTATTTATACGGAACATTTTTGCTAATCTAAAAGTTCCACAGTTAACTGGACTGCAAGTAGGATATAACAAATTTTGTTGCTTTTTATTTGGATGGGACAGTCGCTCTAGAGAAAAGCAATACACAGTAAAAGATTGGCAACAAAGAATGAGTTTGATCCCTGGAGTCAAGAATGTAAAACAAGAACTTTTAGTTTCAAGGAATAACATTTGTCTTCCATCTCTCAATGTTAAGTTGGGCATTATGAAAACATTTGTTAAAGCCATGAACTACGGTGGCGGTTTTCATTTTTTTTTTTTTTTTTTCAGGCCAGTGTAATACTCAGAAAAAATCTGGAGTGTGCAACAAATGGCTTTCATATACCTCCAGTTAGTTGAAAAAAATTAAAGAAATTTTAAATAAAGTTAATGTTAAAACAAAATGTAGTGTGTGCAGCAAACGGCTTTCACTTACCTACAGTTAGTTGGAATAAATTTAAGAACTTTAAAATACAGCTAACTTTTAAAAATCATTAAAGGATCACACAATTTCGTTGGAAGCATGTATTTCGAGTTACAAAATTTAAAAATAAAAGTTATGCACAATAGTCAATTAAATTTCTTCACTTTTCATCACTATCCATTAACTTTACAACTTTTTAAATAAAATAAAAAATGTTCTCAAACTTTTAGCTTTCCAATACTATCGTATACAACTATATAACTATATTTATCAAGTTCAAATCACGCCTGTGATAATAATACTAATGATGTCATTTCAACAGTGCACAGTTGTTCCAAACGCACTTTTTCGGGACAAAAACCTACAATGGTCGTTCTGTATAAAGATATATAAACCATTTTAACGTCAACTTCTTCCCATGTAAATTCACTTTCAATGGTATGATTGAAATTTTTCAACGCATTTTTATGTTATAGAAAAACATAGTTTTCATCGGTCAATTCAAAGAAATATCTCTGTAACTAATTAAAAATAACTTAATTGAACTACCTAAATATATACACAGCATAATGAAAAGCAAATCACTTTTAAAATTTTGGTTTTGTTTCAAGTTTTTACGGACAAAATTTTAAAAACCGTAAATTGATTTCTAAGCTTTTGGTACAGTGTAACGCTTTCTGGCACTCTTCTCAATCCATAAAAAAAAGAAGTTAGTTCGAGGAAAATTAGTCTTCTCAATGAAAAACAAAAATTATAGAACTTTGGTTTACACCTAAAACACAATAACTGCTAGTATTCATTTGAACGATAATTTAATTCCTAATTGCATAAAATCAAGAAAATTTTAGGTTGACCAGTATTACCAAAGAAAAATGTACTAATTTATAACAAATATATTTAGCTATATAGTTCTTCGTATCCATTGTATGGAAAACTTTGCTGTAACATTCTTGACGTATTATTAGCTTTTAAAATGTGTTTCTGGTGAAAACTCGAATTCGAAAATTGTCGTTCTTTCTCTTACTGTATATGTTTTATTTTTATAATGATAATAAATCTTTATTCTTGGAAAAGTCCCTTTAGAATGATATTACATGGAATAAAAAGTAGACTTTAGAGTCTTAGAGTAAATAACCACGAATAATAGAATTTAACAAACAAAATGAACAAATAAAATATCTGAAAAGATAATGGTACGAATTGTACCAATTAAAAGTTCTCTGGTTGGAAAATTGGACTGTATGAAAAAAATAATAATAAAAACTTTAAATATAGATTCTGTCCAGATTAAGGGATCTCCAAGTCGTTTTACAAGTAAATTTAAGATAGACAGCAGCTTACCTAGTCGCCTTCTTCGTGTCTTCTCGAACGGGCCCGCTCCGGCCTAAGTCTCTTCCAGCTGCTCCTAGATGTTATCTTGTAAAACTTAGGAGAACCTAAATTCTTAAAATTGAGTCCCTATATCGTGACCGGGAACCGAATACCACCACAAATATCGTCACGGGCTACAAAATCATACAATCGGGACAGAATCTCAATTCACACTGAAGCTATAGCAAAAACAAAAGACAGTCTAATTAAACATCTGTGCCGTATCCAAGGCTCAATCTAATTAAATTTAAATTAAAATAAATCAAAATAAATATTATTATTTTTAATTCGCTTACGCACACTATTATTATTTTTAACAGATAAATTTTAATAATAACGTACAATAAAGAAATTTATTTAGTAACATAACTCTTCAACCACTAGGGTTATTTAAGGTTTAGATGATTACATCACAAACGAGTAAAATAGAAAGGAGAAATAAAAATACAAAATATAAATTTTAATTTAATTTTGTAAACAATTGAAGTTTCTTTTAGGCAAGTTATTAGTTTTGTGGCCGACTCCTTGGTATTTTGTAGTATAGTCCAAAAGTCTATCCGATTATCAATTTGTCTTCGCTTCACCAGAAACGAAAAGCGATAATCCCAGAGGATGTACATTGAGATACTGGACACCTTCGTCAACAGGTAGCCGTGGGTGAGACTGGGATGGCCAATCCTTAATCAAGCCAGTACTACTTTCTCCTTCCTGCACAGTCATAGCTCTGCTCGCCTAAAGCAAATTTTTTTTTTTTTTTTTTTTTTTTTTTTTTTATTGAGATATATTACAATTTGTTACAAAACGAACAATAGCAATATTGATAAGAGACCACATTCATACAGTATATACAAAAAATAATAATAATAGTCAAATTACATAAAATAGAAGATCAATAAATTCATATACATACAATAAAATAATAATAAATAAAAAAGAAAAAGAAATCAAAACAACAACCTATAATAAAATAAATAAAAAATTGGCAAATAAATAAGCATCATACAAACGAAAGCAAAAAATAAATAAATAAGATGAACAATTTTTTTTTTTTTACAGTTTTGATAAAAAAGTAAATTACAAGTCCTCTTAATTGAAAGTAATAAAGACATATTTCTTTAAACAGATTTTCCTTGCCCCAGTAGAAAATCTTAGAATTAAATCCATATATTCGCTGAAAGGATATAAAATGGCATATTAAGATATTATTGAGCGTAGGATTGACGATGTGAGAGAACAATAAACAAATAAAGGGAAGAGATGTGACGGCATTGACAGGTTTCACTTTCGCTAGAAGGCTCCTCCTTAGGAACTGATACCGCAAATAAGGCCTCCTGAAATATTCCTGAGTCGAGAGTTGACACTTGAAGCCCCGGCCGGAGAAGCAAAAACCCACGGGACTCGAGGAAATCGTCTCCTTCTGTCAGGTATCTATCCCTCCTTTATACATTTCCTCCTCGGGGCATTCTATCCGCTATCTTTTTACCTCTTAAAGGAGGATGTAATGCAAAGTGGGTTGATAGGAAGTGCCTGTCTCTTCAAATATTGTAGAAGGCTTCTGAAAGAGTATGGAGATAAATCTGTCCAGAACTTAGCAATGTATATAGTACACAGATTTCCCGGTGACGCTTGAAAAAAAAAATAGCCAATAGTGGAAAACGTATTGAATATACTAACGTTTTGAACAACATTGCATGTTATATCATCAGGGCTATAAAATATAAAGATGTAGTGTAGGTGTAAGAAAAGACAAATAAAATTTAAAAAAATTAAAAAAGGAATTATAATGAGAACAATAAATCAATAATGATGAATAAGGTAATGAATTAATATATCAACATGAGTTAAGAAAAAATAAAGAAATTTAACATACTGAATTTACGTGCATACATTCTGATCCTGATCCTTTACATGTATACTTATGTTTTCTTTTATATTCACATTTTTTTATATAATATTTTTTATACATATTTTCGTCAGTTACCAGACCATAAGGATTTCTTTCTGATCATTGTTCATTATTCTAAGGAGACTTGATCCTAGAATAAAAATATTTTTTCAAAAAAAAAAATGTTGATGTCAAACAAAATAAAACTATAGAAAAATAAAAGTAAATATAAAGTATATAGTAGATCTTATATTAGTTTTATCTAACAAGAAATAATTAACGATAATACATTTATATTATATTTAACATTTTATTTTCATTTTATTTATTATTATTCTGTTTTACATAAAGGTTTGTTATATTTACATAGCATTATTATTAACTATAATTATTTTTCCTTTCACTATTAGCTTATGTTTAACTTTTTATATCAATTTGCTTCTTAATTAGTTATTACTACTTTTTTCCAGTTCTCATTTTAAGTCACAGTTTTGATTTTTATTATGATTTTCAATAATTTTTCAATGTCACTAACATTTGTTAAAAGTTAAACATTTTATCTTATTAGCATTAATAGAAGACGGGTAAAAATACAACTTTAACGCATTTGTTAAGTTTTTTTAGTGTAGACTTTTTATGTACCCATAAATAAATATGTATGTTCATACCCGAGACCGGCTGATTTATCACTTTTGACATTTTGCTCCTGGACAGCATTTAATACTACTAAATAAATAAACATATATATATATAATTAAATATATAAATGTAAATATAATTATAACATACGAGTAAGCTTTTAAGGTATGGATCTTTTTTTTATATAAAAATATACCTTTAGGTTATGACTTCTAAGTCTAGTTTCGAAATATCTTATGCTCTTTGCTTAAAGTCTCTATTAATTTTTTATTTATATTATATATTTTAAATGTGTCTCCTAGGCGTATCTAGTTCCTATGTGTTATTGAATTCGAGAGGTCTTAAGCATTACATGTCACATGCAAACGCTATATGTAAAACTCATTTCAAGTATCAAGAATTTTTAGTTCTAACATCAAAATGTTTTTAAATGATATTTTTATGCGTTAGCAAAAATTAAGTTTATTTAAAATTATAATACATACATTCTACGTATTGTGTTTGTTCATTCAGCAACAGACCTGTACTTACACTTTTTTTTTTCTTTTTTTTTACTGAGTGTACAGTGATTTAACGATTTTTTTTTTTTTATCTGTGAGAAAAAACTTATTAATGGAAAACACATTTACTCTTTTGTGCAGCTTGTTGCATGGGCTGTAATAACAATGACCAAGTTTATAGTGCTAATACCTTGCTGATGTTGGTAATTGATTGAAGCCAAAGCTGTTGAAGGCAAACATGCGCTAAAAGCCTCCGTTCCTGTTTGCTCAATGGATTATCTTAGGAAAGAATCGTTTGTGGGCAAATGGGAATGAGAGTGAAAATCACCATCAGGTCATCCTATTCAATGCCTCGGTTTTCACTTCCACTTTGAAAGGTTAGCTGTAAAGCCTCCTACGTTCCTATCATACTATCCATCACTCGAGTGGTTTTGCAGGCATGTGAACTGACCGTATGATGTTTACAGTGAAAGGGAAGTATTGGGAGAGTGAAAGGTTGTTGTTTATTCTTTTGAAATGGAAATATTTTTTTTCCGGGACGTATCGTCCTATAAAAATAGCATAACTGTACATGACAAATGTTAGTTGTCTGGTCTTTTAAGACTTTAGCTAAACTAAATAACAGATGGATTTTGAAATCTGAAAAGATAAATACCAAAAAAGTATTGCCGACGAATAGATTGAGCCAATTGAACTCGTTATACCAACTAGAAACATGGGAGCGCCTGGAAATTCCACATGTCAATCTACTGAAGTGGCTACCGTGGATCTCCTTAATTTTCCCTATTATAGGGATCTTTGAAGAGTACCTGCCACCGCACAGGTTTCAGACCTCCATTTTACGCCCCTCCGAAGGACTCAATTGTCCATCTGCCGAGTTTCCACCCACACTGTAGAGCATTGAATACTGTCGTGCAAGCCAATACACCACATGCGACACCGCTTTCGTTACGTATTCTTAACTCATCTTGAAAAAGTTATGAGTTTTTGAAGGAAGATGTTTTTGGTTTCACTTCCCATTCTGTGAGACCAAATTATCAAGTCTCCTAAAATAGACTGTGATACAAGTTTAGGTTAAATGAGAAAAGCTTCTCGAAACTGCAATTTCGTAGTCAACGTGGTTCTGAGTTAGTGATCAGCACATTCCTTTGGCGTTTCAGGAGCTCCCGAGTTCAAAATTTAGTTAATCACAATACTCAAAAACTGAAAATGCGTGAAATCGTAAAATAAATATATTTTGCAATACTATCTATTACTTCTTCATATTTAGGTAAGTGAAAATAGAAATGATAGCCAAAATTAAATTAGTGAAAATTTTGCATTTTGTATTGCAGATATTGGGAGAACTTACTCATTGTTACATGTTTTCTGCTAGCCATTTCTGTCCAATAAACCAACACGATTTTCCTCTATTTTCTGATCACATGAAAAATGTAAGGAAAATATAAAGATTCTAATGTAATTTTGCACTAACTTATCTCCATAAGGAGCTGACTCCTTCACACTTGTATACAAAATAGTGGTCCCATGACGGCAGGACATCCCTACTGATTATAAATTCCATTAACTGATAATATTATGGATTACAGTTTTTAAATAGAACTCTGCGTATCTTAAAGCCTTCCTTTTAAGATGTGTTTAAAGCCTATTGAAGCACCTATTACATTTTTTCATCATGCCTCTAGAAAGAATAGTCCGTTGTCAGCTCAGTTTCTTTCTTAAGAAAAATGCAGACCTTAGCCAGGTTTCCGTTTCGATTATTCCACACACTTCGATTCGTTGAAAATTACCCAAGAAAATAAAGGTCTCCATAGACCACCAAAAGAATCAGGATTCACAGTGCAGATCACTGGATCCTGATCTCCTAACTACAAGAGATTTTATTGTCAAATAGTGCCTTGAGCTTGTTACACTCGTTTTTATAGCACTGTTCTCAGACTGTAACTATTCCTTCCCGCAGCTTCCCTTTATCTCTTTCGAAGCGCTCTATTCCCATACGTAGTGCAAATATATTCATTTACTTAGTTTTCATTTATAACTCTAGCTGAATAGATAATGGAGGTAATCTAGGTAATCTAAATGAAGCCAAACAAACTGGACCTTTTCGGTTCATTGTTCTTTATACTTTGGGGGGAAAATCTCCCAGAAGAAAAATTATTCTTATTCATTCATTGGATGATATATATATATATTGTAATGTATTGAGAATACTGGCAGGTGTAAATTCATCATTGGATAACAATTATAATAATTAAATATATATTGATATGCCTTTATAAGCTTAGAGCGGCAAAAGTTCAAAGGTGTTTACCTAGCCCCCTAGATTTCCCATCGGTATGGGCCCCCCAGCGGTACCAGAGAACCATGGTAGTTTCCCCAGCGGCGGCCAACAAGAATATTAAGAGTGGTGAAAAGATAAGAATAATAGCACAAAGGCTATACCGCCAACCGGGGCACTTCCCATATCGGCCCACCCGAGGTGACGAGGATGAGAGAGAAGATCCGAAGAGTTAGTCTACTTCCAACCACGAGAAGTCAAATTCTATCCTCAAGAAGAGGCAGTCTTATTTCAGCCTCGAGAATGGAAGTATAGCAAGAGGAGGGTCGGGGTCCACCAACAAAAGGAAGCGATATTCGCGGGGGGTCGTAGAGCAGCTGGAAGATGAAGCTTAAGACTGATTCCACCTTCGCCGGCCGACAAAGTAATTAAAGTTATTTCTCTGTTTTGTAATATTGTATGGCAAAGGTAGTAGTGAAAATGTCCCTCAGTATTCTCAATCAGAGTTCTAGGCAATGATATAATATAATTTATATGAGTAATTATAATAACGTATTAATTGAATCTTGTTTAGTTTAATCTTACCCTGCATGCCACCTCTTGGATTGGTAAACACGATACCTTTGGAAAGGAAATCCAATGGTATCATTTAATATAGTTTATATATAGATTAAATATAATACGTAAGCTAGTTTTTTAAGGTACCGCTGTCTTAGAAAAGCAGCCGGTCAAAAACAATAGCAATATATACATATATATATATTATTGGAAAACAAAACTCATTGCAACTGGTTGCTTATCTATGATAGAGTTAATGAGTGTTTCAGGGTATAAGAATTCCTGGACACATTCGATACTAAAGTCCTTTCTGTTGGGTCACCCGACTGTAAGAGGATGGTTATATAATCGGTCATCAACTGTTGGCTGACCCTATTGAAACCGAAGACTTAGAGATCAACATTTCCTAAATAAAAAAATATTTGGGTTGAGAAAAGCTGTTTTGAGAAATCAGTAAAAGACAAAGAAGGTGCAATGGGGGATTTCATTAGCGACTAGGATGTGAGTGAGGAGGGACTGTTGGTCCAGTGACAGGCAGGGGAGCCAACCTTGACAGCTCCACAGTCTTCTAATTAAAAACAATTTGGAGCGGTGGTGGCATGCCTGACAGTGATGATTACACCGCAGTTCGACCCCTTCTGCCAGCGTGGCCCCACTTTATTAATACAGCCTCCCCTAAGGGACGGCACCTAGGGAGGCACATAGAGGCACCTGCATTTTATCTTGAGCAGCCTCACTTTTATTTTTGTGCTTCTTTGGCACGGCCGGGTCCTGAGGAGTAATGTAACAGCCAGCTCTCTTTTCATTACCTAAATTAAAAACGTGGTTCCCCCTCTTGTGTTCATTTACGTTCTCGCTTCCTTAAGAAAGGCCCTTAGTATTTAAAAAAATAATAGTTTAATATCACTTCAACGCACCATTTTCATAAAACGCTTGAAAAAGACTAATTTTACAATGCCTAATATAGCAGATTTATATAATTTAAGGACTATTTTAATTTTTTTACTTTAAGTTCGATTTACTATTCTCGTTATAAGGATTCTTTACTTTAGGATATAGGGTTGTTTCACATGAAATGTCCGTTTTTATAGTTTCTAAAATACATAAAGAAGTTTGCAGGTCTCTGTTGTTTTCTTCCGAATGTTTACATATTTAAAGAAAACAGTTACTAATCCTCTACCTTTGTATTATAAACATTAGCTTCCCAATCAATCACCCACTCTTTAGTATACCTCCAAATATGAACATGGAAACACGCGATTTTAGAGTAATATTTTTGTACGAGTTTAAACTCGGCCATTCAGCAGCTGAGGCTGCTAGAAATATTTGCAAGGCGTTTGGGGAAGGGAGTGTTAATGAACGGACCATTCGCCGTTGGTTTGCTGAGTTTTCAGCTGGGGTTACCGACTTGGAAAACTTGCTCCCGAGGAAGACCTTCGTCCGTAATAGACAACGATGTCATCAAACATACAGTAGAAGGAAACGCCTACCAAACAGTTAAAGGACTCTCAGCACAACTAAATGCAAGTGCATCTACCGTTTCCAGACATTTAATGTGTATTGGGAAAGTAAAAAAGCTCGATACATGGGTACCTCATGATCTCACTGAGCGGCAGCAAGACCCCATGTTTCAAAACATACCGTGCAAAAATTGAAAGAACTGGGCTACGAAGTTCTTCCGCACCTACCACATTCACCCGACTGGTCTCCAACAGATTACCACCCATCAGGTATTTAGACGACTTCGTCTAAGGAAAATTTTTGAAATGATGATCAAGTGAAAAGTGAGTTTTCAGATTTTGTTTCACTTCAAAGCTCAGAGTTTTTCAGTTTGGGGATAAAAATGTTGGTGTCACGTTGGGAAAAATGTGTAGAAAAAGAAGGTAAATACTTCGAATAAAATTATCTTGTTTTCATATCGTATTTTTAATTAAAATCCTTTACCTTGAAAACGGACATTACATGTGACACAACCCAATATTTGTATATATTGTAACTTCAACCATACGATTCAATAATAAGCCACGCAATAAATTTCTTGATTCGTTAAAATAAATGCATTATTTAACTCGATAACTCCTGAACCTATTCTAATCCATGACAAAACTCATCATAAAAGTTACTTTTGATTAGTACATAATCCAGAAATAAATAAGACATTGAATTAGTTATGAGTTATGTAGTCATTAGCCTTTTATTAATAAAGAAACTGGTGTTCCCCATCAGCTCTATTTTTTAACTATTATTTAGTTAGCAATACGCTGATATAATATAAATACTCAATCATAAAATGTTACATAGTTACAGAACAAGGTATTTAAATACATTAAATCTACATACTAATATATATGAATTAGGGAAATAAAAAAAAAATTATAAAACATCATTTGGTTCACTTTTATAAAAAAATTAAATCTGTAAGGCGAAAAATGTTTAGACTTAATCACTTCAAGCTTATCTCTTTGTCAAATAGCAATCATATACAAAACTATCCTTTGTCAGTCACTAATATATGGCTCTTAACTTTTTTTTCATACAGCGCGATCAACAGAAAAGTGTGTCCAGTCATTTCATAACAGCATACTAAGAAGAAATTCCAAAGATTAAAAACATCGAAGTTACACAATGTAGTAAAAATATCAAAAATTTGTATTTTCTTTAACTGAGAAGAGCCTAAAGTTGTTTAATCAACAAAACTAGTGACCAATACCATTCTTGGTCGTCACACCTGAAATACTCCAGCGATGGCAAACACTAAACACAAATAAATAATTGTTAGTTTAGGATTTAATTTTAATGCTAAAATATAATAAAATGTGATTCCCATCATCATATTTATTAATATAGATATTATTAATGTTGAAGCGAAGTTACTATGGACAGATATAACTCTTTTCAAAGAATGTATCCTTCAAGGAAAAAGCACCATCCAGCATTGTAGTCAAATAAGGGGCTACGATAAAAATAAATAAAAAAGAAAAAACACTTTTCAAGCCTGAACATTCAATTAAAATCGTTGAAATATAAAAGTTCAATAAACTTAAGTTTACTACATGGGGCCAAACATCAAACAAGTCAACCGGATAATGTATATTATATTTTTAGCATTTTAAGGAAAGTTGGTGGAGGAACGTCATACGAAGAGCCAGACCGGCAATAGTAGATTAAGAACTGAAAAAGCCAAAAATTTGTTTTTCTAATGATTTTTTTTTCAAACCCGTTAATTATTTGATAAAATGCATACCAGTCTCTTTTGGAACATTTCAACAGTTGCAGAATGTTTTTTAAAGGTAATTCTTTTATTTAGTTTCGTATTTCTAACTAAAATATATTTTATTATTTTCGTATTAAACAATAAATAAAATAAAATAATAATCGCAAAGTGAATGATGAACTTGAACAACTTTAAAACCCTATGAATCACATATTGTCATAATGTCTCAATTTCCTCGTTCATTTTACTAGGTCGAAAAATATAAATTGAAACGCCGTATTGACTACAAAAACTGTGTAATATTTCACTTAAAAACCCATTAGGATTTCCTTTTTTTTTTAATTTCAAGTGCTTTGTTTTGTTTTGCATTTGTATGCTAACTACGAATACCCCGAACGCTCTAAACCACATTCCTTTTTTTTTTTTTCCTCGTATCGGATCGTTCATTGAGCGGAGCTTTCCACCAGTGTGTGGCGGCCTTCCATATCTCCTGGGAAATATCATGGCTGTTGTGTTTTCGCATTTTTTTTCTTATCGCTTAACTCTTGTAGGGTCTTGACTTTGGATTTTCTGATCAAACCAGTAATTATAAGACTACGTTTCCATACATTTAAATACAATGTATATTCAGTATAGAAATGTTAGTTTTGTGCTACCATGCTCTATATGATTTTCTGTGTATTAATATCAAATCTATCAATTAAATAACATTTTATTTCGTCTAAACGTTTTAAAAATTTTCAAACAACTAGTATAATTTTTTATAATTTACTGATAAGAGTTTTCGGTATTATCTATTTTCATTTCTATTAGCTGTGAGAATTAGTCCGGTAGAGATACAACATATTAAGTTAATAACATTTGTTGTAAAATAAATATAATTAACAACTTTGAAAACAGACATTAAAACTACTTCTTCTATACTGAAGGAATTAGTCCGGGTGGCGGTCATTAAATGAAACAACTGAATAGTTTCAACTATTTTATTGTTTGCCAACGTTTCGACCCCCATTGTGGGTCATCATCAGGGCGTCTGGTAGGCGAGTGGAAACTAGTAGTAGTAGTTTCCACTCGCCTACCAGACGCCCTCATGATGACCCACAATGGGGGTCGAAACGTTGGCAAACAATAGAATGGTTGAAACTATTCAGTTGTTTCATTTAATGACCGCCACCCGGACTAATTCCTTCAGTAATTCTCAACAGTCAACTAATTATATCCACATACTTCTTCTATAGATAAACTAAATATTTATTTTTTACTTTGACTTACTATATATAGTAAGGGAAAGTATTGCGATCGTGAAAATTTGCGAATTCCAGTTTATAAAGGGAAATATACGTTTTAGGGTCCCCTGAGTCCAAAAAACCAAGTCCCGCAAAAAAGTGTGTGTGTGGTAACTCCCGGGCGGAAACGAAAAGTCCTATGAAACTGAAATTTCATATTTAAGACAACTATACGCCCGAGATGTTACAAAACATTTTCATCGAAATCGATTTACCAGAAGAGCCACTTTGTAACATGCGTATTGCACCTTTTTATGATTTTCTCAAAAACGGTTCTGACGATTTTGATCAAACTCGCTATATCAATGTAAAATTTAATAGGCTTTAATATCATGTATATGTGATGCCAAATGATTTTTTGAGGGAATGCTGATATTTTTTATTATTTAAAATTATTTGAAATATGCCAATAAGATTCCAACCGAACGAAGTGGTTATATCAGAAAAATATTACAGTTTCTGAAACTGTGTGCAAGTCTAGTATTCTAGCACCTCGCATCCCAATGATACTAAATGATTTACCTTTTAATTTTAAAATAATTCTATTTCCAGTTGTCATCTTTTGCTGGAACAATTAATAAATCACAGAGCCATACATTTAAGGACGTAGAAATCGATTTACGTCAGGAATGATTTTCACACGGTCAACAATATGTCGCTTTGTCATAAGGGTTGCGGAGAACATCAGCATGTTCTTCTGCCAAAAGTAAATAAAACTAAAATATCATTTATGTACTTTAAAATTTATTGTTTTAAAAATCAAACCGAGCAACATCTTTAAATATCTTGGCGTAGCTATAGATCATTTCGGAACGATGGCAAAAGACATCGAAAATAAAATTGGAAATGGTAGAAGGATCAGAGGTATCTTGAATAGTGTTCTCTGGAGCAGACAGGTGTCGCTTCTTAAGAAAAAAAAAAAAAAAGATTTACCATTCCTTCCTCTTAGGGGCCACTTTATATGAGGCAGAAAAATTGACAGGGCTAATATCGTCTGAAAGAAGATTGTTGGCTCTGGAGATGGACTTCTGGAGAAGAGCCGGCAGCATTTCCAGGCTGCGAAGAATCCCAAATGTGGATATAAGAAAAAAGTAAGGGCTGAGCTTAACATCTTAAAGTAAATATCAAAGAAGAGACTCATGTGGTACTGCCATATCATGAGGATGGACGAGACGCAGTAGCCATATAAAATTATAAGTACTTCAGAAGAGTGGATAAAGAGTGTGAGAGAGGGGGTGGCGACCAGGGGACTTCGGGGATAGGAAGCACTGGCGTTCAGAGATA
Source organism: Piezodorus guildinii (assembly GCA_023052935.1). Taxonomy (NCBI): domain Eukaryota; kingdom Metazoa; phylum Arthropoda; class Insecta; order Hemiptera; family Pentatomidae; genus Piezodorus; species Piezodorus guildinii. The sequence continues at coordinate 28,955,630 of CM041292.1, read as the reverse complement.
ATAAGATTAGGAATGTGACACAAGTTGCAGAACCCAAGAAAAAAAAAATCTAAATCCCGATCATAATAGAAATTGATGCGGACGAAGTCGCGAGCAACAGCTAGTTTCATAAAAAATTAATTAATGTGGAGAGTACACATTGATCATAAATAATTAGGTTATTTCTTAATCTTCCATTATAAATAAACATCAATACGAGTCAACGTTTTGGGTACCTTTCCCATTTTCAATAATCAATGACTGCCATGTAAAAATTAAAATTTTATCCATTTTTAAATCATAATTTAGTCAATAATTTATGTCATTAAAAAAATTGTTATATGAAAATTAACCCTAAGAAAGCGTCTCATCTCAACTAACATATTCTGTCTTAACTGACTCTAATTGATGATAAACTTTTGGATTTTGGAACCTTTTAATTATTTATTATAAAATCTCAGTTTCGTTCGAGTTTTCGTTTTCGTGCTAGACTTACCATTACGCCACAGAACTTTTCACGTGACTTGGGTATTTAAACTTAGTTGACTCTAAAACCATGTTTTTCCGTTAAGAATTGGAATTCAGAAATTATCAGGATCTCATTGCTTTCCTATCCTGTATATTTCATATATAGTTATGTGAAGGTATAAATATTGAAAATTGCTAACGGTAATGACCAAGTGTAATATACAACTGGTTAACGATAACACTAACAGTAAGGTGATTTGTATTCAGGACAAATTGAACGTTTCTAAAGGATTATAAATATTTATCAAGCGAGGTGAGGTATTGGAAGGGGAGAGGGTAGGCCGACAAGTCGCATTCCTCTGAGGTAGTTTTCGGCTGCCTTTTGAGCCGCCGTGGGCAATTTATCAGGGACGGCCTGTCAGGTCCCGCAGAGAAATAAATGATTGCGGGGTTCCGTTATCGCCCTCCCGACTAACCCACCATCGCAAGTCGGTAATTAAAAACACCCCCGGGCGCTGCCCCCAGACTGACAACTAGCCTTTCCCCTTCTACGCTATCTCTCGGCTAATCTATTCCCCAATTCCTTTATGATTGCTTCTCGGAGGGATTTAACGTTTAGCGATTGTTGTAAAAGGGATTTACAGTGATAATTAAACTCATATTTCTCAGAAAACGAGCCTTAAATGTTGGATATAGGTTAAATATTCATTGAGAATTTCAGATATTTTTTTCTGAATCGTGTAGTCAACAAGATATTGTGTATTAATTTATAATGTAGTGGCTAGCACAACAGCCATTAAGCCGAAGTTTGCGAGTTCAAGTCCAGCAGATGGTCCTAAGATTTGTAAAGAGAATAAATATTCTTCTGAGCCGACGTTGAATGGTTGGTCCTCAGCCTGTTCTCTGTCAAGTACTGATATGCATTGAGAACACTTAGAGGAGGTTAGATGATTTTAGAGAAAAAACAATTTGATAATAACAGCCTCTGTCGGAAAAATATGAAAAGTTTACCTTAGGCGAAATTAAGGACTCCATCATCCGATAAGCCACAGTAGCATCTAGTGACTAATCAACGAAGAAGATACGTGTGACATCGTAAAAAATGTTAGTGCTTGCCTATGAGACTCTGCTGCATCCACCCTATTCTGAAGACCACATGTTCTTTAGGCAACAGGACCCCTTTTATAGAAATTTTATTTTTACAGAACGATTTTAACATTTACATTACACCCAGATGTTTCCACGAAAACTCAATAGAACTCCTATGAAAACTTGGGCATTTCTTTGCTGCTGATTATAAAATGATTGAATTTATTTTAAATAAGGAAATAAGTGAAATTTGTATGACATGATTTCCATAATTGCCAATAGCAATAATAGCATTCATTAAATTACCAGCAGTTATTATGTAAAACTTATTCTGAATCTAATCGGCTATTCATGTATGACTAAGGAATACTTATCAACCGATTTTCACCATTTCGAAAATTTTCCGACTATTTGGAGCTAATTATACACGAAAATTAGAATGAAATATTTGCGCGAATTCCCATTCGCTTTTCCGGGCGTATCTCTTTAACGGATCAACCGATTTTCACCATTTCGACTGTTTCTCGACTACTTTGGGGTACTTATACACGAAAATAAGCATACAATTTTCCACCGAATTTCCATTTGCTTTCCCGGTAGTCGGGAGTGATATAGTCGAAAAACTGTCAAAATGGTGGAAAGCGACCAGTAAAAAAAAAAAAAAAACGCCCAAAAAAATCGGAAAAAATCGTATCCTAATTTTCATTTGTACCTGCTCCAAAATAGTCGGAAAACTCTCGAAATGGTGAAAATCAGTTGATCTGGATACCCACGGAGAAGCGAATGGAAATTCGGTGGAAAATTGTATGCTTATTTTCGTGTGCGACTACCCCAAAACATTCGGAAAACTGTTGAAATGGTGGAAATCCAGTGATAAGTTTTCGAGATACTCTCGGAAAACCGAATGGAAATTACAATGATTCTAATTTCCATGTGAACCTGCTCCAAAATAGTTGGAAAATTGTCAAAATGCTGGAAATCTATCGATATGTTAAATAAGAATGGCCGGAAAAGCGAATGGAAATTTAGGGGAAAATTGTATTCTAATTATTGTGTGTAACTGCCTCCAAATAGTAGGGAAATTTTCGAAATGGTGAAAATCCAGTGATTCGTTTTCGAAATAAGCCCGGAAAAGCAAATGGAAATTCGGGGAAAAAATAAGATAATTTTTTAGAAAGGAAAAGTGTTTACATTTGGGAAATCCGCTATCATCAGTTTTTTCCAATGGAATGAAAATTTATTTAGATAATAGATAACGAATAAACCATATTTTGATTCCTTATTCGAATAACGAATAAATCATTCGAAAGTGACCAACAGGTGATAAATAAAAGAAAATATTTTATTCGTTATTTAGATAAAAATTTATTCGAATAATGCCCTACACGAAAAATTGGCTATATCCATTCGAAAAGCCTTATCATTATCCACTTTTAAACATTGACTATTTCTTCATCTCCAAACAATCAATATCAATATCAATATTTAAAGCTGTAGACAACTATTCCTTGTCTCAAAATCCATCTTTTTTATTGTTAAAATGACCAGACAATTATTATTAGTATTGTACCAGAATAATATTAGTATTGTACCTATTGTACCAGAATAAGATTACTTTTAATTTTAGTTCATTATTTCACAATAGATTCGAATAATCGATGCGTTAAAGAGAATAAAAAAATTCCTCCCTCCTTAAATCCGAGCTTAGGTACTTACTGTGAGATTATTGGTGAGCTTTCAGGAGGCGCAGAGATCGTAGCTTACCTAACCCTAATCCCCCGGCTACCAGAGCCCTAAACTCCAATTATGAATTTTGAACTATCTGGGTAGGAAGGCGGAGGGAGAAGGATGGCGGGCAACTTGCGCTCAACTCCCGCCCTCAGTTTAATCTGTTTAGCAGGGTTCCCTACTTAGCGGGGACCGAACCCTAAGGAATTAATTGCTAATAAGTGTCGGGACCCCAACTACAAAAGAATCTCGGCTTCTTTCTGCCCTTCGCTCAGGAGGTCGGTAGGAGGGGAGCCGCGCTTGTGGATTAGCGCTTCATTAAGACAAAGGTTTGGCAATAAACAGAGTAATGGTCCTTAGTGGCCAAAGTGATTCTCAGGGAAAAGAGCTTAATTTTAATCTAGCGGCATTAAAGAAGGAAATTAACTTAGCCACTTTAATTGACTCGAAAAAGTCCCTCAATTTTGAAGATTTCTTTTTTTTCAACGTTTGTTAAAGCCATTGAGAACTCAGTAAAATTGCAAATGGCTAAATAAAAAAAAAATGCAATTAGTCGATTGTGCCATCCCTAAATCAAATAAGGTTACACAGCCTTAACAGCCTGTTTCATTTTTACTTTTACTCATCTATGTATGAAGTATTTAACGTGAACATGTTTTAGGGTCTCCTGAGTCAAAATAACTAAGTCGTTCAAAAAGGTCTGTGACTGAGTTCCAAAAGGTACTATATCCACTTCAGAAAATTTTACAGGAAGTGCAAAAATGTCATTTATTTATTACAAGACCAATTTACTAGATTCTTTTTTTATTAAAATAAAAAGTTGATTTTTGCAATAATAACAGCTCATTTTTCAAAATTATTACATTTTCCCCATAAAGTTTTAACAATATAATATGGATATAGTACTTTTTGGAATAAAACGTGGATATAGTACTACTTTTTTTAAATAATTAAAAGGGATATAGTACTTTTTGGAAGAATATACAAATATACAGTCATCATAACCTTTCTCATAACTAACGTCTTTATTATGTTAATTACTAAGTTATATATACTTCTTTATTCCCACTTTGAGAATATCTTTCCTTTTCGGTTAACTAGATTTTATTTTCTATTCTCCATAAAGAAAGCGAATATTCAAAGGACCTTCTATTTATTTTTGGCACTATAATAAGAAAGTATGTAATTATGAAATTTGTTTTGAACTTTTACTTTATTATTTCTGTGAATTTAACAAATGTATTTATATTATTAACTACGTTTAAACAATGTTTGACTATTAATGCTAATAAATAAATAACTTTTTATTATATTAAATAACAATTCTGTTAGGTTAGATTAGGAACGGTTTTTCTTCTCATATTTATCTAGTTAAGGGAATTCTAATTCCAACCATTTCCTGAATAAAATACCATTATTCTATTATAATGTGAGTTTATTGAAATGTTTATATCAAATATATGTGGCTGCAAGAAGAAATACTAAGAAAAAACTTAATTTAATTGAAAACTTATGAGAACCAAAGCGACGCAACTAAGTTGTTTAAAACAACCTAAAAACTAATTATTAGGTTAAAACCATTGATAAAAATAATATCTGTGTTTTAAGCCGTGCTAAATTAACCAATAAAAATGTATAAAATGAAGAAAAATAAATTAATGGTAATATATCACGGGGTTAGGTGCTTCTGCTGTGTAATAGGAAACATAGCATCTTATGGAAGAAAACAAATTTTACACCGACGTTTTCACGAAAATTGGTTGACCGGAAGTGCTACTTTATTCTAAGAATTTTGCACTTTTTTACGATTTTCTAGATAACTTTTAATCCACTCGATTTATTGATGTACGATTTGATGAGATTTGAAATCATGTTTTCATTCTGATTGAAATATTCTGACAGAGCTTAAATTCCGATTTTTAATTATTTTATTCCTCGAAAGTGCCTTTAATTTTGTAGATTTTAAAAAGTTAACCATACCATCTTATTAGTATTAATAAAATGAATAAATATACAACATAAAGGAATTTGACAACCAAATAAAAGAGCACACATATTTTTTCTATATACATTTTTTTCGAGCATGAGAATAGTAATACGAATGTATAGTACGAGGCATGCTTTTTAAGTAAGTACCGTTTTGGAATTCGAAAAAGACGTGATATCGCAATTATTTTATTTTTACATGAGAGCCTGTACCTTAATCTATTTTTCTACATAATTTCCATGAACTTACTACTCACTTGTCATAGCGAGGCACCAGATTTTGAATACCCTCCTCAAACAATCTGCAACCTGACTCGTTAACCACTGCATCACAAATGTTTTGACTTCGTTATCCTCTTGAAGAAGCCGACCGCCCAGGTGTTTCTTCAAGTGCAGGAACAAATGGTAGTCGCTGGACGCTATATCAGGGGTGTATGGAGGAGGATCTAGAATTTCTTATTTAAATGATTTGATGAGATCTTTGGTCCTATTAGCCACATGTGGACGGGCATTGTCATGCAGCAAAACGATACCCTTACTCAACTTGTCACGTCTTTTGTTCTGGATTGCACGACGCAGATTTTAATGCACAAGTCAGGTGACAGAATTTTTATGGAGGGTATTCAAAAACTGGTGCCGCGTTATGACAAGTGCCTCAAAATTCATGGAAATTATGTAGAAAAGTAGATTGAGGTACAGGCTTTCATGTAAAAATAAAATTATTGCGATATCCTTGCACGTCTTTTTTTAATTCCGAAACGGTGTTTACTTAAAAAACATGCCTCGTATACCGTTGAAAATGTAATGATTTGAGGAAAAATGTTGTCTTACATAATGCAATAAAAAGTCGTGAAAGGTAATATAATGTACATAACAATTTTTTATTATTTAATTTGAAACACATGTTTCCAACTAAGCTAAATAAAATCCTTTAAACTTTTCTCTAGTTTAAATTTTTTTAATACTTCTTAAATTGATTTTAACAACCAAGGTAGGTGAATGTGTTGTCAAAGAATTCAAGAAGGTTTTCTTCGGCACAAGCGGTATATTCGTCTTTTAATTATAGTAGTTTATCCACTAAAATAACGCCCAACCATATTAAGCCAGAGGAATCTCTAACTGATTGAGATATCCTCAGTAGACTGATGTGCTGAGGTCCTGCCCATTCGTTTTAAAATATGATAAGCAAGCATAGTGGGGAATATTTAAATAAACTGACCAATTTTACTACAACGGCAAGAGTTTTGTGAATTATTTATTCATAAAATAAAACGTCCAGTTCGGTAAAATTTTAAATTTTACAATAAAGGAATGTTATGAACCAAATCAAGGACGATTTATCTTATACATACATTAAAAAAAAAAAAAAAAAAAAACCGGGAGCGCGTAACTCAGAACTTTCACTGACATCCGTCAATCAAATCAATGTAAGAACTCTTAAATAAACTTATATTACAAAAATGCTAAAAAATCTGGTGTCAAAGTGTGTTAGTGTGGTAAAGGAGTATGAAATTAAAAGTGATAGTTTTTGGGCTACGTTTGAAAAAAAAAAATAATTACATAATAATCAATAAATTACATATAAATTATAAAATAATTAAAAATATAGTAATATTATATAAAAAAATATAAATTATATAATAATTACATATAAATTACACCCACAATGATAAAAAGAACACGGGAACAACAAAAAGATACATCCTCCTCAACTCTCCGCCGCAGCGCCAGAATACAAAATCGCAAGCAGGACATACTATCTACATCTCAACAACAGCAGGCATTCTCATCTCAACAAACCATCATTTCTACACCTTCAGGTGACTCACGCTCTTCTCATCACCACATTTCCAGTTCTAAAAAGCCCTGATGATGACCCACAAAGGGGGTCGGAACGTTGGCAAACAATAAATAGTTGAAACTATTTAGTTGTTTCATTTAATGACCGCCACCCGGACTAATTCCTTCCAGCAAAAAAAAAATACATCGGTATAGATGTATTTATATACAAATGTGGTAGGAATTCATTTGTAAAGTATAACTCTAAAAAATATACGAATATCTCAATACCATATACCCTTTATGAAGATAACTGTTTACTGCCCAGATTTCAATTTTGTTTAAAATTTATTTATTTTTAATTTTGGTTTTTTCAAAGACAAAATTTAGAAGATTCCCAGTTTTTTTGTTGGTTTTTGTTGTATAATATTTCTATTTACTTTACCATTGCAAATAATAGTTAATTCTGTTTATTTCGTCTGTTGGCCAGACATATTTTATTATATATTTTATAGGTAAATAACGGTTTTCCCTATTTATCCCCAGGATTAAGTTGTTTTTTCTATTCTATTATATTATAAACAAATAGGCCTGATTACAGGATTATAAAATGGGCATGTCAAGTTTTAGCAGTCATTATCTAAGAATAGCGTCACGTCGATCACATATTTCAGAATTCGGATTCTCGTCAGATCAAGATATGAATGTAGTACAAGAATCTTATGAGCTGTCTAAGAATCTTTAATTTTTTTCGTGATTAACTGATTTTCGACGATTTTCCTTATTTACTGGTTGGGTATTTGATGGCTTTATCACAGCTACTTGATAGATAAATTAATTAATTAAATAAACGTTTTTATCTCGTTTAAGTGCATCATTCCTTCCTCAGAATTATGCGTTATGTTTATATTTTTATTATTGTATTTTTAAGGACGTACTTATGATAAATATGGTCGTAAAGGTAGAAAATATATTGACAAGATTATTCTGGGAATCACTTGACGAAAGGATATAAGTGATTACGCACTGATGTCCAAAGCTTAGTCATATGTGATTACCATGACGTATATTTCATATGATCTTATATTATTTACAGTTTTGACATCATCAAGATAAGAAAGAATAACTGATGAACTTTTCTTTGAAATAGTTGACTATTAAGTACAAATACTTGATACAGTTGAGAATTTTATATAATACATTGAAAGTAAGAGCAAATATTGCGTTTTTGAAAGTTTTCTAATTTGAGTTATTAACGGAAATACGTTAATCTAAATAAAGTTAGTCTAAATAAAGGTTGTATGTTTTTATATGGTAGTTATAGTTCAAAAACGAAATTCTAACGAAACTGAAATTTTCAGATGAGTATGATGGTAGTCTGAGATGTTACAGCAACGATTTTTTTAAAGACTGTTTTAACGATTTGGATTACTTACTATATCGGTGTATAATTCATTATCTTGCTGGTTTAGTTGTGGTTTAAATAATCTGACATAGCTGAAATTCCAAAATTTAAATTATTTTTCCTTTAAAGTATCTTTAATTTTACAGATTCAACATAAAAAACCTTTTATTACTAACAAAAAGAGGGTTAATTTTTTTTTTTTTTTTTTTTTTTTTTTTTTTAACATAAGAATATATGCATGATGCACCAATGGAATGCTAAATATTTTAGAAATAATGTTATCTTGTATGTTAGGGGGAGCGGCGTGGTCTAGTGGATAGAGCGCTATTCTACTGTGCTCCAGATCATGGGTTCGAATCCCGGCTAAGACGGAATATTATTTATTCTGTTATTTCAGCCGGAGGGGGGGGGGGAGGGGCGATCCTGGGGTATGGAGACCCTCCTGGGGCACACCCAGCCTCTATAAAGTGGGTACCTAAAAATGGAGAAAAACCTGGCGGCTGAGAGTGATCTCTGCCGAATCACCTCATTGCACGGCCGTTGGCCTAGAAACAGTACGAACTCTATATGTACTGAGCCCAAGACCCTTCATGGGTTGTAGTTGTATGTTTTTTGTTTGTTTTTTTACAGTGTTTTTAATTATCTGACTGACTAAGGTAGATTCATAGATCTTAAATATGGTTCCAAATATTCACATTATCTTTAAGATCTATGATCTACTTATCTCATCGTTTTCTTTGATTTACATTCCTTCTACTTAATAGCTTATTCTTCTATTTTATAATTGAAAATTTTGGTATATTTGGGGAATTAATCTTTTAAGAGGATTTTTGTTTTATTTAACGTACTTCCCCACCATAATAAAAAAAATCTGGTGCGGGCAACACACGACTTTCACTTACCTCGATTTTTAAAATCAATGAAAGAATTTCCAAATACAGTTAGAGATAAAAATACGTGAAACTATTAAAGAATTAATCAAATTGAATTTATATAGAAACATGTGTTTTATTAAAAAATCTATTATATTATTATCTAAAATAATCAGTTAGTTTTATCTTCTTTTCATCACTCTCTATTAACTTCTAAAAGCTTGTGTATGCGATGATGTTTTTTTCTAAAATCTTTAGCTTTCCAACGGATGGATTTAATTTGTTTTTTAATAATATATATATTAAACCAACTAAAGATGGATTTTTTTTCCAGACAAAGCCTTAGTGGATAAGACAATATCATTGACAAATCTATGATAAAAATATCAGCTTCATATGCATTATAATTTTTGAGATTCTGCGATGGCTATGAAAGAGAGCGAATATTGACATTCTTATATAGATAAAGATAATATTAAACTTCAATAAATACATAAAAGTTTCGGTCACACATTCATTGCCCTAATAAAGAGGAGATTAACCGCTGTTGGGACATATATAAGCCCTTAAAGGGCGATATTGGCATCTGGTCCCAATAAGAGATGTGTAGTTAAAGTGGTAATGAAACCCTTTGGGACTCTCCTTTAAGGCAGTTATGCGTCCTCATATTTACAGTCTACTTCTATAAGTGCCTCGTTAAGGGTCTCCATCGTAACTTTTCCTTACCGGTTACGGTCCATAACCGGTTATATTGCAATTAAACCATTCTCATCTAATGCTTACTAGATCTTTGTTGAGATGAGATAAAATTATTTTATCTTTCATTACCTCAGCCGAATTTGACTAAACACCCTGAAGTAGTTGATAGATAAGATAAAAGCTAGATAGATGGTTATTTATAGGACTATACTCGTACAATGGTTTTGGTGGGCAAGCTAACTTTGACTTATAATTGTCATAAAATGAACCTTTGTAATCAACTAAAAAAAATAAATAAAAAGTTATCCCATCTTAATTTGCGAGGGGTTACGTTTTAAGATCTGTAGAACCCGAATAACGAATACAAAAAAAATCCGCCATCCCCGGACGACAAATTATTTGACACAAAATTATCAGAACATCCAACTTTGAACTTAACACCTAAGTAGATGATGTCAGTAGAATAGTTTCAATGAAAAAAATAAAATTAAAAGAAAATTTTAAAAGAAGGAAATTCCTCCCCATAATTTTAAGGGCTTACGTTCTAAGATCAGTGTAACTCGAATAACTCCTAAAATAAATGTCTGAATTAATTAATGTTAAAGCTATTCAATAGAGAATACCATTCCCTAGATAATGTTTCTCTTATTGGTTAATTGCTGAACAATAGCTTCATAAACAGTTATACCCTAATCTATTTATTTAAACATAATAAACTATTGTGTAATCATTTGCAGCGTTTTTAATTATCTGGCTGACTAAGGCAGATTCATAGATCTTAAAGATAATGTAAATATGGTTCCAAATATTTACATTATTTTTAAGATCCATGGCCTACCTATCTCATCATTTTCTCCGATTTACCATTTTACTAATTAATAGGCTATTCTTCTATTTTTCGACTGAAAGTTTTGGTTTATCAGAGGAATTAATATTTTAAGGGGATTTATTATTTTGGATTTAACGTGGAAAGGTTCGGCGTACTTCCCAACCATAATAAGATACAAATACGGGAGTATTAATAGTCATAGCTATTAAGTATATGTTATAGAACTTCAAATTAGCCGATTTCTGTTTTTTTTTTTTTTTTTTTTTTTAAAGTTATCAATATGGAGGAAGAACTTTCTCTTGGTCCCATTAACGTGGATCCGACATTGGATTTGTATGTTTATTTATTTAACGTCAGTTTATGCTACCATGGCTAATCGAACGATACTACAGTGGGAGTCTTAAATTTTGCCTATCCATGTTTTATTAGGATAGGGATCTTTAACGAGAACCTGACATCGCACAGGCTTGGGACCATCTTTTAACGTTCCCTACTTGGACTGAATAACTAAGGATTTTTCAAACCCATTAAATCCTAGGACCACTTGTGGGTTGAACACGTGACCTTCGGCATAGGAGGCTGTTATGCTAGCCACCCAGCTACAAGTGATCCCTGACATTGGAATTTATTTTATTTTTTCAATCAAGGTTTCAAACAAAATTCACTGAGCTATTTCCATGGAAACTGCAAGATTTTTTATATAACAGTCAATTGAAAAGGTTTCCCTTTCAAAATTTTCCTACAGGAGGCACTATTGATTTTACAGAAATAATTTTAAAACAGTCTGAGTTATATAATTCAGAAACAGTTTTACTGTTTCCACTTTTGAATGTCTAAAATATAGCAGACATAATTTTTATGATTTATATATAAGACATTGGTGAATATTATATAAAAAATAATCTGTACTTCTACAACCAATGAAGGATCTTGGATACAGTACATATATAGACTAGTTCTGTTTCAAGACCAACGGCAAGCTGGAGAGTAGGCCTAAATCACGCTCATCTGCCAGGTTTTTCACCAAGTTTTTGGTACCAAATTTATAGAGGCTGGGTTTGCCCCAGAAAGATCGGAGAACAGTAGACTGGAGCTCTATCCATAAATATCATTCCAACAGATTCATTTTGGATTTCTTAATGTATGCGCTTGAACAGTTTATTTTACACTAGGAACGAAAATGCCCTAATGATTCTTAGCAGCCTCGAGTAAAACAATTATAAGAAGAGAGATGGTAAGAGGCCTTGAATAATCCCTCTTCCTAAGAGAAAAAGTAAATAGCCGCTTAATGAGTTTTAATGTCTCCATTTGGATGCTAATGGTGTAAGGCCGCGGCACCATATCTCCGAGCCTCCATCATCCACTTCCACCATTCTAGGATTTGTCGCTCCTCTTCAAGAGATAGGCGAAGAGGCAGCGAAGGGGTTCGCTTGTTATTGTTTCGCCTCTCCTGGCCATTGTTATCGGTAATGAGGAGGTAAAGTAGGAGGTTCCTGGTTGAAGATGGATTTAGGGTAAACTATATAACGCTTCAAGTTTTTTTTTACATTAATGTTGTTTATTTATCACTATTTATTTTACTTTTTAAATGACAAATAACTTTTATTTTGAGACAGTTAATCCTATAAGAATAAACTGTAATGAATAGAAATAGTCCATTTAGTCTAGCTTCATTTGAATAAATAATTACCTAGCTGGGTAATGATTTTCTAATAAATAAAACAAAATAAATAAGAGATACAAATAAAAACAGATGAAAATATTGAATGAATCTGTTTGCGTATAATTATGTCCAGATTGATTAAATTTATACAGAAGATTTATATTAAGAGTGTTTGAATGTGGTAAGGGATGATACTTTAGGCAGGAACTTGGGTATGGAGTTACAAATTATGGTAGCAAGGTTTAAAGGTTCACCGGACTGTTTAAACGAAGTAGATTTATGAGGCGGTCGTTATACACACACACATATATATATATACATTTATTTTTCGGTTTACTTTTACAGTCCTTGGAGATGGTTTTTTTTTTTTAATTGCTTTATTGAGAAGTAATACAATCTGCCACTATCTTGGGCAATAAGTATGAGATGTTTAACAGCCGCAATTAGCCTATTCCGTATCTTAGACAACGGCTCTCCAGTTAAATGCGTGGAGCCCCGTACCATATTTCTGGATGCGATCGCTCTATTTCATTCTCGGTCTTCCTCTTGGCCTAGTTCCGACAAACATCTCATTCTTAGTTTTGAAGAGAGGGCCTGATGGATCGCTTCTAGCCACATGTTCTCCCCATCGTATACTCTTAGTCTTCATGTCGTGTGCGATCGATTGCTTTGTTTCATCTACCAGTTCTGCTTTTGCCTTACGTCTCCACAGCCCTAAGGTCTTGATCCAATTTAGATTCTGTTACAGTTTCGTAAGGCTTTCCTTTCGAATCTTTAAATTTTTTATATCTATATAGAAAAAAAGTTTTATTCTAGGACTTTGTCCCTTAAGAATAATATGAAATTTACAAGTAAAGGTAGCACATCTTGCCAGATAACATTAAATATACATAATTAAGTACATAGGTAAAAGAGGTAGAAAAATAAATTTATATAAATGTATGAACATACACACCTCTATGTACGTAACATAAGAGAAAGCATAAAAAAGTAAAGTAAACAAATAGTAAATTGAAAGTAAGAAACACAACAACTAACAAAAAAAAAAAATATATATATATATGTATTGGGTTGATGCAAAATTAATGCAGGTTTCCTCTATTGCAATATCTTAATTCCAATTGTGTAAACAAAGCTAATCCTAACATTGATCATTATTATACCAAAACAAACCTTATCTAATACCCTCTCTTTCACCATGAATTTGTTTAGTAAAATCGTTTTGTTCAGTGTGTTCAACGGTCTTGAATCGAAAATGTCAAAGTGCGATTTTCGTCAAATTTATTTTTACGAATTTAAATTAGGGCGCAGCGCTGCGCAAACGGCTCGTAATATTAATGAAGTGTGGGGTCAGGGGGCTATTAATGAGTGCACGGTGCAGCGTTGGTTCCAGAAGTTTCGCAGAGGAGATTTCGACCTCGAAGACAAGGAAGGTCGGGGCTGTCATCTTGCTCTGTACAACGACCAGCTGAGGTCAAAAGTGGAAGAAGACCCAACCAAAACCACACGAGAAATGGCGGCGGAACTCGGAACTCAAAAATTGCAACGTCTTTGCCCAGCATTGATGAATCGGAAGGGGCCGATCCTGCTCCACGATAACGCCAGACCACACGTTGCACAACCAACGCTTCGACGACTGCACGAGTTGGGCTACGAAGTTCTCCAACATCCGCCTTATTCACCTGACCTCTCTCCTACAGACTTCCACTTTTTCAGGCATCTGGACAACTTTTTGAGGGAGAAAATTTTTCAAAACTAGGACGACATTGAAAATTCTATTCGTGATTTCATTGAGTCCAGGGATTCGGATTTTTTTTCTGGTGGAATAAGAAAGCTTGTTGAACGTTGGCAAAAGTGCATTGATTCAGATGGAAATTATTTTGATTAAATATATATGGTTAAAGTAAAGATATGGCGTATTTACAATACCTACTAAAAACCTGCATTAATTTTGCATCAACCCAATATATATGAAATAAAATAAAAAATAAATAAATTAGACAACAGAAAAATAAATATCCGTAATAGACAACGATGTCCTCAAACATACAGTAGAAGGAAACCCAAACAGTTAAAGGACTCTCAGCACAACTAAATCCAAGTGCATCTACCATTTCCAGACATTTAAATTGTATTGGGAAAGTAAAAAAGCTATCATGGGTACCTCATGATCTCTCTGAGCGGCAGCAAGACCCCATGTTTCAAAACAAACCATGCAAAAATTGAAAGAACTGGGCTACGAAGTTCTTCCGCACCCACCATATTCTCCCGACTCGTCTCCAACAGGTTACCATCTGTTCAGGAATTTAGACAACTTCGTCAAAGGACAACTTTTTGAAAATGATGATCAAGTGAAAAGTGCGTTTTCAGATTTTGTTTCACTTCAAAGCTCAGAGTTTTCAGTTCGGGGATAAAAAAGTTGGTGTCACGTTGGGAAAAATGTGTAGAAAAATAAGGTAAATACTTCGAATAAAATTATCTTGTTTTCATATCGTATTTTTAATAGAAATCCTTTACCTTGAAAACGGACATTTCATGTGACACAACCCAATATAAAGTGGGTACCGAATATTTGGAGGGACCTGGTAGGAAAGCGTGATCTAAGCCTCATCACCTCTATAGAGGGTCTTCAGCCGTAACAGTAAGATTCTCTATATTTACTGAGCCCAAAACCCTTTATTGGTTAATGAGTAAATTTTTGTTAAGCATATTTTAATTGTCCTTAATATACCTATTGTGTGACTTTCAGATCACTCTTTAGCATAGGTATTTTAATCTGATGCATTCCTTTTTGGAATATAAAAATAGGACGTGGCATCTACAAACATTAGTAATGTGTGTATTTGATATTGTCAGAGGCGGTTGACAGATCCGTTTTGATAGTGGAAAGCGACCTACATCTTGAGTCCAGCTCTTGAATAGTTTCATCATTTCACAAGAATAATTCCAAAGACCTGGATTACCCTTGATGGAATACCTGCCATATACTTTCCTCAGATTGAGTAAGTGCGAGTGATAGTGAGCTAGAGATTAAGGATATTTTGCCTGAGATTAAGATTATTTTGAAGTGGCTTGCGTATGATTCTCACTGGTGATGGTTGATGATTATATAGTAGTATTTCCATAATAATAATATTTGGTACTTTGCTATATGCTGAAAAAAAGATGAATAAAATATAAAAATGGAAAAAGATGAGAGAAGTGATTTAACTTCTACTGACGATCAGCGCTCTAAATGTTTCTGCCTCGGTTTGAAATATATTCCAAATAATATGGGACATTAAGTTCTTTATGGATCACTTTATTCGTGATAAAATAAAGATGATTGAGTATTTTTCGAAGGATTTTGGATAGTAATGGAAAATTTTATTGTTTAGTAGTTCCTCAAAACGTTACTCCTTAAGTCCATATCGGTCTTATGATAGTCATGTTAATGAGCCTTTTTTAGTTAAATAGAATGTTTGAGCGTTTTTCTAGTTAGTGATGAAGTAGTAAAAAATTTTGGGCAGTTTCTTCTCGTTTCAGTCTTGTATGAGGTTTCAAGTAAGACATTTATTAATATGGAGTCCTAGATATCGGATCTGTTCAACATGGACAAGCGGAGTGTTATAGAAGGATTCCGTAGACAAGTCGTTGCTTTACGACGAAGTGTAAAGGTTATTTAGTGGTATTTATTGGTATTTATTTTTATCCTCTAATGCTGACACCATACTTCTAGGTCTCTGATGTAGGATTGAAAGTTTTACGAGGAAATAGTAGGATTGTAATTCACTGATAACAATCAAGTGTCATTATCATAAGTGAAAAGGAAGACCATTAAGGATATCAGCCGTGTTGACTGTACAAAGAATGGGTCCGAGAATACTGCCTTGATGAACACCAGCGTACTGAATAAAGGGTTTAATTTGATGGATCTATCTCTAAGGTAGGGCTGGATAATGAGAAAGTATGTTGGGAGTAGGAATTTGCGAAATTCATAAAGAATAATGAAAATTTAATCTGTTAAAACTTTCATTGTCTTCATAATTTCCCTACAAATATACACCTGAAGCATTTATCATTTTTTTGTTTTTTGTGTTGTGCTGATACTGAATGTGGACGTCTGCCCATCTTAAAGTGTACTGAATTGTGCGTCATTAAGACTTTCTTATCCAACATTAATGCTTGTTTAATCGAATATATAACTTATTTCGTTAAAGAAGTGTTTTTTTTTTTTTTTAATAGCTGCTTAAAAGAGTAGCGAATTTAGCTCCAGACACCAGAAATCTCATTTTTTTTAATCTAGTTAAACAAAAAGTGTGATCAGACTTTCTTTCAATTAGGGAATATCTTTATTATATTATAACAATTCTAACAAATTCCAGTATTGTAAAGCAATAATAGCATTATACAATATTTTTTCAAATATATCGTTGATTACCATGCCTTTAAGTATCGTACCATCGAAATAGTTTTTAGTGAAACCAGCCAATGATTATTTATTTGGCTTAAACTCTGGGCTTCCACAATCCATAAAGGGTCTTACAGTACTTCCAGAGATTCGTATTATTTTACGGCCAACGGTATTGTAAGAAGGTGAATTAAACATTTAACCACCAGGTTTTCCTCCAATTTTCGGCTACTCATTTTATATAGGCTGGGTCTGTCTTGGGAGGGTTATTATATCCCAGGGTCGTTTCATTGCTAAAATAACATAATAAATAATTCAGTTACAGCCGTGGTTCGTCACCGACCTCTAGACCAAGCCGCTCCATTTATTTGGCTAAAGTGTATAAATTAAAAACTCAGAAAGTATTTTAAAGAAATCTTATTTTGATGTGTGTTTTAAATATATCACTGCCTTTTAGACTAATAGGTCTAATTTATTTCACAAAATTGGGGAAAAAACTCATATGTATTATTTTATTTTTAATACTTAAATCTATTTAAACCATAATATTATTTTTATTCTACACAAAAGATCTGTTTAAATTGGTTTTAAATTAAAAGCCATTCGATCCCTATCGTATATTCTATGCTTGCCATCTATTCCACCACAAATCAGACCACAAAGCTGTGCAAACTTCAAAGTCACTCTACACCGCTGTTCTTAAGCTCACCTCAGAATGGAGATGGGTATTAACCTTACCTAGTTAGGTATAACCTTTCAGAGCTCTTCCCTTTTGCTTGCAACTTATTAATCACAAGCTTTCTCACTAGGTTTTTAAGAAATGTTTTTAGCGTGCTACCACATTAGCATTATTGTGTTGATAAGTAAAGGGATGCTCATAATCTTTAATAAATTCTGTTATCTGTCAAGATTCATTCAGTTCGGAGTCAGTCAGTTTTTTATTATCAAAACTTATTAGAATGCGATTATATCTATTGATACATAAAATAGTTATTAATTGAAAACACAAGGTTACTAAAATGTAATAACATTTCACAAATTGTCGTATGTGTGTTTATTTATAACTAACTGAATGCTTCTGTAGCTAATCGATTGATGGTTGAGTGGGAGTTATAAATTTTACCTACCCAGGGCTAGTTGAGGGATCTTAAACTAGTACCTTGCGGCGCACAGGCTAGGGACCAATATGTTATGTACCATCCGAAGGACGGAATAGGTAAGGATTTTTACAATCGTTGAAAAGGGTAATATGCCAGATTTAAACCCATATTATTATTATGTGTATTTTTTCTGTTGGTCCATATATTATATTATTTTATATTCCAAACTGGAAAGAGACCCAGACCAGTATAAAATTATTTTTTATTCTATTTTATATCATATTATTGATTATTAGAATTAAAAATCATTACCAGCAACTTGTCTTCAGTGTTATGTTTGCTGAGCGTAATTTCTAATTTTAGGTCATTGCTATGAACATTAAATAGAATCTCTTAAAAAATTATTGCCGCTAAATTTAGAGTAATTTTCCAGTCATGGTTATAGATATTACATTTCTTATGAATTAATTTTTTATAGTGATGAATTTGATCTAATGGAATATATATATATATATATATATATATATATATATATATATTTTTTTTTTTTTTTTTTTTTTTTTTTTTTTTTTTTTTTTTTTTTTTTTTTTTTTTTTTGGCCCACTTATTTATATCATACGCCTAATGAAAACAGGAAAATAACAAAATAACGTTTCTTAGTTCATGGTTAGTAGTTTTAACTACTACCAGAATGATACTTTTAATTATGTCGAATTTTAAGCATTTCGCTATCAGAAACAATTAACATTGTGAGATTTCATAGTCGGAAACAATTTTCACGGAAAACAGCGGTGACGCAGATCGTCAGTGGCTATAGTTTTGAAAATCAATATTATAATTCATTTACGAGAGAACATAAACCGCTTGTTTATTTATTTAACGTCCATTTATGCTGATTTGGCTAATCGGACGATTTTACAGTGGTAGTACTAAATTTTGCCTATCCAGGTTTAATTAAGATAGGGATCTTTGAGAAATACCTGACATCGCACAGGGTCGGAACTACCTTTTAACGTCCCAGTTTTACTCCCATTAAAAAATCCTAGGGCCACATGCGGGTTCGAACCCGGGACCTTTGGCATAGGAGGCTATCATGCTAACCACCATGCTACAGGTAACCCCAAAAACATAAATTTCAGTATTTTTTTCAATTATTTTTGTGTTTTTCTTTATATTTCAATATAAAGTTGTTGTTTTTTTTTTCATTTCTTTTGTGTAATCAGCATATTTTAAAAACACGCAGTTATTTTTATTTATTTATTTTATTTTATTTTTATTTTTTATAATAATAAAAATTTTACTAGGAAATTCTTCGAGAGTTTCGGGATGTTTGACCCGTTATTATTTAACGACTCTATTACTGTTAGAACCAGGGAGAGGGATATTTTAGAGGGCTTCTACAAATATATGAGAATGAAGGATATAGCCATGCTCCAAGAGTCGACCTATAGCCCGTGGTACAGTAAGGTCTTTGCTGACACCGTCCTTCCGAAACGTTATCTAATGTTAGGATGCAATATCGCGTATGTTAAGACTTAAGCCCAGATCAGACTGTCGGGAAAGTACGCCATCTCCTTTAGTGTCGGCCCGCAGAAGTATAGTCTGAACCCACAGAAGCCGTGCCCAGTTTGTGACGGAGACGCATTGGAAGATTGTTTCCATTTTTTTGCTCGATGTCCTGCATACCAATAGAACCCGTTTTATGCCCGTATTAAATGAAGTGAGTATTGATGGCTTTTACGAAATTCTTGCAGAACCCCACGTAATAGGCTTAAAATTATTATTTATTTTTGTCAAAGAGAATCTTAAAATAAGATTTTAACATCTTTCTCAGAATGTTAATCATTCTTAAAGGTTTCGGGACTTGTTAGTAATTATGGGGATTTAGTATTTGCCTTAGTACAATTATTTTTGCATTATTTATTGATATCCTTATATTTAATTTATATTATTTATCTATATTTTGGATGAAATTCATCATAAAGATAGAAAGCAACACCTGTATGCTTATTGCTGGATATGTCTTTTGTTTTAAATATTTATTCGAATTGTAATTAATAATGTATATTTGCTGGTGATAAATTTATCAATTGTGCTCTGTGCCAGCCAGCTCTATTTGTATGGGGATGGCCCTAAACACAAATAAATAAAATTATTATTATTTTTAATTTTGGAAACTTTTTTTAAATTTTTATTGAGTGATGACATTTTTATGAGCACGACTATAAATATATATATATATATATATATATATATATATATATATATATATATATATATATATATATGTATATATATATATATATATAAGTGAGGCTTTTGAGACACAATTTTGTTGTAAACATCCAACTTTCAATGGTTCATATACAATTATTATGTAATAGCTGGTTGTTTGATAATCGATATTAATTCTTAGATTTTTATTTTCCCGAAAAATGACTGATGGTGGAACCCTCAAACGCAGTAATGGAATACGACTCGAGTTTTGGGATCATCGATTGCGGAGTACCGTGTGGCTGAGTCGTAATGACTGTTTTAATTACTTGTTTGAAAAATCTCTTAGGGTCCATTTAGGAAACAAAGGATGAGAAGTTGGAGGGGCGATAACAAATGCGAAGGGGGCTGCCATTGGGAACGAGACGGCTGAGGTCCGCTCAAAGGTTTCGTTGCCTGCTTTTAGAAAGTGTGTGTTATCTCGAGGCTTTACGCTGAATTAGAGGGATAAAGCCGGCTTATCCGCTGGCCAATTCTTCAGCGCCTCTCGTAGCCTGGATAAGGCTGGAAAAAATAGTAGCATTGTCTTCCTTTCAGATACCGCCTACTGCCCTTTGTCCGCCACATGCTTACAACTTATCAATCTGCTCGGCTTTCTGGTAATGGAGCTGATTAGAGAGGAAAGAGTGATAGCCGAAGTTTTTGCAAGGCTAAAAAATAATGGTTCCTTTTCAAAGAAACAAACATGTTCAAGGCCGAACGTAGGATTTTAGTCAATTGGGAGGAATTCTTTTATTGTATTTATGTATTATTTTTTTTAACTGTATATTTTTAATTTTTCTTTATAACATTATTGTACTTTTAATTATATGTTATTTTCTGTCCTCATTTTAACTTATAGATATATTTTTATTTATATTTTTCTTGTTTTCACATTTTATTAGAAGTTGTCTTTTGAGTTATTTTATTTTTTCATCTTATTAATTCAATTCTGTTGTTATTTTTAATTATATTTATATTTTTAATTTTTTTACTCTAAGACTCTAGTCTTAAGACCCTTGTTTATTTCCTGTAATATTATTCTTAAGGGACTCGTCCCAGAATAAATAAAGAATTATTATTATTATTATTGGCGCCCTCACTTAGCTTCCGCTGGCTCTCACCAGTGATGCGGCTGAGAGGGAGGCGCTGGGATCCTTTGGACTCTGCTTGTCCTTCCACAAGTGGGGGACAAGCCCCGTCCGGGGTTCCCGAGCTGATTGTAAATATTGTACATAGGTATGAATGTGACATGTTTTGTTTATTTATTTGTTAACTTCATTTATTTCTATTTATTTTGTCTACTTAATTTTGTTATTGTATACGTTTATTTAATTTAATTTTATGTAATTTGACTTTCCTTTTGTTTATATTGTATGAATGAGATCCTGTAGCACTATTATTATTGTCTATTATGACAAATTGTAATATATACGAATAAAAAAAAAATTATTATTATTAAACACACTTATACTTAAGCAAATAAAATTTAAAAAAAAAATCTGGTGAGCACAACACACGACTTTCGTTTGACTAACCTTCCTTGTTAAAATCAATATAATAATTTTCAAATACGGAGATAGAAAACAAATGAAAGAAATAATAATAGCTACTCTTAACTTGAACTTTAAAAATATCACTTGAAGAGATCCCTTCTTGCTTCTTTTCAGTTTTCTTTGGATCTTATCTGGAACATCTGTCGTGCTCTTAAAAAAAATTATCCCCTCTCAAAATTTGAGGGCTTACGTTTCAAGATGCTTGGAACCCGAATAACGAAAAAAAAATCATTTCTCCTAATTAAGCACAATCCACTTTACTAACCTCACTGAAAATTCAAAATTTTACTTGCTATCAAAATTAGACATACATTACCCTCCAAAATGAGAGGTAATAATTTTCCTTAACCGCTAGAACATGATTGCAACTTTGAATTCCATTTTTGATATTTTGGGCTTGATATTGAAAGAAATGGAATTATTTCTAAAGCTACTAATTTCATCATATAATTTCGTACCGAATTAAACCATACTTTCCATAACATTAAGATTTTTTTTTCCGAATGATTCAGCATAGAACTAACATAATATAATAAAGAATCTATCATTTATTCTTTATGAGACAAACCTCTGCTCTTCTGAGAGATCAGTCCTTTTGCTATTATGGTTCGGTATTTTCGGAATCATTTATTACCATTTGTTAAATAAATTTCCTATATACTCTATCTTTATTAATATACTAATGTCATTAATACATTGAAAAAAAAAATCATGATTTTTATGTGAACATCGTTTTTCATAATGATATTTGATAAGAAATTAATAAGAAATTTGTGCAGTTACATTTGCTGAAATGTTTATAGTACGTTTCTTAAATGAACGTCTCAATTCAACACATTGTTTTAATTGGTTGGCGAAGGCCTTATAGCTGTTTATGTCACTAAAATAAAAAAAAATTAAATAAGCATGATATATATAGAACACTGCTATTATAAGGAGAAACAAAGAGGGTTTGCTAAGACGACTTTAGGATTAAGAATAAAAATAATTCTATAAAATATTTTCTGCTTTTAGGAAGCTTAAGTAAGGCTCTCTAGTAAGAAGCTTATTATTCAGTCAAGGTAATTGATGTAATCGTATTAACGTTATTAATTTACTAAGTGAAATACACATTGCGATGTTTAAAAAAAAAATATGGCACATGCAACACACTACATTTATTAGCCTGCGTTGTTAAAATTCATAAGAGTACTTTGAATGAAGTCAGAGTTGAAAAAGGGTTAATCATTCACATTTAGTTTCTTTTGAAATATGTTTTATCCGCTTTTCATCACTGCCTATTGCCTTATACAATTTTTTTATAGAAGAAACAAGGATTTTCAAAAATCCTTAGCTTTTGAACGGTATGTTATAAATCTATATCACTAATTTTGTTTAATTAAAAATTAAAAATTTATTTTCTGTTTTTTCCTTTAGTTTATTATCGATTTCGTTCAACATGAATATTTACATTTTTCATATCAACTATAATCTGGTTATTTTTTTCGAAACAACAAAATAAAATGTACTCTAAAGGGAAAATAAAATAAATGGATATAAGTCCTTTCAGGCTATTTCATACTTAATGAAACCTACATGATACTAAAGAATATTAAATTTTGCATTGATAATATCGATTATAGGTTTTGAAAAAAAAATGTACAAAATGCTTATTATTGAGTGGCCCTTCTGGTTGGCCGATTTCGTTAGCCTTGTCAGACTATTTAAATCGGAATGAAACCTACATGAAATAGGAGCCCATTAAAATTTATATGGAGATCTAGTTTAATCAAAAACATTTAAGTCGTTCTTAAAAAAAAAAAAAAAAAATGTAAAAATGTGCAAAATGCATGTTATAAACTCTACTTTGGTTCACCGATTTTTTTCCGAAAAAGTTTCTGTAACGCCTCAGGCTTTTACGGTTCTAAAATACAAAACTTCAGTTTAATACGTCGTTTTCTAGCTAGACATACACACTATGTATTTGTACGTATTTGAGGAACTAGATCATTTGGACTTAGAGTAGCCTAAAACGTATTTTTGATGATAACTCGAATTCAAAAATGTTCACGACTACAATACTTTTTCGTACTTTACATTTCATATACAGGTAAGTTAAAGTAAAAAAAAAATTCACAACCTCGAAATAGTAACATAGTTTGCTAGTAAGCAATTCATCACATGGAACAATCTTAACCTTGAATGCAAGATATTTAAAGTTAAATGATAAATTACTATGATAAAAACCTTGTTTTTCTGGAACGAAGGAAATGGAGGGAAATATCAAAAGATGATTACATTGTGTGCTTGCTTGAATGTTTTCTCAGTATTTAATTTTCTCTATTCCTGAAAGAATATATATTCTAGGGCAGAGTGAAGGAAACTGGGGTAAAAAAACGCAAACATTAATTCATCTCCATCTGCGACATGGGCAGAAAGCAGGTTGAGGGCGATATGAAAATAAAAACCTATTTTTCTTCAGAAAACTTCGTTTGACTAATGAGCCTGGTCGTTTGCTAGCATAAACTTTTTCTGCCTATCTCTGCAGAAAATGAAAGAAAGTTGCTCTTCAATATTTTACTGAGTTGCGGTATATTCATTTTTTTTTTTTTTTTTTTAATCCGAATATCGTTGTGCTGTTTCAACTTCAAGTGTATGGATTATACCATCTTATTTTGATTAGGGTTGGTCATTTTGATATATTTTTCTTTTTTTAGCACATAGACAAACGGTCAAATTTATCCTTGAACACTAAAATTACTATTTGCAAAGTACTGATCAAACCATTATGGACATATGGGATAGAGCTATGTGGATCTGCCAAAAACTCTAAAAAAACAAAAGAAAAACATTCAAATAATTCTCTTTAATCGAAAATATTGCGAACAATTTTGGATGCACCGTTTTATGCAACGAATTACTTCAGAAGGACTTGGACATTCTCACAGTTTTAGACTCAGCCACAGAATATTATAAAACATTTCATGACAGACTGACTTACAACATGAACCACCGCCAAAACTATTAAACCGGCTTTCGGGAGTTATCATATTTGCTTATTGCAAATTTTTTTTTTTTTTTTTGCAGATGGCAAATAGCAATGGAGAACAAACAAAAAACAACTGTTATAAAAAAAAATCTTTTTTTTAACTTCGTATATTGATCCCCACCTGTCGGCAGTATTGTGGAAATGAGCAATGGCTTATATATTTATTAAAAATAACATTTCAGGTTTAAAAAAATTAATTAACCAATAAATATGTGAACTCAATAAAAGAGACAATTATTAACAATTTTTTATTATTATGATCAAGTTTTATTGAGTGTATTTATTTATTTAGAAAATCGTAAAAAGGTGCTAAATTCATGGTATAAGTTGGCTCTCTGGACTGCAAATTTTGCTGAAAAAGTTGTTATAATATGTTTCTACGCTCTAAAAATATGAAATTTAAGTTTTATATATCTTACCGTTTTTATGCTGGAATAAATACAATGTACTTATACCCACACGGACATACAAACACACACAAACCTTTTCGCGAGACTAAGTTATTTGGTAATGGAGATTAACGAAAATCGGATAAAGCTGATTATTGTATACAATGATATATTATGAAATTTAATGGAATACAAGTTTTTATTGAAACTGAATGTAATTAATTCTTTAATAATTTATTTTTATCTCTAAACTTATTTAAAAGTTCATAAATTTATTTAAAAACTGGAGTAAGTGAAAGTCGTGTGTAGAGCGCACAAAATTTTTACTACTTGGTTATGCGAATTTTTATGTTAATAACTTTGTCTGAACTATGTTTAATATTTTTTTTTTTACCAATTCAAGGTCGTAAACCTTATCTCTCGGTTTTCATTGGGCCTACGTTTTATGTGTTTTGAAGTAAAAATTCTCATTTAATTTGACCAATACAATTGAAAATTTTCTATATTGTGGAGTTCCAGCAAGCATGACAAACATTTAATTCTATATCTCATTATGCATTACTTCCCCTATCAAGAATATTCAATTGGAAGGCAACTGCTACCTAAGATTGGTGGCACGGTTGTTCAAAACATCAAGTGTTATCTCATAGTTGAGTTAGGAACTTTGTGAAGTTGGCTAGGCAGGAATAGTTGGGGTAGTTAGGGTATTCGCGTCTTTCCTCGCAAGTTTGGCACGTAAACCTCATCTGTAATTCCTCCCAAGTGTTTAAACTAATATATAAACCAACTGCCTTGAGGATTAGTATTCTGATTACAGTCCTTATTTTAGTAGCATTAGATTATAAGATGTGTTGTTTAATTATATTACAGCGCCGTCAGGCATCATTATTATACGAGTTGTGGTAGTATATTACTAGAATTCATATTAATTAATTTTTTTTACATCAGAGGTATATTTACTAGTAGATAAATGTTTTGTTTAATAAGATACTGGCCAGGATAATAGTAGTTCTAACTGCGTTAATACCAAAACTTTACATACTGACTTACACTTACCAACAGTGGACGAATACATAAGGGCTCGTCCTTTTTTTTTTTCTCCGAGCCAAAGACAAAGCAGCCATACTCCATCTTTGTGAATATTATTGATAAGTATATCTTGAGTAAAGTGATGCGATCTGCACCCCAACTTGTTCCAGTTAGGACTTTAAGTATATTAAGTTTTTTCACACATTTTTCTTTCAAGGATTTTATGTGATTTTTCCACGTAAGACGTATATCAAATTCAAATCCCAAGAATCTACAACTATTTCGTAGGGTAAAAGAACGTTGTTATGTAGGAGGTCTGGTAAGTCGGTGAGATTTATTCTTCTAAGATTTCTTCTTCTTCTTCATAAGGGCTCGTTAATGAATTCGAAGAGGAGATTTAAAAGGTTTGGATGCGAGATCTCCTGAAATAATTAATGGTTGTTCATAAATATCCTCCTGCCTCAGATGTAAACATCCATCCATGATTCTTCACATTTGCCAATTGTTCTTGCACGTTTGGGCAGGTGCATATCATGATTTTAGGAAAAAAAAAAATGTATGATATAAATAAATAAAATAACAGTTATTCCAAATTAAAAAAGTTTAATAAGATGAAATCAAACTGGTATGTGCTTGCATGTGTTAAAAGATATGTCTTTACTGTCATAAACGGATATAGAAATATAAGAATATGGTGCATAACAAATTATTTTTCCTCTTTTCCCCTTCTGTTGTTCATCGAATTTGTTCAACCTATATATTTATACATTCTTTATCAATAAAAAAAGATGATATGATTATTTTTGTTAATCTATAAAATTGAAGGTACTGTAGAAGAAGAAAATTTAAACTGTCGGTATTTAAGCCCTGTCAGACTATTTCAATCAGAATAAAACCTACATCATATTAACGCCCATTAGTTTTTCCATCAATATCGCGGACGTATGTTTGTCTCAAATATGTAATTTAAATATTGTAAGACTTTTTGTTTTCGTGCTAGACTTACCACACACAGGGACACATAGACCTTTTTGTGGGACTTGGTCATTTGGACCCAGGGGACCCTAAAAGGTGTATCTCCGTTGAAAACTGGAATTCGAAAATTTTCGCGATCGCAATACTTTCCCTTATATATTTCATAAATAGATAAGTGAAAGTATATAACAATAACCTTTTTCTTAAGTAATTAATTTCTCCTTTTACTTATGAGTATTCCAATCGTGAATCAGAAATCTCAATGGAAATACACTTCTTAGGCAGCTCTGAGTCTTAATGACTAAGTCTCGCACTTGGGTCAGTGTGTGTAGTTAGACTAATTAATAAAAAATATAAATTTTAATACTTATGAAAAGTATAGGACTGAGATGTTTAGGCAAATACTTCACCATAATAAACAAACCAAAATGGCTCTTCAAATAATGCTTTTTACAGCTTTTCTCCGATCAATTTTCATTAAGTTTAGTGTTTATAAAGGGAATACGGTTTATTGAATCCAAATAATCAAATCTACAAAGCAATTAGTCGTCTGAAAATGAAATTTTCTTTTAGTTATAGATTTTGCTTCTCCAGGTTTAGTTATAATAGCGGTCAATAAATAGTTCCTGACATTTACAAGCTTGAGACCATGATTTTACGTCTGCTCCGAAGGAATTAATAACCAAAAATCTTGTGGTTATTAGCAGGGTTTTTTGTCCCTACCTAGAGAAGGCTGTTATGCTTGCCCCTGCGACTCAAGTGACCTCGGACTAATATTTAAAATTTATTTAGAACGAAATAGTAAAATTAATTAGTATTAATTAATGGTGTCAATATCAGCTTACTTCAAGCTTTATAATCGCCTATTGCACAATTCATATTGGTTAATGAAATTCCTGATTCAAATTTATACTTGACCGACCTTTATTTTGTTTATAATCAATTAACAGATTTATTTTAAAATATCATTCATGTAATGTTATTTTATTTTATACCCCATTCTTGTCAAAGGAGATAAGCGGTACTGCTAAAATGGGTCGATGCTTCATCCAATTTACTTTGACACGACTTAACAATGTTCAATAGATGAGGAAGGAAGTTAAACTCTCTCTCTCTCGCTATTTCCTTTTTGTCCATTTTTCTCTCCGTTGATAAAAAGAGGAGACATTTTCATTTTAATTTCCATTTATTTCCCCCAATTCCGAAAAAAAAAGTTATGTGAATACACTTCTTTAGGCGGTTAGACCCTTTCGTTATACACAGGAAATTAAACTTATCAGCACACAATTTTATTTTGAACCAGATTTAATATGAATTATTGGGTTTTTATTTTCTTTGCTACTAAGAATTTCCAGTATCTGTTGTGGTGGTTAAAATTAATATCCCTCATGAGGTATTAAATCTTTGTGTTCGGTTTGTACAGGCAATATTAGATGAAGTGATAACTGTTTTTATTTAGATTCGGGATTGCAAATGTCGCTTCACGGGGCTGTTTTCTCATTCTTTGTTAGTTATCTTTATGTGTTGAGAATACTAAGGGTAGATTAAATACATTATTAAATATTTAGTATACAAAATAATAGTAATAAGACTTTATCAGAAAATGCTGGGGTAGTTGATATACCTGGCTTATCTTCTCCCAGTCCCTCAAACAATGGTTACACAAAGTTGGTAGGGTTTTTCGCTGTCAGGTGTTTCTCTAAACTTTGGGTACCCACATTATAGAGGCTGGTTAGGCTTAAGGAGGGTATCCATATGCCAGAGTCACTCCTTAGCTGAAATAACAGAAAAAATAATTCTGCCTCATTCGGGATTCAAACTCAGCACCTGGAGAACTCTACTCAGTTCTAGATAAATCGTATTCCACTCAGTTGATATTAATATATAATATTACAAAGTAACAACAAAAACCTTTACCTCTTCAAACCATGAAGAATCTTGGGTCTAGTATGTATAGAAATTTGTACTATTTCTAGGCTGTATGAGAAAGTTGTTAAATCACGCTAATCTCTCCTGTTTCATCCATTTTTTTTAATACTCACGTTATTGTATATGATGCCTATGGCTATTG
This sequence comes from Piezodorus guildinii, assembly GCA_023052935.1. Classification (NCBI taxonomy): domain Eukaryota; kingdom Metazoa; phylum Arthropoda; class Insecta; order Hemiptera; family Pentatomidae; genus Piezodorus; species Piezodorus guildinii. The sequence goes on along the minus strand of CM041292.1, from coordinate 28,926,342 downwards.
CAATGTTTATATTGATACTGTTTTCCATGATCTTAGTTTGGTTTTCAAACGAAGTGGAATAAGTGAGCTTATTGCAGTTTCGGTTATGAATTAGAAGTAAGTTTTGGCTTTCTAAAGTAATCCTGACTCTGAAAACTGCACTCTATGCATCAATCCTTCCATGACCAACTCCACTCCCACTCTAACCCACTAGTTTCAATCTTGGCTTTCTCTTTCATTCCTGATAATCCCCCGAGGCATCTGAAATGAAGATGGCCTCGAGACCTTCAAGATTAGAATATATTTGTAGAGTGCTGCTGATGGGAAGCTTCTCTACATGTCTATTCTCTTTTAGCCTATTTACTAGATTTGATGTACAATACAGTTGTAAACATAAAAAAATAAAAATTTGCAGTGGTCCTTGTTTGTCATTCGTTTATTATTGTAAAACATTTCTACATTAATTTTAATAAATATTTGAAAATAATAACCCACGGTATAATCATGCCCTGAGTTGTTTCGTTTTTAAACTCACAATATTACTTACGATTATAAATATTCGAGTGGTGGCCTTACCACTTAATATTTAAGTCCTAAATACGAACAGGATCCAGATTATTAGTGAATCTGAGGGATTCATAAAAGAGCTCTCCAATCCACCCTCGACAAAATTAGCATAAACTGAGGAAACTTTTCTATAAGATGCTACACATGGAATTTAATATCGGCTGCTCTTCCTCCCAGGCATTATAGCACTCCATAGTGCTAATCCCGAAAGGAGTACCCTTTAAGGAGAGTTATATTCTGAAAGGAGCTGAAGGGTGTAATATAGAAGGTTAGAAGTCCCCGGGCTCTGTCTATGAATGAGAAAACTTTTTGATGAAGAGCCGGGGAAGTGCATTTGGTCGAGCAATTCTTCCAGTCTGCTTAGCAGTCAGTCTCAGCTACTTTCAAAAACCTATACCAATTCAATTTTGGCAGTTTTTTTTTTTGGTCAAAGGAATAAAATTTCATATCCTATAAAATTAATACAAATGGTTTATTATATACAAATTATTATATTATAGTAATACTATTTATAGAAATGTATAGACAATTTACGTTTATACGTATAGTACACTAATCTCTAATCAGAATTACAGATAAGCCTATCGAACAGGTTAAGTGCTTCAAATGCCTGAGAGCCCATTTAGATGAGAGATAATGAGATTAAGGAGAGAGTGAACACTGAAGAAAGATGTTCTACGCAGTAAATAGAAACTTCCAAAATGACAAAGAGGCCTCCAAGAACACTAAATAGAGGGTTTACAAATTAACATTTCTGCCTATACTGATTCACTCCTCAGAGTCTTGGGGAATAACCTCCAAGCGAAGAAGGGAAAAAATTCATGGTTTAGAAATGAGGTTCCTAAGAAAAATTAAAGGAAAAACAAATAACTAGTCCGCAACACAGGGTCAAGTCTAGGAGTCGAACTAGCAGAAATAATTATAGAAAATCATAGTCTAAGATGGTTTAGACATATCTCTAGGATGGGAACCATCGTCCCGGATGACATACGGGGCTAAAGTAGGAGGACGGAGAGGTTCGGGAAGAGTCTGACACACTTAAGGGGTTGGAGTAAGGTTTCTTCCGAAGACTGGAGTGGGGCAAAAGAAAGAAATTAGTTAAGGATCAAAGAGTATGGTCTAGTCTCTAAAGAAAGACACCTCACACTCCATGAGGTTAAAGGTTGATTATGATGATGTAAAGCAATAAATTAATCAACGAAATTCAGAAAGATTGACCAGCTAAATTGTCATTTTACCTTCAGGGAAAATGGTCAGTTTAAAACTCTACATCTTCCCTATTTCGTAACTGTTTTCTACGTTGTTCTATGAAAGTAGGTATTGGAAAAGTAGAGATTTGAATGAGGACAGAGAAGCAGCATGGCGAATTTGGGTTGGTATTGAATTCCAGAGGACAATAAACGATTGATTTTTTTAGTTTTGGCTCTCTGAATTGAAACGTAAAGATCAAAATGATGCGATGTTGTATCAAGCAAGTGGAATGAGGATTTAATTTGTAGGAAATAGTGGACATAGGGGGGAGGTTAGTATTAAATATCTTGGTAAACGTATAGTTATAATAAATAAAGTCTAAGAGTGGAGATAAGGTCTTTTACATTTCATGTCTCCCAAAACAAAATCCTAAGTCACGATAACTGTTTATTTCGCTGATAATTTAGGTAGGTCAGGATTAACAAACATCATGCTTTAATCAACATGTATTTTAGATAATTTTTACTTTCACTTACCTATATATAAAATGTATAGTAAGGTGAATGTATTGCGATCGTGAAAATTTTCGAAATCCAGTTTTCAACGGAAATACACGTTTTAGGCTCCCCTGAGTCCAAAGAAGTCCCGAAAAAAGATCTGTGTGTGGTAACTCCCTGGCAAAAACAACAAGTCCTATAAAACTGAAATTTCATATTTAAGACAACTGTACGCCCGAGATGCTACAGAATCTTTTTCATAAGCTGACCAGAAGATTTACTTTATACCATGTATTTAGCACCTTTTTACGATTTTTTCGAAAACGGCTCTAACGATTTTGATTAAACTCCATAAATGGATGTAAAATTGAATGAGCTTTAATATCATGCAGTTTAATTCTGATTGAAATAGTCCTACAGGGCTTTTTATAGATATAAAAAAAATTGGAACATCATCTTATTAGCATTGATAAGTAACGGGTAAATATGCAACTTGAGCGAATTTGTTAAACAACTAAAGGGCAAAAATAGTTTTTAATGCAATTATTTTGTTTTTGAACACAAGAATAGTAATATGTATAATATAACGAAAGATTTTCTAAAAAAGATTTTAGAAAAAAATATTATCTAATACACGGAATCTTAAAATTTAATGAAGAGTGATGAAAAGCCGATAAAACAAACTGATTGCTGAATATAAAAATATAATAGAGTTTTTAATAAAACACATGTTTCTGTTAACATTCAAAACAATTATTCTTTAACAATGTATTTGTAAATTTAAATGTGCCTAGAAGTAAGTGAAAGCCGTGTGTTGCACGCACTAGATTTTTATTTACCAAAGTGATGATTATTGTAGACCTGTGCTAGGTTCAGTTAAACTCTTCTATATCCTAAAAAGTGAAATATTTTTAAATTATTAAACCTATTATAACATTAGTGCTTGCAATAATGGAGATAATGCATGCAATAAATGTAACGCTTTGTATACCGATAATTATTCATTGAGTTATTCTTGAAATAAAAGAAAACTCTTAAATCAGTATTTGAGTATTTGTATTTTCCTTATGTTTTTCCATTTCTTTAATTTGTTTCCTTTATGTTTTTGGCTCTATTTCTAGAAGTCAGAATATTAAATTTAAGATATCCTTCGCCCTTTTATAAATAATTATGAATCATTGATAATTATTTTAAAATACTGACAATATTGCATTTGTTTGTTTTTCACTTGTACCTTTTTTTTTTTTTTTCTTTTTTTTTTTATTATCAGTACTGTCATTTTTAGTTTCCTTTATTTATATAATACTTGAGAGGCATAAAAGTGGTTATTTCCTCTATTCTTTATTTGTAATCATCAGATTCTCAAGTATTTGATTTCCTGGAATACTACAGTTTTCTATAAACTTGTAATAAATTATTTATAAATTCGTATTGTTGTTCAGATTCACTAGCAGTTGTTCAAATCAGTTCACCTAAAATCAGAATATTATATATATATACATTTCTTTTATAATTATTACCAAGTAATTAATTTTTAAATATATCTAAATAATAAGCTATATTTTTAAATATATTCTAATTAATTCTTGCAGGTAAAAGTAAGACAAAATTAAACATTATTTAAAATTTTTACTTTTATGTGGATTCTCATAGTTAACGATGATAATCCTCTTTTAAATGCTCGATTTCTATGGAATCAATCAATATATGTACAATATTTTTACATACATACATATATATACACACATATATATGAACATACACACTTATCTCAGAATATTTGTTATACTCAGAGAACCCTAAAACGTTTTTTTCCGGAGAAAAAATCAAATTCGAAAATCATCTGAATTTCAATACAGTCTATTAAAATATATTTTGTACACATGTGGCACACATACTGATCGGATATGAAGTCCTATTTTTCATCTCTACAGATTTAATTAAGATAACTATAACCTGATACTCGAAACCACCATTTTTCATCACTTTTTAAGTACAGCATACCCGAATATTTTTAACTCTCTATAAAAAATTATATAGAGTTTAAATATCTAAAAAATAAAATAGTGGTCGGTGTGGCCGCGCGTTTCCAACAACTAGAAAAATCGAAGTTGAAAGGCTTTCAGATCATTTCGAGTTCAATCCTTGGTGCCGGGGGTTTTCAATTCTGGCATTATTCTCCCACACTTATAATCTAGCCCGTGCAAACACCCGTATAGCATTGAAAAGCGAGGTACTGGTGACCTTTATAATAAACCAACAGGATAGAGTTTCATTCCAATTTCTAACGCCTCTATAAAATAAAAAATGTACACAATTACCATTTAAATAACATCAGTAGAAAACTAAAATAAGAAAAAGTAATTCATAACGAAATAAAGCGAAGTTTAATGAGCATAAGCTGTATCTAGATGTCAAGGGAGTGTCGTGAGGACGTAAAGGGATGACATATTCCTCACCTGAGGCCGGTTAAGCCTTGACATATCTATTGTTGTTAATGGAGGGATTAATGTTGAACTGGCTTCGAGATTTGTGGGCGAGTATAATTCACCAGAATAACAGGACCCTCCCCCATGATTTACCATTGTAGCCTCATTAGTTGTTGCGATCTGTAACATTAGCCATCATCACTCTAGAAATCACGAGTAATCATCGCTATGATTGAAATATTTATATTAAAAAATCGAATAGTTAATCGTTACTAATTATTCTATTATGTTTGTACAAGATATGGAGTCAATCAATAACAGAGAAGCCGTACATTTTATTTATTTAGTTATAGATTTTTTAATTTATCTATTCATTGATCTTGACCTGTCTTTTGATTTATTTTTTTTCAATAAATCATAAAAAAAAAATAAAAAAAAAATAAATAAAAAAAAAAATTATATTATCCCCGTCCCAACAAAAAATTTTGAGGGCTAACATTTCAATATAAGTAGAATCCGAAAGAAAAAATCCGTTGTCCGCAGTCCGTTGTACGCTGTCCCCAGCTTTTTTTTTTTTTTTTTTTTTTTAACTAATGGAAGCTTATTTTTTTTCAATACAAAAATACTAAGGTATCCAACAATGTTAGTAAAACCTAGACGTTGATATCGATTACTTTAAAATTTGGGTCAATTAAAAATGATTATTTATATATATATATATATATATATATATATATATATATATATATTTGTGTGTGTGTGTGTGTGTGTGTGTGTGTGTATTAAATAAGAAACCGAAAATAATTATAAAAAAAAAAAAAAAGAAACACAAGGCAAGAAAAAAGTTATATTTTACCCATAAATACGACTATAACTCAGTTATTTTTGAAGACAGAGAAAAATATGTAAAAAGTTTTAGAATCAGTAAAACGCAATAATATATATATTATAAATAGAAGGAAATTTCACCAACATATGCAACCGAAAGATAAATAAATTAAAATCTTGCTTATATATTTCGTTTTAATTGTAAGGATTGCAAATGCCAAAAATTTCGCGAAACTTATTAGTGCAAGTATTATTGCAATCGGTTAAGAAATAGGATAAATATATCATTTTGAAATTAGCAGCTTCAAGCCGGCTTAGGATATTTTCCATTGAATTATTCCTTTTCATATTAGTTAATTACCTATAAACCTATATATAAAAAGTTATACCCTAATATAGTTATTTAAAATTAATAAACCATTGTGTAATAATTTGCATTATTTTTATTAATTTTTTCTTAAACCTTATCTCTGACACTATTAACCATTTAGGTTTGCATTTTCACTGTGTTTTTTTGTTTTTTTTGTTCATTCATTTAATGTCAATTTTATACTTCAGGGGCTAATCGGACGATATTAAAGTTGGACTTCTAAATTTTTCCTATCCAGTCTTAATTAGGTTAGGGTTCTTTAACAACTATCTTATTAGGTTCATTTAAGACCCAGGATTTTTTACTATCTTTATAATAGCTTAGGGACATCTGCGGGGTATTAGCCCACGACTTTGAAATAGTAGGCTCCTGTGCTCGTCGCTAAAATTTTACTATGTAATCTTAACAAGTAAACTATTATTGAAAACTACATATAATTAAAACAATACAATATGTCCTTTTTTGTTAATAAGTACGCCTTGTACAGGCATCACTACATAAATAATACAATTAGGCGGCAATATTTTTTTTATGTTTTTCATAAATGAAAGCATTTTTTATATTATAATAATGTTCAAAAGAAAAAAAACATATTAAATAAATTTAACCGAAGAGAAAACGGAAATCCATGTTTAAAAAAAAAAATTATTCCTTCATTTATTTCAAAATTTATTTATTGATTAATCTTGACCTATATTTGTATTTTATTTTCCTGAATCTTAACTCTGATACTGTTAGTCGATTACGTGTGCTTTTTCACTGGACTTCCATTCTACGGCCTCTCTGAAGAACGGCATAACCGAGGATTTTTCACTGTCCTTAAAAAATTCTGTGTCTATCTGATAGGTTTGTGCCCGTGACTTCATGGCCTGATATGCTAGCCACTATACCACAGGTTACCCTCTGCCCATAAATTTTAGTTTTTATTGTATTTTTAAAATTATTTTACACTGCTAAAAACATTTTCCTATAGAAAATCACATTTCTAAATCATGGCAAGACTAAAAGCTTAACCTTTATTTTTTATTTTTTAAATTATTTACAGATAAGAAATTTCAAAATTACCCATTGTAAAGAATATATTGATTATGAAGAAAAAAGTAAGATATCGTCACGGATGCGTATTCTTCTTATATTCTAACAATTATAAACATTTTCATTGAATACAAAGTTTTTAATGCAACTATATATTAAAAAAAATCTGGTGCGGGCAACACACGACTTTCACTTACCTCGATTTTTAAAATCAATGAAAGAATTTTCAAATACAGTTAGAGATAAAAATACGTGAAACTATTAAGGAATTAATCAAATTGAATTTATATATAAACATGTGTTTTATTAAAAAATCTATTATATTATTATCTAAAATAATCAGTTAGTTTTATCTTCTTCTCATCACTCTCTATTAACTTCTAAAAGCTTGTGTATGAGATGATATTTTTTCTAAAATCTTTAGCTTTCCAACGGTATATCATACATGTATATTACTGCTCTTATGTTCAAAAACGAAAAATTTCATTAAAAATATATTTTTTCTGTTTTCTCCTTTAGTTGGGTATCGAATTTATTCAATTTATATATTTACCTGTTTTTCATCAGCGCTAACAAGATAATCTAGTTATTATTATTGAATCTAAAAAATTAAAGGTACTTTAGAGGAAGAAAATTTAAAATATCGGCATTTAAGCCCTGTCAGACCATTTTTATCCAAATAAAACCTACATGATATTAAAGCCCATTTAATTTTACATCGATATAGCGAGTTTAATCAAAATCGTCGGAACCGTTTTTGAGAAAATCGAAAAAAGGTGCAAAATGCATGGTATAAAGTGCCTCTTCTGGTAAGCTCATTTTGATGAAAAAAGTTTTGTCACGTCTCGGGCGTATAGTTGTCTTAAATATGAAATTTCAGTTTCATAGGACTTACCGTTTCCGCCCGGGAGTTACCACAGACACACACACACACAGACCTTTTTGCGGGACTTGGTTATTTGGACTCAGGGGACCCTAAAACGTGTATTTCCGTTGAAAACTGGAATTCGAAAATTTTCACGATCGCAATACTTTCCTTACTATATATAGTAAGTGAAAGTAAAAAATATATTTTTTCTGTTTTCTCCTTTAGTTGGGTATCGAATTTATTCAATTTATATATTTACCTGTTTTTCATCAGCGCTAACAAGATAATCTAGTTATTATTATTGAATCTAAAAAATTAAAGGTACTTTAGAGGAAGAAAATTTAAAATATCGGCATTTAAGCCCTGTCAGACCATTTTTATCCAAATAAAACCTACATGATATTAAAGCCCATTTAATTTTACATCGATATAGCGAGTTTAATCAAAATCGTCGGAACCGTTTTTGAGAAAATCGAAAAAAGGTGCAAAATGCATGGTATAAAGTGCCTCTTCTGGTAAGCTCATTTTGATGAAAAAAGTTTTGTCACGTCTCGGGCGTATAGTTGTCTTAAATATGAAATTTCAGTTTCATAGGACTTACCGTTTCCGCCCGGGAGTTACCACAGACACACACACACACAGACCTTTTTGCGGGACTTGGTTATTTGGACTCAGGGGACCCTAAAACGTGTATTTCCGTTGAAAACTGGAATTCGAAAATTTTCACGATCGCAATACTTTCCTTACTATATATAGTAAGTGAAAGTAAAAAATAGAATGTCGATTTGACCTTATTTTCTACATAGTTATATATAGATTAATACCTATTCTCACTCATAACTCCACAGCTCAACAGATCTACAAAAATAAATGTAATATATAAAAATGCCACACCTCTAGAGTGAGATAGAGGAATATATGAATTTATGTTATTTACGGCTCAGAGGATTGTCAGGAATGGGTGAGGAAGCAAGGATTTGAACTCGTGGGTTAGAGTGGGAGTGGAGTTTGCATGGAAGGATTGATACCTTGTTCGGGCCAAATAAGTAACATGAGGTATGTTAAGATCTTTATGCATGAGTTTATTCTTTGACATAGTAAAGAGCATTGAGGAATTTTTGAAGGGTTTTGGATTGTAAGGATTGAATACAGAAATAATTTGATGGTTTAGTAGAGCTCCAATGCTCAACTCCTAACTTCAGATAAGACTCATGATGGTAATAAATAAATAAAATTAAAAAACATATACATAATTAAAATGAGTAATATTAAGTAATGCAGAATGTTACCTTGGTGTTTGCTAAGGTAACCCCTTTTTAGATTTTTCATTTAAGCGGTCGATTTACCTTGTAATATCCATTACGATTCAACTCGCAATCTAAACGGGCCAAGAAAAAGTCTTAGTCTCTCATAAATATAAATAGAGCGACTTGGTAAATAATACCTGCCTTATCTTCTTTACGGAAATCGATTTTAAATAATTTCTTATCCGGTCCCTCCCTCAGGGAAAACTGCCAAAGCTGCGGCTAAATATTTAACTGACTCTTCTTAAATATTTCTTCTTCAATCTATTTCTTTGAGCAGTTGATTTGAATTGAACCGAATCTTAAAAGAATTACTTAGTCAATACAAAATGTTCTCTAGAGAAAATGTGCTTATGCATGATGTTTATAAAAGCCTTAAGTTCAATCACTGTTATAAGAATTAAAAAAATGTAAAAAATAATATACTACACTTTTGCAATTTGATGAATGTCATAGAAGGTGGGTGGGTTTCCGAATCTGTTTCATGTCTGTCATACCGGGATTGATTACAAACTTTGCCAATTCTCCCCTCATACATATTTTCTAATTATACAGTTCTACCTCACCGACAGGTCCTTCATAATCAATCAAAAAGGTTCCTTTCATCCCTTTTTTTCAAAATTTGCAAGTGTCCCTCAAGGCTTTATCCTAGGACTCAACCTTTATATTCTATTCAGTCTATTCTACTGATATTTTAAACTCATCCTAACATCTTCCTACATAATGCTGACGGATTAGTCAATGACGATCCGATGTTTGCCTCCCAAACTCGTATCAGAGACCTTGAAGTATTGTGTCGAACTGGAGTGTAAAAATACATTCCAATAAATACCTTCAAATAGCCTTTACTCTCTGTTGTAAACTATCACTTTCTGCTCTACGGTATCCTTTTAATGTTTTTGTAACTCAATATCTTTTGGTTGTTTCTTGCGGCAGTAAAAGTTTTTTATTTATTGTGACCCATGTTGCAGAATGCACTGATCAGTGATTTATTATAAATAACACTCGATATATATGAGTAAATTTATATTATTCTTGTTATATTATCAATATATATTTTTTAAATACTAACATGACATTTATTTTTAACTTAATTGTCATCCGTCGGAATATTTCAGAAGTTTTTATTCAATTGCGCTTATATAATACACGCACGCTATTTTTATTTTTATCTTTATAGATCAAAAAGGTTCTTTTTTGAAATAAATGACCTGTACCATTCCTGCAGAACCTTTTAGCTGAAAATGTCCGCAATATTAGGCCATTTTGGATAGCTTAGCACGGTTTAAACTAGGATACCTCAAATATCTGCAACCAGAGAGCCGTTCTAGCAAGGCTCTGCCTCCGAACCGACAGCTCTACTTACTACCTTTGTGCTACTCCTGAGTTTAATTAATTTCGTAAGGAGGGCATAACAGTTCACAGGGAACTGCCACCTTCCCTTAGTCGTTTTACATCAAACTATAAACTTTTGATGGTTCAGGCCATTAATCTCATCGGACTAAAATGATAAATTTTAAGAGCTGAGATAAAATTTTACATCCTACAACTTCGGAAATATCTCTAAAAGTTTAATATGTTGCTGTTCAATAAGCACATCTGAGATACTGGAATTTCATGCACCAGTATGGCTTTTTTCTTCCCTGATGAGTCAGTAACAATGGTTTTTCCCATTTTTTTTATATCATGATCTTTATAATTTTTGTTTGGTAAAGCTGAAATGTATTCATTATTTCTGGAAATCAATAAAATTATATAATCCAATATTGATTAATTAATTTACTCAGATCTTAATTCTATTAGGTAGAATTATGATCAATCAGAATGAAGATCTTTACGTAACACGTTTACGCCGGGGTGACCCATCGGTGGGTCATACTTGTCTGCTCCGTGGGGCGGGGTGACACACCGTTGGGTCACGCTTAACTATCCCGTGTGGCGACGTGAAACACAGTTGAGTCACATGTATTTAGAAAATAAGTTTATTATATTTTTTCTCAACAGTAAATATTGTAGGAATTAACAAGTATAAGGGTTTATTTATTAAATATTTTATAACTTTAAACATGCTCCCTCAAAGGACTCTAATGGGTTAATTTCATTTAGTTACTCTTCTTAAAGAATTTTATTTATTTCTTTTCATACTTTTATCTCTATAAATAAGAATATAATATGTAATATAAGTATTATTTTTAATAATAAATAATAATATAAGAGTTATTTGTAAAAATAAATAATAATATAAGTATCTTTTTCAAGTATTTACATAATTACTCTTTCAAGTCATATGTGTAATTCAAAAATGTTATCAAAACAATATCGCATTAAACCCAATGAAGCGTAAGTAGCTAAGATAGTCAACGTTGATATTAGCCCCAGCGTGAACGTGTTAATTATAAATTTAAATTAAAAAATAATATAGGATAAAGAAACTATTAAGGGGTCTAGCACAACAGCTTTCTATGCCTATGTTCACAGGTTCAATTGGGGCAGGTGTCCCTAGGATTTCGTAGAGTAAAATATCCTTGGTTATGCCGTTCTTCGGAGTGGACATACGACGATGGCGGTTCTGAGACAGTGCGATGTTAAAGATCCTGCTCGATAAGAATATTCCTACCGGTTATAAGATTAAGTACTCATTAAAGATCCCTATTCCAACAAAACTTGGATAGATAAAATGTACGGCTACTGCTATAGCATCCATCGTCGTAGAATAAAAGTGACGTTATATGACTAAATAAGCAGCAAACAGGAAACTAAAAATATATTATTTCCATTTAATTATGTCTTATTATTATTTTTATGTATTTATTTATTTTTTTTAATTAGCTGACTTACTGAAATTTGCATCTGCAAGTATATCTTCTTCTTCAGTGGCGCGACAAGCCGTGCAGGCCCTGGGCCTCGCGGTGTAATCTCCTGAGAGATTACACTCGCGTTTCTCGATGCAATATGTAGGTTAGGATCATCACTCAAAACGCCTAATTTTGTGAGTGGCCACCAATCGGCTGAAGAGTCTCACATGCCCGAGAGAGCGGCTGTGAGTGAATCCCCATTTAATTGCATCCTAATAAAAGCCCCGCCGAGACTGGGATTCGAACTCACAACATTAGCATGAGAGACTAGCGCGCTAGCCACTCAGCCACGGGCTCCCAAATATATACAGGAAGAAACTCCCCAATGACAAAACTTTAATGTTTAATTAAATTTGGAAAGTTTTTGCGAACTTTTCTTTTCTGTCGCCTCGGAATATTATTGAGAATGTACATAGATGGTTATTGACAAGTTATTATATTTTTAATAGGAGACCTAAGTAGATCAATTCCAATACCGATTACTAATAAAATATCTTTATTAATTATACCCGATATTGAGGTTTATTTTTTTAAAATATAATTATAAACAATATAAATATGAATTAAATTAGCATTTCAAATTTTCAGATTTTTTAGAAAAGAAGTATGGATAAGACTCTTGCGTTGTTAAAGTGGTTTTTTTTTTTTAATTGAAGGGAGCGGCGTAGGTAGAGCACTAGTTTACCCTTCTCCGGGACCTTGGTTCGAATCCCGGCTGTGGCTGAATTTGATTCATTCTATTAATTCAGCCGGGGAAAGGGAGAGCGGAAGGCATTGGGTACCCGAAATTGGAGAAAAACCTGGTGGATTAGTGTGATCTCGGCCTAATCACCCCATTGCACGGCCGTTGGCCTAAAACTGTAGGAATCTCTATACTCCTATGTACTGCGCCCAAGACCCTTCATGGGTTGTAGAGGCACAGGTATTTTTATTTATTTAGTTTTTATGTAACCTCACAGTCTTTGTTGACTTATCATACAATCCACATTGTTCCTCTCTCATATTTTCCTCCCCTCGTTCCAGCAAAGGTGGAAATCATGGCTCCCCCACCCTCGGAGACAGATAGCAATATGAGGACGGAGGTTCGGAATCAGGAGGAGTAGGCTGAGAACAGTTAAGTTAATTTGTGGTCGTTGCTCGCTGTAGCGAGGGCTTGTTATGTAAATTCACTTATTTTATCCCCTCCACTAATTAAACGTCGAGTTAGCCTGCAACACCTGCTCTTGTCTTTGCCCGCAACAAACAGCCTCCTCTCAATTTTAATTGAAACGTTTTCCAGAATCTCCAACAAATAGGAAATTAAAATGAAACCAAGCTATGGTTTCGATTTTCTTAATTTCTTTTCACACAGTGAACAATAAAATTTTAGATTCGAAAAACAACGGTTTTGTTCAATTTTATATTTTGTTTACTGATATAAATTTTATTTATTAATTTTTTTAAATTTATATAATATAGTGATTACTATAGATACGTTATGAATATAAATAAAAATAAAACTATAAATGTATTAGGTTTACTATGATCACTTACAATTAAAGCAATGATATGTTCGTTACTATTCGCAGAACGAAAAGTTCGATGCCGACTACATCTTATACAGTTCATTCCATTAACTACCATCTGAGCCAAAACCCCTGACAATTATCCTAGTCGAGGTATTGTTATTATGGTGGACAAGATTGGGCTCAGAACGACTCGAAAATTGCGTGCTCATGCAAGGTAGAGAGTAAGATGGAAATAGTGCTCGCCGTGGTAGAAGCACGACAGCAGCGGATATGATCCTTCATAGGCACATAGGTAGGAGACATGTCCCTCTCCTCCCCCCCATCCTATGAGGCAGATAGGAAGAATGAAGGAGAGAAGGAATTTGAAGGATTTTAAACAGAGATAGACCAAAAGAGGGGATATACCACCTGGTAGTAGCAGGTTGGTGATCTGAAGAGCTGAGCTGACTCTTGGGGATGTTAGTCCACCATGTCATTAATTGATGGTTAAAGCTTTTCTACCAGAGTAGTATATTGGCTCTAGGTCAAGTTTATTTGTTTCCATTCATTTGTTATGGTTTATTTGTTCTCATAAATCAATTACATTAGAAAAATATTTACAATGGTGCAAATGAGTTACAATCTATAATATTATAGAATATAGCGTATTTTTATATTCGGTCGGTGACCCAATTAGCCGCCTCTATCGGTGAGCGAGCGTGTGACGTATCAGCTACTGAATGTGTATCCGCTACACTTTTTACACTTCAGCCTTCCTATTGGAGGAAAAAAAACCACAATACATATATATATATATAATATATAGGGTAAAGGCACCAATTGCTGACACTACCCTAATTACTTACATGCTCATTCTACCTTGTGAAATAAAAGTTTCAGGCCACCTAATAATTCGAAATTAGCACCAAATCAAAGCCACCATAATTTCCGACAGATTTCGACCATGATCAAGTAATAATAGATGGTAAGGTATTCAGGAATGAATTTTTATCATGAGTCACTCACTCTGTAGGATCGTAAAGATTTTCGCTATGGCGATGAGTCTCAATGAAATACTGAAATAAAGTCTTTTTAATATTGATATTTTTTTGCCGATATTACACTAGTATCGATAATGTTCGTGAAAATTTGTATCGTTATCCTATCTCTAATAAACCGGTTTACACAGACCGCAGCGCATACGGGAGTCTAGAATATGTTGGTAACTTTTCGTGGTTACGAAATCAAAGCTTTTACCTCGGCCAAAATTCGCATAACATGCTTCTAACCCAGAAAAATATTTCTCTTTTTCTTTATTAGTTTTTTTTTTCTTTTAAATTATTCTATAGCTAGTAATTATCTTTTTTTGTTAAAGAAAAAAACAGATAAACATTGTATTAAACATTTGCAAAAACGCTGTTCATATAAGAAAATCCTATGCTTTTTAGTTAAATATTATTTTTTCAAACATTTTATCCTATACAGTTAAAATAATCACATAATTTGATAACACCATATTGAACATAATGTCTTCGAAAAATCTTCAATAAAGATGAGGTTATCTTTTTATAGCCTTCCTTTACTTCTTTCTAACAGCCTCATTATTCTTCAACTCAGGTTACAGAAAAACTTGGAACCTCATCTCTTTTTTCATAACATTTTCTTTAGGGGTTCATGTAACATGGATCAATAATAAGCTGCATAACATATTCTCATAATTTTTATAAAAATCGAGTCGGTTCAACGAGAACCATTTTTATCATTGTGCTTTAAAAATAATGTTTTATATTGGGATAAATCTTTGTTTTGTTTTTATTGGAGCGACAAGCCTTGGAGACCCCTGATTTTTTAATGTCGGTAAACCTATTTTTGTTAGTAGCCACTTGTTGGCGGACGGTTCTCATACATACGGGGAAGACTATGAGTGAATCCCCATCAATAATATCCTTGAAAAAGTCGTCTCGGACCTAGAATTCGAACTCACTAGCTTTGGAGTGGCAGTTTAGCGCTACCCTCACACCCATGGGCATGTCCCGTTCTACTGTCAAATTAGTAGTACGTGATTTTCGAGAAATCATTAGTTTTGTTCTACAAAAAGTATTATCATGTAACCATCTTCATTTTTTTTTTTTTATCTGTCTAAAGATATTCGAATTGTAGTCTAGAATCTAACTTTAACATATAAAAATACAAATTATTTCGACATTTTAAAAAAAGTTATATTTTTTTTTTTTATTTTGTTATTTGCCTCTACCCTACAGGGTCATTGGCAACTGTGTTTTTTCTAAATTTGATTGTAATACTTGATTTCTTTTAAATAATTCAGTAAATTTTTCACCTTGCCTTCATCATCATTTAATATATCTTTTAGGGTTCCTGTTAGTTTCATATTATTTCTTGGTGTTTCGAAAAGGGGACAATCTAATAATAGATGTTGAATAGTTTTTGGAACATTATCGCAATATTCGCAGGTGGGTGCATGCAGATCTCTCATAAGGTAACCATGGGTAAACTGACAATGTCCTATACGGAGCCGGCATAAAATGATTTCCTCTTTTCTAGAAATCCTCGTGCTCGTGGTCCATTTTTTGGTGTCTCTTTTTATATCCAAAAGTTTATGTTGTCCTGATATCCACGTTGTTTCCCAGGTTTTGAAGAGATTTTTTCTCAATTTTCTGATCCAGTCTTCTACTGTGAGTTCTTCCAGTACCGTGCTTTCAGATGTTTATATATCATTTACCTTTCATTATTTATATATCTATATAATTGTAATAATTTCAAGTTTATACATAGACATAACAAAGCTAAATAAGGCATGTCTATAAGGTTTTATTTATTAACAAGTTGGGTAGTGTTTTTGCTAGATTTTTATATTATGTTAAAAAATAATAATTATGCAATAAATTAAAAAATCTAAAGACATTGTAAAATTCAATAAGTCATTTACAAAACACTTTTTATGCCTTGAATATCTTTCGCTTAACCTCAAAAATATATTGTTCATGATGGGTTATAAAATAAGTTCATTGTTTTTTTTTTAAATATTTTAATTTAATCATCTCTGTGTTTATATAATGATGTTTACTTGGTCAATAATGTTCAGAAATTCTAGAAAAGGATTAAATTAATTACTGTTCAATTTCTACCGATATTCCTTGTCATTAAGTAGTATTTTTTTGTTGCTCAAAATGGAGGAGACAAAATTCATATTTGTCATTTAATAATTTTTTTTTTATTTCCGAAAAGGAAAATCCGCTGCACATGTAGTTAAAAACTTTGCAGTGTCTTTGGCGAGGATAGCTTATGAGAAAGCATCGTCCGTAACTGCTTTGCTTGGTTCAGAACCGGCCAATTTTGACTTGAAAACTCTCAGGTCGTCCCTCAACTGTTGATGATGACCAAATTACAAAAATTACATAAAATATGGAAGATGTAATAGATGATAATGGATCATATATAATTGATTAAAAATATTTACAAGATTCTGAAGTTTTTATTAAAATAAAATGTAAAAAGCGCTGATAACTTATTTTACAACTCAATATTTTTAATTACAATACCAACTATAATTGTTGTTAAATATTTAATATTTATTATGTAACTAAGAAATTTTATAGTACCATATTTATCCAACGCAAAAATAAACCAAGTTTTTAGTGTTACTTCAGGTTTTTGTTATTAATAAAATAAATTATTAAGAAAATTAAAAAAAATAAAGTTTTCGCTGCCTGTCAATCCAAATTGCATAGCTGCTGATTTTCTATTATAAGTGATTAAAAAAAATAATACGAAAACACATCAATCTTTAAGGTCGACAAACAATGGGAGACTTTATTTTTTGGCAACAAAGTCCGTTTTCCATTTAAAGTTGGCTAACTTTCTTCTGGAATTGGGCCGACTTATTAGCGACTGGCTAAGAAGCAAGAGTTATACCTGGAAGTTTGTGCGTGTGGAGCAGATGGAGTACTTGACTAGATTCCAAAAACATTTTCTTTCTTCTGCATGTTCTGTTTAGTTGCCGCATAAACTTACTAGTCTAGTTCATATGTGGTTAAGCTAGTAAAGTTAAATAAAGTTCTAACTTTCCTTGCTTCTAGTTCTTCATGAAGAAATAAAAAAGTTTTAGAACTTGAATAACAACTGGAAATATACCTGATTCAATAGCTAAAAATGTTTAATAATTAATATTTATTTTTTAATATAATTTGGTTGGTAGAGTACTAGTCTACTGTTCTACGGGTTCGAATCTCAGCTGTGGCCAAATGATTGAGTATTCTGTTATTTCAGCGTGTGGATATATATACTAGATATATGGAGACATTCTTGGACTAACCCAGCCCAAAAGATTTAGATCAAACTTTATATATGAAATAAAATGAAAAATAGCTTTTATTCAGGGACATTTCGTCCCCTAACAATAATATACAGTAAACAGAGGAGGTCCAATTATTCTGGCTTCATTTGGTATATAATTATTTAGTCAAGTGAATTATATAGAGTTAATATGAATAAAAGATACAAAAAATAAATTAAAAAAATAACAACCTCAAATGAGTTTAGTTAAGTTTTATCAATGTGCAGAAGATTGGTTTTTGAGGAGGTAGATAAATAATTGATGTTTGCATGTGCACTTTTCGGAGGAAGTGGAGTAAATAGTTATACCAAATTATGGTAGCTCGGATAATAAAGGACTTTTTATAGGATGCTATTCAACGAGAGAGTAGGTATAACTCTGTATGATAGGATCTTGTATTTATGGTGTGCACGAATGAGCGCGGATTAAGGAGGTCAAATATATAAGAAGATTTTATGGCTCGCAAGGATTGGAATTAGATTATACCAAGTATGCATTTTCTTTGGGATTAGGGCGAGTGAGAGACGTGTGACTGTCTAGAGAGGCCGTACATAAATCTTATAAATCTATTAAATAATCCTATTAGCCTCATCTCGTTTTCGCCCCTCAATTCCCCTTATACTAGGCGTCTATAGTCAAAGTGGGGGAGTATGAGAGAAGACACTAAGAGATGGCGGATACTTCTAGGAAAAGAGTCACGGAAACGAAGGAGCAGTTTGAGGACAGAGAAGGATTTTTCAGTAATTTGAGAAATAAGGTTACTCCACTTTAATTTGTATTCAAACATAATTCCTAGATTTTTTTTTGGAATTGGATAGGAGTTTTATTTAATAAGAGTAATGGGTAGTAACGAAGTGAATTGAGGAAAGGTTTTGAGCCAATAAGAATTGCCTTTGTTTTCGCAGAATTCAGGCTCAGTTTATATCATTGAATTATTAAATTATCTTTAACATCACTCAGGTTTTGCTTTTGTTGAAATGCTATAGTAGAGTTTTAGTTCTGATGAATCGTCGGGACAATCTGGACTTGGGACTCTATTGAACCATTGAATTCCTTTCTCATCCAATTCTTACAATCCAAAATCCTTCTTAAATCCTCGACGCTTCTTAATTAACAACCGAGGTAAGTGAAAGTCGTGTGCTACCCGAATCAGATTAAAAAAAAAAAAAATATTTAGTATAAATATGCACTAATTTGGAAGACATCGGGACAACTGTAGCCTACTAAGCACGACCCCTTATGAATTTCCCTCCACCCTCTCCCCTATCCCTAATACCCCTAATGAATATTTAATTAATTTTTAATCCGGCCCGTGGAGGACCTTAGCCTGGACCAAGTTTTTTAATAATGACATCAATTTCGCCATCCCGAAATGAACGCAGGAGCCTAATCCCAGGCTCTTACTAACTCTTTATTAACTCCCTTTTACTTGATTTCTTTTATAATTAATTCACCTTTCCGATCCCTGCTAATACTTTTCTTTGTTTAATTAATAAAGAGTTTTCTTAATTTTCCCCTTAGAAAGAAAAAAAAGGGAGAGAGCTACTTAACAGAGGGTTGATAATATATCTCAAACATTTCGACTCAAGACATTTGTTGTTACAGCCTGACAAAAGTAGTTTTGATAACCTAAGTTGACTTGAGTAGCGTTTATTTAACCCATTTTTTTTTTTGGTTTTTTATTATTGCGATTTAAACTAAGATTTTTAATGATTAATTAACCATTTCTACCTAACCTCCATTCTTGCTAGATCTGTATTATTCTGGATTTAAAGGATGGAATAGTTTAGATAGCTGTCAAAATGATTTCGGAATATTGAAAAAATTAAGGTTGTTTGATATTGCGGTCATCAAGAAATCACACTAATTAGACAAACTTTATATATTTGTTTGCCGACGTTTAGGCCTAGATTGTAGGCCTTTAAATTATGAAAATAATAAAAAGAAACTAAGCTAAAAAAAAAGTTATGCAAATTAGAAATATATATGCGTATATAAGATGAATGATTTTTAAAAAACGCTGCAAATTATTACCCAATGGTTTATTATTTTCAAATAACTATATTAGGGTATAACTGTTTATCGCTTCTAACCTTTTCATTATTTCTATATCTTCAATTATAACCGGTTTTTTTGTGGAATTACAACTATTATAGTTTGTGACTTGAATACATAGATTAATTTTTTATACTTTTTTTTTTTGTTTATCGTGCTTTAATGATTCTAAAACTCTCTACATATTTTTGCTGTCACTCTAAAAATAACTGAGTTATGGGTGTAACTATAAGTAAAAATCAATTTTTTTTTCTCTTTTTTCTTATTATTCGTGTTTTTGGGTTTATTTTTATTTATTTTTTTTTTTTGGGAGGGAGGTTAAAAGACACTAACAATTTTTTTCTCTGTTTTCTAAATTAACGGAGTTACAAGCATATATAGCCATGATATCAATTTTTTTTTTATTCATTATCGCGCTGAACTAATTCTAAAACTCCATAAATGTGTTTCTTTATAACTAAGTTACGGGCGTATTTATGTGAGATTTTTTTTTCTTTTTTATAATTATTTTTTATTTAAAAAAAACATAATAACTTTTTCTCTATCTTCAAAAATAACTGAGTTGTTGATGTGAGTCACTTTTAATCCACCGCTATTTCGAAAATAATCAGCTAATATCAACATCTAGGTGTTAGGATCATCGTTGCATACCTTACTATTTTCGTGACGAATTTAAAAAAAAACAATTGATCCAGTAGAGTCGGAGAAACACCGCGGACGGCGTACTTCGGACAACGGATAAACGGATCTTTTTTTTAATCCTTATTTTGGTTCTATCTTAAAACGTAAGCACTCTAATTTTAACGAAGGGTAATGATATTTTTTTTTTTTTTTTTTTTTTTTTTGGATGATTACAAAGGTTCATTATTGAAAATAATAAACCAAAAGAGGTTTTTGACACAGTAAAAAAAATTTGGTGCGGGCAACACACGACTTTCACTTACCTCCATTTTTAAAAACAATGAAAGAATTTTCAAAAACAGTTAGAGATAAAAATAAGTGAAACTATTAAGGAATTAATTAAATTGAATTTATATAGAAACATGTGTTTTATTAAAAAATAATATATTATATTATAATCTAAAATAATCAGTTAGTTTTATGTTCATTTCATCACTCCCTATTAACTTTTAAAAGCTTGTGTATGAGATTATATTTTTGCTTTCCAACGGTATATCATACATTTATATTACTGCTCTTATGTTCAAAAACGAAAAATTGCATTAAAAAAATATTCTTTCTGTTTTCTCCTTTAGTTGGGTATCGAATTTATTCAATTTATATATTTACCAGTGTTTTAACAGCGTTAACAAGATAATACAGTTATTTTTATTGAATTTACAAAATTAAAGGTACTTTAGAGAAAGACAATTTAAAATATCGGCATTTAACTCCTGACAGACCATTTTAATCAGAATGAAACCTACAAGATATTAAAGCCAATTAAATTTTACATCGATATAGCGAGTTTAGTCCAAATCGTCGGAACCTTTTTTGAGAAAATCGAAAAAAGGTGCAAAATGCATGGTATAAAGTGCCTCTTCTGGTAAGCTCATTTTAATGAAATATGTTTTGCCACGTCTCGGGCGTATAGTTGTCTTAAATATGTAATTTCAGTTTCATAGGACTTACCGTTTCCACCCAAGAGTTACCACACACACAAAGACCTTTTTGCGGGACTTGGTTGTTTGGACTCAGGGGACCCAAAAACGTGTACTTCCGTTGAAAACTGGAATTTAAAAATTTTCAAGATCGCAATACTTCCCCTTACTATATATATAGCAAGTGAAAGTAATACGTGAACCTATTAAAGTATTAATTACATTGAATTTCTATAGAAACACGTGTTTTATTAAAAAATCTATTATATTATTATATAAAATTATCAGTTAGTTTTATCTTCATTTAATTGCTCTCTATTAACTTTTAAAAGTTTGTATATGAGATAATATTTTTTCTCAAATCTTTAGCTTTCCAACGGTATATCATACATGTATATTACTGATTTATGTTAAAAAAAAAAAATTGCACTAATGTTTTTTTTCAGTTTTCTTCTTTAGTATTATTTTAAATTCTCACAACTTACATATTTACCTGTTTTTTATCAGTGATAACAAGAAAATATAGTTATTTTTATTAAATCAACAAAATTAAAGGTATTGTACTTTAGAGAAAAAAAAATTAAAATATCGGCATTTAAGCCCTGTCAGACCATTTTAATCAGAATGAAACCTTCATGATATTAATGCCCATTAAATTTTACATCGATATAGCGTGTTTAATCAAAATCGTCGGTAACGTTTTCGAGAAAATCAAAAAATGGTGCCAAATGCATAGTATAAAGTGGCTCTTCTGGTAAGCTCATTTTGATAAAAAAGGTTTTGTCACATCAAAGCGTATATTTGTCTTAAATATGAAATTTCAGTTTCATAGGACTTACCGTTTCAGCCCGGAAGTTACCACACACACACACACACACACACACACACTTGGTTCTTTGGACTCAGGGGACCCTAAAATGTGTATTTCCGTTGAAAACTGGAATTCGAAAATTTTCACGATCGCTATACTTTCCCTTACTATATATAGTAAGTGAAAGTAAAACCTCCAGATTTTAATTTTCTTTTTCTAACATATTTATTGATATTTACAACTGTATAATTATACACAACAAGTAAATGTGATGAATATAGTAATCTAACATGAAATACATGAAGAGATGCCACCCATCGGCAGCACTCTGAAAATATTTTAAACTAGAAGGTCTCGGGGCCATCTTCTTTGCAGACGCCTCGGAGGATTATCAGGAATCGAAGAGGATGATAGGATAGAAACTAGTGGATTAGAGTGGAAATGGAGTTTTTCATGGAATGTTTGATATCTGGTTCGGGCTAATTCAGTAACATATGGGATATTGAGGTCTTTATGGATGAGCTTATTCGTGACAAAGTAAGGAGCGTTAAGGATTTTACGAAGGATTTTGGATTGTAAGGATTGGATACGAGAAGAATTTGATGGTTTGGTAGAGCCCCATAGCTCTACTCCGTAAGTCCATATCGGTCTTATGATGGTCATATAAATAAGTCTTTTGTAAGTAAGTGGAAGATTGGAGCGTTTGTCCAGTAAGTGTTGGAGTAGTCGAAAACGTCGGGCAGTTTCTTGTCTTTTCAGTCTTGTATGGGGGTTCCAAGTCAGACGTTTGTCAAGGTGGAGTCCGAGGTATCGAATCTGTTCAACAGGGGCTAGTGGAATGTCATTAAAGGATACTGCGGGGCAGGAAGTCATTGGTTTACGGCGTAGGGTAAAGGTTATTTGGTGGGATTTATTAGAATTAATTTTAATCCTCCATTTCTGACACCATACTTCAAAGTCTCGGATGTGGGATTGAAGAGTGTGGGAGGCAGTAAATGGATCACTATCTACCGATAACACACACGTGTCATCAGCATAAGTAGAAAGGAAAGTGTTAGGATGGGTTGGGATATCAGCTGTATAGACTGTATAAAGGACAGGCCCTAGGATGCTGCCTTGGGGAACACCAGCAGATTGAGAAAAAAGGGAGGAATAGGAGCTGTGGTGATTTATTTGGAAAGATCTATCAGCAAGGTAGGACTGTATAATAAGAAAATAAGTAGGAGGGAGAAATAGACGGAGCTTGTAAAGCAATCCGGGTGCCAGACTCGGTCAAAGGCCTGTTCTACGTCGAGAAAGGCTCCCGTGCAGTACAATCCGCGCTCCAACGCAGAGGAGACAACGTCCACCACACGATGACATTGCTGGATAGTTGAGTGAGATGTACGGAAACCGAATTGATGATCTGGAATAATATGATGGGAATCAAGGATTGGGTAGATTCGTTTCAGAAGGAGTTTTTCCAGAATTTTTCCCATAATACATAAAAGGGATATGGGACGGTAGGAAGATGGATTTTCAGGTGACTTTTTGGGCTTAGGGATCATTTTTACTATGGATAATTTCCAGGAGGCAGCAAAATAAGTAGTACGTAGTACGGCATTATAGATGTAGGTGAGGAATAGGATGGCTTTTTGAGGGAGATGTTTCAAGATATGGGAAGTGATTTTGTCATGGCCAGGAACTTTTCGAGCGGGTAATCTATGAATGATATTGGATATTTCTGAAGGATGGAAAGCTTTAGGTGGAAGGGTCATTTGGAGGGGAATAGTTAGGTCTTCTTCTGTCCTTTCAAGGTGTTCGGGATTAAGGATATCTGGATGGGGAGTATAAGTATTGTAAAGATGTTGTCCGAATATCTGGGTTTTCTCTTCGTCAGATCTTGTCCAGGTTTTGTTTTCAGTCAGGAGTGGATGGTTAAAGTCTTTGAACTTAAGAAGTTTTTTTGTGGTTGTCCATAACGATTTGTCTGTTGTAGTAAGATTTTCAGTAAAGTTGAGTAAATTTTGAATTTTGTATGTCTTTATTTCTGATTTGAGTTTGTTAGTTAGTTTGGTATAGTAAGTTTTGTCAGCTGGGTATCGTGTCTTATGCCACTTCGATCTCGCTTTGCGTTTTTCTTTTAATAATAATCGAATATGCTGTGGCAGATCAGTACGTTGAGTGTCATTAATCTTGGTGGTCTTTGTGTTGTCAGTTATACTGCAAGTTATGGAGTCAGTCAGTTTTTTTACAGCTGTATCAATATCATTATTTGTCTTGAGTGGAGTGTTCAAGTCCAATTTGCTTTCCAAGTCCAGTCGAAATACGTCCCAGCTGACTCGTCCTTTGATCAATGTAGGAGGAAGGGGTTTAGGAACAAAACTGGAATGCAAGGAAAGCAAAACCGGGCTATGGTCTGAGGAAAGGTCGTTCGGTGATCTGATTATTGTTTGGGAGGAGGAAATTTGAGAGGAGATAAATATATCTAGGATGTCAGGTTTTTTTTTTAGAGATGTTGGCCAATATGTGGGATTCATGGGTGAGAGGACAGTATAGGTATGGGAAGTCAAGACACTGGAAAGGAGATTACCTCGGGAGTTGGTAGTTCGGCAACCCCACCGTTGGTGTTTAGCATTATAGTCTCCTCCAGCGATAAAGCGCGGTCCGAGGGATCGAAACAGGGTTTCAAGTTGGTTAAAGGAAAGGGAAATACCAGGAGGACTGTATACAGCTGCGAGGGTGAGATGGAAAGGACGTGTGGAAATGGTCACTGAGGTTGATTGTATGGCGTCAGTTGGAGTAGATGGAATAAGGGAATGAGGTAAGGACTTATGGATAAGGATGCATGACCCGGCATGAGAAGTGTTGTCTGGGTGGTCCGATCTATATGTGATGTAGTCACGTATGTAAAAACGTGTTCGTCGTGTAAAGTGAGTTTCAGTCAAAAGTGCTATGTCAATATGGTTGTCATGGAGAAATATGTCCAATTCGTCACGGTGGTTGAGTAGACCGTTAGCGTTCCACAATAGGATTGCTAGGGGCTTTACACTCATTGTGAGAAATTGAATGGGATTTGGGTAAGGATTCTAGTGAGAAGGGTGATTAGTGGTAGGATAGTTTCTTTAAGATCTGAAAGAAAGGACTGGAGAATGGAGCATATGTTGAAAGGATCTTGGTTGGGATACGGCTGTGGGTAAGAGACTTGTGGATGATTTGTATGGTCAGGATTGTTGGCTTGGGGCTGGGCTCGCCGTGGGATAGGATGATGTTCAGTCCGCTGAGGTACTTGAGGCGAGGGGTTTGGTTGAGTCAGCTGAACAGGAGGAGATGGTATCTGGGGAGGTTGTTCAGGAGGCAATTTTACCCGTAAGGGTAGATGGGGGGGAACGGGTCGATGTGCAGGTTGTGGGTTAGAATGGGAGGCCGGAGGCTTGGTTTGGGCTTTAGGAGGCGCCTGTCGCCGTGGCTGTTGATTCTTGATGGCGATGATATCGGAGGAAGGCTTTTTGGTGTGCTCTGTGAGTTCCTTGACGGCAGTTGTAGTTGGCAGCTGTTGAACGACGATACCTGTTTGTTTCACAATTTCTGGAAAATTAGTAAAATCCAAATCAGGTACCTGCGGGCGAATCTTCTGTTCCACTCGTGGTTCCGCTAGGTGCTGTGTCCTCTGCCTTAGAAGATTTTTATATACGCTACAGCCCCTATAGCTTGCTGGATGGCCTTCTCCACAAAGTGCACACTTTGCAGGCTCATTAGGGGGTTTGAGGCATGTATCAGAGGTGTGTGGCCCGGCACACTTGACACACCTAGCAGGGTGATGGCAGTAGGACTTTGTGTGCCCTAAAGTTTGACATCTGGTGCACTGGACGATTATTGTTCTCTGTCTTGGCTCTTCAAACCGAACTGTCGAATATACCAGCCGTCTTACCTGGAATATCTCCATGTTATTCCTGGCTGGCTCCAAATCCACGAAAAACAGGGGCAACGCATATTTTTCTCTTGGGTGAGTTACAGAGGAGATGTTCCTAACGTTATGGCCAATTTCTTCTAGGCCGCATTTGATGGCTTCAGTAGGAGTGGATGAGTGGAGCCCTCTCAAAACTACTCGATAAGGTTTATCTTGTTTTAGTTGGTAACAATGGAAATCAAAATTTTTTGTACTTAAATAAGTGATCAGTTTTTTGTAACTTTCCTTATTAGTAGTATTAATTTTTATGTCATTTATACGTGAAAAACATTGAAAGTTTGGCTGGCCTATTAGATCAGAAATTTCTTTACCGAATGAGAGGAAGTTATTTATATTGGAGACATATATTGGTGGTGGTTCGGGGTCAGAAAATCCTTGTGGTTCCGGGAGATGGTTTTTAATGTTGGCGTTACCTGAAGTGCTAGAGGCAGAAGTAGAAGCAGTAGGTTTTGAGGTAGATGGCGCCGTTGTCTCATTTAGGTTGGCTGCAGTGGTACTGCGAGTTTTAGGCGGTGATGGCATTGTTTTCGATTGCTGTTTGGTGTTAGCCGCTTTTTTATTTTTTTTATTTGGTGAATTACCAGCGGAACCAGTGTTCTTTCTCTGGCGTTTCTGTAGTGTCCTAGGCTTTAAATACTGTGAGTCTGACTCGCTTATTTCAGAAAAGGGAGTCTCCTCCTCCGAGTCGTCACAAGATTGGGTCTGATCTAGATCCATAACTTAATTTAATAAGAGAAAAAAAAACAACTGTAAAAATGACATATATATGAACCTAAAGAAATTAAAGAGATCTATAAAAATTGAAGAAAATATATATAATTATTAGAAAAGAAATATATACCTAAATAAATTAATAATTAAGAAAAGTAACCTTAAAGATCTTAAAACTAAACTATTTACAATCATTTACATACACAATAAAAAAAAAAAATAAAAAAGCAAACATTTCTAAGTTAATGAAAATAAATAAATAAATGTCTTAAAAAACAAAATAAAATAGAAATGAAATGAAAAACTCAATTGAGGAATAAAACTAATGTTTATAAATTACGTCGTTGAACAACAGTCCTGGCCGAGACCTTGTCAACACTAGGGAAGGATTAGCCGGCACAGCTGGCCCTTATCTCCAGCCCATGCGGTCACTAGTCTGTAATTGTCTTTACAACAAAACACCACTCACCTCTCTTTTGTGTTCGGTAAAGTATTCAGTAGTGCAATATCTCACGATTCACAAAGTTTGAAGGATATTCATGCGGTAACACAGTGATGAGAAGGTAAGAAAGATAGAGCTATACGTATAGTGAACTGTACTCACAGCCATAACACTTGAAACTAGATTTTAATTAAAAAATATTCAAGCAAGATGGTCCAATAATAATTAAAAGACCTCGATTATTGACCAGTGAGAATATGATATATGTCACATATCATGAGAAATAGGTTTTAGGAGAGGTCGTCAAGAAATAACACACCAACGTACTTTCAATTATTTAATTTAATATATGTTAATGGAAAGGGTTGCCATGAAAAATAAATTCGAATTCTAGTTCTGAAGCCGGGATTTATAGTTTTCTGAGTTTAAATAACCGTCTCCTAAAATAAGTGCGTAAGCAAAATTTTAGGTGGTAATAGGTAAAACTATATTTATAATTAATTAAACCATAATAAATATTTAGAATTGGTAAAAAATCTTCAAAATATTATTTTCCTAATCCGATTTTGTTTTTTAAAATAAATTAATTAATAGCATATTATTATCATGAAATAAAGAAGATTTATAAGAAAATATATTATAAGGGTCGTTTGCTGAGTATCGTCTTTAAATTAATTAAATTTTTCATAGCTCCAGTTTATTATTTTTTCATAGCCAAGCTAATTAAATAGGCATTATTAAGTATTCAGATTGTTCAGAGTTATTTTTTCCACAGTTATTTTCTCTCTAAAATTATGTTTTAATAATTGATTGTATTCCTAGCTCTTCACTCTTTTTCATCTCTTCTTCATAATTATATTTTTTGGTGTGGGAGTGTTAAGTTGGTGTGGGGGAGGGAGAGAGTATGCTCATTAGAAGAACTTAATGCCTTATATATGAACTTCTATTTAGTCATCAGAAGAAATGAGAAACAAAAGTCGGTCAATAAATCAAAACTGGTTTAGTTTATTTTTTTCTTATTTTAAAGTGAAGCATTGATTACAGAAAATTTCATTTTCTTATCTAAAAATACTTCATTGCAATGCATGTTTTCTGACACTATAGAATTAAAAATGATTCCTATCCTATACGGTTTATAACTATTTTATATTTCAAATGAACTATTTAAATTTATTATTTTATCCTGTTTGCTGATTGTCACAATACTGCTGATAGGTGCGAATCAATAAATGAAGTGACAAAAAAAAAAAATCCATTATTAAAGATTCATTAAATTTCCATTGGAATCCCAATTAGTTTACAGTGAAACATCTGCTTTCATGAAATAATATAAAATTAAAAAAAATAATTTGTAATAATGTTAGTTTATGGATTTATGACAACTTACTATTTATTTTAGCAAATGAACTACGATTAGATACGTATAATCCTTACGTACCGAATGGATGCATATTATTTGCATGATCCTGTAGGACGTTGGAAATATTTTACATACTATAAACTCCCTCTTTACCGAATACACATGATCATAATTTACAGAAACTTTATATTAACTTGTAGGACTTCTTTGGTTGCATATTGACTTTTTATTTTTTATTTCTGGAATAATTTATGAAGACTTGATTACAGAAAATTTAGTTTTAACTCCTACAGAAAAGCTGATTTGCTGAATTTTACTTATCAGAATCCGTCTTGTGGTTTAGAAGGAGTTCACGGAAACCAGAAATCGCACTTATTTTTATCATTTTATATATATAGAGAGAGATTATATAGTACAATATATTGATTCTTATCAAACGTTATTCGGAATCCGCCATTATTATAGGCATGAAATTAATCAAAGGCCCGAGGGTAACAAATGGTATAAGGACTATCGGCAGGCATAATTTCCTTTCCGCCCCCGCCCCCTCCTGCGAAGTCAAAGCAAATTTAAGTTGAACCCCTTCTTTCCCTTCCTCATCCCCCCTCCTTACCCTTCTTCTTCCCCCTCCTTTTCCCCCTCCCTTTTCAAGATGGAGCGACATGGCTTCCTTCCTGCCCTCTATTGAGGTCGACTTCTTGCAACTTGTACAAAGCCTGCTGTCATTAAATAGTTGAGCCCGTCTTGTCTTTCCCTCTCTCTGATCATTCATGTCTCCGTCAAGAACTCCTCTAGAAATCCATTCCTTCCAGTCAACTTGTCAGTCATTCTATTTGTCAGTATTTTCTTAGAATACTGCCATTATATGCTTATTCCAGCAAGGAACTATATCCCTTGATGAAACCTAACTAGCTATTATTAAAAAATAAATAAATAAAAAATATATATATTATAGTATTTCGAAAATAAATGTGAATGAATTGCTTAAATGTTACGGTTCTCTAAACCCTATGTTCCTAACATTACCCCACCTCTTCTTACCGTGTTTCCTATTACGCATTTCGCTTAGAAGGTTCCTCATCCAACTTCTTTTCAGCCTTCTGCGAGTATTGTCCGGCATGTTCGTGTCAGTTGATGTGAAAACGTTTGTAGAGGGTCCGAATCTGTTCGTTGTTTATTGGCATGTGAAGTTCTGTATGTACAGTATTGTTGCTTACGTACCAGGGAGAATTTGTTATGGTTCTGAATGTTCTAGATTAGAAAATTCGATTTTCTTATATCTGTTACGCGTAAGTCCAAATAGGTTTCAGTAAGTAGTTGTAAGTATTAAATTTGTATTTAAGTTTTAATTTCGAAGGTCTTGGAAATAGAAAATATAGAAGTTTTAGCATTTTCTTTAGCGTTGTCTGTCTGATCTTCATGTGTGGACCCCATGCCATTCTTCTGTCAAATGTCAAGCCAAGATATTTTACTGTGCCTTTCTGTGGAATTCGGATGTTGTCAAGATATACTGGTGAGCAGGTTTCATGCCTGAAAGTGAAATTAATGTGTGAAATTTTCCAAAGTTTGCTACAGTCGTGAAGTTGAGTGTAGGATTAAGGGGTTTAGTCAAGATTGTAGTTTCGTCTGTATACATCGCTGTCAGAGTTTCGGATGTGATTGGCAAGTCGTGTGTATATATTATGTATAGTAGTGGAGCGAGAACTGGCCCTTGAGGTACTCCTGCTGAAGCTGGCTTAGTTATGGAGATTTCCGCAACTTGACAGACAGGGAAAAATTGTCGTTACGATAAGACGGAAGGGTCAGATAATACGTAGGAGAGAATATAGTATTTAGTTTGAAGAGAAGCTCCTGTAATTATGTCAAGAAGTCTTTTGTGTAGTAATTTCTCAAAACTTTTAGAACAGATCGGTAGTAGGCTAATAGGTCTGTAAGATGAAGGGGTGTCTGTGTTGTTATTAGGTTTGTGAATCTTTGCTATACACGAGGATTTCTATTGTAAAGGGATTCAGTTGTTCTGAAAATAGCGTTGTAAATAGACTTTAGGAACACTAGAGTTTTCTGGGTATTTTCTGGAGCACTTGAGCATTGATCAAGTCGTGGTCAGAGGCTTTCTTCAAAAATAAGCTCCTTGAAGTTTTATATTTGTTAGAACAAACAAGGAGTGGATCGCTTGAAAAACATCCAGTAATTTAATTTTTCAGATTCATGTTTGCCTCCTAATTTATTTCATACCCACACATAGAATGGAAGTAGTACCTTTCGGAAATCCGCATCTCAGTTTATACGCAGACATTTAAAAATTATTTAATTGAAACAATTTTTACAATTAGCTTATATAAATGTTAATAATATATATTCATATGCATTAATGATACAGATACGGAATTGGTACATTTTTTTCACTCTTACTAACAAAGGACTGATAAATGACATAGACAAAACTTCCGTTATCTATTTTGTTGATGAGTTCCAATTTTTATTGAGTAATATTACGATCTGTCCTAATTAGGGCATTTTTAATAGCGATCAAGTACAACATTCAAACTAAATTCACACAATATATACAATACAATAATAAATTTATAAAAATAATAATACAGTATACATTTATACAAAAATAAATCAATAAGAATATGTACAAAAGTCACTCATACCTATATACAATTTCCCACTGTTTGACGGGTAAGTCACAGCATATGTATTATAGGTAACTCTTACGAAGATTTTGTATACATCTTGTGATATGATTTAGTCGTGTTTTATCATTAATACAATATTGCTAAAATGCAGTATACAAATTTTTGTGCGGGCAACACACTTCGGTTGTTAAAATCTATTTAAGAACTTATAAATTTAGTTTAAAAAGGTTTGAGGAAATATATTCAGTTTGGATGGTAACATGTTTTAGACTAAAAAATATTTATATATTTCATTTTATTACAAGCAACAGATTTTTTCTTGGGTTCAAAAAAACAAAAATTACATTAAAAAAATATGCTTGCTTTTTTTTTCTTTTAGTTGATTTTTCAAAAAGCTCAACTTGTATATTTAGTTGTTTTTTCATCATTGCTAATAAGCTGATATGTTTTTGTTTTTTTAAATTTCTAAAATTGAGTGTACATTAGAGGACTAAAATACAAACTATCAACATTTAAGTTGTGTCTGTTTATTTCAATCAGAATTAAACCTACTTTTAATCAAATTCGTAATAGCGTTTTTTGAGGAAATCGTGAAAAGGTACAAAATGCAAGTTATAAAGTGGCTCTTCTAGTTCGCAGATTTTGATAATTAAGTTGCTCTAATATTTCAGGCTTATTATTGTATTAAATATGAAATTTCAGTTTCTTACGACTCTTCGTTATCCTGCTTTACGGGATCTTGATCTTTTAGGCTGAGGAGATCCTAAAACTTGTATTTAAGTCGAAAACTGAAATTAGAAAATTTTCACGATCGCAATACTTCCCCTTACTTCATGTTTCATATAAAGGTAAGTGTAAGTATTAATTTATTTCAGCGATTGCATTTATTATAAAACGGAAAATGTTTGATAAATATGTTATATATATATGAAAAACCCCTTGATAGACCAGACACGGCGGAGTGTATTGCGGGCAGGGTGGGCCTCAGCGCCGTTCTAATTGGTCCCTCCAAATAAGAAGAAAGCCTGGAGCAGGAAATAGGGACGGGAGCAATTATTTCCAAGACCCCGAGTGCGGGGGACAGCTTGGGTTATTGGGCCCCCCCACCGTATCGATGACACATCTGTGTCTCCTCCTTATTTTCTACCTCTCTAGACCGCCCTTATCCACCTCTTAAACTATTGATTCATACCCTGTTCTTGTTTCAAAAATTAAAACAAACAAAATGTGAAACATCCTAAAGCACGTACTTCTGTTACTCTAATTAATGTAATACGAAAGGTAATTTTGAGTGTATTATGTAGACAGATTCGTTGTTGTATATAGACTTTAAATGTATATTGGTCCAGGCCTTGCCACTCAATATTTTGATTTTCATGATTCTTTTTAATAGTTATTCTCTATTCTTCCATGAATAAAAGCCTTGGTTAAATTTTTTTTCTGGCAAATACTTTTAGTGCTATAGACATTTTAGGCAGCTTCGGGAATGAAAATATGTATTTTTGGAAAATATCCCTAATTCCAAAAATTTAGCAAATATCGAATCGAAACATAAACTAATGATATAATGAGGGTCAGCTTTACAATTGTGTCATCACGACACTTAACCTAAATGATAAAAAAGTGCATAAGAAAATTATCGAAAATTAATTAAAAAACGAGGAAAAGAGACTGGTCTTTGATACATAGTCCAGCATCATCCCTACATTCTGTAAAAATGTCGATCTAGAAAACAGTCCTTTTTTGTTTATAAATTTTTAAAAATGGCAAATATCTTTTTCGCTAACTTTACAATTAATGTATGAAAAAAATAATCAGAAGTGAGCATCTTTTCATTTATAAACTTTTAGCTTTTATAATAATTTTTGATAATTTTCTTAACTACTTTCATCATCATCTAAGAAATGTTTTGTGATCACTAAAAGTGTCAAGCAGATCGTTATTATATTGTTATGTTTTGTTTCGATATCTGCAAAATTACCAGAATTAGTGATATTTTCCTAACACAGGTTTTCCTGTCGCGAAGCTGACTTAAAACATCTGCGAATATTTATCCACGGTTTTCTATTACTGAAAGGACTCGTTAAAAAATAATGAAAATCTAAAATTTTGAGTTGAATGGATTGGCCCATATAAATTGCATTCGAAAACCGCTTAAAATCCTAAACCAAACTAATTATTCATTAGTTATTTGGACAACGCGTGATGTTCTTATAACTATTTTTAGAGTTTAAAGTAGGTCTGAACAGTATTTAGACGGCTAGAAACATCAATAGAGTCAGGGGCGAGAGTAGTATTACTGAGTGCAATGTTCGACTGCGCTGAAAAAAAATTTATTCGTGAAAGCACTTTCTCTTTTGATGTTCTCCGGGCTAAGGAAGAAGAAAACCCCAGAGTAAAATGGTGTTCGAGGACCTGCAAGGAAACTTATCATTTGCAATCTGATCGTCAATGAACACCTCAACGCTATAGGAAAGGCAATTAAGATTGAATTAAAGATTCCACATACATAAAGCAACAGCCCAAAAAAAAAAAAAAAAAAAAAATTGTTTTGAGTTTGTGTTGTTACCCTTCTTTGCCGAAACGAAAAATACCCTTTTCTGTCCAGAGTTTTTGCTTTGTGCCTAGCAAGTTGATACTTTACGATATTATCAGACGTTTTGGACAGTGGCTTGACAATGCAGAACGGCTTAACATATTCTAGAGCCCTAACTCATTATTAAAAAGTGATATTTACTGTTTGACGACCATAATGGGTTTGATAAAATACACTTCCTTGTATCCTGGAGTAATCCTAAATAGTGTTTCGTATTGCATTGTACACCAAATTAACGTATTGCATCAGAAATTAGTAATTCTAAACCAATCTTTGGTCAGTTGGAAGGGACTGTTTTGTTGAAAGACACCCGTCCACGTGTCTCATCTATGTCGTCACAAAAATGGTTGATACTTGGATATGAAAACCTCGATGGAATTGAAAAGTTACCAACACGTTGGAAAAAGTTTATTGATTAAAGTGGAAAATATATTAATTAAACAAACCAGTTCTAAATCTTTCTTTTATTCTTTTTAAACCGTACTTTTATATTCCTGTGATATTTTTCAGCTAATCCAATCATTTTGGAGACTGTGTTAATGGATTAATAAGACGCAACAGAGCCCTGCTAACAATGATATAAGAGAATATGTAATTTTCCTGTCACTGCCGGATGTAACCCTCGGACTTGATATTAGTGGAAAATGGCCCTACTCACACAGCTACCCTCCTGTCAGATTTAGCGACAAATCAATAATTTATACGTGTGCTATTTTCGGAAACGCCCTGTGTTACAATATCACAAGATTTAATATAGAATTCCAGAATCGATTATTTAAATTCCACCGGGAACAGGAAAATGCCATTAGGGGTGCATCGTCACCGGACCGAGGCTATCTGGAATAAGACACGTCCTGCCATTGGTGGAATTTATAGCCCACCCCCAGCGGTGTGACTCATGCTGCTTGTGTTTATGTAAATAGGGAACATGGTCGGAGAGCACACTTGAACAGCGCAGCTTTGCACCCCCTCATCTACATAATGATCAAAAACGTGACAGGTAGAATGGCCTTTTCTATTTATGCTTTTAATTAAACGCTGGCCTACTCCTGGCGCCATACCCTCTATATAACCCTTCTCCTGATATTGATTCCGATTATTAGGGTTGTATCGCCTTTAATAAGAACTTTTTTCGGGCTCCTTGGTATCTGCCTTTATTGTACAGTTATTTAAGTTACCGATTTTCGATTATAAATCAATTATTTATCAATGATTATCTATATGTACTTCTAAGACTAAACTTCCTAGCCCTCCACTCTCTAGTAGGTCGAAGTCCAATCTTCCAAAACAAATACCTTTCGGAAATGGACCACTTGACCGTAAATACAATGTAAATTAAATAGAAAACTTAATTTTTCTGTGCCTACGTTAAACAACATAACAACCAATGTAATTATAGACTTAATAATGCGTTAGGTATAGAATAATAATATGGTGACAGAAATATAATATGGGAACATAAATAAAATTAAATGTAAAATGATAATAAGATGACAGTTATAAAGTATGGAAATAAACAAAATTAAGATGATAGTTATACAGTATGGATGACATTTATGAAAATAATTAATAAGATGATAGTTGTACAGTATGGAAGTAAACAAAATTAAGATGATAATATTGCAATAAGAATATATAAATAGAGACTAAGCAAATGGACAAATGACAAAGGAACAATATGTGATAATAATAAAAACATAGTTAAGAGTATGGATAATGTATAAAAAAGAACATTGTCATTAGAAATGAGAAACAATATGAATAAAAAAATAATTTTAAATTTTAAAATAATGTAATATTAAACTAACAATTATATGCCAGGATATATAACGGGAAAAAAATATAAATATGGAAAAAGGGAGAAAGAAATAGGCGATGAAAAGAGATAATATTTTCCGTTACATATCCTGACATATAATTGTTAGTTTAATATCACATTATTTTAAATTTTTTTTTTTTTTTTTTTTTTTATAACATCATTTATTGAAATTTACAACTGTATTTTAAAATACAACAAGTAAATGTGTAGATGACAAAAGATAAACAGCGTGATACAGACTTGAGGAAGAACTACCCAATGGCAGCACTCCTGTAACTTTTCTAAACTAGAAGGTCTCGTGGCCATCTTCTTTTCAGACGCCTCGGAGGATTGTCAGGAATGGAAGAGGAAGCAAGGATTGAAACTAGGGGGTTAGAGTGGGAGAAGAGTTTGTTATGGAAGGAGCGATATCTGGTTCGGGCTAGATCAGCAACAAATGGAATATTTAGGTCTTTATGGATGAGCTTATTTGTGACAAAGTAAGGAGCATTGAGGATTTTACGAAGGATTTTGGATTGTAAGGATTGGATCCGGGAAGAATTTGAAGGTTTAGTAGAGCCCCAAAGCTCAACTCCGTAAGTCCATATAGGCCTAATGATAGTCATGTAGAGGAGTCTTTTGTAGTTAAGTGGAAGTTTTGAGCGTTTGTCAAGTAAGTGTTGAAGTAATCGAAAGCGACGAGCAGTTTCTTGTCGTTTCAGTCTAGTGTGCGGATTCCATGTTAAACGTTTGTCAAGTAGAAGCCCTAGGTAGCGGATCTGTTCAACTGGAACGAGCGGAATGTTATTAAAGGATACTGTAGGGCAGGATGTCATAGGTTTACGACGGAGGGTAAAGGTTATTTGGTGGGATTTTTCTGAATTTATTTTAATTCTCCAGTTCTGACACCATACCTGAAGGTCTCTGATGTGGGATTGTAGGGTTTGAGAGGCAATAGTAGGATCGTTATTGACTGATAACACACAAGTGTCATCAGCATACGTAGAGAGGAAAGTGTTAGGATTGGTTGGGATGTCAGCTGTATAGACTGTGAAGAGAATGGGTCCGAGGATACTGCCTTGTGGGACGCCAGCGGACTGAACAAAAAGGGATGAATAGGAGCACTTGTGATTTATTTGGAAGGATCTGTCAGTGAGATAGGACTGGATGATGAGGAAGTAAGTTGGAGGAAGGAATTTTCGGAGTTTGTAAAGCAGTCCTGGGTGCCAGACTCGGTCAAAGGCCTGTTCTACGTCAAGAAAGGCTCCAGTGCAGTACAATCCGCGCTCCAAAGCGGAGGAGACCACATCCACCACACGATGACATTGCTGGATAGTGGAGTGGGATGTTCGAAAGCCAAACTGATGATCGGGGATAATATTATTGGAATCAAGGATGGGATAGATACGTTTTAGG
Source organism: Piezodorus guildinii (assembly GCA_023052935.1). NCBI lineage: Eukaryota > Metazoa > Arthropoda > Insecta > Hemiptera > Pentatomidae > Piezodorus > Piezodorus guildinii. Next base: position 28,889,197 of record CM041292.1, on the reverse strand, counting down.
AGTTTTTCAAGGATTTTTCCCATGATGCATAAAAGAGAGATGGGGCGGTAAGAGGACGGATATTCTGGTGGCTTTTTGGGTTTATGTATCATTTTTACAGTGGATAATTTCCAGGAGTCAGGAAAATATGTTGTACGGAGTACAGCATTATAAATGTAGGTAAGGAATAGGATGGCTTTGCGTGAAAGGAGTTTTAAAATTTGGGATGTGATTAGATCGGGCCCTGGAGCTTTGCGGGAAGGCAGACTATGAATAATACTGAAAATTTCAGAAGGATGGAAAGCTTTAGGTGGAAGAGACATTTGGAGAGGAATAGTTAGTTCTGCTTCAATACATTCAAGGTGATCGGGATTAAGGATATCCGGGTGTGGAATAAAAGTTTTATGAAGGTGCTGACCAAAAAGCTGGGCTTTTTCCTCGTCTGATCTTGTCCAGCTTTGGGATTCGGTAAGGAGTGGATGATTGAAGTCTTTAAATTTGAGTAGCTTCTTAGTGGTAGTCCATAATGTTTGTCAGTAGTGTTGAGATTTTCGGTAAAATTGAGTAAGTTTTGTATTTTGAATTTTTTTATTTCTGATTTTAGTTTGTTAGTCAGTTTAGTATAATAAGTTTTATCGGATGGGTATCTAGTCTTATGCCACTTCACTCTTGCTCTACGTTTTTCATTTAATAGCATGCAAAGGTGAGGTGGCAAGTTAGTCTGTTTTGTATTGATTGTAGTTCTGTTTGATGTATTATCTTTTAAACTGGTCTGTATTGATGTTGTAAGTGTTTCTACTGCTTTGTCAATGTCATTTGTTGTCTTGAGAGGAATTTTCAAGTCTAATTTATTGTCCAAATCATGTCGAAATCTGTCCCAGTTGATTCTTCCTGTAATCAGTTTAGGAGAGGAAGGTATTGGAGCGAAATTTGAATGTAATAAAAGCAGAACTGGACTATGATCTGATGAAAGGTCGTCCAAGGTCTTGATGATTGCTTGGGAGGAGGAAATCTGAGACGTGACAAATATATCGAGGATATCTGGACGTTTATTGCGGGATGTTGGCCAGTATGTGGGATTCATGGGTGAAAGAATTGAGTAAGAGTTGGATCTTGAGACATGAGAAAGGACATTACCACGGGGATTGGATGATCGACAACCCCATCGTTGGTGTTTAGCGTTGTAGTCACCTCCAGCTATAAAGCGCGGTCCGAGGGAACGAAATAAGGAATCAAGATGGTTGTATGAAAGGGCATTGCCAGGAGGACAGTATACAGCTGAGAACGTTAAATGGTAAGGACGGGTTGTAATGTTTACTGAAGTGGATTGTATGGTGTCAGTTGGAGTAGAAGGAATAAGGGAATGGGGTAAGGATTTATGAACAAATATACAAGAACCAGCATGTGAAGTGTTGTCTGGATGGTCCGATCTGTAAGTAATGTAGTCACGTACATAAAAATGTGATCGTTGAGTGAAGTGAGTTTCAGTCAAAAGTGCAATATCTATGTTATTGTCATGTAGAAATAGGTCAAGTTCGTCACGGTGGTTAAGTAGGCCATTTGCATTCCACAAAAGAATGGCTAGGGAGTTGTTGTTCATTGTGGGATATGGAAAGGAACTTCAGATAGGAGTCTGGTAAGGAGGGTAATAAGAGGTCTTATTGTATTTTGAAGATCTAAGAGGAAGGATGAAAGGATTGATGTAATTTCGGATGTATTTTGTGAAGGATAGGAGTAGTTGGAAGCTTCTTTGATTATATGATTAGGCTGTCTATTAAGAAATTGGGCAGTCCGTCATTTTAAATTTTAAAATTGTTTTTTTCATTCATATTGTTTCTCATTTCTAATGACTATGTTCTTTTTTTATATATTGCCTATACTCTCAACTATGTTTTTAATATATTACCGTTTAATTTAATTTTAATATTATTTCATTTTTTCTATTTCTTGTGAGTCACCTTCCTCTCTCATTTACATAATTTTGTTTTATTCTCTATTTAACTAATTTCTTGATCTTTTTCTATTATATTTGGTTCCGTAACCCAAGTTTCTATTAAATTATGGCAAACAGGTACTGACCATATAGGATTTGAATTCAAATCTTGACGGTCATTTAGATAATCAAAAAAAAAAAAAAAAAAAAAAAAAAAAAAATCAAAAAAATATTATCGTCAAATATCACTTCAAAATTGTCCATATTTAAAAAATAAAAAAAATCAATTTTATCTTATCAATTATTTTTATCAACAATTTTCAACTTTTTAATTATTAGATCTCAATTAAGAATATTTGTCTCTTAAATACTACGTCTTCTATAGAAAGTAAAAAGTCAACTTTTACATCCCATTTCAGAAAATAATGATGGCATGAATCAGTGTCAAAGTTGGCCTAGCTACACGTAACTTGGAAGGAAAGTTAAATTAGTACACTAACGCATGGTAATTTTGGAAGTCAGCTATAATTAGATGAGGAATTTGCATATTTTCATGAGAAAGAAGAAGTTTTCCAGGAACTGTCTCTTCGCTATCAGTTTTGAAATATTAATGAAGAGACGTAACTTTAGAATGTGTTAAATTTTGATTTTTCTAAATATATATTAACATAAGATTTACTTTATTTATTTATAGATTAATCTAATTTTTATTTCGAAGCTGTATTGATATTTTTTAAAATTTTTTTTTTTTTTTATGGAAATAAAAATGGAAGTTTTTTGTTCGAATAATGAACTGAACAAGATTATATTTGTTATGTTGATATTTATATAGGGCATATTTCTACCTTTATTTTTATTATTTTTTTGTATTTTATTTTTTTATCTTGATTTATGAACAAGTAGTAATTCTACTGGTTCATAAATCAAGATAACTTTTAATTAACGGTTTAATTAACGGTTGTTGAATTTGTTATGGAAATAATATTAATAAATTATTATATTAATATCAATAACTGACAACATACTCAATTTTTTACTTATATTTAAGTCGGTTGATTTCTGAAATAGTATCACTATTTAGGATAAAAATTTCAAAACTAATTGTTAATATGCCATAAGTTTTTATTACGATTGTTCCTTTTTTTGGGGGTGAGAAAACGAAGATATTTTTACCTCTTTTAATGATAAAAAATATTACATATTATTGTTTCATTTGATTTTATTATTATACTAAATGTAGTATTAGTTGGTTTTCGTTTTATTACCACTCAATGTAATTTAAAAAAAAATAGAAAATTTTCTATTTCGTAAGGTGAAAAATATTAAGATGCACTCATTCATCACACAAAACAAAAAAAATAATAATAGTTTTACTTATGTACTATTATAGTAGTATGAATTGATTTTCCAAAACATTTTTATTTTATTATTTTCAGACTTCAACTTGAAACCAGAACTCTAATATTTTGACATTCTACAGAAGAATGACATAGGGCCCACGCGTATCGAAACAAATATCGAATACTTACAGATACTTATTAAAGCCCAAGTGAACTTGCGTGTCACTAATATACGAGGAAGTCAAAAGGCACACAAACGTATAATTCAAATTTTTCAGTCCAAAATTTTCATAATTATAGAGATTTCATTATGGTACGTTAGCAAAATTACTTCTTACATCAACATCCAACAATCAGATTCAGATCCGGTAGTATCGTTTTTAAAACAGAAACGAACATATAACAACGTTAATACAAGACTTTTCCACCAACAACAAGCCTCACAACAACAACGTAAGGATAAAAGAATTTGGATGAGGTACCTCCTGTAGTAATTATGAAATAGCAATTCGTTTATAACTAAATATATCTTTAGACATTACTTTACAATGGAATAAATATATATACGATTGCTATAACCCGCGCCTTTGGTCACTAATATTTAATTAGTTGTTAAATTATATACCATATGGTAAAAGCAACTATAATACATATAACTTCGTTAGCAGACAATCAGTTCCTCTATTTTACTTGTCTTATGCAAAACAAATAAGGTATTATGATATAATAGCATATAATTATTTTATTAAATTATTTATCATTATCAATGCAAGGCGACGACACTTCTGTTGAAGGAGTTAAAACATTTTATTTGGAATGTTCATGCATGATAAGTTGGCCTTTTTAAGATGGAAATGCTTTAAATTAAATAAACTACATAGATCTGGTAAAAAAATATATTTTATATACCAATCTTTAAAAAATATTTTCTCAGACGCTTGAAAATGGCCCTAGAGGCCAAAACTTAGTGAAGTAAAAAAAAAAAAATATTTCTTTTGTGATTGGTCAAAAATATATCTTACAATTACTAAACCAAAATAAGGAGTAGAATTATGATGAGAAAATCATAGTTCCGTTCTGTCAAATTTACAAAAAATGCACATGTATATGTAGGCATACTCATAATTACTCAAGTTTTATGTAAACATAAACCGTTACAGATCGTCACAACCTATTTGAAACTTATGAACTAATCACTTCTTGGATGAAGTTTTCCCATTTCGGGTTTTTCGGTTTTAAAAAAAAGTTTTATTGTGTTATTAAAAAATTTAAAGTTTTTAAGCTTAATGAAATTAGTTTACGAAAACCAAGAAAAGTTCTGGATATGAAACGAAATATACTTAAATATAATGGCACTAAAATCTTAATATCTTTGCTAATATCTTATAACGACGATTTTGCTTTCAGGTAGTTATAAATATGAATATAATTAAGAGATGTATGTTTTTTTTCTTGTTACTCGAAAACCAATTTTTTTTTAAATTATAGAAATTTATTTTTTTAACTATTTGGAGCACGAATGCAAACCCAGCCTTATTGCACATCTAGACAGTAGGAAGAACCTCCAGAAAAAATTAAAACTTCGCAACTATTGTCCGTTTTGAAAAACTGAGATTACCAGAAAAGTGAGTGAAGCATTTATAAATATAAATAATTCGAATCTGAAATATTTTTTTTTAAATATGTATTTAATTATACCATTCGTTAGCTATATATAAGGCTTGGTCACGCATACTATCGATTTGAGTTTTGATGAATTCCCTTACAGAGCATCAGAATTTTACCTCCTGGATATTTTCTTTCTGGAGCGGGGACGAGGAAGAACTCATCGAAGACTGAAACATGCTGATCTCATTCTTCCCGCCCCCACCTTCATTTATTGCTGGAGCTCTATTCTACACCCTTCATCATCTCCTATTGTCTTCGCCCTTTGGAATTAATTCCAGCTCCAGCTCTGTCTATACTTCCTGGAGTTTCTATTCACCCTCACTTCTTTCAGTGGAATGTACTACATGGTGTAGGCCTTTTCAGTTCATTATTCTAAATAATGAACTATTGAAATGCATAAAAACAATTAAACTTCTCAGAACTTTATTTGTTGATTACGTTTTTTATTCAGGGTATATAGATGAAAGAAAAAACAAACAAAAAAACTGAAGCCGTCCGACGTTTAAATTATAAATAAGCCTTATTCCTTGAAATACTTCACCCAAAATGTTAATAATTCATTTTTAAAACGTTTTTTTTAATTGTTTTTATTTATTTATAGTAATTTACAACTGTACTAAAGAATACAATAAGTAAATATGTAGAATGAATATAAAAAGTCATGAAAATGTATTGAGAAAGAACCACCCAGTGGTAGCACTTCACTAACTATTTTAATACAGTAGGTCTCGAGGCCACCTTCTTTTCAGTCACCTTGGAGGGTTATCAGGGATATCTGAGGAAAATAAATTACGGACAAGTGGGTTTGTATGGGCAGGGAGTTTAAAATGGAAAGGAGTATCTATCACGGGCTATGTCTGCAAAAAATGGGATTTTTAGGTCATTATGGAGGAGTTGATTTGTGACAAAATAAGGAGCATTCGGGGTTTTGGATTGTAAGGACTGGATGCGGGAGGAATTAGATGGTTTCGTAGAGCCCCAAAGCTCGATTCCATATGTCCAAATATGTCTGATAATTGTGATGTAGATGAGTCTTTTGTAATGTACTGGAAGTTTTGAACGTTTGTCTAGTAAGTGTTGTAGTAATCGATATCTCCGAGCAGTTTCTTGTCGTTTCAGTCTTGTGTGAGGATTCCAAGTAAGGCGCTTGTCAAGATGGAGACCTAGGTTTCGGATTTGTTATACAGAAGTAAGGGTAATGTTATTAAAGGATACTGGGGGGCAGGAAGTCATCGGTTTGCGACGAAGGGTAAAGGTGATTTGGTGGGATTCGTTGGGATTTATTTTAATCCTCCAATTTTTACACCATTCTTCAATGGCTCTGATGTGGGACTGAAGGGTTTGGGATGCAGTAGTTGGATCATTATGGACGGACAAGACACACGTGTCATCAGCATAAGTATGGAGGACAGTGCGAGGATGGAGTGGAATGTCAGCTGTATAAAGGGAGTAGAGGATAGGACATAAGATACTACCTTTAGGCTCTCCAGCAGATAGAGAAAATGTGGATGAGTAGGAAAAGTTGTGGTTAACCTTAAAGGTTCTGCCAGTGAGGTAGGAACGCATTAATAGAAAATATGTAGGGGTGAGGAATTGACGGAGTTTGTAAAGCAGTCCCTGGTGCCATTTAAAACGTTAAAAGGTTTTTTAAATGTTGGAAAAATATTGTGTTTGGACTGTCTCATGGTAGAGTGTATTTTATATTTCTATTACCATAAATGTAATTATTCATATACCAATTGTATATTGAAGATAGTTCATTTCACTTTCAATGAACATAATTTAAGTTGGTGATGTTTTCATAATGTTTTTTAAAGTGTAAAAAAAATTCTCCTGACCGCTAACATTTTTTAAATTTCAGATTTAATATTACATCAGAAAAAAGTATATTTCTTGTAATTACAAAAGTGCCTCTTTGCCAGATATTTGGTTGAATGCAAATGAAATCAAGAGGAAATAATTGGGAAGTTTATTCAACGAAAATAGTACAAAGATTAACCATGATTTTGAGAATTGTAATAGATTACACTCTATTTCACGAAGAATTTCTTAAACCTTAGAGTATTCCTATGATGATACTGTTATGAATTTTTCTGATTAAAAAAAATTAAAATAACTACATAAAATTGTCTTTTTTGCTGTCCTGTATATCTATGAGGTCCAATTCCAAATGATGTTCAGTAAGTATATTTTAGGGTAGCTCGTGGCTGATTTGCTAGCGTGCTAGTCTCTCATTCTATAGGTTATGAGTTCGAATCCAAGTCCCGGCAGGACTTTTATAAGGATGTAATTAAATGGGGATTCACTCACAGCCTCTCCCTCGGGTATGTAAGACTTGTCAGCTAAATGGTGGCCACTCACAAATTAGGCGTAGGGAGTGATGACCCTTACTCTACAAAATGCATCGAGAAACGTGAGTGTACACTACACGACCTTTCGCGCCACTGGAAGAAGAAGTATAATAAGTGTTCAACTTCTAATTTTGAACGTCTTTAAAGTAGTGAACATAAAAGTTTTAGCCTCTGGTTTAGCTTCATCTGTCTGCTCTTGATGTCCAGACACCATGTCAATCTTCTGCCTCCTAATGATATTTTACTGTTTCGGTCTATGACATTCAAATGTTGTCATGACATAGTTAAAGGCAGGTTTCATGTGGAAGAGTAAAAGTAATACTTTGGAATTTGACATGGTTAATCCGAATTTTCCAAATTTAACAACAATCTTGAAGTTGTGTTAGACGGTGTTGTAATGTTTATATTGCTTAAATAGTGTAGTTTTAATAAGATAGTTTTGTCTTCTACATAAGTTGCTGTAAACATTTCGGAATTGATTGAAATTTCTTTTATGTTTATTGTTTAAATTAGTGGTGCGAGAGCTGACTCTCGAGGTACTCCTGCTGAGGCTGATCCGAAGTCTTGACAGAAATATTTAACACTTTATACTTTTACCCACCTCTCGCTTCCTTATTCCTTTATTGCAGATCTGATAGTAGGATGCATTTGCCTTCCTTTTTCTATTTGTTATTTCTGAGTCCACTTTCCCTGTTCTTTCTAGTGCTGTGCCTAGGTTAAGTTCCATATCTTTAAGTCAGTATATTTGCCGATTATCCTATATGGAGTTGAAAGCTGGATATTCTCGGAACGGCAGGAGAGCTGAGTCACATCTGCTGAAATGAAGTTCCTTCGATGAACAGTTCGAAAAACAAGAAAAGATCGTTTCAGAAATGAACGGATACGCCAAGAACTGGAGGTTGCGCCGTTAAAGGAAATTCTGCAAACCCAGATGAAGTGGTTCAATACAGAGAGAAATACAGAGATCCCCTTAAAACCATCGATTACGTGGCAGATGGTAGAAGGCCTCAGGGGCGACCAATGATGTCGTACCTGGAGTGCGTGTACAAGCTTTGCAGAGGAAGAGGGAAAGATCTTGACCAGGCCAGGAGTCTAGCAGAGAATAGAGAGGATTCGATTCGTTGCTAAACGCTCTCCTACGCTGATGAATCACTATAGTGAGAAGCAAATGAAGAAGAGGACAAACAATGAATTAAAATTGATTTATAATTTCATAATTTATCAAAACTGATGTTTAAAATGTAAATTGGGTAGTAGAAAAGACTAAAATGTGGATAGGGAAGAAGCAGGGTGGATGTTTGACAGGAGGGTATTTCAGAAGACAGAGAACAGGAGTGATGTAGAGCATTATCGAAATTTTTATTTCTATATGAAGCTGTAAAAAGATCGAAGTTAAACTAGATTTTGCAAAAAAAAAAAAAAAATTTAAGGTCTTCTATCTATTATTTTCAGTACATTCCCTGTAAATGTTTTGTGAATGAAATCTCTCACCAATAATAATATTTTTGAGACAAAATTTAATAAAATCTTTTTAAAATGATTAATCGCTAAAATGAAAAATATTTTTATCAGCTTCCATCGAAGCGACCCGTTGAGGGAGCAGTGAGATAGAACAAACTCGCCTAGAATTAGAATATATTTGGGAGGTAAATTGAAAATTCCTCGACGGTCGTTAGTGGAATTGATGGGCTACACAATCTTAGTTAGTACAATCTTAATTAAATCTTCCCTAACGGCCTTATTTTATACTCAATTACATAATAATCTCGGGATGGGCGGGGGCCTTTCTGCTTTGAGCATGTTCATTTGTCGAGGATCAGCTGCCTCAGTAATTTTACTCCCGGCGGTTTTAGTTCGTTAATGTTCGTCTTTTTTTTTTTTTTTTTCTTTTTCTTCATTCGCGTTATTAACAGAGAGAAAAAATTAAAAATATTTTTAATGAAGTACTAGTATATTTCTAGGAATTTAAACTTCCATAACGTATATAAAAAGTCTTTGATATTTACTTACATTCTACATAATTAAGTAGAATTACTCATTGTTTTTACAACGCTAATTTAATGTGTTTTATGATACAGCTGTTTATCTTTGACTGAGATTTTTTTCTAATATACCTTTAACTTTATTATATATTTTCCCGGTCAATATCAACTTATGAATGAATAAAATATTAGAATTAACGAAATATGAATTCTGAAGCAGGAACAATATTAACCTAAAACGTTTATATTTAAGCAATATAGGTTTGTTGTAAATGTGGTATAATTAATTCTTAAAATATTAATATCACTATTTATCACAAGATCCAAGCCCGCTAACCTCTATATTTACCTTTACACAAAACATCTTTGTTTAAAAAATCTTTCACTTTCCGTGTCCCTTCGTGCTGGAATACCAATCACTATAACATTATATTTAACTTCGTTTGAGAAAATTAAATATTTCTTCATCTTCTCAGCCCTCAATCTTCCGAACAAATGTAAAAAAAAATAAAAATAAAAATAATAATACTGATCTAAAATGACCGCCACAAATATGTAATTTTTTAAATTTATTTATAAAAGTTTTGACAGTAAAATGAGATTTTCTATCTCCTTATGTGATTAGCAAATATCTGAACCTACCCTCACACAAAAAAACCAATCTCTCAACTACGATTGCAAAATAAGATAATATGTTGGGCCAAGAAACGTTTTTTAATAGCGAGCAAAAGCACAACGATATTATCTAATAAATGTAATTTATAAAAACATTTTTTTTAATCCTTAAATTTATCATTTTATTGAGGAGTACAATAATAGTGTCTCTACGTACACACGTTTATTATTTTTGTATTTATTATTGTGTCGTAAACTATTTGTTTTTTTCTTTTTGTGCATTATCTTAAACTTCTCAAAATGATTTTTATTTTAATAATTACAAATTGAACCATTTCCCAAGTTACTAAAGTCAGATAAAAATCGAAGAAACAGAACTATTTTATCGAACACTATAACTATTTATGGTAGATCTGTAATTTACATCTGCTATTAATGGCTTTTATCTGTTATAAATAATATATTTTGCTTTTGTTTATATAATATCGTCATATAATAAAATTTGTATGTTTATTAATTTCTTAAAGGCAAACATGATTAATATATATTACTCTTTTCTTTTCAGGTTAGAATTCTTTCATACCCTTATCAGATTATTCCTTGCGTAAGTAATTTAAGAATTATTTATTACTTTTCTATTTAAAAGATCTTTTCATGTTTTTTAATAATAACTCTTTTTTTTATTCAAATAATTTATAATTAATACTTTGTACTATAAAAATTTCATTAATATTATCTTTTTACAATTGTTTCTGTAACAATGTAATTGATTTAGATTAATGATGCTTTAGCAATCTTGTTAATCAAAAATTAAATTTGCTTTTGTATCATCGGTATGGGGTTAAATTCTAATGTTTTAAAATATATTCCTAAGGAGTCCCTTTCGTTTTCTCTATTTTAAATCATATATTTCTTGTTATCATAAGTAATCAACATATAGAAACATAAATTAAAAAATAATTTAATGAACAACTAAAAAATAAAACATATTTTGGATATTAGTGCTATACTCATATGTAATATTTTTTTTTTTTGTAAATAGGTGAAAAGATAAAACATCCATTTAATGGATTTTTCTTTACTTTTTATGGTTGTCATACAAAATATTGAGAATTATCACCTATTTAATCATTGTCACATAATTAAAAATCGCCAGGCTATAGGATATAGTCCAGCAGTCAAATCCGAATTCTAAAAATTATTAATAATTAATTAGTTAAATTAATCCAATATGTATCAAGTTGTATCATGTATATGTATCATTTTTTTGTTATAATATTTTTATTAGGAATCGTATGGAAAGTAGAAAGTAAAATAAAAATATAACTGTGCTGACTTGAATGGAAAGATCCCACCATGTCTGGAATTTTAACCAAAACTGCCTTGCTATAAATTGGATTAATTAAAGTATATTATAAACTGTTTTATTTAATTAATTATTATTAGTTATCAAAATTTGTATTTGACATCAGGCTTTAGTTTGGACGATTTTTAATAAAGTGACACTGATTAAAAAGGTGATAATTCTCCACATTTTTGTGACCAATTTTTTAGGATTAATATTTGTATTAAATTGTTTTATCTTTTCGCCTTATAGAAATGTATTTAATTAATCTTACTTATTTCTATGGCGCTATGACGCCGAAAGCTAAATTTACACCTCAATAAAGAGATATATAAGTATGGAATGCTTTTTGTTCAATTTACCTTACCTATACTCTATTTGAATTTTTTAATTGCATTATTACTACAACCAAAAATATGTTGTTTTTTTTAATTGATCCTTAAATTATTTCCTAGTTCATGTTTCTAAACGTTGATTACTTATACTAACAAGAAACAACTTATTTAAAACAGATAAAACATAAGATTTTCGTGTAAAAAACAACAACAAAAACAATTTATTATATTGTATTTTTCTATTTTCACCTATCATAAAAAAAATTTAAAAAATGTTACGGATGAACATGGCGTTATGACTCTGAAAGCTACAATTATACCTCAATAAAGAGATTTATAAGTATGTACTGCTTTTTGTGTAATTTACCTTACTAATATTCAATAGCAGTCTATTTATTGCAAAATATTAAAATTGATTTATTCTGGTGCACGATTAATTTAAATTTGAAATGTAGCTTCATATTAAGGATCAATATTTCATTTACACCAGTTAAAAACGTACTCCAATGCAATTTCACCCTTAACAGAACAAATTGAGATTTCAAATCAATGAAAATATTTGCTTTGTGGCGTTTATTCAGTTAGACAATTGATACTAATTGGTTACAAAGCCAAAGCTACAGGCTACTTTATCCCCACTTTTTCTGTAAAAAAATCCGTAGCTCGGCTTATCCAGGATATGAATATTCAGAAGAGTGCCCCGCATTTTATTTGCTTAGGCTTTGTTGAGCAGTCTTTTTGTGCTCCAGATCAATTTATGTAAATCCGACTGAGGGTTTGATGCGGTCGGTAAGTCTTGTATAATCGGATAGATACTCCCTTAGTATGTCTTGCATTGTCTAGGCAAAAATTAATATAACAAAGAGTTTTCTGCTTTAGGATGGTTCGAGAACAGAAGAAGTAATTAACGATCATGAAAGTGCAGCATACTAAAATGTATCACCATCAACATTCTCTTAATATCAAAGAAAACACCTAAAAATGCAGCAAAAGTTGTGAACAATTGAAATATAGCTTCATTTTGAAACACGATTTTGAAGTAGAACTATTTTGTTTGTAATTTTTTTTTTTTTACAATTTCCAGTAGATTTTCGAGTGACTTTATATTATGGACCACATTACCATATATATATGTATATTTATATATCAATGTAAGATTTTATTTCCTTTGACATTATGCAGGTTTCATACTGTTGATGTAGTTTTACAAGGCTTAACTGCAGATATTTTGTCTACACAAGTGCAACAGGTAACTGTTTTCCTCTAAAAGTTTTTTTTTTCCAATTTTCTCAAAAAAGGGATCCAACTATTTTGATTAAACTTGCTATAACAATTTAAAATTTAATGGAATTTAATATCATGTAGTTTTTATTCGGATTGAAATAGTCTGTCAGGGCTTATTTGACTATATTTATATTTGTCTTTTTCTAAAGTATTTTATTTTTATTTATTTTTTTTTTTTTTTTTTTTGTCTTTCTCTAAAGGGTCTTTTTTTTTTTTTTCTCAAAAAAAGGCTCTAATTATTTCGATTACACTTGCTATAACGCGGTAAAATCTAATGCGTTTTGAAATCATGTAGGTTTTGTTCTGGTTGAAATAGTTTTTCAGGGCTTAATTGACGATATTTATATTTGTCTAAATTAAAGTACCTTTAATTTTGGAGATTCAAAAAAATTATACATATCATTTTATTAGCATTGATGAAAAATAGATAAAAATAAAAATAGAATAAATTATCACCAACTAAAGGAGAAAAGATCAATCATATTTTTTAGGGTTTTTTTTTTTTCGTAAAGGGTAACAGTAATATCGATCTAAAACATACCGTTGGAAATCTAAAGCTTTTTGAAAGAATGTTATCTTGTATAAAATGTTGCGGGAGATAATGTAATGTGACGAATAGAATAAAATTAAGTGAGTATTGTAATTAAAAATTTCATATAATTCAAAATATGTGTTTTCAACAAAAGTGAATATATTTCTTTTAACTTTTTCCAACTCTGACTTTGTTTAATAGTTCTTCAATTAATATTAACACACTAGGTTGGTGTGACAAGAGTTTGTTGCGCGCCTCAATTCTTAAAAATTGGATTTTTTATTTTTACCGAATTATGAATCTCTTATAAATTTAGCTTGGGTCTTTTGGTATAATCTAAATTTCGTAAGTATGTTTAGTTCGTAAATAATGATAGTATTTTTTTTTTTTTTTTACTTTCACTTACATATATAAGGAATAGATAGTATATGCAAAGTTACAAAAGGACATAAGCTTACTACTAATAATTACACGTAAAAGTTTATTATTTTAGAATTATGTGATCTATAACATATGTTTCCAACGAAACCGAATACATTTTTTTTTTAATTATTTATTTTTAAATAAATTGTTATGTAATAAATAAATAAAAAAATTAACTTAAAACTTTTTTACCTTAACTTATTTACTTTAAGTTTACTTAATAATTCTTAAATTGATTTCAACAGTAGAGGTAAGTGAAAGTCGTGCGTTGATTTTCTATATTAAAACCAGATTTGGTTTTATTAGATGATCAATTTATTTCCGTGAGGTCATGAAACGGTTAATATCAAAACTTTTGATCAATTGAGTAATAAAATTTGGTATTTAATCTTACTTTTAAACAGAAGTAAATTATCCTAAAAATCAGATATGTGTTTGAATCTTCATCTATCACTTGTTAACCAATAGAACTTTTAGTCAAGATGCAACTCGTTCAAGCAAAGTACTATATTTCATGTATTGTTTTTTTTTTTTTTTTTTTTTTTTTTTTTTTTTTTTTTTTTTTTTTTTTTAAATAAAGTTCCGAAAGCAGAGGAATAGATTCTTGATAGAATATTAATAGAGTCAAAGAGAACACTTCGTCGTATTATTATGCTGAATAACGTTGGCATGGAAATGAAACGTCATTTTCGTTAATAAAGTTCATCAGTCGCCTTCATTCTCTCTATTGTCCCTGCCCTGTTCGACCATTGTTTTTCCAATCGGCAATTACTGCTTATTGAAATTGGCGGGCCTAGGAAAGGTCCTATCGAACAGATGAAACAATGGGCGAGTGGTTTCATTATGGGGCCATTGAGCGCGGCCATCGCTAAACAGAACAGTTGACAATCGGGCCCGGAGTGGACAATGCTCACTAACGACTAACTCACCCCGGGACACTCGACAGATCCTCTTCAGCGGTCCAAGTTAAATAGCTCTCGGTTCGAGTGTGGCCAATGTAAAACCAGGCATCCCTCTGAGCTTAGTGGCATGAGTAGTTCAGTAAAAACACGATGGTTACAAAATAATCAACTGCTATGTTTTTGGCCGATCTTTTTTCTAAGGCAGCGTTGGCTCAAAAAAATGCGTTTATTAATTTATTTTAAAATTTTCTATCAACTATTTAGGAGAGGTTGTGGGGATACTCTATTGTTTATTTAATGTATTATACGACATTATTGGAGTTTCTTATCAATCTTGCTTATGGATTATACTTTAAGATTAAGTGGCATCCAAGGGAAGATTAGGTAATCAAAAGGTTTTAGTTTAAGTTAATAATGTTACATTAGATCTAATCTTAACATTTAGCCTAGATTTAAATAATGAGAATACTAACTGCCCCTAGTCACTGCTCCGTCTGACTTCTATTGATTCAAAATTAATACACTCTTCCTTTCATCTCCTTATTTTTTCGAAAAATACTGATTTTTGGAAATTTTCTTCTCCAAATTTAATATTCGTTATTGAAGTGCTACCATTGGGTAGTTTCTTCACATATCTATATCACGTCCACTTGATCTATTAACACATTTACATAATGTATTTTATTGTATAATACAGTTGTAAATTTCTTTTAAATAAAAAAAAATCTGGTGCGGGCAACACACGACTTTCATTTACCTCCGTTTTAAAAATTTATTAAAGAGTTTTCAAATATATTTAGAAATAAACATGAGTGAAACCATTAAAGAATTAATTAAATTTAATTAATATAGAAACATGTGTTTTATTAAAAACTCTATTATATTGTTATCTAAAATAATCACTTAGTTTTATCGGCTTTTGATCAATATTTATTAACTTTTACAAGCTTGTGTATGTGATAATATTTTTTCTAAAATCTTTAGCTTCCCAATGGTATATTATACCCTATATTACTGTTCTTATGTTCAAAATAAAAAAAACTGCATTAAAAAAATGTTTTTTCAGTTTTCTCCTTTAATTGTTTCTCAATAATTATTAATTATTAATGGTTACAAGATAATATAGTTATTTTTATAGAATCTACAAAATTAAAGGTACTTTAGGGGAAGAAAATTTAAAATATCAGCATTTAAGCCCTATCAGACCATTTTCATCAGAATAAAACCTACATGACGTCTAAGCCTATTAAATTTTACATCGATATAGCGAGTTTAATCAAAATCGTCTGAACAGTTTTAGAGAAAATCGAAAAAAGGTGCAAAATGCATGGTATAAAGTGGCACTTCTGGTAAGCTCATTTTGATAAAAAAGGTTTTGTAACGTCTCGGGCGTATATTTGTCTTAAATATGAAATTTCAGTTTCATAAGATTTACCGTTTCCGCCCGGGAGTTACCACACACTGACACACACACAGAGCTTTTTGTGGGACTTGGTTATTTGGACTCTGGGGACTCTAAAATGTCTATTTCTGTTGAAAACTGGAATTCGAAAATTCTCACGATCGCAATACTTTTCCTTACTATATATAGTAAGGAAAAGTAAAAAAAATATTCGTTATTGTCAAAACAAGAGGTAGAGTTGATATGGCCAGTTCCCAAGTTTAAGGAGGGATGCGGTCCAACCTTTGTAAACAAAATACTTGAAAACGTAGCCTAGGAAATTCCTAACATCCTATAAGCTCCTAAACATTTATGATGGTATATTTATCTGTTTTCAAGTCCTCGCCGGCTGCCCCACTTTCTGGGAAGCTTGGAAATCCCGAGGGTAGTTCCCACGAAGTGGGTAAATTCCTTTTGTACTAGTGCCGAAAAAGGCTTTTTAATATTACTTCAAGTGAAATTAACGAAAAATGTATTCCAAATCTCACCTTCCAGTATTCTCAACACATAATACAACAAAATATATAAGAATAATGCAGCTTTTATCTTTGCTAATTAAAATTTGCACTGTAATCCTAATTTAGTTCGAACCAGTTACTTATTTATCTTTGCCAAATTCCATTCCTAATCTAATCGCCAAGATTCTTGCTTCCTCTTGATAATTATTTAATAACTATTTTAACTATAAACTTTTGATTACTTACTTACTTACTATCGGTAAGTAATTATAATAGGTAATTAATAATTAATCGATTAATTAATCGGATTAATTAATCGGATTAATTAATTAATTAATCGGATTACTTACTCTGATTACTTACTTACTTAATTACTTACTTACTTAATTACTTACTTACTTACTTACTATACTTACTATTATTTACTTACTTTTGATAACTATTTTAATTATAAAAAACGTGGAGTGCGAAACACATAGTTTTCAATTATCTTCGTTGTTAAAATCGATTTAAAAATTTTTAAATCAAGTCAGAGATAAAATAAAATTTTAAAAAAATATGGAAACATTAATTATTCTAATATTAATGGATTATTATTTAATTAATTATTAATCTATAAATAGGAATTTTAATCCACAACCATTATATATTATCACTTTCCATTACCTTATACAACTTTGTGCAATATATAAGCGAACATATATTTTTTTTTTAATCTTTAACATTAGGACGGTATATTATACATTTATAATACTATACTTGTACTATAAAAAAAAATCCTTAACAAATATTTTTTTTAGTTACATATTAATTTAGTCACAAATTCTTTTATGTTGTAAATTTGCCTGTTTCTTACCAATACTAAGTTGTTTTTATCGAATCTGCAAAATCAAAGGTACTTTAGAAGAAGACAGATATACATATCTTCAATTAAGCCCTGACAGACTTTTTCAATCAGATTAAAACCTCCGTGATTTTAAAGCTCATTTAATTTTACATGGATATGGAGAGTTTAATCAATAGTTTGAGCCTTTTTTTTTTTTTTTTTTTTTTTTTTTTTTTTGAGAAAGTTAAAAAAAAAATGAAGTTTCAGTTTTATACAATTTATAATTTACGAATCCATTGGTCGCTGGTTCAAATCCGGCCCGGAGGAAAATTTTTAAGGGAGCGGCGTGGTCTAGTGGAGAGAGCACTAGTCTGCTGTGCTCCGGGTCCTGGGTTCGAATCCCGGCTGTGGCAGAATATCATTTATTCTGTTAATTCAGTCGGGGGGCGACCCTAGGGTATGGAGACCCTCCTGGGACAGACCCAGCCTCTATAAAGTGGGTACCCAAATTAATTGGGGAAAAACCTGGCGGCTGAGCGTGATTCAGGCCTAATCACCTCATTGCACAGCCGTTGGCCTAGAAACAGTACGAATCTCTATATGTACTGAGCCAAAGACCTTTCATGGGTTGTAGTGGTACAGGTTTTTTTTTTTTTTTTTTTTTATCATTTACGAGTTACATTTACCACATATACACATAAACATTTTAAATAATAACTTACATTTCCGATAGTTATAGAATGAGACTTAACTTATAAATAATATACAGTAATTATTAATAACTTCCTTTTCTATACCTAAGGGTGTCCCCCATAAACCTAGAAAGGACTGACCAAGTACCGATAAGAACACATACCTGTACTTAGGACACAGTACCCAACACCTGGAAGCACTTGCTTTGTGGTACCCATGCCGCCTCCTTATCCCTCTACAATGTCTTGCTATATATACCCTTGTATCCTCAAAACTCATTACTCTAGTTGTAACATTTACGTGTGTCACACTCATAGAAAGAGACCTCGGAATGTACACTTGTAGTCACCCTAACTCCTCAGAACATTGTATTGTAGTCAGAATATGTATTATGTTCTCATAATAAAAGCAATATCTTAATATCTTCACTGTGTGTGATTCATTAACTGATGACTATCCAATGCTGAAATTTTCACGATCACAATACTTTTTCGTTTTATTTATTTTTTACATAGGCAAGTGGAAGCGCAAAATAATAATAATAATTTAAGGTATAATTTCGTTCCTTATTATTTTTTTAAAAATAAATTGTAACGATTAATAATGGTACAAGAGTCAATAGAAAATCTTTAACCAAAGCGCTTCCTGTAGTGAGAAAGCAAAAGTAAATTGTGTCTTTAAACTGAAATTTATCCTTCATAATATCATTTCACCCCCACGCCATTTCCATACTCATAACAGCAGCTGCCTTCACCCTTGTTGCCCACACTCAAACCCTTCTGCCCAAACGGTCTAAACTGGAGCTTAGGGTCGGAGCAAGGAAACTTGTGTTGTGTAACAGGTGCTGGAAATAGTAACCCTAGATCATTCTCGCTACATTAATACCTCCTCCCCTACCCCAGGGATATTATTGAAGCAATAAAGCACCCGCCTGCTCCTTACAGCTGCACTCCTCTGTTGATGTCTGTATTTCCTCGATTCCTAAAGGTTTGGACTTGTCTGATTTATTGCGGTTTGTTAGTGAAGGCGTCAGGTACATGTGGCTATCCAAAAGTCTATCTGGGATTGTTTCTAGCGAGAAAAATTGCCTATCGCCTCAGTCCTTGATTTATACAAACGCTACACGGCCAATGACTTATTAAAACAAGAATCCTTGCTTAAAAAAATAAAATTTTATGTTTAGAGAGAGAGAGAGAGATACACTTTATTCATAAACAAAAAAACAAAATGATGCTGCCCAACTTAATTGGGCTGCTATAACACAGCATACCGATTTTTTCCATCAGGAATATTCTTAAAATTTTATTTAACTATAATTTTTTTTCCTTTTTACTCTTTTGATTTTTTTTCCTGTTTTATTTTTTTTAACTTTTTTTTTCTCTTTTCCTTCTCTACCGTTTCACATTTTCTTTCAAATACTTAGATATATCGATACATATAGAATAGAATAGAATAGAATAGAAACAAAATTTTATTCTGGGACTAGGTCCCCTAAGAATAACAGTTATGTACAATTTGAATATATAATATGTCTGGCCAACAGACAATAAAAACATGATTAATTATTATTTACAATGATTATTAAAATTACAATTATTTACAATGAGAAGTTATATACATAAAAATAACAAAGAAATTAATAAAAATATATATCTTCTAAATTTTATCTTATGAGAAAATGAAAATTTTATTTAAACAAAATCAAATTAAAATTTGGGCTGTAAACGGTAATCTTCATTTATTCAATGTAGATTTCTAGATAAAATTGACATCACATTTGCTAATCGTCTATTTGGGATGACAGAAGGTATAGGAAAAGTTGGGATTTGAATGAGGATAAAGAGGCAGCATGGCGGATATGGATTGGTAAAGAATTCGAGAGTGTAGTAGAGCGAACAATAAAGGAACGATCAAAGGTTTTGGTTCTGTGGGTAGGAAGGTAAAGGTCAGACTGTCGCGATCTAGTTTCAAGTGAGTGGATTGAGGATTTAAATTGAAGGAGACTGTAGATGTAGGAAGGATGCTGGGAGTTAATAGTTTGGTAGAGGTATGATCCAAGGAAATATTGTCTGCGGGTTGAGGGGAGGAGCCACTTTAATTCACCGTATAAGTGGGTAACATGAGACCTCCCTGATGTACCGAAGACAAATCTTAAGAAAATGTTCATAATACGCTTTAGTCTGTCCTCAAGCACAGCCGGGAGGCCGTCATACACCGCACAGCAATAGTCAAAGTGGAGGAAAATAAGTGAGGATACGAGGAGCTTACAAGTGGATTGGGGGAGGAGATGACGGGAGCGATGGAAAAATTTAAGAGTACTGATTGTTCTTCGGGAGATTTGGGCAATATGAGGTTTCCAGGAGAGTGATTGGTCGATGGTGATACCTAGGTTTTTGACAGTGGAACTGAACGTAATTGGGTAATTATTAAGGATTAGACTTGGAAAGTTGGTATGACATTTGATAAGGGAATTGGAACCTATTACTATTGCTTGCGTCTTCATGGCATTTAGCTTGAGTTTATTCAGATATCCCCAGGCGCTGATTCTATCCAGGTCTTCCTGAATCTTCGAAAATGCTAATAATGTCTCGGAGGGGGAGAAGGATAGGTAGATCTGGAAATCATCAGCGTACAAATGGTGGGAGCAATGATGGATAGAGTTGGGAAGGTCATTTATATAGGAATTAAAAAGGAGAGGAGATATACTTGAACCCTGGGCCACACCTGCCGAAAGGGCAAGAAAGGAAGATATACACATATACACCAAAGATTAAATTTAAAAAAAAAAACAACAACAAATTATATATACATTAAACAACTACATACTAAAAAATCACACCATCATAAATAAAAACAATACCAAAACACCCAGCACCTAAAATCAATATCTCTATACATAAAAAATTTTGTTAAAATTGAAATTAAAATATAAGTAAACACAGATCCACATGCATGCCTCTCCAATTATACCTGTTACGAGTAGATGTAATAGTGTATTATTCCCAGGGAGCCGAGAATAAAAACATATATTGGTTTGTGTATTTTATTTTGGACAACTATAAAAAACTCTATAACTCTAGAGGTGATTAGCTTTAAGCTGTAGGGTTCAAATTCAGGCTGATGTGAGATAATTCTCTATTCGTTTATTCTAATTTTTTGGTGAACCTAGAGTAGGGAGACCCTCCTGGAATACACCAAGCCTCTATAAAGTGATTACCTAAACTCTGGGAAAAAACCTGGTGGCTGAGCTTGGTCTCGACCTATAAGCAGTTCCAAGGTCTATAACTTGTAGTTGTGAAAAATATAGATTCATTAGTTCACAAGACTCCATTATTTCCTTAATTATTTTTCTATGTTTCTTTCAATAAAATTTTAATTTAAAGTGCTGTCGTGTTAGGTTCGTATAAAAACTATGGATAACAGCAAGAATCTCTAAATTTGATTTTCTTCCCTGACCGTTGACTTTCGAACTGTGAGTCACACAGAGAATTTTTTTTATTTCTGCTCACACAATATGATTGAATATTAATGAGACACATATTAAGGTCAAATTTTCTTTATGGTCCTTTCGTTTTTTTTCAATTCTTGCTATCTCGCATCCTTGTTTGACAAATTAAGGCAGGTTTGTGTTGCACTATTTTAAAGATAATAAATGACAAAGGTTTTTTGAGATCCGAGAAGTTTAAGATCTAACAATAGGAGAGTAATATCTGTTTGAAATGTTTAAATATTCTTTCTAATTTGAATAATTATAGAGTTTAGATGAGGAAGATGGTTGGAAGTGCGGTCATAAAAAAAAATAATAATAATAACAAGTAATACTTATTTAAATTGTATCGACATCCCTACATTGTGGGCCTTCGTCAGGGTGACCCAAGAAAGTGTCTCAAGAAAGTGTCTACTCCTTTCTACATTTTAATCTGCTGGGAAATTTTCTCTTCTTTCATTTGTTACAACTTGTTTTTCTGTGCGTGAGAGGTGAGCGAAAATATTTAAACTTTCACAATGAAAACAAACGATAACAAAATAAAATTAAAAATTTTATTTATCTCCTAGCTGTTGAGAATCGGTCTATGGGTCCGATCCGTCATTTTCGTTCCAATTAATGTTTAGCATCTGCTCTATAAATAAAATATACATTTATAAGACACTTTTTATGTAACTAAAGACTCTATGACACTAAAGACTGTATTTTTACTTTATGTAACATTTTTCTAAGGGACTAAAAAAAAAAAAAAAAAAAAAAAAAAAAGTGTGTGAAAGGTCTCAAAGATGATGCACATAAGCTGATTCGATCATCGCGGCCCATAGACTTATCAATCCTTAATTGAAAACATAATGATTGAATTAAAACTTAATAAAATAAAATATTTTTAGTTTTAAAAATGCACACTTATATTCCTTTTTGGCTTGCTTTTACTAGTTCTTACCCTGCATTACCCAAAATTTTGGTAACCATAGATAAAAAAAATAGCAATAGAGAACAATGTAGCTGGAAGGTAGCGCTGACACAGAATGGGGCCCCACATGCATATATAATGTATCGCCGGCCCCTGCGTATTAGGCCGCCCGGGGTCACTGGCTTTTAAAATTAGAACGGCCCGTCACAGATTCGGATCTCTAACCCATCTAAAACCGTACGTCAATTAGAATTTTCAGTATGATTAATTATTAATCAATACTTCACTTTGTATTGAGGGTGTATAGTCGACTGTAGAAACTATTATAGGTGGAATAGTCAGGAATCAGTCATTTTTGAAAAGTTTTTAATTTTGCCAACGTTTCGGCTCAAGCTTGTGAGCCATCATCAGGGCATCACTGAGCCATGTCCAAGCATAAACTCATCGAGTTATAAACAGCAGCATAAACAGTTTATGCTTGGACATGGCTCAGTAATGCCCTGATGATGGCTCACAAGCTTGAGCCGAAACGTTGGCAAAATTAAAAACTTTTCAAAAATGACTGATTCCTGACTATTCCACCTATAATACTTCACTTTGATTATAATGATCTCTTTAGAAAAAAAAAAAAGCCTGATTATTCGTTAAAGTTGAGGTAATATGTTGTGTTAAATTTAAAGTTTGAAAATTTAAAACATCTATAAAAGTTTGTTTTATATGATTATGAAAAACAGAGATTAGATACATTCGTGACTCCATTGAAGGAAAAAAAAACTTTATTTTATTATTTTTATGTAAATAATTATTAAGTAAGTAATTGCTTTATTATTTTCAACATTGAACCTTGGTAATACACAAAAAAGAAAATTATTCCTTCTTGAAATTTGAGGGCATACGTTACATGATCCGTAGAAACCGAATAACGAATTTAAAAAAAAAAAAAAAAAAAAAAAAAAAATCAGTTTGTCTGCTGCTATTCTCCTAAACCACTGGACCATCATTTTTTTTTTTTTTTTTTTTTTTTTTTTTTTATGGCACAAAATTCTAGGGCATCATCCAACGATGAGTTTTGAAGATAAAGTAAAATTTTAAAAGAGTTTTTTAAAATTTAAGCAGGGGGGAATAATTATATATAAAAAAAAGTTAACGAAAAAATAGTAAGTACATACAGAAACTTTTATAGAGAAGATAATAATTCCTTTATTTTAATTTGATTGTCCCTATCTCTGCTCTATATATATATATATATATATAAAATGATATCGAGATTTTGGTTTCCGCTAACTCCATCTAAACCACTGGATGATTTTTAATGATTTTCACCATAATTTTGGGAATTGTTTCCTGAAGGTTTATAAGTGAAATCCATTGCAATATAACTTTTCATTAGACGGGAAAAACGTTATTTTCTGTGACCAAGTCGTAAAAAGATTATTTCTGAAATTTAAGTAGTAAAATAGACGTATAATATACTGTTGGAAAGCGCGAGATTTTAGAAAAGTTAATATGTAATAAAATAAGTCGGGCCATTTAATAGAAAGATGTTATAAGTATATAAGCTCATGCACAAATGTTATTTGTAATGTCCATTAGGGAGGTTATGGTGATTTCTGGAGATCGTACAGGTTATATAATTATATTAAGTAGTCAAGATTTTAGAAAAAAATATTATATACCAAATCGTACGTTGCTAAAATAAATAAAAAGTCGTTACAAACTAATTCTGGTAATAATTATTTCTACTTTTAAATCTACGTACTTCCTCATTATCCAGTCCTATCTTTCTTACAGATCTTTCAGAATAAATAAATATAGTTCATATTTGTCCATTTTTCCCAGTCTGCTGGTGTTCCTCAAGGCAGTATCCTAGGACCCATTCTCTATGCAGTTTATACAGCTGATATCTCATCACATCCTAATACTTTCCTTTCTACTTATGTAGATGACACTTGTGTATTATCAAGCAATAATGATCCACCTTTTGCCTCCCAAAATCTCCAATCCCACATCAGAGACCTTGAGGTATGTTGTCAGAATTGTAGAATTGAAATAAATTCCAACAAATCCCACCAAATTACTTTTACCCTACGTCGTAAACCTATGACACCCTGCTCAACAGTATCATTTAATGATATTCCGCTTGTTCCACTTGAACAGATCTGCCCCCTAGGATTTCTACTTGACAAACGTTTAACAAGGAATCCGCACACTAGACTAAAACGACAAGAAACTGCTCTCCTGCTATCTGGACGTACGGAGTTGAGCTATGGGGCTCCACTAAACCATCGAATTCTTCTCGTTTTCAATCCTTACAATCCGAAATCGTTCGAATAATTCTCAAAGCTCCTTACTTTGATACGAATACGCTTATCCATAAAGACCTTAATATTCCCTATGTGTCGAATTGGCCCGAACCAGGTATCAATCCTTCCATGACAAACTTCACTACCACTCTAACCCACTAGTTTCAATCTTTGCCTCCTCTTCCGTTCTTGACAATCTTCCGAGGCGTCCGAAAAGAAGAAGACCTCGATACCTTTTAGTTTAAAATATTGTTAAAGTGCTGCCGATGGGAAGCTCCTATACATGTCTTGTTCATGTCTATTTTCGTTTAGCCTATTTACTAGACGTGTTGTACAATTCAGATGTAAATATCAATAAATAATTTTTAAAAAAACAACTATTAGATCCTTTTACAAAAAATAGTAGTTCCACTGTAAACTAAATGGGAATCACATAGAAACTAAACTAATTTTTATACATAAACATAATCCCAGAGTAAAAAACTTTTAATTAGTCAAACTGAAGTTTTTTAAACATAAATTACCCCACATCTAGATTGTACCGTTCGAAGCAAAGGCTAGTACCTAGTATAGAATAAAGTGTTACATTTTAAAATTGTAAAAAAATCAGTTCATGAAATAAATAAGTTAATAGGTTCGGCGACATAGTGGGTGTTTTTTTTTTTACTCTTACTTCATCCTATACTGATGAATGAAAACAGAATTTTCCTTTATCTTGATTCGATCAAAATTTATAAAATTTTGGCAACCAATTACCTATGCATACACTCTGCGCCGTAGCATACCTCTGTAAAAGATACCAAAAAGCTATCATGGTTTAGCTTCGAAGAATTTCTGATCCCACCGATGGTAATTTTTGTTTTTTTATAACGTTTATCTCAATTGTTTTTAACAAATTAAAGTTATAATTCTTTTTATGAGAATTTTCATGTTTGTTACAAATAATCATGTTAAATCGATAAGCTTGATTAAATTCTCATTAAATGTAGGGAATGAGAAAACAGATTCTACTCTTGAATAAAAAAATAAAAATATGTCATCTCAAAATATTTTTAAAACAAGTAGCTGGAAAAATTATCTTTATGCAAAAGCCAATATCTGTAAATGTTATTTATTTCACTGTGATTGTAAACGGTCCTTTACCCATGTAGTGAAGGAAAATATAAGCATATAATAATAATCTGAAAACTATTTCTGGATTTTTTTCATCAAATCGTTGGCTGTTCTAAAATGTCACACCTCTATTTCCTCTTCAAAACTTCTTAAAAGATTTAAAATCTGTATTTGAATTCTAGAATTGTAGGTGAAGTGAAATTGGAGGGATTTAGCTTTTGTGTTCCACGTTTTTCGTTGCCCTTAACGTTAAGCATACTTTTACAGCCCTTTAAATAGATTTAAGGAATGAAAACTTACGTGTTATTTAATTTTTACGCCTTCCGCATTTCCATATTTCTCAATAAATATTTTAGTAACACTGCAAATACATGTCAAAATGCCTTTAATGCGAATATTATGTTGAAGACGTGCTAAAGTCGTCCTGTGAACCTCTTTCTTTGCATTATTGAAAAAAAAAATCCTGTTTGATAATTAATAATATTAAAAACGACATTACGGGAAATCAAATCAAATTTTTGTGAGGATATAGAATAGAAAAAAAAAACATTGTTATGGGATCAGGACATATATTCATATATATAAATGTAACCACATATGGGAATTGTCTATCCATAGATAAACATGTTTATGCATATTCCTTTTAATTTATTTAAAATTTAAGAGCACAATTTGAAACAAAAATCACTAATATCCTTTGACTGATTTGCTAAATGTTCATTATTCGTCAATAACATGAATAATAAATGGTATACATATATTGTATTGAATATTTATGAGTTTTAAACATCATTAGGTATATGGTTAACGTTTTATTCATTAAACAATTTCATATGTTCGTAGGCAAACAAAGCTGTAATTTTCCATAAATTTTAATTTTGTATTTGGACTATTTTCATTTTTTATTATCCTGTTTTACTTTATTTTTTTCTCTAGGTTATAACGCATACTAAATTATAATTATTTAATCCTTTATTCAGTCAAAAAAAAAAAAAAAATCCTTTGAATAAATTACCTTTAAGTATCCTGATCCCATAAAAAAGTTTCTTTTTTATGTTTTTATATATATATATATATATATATATATATATATATATATAATTTGTAATATTTTTCAATTTGTATGGAGACGAATAATAATATAAACAAAATATGTGGTTTACGTCGATGATAATATAATCACCTCGACTAAATATTAATACGAAAGAGATGCCGCTAGTTCATAGAGAGTAATAACAGAAATAAAGTTGGGGGAAGAGGCACTTTAGAAGAAAAATATATGAGAGCAGAGGTTCACTAGTATATCAAGACGGGGCCGTATGGGACGGTCATTGGGGGGACAACATATGATTTAAGCCATAACAAATGTAAAACCCCTTCGTCAAAGGTTTTCCCTTACATTACGTTTATATGTATATAAATTATATATATATATATATATATATATATATATATATATATATATATATAGAGAGAGAGAGAGAGAGAGAGAGAGAGAGAGAGAGCGTGAGGGGGGGAGCCTCGTTGTGCAAGGTTAAATCTAAACAACAATAATTACTGAGATTTCTAACAGAATAATTTAACCAAAATTATTAAATACAAACTAAAATAATTGTAAAATAAACGATAAGGATTTCACAAATTTAAGATTAACAATAGACAATAAACATAAACTTATAATTAACTTACAATGAACTCATACCATAAGAAGTATATACAATACGACAGGCCTGCTATCTAAATCGCTAACCTACCCTTGGCAAGGCAGCTACTGAGCATTGTATCGAATAAATATAAAAAAGTAAAAATAAACCTCTACTTGAGTGAGCGCAATTAAAATTAATAGTATAAACGGTAGAGAATCCTTGGTAACGCAGCTGTGTAGTAGTACCTACTGACCCATTATTCGAATAAATACGAACAAGTTAAAATAAACCTTTATTGTTAATATTCTCATGACTTATTTTATCTCTAATACTTATTGCCCGAGGCAGTGGCAGATTGTATTATTACTCAAAAAAAAAAAAAAAAAATAAAAAAAAAAAATAAAAAAATAAATATATATATATATATATATATATATATATATATATATATATATATATATATATATATTCTCGCTCGCAATTGTAAAACTAAAATAAAACGAACTCCCGCTAATCCGCCTACCAGCCCTTGTATCAAAAATCTCTGAAAATCGGTTATACTTATTATTATAATAGTGAGTAATTGTATGTACAAAGGCCCCTGGGAACAGAAAACATAACCATAAAAACATAAACTTACGTTTATATAAATTTTATTATTTTATTCGACTTGGAAAAGGTTGAATTTGACTTGGTAATGCTCTATATATATATATATATATATATATATATATATATATATATATATATATATATATATATATATATATATATATATATATATAAGTTAAGGATAGGAGTCGGGTAGTATTAGCCTTAATACCATCTTGGGATGTAAACAACATCCCAAACATATAAAAGGAGGATTACTTTCATGAATAAAGGAGTATTGTTTCTGGAACCGTGAGTGTTGTTTCTTTTTAACCTTTTCCTTTTTTTTAATTCATTTGTCTCGACCAAGCTTAACTGGTGCCGAAACCCGGGAACTCAGAACGGGCAGGCTATCGCAGTAAGTGACTCGTTTTTTTTTATCCGCCGTACATTTCGAAGTTTTATTTTTATTTTTTCTCTTCTGTAAATTCTCCGAAAAAACCAAACAAAAAACAATGGACGGCTTGATAAGACCAGCAGTTTTGAATATACAGGAAAACCCGCAAGTCCAGGAAGTTCAGCCACCGCCTGTGCCGGAACTCCCTCCGTTACCCAGAAATACTCTAGCGGAAGCACATGCTAATGCCATGGCATGGATGCGGATTAAAACGGCGACATGCCAAGATCTGAGGAAAGCTATTTCGGATCTGGAACGTTTCGGTGGCGAGGTAGGTGACTTAAACCACTTCCTTAAGGGCGGAGATCGTCTCATGGCAAGGATCGAGGCTAAGGTAGAAGAAGACCTACTACCCCAGGGGGACGCCGAATCTTTGAGGGCGGCCTTAGTTTGTCGCGTGAGACGAAACATCTTGAACCAGATCCAGGCGGACGAAAAAACACCATGGCTGATAGTCAAGGAAAGATTGAAGAAAGCCTTCGGTGGAGGACGCTGGACCCCGGAAGAGGATATCTTCCAGATGTTTCGGGAAAGATGTTCACCTCACCAGACAGCCGGGCAATATGCGGGAATCCTACTTGCAAGATACAACAGGATAACCGAGAAGATGCGGGAGACAATGAGTGCGCCCGAGGTAGAAGGTCGGATGAATTTCCTATCGACGATTCTCAAGGTGCAGTTGGCCAAAGAAACTGGGAAGAGAGACTCCCCGGGATCGTACATTCATCGAGTGTGCCCAGGATATGGTAGATTCCAGCGCTAGAGAAGAAGAATCCAGGATGGAAATAGAGGAACCAGGATGGAGCACGGTACCCGACAGACGTCCTCGGAACACGCAGACAACCTGGAGAAGGAGGGATCAGGCGTATGGAACCAGAGACAGACCTACGGCGGGAGGAGAGAGGAGGTCAGGACAACAGCGAACGAGGAATGGGTTTCGAAGAGACGATAGGAAGTGCCACGGTTGCGGAAAGCAGGGACATCTGGTAGCCCAGTGTCCCCGTACTAAATGTTTTGAATGCGGAACCGAGGGGCACATAGCCAGACAATGCCCGTATATGGTTAGAAGGCAAAATGCCTCGCGGGATGAACCGATGGAGGTCAATATGCAGAAGATAAAGAGAACTCGCATCCCATCTCGAGGAGGCGGACCTTCAGGAGAGGTCACCGAGGCTTCGGATACTTCGGAGACGGATGGTGAAGAACCAGGGAGCAGTGGCAGTGGAGGAGAGGGAGGCAGCAGGTGGAGCCACCCGCGACGAGCAGCAGCCGGAAGGAGGCAGAGAGCCGGGATCTGAGGAGGGTGCTCGCAGAAAGGGGACCGCACAGCAATATGTAATAATATAAGAGGTAAGCAATGCTGGTTGCCTATAATTAAAGTGTCTGGGGGAGTGAAGTGCTTAGTAGATACGGGGAGTTCTAGCACCATAATGACTCGGGAGGCGTTGGATAGATTGTGCGATAGAGAGAGAGCAACTCAGATTCGAAAATGCGATTGCCAGCTAATTACATTGGGGGGACCGTGTAAGGTAGAGGGTGAAGCAGAGATCGATCTAGGTCGTTGGGTGGAAAAAGGGGGTAATTTAAAGGTACATATAGTGGGTAACATGACCCTGGAATACCAGGTGATAGTGGGGTGTGACCTGCTAGGACGGGTAGGGGCAAGAGTCAGAAACAGCCAGGGGATCTGGAGCATTAGGCTCGGACAACAGACTTACACATGTCGGGAAATCGTAAGTGGAAACAAGGCGCGGATAGGCGCAGTTAATAAAGTGGACGACTGGAGGGACCTAATCAGGGCGGAATTTGGCGACATTTTTTTTTCGAAAAAGGTGAGATCTTAGGCGTGACGGGAAGGACGGTCCACGAGATCCCCCTGAAACAAGAACGGATCACTTATGTTAAGGAACGACGGTATCCTCAGGCGCTCCGCAAGCACATTCGGGATGAGTTGGACAGTCTGCTAGCACAGGGGATCATCGTTAACAGCACTTCGCCGTATAACAGCCCCTTATGGGCGGTGAAAAAGAAGGCGGTCCCAGGGGATGATACCGACCGGTACAGGGTGGTGATAGATTATCGGCTCCTAAACGATAACACTGTGGACGAACGTTATCCGATTCCGCGTTTTGAGGATATCTTAGACAGACTGAGCGGAGCGGTGGTGTTTAGCACATTGGATCTTAAAGCCGGATATCATCAGATCAAGATGCACCCCGGGATCAACCCAAAACGGCTTTTACCTTTGAAAGGGGGCACTACGAATTTACTAGAATGCCGTTCGGACTCAAGAACGCTCCCATTACATTCCAGAGACTGATGGACGAATTTTTGAGGGGTCTGGACGAAACTGTCTGCCAGGTCTATATGGACGACCTGTTAGTCTTTAGTAGGTCAGTGGACGAACATGTGGTACACTTGCGCCGGGTTTTTCAGAGGGTGCGTCAGTTCGGTCTCAAATTGTCCAAGGAAAAGTCGACACTGGGGCAAGAGCAGATCAATTTCCTCGGCCATACGATTTCTCGTGAGGGTGTCAAGCCGGACGCTACGAAAGTGGAATCAATTCGACGTATGGCAATTCCCCGGGATGTAAAAGGGATCCGTCGCCTCCTCGGAAACCTTAACTATTATCGCCGGTTCGTTCCGGATATGGCGGAATATCTGGTCCCTATTAATAATTTGCTGAAAAAGGGGGCTAAGCTTGTCGTGACGCCGGTAATGGAACATAACATCCGTAAGTGCATGGATCGTTTACAGGCGGAACCGGTACTGGCGTTTCCGGAATTTACTAAGCCGTTCACCATTACTACCGATGTTAGCGAATACGCGGTTGGGGCGGTCTTGTCACAAGATCATGACGGGGGCGATCGTCCTGTGGCGTATGCGAGCAGGCGCCTCACAGACGCGGAGACCCGGTATAGTGCTTTGGAGCGGGAGTTGCTAGGTATAGTGTGGGCAATAGAGCATTTTAGGCCCTACGTTTTCGGGAGAAAATTCCGCGTCCATACTGATCACCGGCCGCTGCAGTGGGTCGGGAAGCTAAAAGGGTCCTCGGCGAGGGTCGCGAGGTGGAAGGAATTTTTGGGTCAGTTCAACATCGAGATTGTCTATAAGCCTGGGAAGGACAACGTCGTGGCGGACTGGCTGTCGCGAGCCATTATGATCAATGCCGTAGAGGAAGGAGAGCCGTCCCGCGACGTGAGGCAGTTTTTGAGCGAGTGGACACCAGACGGCGAGGGAGATGCTAGTGCTGCGGGAGTGGAGGGTGATGCGGGGTCACCAGACGACGGGAGCTCAGCGGACGATAGGCCGGTGGAAATGGAGGAGATTGATGAAATTATCAATGATAAGCGTCGCCAGGTCATTTGGAAAACGCGAACCGAAGGGACGGTAAAAATCGAATATCGCACATATGGTAAGTGCAAAATTAATATCGTCTGGTCTCAACCGGGGGTTCGCGACGATCAAATTTGCAGGGCGTTGCTGGATGCATCGGAACCGGGGAAAGTACACCACCTTTACGTGGGGAACGCTACTATTTGGGACAAGGTTAGACGCATATGGCGCTGCGAGCGGATCGGTGTCGATCGGTCGTTTATCCGGTGCAGGTACTCCGTGGAAACGCTTCAGGACGAGGAGCAGCAGAAGGAGGTAACCCTCGCGTACCACCAGGGTAAAACCAACCACCGCGGTGTGAATGAGACATTACACGCGTTGCGTAGGAGGTATTTTTGGTGGGGGATGAAAAAAACCATCCAAGACACGATCGGTGCGTGCGAAGTGTGCCTGCGCACAAAATACGACCGTCACCCTCCGCGGGGTATCCAGGAGGAGACACCTACGGGGGACGCGCCTCTCCAAGACCTCCAAATCGACACTTTCACCTGGAGGGGTTACAAGTGGGTCACCATTATCGACCTCTTTAGCAAGGTGGCCATGGGGTACCAGGTGCTCGACAAGTCCGCAGAAGCGGTATTAGAGGCCCTTCATGTCTGGATGCAATTCTATGGCGTGCCTGGGAGAATTTCCTCGGACGGGGGCCGAGAATTCGATAACGTCACGCTCCGGGAAGAAGCGAAACGTCTCGATATAGCATGACATTTCACAACGCCGGGTCATCCGAAAAGTAGGGGTAGCATTGAGATGTTGCATAGCACCCTAAGCGATCACCTCCGCGTGTTTCAGGGCGAGAAGGGTTTGGAGCCGGACGTAGCTATGCGGAAGGCAATCGTGGCCTACAACCACTCCATCCACTCCGTCACTGGGTTCTCACCGAACGAGGTTTTATTCGGGTTGCATGGGCGGCGTCGCGACTGGATGGATACCACTACGAACGAGCGTTGCGTCAGCGACATCGTGGCCAATAGGGTCGAGGTGCGTAAAGTATGGGGCAAGGTGCGGCACAAGATACAACGGGAGAAATGTAGGCGAGTGGAGCGGGAAAATCTCAAACTGCGTGATCAGATGGGCGACATCAAGATAGGTACTATCGTCTATCGCAAACTGTCCACTAATCGGGGGAAGGAGTTGCTCCGGTACGAAGGCCCTTTCAGGGTGACCGCGATCAGGAGCATAATCTCGTCACGATCGATAGTCTTCGGGAGCCTAAAAAGAGGCGCACAGTTCATATAGAACAGCTTAAGCTTCCAATGGTAGATCCGCGCTAGCCACCGCGACCTGTCTTGCTCTCGCCTCTGCACGCCTCCTCGTTTCTCGTTGTGCAGTTCCGTCCATTTTTTTTTGTTACATATGTTTTTGTATTTCTGCCGGTTTTGGTGAGAATGTCAGTGCACCGTTTTTGATGAACTTTGTTCCTCATGTTATTTTTGTATCTTTTGATTTCGGTTAGTGTGTAGATATTGAGAAGTGTTATTGTGGTATATATTTTTTTTTCTTTCTCTTTTCTTTTTGAGTTTCTATGCAAGTGTGTTTTTGTTTTTTAGTGCTAGTCTGTTATTTTCCTTTTTTTTCAATCATTTTAGCTTGTAAGGTTGTAATTACATAGTCATTGTAATTGTACAGTTAGTTTGTAAGGTGTCAAGGCTAAGGACTACTCTCTCCATTTTGAGTGTGAGTTTCCAAAAATTGAGTGTATCTTTGTAAACTGGTGGGGGGGAGTTAAGGATAGGAGTCGGGTAGTATTAGCCTTAATACCATCTTGGGATGTAAACAACATCCCAAACATATAAAAGGAGGATTACTTTCATGAATAAAGGAGTATTGTTTCTGGAACCGTGAGTGTTGTTTCTTTTTAACCTTTTCCTTTTTTTTAATTCATTTGTCTCGACCAAGCATAACTTATATATATATATATATATATATATATATTTTTTTTTTTTTTATTTGATTTGTTTTTAAATGACCATTTCCTTTGTCTTAGTTTTAGAATACATCAATAAAATTTATTCTGAAGTGCATAACTTCTTGAAATACTTATAAAATAATGAATATTTGACTTGACAATAGTGTTTTTCAGTTCTAATCTCTTACGTTAAGTCATAGAGCCACCTCAGGTGTTTACAAAAGGTATAAAACGGCAATCCAATCACGTTATAGAGGCCACCTTCTATTTTTTTCTATAAGACTTCCTCTAAGATCTTGAATTCCATAAATATCAGCTTTATTCCTACAGAATATAAAAAAAAAAAAAAAAAAAAAAAAAAAAAAAAAAATCAATAATGAATTAATAAAATAATATATGCAATAACTTGATATAATCACTTTAAAAACAGAAATGAAAAATAGTACGAATTGTGGATTTTTTCTTAGACTTAACAGATTCCGTAACTTTCATTCTGGAAAAAAATTAACAAACGTAGGTAAATTGCATTTTCCTTATATTTCTGTAATTTTATAGCCCTACATGTATCTATCTTAAAAAGTATCGTTAAATTAATCCCTACAATATTGACAAAATAAATCATGACCCAAATAGTCATGATATAAGCATTTTTTATTTTAATAACCTTTTTATTTTCACTTACAATATATAGTAAGGGAAAGTATTGCGATCGTGAAAATTTTCGAATTTCAGTTTTTAACGGAAATAAACATTTTAGGGTCCCCTGAGTCCAAATAACCAAGTCTCGCAAAAAAGTCTCTGTGTGTGGTAACTCCCGGGTGGAAACGGTAAGTCCTATAAAACTAAAATTTCATATTTATGACAAATATACGTCTGAAACGTTACAAAACCTTTTTCATCAAAATGGGCTTACCAGAAGAGCCACTTTATACTATGCATTTTGCACATTTTTTCGATTTTCCCGAAAACGGTTCCGACGATTTTGATTAAACTCGCCATATCGATGTAAAATTTAATAGGATTTAATATCATGTAGGTTTTATTCTGATTAAAATGATCTGACAGGGCTGAAATGCCGAAAATTTAAATTTTCTTTCTCTAAAGTACCTTTAATGTTGTTTATTCTAAAAAAATAACTATATTATCTTGTTACCACTGATAAAAAACAAGAAAATATATAAATTGATTTAATTCTATACAAAACTAAAGGAGAAAACAGAAAAAATATTTTTTGAATGCAATTTTTCTTTTAACATTAATATACATGTATAAAATAACATTGGAAAGCTAAAGATTTTAGAAATAATATTATCTCATACACTAGCTTTTAAAAGTTAATAGAGAGTGATAAAAAGCCGATAAAACTAAGTGATTGTTTTAGATAATAATAGATTTTTAATAAAACACATGTTTCTATAGAAATTCAATTTAATTAATTCTTTAATAGTTTCATGTATTTTTATCTCTAACTGTATTTGAAAATTCTTTCACTGATTTTAAAAAATTAGGTAAGTGAAATTCGTGTGTTGCCCGCATACGATTTTTTTTCTAATTGTCCGATCGCTTAATTTACCTTTTATGGGAGGCGAGAATGTTTATGAATATTTTATTTCTCTCATGTAAAAATCATAAGCTGATCTGAATACTAAAATGATAAGTGTTTTCAACAGGAAGCTCTAGAATCAAGTAGGCGCTTCCAAGGTTCCTGGAAGAGGATATGTAGCTTCTGGAACACTGTTTGCTAAGCTGTAATTATTAACCAAAGCAGATACCTTATTGCTAAGCTCCTGGAAAAGCTGAGGTACGAAGTTATTTACGAAGTGGAACTTTTTCAGCCGGGCTTGGAGTAAAGTTTTCAAGGACGTGACGAAATAAATTGCCAACTAAAAGAAGCATCGTGGAAAATTAACTTTTTCGATAGCGTCTTTGTGGAGAGAAACTTCTCAACAGTTCTCGACAAATCGGACTTATTCTGATAAAAAAAAAAAAGTATTAGATTTGTATACAGAATTTTCTAAAACCTCAAGAAGTTTTTAAACAGCGGGGAGAATACTTTTTTGTTTTAATTAAATTATTCCTAGTACCAAATAGCTTCTCTAATTGATTAGTAAAAGTCTTATGGGTCAATCTATTTGAAATCGTCCAGACCTTACCGCTCAACATTTTTCATTTTCATACTCTTTTTACAATTTATTCTCTATCTTTTTATAAATAATAAGCCAAAAATAATTCTAGCAAATACTTTTAAGTGTTGTTGCGGTTTTTATGTCAGTTTTGCGGCTGGAAACATGTTTTAGAAAAATCTCTCTAATTCTGGTAATTTTGCATATATAAAATCAAAACAAAACCAACAATATAAAATTAATCTTTTTATTATTATACTCCTGATATTAGGAAAAAACGGAGCAATATTTGCGATAGAAAAATTTGGGTTGATTATCTTATATTTCTTTCATCAAAATTTTTATTTTACATTATCATCACTTAGCCAATATTTCGGAGTATCAAACCCATCCACCTTCAGGATTCTGGTTTCTAAATTCCTTATCAGTTTTTCAAAAACTTCGTCAATTTTCATTTTTAAAGGAATAATTAAAAATTCAGCACATTAAACCTTGACCTGTAAAAGGCTATGACATTGAGTTGAGAACAAAGATCTAACGCATTATAAGGTCAAGTTTAAATATGCTGACTTTTATATTATTTCTTTGAAAATGACAGCGTAAAATAAAAATGTTTTTGGAAGAAATGTAGGAAAATCAAGCATGTTTTTTTACCTCCAATAAGAATCTGCTTTACACTTTTTAACATAACAACATATTTACTGAGTGTTAAATTTAAGTGGTTAAAAACTTCTTAAAAGTTAATAAATAACGCGACATTAAGCGAACTAAAACTTTATAAAGAAAAAGAGACCCACTTTGATTATTTTTTAACTATTTGTTTATTTTTTTAACTATTTGTTAACTTTT
This sequence comes from Piezodorus guildinii, assembly GCA_023052935.1. Taxonomy (NCBI): domain Eukaryota; kingdom Metazoa; phylum Arthropoda; class Insecta; order Hemiptera; family Pentatomidae; genus Piezodorus; species Piezodorus guildinii. The sequence goes on along the minus strand of CM041292.1, from coordinate 28,852,306 downwards.
CCCGTCTTCAATCCTTACAACCCAAAATCCTTCAAAATATCCTCAACGCCTCTTACTTTGTCACGAACAAGCTCATCCTTAAAGACCTAAATATTCCTTATGTAGCTGATTTGGCCCGAACCAAGTATCAATCCTTCCATGACAAACTCCACTCCCTCTCTGAGCCACTAGCTTCCTCTTCCATTCCTGACATACCTCCGAGGCGTCTGAAAAGAATATGGCCTCGAGACCTTGTAGTTTAGATTACCTATCGGAGTGCTGCCAATGGGCAGTTTCTCTTCATGTCTTTTTTCTATATGTTATTTAACAGCTAATTTACTAGATGAATTAATGAATACAGTTGTAAATATCAATAAATAAATAAAAGAAAAAAAAAATTCGTTAACTCGGGAACCAACTCAGTCTCAGTCACTAAATTTATACCACTCATACTCATTGTATAGATGCGTAATGTGTATTAGTTTAATAATATCTCACTAAGTCCCTTTTAAGATAATATTTTTGTGTAAACAAAAAACAAATTTTTGGCATTTTTAAAGATTCATATATAAATGGTATTGCTTATAACAAGTTGTACAATGACCATAAAAATAATCAAAGGTGAGTTTCGATTCAGTTATAAACTTTTACTACACTGAAGGTCTAGTTTTTTTTTTGATATTTTTAAAGTATTTTGAAGAGCTTTATTCACTATTTAGATGATGTGCTATGAGAACAAATAATGTAAAGTATATTCATGTAATATTTAAAACATAAGAGAGATATTTTTCTAACTTACGTTTTTAGCCGCAAAATTTCATTAAAATGGCTGCAAAACTAAAAGAATCAGACATGAAAACACGATATGCACAGTTTTTAATCGAATAGAATATGAAATAACTGGTAAAAAAAAAAAAGAAATCATTGTGAAAATCTAAAATGTGTAGAGGCACGGTCTGAAGATTTCTAATGGATCGCTCCTTTTCCAATTGTTCAATACTATATCAGGTAATAATTTTTAAGCAAACTATTGTAAAAATCACCTGTTTGTTACATGTAAAAGGTACTATGCTAAGTCAATGTGACGTTTTTAGTAAACTTTAAATAAATATTATTAAAAACGCTTTATTATATTATTTAATTTTATATCTGAAAAAAAAAATGGAATTGTCAGTTATATGAATTGAATGAAAACACTGGAATTTCAGAATAATTAAAAGGGATGTAGAAACTCCCACTGCCAATTAATGTTGCAGAAAGTGGAAAACTCGGGCAGCAGAGTTAGATAATAAGAACAATTAATTTACTAACAACTGCAATAAAATTGATTAAATAATAGACTGTTACAAATAAAACCCTTTTTGTTTGTTTATTGAACGTCACCTACTGTGGCTAATCGGGCGATCCAGTAAATGGAGTTCTTAATTATTCATATCCAGGTTTAATTAAGAAGCATGTTATACTAGCTCATAAACCATAGGTGACCCCGCACGTTTGTAAAAATAACTTTATTATATATTTTCAGAATTTTTTACTTTTTGTAGTATCTTATTATATTATGATATTTTGCAACCAAAACAGGTGATTATTTCTCCATTTTTTTTTTATTTTATCTACTTCTCTTATTAATTTATTCCTCACCTTTTTCTTATTTATATCTTTTGGATCCCTCTCCGTGTAAATATAAAGAAGTTACAATTTCCTATTATTAGTATTAATCATAATGAGTTTAATAAAATAATATTATACTTTTGTTATTATTGAAATTATTATTATTTTGTTATTTATTGAAATTTACAAATGTTTTTGATAATACAAATGAATGCGACAGGATTAAAAAAAAACATTTTTAGAAACAATCATGTGCAACCCTCCAGAAAGTAATCTAAACTAGATTGTCTCGATTTTTTTTTTTTTTTTTTTTTTTTTTTTTTTTTATTTTTATTTTTTTTTTTTTATTTTTTTTTAGAGAGAGAGAAACAGATCTTTATCAAGTAATATTACGATCAGTCCAATTAGGACATTATTAATAGTGATAAAGTACAAAATTCATATTAAATTCACACGATATATACAAAACAATAAATTTATGTAATAATAATACAATAACATATATACAAAACAAAATCAATAAAAATATTATATAAAACAAAATCAATAAGAATATTATACGAAAAAAAAATCATTAAAAATATTATACAAAACAAAATCAATAAAAATATATTCAGGATATTAACTTAAAATTTAGTATTGTGACTTTCTTGTAGTAAGTATTGAACTAGCCAAATACTTCGAGCAGTTTCAGTATCGTTTTTATAATTTCAATGAATCAAACCTCTCATTATCTCTTATTGTCATTATTAAAGATTTCGTCATGAATAACTCCAATTAAATAAGTTCTTATTATTAATAGGAATATTACTGAATTTATTTTAAATAAAAATAAATTAATTGTAAGTACATATTTTCTGCAACCATATATATTGGCTTGTGTCACATGAAATGTCCATTTTCAAGGTAAAGGATTTTTATTAAAAATACGATATGAAAACAAGATAATTTTATTCGAAGTATTTGCCTTCTTTGTCTACACATTTTTCCCAACGTGACACCAACTTTATTATCCCCGAACTGAAAAACTCTGAGCTTTGAAGTGAAAGAAAATCTGAAAACGCACTTTTCACTTGATCATCATTTTGAAAAAGTTTTCCTTTGATGAAGTTGTATAAATTCCTGAACAGATGGTAATCTGTTGTAGACAAGTCGGGAAAATATGGTGGGTGCGGAAGAACTTCGTAGCCCAGTTCTTTCAATTTTTGCACGGTATGTTTTGAAACATGGGGTCTTGCTGCCGCTCAGTGAGATCATGAGGTACCCATGTATCACGCTTTTTTACTTTCCCAATACACTTTAAATGTCTGGAAACGGTAGATGCACTTGCATTTAGTTGTGCTCAGACTCCTTTAACTGTTGGGTAGGGGTTTCCTTCTACTATATGTTTGAGGACATCGTTGTCTATTACGGACGGAGGTCTTCCTTGGGACAAGTTTTCCAAGTCGGTATCGCCAGATGAAAACTTGGCAAAGCAATGGTCCGTTCATTAACTCTCCCTTCCCCGAATGCCTTGCAAATATTTCTAGCGGCCTCAGCTGATGAATGGCCGAGTTTAAATTCGTACAAAAATATTACTCGAAAATCGCCTGTTTCCATGTTCATATTGGAGGTATACTAAAAAGTTGGTAATTGATTGGGAAGCTAATGTTTATAGTACAAAGGTAGAGGATTAGTAACTGTTTACTTTAAATATGTGAACATTCGGAAGAAAACAACAGAGACCTGCAAAATTCTTTATGTATTTCAGAAACTATAAAAAAAGAACATTTCATGTGAAACAACCCAATAGCTTTTTTTCAGTCAAATTCATATTTTTTTTTCTATCAAAATCAAAAGGTCATCTGCCATATGCGAATCTCGGAACTTTAGCATGAAAGGCTGTTATGGTAGCCATTAAACTATAAGTGACCCTTGATAGATTTATGTGATTAGGGGTTAATGATTTAATATTCTTGAGGTCTGGGGTCCAAACCACTTTTTTGAGGTTGTAAAAATTTTCTTTTTATGGCGCCCTTCGGAGGGAACGTAGAATTGGTTCCGAACCTGTGCAATGTCAAGAAATCGTAAAGGATTTTCATCCATATTAAATCTAGATAGGCAAAATTCAGTACTCCCCCTGTTGGACGTCGGATTAACCAGAGTAACATTACGTGATTTTAAATGATTTAAGAAAAATATTTAGTTCTTGATAGGAAAACCTCATTAAATTAACTGTATTAAATGGGTTCGAGAAATTGTGAAAATTATTACGATTTCATTGTAAAAATTATTAATTCGATTGAAAAAAATATGACTTTAATATAAAAAAAATGTTAATTTGACTGAATAAATTATGAATTCAACTAAAAAAAACCTATGATATTTGTATGAATATCACTCAAGGCATTGCATTTTCGACTAACGAATCCCATACTACAAGATCAATTTTGTAGTTTATATTAGGTGCATTACAAAGAAAAACAGTCCGAACTTAAAAATTTCTTTACTGAGGTATTTATTTATAGCTTATGGAGTCAGATGCGCCATATGTATATTTTTTTATTAATTTTGTCATTTGCTAAAGATTGTCCAAATTATAGCTTGTTTGTCAAATTTGAGTTTTAAGTGGACAGGACCGCACCTGTATGCCAATGGTATCTAAAAAAATAATTAATCTTAAAAAAAAAAAATTAATAATAAAACACTATAACGCCGAAAGTTTCAAACATAATTCAAGAAAGAGATATATAAATATTGATTCTCTTTTGTGTAATTTATGTTACTTAAAGTAGTAAATAGCAGTATATTTATCTCAAAAGATTAATTTTGTTAAACAACTAATTAAATCAGGAGATAATTAATGTATTCTTAAGTGAGTGTACCAAGATTTGTAATATTTAAAAAAAAAAGTCTCAAAAATATTTATAAAAACGTTTTTTTTTAGTAATATTTGTTGTTAATAGGACAAGATTCTGTCTTATACCAGTTATCCCTGAGAGACCAGTTTTATCTTCTTCCCACTGTCCTTCGACCGGTCAATTCATGATACTAAAAGAAGATGAAAATTGAAAGTTATACATTTTAATGTACATTTCTTAACAGTTTTCACATTATCCATACTTTTGTTGAAAAAAATTTCTTTGGTGTAGTAAAGGACATTTTTAAAAATATAAATATTTATTAACATTTACCACTATATTAGCAGTAATACATCTTGTGAATATTAAAGAATTAGAATACAATACACTTACCATTAACAGAACTTCAAAAGTATTCTAGATCAGTAAATCTTGAACTATCAGCTTTTTAAATGTTATCAAAAATATATTAGGCAAAGTCAGTAGACTCTTTACATTTTTTAGTAGTTTTTGATACTGACCCTGATTTTTTATTTTCAGAAAGTTTTACAATCTTATAATAACTTTTTATTTTTCAAAAGGTTATCGATCGGGGTTATTTTTTCAATAAGAAACATCGAGTGGTATGAAGGAATTACGTATGCTCTAAGAACATAAGTATTAAAGAAAATTTATATGGCAATTATTGATATTGGTTGACCATAAATTATAGTAGTTGATTAGAAATGTTGTTTAACTCTTTTTTAAAGGCAAACTTTGTTATTCTGGCTGGTTGTTATTATTTAATTATAAGTAAGAAATTCCAATATACATAGTTGTGTGATAGTCAATAACCATCTATGGTGCTTATATATTTGTACTTTGTTATAATGAAAGCTCAACTCATACGTTTAAAAAACGTTTAATGAGTAATAGTTAAAATTATTAAACTATTTAATTTTAAAAATAATTTCTTAACTAAAACCCCATAATTTTTTTAATCCACAGATGTTTTGATGTTGTTTTCATTTATAAATTTATAAATATATATCGTTCATTGCGATATATTATTTCAAGTATTGGGTTTGTTTTTTTTTTGAAAATCTACAAGATGTTCACAATTTTTCTAAACTAGTTTAGATACAGGTAAAAATTACGTACAAATATATATTCTTGCTGGTTTGTCCTTTAGTTGGTTATCAAATTCATTCAACTTCTACGTTTACCCGTTTTTTATTACTGCGACAACAAGATATATGGTTCAATGTTTCGAATCTACAAAATTAAAGGTGATTTACAGGAAGAAAATCTAAAATATTGGAATTCAAGACCTGCCTAAATATTTCAATCAGTATAAAACCTACATAATATTAACGCCTTACGAATTTCACATCGATATAACGAGTTTAGTCAATATAGTTGGAGTTGCTTTTGAGAAAATCTTGAAAAGATACAAAATGCATGATATAAAGTGGCTTTTCTGGTTTTCCGATTAAGTTGAAAAAGTTATAACAACTCATGCATATGCACGATTTATTTATGTTTTTATTATTATTTTTTTTTTATAAATATTACAATTTGTCTATTTGGAAAATATTAATAGGGATGTTAGATAACATTCATACAATATTTACAGTATGAACAATATATTTTTTTTTGTAAAAAAACTGTATAATAAAATAATTTAGTAAATGTGATACAAGATATGTTGACATGATTCATATGTAGGGATAGTACCCTTTGGCAGCTCCCCAAAGGCTATATCAAACTAGAAGGTCTCGGGGACATCTACTTTTCAGACGCCTCGGAGGATTATCAGAGATTTTAGAGGAAGCAAGGATTGAAACTAGTGGGTTAGAGTGGGAATGGAGTTTGTCGTGAAAGGAGTGGTATCTAGTTTGGCCCAAGTCAGTAACAAAGGGAATATTAAAGTCATTATGGATGAGTTTATTTGTGACAAAATAAGGAGCATTATGAACAATATAAAAGTCAAATTACATAAAAAATAAATAAATAAAGGTATATTATATATACGCTATTAAAATGTGAAATTTAAGTTGTTTTTTTTTAGTTTAACTTATCATTTTTGAGCTTAACTTACCACACATAGATCTTTTTGTGACACTCATTGTACATTAATATTTCTCATTTCCTTCGAATTCGAACATTTTCATGATCGCAGTACTTCTTCTTACTATATGATTCATAAATAAGTAAATCAATTAAAAATATTTAAAATAATCTTAGTTATAGTACGATTTTCGAATTTGGCAGGCCAAAATCGTGTTTAATTAATCCATTAAATGGGAATTCCAACTATACCCGTACCTCGGTGTATCTAATTCCCCATACAATGGAAACTGACTCCCATTATAGCGTTACGGTAGGGATTGCTAAACCCCGGAGAGACGCTAAAAGCTTGGAGATTAATATGACAGAGGTTTTGGGTTAGGAAGGCGTACTGTTTCGAAAGATAGGGCCCAGCGGACCAGTGGCCCTGTGACATTTCCACACTCCTCCAAATACCAAGGCCGCCAGGACCATCTCTTGCTTCCATCTTAATTTATTACCTCCAACACTTTTTTTTCCACTTTTACTGCTACAGGTATCCAACGGGACTCCGAACGTCTTCGTTATCCTTGTATTTGCTTAGATACGGTGTCTGCTTGATCCGTAGGTAGATGCAAACTGCCTTGGAAAACTGGTCGTGAAAACATTGAGCAGAATAAGATGTGAAAGTTGAATTTAATTTAAGAAATTATAAGTGAAGTTATACTTGAAAGAATTGTTAAGGAATTAAATTGAACATTCGTTTCAGATTAAATAATCTTACATGTTAAATTATTAAGTTTGTGCGTCTTTCGTCATTCAGCATTATTTTGTATATAGGCTAATATTTTTTTCTTAAATATTTACGTTTCAAACGGTATATTGCACATATATATTTCTCTTTTAGGTAGTTGTCAAATTCGTTAAACATATACATTTAGCCATTTTTTTATAGATAGTAATAAAATAATATGATTAAGTTTTTTTGAACCTTCAAAATTTAAGGTGCTTAAAAAAAAGAAGATACAATTTAAAATATCTGTATTTAAGCCCAGTCAGACTTTTTCAATCAGAATAAAACCTACACGATACTGAAAATCATTCAATTTCACATATTTCAAGGGAGTTCAATAAAAATCGTTGAAGAATTGAAGAAAAAGAAATGAAACTTTATTTACATAATTACAAATATATTTACGAATCATTTGGGATAAGACATCCTTATGATCAGCAAAATGTTTTGTTCATTAGGTAATTATAATCTATTTCTCTAAATGACTTAATATGTGGTAAAAGTAAAATGAGATTATGTACGGTTGTAGTAAAAATTATATTCTAATTAATTAATTCTTTATTCTGGTTCATTTAGTTACACGTGTGTAATATTTATTGGAAAGCCGATTTTCCTTCAGAATTATAAGGCATTCATTAATTCATGTATCGATGTTTTAAGCTCCAATTCATTAGTCTTTAGTAATGGTTTTTATACCTGTTTTATAATAAATATTCTGTAATTTGTTAAAATAATATTTACTGAGGTATAATACAATTTTTTAGAAATGAACTGTAGTAGTAGTGATATGAGACCACATTCATACAATATATAGAGAAAATAATGATAGAGTCGTTTGATTACGCTAATGACCCGTAAGGGTATAGGCGGTTTAAAAAATAAAACACTTAAATAAATAATTGTCCTTTCTCCTTCTTGTATTAGCTCTACGACCCATAAAGAGTCCTGGCTTCATCTCACAGTAATCGCCATGTTTTTTGTTCTGTGCTACTGCAGGTTCGGACATTCAAATATTTTCTATCGTCTTGAGCCACACGATCTGCCTATCTCAACTTCGGTCTACCAACTCTTCGACGACTATACAAGGGCTCAGTTATGTTTCTCTTTGTAGGTAGATCGTCAGACATTCTGGCCAGATGCCCTGCCCACCTGAGTCTTCATAGCTTGGCAATAAATGAGATGTCCGGTTCTTGGTATATGTTGCACAGCTCCCGTTTATTTCTCCTTTTCTATTTATTATTCTCGTATATATCGTAAATTCGAGGTAACACTTTTTTTTTTTTTTTTTTTTTTTAATGTGAGGAGTAATAGTCCTTTACGAAATTTAAATGTTTACTAAAGTCCTATTTCTTTATGGTCCAATAAAAAATGAAAATTTACATACCTGATCTTTCACCTTACCCATCATTTGCAGATATGATACTTTGTAATCAACATTTCAGATTTCCTTCAAATAGTTTGTCCTATAAACAGGTTAAGTGTTCATTCCTTAATCTGGTTACGTCCGGATTGAGACATAATAATTTAATTGCTTCGTGAAGGAAGCAAGGAAGGGGGATAAGGGAGGAATCCATGTTTTTTAATAAGGCGGAATGGGATGGGATATTTATACCAATTAGTTCTCTAAACAAATGTTTTGCAGAGTTTGCCTAATTACGACAGGAGAGGGCGCCCCTACCGCATGCCCATTTAGAGTCAATGTTAACTTTTCCTCAATTAGCTTCAACTTGTTTCAGCTGATCATTCCTCCTACCACTCTTCCATTTTACTAAATAACCTTCAATTTTACCCTATTGTGCAATATTCCCCGACGGTGTAGCGTGTCAAGTGCCAGCAATGTGACGCTCTTCATGAATATGAAAGTCAAGGAGCGGCTTGATCTAGTGGGTAGAGCGCTAGTTTACTGTGCTCCAGGTCCTGGGTTCGAATCCCGCCTTTGGCGGAATATTATTTATTCTGTTATTTCGGTCGGGGCGCGATCCTGGGGTATGGAGACCCTCCTGGGGTCAGCCTCTATAAAGTGGGTACCCAAAAATAGGGGAAAACCAGGCGGCTGAGCGTGATCTCGGCCGAATCACCTCACTGCACGGCCGTTGGCCTAGAAACAGCCCGATCCTCAACATGTACTGAACCCAAAACTCTTCATGAGTTTGCTATGTATCGAGAATACTAAAAGGTGAAGGAATATTTTTGAATCGTATAAAATAGAGCAGTTTCCGGGCGACAAGCAGGAAGGGTTCTTAGAAGGCCTATGGAAAAAATTGCACCCCTCCACTGCTTGGGAGCGATAGCTTTTTACCTGGGGGAGTCTGGGTAAGAGAAGCGAAAGTCAAGCCGCGGACGGAATAGGTCATGGGTCAAATTTGCAGTTATGTCCATAGGTACCATGTAATGTTTGTGGTAAATCGGAACCTCAGTATTCTCCATAATAACAATGCCTCACTGTGCCAAGTATTTATGTATAATAATATGTGTAATAATATATACTTTTTTATAAATAAATGTGTATTTTAAGCAAATTACTTTATTACCCTATATGCCACCGAACATAGTGGGTTGTAGTAATACAGGTTTTTTTTTTTTTTTTTTATGAATATGAAGTACATATTATGGTATCAGTGTATTCTAGTGGATAGAGCACTAGGGTATTGTTCTTCAGAGTCCCAAGCATAAGTCTCGGCTACTTATTCTGTTATTTCAGCCGTGGAACGACCCTGGGTATGAAGACCCTACTGGGACATACCGAGACCCTATAAAGTGGGTGCCCAAAAGCTGGAGGAAAACTTGGCAGTCGAGAGTGATTTCAGACCTTGCTCGGCTAAGTAAAGTCTATATGTAATGAGCCAAAGAACCATTTTTTTTTTTTTTTTTTTTTTAAATTTCCAAAGAAAACCACACATCTAGGACGTTTTTAAATAATAAAATAGACAATGCTGATAAAATACAGTGACCATCTTAGCTCATAAATATTTTAATACACTCACATAATCGAGTCATTTTATAATAATTTATCCTTTTTCCCCCGTTCTCTTTTCCAATGGAGATCCTTAACGATATGCACTCTTTATGAACTAAAAACACCGTACTTTCCAGTAGTTTTCTGTTAAAATGTCACAAAAAAAAAAAAAAAAATATATATATATATATTATAGACCAATACAATTTTAATGTTTGGGTGTTCTTCAATGACCATTAATACATATAAACCAAATTTCAATAAAATGCTTCACTTGTTGCTAAAGTTTTACAGATATAATCACGATTCCGGTGTGTACGTTTTCGCTAAAAGGTATCGTTGAGTTACTGGTAGGTAGCACACAAAATGGTGCCGAGTGCAATTGGTTAATAAAATAAAGAATAGATCTTACCGCAAGTTACATTGGATTGCCAGCAAGAATTATTGGGTTTCTACCTTAGATAGTTTACCCATCTCCTCAACCTTCAGTTTTATTGCCCTTTTCCCTGAGTTATTACCAACATTTAGAGATTTATTTACGATATTTTTTTGTTTTTCCGCAGTTTCTTAGACATTTACGTTGTCATTGTTAGATTTGTGGTAAACCGTTAATATTTTAATCTGTAATTATATACGATATTTGTTTTCAATTTATTTTGATTATTTACTAAGAGGTAGATTTTATTAGTAACGGAGTGGCGTGGTATAATGTACACAGGACTAGTCTCTGTTCTTTTATTTCGCCCGGCGCACAGTGGTTCAAAAGCTTAGTAATTCGGAAAAAACTCCGTACATTGTGCAATTTTTGCTTAAAATATTTGAAAATAATCAAAAGTATCCTTTGGATCAAATTAATTGGCTATTATGATTGGGTAGTAATCCACCTTAAATGTGATTTAAGTTCTTTTCTCATATATTTTATGGTTAATCGAAATGAGTTGTATTCTAAAAATAGTTTTTAAAACCATTTACACAAAAATCTTTCTCATTTTATTCTTAAAACAATTCTACTTCTAAAAAAAAAAAAAAAATATATATATATATATATCAAAAATAATTTTACCTTAATTTGTTAGCTACATATAATATTTAAAAAAATCAATAAAATAAAGTTCACTATATACGAAAAAAATTATTTGAAGTTTAAAGTTGCACTCATTTCAAATAATCTATTGCTGTATGACTAAGCAAAAGGCTCTTAACATTTGGTTCTGGTCTTAAGGAACTTATATAAGGGGCCGAGGATATCATCATAATATTAAAAAAGTCTTGGTTTGTAGCTAGACGGGATGTTTTCCTACTGTGGTGGGTCCTGTAATACTTATATTCTTTATTCCAGCTTTCTTTGGCCTCTTCCGAAAGAGTAGCAATTGCTTTCCATGAAAGAGAATTCAGTTTACATTTGTCGATAAGTACTACCAGGGGTACATGTATATAGCTGATTCCACTGTTTGTCTGGTATATAAGTCAAATTTATCGGGGTGAATGCCGCAGTCACTGTTCAGTACCTCCAAGATTACAGCCAACCTTTTTCATATTCTTTAACTAAATAGCTTTTACTCCACAAAAAGCATAAATGAGCAAACAATTTTTTCGTGATAGTTACATTATGATATGTACTAACGAGAGGTATAAGTACCATGGCGTAGGCTACCTTTTATATTTCCATCGTTAGCTAGAACCACATTGGAAATGAACAATAAATTTAGATCTAAAAAGCTACAACCTTCTTTAAAAAATGTTGAAGATTTTCTACGGTTATCTGATACTGCATAGGTTTGTGAAAAATAAAATTTGAATTGACAACTATTCCCTGAGTTTATTTATTTATTGAAATATATTACAATTTGTTACAATATGAACAATAGTAATGGTGATATGAGACCACATTCATACAATATATACAGAAAATAATAAACATAAAATAGAAAATAAATAAATTCATATATATATATATATATATATATATATATATATATATATATATATATATATATATATATATATATATATATACAACAACCTATAATTGAGATAAATAAAAAGTTGGCAAATAAATAAACATCATATAAACAATGATAACTATATACAACTGCTAATGGGACCCTAGACTGCGCTCTTCCCTCCACTTGTGGAGGAAAAAGCGGAATCCAAGAGATCCCAGCGCCTCTATCTCAGCAGCATCACTGGTGTGAGCCAGTGGAGGCTGAGTTAGGGCACTGTAGTCACAGGTTGTTGTTTGTTAAAAATGAGTCGAGATATGTTTTAAAAAAAAGTTCACATTTTTAGGTTTTTTCCATCTTTTAACTACTGTGAGGCGGGCAGCTCTTGGGTATGGAGCTCCTACCGGGTTGACCCACTTTATAGAGGCTAATAAAGTAGATACCCAAAAATGGAAAAAAACTGTCAGCTCAGAGTGATATCTGTCTAATCACCTCATTGCACAGCTTTTTTCCAAGCTTATATACCTGACATCATACAGCAAAATTTTCATCAAAATTGGCCAACCAGATGAGCCACTTTATACTAAGCATTTTGAACCTTTCTACGATTTTTGCAAAAAATAATTTAACGATTTTCGTTTTTATTTGTAGGCTTTTTTCTATAATTTTTCCTACAGCCATATATAATCTCATTTTAATTTTACCACATATTTAGTCATTCAGGGAAATAGATTATAAATACCAAATGAACAAAACATTTTGCTGATCATAAGGATGTCTTACCCGAAATCATTCCTAAATATTTTGTAAATATGTAAATAAAGTATATGTAAATTTTTCTTCAATTCTCTATTGATCTTTATTGAACTCCCTTGAAAGATGTAAAATTATAAAAATATTCAGTATCAGGTAGGTTTTATTCTGATTGAAAAAGTCTGACTGGGCTTAAATGCAGATATTTTAAATTTTCTCTTCTTTTGTTTAAGCACCTTAAATTTGAAGTTTCAAAAAAACTTGATAATATTATTTTATTACTATCTATAAAAAAATGGCTAAATGTATAAGTTGAACGAATTTGACAACTACCAAAAGGAGAAATATATATTTAAATATACCGTTTGAAAGGTAAATATTTAAGAAAAAAATATTAGCCTATATACGAAATAATGCAGAAAGACGAAAAACACAGAAACTTAATAATTTAACATATAAGATTATTTAATCTGAAACGAATGTTTTCATCGATGTTCAATTTAATTCTGTAACAATTCTTTCAAGTATAACTTCACTTATAAGTTCTTAAATTAATTTAAAACACAGAGAAATAAAAACCTCAATAAATCTGTTAATTTTCGATTTTTACTGTAACAATACCAATTACTTATTTTTCTGTGTTCCTTAAGAAAAAAAAAACAAGTTATTGTAGGTTTTCCCGCTTGAGGGAAATTTTTCTTGTTTCCAATTACGTTATGGCACGTTCTAACTTAATACAATTGCCTTCTTTTCCTCCTTTTCGAATGCTAAGCGGGCCAGGGGCTATTATTATTATTTTTTTTTTTTAAATATTGTTTCGAGAAATCTGCAAAGTATCGATTATGTATGTATCTTTTAATTTCACCTTTAATGGATTTTTAATTGTGAATACAAACTAATGATGTCTTTTTATTTCTTTTAAATACGATAGTTAAATAAAGGAATGAGGAAATGTGATATAAAAAGAGCTTTATTTACTTTACTGTTCCAATAACATTCAGTCATCTGATAATTCTACTGATAATACAATATAATTTTTTCAATTCAAGTTACTTTATAAGGTTCACTTAGTAATTTTTTGGTTTAAAATTAATTTCACATATTCGTGTGAAACCAATTTAAAAGAGTAATAAAATCTCGTAGCATAATTGAAAAAAATCTGGTGCGGGCAACACACGACTTTCACTTACCTCCATTTTTAAAATCAATGAACGAATATTCATATACAGTTAGAGATAAAAATACGTGAAATTATTAAGGAATTAATTAAATTGAATTTATGTAGAAACATGCGTTTTATCAAAAAATCTATTATATTATTATCTTAAATAATCAGTTAGTTTTATCTTCTTTTCACCACTCTCCATTAACTATTAAAAGCTTGTATATGAGATGATATTTTTTTCTAAAATCTTTAGCTTTCCAACGGTATATCATACATGTATATTACTGCTCTTATGTTCAAAAACGAAAAATTGCATTAAAAAAATATTTTTTCTGTTTTCTCCTTTAGTTGGGTATCGAATTTATTCAACTTATATATTTACCTGTTTTTCACCAGCGTTAACAAGATAATCTAGTTATTATTATTAAATCTACAAAATTAAAGGTACTTTAGGGGAAGAAAATTTTAAATATCGGCATTCAAGCCCTGTCAGACCATTTTTATCCAAATAAAACCTACATGATATTAAAGCCCATTAAATTTTACATCGATATAGCGAGTTTAATTAAAATCGTCGGAACCGTTTTTGAGAAAATCATAAAAAAGGTGCAAAATGCATAGTATAAAGTGCCTCTTCTGGTAAGCTCATTTTGATGAAAAAAGTTTTGTCACGTCTCGGGCGTATAGTTGTCTTAAATATGAAATTTCAATTTCATAGGACTTACCGTTTCCGTCCGGGAGTTACCACACACACAGACCTTTTTGCAGGACTTGGTTATTTGGACTCAGAGGACCCTAAAACGTGTATTTCCGTAGAAAACGGGAATTAGAAAATTTTCACGATCGCAATACTTCCCCTTACTATATATAGTAAGTGAAAGTAAAAAAAAAAAAAATTAATTCAGATTAATAGTATGACTGAAATAATAGAATGATACGAGGTTAATATCAAGACTGAAAGGGCCATTAAGCCGTTACTTACGATTATCTAATGAGAAGTATGTATCCGTCATTTTGTGACACTTGCGATAAAACACTGATGCTAAAACATATTTTAACATAATACACACTATACACTGATAACAGAACAAGCCACGACATACAATACAATAAAAGAAGTCTTGAGTGATGATGAAGATGGAGTTTTTAAGCTGTTCGAGTTATTTAGAGACATTCATCTGTTAAACTCAATATAACTTTATGAATCATAACCCGAAAGGATAGATGCAGATTGATTAAATAAGTTAGGAAATTTATTCGGCTATTCAGAATGGTTTGTGCATAAATAATAAGAGATTATAAATAGTGGATATAATTAGTTGACCGTTGAGAATTACTAAAGTAATTAGTCCGGGTAGCGGTCATTAAATGAAACAACTGAATAGTTTCAACTATTTTATTGTTTGCCAACGTTTCGACCCCCATTGTGGGTCATCATCAGGGCGTCTGGTAGGCGAGTGGAAACTCCTTTTCTTCCTTAATTTCCACTCGCCTACCAGACGCCCTGATGATGACCCACAATGGGGGTCGAAATGTTGGCAAACAATAAAATAGTTGAAACTATTCAGTTGTTTCATTTAATGACCGCTACCCGGACTAATTCCTTCAGAGATTATTAATAGTTTAGAACTATTTTTTCATACATTTTAGTATGTACAATTAATTGTTATAAATATGAATGAGGTGAAAGGAATATGATTTAAGATTTTAAATATTTATATATTTTTATTTATTAGGATTATTCCCTAGTCCACATTTTTTTTTTTTTTTTTTTTTTTTTTTTAAAGCCTTCTATTATCTAATCTTAGTATTTTTGCTTTCGCTTATTTATAAGTGAAATATATAGTAAAGGAAAGTATTGCGCCCGTAAAAATTATTATATTCCAGTTTTTAATAGATATACACGTTTTAGGGTCCAAATAGATCAGTCGCTCGAAAACATCTGTCTGTATGTTAGTAAGTCTAGCACAAAAACGAAAAGTCATATCAAACTGATATTGTATATTTAAGAAAGCTATATACCCGAAATGTTACAGCAACTTTTACAACAAAATCGGCGAATCAGAAGAGCCATTTTTATGCAATGCATTTTGCACTTTTTCACGATTTTCTCAAAAACGGCTCACAACTTTTTGATTAAACCCGCTTAACAATGTAAAATGTCACAACTTCCGATATCATGTATGTTTTATTCTAATTTAAATAGTTTTGAAGGGCTTAAAGCCCGATATTTTAAATTTGATTTCTCTAAAATACCTTAAATGATGTAGATTAGAAAAAATAATACATATTATCTTCTTATTATTGACAAAAAAGTACTATATATACGAATTGAAGGAATTTGATAACGAACTGAAGAGAAAATAGAAAACATATTTTTTAGGTAATTTAAAAGAAAAATATATTTTAATTATTATTTTTTTTTTTTTTTACCGTTTGGGCATGAATTTGAGAACTATCAATTCTAGAAACCTCGCTTGGAATATAATTATTGAATGGATCGTGGAAAACCTATAAAAATCAATAGCAAATAACAAAATGTAATGTATTTAAGTATAATAAATAAGTAATTAAATAATAAGATTTTGTCTATTCATGATATAATAATATATAAATTTTCTCAACCAGTTTCGCATTTAATACATCTTCGAAGTCCTACAGTTTGCAATAGGCGTTCCACAGGCTGAAACTCTGACACCCTTTCCCCAACCCTTCACGAAACTGCTTCATTTAACAGAGCCTTCATTATCCAAGCAACTTGACTTTGGAATTTCCTTCCCTCTCATATCCGTCACCCTGCCACTCTCTCTCACTCTCTCGCTATCCTTTAAGCCTTCGTATTAATTCACTTTTCGCTCATGATAACTTCACTAATCTACTTACGTTTTTAATTAATTTCTTCCCTTTTTACATAACTTTTGGTATTAGACACGATTAATTGTAACGTTTAATGCACTTTAAAACAAAAAAGGTTTTGCTTCTGTAGTTATATTTTATTTTCTTCTGGATGGCGCGACATACCTTGTAGGCCTTTCACTTAGCTGCGTGGATTTAACACTACGATTCTTGATGATAAATTATGGGCTAGGGTCACCATTACCAAACTCTATTTTTATGAATTACCACCGGTTGGTTGTCGGGCCTCACATTCCCTCTGAGGGTGACTGCGAGTGAATTCCCATTTAATTATAGATTTTAAAAACTTCCAGGAGACAAGGATTCGAACGCTCAACCTTTGGCATGGTAGACAGCAGTGCTTAATCTCTCAATTAAATCATTAAAGATCATTCCTGAAATTCAAGTAGTAATATAGTTGTATAATACACCATTGGAAAGCACAAGATTATAGAAAAGTTAATATGCAATAAAATAAGTTGTAAAATATAATAGAACATTTTTAGAAGCATATAAACTCATGAATTTTTTTTTTTTTTTGTATTGTATTTATTTTTTTACAGTATCGTACGGGTTATATTATTCGATGAATTATTCAAGATGTCAGACAAAAAAAAAAAATATATATATATATATATATATATATATATATATATATATATATATATATATATTAAATATATTTAAAAAATATATAAATATATTTAAAAAAATATAAATATAATATATATATACATATATATGTATATAATATATATAATATATATATGTATCATATTGCACGAAATTTGTTCAAATAAACATAAAGTTGGTATAAATCCATAAACTAACATTGTTATTATTTCTATTTTTAGATTATTTCATAGATTTTCACGGTTTACTAAATGGGACTCCCATGGAAACTTTTTTTTTTTTTTTTTTTATTGAGAACTATTACAATCTGTTTCAGAATGAACAATAGTAATACTGATATGGGACCACATTCATACAATATATACAAAAATAACAATAATAGTCAAATTACATAAAATAGAAAATAAATAAATTCATATACATCAATAAAAAAAAAAAAAAAATCAAAACAACAACCTATAATTGAGATAAATAAAAAGTTGGCGAATAAATAAACATCATACAAGCAATGGTAACTATATACAATATATAGTTAGTCCACTTGTGGAGGAAAAAAGCGGAATCCAAGAGATCCCAGCGCATCTCTCTCAGCCGCATCACTGGCTTACCAGTAGAGGCTGAGTTAGGGCGCAATAGCCACAAACATACAGTACATGAGTGGAGGATCTGACCAGTGTCAGAACTCCAGTATAAATGCCCATGGAAACTAAATTAAATTCCCAAAATGTATTTTGAAGTTCGTTTTTATCATTCCATTGTAATTATCGTTCTATTGTCCAGAGATCGTTGTTATCATTATTATTACTTAAATAGTATAAACCGAATAAGATAAGAGCCTTTTACCTTAAAAAACAAATAAACTGAGCCAATTGGGATTTATAGATCAATTAATGTTTCTATTTCATATAATAATGAAACATAATATGTTCTTGCTATATGCACTTTTTTTTTACGGTAAACTCATAATTGGGAATGGATATTTGGTCAAAATGAACATTTACAAACATAAAAAAAACTGCCAAAGGGCGAATGAATTGCGGATCACCTGCATTGTATAATTTAAATTATGAGGCAGGTCTATTTAGGTAATTTTAAGTAGATCATATAGAATTATTTTATGTATTAACTAAAAAAAAAATTACTGTTATTTTGTTGCAATATGAAATATCACAGGTAATGTGAATTCATAGTGTATTATAAAGTCATGATATAATGTTATATATACATAAGAAAGACGCTGGCGATATCTGGTAGAGATAAAGCATACTATTAGCGAGGCACTAGCCGTACCCAAGGGCCCTATAAGCTAAGATTAACTGTCACTAAATTTATACCACCGATAACTCTTTGGTGACGTAGGGAGTAATCTATAGCTCTAGGTAATCTCTTGGTAGTATTCAGGTGATATATTTAAATAAATATCCTTGTATTGCTTACATTAAATATCATATCACTAAAACAAACAAATAATAATAAAGAAAATAACTAAACTGATTAAAATAAAATATATATATATACACATATAGAAATCATTCACTTTGATTAGCACAAAAACGAGAAACATACGAAATTTAAATTTCATAATTAAGACAACTATTCGCCCTAAATGTTACAGCGACTTCTTCATCAAAACCGGCTAACCATAAGAGCTACTTTATATTATAAGTTTTGTACCCTTTTTCGAATTAACAAAAATGGCTCTAACGATTTTGATGAAATTCGTTGCATCAAACTTTTTGCCAACCGGTAGCTTTGCTTATATAAACGTAAAAAAAAAAAATTTAAACAGAAATTTAATAGGGAAAATAATTTATTACATAACATTAGTTGAAACTACCCGTTAGGAAGTATATAGGTTTGTATGAAAAATATATTATAGATGCAGTAGGTAAATTTATTATTGGCAGTAATTTGTTATAGATGGATATATCCTAATCAGAGAGAAATTTTAATTTTGTATCAATCAGGAAGCAAAAAATAAAAAAAAAAAAAAAAAATAAAAAAATAAAATAAAATAATATATATAATGAATACTTATATCCTTTAAAAACGCGATTTAGAATTGCAATAACTTTCTAAACGTACCTTCCAATTGATTACAAAAAACTTATTTAAATGACCATCATTGGGCAATATGGGCTTACGGAGTAGAGCTATGGGGCTTTACTAAACCATCGAATTCTTCTCGTATCCAATCCTTACAATCCAATATCCTTCGTAAAATTCTTAACGCTCCTTATTTACACGAATAAAAGATAATTGTTATTAAATGTTTATAAACCATTATTCTAATGTTTTATAATTCAACCTTGTAAAAAGTAATAATATTTTACTTTCAAAATAAGGAGAGGCTTTATTTTTTATTCCATTTAAAATTTCTAGAGCCGTCTGCCAAGTTTGAACCCGCGACCTTGGGTATATAAGGCTAATAATAATAATAATGATCCTACTACTATCAGATTTTAACCAGAGACCCGGAGTAAGATGACTTTCATTTATCTGCAATAATATTTTTTCATTAGTTCAATCAATGAGAATTTAAGAAGAATTTAGGATATTAAATTGTAAAAACAGATCATTAGAAGAGAAAACTCGTTTAAGGAGAATCTTAGCGCTTAGTAAGGCTTTTAGTACAAGCTAAGGGACAGGGACAGCCGAGTTGGCACCTCCCCAGCTGGTGTTAGTCCCCTTGTACAACTCCAGCTTTCTCCGCTTTCAGCTCCCTCTAAGTCTTGTTAGCTCTAATAAAGCACAGCTTTCCTAACATAATATTTCACAAAATAAAATTATGATATCTGACATCTTTTAAATTATTATTTGTGAGTAGATTTATTTATAACTAGCTGATCCGACAGACAATGTTCTATGTTAAATATGAATATCACAATCAGGAGTTGGCAATAAAATGTTGTTTTTTGCATATTATTCATATATTCCTTAGATTATACGAGGCATGTTTTTTAAGTAAGTACAACCTTAAGCACTTAAGTTTAACCTTTAAGTTCACAAAACCTTCATCGCTTACTATTTGACACCTTTATTACTGATTAATATTACGATTTTGTACCTAACATATTTTGAACATTAGTACTTTGGTCACTTATGTAGTAGTGACTAGCATAACTAAATAACGACAGAGGTCGCGGGTTTTGCCTGGTTTTACGGCCCTTGAAAAAGAAGTGAAATATCTTTGATTATGCAGTCCTTCAGAGGGGACGTAAAATGGTAGTCACGTGCCTATGCGATGTCAGGTGCTCGTCAAGGATTCCTATCATGATTAAACCTGAATAGACAAAATTTAGCATTCCTACTATAGCATCATCTGTTCAGCCAAAATAACAGTAACTGGCGTTGAATAAAAAAGTGATAAGAGTATACACATTTTTGGAATAGTGATCTAGTTTCAGAACTTAATCCATACAACCTACTAGAACCCATTGTAACCCATTAATTATTTCTCTAACACGCTATTACTTTTTTTTTGTTTTCTTTTGAAAAAAATAAATTTATTGTAAGTTTTTCCGCTATGGAAACTCTATATCTCTCGAGTTGTAATGTACTATTCGCAGAATAAAAACAACAAATATATTGTTGATCCTTGATTTTTCTCTTAAAATGCAATGAATCATTTTTCGTTTTTCCTTAAAAAAAAAATTGTAGGCTTTGTAGCATGGGGCAAATTCCCAGAATTGCCAGTTACGTTGTTTGTTTGTTGTTTATTTATTTGATGTCCCTTTATACTGCTGTGGCTAATCGGACGATGCTACAGTGGGGGTCCTAAGTTTGTCTATTCAGGTTTTATTAGGATAGGGATCTTTATCGAGTACCTGACATCGCACAGGCTCGGACCACCTGTTAACGTCCCCTCCGAAGGACGGCATAACTAAGGATTTTTTACTCCCATTAAAACAATCCTAGGACCCCCTGCGGGTTTGAACCCGTGACCTTTGACGTAGGAGACTGCTAGCCACCCAGCTACATGTGATCCCGCCAGTTAAGTTATGGCACTTTCCATCCTAATACAACGTTCCTCCTTTCTTCTCTCGAGTGATAAGCAAGCAATAACTACAGAATGCTTTCACTCAAGGGAAATAATAAACCGCTACTCTTTTATTGCATAATAAAGATGAAAATAGTTTAAAGTTAATTTAGATCCAATCATATCATTTTTCATTGTGTGAAAGGTTATTGAGGTATCTTGGCAGACCCCTTTGATATAGGATAAACCAATAAAACCACATAATTCTTCACATATTCGTTTATAAATATGGCTCAAAATATTATTAGATTTTGTGCCTCAAAAAAAAAACAAAAAAAAATCTTTTAAAAAAGTGCAGGTAAACAGCCATGATTAGTTCCCCTGATGGTCTCTCTCCTTCCTAAAAACTATTTTTTTTCTGTAAGCTCATGTTCACCTAAAAAAGTATTTCAGTTGATCAAACTTTAGTATCCTATCAGACCTCAAACGTTTAAAAAAAAAAAAAATGTTGAAGCACTGACCTGTACCTGACGATAAGCGAATATTTTTTTTTTGCCTTGGGGAAAAACTGATGTTTTTTGTTTTATATGAAGTTGGTCTTAAACGAAAAAAAAATGTTTAAAATTTTAAAAAATGCGTAAAATCTCAACTACCTCACTTTGGGTATTCTATTCAAGTTGTTCATTGGAATTTAACGTTTCTTGTAGTTGTTCCTTCCTTAATTACCTCATCGGACGGTCGTAGGCGAAAATGTAACAAAAATAAAGCTTATGTATTCAAATCTTATATCAATAAATTCAATAAAACGCGTTCATTCAAGGATAAAATGTTGTTGTTTGGGTGGTTAGCAAGCTACCGTGTCAAACAGAAGATTGTTTTTACTTTCACTTACCTATATATGAAATATATAGTAAGGGAAAGTATTGCGATCATGAAAATTTTCTAATTCCAGTTTTCAACGGAAATACACGTTTTAGGGCCCACTGAGTCCAAATAACCAAGTCCCGGAAAAAGGTCTGTGTGTCCGTTTGTAGTAACTCTAGCGCGAAAACGAAAAGTCGTAAGGTCTTATATTTAATATTTAAAAGTACTATACGTCCGAGATGATACAGTAAATGTTTCACTAAACTCGGCTGACCGGAAGTCCTACTTTATCCTATGCATTTAGCACCTTTTTACGATTTTCTCAAAAATGGCTCTAACGATTTTGATTAAACTCGCTATTTCGATGTTAAATTTAATGAGCTATAATATCATGTAGGTTTCATTCTGATTGAAATAGCCTGATGGGGCTTAAATGCAGATATTTTAAATTTCCTTCCTCTAAAGTACCTTGAATTTTGAATATTCTATAAAAATAACCATATAATCTTATTACCACTGTTAAAAAACAGATAAATGTATAAGTTAAACGAATTCGATATCCAAATAAAGGAGAAAACTAATTATTTTTTTTAATAAAATCGTTTCATCGCATGGCCACTGGATAGCACTGTCATCGCCTGACGCTACAATGGTTTAATTCTGATTGAAATAGTCTGACAGGGCTTAAATGGCGATATTTCGAAATTTCTTCCTCTAAACTACCTTATATTTAGTAGTTTTTATGAAATTAACCGTATCATCTGATTATTAAATCTAACAGGTAAATATATAATCATCGAATTCGATAACTAACTAAAGGAGATAACTGCAAAAATATGTTTTAATGCAATTGTTTATTTTTTAACTTAAGAACAGTAATATACATTAATGATATAAATAATATACCGTTGTAATGCTCAAGAATTTAGAAAAAATATTATCTTATACATGCTATTGTAAAATGAAACGGAGAGTAATGAAAAGCCGATAAAACAAACTGTTTCTTTTAAAATCCAATGGTAATAATTCTTTGATAGTTTTAATATTTTCGATTCTAAATTTGTTTCATAATTCTGAAATTGATATCAATAACGAAGGTAAGTGAAAGTCGTTTGATGCGCGCACCAAATTTTTTAAAAGCAACTTGAAACGTGAGTTCTTAAGATTTTTTTCTTGGTCGATTACAAGGGTTCATTATTGAAAATAAATAGCTATGTAATATTGCGATTTATTACTGACATATCCTAAATAACGGCAGTGCAGGAGTTTAGATGATTAATGTAACTATTAACTTAAATTAATCCGTGATAGGAGTTTAGGAGGAAGAAAGAGGATGAGAAAGAGAGTGTCTGTGTGTGTGTGTGTGCGAGAGAGAGAGATGGAGATAGAGATTGTGTGAGAGAGAGAGAGAGAGAGAGTAAGAGAGAGGGCGAGAGAGATAAGGCTAGTAAAGTAGTTGTCGCAGGTGTAGGGCCTGTCGTCAGATCTATATTGTCCATCTATATCTTTCCTCTTCCTTACTATGTCAAGGCTATTCCTCTCAACAATACGCTCAAATTGATATTTTTTTAAATCTTTTTCATCATTTTAAAAGCTTAAGAAAAATGTGACATATACTAGAGCTCCTTTCAGATTTTAATTAATTTTTATTTTATCATCCTTTTCTATTCCTAAGATTATATGAGGGTTACTGTATTATTAATTAAACGTAATACAGAATTTCTCTGAAATCTTGTTGAAAATATTATTTTTCATTCAGTTAACTTAAAAGAAAATATTTTCTATTTCCAGTACATTTTGTTGGGCAGCTGGTAGTCGAATCGCAACGCCTCAAATTAACCACATCTTGTAAAAAAAAAAAAATCTGCTGCAAATTATTACACAATGTTTTTTCATTTCCTATATTAGGTTGTAACGGTTTATATGACCGTATATAGGCAATTAACTAGTATGAAAAGCAATAAACAATTCGAAAGAAAATGGCCTATCACAACTGCTATTTTTGAACCGATTTCCATGATTATTGTTTCTTTTTGTAGAAAATTAAATTCTTTATTGAAACTATTAAAATTATTTATTTAATTATTTGTACGGTAGGCAAAAAAGTATTTCTTTGTATTTCTTATTCAGGTTCTCTGTATCTTGAAACGTAAGCCCTCAAATTTTTAGTGGGGATAATTCGCGTAATAGAGCAGTAAAATAAACGTATAATATATTAAACTTTCGTTTCTGTTTGCTAACAAATGGTTATCTGCTAAACGGATGGAAAATCATTTACTATTTATAAAAAACAACATCTAAATATCTTTTTAATTAATAAATTGAGTAGATAAAATAATAAACTGTATTATTCTAAATGAAGAGAAATTCGGAGCTTGTAATCTCCACATAACAGGCCTTAGGGTTTAGCTCTTTGAAGTCCTAATATTAAGGGCTTTTTGGAAGCTCTATAGAGAATGACAGTCCCTAAAACCTTTACATGGAAAAATATTTTTGGGATTACATAGTAAATATGTTGTACAAAGGACATTATTTTAACAAAAATAATATAAATTTCTGGACATTTCACATAAACCAAAAGACACTTTGCTTTAACCGGATATTCTAACGGGAAAACGGTCACTAATTTTATTATGTGATAATAAAAAATAATTTTAAAATTATATAAAAATGGCTAGGGGGCAAAGATGATGTAGCAGATTCTTAGAAACTCAACAATGGTGCTTATTTGACAATAAATTTATGACAGGGAAGAAGTTTATTACATGTTTTCAATTTTTTCATTAAGATAAATGAAATTCTTTTGAAGTAGTAAATAGAAATTGAACATATATATATATATATATATATATATATATATATATATATATATATATATATATATATATATATATATATATATATATATATATGGCCCGAACCAGGTATGAATTCTTCCATGAAAAACTCCACTCCCACTAGTTTCAATCCTTGTTTCGTCTTCCATTCCTGACAATCCTCTGAGGCATCTGAAAAGAGGGCCTCGAGACCTTCTAGATTACCCAGTGAAGTGCTGCCAATAAGCATTTGCTCTTCATGTATTTCTCTGTTAGCTAATTTACTTGAAATTTTAACTAATAGAGTTGTAAATTTCAATAAATGATAATAAAAAAAAAAAAAAAGAATATATTATATATATATATATATATTATATATATGTGTGTGTGTGTGTGTGTGTGTGTGTGTGTGTGTGTGATTTTATTTGAAATTATTCGGGTTTGAGGCCCTTAACTCCTCCTTAATTTTCTTAATTTGACGTTTCAATCCTCCGTCATAAACATAGAATCCTTTTCAACACAAAGAATTTTATTGAGCGCCGACACACCACTCAGGTCAACTCAGCTTATTTGTTTTTTCATACATTTAACGTCAATTTATGCTTTGTGGTTTATCGGACGATGCTACAGTAGATTTCTAAATTTAGTCTATCCAGGTTTAATAAGGAAGGGATCTTTAACGAGTACCTGACATCGCACAGGACCACTTTTTTACTTCTCCTCTGAAGGATGGCTATTGTTTATTCGGTGTGAAAAACTCTAGGACAACCTGCCAGGTTTTAACCCGTAAAAATGGGCATAGAAAGTTGTTAAACTAGCCAATACACCACAGGTGACCCTAGTTGCTATTTGTGGAATCCACATTTTTTAAAAATAGTTTTTGTACATAGATGAGAAATCGTACTTTACGATTAATGTTTTTACAGGAAATATTTATTTATTATTATTACTAATTTCTTTTTATATACTCAATCATATGTAATGTAAAAATTATACATAGTTATTAAAATGAATGTTAACGGCTTGTTTGTTGTTTTTGTTGAAGTTCGTTTCAGTACTATCATACGTGGTATTGACAGTATTATCGTCAAACTTTGAACTTCCTTAGCCGTTCCGACAAAGACTTGAATACAATGAGATAGTAAATTAGTGAGCCACGGAGTAGCCTTGAGGATGGTCACCTGGTGATTTAGATGCCCCAGATTCAATTTGGAAGATCTCTCCCAATACTGTTCCAGATTGCCACACACAATCCTCTTTCTGGTGGGGAATTGGCTTCACTATAAAACCCAGCCAACATAGCTCCAAATCAGAATCAAAATTCCAGCACCATCATCATCATCATGTTCGTGGTAAGCTCTCAGATTCATAAAAATATAAATGATTCTATGATGTTACCTATTTCATTAATATTTGCTTAAAATAAGTACAATTGTGATCGGTTGGGTAATTATATGAAGGATAAAAACAATAAATTAGTAGTTTACATTTTTAGATATATCCTTCTAGTATTTTAATAGTAATTTATAGTTACAAATTATTTTTTGTTCATTAAAGTCAAGTTGTTTTTTAAGTATTCGTGCTTTATAAATGACTCTTTAATTTTTTTAAAATATTATAAATGGTAATTTCATTTTTTCTCAATTACAACTACAGTGATAACAGAACAAATAATAAAAAGATTTCTCGTTTTTTATTTATTGATATTTTAAATTGAATGACCAAAAACACTCCAAATAAGTTTATATTTGTATGAAATGAAACTTGGCTGTAGGTTTTGAAGGAACGACTCCTTTCTTGCACTTGCAGATTAAATTTTATTTAAGATGGTTTGGCGTCCATCTTTTCAGCTTAAAAAGTCTAATGGGCCAAGGTGTACCAGGATTTTTTTATTATTCAAAAATGCCTATTTCTTGACATTTTTTTGATAATTCTCATTAGCTACAAATTCCAATCGAAGTATATTAGTTTCTTCTATATAAAATGTTTAGAAATATATATTTTTATTACATTCTGGAGTTATCACCTTATATTTCTAAAAGCTTATTATTTTGTACGGCTTAGCCTTTTTAATAAATATTGTAGCTTCAGTGGCAGAGAAGAATATGGATTTTAGAAAAATTTCAACAAACATTCTTTTATAATTAAAATATTGCTACATAATCGATGTATTATTATTGTTTTAGAAGCAGTCGTTTTGATTGATATACAGTTCCAATGGCTACACGAAATGTCTTACATTATTTATTATTAGCTTTAATATGAAAAAGAAAACTCGAAAACTTTTAAATCTAAGCATGATGTGGGTCCTATAAATGCTATTTCTTTTCAGAAAATTTTGGCCTTGGTAGCCCTAGTTTCCGCAGCTTCTGCTGCTCCTCAATACCTCGCCGGTGCTGCTTATGCTTCTCCCCTGGCTGTTGCCCACGCTCCAATCGCCACCGTGGCCCATGCTCCAGTCGCCGTCGCCCATGCTCCAGTAGCTGTCGCCCATGCCGCTCCAGCCGTCGCCGTCGCTGACGAATACGACCCACACCCATCCTACTCCTTCTCCTACTCCGTCAACGACGCCTCCACCGGAGACTCCAAGGGACAGACTGAAACCCGTGACGGAGATGTCGTCCAGGGATCTTACTCCGTCGCCGAACCCGACGGTTCCATCAGGACCGTAGACTACACCGCTGACCCCATCAACGGATTCAACGCTAACGTGCACAAGGACGCCCCAGCCGCCCACGCCGCTCCAGTTGCCGTTGCCCACGCTCCAGTCGCCGTCGCTCACGCTCCAGTTGCCACTATTGCCCATGCTCCTCTTGGTCTTGGTTACGCCGGCCCAGCTCTCTATCATTAAGATTAAATTATTCTAACTAGTCTTCCCGTAAAGTTCTCATGTATCATAAATTTTAGTGAATATATGTATAAAATTTTACAGCCATATTATATATTATTCAATGTTTATATTATATATAGAAGTATGTATAAATATTAATCATCAAAATCCTGGAATTTGTACAAATTTATAAATATTTTTCAAATATAAAATAAAATGCTTCTAATTACACTTTAAAATGTTTTTTTTTTTTTTTTTTAATATCATATATTAGGTTTACTGGAGTGTTAACATTCTTTAATTTCTTACTGCCTATAAGCTCACAGTGCTGCCTGAACCTCAGCTGTGTTTATTTTAGACATTCTATCAATGTGACTGAACGCTAAGACCAGTTTCAGCTTCCAACGAAAGAAAAGCTGTGTCAGTTTACGTCCATACCCATTTCAACTTAGTAACACTCCCATATTGTAACCATCACATGGCTCCACACCTCATTAGTGACTGATTACTGCTACAACAACAAAAAAAAAAATGCAAAAATAAAAAGTAATCATTAGCTGAAATTTTAAAGGGACATACAGTTAAATTAAAATTGGACTTATATAGTGTTCGCATAAATAAAATAAATTGGTGTGAATTCAGAGTTTTATTATTTTTCAAAATAATATAATCCACTAAATGTAATCTTGAAATGTTGACATTAAATTCTTTTAACATGTACATTTCAGATTTATTGAAAGCATTAAAATTAAATATTCCGATTTTGAGTTTTCAAAGGAATAAATATTTTAAAATCGCACCTTCCAAATATTTGTATTATTAAAAAAAATGGCTAAAATGGGTATTCCAGTTATCTTATTGCATCGAAACCATTTTTTTCAAATATCCCTATTTGAAAAAAATATTCCAATTAGAAACAAGAAAGAAAGAAGTAGAACACTTGCAAAAGGGAAAAGAAATTATTTGACTAACAAATAACCAAAAAAGTTTTTCAGGAATGAAAAAGTAACAAGACAAAGAACGACACTTGCTGGTGCTTTGCAAGACAAATAGTAACTATTAGTTATATATGATTTAAGAAGTGCCAAAAAATAGTTAGTTCTTATTTTAAAACAAATAATGGAAATTATATATTTTATTTTATTCTATAGAAATTATATTTATTCTTATTAATAGTACTAGGAAAAAAATATATAAATATAATGTAATTGCATCACTTTTGGTGTAGTCGTCGAATCGACGGCGGATGACCCAATGATATTTTAGAGTTATTAAAATGTATTTGGTTATGCTGTCCTTCGGAGGATGAGGTCGATATCAGGTACTCATTAAAGACCTCTTTCATAATTAAACTTGTTTTGCCAAACTTAAGGACTCCCAGTGTACCATAGTCCGATTAGCCACAGTTGCATTAAATGACGTTTAACGAATAAACATAAAACAAATAAACACGTAATTGATTTCTCAAACATAAAATTTCATGTCATTGATTCATTTGACAAAGAATGGTCCTAATTTCTTTTGAGGATAAGGTATTTTAATCATGAGTAAAAATTCACAAAAACCATAAACTAGCTATTATTTTTGGAATTAATGGAAGCCCTTAAATAATTTTTTTTGAAAAGAGAATATTTTTATTTATTGGAGTTTTAAAGCTTATTCTGATTCATTAATTAATTTATAATAATCATAAGTCGGTTTGTTACTCTTTAGCTAAGTTTAAAAATAAAATATTCCAAGAAAGAAGGTGACCTTTTCTTTCTACAATCTAATATTCATAATTTATTTTAATTTACTTAACTAGCCTTTGACAGGGTTTGGTACCGACGAGTGCTTTACAAACTCTGTAAATTCCCCTCTCCAACAAACTCCCACATCAACCAGTCCTATGTCACCGACAGATCCTTCAAAATAAATCACTATAATTGCTATTTATCCCTTTTTACTCAGTCCGCTGGTGTTCCACAAGGCAGCATCCTAGTATATACCAAATATACTTGCATTTTATTTTTACGTATGCTTAAGACACTTGTGTGTTATCGGTCGATAACAATCTAGCTATTACCTCCCAAAACCTTTAATCTCAAATCAGTGGTCTTTAGGTGTGTTTTCAGAAATGGAGAACTGAAATAAGCTCTTAACAAATCCCACCAAATAGACAAATGAACGGTCTGTGGAAACCTGTTTTACAGTATTCTTCAATAATATTCAACTTGTTGCTTGACCAAGATATACCAAGGAATCCACAAGACTAGACTGAAACGACCGAGAAACTGCTCGCCGCTTTCGATTTTTCAACAATTACTAGACGGTTGCTCAATCCTTTCATTTAACTACAGAAGCCCCATCTGGACATGACCGCCGTAAGTCCTATCTGGACCAACAATGTTGAGCTTTGGGACTCTACTAAACCGTCAAATTCTTCCCGTATCCCATCCTTTATTTTTTATTTATTTATTACAAACCAGAAATTCGACTTGCAATATGTCATATGCAATTCCTTTTCAATGAGCACATTTTTAAACTGCTGAAGCAACGGCTCATGGCAGCAGAGCTCGTTAAGAGATTAGCGTATCTCTTGGCCACCACCTGCTTAGTCGTTAGGGTGGGCTATAAAAATTCGTAGAGCATTTTAATGTTTCTGTAAGTAGATTGGTTTGTATGTTTATTCTTTTAGTTTGTATTTCGTGTTATATGTTGATCTTTGGAGGAAGTTGTTGTATTGTTCTGTAGCAGTGGAAGAAATAGTTGGAATGTTCATGTCTTCATGTATAACGTCATTTGTTACATGGAACGTCCACTATTTTCCACATCACTTTTGACCGAAAAGACTGAATTCTTTGGATGCTTGATGGTTTAGCAGAGCCCCGCAGTTCTATCCCGTATGTACAGATTTACAAAAGTTTAGAAAGAGTAAGTGTTTTGGTTAATGATAATTTAGAATGAAATTATCCAATACTCACAATCCAAAATGTACATAAAGGCATTAATGTTTCATATTTGGCTGATTTGGGCCGAACCTCCTCCACGACAAACTCCATAACCACAATTAACCACTAGTTTCAATCTTTGCATCCTCTTTGATTCCTGATAATCCTCCGAGCCGTCTGAAAAAATAATGCCTGGGTTTGAATAATAATAGAGTGACACCATTGGGTAGTTTCTCTACATGTCCGTTCCATGTCATTTGTCTCTTAATTTATTTATTGCTTGTATTATGTAGTACAGTTTTAAATTCGATAAATAAAATAATTTATATTTATTTCGATTTTTTTTCAAATATTTATTCCATTATTTGGTTTAAATCAGTAATTTTCATAAAGGAAAGCATAAACAAAGTATATTATCCACATACTGTCATAAATTAGTTGTTCTGGGTGTTTGCAGTGCTGCCTCTATGTCATTATTAAGTAATAATTTATGTAATGGCTTTAGGAGGGCTTAAGGGCTCAGAGGAAGTTTGTGCAACATTTTGAGAAACAGTAAATATGTCCGAACTTCTATTTTAATTATTTCGATCGGAAATTGAGGAAAAGACAATCTATATCACATAATAAGTACAAAATATTTGAATTTTAGAGGAAGTAGTTGAAATTATATTATGAACTAATAAGATCATCGTTACTACAATACATTTGTTTGAATAACTAACAATCAATAACATAGACTTTATTTTTTATAAATAGTCTGTTTATTGGGCACAAAGAGGAAATATACGAAACTCGTCAACATAAGTACATGGTTTTTGTTAAGCATTGAATCCGATGGGAGAAAAAAAGGAAATTATTACTCAATAGTTTATCATTATTATTCTAGCTAGTATAACAGCCTTCTTAGCCAAAGGTTGCGCGTTCAAACTCATTAGATGTTATTATAATTTTTTTAAGCGTGTGATAATTTGTTGATTATGGCGTCTGTCACATAGGACGTAAAATATTGTATTTTAGTATGATTTTGACAAAATTGGTCTTTAGCCTTCAGAAATCACTTTTGATATTTGTAAAAAAAGAAGATATCGAGAGATTTGGTTTTTTTCATAGATTGTGAAATATACATTTTCGGCCAGTGTATATACATAAATAACATATTTGTAATAAAATTCCTAAAAAAATAAAAAAATTATTACACTTTTTGGACCAGGGAGCGACGTGGTCTAGTAGATAGAGCGCTAGTCTGCTGTGCTCCGGGGCCTGGGTTCGAATCCCGGCTATGGCAGAATATTATTTATTCTTTTAATTCAGTCGGGGGGCAACCCTAGTTTGTGGAGACCCTCCTGGAGCAGAAACAGCCTCTTTAAAGTGGGTACCCAAAATAATTGGGGAAAAACCTGGCGGCCGGGCACGATTAAGGCCTAATCACCTCATTGCACTGCCGTTGGCCTAGAAACAGTACTAATCTCTATATGTACTCAGAGCAAGACCCTTCATGGGTTGTAGTGGTACAGGTTTTTTTTTTTTTTTTTTTTTTGGACCAGCTTTAGGACAGTGAATGGATATATGCTACGAAAAATAGTTCTACTAAGGATATTCCTGATGGCATACCATATACTGTGATTATTTCTTGAATAGCTAAACCGGAATATTTAAGTGTTATGGACAAGTTTATTATCGATCAATTAAGAAGGATTGCGGATTTTACGAAGTGTCTTAGGTTATTATAGAATTTGATAGTTTAGTAAAGCACCCTGTTTTACTCTCAAGTATCGACCATATCGGTCTTATGGTAGTCATGTAAATGAGCCTTTTGTGGTTAAGTAAAAGGTTAGATAGTTTGTCTCGTATGTGTTAAAGGAGCTGAAAACGGTCGGCAATGGTGAATATATTTTTTTTTTTTTATCGTTATCAAAATTGTTAGGTTAATTGGTGTATTGAAAAATTTAAAAGGTTGTATGGTTTTTATAACGATTATAAACATATGTTGATTAAAAATTAT
The DNA here is from genome assembly GCA_023052935.1 of Piezodorus guildinii. NCBI lineage: Eukaryota > Metazoa > Arthropoda > Insecta > Hemiptera > Pentatomidae > Piezodorus > Piezodorus guildinii. The sequence goes on along the minus strand of CM041292.1, from coordinate 28,819,289 downwards.
TTATTTACAAAAATATTTTCCATTGAGATCTATCCGTAGATTGGAGCGACAGGTGCGGCGTGGGCGGCTGGAGCGTCCTTGTGCACGTTAGCGTTGAATCCGTTGATGGGGTCAGCGGTGTAGTCTACGGTCCTGATGGAACCGTCCGGTTCGGCGACGGAGTAAGTTCCCTGGACGAGGTCTCCGTCACGGGTTTCAGACTGTCCCTTGGAGTCTCCGGTCAGAGCGTCGTTGACGGAGTAGGAGAAGGAGTAGGATGGGTGTGGGTCGTACTCGTCGATTGGAGCGTGAGCCAGGATCTGGCCGTATGCTACGGCGACCACTGCGGCCAAGACGATGACGTACTAAAAAAAATATATATATTAAAATACACATTGATATATGCTATTTACTAGAGCTAAGACAATTAAGATGACCTGGAGGCAGAAATTTTAATATCATTTAGAGTATTATACTAATATGAGTTATTTAATGAAATAGTCCACGGAAAATACAATATATTTATGTCAAAAAATGGGCTTCCAAAAAATTCCAAAGAAAATAAAAACATTTTTGTAGTATTTTTTTTTTTTTTTTTTTTTTTTTTTGTTATTTAAATCTGCCTTTAACTACTAGGTCATTGACGTCAACATATTAAATTATTTTCTATTAAAGTATTCTACCATTATTATGGATACTTGTTTTTCTTCGTTGCTAAGTATGTTCTTCTAATATTATACTCGATGTATCTCTGAATCGGACGACACTGGTATAGCGATATATCAAATTAAATATGACTAGGAAAATAAAATTGTCTAAGAACAGGGAGGTTAGTTTGACTGTTGCTTACGAATATGTTACAATTTTTGGTTTGTTTATTGTTTATTTATTTAACGTCACTTTATGCTACTAAGGCTAATCGGACGATGCTACAGTGGGAGTCCTAAATTTTGCCTATCCAGGTTTTATTAGGATAGGGATCTTTAACGAGTACCTGACATCGCACAGGCTCGGGACCACCTTTTAACGTCCCCTCCGAAGGACGGTGTAACTAAGGACTTTTTACTCCCATTAAAAAATCCTAGAACTACCTGCGGGTTTGAACCCGTGACCTTTAGCATGGGAGACTGTTACGCTAGCCATCCAGCTACAAGTGATCCCAAACAATTTTTGGTGTTTTATTTAGATCTAATATCATTTGTTATTATAAATAATAATTCTCTCTCTCTCTCTCTCTCTATTTATATATATATATATATATATATATATATATATATATATATATATATATATATATATATATATTATATTTTTAAAAATAAATGAACTATGGATATAATTGTATCTTCTTTACCTTTGCGACCATGATGCTGCTGGGATGGTTGAGGGATGGAGACTGAAGGAACTGACACCCGATGGACGTTATATACCGAAGTGTTTGCAACACCCCGACAAGTCTTCTCATGGGGACATCTTCAGAAACAGGATCAATTATCGAAAGCTGTAGGAGTTGACCCTTTACTTCGATGCATTTGTATACTGAAAGCATATCTATAAGGAAACGATGGTCTTAAATAGATTCGGTTCTGATATAGATGATATACCAGAAAGATTCTAGTAAATACCAAAATAATATCCTAACACTAACAAGATTTTACGGATATGCTCGTGATATTTTCAAAATACATGCATCCAAGGAAAATATAAAAACTGTGAAATAAACATGTACATTAAATGTATTAAAGATAAAACATTAAAACTACTGATGATAACAAAGCAGATTAATTAAAGAAATTGTAGGGTTGTTTATAACAAATCGAGAGCATATTTTTGATCTTTAAAAAAAAAAAATATTTTCTTACTACATGATTAAAATAACAATCAATATTTAGAAACTTATTTATTATGATTAAATGTATTTTTTTTTAAATAAATAAATGTAGAACTATTCCCTTTTTTAAATAAAAACATGTATTTATTAGAATTATAACATATTTCGAAGTTTCGAATTTTTATTTATAAAATAAAAGTAGAAAATGTTTTAATTAATATTGACCTGTCATTAATGCTGAATATGGAAGGTATATAAAAAAAAATCAAATTTCAATATATTAAAAGTTGTACATGCAAATGTAATATGCATGGTAAATTATTGCAATCTTTGTTATAACACTATTGAAGAAATATTATTGTTTCTAGATGTTATCAATCCTAACTTTTACTTACCTATATATGAAATTAATTGCGGTCGTAAAAATTTTTGAATTCCATTATTTATTATTTTATTTTTTATTTTTTGTTTCTCTTACTTTCTTACTTTACTTTACTCTTTACTCTTTTTTTCTTACTTAATTTTCTGGTTTTATTTTCAAACAAAATACAAATACAAATGTAATATGTATAGATGTCACATTTTGTCCTTCTGTTACCCGGAGGTATTCTAAAGAGGATTGCTATAGGCGCTGGATGCACTAGTAATCTTTCAAGGGCTTCTTCTATGCCTTTATTTATCCATTGCAAAATGGGAGGGACCATTCTTCAGGGTTTTGGCAATAAATTGAGTTCAGACATAGTCCGAACTCCTTCCCTCGGCGACAACGTCAACGAGCGGTAGTGATCCTTGCCACCTCCCAGGCTTGGGTGGTGGGGTGATATCAGAAAATAATGGATTAGCACAGGCCTTCAGCCCATCAAAAAATTTAAATTGCCTCCGGCTGATATATTCAGGCACTGTTGGCAATACTAACTCCTAATGAAGGATATGGTTTTTGGCCCTCTGTAAGTTGGTACCTGACAATCCGCCGAAGGATGGAGTTCTGGAACGTCTGTAATTGTTTGAGAGTGGACTTAAACAGATGCCGCATCAAGGGCGCACCATAGAGCTTAGTCGGACGTATTATAGCCTTTAGATCTGTAGTTTCAGCCTCAGTGACAGCTGAAGTGACGTGAGTAGATGATTAAGTCTATAGCCCTTTCTCCTGGCCAGTTTGAGTCGTTGTGGAGGTACGGAATACCCCTGAGTCATGATTGTCATATAATCGAAAGAGTAATGACTAAACAACTACCCAAACTGAATTCCATTATTCCACAGAAATACACGTTTTAAGGTCTTTTGAGTCCAAATGACAAAATGGCTGTGTGCGTGTGTGTGTGTGGTAAGTCTATACGCCCGGGATGTTACAGCAACTTTTTCATTAAAATCAGCTAACCAGAAGAGCCTCTTATTATACCATGCATTTTGCACCTATTAACGACTTTCTCAAAAACGGCTCTAACGATTTTAATCGAACTCGCTATATTAATGTAAAACTTAACGGGTTTTAATATCATGTAGGTTTCGTTATGACTGAAATAGCCTGAAAAGGCTTAAATATTGATATTTTAAATTTTCTTCCTCTAAATTACCATTAATATTAATCAGATATCTTAATGAAATTGATGAAGGACTGCTAAATATATAAGTTGGACGAATTTGATTGATGACTGACTAAAGGATAAAAGAGCAAATTTTTTTTTATGTAACTTTTAACAGGAACACTAAAACATGAAAGTGTCGGGAGCGTTTTAAGTTATCGTATGTATATTACAAAAAGGGATTTCTGAAAATTATACCTTCATATCTAAATCAATTATTTTTTTTATTTTTTTTTTTTTTGCGGCAAAGCCCTTACAAAAAAATAGAAAGAAGAAACAGGTGAAACTACAGATAAAAAAGTTTTTACTAATTTTGATTTTCCATTTGCTTATTATTTGTATTGTATGAGAATCAAAGGTTTTTGTTTGTTTAAATTAAAATTGCATTATGTTTATTCATTGAACTTCAATTAATGCTGCTGGGATGTATCGGTTGATGCTACAGTAGGAGTCCTAAATCTTTTCTATTCAGGTTTATTTGACGAGTTTCTGACGTCAGAGTGGGTCGGGACTAATATTTCGCGTATGATCCTCACTAGGAATGAATTATCATGGATTTTTTTACTTCCTTGAAAAAGATTCTAGGACCACCTTCCATGTTTGAACCTAGCATCCATACTAAACCACAGGTGACCCCAGAATCAAAGTTTTATTATTATTTACCTCTGATTTTATTATTATTAACAAATACAAAATTTACAATATCTAATGCAGGAGATTTGACCTTTTATTACCCGAAGGTATTGTAAGGTACATTTGTATTTACTTAAAAATATTTCTAGGGGAGCTGCATGCACTTTTTACATTTTAAGGGCCCTATGTAGAATTTATTTAGTCTAGTCTACATAACTTCACTCTTCTGAATCTGGTCCAAAGACGATAATCAATTTTTTTATTCTTACGAAAATTTTTGTTACAATTTATATATATATATATATATATATTATATATATATATATATATATAAAGACCTAAAATGTATATTTCCCAACCCATCAACATGATCTTTAATTCCATCTACATATCTTTCGGAAATTCGAACTTATCCACTAAAATTGATTGAAAATAACATTAGTTTCTTGTTCACATAATTCAATTCATTTCTCTTTAAATATATGTTTCACTATTCCGTTTTGTATATTTTATCTTGCTCTGCCAATGAAAAAAAAATTTGGGGAGAAAGCCGAACTAAATGCTTAGCTAAAAGAATTAATATTAATAAAATCAATATTGGAAATTACTAATATCAGATATTTACAAACTTAGTAAATGGGATTTGAGAGAGTTCTGAATAACTCCGACCATATTGTTTTTTTAAATCTTCGACTATCCATCAGCTTATTACGAATCGTTATTCCTATCCTGATAATAATAACCTGGAAAATATATTATCTTTCTTTATTAATTATTATACTAATTTATACTTCATATTCACGCATTTCTTATCAGCAGTAACAAGAAGAAATTTAGAATAATTTAAAAAAATAAATAATCTACTGCATTTCCAGGTAAGAAAATTTTGATATTTCGGTTTTTTGCCCTATCAAAGTGTATAAATTAGGATAAATAACTGAATGAAATCTAACATATGAGTCACATTTTATTTTACATGAAAATTGGGAGTTTTATAAAAATATTTTTGGATACAATTGTAAAAAGGTGTGAAATGCAACTCGTTATTAAGTAATAACGATGCACTTCTGGTATGCCGGTTTAAGCGAAAAAGTTGCTGTAAAATCTAAGGCAAATATGATTTTACCCATTTCAAGTGAGACATAACGCTTATGGTGTGTGTACCATTTTGCTGGGCTCAACTCCGTAGAAAACTGGTATTCTAAAATATTCACTATCTCAATATTCTCTATTGCTTATACATATTTTTTATTTAGGTAAGTAAAAGGTAAAAGGAATCAACCACAATCATTTTTTTTTTTTTTTTTGACAGTTTGCTTGCTGACCGAGCAGTATAGTATAGTGGATATAGCACTTGACTTCTGTTCTGCGAGTCCCGGGTTCAAACCCAATGCTCAGAAGAATATTAATTTATTTCATTACTTATACTTACATTACTTTTACTTTCGTTGCTTACTAAGCCATGGTTTGCCCTCGAGTAGATTGATCTTTCTGTTGTGATTACCTTTTTGTATTGGGTTTCCCAAAAATTGGGAGAAAAACCCGGTTAATTAGTATGACTAATAATAATGAAGTTGGAATATATATCTATATATACAAGAATTCAATTCGTGGACCCTTTAATATAATTTTTTTTTGAAATTATTCGGGTTTTAGGTCATTTAATTATCACTCCTTAATTTTCTTTATTTGGACGTTTCGATCCTCCGTTTATGTTTGTACATAGGATCCTTTTCAACACAAAGAATTTCATTGAGCACCGGCACACCACTCAGGCTAACTACAGGATACTGTACTGATTTATATTGATAGTGATATATGATTTATAGTGTTTATAATGGCACACATATATATTTACTGAACCCAAGAACCATCATAGGTCGTTTAAGATTTTAAGATAGCCATGGCGGTAAACGCCTTTTGATGTTTTTCCGACAAAGGTTCGTTATTTTTAATTGTTTAATATTAAAATTATTTAATAATGAACTCCCCTCAGTATCCTCAATACATTACAATACATCTACAAAAATCACTTGAGAGTCATTTGCATGATGTAGAATCCTGAATTCACTCGCTGAATCTGAAACTTTACTTTAGAACTTCAATTACCGGTTGCAAGTCACGCTATTTTGCGTTCAATAGCCGTCCAAATTAATTGAAACATATATCTTTTAAAAATAAATTTATGTGATTTCAAATGGAAATTAAATAGTATTTACTTCCTGTTTAATTCCTTGTACTAATCAAAACAACACCAATAAAAGTCAATTAATTTTTTATGTTAGCATTTAACCAGTCCTATTGCAGAATCACACGCTATAAGTTCATTTCAAAATAAAATTGGTGTATCCAGTTAAGACTTTTTTTTGTTTAATTTTAATGATATATGCAAGCGTATTATACAATATATACGTGTATGTATATATATATATATATATATATATATATATATATATATATATATATATATATATATATATATATATATATATATATATATATATATATATATATATATATATATATATATATAATATATATATATATATATATATATATATATATATAATATATATATATATAAATATATATATATATATATATATATATATTATCTATGTCATTAGTTCTCGCGACTATTGTCTTTTCAGGCGCTTCGGAGGGTTATAGGAATGGATGGAGATAAGGGATTGTGAAGAGTGGGTTTGAGTGGCCTGGTAGTTTGGAATCAAATAAGTCAATCTATTTGGACTATATATGAAAATAATGGGATATTCAGGTCTTCTATATCCATGATGCCTATCTAAACATATCTATGATTTCATTTGGGATAAACTTTTAAGATTTTTTCGAATTATTTTGGATTGCAAGGATTAGATGCAAGAGAAATTATTAGATGGTTTAGTGGATCGCCATAGCTCAATCATATATGTTCATATATGTCTTTATTTTTTTGTAGTTGGTGAGAATTTTTGAGCATAATGCAAGTGAATTGGTATTTGCGAACTGTTTCTTAAGACATGTGATAATTTATGCGGAGAAGGATATGTAGACATCTGGCAAATCTGAACGATTTTTTCATATTGTCACCTAACCATTATAAAATGAACAACATAAGTCTTTTTTTAGATGACTAATGATTGATTTATTGCTGAGCGGCAAGATAACAGAGAAATGTCATAATATGACAAGCCTCTCTATGCTTTTATTAAATATATTCAAGGAAAAAAAAAATATATATATATTTTATTGTAAGAAAATGATATTAAAATGAAGAATATTACTGGTAATCCCGTATTACAAACTTAATAATAGGCCATAATTGAATCATTATGTCGTAAACCTGAAGGAATAACGAACGTTCTTTCGATACTGTTATAATATTTCCTATATATAATATTAATCCCATTTCTTTTTTTTATTTAAACATATTTATTGATATTTACAACTGTATAATTATATACAACAAGTAAATGTGATGGACATGATAGCAATCTGACATGAAATACATGAAGAGATGCCACCCATCGGCAGCACTCTAAAAGTATTCCATTTCTTTTTAAATTTAAAACTTTATTGGAACAAAAAAAAAAAATCTGATGCGGGCAACACACGACTTTCACTTACCTCCATTTTTAAAATCAATGAAAGAATTTTCAAATAGAGTTAGAGATAAAAATACGTGAGATTATTAAGCAATTAATCAAATTGAATTTATATAGAAACATGTGTTTTATTAAAAAATCTATTATATTATTATCTTAAATAATCAGTTAGATTTATCTTCTTTTCATCACTCTCCATTAACTTCTAAAAGCTTGTGTATGAGATGATATTTTTTCTAAAATCTTTAGCTTTCCAACGGTATATCATTCATGTATATTACTGCTCTTATGTTTAAAAACGAAAAATTGCATTAAAATAATATTTTTTCTGTTTTCTTCTTTAGTTGGGTATCGAATTTATTCAATTTATATATTTACCTGTTTTTCCATCAGCGCTAACAAGATAATCTAGTTATTATTATTGAATCTAAAAAATTCTTATATAGAAACAATTCTTTATTGAACAATATTACAATCTGTCCAATTTAGGACATTTTTAATAGGGATAAAGTACAACATTCATACTGCATTCACACGATATATACAAAACAATAAATTTATAAAATAATAATACAATATAAATATATACAAAACAATAAATTTATAAAATAATAATACAATATAAATATATACAAAACAAAATCAATAAAAATATATACAAAAGTCACTCATACCTATATACAATTCACAAGCATACAGCACGTGAGTGGAGAATCTAGCCAATGCTAGAACTCCAATATACATTTTATAAGAGGTCTCGAGGCCACTGCCGTTTCAACCTTCTAGGAGGATGGTAAGGATGTGTGGAGCTGGATAAGGATTGAGCTAGGGGATTAGGGTGATGGATAAGGTTCTGATGGAATTTAGAGAATTTTATTGGTATAGGTCTGAAATAAATGGAATATTTAGGTCGCGGTGTAAGGTATGGTTGGATACATAATAAGGAGCATTAACTATTGTTCGGAGGACTTTTGATTGGAAGGATTGAATGCGTTTGATGTTAGAACATTTGGCTGTCCCCCACAGTTCAAGTCCGTAGGTCCAGATAGGTTTCAGTACTGTCTTGTATATTAGCAGTTTGTTCTCGATAGATAATTTAGAATTTCTGTTCAGTAGTCTGTATAATTGTCCGAATCGTCGATTAAGTTCTTGTCGTTTAAGTCTAGTATGCGGGTTCCAAGTTAGTCTTTTGTCCAGAAGGAAGCCAAGATACCGGACTGTGTCGGAGAAAGGAAGCGGAACGGAGTTAAAGAGAACTGGGGGGCAGGATTGTCTTCGAAGGGTAAAGGTGACATGTCTGGATTTGGATTCATTGACTTTGATTCTCCAATTGTTACACCAGTCTTCAATTTGAGAAAGGTGCGTTTGGAGGCCTGTAGATGCAATTTCGGGATCTAAGTGAGAGGATAGGATAGCTGTGTCATCAGCGTACGTTGCTAGGAAGGTATTAGGGCAAAGAGGAATATCAGCCGTGTATATATTGTAGAGGATAGGACCAAGGACACTGCCCTGAGGAACACCGGATTCGACTGGATAAAAATTGGAATATTCTGCACCACAACGAACTCGGAAGGAGCGGTTTGATAGATAGGATCGGAGGACTAGGTATAAGGATTGGGGTAAATGGTTTTTGAGCATAAAGAGTAATCCCGGGTGCCACACCCGGTCAAATGCTTGCGTTATGTCCAGAAATGCACCCGAGCAGTACTCCTTGTTCTCAAGGGCAGAGGAAATATGGTCAACGACTCGGAGCCCTTGCTGAACGGTTGAGTGTTGGGAACGGAATCCAAACTGATGGGAAGGAATAGTGTGGGATTCTAATAAAGGTAATATTCGTTTGAGGAGGATTTTTTCAAAGATTTTTGAAAGGATTGGGAGTAGGCTGATAGGTCTATATGATGTCGTAGTGTTAGGAGGTTTACCTGGTTTTAGGAAGAGAATTATTGTGGAATGTTTCCATAAGAGAGGAAAATGAGTAGTGCGTAAAATGGAGTTGTAAATATATGTAAGAAATATAACGGCTTTAGATGGAAGCTGTCTGAGAATCTGAGGAGTGAGGAGATCGTATCCAGGAGATTTACGGAGTGCAAGTTTTCGGAGAAGATATTTGACCTCAGAGGGATTGACTGCTTTAGGAGGTAATGAAAGCGGGATTGGGGACTGAAGGAACTCTTCCACTACTGCAGTGTGGTTTGGATGGGATTCTGGATGAGGTGTGAAGACTTCGGAAACGTATTTGGCAAGTTCCTCGGCTTTGTCTTCATCAGACGCAGCCCAGGAACCATTACTACGACGGAGGGGATGGGAAATATGGTGGGATTTTAGGATTCTCTTCGTGACATTCCACAGGGAATTGTCACGAGTCGAGAGAGAGGAGAGGTAGGTATTATAGGATTGGGAACGGAAGATCGCCAACTCCCGCTTTAATTTTCTACAAAAAAAGTTATAGGAGCGGCGATCCTCTGGGTGACGGGTGCGTTGCCATAAGGATCTGGATCGGCGTTTGGTGCGGATGAGGTCTATGAGGTGTTGTGGTAAATGATTTTGGTTATGACTTATCTGGGAGTGCTTGGGAGAGGAGGCAGTCCAAACAGCTTGTTGAATAGCGATGGTGAAGGAGTTTACAGCATCGTCAAGGTCATCTGGAGTTTTGAGTTTCACTCTGAGGTCAATATCACTGGTCAGGATTTGGCGAAAAAGGTCCCAGTTTACTGGCCCTCTGATAAATGACGGTGGGGTGGGTTTAGGAATAGGAATTAGGGATACTTTAAGGAGCAATGGACTATGGTCAGAGGACAGTTCATCAAGGCGAGTCACCGACATGTTTAGGGAGCCTAATCCGCTGTGAATGAAGAAGTCAAGGATGTCAGGATTACGGTTAGGATCAGTTGGCCAGTAGGTAGGGGAGTCAGGAGGCAGGAGGTTGAAACGTCTAGAGCTGAGTGCAGACTGTAAATTCCGCCCACGACAATTCGTGGATCTACAACCCCATTGTTGGTTCTTAGCATTCATGTCTGCACCCAGAATGAAGTGGTTTCCTAAGGAATTGAGGAAGGATTCGAATAGAATGTTGGAGATGGAATGTTTAGGAGGGCAGTACGCTGATACGAGTGTGATCGGAAAAGAAAAAGTCTTGATTACTATGGCGGTGCATTGTAGGAAATCATAGGAGGGAACTGGGAGTATATGGTGGGAGAGGGACTGGTGCACAATGACAGCAGTACCGGCATGGGCTTTTCCGTCTGGGTGGTCCGTACGGTATGTTACGTATTGAGGTATTTTAAAGAACTGTTTAGTGGTTAGTCTAGTTTCAGTAATAAGTGCTACATCAACGTTTTTGTCTTGCAATAAAGCTGTAAGTTCGTCAGTGTGATTTCTAACACCATTCGCATTCCAAAGGAGAATGGATAAGGAGTTAGGTGTAGTCATTTAAGGATTTTTTAAGGAAGGGATTAAATTTGATACGAGATTAGTAAGTAGTGATATTAGCGGCATAACAAGGGATTTGATTTCAGTGATGAAGGATGTCATCAAACTTGTAAGGTCTGTGACATTTGATGGAGGAGGAATATGAGAGATTTGATGCGGATGAGGTTTTTGAGGGTTGGGTAAATTTTGAGGAATAGGTGGTTGTGGAAGGGGATCAGGATTTTGAAGTATGCGTTGTTCCGGGAGGGCCTCTTTGTTCTGGTTCCCACCTCCAAGTAGATGGGCAAATGTCACATTGGAATCAATTGTTTTTGAAGGTTGTCTTCTGCTTCTGATCGGTTCAGCTGTTTCATCCAGATTCTGAGGTTTTTGGTATCTGCTTTTGAGGTTCTTGTAGATTTGACATCCCTTGTAGTTAGCCGGGTGGTCCTCGAGGCACAGAGCACATACCGCGGGTGTTGATCTTAATCGTGTACATTCTTCTGATTTATGTTGCTCACCGCATTTCACACAGCGTGGTGTGTGGTGGCAGTAAGTTCTCGTATGACCATATGCCTGACAATTATGGCACTGAACTATTTCTTTCTTAGTGTAAGGTTTCTCAACTCTTACTCTAGTATAGTACAACTTATTGAGGTCGAAAATTTTTTCAACTCCTGCTGATGGTTCCAAGTCCACGAAGAATAGAGGCAGTGGAATTTTATCTTTTAGGACATTGGTGACTTGCCGCACTTTATAGCCTATCTCCGTCAGTTCTTCTTTGATAGCTGTAGCTGGTGTTGAAGGGTGTAGGTTTCTAATTACAACCCTTAAAGCTCTCTCCTGGCGCAACTGATAGGTATGAAAATCAGCTTTGGTCTCAGTCAGATATTTCACTATTTTTCTGTAGCTTTCGGCGGTAGTCGGGGATATTTTAGTATCACTGGTTCTACTTATACAAGAATAACTATTAGGATCGGTTAATTTGTTTAAATGCGCACAAAGTAGTTGAAAATGTTTAATATTTTTAACAAAAATTGGTGGAGGTAGTGGTTCTCTGGGTATAGGAGAAGATTCCATGGTTTCTTTTTCATTTTGATTTTGGAGGATCTGAAATGGGTTCGGTGTAAAAAACGGCGATTCATCAGTTAATCCTTGTGATGATGTGCTAGGCTGTGGTTCAGATCCTAAAGAGGTAGCTGAAGCGGTCGCTGGTGGAATCATTTTTTTATTATTTTCACGGCGAGGTCTCTGTTTTGTAGGAGACGAGTTTGAACCTGCAGATCTAGATCTTTTACTTGTAGCTTTTGAGGACATAACTTGATGAAAATATCTCATTGATTAAAAAAAAAAAAAAAAAAAAAAAAAAAAAAAAAAAAAAAAAAAAAAAGAAAAAAAAAAATAAATAAAATAAATAATGAGATGAGAATGAGAAGGGAAGATAATAAACGAAAGATAAGTTAAAGAAAAGCAAGCCCGAGCTTGCCGAGCTAGCGGCAATCAGCTGATCAGTGACCCTCCTTTCACTTTTCGCGATTCTCCAAAGTAAATTATAACTTTGCTTACCGATATTTCTCCAATATTCACTGCTGTGGTTTTCTTGAAGTCTAGTGATGTTTTCCAGACTGAACTCAAGCGAATTCCTACTGAAAAGAGCAAAAATCTGAGAGACGAAGTAACGTATGACTGTTATCATCGAGCGCATCAGCTGTTTTTATATGAATCTAAAAAATTAAAGGTACTTTAGAGGAAGAAAATTTAAAATATCGGCATTTAAGCCCTGTCAGACCATTTTTATCCAAATAAAACGTACATGATATTAAAGCCCATTTAATTTTACATCGATATAGCGAGTTTAATCAAAATCGTCGAACCGTTTTTGAGAAAATCGAAAAAAGGTGCAAAATGCATGGTATAAAGTGCCTCTTCTGGTAAGCTCATTTTGATGAAAAAAGTTTTGTCACGTCTCGGGCGTATAGTTGTCTTAAATATGACATTTCGTTTCATAGGACTTACCGTTTCCGCCCGGGAGTTACCACAGACACACACACACACACACAGACCTTTTTGCGGGACTTGGTTATTTGGACTCAGGGGACCCTAAAACGTGTATTTCCGTTGAAAACTGGAATTCGAAAATTTTCACGATCGCAATACTTTCCTTACTATATATAGTAAGTGAAAGTAAAAAACGAAAAATTGCATTAAAATAATATTTTTTCTGTTTTCTCCTTTAGTTGGGTATCGAATTTATTCAATTTATATATTTACCTGTTTTTCATCAGCGCTAACAAGATAATCTAGTTATTATTATTGAATCTAAAAAATTAAAGGTACTTTAGAGGAAGAAAATTTAAAATATCGGCATTTAAGCCCTGTCAGACCATTTTTATCCAAATAAAACGTACATGATATTTAAGCCCATTTAATTTTACATCGATATAGCGAGTTTAATCAAAATCGTCGGAACCGTTTTTGAGAAAATCGAAAAAAGGTGCAAAATGCATGGTATAAAGTGCCTCTTCTGGTAAGCTCATTTTGATGAAAAAAGTTTTGTCACGTCTCGGGCGTATAGTTGTCTTAAATATGACATTTCAGTTTCATAGGACTTACCGTTTCCGCCCGGGAGTTACCACAGACACACACACACACACACACAGACCTTTTTGCGGGACTTGGTTATTTGGACTCAGGGGACCCTAAAACGTGTATTTCCGTTGAAAACTGGAATTCGAAAATTTTCACGATCGCAATACTTTCCTTACTATATATAGTAAGTGAAAGTAAAAAATAGGTCTAATTTCAAGCCAAGGATTTACTCTCTAAACAGAACAAAACAATATAAATGCTCCATATACCAGCATTGACTGCATGATCTTTATTACAAACGAGACAGCGCGATTTGAATTTTGTAAATATGTGTTCATTTGACGTTAATATTCATTTATCCCAGATTAAATACTCATTTTTTAAGAAAGAAAAATGAAGAGTGTATAAACAATAAAACTGTAAGGTTGATTTCAGCAAACCAGACGAAAAGACGGTAACAAATAATTTATTTACAACAAATGAACATGAAATAACAAATTTTTGAAGATATGACTGTGTTTAACCGTAGAGTGGGGCGACTGGAGCGGCATGGGCGGCTGGGGCATCCTTGTGCACGTAGGCGTTGAATCCGTTGACGGGGTCAGCAGTGTAGTCGACAATCCTGATGGAACCGTCGGGTTCGGCGACGGAGTAAGATCCCTGGACGAGGTCTCCGTCACGGGATTCGGTCTGTCCCTTGGAGTCTCCGGTCAGAGCGTCGTTGACGGAGTAGGAGAAGGAGTAGGATGGGTGTGGGTCGTACTCGTCGATTGGAGCGTGAGCCAGGATCTGGCCGTAAGCGACGGCGACCACTGCGGCCAAGACGATGACGTACTAAAAAAAAAAAAAAACTTATATAAAAATACATATTCATATGTAATTGTTTACCATAAATGCCTAATAATATTTTTAATCTATCTTTTATTATTAGGTATGTTTCCTCATTGGTTACATTGTTTTGTTTTTTCTTTAGGGATAAAGAATGATGGGAGTAGTATATTTGTTATCGTTTGTGCTTTTTAAGATAAAAAAAAATCGACTGCTAATGTAAAAAAAAAAAAAAATCTATCTTATTTCTGAGGAAGAAGAGAACGGACCAGCTATGAATATACTTTAGTAACAAAAAAATATAACCGAAATCTTATTCATGGTATTATTCTAGAATTTACATTTCAGTAATCATATCGCTAATCATTTAAACATATTTAAAATATGTTATGAATAAAAAAAGATAGAACAAAATATTAAAGTCTGAATATTAGCATCGATATCGATAAAATAATTAACGCGGAATTAAAAATAAATTTTAGGTAACCAAAAAATTAAATAGTTAATATAAATAATAAAATTAAATTAAAAGAATGTTTTCGTTATTTTTTTTTTTTTTTATATCTTTGGTCTTAACCACAAATAAAAATAAATACGAGTTTTAAAATTTTTTATATAACCTTTACAAGACAGTGTGATATAATTTTTTATGTATTTATTTATATTTACAAGTGTATAATGATATAAATAAAATGTGATAAAATATTATACTGTCATGCTTTACATATAGGGATACTACCCGAGGGCAGCTCTCCAAGTGATATAATTTAAAACTGAATAATTTCAGCAAAAAATAATAATAGATACATATTTGGTATCATAGATTATATGATTATAGTTTAATGTCATTAGATTACCGATGGTTAAAGCAAAATGACTCCTCAAACATTAATACATTTTATAACCATAGCAATATTCTGATCACATCAGACTCATAGATCTATAATTATTAAATAATAATAATTTCAATAAAAAGTTCTATAATGTTCTATAATTATAACTCTTATAACGAACTAAAATAATGGTTTTTGTTTTTTGGGGTTCTTAATTGTTAATACTTTACATATGATAGAAATATTTACGTTATCGTTTTTAATTATAACTCAAATTTCATTATAAAGGCGTTGTTACACAGCAAGAGAACAGGTTGGTAAAAGTTAGTGAGATTTGTTTTTAGTAAATCATCATAGAATCTCATATAATTTCAACGTACTATAATGTATATTCAATAACCGTATTTTCTATAAACTTTTAATGAAATAATGTTTAACTTCTTAAAATGAAGTTTCTACATTAAAAAAAAAATTATGATGTGTTTATTACACTTTTTTGTTTTGATATTTTTTACTTTATTATTTAGTTTCTTGAAGTTTTTAAAGAATAATATTTATTGATATTATATTCTTTTGGGATTACTATTAGCAGGGTGGCTAGCATAACAGCATTCTATGTCCAAGATCACGGGTTTGAAACCCGCAGGTGGTCCTAGGATGTTTTTAATGGGTGTACAAATTCTTTATGCCGTCATTCGGAGGGGAAGTAAAAAGGTGGTCCCGAGTCTGTGCGATGTCAGGTACTCCTTAAAGATCCCTATCCTAATTAAACCTGGATAGGCAAAATTTAGGACTCCCACTGTACCATCGTCCGATTAGCCACATTATCATAAAAGTTATGTTAATTAAACAAAAAAGTGTAGGGTTTTTCAGAAAAATAATATTTGATGTTATCATCTGAATTTTTTTTAAAAAAGTAATGCCTATCCCTCCACTGCAAGTTTCATGAACCATTACAAGACCTGGTTCTCGCGAATTTTCACCTACCTTCTTCCACCGTGTAGGGCCTTAAAAGTTGATGAGCAAACAAATATCTCGGGGCAATCGTAACATTTTCGATATTTATGCCTAAATAATGAAGGAGATAGTTTGCATGAAAATGTTAAATATTAATGTTTCTCTTTATTAAGTTATTAACTAAGTTAGTAGACTCCATTTGGATCCCTAAAACTAAGAAAACTTACCCTGGAGACCATTTTGTCGAAGTTGTGATAAGGGAAGAGCCGGGGAGAGACTGATAGAGCCGAGAAGCTGGAAGAGGCGTTATATAGGGGACCGTTTGCAACACTGCGCTCTCCAAGGGCGACATCCACTTTTTGCCAAAACTGGATTACTTATTGGAAAATACAGATTCTTCCAGCATTTGTGAAGGGTCTTCTTCAACTCATCTTCTATCCGTCCTCTTCTCTCTTCATTGATCTTAATGTGGATTCCATCCTTTAATGTCAAGTAATTTCATGCTGATTCAAAACTACAATCACTTCCTGGATGTTATTCTAGTAGAGGTCACGTAGGTGTATCCTTTTCTAGAACTCTAGATTTCTTCTTTAAATGTTTCTGGAACGGGAGAGAATTGAGAGGTATTAGATATTTCTGCTTTAAATCTTCCTCAAATCCTTTTTTTTTTTTTTTTTTGTTTTTCAGACTATCCCGCTATCAGGAGGATGAAGCTGCGGTCATAAAAAAAAAACCACTAAGTAGAAAATCTTATTTTTATTGTTTGCCAACATTTCGACGTTTATTGTGTGCCTTAAATTTATTTATAATGTACATTCAATAATATTGTACATTCCAATAACATACTATAACCTATATATACGTACAATAACCTACATATACATAAAATAAAATACACATAACTTAACATACACATGTACTTATTATCGACACGCAGTAAAATAAGTTCTTTATCTTTTTACTGCGATCAGTCTACATGATAGTTGCAAGTGTTTAGCTGCAAAATGTTGAAAGAATTAATATGTGACAATGAAATGATAAATTATTTTAACAGAATTACAGAATTATTCATATATAGGAACTTAATATGAATAATACTATTAAATGACCTATACTAGGATATAATATGGAAATAAATATGATATTTAAAGATCTGAAGATGAGGCATAAGGTACCTCGAAACGTAATGTTTTAATAATCATGATTTATATATGTTATCATAAATAAATATATAAATAAAATAGAAGAGACTGTTCCGAATAATATATTCATACACATGTACTTATTATTGACACGCAGTTTACTGCGATTTCCTTGACGACGTTTCGGCCTAAATTGTGGGACTTCTTCAGGGCTGAGAAAAGCAAGATAGCAGTCAATATTTTTTTCTCATTATATATATATATTGTATTTATTAGTTTTCCTTAGCCCTGACGAAGGCCCACATAGGCCGAAACATCAGCACACAATCAATACGTTTTTTTCTTGATAGCCGCACTCTTGACCAACTTCTACATCACATTTTTAACGGGCAACAATACCATCATTACTGTTTCCACTGAAATTTGTAGTTTTATAATTTATTATTCTAAATGCTTCATAGTTAGGAGAGAACCATCCACGCTTTTTAATATTACAATGATCATAAAAACTCAAACTTTTTTTCCTGATTCAGTTATTTAACGAAATTTGCCTGGAAATTCGAAATAAGGTACGCAAAATCGTACAAACAATCTGCGGTATCTGCGCCCTTGAACACACCATGAAACGCTGTTCAAATATTTTCATGAAAGGGTTCAGCACTTTCATACTTACTTCCATTAAAATAAGTTAAGTATCAAAACCTAATTTCAAATGCTATTTCTGGGTCGAGTTCTGCTTTATTTATTGAATCTAAAACAAACTAAATCTAGACGTAATCTACGAAAATAGACGTATTCAAATATCAAATTAAACGATTATATTTTTTTTTTTGTTAAAGCATTGGAAATAACTTTACTAAATCTCGGAGTAAACCATCGAACTCATCTCGTATCCGATTCTTACAATCCAAAATCCTTCGAAAAAATCCTCAATGCTTCTTACTTTGCTATGAATTAACTCATCCATAAAGACCTTAATCTTCCATATGCTGCTGACTTAGCTCGAACCAGATACTACTTCTTCCATGACAAAATCCATTCCCGCTCTAACTCTCTAGTTCTAAACCTTGTTTCCTCTTTGATTCCTAATAATCCTTCTAGGCGTCTGAAAACAAGATGGGCTCGAGACCTTCTTGTTTAGAGTTTGAGTGCTGCAAATGGGTAGTGTCTCGACATTTATTTCACGTTATTTTCTTAATTTCCGTCACATTTACTTGATATATATCTTTATACAGTCGTAAATATCAATAAATATGTATAAAAAAATCTGGTGCTCGCAACACACGACTTTCACTTATCTCGTTTGTTAAAATCAATTTGTTTTATTAAATAATCTATTATATTACTATCTGAAACAATCAGTTAGTTTTATCGGTGTTTCACCACTCTCCATTTTCGTTTCTAAAATCTTTAGCTTTCAAACGGTATATTATGCATCTTTAAAACTGTTCAAAAACATAAAAATTGTATAAAAAAATATAATCTACAAAATTAGCGGTACTTTAGAAAAAGAAAATTTATAATATCGGTATTTAAGCCCTGTCAGACTATTTTAATCAGGATGAATCCAGTACACAGTATTAAAGTCCATTAAATTTTATATAGATATAGCAAATTTAATTAAAATCGTTATGGCCGTTTTTGAGAAAATTGTAAAAAAGTGCCGAATCGATGGTATAAAGTGGCTTATCTGCTTGGCCGAATTTAAAGGAAAAGTTGCTGTAACATCTCATGCATAAGCGATCTTAAAATATGAAATTTCAGTTTTATACTACACATCGTATTTGCCCTAGACTTACCGTATACACACAGACCTTTTTGTGGGACTTGGTTATTTGGATTTTGGGGATTCAAAAACCTATATTTCCTACATATAATATTGTGTATTAGCCGTATTCAGTTATTTCAATACTTACTTTGTTCTATTTCAATGCAAATTCCTAATTAATTACTTATAATGAGGCTATTTTGAACTAACTTGGAAGAAGTTGTTGTTAGAATTTCCACTAAGCTATTCCAGTTCATTTAGTGTACAATCCTTAAAATCCGAAGCTCTTCGTAAAATGCTCAGTTTTCGTTACCTTGTCACGATAAAATCATTCATTATTTTCCATCTTTTTTTCAATGAGAAACTCCTTTCCCATCGTAATGTACTAGTATCAATCCTTAGTTACTTTTCGCTTTCTAATTCTGATAAACGCTGAAAAAAAGATGGTCGTGGGACCTTCAGATTCAGAATTGTTAAATGAGTACTGCCAACCTGTATTTTTTATTTTTATCTTATCATTACATTATTTCTTTTAAACTTTATGTATATATTCATACAATCGTATATAAATATATTTAATTTAAATAAAACAACAACTAATTGATATATTATAAAGATGCGAGCTTTAATAAAATAACGATTTAAAGATAATCCTACATATCTGTACTATTTTAATTTTATTTACTACTTAAATCATCAGCATATTTTTGAAAAGTTGTTCAAATAGTGGATATTCTAGAAATGAGGACATGGTATAGTAACAATTTATCAACAGAATATTATTATAAAAATTAATAAACAGGTGCTTCTTCTGTAGCATATGTAGAGTAGCGCATAAAGCTGGTCTGTTGGATAATTGTTACATTATGGTGTACAATAATTTTCCAAATATATTTTCATTCATTATTTTTTTTCCTTTTCTTTAATCCTGTATTTTATAATCTTATAATCTTGCAAAAATTAAACTCTATAATTTTATTTTAGGTATTCTATATTATATTTCACCTCCTTTTGTTCCTTTATTTAAAGTAGCATCCAGATTTAACGCTATGTTGAATAAAACAGATAATTTACTTGGCATTAAAGTGAATAATTCAGCAACAAAAGTAAACAAATAAGATTTGCATAATTTAATCTAATTCGGTCTGGCTTTATCCTCTTCAATGGAATTACTATGTTCTTAAATGTATGTAAATGTTAAAAAATATTCACGTTTACAAACATTTTCAGGTCGACTGTTTATTTGCATTATTAAAATGTTGTAAATTGTTCTGGAAGTTAGTTTAAAGTATTTCATTATTTAATTTGTGATAATTATATAATTATTTTATCCTCCATTGGTAATATGCAATTTTTATTTAATTAATTATTTTGTTAATTCAATAAAACCACAAAAAATACGTGAGATTAATAAAGGAAGGCTATTATTATTGCTGGTCTTTAGGGGTTGAAATTTTGTCCTTTCCTTTAGTCTCTGATAGTTGACAGTTCTGGGAGTTGAATACTTTGAACTGAACTTGTTTTTATTTCTTCTGGAAACTGAACCCATTGTACCGTATCTAGTACACTTGCTGTAGCCTTTTATATTTCCTTTATCAGTTTTATAACTTGTATCAGACAGAAAATATTGAAATATTTTACAATACATACGTTTAATTACTAAAGAGTAAATAAATACCTTTTTAAATAATAAATATTATTAGCATGAGGGCTATTCATTTATTTATTTCTCAACAACTTTAAAATCAATAAAAAAACAAAAACAAATCCGGTGCACCCATCACACGACCTTCACGTTCCTCACCAGTCATAATCAAAATTAAAATTCAAAAAGTTATAAAAATCATTATGATATTTCAATGGAAGCATTAACATTAGATTAAATAAAATTATTATATACAGCAATTACTTTTTACTTTTAATTAACTGTATATATTTTTGTTTTAACGCCTACCTCGCCTTTGAAGGCCAGGGAGTTAGGGCAGGAGATAGATGCTGAGATAAAAGCCCCCCTTCACCGAGACATGAACTCGTAATTATTTGATTTCAAATTTTGGCCCTCTGTGGTTGCTAGGCAACACGCGCTATCCCGCTCAGCCACCTCGCCCCAACACTTAAATATATACGAAATATACGGTAAGGAAAAGTATTGCTATCGTGAAAATGATCAAATTCCAGTTTTCAATAGAATATACGTTTTAAAGTCCCTTAAGTTCAAATAATCAAGTCCCTCAAAAAAGGTCTTTGTGTCCGTTTGTGTGTAATCCTAGCACGAAAACGAAAATATGTCCGAAACATAAATTTCAAATTTAATACAAGTATAAACCATGGGTTGTCACACAAACCTGTTCATCAAAATTGGCTGACCGAGAATGCTACTCTAATACCACGCATTTTGCATCTTTTTACGATTTTCTTAAAAATGGCTCTAACGATTTCCATTAAACTCACTACATCGATGTAAATTCTATTGGACTTTAAGGTGAGATAAATTTTATGCTGATTGAAATAGTGTGACAGGATTTAAATGGCGAATTTTTTGTATTTTCTTCTTTTAAATTACCATTAATTTTGAGCTTTTTAAAGATTAACTATATCAATTAATTAGCCTAGTAATATGACGGATAAATATACATGTTTAAAGAATTTTATGAACAAAAAAAGAGAAAAACAATTTTTTAATATAACTTTTGTTGATAATAAGAACAGTAATATAGAAGTATAATATACCGTTGGAAAGTGAAAGATTTAAAAAAAAATATTATCTGATACACAAAGTTGTAAAAGGTAATATAAAGTGACAAGTAGGTAACAAACTTATTACATATTAACAATTTAATGTAGTATATCATTTAATCTAAATCATATGCTTCAAACGTAAATAAATACACGTTTTATTAAAATCAACTTAGAATATTTTTCAAATTGAAGTATATTTAATAGTTTTTAAAATTGATTTTAATAGTCGAGGTAAATGAAAGTCGTGTGTTGCCCGCAGCAGATTTATTTTTTAAAGAAAACATGTTATCTTTTGATCAATAGGTTACAGCCGAAATATTGCACTACAGTCACGAAATATTCACGTCATATTAGTCTTGTAAGATAAATCTTAAGAACAAGTTATTACAACTCTATATTCTTAAATCTCCATTTAAGTCACTTTTGATGCTGATCTTTTAAGCTTTGAGGTAGCTTGTTCAAAAGTGAGCAACAAATACCAAAATTTATTATGTGATCTTTTAGGATCATTTTAAGAATTTCAGAGAAAAAAAAAATATTGTCTCTCAGCAAAAGATCCATTTATTATCTCTTCGCAAATTTAATGAGATATTATTTTGTATCATACTATAGCATAAAAATAGAGTACTAATAATGATCTGAAACTAAATTCCTTTAGAAAAACTAAACTAACATATGCACTTTAATGAAGAAAAATATAGCTGAAATACATTAAAATTAAGAAATAGTTAAATATTATTTTCTCTGTAATAAAAGAACAACAAACGAATATATGTAATATACAGCATTTTGTCTAAGAGGTCTAACCATTAGTAAAAAAAAAAAAAATTTAAGATATGTATAATCCTAATACTGAATTAAAAAAAAAAAAAAAAAAATAATATATATATATATATATATATATATCCCGTATATAGTATAATATATATGTATTATATAATATATATATAATATATGATAGTATCCGTCAACCGTCCTCCGCAGAAATTGCTATTCAGCTAACAAAGCGGTCAATTGGGTATAGCTAAACATGACAGCTTATAGCAACAAGCACCTATGTAAGATGCGGTTCAAACCTGGTAGAGACCATAGACTTTTTAATGGATGTGAAAAATCCTTAGTTATGCCGTTCATCGGATGGGACGTTAAAAGGTGGTCCCAATCCTGTACGATGTCAGGTACTCGGTTAAGATCCCTGTCCTAATTACACCGCGTTAGACAAAATTTAGGACGCCCACTGTAGCATCGCCCACTTAGCCACTGTAGCGTAAAGTGACGTTAAATGAATAAACAAATAAATATTTTAAGTATAATCACCTCGAACTGAATGTTATCGTCAACTCATTTTTGGTAAGAGTGAACTGTTTACATAATATGTGAAAGAGAGATAAAAAATAAAAAATCCTTCAAGATGACGCTATAAAATTTGTGTAAGATGAGTTCGTTACATTTGTAAAAAAATATGAAGAGGTACTGATCAGTAAAATACTGACCAGTTTCTTTTACAATTTTTTTTTCATAACACCCCAATTATGAGCAATAATTATTAGATAGCCCTATCATTCTCACCTTTTATCATTGACACTTTATATTCCTGTCTACCAACATTCAGTGTGATTAACTCCTCTGTTGAGCTTGAACCATGCATCCTTTCTCTTCTCTACTAACCCAGCCCACGATTCCTGAATTACTATTTAACATCTTTCTCACAGGTGATCCGAGGTCTCCCGCTAGGCCTTCTTCCCTCTACTCGCAGGGTACAGTCTCTTAATGAATGCAGTTCTGGATTCATTCTAGTAAGGTGCCCAAACAACCTTACTCCCTTCTCAAAAATGGTATCCAGTGACTGTACCTCAAGTTTTGACCTCATAGTCGTATCCAAGTATGTCCCAAAATGCACGAAATCATTTCATTCATAAATTATTACTAGCGTTATGTGGGCACTAATATGGACGTTATATTCTATGATAAAATTTTATTGCTTTGGATACTTTTTTTTTTTTTTTTTTTGAATCTTTTAATGTAAAATAAATAAACCGTAAATGAAAAAAAAAATAATTTTTTTCTCGCTATAAACACATAGCTCCTAAAGAAGTTAATGACCATCCATGATTGTAAATGCTTGTTGGATATAATTTGAGAGTGTAGCTTGTTCGTCTTTATTTAACTCTTCCATCACTTCAAAACTTTAGATATAAGTTATTTATTTACACATTTATAAAATATTTTAAAATATAATACCATAATATAATTATTGGGGAAACAATAAACAATTGTGCAAAAATTTACAGCGTCTTTATATTTTATTAAGTTATGTGTACCACATACATACCGTCTCCCTATTATCTCACCTTTGTCCCGAAACCGACTCACAGAACCACCTTACGTTTTATCAGTCAGTTTACAATATCCTACTTTAAATAAAACAACTTTAGTTCATAATATCAATTCAGGATAGTTGAAATGAATTAATAACTCGAATAAAATGCGGAAAGTATATTTTAATATTGAGATGCAAAATGTCCTTGAGGAGTGACATTCGAAGACCTTCCCTTGCATCTAGATGCCCCTTTATGGCCCGGTTGGCCTATATTACAAGTATCTGCTCAACTGACCACCTTTCGGTTCAAGATGGCTCAATTTCGCTGTTTCACTCTCAACCATTCGAATAGTTTTCTTAATATATCTAAAAATAACATTTTTATACAAACTTAAAAAAATCATATTGTTCAAGCTTTACAAAAATGTCCAACAAATAACCATAAATCCGTACGTGATAATTGTTTTGTTACATTCACTTACTATATATAGTAAGGGAAAGTATTGCGATCGTGAAAATTTTCGAATTTCAGTTTTCAACGGAAATACATTTTTTAGGGTCCCCTGAGACTAGACCTAGACGTTACAAAACCTTTTTCATCAAAATGAGCTTACCAGAAGAGCCACTTTATACTATGCATTTTGCACCTTTATTCTATTTTCTTGAAAACGGTTCCGACGATTTTGATTAAACTCGCTATATCGATGTAAAATTTAATATGCTTTAATACCATGTAGGTTTCATTCTGATTAAAATGGTCTGACAGGGCTTAAATGCCGATATTTTTTTCTTTCTATAAAGTACCTATAATTTTGTTGATTCTACCAAAATAACTATATTATCTTGTTACCACTGATGAAAAACAGCTAATTATGCAAGTTGAGCGAATTTGAAAAGCAACTTAAGGAAAAAACTGAAAACATATTTTTTAATTGCTTTTGAACATAAGAACAGTAATATACATGTATGATATACCGTTGGAAAGCTAAAGATTTTAGAAAAATTATTATATTATACTCAAGCTTTTAAAATTTAATAGAGAGTCATGAAAAGAAGATAAAACTAACTGATTATTTTAGATATTAATATAATAGATTTTTTAATAAAACACATGTTTTCATATAAATTCAATTTAATTAATTCTTTAATAGTTTCACACGTATTTTTATCTCTAACTGTATTTGAAAATTCTTTCATTGATTTTAAAAATGGAGGTAAGTGAAAGTCGTGTGTTGCCCGCACCAGATTTTTTTTCGTTGTTCTCGAATCAAGTCCCTTCAAAACAAAAAGTGGGTGGTCATAGTCTGGATACTAATTTATATATTTTAAGTATAGTTTATCCTCTTGTACAGCGAGTTAAAGTGGCTCCTTTCCTCCACCCTCTCAAACTACTTTAGGCACATAGTGTGCATTTTTAAAAATATTATTCATCTTAAAATGCACTCAGGCAAAAGAAGGAAATACTCTTACGTTTTACGTATGTACATATTCCTTTGTGGATGTTTAGTTTAAAAAATAAATGTTGAGGATGTATAGTCGACTGTAGAAACTATTATAGGTGGAATAATCAGGAGTCAGTCTTTTTCTAAATATCATTAATTTTGTCGGCGTTTCGGCTCAAGCTTGTGAGCCATCATCATCAGTACTGAGCCATGTCCAAGCTTAAACTAGAAAAATTAAAGATAATTAGAAAAAAGACTGAATCCTGATTATTTCACCTATAAAAAATAAACGGAGTATGAAAAAATATATATTTAATTTTTTTTGTGAATAAAATTATAGGCTGATTTATACATCACTAATCTTTTATTAAAAATAAATGCACGACATTTTGGCTAAAATGCCATCTTTAGGTGCAATGGAACTAATTTATCTAGCGTGAGTAGATGCTTACAACCTAAAGCCTCATGTCTAAATTCTTCAATTTTTTTTTTATGTAATTTGATTTTACTATTGTTTTTAGTGTAAATATTTTATGCATGGCATCGACTTACTGAAACATAATTACTGTGATATATTTTTATTTATCCGAATTACACCTGATTTTTTTTTTAAATCGATAAGGGAACTTTTAAAATAACTGCAGTGAGTGTAAATTATTTTGATTATAGTGGATATAATTAGTTGACCGTTGAGAATTACTGGAAGGAATTAGTCCGGGTGGCGGTAATTAAAACAATAAAATAAAATGTTAATGACCGCCACCCGGACTAATTCCTTCCAGTATTTTGGTTATACTACTAAAATATTAACATCTATCTGTTCCAGTTCTCCTTTTTATTTTATTTTTTATTGATGCCTAATAATATTTTGCTGGGGAGTAATAATAAAGAAGTGTAATTATAACACCTTTAGAATTCTTTCGCAATTATTATTTTTAAGTTTAACGTTGCACTCTGCACTATTTTTTTTTTCAAAGACTTCTTATATTTTGCATGTGAAGTCTTGTACCGTCCCACAATCCATTTATGAATTATTTTATTATTTTATCACTGCTGTTATATGATTTTTCCTATTGTCCCATCATTGTGTTTGAATCAGTCATTAACATACAGTTTGATTTGCACATGTAAAATAACTGGATAACTATTAAAATAACTCAGCGTTTATTTTTATGGGGTTGTTGCCTTTTTCATAGCGACTAACTTTGTGGTTGGTCGGTTAAAAGTAAAAGCAAACTCAATTGTCTTACCCCTCCTTTCCTCCAACTCCTCTGGAAACTAGATTAAACACTCTTGTAAGTTACTGGGGAGTGTAACCACGCGTCTCCTGCTAGTAAGTACCTTTTCATCCAATAGACTCCGGGTAAATTATTTTACTTACCAAACTTTATTAAGAAACCATGCTAAACTATCCGCATATATAATACTCTGGACCCGGAATGTTCCTCCTTGGAAGAACCATGTGATGTAGGACACCGAATTTAGATCTTGTTTAAAAAATAAAGTGTGGTCTATAGGAAATGGGTGAACTAATTCTGAATTCGAATAGGCTAAGTGGTCATGCAAATAAAGTCCCTTTGTTTCCTGTGGCTATTGTGCACAACAGCCTTTGTAAAAGTATTTTTTACTTTTAGTAGTTGCAATAGTCTAGGACACGCATTCGTGAATATAAATGAATGTAACACAAGGTCTTTTATTTTGTTGTTTTTCTTAGTCTTTATACATTTTTAATAACACTGGTCAATAAACAGTGGCCATATATCATGCATGTATGGCTTGTTGCTTGTTTGTGAATATAGTTATCGTGTGCTATAATTAAAATCTTAAGTTATCTTTCATTTTAACAGTTGACTCTTCTTTTATAGCAATCTGTTATTTCGATTAGTTCAAGGTTTCGTAGTCTATCACTTACAATTACTTTTTTTTGAGGGGGAAGGGTAGCCTATTATGAGATGTGTCAAAAATTGTCCATTTATTAGAACGGCTTATTCAGTCAATAGTATAGAGAGACAGTCTTTCACTAGTCAACTCTGTGATGAAATGACTGAAATTGTTAAAGAAGGTTCAACGTTAGAACCAGAAAACCGAAAAGAAATGATTTTCTGATTGAATACAAAATATAGGTACTTATAAGACTGGAAGCATTGGAACGAAACTTTCTGTATTTTTACATATAATGACTGACTATTGGTACATCTGTATTGCAATGACAGATTCTCCACTACTCATTATCTGTTATCCGGTAGTGAATACGGATGCAAAGTATTTAAATGCATGTATATGTATATACTTCTGAAATAGCAGTACTCGTTGTTCATGTCTTCCTCGATGCCATTAAGTACATAGTGTCGTTATTATTTACAGCCATAAACATTTAAATTATGTTTATTTTAAATATAAAAATGTAAAGTATGAAATAAATGTTTAAAATCCTGGGAAGAAACCGTGGTCAATTGAAAAAAAAAAAAAACAACAGCTGTATAACAGTCATTTTCCTTGGTCCACAATATAAATAGAACCATCATATACTGACATGGACAATATAACAGTATAAGGTTGCTGGTCTGAGGTTTGTTCGGGCGCCATTTTTAAGATTTTGTTTTCATAGTTTTATATTATATCATCCATAAATTGATATTATTTATCATTACTATATATATATATATATATATATATATATATATATATATATATATATATATATATATATATATATATATATATAAAGCAATTACTACACTGATATCTAAATTTAAAAAGCTAAGGACTATTTATAGGTTTAGGTTTGTATAGGCATTGTAACTTTTATAAACAATTATTGGTTATGGAAAAATAATTTATTTACAGATAATGTAGCACATTTTGAAGTTATGTAAGTTTTTAACCGTAGAGTGGAGCAACTGGGGCGGCATGGGCGGCTGGGGCATCCTTGTGCACGTAGGCGTTGAATCCGTTGACGGGGTCAGCGGTGTAGTCGACGGTCCTGATGGAACCGTCGGGTTCGGCGAGTGAGTAAGTTCCCTGGACGACGTCTCCGTCACGGGTTTCGGATTGTCCCTTGGAGTCTCCGGTCAGAGCGTCGTTGACGGAGTAGGAGAAGGAGTAGGCTGGGTGTGGGTCGTACTCGTCGATTGGAGCGTGAGCTAGGATCTGGCCGTAAGCTACGGCGACCACTGCGGCCAAGACGATGACGTACTAGAAGATATGAAAAAAATATATTAAATTTCAAAAATGATACTGCAGGACTGATATCAATTAGTTCCTTTGTTTTAAATAAAATGAAAATATAAATTAATTGTGGTATTATGGTATTGGTACTACTATTTTCCATCAAATAATTCTTTTAAATTTTATTTTTAAAATAATTTATTTAACTCTATGATTAGTTGAATAAATATATTAAAGAGTAATTATGATATAAAATATAAGGCATTTTTAGTTGAAACATATCATTTCGGTCAAATATAGGCTAACAGTCAATAAATTACTGAGTTCGTTAAAAAAAAAAAAATGTTATTTTCCTACAATGGTTGGAAAAAACAGAAAAAAAGACTAATAATACAACATTTAAATAACTTTAAATGTGTAAAAATGATTAAAACCGAAAAATGTTAATTCATCCGAAAGCTTGGTGTACATTAGTCGTGAATTTTCATCCTTGTTTTTATTTTTTTACCGTATAGATTCCGCGGAGGCTAAAACGATCGTTTTCGTTTCGAAATGTCTAATGCATTCAATTTTTTAAAAATATTTCCGAAGTATTTCTTTTTAAATAATAAAAAAAGGAAGATTCGTGAGAATGCCATGAATTTCATTTTAGGTAGTCTATATTTTCCAGTTAAATAGCAAAAAGCAAGGTATGCTTTCATCAAGATATTTATCGATAATATTGTTATCGAAAATTATGAGATGCGGAATTTACCTAATATAAAGGAAACTATATATTAGATAATATTAGTTATTACAAATATTTAAACCGGGTGGCGGTCAATGAAAGAAAAAAACGAAATAGTCTAGAATAATTAATAAGGTGTGAATGTAGCTAGAATTATTATTATTATTTGTAATCTATTATCTTATAGCTTTGATACTTATTATTCCAGAGTGTAGCAGATTGTATTGTTTCAGAATAAATAAATAAAAATAAAAATACTTAATGTGTTACAAACGTTTTGACCCAACTTTTGACTTTTTATCTTTTGAATCACCCGTATATTTATTGATCTATCAAATTTGCAAGCTAAGGCCTCCTATTTCTGATGAAGTAAAGAACAAACAAATTATAAAAACTAAATAAAAAAAGAAAAAGGCTTTTATGGCTATTAAGAATATTTAATCATACTTTCGGACCACTGAGATTAGCAAATAATCGAAATCCCTAACTGTTTTGTTTAGGAATATTGATAAAAAATAAAATTAAAAAAATGTACAAAATCCATGAACTCCAACAGCTTTGGCTTACAAGCAAAGAATCTTACATATATATCGACATGTTAAACTGTAAACTCACCCTAGAGACCATGATGTATGGAGAAGATGAGAGAAAAGTAAATCCAAAGGAACTGATATCAAGTGGACGATGGCTCGCAGATTATATACCCCACAGTTTGCAACATCTCCACATCCCACCTCCTTCGGATAAGTATAACAGGTATTTCTAGTGCCCGATATTTTGTTCCGATTGGTTTTGTAAACAATCTCATTTTTTTTTTTTTTTTTACTCTATTTGGGTTATTTAAAAAAAAAAAAATATTTAGGCTTAAAATTAAGATATCTAAACCGAAGGGATGTTTAATGTTTCTTTCCCCAAAAAGGAACCGTCTTTTCCTAGATAGACATCTTCATCCTTTCAATTTATTCGAAAATCAAGTATAAACGTTCGAACTAAAATTTTTAATAATAAATATATGATGAATTTGTGGACCGGGTGGACTATAAAGAATTAGGGAAATAGCAACAGGCAATAACTCGTTATTAATTTTTATTTTATTTAATTTCACTGTTTCTAATACTTATAACAAAGTAATTAATTATTTACTAGCTAGTTTCTTAGTTTAGTCAGTTAGTTTGTATTATTTCGTTAATTAGTTATAAGAAATTAATTATTTATTATTTGTTGCTGGTTCCTGTGTTTAGTTAATTAGTTAGTATTATTTTGTTAATTCGTTATAACAAATGATTTATTTATCAGTTTATATTTAAGTTTTATTTACCAGTTATTATTATACAGTTTTTTTTATAAAATATGTTCTGTAACTTAATTTATATTATGTAATAAAAATACGCGTTGTATCGCAAGATGGTACGCGTAGACATAAATGCACCCATTGCAGGGTTACTGTAATTAGGAAAACCGTAAATATATGAGCAACAAAAAATTATGACGAAGACCACTAAATTAAATTAACAAATACAGTAATAAAATAAACTCAAGTCAATTTTTGTCATCGAGAAGTATATTTATTATTTTTTTTTTTTATGTACAAGTTGGTCGGGATATGGTCATTAAAAAGCATTACTGATAAGAAAAAACCTATTTTATTAATGTGCCGACGTTTCGGTTTTCATTGTGCGGCTTCATCAGGTTTGACTCAGTGAATAGCAACTTCATCATATATTCTAAACTGTTTACAATGACTGCATCATAGTCATTTTATTTTTTTTTTTCCATGAAAATTTGTAAATATAAGAATTGTATTTAATTTTTTTGTCTATGTTAAGTTTGTTAACATGATAATTATTTATTTATTACATTATTTAATTATGATTTATATTTTTTATATATATTTTTAGTCATTAGTTTTCGAAGCTATATATTGATTTATTATATAAATTTTCTTAGTCATTTGTCATTTTTTTATTTACTTATTATTATTACCCTGTATATTTATTATTTTCTCATTTCTCTTCTGAGACATTAAATCTTACATTATTGTATTTTGTATTATTTTAAAGGGACTTGCCCCAAAATAAATAAATAAATTAATACTTATACCATTTTTTATTCTCTTCTTTTCACCTGTATTTTTATTTAATCACCACTTCCAATACATATTTATCATCTATGTGTGCGTCTTATTTTTTTTTTCTTAATAATAATAAACAACTTAATATAAATCACTATTAGGAGAGCGGCGTTGTCCAGTGGACAAAACTCTAGTATATTGTTCCTGTGGTCCCGGATTCGAATCCTGACTATAGCGGAATAATGTTTATTTAGTAGTTTCAGCTGTGGGGCGGCCCTGGGGTATGGATACACACCTGGGGCACACCCAGCCTCTATAAATGTTGAATAAAAATAATAACACAGAAGAGAGACAAAATGAGGAGCGCAAAATAATAATAGAGATAGAAGACAACAGCTGGTGAGAGGTTACAATGGATTTGCCACTGTAAAATAAAATAATCTTTCTACGATATTAAAATACAGAAAATAAAATAAGAAATAAAAATGAGCTTCAATTAAAAACGAAAACAAAAGTATAAACATGTTTGAAGCAGAGACAAATCCATTTCACATAACCTCTTTGCGACTGCTTATAACATTACAGCTGTGTGTTTATAACCTCACTCCATACTCACAAATAAAGCCCGTCACAACTTCATTAATAGAATGAAAATGTACGATTATCTATAAGTACTGAACCCTGGATTCTTCATTGGTTGTAGAATAATAGTTTTTTAAGATTTACTACTAATAGTAATTGATCATTGAAGTTAACAAAATAAAATACAAATTTTATTTGAAAAAGTTATTATAAAAATATAATATCCTGTATAGTTGGGGCAATCCAATTTACTTAGGCAGGATTCTTTTGAAATATCTTTATTCTATAAGCTGATCTGACTTGATTAAAAATACAAATTTTGGCCATCCTATAATTTCAATTATAGTCGCAAATGAATAAATATAATTATAAATAAGATATTTTCTAATGAAACCTTTAATCTGACGCTGTTTTAAAACGAAATATGCGCATTTTAGTATCGAATATTGAATATAATCTTATGATACTCTATAAAAATATTAAAACTGCCTAAATTTGGTACATGATTTTACTTATTCAAAATGTTTTGTAAGTGTAACGAATATATATATATATATATATATATATATATATATATATATATATATATATATATATATATATATATATATTGTTAAATATCGATTGTATATGTAAAGATAGTTGTGGCACTGAACTTCCACCTAGGTGTACAGCAGCCCAACAACAAACAGTACAGTCCAGTTGGTAGCGTCCCCTGCGCCATGTTGTTTGTATATAAAGCAGTAATAAACAAGCTGTCTAGTACAAGGTTCTTTTATTCCACTGCCTAATACTCTATAACTTTAATAGGTTATGGGCCCAGAGTATTTTTGTGCAGAGCATAGTATTTGTGTATAGTGTCGACGCGTAGTCGCGAAGTGATATTATTTTATTAGTGAATTTTGTTTACCGGTACTATGGCGTCAGTTACTACATCAGAAGTATCATTTAAAGCACAGAGTGGTTGCTTTATATGTGGGGATAAAAGACATTTCAAGGCACAGTGTCCCAAAAATAAGCAGAACCGTGGAAGTAAATCCTTTAATAGAAGCTTTCGTGGGAAAAGAAGAGGAACAATCCAGGGTAATTCAGCAGATGTAGATGAAGAAGTTGTAATGGTGGCCCTAAATTGTGGTAATATTAAACTATCATCTAACAATGTGTTTTTAGTCGATTCAGGTGCGAGTAACCATCTTTTTAAGGCAGAATTGGAACCCCTTTTGTCAAATGTTTGTAATCTTGATCATGATGTCGCCATACATATAGCTAATGGTGATAAAATGTTTACTAGAAAAGAAGGTACCCTAAGAGTAACCTCTCAAGGTAAGGTTGTAAACATTAAAGGTTTAATAGTCCCGGGGTTAAAACATAATTTATTATCAGTGAGTGCAGTTACCTCAAAAGGCTTAAAAGTGATTACAGATTCTAAGGAGATGAAAATCTGCGGAAGAAATTTTAAGCTGAGTTGTCCACGAGTGAATGGATTGTACATATTTACATTTGATGAACCCAGTGATAATCAAGTCAAGTGCAACATTTCAAGTGCTACGGATGGAGATCTATGGCATAAACGGCTAGGACATTTGAATCGGCATGGACTTAAAAGTTTAGGACTACCCTATAGTGACAAGAAGTGTTCGGCATGCATTGAAGGTAAGGCTACTAGACAGCCCTTTTCAAATAATAGGAAACGCACATCAAAGGTTGGTGAATTAATTCACTCTGATATATGTGGTCCTTTCAATCCTGAATCAGTTGAAGGACATAAGTATATGCAGGTGATTTTGGATGACTTCACTCATTTTGTGCATGTTAAACTTCTCCATATGAAGAGCGAAGCTGAAACAAACCTGATGGATTATATAGCGGAACTAGAAAGGCAGCAGGGTGTCCCGGTGAAGAGGCTACGTTTAGATAATGGAGGAGAATTTACGTCTAAATTTTTTCAAAAATATTGTTCAGATAAAGGTATAAAATTAGAATATTCTTTGCCATATAGCCCTCAAATGAACGGAAAGAGTGAAAGAATGAATAGGACACTATTAGATATGATGCGTACTAAGGTATCAGATTCCGGCATCCCCAAGTTCTTGTGGGGGGAAGCAGCTCGATGTTGTGCGTATGAACTGAATAGGTCACCTACTTCAGCCTTAAATAAAGGTGAAACTCCCTCATTAAAATGGAATGGCAGAAATGATCTGTCTAAACTTCGAATATTTGGTTGCCGAGCATGGCCTACCATTCTTCCTAAAGGTTCCAAATTGGATCCCAGAAGCAAGGAGGGGGTGATGGTTGGTTATTGTGGTGGTGGGTATAGGATTTGGTTGCCAGATGAGCAGAAAGTTATTAGATCTAGAGATGTGATATTCGAGGAGAGCCAAATGCCCTATAAAGAAGTTAAAAATGTACCTATTGTCTATCATAATAGTGGTGGAAGCTATGAAGAGGGAAGGAAAAATGGTGAAGAGAATAACACTAATATTTCAGAGCAGCCAGAAGATACTTCTAGACCTCAGAATGATTGTGATCCAGAGCAGTCAGAAAACCCTTCAAGACTTCAGAATGAAGAATCCAATCCAGAGCATTCAGAAGAAACTTCTAGACCTCAGAGAAACGGTCAAAACCTCATTTCCTAAATGATTATGAGTTATATAATGCATACTGTATGGTAAGCCGATCAGATGGAGTTCCATCATCTTATGAGGATGCTAATAAAAAGGAGGAATGGCATCACAGGAAATTGTGAGTTTAAGTGGAATAATTAGTGAGTTCAGTGGTGAAACAGTAAGTGGAAAACTGTTGGTGGATAACACTAGTGCTATAGCTTTTATAAAGAATTGTGAAAACTCTAAACGAGCAAAACACATTGATATAAAATTCCATTTTGTTAAAGATCTTATTTCCAAAGAAATAATATCTGTGGAACACATCAATTCTGACCGCAATGTGGCAGATTTGTTCACAAAACCACTTGCCTTTGATAAGTTTCAAATGTTTCGGAAGGCTTTAATTAATTAATATATTAATGTCATGTATATATATTGTGCTAAAATTGTTGTATAGAATTTTGTAATAGTATAATATTTTACTTGCTTTGTTGTATAGAATTTTTAATAGAATAATATTTTTACTTGTTTTGTGGTGTAGAATTTTGTAGTAGAATAATATTTTTACTTGTTTTGTATGTGAGATACAATTGAATATTTACTTGTGTATGTATATATTTGAAAACATTCAATTGAGGGGGTGTGTTAAATATCGATTGTATATGTAAAGATAGTTGTGGCACTGAACTTCCACCTAGGTGTACAGCAGCCCAACAACAAACAGTACAGTCCAGTTGGTAGCGTCCCCTGCGCCATGTTGTTTGTATATATAGCAGTAATAAACAAGCTGTCTAGTACAAGGTTCTTTTATTCCACTGCCTAATACTCTATAACTTTAATATATATATATATATATATATATAT
Source organism: Piezodorus guildinii (assembly GCA_023052935.1). Classification (NCBI taxonomy): domain Eukaryota; kingdom Metazoa; phylum Arthropoda; class Insecta; order Hemiptera; family Pentatomidae; genus Piezodorus; species Piezodorus guildinii. The sequence goes on along the minus strand of CM041292.1, from coordinate 28,783,614 downwards.
ATATATATATATATATATATATATATATATATATATATATATATATTTATATATAGTTTGTGTTGTTCTTAGGTTGCAGTCAATGAATAAACAGTTTTATCTATGCGACGTTTCGAGAATTTATTGTTCTCATAATCATGCCTTAACAGTGGAAAAAAACAGAACATTAATATTATTGTACAATAATTAATATATGATGTTATTGTTAAAGATATAAAAAAGAGTACATTGAACAATGAATATTAATACAGTAGGTACATAGATATTTTAAATTAGGATTTACATTATTATAAAATTACTTACAATTTTGGACAAAATAGTGTCTTAATTAGGCATGTTAAGCCTACAAGCTTTGAAAGAACACTGAAAAAGTAAAAAAGGAATCGTTCAAGTATGGAAGATTTTCCAGGAATTTATGATGACGTCAGGTGTCTGGGGTATTCTCCCTCCTATTGTTGAGTTGTTTTCGTTTTATTTCGTATTATTATTAAGACGTTTATTTTATTTTTTAAAATTTTAATATGTGTTTATCAAATTCGAGTAACATGCATTTAGGTTTTGGACATCCGATTTTTTATTTATGGCGCGATTTTTATATTTCTCTATGGTAATCATTTCTTTAAAATTTCGTTTGAAGCTGTTTTTTTCATTTCCATGTACCTTTTTTTCATTTCCATGTACCATTCTGTTTTTTTCATTTAGGATTTTTTTCAAATCCTACTTATAAATTAATGACAGACACCAATAAAGCCTTGAGTACAATAAAAAAACTTAAATACATAGACATCAAAACGTATCAGAAACTCATCACGAATTCCCCAACATCCCCTAAATTATATTCAGTTATAAAAAATCACAAACCGGGAAACCCAGTGAGACCCATAGTATCATTTATTAATTCCCCTACATACGAACTTTCCAAATATTTAGCCAATATTTTAAAATATCTGTCAACTAACAAATATAATGTTAAAGATTCTTTTGAATTTCACGGAAAAATTACCCAAATCCATGTGCCCACAGGTTATAAACTAATTTCATTAGACGCCTCCTCTCTATTCACTAATATTTGTATTCTGAAAATTAAAGAAATAATTGAAAAGAAGTGGAACAAAATCGAAACACACACAACCATCCCCAAAAACCAATTTTTGAAACTCCTCACCCTCTGTACGGATAGAGGATATTTCCAATTTAATGATAATTTTTATGTTCAAAAGTATGGCTGCCCCATGGGATCCCCTATTGCTCCAATTCTGGCAGACATTTACTTAGAAGAATTACTCGATACAGTTATTCCCAAAATTCCATTCAATATTCCGTTTTTATTTAAATTTGTAGATGACATCATAACCGCAATACCCACAAAAAATAATGAAGAAGATATTATATTAACTGAATTTAACAAATATTCACACAGACTGACATTTACGATTGAACATGAAACTAACAATAGTTTACCATTTTTAGACATACTCTTAATTCACAAACAAAACGGGGAAATAGAAACCAAGTGGTGGCAAAAGCCTATTCATTCCGGTAGATACATCCACTATAAAAGTCAATGTCCTAATAGGTATAAAATCAACACAGCAAAAAATTTAATAGATCGAGCGAGAAAATTAACCTCAAAAAAATACCAAAAAATCGCGGAAAATAAAGTAGTTGACCTCCTTTTAGAAAATGGTTATCCACACAAACTCATATGTAAACTACTAAAACAGATACCAACGTCACAAAAACAACAACACAATGAGAACAGCACCAAAATATATTACACTATCCCATACATACCCACACTTTCCGAAAAACTTGCAAAAGCACTTAACATTAACAGAAATAATAGTGATTCTGCCATTACGTACAAAAATATAAATACTTTATCAAAATTATTTACAAAAACTAAAGATTCCGACAAATTAGACCTTCAATCAAATGTAGTATACGAAATACCTTGTGAAGACAAATGCGGAAAGTCTTATTTTGGAACATCGGAACAATATTTAAAAAGGAGAGTATACCAACACAAATATAGCTGCACTTCAATTAAAAAAGACCCAAATAAACCTGACCAAACTGCCCTCACTACTCATTTCAGAAAAACGGGACATTCATTTAAATTTCACTCACCGAAAATTATTCATTATGAAAAAAACAGCTTCAAACGAAATTTTAAAGAAATGATTACCATAGAGAAATATAAAAATCGCGCCATAAATAAAAAATCGGATGTCCAAAACCTAAATGCATGTTACTCGAATTTGATAAACACATATTAAAATTTTAAAAAATAAAATAAACGTCTTAATAATAATACGAAATAAAACGAAAACAACTCAACAATAGGAGGGAGAATACCCCAGACACCTGACGTCATCATAAATTCCTGGAAAATCTTCCATACTTGAACGATTCCTTTTTTACTTTTTCAGTGTTCTTTCAAAGCTTGTAGGCTTAACATGCCTAATTAAGACACTATTTTGTCCAAAATTGTAAGTAATTTTATAATAATGTAAATCCTAATTTAAAATATCTATGTACCTACTGTATTAATATTCATTGTTCAATGTACTCTTTTTTATATCTTTAACAATAACATCATATATTAATTATTGTACAATAATATTAATGTTCTGTTTTTTTCCACTGTTAAGGCATGATTATGAGAACAATAAATTCTCGAAACGTCGCATAGATAAAACTGTTTATTCATTGACTGCAACCTAAGAACAACACAAACTTAAATTATCAACAGTCGAGAACTGATCAAACAATATTATTATCAAAACGTTATTAGAAGAAAAATCAACAGTGGAAAAAGGGGGAAAAAAATGGGATTTTATGAAGAAATTAGATCAACATATGGTACCCAGGTAATTTCACTTATGAAGTTATACCAGAACACTCTGAAGAAACTAGCTGCTGCCAAAAAACAACCAGATTTTCCTACTTAGATGCAGAAAAGAAAACATCCTACCGAAACACATCGAAAATTCTCTAAATAAAATTAATCAAACATGTAAAATAGAAAATAAATTCAGGATGGAGTTCAAAAAAGGTATGGATAGATTTAAAAAAAACATTTTAAACTTAGAAATAAAAAGTGCTATATCTAAAGTTAGAATTTTAAATAGTGAAATCAACAATCATAAAGTAGAAATTTGCAAACTTTTACCGTGTAAAATTAGTGACAGTTTTTTCAATAATATTAATAAAACATATGAACAACAATTTAGCCAAATAAAAGATACCCAAATAAATAAAATAAGAAAAATATCAGCATTAAAACACAACAATATCGGGAATGAAAAATGGTTCGTAAACCTCACTAATATAGAGTTTCCGTCTGAAATAAAGCAGTTTTTATCTCTTGGCCCCAAACATTCCATAGATTGTGAACCCAAACATGTGCCAATAACTACAATTATTAGTGATATTGAGTATATTATACAAAACAACATAGAAGAAAACAAACGAGATGAAATGAGAGGTAAATGTGTAAACATAATTACAAATTATAAAAATAACAGAAACTTCAATAATAGGAATTCGGACACGCAAAAAATATATAAAACCACAAAAGAGTTTTTAAAAACTAATCCGGACATAATAATCACAAAAACGGACAAAACAAACCAAACAGTTGCTATCGATAAAAATGATTATATCACTAAGACCAACTTACTGTTAACAGATACCGATACATATAAAAAAATCGGTTCAAATCCTACTTATAAATTAATGACAGACACCAATAAAGCCTTGAGTACAATAAAAAAACTTAAATACATAGACATCAAAACGTATCAGAAACTCATCACGAATTCCCCAACATCCCCTAAATTATATTCAGTTATAAAAAATCACAAACCGGGAAACCCAGTGAGACCCATAGTATCATTTATTAATTCCCCTACATACGAACTTTCCAAATATTTAGCCAATATTTTAAAATATCTGTCAACTAACAAATATAATGTTAAAGATTCTTTTGAATTTCACGGAAAAATTACCCAAATCCATGTGCCCACAGGTTATAAACTAATTTCATTAGACGCCTCCTCTCTATTCACTAATATTTGTATTCTGAAAATTAAAGAAATAATTGAAAAGAAGTGGAACAAAATCGAAACACACACAACCATCCCCAAAAACCAATTTTTGAAACTCCTCACCCTCTGTACGGATAGAGGATATTTCCAATTTAATGATAATTTTTATGTTCAAAAGTATGGCTGCCCCATGGGATCCCCTATTGCTCCAATTCTGGCAGACATTTACTTAGAAGAATTACTCGATACAGTTATTCCCAAAATTCCATTCAATATTCCGTTTTTATTTAAATTTGTAGATGACATCATAACCGCAATAATAATAATAATAATAATAATAACAGGCTTAGCGAACCCGAAGGTTCGATGCCGATACCACCAAATTCCGCCTACACAGACTCGTCCAATGCTCACCATTCAAGCCCAAGCTCCCGAGATCAGCCTTAACGCAATCCTCCCATCGACGCCTCGGCCTGCCTTTCGGACGCCTACCAGTCAGATCAGCAAATACCAACTTTCTCGGAATCCGCTCGTCATCGAGCCCAACAACTTTACTCGCCCATTTGAGTCTCCGCGATGCAATCAACTCAATTATATTAACAGGATGCAAGTTCCGCAATTCCGCGTTATGTAACCTTCTAAACTCTCCAGTGGCCCCATCTCTCTTTGGACCAAATATTTTACGCAATACCTTATTTTCGAAAACCTTAAGCCGTTGTTCATCCTTTAAAGTAAGCGGCCACGTTTCACATCCGTAAAGAACCGTTGGAAGAATGATAGTTTTATAAATTCTAATCTTTAAGTTTTTAGATAGAAGCCGCGAACTAAGTAACTTAGCAACTGAATAATAACACGCATTTCCCACCTTTAACCGGGACTTTATTTCTTCCTGGATTTCATTTTTTCTAGTTATAATTGAACCTAAATACTTGAATTTCTCTACGTGTTCAAAAGTATGACCTGATACATCAATATCACCAAGATCGACACCGTTTCTGCTACTAATCATATACTTCGTTTTATCGGTATTTAATTCGAGTCCTATTTCTTTACCGGTTTTTATTAACACACTTGTATTTAGTTGTATGGTTTCCGTGTCTTCACCTAGCAGTACCAGATCATCGGCATACCCTAAAACCGGAATCTTGTCACCCATATTTAAGCCCTTCTCGGTACACATCACCTTTTCTATGACATATTCTAAAGCTATATTAAATAACACAGGTGATAGGGAGTCACCCTGTTTCAAACCCGATCGCACCTCAAATCTCTCGGAGTAATTATGACCGATTCTAACTTTATGGAATGTTTCTGACAAACACATCTCTACTAGGTTTACTAACTTTCTAGGTATTCCCTGTTCAATCATGATGTTATATAGCTTCTGACGATCTATTGAATCATAAGCCTTTTTAAAATCGATATAAAGTTGATGGACTACACCGTTGTATTCCAATTTTTTCTCTAATATTTGACGTAAGGAAAATATTTGGTCAATAGTCGAGCGATTCCGCCTAAAACCACATTGGTAATCTCCGATAATTTCCTCAGCGTATTCCGTGATTCGACTAGTTAGAATTGACGAGAATATTTTATAGCATACTGGAAGAAGAGAGATCCCCCGATAGTTGTTACAATCCGACCTCTGTCCTTTTTTGTGAATCGGAATAAGTATTGATTCTTTCCATTCTTCGGGCATTTTTTCAGTTTCCCAGATCTTTTTAACTAAAAAATGTATTTTGGAAACGCCCGCTTCTCCACACGCCTTGATTAATTCACTCGTGATATTATATTTCCTGCGGCCTTATAACGTTTTAAATTTCCTATCGCCATTTCGACTTCCTCTTTTCTCGGTGCGTCTATCCATGGTTCAGCGCTCTGATATTCAGAGAGAGGAGATTGATTATTATTTTCCGTATTTAAGATGCCGTGAAAGTGTTGTTCATCATAACCGCAATACCCACATTTTCTCGCTCGATCTATTAAATTTTTTGCTGTGTTGATTTTATACCTATTAGGACATTGACTTTTATAGTGGATGTATCTACCGGAATGAATAGGCTTTTGCCACCACTTGGTTTCTATTTCCCCGTTTTGTTTGTGAATTAAGAGTATGTCTAAAAATGGTAAACTATTGTTAGTTTCATGTTCAATCGTAAATGTCAGTCTGTGTGAATATTTGTTAAATTCAGTTAATATAATATCTTCTTCATTATTTTTTGTGGGTATTGCATCATAACCGCAATACCCACAAAAAATAATGAAGAAGATATTATATTAACTGAATTTAACAAATATTCACACAGACTGACATTTACGATTGAACATGAAACTAACAATAGTTTACCATTTTTAGACATACTCTTAATTCACAAACAAAACGGGGAAATAGAAACCAAGTGGTGGCAAAAGCCTATTCATTCCGGTAGATACATCCACTATAAAAGTCAATGTCCTAATAGGTATAAAATCAACACAGCAAAAAATTTAATAGATCGAGCGAGAAAATTAACCTCAAAAAAATACCAAAAAATTGCGGAAAATAAAGTAGTTGACCTCTTTTTAGAAAATGGTTATCCACACAAACTCATATGTAAACTACTAAAACAGATACCAACGTCACAAAAACAACAACACAATGAGAACAGCACCAAAATATATTACACTATCCCATACATACCCACACTTTCCGAAAAACTTGCAAAAGCACTTAACATTAACAGAAATAATAGTGATTCTGCCATTACGTACAAAAATATAAATACTTTATCAAAATTATTTACAAAAACTAAAGATTCCGACAAATTAGACCTTCAATCAAATGTAGTATACGAAATACCTTGTGAAGACAAATGCGGAAAGTCTTATTTTGGAACATCGGAACAATATTTAAAAAGGAGAGTATACCAACACAAATATAGCTGCACTTCAATTAAAAAAGACCCAAATAAACCTGACCAAACTGCCCTCACTACTCATTTCAGAAAAACGGGACATTCATTTAAATTTCACTCACCGAAAATTATTCATTATGAAAAAAACAGCTTCAAACGAAATTTTAAAGAAATGATTACCATAGAGAAATATAAAAATCGCGCCATAAATAAAAAATCGGATGTCCAAAACCTAAATGCATGTTACTCGAATTTGATAAACACATATTAAAATTTTAAAAAATAAAATAAACGTCTTAATAATAATACGAAATAAAACGAAAACAACTCAACAATAGGAGGGAGAATACCCCAGACACCTGACGTCATCATAAATTCCTGGAAAATCTTCCATACTTGAACGATTCCTTTTTTACTTTTTCAGTGTTCTTTCAAAGCTTGTAGGCTTAACATGCCTAATTAAGACACTATTTTGTCCAAAATTGTAAGTAATTTTATAATAATGTAAATCCTAATTTAAAATATCTATGTACCTACTGTATTAATATTCATTGTTCAATGTACTCTTTTTTATATCTTTAACAATAACATCATATATTAATTATTGTACAATAATATTAATGTTCTGTTTTTTTCCACTGTTAAGGCATGATTATGAGAACAATAAATTCTCGAAACGTCGCATAGATAAAACTGTTTATTCATTGACTGCAACCTAAGAACAACACAAACTTAAATTATCAACAGTCGAGAACTGATCAAACAATATATATATATATATATATAACAACAAACATGACAAATTCTTTTTATATATTTCGAAGATGGCTCTACAAGAACTAAAAAAGTTACCGCAATTAATTAAGTTTATTAAAATAATATTTTAGTTTTATAATTATATTGTCACATGCATTTTATTGCAACAATAATATTTTTATGGAAATATTCCTAGCCACTTTGTTTTCTTCATTAAATCACTGACATATATGATTAATAAGATTATACACTGGTCCATTATTAAGGTCATTCTCAAATATTCACTTTCAAAGAGTTGAAAGAAAAATATCATGTTAAAAATAATAACCTTGGACTCCCTATAATTGGTATATCAGTGTGAAGAGTTGTCAACACTGACTTGATGTATGAGTTATAGGATTTTAAGATTGTTTAGATAATTATGAAAATATTTTGTCTGATCGTATTTTATTTAAAATATTTTGTGAAAATTTTCAAAATTTCTTCAAGTGAATTTGTAGTTTATAGGCCATTGAAAAAATCAATGTCTCAAAAATTGTCTTTAACTTACACAGATCAGTTAAGTATTAAAACAAAGTTAATAGTGGTTGAAGAAATAATAAAATAATTTGAAAACAATTTAAAATGTCAATAAAAACATGTGCAATAAGGCAAAATTACACATTGCTATGAGACACATATTACAAATTAAAAAGTGACAATAACCCTTTATATTTTTTTTATTTAGTTTTTACATTTAATTTAAATTATTATTAATGTTTCTCACTATTAAGTTTTTTCCTGTTTTTATTAACTTTGGCTAATTCTTTGATATATTTGTCTATTTATAACTAATTATCTTAATAATATGTATATATATATATATATATATATATATATATATATATATATATATATATATATATATTATAAGAACTTGTCTTTTTATTCAAATATTTCATTAAATTAGCTCCTTTTTTTATTTTTCATGTTCTGATTCTTCATTAATGTGCTAATTTTAACTTACAAATAAAATATATTGTGTATATAAATATAATAATTATATTTATTTTGTAAATTATAATTCTTTCTTTTTTAAATATTCATATAGTACAATATTATTTTTTTTTTTAAATATATAAATAGTTCTATCTGTAGAACTTGTAAAAATTTCATCAGTATTACCTGATTCCTTGATCTTATTTATTGATCACAATTAATTTTATTTTTTTTCAAAGCAGTGTTGCCATTACCTTTGGCATTCAAAATAATTTCACCTATGATCTCTAATTAAAAAATACTAAAGTGAACTATTGCGGGATTAAAAAAATGTATTACAAATAATTATAATAAGAAGTGTAAGTGGTGTGAACAAATTTTTGTCTTTAATTTTGAAAAGGTTATGATTTCTGTACTGGATTCAGGTATGTAATATAAAAGAAATGATAAATCAGCATAAAACAGATTGTAAATTAGTAGCCATTGCCACCATGTCAATGATGAGTTAACTAACATTTTAATATTTCACTTACTATTAAAGGAAACCAAAGAATACTACGGCAGTTGAGCTTAATCATACTAATATTATTGTTTCTCAAGTATATTGGATGGTCAAGATACCAATTATACATTTAGGCATACCTTTTAAAGCCTTCGTGTTTTTTTAATTATATATCTTTATTTTGTTATACAACAGTATATCATCAGTCAAAGTCTACAGTAATATTTTAAAGTATCTATTTCTCCATATTATTGCCTTTGATCTAATGCAAGGCGGAAAAATTTAACTTCATAAATAATAAATAGATCATAAGACGAACTATTATAATAGACAGAATTATCGTGTTTATTATAATCTTAGTATTATCCTGGGCTCAACAGAGTTGTTTTGTTACACTTTTGGTAGTTGCAAGCACAATTAAATTATGTAGAATCTGTAAATAATTACTGAAGTTTAAATTTCTAACTGGAAGTGGTGAGTGAATAATTAAAATTGCAGATAAACCAGTGTAAATGTTTCCAGTGTTTATTCTGTTGGAGTGACCATGTTAAATTAAACATTCTGGATAAATTATGCACAGCTCCTCCTAACTTCTTGGAACCTCTATTTTTCTTTCATTATTAGTTGGTATATTTTACTACACTCTTATCTTAAAATTAGTTAATTAACTATGGAATATATATTTACTTGTTTAAAATATATTTAAAGTTAATACTATATTCAGTAGAAAACTTCAACTTAAGTTGGGACATATGTTTAAGAATATAATTAGATCAAAATTAGAAGGGTTCAAAATAATGATGATGATATTTATAAAATAAAATCATTTGATTCATGTCAGTTTCTTGAGATAGAGGTAATTTTGAAGTATAATTTCTGTGCAGGAAGTCCCAAAATTGCTTAAAACAGACTTTTGTTTTTTTAACAGTAAATTCTTATTGAGTACGATATAATTTTCAAGGTTTAAATATTGATTTATATGAAACATTTGCAATATTATTTAAATATTTAAAAAAAAATTACTAACTTCTGAAACTTTGCCATTAGTTTTATTAATCTAAATACTAATTTGTTTTTTTTATCAGCAATAATTTTACTAATATTACTTTGAAATACAAATAACATTTCTTAAGAAGATAAAAAAGCATTGAAATTTCAGTCAATATTTTGATTTCATAAGTTTCTCATGATCAAGATAAATTATCTGTTTAGCCCATGTCATTCACAGATTTTAAGTTTAGGTAGGAAACATGTATTTAAAAATTACTGAATGATTAAAGCCCTAAATAATAAAAAAAAAAAAAATAGTAAAAATTTCTTTTAAGCAACAAATATGGTTTTAAAAAGAGAGAGAGAGAAAAGTAAATTTTATTTTGGGACGATGAATTTCATATGTATAATTTTGTAGCTTCTTAAACAAAGAGTTTAACCCTTTGAGGGAATACCTCATTGTTGGTGTAACTTGATGTTTCTTGTATATTTGCACAAAATACTTTGTCTAACAATGACTGTTACATTAAAGTTAACCTAAATTTTATAAAATCCACCTAAATCTACTAGTATTATTATTAAAATGTTGGTGTCTGTTGGGGCATTTATTATCACAATGTTTAGGTTAAGTTCCTTTTTTTAAAAATAAATTATACCTTAGAGGACTAGCACATATGTAAGTCAATAAAAATTGTGTTTGGTCTCTGTGTCATTGAATTTATTCTATATCTTAAGAAAATGTTAATGTTCGACAAACAAGATGTGACTAACCTATGTCCAAAAGGGAAAATTAAATGTTTACCTTCTCAGTCAATTGTGTTTCCCTACTCAAAGGAGCAGATAAATTGTATCTGAGAATTTCATTAATTAAATCATTCTGATTGTTATTTTCTTATGTATCATATTAAAATCCTTGGATTCACTTTTTAACTTAACATGAACACATTCTAACATCTTTATGTTACAACCCCTAAGAACTGTAACACCTCTCTTATATAATATTGCCTGTTAATTTTAAGTTGCTATTCTTCGTAGAACTACTATGTTGAATCATTGTTCTTAACCCTCCTGCTCAAAATGGATATCCGTTTCTATCCTGTTATACAACTGTTATAATTATTTCTTAAAATAATTGTTTCTACATAAATTTATAAACTTGATTTGCCAGATTCATATTTAGTCTCATTTAGACACTTCTTTTTTCATTCAGCTACCTAAGATAAAGTGCCAGTTAAATTACGATCAAATATTACACTGCCAAGGATTTTGTTCAATATCATGTTCATGTGACATAAGTAGCATTAAAAAAATCTGGTGATCTCAACATTCAACTTTCATTTACCTCTGTAGTTAAAACCAATTTAAGTACAATTAAATAAAGGTAGAGTTTCAAAACATGTTAAAGAATTAAATTGAGCTTTAATGGAAACATGTGTTTCAGATTAAATAATCTAAGAATAGAGGTTATTATTTACCCCATATAATCAGTTGTATCCACTTTTTATAACTCTCCATTATCTTTTATGACTTTGTATATATTATAAATTTTTTTTTATCTGTTGCTTTTCAACAGTATACTGTAAATCTACATATTTCATCTATTCTTATTTTTAAAAAATGTCCAAAAAAATAATGTCCAATCGGCTACCACATATACATTGGTTTTTTTGTAATCAATAATAGCAATATGAAATGGTTAATTTCTCCAGCCCTAAACAAAAATAAAAGTACTTTATTATTATACTTTATTATTAGAAGAAGAATATTGAAAACTCGGCATGTAAGCCCTATCAGACTATTTTAATCTGAATAAAACATATAAGATATTAAAGCCCATTGAATTTTACATGAATATAGTGAGTCTAATTAAAATTGTTTAAGCCTTTGTTTTTTTTTTTGTTTTTTTATAAGAAAACCTGGTAATTTGGGATCCTAAATATATCTCTAGTGAAAACACGGATTCAAATATTTTCACAATTACAATACTTTCCCATACTAAATACTCCATATATAGTAATAAAGTAAACTAATGGCTGTTCAAGAAGGTAATTTGGCTGAGATCATGCTCAATATTACCCATTTTAAAGAGTATCTATTTGTAGAGATTCGATAAGCAACAGGATATTTTTCCCTGATTTCGAAAATCATATCTCGAAATACTCCTGCTCTTCATGCATAGCTACCTACTTTTTGTTTTTATATAGCAACATATTATAACAAAAGTTATATTCAAGTTAACTTCAAATTAAAATGATTATTTATATATTTTCAAAATAAATCCATTTTTGATTGGATTTAGGTATATAAGACCATCATGTATTTAATATGTTATTGTCTAACATTTAAAGTTTCAGATTAGAGTGTATGATTCCAACAACATATACCTCAGCTCTATTAATACTTGTTTTCATATAATATATTACCTACAGTATTTTTATTACAGTAGGCTACATAATTACAAATAATTCACTGAATGCTTAATAATATCTATCATATTTTTTTAGCTATACCAAATATGGCAATAAACTAAATAAAAATGTTTTATCTTCAATGAAATAAGGAAAGTAAGTTGAAAAAAAAAAATTGAATATTTGAAATAATTACCTTTAACGAATCTGTTGTTGCCAAACTTCAATTATATATAGCATTTCCAAGTCAATTGTAACCTTTTCCAAGTCAAATGTAACTTTTTCCAAGTCAAATGTAACCTTTTCCAAGTCAAATGTAACCCTTTCCATTTCAAATGTCACCTTTTCCATTTCAAATGTCACCTTTTCCAAGTCAAATGTCACCTTTTCCATTTCAAATGTTACCTTTTCCAAGTCAAATGTCACCTTTTTCTTCACTTCTAGTCTTAAATATTCCGTTTTATTTATTTATTTATTGAAAAATAATTAGTTTAATTAAAATTATGACTTTTTTAATAATTTTGGCATATCCTATCGCTATTTTTTTCTGTTTATTAGATATTTGATATCAAGTTCTGTTTTTTACGAACAAATATTTTAAAAAATATTTAGTTTTAAAATAGTTGTTGATTTTGAATTTTTAGAGGGGGGGAGGTAGTTTTTGGGAATAATTAATGTGTTTTCGGGTATTATAATTACGTTTTTGGAGATTTATTTTTTATCGCTCGCGTGCAAATTAACTTGTGTTTACTTTTAAAGTTTTTTATTGATATAGGGATTAATTATTGTGCTTTCGGGTGGTTATGATTACGTTTTTCGAGCTGTTTTTTTTATCGCTCATGGGTATTTCAACTTGCATTTACTTTTAATGTTTTTTATTGATATAGGCATTAATTGTTGTGCTTTCGGATGGTTATGATTACATTTTTTGAGCTCTATCTTTTATCGCTCATGCGTATTTCAACTCGCATTTACTTTTAATGTTTTTTATTGATATATAGGCTAGTAATTGTCTTTCCGGGTGTTGTAATTACGTTTTTTGAGCTGTATTTATTGTCGCTTGTTCGCATTCCAACTTGCATTTACTTCTAATCTTTTTATTGTTATAGGGGATCTATACTTGTGTTTTTGGGTGGTTATGAAAAAACTTTTTTTGGACTGCTTATTCTATAGCTCGCGCTCGTTTCAACTTAGAGCTAATATCATTTTATATTTTGATAGAGTGGTGTTTCTTTGTTTTTGTTTTAGGGGATTCTGATTACGTGTTTTGAACATTAATCTTTTATGCGCTTGGAAATTTCTACGTACCGTAGATATTATGTTATAATTTGAAGTAAAAATTATTTGTTGTGTTTTTGCACGTTCCGATTACTTTTCTTAACTGGGTGTTACATCGCGATTGCGCATTGTTCTAGATCACTTTTTATTTAAGGTAAAATGTGCACTAGCTATAAAAAAATGTCATAAACTATTAGTTATTATTAGAGGGTATTAGTATTCCCCAAAACACTATAAACGATCCCTCTATCAAATATTTATGAAATAGGAACAGTAACTTAAAATGAGTAAAAGCGATAACAAATAAGGTTCAAATAATGTTATAAGAACACCCGAAAATAGAATAAACGATTCCTCAATTAAATTATCAGATAATTGTAAGAACAAGTGAGAAAGTGGGTCCATTATAAAATATTTAGTTGAAAAAACTTACTTAGGACGCTATAAAAGGAACTATAACTAATCCTTTTATAAAAAAAATAATAATAAAAATATTAAATAAAAATAAATAAATAAAAAAAAGCTAAATGATGTATATTCCAACAACGTTATAATGAGAACTAAAAGCAAAATAATCAATCCCAATATCCATCAAAAACTTAATCATAACCACCCGAAAGCACAATAATTAATCCCTATATCAATAAAAAACATAAAAAGTAAATACGAGTAGAAATACCCATGAGCGATAAAAAATACAGCTCGAAAAACGTAATCATAACCACCCGAAAGCACATTAATTAATCCCTGTATCAATAAAAATCATTAAAAATAAATGCGAGTTAATATGCAAGTGAGCGATAAAATATACATCTCGAAAAACGTAATTATAATACCCGAAAACACATTAATTAATCCCTATATCAATAAAAAACATAAAAAATAATGCGAGTTGAAAAACCCATGAGCGATAAAAAATACAGCTCAAAAAACGTATTCATAACCACCCGAAAACACAATAATTAATCCCTATATCAATAAAAAACATAAAAAGTAAATGCGAGTTGAAATACCTATGAGCGATAAAAAATACAGCTCGAAAAACGAATTCACAACCACCCGAAAGCACAATAATTAATCCCTATATTAATAAAAAACATAAAAAGTAAATGCGAGTTGAAATACCCATGAGCGATAAAAAATACAGCTCAAAATACGTAATTACAAGACCCGCAAATACAATTCATAACCTATATATCTATAAAAAACATTAAAAGTATATGCGAGTTGAAATACCCATGAGCGATAAAAAATACAGCTCAAAAAACTTAATCATAACCACCCAAAAGCACAATAATTTATCCCTATATCAATAAAAAATATAAAAAGTAAATTTTAGTTAAAATAAACGAGGGCGATAAAAAATACCGCTCGAAAAACGTAATCATAACCACCCGAAAGCACATTAATTAATCCCTATATCAATAAAAAACATTAAAAGCAAATGCGAGTTAATATGCACGCGAGTGATAAAAAATACATCTCGAAAAACGTAATTATAATACCCGAAAACACGTTAATTATTCACAAAAACTACCCCTCCCCTATAAAAATTCAAAATCAACAACTATCTTAAAACTAAATAGACAATAATTAATTTTTTTAAATATTAGTTCGTAAAAAACAGAACTTGTTATCAAATATCTAAAAAACAGAAAAAAATAGCGATAGGATATGCCAAAATTATTAAAAAAGTCATAATTTTAATTAAACTAATTATTTTTCAATAAATAAATAAATAAAACGGAATATTTAAGGCTAGAAGTGAAGAAAAAGGTGACATTTGACTTGGAAAAGGTAACATTTGAAATGGAAAAGGTGACATTTGACTTGGAAAAGGTGACATTTGAAATGGAAAGGGTTACATTTGACTTGGAAAAGGTTACATTTGACTTGGAAAAGGTTACATTTGACTTGGAAAAAGTTACATTTGACTTGGAAAAGGTGACATTTGAAATGGAAAGGGTTACATTTGACTTGGAAATGGTTACATTTGACTTGGAAAAGGTTACATTTGACTTGGAAAAAGTTACATTTGACTTGGAAAAGGTGACATTTGAAATGGAAAGGGTTACATTTGACTTGGAAAAGGTTACATTTGACTTGGAAAAGGTTACATTTGACTTGGAAAAAGTTACATTTGACTTGGAAAAGGTGACATTTGAAATGGAAAGGGTTACATTTGACTTGGAAAAGGTTACAATTGACTTGGAAATGCTATACATGTAAAATTACATGTTGCTTATCTATTTGAAATACTATGTTGTGACAGATTATTTCAGAATTTTAAATATATCAATATTAAAAAAAAAAAAATAAAGAGTAACACTTAAAAGAATAATTTGGCCTTATTGTTTTTTCTTTATTGTTATAAATCAAAATAAACCAAAAAATAATCTCAGCTTGCAGTCATAATAATATTTGCATTTTAAAAATTAAATAATTGTTTTTAGGTAGATTTTTTTTTTTTTTTTTATTAGATTATTAGACTTTTGATTTTAATTTGTATTTTTTTCCCTTTTGGGGAAATTATTAAAAATTTTATAGGTATTTAAGTCTTTATTTTTTTTTCTCTTTTTTTCCATAAATTTTAATAATAGCCTAAAAAGTAATAATGAAGGATTTAATTTAATATTTAATAATTCGAAGATCTTATAATAATATACTTATAGTACTTTAAAATAATAATATAAATATGAGTAATGATTTATTCATAAACTACAACTTGATTTATAAATAATTTAATATTAGTCAGGAACCCATATGACATTTTAATCTTGGCCTGGAACCACCATCGTATTTTAATATGCCTGTAACCTGAATATTGAAAATAATATGACCAAATATTAACTGATGTCTATTTCAATTTAATTTTGATATTTCATTACAAATAACTGAAACACCTGATGATGGAACATAATAACTACAAATGAAAAATTTAATAAATATTTGTTCATCACAATGCATTTTAATTAATTTATTTACTATATTTAATTGTATTTTTTTTTATAATTATTGCATATAATTTCAAATATAACTTACTACAAACATTATTCATTTTTTAGCTATCTTTGAAGTCATAAGCTATGGTCTTAGCATTGATTTTGAATCCATTGGTCATATTGAAAAAATACTCATTATCAAAAGAAAGATATCGATTGTGAAATATAATATGATATTAAAAATATATCAGGTTTCCCTCCTTAAATTAACCATAGTTTGAACCATTACCTTTCTAGGTACATTTCAAAACTAATGTTAATTTTTGCTCAAAACGTTTTTTAGAATGAAAATAAATTTAAATACTTACTTTTTCTGAATTTCTTTTATATCTATAATATATTCCTAAGGATGGCAAAAGGTTTTTACTCACAGGTTTGAATATCAATTAAATATAACTCTCCTTGTATTGTGGCTATATAATTCTGAAGCATATGAAAAAAATTGTTTCATTTTTTTGTAATAATCAACTTTTTTTTTTACTACACTAATTTTCATCATAGAACCCTATAAATGTGAAAAACGTGAGTTTGTTGTTCTATATTAATAAAAAAAAAAATGTTCATTTGTCAAAATTGGAAAAAAACAAAAAAAACACTTATCAAGTCTGCTATAATGTCTTTGAATAATAACTCAGCAATAATTTATTTTTCTAAGCGTCATAGTTTTTCAAATATATTTTTAGTTAAAATATGAAAAAGATTTTGACAGCAAAATATACAAGACAAATTTCTTTTGAAATTATTTTAATAAATAAAAGTGAATCAAATAAGAAACTGTTATTTACCACTGTTTAATTTTTTCCACAATACAATGCTTGTTTTTTTATCCATTTAACGTCCCTTTTATGCTACTGTGACTTATCCAACGATGCTACAGTGGGAGCACTGAAGTTTGCTCTTTTTAGTTTAATTAGGACAGGATTCTTTAAGGAGTACCTAACTTGGAATTGGCTCGGTGCCACCATTTAACGTTCCCTCCGAAAGACGTTATAACCAACGATTTTTCACTACCTTTCTAATTCAATCACCTTAAAATTCTATGGCCATCTGCTGGGTTCGAACCCAATTTCTTAGTCATAATATAATATGATTAATAATAATTAGGAGAAATGCATATTTAAAAAAAAAATGTTGGGATAATAACATCAAATAATGCTTTTTAAAACATCCTATCATTACATATTATTTAAAACAAAAATAAAATGTTACATCAAAACAAGAAGTAACACTATTTAAAGTAATTAAACATTATTTATAAAAAAAGTTAAAAGAAATAAATGATGAGTTTTATAAAAAATGCAGTGAATGAATATTTATAGGTTGAAAGTATGTGACAGTGTATGACAATTCACTATCATCAAATCTCACAAATTTTCACCTACCTGTTCTCTCGCAGTGTACCGCAGTCTTAAAAAAGGGGCAAGCTTGGAACACCTAATTACCAAAATTGTCATTAGAGCGACAATTTTTCACAAGTTTTAGACGCTAGTGAGCGATGTCAGGTTAAAGATCCCTATGCTAATTACATCTTCATATGCAAAATTTAGGACTCTCATTGTAGGTATCGTCCGATTAGGCACAGTAGCATAAAATGATGTTAAATAAATAAACAAACAACACATTCGGTTTCATTCAATTAAGTTTTTAAAACCTATAATTTTTTCTGTTCCACATTTGCTTTAGAAAACAGTTTTTAAATACTTTAAGTAGAATAATTATTTTGATATTGTTTTGAATTGCTAATTTAATATTTTTGTGTTATTAATTATTTTTTTTTTTTTTTTTTTTTTTTACAGGTAAGTCATGGCATGACCTCAAAATTTAACTTGAGCTGGGACAACTATACTAGGTATTTATACAAGAATTTTTGTCTAAAATATTTCTTGAAACCGAATTCTTTTTTCTTACACCGATGTATTTTTTCAATGTCAATAATTACACATTTAGTGTCACTTAATATTACGATTACTCTTAATTGAAACGAAATAAAGTAAAGAAAAAAAAAAACACCTCTCAGAAATATTTGAATTTTATTTTTTCAAATTATTCTATAAGTCATATTAGATATTTTAATTGTTTATTAGATTTTTAACTAATACAACTTAAATTTAACATATGTTTTTGGTTAAGTCTTATCCTGATTCTTTATACATTTAGATACGAGAAGCGGTTTCGCGGCATGGAATCAGAAACCCCACTGAAGTCGAACCTGTTTAACATAAACTTAAGTCCCAATTTCCGAGAAGGCTATTTTTGTGTTTGAGTTTTAGAGGATTCTCCAGCTGTACAAGATTGGAAAAAACTTTCCTTACAAACTCCTTGCTTTTGCATTTAAGAGCGAAATGGTTTTATTTTAATATCATTTAACGTGATTCAATAATTAATTGAGACGTTGATTTCCAAAAGGTACTAAAGGATTTTTTTTTTCGAAATTGATATGTTGGCATATTTTATTTTAATAGCTTTTTTTATCTAAATCCGTCATCAGATTTCATCTAAAATCATAAAAATCCTATAAAAACGTATTTGAAATTTTTAGTTCATTCCCAAAGGTTCTAAATCAACATTTAATTTCCTTCCAAAACATACTATTACCTCCGTAAATAGATAACATTTCCTTTCATTTCCTACTATACAGCAAAAGTACCTAACCCCGTAATGTATTACCATTAATACATTGTTTACTTCATTTTATGCCTTTTTATTGTTTCATTTAGCACATCTTGAATCAACGATATGGTAATCAAACTAATTATCAGTTTTTACGCTGTTTTAAACAATTTTGTTGCTCCGCTTTGGTTCTTGTATTTTCTCATTAAATTTATGCTTTCTCTTAGTATTTGGTTTAAAAGTTTTTATAAATTCACACTTTAAAAGAATAACCAGAAAATAGTTAGAATTAGTATTCCCTTATCTTGCTTAATATGAGAAGAAACACCGTACCTGATCTACAGTGAGTGTCAAAGTATTCGGAATTTACCACCATTTCTTAAGGAGTTGTTACTCACTTAATAATGTTAGAAGGAAGGTATACAATAGCTAAAACCAAAAATTACGACAATAATAATTTTATTATGAACGTGTTGAACGTTTATTTACGAAAAGATTAAAAATAGTGTATATTAATGGTGTCAAAAGTATTCGGAATTACGTGGTTTCCTAGTTATATTAGTGCAGTGATCATAAATAAACATCCAGTTGGTAAACTTTATTGTATAATCATACATTTTAGCCTACTAGGAACTAATCTTAATAATTAATTAATTATATGATGTGAGATATTATCCCACTCAAGTACTTATTGTTTCCTGAGGTCATTTTCATTTTCAATATAGTATTTCCTGATTTTTCTTCGTAGTAGGTCCCAAAAATAGTTAATTAAATTTAAAAGAAATAATGGAAGAGGGATTTTGAGAACTTATTAAGCAACTAAATCTGAATGGATAACGTATATATATTCAGTCATGGTCCCACACATGTTAAAAAAATGATTTTTTCGTAATCTTTCTTCTACTTTTGATTGTGGCTTTTTATTCATAAAAATTACGCAAACCTATCAATTATTTTATTTCAATAACAAGGAAAGATATTTTTCAGAGGTAGAATAAGGAAATATACATAACTTAGTAATTAACATTATAAAGATGTTAGTTATCAGTAATGTTGTATGAAGAAGGTTATGGTGACTGTTACCAACTTATCGCGCTTTATATTCTTCCAAAATGTACTATGTCCCCTTTGATTCTTTATAAAAATTACTACATCCACATTTTATTCCAAAAATTTGTATAACCATATTATATTGTTTAAATT
Source organism: Piezodorus guildinii (assembly GCA_023052935.1). Lineage (NCBI taxonomy): Eukaryota > Metazoa > Arthropoda > Insecta > Hemiptera > Pentatomidae > Piezodorus > Piezodorus guildinii. The sequence goes on along the minus strand of CM041292.1, from coordinate 28,762,941 downwards.
CAGGGTAAAAGTGCAATAATTTGTAAAAAATTAGTTTATTTCATCCCTATACTACTAAAATCTAGAATTTTAAATATACATGATATAATCTAAATTTAAAAAAATATCGCTATTAATTACTTGAATGCTAACAACAGCGGAATGTTCGTTTATTGAAAAAAGTGAAGAACAGGTCTTCTTTTAAGTTTTGTTTGATCAAAAAAATAACTTAATAGTATTATTTATTTTAATGAAGGAGCCAGAAAGTAATCTTTATATTCTAGAAGGATGTTTTATCAGTAATGTTGTATGAGGAATGTTATGGTGACTGTTACAACCATACTGCGCGTTATATTCTTCCAAAAGGTACTAAGTATGTCCCCTTTAATTTTTTCCAAAAACGACTATATCCACTTTCATACCAAAAAGTACTACATGCATATCATATTGTAAACAATTAATGTTAAAAATGGAATAATTTGTAAAAATGAGTTTATTTTATCCCTTTCTTATTGAAATATAGATTTTTTTTTTAAAATATATTAAAGTTATGGAATGAAATGTTTTGAAAATAATTGTGTTTCTAAATCGCTGGAACACTTTGTAAAGTTCTTGAGTGATAATTAGATAAAATAAAATAGAAGATTTAGATAAAAATAGATGATGGGAATAAAATATGTAAAAAAATTTCAACTTTATACAAAATATCTTTTAGTACTTTATCAAGGTATCATCTCAATTACTGATTGAATTAAAACATCAAAAATGAAAAATTCATCAAAACCGAAGATGGAACTTTTTTTTTCGTTTTCTGATTCTATTCGTATTATTAAATACTATATTATCCCCTGTTTTTTTCATAATCATATATGAACGTACAAATGGATTCTGGATTTGGTCTTTATTCTGATAAAAACTGGGAATAAAGCTCAATTATTAATGCATTCAAATATGAAAGTGCCTCGCACATATGTATGAATATTAGTTATTCAATGGTTGTGTAAAATCACAATTTGAAAGATCTTAGTTATTTCACAAAAATAAATTCTGTAAAATGAATTCTCATAAAAACAGATCTAATAGTAAATATTTCGAGAGATGAATAATTAAAAAAAAAAAAAAAAAAAAAAAAAAAAAAAAAAAATATAATATATATATATATATATATATATATATATATATATATATATATATATATATATACAATGCTCTACGACAGTGCTATTTATAATTTTCCGACTATAGAGGTCTTTTTCCTTTATTTGAGCCCAATTGCTGTTTTCCTGTTATTCAAACTTTATTCATTATATCCATTCTGCTTCTAGATTATAACACTTTGCATGCCGTTTTTCCTCATTTTTTTTCTCAGTTATATCGTTAGGTTTTTTAAATATCAGATAAGAAGGCTTGAAGTTATGAATAAAATACCGAAAGGAAACAGAAAAGCTGAAGGAAATAAAATTCTAATTGATTCCGAGAAGGGAAGCAAATTCAGTTTGAGTGATTTGTTTCCGTGGATGGAAAAGCTTCTATGTTTAAGGAATTATAACTTTTTTTACGATTTTTTTTTTTTACGACGAACTAATAACCAACCAAATTTAATTATTGATTACGTAATGTTTAATGAAAAAATATCTAAAGATTTAGAAAATGAAGATGAGTATAAAATGTAAGTGGTACAAGAGGTGAATTAACTGCGTTCCAATCAATTCTTATATTGAACAAAACAAATTAAGTATTGTATTTAGAACGACAAGACCAACCTCTCCATCAGACACGTAAAGTAGTTATCAAATACTTTTTTTTGAAATTTAAACGATACCTAACGTTGTTATGTTCAGTCAGTGGGAAAAAATAAGGTAATTTAAAGGAACATTACAATAGCATGTTTGAAATATGGAGTAAAAAGGAGTTCATCATTTTTCAAGCATAATACTTTTATTATAAAATTAAATGGTTAATAATAATAAATAGTTTTCAGTTGTAAGGTGTAAGGTTTTGAGCCACATTGTTGGTCTTCATGACACCTCAAAGTAATGTAACGTACTGTCTTCAAATGACAACTATGTGAAAACTATTTTATATTCCTTTTAATTTCTTAATTTTTTTCTTTCAACTGAAGATAACATGACAAGATAAGGTATTATTTAAAACAGCATTTGCAGATTTATTTGTTTGTTCAAAAACTATACCATTTTTCATTTGATTTGGATTAACTGTCATTCAGTCGATTCTACTCATTAAGGACTTATTTTGCAAGAGAATTCTATACAAATGGTTGATGTAAAAATTATAACCTCATGAGTAAAAGCGTAAATGAATCATTGTTTATGTCTGTTTCAACCGAAAGACATGGTCCTTCGTTTATGAATAATGAGTTAGTGCTGAAGTGTTATGTATTTGTTTTCTTAGGGTTTTGCGTCATTTTCTATTACTTGTTGGCAAAGAGAACTGTTTTTTTTCAGCACAATATCTTGAATTCGGCACAATAATACTAGGACATCTGATGATGATTCTAACGCCTAGGCTTTGATATCAGCCAATTATTTTTAACCTTTAACTGGTGAGATAGGGCCTACAGGACCCTAGAGACTCTTTAAAGTTTTGTGAATCCCATTGTCCCGATCCGAACGGCTAGTGAAAACCTGATATTTCCTGTCTTAACATCATTGTAATATAGCATCCTTTTTTAGCCAGTTTTTATCCGGTATTGCTTTAGGACAGTGTTATTGGGGTCCTACAGACCCCACCTCACCATCACTGTTCGGATTTATTGAAAGTGTGTTTTTCAATTCGTTGAAAGAATATCATTGCAGAAACTTGCTCAGAATATAACATTAAAATAAAAAAAAGTATTAATAAAATTTATTTAATAATATCAGGCATTTATTCAATTTTATAAGCATCGTATAGAACCCATTGAACACAGGTTGAATTAACGTATTTTACAAGAATAAACAATTCTAGATGTTTCAGGATTTAAAAAAAAAAAAAATGAGGTCTAGGGTATGAGAGACCCCACCTCTACAATTTTCACTATAAATTTCACTTCACCAGTTAAAGGTTAAAATAGCGGCCGATTAAAAATTATTTAATTCCATAACTCCTTTATTTTTAAAGATAGAGACAATTTACATTAGAATTTTCAAATCAAGAAACGGCGAATATTAAAAAAAAAAAGAGAAAAGAAAAATAATAGAAGTATTACCCATAAATACGCCTATAATTCAGTTATTTTTGAACATAAAGAAACATGTGTATAGAGTTTTAGAATAAGAAAAGTGCGATAAAGAAAAAAAATCGATCTATATACTCAAATCACCACTAACATTTCAAGATACATAAATCCAGAATAATGTATACAAACAATATCCGAAGTACGAATTAATAAATAAATAAATATCTAAAATTCTGTTAGTGCTATTCTTTAGAGAATTAGAAATTCTACAAAACAAAAAAGGAATTGTAGGAATTTGTCCAGAGATAACAGAGATATTGGGTTTTGAAATTAGCAATGGCTAACTACAGGGCACTGGGCCTAGCCTGAGTGGTGCTATATAAATTATATATATATAATTTTGTTTGAAATAATTCGGGTTTTAGGTCATTAAACTATCACTCCTTCTTAATTTTCTTTATTTGGACGTTTCGATCCTCCGTCTATGTATACACATAGGATCCTTTTCAACACTGCAACAAAGAATTTCATTGAGCACCGGCACACCACTCAGGCTAAGCCCAGTGCCCTGTAGTTAGCCATTGCTAATTTCAAAACCCAATATTTCTGTTATCTCTAAAAAATTCCTATAATTCCTTTTTCTTTTTGTAGAATTTCTAATTCTCTACAGAATAGCACTGACATAATTTCAGATATCCATTTATTTATTAATTTGTACGGCGGATATTGTTTGTATACATTATTCTGGCTTTACGTATCTTGAAATGTTAGTGGTGATTTGAGTATATAGATCGATTTTTTTTTCTTTATCGCACTTTACTTATTCTAAAACTCTATACACATGTTTCTTTATCTTCAAAAATAACTGAATTATAGGCGTATTTATGGGTAATACATCTATTATTTTTCTTTTCTTTTTTTTTTATTATAATTATTCGCAGTTTCTTGATTAGACAATTCTAATTAAAGTTTTCTCTATCTTAAAAAATAAAGGAGTTATGGAATTAAATAATTTTTAATCGGCCGCTATTTTAATCTTTAACTGGTGAAGTGAAATTTATAGTGAATATTGGTTAGGTGGGGTCTCTCATACCCTAGACCTCATTTTTATTTATTTATTTTTTTAAATCCTGAAACATCTAGAATTGTTTATTCTTGTAAAATACGTTAATTCAACCTGTGTTCAATGGGTTCTATACGATGCTTATAAAATTGAATAAATGCCTGATATTATTAAATCAATTTTAATAATACTTTTTTTTATTTTAATAATATATTCTGAGCAAGTTTCTGCAATGATATTCTTTCAACGAATTGGAAAACACACTTTCAATAAATCGGAACAGTAATGGTGAGGTGGGGTCTGGAGGACCCCAATAACGCTGTCCTGAAGCAATACCGGATAAAAACTGACTAAAAAATGGATGCTATATTACAATGATGTCAAGACAGGAAATATCAGGTTTTCACTAGCCGTTCGGATAGGGACAATGGGATTCACAAAACTTTAAAGAGTCTCTAGGGTCCTGTAGACCCCACCTCACCAGTTAAAGGTTAAAAATAATCGGCTGATATCAAACCTTGCGTTAGAATCATCATTAGATGTCCTAGTATTATTGTGCCGAATTAAAGATCGTTGGTAGTTTCGGATAAAAGCCGCGTACGGCGAACGGTAGACAAACGGTTTGTTTTATTAATTCGGATTCTACTTATCTTGAAACGCAAGCCCCCAAATTTTGAGTAGGAGCAAACTTTTTTTTTTTTTTTTTTTTTTTTTGTGGTTATAAAGGTTCATATTACAAATATTAAACCGAAAAACGCATGCTAGTATGCGTCTGCAAAATCGTTGGCGTCGGACAGGCTATGTATGTTACGTTGTAGTTTGAATCACTGCATGTTAAGGTGGTCGGATTTGAATAAATGTTATGTTAATTTACTGTTGCAATTTATTACACTTGAAATTAAATAACATTAATTTTCCACTTCTTCTTGCGATTTGTTCCTTACGCCCTTTCCGCATGGTATTTGGGTAAGTGGTGACTTCTGTTATGCAAGATACACCTGAATTCTCGACAACTGCGTAACCTCCGGCGCAGTCCAGAACTTTATGACTGCGGTGACATCAGAGGGATGCTCCGCGGGTAGCCTTTGAGAGAAAGCTGGCCCGCTATGACGAAAATCTAATATTCAGGTCGATGTATAAAAACCACACCTCCAAGCTAGGCTGTATTAGTCTTCTGCCTTACCATGGACCATCATCTTGTAAGTAACACCTTGACAGCTTAACATCGTGTACCTTATTCCGAATTTTCGTTGTTGGACTAATGGACCAGGGCTATAAATGTTTATGATTTTGGGATTAATATATATAGATTTTTTTATGTTTGTTGAAAAACTGAACTTAAAAGAGTAATTAAGCTAAATTTATGAATGCTATCAAATGTAAGATGGCCCACTAGGGTAATAACAACTATGTTATTTATTATTTTGGAAGCAGTTTAGAAAAAATCTTTTTATTTTATATAAAATAATATTCACAACTATATCCCTTTCGCCAGATTTGGGAAGAGGAGCGAAATTTGAGAAGGAAAGAATTGAAAGAACGACAAATTTCAAACGAAACTTTAGGTTACGTAAAAATATATTTGTATTTATAATTATTTTTTTATACTTTTATCTTGATAGTGGTTCATCTTGGAAGAGGGGCTATCCTAGGGTACGGAGACCCTCTTGGGGCAGACCCAGTTTTTTTAAAGTGAGTACCCCAAGATTGGGGAAAAACCTGACGGCCGAACGTGATCAAAGCCTGATTACCTCATTGCACATCCGTTTGTCTAGAAACAGTACGAATCTGTACTAAGTCCAAGACCCTTCATGGGTTGTAGAGGTCCAGGTATGTTTGTCTGGTTTTTACAGAATTTTAAAAATTTCGTTTCTCTATTCCACCATTCTGTCGACTTCTTCAAGGTACTAAGCGAGAAAGAAACTTAGAGTAAGTGGTTATTCATTTTCACTTTGTACTTTGATGAAGCCGGCAGCACGCCTGGTGAAATGTTAGTGGAAACATTTAAAACACAGTAAAAAACAGAAAAAGGATATGAGATAAAAATGATATAGTCCGTGAAAAATCTTAAGGAGTATTTATTTTCTATATTTAATTGAATTTTAATTAAATTAATAAAAGGCGGTTTTGTTATTTTATTTATTTATTGATTTGTTATTCCGCATCTACCCTTTCGGGTGATTAGCTGGTGTTGATTCTCTATGTTTATATTGAGTTTAACAGACAAATGACTCTAAAAAACTCAAAAAGTCTTAAAATTGTGTCCTCGTCATTTCTTAATGCTTCATTTAAGTTTGAAGGTATGTTATGTCTTGTTCTGGTGTCAGTGTACAGTGTGCATGATGTTACAATGTGTTTTATGGTCAGTGTTGTGTTACATGTATCACAGAATGGCGGATCCAGGCCTCTCATTAAATATCCGTGCGTAAAGGCATTGTTTTTTTAAAATTCTAAAAGTGAAATAGTTTTATAAAAATGTAAACTTATATTTGGGAGAGGATTTGCTACCTGAAACGATGGTAATTCCGGTATTGTTATTAATTATAAGATTCATATTAAATATTAAATCAGATAACAACCAAGATATATTAAAGATAAAATGTATGAAAAAAAATATTATACCTACACAAAAATGCATTAGAAATATCATCCATTAATTTGGAACAAATTCATAAAACTGCTTTTAGTTTTTAGTATTAATATTTTGTTATAAATAAAAATCTTAATTATTAGGGTAAATCAAATGTTATAATATTACTTACAGTAATAATTAAAATGGCGTTCAATACAATTTAAAATTAAGGGAGATAATCCCTTCTGAAATTTACACTTAGTACGAATCATTATTCTAAGTATGTTTATTTTATTTTTTTTTAATAAATCTCATTTGAACTAACGAAAATTCATTAAGCTAATAAATTGATTCATTCGTTGACCAAAATGTCGATTTGAGCATCATTACATTACTTCAGAAACAATTAACATGAATGCTTCTAATTACAACGCAATCTCGCGTAAACTTTAGGCTTCAATGTTGTTAAAAAAACAATTTTACATTTAGAAAGCGATAAGAATATTAGATTAACCATACCATATTTTTTTGGGAATTATACATGAAAAAAGAATTAAAACAAATCATTCCCATAAGGACATCGAGGAAGTAGATTTCCATGGGGCTTGTACGGAAAGCGCCTATAATACTAGAGTGTAGAGATCCTCCTAAGGCACACCAAACCTCTATAATGTGGGTACCAAATAATTAAGAAAAAACCTAGTGTCCGGCCGTGATCGCTTAATCAATCATCATTGGCTCAAAAATAGCATGAATCGCCATTTGTATTGTTCCCATATATTTTATAGGTTGTCGAGGAACATGTGTTTTTATTGTTTTTTTCTGTTAATTTATACGTGTTATCCTTCACACTGTGGCTTTTTGACAGATGACTTTTGACAGTTTCTTCATTTTTTTATTTATCTTACTATTTTTCTACATAACTCTAACTCTGCAATATGTGCGTTTATCTCTACGCATACTATCTTGCAATATTACACGTAATGTTATTACAATAACATAAGTTACATTGGATAGCATAATGTGAGCAAAGTGTGTATAAAGGAAGAGAAATAAATATTAATTAATTAATTTATATAGACAAAAACAGGCATTAAAGATAATAATGACAACAAAAATAAAAACAAATGAATACAACGAATTGTAGATAATGAATTATTTACAATGTAGCCAATGGAACTCAGTTTGCTGTGTACAAGATCTATAAGCCCATTGTTAGTTATCCAATTCTTCATGGTCCACATTCGGTCTACAAACGAGACTAATTTTGAAAAATATTTTCTCATTTGTTCTTATTTATACACAAACTTTTATTTATTCTTGATATTTATAGCTTTCAGTTTTCCTGTTTGCGTTGCTTGGAAGCAACTGCGTGATTGGTCAGTTCTTGGGAGGCGCGGTTCAGACAGTAGCTACCTCTGGTTATGCGGTCCCCGCAGTTGCTCGCACGATCGCACACACTCCAGCAGTCTTCGCTCCCGCTCCAGTAGCCATAGCACGTCCTCCAGTAGCTGCTGTCGCCGCCCCAACTTACGACACCTACGATCCCAACCCATCCTATTCCTTTTCCTACTCCGTCAACGATCCAGTGACCGGAGACAACCATGGTCACACCGAATCCCGCAACGGTGACGTCGTCCAGGGCAGATATTTCCTCGTTGAACCCGACGGTTCCATCAGGACCGTGGATTACACCGCCGACCCTGTCAACGGATTCAACGCTAACGTGCACAAGGATACAGCAGCCGCTCACCCCGTCGCTGCACCAGTCGCCATTGCTCGACCACCAGTGGCCGTCGCTGCTACACCGGTTGCCGTCGCCCGTCCCCCGTTCGCCGTCGCCCGTCCACCGTTCACCGTCGCAGCATCACCAATTGCCGTCGCCCGTCCACCGTTCGCGATAGCTCAGGCTCCAGTAGCCACAATTGCTCAGCCAACTCTTGGCATTTCTAGGCCTTACATCGTTGGTTAAGTTTTTTTATACTGAAAATCATAACTTTTATACTTTAAGCTGGGCTTAAATTAGTCAATAGTACACATTTATTTTTTATATTATAATTGTTTTTTTTGTTTTTTTATGAAATTTATGATAAAAGGTTTTTGTTTTAGTTTTATTTGTACTTATTATTTGTGGAGAAATTTTAAATATTTTTGAGACTGTCACACTATATGTTTTTGTATTGTATATAGTAATTAGTAAATATGACCAAAAAAAAAACTCCAGAAGAACAAATTTATTGTAAACAAAGGTAAAACCATCAACATTTTCATTGTGATTGTTAAATGTTTTTAAAATATAAATAAAAATTATTCTTTATTTAAGAATTAAAATTTTGTATATAGTACCCTTATTAAATACGGTGCGATCTCTATTCTGAAGCGAATTCATTTCCTCATTGGCATAAATTGATTTTTCATAAATCATGGAGCATATACTTTTTTTTTTTTTGTATTGAAAATATAAGTTTTCAAAATGATTAAAAAATCAGTATTTATTCCTAAAAATCAAATCTATCTTTTTCGTAACTTTACAATTGTGTTATAATTATAATAATTTGTTGCCCATTAAGTTATTTAATATAAAAGTCATTTTATGATACTGTGGCTCATCTGACGATGCTACTGTCGGGGTCCACCACACAGGTGAACCCTTTACAATCATTTAAATAATTAACATATTTTGTGATGTACATTTGTTTCTATGTAGTAATAAAAATTATTCTTTTTATGGGATTTTATGGAATTTTCATTTTATTTATAGCACCCTTTTTATATGTGGAGATCTCCAGACTATACCGAATTCATTTTCTCATTGGTATAAAATCCAGTAATGTAAACATACACAATGCAGCATGTAACTTGAACAAACTACTGGTGAATTATACCAACATAACTAAAAAATCACTCCTAAATCACTTCTTCTAACCCTTTGGAATTTCCTCTTTGAACTGGATTCTTTGTATTCAGATGTTTTTTTAATATAATTCGTACCCCTTATTAAATTGTTCATTATAATATACCTCTATATTCGTGATTTTATATTACTCGGAATACAGTATAATGGTTTCACAGTAAATTCAAAGCAACCTCTAATTAGCAAAGTAAACATATACGGTAAACTTGTGGAGGGTCAAATAAACAGCCCTGTATTTAGTGAAATAACAAGCTTACTATTGATGGGACAGAGGAAATTAGCACGCTCTGGGTTAAACACGAGCTTCAATAATTCCAAAATAAACTTGTTTTTCATGCTACTATGAACCACTTATTTTTTGAAAAAATACGTTTTATAGACAAACAAATTAAGTGCAAACGATTAAATAGAGCCTTTGAAAAACAATCTAGTGCTCATAACACACAATTTTCCTTAAGCTGCCTTATTAATATCAATTATACAACTTTTAAATTAAATCGAAGATGAAAAATAATAATTAATCATATTAGGATTCGATGAAAATATTTATTTGGATCAATATGATTTGTATTTCTGTTTATTCCTCCTTCAGTTACTTATCATATTCTTTCGTATTTATATTTACCAATTTTATTTATTTATTTTTTTTTGTATTCGATAAAATGGTTTTGAATAGTAAATTATTTCTAATCACCAAGAGCTTTCATACTATTTATATGAGATTAAATACTGCATGGATATGCAAGATATTAATTTTTCATTAATTTAGTAAGTTCAATGCAAATAGTTATAGCTTTTAGAGAAAATCTTGCTGTATAATTATAGATATATTTCTGTACCCATGGAGTGTTTAGGGTTCAGTACATACTGAGACTTTCGCTGCCAACAGTCGTGTATGGTGGTGATCAGGCCTAGTTTTTCGCCAATTTGGGTACCCACTTTAGAGAGCCGGGTGTGCTCTAGGAGGGTCTCCTTACCCTAGGTCGTTCCATGGCTGAAATAACAGAACAAATAATCCCCAGTCCCAGCCTGGGTTCGAACTTAGTGCTCTATTCACTAGACCATGCCACTCTCATATGAAAGATATACAACTGAATTAAATATGAAATTTCAGTTTCGTTTTGCGAAGTACTTGTCCATCTAAACTCAAGGAATCCTAAAAACATATATATTGTCGTTGAAAATGTGAATAATAAAATTTTCAGGATAGCAATACTTTTCAACTATTTACATATGTTAAATAAGTTATCGAACTTTAGGAGGTCACAAATTTTAGTAGAAGATTCAGAATGTTTAACTTAAAATGTTATATATTAATTCATTCATTACTTTTTTTATTAAAAGTTATAAAAAAATGTATAAATAAAACCTATACTGAACAGACGTTTTAGTAAAATCGAGTTTCAAAGACACCAAGATGGTAATTCATCCTCATTTTTTTTTTTTTTTTTTGCGATCGTGATATGTATTTGTATCTTTTTCAACGGAAATACACACATTTATATATACTGGGTTCCCCAAGTCCAAATGACTAAGTCGCGCGAAATGGTCTGTGGAACCCTGTGTTTGTGTTTGTGTGTGTGTGTGTGTGTGTGTTTTGATTTTGCACCTTTTTATGATTTTCTCAAAAACGGCTCTAATGATTTTGATGAAACTCGTAAATTTATTTAAAATTTATTGAGCTTTGATATACAAAAGGTTTTATTCTGATTGAAACAGTCTGGCAGGACTTAAATGCCTACGTTTTTTAATTTTCTTTCTCTAAAGTACCTTAAAGTTTTGTAAATTTGGAAAAATTAACCATGTCATCTATTAAGCAATAATAAAAAAAGCTTGAAAATATAAAAGTTAAACGCATTATAAATCCAACTCCGGGAAAAAAGAGCAAGAAAAATGTTTTGTTATGAGTAACAAACACATATACTCGTAGTAGTTATAATAGGGATCATTAGAGGGGCATGCATGTGCATACATTCATTATTTATACTTTAATCATAATATAATTTCGTATCTATTTATTTATTATATTTAAATACTAAGCCTTTTAATATTGTGTTTTGGTTTTATTATATAGATGTTTGCTTTTTAATATTTTGTTTTATTGTGTATATATGTTGTTTTTTTTAATGTTGGTGTATATGTATAGATGTATATATCTGAAAGAAAATGGGAAAAGGTAAAAAAGGAAAAATATATAAAAAATGAATAAAGAAAAAAAGTTGAAAAGGAAAAAAAAATATTGTATTTATAATTAAGGGTTTAAAATTATAATGTTGAAAATAGTCCTATAGTAAAAAAAATTGGTATGCTGTTTTATAGCAACCCTATTAAGTTGGGCAACATCATTTATTTTGTAAATAAAGTGTATCTCTCCTTGCAATTTTTGAACATAAGAGCTTCAATATGGATGTATATTACGAATGTTGACCGTTGTAAAGCTAAAGTTTTTAGAAAAAATATTATATCATACACACAATTTTAAAATTTAATAGCGATAGATGAAAAACTGATAGAACTAACTGGTTGTTTGCAGAGAATAATATAATGGAATATTTAATAAAACACATGTTTGAATCAATACTAAATTTAATTAATTTTTTACTTGTACTTGGCTATATATTTCATCTCTGACTGTTTCTAAAAATCCTTAAATCGATTTTAACAACGGAAAAACGAAGTCAAAGTCTTGTGTCCCAAGAACCAGATTTTTTAGATATAATGCTAGTAAAATATTAATAATGAAATAAAATAAGTAATTATCTTCAGGGTGAATTAGATGTATTCAAGAGCCGAGACGGTTTGTAGGCAAATTTTGTGTGCACAGGAGGCGACAGAGACAGTGCGAAACCCGACCCCCTTCCACCTCTCAGCCTAATCTGAGAGAATCACCGCTCAAGCTCTGCGGGTTGCGTCTGCCAACTTGAAGGCGTTTATTTCTGTCATTGGCACAGGCTTAAATAAATATATCCTTTTTATTATTACTATTATTAAAATAATGTATTTTTATTTTGTACAGCTTAATAAACAGCGTTGTTCTAAATTGTTGGTATTAAGTATGTTTATTAGGTAGATTATGCTGAACTGATGTGAACACAAAACTTAATTAAAATATATATCAACTTTTATATTAATTAATTTTTACTGTATATAATAATTTTTATGAAAATATATTTGTTTAATATCATTACTTATTTATTCATATTCCTTTATACTTTTGTTGTATCTTAGTCAGTTCGCTTATATAATAGTATTTATTTAATTAATGAAATATAATCTTGTATTACATTTAATAGATCTTTTTTATTATACAGTTGTAAAAACAATATTGAAAAATACTATATTAATGAAAAAATAGCTTTGTCTTATTTTGTGGACGATAAAACAACAGTTGTTTTTTCCCCTTAAAATTAAACTAACTACTACGGTGGTAATTCTTTCGATTTTTCAATTTTCTTGATTTTGATCAAAAGTGTACCAGATGGATAACGTTAAATAACTAAAAAAAAAAAAAACTTCTGTTAATCTTAGTGATAAAAAGGTTGTATTAAGATAATAAATGAGCTTTTTGGTTCGAATTAGTTTTAACGTAAATCGTTAAAACGTTATGTAAAAGAATTACAGGTGAATAGCAATGAGCTATTCTGTTTATGGTAAATAAAAGGTTATTATTTCAAGTCAGATATCAATCTTATTTACTCTATGTTACAATAACATACCAGTACCAAGTAGCTACATCCCAACTATTCAATAACTTGGTTTTATCTTTTAAATATAACCGTTGTATGCCATCATCATGTGTAATACTCCTTTGCAACTTAGATGCGTATTTTCTTCAATTGTGAAGCCTTTCTCCAAAAAAAAAAACAACATGTTTTTTAGAATCAATAAATAAATCCTTTTATGTTTTTTTTATAACGAGAAATCAACACTTAATTAATAATATCTTCGATAATTAATTCAATTAAGATGATTTTTCTTCCAGATGGTTAGAAATTTGATAGTCATTCAAATGAGTACTTATAATTATTTTGGAAACGTATTGTAATATGTATTTTTTTATAACTGGAAACTATAGAGTGAATGTATATTTTATAAATAAGAACGCATAGAAACTTTACATATGTAAATATATGGGAAGGTTACTGTAGAATCAGTGTTGCCACAATTTGTTTTACGTTTTAGAAAAATATTTTTTTCAACGATTTATAATAGTAATAATAATAGATAAAAATAATCCTATCAGTTAAGTTGGACCAAAGAACAGATACTTACGAATTTTGATCAAAGTCGGTTCAGTTTGTTTGTTTGTTTGTTTAGGTTTTAAGGCGTAAAACCCTAAGGTCATCAACGCCTAGACACTATATGCATATTCAACCTTTATAAAAAAGAACTATTAGGTGATGGGTGATTGAGAGAAAGGAAGAAAAGAAATAAAATAAATAAATAAATAATAAATATATAAAAAAAAATTAAAAAAACATAATAAAAAAAAAATAAAGAAAGAAAAAAAAATATTTTTATGTAAACAATAGTTTAAAAAGCTAATACTAGTAATGCTAACTGACTAGGAATGGTCTTTATAATTTCGATAATAATGACTGCTCCTTAAGAAAATCAAAAACTAATTCAATGGTTTTCTCTCTATCACCCAGCACCGCTGAAATATTCGGGCTTAGTCCAATTTTATTCAGGTGTGATGAATAATAAGGGCATTCTTGAAAAATATGCCGAATGGTAAGGGTTCCATCACAGTGCTGGCATCGGGGCACCGGCTGCCTAGCCAAAAGATAAGAGTGCGTCAGCCGCGAGTGTCCTATCCTTAGCCGGGTCAACGCGACCTCCTCCCTCCGGCTGCTACGGCTAGATGTAGACCAGGGTTTCACCGTTTGTTTTATATGCTTCAGTTTGCTTACCTGGCTATCGTCCCACATTTTCTGCCATCGGTCATCTTCTTGCTTTCTGAGCGGTTCACTGAGTTCAGACGGTGTCAGTAAAGTCGGTTCAGTAATTTCAGTGTTTCGCGAACAAATATTGTGACACGATATATATATATATATATATATATATATATATATATATATATATATATATATATATATATAAAATGATTTAAAGGTTAATACATAAAAAGTGATGTTTCATATTAAACTTTTTTTTTTTAAATTCACAACTGTATATTATAATATAACAAGTAAATATGCCACTAAATGATACTGTAACGATCAAAAGTTTTCGTCCTATGGGTAGGAAAGTAAAGATCGGATGACACAATCACCCGATCACCGCGATTACACCCGAGCGAAGCAGAGGCAGTTCACCAGTACAAAATAAAACGTGTTTGATACGAGCAGAAGATTTTTTGAACTAATAAAAGGATATGTGGCAAACTACTGACTTTATACAACTGTTAAATAAAAATATACTTTTCATTATGAAATCCTTGAAAATAAACTCTTTATATTACCATACGGAAAGGGCTGAATCATTCGAGTAGGTGTTGTATCGATCTTTCGTTGATCAGAAAGTCGCTTCCATATTCGTCATACCCTGAAAGGTTAGATCGGCCTAGCCTGATAGTGGAATCTAGTATACTACTGCTCGTATCGGACGGAAAGGTCACCCGGTAACATGAGATAACGGCGCGTAATGGTCATAGCGGATCGCTTATAAAAAATATGATAGGATCATTTTAATAGTTCTTATGGTGGTAGCGTTGCATATTTCCTGACCTGCATTAAACTGAACAGCCAATTCACTGTCTTCCAGTTTATTAATAACCTATTCAAGATTTTATAGAGGTCAGCAGTAGTAACTCATACCCCATCAAGAATCTCATATCTATGGAACATAAATTTCATATTTAAGGAAAGTATTTACCTGGGATATTACAGAAACATTTTTACCCAAATCGACCAACCAAAAATATCAATTTATACAATGCATATTGCATATTGATATTATTTTCTCTGAAACGGCCTAAACGATGTTGATTAATATTGATTGCTCACAAAATCGATCTAAAATTCAAAATTCATTATGATTGGAATAGTCTGACAGGTCATAAATGCCGATATTTTAAATCTCCTTTCTCCAAAGTAAATTTAATTTCGTAGGTTCAATAACTAAATTCAAAATTTTATCATTAATCAAACATAATAACAGGATATAATGCAATATTCAACCGTAGAACGAAGTAGAGAAATATTTTCCTAGGTTATTTTTTATGAAATATTTATCCTGAGTTATGAGCTTATTTTTTGTAATTATTCGCGGTTTTTTGGTTAATAAACACTAATAAATTTTTCCTCTATCTTAAAAAATAAGTGGGTTATTGAATTAAATCACTTTTATTCGGTCGCTATTTTAAAAAAGGATCATTGTTGCAGGCCCTAGTATTTTTGTAGCGAATTTCGAAATCATTGGTCCTATAGTTTCAGAAAAATGCCGTGGAAGGCGGACAAATAGATATTTTTTATTATTTATTCGGTATCATTTTCATCTGGGGAAGAGTAGAGAGTATTTTTTTTTTTTTTTTTTTTTTGTTTGGTCGATTACGAAGGTTCGTTATTTAAAATTATAAACCAAAATAAGTAAAAGCATAGCGAAAAGTCTCTACTTAAGAAGAATCACAATCAAAGGAAATTAGAAATGTTCAAAACAGTTCAAACAGACGACCTAAAATTTTGTAGCTTTAAAGTGAAATGTCGCTAGAAAAAGAAAAAAAACGCCTGCTTTCTTAGAAATACAGTAGAAATATAATTGTGAACTGAACTCCTTTTATAGTTTTTTACTTTCACTTACCTATATATGAAATATATAGTATGGGAAAGTATTACGATTGTAAAAATTTTCGAATTACAGTTTTCAACAGAAATAAACATTTTAGGGTCAGCTGAGCTCAAATAATCAAGAAAAAACAAAAATTCGTACGGAAATGATATTTTATATTTAAGACTACTATACGCCCGAGATGTTACAGCAATTTTTTCATTGGAATCGGCTGACCGAAAACCATACTTTATACTATGCATTTATCACCTTTTTACGATTTTCTCAAAAACGGCTCAAACGATTTTGATTAAATTCGCTATATTGATGTAAAATTTAAAGGGCTTTAATGTAATGTAGGTTTCATTCTGATTGAAATAGTCTGAAGGGGCTTTAATGGAGATATTTCAAATTTTCTTCCTTTAAAGTACCTTTGATTTTGTATATTCTATAAAAAAAACCATATCATCTTCTTGCCATTGATAAAAAACAGGTAAACATATATAGATATCCAACTAAAGGAGAAAACTGAAAAAATATTTTTTAATATAATTGTTTCACTGCTTGGCCACATTTATGGCGCTGTCGTCGCCGGAAGTCCCAAGTAGTTTTAACACACAGTGATAAAAAATACTTACTGAATTTCGTAGATAATGTTTAGTATATTATTTAATAGAACACATCTTTCTATAAATATCAAATGTAAATAATTCTTTAACAATTTAGTTTCGTTTCTAGAATTTTTTAAAAATTCTTAAATTGATATTAATAACAGAGGTAAGTGAAAGTCGTGTGTTGCGCGCACCAGATTTTTAACAATTATGATGAGGATAGAATATATCCCAATGAATATATTGCTTTCACTTACTATATATAGTAAGGGAATGTATTGCGATCGTGAAAATTTTCGATTTCTATTTCAATGGAAATACACGTCTTAGGGTCCCCTGAGTCCAAATAACCAAGTCAAGCAAAAAGGTCTGTGTGTGTGTGGCAACTCCCAGGCGGAAACGAAAATTCTTATGAAACTTAAATTTCATATTTAAGACAACTATACTCCCGAGATGTTGCAAAAACTTCTTCAAAATCGGCTAACCAGAAGAGCCACTTCACATTATGCATATTGCTCCTTTTTACGATTTTCTCAAAAACTGTTCTACGATTTTGATTAAACTCGCTATATCGATGTTAAATTAAATAGGCTTTAATATTGTGTAGGTTTCATTCTGATAAAAGTAGTCTGACAGGGCTTAAATGCCAATATTTAAAATTTTCTTCTTCTAAAGTACCTTTAATTTGTTGATTCTATAAAAATTACTATATTATCTTGTTACCACTGATGAAAAACAGGTAAATATATAAATTGAAATGAATTCGATACCCAACTAAAGAAAAAAACGAAAACAATATTTTTTAATGCAATTTTTTTTGTTTTTTAACTTTAGAATAGTAATATACATGTTTAATATACCGTTGGAAAGCTAAAGATTTTAGGAAAAATATTATCTAATACACAAGCTTTTCAAAGTTAATAGAGAGTGATGAATAGAAGATAACACTAACTAATTATTTTAGGGAATAATATAATAGATTTTTTAAGAAAACACATGTTTCTATAGAAATTCCATTTAACTAATTATTTAATGGTTTCACTCATTTTTATCTCTTACTGTATTTGAAAATTCTTTAATCGATTCTAAAAACGGAGGTAAGTGAAAGTCGTGTGTTGCCCGCACTAGATTTTTTGTTACTTCTTATGTAACAATCCTATTCCTAAAATGGTCTGCTGTATATTATAATTTATTTTCTAACTGATGAAATATGAGATGAAATAGCACTAAATTCATGCGTTTCGTAAGTGTATTCATAGCTTTTTATGCGCTTTATGCGCTTTTACTTTTATGCGCTTATATGCATGAAGCATTTGATATAGCCCTAAAAACCATGAACCATGATGCGCGTATGAGACCTTTAATGCTTATGGGTTTAAATTTCGAGCTTTCGCTTATATTTACCTCCAGAAATGCTATTTACAAAGAAAATATTTAAGTTTGATATTATTTTACTGAACACAGTTCCATATCATATTAACGATCTTTAATTTTTCCATTAATATAATTTTATTTTCCAATGGTTAACTTCCAATAAGTCCAAGAAAATTTCCTAAACATATATAATTGTAAGAAAATTTCCAAATTCAGACGTTGATTTCCAAAAGGTACTAAAGGACATTTCTTATGAAGTTGATATTTTTACATATTTATATTCTCCTCATTTAGTTTTATCTAAATCTTAAATTTGATTGTATTTAATAAACGCTCATGTCTTTTAGTAACGTGATTTAGAAATGCTATTAATTTCTTAAGATACTTATTACACATTTAGTTTCATTCCAAATCATTCTAAAAAAAAATCATTTCATAACTTTAATATGATGTTATTATTATAGTAAAGAAATAATTATAAATTTTAAGGCAAAAAGACCCAAATTAGCTAGTTTAATAATATAGTAATGAGAGATTTTCGCGCTTCCTGTAAAATTTCCTAGAATGGCTATAGTACCTTTTGGAAATTAACGTCTCAATTGACAATAGATCCCGGCAGTGACTGCTGAGTTTTCACAACAGCGTCGTTAGTTTTCATGAAAAATATTTCCTAAAATATGTCTACTTTATATTAACTTTTTGTTGAAGAATCATTTAATTTAAAACACAAACAAAAACGTTAGTATATAATTAAATAATAATTAGATTCTGAGCAGCTGTTTTCACGACAACTGTTAAAAGCAGATGTTTAAGGAGGCCAATGAATATATTCTGTTTGCATAGCAACTGCTTCGTTATATTTTTTTTTTTCACTTAATATTTTATTTACACCTGTAAAAAAAATTACAATCAGCAAATGTGCTAAAATCTAAGTAAACATGGCGTGGTCAGGCATGAGGGAGGCAGCACCCAGTGGTGCATCCTCCTGACATTACTTCGTTATATAAATTGCCTAAAAATTACTTTTAAAAATGTTTAATTTTTTTTGCTTAGTTTAAAAGTAATAATATATCGCGCCCTAACTAAACCTTCACTATCTCTCCATACAAGTGATAGCGATTTAAAAAGAAATACTAGACTAAGAAGTCCTTCCTTTTCCTGCTCTAGGAGGGAGAGCCAGACTTGGCCGACATTTCAGAGTGTCTTATGTCGATTTTAAATATTGTATATAACTTTTGAGAGTTTAGGCTAGGAAAAAACTTTCATTTGGTATTTTCGTTGACCCTCCAAAAGATAAGGAATAAGGCATAAATTTAATTTGATGTAGTGGATATGATTAGTGGATCGTTGGGAACTACTGAAAGGAACTGATCAGTTTCCATTCACCTAAAATACGCCCTGATGACGACCCACAATGGGGATCGAAACGTTGGCAGAAAATTAATGGTTGAGACTACTTAATTGTTTCATTCACGGACCGCAACCCGGACTAATTCCTTCCAGTATTTTTTTTATATAGTTCTTAAACAAATGGCACACATTGGCGGTGATATCATCTGCTTTATTAACATTAGCAATTAGGTAGTCAGTTATTAACGCTGGAAATTAAGGGAAAACAATTATTAGTTACATATAATAGATAAAATGTTTCATATTATTAAAAAAAAATGGTTTAGGAACAAGTGACATTCATAACATTTTGTGTGAAAACGTGATATTGGTTTTCATAAATTCTAAAACAGAAACTTATATTCCATAAAATGTTAGGGTGTATAGACTGCAATTTTCTCTTGTTCAAGGATGATTATCGAACAACAGCTTCGTAGAAGTTGCCGAATAACCTAAGCTGATATTTTACAGGAAAACAGTTGGGGTACTAGTAATGTAGTTTTGGTTTATCTTACTAAGCACCTTGATTTCTTCCTCCGCGTGGAAGGAGACAGATATAAAGTAGTTTTATTCTATTTACACTTTGCTAAACATTTCTCTTCTATTGAATCCTGCTGCTTCAGATTGGAGGGAGACTAAGCGGCAAGCAGTTGTGAATGTTAGGCAAATAAATTAGGGAGGGCCGTGAATGGGGCCGGGAACAGAAGGAAAGTTCTCAAGCAAGTTGGGGATTACTAAGTTATCCTATTGTCGTATAGATAGCAAGTTAGACTATTTCGGAAACCCTGAAATTACTTCGTTACTAGGGGGAATCCTCATGCTGGGTATAATCCATTATCAGGGCCGCCTCGGATCCCCACTCAATATAATCAATGAAGGGATTCTCCATCATAATGATTATAGATATCTATATTGCCTCTGCATTATGGGATAGTGAAGGTCTTCTGAATTGTAGAATTATCACATTCTTCTTGATTAATTATGTTCAGATTTATTGTATGAGTTTAAATTTTATTACAGCTATAAAGTCTATTGAATATCATCCCTCTGTATATAAAATGATATCTAGATAAGTAAATCGTTTCAATTCGTTTTTATTAAATTATATTTTTAAATCTCCTGAAAATGAAGTAAACACAGATGTGTCAAGTATCGTTAGAAAAACAAGATTTTAAGAAAAGCTCATACAATGGAAGCCACTTACAAAATGTATAGCAGTGATGATCTATTCATAATGTATATGGAGAATCGATAGTGTAAAACCTATGAAGTTTAAGGGATTTAGTGGTCCAAGAATTTACAATTATATACAACGTATCTTGAACATAAAGCAGAAGCAAAAAAAATAGTACCACATAATAACACAACTTATTAAGGAGAATGCGTTAGGGGTGAATCATCAAAACACTCCAATTAAGTGAACTTAATTCATTGTGCCAACGTTTCGGTATAAATCTTTGCTATCTTAAGGGATATGAAAACAGAAAAGAACAACCACATTTTTTTAACAATATACAAAGAAAAATATTTGAAGTAAGTTATAAGACAGTATAAAAATGAATTATATATTTATAGTGACTAATGAGAGAAATAGAAAAAGTGATACGTAGTGAAATTTAACTGATATTTAAAAACAAAGGATAACAGAATCTTATTTAACATATATATATATATATATATAAATATATATATATATATATATATATATATATATACTATAAATGAATCGCTTTTTCTCTTGATCATCGCATCACGCGTGAACGGCTTTACCGATTACTCTAATTCTTATTGTGCTAAGTTTATATCAATCTAGAGAAGGATCTCATGAAGCACACAAAATGAGAAAAGTTGCTTTGGAAGATAGTTTTTTTTTTGTTTTTTTTTAAAATATAAGATAATAATAATAATGCTCTATCTATCTATCTATCTATCTATATATATATATATATTGTTCCCAACTTGACACCAACTTTTTTATCCCCGAACTGAAAAACCCTGAGCCATGAAGTAAAAGAAAATCTGAAAACGCACTTTTCACTTGATCTGTGGGGGTAATCTGTTGGAGACAAGCCGTGAGAATATGGTGGGTGCGGAAAAACTTCGTGGCCCAGTTCGTTCAATTTTTGCCGGTATGTTTTGAAACATGCCGCTCAGTGAGATCATGAGGTACCCATGTAGGTACGTACTACGTATGAGGTACCCACGTATCGAGCTTTTTTACACTCCCAATACACTTTAAATGTCTGGAAACAGTAGGTGAACTTGCATTTAGTTGTACTGAGAGTCCTTTAACTGTTTGGTAGGGTTTTCCTTCTACTGTATGTTTGAGGACATCGTTGTCGATTACGGACGGAGGTCTTCCTCGGTTTTCCAAGTCGGTATCCCCAGCTGAAAACTTAGCAAACCAACGGCGAATGATCCGTTCATTAACACTCTCTTCCCCAAACGCCTTGAAAATATTTCTAGCGGCCTCAGCTGCTGAATGGCCGATTTTAAACTCGTACAAAAATATTACTCGAAAATCGCGTGTTTCTATGTTCATATTTAAACGAATACTAAAAGTGGGTAATTAATTGGGAAGCTAATGTTTATAATACAAAGGTAGAGGATTAGTAACTGTTTACTTTTAATATGTAAACATTCGGAAGAAAACAAAAGAGACCTGCAAAATCCTTTATGTACTTCAGAAACTATAAAACGGACATTTCATGTGAAACAACCCAATATATTTTTTCAGTCTTCACGTTTTATTTGCTGTGACTTTTTTCTCATATTCATATTCCTTTTTTCCCAAGTCAAGTAGGTATTCTGATAACAGCAATAAGTAACCTACATTTAGTGATATAGTGTTCAAAATTTGATTTATAATTATTTGAAGACTTTTTCTCTGAAAATAAAGTTTTAAAATAGTCGACGTAATACGGAAATAATAATAAAGAAATAATTTAATATAAATATCTATTCTTTTAATGTTATACATCTTACAGATTTGTTACTCCTTATTTCAAATTCAATACTGGGTATTTTTCAAATATTTTATACTCTGAAATAAACGTTTATAAATAATAGCAGTGGAATATGATTACATCAAAATAAAATACCTTATTCTAAATAATATCATTATTTAAATGTTTTTAGAAAATTTTTATAGGCTGAATAAATTTAAACCTAAAAAGACTTTGAAAATCAATTATGCAACTCTGATTTTCTATCCGATACTGTTCAAACTAAAAATATTTTATTTCGATGAAAAATGTGTAATATTAAGTCTATTTTTGTAACCGACTGCTCACTCTCAGGGATGCCGTCTGCTTCGAAATAAATGCCTACTTCAAAATGATAATTTATTCAACATAAATATAATTTTATAACAAATTTATTCATCCCCATAAGCATTAATAATCATATATAGAATTGTTGTAAACCAGTATTTTGTTATTAACATATGTACGAAAATTGTGAATCGATACTGACATATTCCTATTCCATATATTTTCAATTATTTTTTCCTATGTCTAGAAAAAAAACAGCATAAAAATTGAAAACTATTGAATAGTAACAATACCTTTGATTGACTTTTTCGTAAATAATTAGTTAGAATTTACGGTAAACATGTTATAAAGTGTAAAAGAGCTGTTTTCAACTACTAATGAAGGAAAAAATTATTTTTATAGAATAATTTTTTAATTAATAAAAAATTAAAAAAATCCAGTTATTGCTAAGCTCACCAACTTATATTCACGATTACAACTATTATTTTGTTTCTTTAATTAAAAAAAAAATATATATATCTTCCTCCTATCTCAGAATTGAGGGCTTACTTTTTGTATTAACGTTTCTAAGATATGCAGAACGCAAATAACGAATAAAAAAAAAAAAAAAATGTGCGCCGTCCGTGGCTCTTCTCCGAAACTAATCGACCATTTTTTAAATTTTATACAAAAATACCAGGGCATAAGACGATGGTACTAACACCTGTTGATATCAGCCTGTTTGTTTTGAAATAGTGGCCGAATACAAATTATTTGATTCAATAGCTCCGTTATTTTTAATGACAGAGAAAAAGTTTATTACAGTTTTTTATTCAAGAAAACGTGATTGATTATAAAAAGAAAAAAACAAAAATCACCTACATTCGCCCAAAACTCAGCTTTTTTTTTTTGAGGATAGAGAAAAAAAATGTTTTAGAATTAGGACACCACGGCAAAAAAAAAAAAAAAAATCGAAATCTTATAACTATGGTATTTTTTAAAGATAGAGAGAAAAATCTTTAGGCTTTCAGAACTCTTACACCGCGATTAATAGAAAAACATAAAAAAAAAAATAAAAATAATATACTGATCTATATATTGAAGTCGCGAATAGAAGAAATGTAATTCCCTCAAAACTCGGTTATTTTTAAAGACAAATCGAAAAGATTTTCGAGATCAAGACACCACGATTACCAGTAAATAACAAAAATATCAAAAAATGTTAGTGTTATTCCATAGAGAATTAAATTTCCTACAAAACAAACAGAATCAATAAAATCGCTTGAGAATTATTAGATATAAAGTGTTTTGAAATTAGGAGTGGTGATTGGCCATTTACTTTTAAATTATTTATTGCTGTTTATAGTAAATTGGTTAATTTTCTATAAACGGTCATACCATAATATAGTTATTTATAAATAATAAACCATTGTGTAATAATTTGCAGCGCCTAAGAACATTACAATGTCATTTTATGACGGGCCTTAATGTCATGATTTTCTATCATCTTTTATACAAGTATATACGTAATAACAAGAATAAAAATTTTTTCTACGATCAAAGTTTTTTTCTTCTGATTTTCAGGACCATGTACGATATACATATAATATGGTATGTATAGATTTATAGAATGTTTTCTTTTCCAATATACTACTAATATAAAGAGTAATACTAATAATATAGTAAAGAGTTTTAATAAATCATAATATGTAATATTGTCTACAGACAATGTTGTACCAGAACTTGTAACTCGATCACAAAAATGTTCTTAAATCACAAGGGTTAGGGATGTAAAATTTATTTATATTTATTTAATTTATAAATTATTAATTCTGTTACTCGACACTTTTTTAAATTAAGTTTTAATATAAGCCTTAAACGGTGTCCATACCATTGTTTTTCTTACAAATAATTATTCACTTCTATTGCCCTGAACACGATATAAATAGTGGAATCTTAAGAATTCTTTCAAAGATTACTACTTTTGTTGGAAAAGTTGGGGTCCGTTGACCGGAAAATTTTTTCAAAAAAGGGTGTCCTGCCCCAAGGTCGTGAAGTAAGGCAGTATATAAACCTGGACTGAAATTCTCTTCAGCAACATCAACCATGGCTTTTAAGGTGAGTAGGCGCACAATAGATCTTAGCAGTACTATTTATCAAGGCATAGAAAATATTTAGTACATACTATCACCAGCTAATATTTAGTAACTAAAACTTAAACTTTAAGTTAGATGTTTATTATTTAGATCTACAACTCCTTAAATATTTTAACAAAACGTGTTTATATATTAAATTATCTCAGTTGTTTTTGCAACATATAAGAGAAATATTCAACTAATTATTTATAATGTATCAGTGTTCTGTCCAGAACTATTAACATGGTTTTACAGTTCTAGATGAATCCTACTTCTTTAATACCAAACATAAATTGAAAATACGATAGTTTTACCATTTCTGCTAGTTCATATAAGAACATCTATAAAATTAATAATTCAACTAACTATATTAGAGATTCAAAAATAAGCGAAGAGACATTATATTGTAAGAGACGAGCTACTTGTGAACTTTTATAAAAAGAAATTAGTCATATCAAATTTTAATAAACTTATTTTCTATTATTTGAGCGAAATCCTAAATTGATAAAACTAAAATACGAATACATCGTACCCAGTATCGTAAAACAACTTTCAGTCTTTGAATTCACAATATGAATGTTTCTTTCCATCTCAAAAATTCTGAAATCTGCAAGATTAATTAATTAGCACATCTCTTAGGTCTTTACATTCTGTTAAAGTGTTACACAGATCATACAAATAACTAAGCTGCCCCTTTTATTGAAGCTTTGAAAATATATCTAGTGATAAATGTTTTAACTTCCAATTAGCAGTCCAATATTTAGTTTCAACAATGTCTTAATAAAATCTTTACCAAATAGTTATATTATCTATGTCGTTTCTGCTAAATATATTGATTGTTTTTAGCGCATGTTAATAAGCGAAATATTTGTGTTCTAAATGCATTCGTACCAAAAATTATAAACGGAATAGGCATAAAACACTCTCACTAAAACTTAGCACCTACCTACTTTGCTATAGTTACTATTGTAAATGTTCCACCTACAGGTAGCAGTTCTCTTCGCCGTGCTGGCCGTGGCTAGCTCCCAGCTCCTGGCTCCCGCCTACAGGTCTTACGGCCTCGCAGGCTCTTACGCCGCATACGCTGGTGCTCCATTGGCTTCCTTCTCTGCTGCTCCATTCTACTCCAGATCTTATGCCGCCGCTCCAGCTTTCGCCAGGACCTACGCCGCCGCTCCACTCGCTTCCGTCGCTGCCCCAGCCTTCGCTAGGACTTACGCTGCCGCTCCAGTAGCCGTTGCCAAAACCGTAGCTGCTGCTCCAGTCGCTGCTGTTGCTGCTGCCCCAGTCGCCACTGTCGCTGCCGCTCCAGTCGCCGTTGCTAAGGCCGTTGCTGCCCGCGAAGACGCCGAATACGACCCCAACCCAAGCTACGACTTCAGCTACTCCGTCAACGACCCCCTGACCGGAGACGCTAAGCAACAGTCCGAATCCAGGCAAGGAGACGTCGTCCAAGGCAGCTACTCTCTCAATGAAGCCGATGGATCCAGGAGGACCGTCGAATACACCGCCGACCCAGTCAACGGATTCAACGCCGTCGTACACAAGGAAGCCGGAGTCGCCCCCGCTGCCCCAGCTAAGGCCGTCGCCGTCGCTACTCCAGTAGTCGCCGCTCGTGCCGCCCCAGTCGCCGTTGCCGCTCCAGTGGTCGCTGCTCGTGCCGCTCCAGTCGCCGTCGCTTCTGCTCCAGTCGCTGCCTTCGCCCACGCTCCAGTCGCCTCCTACGCTCCAGCTCAGTTCGCCGCTTACTCTTCCCCATTCTACGCTGCCCGCGCTGGTCTCTCCTACGCCGCCCGCCCTTACCTCCGTTCCGCATCCGACGTCCCAGCTTACATCTCCAGGTCTTTCACCTCCCCATACGCTACCTACGCCTACTAGACTGATCTGACTGTAAATAATCAAGTGTAAATAAATGGTTTTAATAATCTAATATATGTTGTCGGTCATTCCATCCCTATTGAATCTGCCCATTTATGAATGTTGTCACCTCGATAAAATTGAAGTTTCAAATAATATTACGAACTATTATTTAAAGAGGAATCATGATTATCATATTATTTAATAATGCAACTCTAGACAAATATTTATTTAGGAAAAGATTGCTAGATGGTCTCCTAATTAGAAACTGATTATGTTATCTCAATAAGATGAAGGGTTTTTTTATCTGAAATGTTACGAATCGCTGTGTCATCATTAAAATCATAAGTATCGATTCTACATATTACACTACATTAAGAGACCGAATTAATATTCTAATGAGCAATTAAAAATTAATAATCTGAATTAATGGAATGAACATCGAAAATAAAACTAGATATTTTGGACTATTGTTCATCAATAATAAAGTGACATTGTAATCAATTAAAATAAAAAATAACAAAGAAGATAAATAATCTTAAATAACGAAATGAAAAGAAAATAAATAAAATAAATGATAATATTCTTGGCCAATTGTATCTATATACAATATTTATTCAATGCCTCAGGGGAATTATGAATCCAATCCTACACCCACAAGGGATGTCGAGGCTCGATGCCAGGAGGTCCCAGCTCCTCTCAGTCAGCCTGCCCATCGGTCTAGTAAGCCAGTGGAGACTGAGTGAGAGCGCTAGATGCCTACAGACTTAAAGGCATGAGTTGAGAAGCTGGCAATTGTTAGAAGCACTTAGTTGCGTATTATAAGAGATTATCTCGGCCTTTGCTGCTTCAACTACGAGGAGTGTTGTAAGGATTGTTAAGGGAACATAGGAAGTGTTCCAAGATTAGGAAAAATCAAAAAACTAAATAACGAAAGAAACGAAAAAATGAATAAAATATAAATATTTAATTTTCATGGCACTAAATGGAGCAACGTAAAACATAATTTTCAATGGTCCGTGTTGTGTAAAAGTCTGAATTTAGGGTAGGTCTGGTGATTTTCGCTTCCAGAGATATTCCCTCCCCAGGTTGAGAATTCTGATGGGATTCGTTCAAGGACATGTGATATAGGGATCATGGTGAAAGTTTTGTTGGTGACTCGTAGTATTTAGATTGATATGTTCTGAAGAATGGCACTGAAATTATTGATTCGTTTAATGTTTGAATATTTTATAGTTCAATTCTGCAGGTCCACATAAGTTGAAAAATGTCCTATAAATTAATAGGTATTAGAATCGGAACTGTTCTTTGCTTACATTTTACATTTCATGCAGTTGCAAGAATCCCACAAATCAGCGACTAAATAATGTGAGAATATACTTCATAAGGAATTCCATCTAGTGCTAAGTGAAAAACGGGACTCATCAGAAAAAGTCTCTTTTTATTTTCAATTCCACAATATGTGCTCTTGAGCAAACTGTTAACGGGCTCTTCGATGATTTACATTGAGCAGTGACCTTTGGCTACCTTCTTTCATCCCGCTCTTTCAGCAAGTCTTCTTCGGACAGTTATGGATCTATTGAAACCATAACGAACCATCCTCTCGAAAAATCTCGTGGCTGCGTTGTCTTGTCGATGTTATTTGTAAGGTCATTATTACCTCAGTTCATAGTTTTGTTTACAAGCTTATTCTCACATTATTTAAGTCTCCACTGTGCTTTACTAGACCGATGGCGCGACTGACTGAGAGGAGCTGGGATCTCCTGGCATCGAGCCTCGACATCCGCTTGTGGTGTAGGGATTGGATTCATAATTCCCCTGAGGCATTGAATAAATATTGTATATAGATATCAATGTGGCCAAGAATATTATCATTTTATTTTATTTATTTTTCTTTTCATTTCGTTATTTAAGATTATTTATTCTTCTTTGTTATTTTTTATTTTAATTGATTACAATGTCACTTTAATTATTGAGAACAATAGTCAAAATATCTAGTTTATATTTTCGATATTCATTCCATAATTCAGATTAGTATATTTTTAATTACTCATTAGAATAATTAATTCGGTCTCTTAATGTAGTGTAATATGTAGAATCGTATTACTTTATCATATTTTATGATGACACAGCGATTCGTAACATTTCAGATAAAAAAACCCTCATCTTATGAGATAACATAATCAGTTTCTATTAGGAGACCATCTATGCAATCTTTTTCTAAATAAATATTTCGTCTAGAGTTGCATTATTAAATAAATATGATAATCATATTCACTCTTTTAAATAATAGTTCGTAATATTATTTGAAGCTTCAATTTCATCAGAGTCGACAACATTCATAAATGGGCAGATTCAACAGGGATGGAATGACCGACAACATATATTAGATTACTAAAACCATTTATTTACACTTGATTATTTACAGTCAGATCAGTCTAGTAGGCGTAGGTAGCGTATGGGGAGGTGAAAGAGCTGGAGATGTAAGCTGGGACGCCGGATGCGGCACGGAGGTAAGGGCGGGCGGCGTAGGAGAGACCAGCGCGGGCAGCGTAGAATGGGGAAGAGTAAGCGGCGAACTGAGCTGGAGCGTAGGAGGCGACTGGAGCGTGGGCGAAGGCAGCGACTCGAGCAGAAGCGACGGCGACTGGAGCGGCCCGAGCAGCGACAACTGGAGCGGCAACGGCGACTGGGGCGGCACGAGCGGCGACTACTGGAGTAGCGACGGCGACGGCCTTAGCTGGGGCAGCGGGGGCGACTCCGGCTTCCTTGTGTACGACGGCGTTGAATCCGTTTACTGGGTCGGCGGTGTATTCGACGGTCCTCCTGGATCCATCGGCTTCATTGAGAGAGTAGCTGCCTTGGACGACGTCTCCTTGCCTGGATTCGGACTGTTGCTTAGCGTCTCCGGTCAGGGGGTCGTTGACGGAGTAGCTGAAGTCGTAGCTTGGGTTGGGGTCGTATTCGGCGTCTTCGCGGGCAGCAACGGCCTTAGCAACGGCGACTGGAGCGGCAGCGACAGCGGCGACTGGGGCAGCAGCAACAGCAGCGACTGGAGCAGCAGCTACGGTTTTGGCAACGGCTACTGGAGCGGCAGCGTAAGTCCTAGCGAAGGCTGGGGCAGCGACGGAAGCGAGTGGAGCGGCGGCGTAGGTCCTGGCGAAAGCTGGAGCGGCGGCATAAGATCTGGAGTAGAATGGAGCAGCAGAGAAGGAAGCCAATGGAGCACCAGCGTATGCGGCGTAAGAGCCTGCGAGGCCGTAAGACCTGTAGGCGGGAGCCAGGAGCTGGGAGCTAGCCACGGCCAGCACGGCGAAGAGAACTGCTACCTGTAGGTGGAACATTTACAATAGTAACTATAGCAAAGTAGGTAGGTACTAAATTTTTGGTACGAATGCATTTAGAACACAAATATTTCGCTTATTAACATGCGCTAAAAACAATCAATATATTTAGCAGAAACGACAAAGATAATATAACTATTTGGTAAAGATTTTATTAAGACATTGTTGAAACTAAATATTGGACTGCTAATTGGAAGTTAAAACATTTATCACTATTTTCAAAGCTTCAATAAAGGAGGCAGCTTAGTTATTTGTATGATCTGTGTAACACCTTAACAGAATGTAAAGTCCTAAGAGATGTGCTATTTAATTAATCTTACTGATTTCAGAATTTTTAAGATGGAAAGAAACATTCGTTTTCGTATTGTGAATTCACATACTGAAAGTTGTTTTTACGATTTAAAAAAAAAACAATAATATTTTGTAAATTTGTATTTCTGGTACAAGCGACTATTGGGGACGATGTATTCGTATTTTAGTTTTATCAATTTAGGATTTCCCTCAACAAATAATTAATATGTTTATAAGTATTTGATATAAAATAACATAGACGTCAACTTAATTAATTTTATTTGAATCTAATATTTATGAGGTTCTTTAACTTAGTAATGAACAATAAATAAAATTTTCATTATATTTCAGTATATCTAGGTATATATTTAACATTATTTTAGTAATATGACTAAATGAAATTTTAAAATAAATTTTGAAAACAAAAATTATTTGTATGTCCACTCACCTTGAATGCCATAGTTGAAGTTGCTGATGAAAATTTTCGCCCACCTTTTATACCCCTTGACTTCACGACCTTGGCAGAAGACATCCTTTTTTTTAACAATTTCCCGGTCAACGGACCCCGGGCTTATCCAACAAAGGGAGAAGGAGACCTTTGAAAGAACTAAAAATATAGGAATTCTTTTAGTTCGATTCCAGGATATGAACCCAAATCAATATAATGAAAAAAGGGATGTTAATCATTTTATATATTTAATATAACAATTAAAAAATATTTAATATTAATGCATATCTAGTAATATATATATAGACGAATATAGAGACATATACACTCACTTAAAAAAGTTTCCATACAGCAAGCTTTTATTTTGCATAGCCATTTATTTTGAACTTAACAATTTCTTAATGTACAAATTATTAATACTAATATTTAATAAAAAAATATATTTATTAATTTTCATTTCATCATTAATATGAAAGGAAGCAGAATAACGTTAGTAAATGATAGGTCAAAAAAGTTTCTATACACTTTCAATATTGATCCTATTTGTTGTACTAGGCCGCCTTTCCAGTGCTATTTATATAAATCTTATCTCGAAAATCAAATCTCAGTTCAGTTATATCTTTACTTTGTCCTAGGAAACTGATTTATTGTTAATATGCGTTTTTCTTGTTATTTGAGAAAGTTCATGGTGCGCAGGGCTTATCTATATAAAAATTTGAAATCTGTTGAATAAGTCCCATGCTGCTTTACAGTATTGACTACACGGACATAGATAGTTAAGATGTTTAGAGGACCAATGGCGAGCCATCCTTACTGAAGTCCATGCAAACCCTCAAACCTCCGACACCTCAATGGCCATCTTATTAGATAGATACAATGGGATTCAAGTCCACCCAGAAACAGTATAAAATATTCTAAGAAGAGAAGGATACAGTGGTCGAGTCACAAGAAGAAAGCTCTTAATCAGTAAGTCAAACCAGAAGAAGCGACTGTAATTTGCTAGGGAGTTGTAAATAAACGCAACAATTTCTAGGAACGGGTCATATTATCTTAAGTATTCAAATTCAATATTTTTGGGCTAGATAGAAGGTTAAAAGTAGGGAGAAAATCAACTTCAGCTTTCAAAACTAAGAATTTATTAATGGGTGTATGGAAACGTTTTGGAGTAAGTGTAAATGAAGCTACCAGAAGAAATTTTCTGACTATAACTTAGAAATCATTTGATAATAAACATAAGAGAGATATACTTTGTTCATAAATAAACAAACAAAATGATGCTGCCCAACTTAATTGGGTTGCTATATCACAGCATACCAATTCTTTCCTATAGGAATCTTCTTAACATTTTAATATAACTATAAATACAATTTTTATTTTCCTTTTTTTAATTTTTTCTTCTACTTATTTTTCCTGTTGTTTTTTTTTTTTTTTTTTTTTTTTCCTTCTCTACCGTTTCACATTTTTTTTCAAATACTTAGATCTATCTGTACATAAACACCAAAGATTAAATAAAAAATTTTTAAAAAACAACAAAATATATATACATCATAAAACTACGTACTACAAAATCACACCATCATAAATAAAAACAATACCACAACAACAAAACACTTAGCACCTAAAATCAATATCTCTATATATACAAAATTATGTTAAAATTAATATAAAAATATAAAACACTATAAGTAAACACAGATGCACATGCATGCCACTCCAATTATACCCGTTACGAGTAGATGTGATAGTGTATAATTCCCAGACAGTCGAGAACCACACTTTCTGCTATCCTTGCCACGTCTTTTATATCGACACCTATTTCCTCCATGAAGCTCCTTGTTGAACCTGGCACAGCTCCGCGGGCTCCGAACCAAAGCCCATGTACTTAGAAGTCTCTCTCGCCATAGCTCTCGCGGAACTTTTTCTTGAGGAAAGGGATACATTTTTCGTAGATTTCTCTCTTTTCCCTTTCCACTTTACTTGCCTTTTCAAGGTCGTTGGATTCATATCTCAGATAAAACTAGTGGTTTGTTTCTTTATTTATTTAACGTCCCTTTATGCTAACTGTGTCTAATCGGACGATGCTACTCTGAGAGTCCTACATTTTGCCTATCCAGGTTTAATTTGGATAGGGTTCTTTAACCCGAGTACCTTTTATCACACTGGCCCGGGGCCACTTTTTTATGCCCTCTCCGAAGGACGGCATAGCTAAGGATTTTTTACTCCAATTAAAAAAAAAGTAGGGAAACCTGCAGGTTTCATCCCGCAACCTTGGGCACCGAAATAAAACTAGTGGTTATTAACATCCCGATAGGCTTAGACATTCTTTGCGTTATTTATCTAATAAACTTAAAAAAATAATGTGATCCTAGGATAAATTAAATGTTGCATTAATTTAGCCCAGCAATATATTCATATATTGAGATAAGTAATAATAATAATAATAATAATCATAATTCTGCATCTACAGTACTTATTCTGTGATTGGCGCTACAGTCCTCCCTCTACATCGTCCAACCATCGCTGCCTGGGTTGGGTATACGTCTTTGTATTTTTTCTCCTGTATACTAGATGAATTTAATATTTTTTTATTTGTAAGCAATAGTTAAGAGAACTGCGAGATGAAAACAGCTTTAAAACATGCGTTACTTCAATTCGTAGGATATTATTAAATCTCATAATAACGAGAAACTCATAATAACGATGAACTTTTTCCTTTCACATACCTATATATAAAATATAAAGTTATGCAATATTCAGTAAGGGAAGGTATTGCGATCGTGAAAATTTTGGAATTCGTGTCTTCTTCAGAAATATTGTCGTTTCGGGTCTCCTGAGCCTTACTGATAAAGTACGACAAACAGGTCTTTGTATGTTGCCAGACAAGCCGAAATTAATTCGTACAAAACTGAAATTCTATATTTAAGACAGGGACGATACAGTAACTTCTTCCTTAAAATTGAAGACCTAGAAGTTTATAGCATTTCCAAGTCAATTGTAACCTTTTCCAAGTCAAATGTAACTTTTTCCAAGTCAAATGTAACCTTTTCCAAGTCAAATGAAACCCTTTCCATTTCAAATGTAACCCTTTCCAAGTCAAATGTAACCATTTCCATTTCAAATGTCACCTTTTCCATTTCAAATGTTACCTTTTCCAAGTCAAATGTCACCTTTTTCTTCACTTCTAGCCTTAAAT
This sequence comes from Piezodorus guildinii, assembly GCA_023052935.1. Taxonomy (NCBI): domain Eukaryota; kingdom Metazoa; phylum Arthropoda; class Insecta; order Hemiptera; family Pentatomidae; genus Piezodorus; species Piezodorus guildinii. The sequence continues at coordinate 28,728,574 of CM041292.1, read as the reverse complement.
ATTCCGTTTTATTTATTTATTTATTGAAAAATAATTAGTTCAATTAACATTATGACTTTTTTAATAATTTTGGCATATCATATCACTGTTTTTTTTAGATATTTGATATCAAGTTCTGTTTTTTACGATCTAATATTTTAAAAAATATTTAGTTTTAAAATAGTTGTTGATTTTGAATTTTTAGAGGGGAGGGATAGTTTTTGGGAATAATTAATGTATTTTCGGGTATTATAATTACGTTTTTCGAGATGTATTTTTTATCGCTCATGCGTATTTAAACTTGCATTTACTTTTAATGTTTTTTATTGATATAGGGATGAATTATTGTGCATTCAGGTGGTTATGAATACGTTTTTCGAACTGTATTTTTTATAGCTCATGGGTATTTCAACTCGCATTTACTTTTTATGTTTTTTATTGATGTAGGGATTAATTAATGTGCTTTCGGGTGGTTATGATTACGTTTTTCGAGCTGTATTTTTTATCGCTCATGGGTATTTCAACTCGTATTTACTTTTTTCTGTTTTTTATTGATATAGGGATTAATTATTGTGCTTTCGGGTGGTTATGATTAAGATAAATAAATAAAACAGCTAAATGATGTATATTCCAGCAACGTTTATAATGGGAACTAAAAACAAAAAGATCAATCCAAATATCAATCAAAAACTTAATCATAACCACCCGAAAGCACAATAATTAATCCCTATATCAATAAAAAACAGAAAAAAGTAAATACGAGTTGAAATACCCATGAGCGATAAAAAATACAGCTCGAAAAACGTAATCATAACCACCCGAAAGCACATTAATTAATCCCTATATCAATAAAAATCATTAAAAATAAATGCGAGTTAATATGCACGCGGGCGATAAAAGATAGAGCTCAAAAAACGTAATCATAAACACCCGAATGCACGATAATTCATCCTTATATCAATAAAAAACATTAAAAGTAAATGCGAGTTGAAATACCCATAAGCTATAAAAGATAGAGCTCAAAATACGTAATCATAACCACCCGAAAGCACTTTAATTAATCCCTATATCAATAAAAAACATAAAAAGTAAATGGGAGTTGAAATACCCATGAGCGATAAAAAATACAGTTCGAAAAACGTAATCATAACCACCCGAATGCACGATAATGCATCCTTATATCAATAAAAAACATTAAAAGTAAATGCAAGTTGAAATACGCATGAGAGATAAAAGATAAAGCTCAAAAAACGTAATCATAACCACCCGAAAGCACATTAATTAATCCTTACATCAATAAAAAACATTAAAAGTAAATGCGAGTTGAAATACGTATGAGCGATAAAAGATAGAGCTCAAAAATCGTAATTATAATACCCGAAAACACATCAATTAATCTCTATATGAATAAAAAACATTAAAAGTAAATGCGAGTTAATATGCACGCTAGCGATAAAAAATACATCTCGAAAAACGTAATTATAATACCCGAAAACACATTAATTATTCCCAAAAACTATCCCTCCCCTCTAAAAATTCAAAATCTACAACTATTTTAAAACTAAATATATTTTAAAATATTAGGTCGTAAAAAACAGAACTTGATATCAAATATCTAAAAAAAACAAAAAAACAGTGATATGATATGCCAAAATTATTTAAAAAGTCATAATTTTAATTGAACTAATTATTTTTCAATAAATAAATAAATAAAACGGAATACTTAAGGCTAGAAGTGAAGAAAAAGGTAACATTTGACTTGGAAAAGGTAACATTTGAAATGGAAAAGGTGACATTTGAAATGGAAATGGTTATATTTGACTTGGAAAGGGTTACATTTGAAATGGAAAGGGTTACATTTGACTTGGAAAAGGTTACATTTGACTTGGAAAAAGTTACATTTGACTTGAAAAAGGTTACAATTGACTTGGAAATGCTATATATTTGTACTGTGAATTTTGCATTTCAGTATAGCGCTTAAAATGATAAAGAAATTTCTAAACTTCATAACATAAATGGTAGTAAAGTTGATTTTTATTTCTATTTTTAATTATGGATCCGCCATTCTGTGATACATGTAACACAACACTGACCATAAAACACATTGTAACATCATGCACACTGTACACTGACACCAGAACAAGACATAACATACCTTTAAGCTTAAAAGAAGCATTAGGAAATGATGAAGACATAATTCTAAGACTTTTTGAGTTTCTTAGAGACATTGGTCTTTTAAACTCAATATAAACGTAGAATCAAGACCCGCTAATGACCCGAAAGGGTAGATGCGGAATAGAAAATAAATAAAAAAAATAAATAATTATTCTAATGTTTTTTTGGTTTGTTAATCATATATTACATTTAAACATTTTTGTAATTTTTCATATTTTTTTCTCTTTTTATCATTTAAAATAATTGTAAATATTTATTGTAATCATTAATATTATTAGTTTTTTTTTTGTATGTGTTCTTTGGCCAGTTACGGATCCTTATTTATAGTTCCTATTTTTTGTATGTTATTCTTAAGGGACCTAGTCTTAAAATAACGTTATTTTTCATACATTCATTCATTCATTTTTCTTAAAATTATGCAATAGACCCTTATTTTGATGCGTTTATGTCGTAAAATTTAATGTCTGCCTGTTCGAACTAGTTTCCAAATTTTTTCTGTTGGAATACAATAGAACAAAACGCTGCAAATTATTAATCATTATTTCCAAATAACAATATTGGGGTATAACTGTTTATAAAGCTGTTGATTGGCAATTAAGTAATATGAAAAGCACTTATTCAAAGCATTATATCATAACGCTACCACTGATTTCAAAACGCAATATCTAAGCTAGTTGTTAACCAAATTCAATGATTCTTTTTTCATTTGATCCGAATATTTTTTGAAAAATAGCACTGGGATCTACTGGAACCCTGATTTGCTATCTACTTGTGAATGGCAAAGTTTAGTTTGTCGTTACCGAGTGTAAAACGTAAATCATTAGTTCAAGATGATTGTTTCGATGCTAATAAAGTTTCTATTCATTTTCATTGTATTATTGACATGTAATACTTTTTTTTTTCATTGTTTATCGCGCTTCACTAATTCTAAAATTCTATATACACTTTTCTCTATCTTCAAAAATAACTGAGTTATAAGCGTATTTATGTAAATAATATCAATTTTTTTCCTTTTCTTTTTTCTCTTTTATATAATCATTAAAAATTAATATTTTTATTCCTATCTTCGAAAATAACGTAGTTACAAGTGTATTTATAAGCGAGATTTCAATTTCCCAATTTTTTTCTTTTCTTTCTTCTCTTTTATATAATTATTTGTGGTTTTTTGGTTAATAAACAATAATTAATTTTATTTCTATCTTCGAAAATAACGTAGGTACAAGCATGTATATAGGCAAGTATTCAATTATTTTTAATTTTCCTTTTTTTTTTTTTTTCTTCTGTTTGTCGCGCTTTACTGATTCTAAAACTCTATACATACTTTTCTCTTTCGTCAAAAATAACTGAGTTGTTGAATAAAACCCTTTTAATCGGCCGCCATTTGAAAACAAGCCAGCTCATATCAAAGTCTAGGTGTTAGGTTCATCGTTGAATGGACTAGTATTTTTGTGGTGAATTTCAACAAAATTGGTCCAGTAGTTTCGGAGATATGCCGCGAACGGGGAACGGCTTACGGCGGAAGACGGACAAACGGATTTTTTTTTATTCGTTCTTCGGATCTTGAAACGTAAGCCCTCAAATTTTGAGCAGAGGTAATATTAGTTTGTTTGTTTGGTCGACTACAAAGGTTTATTATTGAAAATAATAAACAAAAAAAAATGTTGGTAGTTCTTCGGTAATATTATTGTAATATTTTATTTTCTTGTTCTTAATGCAATACTTTTTGAACTTCCATTGATCAGCACCTGGAATGGTCAAGAAGATAGATAGTTTTTTATTTAACGTCTTTTGATACTTCTATTGCTAATTGGGACGACGCTACAGTGTGAGTATACATTTTTCTTTTCAAGGTCTAATTAGGATAGAGATCTATATAAAGCACCTTAAATCGCGAAGGTTCAGGACCACCGATTTATGTTTTCTTCCAAGGGCGGCGTAGCCAAGGACTTTTACTACACTTGAAATATATTTTGGCCGTCCACTTAAAAATATACTTGAAAAATATTAGGCCGTCTCTCTGACTATCATAATGAATCTTTGATCATCAAGACGTTGTTTTCAAGCGAGCCGTAACCTAATAGCCGAAGTTAGAGAAGATAAAATAATTACGAATTCGCGTTTTGATGTCGATTATATTGATTCCCTGCTCATCTCCCTCTCTGGCCAGATAAAATTCCCTTATAAAATTTTAAAAAAACAAAAGCGAAGTAGGGAGCATTAAAAAAAATCGTTTATGAAACCATACCAGTACTGCATATGAAGGTACACTGACAGAAGGTATGTCAAGTAAAGTCCGCTCTTGGGGAAAACTCAACCAGTTTCAATGATTTTAAATACTCGTTTGAAATTGTTTTTAAATACATTTAATGACTTCATAGAGGTAGGGTAGGAGTTATAGGGCATTATGACATAGAAATATATTTTAAAACTTAATAGTTTCTTTAAAAGCTATAGATTCACACAATAAAATCTACCATCCAGTTACAGCAAATACATTTACTATAATTGTAAAGATATATACGGCATAATGGATAATCTTTATCAACTCAATTTTATTTTATTTTATATTATATTATAAATGTCATCCTCACTTTTTTTCCCCTAGAATAAGACATCTTACTTGATTTATTGATTGGAATAAGATCTGTTTCTCATTTTTGCATGGATTTGTAAATCGAATATAAATCTTCTTATGTACTCATCATTGTTATATTTTGTAACATTACTATGGTAGTAGTCATGAATCAGTTTCTTCTTATTAACATATATATATATATATATATATATATAGATGCACTCTTAATTATGAAGGAAATTTTAACCTGTAATATGTAATAGCCCTATGCTGAACGATGTGTCATATTTTAAGGTAGCAAGAATATTGACATTGTAAGAATCAATATTTACAGCTTTTACTTATTAAACCAAAATCATTCATGTATTGAAGTCTGTTCTTATCGATTTCAAGAATAATTTATTGCCATTGAATAATTTTTGCTAATGAATTTTACTGGAATAATTTATAAATTTCTTCACACAAAATCTTAAAGTTAGAGGAAATGGCTATTGTATGAAATTAATACTGTTTAATGTGGCATAGGACTTGGTGCTTGTTCTCGGCTTTGATAATGTGCCTATTTTCAAAAACACAAAAATCGCATAAACAATTTCTTTGTGCTCTTATGTTCTTATAGAAATCGAATCCATTCATATCGTACATACAAAAACTCATAAAATTATATGTTTGATTTTTTTGAATCTACAAAACCAAGGTACTTCAGAGAAAGACTATTAAAAAAAAATATCGGCATTTAAGCCCAGTCGGACTATTTAAATAAAAATGAAACTTATATCATATTAAAGCCAATTAAATTCTACATCGGTAAACCAAATTTAACTGAAATATTTGGAGGTGTTTTCGCAGAAAAATGCGCGAAATGCACGGTATTAAGTAGCACTTCCGGTCAGCTAATTTTTATGAAAAAGTTGCTGTATCATCTCAGGTGTATAGTTTGTCTTTAACATGAAATTTCAGTTTCATTCAATATGCCGTTTTCGTGCAATCTTACTTCACACACAGACCATTTTGCGGGATTTAGTCAATTTCTAATCAGGGGACCCTAAGACATGTTTCTCGAGAACTTGAATTCGAAAATTTTCATCATTTCAAGATCGGAATACTTTCTCTTCCTATACATATATAGGTCAATAAAAATAAAAATATGAGAAAGTATAAGATTAAAGAAAACAAAAACATAGAAGAGAAACAGTAGTACCAGAGGTGCAGAAAATGATCGGGCCCGAACGTGTAAAATATTTTATCATTACTTTACATACATATATGTCCTATGTTCTATTTTGTATAAGGTGGTTCTTTGTTACTACATTTACATAATTGTTGTTCTATATTAAACATTTTTCATTCTTTTGCATTATAATAACTCTATTCTTTAAAATTTAGTATTTTTTTATTATGCATACACTTCCTTTTAAATTTAGACCTTTTTATTAATTATTAATTCTATCGTTAAAATGTCTTACTTTAAATATTTTGCTTTGGAGAAAGGAAGCCGGCGGTATCTTTGTATCGAAATATTATTAGTTTATTTACGTATTCAGCAATACGCCGGCTTATCTTTCTCGCGGGTTGCTTTTGAAGTGCCCACACACACACAGGAGTGCCCGACGGTCTCCATTCATAATATTCCTTACAGATTATTTAGTGTCTATCGACGCTCTCTACGAGCACATGTACCTGAGGGTCTACATTTCTAATATTTCTTAAGGAATATTTTATCTTCTTTTGCACTCTTCGAGTATTTCCATTCGGAATTAAAATGAGCTCTTAAGTACCTTTTTGTATCTATCCTATACATGTTTGTTATTTTTCTCATCTATGAAGTAGTTATACAATTTTGTTAGTTTTAAGTTTTTATTTAAAATTTCATTTTCAGTAGACATTTAATTATTTTGTCCTACTACTATGATCTACTTTGATTTATAATATTCTATTTTTATTTATACTTACTTAATTATATTGATTTCTCGATAAAATAAAGTAGATTCCTATAAACATATCTGTGGCGGTCGTAAATAAGCGGTTAAGTCAAAATCTTTGATTTTACAGGTGAGCGACTTAAACTTTACATAATACCCAAAATAGAGTTATAATACACAGCTTTCTTTCCACCTGAAATTTCTTTAACTAATTTAACACGACATGAGAGACGGTGTGAGGCAGCGATACGTAGAGTTAACTCATTTTGGATATAAATCGGGTTATCCAGTTTTTCACGACCACCACAGATACACAAACTCTGATCATCTCTTCTTAATTTTATTTGTATTTATTTATTATCAATTTTTATTTATATATTTATTTAATTTTTGTACTCCCCTTTTATTTATTTGTTTACCTACTAGATTACTGTTTATTTATCGTTTCCTTCGACAGCTCCTTATCGTCATTCGTTATTACCTTATCATCATTTATCATCGTCATCCGTTATTACTTAAAATCTTTTAATCTTTACCTCGTCACTATTTCTTACAATTTTATCAAATACTCTTAAGTAATAACTCAAGTACTCTCAAGTAATAACTTTTGGCTATTATTTAACAATCGAATCAGTAAACATAACTTAGCTTCTTGGAATTTTTCTAACGGACATTCTAGTTCTCATATTTTCCGTTCCACGCAATGAGCGTTTTCTAAACTGGGAAACATCACTCCTTTAGGCAACGCCTTCACGTCGAGTCACGTATGTATTTTTTTTCTTATTGATAAGGGTCTTTTTTCATCGCCCATTTCTTTCTCCCCCTTTCCATACTCATATCTTTCTCCGTTACATATCCTAACATATAATTATTAGTTTAATATTACATTATTTTAAAATTTAAATTATTTTTTATTCATACTGTTTCTCTTTTGTAATGACTATTTTTTTTTCTTTTATATATTACCTATACTCTTAACTATGTTTTTAATATATTACCGTCATATATCAACTCAAAATTGTTAATATTTAAAATTTTAATTGTTCACATATTTTTCCTTTATCATTTTTTTCATTTACTTAGTCTCTCTTTATATATTCTTATTACAATATTATCATCTCAATTATGTTTACTTCCGTACCTTATAACTATCATCTTAATTTTGTTTATTTCCATACTTTATAACTGTCACCTTATTTCCATACTTTATAATTGTCATCTTATTATCATTTTACATTTAATATTATTTATGTTCCTATAATTTATTACTGTCATATTATTATTATATACCTAACGCATTATTAAGTCTATAATTACATTGGTTGTTATCTTGTTTCTTTTAGCCCTGATGAAGGCCCACATTGTAGGCCGAAACGTCGGAACATAATTAAAATAACACTTATTTTAAATGTGTGTTTTTAATTTATGACCGCACCCCCAACCATCTTCCTCATCAGATATACAAACAGTTTATTTTCAATCTGTTTTGTAACCTCATGTTTTCTTTTTAAATATATCAAATGGTTTGTTTTGATGTTCATTTGTTTACCTTTTATTCATTTTGGGTAATCCCAATTTACTCCTTTTCTAATTTATTTTATGGTTCAATCTTATGTCACACACTGCAATCGGGCAAAAGTTTAATTACACCATACTCTAACATTGAGGCAGATTGGTCGATGAAACAGTTTACATTGCAGAGAATAAGTAATATTGGAGGAAATGCAAGAAATCAAAGAAAAAAAAAAGTGATCGATTCTGCATACCCCACAGTGGGTGATTTGAATTTTTTCGTCTTTTTTTTAGTTTATTTACAATGTACATATGGGACGAATGATTTCTTTTAACTGTAATACCTATTGCCCCAGAAGGTGGCAGATTGTATTATCCCTTAATAATAAAAAATATTGAAATTACAAAATTTCGTTTGTATGAAAATTTTGTTTATTTTTCTTTTTCTTATTTTTTTTGGAAAAACATTATTTTCGAAATGTAAGGGAATAGCTTAGAAATGACATGTTTTTCTTTTACTACTTCCTCCTCCATTACTTCAATACTTCTTCAAAACTTGCTGAAATTGTATGCCTTCTTAATACTATAGTGATTGGCTAGTAGAGGTAGAGGGTAGCAGTCATTTAAAATGTACAGGTAAATTGATATTCATTAGGAAAATGGTTGAATATTTTAATACAGTTAGATTAACATATTCAAACTGATCGTTTAATAACATACTTATGCTGATGACACTTGTGTGTTATTAGTCAATAAGGATCCATCTATAGCCTCTCAAACTATTCCATCCCACATCAGAGACTTTGAGGTATGGTGTCAGGATTGGAGAATTAAAATAAATTCTGACAAATCTCACCAAACAGCCTTTACCCTTCGTCATATGAAATCTTGCCCTACAGTGTTCTTTAATAATATACTTACTTAAGCTTGTACCGGTTGAACAAATTCGATGTCTATGACTCCTTCTTGACAAACGTCGAACATGGAATCCGCACACAAGACTGAACTGACAAGAAACTTCCCGTCGCTTTCGCTTACTTCAACACTTACTGAACAGACGCTCTAACCTTCCAGTTATCTACAAAAGGGTCATCTAGGTATATCACCATCATAAGGCCTATCTGGACTTACAGATTTGTGCTTTGTGGCAACACTCGACTTTCACTTACCTCCATTTTTAAAATCAATGTAAGAATTTTCAAATACGGTTAGAGATAAATATATGTGAAACTATCAAAGAATTAATTAAATCGAATTTATATAGAAACATGTGTTTTATTAAAAAATCTATTATATTATTATCTAAAATAATAAATTAGTTTTATCTTCTTTTCTTCAGGTATGCTCATTTTGATGAAAAAAGTTTTGTAACGTCTCGGGCGTAAAGTTGTCTTAAATATGAAATTAAATTTGATAGGACTTACCGTTTCCGCCCGAGAGTTACCATACACTCCTTTTTGTGGGACTTGGTTTTTTGGACTCAGGAACCCTAAAATGTGTATTTCCGTTGAAAATTGGAATTCGATAATTTTAACGATCGCAATACTTTCCCTCACTATATATAGTAAGTGAAAGTAATACGTGTAAATATTAAAGAATAAATTAAATCGAATTTATATAGAAACATTTGTTTTATTAATAAATCTATTGTATTATTATCTAACATAATCAGTTAGTTTTATCTTCTTTTCACCACTCTCTATTAACTTTTAAAAGCTTGAGTATAAGATAACATCTTTTCTAAAATCTTTAGCTTTTCAACGGCATATCATACATGTATATTACTGTTCTTATGTTCAAAAACAAAAAGTTACATTATAAAAATATTTTTTCTGTTTTCTCCTTTAATTGGGTATCGAATTCATTCAATTTATATATTTACCTGTTTTTCATCAATGGTAACAAGATAATATAGTTATTTTTATAGAATCAACAAAATTAAAGGTACTTTAGAGGAAGAAAATTAGAGGAAGAAAATATCGGCATTTAAGCCCTGTTAGACCATTTTAATCAGAATGAAACCTACATGATATTAAAGCCCATTAAATTTTACTTGGATATAGCGAGTTTAATCATAATCGTCGAAACCGTTTTTGAGAAAATCGAAAAAAGGTGCAAAATACATGGTATAAAGTGGCTCTTGTGGTCAGCTCATTTGGATGAAAAAGGTTTTTTAACGTCTTGGGCGTATATTTGTCTTAAATATGAAATTTCAGTTTCGTAGGACTTACCGTTTTTGCCCGGGAGTTACCACACACACACAGAACTTTTTGCGGGACTTGGTTATTTGGACTCAGGGGACCCTAAAACGTGTATTTCTGTTTAAAACTGGAACTCGAAAATTTTCACGTAAAATCTCATATAAGGTAAGTGAAAGTACAAAAAACTTGATTGCCATCGAAATAACAAGAACTACAAAAATGACAACAGTTCCCATTTTATTCGGTGTATTACTATATTATATTTCAAATGAACTATTAAAATTACATTAAGTTTCCATAGGAATGTTATTTACTTTACAGTTAAACATCTGGTTTCATGAAAAAGTATTCGTTTCCTAAATTACTGTAAAAACCATTCAAAAATACGTACAGTGGTTTAGAAGATAATGGTATAAAAATTTTAAAGACAGAAGAGGAATTTTAAATTGTCTATGTATATTATTCTTAGGGTACTGGCTATCCCCTAATAAAAGTTCTTTTTCATTTTATTTCATAAATTATCATATAACTAGATTTAGAATCAGGCTCTTTAATGGCTTCAACTTATGTGTTACCCAGCTATAAATAGTAGGCATAATGGTTAAACAGTAATTATTCTAAATTGTCTTTCTACACATTACTACTGGGTTTAACCATATGAAGTCTAGGATCCAAAACAGATATCAAATTCTCGAATACTAAGAGTAGACATGACTTATTTTTTTCTCCTTGAAACCTAATGGAAAATATCACTAAATGGCTGTATTTTGCATTTTCACTAATTATTTATTGCTAATTGGGAAGATTTTATAACTTGGGTATCCAAGCCTATAAGCCTTATCCAAGACTGAGCATAGATTAAAGTCGAGATGTCATTGCTACTAGATGGGAACAGAGGGGATCACACATATTATTCCCAACCCTAGGTGGCCAACATAGCCTATACCCGTAAGGTTCCCACCGTCCTCTAATTCTTTAATAATCCATTTTTAGCTTTAAAGTATTCTCATGTTTGTCTTTGATTTTTCGGATTGTATTAGTTATTAATAAAATTATGCGTAGTTTCATTATGAAACATATGAGTAGAGTTGGCGCTCTAGTGGCGATGGCCATGATCCTTTTGTCCCCTCTTTCTAATTCTGTATCAGTAGCCTGTTGAGCACTCGAAATTATATTGAAGAAATATTTGGGATGTTTTTACAGTTTAGAATTTAAAAATGCATAAATAGAAAAAGTTAAATTTTGTTTAACCTTTTATTTATGAAAATATAAATATAAGGTTAATTTAATGCATTTAGTAAGCGGTGGCATAGGTTGCGTAGGGGGAAGTGAAGGTGCTGCTGATGTAGGCTGGGGCGGCGGCGGCACGGAGGACTGGGCGGGCGACGGCGGCACGGAGGAGGGGGGCGGCACGGGCGGCGATCACTGGGGAGGCGACGGCGGCTACTGGAGCGTGAGCGACAGCAACTGGAGCGGCGTGGGCGGCTGGGGCGTCCTTGTGCACGTTAGCGTTGAATCCGTTGATGGGGTCAGCGGTGTAGTCTACGGTCCTGACGGAACCGTCGGGTTCGGCAACGGAGTAAGTTCCCTGGACGACGTCTCCGTCACGGGATTCGGAAGCTCCCTTGGAGTCTCCGGTCAAAGCGTCGTTGACGGAATAGGAGTAAGAGTAGGATGGGTGTGGGTCGTATTCGGCGTCTTCACGGGCGGCAACAGCGGCGACTGGAGCGTGGTAAGCGACGGCTGGAGCGGCGGCGTAGGTGGCGACTGGAGCGTGGTAGGCGACGGCTGGAGCTGCGGCGTAGGCGGCGTAAGGCCTGTATGCGGGCCTCAGCACCTGAGCGCTAGCGACGGCGACGAAAGCCAAGAGAGCAACAACCTAGATCAAAAGAAAAATTCAATATTAGTCTAGAACCACAAAGGACCATTAAACTGGTCATTTTTGTTTTTAACAGGAAAAATATTCCATTCTTGTACAGTAGACGGGTTTTGGGCTACTTGAAATTAACAGAAACAATCACGTTACAGTTTGTTCTTTCCAAAATATCTTATGACACCATAATCTTATTTATAACTAGTGTTTGAAGAAAAACCTGTATGAGTGAGCTCTGAATAGACTTGAATAGACTACGGTCAAGGAGCAAATCACGTTCAATGTTTTTGTTTCTCAATTTCGATTCAGGACTAACCAATTCAAACGATAACCATTAAGAAGGATATTTCATAAAGCAAATCCATCCATCTTTGTTAGATTGATCTACCTACCGAAAATTGGAATGAAAATGTTATACTTTTGCTTTTTCAAGGGATTGAAGTTAAAACGATTTGAACGAATGAGACTATCTCTGAAATATTCGAAAATGTATATTTCTATGTCTATTAAGAATGGACTAGTTGCTTGATAGAAATGATCCTAGATATCTCTTTACCTTAAGATACTGGCAATGAGAACTAAAATACACTTATATTAGAGACTACGAAATATGGAATCCTAGACCTCCAAGTAATATGAAGGTCTATTATACCCAACTCCTGCTGAAGTCTAAGCATTTTAACTAGTTGCATAGTTGCATTGTAGTTAGGTTTCCAATAATTTAAAAACAAAAGTTAATTTTACATACAACCGCTGGCATTATTATGCTAATATTTAATGGGCTAGAATGAAGTTTACAAATATCGCACTTTCGCTATGAATCATTTTATGTTTTGCGCAGGAGAAACTCCTAAGTAATAAGATTAAAAATAAATAAGATTCAATATTAATCAATTGTAAGCTACTTTTTGAAGATGTACTCACCTTGAAAGCCATTTTGGAACTTGTAGATACGTGGATGGAGCGGACTATATATACTGATCTGGATCAGCGGCCTTGAGGCACACCCTTTGTTTGTCGCCAATGGTAGCATCTTCACCTCCCGAATTCCGTTATGCTAACATTTCCCGGTTTTGATACAGTTTCAATTTTAACTTCAAATATTTGAGAAATATCGTCTTAAACCTCTTTTATCTACTTTTAAATTTATTCAGAAATATTATGGTTTATGATTTCGAGCAATTCTTCCTTGTGTACTTTACTTTACTTAATATATTCATAATGATTATTTTTAGTATTTAATTATATAATGAAATATGAAATAATTTAAATGTATAATGATCATTATCAAAAATTAATAAGTAAAAAAAATATCTATAAATATTGATATCACATTACAGTTATAGTCACATTCACTAATTTTTATTATTATTATTATTTTTTTTTTTTTACAGGTATGATCTTCAAAATTTAAATAATTGAAAATAGCTCCTTCAAAAGGTAAATTTGAAACTAATATTAATTTTTTTTATTATGGATAAAGCTAATATTGGTTATGACCATAATGTTTTAATTGTACTTTTTTTCGAAGCAAAATGCATGGTGCATTATGGTGTTGATGTTAGATCATATTCTATTTTTATTTATATTATTTTTATCAAATTCAAACACCTTTATAAGGTAATATTGCAATTATTCTTAATTAGGATTGTAAGAAAGTACTCATAGTCTCACGACATTCATAAATTGTGGCGTACCTCTGCGGAACTTTATTGGTGCAAGTATATACCATTCTGAATTGGTTATAATTCTTAGTTTTATACATTCGGGGTCTTATGAGGATTATAGATTGGAATGTTCTACTAGATAAAGTAAAACATTATAAAATTATTATACATTAATCTTTTAATTAGCATTTAATAAAATCTGCCACAATCATGTAATAAAGCAATATGTAATAGTGATAACTTCACATGAATAAAAATAAAAGAATATATGTGTTTAAAAAAAGATGATGGTCCCTTCCATATTTATATAAAATAAAGGAAAGTAATGCATTGTAATGGAAATAATTGTCTGATGCTTAATTATTTTATTTTATTTTTTTCAATGGAACAGCTGGTCATGATTAGTGCTATAACTTAGCTTTGTTGATATAAACACCTATTAACATTAATTAAAATAAATTATAAGTAAAATGTTAATACTATGATAATTAATATTAATTCAAATAAATTATTATTTATTATTAATCCATTTACTCGCAAATGCCACTAGTACTTCTCTGTCGTAATACTGTAAACCGATATTGAATTCCTTATCGTTAACATTCCCAAAAATTTGAGGTTTTACTAACCACCTAGTCATTGCAAACAGCATATTCAAAAGTAAATCTAAGTTTCCTCTGAATATGTTTATAAATTTACATAAAAATACTTAAAAAACTATATTATTAATTTATCAGAATCTTTGATTTTCTCTTATATATATATAATTTAATTTAATATTATTTTTTTTTTTTTTTTTTTAGTTAAATCACATACATTGGAGAGCTGCCAATGGGTAGTATCACCACATGTGAATCCATGACATTTGTATCTTGTACCTCATTTACTAGATGTATATCATTATACAGTTGTAAATAGCAATAAATCTATTAAACAAAAAATCACATATATTAGTTCAGACAATAAAATCTTGGAAACATTTTTTTCTAGCCCTTGTAAATTTTTCGAAGATACAAAATTTAGAGTTTTGAGTGTTGGTGGGGGTTATAACGAAGGTTATGAAGATGTTAATGCTACCTGAGAAGATTCCTGAATTTATTAAAAACCGGTAAATAAGCCAGAATGAAAACGTAATATGTTTCTCAGTCGATATAATAAAGTTTTAAGAAATTCAATAAATTATCCTTATCAATAGTAATGCTTTTTAATTTTATATTAGAAAATTGTAATCATTTTAGTTTAATTTTTTGAAGAAATGTTTAAATGGAAAAATCAATAATACCTCTTTTTTGCAACAAAATTAATGATGCCTGCATATAAAACCCAAATAAAATTTTTCTATTTCTAATATTTTTAAGATACGTTCTCATAATTTTTGTCTTTATTATTGATACGCCTTTTTATAATAATTGCTGGTGATTTCAATGGTAATTGTAAAATGGTTGCATTTTTTTTTCCAATTATATTTTATAAACGCCCAGCCATATATAATTAGCCTTATAGCGCGCTAGTCTCTCATGCTGCAGGTTCTGAGTTCGAATCCCAGTCCCAGCGGGGCTTTTTTATAAGGATTTAAAAAAATGGGGATTCACTCACAACCTCTCCCCCGGGTATGTGGGACCCGTCAGCCAAAGGGTGGCTACTCACAAAATTAGTCGTAGGGAGTGATGACCTTACACTAAAAATTGAATCGTGAAACGTGAGTGTAAACTTCAAGTGTTCAAGAGTTTTCACCGCGAGGCCCAGGGCCTACACGGCCTGTCGCGCCACTGAGATATATATATATATTGATTATATAATAATTAATTTAATGAACATTAGTCTTCCTACAATCATATCTTTGGTCTCACATCTTTTAAGTTAATCCATTAAACTTAAATGGTTTCAAATATCGTCTAAAGGATGGTATGCCCTATCAACTTGTAAATATTATTGTACAATTTATTTTTATCGTAGTTAATTATTTTAATTACTTTAGAAAAAATACAAAAAAGCACCACAGTCATCTATAAGCGATGGATATACGATATTTAAGAAGAATGGAGGTTATGACAAGAAGAAACCGAGGACGAGACCTAACAATACGGTCAAATGAGGAGCTTCGGTGATCATTGGATAATGAAGATCATAACCTAAGATAAATTGGCCATGCTTCCAAAATAGCAGAAAACAGTGGTGAATGCCGTATATGATGAGACGAGGGTGGAAGATCTGAAACTTAGAAGACCGAGGAAGACTTGGGAAGGTGTAAAATAGGAAGCCTTTGACAGGAGTTGTCTGGAATGGAGAAGGAGAAGAAGATTCCTACAGGAGAGGGATTTATGGATCTGGATGTCAAAATTATATATATATATATATATATATATATATATATATATATATATATATATATATATATATTGATGACATATTTAGTTCTATTAATTTAGCCTTATGACCAGATTTGTTTCTATTCCTTCAGCACTTGTTTAATATCTTCAAGGAATGTAAGCTTTCCTTTCAATAATTCGAATTCATTAAACAAATAAAAGTTCGAAAATATATTTTGTATTAAGTAATAAAGTCATGGAAATAATATGGTTGTGAGAGTTCAAGACATATCTTAAAAGTGGATATCATGTAATGGAATTAATACAGAAATAAAATATGAATAAATAAATGGCGTGAGGAGGTAGTTATCGGGCGATAACTATCCGCCTAAGGATAGGACACTGTCGCCTCACCCATGGCAGGAAGGGATCCGGCTCAATGTCAACTGTGTAAAGTGACTCTCACAGTAAGTCATATTTTCCAAGAGTGTACTCATTACAGTAGGGAATTTGTAAAATGTAGTGTACCACGTAAAGTCTCTGAGACATCCAGCGATAGTGATCGGGCCGTCGACAGTGTCATTCAACTGGTGAAGAACATTCGTTTATATCAACGCATTTAACACTTTCAAATTATTTTAAGCACTTTTTGATATTACTCACACTTTTCGTTCTTACTTTTTGTTGCTAATTATTATGTTTACTTATGAATGTATTATCCGGAACAATCTCTTCTATTTTATTTATATTTATTTATCATAACATATGTAAACTATGATTATTAAACTGTTACGTTTCGAGGCGCTTCTTATGCCTCATCTTCAGATCTTTAAATATCATATTGATTCCCATATTATATCCTAATATAGGTCATTTAATAATGTAATATTATTCATATTTAGTCCCTATATATGAATAATTCTATCAGTCTGTTAAAATAATTTATTATTTCACCATCACATAATAATAATAATTCCCTCAACATTTTGCTGCCAAACACTTGCAACTATCAGGCAGACTCATGTTTACTGTTTCTATTATTTCATTTTTTTTTTGTTATTGGTTTCGTCTTGTGAAAATCTATTTAGTTCTTTCCTCTTAGAAAACTGGATATATAATTATTATTATTTATTTTATCTCATCATTGATTTTTTTAATTATTTAACGTCACTTTATGCTACTATGGCTAATCGGACGATGCTACAGTGAGGGTCCTAAATTTTGCCTATCCAGGTTTTATTAGGATAGAGATCTTTAACGATTACCTGTCATCGCACAGGCTCGGGACCACCTTTTAACGTCCCCTCCGAAGGACGACATAACTAAGGATTTTTTACTCCCATTAAAAAATCCTAGGACCACCTGCGGGTTTGAACAGGTAACCTTTGACATAGGAGGCTGTTATGCTAACCACCCAGCTACATGTGATCCCATCTCATCATAGATAACTTAATCGTCTTCTGAAGCTGTTAAATGGGCAAAGAAAAAAAAATCAAGAACTGTGATTAATATTTAATTTATATCTTGCGTTAATACTGAGCCATAAGTTGTGATACAAAACAATTTGTACCGTATAAAGTTATATACTGAGTTTCATACATTAGTAGGAAAAGATAGCAAATATGAAACATTCACTCGAAATAGGCTGAAGTAGACTAGTGCAATAGTTTTACAAAGAACTAATTAGTCGGCAAAGACAAAGAAAAAACAAAACATGTATATGTATTAAAATTAAATGAAAAATAAGTCATAAAAAGATCATTGAAGAAAAAGTTTTCCCTTTATTTATATCTCTCGATACCATTAACGTATTTTGTATTCTTTGTTAGAGAGGAATCGAATTGCAATCAGCTTCCTTTATTTTATTTAGAGAGCTAATTGTTTGAGCAAGTTTAACTAAACGACCGCAATCGATAAATTATTTAATGAATTCAAGGATCAAAAGCTTTTTAATCAGCCTTTGCATCGCAAATTGTTTCATTTTCATGACTTTATTTATCGTGGTTTCACGTTGCAGATTCAATTAGAAACCCTTTTAGCATGACTTTAAAAACAGTTTTTCAAAAATGTTTTATATTATTCAATGACATCCGTTTTTTTTTTAATGTTACTTATATTACTATTTCAAGATGACAAATATACTGGAGCTGTAAGGAATAAGTTTTGAATCTCTCGATAACTCGCTCGCATTTAATTTTGGTCTTTACTCTTATCTGCTTATTTTAAAATATATTAATCTATTTGACGTTTACTTATCTATATTTATGAAATGTATCATAAGGGACTTATTGCGATCGAAGAAAATTTTCGATTAAATTCCAAATGGAAGAACACGATTTAGGATACCTTTTCTCCAAATGACCGAGTCTGTGTGAGTGAGATAGGCAAATTCGAGTACAATAAATTGTACTGAACTGATATATCATATTTAAAATAGTATCATTTCAGAATAGAACAAGAAACTTTTTTCTGGGCAATTTCCCTTGGGAACAACAAATATGAGCAAACTCATATGTGCAAACGGTTGCATAACAAAATAAATCAGAAAAAGGTCACAATAAGATCTATGCACATATTGTAGACAAATAAAAAAAAAATAATAATAACAATAAAATTTTACTTTTACACATTATTAAAAGTGTTAATACTAATCAATACATATTTGTTTGTATAAGATTGGGAAGCAAAAAGGTTTCGAAAGAAGCGGTATTTGGATGAAGATAGGGATAAAATGTGGCGGATATTTAACTGTAGAGTAGTTCTTATTCTATTACCCTAAGGTATTTTAAGGAAGATTTCTATGTGCGCTGCATGCATTTAACATTTCAAGGGCTTATATATATATATATATATATATAATATATATATATATATATATATATATATATATATATATATATATAGAGAGAGAGAGAGAGAGAGAGAGAGATGAGAGAGAGAGCATACACCTTTTAACGATATTCTAACGAATTACGATAAGAAACTTCGGGAGAAAACAGTAGAAATATATTTCTAGATTAATTTTATACCAAATAAGAATATTAATATAAATGTATAATATACTATTGGAAGGCTTAAGAATTGAGAAAAGAATGCTTTCAGTTATACAATGTTCTACAAAGTAATAGAGAGTGCGCTTTTCTCAAAAACAGTTTCAATGATTTTTATTAAACCCACTATATCAATGTGAAATTTTATAAGCTTCGATGTCATATAGTTTTCATTTCGATTACAATAGTCAGACGGTGCATTTAAACGAAAATACCGTTATTTTAGTTTAATTTTCTTCTCCGAAATCACCTTTAGTTTATTAGTTACGAAACATGTAACAGTTTCATGCTGTTAACATTGATAAAAAAACGGATAAATATAAAAGATGAAAGAATCAACTAAAGTAGAACATATTTTTTTTCTTTTTGAAACATAATAATAGTAATATATTGTTCGTTTATTTATTTAACCTTACTTTATGCTACTGTGGCTAATCGGACGATGCTTCAGTGGTTGTCCTGAATTTTGACTATCCAGGCATCAAAACATCTTAAATTGATTTTAGCGACGAAGGTAAAGTGAAAGTCGTGTTGTACGAACTAAATTTTTTAATATATTTTTCATTGTTAAGTATTGTTAAAAGATTTACGTTGCTCACATTTCCGATACATACGTACTTTATTATTCCGCTCCAAAAAACATTATTTATTGTTACTGAACTAAATTCATGTTTAGTTTATTTAAGAAAAATTTAAGAATTTCTTATATGTGGAGCATTAGGGAGGTAGAGGACGAATCAGGGAAGATGTTAGTGACCTTGGCGAGGACGATATTCTGGTCGATATAAAAACCAGAGCAGAGCTGTGGGATGACACTTCCACAATGGCTTTCAAGGTGGGTACATCTCAGCTTATTTGAGATAGCTAAAATCAGTATGATTTCAGTATATCTAAGTAATTTAAATAGTTCCGTTATAATTTAAATAAATTAAATTAAATTAAATAGTTTAAATAATTTAAATAATATATCCTTGAATATTTATAATTATTTTTCAACTTTTTACTCTCTAGGTTGTTGCTCTCTTGGCTTTCGTCGCCGTCGCTAGCGCTCAGGTGCTGAGGCCCGCTTACAGGCCTTACGCCGCCTACGCCGCCGCTCCAGCCGTCGCCTACCACGCTCCAGTAGCTGCTGTTGCCGCCGCTCCAGCTGTCGCCTACCACGCTCCAGTAGCCGCCGTTGCCGCCCGTGAAGACGCCGAATACGACCCACACCCATCCTACTCTTACTCCTACTCCGTCAACGACGCTTTGACCGGAGACTCCAAGGGAGCTTCCGAATCCCGTGACGGAGACATCGTCCAGGGATCTTACTCCGTTGCCGAACCCGACGGTTCCGTCAGGACCGTTGACTACACTGCTGACCCCATCAACGGATTCAACGCTAACGTTCACAAGGACGCCCCAGCCGCCCACGCCGCTCCAGTTGCCGTCGCTCACGCCCCAGTCGCCGCCGTCGCCTCTCCAGTGATCGCCGCCCGTGCCGCCCCATCCTCCGCGCCGCTGTCGCCCGCCCAGTCCTCCGTGCCGCCGCCGCCCCAGCCTACATCGCCAGCTCCTTCTCCTCCCCCTACGCCACTTACGCTTACTAAGTTAATCTAAGCAAAATATGACCTGATATTTATATTTTCATAAGTAAAGGGTTATAAAAAAAAAATAATAATAATGACTTCTTATATACCTAACCCCAAAATGCTCCAATATTCCTGAATTGTCAATTATTAATTTTTTTAAATATGAATCCAATATGAGGATGCATCATAAGATTGATGCCCATTAAGCATAAATAATGTCCGTTTATCTCAAAATATTGTAATGTTTTTAAACCTCTCAGTTATTACTTATTAAAATGTCACTCCTAGATCACGAAAGACAATTTCATATTATAATTCAATATTTAGATTTTATTATAATTTACACTATTTTTTTTTAATTAACATATTTATTAATGATTTAAAAAATTAAATGAAGTTTTTGGAAACACATTTTACCTTCGCCCAATAAAAATTCATTTTGGAAAATCATTAAATTCTAAAATAATTAAAATATTTTGATTAGAGTTGTATCAACGCACACTGTTGTCTACGGTTGAGCCAGGAATGCTTTACCCGTACCAAACGTAGAGTTATTTCGAAAATGTTTCGGTTGAAAAAAAAAAATCATCTCTTGAACTGATTACTTTTCTTAGTTAAAAAAAAAAAAAATGGAATATATATCTGGTTATTGATGTTTAATATCCCATTTAATACTATTAACAAATAATGCACAATATCTTTAAAAAAAAAAAAAATTAATCCCGAAATGTAGCAGTTTACCAGAAATAACTTTATTTTATATGATAATTATTGAAGAAACTATTTAAAATACTTTTTAAACATTTAATTTAGTTTCCGAATAAATCCTATTTTGTTTACTGTGGAACATACACGTTTTCATGAAATAGTCTAATAGTACAAATAAATAATAAGAATATTAATTTATGGATTAATAGCAACTATCTATTTATTTTAACAACTTACGTACGATTGGGCACGTAATATTTTTTTTAAAAATCTCTTGCACTCTATGAAATGATATAACTGGTTCGATACTGTACGGTGGCAACATCGAATCACCATAACCTTCCTCATTAAAACATTGCAAATAATATTGTTCATAAGGTCTATGAGTTTATATAAACTTTCTATTGGCTTATAAGACTTGTTTTATAGCAGATCAAGTTATCTAAAAGTGTTCGCTTGAAATTGAAATTTATTTAACTTATAAACAAAGCTTCGGGGAGAATACTTTTATTAATGATAATGAAAACCGTGTATTTTATTCAGAGATTGTCAACCACATGACGGTTGTGCATATAAATATGTCAAGATAATTTTTTTTTTTCTCTTCATATATCTATAGAAGATATATGACAATCAGCAAACCTGAGATCAGACATGGTAGGCATGGGGAAGGAAAGTGCCCAGCAGCTTCCCTTCCTAGGCTTTAATTTAGCAGATCAGGTCTCTCAACCAGCTTCTCTTTAGCCTTCTTCTGACTGGCATTTCAGCTATTAACATATTTTTAATCAGTCTATTGTCGTGTCCTATAAGTTTACGGTGAAAACGAGAATAGAGTGTTCATACATGTCTGTGAACTTTTGATTGTTGTAAGTCCATATGTTGGGTTTTAAGTATTAAGGAGCTCTCGTTATGAGTTAAAATTTTAGATTGAAATATTTGCAGTTTTTGTATTTAAGTCTTTTTTGCTCAACCAAAACTCTGTGAAGCTTAATTCCCTATTTGTTTAAAAGCTAAGAAATAAATTTATTTTTATGTATATAGGGAAGATGTTTTGACATCTTTCCTATTTGTTATGAGCTGGATTATTAAAATAATAAGTAAAAGTAATTTTCCTACCGTTTATTTTCGTTTCTTGTTGTTTCAGGTTCTAATTCTAATTCTAATTTTAAATTATAACAGGATGAAACCATTATTTTTATGTTTTGAACCGTGTGGTTACTATATCTTAAAACACAATACACGAATTCCGAAATTCTTGAACAAGGTTCCAGTGTTGGAAAAGTGTCGCCTGAACAGTTCGGAAGCCGCTATAGACTATCCTCAAAGGTTTCCGGTTCAAGAATCTCTTTCATGTTTTGCTTTTCCCTGATTTACGGCTTCAGGACACGTTGAATCGGAAAATTACTCATATGTAACCTTTTCAAAAGTGCGTTTCCTATGAGAATACTTAATTAAAAAAATTGTCCCGTAATGGAAATTATATTGTGAAATGCTCTGGAGATGAAGTAGACTTTATCATCCAGAGATATTACATTTCCTTTAGCTTAGCATACCTACTTTTGTTAAAAAATGTTAAACGCTCTAGACAAAAAGGATTTGAACATGGTGTATAAAAATTTGCTTTAATGGACGTTAAAATATCGATTCAAAAATAAATTAGTTAGTATATTTTTCGTTTGTAACATAAACTGACAAAATAAATAAATAATAAGAATAGTACAATTACTATTAAATATATGTATTTAATAGTATATTCATAAAAATACATCAAAAAAGACTTATGATATTTCTTTCCTTTATGCTCTGAAATTAAAATCTATGTTTGTCACGCGTTTTAGAAAAACCGGAGCTCAGGCAAGAGTAACGCACTTCAAATTTGATGTTTTTGAATTTTTTTATATTGACCTAACTTCATTTAATTTTAGTTTGTTTCTTTATTAATTTAATGTCTATTCATGCTTATCGGATGCTTCAGTGGGTGTCCTATATTTTGTGTATATACGCTAAATTGAGATAGGAATCTTCGAGTGCCGTGAATTGGGGTGAATAGGAACAAAACTTCAATATCATTTCAAAGTTGCGTGAAAGCCACTAACTTTACCTTATAAGAATTAATGTTGTAGTTATTGGTTGGCTATTTTGTAAAAATCCGATTACATAGTTTTGTTTTGTTTGTAGTACTTTGGACTTGCCAGTTCAACCTGTAAAAAACTCAGAATTCTTTTAAAATCAAAAGGAAAATCATTTGGAATCATTGGGAAGCAAGGTTAATTTTCCCCGCTTTTTCCACATTTCCTACTGATTCTTTACTCCTATTGATCGGAGCCTAAATTCTTCCTGGAACCAGCAGTTTCTGAGATTAGCGCGTTCAAACGAACAAACAAACTCTTCAGAATTACAATATTAGTATAGATTATAATATTGGATTTTTTTTTAAATTAATAATTGTATCTGGAGTATTGTTGCATGTCGGGATTAGGTATATAAAAAATCATTGTTTAATTTTTTTTTTATAACCCTTTACTTATGAAAATATAAATATCAGGTCATATTTTGCATTGATTAACTTAGTAAGCGTAAGTGGCGTAGGGGGAGGAGAAGGAGC
The DNA here is from genome assembly GCA_023052935.1 of Piezodorus guildinii. Lineage (NCBI taxonomy): Eukaryota > Metazoa > Arthropoda > Insecta > Hemiptera > Pentatomidae > Piezodorus > Piezodorus guildinii. Next base: position 28,704,427 of record CM041292.1, on the reverse strand, counting down.
TGGCGATGTAGGCTGGGGCGGCAGCGGCACGGAGGACTGGGCGGGCGACGGCGGCGCGGAGGACGGGGGCGGCACGGGCGGCGATCACTGGGGAGGCGACGGCGGCGACTGGAGCGTGAGCGACAGCAACTGGAGCGGCGTGGGCGGCTGGGGCGTCCTTGTGAACGTTAGCGTTGAATCCGTTGATGGGGTCAGCGGTGTAGTCAACGGTCCTGACGGAACCGTCGGGTTCGGCAACGGAGTAAGATCCCTGGACGACGTCTCCGTCACGGGATTCGGAAGCTCCCTTGGAGTCTCCGGTCAAAGCGTCGTTGACGGAGTAGGAGTAAGAGTAGGATGGGTGTGGGTCGTATTCGGCGTCTTCACGGGCGGCAACAGCGGCGACTGGAGCGTGGTAAGCGACGGCTGGAGCGGCGGCGTAGGTGGAGACTGGAGCGTGGTAGGCGACGGCTGGAGCGGCGGCGTAGGCGGCGTAAGGCCTGTAAGCGGGCCTCAGCACCTGAGCGCTAGCGACGGCGACGAAAGCCAAGAGAGCTACTACCTAAGGAAGTCATGAAATTACACTCATTATCCAAACATACAGATTTAGTTCAGTTATTACTAATATCTCACAGTTAATTCTACACTGATCCACTTACCTTGAATGCCATTGTTGGACTGCCTGATCCTGCCCTTGCTCCGGTTTATATACCCATCCCTGATTCTGAGCGACCTTGCGAAGGACGGTGTCATCCCCCCGAAATCACCAGGGTTCACCGACCTTAAGTATTTGGTTGACTGGTTTTTTTCAAGGTCACGTAGAACGCATTCTCTTTAGGTGAGCTATATTTTATGACCCATCCTTTGTTTAATAAATCCATTACTACGATTAATATATATTAGTAACCCTCTACTATTCTAAATCAAAAGGTCTCGTGGCCTTATTTTCAGACACCTGCCAGAATTATCAGGAATCAAATAGTAAGTATGGATAGAACCTAGTGAGTCAGTGTGGGAATGATATTTGTCAAGTAAGAACAGTACCTGGTCCAATCCAAATTAGCAATATATAGAACATTAAAGTCATTATGGATGAATTTATTCGTGACAAATTAGGAAGGGTTAAGGATATATGATGGATTTAACAAAATAATTAGATGGTTTAGTAGAGCCCCAAGTATGATAGTCATGTAGATGTGCCTTTTGTATTTAAGAGAAAGGTTTCAGCGTCTGTCTAGAAAGTGTGTTGTAAGATTAGATAAGCCTTTATTTACACATATTTACAATTTGTTTGATACATAAAGTTTATATGGCCCATTCTCAACAAAACGAACAAACGCTGTCCAAATGATTTCCCTCGTACTAAAACTGGTTATTTTCCAACTGTTTTTTTGTTTTGCTTTTTCTGGTAGATATTTTTCTGCTCCACTTGGTGCACATTTATAAGTTAGATAAATTATTCCTCTGTGAAAAATTTGAGTGAATGTCCGAAACATCATTTTCGCTCTCCAAATCAGACTTTTCCAACTTCAACGTGGTACTCAGTCAAGGTGCTGGAAAGATTTAATTGGTTTGGTCCATTGCTTTCATACATACACTATATAGTTTCAGAATACAGAATTGCAGGCTGTGAAAACGGTTATATGTTATACGTTTTAAATAAATAAAACTGAACTGTCCAAGGGATTTTGCGTCATTGGCGCACCCCAAACGGTTTTTCGCGCCGTGATATCCCTTCAAGCCATAAAAAGGCGGGAAAGACTCGGAGAAACCGTTACATCTTCGGCAAGCGGTCTAAGAGGTCTTTAACCGCCTTCTTTATCTTTCCCGGTGGCAGGGAGGGAAGACGTACGCTAGTGAGTGAGAGTATTTTTATTGGCCGTCATTGTCGCACCCACTCTACCTCTGCTAGTTATTTTTAATTGATTCATTTTCTACTTTTCCGTGATAGGGTTCAGCTTACTGAGTAGATTGATGTACTTCTTTATTTTGATACTTTGTTTTGGAGAGAAAACTCTTTGTAAAACCTTCGATTCGTCATTGACGTACCCGTCATTAGCGCACCCCACAGAAGGTACGCTAATAATGAAACGAGTGTTTTTTTTTCTTTAATTTCCCTTTTACCCTACTGCTCTGGTATGAAGAAATATTCTGGTTCACATTTTATCGTACTCAATCGGTTGCTGATCGTACATAGAAGCGAATTTTTCAAAAATATTTAAAGGCTGAACGGGGTGAGGACTATCCTAACATTTTTAGATGTTCAAAAAACTTCGGAAGATCATTACAAAAATCATTGGCTCACCGACTCATCATTGGCTCACCGACTCATCATTGGCTCACCACTAGATCGTCATTGGCTCACTTTCTGATTTCTGGAATAATTATTATTTCGTTTAATTAATTAATTTATTATTAATGGAATTAATTATTTTGATAATAACACCGAATCAAGCTCTGCGGAGTGCTACATCAGATCCGATTTCATATATAGGGACACAAACAAAAAAACAATGGACCAAAAATTGAACTTTTGAAATTTTCAAGAAAGACGCACCCGATTGTATGTTTTTCTGAGGATGGCCTATATATGTTTATTTTTAAACAATTTTAATAGTTTATATACATAAAAAGAAATAATGTTGGTACAAATATTGTATACCGCTTTTAAATAAAATTTAATAAGAATTTTTTTAATTAAAAAGCAAAACAGTTGTTTAAATAAAAATAAAATAATTTTCTGCTGAAGTGTAGGCCTTTCCTGAAGGAGGAATAGTCTTGATCGTTGTCCAGTCGTATCTTCTGGGTTATAAGTTCGCTGCTTGTTTTTCAATTTCAAAGGTATTTTAATTTTCAATATTTTCGATCTTCTGTTTTTCTTTGCCAAGATATTCCTTCTTGTTTTTTAATTTTATCTGATCATCTCCTGAGTTGTCCTCCTTGCTTGCGTTTCTTTCCGAGAGGTGTCTATTCAGCAACCGCCATGCTCCACCAAGGGTCCTTTTTTCGCATTAAATGCCCAGCCCATTCCCATTTCAGTTTCTTTATACAGCCCACAGCATCCCTCACCAAAGTGGCCTCCTCAGAGTATTATTTTTTACTTTATGCTTTAACTTAACATTTGTCATGCTCCTCTGCTGAGGGACCATGTCTGGCTTCCATAAATCAAAGTTGGGGGAATACAGGTACTAGATATTAGCCTTTTCTATTTGATTTCGGTGGAGCTTTTCATTAAGTTTTTGAAGACCCAAAAGTTTTTCCAGCAAGAGGCTATCCATTTTTGAATTTCTTTGGAAAGGCAGTCATCGAATGAAATGATCTATCCTAGGTAAGTGATGTATTTGACTAATTCTATTTTTGCGAGAGAATTTTCTATTTTGGATATATTTTCTGAATTTGTCATTATTTTGGTTTTGGATAAGTTCATCACAAGACCAACCCGACCACACACTTTCTTCAAGTCCTTCAGCATTTCTATCAACTCGTCCTGGGTACATGATATCAACACTATGTCGTCTGCAAAATTTAGATGACTTAATTTGTTTCCGTTGATATTAATTCCTTTGGTTTGCCATTCCAAATTTCTTAGAGAAATTTCTAAGACCGTTATTAAGAGATTTGGAGAGAGAGGGTCGTCTTGCCTAACTCACTTTTTTGTAGGAAATATAGGTCCTTTAAAGCTGTCTCAACAGAGGCGATATTATCACTGTATAGTTCAGTAACTATTTTCTTCCACGCCTATGTGTTTCAAAGCTGAAAATATACTTTAATGCTTGAGGCTGTCAAAAGCTTTAGTGAAGTCAACAAATGCTAGATACAGAGTAATATTATATTCTTTTGATTTTTATATTAATTGGTTCACAGTGTGAAGATAGTCAATGGTTGAGATACCCTTCCTGAATCCTGCCTGTTCAACTGTAAAATAGCATTCAATTTGTTTCTTTATTCTATCATTTAAAAATTTTGTGAACAACTTACCAATAGACGAAATTAAAAGATATGTGTCGGTAATTTCCAATTTCTTCTTTATCCACTTTTTTGTGCAAAAGAATTATTTTAGATCTTTTCCATTGTGCTGGGACTTGCTAATTAATCAGTATTTCGTTAAATATTGTGCATAACGCCTCGAGTAGAATACTGACTCCAGATTTTAATACTTCATTTGTTATGCTGTCTTCTCCTGAACTCTTTCTTGTTTTCAGTTTATTTATAGCGTTTTCTACCTCTGATTTAAGAATATTTGGTTCTTCATCTTCTTCATTATTTCCAGTATATTGTTTCAATGATTTCGATGAACGCTCTTCTTTGTAGAGGTTTTTGTTGAAATATGTTGCTATTGTAATCATCTCTTGTCTATTTGTTGTGCTTTGTCCTACTTTGGTTTTAATTGATAGGATCCAATGTTTGACTGGATTAAGTTATTTTCTTAACAGTTTAGTTTATTTGTTGTTTTCAAAATTTTCTACAATTTTTCTTTCTTGGAATATTTTTGGGTCCTTTTTTATTTCAGTTCTGATTTCTCGATTGAGCTGTCTGATTGCGCTCTCCGCCCCAGAGCTTATTTTTTTTTTTCTTCTAAAAGTGAAAGCGTACTTTCTGATAGTTTGTTTACATATCCCTTTTTCTTACCCAATTTCTTTTTTACTTCTATTGCACTATTAGTTATAGTATCTTTTATTTTATTATATCTTTGATGGATTCCTGGAAGTTTGTTTTGGTCTTCTATATTTAAATTGGATGTCAATTTTTCTTGAAACATTTTAATCCCCATATTATTTAGGCTTGTAAAACTATTTTTCCTATTTTTAAGTCTTCTTTCCTTCTTTAGCGTGTCAATATTTAACGATGTTCTGACAATGCGGTGATCTGAATTGAAATTAAATTTTGTCAAAGCTTCTACATTCTTAACTGAACTTAAACTGCTTATTAATACGTAATGATATTCATTCGTTCTTTTTTCTGGAGCGATCCGTGTCCATTTGTTTTTTAGTTTATTGTTGAAATAAGTATTTCCGATTTTTAACTGCTGGCTGAATGCAAAATCGATTATCATCTCGCCGCCTTCATTTCTGCAGCCATAGTTAGATGCTCCCATTATCACCTCTTCCCCTTCTAAGCGCTGACCAACTCTTCCGTTCAAGTTACTCATTACTAACACCGTGCTTTTCTTATACCTATATGTTGTAATCGTTGTCACTAATTCTGAATAAAATAATTCTAAACATTAAAAGAACTATTCTTGAGTTAATTCCTTTATTAATAATAACATTATTTTTACATATTTTATTTATAATAAAATAGAAACCATTATTTAATGTCCTTTTTCAGAGTTAGTATGCATATAAATATTTCCTGTTTTGTTTCCATTATTTGGGTATTTCTTCTTCTTATTTCACATAGACCGATTACATCCCAATAAACATTGTTTAGAGTCTTTTCTAATTCAATCCATCTTTCTTCCCCTAGTAAAGTTCTTGTATTAAATGTACATATTCTGATGATATTTTTATTAGTCCGATAATTGATATTTTCCTCATTTGAAATTTCCTCTGTCTGTTGATTAGGTTTTCCGTGGGCGATTTCGGTTTTTTGTCAGTCCTCTGCTTCACTAGCGCTATCCTCTATTTTTTTTGTTTTTTGATTTTGAACTTAAGATTTTTTTCTAAAGAAAAATTTATCTAAGCTATTGCTTCTATAACGCTTCACTTCTGTTTTAATTTTAATTTTTAATTGTTCCAATATTAACATCATTCCTATTTTTCAGTTCTTTTGGCTTAGGAGATTTCTCTTCACTTCTCTGTCATTTCCTGTCTTTTTTAGTTCTTTTTTCAGATTTTCCAATGAATATAATTTTAATAACAATATAGGTATTATCATCTTAGATTCTTTTTAATTAGCAATTGAAACTTCTGTAATATTGTAGCATTCGGGATTAGGTATATAAAAAATAATGGTTTAATTTTTTTTATAACCCTATACTTATGAAAATATAAATATCAGGTCATATTTTGCATAGATTGATAGAGTGACATTTTAATAAGTAATAACTGAGAGGTTTAAAAACATTACAATATTTTGAGATAAACGGACATTATTTATGCTTAATGGGCATCAATCTTATGATGCATCCTCATAATGGATTCAAAATAATTGAAAATTCTGGAATATTGGAGCATTTTGGGGATAGGTATATAAGAAGTCATTATTATTATTTTTTTTTATAACCCTTTACTTATGAAAATATAAATATCAGGTCATATTTTGCATAGATTAACTTAGTAAGCGTAAGTGGCGTAGGGGGAGGAGAAGGAGCTGGCGATGTAGGCTGGGGCGGCGGCGGCACGGAGGACTGGGCGGGCGACGGCGGCGCGGAGGACGGGAGCGGCACGGGCGGCGATCACTGGGGAGGCGACGGCGGCCACTGGAGCGTGAGCGACGGCAACTGGAGCGGCGTGGGCGGCTGGGGCGTCCTTGTGAACGTTAGCGTTGAATCCGTTGATGGGGTCAGCGGTGTAGTCAACGGTCCTGATGGAACCGTCGGGTTCGGCGACGGAGTAAGATCCCTGGACGACGTCTCCGTCACGAGATTCGGAAGCTCCCTTGGAGTCTCCGGTCAAAGCGTCGTTGACGGAGTAGGAATAAGAGTAGGATGGGTGTGGGTCGTATTCGGCGTCTTCGCGGGCGGCAACAGCTGCGACTGGAGCGTGGTAAGCGACGGCTGGAGCGGCGGCGTAGGTGGCGACTGGAGCGTGGTAGGCTACGGCTGGAGCGGCGGCGTAGGCGGCGTAAGGCCTGTAAGCGGGCCTCAGCACCTGAGCGCTAGCGACGGCGACGAAAGCCAAGAGAGCTACTACCTAAGGAAGTCATAAAATTACACTTATTATCCAAACATACAGATTTAGTGCAGTTAATAATAATATCTCACAGTTAATTCTACACTGATCCACTTACCTTGAATGCCATTGTTGGACTGCCTGATCCTGCCCTTGCTCTGGTTTATATACCCATCCCTGATTCTGATCGACCTTGCAAAGGCCGGTGTCATCCTCCCGAAATCACCAGGGTTTATCGACCTCAAGTATTTGGTTAACTGGTTTATTTTTAAGTCCACGTAAACCGTTTTCTCTTTTGAATAAGCCATATTTTATTACCTATTCCTCCCTTAATGATTCTATAACTACTATTGAATCATTACAATTCGAAATAATAACCTTACCTATAAATAACATTTTTAAATAAATAGACTAAGTATTTGTGAAGTCAAAATAAACAATGCCTTGATATAAATACACAGAATCTATATGTTAGCAGCCCTCTAAAAAATATTCTAAATCAGAAGTTATTTTAGACACCTTCTTTACAGAAGCCTGTCAGAATTATCTGGAAGTTGCACACTTATTGAATATTTTTGGCAATGTATATCGCTTATATTATTTCCGCTCAGTAATTTTATGATCAGTGGCTACTGTTTTGTTGGTTATTAATATCAGACTAGTGCTAAGAGTTGACATATCTGCTGCTTTATTGTATAATTTAAAACGTAAAATCAGTGTGCCTATGGCACCTTTTCTCGGTATTTATTTGTTCTGTTCTATGCATAAATTCCTCAAACGAACAAATCTCTGTGAAGCAGCGGCAACTGACTAATATAAAATAAATAAATATATCACGTATGGAACTCATGAAGCTAAATTCTTGGAAAATTAAAGGATTTTTTGTTAATTATGTAAGTTTGATTTATTTAGATTTTAGCAAATATTGTCTATAATATTATAATACTAACAAAAAATAATTTTGATTGGAGAAGTTTTTTTTGGATTTGAGGTCATAAAATTATTACTCTAGTATGAGAAAAAAAGAAGATGAAAAGAACGTTCACCTCAACAACCAATGAAGGAATCTGGGCTCAGTACATATAGAGATTCGTACAGTAAGGCCGAGCAATGGGGTGATTAGGCCGAGATCACGCTCAGTCGTCAGGTTTCCCCCAATTTTTTTGGTACCCACTTCATAGAGGCTAGGTTCACCTAAGGAGAGTACTCCATACCCTACGGTTCTAGGTGCACTAACAGGTCTTGCTCTGTTCTACTGCTACATTTCTGTTATGTTAAGGTGCACATTAACAGCTAGATCTCCAAAATCCTGCTAAGAGACGTATCCATGCAAATGAGAATCTTTTTTTTTAACATGAATAAAATGTCAATATTCATAAATTAAAATATAACAAGTTTACAGTTGTAATATCAACAAACTCGCAACCTTTGAAACTTACATTCCAATTAGGAAATTTGAACAAGCACAGTTTGAAATAGCAAGTTAACTAAATCAGTCCTCAACGTTTGAATAGAGAGTGCGAAGATTCTCCCCCTGATTGCATCATTAAAAGAAGAGCTATAAAAGAATTAGGAAGCTTTGAAATTAATAAAGGTCTCAAGAATTCAACAGCCACTCTGAGATATTTTTAAATTAATTACGCAGTAATGAATAAACTCATGTATGAAAGAAACAAAACTAAGGCAGGCGGTGATAATCTAAGTGAGATATGAGCTAAAAATTTTACTGAATAACGGTTTATCATACTACTATCCATCTAAATTATACACAAGTATACATAACCATTGAATTTTGTAAAAATATTTACCATTAGTAAGATTTTTTTTTGGGGGGGAATTTACAACTGTATTTTGTAATACAACAAGTAAATAACCTGGTAAAGATAAAATTCATGAAAAAAACATAATGGGAAAATGCCCATTGGCATCACTCCACTAGGTAATCTAAAGTAGAAGGCTCGAGGCATCTTCTTTTCAGACACCTCGGAGGAATGCCAGGAATTGAAGAGGAAGCAAGGATTGAAACTAGTGGGTTAGAGTAGGAATGGAGTTTGTCATGGAAGGATTGATACCTGGTTCGTGCCAAATCAGCAACATACGGGATGTTAAGATCTTTATGGATGACTTTATTCGTGACAAAGTAAGGAGCATTGAGGATTTTTCGAAGGATTTTGGATTGTAAGGATTGAATACGGGAAGAATTTGATGGTTTTGTATAGCCCAAAGCTCAACTCCGTAAGTCTAGATAGGCCTTATGATGGTAATCTAGATGAGCCTTTTGTAGAAAAGTGGAAGGTTGAGCGTCTGTCCAGTAAATGTTTTAGTAGACGAAAGCGACGGGCAGTTTCTTGTCGTTTCAGTCTTGTATCAGGTTCCGTATTAGTAAGATCAAAGTAAAAATCTGGTGCTCGCAAGACACAATTTCCACGTGCATCAATTAAGAAAAATAATATTGCTTCGCTGGAAAATTTATTTTAGAATAAATAATATAACAATCACTTAATTTTATATCCTCTTCATCAGTCTGCATTATCTTTTACGACTTATTATGTTAGATAACATTTTTTTTCGAATATATTTCTCTTTTTGATGATATATTATACATTGATATTACTATTCTTAGTTGTAGGAAAGATGTATAGCCTAGGAAAATACATCTACCTTTTTATCCTTCAGTTAGTAAATAAGTCATGTTCACTTTTCATATTATCAATGGTAACTAGTGGAAATGGTTTACAGGAATATTTTTTTTACAAATCACCATTAAGGTCCTGTAAGACAATTATTATCAGAATTAAACTTGCATGAAATAAGAGTCGTCAAAAGATAGAAAATGCATTGTATAAATTAAATTTTCTAGTTCGTTGATTTTACCGGAAATTTGCCATGCATACACTTGTCTTAAATATGAAAACTCTCTTTTTGTATTTGAGTTATACTTAACAAACAGAGGTTTTGGATGAATTAACTTAGTCATTGGGGCTCCTGAATACAAAAACTTGTATTTTTGTTGAAAATTTGAATTAAAAAATCTTAAAGAATTGCAATGCTTTTTCTTTATATCTTTAGTATAGGTGAGTGAAAGTAAATATTTCCTAAATTGTAGATTTTAAAATAGTTATTTCAAATATAATTTTTATTTTAACTTTCACTGACCTATATATGAAATAAAGAAAGGAAGAAAAATTATTTTGATACTGAAAATGTTTTAATTCATGTTTTCAATGTATATAATACATATTTTAGGGTCCTGAGTCCTAATGACTAAGTCCTACAAAAATGTCTGTATGTAGAGTAATGTTATTAATGTACAATGGAGAATCTGTTACAATTCTGAATGTTTTATATTGGAACATTTTAATTTTACGTATGTTTTTTTGGAGGATAGAACCATATAGCTACCCGTATATCTGTAACGTGTAGGTTCTAAGGGGTTTCAGTAATAGGTGTGTGTTCAATTCAGACTGTCTTTAGAGTAGTGATCATAAAAGTTTTATCCTTTTGTTTAGCAATATCTGTCTGTTCTGGGTATGTAGGCCCCAAGTCATTTCTTTGTCAAGATATTGAAAAAATTGTGGCAACTAACTATAAGATATTCTTTTTTCTTTTTTTTTTTTCATATGAAAATTGATATAGATGGATAGTATGCTGTAAGTGAGCTATGTACTTAAATACTAAAAAAATTGTTATCGTGTATAAAGTGTCGTGACAACGTAAAAGTAATGGTGAGAGATGAAAAGTGAAAATAAATGTCATTTTTGTAGATTATAACTTCATTTATTAGATTATATAATCTTAAGCACATGTTTCCATAAAAAACGGGTGTGATTCTGTAATTTTTTTTTTAACTCTAACTATATTTTAAAGTTCTTACATTTATATTAAAAACGGAAGTGTTTTTTGATTGAATCGATTCATATTTTTATCCATCTGCATAAAACATGCTGTATTCTTCAAAATTTACAAGTTCTAAAATGAGTTTGTGTGCCTCTACAGGTCTCATCAGTCGTGACGTATGAGTTCAGGCTTTGCTTCGGAGTTAGTTCATTTTTTTTTTTTTTTTTATAAAAAAAAATTCTTTATTGAACAATATTACAATCTGTCCAATATAGGACATTTTTAATAGGGATAAAGTACAACATTCATACTGCATTCACACGATATATACAAAACAATAAATTTATATAATAATAATACAATATAAATAAATAAAAAACAAAATCTATAAAAATATATACAAAAGTCACTTATACCTATATACAATTCACAAGCATACAGCACGTGAGTGGAGAATCTAGCCAATGCTAGAACTCCAATATACATTTTACAAAAGGTCTCGAGGCCACTGCCGTTTCAACCTTCTAGGAGGATGGTAAGGATGTGTGGAGCTGGATAAGGATTGAGCTAGGGGATTAGGGTGATGGATAAGGTTCTGATGGAATTTAGAGAATTTTAATGGTATAAGGTCTAAAATAAATGGAATATTTAGGTCGCGGTGTAAGGTATGGTTGGATACATAATAAGGAGCATTAACTATTGTTCGGAGGACTTTTGATTGGAAGGATTGAATGCGTTTGATGTTAGAAAATTTGGCTGTCCCCCACAGTTCAAGTCCGTAGGTCCAGATAGGTTTCAGTACTGTCTTGTATATTAGCAGTTTGTTCTCGATAGATAATTTAGAATTTCTGTTCAGTAGTCTGTATAATTGTCCAAATCGTCGATAAAGTTCTTGTCGTTTAAGTCTAGTATGCGGGTTCCAAGTTAGTCTTTTGTCCAAAAGGAAGCCAAGATACCGGACTGTGTCAGAGAAAGGAAGCAGAACGGAGTTAAAGAGAACTGGAGGGCAGGATTGTCTTCGAAGGGTAAAGGTGACATGTCTGCATTTGGATTGATTGACTTTGATTCTCCAGTTGTTACACCAGTCTTCAATTTGAGAAAGGTGTGTTTGGAGGCCTGTGGATGCAATTTCGGGATCTAAGTGAGAGGATAGGATAGCTGTGTCATCAGCGTACGTTGCTAGGAAGGTATTAGGGCAGAGGAATATCAGCCGTGTATATATTGTAGAGGATAGGACCAAGGACACTGCCCTGAGGAACACCGGATTCGACTGGATAATAATTGGAATATTCTGCACCACAACGAACTCGGAAGGAGCGGTTTGATAGATTGGATCGGAGGACTAGGTATAAGGATAGGGGTAAATGGTTTTTGAGCTTAAAGAGCAATCCCGGGTGCCACACCCGGTCAAATGCTTGCGTTATGTCCAGAAACGCACCCGAGCAGTACTCCTTGTTCTCAAGGGCAGAGGAAATATGGTCAACGACTCGGAGCCCTTGCTGAACGGTTGAATGTTGGGAACGGAATCTAAACTGATGGGAAGGAATAGTGTGGGATTCTAATAACGGTAATATTCGTTTGAGGAGGATTTTTTCAAAGATTTTTGAAAGGATTGGGAGTAGGCTGATAGGTCTATATGATGTCGTAGTGTTAGGAGGTTTACCTGGTTTTAGGAAGAGAATTATTGTGGAATGTTTCCATAAGAGAGGAAAATGAGTAGTGCGTAGAATGGAATTGTAAATATATGTAAGAAATATAACGGCTTTAGATGGAAGCTGTCTGAGAATCTGTGGAGTGAGGAGATCGTATCCGGGAGATTTACGGAGTGCAAGTTTTCGGAGAAGATATTTGACCTCAGAGGGATTAACTGATTTAGGAGGTAATGAAAGCGGGATTGGAGACTGAAGGAACTGTTCCACTACTGCAGTGTGGTTTGGATTGGATTCTGGATGAGGTGTGAAGACTTGGGAAACGTATTTGGCAAGTTCCTCGGCTTTGTCTTCATCAGACGCAGCCCAGGAACCATTACTACGACGGAGGGGATGGGAAATATGGTGGGATTTTAGAATTTTCTTGGTGACATTCCACAGGGAATTGTCACAAGCCGAAAGAGAAGAAAGGAAGGAACTAAAGGATTGGGAACGGAAGGTCGCCAGCTCCCTCTTTAATTGTCTAAAATAAAAGTTATAGGAGCGGCGATCTGTGGGGTGACGGGTGCGTTGCCATAAGGATCTGGATCGACGTTTGGTGCGGATGAGGTCTATAAGGTGTTGTGGTAAATGATTTTGGTTATGACTTATCTGGGAGTGCTTGGGAGAGGAGGCAGTCCAAACATCTTGTTGAATAGCGATGGTGAAGGAGTTTACGGCATCGTCAAGGTCATCTGGAGTTTTGAGTTTCACTCTGAGGTCAATATCACTGGTCAGGATTTGGCGAAAAAGGTCCCAGTTTACTGGTCCTCTAATAAATGACGGTGGGGTGGGTTTAGGAATAGGAATTAGGGATACTTTAAGGAGCAATGGACTATGGTCAGAGGACAGTTCATCAAGGCGAGTCACCGACATGTTTAGGGAGCCTAATCCGCTGTGAATGAAGAAGTCAAGGATGTCAGGATTACGGTTAGGATCAGTTGGCCAATAGGTAGGGGAGTCAGGAGGCAGGAGGTTGAAACGTCTAGAGCTGAGTGCAGACTGTAAATTCCTCCCACGACAATTCGTGGATCTGCAACCCCATTGTTGGTTCTTAGCATTCATGTCTGCACCCAGAATGAAGTGGTTTCCTAAGGAATTGAGGAAGGATTCGAATAGAATGTTGGAGATGGAATATTTAGGAGGGCAGTACGCTGATGCGAGGGTGATCGGAAAAGAAAAAGTCTTGATTACTATGGCGGTGCATTGTAGGAAATCATAGGAGGGAACTGGGAGTATATGGTGGGAGAGGGACTGGTGCACAATGACAGCAGTACCGGCATGGGCTTTTCCGTCTGGGTGGTCTGTACGGTATGTTACGTATTGAGGTATTTTAAAGAACTGTTTAATGGTTAGTCTAGTTTCAGTAATAAGTGCTACATCAACGTTTTTGTCTTGCAATAAAGCTGTAAGTTCGTCAGTATGATTTCTAACACCATTCGCATTCCATAGGAGAATGGACAAGGAGTTAGGTGTAGTCGTTTAAGAATTTTTTAAGGAAGGGATTAAATTTGATACGAGATTAGTAAGTAGTGATATTAGCGGCATAACAAGGGATTTGATTTCAGTGATGAAGGATGTCATCAAACTTGTAAGGTCTGTGACATTTGACGGAGGAGGAATATGAGAAATTTGATGCGGATGAGGTTTTTGAGGGTTGCGTAAATTTTGAGGAATAGGTGGTTGTGGAAGGGGTTCAGGATTTTGAAGTATGCGTTGTTCCGGCAGGGCCTCTTTGTTCTGGTTCCCACCTCCAAGTAGATGGGCAAATGTTACATTGGAATCAATTGTTTTTGAAGGTTGTCTTCTGCTTCTGATCGGTTCAGCTGTTTCATCCAGATTCTGAGGTTTTTGGTATCTGCTTTTGAGGTTCTTGTAGATTTGACATCCCTTGTAGTTAGCCGGGTGGTCTTCGAGGCACAGAGCACATACAGCGGGTGTTAATCTTAATCGTGTACATTCTTCTGATTTATGTTGCTCACCGCATTTCACACAGCGTGGTGTGTGGTGGCAGTAAGTTCTCGTATGACCATATGCCTGACAATTATGGCACTGAACTATTTTTTTCTTAGTGTAAGGTTTCTCAACTCTTACACTAGTATAGTACAACCTATTGAGGTCGTAAATTTTTTCAACTCCTGCTGATGGTTCCAAGTCCACGAAGAATAGAGGCAGTGGAATTTTATCTTTTAGGACATTGGTCACTTGCCGCACTTTATAGCCTATCTCCGTCAGTTCTTCTTTGATAGCTGTAACTGGTGTCGAAGGGTGTAGGTTTCTAATTACAACCCTTAAAGCTCTCTCCTGGCGCAACTGATAGGTATGAAAATCAGCTTTGGTCTCAGTCAGATATTTCACTATTTTTCTGTAGCTTTCGGCAGTAGGGGATATTTTAGTATCACTGGTTCTACTTATACAAGAATAACTATTAGGATCGGTAAATTTGTTTAAATGCACACAAAGTAGTTGAAATTTTTTAATATTTTTAACAAAAATTGGCGGAGGTTGTGGTTCCCTGGGTATAGGAGAAGATTCCATAGTTTCTTTTTCATTTTGATTTTGGAGGATCTGAAATGGGTTCGGTGTAAAAAACGGCGATTCATCAGTTAATCCTTGTGATGATGTGCTAGGCTGTGGTTCAGATCCTAAAGAGGTAGCTGAAGCGGTCGCTGGTGGAATCATTTTTTTATTATTTTCACGGCGAGGTCTCTGTTTTGTAGGAGACGAGTTTGAACCTGCAGATCTAGATCTTTTACTTGTAGCTTTTGAGGACATAACTTGATGAAAATATCTCATTGATTAAGAAAAAAAAAAAAAAAAAAAAAAATGAAAAAAAAAAAATGAAAAAAAAAAAAAAAAGGAAAATTAATAAATAAATAATGAGATGAGAATGAGAATGAAAAATAATAAAAGAAAGATAAGTTAAAGAAAAGCAAGCCTGAGCTTGCCGAGCTAGCGGCAATCAGCTGATCAGTGACCCTCCTTTCACTTTTCGCGATTCTACAAAGTAAATTATAAGTTTTCTTACCGATATTTCTCCAATATTCACTGTTGTAGTTTTCTTGAAGTCTAGTGATGTTTTCCAGACTGAACTCAAGCGAATTCCTACTGAAAAGAGCAAAAATCTGAGAGACGAAGTAACGTATGACTGTTATCATCGAGCGCATCAGCTGTTCGTCAGTTCATTAAATTTCTTTTGAATAAATTATTTCAATGATGCACTTAAAAATATTTCAGGCCTATTCTGCTAAGCCTAAACAATATATATCTTTTTTCTTTTTTTTTGTTAATATAAAATATATTTGATATCTAGAGAAGAAAGTACGGGCTTATTATAAATAATTCTTTAAAAATCAACCATACAATTATTAGTTTATCGGGGTTCGTCTTCCATTGTCATCATCCTTTATAAAAATTTTCTTGATATTTAAAAGAAAAAATACTTTTAGGTATGAATAATTAACAAATAACATTATTTGTATATATAAATTACAAAAAATTAAATTATTAAAAAAATGTGTACGTATTTACCTGCCATTACTATCATCAAAAACTTCCTTAAGTTCCAGCCTTTTGTTTTTATTTTGTAAATTATTTTAAAATTAATTAAAAGGCTTAATTTTTAAATATAGAAGGGAAGGTACTGATCAGATCTTTGCACCCTACTGCATTAGCACTCGACGAAATTAATAACATATTTTTCTATATTACTTTCCTTCTATTTATTTATTTTTTCATTTATTGAGATTTACAACTGTATTAGTTAATACATCAAGTAAATTATCTGTCAGATAATATGCATGAAAAATACATGAAGAGAAAATGCCCATTGGCATCACTCCACTAATAATTTACACTAGAAGGTCTCGAGGCCATCTTCTTTTTAGGCGCATTGGAGGATTGTCAGGAATAGAATAGAAAGCAAGGATTGAAACTAGTGGGTTAGAATGGGAGTGGAGTTTGTCATGGAAGGATTGATACCTGGTCAAATGGAATATTAAGGTCGTTATGGATGAGCTTGTTCATGACAAAATAAGGAGCGTTGAGGATTTTTCGAAGGATTATGGATTGTAAGGATTGAAGACGGGAAGAATTAGATGGTTTAGTGGAGCCCCATAGCTCAACTCCGTAAGTCCAGATAGGTCTTATGATGGTCATGTAGATGAGTCTTTTGTAGTTAAGTTTAGATCGTTTGTCTAGTAAGTATTGAAGTAACCGAAAGCGGCAAGCAGTTTCTTGTCGTTTCAGTCTAGTGTGCGGATTCCATGTTAGACGTTTGTCAAGTAGAAGTCCTAGGTAACGGATCTGTTCAACTGGAAAAAGCGGAATATTAATAAAGGATACTGTAGGACAGGATGTCATAGGTTTACGACGAAGGGTAAACTTCTATTTACTTAAATCCCTAACCATAGTGGTGAGAAAGATGTCTCGAATTGGTTTTAAGATTAATTGTACAATCAATTTTTTTTCGCTACCTCCTAAGTGCCTTACTATTGGGCGAGAGCTTGAAAAACTAGAGTTGGAAAAAAGTTGAAAAAGAGAAATATTGGTATAAAATCCCCGCTTTTTTTAACGTTCACTTACCCATATATATATATATATATATATATATATATAGTAAGGGAAAGTAATGCTATTGTCAAAATTGTAGAATTCCAATTTACATCTTTTAGGGTCCCCTGGGACCAATGATTTCATAAAAATAACCGTATCATCTTTTTAGCATTGATGAAAAACGAATAAATATATAAATAGATATATATTCGGTATCCAACTAAAGGATAAAAGAGCAAAAATGTTTTTTCATGCAATTTTTGTGTTTTTGAATTTAAGAGCAGTGACATAGATATATAATATGGAAAGCTAAAGATTTAAAAAATCTAATGATTTTGTACAAACAATTGTAGAATTTAACGGAGTGTGATAAAAATACTAACTGACTGTCGTAGATAACTTATAATAGTTTATTTGATAAAATACATGCTTCTATTGGAACTCAATGTAATTAAATTTTTAACATTTAATTTTGTCTCTAAGTGTTTTTCAAAATCGTTGAATTGATTTTAATAACGGAGGTGAGTGAAATTAGTGTGATGCATGGAACATCATATCGGATAGTTTATGAGGATTGTAATAATTTCCCGTATAAAAGAAAATCAAAAATTATACAAATTATAAATAATGCAAAATTATGTATAAAAAAACCTTAAAACTTTTGATGTTTACTTCTGGATTTGACCTGTCAAGGTCAATTTACTTGCCTATCCTTTTCTAGTCTCCTGTGTCATGGGCCCTCACATCAGACAGGATTCGGAATACGAATATCCAGACCAGTCAAACCTTGAGGTACAGTCACAGAAAACTATATTTTGGAGAAAAAATATTTATAATCGTTTGGAGACTTCCTTAGATACAAATGCTAGGATGATGGCCTTCAAGATCTTGTGGAATGAAGAGACCATGAGACCTCGGACCACTTGGGGGGAAGGTGTAAGAGGGACTTCCGGAAGCGAGCAGAGGAATATGAGATCCAAGCTCTATAGAATGCGTATTGACACTGCGCAAGTGGAGCATTCGTATAGGCGTTGATGACCTTTGATGTTTTACGCCTTAAAGCCCTAACTAACAGCAACTACGCAAGTGGAACAGAGGGATCGGTCGTGTTTTAATGATTTTAGGAAAGGGATTAAAGTATAAGCTGTCCGGGGCAAACATTCTATTAGTATCCATATGTTACAGATATCAAATGATATCTGGTTCTCAATAGCAGTGTAAGACCAACAAACCAGAATTAATACTTCAAATTACTTGATTAAACAATGATTAAAACATGTCGGCATCTAAGCCCTGTCAGACTATTTTAATCAGAATAAAACCTACGTCATATTAAAGCTTATTAAATTTTACATCCATGCAACTAGTTTAATCAAAATTGTCGTTTTTGAGAAAATTATAATAAATGTGCAAAATGCATTGTATAAAGTAGCCCTTCCAGTTAGCCGATTATGATGAAAAAGATTTTGTTAGATCTCGGGCGTATAGTTGTCTTAAATATGAAATTTCAGTTTCGTAAGACTTTTCTTTCTAGACTCACCACATACTGAAACACACACACGGGGACCTGGTCATTTGGACTCAGGTTACCGTAAAACGTGAATTACCTTCTAAAATTTTCACTATCAACATACTTTCTCTTACTATATATTTTATATAAAGGTAAGCGAAAAATGCAGAAATTCCGCGAAATGACATCTATAGAAATTCTAAAACGTGGAATAACAAATATTGTTTTTGAAATGAACTTATTAATTATACTGTTTACATTCTGAAAAACAGAATACGATATATTTACAGGATAATAATGTATTAATTGGCATTAAAAAGGCAAATTAATTAATTTTATCAATTAAGAAATAATAATTAATTAATTTAAACACATCTTATTCTGACATTGAGGTATTATCAGTTCCTACCTACCGACAGCTGCTAAGCGACATTTGTAAAAATAATCTGTTTGGACGTACTTAATAAGAAACGGATGGCACAGTATGTTTTCAACAAAAGCTTACTTCTTTTACACATAAACTACAGGAAATTATGCAGTTAAAAAAATATATATTTAACAGAAACTGAATATTTATACATTTTATTTTACAAACACAGGTTCCTGAAGTCAGAAGGAAAAAAAAGTTTAATTAAAATCTTGTTCACCCAGCTAAATTTGGAAACATTTTTCTTTTGGTTTGCCGATTCCCAACTGATGATGTCCTTCTAGATTAGTTCAAGACATACGTAACTCTGACCTTTTTTTTAGGCGATAGAGAAATTGTGGGAGTGAAAGGAATTTATCGTTTGTTACCCATGTTGAACTTTTAGTTGGGCATATTTGATATTCTTGGGCATCTGTTTTATTGGAACTGCTTGAATTCAATCTACAGAGACTGGTATAAAATCATTTATTATTTCACATTCATGGTAGGAGAACCTGAGATAGGATTCTGACGAGCGCATTGTTATTTCCTTTTATTTATATTTATTGTAAAACTAAAACTGTACTTCTTATGATAATAGACGAACTCCAATGCCAAGTAAAATGCAAACTGGTAACAAGAGGAGTATAACCTTTATTTCTACTATAAACTTTAATCAAATTGTTGGATGAAGATTGCTAGTTGCTATAGGGCTCTACTCATCTCTGTTTCTTTATTTTTGTAAATTTTAAAGCAATGTAAATAGTTTGGTCTTTATAGCTGAACATAAATCCTTGGAAACTTATTATTTACTAGTTGTTCACTTGCGAAATACATGTCTCTCACACTTCCATAAGAGAATTAAATATTATAACTATCCGAATAAATAAAGTATTGAAACAATGCCATGATATTATTGAGAATATAGTAGAAACAAAGAATCAAATAAATATAAGGTAGAATATACTGAAAAATAAAAATTATTCTGGGACCAGGTCCGTTATGTGTACAATTATGATTTACATACCGTCCATCTGGTCTAAAGACTAAACGAATATAATTAATTCATTTTACACTTGAGTAAAAAAAAAAAAAAGTTTACAGTAACAATAAAATAAATCAGTAACTTCTTAAAATGTGTTTAACAAAAATATAACTAAATTGTTTGATTGGGCAAGTGGAATTTGTATAATTTTTAATAAATTTTCACTCAATCATATTATTTGATTTGTAGTATCAGGATTGTTTAAAGTCTGTCTCGGAAGATAGAAGGTGTTGAAACATTTGGGTCATGAATGACAATAGAGAACAAACAAGGTTTGTAAGAGTTGATTGAGAATGTTTTAAGGAAAAGACTGACGATTTCAATTGCAGGAGATTGTGCTTGTAAGATAGCTCAGAGTTAATGGTTTAGTAAATGTATGGTCCTAAGAAATGTTTTATATAAAAGTGGAAGGTGCCCCTGTAAATCGCCATATAAATTTTAGAATATCTTAAAACTATGAACTTATTCGCTTTAGCCTGTCCTTAAGCACTGTAGATAGGCTCCTATATACCATACAGCAATGGAGAAATTGAGGTACATAAAGATATTAAGTAGTTACTGTACGCAATAAGAAAAAATAATAAGAAATCTCTTATATTTTATACGAATTTATTTATGAAAAATAAAATAAAAATTTAGTAAGCATATGAGGAGTAAGGAGAAGTGAAGGAACTGCCGACTGCTGGGGCGGCGTAGGACCTAGCGGCGTAAGGAGAGTAAGCACGGGCGGCGATGACTGGAGCTGGAGCGGCGACTGGGACTGGAAGAGCAGCTGGAACTGGAGCGGCGACTGGAGCGGCGGCGACGGCTCCCTCCTTGCGAACGGCGGCGTTGAATCCGTTCACTGGGTCGGCAGTGTAGTCGACAACTCTCCTAGTGCCGTCGGCTTCCAGGAGGGAGTAGCTGCCCTGGACGACGTCTCCTTGTCTGGATTCGGACTGGGTCTTGGAGTCTCCAGTGACAGCGTCGTTTACGGAGTAGCTGAAGTCGTAGCTTGGGTTAGGGTCGTAGTTGGGATCAGCAGCGGCGGTGTATGGAGTGCGGGCAATAGCAGCTGGTGCGCGAGCGACGGCCAATGGAGCAGGAGCGACAGCTAATGATGCGGGGGCAGCATAGCCGTATGGTGAGGCACCATAGGCATATGGCGAGGCACCGTAAGCATATGGCGTAGCACCGTAAGCGTAAGGTGCGGCACTATAAGCATATGGTGTACGAGCCACGGAGTCCTGAGGATTTGGGCCTGGGCGGCGGCGAGAACAGCGAACAGGGCAGCAACCTGAGAGCATTAGCGTTTAAATTATCAACTAATAGGAAAAGAGTAACCAAATCGAATTTAAATAAAAAAACAAATAAAAGACAGCAATAAAGAGGTAAACCATATTGAGAATGATAAATTAGATAACAAAAGTGTTTATATAATGTGTTATATACTGTTCGTTTAGGAAACAAGGTATTAGTTCGTCAATATTTATGGAACATTTACTAGGTACAAAAAAAGAGTGGAGAGGACTTATTCCATATTTTCATCCGATGCCCCATATACGCACCGTACCGAACCCATTACATCCCTAGGGCCTTAAATATGAACATTACAAATTTTATCGCCCTGTTTACCACCGATGATATTGATGAATTAAAAAATATTTATTATTATGCCAGGCAATGTTGCCAAATCAGATCATTTATAATAAATGAATAAACATGTTTGTTTACTGTATCATATTATTTATCGTATTTCGCCATATTATGTAAAAAAAAATTATTTATATATTTATTATATTTTAAACTGTTATATTATTCATATATTGTATTTTGTTATAAGTTTTATTGTAATTCAATGTACCTAGAGCTGATAACGTAGTGAATTATTGTGCTAACTCTTTTGAAGTATGTTTTTTATTCTATATTTGTTATGTAGCCAGCTCTATTTGTATGGGGGTTACCCCGAAAGCAAATAAAGTTATTCATTCATTCATTCAGGAAAAAAAAATGTTTAACGATTAAATATTTATAGTACTCTTAGGTGTTCTATACTTATTAAAAGAAAAAAAAATGGTATTCAAAAGTAGATGATGGTTATAAAATAGAATGACTAAGAAAACTAACGTTTAATCTCAAAATTCTATTAACATATCCTTTTCTAAATATTCAAATTTATTTCACCGAAGCATTTAGATTTGTAATAAAATAGTTTGTAGATTCATGTTACTTTATAAATTCACTAAATAAAAAATATTCTGCAAAAAATAATTCGGAATGTTTGCGTTTTTATTTTAAATTATTTCTGTAGTTCTTTATTTTTTTTTAAATATTATTTTTATATACTCAAAGTTCGTTTTCATATCGATATAACCGAATTAAAAAAATTTAATTTTTTTATTGAATTTTCTGTTATTGCTGTTTAAAGCTTTAGAAATATTATATTGTAATGTCTTGGAGGTAAGTCAGGAATTTAAATATTCTATATTCATAGCATTATATTCTTAACGTTTATTTTTATTAAAACCCGCTATCCTACTTAATCTAAGGATCACTCAAGACCTCTAAAAACGCTATTCAGAAATGCAATAATTTTCAAAAAATACTTAATACACATTTAATTTCGTTCCGAATCGTACAAAAAAAATTCTGTCCACAACTTAAAAATCATGTTATTAATTTTTTTTAAAAATGAAAGGTTTTTAATTTCTTTAAAATTTCCTTGAATAGATATAGCACCTTTCGGAAAAAAACATTTGAATTTGTCTATAATTGAACCAACTAAATCAACCAAGCTTTTTTCAAGTCACAGACGTAATCACGAATAAAATCCAAAATGCAAATGATTTTCTTTTTTAGTTTAATTAAACAATAAATTAATTTGTAACAAATAAAAAAATATGTGTGGAACCTTAGAATGTATAAATTAATAAAAGTTAACGGTTAGTTTAAATTACAATAGTATCATTGTTATTCGGTTTTTTTTTTTTCACTTCCCTCAGACCCCGATAATTGATGTTTCATAACTTCCTACTCTATTAGTGTTGTATGTATATAAGTTTAATAATATTTATATAAATTTGTATATATACTCGTATATACATAGATCGATGTACTCACCTTAAAAGCCATGGTAAGACTAAGTTGTAGAAGAGAGACGATCTTCCCTTTATATACTGACCTGGGCCGGCGCTCCATGACCTTGCTAGGCGCTCAGCGTTTCAACCCTTGCCACTTCTGTCAGTTATATATGTTAGTTTATGGAATGTTTTGAACAGATCCCGTTAGTGTTTTTTGAATTCAAATATACTTTAAAATATATAATTCAAAAAAGAAAAAAAAAAGGGATTCGTTGATTGTGTCATTTTAACGTTATTTTCATATATCAGCATTTACTGTGTACATAATTATAGGAAATAGTCTTTTCACATATTTATTTATTACAAAGCGACATTTCTGTCCTTTAAGAATTGTATTGTTTTTTCCACGATTATTTTTACTAAACATACTTTAGAATCGAAAAAGATTTAAATCAATATAGAAAAAAAGGGTATTACATACTTATGTGATTTTTTTTTGTTATTTGAATATAAATCAATGTTTCTTAATTGAAAAAATTTAAATTTATACGTATAATGTCGGGTAGAATAAACGAATGAAAAAAATTAATTAATTAGTCTTGTCGGAACATAATTTCTACATAAAGAATTATTACTTTTACTTAGAAATATCAAAAAAATAGAACTGGAAAGTTGTAAAATGTTTGTAAACAGTTAAAAAGGTTAAATTTTTAAACTCTAGTTTTCTATAAAATTCACAGTTAGGTTTCTTTCAGTCAAAATAACCGAATTTAACAAATTGTTCTCATTGTGTTCATATTGTACTTGTGTGTATGTATCTTTAAGTATAACTCAAACTTCAAATTTTGACGTAGAGATTAAATTAAATATATAATATATAACATGGCTTATCACTTTAAAAAAATTACTTACTATTTTCTCGAGTTTGTTCCTCCACGAATTTGTTTTAATCAACTTAAATGCGCAATTGAACGT
Source organism: Piezodorus guildinii (assembly GCA_023052935.1). Lineage (NCBI taxonomy): Eukaryota > Metazoa > Arthropoda > Insecta > Hemiptera > Pentatomidae > Piezodorus > Piezodorus guildinii. Next base: position 28,680,541 of record CM041292.1, on the reverse strand, counting down.
ATTTCAATGAAATTGTAAAAAGAAATATTAAAGGACTAAAACCACATAAACTTTTAAAAGTTGGACCAAGTGATAGTAGTAAATTTTTATTTTTGTGTTTATTTGATGTTAATGAAAATAAATGTTTCTAATCGAACTTAACAGAATTTTAAGCTGAAGTGAGTGATTAAAACAAAATCTTTAGAAGCTAAATAAGCTTTTTAAATATTTGTCAAGTAGAGATATAAGTAATAAAGAGTACATATTTTTTTTGTTATTTTTTTTTTAACGATAGAAATTTAATTACGTTGATTAGTGTTCTTATTTCTCTTATTTTAATTAAATATTATTTTAATTTATTTTGTTATATAAATTAGTTTTTAAATATTAAATGATTTACCAAATATTTATTACAGTGATTCCGAGCTCTAAAACAGATTTAAGCGCTGTGTACTTTTTTAAAGGGTCGCTAAAATCAAGGTTATGTTATCAGTTTAAGCAGTAAATTAAGTGCTTTTAGCAGAAGTAAATATTTGTAATAAACCTTTACCTTCGCATAGAAAGCAGATACACCGTCACAAGCTATATGTTTTTACCCCTTCTTCTGTGTTTTTTTTTTTAAATATATCATTATTAAAATTGATAATAAATCCTTTTAAACCTTATGAAGTCACAACTAATTAAAAACTGATATTTAAAGTTTGTCCTGTTTATAGAATTTTCCTGCCTTGCTTTGATATTAAAAATAAAAGATAAAATTTATCATTTTTTACGTTATTCCATAAATAAACTCATAACGATTTCATGAGAGCTAAGAGCCTATTACCGTTCTCAAAAGCTCTCTTCAGAGGCATTATTTGATGTAACAGGGCAAGGGATTAAATTTAATGTTAAAATTACATCATTTCTTGTATCTCTTGATTTAGTTAGCAGCAAAGCATTTAATTTTTTTTTCAGTCTTAATGAAAAGAATTTAGCTTTAATATGTAATGATTCGGGTTAAAATATTTAAATAATTCAAAGTTTCTGATGGCAAAATTTATTTAACATATAATTAAATTTATGCTAAAATCCCCTTCTTTTTTCTCATGGTTGTATTTAGAAATTTCAGCCCTTCTGAAAATTCATTCTATAACCGTAGATGAACATGAATGTTGTGCAACATGCACATTTCACTCGGGTATTAAATCAAATAAATCCATTTACTTTCAGGAACTTACTTCCACCCAACTAAAGGACTCACATTTCTTAGGGTGTATAATAAAAATATAATATGTAAGATCTCTAAGCTATATTCTTTTAAATTATAAAAATTACTCAAGACAAATAAAGTTTAAGTTACTGTAGAGGAAATGTTTATAGAAGTTTGGCCTTTAAGTGCTGTTTGAAGGAGTATAGACTATTTGAAGGAGTATAGGACTCAGAAAACATGAGAAACTACGTAACGACGCATTAATTAAAAAGTATAACGACAAAAATAATCGTTTTTGAAATGGCAGTAAACATTTAAAAATCGGTAATATTAAGTGTAATCTCTGAAATTTCCGTTTAAAGTTAATCTTTGACAAATACGGACAAAAACGAACTATTTTGCATTTGTTAGTCCTCTTTGGATCTTCAAAACAGTATTAATCGTTTGTATTTCCCGTACTACGTATATTTAATATATAACAAAGCATATTAATTAGACATAAGAATCTTTTGTAAAAAAAAAAAAAAAAAAAAAAAAAAAAAAATGGATTGAAATACCGAGAACAGTAAATATGATGGAAACATTGTAACCAGGAAAATAAATTATCGCAAAATAAGAAACTGTGTAAATAAATGAACCAAAAACTACCAAGCATAAGTTTAGAATACCAGGAAATAGATTCTAATCTTTTTATTACTATAAAAAAAAATGGAATTAATTAATAAACAACGTGGTGAATATCCTTTGGGAGTTCAGATATTGGTTGATGATGTCAGAAGACTTTAATGAATTAAGAGTCAGGCAATTGAGTTCAGTATGCAACCTATAGAAAATAATTATTCAATAGATCATTGAACGATGAAGGACGTAATCTTTTATACATTAAATGGATATTACGCATTTGTTATTTAAAAAAAATCTTTTAGTAATAAAAGTTAAAGATCAGATGAAAACGAACCTTAATAGAGATTAATTATAAAAAGGTTCAATTGAAATATATATTGAAATTATACAGAGAATCAAAAACGTTTGGTGTGTCCGATACTTACATTAAATCGATTGTTGACCATTTCTGAAAGTTTATTTCAAATTTAGGTTTTTGCCTGTTTTTTGGTTGTTTTTTTTAAAATAAAAATCCTTTGTAATTGACCACAAAAAAAAAAAAAAAAAAATACACCCCATAACGAATAATAATACAAAGATCCATCTTCCCTCTGTACGCTGCGGCTTTCCTCTAAAACTAGTGGTCCGATTTTTTTTTTTTTCAATTTGATATAAAAATACCAAAGAATCCGACAATGATCCTAATACCAACAGGTTAATATCGGCTTTTTTTTTTTACAATAACTCAGTTATTTTTTAAGATAAAGAATCATTTTTAAAGAGTTTTCTAACCATGAAATGACGACTCAAAATTTAATCATTCGTAGAAATACGCCCTTAACATTAATTTTTTTGTTTTTTTTAAAATAGGAAAACTTTTCATTTTCCGCCATAAATAAATTTTGAAAAAATCTTGCTTATATATACGCTTATACCTCTGTTATTTTCGGAGATAGACAAAAAAAAAAAAAAAAATCAATACAGTTTTAGAATTAGTACTCTGCGATTAATCATATAAGCGAGAAAAATTGAAATTTAACATACATAGACCATATCGCATTTATAATTGAAAATAAAGAAAAATATATAGATAGAGTTTAAGGGTTATCATTTAATTTCAGAGTTTTGGTTTATTATTGTTCATAATGAATCTTAGTAATTAACAAAAAAAAAAGTTAAAACTGTATGAGGGCCAGCTTTTCAAGATTATCAAAACTCGGATAAAGAATTTTTAAAAAATCCGTCTGTCCGCCATACGTGTCTTCCTCTAAACAATTGGACCATATTTTTTTTCTTCTTTTCCGAAATTTGGCTTAAATATAATTAGGCATCTGATGTTTATCTTAATATTTGGAAATTGATATATTGATTTTTTTTTCTCCAAAAATGTTTAACGATTAAAACTCAACACACTCACGGAGTTTCTTACATTATCGTATATAAGACTAGTTTAAAAATATATTAATTGATTTAAAAATCAATAATTAAACAATTATAAAACCGTAAATTAATTATAAAACAATTATATAATTCTACGATGTGTATATCTATATCCAAGGGTTGAAACTCTGAGCCACTAGCAAGGTCATGGAGTGCCGGCCCGGGTCAGTATATAAAGGGAGGATCTTCTCTCTTCTACAACTTAGTCTTACCATGGCTTTTAAGGTGAGTACATCGGTCTATGTATACGCACTATTACATATATATTATTAAATAAACATACTTGGAACGTTTTTCGTTAGATACAGCTATTATTAAACATAAGGAACATCATCTGGGTTACATAAAATAAAACTATTAAACGATCTCAACGATATGATTAAGGCTAATAGTTAATATTATGTCATTTTTTTTTCTTTATCGTAACGTAAACTATGTTTCTTATTAATTTCATTTCCGTCTATATATCACATATTGTTAAAATAAACCGTAAATCGCAATAAATCTTTTTATATTACGTTATTATTAATTATTAAAACTATTTACATTGAAAACACCTTGCTTATAAAAATCTAAATATATTTTTGTTGGTATAAAATTCAATTCATGGGATTGTTATATTAATCCATGTATTGAGCTAAACATCCAATTTTTCCCATCTTCAATGCTAAAATAATATTTGGTTTGCATAAACTTCCTACATAACACTGATCCTAAAAGTAGATTTAGTGACCTAAATTTATTATAAAATTGCTAATAAAACTAACAAAAATGTTTACAATTACTTCTTGAGTTATATTTTTTTTTTTTTTTTTTTTTTTTTTAATTTAGAAAATCGAAATATATATTGAATCTGACCGCTCTAGACGGCTCTGCTATTACATAAACTTAATAATGAATAATAGTGACATAATTATAAGAAAGCAATTGTTGTTGAGATTGCTATATCAGAAGCTGGAAAACTAATATGTACAAAACTATAGACTTTTTAATAAGTTTGATTTATTTTGTTACCATTAATAATTCTTAGGATATTATTTAATAAATGGCTGACTGACTATAGGTTGCTGCCCTGTTCGCTGTTCTCGCCGCCGCCCAGGCCCAGATCCTCAGGACTCCTGTGGCTCGCACACCATATGCTTATGGTGCTGCACCTTATGCTTACGGTGCCACTCCATATGCTTTCGGTGCCACTCCATATGCTTACGGTGCCTCACCATACGGTTATGCTGCCCCGCACCATTGGCTATTGCTCGTGCACCAGCTGCTATTGCCCGCACTCCATACGCCGCCGCTGCTGACCCTAACTACGACCCCAACCCAAGCTACGACTTCAGCTACTCCGTTAACGACCCCGTCACCGGAGACTCCAAGACCCAGTCAGAATCCAGGCAAGGAGACGTCGTCCAGGGCAGCTACTCCCTCCTAGAAGCCGACGGAACTAGGAGAGTGGTCGACTACACCGCTGACCCAGTGAACGGATTCAACGCCGCCGTCCGCAAGGAAGGAGCCGTCGCCGCCGCTCCAGCTCCAGCCGCTCTTCCAGTCCCAGTCGCCGCTCCAGCTCCAGTCATCGCCGCCCGTGCTTACTCTCCTTACGCCGCTAGGTCTTACGCCGCCCCAGCAGTCGTTGGCAGTTCCTTTACTTCTCCCTACTCTTCTTATGCCTACTAAATTGTGTACCTGCCTTATCGTCACAAATAAATAGTATTTAAAAATACAAATATAATTTATTCTCCATTTATCCCTAAAGAAATATTAAAAATCAAAACAGACACTGAGCTTATGTTTTAATTTAAAAATTTCAATGTACATTTGATGTTTTCATAAAAAATCTAAACATGAGAGATCTTGCTATTTAATCAAATTCATCTAATGCTCAAAAAAGTAGTAGATTGTTTATTTTTTTTTATGAAAAGTACCGTTTAGCTTGTAAATTATACTATACAAATATTTACCTCTGGTACATAACTTTAACGCTGTTAAAGTACTGTACTGTGTAGCCCCAATTTAAATAAATTGATTAAAACAAATTAATTCCAATGTTGTGCTTTTTTTCCAATTTAGCCAAAAAAAAAAAAAATCTTTCATATTACTTGTCCGATAAAAGTTGATGAAAAGTTCTTGTTTAAGAGACAAAAATAAATACAAAATTTGACGATAAAATGGAATATATTTTACTCGAAGGATTTATTATCTTTATTAATTTACTTTTTTGAACGACTAACAAAATTTCTTTCTCAGATTTGAAATGGTTAAATAAAAATCAGAAAACGCCTTTTAGCAAGAGTCTCCGTGACTACTGTGATTGGATATATACAAAAATGTCATTGTTGTTTCTATTGTATAATTTGTTTATTAGATTAGTTTAATATTTTTGTATTTATTTTTTAAATTTTTTTTTTTTGAACATTAATAATATTATAAAAAACCATTCCATTTTCTAAAGTCGAATAATCATCTATATTTTACAATGAAAATTCTTCTGAGATCACAGAATCAATATGTCGTTTCAATATGACGTACGCAGGAGTTCTAAAAATATTATTTACAGAATATTTCAAATTTCATGTCGGTTATAATATTAATATATGAAAAACTACAACACTAGAAATCCATGTTTCCTTTGTAACATTTTTTTCCCCCCTTCTTTCATTTACCTTCTGAATTATCCCTTAATAAGTAATTAAATAATACAGAATAAAATTAAAAATGTTGAAATAAAAATTATTTTACACATAGTGTTCTGTGATGTTCAATAATATGTTTAGGCAACAATATTAGCTACTAACCAATTTTACTGTCACAAATAATTTTGTTTTTTACTAACATTATAATATTTTTGAACCGAAAATAGATTATCTTAACTAAAAATAAAATTATTAGATTCATAAGGATACTTAACATCCCTATTTATATAGTGCAAGTATTGACCATGAACTTTTCCTGTCATACCTTGACTATGATGTTCTGATACTCCGTAATCTAATTCAAGAAATAATATGGATTCGTATAACATCAATTGAAAAAAAGTGGTAAATTATCCTTGATAATAAAAGTTTCATAAGGACATGTTTTACATTGGGAGTATTGGAACTTTAGATGATGACATATCATTTGTTATTTATACTAGGAATGGTGATTTATAATTATATTAATATAAAATAATTCATTCCTTTGAGCTTTCTTTATATAGGATGTCCCTTACCAATATAATTTCTAAGCACATAGTGTTGCAAAATATAAAATCTGAACATGATACTGGCTGTTCCGATGTATCTTCAAAATCGAGCAAAAATCTTATGCTGAGAATTCAACGAGATTTAACTACATTCACCTTTAAAGTACTATGATTTTTTTTAGTAAAATGTAATATAAAACATCAATTCGCATTTCTTAAAAAAATACAATACAAGTATGGGGAAACTTGATATGCTCGATACAAACATAAAATAGATCATTATTCCAATTTTCAGCCAAATTATATCCTCAGGTTAGCAGATACTTTATCTAACTCCTTTTCATAATCATACTACGAATATAAGTTATTTTTTTTTTAATTTTTTTTTTTTTTTTTTTTTTTAAATTTGGCTATTAAGGTTTTCGTAAAATAATTTGAAATCCATGAGAATGTGATTTCTCAATGGCGAAATTCTTAAAAAAGTGAATTTCATAATAGTCTTGTAAATTAATATTTTTCGTATATCAGCATTATCAGAACGTTTTCATGTTTAAATTTATGTAGGTTAAAATTTATGTAACGAGTAAATATTAACAAAGATAAAAAAAAAATAATAAAAACTAAATCTTTTTAAAATGTTTATTTTTAACATCTAACTCCTTTTCATAATCATACTACGAATATGAATTATAATATTTTTTTTTTTTTTAACTTTGGCTATTAAGGTTTTCGTAAAATAATTTGAAATCCATGAGAATGTGATTTCTCAAAGGCGAAATTCTTGAAAAAGTGAATTTCATAATAGTCTTGTAAATTAATATATTTCGTATATCAGAATTATCAGAACGTTTTCATGTTTAAATTTATGTAGGTTAAAATTTATGTAACGAGTAAATATTAACAAAGATAAAAAAAAAAAATAATAGAAACTAAATCTTTTTAAAATGTTTATTTTTAACATCATGTTAGAACAAATTAACTAATAGGCATATGAGGAGTAGGGAGAAGTAAAGGAACTGCCAACGACTGCTGGGGCGGCGTAAGACCTAGCGGCGTAAGGAGAGTAGGCACGGGCGGCGATGACTGGAGCTGGAGCGGCGACTGGGACTGGAAGAGCAGCTGGAACTGGAGCGGCGACTGGAGCGGCGGCGACGGCTCCCTCCTTGCGGACTGCGGCGTTGAATCCGTTCACTGGGTCAGCGGTGTAGTCGACCACTCTCCTAGTTCCGTCGGCTTCCAGGAGGGAGTAGCTTCCCTGGACGACGTCTCCTTGTCTGGACTCGGACTGGGTCTTGGAGTCTCCGGTGACAGCGTCGTTAACGGAGTAGCTGAAGTCGTAGCTTGGGTTAGGGTCGTAGTTGGGGTCAGCAGCGGCGGCGTATGGAGTGCGGGCAATAGCAGCTGGAGCGCGAGCGACAGCCAATGGGGCATGAGCGACAGCTAATGATGCAGGGGCAGCATAGCCGTATGGTGAGGCACCGTAAGCATATGGAGTGGCACCGTAAGCATATGGAGTGGCACCGTAAGCGTATGGAGTGGCACCATAAGCATATGGTGTGCGAGCCACAGGAGTCCTGAGGATCTGAGCCTGGGCGGCGGCGAGAACAGCGAACAGGGCAGCAACCTAGTCAAAGAAAAAAATGTATTTTAAATAATTGCATAATTTAACGGTAAGGTTTTAAAATTTCTTAACATTTTTATACTTATTAAATCTTACTCGGTTGATTAGTTTTTATATAATAAGAAATTTAAAATTTGTTTAAACCTTTTTAAATTTTGTTGTTATGTAAAATATTTTAAATAAAAATATTCAATGGCTGTTAATTTTTATCTCTTATATAATAATTTTTAAAAGATATTATTTTTTTTTTCTAAATTCTCATTGAGAAGTCCGAGAATTACTTTGATAATTAATTTGATTTTCTATTCACTCATTTTAATACTATAATAAAAAAAATGCTACTGATTTTACTAAATTGTTATATAATAAATGAAGGTTAAATGATTAAAAATTAAAAGTAATTTTTAAAAAAAAAAGAAATAGTAATTTTCGAAAAAAATTCGGTAATTAAAAAAAAAGTTTATTCTAAAGCTCAACCGTACTGACCTCATAGATTTACGTAATGTAATATATATTAGATTTTTATGTAGCTTTGTTTTTGTATTGTATATATACTTCATTTTAGTATATAGACCGATGTACTCACCTTAAAAGCCATGGTAAGACTAAGTTGAAGAAGAGAGAAGATCCTCCCTTTATATACTGACCCGGGCCGGCGCTCCATGACCTTGCTAGTCACCACTTCACCCCTTGCTATAACTTCTTTATGTTTTTGGATAGATTAACTGATAACTGTTTCCACATTTTTTCAATTTTATTATATGATATATATTCTGGAATACTCCGCTGTATTTGGTATTTTATTTGTGTGTGAATTTTTCTAAAATGACTTATAAGACTAGCTGCTAAACCGACATTATTTAGTGAATCTTGAGTAGATACTATATTGGTTAATTATACATATTTTAGTTGTTACTATCAACTCATACTGAACATTAGATTTAAATTTACAATCTTAGCCAGAACTAGATTACCTCCTTTCATTCCAATTTTTTTTTGTTTTTGTTTTTTTGGAGCTTTTTAATTTTTTAAGTGTTGGATTGTGTATTATTTTTAATTTGCAAATTTTTTTTTATTCTGCTATGATTTAATTTTAATTTTTTTCTGTATAACACTTTCATTATCGTACTATAGTCATTGTATTTTAATTAAGTTTTTTTTTTACATATACGGTTCTTATGTTATATTTTAACACCGACGTTCTCTAGCTAAATAGTTTATATAATATTGTATGTAATTTCATTGAAATTATATTGTTTTGTATCTTTTTGGCCCTGATGATGACCCACAAAGGGGGTCGAAACGTTGGCAAACAATAAATAGTTGAAACTATTTAGTTGTTTCATTTAATGACCGCCACCCGGTCTAATTCCTTCTAGTAATTTTCAACGGTCAACTAATTACATCCACAAAATAATTTTTATTCTGGGACAGCTAGTACACATATATACACACACACAATATATATATATATATATATATATATATATATATATATATATATATATATTATATATATATGTGTATTAAATATTAATTTCGTATTTCGTATCTAACGAAAATCAAGAATGGTATGGTTCAGGATATATGCTATAAATTTACATTTTGACCTCACACTGTCTCCCTTTCTAGAAATCCATGCCTATAATAAACATGCCAAACTTTTTAGTCAATTCAAAATACCTTGATCATTCACATATGAATGTTCCTTTTGATCTCTTAAGATTTCTAGTTGTTTGTTCATTTGATATTTTGTTTCCTTTTTTAGCTTTTCAATATTCTTAGGTTTGTCTTGATTCTTGGTTGATTCTCAGATGTATAATGTTTAAAAATTATCAGTTGGTATTATATATTATATTATAGTATTATACATACATACATATATAATTATAACAATATATATTGTTAATTTTTTATAGTAATGAATTTGATCCAATCGGATATTGTTTTTGCCTACTTCTTTATATCATACGCTTGAAGAAAGAAATTACATTACTTAGTTACTTGGTTAGTAGTTTTACATAATACTAAAATAAAATCAGTAATATGTTGAATTTTAATCGTTTTAATGTTACAAGTATTTAACATATTGTTAGCAATACAAACATATAATTGTAAGCTTACATGAAATGGAACAATTTTTACGAAAATAGTTAAAATATTTATATATATATATATATATATATATATATATATATATATATATATATATATAAATATAAAAAATATATATATATATATATATATATGTATATTTTTTTTTTTTTTTTTTTTTTGTGTGATTAGCATTCTTTTCTTTTCTTTTTTGAAAGGCGGTTGTTTTACTTTAGAAACTTCTTTTCTTTTTATTGAGTGATGCAGCTTGGTAATTTTCTCCAACCATTTTACCAGAGTAGATGGAGAAAAATATCGGAGATAATACTGTTCCTTGTGGAACACCACATAACTTTCACTACCATATTACTGTCACTTTAAATTAAGAATAATTTTAGTTAAATAAGATTATGGAATTAATTTCAAAATGTATGTTTTTTTTTTTTAATTTGGGAATGATGTGTTTTTAATAAAAAATGTTTCCCATATTTCTTATAAATCTTTATTTAACCTTCCAATCGCCATTAAGCTCATGTGCTGGTTTCTAAAACTATATTCACCAATCCGACTAACACTAGGAAACTTGTACGGAATAAAACTACTAAGTATAGATTTTTCAAGGATCCTTTGAGTCTATATATTTATATCACAATGTATATATGTATAAATAAATATATATATATATATATATATATATATATATATATATATATATATATATAATAATAATAATAATAATAATAAATTCTTTATTTATTCTGGGACAAGTCCCTTTAGAATAATATTACAGACAAATTAAAAATGAAACTTCAGAATAAAAAAAAATAAATAAATAAGTAAACAAAAAAACCAACAGAAATAACAAAAAAATAAATAATAGTTATAAATTAACAGGTAACTTCTAATAATAATAATTTAGAAAAACAAACTAGACAAAAAATAAAATATTTACATATTCATATATACAGGATTGATTAAAATAAATTTACAATTAAGAGTATGAAATGAAATACTTAAATGTTTAAATACGATGCATAATAAGATATAGTAAATAATTGTTTTTCTCTGTTTTATTTACTGATTTTTTATTGAAATTTGCTAATTAATTAGGGTTATTTGAGAACTGGATAGACAAAAAGTGTTTGAACAAACGGGATTTGAAGGTCGGAAGAGTTTTGGATTGACGGATATGAGAAGGAATAGAATTCCATAAGGACGAGGTTCGGATAAGGAAAGATCTGTCGAAAGCTGCGGTTCGATGAGGCGTTATATACAGGTCCGAAGGTCGCGAACGAGTGTTGCAGGCGTCGATGGAGGATTTCAATGAAAATATATCTGAGATGTACGATGGACGTTGGGATCGGAGAACTTGGTAAAGAAAAGATGCCAGGAAGTACTTACAACGGTAGGAAGGTCAAAGCCACTACAGAGGTGTCTCTGGATATCCCAAAGATGAAACGTGTCAGGCAGTTAAATTTAATATATAAGTTAAGTTAATATGACCTTGAGGTATGGTGTCAGAATTGGAGAATTAAAATCAATTCCAATAAACCCCAACAAATTACCTTTACCCTCCGTCGAAAACCTATGAAATCCTACCCTACAGTGTCCTTTAATGATATTCCGCTTGTCCAGGTTGAACAGATCCGATATTTAGGACTCCTGCTTGACAAACGACTTACATGGAATCTGCATACAAGACTGAAGAGACAAGAAACTGCACGAAGATTTCGGCTACTCCAAGACTTACTAGACAGACGCTCTAACCTTTCACTTAACTACAAAAGACTCATTTACATGACCATCATAAGGCCTATCTGGACCTACGGAGTAGAGCTTTGGGGCTCTACTAAACCATCAAACTCTTCCCGTATCCAATCCTTACAAACCAAAATCCTTCGCAAAATCCTTAACGCTCCTTACTTTGTCACGAATAAAATCATCCACAATGATCTTAATGTTCCATATGTTGCTGATTTGGCCCGTACCAGGTATCACACCTTCCATGAAAAACTCCACTCCCACTCTAATCCATTAGTTTCAATCCTTGCTTCCTCTTCCATTTCTGATAATCCTCCGAGGCGTCTGAAAAGAAGATGGCCTCGATACCTTCTTGTTTATATCAACATAACAGATCTCTAAATTACTTTTATTTTATTTTTTAATCGAGAACTTTGAATACATTTTACATTTTCATTAACTTGATGTAGAATTATAAGTAAAAATTTCCTAGTAAATGAAAATATTGTGTTTACTATTGCTCTATAAGGTTTGCCGTGAGGTCAAAGGAAATGGAAAAGCCCGGCCAGCCTAGCTATTGTCTTCCCCGTCGGCTTTTGTTCTCTCTTCCCTTCATCTTTCCTTTGAGGGGTAAAAAAACTCTGTTCTTATCCTTTCATTTGTTGTAGGGATTTCATTTATGCCGGTCCTAAGAAATTTATAATTGTCTTTGTAAACACGGGTTCGGTAGGTGACATTATTTTAAAGTGTAAATATTTTAAAGCTTGATATATTTAAATAATCATAATTAAATTTACAACAATATTGATTTTGACAATATGTCAATATCCTTTATTGATATCAATATTATATAATGTATATTTATGAATTCCTGGTCAGTTACTGTTAGTGTTCCCTTGGAGCTACTGTTGTTATTATGGATTCATGTTTTAATTTGTTTTTACCTTTATAGTTTTATAGCATAAACTTGCTTGGACATGGCTCAATAATGCTCTGATGATGGCTTACAAGCTTGAGCCGAAACATCAGCTAAATTAAAATATTTAAAAATGACTATTGCATCAACTAGTTAGTAGTAATAACAATAACATTGTTTACAAATTTCGTGTAATTCTTGAATAAAAAGCACATTTATCTTAAAACAACCCTTTACTAAGTGTAACTTTTTAGAAACAAAGTATATTTAAAAAAAAAAAAAATAAAATAAAAGGAAAATAAATAGCTAATGAGATGAAACAAAATATAAACTAAATTTAATAAAAATAAATTAACAACGTCTATTTAGTTCTCTTGTGGGTAGAACGTTTAATGGAAGTTTTGCTATAGCTTAAATATTTTCTTATTTGTGTGTTTTCAGGAGCTTTTTCGTTGAAGTATAAAATAGTTGGGATCATTATGGATCGCATTATAGTGGGAGTTGTCTTTTTCAGTCAATAGTGTTTAAAACTAGTTGATTTTCTAGCAGATTTCAAATCTATACAGAGTTCTTTATATTGCGGTCTCTTTGGCTTTGAACATCAAAGATTAGTAAGGATTGAGGTTTCGCCATTTAGGCAATTGATTGCTAAATCTGTCTTATTGATTACAAAATAAGACCTTGGAGAGCAAATAAAGAAAGAACAGTAGATAGGACTGAAGAAATGCATCATTCAGTTTAACCATCATTAACGCTTCCTATTGACCATATTGTCCGCAACTATTTAGTGCAGGCGTTCTAGATCTGTCTATCGCAAACATTCAACTTCATTGTTTTGTTTTTTTCTGTTTTTTCTTTGTTTTTTTTCCATGTAAGTCGTTTGTCAAGCAGGAGTCCTAAATAGCGGATCTGTTCAACCGGGACAAGCGGAATATCATTAAAGGAAACTGTAGGGCAGGATGTCATAGGTTTTCGACTATTATTTCGATTATAAGTGTAAAAGTAATTTGATGGGATTTATTGGAATTGATTTTAATTCTCCAATTCTGACACCATACCTCAAGGTCTCTGATGTGGGATTGGAGAGTTTGAGAGGCAATACTAGGATCATTATGAACTGATAGCACGCAAGTGTCATCGGCTTAGGTAGAAAGGAATGTGTTGCGATGGGTTGGGATATCAGCTGTATAAACTGTGTAAAGGATGGGTCCCAGAATGCTGCCCTGAGGAACACCAACAGACTGGGTAAAACTTCATTGTTAAAAAAAAAATTCTTTTGCCATTTCATACTTTATTATAATCCCACTGCCAATTATTATATATTCAATATCATATATAGTTTTACTTTCACATACCTATATAGGAAATGTACATCGGTGTGGCCTAGTGGAAAGAGCATTAGGCTTCTGTTCTCCGGGCTCTAGGCTGGAACGATTTTTGGCATACCCAAAATCTATAAAGTGGGTACCCAAGATTGGAGAAAATACCCAGCTATTGGCTACGAATCTTATATAAGTACTGAACCCGCGACCCTTCATGGATTGTAGAGGTATAGGCTTTATTTAGGTGTTTTTCGAATTTCAGTTCTCAATGAAAAAAAACAAACAAATTTTATAGTTTCCTGAGTCCATAAAACGTCTGTGTGCGTGTTCGTGTATATATGTATGTGTGTGTTTGATAAGACTAGCTATAAAACGATAATTTGTATCAAACTGAATTTCGTTTTTTAAAAGCGCATATATCTGAGATGTTACATGGAAGTGCTATTCTATAATATGCATTTTGAACATTTTTATGATTTTCTCGAAAACGGATTTAATTAAACTAGGTATATCGATGTGTATTGAAAGGGCTTTAATATGATGTAGGTTTTATTCTTATTAAAATAGTCTGACAGGGTTTTAAAGCCAATACTTTATGATTTCTTTATCAAATGTACATTTAATTTTGTAGATTCGAAGAAAAACAAAACAAGAACAAACCAGGTGTATCATTTTGTTAGGATTGATAATAAGAATAGTAATATAGACGTATAATATATCATTGGAAAGCTAAAGGAAAAAAAAAAGTATTTTATAGATAAAGTTGTAAAAAGTAATGGGAAGTGATAAAAAATCAATAACATTAACTGATTGTTTTAATGATATTATAATATATAGCTCCTTAAAACACGTGTTTCAATCGAAACGGAATGTAATTAATGATTTTACCTTTTTCATCTTTGACTGTATTTAAAAATTCTTAAATTTATTTAAACGAAGGAGTCAGTAAAAATTGGGTTTTTAACTTTTTATTTTATAAAACAAGTGTGAAGTGCAAAAATCCATAGAATGAACTACCTGACTTTCATATCTTTTTAAATAGAAAATAATATGTGGTAATGTTTTTATTTCATTCAAACACAGTATACTTTATACACAGTAGACAATCCCACCTATTTTTATAAATAGAAATAGAAGAACATGAGACAAGTTTGAATGTAGTAAAGGAGAACGAAAAGTTTAGCATGGCGTTTAAAGTCTTGAAAGAAAGATCTTCGGGAAAGATCTTGGGGACACCTCAGAAGAAACCTTTCCTTTAGTTTTATTATCGGACGTGACCTTATATATCGGGGAAGATGTAACATAGTCAACAAAGTTCCGCTGAATGAAATTGTTCAACAATTTCAAGTTTGTATAACTTGGCCTGATTTGATAAATTCCACGTATCCAACTGTCTAAAGGGCTTTGTCTAACTTCTACGAAAAATTTACCTTTCCCTAAGCTTTTAAAGGCTGTAAACAACATTTATTTGTTTACTTTTCCTAATTAGATTTCATTGGAACTCAAAATAAAATGAACTTTATTTTATCATCAACTGCAACTATTTTTTTTTATCTCATTGTTTCCAGATATTTTCTTTGTCTTTTTTCTTCTACTTTTAGTCTGTATAAGCCTCTCATCAACTATTTTTTTATTTTCTATTATCTAAAGCTTTTGTTATTTTATGCTGTTAGTTTTTCATATCTCATTTACTGTGATATATTTTTCTTAATTAATAATTGTGTAATAATTCGCTACGTTTTTAACATAACATTAATAACATAAATGTACAATATATGGTTGAAAGTCTTAATATTATTGAAAAAAATCTGGTGCGGGCAACACACAACTTTCACATACCTCCGTTTTTAAAATCGATTAAATAATTTTTAAGTACAGTAAGAGATAAAAATGATTGAAACCATTGAATAATAATTTAAATGGAATTTCTATAAAAACACATGTTTTATCAAAATATCTATTATATTATTATCTAAAATGATCAGTAAGTTTTATCGGATTTTCATCACTCTCTAAATACTTTTAAAAGCTTGTGTATAAGATAACATTTTTTTTTAAATCTTTAGCTTTCAAACGGTATATTCAACGGTACTGTTCTTATGTTCAAAAACAAAAAAAATTGCATTAAAAAAATACTTTTATCAGTTTTATCCTTTATACGTTTTTCAAATTCGCACAACTTACACATTTAACTGTTATCTATCAATGCGAACAAGGTAATATAGTTATTTTTATTGAATCTACAAAATTAAAGGTACTATAGAAGACGAAAATTTAAAATATCGGCATATAAGCCCTGTCAGACCATTTTAATCAGAATGAAACCTACATGAGCCTAATAAGCCTATTAAATTTTACATTGATATACGGAGTTTAATCAAAACAACCGTTTTCGAGAAAATCGAAAAAAGGTGCAAAATGCTCATTTTGATAAAAAAAAGTTTTGTGACGTCTCAGGCGTATATTTGTTTTAAATATGAAATTTCAGTTTCATAGAACTTTTCGTTTCGGCCTGGGAGGTACCACACACACACACACACACACACACACACACACACACACACACACACACACACACACACACACATACACACACCGATCTTTTTTGCGGGACTTGGTTATTTGGACTCAGGGGACCCTAAAACGTGTATTTCCGTTGAAAACTGGAACTCAAAAATTTTCACGATCGCAATACTTTCCCTTACTATATATAGTAGGTGTAAGTAAAAATGTTCTTATGAACAAAGTGATTGTTGTAGACAATTTCTATTGTTAGATTATTTCGACTGAAAAACATGCTTCCGTCGAAGCTCATTGTAATTATTTAACCTTGTTTAACTCGTTCAAATCGAACGTTATATAAATGCTCTTAAAACGGTTTTTAAAATGGAGGTATGCACGTAGATACCGATTACTACAAAACTTACTAAAGAAACGTTAAAATCTTTCACTTAACTACAAAAGACTCATCTACATGACCATTATCAGACCGGTCTGGACATTTGGAATCGAACTTTGGGGCTCTACTAAACCATCTAATTCCTCTTGTATTCAATCCTTACATTCCAAAATCCTTCGTAAAATCATAAATGCTCCCTATTTTGTCACGAATAAAATTATCTTTAATGACCTAAATATCCCATTTGTCACAGAGCTATCCCAAAACAGATGTGCTTCTTTTAATTCTAAACTACCGACTCACACGAATCTATTCCTGACAACCCTCCGAGGCGATTGAAAAGACGATGTCCTCGAGACCTACTAAATTAAATTGACATTACAGTGCCACCACTGCGTAGTTCTCTACAAGACATTTTCCCATAATTGTAAATTAGCCCATTTACTTATTGTATTATTTTAAGTACAATTGTAAATATCAATAAAATGTTTTAAAAAAATATGGAGGTAAATACTACAGTGGCCAACCAGTACATCGCACGGGGACAAATGAAATTTAGTGCCATTTATGTTTAAAAAGTACAGTTAGACTATAAAAAATTTACGACTTTGGGGAATATAAGGTCATCGTAATGAAAAAAATATTATGGTTATTTTATACCGTCTATATTGTATCATTTTTAATTATAAATTAATATGTTTAACTTTATTTAATAGTTCTTAAATTGATTTTGACAACGGATGTAATTGAAAGACTAGAGTTTTTTTCTAATAATGAATGTTAAAACGTTATTTGAATGGAATCGTAAATCCAGAGTTTGTACCTGGAACCGTAGGTGTTTGTTTACATAGAGACTTCAGAATTGATCTTGGAGATGGATAATGATTGCAGAAACTGGAGATAGAAGTTGAATAGAGGAATAGGAGGGGTGGATTGAGCTCCATGTATATTCATAGGTCCCAGCCAAAGGGGAAGCAACAAACCACCACGCAGCTAAACTTTATTTTCACTTATATGAGATCCTCCTCGCAATGTCAGCGTAAAAATATTGACATATATCATATTAAAAAATAAAAACTATATTTATGTATACTTATTTTTATTTCTGAAGACCTTTGATACAGTGCAATAGTCTTTTGCATATACAGAACTTACGTAATAACAAAGATCGCATATACACTCAACATGGAATTTACAAAACTATTCTTCTATCATTATAAATCCTAATATGTTAACTATATTATTGTGAAAACTATATTTTGAAAATAGATAATCTCAAATCTTTCAAATTTAATTCTTTCTTATCTGAATAAGATGATGTTGGAAATTCTTCTGAATTCATAAAACTAAAGGTTCTTTATAGGAAGAAAACTTATAACATCGGCATTTAACCCCTGCCACACTATTTCAATCAGAATGAAATTTACATGCCTGTTAAACTTTACATCAGTTAATGAATTACACACAGTGAAGATATTTAGATATCACTAAGTCATATTTGCTGTGCTGAGGAGTTTGGGTGAATACCTGTGGACATACCAGGTCTCCCCTTCTTTGAGTTTGACAAGCAGTAGAGTTTGAGCAATGTAACAAGAGTGATTATTTTTATTTATTTATTTATTTTTTCTGATCCCTATGGGATTTGGAGTTGAAATAGGGAAGGAATCAGGGTTCTCTTTTACTGAATTAGATGACTTTTACTTTTACTGCATTAGATGCATTTCAAGAGGGGACTGAGAATAGGAAACATTTTTGGAATAGGGAGCGAATGGGAGTCTCTTATAGTAATGGGACTCCCTAGACTTTCTGAGTCAGTTTAATTAAGATATGTATACTCAGTCTAGGCTGAGGATCGGTATATAGTCTTGCCAGCGCTGTGACCGTCCTGTCGGAGTCAGTGTGTTGAACAGTGGGTTCGTGCAGTAAAGACGCTCTCACGGGACCTGAACTCGGTCACAGTCAGTAGGTCTAAGGTGTCATGTAACTGATCTGTCTTCCTCCTCTGTACTGAAGTATGATTCACTATTCGTTAAGCAGTACTCCGTTTAGAAACTACTGGAGCTTTTTTGCTGTCGCCACTGTTATGTTGGTTAGCATCGGTGCTCTGAAAAGAAGGGCCTGTCTTATAACAGCGGTATCAAATCCTTCTTGTGGTTTAGAAGGAGTTAGCGGAAACCGAAATTTCGTTATCATTTTATGTATATAGACACTGGATCGAAGGATGACTTCGGGTCCACATTTCAAGATGATAAGACAGACTCTTAACCACCGACTGAAAGTACTATACTCACTTTTATCTAAATCTTCAAATTTAAAAATTAGACCGAAACTGAATACATACACATACCCTCTTAAGCCAATATTGACTTATGCTTCACAGATTTTCGGTTCAGCAAAAAAGACTCACATACAAAAACTGCAATAATTTCAATCGAAAGTTTTAAGACTCATAACGACAGCTCCTTGTTACGTAAACAACAGAACCCTACATATGGACTTACAACAACTATTTAGTTTTGTTCATTTACTGACCGCCACCCAGACTAATTCTTTAAAATACTTTTAACACTATTTTATAATTCTTAAATTAAATTTATCAACCGGACTAAGTGAAAGTCGTGTGTTGCGCGCACCACATTGTTTTTCATTCCGTTAAGCATCTAAACAGTTTTCTGTCATTTGTTAGACCTTTTTTATTTTACTTTATTACGAATATACCTCAAAAAAAATATTAATGTGTAATGTATTGAGAATACTGAGGGGAGTTAGAATTGTATAATTATGGTATTAATTAAATAAATATTAATTAACCTTTGTCGGCAAAACATCAAAAGGTGTTTACCTAGCCCCCTAGATTTCCCATCGCTATGGGCCCCCCAGCGGTACCAGAAACCTCTGGTAGTTTCCCCACAGCGGCTGCCAACAAGAATATTAAGAGTGGTGAAAAGATAAGAATAATAGCACAAAGGCTATACCGCCAACCGGGGCACTTCCTATCTCGGCCCACCCGAGGTGACGAGAATGAGAGAGAAGAACCGGAGAGTTAGTCAAGTTCTATCCTCAAGAAGAGTGAGTCGGGTTCCATCTACAAGAAGAGGAGGTGGCCGTCGGGGTTCTGAGAGCAGCTGGAGGATGATGCTGAGACAGGGGACCTAAGACTGATTTCCACCTTCGCCAGCCGATTAAGTGTTTCAAAGGTATATTGTTATTTGTAATATTGTATGGCAAAGGTAGTAGAGAAAATGTCCCTCAGTATTCTCAATCAGAGTTTTAGGCCATATGTGAATATAATGATATGTGTAAATTAATAATTATAGTAATGTATTAATTGAATCTTGTTTACTTTAATCTTACCCTGCATGCCACCTATTGGATTGGTAAACACGATACCTTTGGAAAGGAGATCCATGGTATCATTAAATATAGTTTATATATTGACTAAATATAGTAAGTAAGCTAGTTTTTGAAGCTACCGCTGCCTTAGAAAAGCAGCCGGGCAAAAACATAGCAAATGTATGTTATCAGTTTCTCCCACGTCATCTGCCATAAAGTTAGTTGGAACATTAAAAGATATATTCATTAAAATATATTATAATATATATAAAAAAAGAATAATAAAAAAAACCCGTAAATAAAATAAACAATAATAAAAATATTAATACATTAATAAATAAAGTAATACATATAATAGGCTCAAACTGTATCACTGTGCACTATTTATTTAGTAATGAAAGAATATTTATTATTTTAAATTTAGTCAATAAATCTGTAAATATTATGCAACGGTGATCAGATACACGGAAACGGCTTAGAGCCTATACCAATACAATTTGCTAAGGAGAGCAGTGGGCCTTGATCTTGATCTATATATCGCTCTCAGGCAACGACCGTTCTTGTAAGGTCGATCCCTCTCTTTATATTTTTTTTATGACTTGCTCCAGTTACGGTCACACCCAGTTATGTTTGGGCTCTCACCTTTGTTTATGTACTACGTTCCTTTCAGATCTTTATTAATCTAACTACTTTCTCGGGGACATTTCTATTGCTGTTACTTTCGGAATTTTCTCAAATAAATATAATAGAGCCGTCGGATCGTCATAAGATATTACTTACACACTATGCACCTATATGTTATGTATTATATCTATTGTTATGAATATTTCCACAAGCTGTTGCCCGCGACTTCGTCTGCGTCAATTTCTGTTATTATGATCGCTATTAAGAAGTTTTTAAAAGAATATATTATATAGTACTCCTGCAAAAAGGACATTTTTAGTTTTATTTTCCTGTTGCAGAAGAACATACTGAATTTCTTCGCAACTCGATCTTGACGTAAATCAATTCCTACTAGTTTAAATGTTTACCTATGTAATTTATTAATTGTTATTACACAAAATACAATAAAAATATGATATGTACACATTCCACAGATATTTTTCTTTCTATTACCCGAAGGTATTCTAAGGAAGATTTCTATATGCGCTGCATGCACTGTTAACATTTCAAGGGCTTATATGCCTTTATGTATCAATTCAACTCAATAATTCAATTTCCCGTTAATTTATCAGAATAAATGATAAATTAACGGGAAATTTAATTATTTTTAAATTAAAAGGGAAATCATTTGGAATCATTGGAATGCGAGGTTAATTTTCCCCGTTTTTTTCCTCAGATTTTCAACGGATTCTTCACTCCTATTGGTCGCAGCGTGATTTTATATAGCCTATAGCGTTCCTTGATAAATGGAATATCCAATCACAAAAATAATTTTTCAATTCGAACCAGTAGTTTCTGAGATTAGCGCGTTCAAACAAGCAATAAAATTAACAAATCTTCAGCTTTACAATATTAGTATATATTGGATGTAATATATATATATATATATATATATATATATATATATATATATATATATATATATATATATATATACCATATACATGTAGGTACATAGTGTGTAAGTAATAACTAATGACATGCTAATGCGTGGTTTAAAGAGGCTTGTCGGTAAGATCTCAGTCGTTAGGAATTCGCTTGAGTTCAGTCTGGAAAACATCACTAGACCTCAGGAATACTACAGCAGTGAATATTGGAGAAATTTCGGTAAGCAAAGTTATAATTTACTTTGTATAATCACGAAAAAGTGAAAGGAGGGTCACTGATCAGCTGATTGCCGCTAGCTCGGCAAGCTCGGGCTTGCTTTTCTTTTCCTTATCTTTCTTTTATTTATTTTTTTTCCCTTCTTATTCTTATTCCATCATATATTTATTCCTATTTATTTTTTTTAATCAATGCGATATTTTCATCAAGTGATGTCTTCGAAAGTTACAAATAAAAGATCTAGATCTGCCGGTTCAAACTCGTCTCCCACAAAACAGAGACCTCGCCGTGATAATAATAAAAAAAATGATTCCACCAGCGACTGCTTCAGCTACCTCTTTAGGATCTGAACCACAGCCTAGCACATCACAAGGATTAACTGAAGAATCGCCGTTTTTTACACCGAACCCATTTCAGATCCTTCAAATTGAAAAAGAAACAATGGAATCTTCTCCTATACCAAAAGAACCACAACCTCCACCAATATTTGTTAAAAATATTAAAAACTTTCAACTACTGTGTGCGCATTTAAACAAGTTAACCGATCCTAACAGTTATTATTGTATTAGTAGAACCAGTGATACTAAAATATCCCCGACTACCGCCGAAACCTACAGAAAAATAGTAAAATATCTGACTGAGACCAAAGCTGATTTTCATACATATCAGTTACGCCAGGAGAGAGCTTTAAGGGTTGTAATTAGAAACCTACACCCTTCGACACCAGCAGCAGCTATCCAAGAAGAACTGACGGAGAAGGGCTATAAAGTGCGACAAGTCACCAACGTCCTAAAAGATAAAATTCCACTGCCTCTATTCTTTGTGGACTTGGAACCATCAGCAGCAGTTGAAAAAATGTATGACCTCAATAGATTATACTATACTAGTGTAAGAGTTGAAAAACCTTACACTAAGAAAGAAATAGTTCAGTGCCACAATTGTCAGGCATATGGTCATACCAGAAGTTATTGTCACCACATACCACGCTGTGTGAAATGTGGTGAACAACATAAGTCAGAAGAATGTACAAGACCAAGATCAACACCCGCTGTTTGTGCTCTGTGCCTCAAGGACCACCCGGCTAGCTACAAGGGATGTCAAATCTACAAGAACCTCAAAAGCAGATACCAAAAACCTCAGAATCTGGATAAAACAGCTGAACCGATCAGAAGCAGAAGACAACCTTCAAAAACAATTGATTCCAATGTAACATTTGCCCATCTACTTGGAGGTGGGAACCAGAACAAAGAGGCTGAGGCCCTGCCGGAGCAACGTACACTTCAAAATCCTCAACCCGTTCCACAATCAGCTATTCCTCAAAATTTACCCAACCCTCAAAAACCTCATCCGCATCAAATTTCTCATATTCCTCATCCATCAAATGTCTCAGACCTTACAAGTTTGATGACATCATTCATCACTGAAATCAAATCCCTCGTTATGCCGCTAATATCACTACTTACTAATCTTGTATCAAACTTAATCCCTTCCTTAAAAAATCCTTAAATGACTTCACCTAACTCCTTATCCATTCTCCTATGGAATGCGAATGGTGTTAGAAATCATACTGACGAACTTACAGCTTTATTGCAAGACAAAAACGTTGACGTAGCACTTATTACTGAAACTAGACTAACCACTAAACAGTTCTTCAAAATACCTCAATACGTAACATACCGTATGGACCACCCAGACGGTAAAGCCCATGCCGGTACTGCTATCATTGTGCACCAGTCCCTCTCTCATCACTTACTCCCACTTCCTACCTATGATTTCCTACAAACCACAGCCATAGTAATCAAAACTTTTTCCTTTCCGGTAACTCTTACATCAGCATATTGCCCTCCCAAACATTCCATTTCCAACACCGAATTTGTATCCTTTCTAAATTCCTTAGGAAATCATTTCATTCTGGGTGCAGACTTAAATGCCAAGCATCAACTGTGGGATTCGAGAACCACGAATTCTCGCGGACGAAATTTGCTGTCTGCACTCAACTCCCGTCATTTCAATCTCCTACCTCCTGATTCCCCTACCTACTGGCCAACCGATCCCAACCGTGATCCTGACATCCTTGACTTCTTCATTCACAGCGGATTAGGCTCCCTCAACTTATCTGTAACTCGACTTGATGAACTATCCTCAGACCATAGTCCACTGATCCTAAAAGTATCTCTCACTCCAATTCCAAAACCTATCCCACCGTCATTTATCCGAGGCCCTGTCAACTGGAACCTATTTCGCCAAATCCTGACCGATAATATTAACCTCAGAGCGACCCTCAAAACCCCAGAAGACCTTGACGATTCCGTCTACTCCTTCACCACCGCCATTCAGCAAGCTGTCTGGACTGCCTCCTCTCCTAAGCACTCCAATATAACTCCTCACCAAAACCATTTGCCTCAACACCTTACAGACCTAATTCATGCAAAACGCCGTGCTAGATCATTATGGCAGCGCACCCGACATCCAACAGATCGCCGCTCCTATAACTTCTATTGTAGACAATTGAAGCAGGAGTTGTCGACCTTCCGTTCCCAGTCCTTTAATTCCTACCTCTCCTCTCTGTCAGCTAGTGATAATTCCCTATGGAATGTCACGAAGAAGATTTTAAAATCCCATCAAGTTTCTCATCCTCTCTGGCGTGGTGATGACTCCTGGGCTGCGTCTGATAAACATAAAGCCGAGGAATTCGCCACACACCTCTCCAAAGTATTCACTCCTCACCCGGAATCCCAAAGCAATCATACCGCAGCAGTACAAGACTTCCTTTTGTCACCAATACCTCTTTCCCTACCTCCGAAAGCTATTAATCCCTCTGAGGTTAAATATCTTCTCCAGAAACTGACCCTCCGTAAATCTCCTGGACATGATCTTCTTACCCCCCAGATCCTCCGTCAACTTCCACAGAAAGCTATTATATTCCTTACCTATATCTACAACTGCATCCTACGCACCACCTATTTTCCTCTCTTGTGGAAACATTCCACAATCATTCTCTTCCTAAAACCAGGTAAACCTTCCAGCAAAACTTCATCCTACAGACCTATTAGTCTACTCCCTATCCTCTCAAAAGTCTTTGAAAAACTCCTTCTAAAACGAATCCTGCCTATATTAGAATCACAAAATCTTCCTTCCCATCAGTTTGGTTTCCGTGCTCATCATTCCACTGTTCAACAAGGACTCCGAGTTGTAGACCATATTTCCTCAGCCCTTGAATGCAAAGAGTATTGTTCTGGTGCGTTTCTGGACATAGCGCAAGCTTTTGACCGGGTATGGCACACCGGATTACTTTTCAAGCTTAAAACGCATTTACCCCAGTCTCTATACCTCATTCTCCGATCCTATCTCTTAAACCGCTCCTTCCGAGTTCGCTGTGGTGTAGAATTTTTTAACTTTTATCCCATTGAGGCCGGTGTTCCTCAAGGCAGCGTCTTGGGACCCGTCCTCTACATCCTTTACACTGCTGATATTCCTAATCATCCTGACACCTTTTTGGCAACATTTGCAGATGACACCGCCATCCTATCATCCAATTCCGATCCTGAAATAGCATCCTTAATCTTGCAAAGACACCTTTGTCTTATCGAGGACTGGTGTGATGCTTGGCGTATTAAGGTTAATGAAAGCAAATGCACCCACGTCACCTTCACCCTTCGACGCAAATCCTGTCCAATGGTTTATTTCAATTCTATACCACTTCCTTCCTCAGACACAGTCCGGTATCTTGGCTTACTACTAGACAAAAGATTGACGTGGAACCCACATACAAGACTTAAACGAAAAGAACTCAACAGACGATTCGGACAGTTATACAGACTACTAAATAGAAAATCTAAGCTTACAGTTGACAACAAATTATTACTTTACAAGACAATACTGAAGCCAATCTGGACCTACGGACTTGAACTGTGGGGGACAGCTAAACGTTCTAACATCAAACGCATTCAATCCTTTCAATCCAAAGTCCTCCGAACAATAGTAAATGCTCCTTATTATGTCTCCAACTATACCTTACACCACGACCTTAATGTTCCATTTATTTCAGACCTGATTCCATCTAAATTTTCCAAATTCCACCAGAACCTCATTCATCATCCTAATCCTCTAGCACAATCCCTATCCAGCTCCACTCATCCATACAACCCTCCTAGAAGGTTGAAACGGCAGTGGCCCCGAGACATATTGTAAACATCTATTCTGGAGTTCTGACACTGGTCAGATTCTCCTCTCATGTGCGGTGTGATTGTGGCTCCGGCGCCCTTACTTAGCTTCCGCTGGCTCTCACCAGTGATGCGGCTGAGAGGGAGGCGCTGGGATCCTTTGGACTCTGCTTGTCCTTCCACAAGTGGGGGGACAAGCCCCGTCCGGGGTTCCCGAGCTGATTGTAAATATTGTACATAGGTATGAATGTGACATGTTTTGTTTATTTATTTGTTAACTTCAATTATTTGTATTTATTTTGTCTATAAATTTTGTTATTGTATACGTTTATTTATTTTGATTTTATTTTATGTAATTTGACTTTCTTTTTGTTTATATTGTAAATATTGTGTGAATGAGATCCTGTAGCACTATTATTATTGTCTATTATGACAAATTGTAATAAATACGAATAAAAAAAAAAAAAAAAAAAAAAAAAAAAAAAAAAAAAAAAAAAAAAAAAAAAAAAAAAAAAAAAAAACTAATGACGATCCTTTTTTATTTACCTTTTTTATTTTTATTACCCCTATTCTTCAGGCGTGACCAGTTACTACTCATCATGGCTAGTGAGAGAGCTGGCAAAATGTTTTTTAAGTTTTCAACATTGGGTACATTAGAAATCAACATTATTTAATCTTCTACTCTTCTACCGCCAACGGTGTCATCATCCTTTTTATAGAGCTTAATCCATAAATCTCTCTCCTGAACCAATCTTCTTCTCCTTCTCCATTCCAGACCCCTTCTGTCAAAGTCTTCCTGGATCGCGGCTTCCCAAGACTTCCTCGGTCGTAGACCTTCCTTTCTTGTCTCATATACAGCCCTTGGTACTCGATTTTCTGCCATTCTGGAAAAATAGCCGAACCATCTAAGTTGGTGCTCTTCAATAATATCCAGAGCAGAACGAAGTCCCAGGTTTGACCGTATTTTTACGTTTCTCACTCGGTCTCTTCAAATCTTCCCCTCCATTCTTCTTAGGTATCTCATCTCCATCGAGAAATCAACTTGAGAAAATATATATATTATGTGAGATTTTTCAATGAAAATTTTTTTCCCTAACATATATATTTTTTTGTGAAAATCAGTTGAGTTTTTTCAGAAGAAAACATTGTTTTTGTTTTTCGGTTTGTGGATCCATTGATTCACACCTATGACAAACTATTTATATAACCATTGTATAAATTTGGTTCTGATATACGCGGGAGCATTTTACATGGTTATTTCGCTAGACTCTTTAAAATTTTGATAATTAGTCTTGAAGGAAAAAGTATCAATATATTATTAAAAAATACCCTCTTGCTCTCTCTCTCTCTCTCTCTCTCTCTCTCTTATATATATATATATATATATATATATATATATATATATATATATATAAAGTCCATGGGATACAATTAGCGGTAAACGACATGAACTTAGGTTAGATATTGCTGAAATTTCCACACCGGACTTCATTACATTTCAGAGGAAGAAAACCTTAGGTATCTTACTATTAACTCTGGTCAATTACTATTGACTTAGTTAATCTTCTTTTTGAGAATTCATGAAACTACAATCACAGATTTTCTGTTATCCTATTTATTTGAAATCCGAAAAATTAATCAAACTACAAGGAATCCTTGTTGATCAGATCCGAAACCTAAGACTGCATCTTAATATACGCCTGACTTTTTTTAATTATAAATCTTCCTTGGCTAATACGACAGGTAACAGTTTGAATATAACAGGTGAGCTCCAGGAATGTGAATTTGCTCTTAGAATTGCCTGATAAGAGAATAAGTAATATAAAATTGGAGGCTGATAATTATACTTCACCACTATTTTATTTTATTATAATGCACTACGTTTCGGCCTTATTGCCACCTTTTATTTATTATGTTAATTCAGTCAGGGGGCGAGCCTAGGATATTGAGACCCACCTGGGGTAGACCCAGCCTCTATAACGTGGGTACCCAAAATAAGGGGGGGAAAACCTGGCGGCTGAGCCTTATCAAGGCCGTTGGGCTAGAAACAGTACGACTCTCTATATTTATTGAGCCTAAAACCCTTCTTTGGTTGTTGTGGTACATTATTTTTTTTTTTTTCCTAAAATAATCTACAGTAGAAGAATAAATAATAATTTTTCACCTGCTATGATTTTTGAACCCGGCACCCCGAGAACATTAGTCCGCCTTAGATCTGGTACAATAAGCTGCTCCCTTTGTATCATTATATTATAAGTGATATATTATTAATATATAAATATCAATTGATATATTTGCATTATCGTATTATAATTGATTTTATATAACTTGAAAATAAGTTGTAGTATCACGTTTTTTCCTGTTTAGAATTTTATTATCATTGCATAAGAAATCGTGCTTCACCGTAAAATAGAGGCCTAAAACCTGCAATTTGCTCGTAAGAGAAGGAACCCTTATAAATCTAAAATGTTTTATGGTTAAGAGTGGCCATTAGGCATCGGGCTGGCTATAGATTATTCCCTGGCAGATCTGAGACCGGCCGCGAACCGAGATATCTCCAACATCTTTCCAAATCCGGAACTGTAAAGCATTGCTTCATCTGCTCTGCCACTCGTCATGTAAGGCGTAGCGTTTCAATCAAGTCTTCATTATTAATCAATTGGTTTTTAAATTTAATTCACAAAAAAAGGAAAGAAAAAAAAATCTATTGAATGAAGAAGTTTCCTCTGAACGGAATCAGAAAATATACGGGAATCGTTCGGAGGATTTGTGGTCGGGAACTTTCCTTTATGGAAATAGGACGTTTTGCTTTAAGTGTGATATATTGTTAATGGGTTTATTGCTCTTTCAACTTTCACGCTGTTTATTTAGTGTTGGTTTTATGATTTCGAAGTTATACCATATCAGTTAATCAGTCCGAAGGATGAAAATTAAGTAATATTTCTTTCATTTATGTCTATCAAAATCTGACAGTTTTCTTTAATAATAACATGGTGCAATATCACATCATGTATAAAGTTTAAGGCTTGTAGCAATTTGTGAAATCTTGAAAAATACAAATTTTAATCCTATCTTAACCTTGAATAAAAAGTCATATTTTAACATAATTTCAAGCTTTATTTAATCAATAAAAAATATATATTAACATACATTAATTGGTTCATAAAATATCATTATTCTCTAATATATTTATTCTGAATTCTCTGAATTAGACTGTATTGATTCTTTGTATTCCGTTAAATCAGTTGCTGTTTTAAGACATCTTAATTTAAATATTCCAGATATTCTAATTCAACTATACATTATGGAACATCCTTCTCTCCTCAGGTGTAATATTGGCTTGAAGATGTTTTAACATTAATATATTTTATGTTTTTACAATAGTATATTTTATTTTTGTACAATAGCATATTTGAAAACTATTACTTTTGTTTGATGTTTTTCTTACAAGTTATTTTATCATAGTCTATACGTCTATCTAATTGTATCTATAAAGCCCTTGTATAGAACTGTGCTTCTTGCTAACTTTCGTAGGACATTAAAGAAAAGTTAATAGAAATGAATCGCCCACATCTTTTTAAAACTTTTAAATAATTATTTATTCGGAACCGTAGATTATTAACACAGATATGTCTTTTGGCTGGAAAGGTCTGGGGGAAGATTATTTTTTATTGTATACTATCTGTTGCTTGTAACCTACAGCTTAGAAGGTTTTTTGGTTCAAATGAAAGAAACAATTGATCTTTCTTTTTTTTCTTTTTGTGTTGATGTTGCTGGAATTAAATTTTAAAGTAGTTTTCATGTTACAAATTTAGTGGAGAATAGTTTTTGTTATATAACTTTTGTCTCTAGTAACTACCGTAAAAGAGCTATATTAGTTTGAACCCGGGACGGTGTGGCCTAGTGGATATAGCATTAGGCTATTCTCCGTGCCCCGGATTTGAATCCCGCTTGAGGCAGAATTATTTATTCTGTTATTTCTTTCGATGATTAACTCTGAGGTTTAGAGACCCTCCTGGGGCACATCCAATCTCTGTAAAGAGGGTACCCAAATATTATGGGAAAACTTAGCGAGTGGGTAAGCGTGATTTAGGCCAAATCAGCCCCTTCCTCGGGCGTTGGGACGTTTCCTGGGTTGTTGATGCTCAGGTTTTGTTTTTTGTTTAATTTTAATTTTAAAAGAATGAAGTTACCAATGCATGAATGTCTAAATGTACATAGATGGTTAAAGTAAATTCCGCTAGTAGATTATTTATTGCTTTCTTAACCTTCTATACTAGACTGGGAACATTATTAAATTACAGATAAATACATCTATTATCTATGTTTTATTCAAGTTAGAGAGAAGTACCAAAGAACCGTTACCTTTTGTTTTCTTTTTCTTTTCTCGTATATATTTCCTTTTTTTTTTTTTATCTTTATTATAGTCTGGTGCAAATATTATATTTATACGTCGTATACATATAACAAAGCCAAATAACGCCACTTTGCATTAGATCGGATAGCTACTTCGTATTATTTTAATCAAGAATTTCTTTAGATTATTTTTTTAAAACTTTTTCTTCGATCTGAGATGAACGGCAGATGCGAGCGAGGATGCCGCCAGGATTCCAGGATGGACCTGCTCACCTTGGTGCCCTCCTAAAATACATCCTAAAGAGGTGGGATGTTGTGACCTTTAGCAAATGTCGCCCAACCTGCAACATGAGGCTAATAAGAAAAAGTAGTGTAACGGGGGGACTACGGACAACCTTCTGCCGGGATAACGGACACTGCCCAGCCGCCATAACTTGGCTTCTTGTTGGGCTTCTTTCAAGTCCTCTAACTTCATTGCATCACCAGCACTTACAATGTTCAAGTTTATAGACTGAGATTGTTTTGCCCAGGCCAGATATCACGAGATTAAGTTTGTTAAAGCCTGACTTGCTCGTGGCTGGTTTCAACAGGAAATACTGCCATTAATATTCGTAATTTTATTTATTAGCATATTGGTAAACGTATAGAGTTAGATCTAACATCTTAGAAATCACGTTCTCTGAATTTATTTAGAAAATCATACTAATTTAAAAGCACATTTTAAGTTTTTATTTTATGACATAACTCCTCTACACTAGCGGTTCATTAGCGGCTTATTTATTAGTTATAACATAAATTATTTACAGATTCCTACATTATTATGGTTTTTACAATTTTACAAAATTATAAGAGTTATTAAAAATTTTTATTATAAAAATCTGGTGCGCGCAACACACGACTTTCACTTACTTCCGTTGTTAAAATCATTTTAAGAATTTTCAAATACGTTTAGAGAGTATTAATAAAATAAATTGTTAAAGAATTAAATAAATTGAATTTCAATAGAAACATGTGTTTTATTAAATAATCTATTATATTTTTATCAACAACAATCAGTTAGTTCTATCCGCTTTTTATCACTCTCTATTAAATTTTACGATCCCGTGTATTATACAATATTTTTTTTCTAAAATCTTTAGCTATCCAACAGTATGTTAAAGATCTATATTACTATTCTTGTGTCCAAAACGTGCATAAAAAAAATTGTTTGCACCTTTTCTTCTTTAGTGGTATATGAAATTCGCTCAGCTTTCATTTTTAGAGGTTATTTATCAATGCTAATAAGATGATGTGCCTAATGTTTTGAAATAAACAAAATTGAAGGTACAATAGAGGGAGAAAATTCAGACTATCGGCATTTAAGTCTTGCCAGACTATTTAAATCAGAATGAAACCTACATTATATTAAAGCCTATTAAATTTTACATCTATATAGTGAGTTTAATCCAAATCGTTTGAAAACCTGAAAAATGCATGGTATAAAGTGGCTCTTCTGGATTTTGATGAAAAAGTTGCTGTAACGTCTCGGGCATAGACGCTCTCAATATATGAAATTTCAGTTTTATACAACTCAACGTTTTCGCGCTAGACTTACCACATAGCTTGAAATGTTTATTTCCGTTGAAAACTGGAATTCCAAAATTTTCACGATTGCTATACTTTTCCTTACTATATATTTCATACATAGGTAAATTAATATAAAAATAGTTATTAAAATTTTACGAAACTACAAGAGTTATTACAATATTTAAATTATATGCATAATCTTATTTTTTCTTGGGGGGGATTTGATTACATTTTTAATTTTTCCTCGGTGCATCAGCCACAGAGGTTATATCCTGTTTTGCTCTAATGTCAAAGTATAGTTTTTAAGCTGTTACAACGTTTTTTAGCGTCGGAGGTTTGTAACATGTTTTGCAAATTAGTGGTTCTAAGCCTCTTATAAGTTATCCATGGGTAAAGTCTGTGTATCCGATTCTCAATTTTTATTTTATTTTAAAAACTCAGATAGGCAAAGAAAATTATTTAACAATTATGCACTGACCAAACTTTTTCATCTCAAGTTATTTGTAGTATTTTTACTGTACGAAATAATAGATTATTGTGCTTGCTTTTTGTTCGACGACCTGGAAGTAAATCCAGGGTACGATTATCATTAGGTATTTTTAAACAATAGTGATGATATCAAGTTAAGTGGACTGTATAACAAACTGTTGTACTGATAAATGGATTGTAGCAAAAGTTTTATAATGTGTTTAGCAGATTAAATAAATTATTTATGTCTGATTCTTAGATATTACTGTCTATTTCTAATGTTACTTATTCAGGAGGTTGTTATTATCCTCTTTACCATCTTCTTTTCTATAAAGTTCCAGATATTTACTCTTCCGTAATAGTTTCAAGAATTGCTCGTAAAATATGTTTTTATTTATTTAAGCGCATGTGCTCAGTATCTCCTTTCTTCTTTTTTTTTTTTTTTTTTTTTTTTTTTTTAATAATTTTCAACCCCGGACAGTTCCAAGTGTCTCTTAGAAGTTCCCTTTGCTGCCGCTAGATGCCAGGACCAATATGTCTTGATATGCTGTTAATGAATGATACATTAACAGTGCTATTTTATATCCACATTACAATTCATGTTGTATTGCTTTATTGGTTATGTTAATATTTATTCGTACTACATTGTACTCCTCTGTTCTTTAAAATTCATCGATCAAATGAACTGAAATAGGAGAACAATAAAATAAAAGTTTGTGTAAATGGCAGCCAAAATTTCAATTCGGTCACATGAATGTTTTGAGAGTATTTTAAAACTCCGTATAACTTGTGAATAGGTATAAGAAAAGCGTTATTTATTTTGCAGTCCTCCTCAATTTCTTAAAATTGGATGAGAAGGTTAAAAAGTTCATCTAAGAGAAATGGGTGGGTTTTTTTCGACCCCGCTATTTTTATTTTATTTTTATTTTACGAATAAACTTAGTTCTAAACGTGTAGGTCCACTCTTTAAGTTTATTTATTTTTTAATTTAACTCATATAGCTTATACGTATTTCTCAAAGATGTTGAGGTTGTGAAGGTAAATGTTATGTTTAATCGTACTTCCCATCGTAAATTCTACATTTCTCTTGTTTGACTTTAAGTCCTCAAAAGTATTCAAAAACGAAGTATCACGATCGAAATTCAATGAGTCCCAAAATTGAATAACAAAATTTTAAATGAATCATCAACTATTCATTCAACGTCGGACGACGCTATAGTGGTAATCCTCAATTTCGCTTACTCCACGTTTAAAAATTATATATAGGAATCTTTAGCAAGTGCCTGACATCGTACATTTTACATTTTATACAAAGGGTACGATAACTTGGAATTCATTATTTCATTTGATAAACACGTTACACTACTTAAATGAATGACTGGCTGGAACCTGCGATCTTCGGCTGATTCGTTAGCCTCTACAGACTCCAGAAGAATCGGTTATTCGTTTTTTTTATTATATTAACTAACATTGTTTGTATCCTTTAACTTTAAAACTGATTATATATATATATATATATATATATATATATATATATATATATATATATATATATATATATATATATATATATATTTTTGTAATTCATATAATTTTCCTGCTAAACAACTATCTTTAATCCTAGAAGGACCATCTTTAAGGATTGACTCAAGCGGTTAGGGGAGACCCATCGAAAGAAGATGTCCTTCAATTTCTTTTTCTCCTGGTCTTCTTCCAAGAGGACATTCCGTATAAATTACACATGACTGTTTTATTTTTTTATTTATATTTTTTTTCTTGAGGCAGCTAACATTTTTTGAATATTTTTCGCCTCTTTGACAAACAAAAATAAGTCTTTTGCCTGATTAATTGGGCTATTAGAGTTCTTCTGTAATTGAAGCGTTTGTAACTTTAATACAATTAAAATACAAAATAATTAAAGAGAAAGATAAATTAAATGAATCTCCTACCATCCACTTCTTCTCAAAAGAAAGTGTTTTGAAAATTTATAATACACCTGCCACATTCATTTACGTGAGTTAAAATCACTTACTGAACCATATCCCTGACGCTCAAAATGCATTAAATGACCCGAAAATAATCTTTAATGTAGTTCCAAATCAAATGTGAATAGTTTGAGTTATTCTAAAAAATTTTATTTTGTTTTAGAAAAAAAATTTTTTGTACCACTTGAAAAAGAATTCCAAACCCAGTCTTATTGAACATCCAGACGAGGCAAAACTCCGGGAAACATTTCTGCTTCACAATCATAGTTATTTTTGAGAAACTGAGGTGACCTGAAAATTGTGTGAAAATGTAATTTCTTATTTATATATAGACTAGCTGTAAATCGCTGCTTGCTCGCGACTTCCATTTCAGCTTTGGTTTATTGTTTTAAGTATGTTTACGAACAGAATAGCAGATATAATATACCTGTGCCATAGCCAATCGTTACTCTTTCAATTTAATAAAATTCACTGTTTAATTGCCATACAGGTGATGGTGGATAATCCCCGGGAGTTCAAAATCACGTTTTCTGCTAACACCGCTATATCTTTTTTATCGACACCCCCAGGTCTTCTAAAAATCTCCTTGTGCTTCCAGGATCGCTCCGCGAAATCCAACGAAAATAATCTGATAGAGGTAGAAGTATCTAAAAAATAACCAAGGATGTACCGAAGTTCAAATTTTCTTAGATTAGATTAGATTAAGATTTTTATTTTTCAATATTTTACAAGTGACCAACATGCCTCAAACTTTGATACATATTATGGTAATAGCACCAACATGTTACATTTACGTGTTATTTACTGGGATTATTGTTTGTTATAGCTTAAGGTAGTTTAGAACAGTAGGAAAAATCTTAAACAAAAAAAGTATTTATGGTACAGCTAGGTATACTGTTCAAAAACCAGTTATAAATGCAAACCTGATTGAGATAATTTTAACCGTGTGAAGATATTTTCGAACTTCTCTTGTTACGCTTGAATCAATTTCTGTGCTAATGCCAGCCTACTAGCTCTCAGGTCCATTTGCAGCTGGACTTAATAGATGCAGATAAAGCCGCCCCTGGTGAGGCGTACATCAAGCTTTCGAAAGCGGCGCTGACTGCCGACTAAGCACGTCTTGCGCAACCAACTGACAGATGTGGAGGAATGACATTTGGTCTGGAGGACTAGAACATATACCAGAGCTTCTATACTGATATTTATTCTGTTTAGAGTCCTTTTCTGGTATAACAGATACGGCTTCCAGTTGTCACAGGTACTTTATTGAACATGTCACAAATTAAAAATCATAATTTTGAATTGAGATGATCAATGATATGAGTTAGTGAAAACCAACAAAAGCATTCTGAAAAAAAAAAAAAAAAAATGAATTTCCATATCAGGAAATTTTCATTTTTTGACATTCCCAGTTACAAGATTACGTTATGAATAAAAATTTCTTATTTGTGCAAATTTCTTTGACGCATTGAAAAAAAAAAAAAAAATGATTTGTGAGAGAGAAAAAC
Source organism: Piezodorus guildinii (assembly GCA_023052935.1). Taxonomy (NCBI): domain Eukaryota; kingdom Metazoa; phylum Arthropoda; class Insecta; order Hemiptera; family Pentatomidae; genus Piezodorus; species Piezodorus guildinii. The sequence continues at coordinate 28,644,408 of CM041292.1, read as the reverse complement.
TTGACTCAGCTTTCTTTTGCACAAGAATGCAAACCTGTTGCTATGTAATTGATCGCATGTTTATAGAAGTCACCTTTACCTAATTGCTCGTAATTTTAATGCTAGTTTTATAGGTCAAGTAAGAACTCAGTTCTTTTCAAAACTCTATGTAAATTGTGATAGTACGTTTTAGTAAACAGCACTTGCAAGACGATGTTATAAGTAATAAGTTATCGATTATAATATGATTTTAAATTCCGAAATATTGATATATGTTCCCGTGTCTATTCAAATCATCCTAAAGGAGAAAAAAAATATATTGGTATACCTGCTTCATTGTTTTTTTCAGAATAAATTAAAGTAAAAATTCTTGCCTTGAAATCTAATTATGTTTTAAATATATTGAATGAATGGTTTGCACTATTATTTGACAAACCTTATAGATTTTTTTTTTTTTTTTTTTTACATGAATTAAAAGATCTTAATATTCTCTGAATACTGAATGTTGCCATTATTTTTTTTTGGTATTTTATTTTTTGAATTTTGTGTGAACGAAGTCTTAAGCAAATATTACCATTATCACTTATGGAAAATAATGTAATAATACGAAATAAATATAGAAATATTAAATACAAATTAAAAACTACAACCAATTTCTAAGATACAAAGAAAAAACTTTTTTTCTTCTAAGATTAGGATCTCCTCTTACGAAATGTATTAAAGATGTAATCCAATTAAGTTTTCAGGCAGAGAATAATTTTCATCTGAGTTTGTCTATTTCAGCTCAGATAATTTGACTATTCTAAATAGAAAAAAAAAAATGTTTCTTTATGACTTTATGAAGATCTTCATACTGTTTTTAGGTCATTAATTAGGCCAAGATCATATTCACCCTTCAGGTGTTCCCTATTTTTGGCTACCCACTTTCTAAAGGCTAGACGTGTTCCACGAGGGTCTCTATACTCTGTGTTACTGGAATGATATAATAAACAATATTTAATGAATAAATTCATTCAAATTAAATAAGCCAACGAATATGAAAAAAAAAGAAAAAAAATTAACAACTACGCCCATAATTTCTTTCTTTGTTTATAATTTTATTCTGTCATTTATATTTCATTAAGTCCTATCTGTATCTCTAATTTACTTTACACTACTTTTTGGCCATTGACAAAACCATACATTGAGAGAGAAAGTACTTTATTTGTAAGCAGTGCTGCCCAATGGATTGCTTAATACACAACATGATACCATTTCTGAGGAATATTTGATAACAAATAATTATAACAATAAGGATAACGTTAATATAGTATAGTGAATAATTTTATAATAACGCAATACATAATAACGTTATCCTTATTATTATAATTATTCCTTTAATAATTTTATTGTTTTGTTGTTGTTTTTTATTATAATTTAGTTTTATGTTGTTATTTTTGTCCTTTTGTTCCCATATGAATAAAAAATAGAATGAAAACTTTCCTAAAAACATTTCGTACATTAATATTGACGTATTAAAAATTTACTAATCTCTACTTTCATATATATTTGTAAGTATTTAGTTACATAAATTTATATTGATAAAGTGTACTTTGGACGATAGAGATATTTGAGCAAACCATGTTGAGAATGGAAAGATTCCCCTCTCGGACGAGGTACGTGATGCATTGGTCCCATCACCAGGGCGGATTTAGTGACCATGCAATATGAAATTAGAGGATAAATATTCCGTCCATGTCAGACAGAGATTAGCCCAATCGAAGGCAGCAACATGAGCGCCCATTCAGAGCCGACTTTCGCCGTGTCAGCTGCCATTTGGGGTGTAGTATTTTGTCCGCCCATTGATAATCATTTTGATTGCCTGTTGGTGACAGCGTCGATTGGAGTGGAAGGATACTGATAGGGAGATATTACCAAAACATATTTATAGATGTTGATTTTTATTATGTCTTTGGGATAATACTAGGGATATTAATACTGCAAATGTACTGAATTATTTTATAAAAACGTAGAAAACATTCCAACTGTCAAACTATCATTGATGTGTAATTATTCAATTCATCTTTTGATCGTTTGGTAAAATTGTTGTGATAGTTTAATAGACTTTGAAGTTCCTTAATTTCATCCTATTCAGGATGAAAACGAAAAAGACATTTGAAACATTGAAGTAATGTACTATTTTTACATAATACTTGCCACTCATGGTCATGAAATCTTCATTTTGTATTTAAAAGATTGTTTTCTAAATTGGAAAAAAAAAAAATAATATGACACCTGTCCAGGAAATTCGTGTCCTATTTCATGCAGGAATTCACTAATTACTAGTGGATCGGTCTCTGTAAATAAAAAATATACATATTTTATGAGATATATAAATGATAAAGTTAAGTTATTTCTATTCTGGATTTTTCTAATTTTAACCAGGTCTACATGCTAAGCCGTTAATAATTATTAACAGAACTTCTGTAATGATAAATAATCGTATGAAGATATCTTAAACACCTGAAAGCATTTGATTAGCGCGTCTTCAAAATTTTGAATTAACATTGACATCTCAAGTTTTTAACTGAGACATAAAAAAATAAAATAAATAAAAATAAAATGGTTTTAAATGCTTCCACATAATTGTTTTATCAAAATTTGTTTATCATTTTATTTTATATTAGATCATTCACATAGCAGCAATTGGTCACTGTGTTAATTTAACATTCGTTCTCAACTTAGCGAAAAATATTTAAAAATTTAAGTCCCTATTTCACAAGGTGTGGGAAAGTTCACCTGTATCAACTTAATAGTGTAATAACAAACAGTTACACAGTACAAACATTACAAAGAAACAGTAAAACATTACTCAGTAAGAAACAACAATTGACTAAGCTAAAAAGATGTAAGGAAAACATATACATATAAACAAGATATAGAATTAAGGCATGTAAATACAAAATTAAATTATATAATATTTAAATAATATTAAAAAAAATAATTATAAGAAGCAGTACTACAGTATACAGTAAAAAATAATTGTAAGGAATAAGGGTAATTGACTAAACCAAAAAGCAATAAGGAATACATATAAATATATACAGGATATATATATATATATATATATATATATATATATATATATATATATATATATATATATATATATATATATACATATATAAAGGCTCATAAATATTAAATAAAATTATATAATACCAAAATAATACAAAAAAACAAAGTATAAAGAAAAACATAACATTCAAAATAAGCAAGAACATCAGAATGAGTGTTGCTGGCATCGATATGTTTATAGCGATAAGTAATTGGAATTCAATAATTCAGCAATTTTCTTACTCACTGAGGGATTCCGCCAATATTTTAACATTGTAGTAATAATTTGAATGATTTGTGTAAGAATGTTAAACATTTGGAGGAATCTTATTATAACCATCAACAATGGAATAAAGAGTCCGGTGTGTCGTCAAGCTATGTTTTGGTCTTTGCACCACTAAGCTGTAGTACATTTTTCTCTTGTGGAAAAACGGAATTGATACCTGAAATAGTTTAATCTTCAATTGTTTTCTACCTACATGTTTTTCATTTATTTTCGTAAATATCCCGTTATTAATAGACGTAACCTCCAGGTCAATAGATTGACTCCATGATTGGTCATGTGACAGCGGTGTGTCAAAACCCGTTTCACCGGTCCAATGGCAGTTGTGTTCCTCCTACCTCGTAGGGGTCCAAGGTTAAGCGTTTCCACTTTTGGCTTTTTTTATGGATGATAAAGATGCCTCGAAAATAAGCGAATACAAATATTTTACCTGCTTTACTGATTTTTTATTTTATTTTTAGTAGTTATAATATTTGAAAATTTTATGAATTCTCAAGGTGAATATTTTAATAAATATGAAATATTCGGGAAGTATAATCTAGTATAATTTTCTGCGGTCTCATAATATCTAGATTTACATTTGAAAATTTTTAAATTGGATATAATTATTTTATAAGTGTTTCCTTAATTTAAGGATTTTAATCGTTAATATAATTATACACAGTAATTTAATGCTATGAGTGGAATAATGATCGAAAGATCAAATGATTAACTAGTTTAATGATAATAAATCAAAATTATTCTATTAAGATGTACCTATTATTTTTCTGGCATCATGAAACTTGGATAGACTTATTAGAAATGTCAGAAAATCACACTAAAATGGTCTGTTTGTTTGGATCTTAATATTTTGAAAAACATATCAGTAAAACCGCCCTGTTGAACGCCAAATACAGATGTCACTGTATGTCATCTATTAAAGCTGCGATATTAGTGCTTTTTATTGGCCCAAAAACTGTTTTTACATCTTCATTAAATTTTCTTGCATTTAATGATATTGATTAGTGACAAAAGACATCCCATGCTGACTGACACTAGAAAACTCAAGCATACCTAGAGAAATGTCACAAAAGTACTTTTTGATGTTATTATATAAATCTATTTGGTAACATTAAGGCTCCTCAACCACTAAGTGATTTTAGCTTTAATTAATAATACAAATACAAATATTTAAGTAAAATATAAACAAAAAATTTAACATATCAAAAAGGAATAAAATAAAAATATTAAAAAATCCAAAACATGGACTTTTTTTTCTCTTATAAATTTTGTAAAATTGAAGTGTCTTTCAAATAAGTCATCAGTTTTGTAGCCGACTCCGTGTATTTTGAATATTTTCCCAATGTCAATATCTTTTACCATTTCTCTTTGCTCCGCTTCGAAAGGAAAGCAATCCAACATATATAGAGTATTGTGATGATAACCCCAAAGGAGGTACGTTGATCTGGTGACCCCTTGTCATCAGATAGCCGTGGGTCAGCCTTTTGTGGCCAATCCTCAGTCGAACCAGCACTACCTCCTTCCTGCACAGCCGTAGGTGGGTTCTACGGAAGGATCTACTACCTTAAATTTATTCTCCCTCATAAAAAACCATAAGTTTTGCTAATGTTCTACAGCCTTTTCTTTTATGAGGGTGATTATTTCCTGCGTTAACGCATCTTGGGAACAAATAGACCTTCTGTGACTGTTAGGTTTAGTTTTTCAAGTAACTTAAAAACTCATAAGTAGTTCTTGATCCTGTTCTGGATGTTGACATTATTTTCTGGTCCATTACAATTTTTAACAATCTACTGACTGTCAGACACATATTGGAGGATTACTCTTTTTACCTGCATATCTAATCAGATCAGGAATAAGACCATACAGCATCCTTATGAGGAACGTAATATAAAATCGTTGCATGCTTTCTCAAGGACTATCAGTTTTAAAAAAAAAAGAAAAAAAAAAGGATTGTACATAAATAAATAATAATTAAATAAAATATTCTTGTGGGGCTATTATTTTTATATACCACAATAAACAAAAAAATACAGTCGTTGATGACCCTTTGATCTTAGGCCTCAAAACCCAAACAAACAACAATAAGCCTTATTTTATGTTAGCAGCCTTGCTCTTCTAACATGGGTTAATATTTCAACAGTAAAAAAAACATCTGGTGCGCGCAACACACGACTTTCACTTACCTCTACTGTTAAAATCCAATTTAAGAGTTTTTTAATACATTTAGATATGAAAATAAATAGTTAAACAATTAATTTCAGAGTTTTTCAACAAAAAAAATGTGTTTTATTATCTAACCAGTTATATTATCATCTTATTACAATCAGTCTTATCGGCTTTTCACCACTCTCCGTAATTATACAATTCTGTGTATAAATAATATATTTTCTAAAATCTTTAGCTTAATTAATGTAAATTACTAAATTAAAATCTATAATACTGTTTTTATGTTCGAAAACTGCATTCAAAAATATTTTTACTCTTTTTTTCTAGTTCTATATCGAATTCGTTCAATTTACATATTCATCCGTTACTTATCAATACTAAAAAGATTGTATCGTTATTTTTATGGAACCTAAAAAAACTAAAGGTACTTTAGAGGAAGACAATTTAAAATATCGGCATTTAAGCCCTGTCAGACTATTTTAATCAAAATGGATGCTGTACTATGTTAAAGCCCAATTAATCATACATTGATTATAGCGAGTTGAATCAAAATCTTTAGAGCCGTTTATGAGAAAATCGTAAAAAGGTGCAAACTGCATAGTATTAAGTGGCTCTTCTGATTAACTGATTTTGGTAGAAAAGTTGCTGTAACATCTCGGACGTATAGTGACCTTAAATATAAAATTTCACTTTGATGCAACTTTTCGTTTCCGCGCTGGTCTTACCACACACGGACACACAGGCCTTTTGGCTGTACATGGTCATTTGGACTCTGGAAACCCTAAAACGTGTATTTCCGTTGAAGACTAGAATTAGAAAATTTTCACGATCGCAATACTTTCCTATATATTTCATATATAAGTAAGTGAAAGTAAAAAAACAAAACACATGCAGACGGAATATAGACGATTTAGGATCTTGCAGAGAAAAACTCAGTTATACAATCGTTTAATACTTTTGATTAGTAAAGGACTTCTTTGAGGCAAACTAGTTTCGGATACTTTTTTTATATTCTATTATATATTTCTCACTACTTTTCCTCACAAGAACTTCCTTCTGGAAGAGCTTAAGAAGTTGTAAGTCTGAGGGATAACGGGACGGCGCCGGACTAGAAGCACATCCATACAAAACAAGAGTTTAAAAAACTGTTATCGAAGTAGGGCACTGCAGTCGGCAACTAGGTCCGCTCTTGCTTTATAGCTCCGTTGGCTCAAGCAACACTTAAATATTTTACGCCCTACTAACAATTCGCTTTTTATAATTTTTTTATTGACTTTATTTAATTCATGTTCTTCGGTCGGATGTGGTTAGTATTATATTACACACGATTAGCGCCTTTGTCAAGGGTGTAGGTTGCCAATTGTTAGAGAGGAGGTAAGTGGGTAACAATATGTTTTTAATTTCAAACGCTGTTTATATGCACAGACGGATAAAAATCTGGTGCGTGCAACACGACTTTCACTTACCATTCTTGTTAAAATCAATTTAAGAATTTTTAAATACCGTTAGAGCTGAAATTAGTTTAAATGATTAATTTTTTTTTTTTTTTAACATCATTTATTAAAATTTACAACTGTACTTCAAGATACAACAAGTAAATGTGACAAAAGTTAAATGGCGTGATACAAACTTGAAGAAGAACTACCCAATGGCAGCACTCCTGTAACTTTTCTACACTAGAAGGTCTCGAGGCCATCTTCTTTTCAGACGCCTCGGAGGATTGTCAGGAATTGAGGAGGAAGAATGTATTGAAACAAGAGGATTAGGGTGGGAATGGAGTTTGTCATGAAAGGAATGGTATCTAGATCGGGCCAAATCAGCAACATACGGAACGTTGAGGTCTTTATGGATAAGTTTGTTCGTGACAAAATAAGGAGCATTTAGGATTTTACGAAGGATTTTGGATTGTAGGGATTGGATACTGGAAGAATTCGATGGTTTAGTAGAGCCCCAAAGCTCCACTCCGTAAGTCCATATCGGCCTTATGATAGTCATGTAGATGAGTCTTTTGTAGTTAAGTGGAAGATTAGAACGTTTGTCTAGTAAGTTTTGAAGAAGTCGAAAACGTCGTGCAGTTTCTTGTCGTTTCAGTCTTTTGTGAGGGTAAATGATTAATTAAATTGATTTTCGATAGTAACATGTGTTTTATTAAATAACCTATTATGTAATATCTAAAACAATCAGTTAATTTTGTCCGCTTTTTATCACTCTCCATTCATTTTACAACTTTGTGCATAAAATAATATTTTTCTAAAATTTTTAGCTTTCCAACGGTATATCATACACATATAATCTTATACTTATCTTTAAAAAAACAAAAATTACATTAATAAATACTTTTGAACTTTTCTCTTTCACTTTATTATCAAATTCATTAAACTTATATATTTAGCAGTTTTTAATAAATGCTAAAAACATGAAATGGTTCGAATGTACAAAATTGAAGATGCTTTAGAGGAAGAAAATTTAAACTATCGACATTTAAGCCCTGTCAGACTAGTTCAATGAGAATGAAACCTACATCATATTTAAGCTCATTAAATTTTACATCGATATAGCAAGTTTAATCAAAAACGTTAGAGCAGTTTTTGAGGAATTCGTAAAAACGTGCAAAATGCATAGTATAAAATGATTCTTCTGGTTTGCTGATTTTGATGGAAAGTTGCTGTAACATCTCGGGCGTATATTTGTATGAAATATGAAATTTCAGTATCATAGGACTTTTAGTTTTCGTCGGGGAGTAACCGCACACACACACACACACACACCACTTGTGGTACTTGGTCATTTGGACTCAGGGGACTCTAAAACTTGTATTTCCATTAAAAACAGAAATTCGATAATTTTCACGATCGCAATATATATATATAGGTAAGTGAAAGTAAAAAAAAAATATTAATTGGAATGATACCTACATGATATTAAAACCCATTAAATTTTACATCGATTTAACCTTCTTTTTTTTTTTAAATCGTGAAAAGTTGTCAAATTTAAGGTTAAAGCCTTTCTTGAAATTGTTGCTCTATCATCTTAGACATATAAGCTCCTAAAATATGGAAATTCAGTTTCGTAGGCACCTAAAACAAAATCTTAAGAGTTCAAATACAATGAAATAAACCAATTCCATAATAAAAGCTAAAACATTATGTTGTCAATCTGATCATTACTCTCCATTATTTGCCACCCCAGCTTTGAAAAAACCAAAACATTTTACTTGTCCACGATCTACTGTTTTAATATTTTAACTCTATTAATATGTTTGACTATATAAATTTTTAGTATATCGGGCATTTAAACATGATATCGTAAAGTGTTTCTTTCTTACCTTCTTAAAATGGTGTCTATCGTGTTTAAGATTTGTAGATAGCAATAAATAGTTGAATATTTGGTTGTTATTATAAAAAATATTTAAATGTTCTCTATACCTTTATCATTTTAAAATTGTCACATTCTTTTAATATAAATACTCTTTATATCTGTTCAGCATTATACTAATATTGGATTTGATGTCGGAATCAAAAAAAATAATTGGCAGTAAAGCTGTTTATAACATCAACATTACTCTCAACACATAATAGTATTAGTTTATCTACTAACTATTTTATTTTTAGTTGTCTCAATAAACTTATGGATGACGCGGGAACTTCCCTGCCCATGTTTTAAATATTTTTTTTGAACTAGCGATGTTTCATAATATTTAACCTATTCATCCTATAACTATGACATAATCGCCAAGTCTTCACAACAAACATAGTATCCTCAAGTCCATTTTAAACTTCTACGACTCAAATATAAATTCGAATAGAATTTAACCAGTTTTATTTACATTTTAATATCTGTCTCTGTTTTTTATTTTAATTTGTATTCTTTTAAGCTTAAATTCATCTTATGTTAATATTTATTCTAAAATATACAGGAAAAACAAAAATATATCAAAAATTAAAATGAAAAGTAACGATCAAATAAATGCAATGTCTTCCTGTATCTTATATTTAATACATAATATGTCTTAAATTAGAAACAAATGATAATTATTTATTTTCTTTTTCAGGTGAGCTTTTTGTTTTTTGAACTGAGAATTTTTATTAAAGGCTACATGGGTAAGTTGTACCAAAATTTTATAATGTATCACTATGAGATATCCCTATAAGATTTATCGTAAAACATGATTTACTTTTCAAATAAATAAAATTAACTAAATGTATTGTTTTATGAAAATTCTTTTTATATTTAACTTGTATATTTTTATTTTCATTTAGCTGACTAGGGAATATTTCACCATAAGTACTCGTTTTAGGGCCTCCTGAGTCCAAACAACCATTTTCAGATAAGACCTTTATTGTGTGTGTTTGCGGGCGAAATATACCTGTAAGTCTAGCACGAAAACGAAAATTCGTAGAAATTTTATATTTAAGACAAATTTTTGATCATAATGAGCTAACCCAGGTGTGGGGCTCATGCAAAAAATAACACTTGCAGACAATTCAAATCTTTCAATCTAAATTCCTCCGCTTCATCACTCACTGTCCCTTTTACGTAACCAATAAATCATTACACAAAGACCTCAATATACCAATCGTAACAGATATCATTAAAAAATATTATAAACGTTTTCATGACTCACTCGCTGGACATCCAAACCTACTGGTACAAACATTACTGACTGATACACTACCACAAAACCCACCAAGGAGACTGAAACGCCTCTGGAGCAGAGACCTACTTCTTTAGCAGAACTTCCAAGGAGTGCCTTCACTGGGAGGTTTCTTCGCTCACGAATTCATAAGAATCCTGAAGGAGGTTTTTTGTAATAGCCATCAGTGTTACAATATATGCCTAAAGGCATTTGTATATTACTTGTTGTCAAATAAATAAATAAATAAAATAATGAGTTAACCAGAAGAGCAACTTTATACCATTTTGCATCTTTAAATGATTTTCTTAAAAAAAATTCAAACAAATTTTGATTAAAATCGCTATATCGATGTAAAATTTAATGGGCACGATGTCTGACAGGGCTTAAATGGTGAATTTTTGAATTTTCTTCTTCTATAGTACTGTTAATTTTGTAGATACAAAAATTTTAAAAAATGGTTATCATTAATAAAAACTGGTCAATATCTAAGTTAAACGAATTTGATATCCAACTAAAGGAGAAAAGAGCAGAAATATGTCTTTATGTTTTTTGTTTATCATAAGGACAATAATGTAGATGTATAATATACCGTTGGAAAGTTGTAGAGATTATAAAAGATGTTATATTATCTTGTATTGGTTAATGAATAGCTATAAAAGAAATGAAATCTAAGTGATTTTTGTATCAAAATCTTGAAATCTAATGTAATTCTTTATATTTTTTTCAACTCTAAATTTATTTAAAAGTTTTTACATTGATTTCAACAACGAAAGGAAGCGTGTTGTCTCACATAACAGTTAGTAACAATAAAGAATTAATATAACTTAATTTGGCATCATCCAGATAATGTATCATATTATCATAATTTAAATTTTTATGTAGGATCATTTTTTTTTTAATTTGTAGCCTTTTGTATAAATTTAGATCTTTAAACTGTTAAGGATCTCCAAATTGTTTTAGGTTTAAACCCCACTTATTTTCAAGTTAAATACCTATTTGAATATTATGTTTTTTCGGTCAGTACTCTTAAATATTTTATGCAGAAAACATTTTTTTAATAACTTCACTATCCATGAAGTACGGTAGTGTATGTTTATCGTTTCTTTGGACATTTGGATGATTTTTGTTTTGATGTGTAATAATTGTGAGGGAGTGACTCGTTGTAAGCCGAATTATTTCTTTGTTAAATGATATTAGCTTTTTCCGTTTTCGATATATTCTTTACTCCCCTATGCCTTAGCCCCATATCCTATGAATGATTTAAAAACAGCATCAAATGCATGACGCACAGAACTCTGAAAACGAGCTTTGGGTCTCTGCAATACCATCAGATCCTTACAATCCAAAATCCTTCCTAAAACGCTTCTAATTATGTCGCGAATAAAATCGTCCATAGAGACGTAAATGTTCCATATGTTGCTGATTTGGTTCGAACTAAGTGTCACTCCTTCCGTGACAAATTCCACGCTCACTCTACTCTACTGGTTGCATTGGTAGCTTCCTCTTAAATTCCTGATAATCTTCAGAAGTGCCTGAAAGAAATATGGTCTTGAGACTTCTTTTTCAGATTACCAAGTGGATAATTGCCTAAGAGCAGTTTCTATATATGTTTTTTTTTTCATACTTTTTATAATATATCATATTTACTTGTATAATAATGCTGCTCCTATGATTAATAGGATTTGTAAGAAATATTAGTATCTTTACACCCACACCTTTTATGCACTTGGCAATGAAGTTTTTGTTTTGGCGTGATAAGCATGATGGAACGAGAACTCTCGCGGCATCTCTTCCTAGCGTTTTTCCTTATTTATGTTAGAAGATCCCTTATCCAACTTCTTTTCACTTCTTGCGAGTGATCTGGGGCATGTTGGTAGCAACCATGTGAACTATTTATATGTTGGTATGTCCGTGTAAGGGTCCTGAAAACATTTGTTGAGGGACTAAATCTGTTCGTTGATTGTTGCTAAGTAAAGGGTTGTATACAAAAGCAGGAAATTTATTATGATATTATGTCAGCTACAAATATAATGAGAGCTAGAATAAATTAAAAGATAAACCCATCACTCTTTTGAATATCTAAACCAGACCAGACCTCTTGTGAGTTTCAAACATTTCTTTGAGGGCATATTCTAGTCATGTATAAATATCTGCCTAAAAAGCATGTCTCTCCAGTTTAGATAACAAGTTCCCTGGAGTACCAGCCCTCATATCTTTCCCGGAACGTGTTGATTCCAAGAAGAGCTAGAAAAATGAAGCTATTGTGTTTTTCAACAATTTTTTCCCCCTCAAACCGGAGACTGACACGCTGTGTTTTATCTGAGCAGTGACTGCTACAAACAAAGAAGCCGGTGCAGTATAAAAAGAGCGGAGGTTGGCTGAGTTGGCACGGCCCCTCATATTTCAACTTTTTTAGCCTAGGCCTTGGCCATCTGATCCGAGACCCGGAGGAAAACAGGGAGAAAAATTTTAGGAAATTCGACAGTGGTCTGGGGCGAGAAAGAAAGTCATTATTCTGCCGATTTTATCAAAACACAGCCATAAATTTCCCAATATCTCCATTTGTATCTTTCGGCATAGATGTATTTTTATATCTTTATCCCTTCGCGGCAGTAAATAACATTTATTATGTATTTATACTCCCTTTCATCGTAATAGTGAGATATCCAAATTACACCACTAACCAGAGAATTGATTATCATGTATAATTTTATGATGTAAAATGATTTGATAATAAAAAACATGGAGTCACCTGTGGGGTAGTAGCTAGCATAACAGTTATTCTATGCGCAAGGTTACGGGTTCGAACCCAGAAGGTGGGCCTGGGATAGTTCAAAGAAAATAAAAAAACCCTTGATTATGCTTTTCTTCGGAGGGCGCGTAATGGGGTAGTGCCAGTTCTGTACTATGCCAGATACTTGTTAAAGATCCCTTTCCGAATTAAACGAGAAGAGGTAAAATTTAGGACTCCTAGAGTAGCATTGTCTGATAATCCTCATTCTGATGAGATTACCTCACACTGGTATAAATTAAATTAAATTAAAAAAAATACAGAATTACTTCGTACTAAACGGTCTTAAAAAATAAGATTTACTGTGAGAGCCACTTTACAGAGATAACATTCAGGCAATTTTTTTTTATGTGATGAGGTACTCATGGGTGAGTCGGAAGTGTCCTGTCCTCAGGCGTGTGACAAATATTACATATTTTAAGCCCAGAGTAATATATTTAATTGCAAGTACTTTTAAAGACAAATTAATTCTTTGATTCTTCGTTCTATAATTGAAAAGAGTGCATATTAATTTAATTTATCAAATAATGTATGTATTAATACTAAATTAATATGCACTTGGAACAAAACTGGCTATAAGGTGAAATAAATTTACATTGTTAAGTAGAATCAGTATTCGGGCGGAGAGCTGCCACCTTAGGTTGTCATAAAGAATGTCTCAAGCATGTCAAATCTCCGAAGATATGACCAATATTTCCGAGATGAGAGGTCAGAAGCCAAAAAAATGAACACAGGGGTCCAAGGACAATAAGGGGAATTTCACCACTATATAAGATTCATCGCGTTCCAGAGGGGGTACAGTCGCTTCCAGCTTCTCCAGAATCAAACATGGCAATCAAGGTAGGTATACACCGAGAATTAGATATGAAATTTTAATAAATTATATTATAAAATTAGTAAAGATAAAAAAATATTATTAATTTAAGGACATAAACCGTACAAAATCGAGTTTAAAAGTGGCTTTATGTTTTAAGTTTCTTTCTAAAAGCTTAGGTTTGATAAAAATATTAACTTATTTACATTTTCCACCTTGACATTAAGCTTAATAATTTATATAGAAAAATAATTAAATAGTTATGTTTTTATCAACCTAAAAAAATGTTGTTTTTCAATAAACAAAGCTCCTTAATAAAAATTGTTTCTTATAAAGTTAATTTTTCATCCTAAACTTCAATCATTTTGTTAAAAGGGAATTCCAAAACTTTAGCTACTTTCACAGAAATGTTTTCATTTTCAGATAACATTTTTTCTAATTAAATAAATGTATAACAACTTTTTTTTTTCGTAATATTTCTTGTGTGGTTAGTATGTGAGTAAAATAATATAATTTAGTATTTTTTTGTTTGTTATTTATTTAATTAGTAAGGTGATGTAGTAAAAAGGTTTTTTAAGTATTAAATACTAGTTAATTATGTTTGATGCTGAAGTGTTTTTAGATATCTCATTATTTTTTTCGAAACTTTGCGTATCTACTTCTAACTTATTTTATTTTAGGGGTACTCACTACGTTTGCTATAGCATGCTATTTGTGCTATTGTGCTAAACCCATCAATTTAGCAATGCTATATGCAAAACGTAGTGAGGTACCCCTTTTTAGTGATTTCTTATGCAGTTAACAGTAGCTCTGTGCTAAAGCTGAAAATAAGTATTGGTTGGTTATTAATTATTTAATATTATGTAAAATGTATGGCCCTTAAAAGGATTGAACCACTGAAGAATTAAGAGGGCTACCCAATGCGGAATTACAAGATTGTTTACTTATAGTATTAAATAAATTTGTAGAATCGCATTAAAAGTTATTGGGCTTAGTAAAGAACAAATTTTCAAAAGTTAATATGCGCTGAACCAAAAGATAGGCGTCTAAGAAAGGCTGAGGTGTAGATGGGTGAATTTTCTCCTACCAGATCATACTATTCAGATCACATCGAAATCAAGGTTTCTCTTAACAAATCTTGGTGTTCGAGCTTAGACGACGGTAATTGAATTAAACCGTGTAAGCATTATTATCACCGGAATCGGGCCTTATCTTGGTTTTTAAAGATTTTTTATGTGTTTTGTTTTAATTTTTTAAAAATCTTAATATTTTTTATACACACATGTCAACATAACTGTAATAAGCGTGATTAATAGTAAATATTGTATCGTATAGAAATGTTCCCTCATCGAACTTCTCAACCTTCTTCGACTGTTGTTGGGCTCCTTAGTAGTGACCATATTTTGTATTAATGTTTTAGTCCATTTAATAAAGATTTTTTTTTTTTTTTGTGAAATAAATTATTAGGATTTTTCTTCATGTAAATAGACGGTTTTTTTTTTTTTTTGCGTACATATTTTTTTCACTAAAACTATAATAAAGAAAACTGTTTTCTGTTTATTAGCAAATATGAGTTTGCTTTGCTGCCGTTTTCACTTGCCGAATGACTCAGTTTTCAGCTCAAAATTTACTCAGTGACTTTACCTATTTTCTCAGGTTTTCGTTTTCCTCGCTGTGGTAGCCGTTAGCCTGCGGTCAGCTCCTGCACCCAAGTGCTATTCACCAATCCGCCGAGCCCTACGACCCCAATCCATCCTATTCTTATACTTACTCCGTCAACGACGGTGTTACTGGAGACGCTAAGGAACAGTCCGAATCCAGGCAGGGAGATTACGTCCAGGGCAGCTACTCCCTCGTCGAAGCCGACGGTTCCAGGAGGATCGTAGACTACACCGCCGACCCAGTCAACGGATTCAACGCCGTCGTCCACAAGGAACCTCTGGCAGCCGCCGCACCAGTTGCATACAGGGCCCAGCCTGTGCTACACGCTCCAGCCGCCCACCCAGCATACCCAGCATACTACCACTAAATTATTTACACGGACATGTCTTATAATAAAATAATAGGTCGTCTCTAAACATATTTTACTTATTTAACCCTATTTTCCCATTTTTATTTACCTAAAACTGTATCAGTTAACCTATAAATGTACCTTCTTCAAGAAAACAAAAGCCTTAAAATTATACCCAAGCATTTAAAATCCGAACTAACACAATCCTTCCATTCATAACTGGGCCTTCTTCTAGGACGCCTGTCCGTCAGTTCATCACATGTTAAGTTTTTAGGACTTCGTTACAAAGGCTAAACAGTTTAAATGCCCATTTGATCCCCCTAGATACCACAACTATTCATATTAGTTATACAATTACAGGTACAAGCTCTTTAATTCCGTGTTGAGTAGCTTCATAAATACTCCTGTGTCTGCAACCTCTTTCGGTTTAATAAGTTTACGTAAAACGTTATTGTCGGGAACCTTAATAAGCAACCATGTCCTTTTCACGAACCGACAGGATATTAATAATTTTGTAGATTCTAACCTTTCAGTTTCTCGAAGCAAGCCTATCTTGAACTAAGTAGTTTAGCTACTGAATAACAACCGTTACCCGCCTCTATCTGCGACATTATTTCTTTCTGAATTTCATTTTTTCTAGTCACCAAAGATCCTAAATTATTAAATTTATCTACATGTAGAAACAAAGCAAAACTTTCAAATATGTATTGTCTTCAATGTAAAGCTGTTATTTTTTCTTCATGCGATGAGTGTATATGTTAAACTATATAGTGTTATTATGAAAACCGCTGTGTAACGGAAATGATTAGTGTCGGATAGGTTTTGTGATGGTATTCCCAATCAACTGAAAGTAACAAGTGCGTTAATATCCACTCATACTTTATTTATACAAGCTATATAATTCCAGATACAAGCTCTTTAATTCCGTGTTGTGTAGCCATTCACTCCTGTGTCCGCATCCACCTTCGGATCGGGCGTAAAGCGTTTTTATTGAGAACCTTAGGCCGTTCTCTATCCTTTGAGTGTATAGGTTAAACAGTATAGTGTTATTTCGAAGACTGCTGTGTAAAATAAACATGTCGGATAAGTTTTGTAATGGTGTTTCCAGTGAGTTGAAACCAACGAGTAAGTAAATATCCACTTAATTTGTTTTATCTGATACCTATATTATAGTATTATTGGAAAACATCCACAACATTAGAGTATCACGAATAGATTATAATATCAATTTAATTATAATTATAATGACAACTATTGCCAGGAATATATAAACGTTATCTAAACTCACATCAATAGAGATATATAATTTTATATCAGTTTATTATTTCGTAATTATTCTTTATTTTTCATTCCATTACATTTTAATTGGTGAAAGCAACATTTTATGCTTTTCAATATCGTGCCGAATCCATAGTATGTGTTTGCAATTGAAGAATTGCAACCAGCTTCCTCACTCATGTCAAAAAGTTCTGCGACTTTACTGTAACCTCACAAGGCCTCCACTGGCTTTCAGTATCTTCGTAGGTAGCTTGGAGAGAGGCACTGCGATTACATTAAGAGCCTTGCTTTTCCGTCTATACCCGTGTATTTGTTTTTTCCATTTACCTTTATTATTATTTTTTTTTCAATCAACATCAATGTTCTTTGAAACCGTCAAAGTTATTAACAATCCGATATATGGTAAGCTAACACCTTCTGGATTACCTCAAAGATGGCAGAATATTGAGATTTAAGTTTTAGGATCAGGTTAAGGTTCTACTTAAACCAAAAGGTGAGCCCCATCACCTCATTATAGATTCATAGAAGAATATATATTACAGATATTATAGAGATATCTGACATCCTTAAAATGCATAAATGCAGAAAAAGGAGAAAATTAAAAAACTAAGGTTTTAAGAAGAGCTAACAAAAGGGGCTAAAAAAAACAAAAACAATCAACAACAATTTTATTGAGTAAAATCTGTCCCAATTTGGACATCAATAGTAGTGGTGAAAGATATCATACATACTACATTCATAAAATATTTACATACATAGTCAAGAAATCGCTTATAACTATATACACATACACACACTCATACATGATCACATTGAGCGGAGAATCTACCCAGTGCGAGAACTCCAATATATTTACAAAAGGTCGCGGGGCCACTGCCGTTTCAACCTTCTAGGTGGGTTGTATGGATGAGTGGAGCTGGATAGGGATTGAGCTAGAGGATTAGGATGATGAATGAGGTTCTGGTGGAATTTGGAAAATTTGGATGGAATTAGGTCTGTAATAAATGGAACATTAAGGTCGTGTTGCAAGGTATAGTTAGAGACATAATAAGGAGCATTTGCTATTGTACGGAGGACTTTGTATTGAAAGTTGAATGCGTTTGATGTTAGAACGTTTAGCTGCCCCCTACAGTTCAAGTCCGTAGGTCCAGATAGGCTTCAGTATTGTCTTGTAGATTAATAATTTGTTGTCAACTGTAAGTTCAGATTTTCTGTTGAGTAATCGGTATAATTGTCCGAATCGTCGGTTGATTTCTTGTCTTTTAAGTCTTGTATGTGGGTTCCATGTCAATATTTTGTCTAATAGTTAGCCAAAATACCGGACTGTATCTGAGGGAGGAATTGGTAATGAGTTGATATAAACTGGCGGACAGGATTTTCGTCTACGAGTGAAGGTTATGTGTTTACACTTGGTTTCGTTCACCTTTACCAGGCAGTTATTACACCAGCCCTTTATTATTAACGTTTTATACATATAATGAATGAAAATGTATTCCAAATATTAACAAAAACTGCTTTGCGTGACTATAATAAGGAAAATTTTGAATTTACGTAGTTGAGCTTTAAGGCACAACTGAACCACTGAGTTTCTGTCGTAACCAAATCCTTATGGTATAAAATCCTTTATGCATGCTCCTTACTTTATAAAAAATAAAATCATGCTTTATGACTAAAATAATTTGATGACTCCGTATAAAAAAATAAAATAAAATAAAAGAAACCGCGATACTACTCATATATAAATGTGATTCGTTCTCCTTTACTTCAATATCAATTGTTAAATTAGAATCATTTTATAATTTTGCATAAATATCCTTTATACCATTAGTTTTTACTGAACTAAATTTATAACATAAATTGAAAGATTTTATTTTTGTACAAAAAAAAAAAAAAAAAAAAATCAAAAAAGTTATCACTATAAACATGTGTATACTTATTACGATGATCGAATTTCTTTGTTTATTCATTTAACATCTCTATATGCTATGTAGCTTAATCAGACAATGTATTGTGGGAGGCCTACTTTTTGAATATAATTAAGATAGGGATCTTTAACGTTGATATAGCAGAAACTTGGTATCATCATTTTAAGTCCTCACTCTACTCTCTTCTAAAAAGCATAGAAAAATCTTTCGGGTTCGAACCTGCAACGTTGGGCAACAAAGGCTTATATGCCAGCTACTCCATCACAGGTGACCCTTTAATTATGTTACTTAAAACTTGCTAATGGGATTGCTGGTTAAAGGCTAAGCTCGTGGAAGGGTTCTGAATCAGTATTTTATTATGATTTTACAATAGCTAGTGATGAAAAAAAGTACTTTATTTTTTGTTTCGACCTAACGGGAGTAATATCTGAAATGGCTGGATATGGCCGCTCGGTAGGCAACTCCATCCTAAAAGCGTTGTATTGAAGATTCCCAAGGACAACAAGCATCGGGATGATGGATCATCGCTCGCATTTAAACAAGAGACAAAAGCCCCCTCCGACCCCCCTCTATCTAGGTCAAGCTTTAGCCGAAAACACAGCGACAGCTATAGCCTCAATATAGAGCGATTTGTATCCCAGTTGTCAAATATTTTCATCTGTCATGAAATATCGCCTCCCTCCTGTCGGGTTTAGCTGTCAAATCCTACACCTCGCCTATCTGTCGCCAACTTCTCGGCGCGAATCTGAAACTTTAGAACTATATAAAACTCGTTAAGTACGTATACAAATATTAATAATAATAATAAGCTTACCGAACCCAAAGGTTCTATGCCGATACCAATAACTACTACGCAGATTTGGTCATTGATCACAGTTCAAGCACCAACCTCCGAGATCAGACTTAACACAATCCTCCCATCGATGCATCGGCCTTCCATTTGGACGCCTAATAGTCGGTTAAGGGAATAGCAACTTTTTCGGAATTCGTTCTTCACTGAGCCCAACACATTTATACGCCTATTTGAGTCTCCACGATGCTATCTACTCAATTATACTCACAACGTACAAGCTCCGTAATTCCAATTTATACAACTTTCTAAATTATCCAGTAGCCTCATCTTTTTTTTGGACCAAATATTTTACGCCGTACCTCATTTTCGAAAACCTAAGGGCGTTGTTCACCCTTCAAATCGAGCAATTGTACTGCAATTTCTGGATTACTAAGAGCGACTAGAAAGGAAAACTAGATGACTAAACGTGAATTTATTCCTGTTGAAATAATTGAGAAACGTGACTGTGATCAGTCCAATTTGAATTCGGTTTTTTTATTGTACATAACTAGCATTAGTAGGTAGACCATGACGGCAAAAAGCAAGTAATAAGATTTAAAAAAATATAAAAAGGTCAAAAATCCTTAGAATATCGTCAAAGATAACTTACTTATGTGCTTACAGGATATATATTAGGATAGGTTAGGTTGCTTAATTTTCCAGAGCGATCATCAGCTCGCCAACTTATTTTATTGAAGCATTTAAATAAACGTTGTTAATTTTTTAATTACATTATTTTTTTAATTATGTTTCTGTTGGCGCGACAAACCGTAGTAGATTTTCAGCTGCGCTGTGTAAGTTAGTTTTAACTAAATAAAGAAATAAGGCTTTTATGAATTATATTCAGTTTCGTAGAAAAATATGTTCTTAATGAAATGATATAACAATATGAATTCCATAACTTTGCATTAAAGATAACAATTTTTCTTATATATTTACCTTTCCAAAGGTATATTATACATCTGTATTACTATTCTTATCTTCGGAAAAACAGTTATTTAAAATAATATTAATTTTATTTTTTGGAATCTGCAAAATAAAAGGTACTGTACATGACAACAATTCAACAATTCGGAATTAAAGCCTTGTTTGACTGTTTTAATCAGAATGGATATTACTATAATAATCTTCTTGTTATTAAATTAAAAACATATGTCGGTTTTTATAGTTAAATATCATATTCGTTCAGTTTATATAATTACACCTATTTTATCAATGCTAGCACGATGGTATAGTTAGTTATGTTGAATCGACTAAATAAAATGTACCCTTGGTATACAGACATGGTGGGGTCCTGCCCATTTAGAATTCAAATTTGTCACCGGACCTTAATGTACCATATGTTGCTGATTTGGCCCGTACGAGGTATCAATCCTTCCATGACAAACTCCATTCCCACCCTAATCCTTTCGTTTCAATCCTTTCTTCCTCTTCAATTCCTAACAATCCTCCGAGGAGTCTGAAAAGGAAATGGCCCCGGGACCTTCTAGTTTAGAATATTTTTAAAGTGTTTTCATTGGAAAGCTTCTCTACATGTGTTTCTTGCCTTTTTATATTTCATTCAAAATTAGTTGTTATACAGTTATAAATTCCAATAAATAAATATAAAATTAAAAAAAAAAATTGTCACTAAGCTATAACTTGGACAATTTTTAATAAAATGACAATAATGAAAAGGTTGATACAGCGCTTTGACGCCGAAAGCTTCAAATACACATAAAAAAATAAATGTATAAGTATGAACTGTCTTATGTGTAATTTACATTAATCAAAGAGACTTGCAAAATGCATGATACATAGAAGCACTTTCGGTTAACCGATTATAGTGAAAAAGTTGCTGTAAAATCTCTGGCGTATAGTTTGTTTTCGTGGGAGACTTACCACACACTGACAAACACAGAGTCTTTTTCTCGTGGCTTGGTTATTTGGACTCAGATAACCCTAAAAAGCTTATTTCTGATGAAAACTGGAATTTCGAAATTTTCATCGATCACAATCCTTTCCACGAAATAAAAAAGTACATCTTTTTGCATTGTGTTTATTCCCCTTACCAATGGGATTTATATGACACAAGACACGCTCACAGAGAGGCAGGTTGTTTATGCCCTATTCTTCCAAGTCCTCGAGTTGTTTCTTAAAAATTCCTTTCGAGCGACCTTCTGGCTTCCTCTCAAAGTCTACTATACGAAGAAGTGCAAAGAAATAACCGATAGTAGCTAAATGTAACTCGGGTGCCACTCTCTTTTGTTGGATGCCAGATGTTGTCGCTAATTCTACGCATCCCCACCACAAGTAAAAGACAGCTAAACGACAGTAGCCTCTAAGTACGGCCATATAGACCTCATATATATACCTCTATACCTATAATCTATACCTCATATAGACTCCAATTATAACAGGATAAAATATTCTTACACGATTTTTTATGAGTGTGACGACTCTCACATACCAGGGAGGGATTTGAAAGAATATTTTTGGATTATATGTTGAAAAAAAAAATCTTCAGGAACTGGTATTTGGGATCCCCAAAGAATCAAATTCCTATTTCATGCAATGCACAAAAATATCTAAATATCTCATTTGTTGCACACAGTCCGAAATAGATATTATACCTCTTTTAATGTGAAACTTCGCAATATGAAAACAAAATCATTCGTTTCTAACCTTTCAATCCTATTTATGTATTCCGAATAAACTCCCGTGGAAATATAAAAATATCTGGTCATATTCTGTCTAATTAAGTGAAAAAATTATAAATTTGTGTTAACATAATTAATAATGATTCTACAACAAATAACTCACACATTGAAAGATACAGTGTTTCAGCAAAAAATTACTTAATTTAACTACTCAACTTCTTTCTTAATAGTTATAAATAATCTATTGATTGTAGATTTCAGGTTAGCTAAAGAGCTTGATAAAATAAAATGTAATGAATTATTTTCCATTCTGATTCTCTGAGTTCCATATATTTCTCTGTTTTTTTTTGTTTATTTTTAAATATTTTTAATACTTTAGGATGTTATAGGACTTTTACATTATAAAACAGACATTTTCCAATCAACATTTCATTTCCTTCCCTAAATTATTTCGAAAAAAATGTCTTTAAGTTTCAATTTCCTTTGAATTATCTGTCAATTCAAATCTTTATCTTAACATCTCCAAATAGCGTCTAAAACTTGAGGTTTCTTTTACTTAACGAATGATCTTTAATTTCTAATAATAGATTCCTACAATAATAACGAAGTTTCAAAAATATTTACCATCAATTTTATATACATATATAATAAAGGATCCTGAGAGTACAAGACTATTATGTAGAAGATGAACTGGTATTACCAACTATCGGCTGTAGTTGACTATTTCATAAGGTTGAAGTGAACTCCTTATCATAAGTAAAAAGAAAGCGATAAAAAAGAAAAGAAAAAAAGAAGAAGAAATATATTCCTGTAAATCAGTTCTCGACATCAAATACGCTCGTAGGAAAGAACCTTACTTTTATGAAATTATTAATCTTGTCATGCTAGAAAAGTTGGGATAAAATTTCAAAAAAGAGGGTGCATTTTTGACCAGGAGTAAAATCAACTCGGATTTTCCTGCAGGACATTTATCGGATTAGTTAAAACAGTTTATCAGAGCCTCAGAATTATGTGTTCAGTGAAATACGGAGAAACGATGAACCTGCCAAGTTGTACATTAGTATCAACCTGTAGATTTCGTCTCAATCGTAACACTTCAACGGGATGAAACCAGAGCTGTGAAGGTTTGGCCAACTCGTTGGAACTTGGATAAAACTTTCCACCAAAGATGCAGATATCTCCGAGATGGTAAATCCACCCCCATCCCTCACCCCCCGAGTCAATGGGAATCTCAGAAATCTGAATTATTTCGTAATGAACATGAGAAACTTGGAATATCTTCCATTGTTTGAATTCGTTTGAAGGGACTCATCTGTAACCGGAATAAACTTAGATGAAACAAATTGAATATTCAATTTTCCCTGGTTCTGACAAGGAATTAGTTACTTCCAGAGAGAGATAAAATTAAATTGCTTTTGTTGAAGAACAATGGAAATTGTTTTGAGAAAAAACAATATTAGATTCGCGCGTTGTTTTCATTTTTTCCTTATGCCATTTTGAATTTCTCAGGACTTTGGAAATTCATAATCATAAAATTAAAATGAATCTGAGTAAGGACGTTTAGCGTTATATTATTTGTAAAAAATCTAAATTTATATTTAAAAGTGTAATGTAAAAATTCTTCGAATGTTATTCATTATTGTAAAGGTGTTTTACGTATAAGTGGTGCACATAAAAAATGTTTAAAGTACCAATTTGTTTATACACTTTTATGATTTGGAACATTAATATAGTTTTCATGTATTTTCATTATTTTTTTTTTTTAGAACTAAATTTTTCATTTATATCCAAGCTCATCACTCAGACTCATGCTAATTTGAATAATATTTGTAACAATCGGGTTTGAACTGGCGACCTTAGGCATATAAAGCAGTTATGCTAACCACTACACTACATGTGATCCCAGTTTTATGTTTTTTCGTTACCCCTCTGTTCAATCCTATGACTTGATTTGTAACATGGTATTTTTTTTTTTTTTTTTTGTCTAATCTCGTTCTTTCATACGGCATATCATTTAGGTCCTCTCCATTATTTCCAACAATATGATTTTTACCGAAGAAGGTCTTTCTTCATAAGTTGATCTTTAATTTCTTTTCATAATTTATAATCTTGGAACCTTACTTACTTACTTAATCGAGTCCTCTTTACCGCGGAGGTGTCGTCTTATAGAGCCCGACCCAATGTTCTCTATCCTGTACCAGCTGTTTTCTCCTTCTCCAATCTATTCCTCTCTTTTTGAAGGCCTCCTTTACTCCTTCCTCCCAGGCTTTTCTTGGTCTTCCTAACGGTCTCTTCCCCTCCACTCTAACCTCGTGAGTAGCCATGGCTGTTCTGTCCTCAGCCATTCGCGAGATGTGTCCGAACTACCTAAGCTGGTTCTCCTCGATAACATCTTCCGCTGGCCTCAGTTCCAGGTTCAATCTTATTGTTGAATTTCTCACTCTATCCCTCTTGTTTCCCCTCAATTTTTCTTAGATAGCGAATTTCCATAGCTTGGATTTGGCTCTTTAGTAGTGAGGGTCCAAGACTCACTTGCATACGTTAGAATAGGGAGGAATGTTTTTGAAGACTACCTTCATGGTGGCCTTTGAAACTTCCTTCTTGTCAAGAAAGAACCTTACTTAGAAATGTAAACTATGAAAAGAAATTGGAATTCAACTAATAGACAAAAAAAATAAGAAAGACCCTTCCTACGTTGAAAATAAATTCCAAGAAATAATGGAGAAGACGTATATATGCCGAAATTTTATTTAAAAATATATCGTTACAGATTAAGTCTATGTATTGAATAGAGGAGTGGAAAGCTAAAAACGAAAAAACGGGGTCACCTGTTGTGTCGTGACTATCATAACAGTCTTCTATTAACAAGGTCAACAGTATGAATGCAGTTGGCAGTCCTTCGATTTTTTATTATAGATGATAATGTTACCCCTTCGAACTCAGATGTTCCCTCTGAGAGGACATTACATTCTATAAGCGATGTATAGAATGAACAGGGACCAACATCTTTTTTTTTTTTTTTTTTTTTTTTTTTGATGTATTAAAATAAACGCATATTTTTCTGTAGTTTTCTTTAAAAAAAAGCCCCAAAAAATGATCAAATTATGATAAATAAAAGCGAAGTGCGCCTTCTATAATCATTTGAGCAATATGTAGAATTAGTAGTACATTCAAATTCCATTTAACATTAAATATGCAAATATTAATATATCAACCATATTAGGATTTTTTTTTCTGGTAGAAATAATCGGGAGTCAGTCTTTTTTTGAATAATTTAATTTTTTCGACTTGTAGGCCATCATCAGGGTATTACTATGCTACGTCAAGCATAAACTGGTTATCTTAGGTAGAAATTAAAATAAATATCAAACAGTCAACTTACATCTTCAACAGATTATGCATTGCTTTAGAATTTTCCACACTGTAAAAAAATAAGCTTTTATTTTGTGTGTGTTTCACACTACTAATACATATAAACCAAAGTTAATTTCAACACATTACTTGCTCCTAAATGTTTACACATATTTTCACGATCTCAGTGTGTACATTTTTCCGAAAAAGTAGTCTTGTGTTACTGGTAGGTAGTGTGTAAAACGATGCCAAGCGCAAAGGATTTATCTGATACAGTAGGGCATATTAACCCTTCTAAGGTAAGGTTGGGATCGAATCCGATCCTATCGTCTGCTTTTTAATCTGTAAAACGTCTGCTTTTTGTAAATGGCAATCGGACAATAGCATTGAAGATCACTGCACTTTAGGTACCCTATGAGTCATTTTTATTTCCCCTTTTTGGCTGGTTTTCCAATTGGTTCCTAGTAACTATTATCTTACTTTTAACTCATTCACTCTCTGGGCGGGTCATAAACGGCCCCACCTTACTCAGTATGTTCCAAATTTCTATCTGACAGACGTGAAATTCTTGAATTCTTAGTTAAATTATTTTTAATTGGATCTTATAACTATTTTTTAAACGTTTTGATCTTATTTATTTGAACTACTATGGAGAGGAATTTTTTTTCAGTCCAGAAGAGGCTTGTAGGAAAAATGCAACTTCAGCATAAAGAACACGACAATGAGGTTTTTTTGTCTGATGAGTTAAAGTCCGACAATAATTCAATAAGACACTAAAAAATGACAACAATCCAGAAGATAGTTTTTTTTTTCAGTAGAAAGTGACAGTGAATAAGGTTTACAAAATTAGAGTTAGCTTTTCACAAGTTTTGTTTGTTCATTTACCTATTTTTTTTCACAAGTTTTGTTTGTTAATTTACCTATTGTTTTAACTATTTTGATGATTTTCGGTTATTATAACACCTTAAATACTTGTTTTACCCTTTATATTTTGTTATGTTCTTTAGCCTTAGAAATTATTTGTTTCTAAGCAATATTAATTTATTTATCAACAGTTACATGAATCCAAATGTTTATTTTTCTGTTATTAACTGTAATTTTGGTTGATCATATTAAAAAAATTGCTATACTATTAAAATCAACCTTCAAAAATAGTTTAAACTTATTTCTGAAAGTAGCTTGTCTGATCTGACCCATCTTACCAAGTACGAGTCTGAAATTCACCTTACCCACGGAGGGTTAAATAATTCAAACAGTAATATCATTATTATTAATTTATTTAGATTTTTATATAAAACATTTTAAAAAAAGAAGAAAAAATTTAGTCTTGTCGCAACCTATACGGTCATATCACTTCGCATAGGACTCAGGTAACTAGTGCGATAACGCCTGGACTAGATGTTTATGTTCTGTGGACTGCGGCGTTGAACCCGTTGACGGAGTCTGCTGTGTACTCCACCGTCCTGGTGGAACCGTCGGCATCCACGAGGGAGTAGCTGCCCTGGACGACATCTCCCTGCCTCGTCTCGGTCTGCCCGTGGTTGTCCCCGGTCAGTGGGTCGTTGGAGGAGTAGGAGTAGGTGTACTGGGGGTTGGGGTCGTAGGAGTCTCCGGCCACGGCCTGAGCGTCCGAGTACGCCACCACCACGAGTGCAAGCACAGCCAAGAGAGCCTGCAATGATTTCAGGATTAGTGAAAGTTACCAATAATATATAGTATATATCATAAATTAAATAGTATCTTATAATTAATATTAAACAGTAATAAACTAAACAAAAAAAATGGTGGGCGCAACACACGACTTTCACTTACCTCCATTGTTAATATCAATTTAAGGATTTTCAAATACAGAAATGAAACAAGATCAAAGAATTAATTATGATGAGTTTCGATAGAAACATGTGTTTAATTAAATTAAAAAAGAAAAACCTGTACCTATACAAAGCATGGTTTGTCTGGGATTCAATACTTATAGAGATTCGTTTCACGGCCGACAACTATGCTAGGAGGCCTAGGATACGCCTCTTTTCATTCCAAACTCCCAACCCACACGAATCCTCTTGTACGCAATTTACCATTCCCATATATTCCTGACAACCCTCCGAGGCAATTGAAAAGACGATGGCCTCAAGACCTACTTTAATTAAATTTACATTGAAGTGCTACCACTGGGTAGTTTCTTCACTAGACATTCTCACGCCCATGAGGGTGAATTAGCCCATTTACTTGTTGTATGCATTATATGTACAGTTGTAAATATTAATAAAATGTATAAAAAAAAAAAAAAAAAAAAAAAATCGTTCAACTTATTTATTTACCCGTTGTTTGCTAACAAGATGATATAAATATTAATATAGATATAGATATATATAAAAATGGTGCGACATCAGATACATAATCACGCATATTCCACTTGCAAGTCAATTTTGACTACTTCTTTAACATGGAAAGAAACCTTCAACATAACCACAAAGGGCTCATCTACATGACCGTCATAAGACCGATCTGCACTTACGGACTTCTTCCCGTATCTATTCTTTCGTAAAATCATAAACGTTTCTTACTTTAAATATCCATAAAGACCTTAACATTCTGCATGTTGCTGATTTGCTCTGAACCAGGTGCAATTCCGATTATGAAAAACTCCATTCCCATTCTAAACCTCTAGTTTCAGACCTTAGTCTCTCTTTAATCCCTGACTATAATTTAAGACCTCTGAATAGAAAATGGCCGGGAGACCTTCTGACTTAAAATTCTGCCATTGAATAGTTCTTTATGCGTTTGTTTCAAGTATTTCAAACAAATGGAATAAATTTATATTAAATTTTACATCCAAACTTGTAACATTTCAGGCAACAACATATCTTTAATAAACAATTGAGACGTTGATTTCCAAAAGGTACTATATCCATTCTAGGAAATTTTACAGGAAGCGCGAAAATCTTTCATTACTATATTATTAAACCAGCTAATTTGGGTCTTTTTGCCTTAAAATTTAGAATTTTTTTTTACTATAATAATAACATCATATTAAAGTTATGAAATGATTTTTTTTCGAATGATTTGGAAAGAAAATAAATGCGTAATTAGTACTTTTAGAAAATGACCGCATTTCTAAATCGTGTTTTTTAAGGACT
This sequence comes from Piezodorus guildinii, assembly GCA_023052935.1. Lineage (NCBI taxonomy): Eukaryota > Metazoa > Arthropoda > Insecta > Hemiptera > Pentatomidae > Piezodorus > Piezodorus guildinii. Next base: position 28,615,470 of record CM041292.1, on the reverse strand, counting down.
TGAAAATTCATTAGATAACATCAAATAGAATATTTAGATAGAACTAAATGATGAGAATACAAATATGTAAAAAAATCAATTTCGTATAGAATGTCCTTTAGTACCTTTTGGAAATCAACGTCTCAATTACAGTTTAAAGCGACTCCTTTTAGGGCTAGGCTTACGCGGCACACATAGACTCATTTGGGTAATCGGTCAGTACGACTCAGGGGACCATAAAACGTGTTTTTTCGGTGAATAATTGGATTAAAAAATGTTCACGATCACAATGCTTTCCCTTACAATATTTTTATATATAGGTAAGTTAAAGTGGAAATTTGTCAAAGTCCAAAAATGGAGAGGATGAAAATACGTGTACACTAAAATAGGTATTAAAAAGTAAAAAAAAAATGCTTATGTCATTGTTGTATTAAATTTATATCCTTCCCTCTATTCCAAAATAGATTAAAATAATTCTATTTATCTTTTCTTTCTTAGACCCTTTATTTCCTCTTTTAAAAGCTACAATTATGGAAGATTCTCCTTTTCGTGCAAGGATTTTCATCTCTTCAACATAACTTCTGGAGATTAACAAAATTTCAGTGAATATATCCGAAGATGGGGCTCACCTTCTAGTTTGTTTTAGATCTAAAATAATTCAAACAATAGGCCTATATTATGAGTATTATTTAAATAATCAAATCGTGAAATTTTTTCCCTTATAGTCGCCAAGAGGTGAAAGTTGATTCGACTTTTGAGTGTGCAGCTGTGAAACCGGATTAGGGCTCTTGCATTTTGCAGCTGAATCCTTTAGTTCTTCGAGGAACCCAAACATATATTTATTTAAAATAATTAAATAAATATTCGATATTAATTAAATTTTAATCTTACTCGGCCAAAGTTACTTGAAAATCAGCAATGAAAAAAGGCATTGGTTTCAGTATGTAGCTGTCTAATTAGTAAAAAAACATTAATACTTTTCTCAGATGTTTTAAAAATAAACCTTAAGGAATACATCGTACAAATAAATACGTAGAATGGTTCATATACCATGAATCCTTAATGTTTTAACTATCGCAAATGTTGTACCAGATTTTTTTTTTAAATTTATTCTATGTTTCGATTAAAACGAATAAACATTTAGGTGTGATAATGTTTTTTCTGAATATTCATACTTAACTCAAAGATAACAGCAAAATAGAGGAAAGTGGTGTGTTGTTTTATTAGTTTATTATTTGGTGTGTGTGAAAGTTGTAGCACGCTTGAAACGGTTATTAATATATACTATAAATTTGTAATATAGTAGTTTTTTTTTCATAAAATATTGTAAATGTTTTACATAATATTTATTTTGAAATATTTGTATTCCTATCGATTAGTATATAAGAAATGTTTTACCTGATTTCATTAAAACATAAAATATAAATAAATATAACTTCTTAAAAATAGGGAGGGAGAGTTAAAAATTGTGTTTTTTTTTTTACAAGATAAAAATATACATTTATCTTCATTTCGGAAATCGAATTATTGTTATTACTTCAATAACAGAACAATGAGACTGCAATTTTAATTTACAAAAGGTACTTTTTCCATCCTAAGAAATTTTATAGAATGAGCTCCCATCCTCCCATCCATTAATTACTATACCACATTATTTGATTATTTTAAAAATATTTTTGAACTTTAGTTGATCATTTTATTTCAACGTTACGGAATAAAATATATTAGTATGGCTTTTAAAGTAATCAAATTTATATGTGATTTTTTAAACTAGCTTTAAGCCTTGTAGAAAGAGTGTAGAAGTGTCAATAAGGTTACCAACCATATATATATATGGGAAATTGTCTAGCACCACTGCTTATTTCAAAACGCCGTATCTCTGCTATTTCTATACCGTTTTCAATGATTCTTTCATTCGTTTAGTCGAAAATTTTATTCACTATCGAATATCACTAACAACAAAACTTTTGGTATTTATTTATTTGAAAAGTGGACAAACATATTTTTTAAATTGTTATTCGGGTTCTACGTATTTCGAAATGTAAGCCCTCATATTTTGAGGGTAGCTGATTTTTTTTTTTTTTTTTTTTTTTTTTTTTTTTTTTTTTTTTTTTTTTTTTTTGGCCGATTACAAAGGTTTATCATTGAAAATAATAAACTAAAATTAGGCTATGTGTAAAGAATATTCCAAAAAAAAATTATAATAGTTTATTTAAAATAAATTCAATTATGCTAACTCATTATAAATAATTAAGTACTTCAGAAATCAAGCCTTGTTATAACTTACCAAACGAGCCATGTCGATGAGTGAGTTTGAGATGTGTGATGTTATAACGCCTTGCTGCATGGAATTATATATAAAGGGTTTCTCCCCCACCAAACTGTTCCCCAGTGGATATTCAGGGCTTAGGTAACAACAGGCCTTTAAAACCGTCTCACAGACCATCAGGTTTCTTTTGCATATCCTGGTTTGTAGAAGGAAAAAATATATATATGCCTTATGTTTATGTCGATTAAACAGGTTTTTGATGTTATGGATATTAAATCATGCATTCATATCGGAGAGGGTTATTTCATTTTTTTCATAATGTAGCAAACAAGAATTAAGGGTGATAAAATAATCGATATATAGCTATGTTTAAATGTCTCCAGGATTAGTGTTGCTTTCAGAGTACAAGTGCCATCCTTTTGAAAAACAATAGAAGGGACACTTTATGTAGTACAGATATCTAATATAAACCTGACATTGGTTTGGTTGGTTTAAATTTTAAGGTTTTTCTTATAAATGAAATAATTTCATTAGGGAATATTAAGTAAAATCATCTTCCGGTTATATAATAATGATAGTTAAAATAAAATAATGTTAGAATGGATCAAAATACCCTATCTGTTTTTTTCTTAATTATTAATTAAGTGCTTGGGGCAAGAATATGACTACGAACATCGTTTGAGTTAATTAATATTGTGTACAAGCGGCTATTAAATTTTGCTTTGAAGCAATCATCATAGTATTTTGGGTATGGTACGATTCTTCATTGAATACGGTAACAAGTTAAAAGAATAAAAAAGGAAGTGGATGGTTATAAAGAATTTTCTGAGAGTAAAGGGAAGAGACAAGTAAGCTGAAAATTGTCACGGTCAACTAATTCACTTACATGGTTTATCTAACTGTTTTTATTATTGATAACAAACTATCACATATAACTTACGCGATTAGCCATATTACTAAATAAAATAAATATAGAAAAATAATTAAACTAGAATCTGGGAAGTCCTTTTAATTTGTTTTTAATTTAATTAACATTTGGACTCTACTTTGAATAGTGAAACGTCTAATTTTGTTTAGTAGAGTTTAATTTAATTTTATTACTGAAAATAAAGAAAGGATGATCAAAATATATTAATTTGTTTCTTACATTTTTATTTTCACTTACCTATATATAAAAGGTTGGGTTATTTTAAACGTAATATTTTTTTCATAGTTTTTAGAGCATCATGGATTAGTTAGTTATTTATCAAATACATAACCATAGATTCCTTCATATAATCTCAATTTTTGATCATGTTTGGTTGAAAAATAACAATAGTACAGATTTATTTATTTGTGTGGCGCTGAGGTTATGAAAACGCCATAGTTTGGTAGGCTCTAAATTGAAAACTAGTTAAGACAGAATACTAAAATTGTGTATAACTTCCTAACGACATGAAAGAATATATCGTGCCAAATTTTACAATTTTTAGATGAATTCGCATGGAATGACCCAACACCCAGTGATGGGTTGTTGTGCTGATTAAAGAAGTAAATGAAGAATTGTTAATAATAAATTTCTTAAAATTTAAATACTTAAGACTCCCTTTGTAAATTAAGATTTTAATATTTCCCATCTTGGGTTTTTTTTCACACAAAAAAACGTACCGCCGTAAGTACTTCCTAGCACCCAATCTCTACCAAGTTATCCAATCCCGGTGTCCGTTTTACATCTCGGATCTCCATAGGTTCAAATGCTCCGTCCCCTCACGTAACACACGTTCGTGGTCTTCCGATCTGTATGTAACGTCCCATCGATCCACAGCATTCGATCATTCCTAATCCGATCCGCACCCCTGGATGGAACTCCATTCTTCCCACATACGGGACTCTCACACTCTTTTAACATTTAAATCCCGTCTATTCCTCCATTTCCTATCAATTAAATTAACAAATAATCCCAATTAGATGCTAATTTCAGGGAAAATCAACAAATAAAGCAGACAGATACTTTTTTTTATTTATTCAATTTTAATTTTCATGGGTACATTCAACAGCAAATATTATTCGAAAAGATTATTTTTTCACTGATGTAAGATTAAATCATATATAATTCACAAACTTTCAAAAGCATTGTGGTTTAATTTTAATTTTTTTTATTTTTTTATTCTGTATGTTTTTATTTTATTTTTTATTCTGTTCTTATTAATGTATATATATATATTATATATATATATATATATATATATATATATATATATATATTTTTTTTTTTTTTTTTTTTTTCATTATTTTTTTTTATCCTTTTTGTTTGTACATTTTTATTAGATGTTATCTTTTGAGATATTTTATTTTTTAATTTTATTAATTTAATTCTGTTTTTGTCAATTGCTTTTCTCTAAGACTCCAGCCATTTTTCAATTTCTGTAATATTATTCTTAAGTGACTAGTCCCAGAATAAATAAAGAATTATTAAAAAAATATCTAAAAAATATCGCCTATATCCGATAGCCTTGGGGACGGTTATCTTCTGCTTTTCTCCAAAGTACCTGAATTTTTTCTTGAACCCGAAAAATAATGCTTACAGATTAACAACAGATCTAACATACAAAAAACTATTTTGAAAATATTAAAATTAAACTTCAGCATGCTCCCACGATACAATTATCTTGTTAAGTTCTCTGTCACCTTCCTTCATCCCCTCAACAATCCCTTGTTGAATTTTTTTTTTTTTTTGTTTTATAAATTAAGTATTCCTCCAATGTTAGGGGCAGAGCATTCTATTTCTAGATGTCATTCTGTTACTAAGTGGTCACAGTATATTATAGTACTAAGGTTCTTATGTTCCTTTTTATTATAGGTAAAGTTTACTGCAGTTTCCTTAAGTAGTGATTCTCTAACTGTCGCTGTAATCATAAATAAGTATCCACTAATCCTAATTTTTTTTTTTTTACCTCCCTTGCTACAAAAAATTTCTTATCGCACCGAACAGATAAATTGTTTCGAATTACGAACAGGAATTATGGTTACCATAATTTTCTAAAGTCATTACTAAGTGAAACTTTGTCTAACATACATAATTGTAGTGAACGTATAGACATTACATAAAATTTACAATGGTTAATAATTTTATGTAATTTAGTACTAATAATTTAGCGACATATAAACTTTTTTTTTTCCTTTGGTAATTATAAACCGAAGTTCTAATTCTGAGAAGAAAAAAAAATATCAAGGTTCTATAAAACAAGAGATAAATCCTTGAAGCTCGATTTTATTGGAAGTTAGTTGGACCTTTATTAAAAGTAGTAAACTTTCTTCATTATAACTTCTTAAAAATACCGGATTATAATTTAATTAAACTTCTTCTAGATAAAGTCACAACTAATTTAAATGATTTTTCCTGAAATAAAAAATTATACTTGTCTCAATAAGAGACATCTTTTGTTTCTTTTCATGGAATAATTTATACATTTAGTAAATGAAAAATATATTTCTATACTACTTAAAAATGACTAACATTGTCTTTACTGAAAGTCATGCAGCATATTCTTGAAAATTGTTTTTAGAAAATTCTGATTTTCTCAACCAGCAGAAATAACGTTAGTTGAAATTCCTGACGTTTCTTAACGCGTTGTAGGATTTCTTAATATGTACGTCTACAGTTTTAATGTCAAAAATCTCCTTAAACATGTTTTAAGTTAATGTCACTTGGAGCATTTTATAGTTAGGAATCAATTTTTAAAAAATATATATAGTTATAATTCGCTTAAAAACATTTTAAATTTAAAAGTACCTTTAAAAAAATTAAAGTCACTTAAAAAAATTCTTATATGAATTTTAGGATCTTAATCTTGCTTAAAGGAAATTTATGAAAAAATGTTGAAGAATGGAAGCAAAGTGTTTTAAGAAGCAGCAGTTGATTAAAATAAACCACGCTTTTTTGTTTTTTTATGATGGAGTTTAGTTGACCGTTGAAAATATTAGATGAAAAAGATGGTTGGAGGTGCGGTCATAAAAACATTCACACTAATAAGTAACACTTATTTTAATTGTGTCCCGACGGCCTACATTGTTTTTTATAATCAATAATAATAATATTACATACATATTTACCTACTGTTACCTATATATGAAATATATAATAAGAATAAGTATTACGATCGTGAAAATTTTAGTATTCCAGTCGTGTACGGAAATTCACCTTTTAGGTTCCCCTGAGTCCAAATAAACCAGTCCCGCAAAAAGTTCTATGTGTGTCTGTGTGTCCGCGAGAGTGTGTGTGGTAAGAGTGATTGTTATATATTGTTCAATAAATTTGAAATCATCCGATTTTTATTAATTTTGCAACTCAAAACCTTTTTTTTCTCCCGTACCAGGTATCACTTTTATGAAAAACTCCATTCCCACTCTAATCCATTAGTTATACTCCTTGCTTCCTCTTCAATTCCTGATAATCCTCCGAAGCGTCTGAAAAGTAGATGGATACCTTGAGACCTTCTTGTTTAGGCTTACTACTAAAGAGTGCTGCCAATGGGAAGTTTCTCATCATGTTTATAATAGTTCAGCATATTTACTTGTTTTATTTTATACAGTTTGTAAATTTCAATAAAACTATATTAAAAAAAACAAAACATATTTTATTTCAATATGTTTTAAACCAGTTATTCTCTATCTTTTCATGAATCAAAACCCGTGGAAAAGTGTTTTTTTTCTGTCAAATACTTTTAGTGTTGCAGCCACTTAAATGCAGCTTCGCGACTGAAAACGTGGTGGGAAAGTCTCTCTAGTTCTGGTAATTTCTCTGATATTGAGTCATAACAAAAACTAACCATGAAATAAGGGTATGCTTTATATCCTTTATCCTTACAACTCATTACTTTAAAAGTGGTTAAAAATTAATATAAAATGAGACTTTCTTCTTCTTCCAGTGGCGCGACAGGCCGTGTAGGCCCTGGGCCTCGCGGTGTAAACTCCTGCGTCCATTTTTTTAGTGTAGGGTCATCACTCCCTACGACTAATTTTGTGAGTGGCCACCCTTTGGCTGACGGGTCTCACATACCCGGGGGAGAGGTTGTGAGTGAATCCACATTTTTTTTTACATTAAAATGAGACTTTAAGAGAGTTAAATATCTATAAAGGATAGACTAACCTTTGATAATTTTTTCATACATAGCTTAGCCACATCTCTATTTGTTATAAACGTTTTTAAGATCGAATTTTTCACAGGAAGTAGGACTATTAAAAGCGTTAAAATAAAAAATGTTGAGCTGCAAGGTCCGGATTTCGAATGGACCCATGCATGATAATTTATTTTTTAACAATTGTTTATTAAAATGTATGACAGTGTTTCATAACACAAGTAAATATGCTATAGGATACAATAAGTAGAAACTCACCGTTGGCAACACTCCAGTAGGTCATCTAAACCAGAAGGTCTCGAGGCCATTTTCTAGCCAGACACCATGGAGCAGTAGTTCCCAAATGGCAGTCTGCAGGCGATATCTACGTGGCCGCGAGATGTCATTTAGCAATCATTTAAAATTGCTTTATCTAATAATATTTGGCTTTTGATACGTACATACTCAACACAGACAAATTCAATGTTCTAAGTGATAAAATTGCTATTTATCATTGATGAGTGGCTGTTTTTGCATAATCGCAACCTTAAAATTGATCATTTTAAACATTTCGAAAACAATGATTCAAAAACAATGATCACATATCTTCAATCAAAATTTTTTTTTTTTTTTTTTTTAATTATGCCTTTCCATTTCGACTTCCACCATAAGGGATCTGGCAGCCCAGTACCACTCCGATCTGGATGGGGTTTCACCTCTTATTTTTTGTGATCGGGGGCATACTTCTTGATGCGCTGCATCAATTTCACTATTTCCATGACAACGGCAGCAAAGTGATGACCCTACCACTCCGATCCGATGCAAGTGTTTCGCAAGGTAGTCAATGCCAGTAATCATTCGGAACTGTGCAACAGCATCTTTTCTCTTTAAATCTAATGGTATTCTTTCTTATTCTATAAGGAGTTTGGCCCAATGCTTGTTGATCGAACTGAGCCTTTGGGAGTCCGTTAGTAGAGCATGATATCCCCTCTAAACTTCATCCCTAGCTCTACGATAGGAAATTCGATTGTCCAACTGTTCCGAAGCTGCACCTTCTTTTGCAAGCTTGTCGGCTACTTCATTCCCATGGATACCACAGTGGCCTGGTACCCATTGGAAAACCACCTGCCTACCTTGTTGAAGCAGCTATCCATTTTTTAATTGGCAGTTCACAACGTCATTTTCTTGAGGTGCATTTGGCTGCGTAGCTGCTATGATGGCCGCCTGTGAATCCAGAAACAACACCATTCTCTTTGCATCTATATTTATAGATTGGCTTTTATTTGTGTTAAATTTTAGTAATTCAATGTTTAGCTGATTGAAGATAACTCATAGAGCATGATGTATTTTTCTTCTTCTATTTCTCTACCTGGCTATTCCTCGTGTACTGAGTTTCGATAGCAGTGATATATCACATCAAATACTAAAAATCTAAATAAATACATGTGTAATTTTTTGGATTTATATTTTTAGAATTTAGTATCTTTGACATAGAAATGATTGGATGAAGGGGTCAACCAAAATTATTTATTGGGAACCACTGCCTTAGAGGATTATCAGGAATCAAAGATCGAAACTAGTTGTTTAAGGCCGCGCTATACGGTGAAAATTCAGGTAGGTGAGGTGAAATTCATGAGATTTGATGAGAGTGAATTATCATACACTCTCACATACTTACAACATATTATAATAAATATTCAATCACCGAATTCTCTGTATTACTTAATCATTTATTTTTTTAACTTTTTATTATAAATAATGTTTAATTTTTTTAAATCTAGTTTCTACATTAAAAAAAAAATATGCTTTTATGATGTGTATATTACACTTGTTTGTTTTGATATAATTTTATCATTCAGTTGTTTTTTTATGATATTATAACATTTTTCAAAAATAATATTTGATGTCATTATCCATTTTTTTATTTTAAATAAGCCTTCTCTCTCTCGCGCTACTTTCGTGAACTCTCACGAGACCTCGCTTTCACCTCAGCTACACATACCCTTTTTCTCACTGTGTAGTGCGGCCTTTGGAGTGGGAATGGAGTTTTTCATGAGTACCAATACCTGGTCGAGCCATATACAACAATAATTTATATTATTACTTTATCGTTTTTATATGTTTTTAATCTTTTTTTTTTTTATCCACACCTATCATGAAGACATAATTTAATCTAAAATAAATGTTTAAAACATAGCTCTTTTCTCATATTCAAATTTATGTAGAACTTGAAATCAAGAAGTATTCGTAAAGGTTGTGTTTTGTGCACATCCGGTTCTGTTTATTTTCGTTATCACGTTTATTAATGAACACATCACTTTTTTCATTTTAAGTTATGCGTTTATATATTTTAGGAAAGTGGGGCAACATTTTGTGATTTGTTTTGTGTTGCTGACTGGCTACGGTACAGCTCCTAATAACAATGAAGCCAGGAGATACTCTTTTGGTTCTGGTGGTGAAAATGAACACCTTTTTTTTTTTTTTTTAACTTTACGCTCCAGGTATAGCTGAGGTAGGTTCACATGGTATCTCTAACCCCGCAAGTGTGTTTGTATATATATATGTGTATGTATTGTGGTCATAGAAATTGCATCTCCTATGGTTTTATTTATTTTTGGTAATAAATTTGATAAAAAAAAAAAAAAAAAAATTAACTCATACCAGAATAAAATTCGTAATTATGTCGAATTTTAAGCATTTTGCTATCAGAAACAATTAAATTATGATAAAACCTGAAATGAAACAAATTCCACGGAAAACTGCGGTGACTCAAATCAACAGTAGTCATAGTTTTGAAAATTAATATTATAATTCATTTTTCGAGAGAACTTAAATTTCTTTATTTTTTTTTTACTGGTTTTTAAGTGTTTTTCATTAATTTTAATTGTATAATATTTTCTTTTTTTTATAACCAGCTATTTTTTAAGGCATGCAGTTATGTTAAATTTTGTAAACATTTCTTTTATTGAGTAGTGCAATTTCTATCCCCACGACTGTGTATAGATAATTTACTTGTTTTTGTTTATTTAGTTTTCTAGTTGGTAAATTAAACGTTTCGTTTTTCGTATGTAAATTTATTGTATATTTCAAGAATCCCACAAACGACTAATAGCCTAGAACAAACATGGTTCGAAGCACGAGATCAGGGTCGGAATTCCGAGGAAGATGAAAACAATTGGATGCAAATATGTTTCAGGGAAGAACCATTAATCTTACAGTTAGGAATAGGAAATTGACTAAGTTATAGGACGGATTCAGCAGGGATATTACTGTTACAAATGTTTTGAAATCTTCTGTGTTATTTATTTTGGTATTACTATTAAAGCTAATAAAAACTGAAACATCCAAATGCTCTTTACACAGCATAGGAAAGGCGAAACAAGAATAAATTAGTAGAAAAAATATATCTATAACCAGTATATATAATAGTAATTAATCTGTGAGGTGTAAGTCTATGTCAGTTAAAGTAGATATGTATATGTATTAAGTTTCTGTTTAATTTTTATTATATTTTGATGATTGATTATTGGTCGCTAGTTGAGAATTTTTCTTTTCAACTTACTGTAGGCCCCAAGTTATCGTTCGGTCGAGTGTAAGTCCCAGGTAATGTACTGAGTTAGTCTGAGGAGTTTGGCTGTCGATGACAAAAAATGGTGTGCAGGTGATTTGTCGAAGTGGTGGCATTGTATGTTATGATTTGTTTAATTTTATCGAATTTCCCAAAGAGAAAAGAAAAGAGAATTTATCGCAGGAGCATTAAGTAATTTGGTAAAGTCAAGGAAACCAATATTCAGTTATTCTTATTGTTGTTGTTTATTTATTTAACGTCGCTTTATGCTACTATGGCTAATCGGACGATGCTACAGTGGGAGTAAATTTTGCCTATCCAGGTTTTATCAGGATAGGGATCTTTAACGAGTACCTGACAAGCACAGGCTCGGGACCACCTTTTAACGTCCCCCCGAAGGACGGCATAATAAGGAGTTTTTACTCCCATTAAAAAATCCTAGGACCACCTGCGGGTTTGTTATGCTAACCAGGTTATTCTTATATCGTAAGAAATATTTCAAAATTTAAATTATTTGGACTTATTCAATATATGTATTTTTTACTTCATATTTTTCTATTCACAACTGTCAGATGCTATTGGATAACAAACAAATATGATATGTCAAAGTTCAGAAAGAGAGCGTCTTGCAACTCCTCTTTCTAGGTTTTAAATTAGCAGAGATCTCTCACCCAAGTTCTTTTCAGATATTTTTAACAAGTATTTTAGCTTTTGACTTGTCGTTTATAAAGTCTATTATACATTACATTACAAATATATATCAGGTTATTTATTCGTTTTTATTTTTTTTTTTGTTGGAAGAATTAAAAAAAATGAACAATATTCTTCTAACCCTAGTAATTATTAAAATTATTTCGCTTTAAAATTATATCATTATCTTTTATAAAACAAATAGCACCTCAACTTTAGTACTTTTTATATTAGTAATGGAATGAGGGGCGCCACAGCTCCATGATTTATGATTTAATTAGCATTTGGTTAAGATAGCAACGATTGAGTATTTGGTACCAATCAGTTCCTTCGATCGGATGAAATAATTTAGCATCAGGTCCAACTAAATCCGAAATGTGATTATCTCTACTCTATTGAATCTCATTTGCGGAAGGTTATTTCAACTAAAATATTTTACGGGTTAATATCTAACTCACAATATTAATAATAATAGGCTAAGCGAAGCAAAAGGTTCAAAGCTGATATCACTAAATATCGCCTTCATAGATTCAATTAATGATCACGTTCAACCCCAAGTCCCCGAAAAATAGACTTAATACAATCCTCCCCCTGACGCAAAGTGAATTCAAAAGTTCGAGACTGATGCATGCACTGGTCTTCCTATTTAAGATATATCAGCAATTTAAACGTGATTTCGTTCCTTAGTAAATTTTCATTCAATAGTATGTTTGGCATTTGTGTGTCATAAAAAATATATAGGTTTTTTTGATAATGTCTCAATAAATATGTACACCTTTGTATCCCAAATTTATAGCTGGTTGAAATGGCTTCACCCTTCTAATCGTCGCAAGTATTTCCTTGCGTCAATCCTTTGCCAAGTTATCCAATACTGGCCATCCCCGTTTTACACGTTCCAGCCCTTTAGATTTATACAGTACGGCTTACCGAACTGCACATTTCGACAGATCCTTTCTCAATCGATCCTCAATCCTACGGAATTCTATTCCTCCTTCCATCCGTCACGCCAACTTTCTTTGTACCTTTAAATCCCGCATATTTAATGATTTAATGAATATCCAGGCTCAATAGAATTGTGAATAAGCTTTTCATTTTTTATTTTGTTGTGGTTGTTGTTTTCTTCTCATTTAAATATGTCTATTTTATATCAGTAACTATTAATTTGTTTATATGTATTTAATTTACTTCATGACTACAGGGCACGTTTTGTACATTCTCTATACTTTATTCTAAAGGGACATGTCCCAGGATAATCAAGAATATATTTATTATTATTAACTAATTAGTCCTATATGTATATATATATATATATATATATATATATATATATATATATATATATATATATATATATATATATACAAATATAATATTTTTGTATCTATATTTCCTGTACTTAGCTTTGTTTACTTAATGAGTTTAATGAAACTTTGGGTCTTATATTACGACTTGGCTATTTTATAAGAATTTTCAAAACCTGTCTTAAAAGTTAAAATTATGGTAAATACCTCAATATATACACAACATAATTAATTGCGAGTCGCTTACTATACTAATACCAGAAGACAATACATAAGACCAGAAAACAATTGTCATATAAAATTATTTTGATGTTTGACCTAATTTTTCCAAATGATAATACTTAAAAAATTACTGCCCCGAAGAGAAATACAATTATAAAAGTGTTTTTTTAGGGGATATTTGTTATTGATTTCCCTTTAATTTAATATATAAATTTTAAGTACAGTAATGAATATAATTTAAATGTATAATGATATTAAATGTATGTGATTACAATTTAAATGATGAACTAACATTTTAGATTAGATAGTATCTTTATAAAAAATAAAGAAAGAGTAATTCTAATTGCAAAGACGATTTAATGCAGAGAATTCAAACTGGTGTGTAATGCTACTGATTCAGAAATGCCTATCAATTTCTGTTTTCCAAAATTTTGGTAGTTATCAAATAATCATAGTACCTTAAAATATGCATAAAAAGTAACTGTAATTATTTTACAATGACTAATATATCTTAAATAGAGCGGCCAGTGCAGACTTTTGTCCCGAAAATGTGCGTTTGGAACCATTGTGCGACGGCCTACCTGTCGGTTCAGCCCATACTACAGTTTTAAGAATTTGTTCTAGACCAAGCCCAAGAACTATATAGATGCTGCTTTGTTATTTACTAAATTATACTGAAAGTATACAAGCTCCGCAATTCCGCTATGTGATACCACCTAAATTCTCCGGCGGTCTCAACTCTGTATATAGACCTGTTAGATTTTTGTGCCGATATTTTGACCTCAATTGTATGCTTTCATCAAAGCGGACTCGGTGGAGGGATTGCTGTGAGTAGACTGCTTTAATTTTGAGAAGAATCGGAGGTTTAATGTTTAAAATAAATAAAAATTACAATATCTAAACTGTTTTCTTTTGCAAATACTTTTAATCTTTCATCATCAGCTATTTTATATCTTATAAAGGAGTGTTTATCTCACAGACTTGTAACAAAAATAAAATGATAGACCTTTTTTTTTAACGATAAATTTATTAATTAACAACTTTACACATAATTATCACTTTTTCAGAGGGTTTTGTTAAATATTTAAAGTGGGCGACGACTGGAGCAGCATGGGCGGCTGGGGCATCCTTGTGGACGTAGGCGTTGAATCCGTTGATGGGGTCAGCGGTGTAGTCGACAATTCTGATGGAACCGTCGGGTTCGGCGACGGAGTAGGATCCCTGGACGACATCTCCGTCACGGGATTCGGTCTGTCCCTTGGAGTCTCCGGTGAGAGCGTCGTTGACGGAGTAGGAGAAGGAGTAGGATGGGTGTGGGTCGTACTCGTCAGCGACGGCGACTGGAGCGTGAGCCAGGAGCTGAGGAGCGGCGCTGCAAGCGGCGACCAAAGCGAGGGTGAGGAAAGCGACCTGCGAAAAGAGAATTATCTTGTTGCAATATAAATCCTACACTCATGCAGGGAAATTAATAATATATCTTGGAAAACGATCCGCAAAATCGTCATCTTTAGCATTCCTAGTAATTTTGTCAAATTCCGAATATTCGATTAAACTTTTAAAGTACTTTCCTTAACATTTATCACGCATATTAAAAACTGCTAAGGTTATATATACACATATTTGCTCAAAGACGTATCGAGGTACTCCTCATAGATATAGGTTATATCTAAAATGATAAAAACTCTTAGGACCTGTTTATACTGGAAGCGTTTTGCGCGATTTAAGCGCCTAAAATAATAATTTAAGCGCCTAAGATAATCTTAAAATCCCTAGAATTCAAGCTCATTCTGAGGAGTTGCTACTGCTTACGCAGCCCAAAACGCTTCCATTATAAACTGGCCCTAAAGGTTCAAAAAACGTAATGCCACATTCTGACATATCAAGCCTCGATAGACATTTCTTTTTTAGAGGTTTTTTAAACTCCGGATTTATGTCCAAATATTTTATAAATGAAATCCCCATTGATTTGCAGTTTTAACTAAGAATGTGCTGGATAAGGAACCTTATACCTTAAACTATATATATATGAAAATTAAGTCCTTAATGAAGTGTTGCTAAGTTGCACATTGCAGGATAGTCTTTTTTATGTCTAACATTAAAAATTGGCAAAACGATCAAAATTTGATCAGTTTGCCAATTTTTAATTCACTGTTTATTGGTGGAAGTTAATATTTGAAACAAAGACAAACGGTTAAGTAGTATTCTTTCATCAAAATTTCTAGTTCTTTTTTTGTTTTATTTAATATCTAAATGAAAAATTCTGATTATGAAGGAATCTAAAACCAAAATTTTTAGGGTTTCCCAGCTTTTTCTTGTTAAACAAAAATAAAATCTTCAGTAAATTAATAAATATTCTCAAAAGCTACTGATATACAATATACACGATAGACTATAGGCTGAGAGAGAGGCGCTGGGATCCCTCGGATTCTGCTATTACTCTCTACAAGTGAGAGGAAATAAATTAAACTACTGCACGATTACTGTGTATATCTATGCACTAGGTTTTCCTAGTTTAGTTATTGCATCCACTTTATCCAGATTATTATTATTTCCTTTATATATATATTATTTATTTTATTTTAGTTACGTATATATATTTCTTCTTTGTTTAGTCCTTATTAATTGTTCAATTCTTTTCCGCATTATATATTTTATCATTTACTTTTTTTTTCTTTCTATTTTATTTTTTTAAATTTACAATGTACTTATGGGATGAATGATTTCTTTTAACTGTAATACCCATTGCCCCAGAAAGTGGCAGATTGTATTATCTCTTAATAAAAAAAAAATAAAAAAAAAAAAAAAAAAAAAAAAAAAAAAAAAAAAAAAAAATTACAAAAACGTTTGACGAATAGAATTTGAAATACCTATATTTGCAATATTTTTCGACTACTGCCATCAATAATTTAAACATTTTAAAGTAAAAGCAGACTAACATTCAATTTGAATTTACTGTATAATATACAATAAAATGATTTATTTAAAAAAAATATATTATTTTACTAGCCTAATTCTTAGTATTTAAGGTTTTTAACTGGCCGAATGATAATAGACAACGTTTTAATATTTTCTTTATTCATTTATATGCAATCGTTTGATATTTTTTAGGGTGATTCCAAATTTTTATAGAAATAGTGAAATATCTAGGTATCAAGAAAATTTTTAGTTCGGTAGGATCAAATTAATACAAATACTACTTAAATAATGATTAATTATGTATAATTACCAGGTGAGCCATGTCGATCTGTTGTTGTAAGATGAACTGACGAAGATGCTCCAGTTGAGAACTAATATATACAAAGCTCCCCACCTGATCCAAATCCAACTTTTGCAATAAGGTCGTCTGCTTTTACAATTCTGAATATCTGATCCGGATGATAACAATACTTCCCTCATCCAATACCCTAGGTTCGGACAATGGCTAACTGTTATTCAAACTGATCGATTAATAATCGATATAACATTTATCATTAAAATAATCGAGGTGTGTAAGGTATCGAAAACGTAAAATGATTGATATGAAGGTTGATGCTTACGTGGATCCTGTGACATTTAAATCGGCTCGATGTGATAGACCTCTCGAATAACCTTGCTCAAAATATAGGTTCCTCAAAATTTTTGATCTATAACACTTAAAATTGAAGGATTCAAGGAAATAAGTTCGTAACGTTAAATTTTAAAATAAAATTACCTCCTATCAGTACTTGTGGTAAATCACTTAGTAGGAAATGGGGAATGAGCTCACATTTTGATAAATCGATCATGTAAATTGGATGTGAAATTATAAATATTTTTTAATGAGATGAGTAAAAATAAAGAGGTCACCATTGGTGTAGAGGCTAGCATAACAGACTTAAATGCCCAAGGTCGCGGGTTCAAACCTAGCAGGTAGTCTTAGGATTGGCACTAGTAAAACATCCTTGTGATGCCCGTGGGGCTTAGTGGTTAGCGCGCTAGCCTGCCACGCTAAAGTTGTGATTTCGAATCCCATTTTTTTTTCAAGCATAAAAATGAATATGGATTTACTCCCAATCTCCCCCGGGTGTTTGGGACCCGTCAGCTATTTGTTAGCTACCCACAAAAACCGGCGTAGGGAGTGATGTTCCTACCCTATAAAATGTCATCGAGTATCGCGGTGTGGAATATAAAACATTCCGCGCGGTAAAGGGTCTCCAAGGCCTGTCGCGCAGACCAAAAAAAAAAAAATCCTTAGTTATCTCGTCCGGAGGAGGCGTAAAAAGGTTGACCTGAGCGATGCCGGGTTCAAATTCAAATATTCCTATCCTATTTAAATCTAGGTAAGCAGGATTTAAGACTCCCACTGTAGCATCATCCGATTAGCCACTGCAGTATATAGTGACGTAAAATGAATAAACAAACAAACAAGCACAAATAAAAAATTTGGTCTGGTAATCAGGTTGAGATGTTAAACAGCTGGATTTAAATGTATTTTAAAGTTTAGAAATGAAAGAATAAAATAATGAATGGTAAATATATAATTGAAATCTAAACAGAGAAAATAATTGTTATATTGAATCCCTAGATGCCCGGTCCATTTCGCCTGACCTTAACACGCATAATTTTACAAGCATTCTTGTCAGATTCATATCACATAAACATAAAATAACATTGTTTGATGTCTTAAAACACATTAAACACAAATACTAAGAAATATTATATAATTAAAATATTTATGAAATATAATTCGCTTCTTTATTAGTGTATCTTAACTACCATGGTTACCTCGATGCACTGCCGGGACAATAGTAGGAGTAAAATAAATCAGGGGACTAAGAAAATAAATTGTATATTTAGCAATAGTAAAATATATTTGTTTAAACTTATTGATAAGCATTCTAGGCCCAAGGTCGCAGTTCAAACCCGGCCAACGTCTTTGAGGTTTGTTAAAGGGCCTGAGAAATTCTTGATCATACCTTCCTGCCGAGGGAACGTGAAACGGTGGTCCCGAGCTTAAAGGATGTCAGGTACTCGTTAAAGAATCCAATCATAATTGAGCGTAGTTAGGCGAAATTTAGGAATTGTACTGTTGCATCGCTTCGTTTCGTCACAGTAGCGTAAAGTTTAAAAAAAAAAACAAATAAATATTGATATTTCACTTCATATCGTATGCTTAAAACATTACTTGGCTTGTTTAATCATCAGGCCTATTGGATTCTCTACATGTCGTGAATATATTCTTGTTTTTCTAAGATATCTAAGAAAGTTGTTTTCCCATCCATCTTCTGAGCCATCTCTTCACCTTACTCCACTGAGCGGTGTGGTCTATTGTGTATAGAGACTAACCTACTTTTATTCGGATGTCAGGTTCACACCCGACTCCAGCAGATCTATTCAGTCTGTTATTTTAGTCGTGGATCCACACTAGGGTATGGGTTCTTACTGTGTCGTGCCCAGCCTCTATAAAGTGGGTACCAACAAATTGTGAAAAAATTGGTGACAGCGTGATATAGGCTTAAACATCCCCGTGCATGGTCGCTATCCTTGAAACAGTAGTAATCTCTATACTCACCAAACCGAAGATTCTTTACATGTATAGAGATGTAGCGTTATCCTCTATATACTATACTATACGCTATACTCAATATCCTGTTTTTATACACTCTTATTTTCATCATCTGTTCAACAACTTTAAACGTCTGACTTTTCCACATTATCTTTTGTGTAATATATCACCAAAGAGTTCAAGTAACTTATTTTACGCCATAGTTTTTTTTTTCCTGTTTTTAAGAGGATTTTTTAAATCTGTCATTTGTTTATTTAATAAAATGTATATTTTGATTTAATTTTATAAAATCTCTGCTCATTACCTAGGACTGACACTCGATCGAAGGATGATTTGGGGAACAAATGCCAAGATTAAAAGACGGACTCATAACCACCGACTGAAAGTACTATACTCACTTTTATCTAAACCTTTAAAATTGAAAATTAGACAGAAACTGAATACATACACATACCTTTTTAAGCCAATATGGACTTACGCTTCACAGATTTTCGGTTCAGCAAAAAAGACTCTCATACAAAAACTGCAATCGTTTCAATCCAAAATTTAAAGCTGAAAACGACAGCTCCTTGATACGTAAACAACAAAACCCCACATACGGACTTACAACAACCAACAGTTGACCAACATATACGAACACTCTATACTCGTTTTCACAGTAAACATAGCGGACACGACAATAGACTGATAAACGACATGTCAATAGCTGAAATGCCAGTCAGAAGAAGGCTAAAGAGAGGCTGGATGAGGGACCTCCTCGGATAAACTTAAGCTATGGAAGGGGTGCTGCTGGGCATTTTCCTTCTTAATGTCTGCCATGCCTGATCTATATTTGTACAGCACATCTGCTGATTGTCAGATACATTCTGACAGGCGTGAATATAGATATAAAAAGAAAAAAGCAAATTTATAAAATAAAGTTATTATTTCTAAATATGATCCAACTATAACATTATAAAACAGTCAGTTAGCTCTTACTTTTTTAGGATTAAGGGTGGAAAGAAGGGTGACAAAGTTGAGTTAGCCACTGACAAAAATCCTATTTCTGATACAGCTTAACGCTTATAACAAATATTAAAAAAACTAACAAAACAAACCTATTGAAAACATAATTTCCTGTCTTTGGAACATGTTGCATAATTATTTTTAAAAAAAAAGAGTAAAGCGTGTAGATATAATAAAAAAAAAATCTTTTTAGAATGCAAAAACCTTAAAATAATACCTTTTTTTTGTAAACGAAGAATATCTATAATTTTATCCATCTACGTTTTCTATTTGTTTTATTCAACAAGGCTGGAAATGGCAATAATTCCATTGTGAGAAATTCCGGAATTTCCGAATAGGAAGAAGCATTTATATCTGGATGAAAAGACAGGTTGGGGAAAGAATTAATCTTGTTAAATATCTCCAGAAGATTTCCAACTTCTTGCTGTTTTCCGGAAACTTTTGGCCCCTACTTTTAATTTGTTCCAGACCAATTCATTGTATGTTCCATCAACATTTAATCAATCTAACTCTTGTTTTTCTTTGTATTATTAAATTTTATTCTTATGGTTTATAATATTATACCTGAATATATATTTTTATAATATTATATAATTATATTTGCAAATGTGTGGTATAGTTGTAGGATACTTGACTACTAATCTACGGGTATTGGGTCTAAGCCTGGCTTTGCAAGAACAATTGAGACGTTGATTTCCAAAAGATACTAAAGGAAATTTTTTTCAAAGTTGATATTTTCACATATTTGTATTCTAATGGTTTAGTTTTATCTAAATTCGTCATCAAATTATATCTAAAAAACATAAAATTCCTTTAAAAAATATTTAAAAATTGCATTTTATTCCAAAAGGTACTAAGTCCACATTTTATTTCATTCCAAAAGGTACTATATCCATGTTTCGTTCCAAAACGTACTATATCCTATGTAAACAGATATAACCTTTCCTTTCATTTCCTTCCAAAAGGTTCTATATTTCCTACGATACGACAGAAGCACCTAATCCCGTGTTATATCACCATTAATTTATTGTTTTCATCATTTTATGCATTTTTATTGGTTCATTTAGCACGTCTTGAATCACCGCTATTATTTTAATCACTGGTTTTAACCTAATAATCAGTTTTTAGGCTATTTGAAACAACTTAGTTTCGTCGCTTTGGTTCTTTTAGGTTGTCAATTAAATTAAGTTTTTCCTAGTATTTCTTCTTGCAGCAACACAAATTTGGTTTAAAATTTTTCATAAACTCACGTTTTAATAAAATAATGGTATTTGATGCAGCAAATAGTTGGAATTAGCATTCCACGAATTTGCTAAATATGTGAAGAAAATCCGTGCATGATCTAACTTTTTACATAAAATAAGAGCTCAAAAGTTATTATTTATCAGTATCAATGGTTAAATATTGTTTACAAGTCGTTAATAATTTGGTTCAATTTGCTAAATTCAAACAAATAGTAAACACAAGCTCCAAACAAACTTCATAATTACATACAATCTTACTATAGTGCCATAAATAGATAAGTTGTCCTTTGAATATTTACTTTCTTTATGAATAATAGATAATCAATGTAATTAACCAACAAAGAAATATATTTCTGAGACCGATAATAAGGAAATATACATAACGTAGTAATTAATGATCTAAAGACGTTAGTTATTACGAATGTATCAGGAAGGTTATAATGACTGTTACCAACTTATCTCGCGTTATATTCTTCCAAAAAGTACTATATCCCTTTTAATTCTTTCCAAAAAGTACTATATCCAGGTTTCGATCCAAAAAGTACTATATCCATATTATATTGTTTAAAATCATCGAAAAAGTGCAATAATTTGGAAAAATGAATTGGCAACACACTTAAAAATCAATTTTTGATTTTAATAAAAAAAGAATCACGTAAATTGGTCCAATAATAAATAAATGACAGATTTGTGCGTTTCGTGTAAAATTGTCTAAAGTGGATATAGTACCTTTTGGAAATCAACGCCTCAATCGTTTCATTCATGATGCGGTCCTAGCGCAGTAACACCCACCTGGTACCCTAAAATTAGAAGATATATGTCCGAGTCTCAATAGTGGTCATTGGCTAATCACCACGTTATAAGGTTGTTAAAAGCCGTCTAAGCTGCTTTCATTATTGTTTTTTTACGTATATATTTATTTTAATTAAATAATTAGGTGCTTAGTCAACATTTGTTTTTATTAATCACGCTGATACCTTTTCTTAATAGATAATACAAGAATAAAAAATTGGTTGTTTTTATTATAGTTTGCTTCTCAATTTTTCCAACAAGAAAATTTTCTCAACCCAAGTTCTTTCCCAGAAATAATTTGGGTAAAAAAATCATGAAAGGTTTTAT